>JAQSVV010000031.1:0-2951250 GCA_036375495.1 Agrotis segetum
ATGTTTAGGTTCCCTTTATCATTTTTCAATTTAAATAATAGTTTAGGATATATAACGATTTAAAGTTGTTTAGTCAAAAAAAAAATCTCTGAATAGTAACTAAAAAGTTTGAAATAAAAAAAATATTTAACGGAAAACAAAAAACCCGACTGCGTTAAAAAAACTAAAAAGAAAGAATCAAGCCCAGTAAATAAGAATTCACTCATTCACACTCACAGTCGGGGCCCGTTGGGAAGATTTGATTTGTATAATTTGAATGGGCCCGACTGTGAGTGTGAATGAGTGAATTCTTATTTACTGGGCTTGTTTCTTTCTTTTTAGTTTTTTTAACGCAGTCGGGTTTTTTGTTTTCCGTTAAGGCGACGTGGGACGCAAAACCGTCATTTTGTATTGTGTTTTATTCCTAAATGAAACGGATTTAAATTTTGAAAAAAATATGGTACATATTTCAGTCTTTGGTCTCCACGTTTGGGCTCTTCGATACACGATTGCTTGCACTTTACTGCATCCAATTAAATCGCAAAAACAGGTCCAACTCATGGTGTGCATATCATTTCATTTCAGTTATACTAGGCTTTGAATAATAAAAATTATACCATCTTAAAGAGCATAAAAAATTAGATAGAATGCGGCCGTATCATAGTGAAAGGATGAGAAACCATACCACTAAGTCCAAAATCAGGTAATTTCATCTTTTCATACACTCGACTCTTGGCATTTAGTCGGTCTTGGACCGCGCCCGAGGTCGGACTTACGTCAATTTTTTTGCAAACCCACCTCCACGCTATCTTCTATTACTGACAGAAGCAAACATTCATTTTATATAGAAATACCTGTACATATTTTAATTTTCAAAATACTTGTAATATAGTTCATTTTTTATGGTTATAATTTTGTAAACAAATGGGCAGAAAAGTAAGAAGTTGTCATCTTTGACTCTTCGAAGGCTGAATAAACAAAAAAGGTAAGGATGCATGGGAAATATTATAAGAACCTTCTTTGTGTATTTATTTCTCTTTACTAATAGTAGGAGAGCTACTGAACCATCCGACTTACCTGTTTTCCACAAAGTTAGAATTAAAAAACCGACCAAGTGCGTGTCGGGCCCCCACCCGCAGTGGTAGACGCCCACAGCGACGGACGTCGCTTGATGATCTCCGGCCACCGTAGGCGCGGGCATGCGGGCAGCGAGTAAAGGGCAACTCGCTGCCCGACCAAGGACCATGCCCGGGTCGACCGCGCGTTGTGTCCCACGCGCGCCTCAAAGAGCGTCAGCATAATGACGGGGTCTCATCTCAGAGGGCCAAAGCCTGCCGGGGGTCGCGGGATTATTCCCTTACCGTGACCCCGGAACATAACAGGCTATTGAACGACACCGTGGATTTTAGTCAGTAGAAGTCTGACAGTCCCTCCCGCCCTGCCCTTGGTTGGAGGACTCATTTGATGATTTTACCAAGCTAAAAAAAAAAAAAGTGCGTGTCGGGCCACGGTCGCACAGTGTAGGGTTCCGTAGTTGCCCGTCAAAATACATAAGCGAACTAAACTGATTCGCTGATTTTAAATTAATTTACGTATATTAACATTTATAACCTTAATAACCTTAATTATATATCCTTAATTATAATAAATAACCTTAATTATATAACCTTAATTAATATTAACATTTTTAACCTTCCAGCTCCATCATTAAAACCTAGAATAATATCCAGCACCAAAGTCTATGTAAAGACGAATCAAATGTATGTTATATTGTAATGTATATTATTTGTATTGTATATTATTTGTATTGTATATTATTTGTATTGTTATATTTTAATGTAATCTTTGATTTTCTGTTTTTTTTTTAATTTACAATAGGTAGAAATTCCTTTGTTATCTTTATTTGCTTGTTTGTTGTGTGTACGGGCTCACAAATAAACGTTTTTTTCTTTCTTTCTTTCTTCTTTCAAATGAGCCCAAACTCGAAGAGATTGCGTTATTGTATTACAAAGATGCCATGGCTACCTTCCAGCTCCATCATAAGAGCCTGGAAAACATTTAGTACAAAAGCCCATGTACAGACGAATCAAATGACCCTAAGATTCGTAGAATTGAGATGTTGTATAAGAAAGAACTCATGGTTACCTTCCAGCTCTATCACCAGACCATGAAAATCATCAATGTCTATGTAATAAAGACGACTCTAACGAGCCTAAACTCGACGGGATTGAGTTGTTATCAAATCGCTTCAAGAATTAAAATTGAAAGAGTTCCCACGATTTCTCCAGGATTTCATCATCAGATCCTGACTTGATGATCTTGGGACCAACTGGAAGGTACTCTTTCAATCAAAAGAAGAATTTTCAAAATCGTTCTTGAGAAATCGGGGAAAATAATAATATAAGGCTTAATGTATTAATAAGTCTTTTATCAGGCGGAAATAAGGTGCGCGCCTTCAATAGTTGGGTCATGCCGGTTCTGATGTATTCCTTCGGCGTACTCAAATGGATTCAGACGGAACTTGACGCCCTGGATAGAAAGGTCCGCACACTGCTGACTGCAAATCGGATGCATCACCCACGGTCATCGGTGATGAGACTGTATATCCCGCGGAAATGTGGAGGCCGTGGCTTCCTTAATGCCAAGACCTTACACAACCGCGAGGTATGCTATCTCAGGAAATACTTCCTTGAAGCCGACGTGGGGATACATCGAGATGTAGTCTCAGTGGACAAAGGCCTTACCCCACTCTCCTTGGCTAACGAGAACTGGCGCAAACCTGTGGTATTGGATACTAATGACCGCAGGGAGGTATGGCAGAACAAGGAGCTACACGGGCGGTTTTACCGGGCCCTTCACGGGCCCGATGTAGACTTTTTAGCGTCTGTAGCCTGGCTACGTTTCGGTGACCTCTTCGCGGAAACCGAAGGTTTCGTCTGTGCGATTATGGATGAAGTTATCATGACGAATAACTACCGGAAATATATTGTCAAGGACGTTACGGTTGACATCTGTCGGGCATGCCACCGTCCCGGTGAGTCGATTAGACACATTATTTCCGGTTGCTCTCGTATTGCTAACGGCGAGTACTTACACAGACACAATCTAGTAGCTAGGATTATCCACCAGCAACTTGCCCTGCAGTACAACCTTGTGAATTCTGAAGTACCGTACTACAGGTATGTGCCCGACCCAGTTCTTGAAAACGGTCATGCCAAATTGTATTGGGATCAATCTATCATCACTGACAGGACTATTGTAGCCAATAAGCCTGATATAGTGGTGGTAGATTGCCGAGAGTGCGCTGCAATGATTGTTGATATCACCGAGACGAGAACCTAGTGAAAGCTGAAAATGATAAAAAAATCAAGTATCTAGATTTAGCACACGAGATTGTCGACATGTGGGACGTGGACTCAGCAGTCATTGTACCGATAGTCGTTACGGTCAATGGACTAATTGCGAAGAGCCTCGACCAACACCTTAAGAGGCTCTCATTGTGCAGCTGGCTCAAGGGCCTGATGCAGAAAGCAGTTCCTGGACACGGCGCGCATTGTGAGGAGGTTCCTCTCTCTAGAGCCCTAACCACCGGCACTTTAGACCCTGTTCCCGATGCTAGTGGGCCTACTATTTTTTATATTTTTACATGTTTTTAATATATAATTATGTATATATTTTTAATCATATTTAAAAATGTAAAACTTATGTAAAATCTTTACATATAATAAAATCGTAGAGCTGTCATTCCTGTACATTGAATATTTTTTCTTTTTGTATTTTTTTCGAGATTAGCGATCGATTCTGATGCCAGATCAACTTTTATTTTTTTTCGTTTTTTTTTTTATGTTTTTTTTTATTTGATCTATCTTTTAAACTACTGTAAAGTTGTCGATCAAATTTTCCTCAAATATTCCTAATAATATTCTTCTGTTAATAGGCTATGTATTATTACGCTATTTTTCCTGGGCGATAAGCAATTATGAATTTTGTTGTTTTTAGACGTTTGTTGATAGTTGGAAGCTAAACTTTACTCAATTTTTCCTCAAATATTCCTTAAACTGCTCTTCAATTAATAGGATATGTATATTTACGCTATTTCCCTTGGGGGATTAGCAATTTTATAATATGTTGATTTTCGATCATTGTTGACATTTGTATAGGAACCGCTATTTGAAATTTACTGTCAGTGTACTAGCAAGTCTGGTTGGTAACCTACTTGACTTTCGTGCAAGGGGTCTCTGGATCAAATCTTGAGGTTTTCTTTTACACTTTTTGTTCCTTTTTTAGGGTTCCGTAGTCAACAAGGAACCCTTATAGTTTCGCCATGTCCGTGCGTCCGTCCGTCTGTCCGCAGTTTAGCTCAGAGACGCACAGTACTAGAGAGCTGTAATTTGGTGTAAATATACGGATTTGTTGTGCCAAAAAAGTGGTAAAATAAAATCGCGTAAAATATTTTTTTTTAGGGTACCTCCAGTACTTACACGTAAAGTGAGGATTTTTTTTTTCTCGCGTACCCCTTAGTGTGGGGTGTCATTAAATAGGTCTTTAAAAAATAATGATAGTTTCTATTAAAAATTTTTTGATGAAAAAATTCGTTTGTGAAATATTAAGCTTTAAAGTGCTAAATTTTGCTCGATTCGAGTGTCCCCCCCCTCTACCAGCTAAACGGATTTGTTTGGGGGTGTGAAAAAATTCACAATAGTAGTATATATAACGAAGTTTAAAAGAAAATTATCATGCCTAAGTAGGCTTTACAACTTTACGAGTAATAGTCGACCAACTTATAAAATGTACTTGGACATCATATTTTGTAAACAAAATGTATCGGAGACAACTGCAAATGTAAGTTTGTCAACTTTATTTTTACAGCTTTTATAGGTATGTTTTTTGGGGATAGGTAGGTTTTTATCTTCAACTATTTTTAACTAAATTCAAAAAAAGGAGGAGATTCTAAATTCGTCGTAATCTTTATTCTTATGTATTTTTCCCGATTTCTCAAAGACTCCTGAACGGGGTGCTATGACAGGTAACCTCCACGTGCGCCCGTGGACTGGAGTTCCTTCTCGGATACGTCCGAGGGGAAGACCAGTTTTTCGGGCCGGTGCACCCTGGGATGCGGGCAAAAACTCTTTCTCAAGCACTGTGTGCCTAAGTGGTCTCTTTGCCCGTATGCGAATAGCCTGTCGTGTGGACGCTCCAACGCGTGTCCTAATTTGTTAATGGAAACTTGCAATGTTTTTTAAAGGCCTATTTAATGATATAATACACAAAGCGGTACGCCAGAAAAAAAAAACTTCACCAGTTTACGTGTACAGGAGGTACCCTAAAAAATTTATTTTACTAGATTTTATTTTACCATTTTTTTGGCGCAACAAATCCGTATGTTTACACCAAATTACAGCTTTCTAGTACTGGGCGTTTCTGAGCTAAGCTGCGGTCAGACGGACGGACGGACGGACGGACATGGCGAAACTATAAAGGTTAAAATTACAGTCATACTGTGAGAGCAAAAACCAACTGACTTGGTCTCCGTTTTGAGGAATGATAATACAACCAAATAGATGCCTGCTACACCGGTACTTTCCAATAATCAGAAAAATCTAGCTTTGTGGAGAACGGGTGGGATGTTTTAGTGGCTCCTAGACTATAACCTATAATATGCAAACCGCAATTAAGTGTAAAACAGTTGAATTTAAACCCAATATCAATATGTATAAAGAAGTCACGCTGGCAAAAGCTATAATGGTTTATTTTTCTCGCGGAATAGATTTACCAACCGCATCAAATATGTAAGACAGTTGAATTTAGACCCTATGTCAGAGTTCAGAAAGCCACCGTGAATGCACTAATTATAATGGTTTACTGCCTCCAAATGTCAAATAGGTAGTGGTCATAGTGTACTACGTGTCCACAGTATGATCATTTCCTACGAAAATATTAGTTATTACCTGCCGTGTCCCCTGATTCACCTTCACGCTTTAAAATTACGTAGATTTTTAATGTTTTAGAGCAATGCAGCTGCAGGCCAAGCGCAGTGCGCGTATATTGACTTATGATTCAGGGGATAACGAGTAAGTTATTCTCTCCACTTTTTCATTTAATTTATAAAAAAAAGTATTTAATGCTAATTATTACGAACTAATCAAAATCAATATTTGTATTATGGGTCATTGTAGGTCGTGGGTTCTTCAAACCCCGCCAGATGCATTACTTTGTGTAATTTTTTTCATCACCGCTGCTGTCAAAACGGTGAAGGAAAACATCGTGAGGAAACCGGCATGTCCTAGAACCAAAAATTCGAAGACATGTGACATCCACCAATCCGCACAGGGCCTGCGTGGTGGATTATGGCCCAGTCCCCCTCACAGAGAGGAATCCTGTGTCCCAGCAGTGGGAACGTTATAGGCTGATGATGATGATGATGAAAATAATACCGCAACAAAAAAATGATACATACAAACGTACCTTTACCAATCAATTCAAGTTGATCTACTGCTTTCCTCTACTCTGTAACTACTACCTAGACTTCGCAACTTTTGGCGCGCGTGTCATCGCGCATCGTAATCCACTACGTATCCGCTAGTCCTTGCAGGCGCTGCGGTAAGCGTTGGATGCCTGCGGTGCTCAGGAAAACCTGGCCTTAAATATTTTTTAGTTACTATTCAGAGAATTATTGTTTTGCTTAACGACTTTAAATCGTTATATATCCTAAACTATTATTTAAAATGAAAAATGATAAAGGGAACCTAAAGTTGATTTTAAAATACCTATTCAACGATACCCCACATGACATAGTTCATCGACATTTTTTTTTTTCATTTTGACAATATGGCGTCTGGTTGTCGCTGTGGTGAATTTTGATTACTGGCATGTCTTTAGTGACACTTGCAAGGTTAAGACGAATCGATTGACGTAAAAATTATCAAAATCGGCCTACGCATTTGGTCTCTAGAACGCCACATAGAAACAAACATACATACATACATACATACATACATAGACGTATAAACACATTACCCTCCTTTGCGTCGCGCAGTCGGGTAAAAAAGGGTGACATCAATCCGATTAATTGGCAACATTTAATTTGAATCGCTCTACTTAAGCCATTCGATTGAATAAATCTTAAACGACCTAAGAACTTACTATGGCTGTAGTTTCGTAATGAAACTACCGGAACACAGTGGGTCACAGGCAATTTAAGTTCTATAATGACATGGTCTTCTTCAAGTGGTTTTTCAACCTAAAATGGTAGCTATGGTAGCTGGCTACTACAGTTATTCTTTTAAATTGGAAAACAAGGGGTAATCATAACCCATAAGAGAAATCGGAAATAACTGAAAACTGAAGTTTTTTTTTTAAATTAACCATTTTTGAAGTAATTTTTGTTGTTTTTTTTTTTTAATTATTTTTCTTTATCTGACTATGTTACAACATAAAACACTTTTTTTTTTTAACGTGGTAAAATCATCAAATGAGTCCTCCCACCCCGGGCAGGGCGGGAGGGACTGTCAGACTTGTACTGACTAAAATCCACGGTGTCCTTCGATAGCCCTTTATGTACCGGGGTCACGGTAAGGAAATAATCCCGCGACCCCGGAACATAAAACACTGGGCTTATTTTAATATGCTATACTGATAAAATGAATATTTTTATGAAACCGACAATAATGTCAACTAAGGTTTAAATTTAACCCCACTATCATCATCAGTGAGTACCGTATATTATGTTGCCACTGCTGGGATACAGGCCTCCTCTCTGAGAGAGGGCCGTAATGCCGCACGCGGGCTCAGTGCGGGTTGGATGTCACGCGTCTTCGAATTTTTAGGTTAAATCCCGCGGCTTACAAATTGTCAGTCGCTACGAAGGACTGTTTCAAACTGCATCTCTATCATCATCAGCCTATTAATGTTCCCACTGCTGGGACACAGGCCTCCTCTCTGTGAGAGGGGGTGGGCCATAATCCACCACGCGGGCCCAGCGCGGATTGGTGGATGTCACATGTCTTCGAATTTTTGGTTCTAGGACATGCCGGTTTCCTCACGATGTTTTCCTTCACCGTTTTGAGAGCAGTGGTGATGAAATGAATTACACAAAGTAATGCGCCTGCCGGGATTCGAACCCACGACCTAGAACTCGTAAGTCGGGGCCGATACCACTGGGCCACCACTGCTCCATCTCTATAATTCTACCTATTTTGTATCTCAGTTGCTGGCTCTTGAATCCTTCTGTGTAATTTAAACGTTGCGGCCTCGTACGTACTCCGTTTAAGTGCCCGGTACATTTTGTATGGCTTTAATCACTATAGTGTTGCTAGATTGGGGACTTTTTCCTTCATTCGGGGAAAATCAATACTAATTATTATATAGCTGAAGACACTTTTTAGGTTGATACACTAATCTGGTTTACGTTTCATAATAACTAGGTACAGTCATTACATTTAGACCATTAATTTCAAGATACATTGTACGACTCAACTGCTGATCAATTGACATAATTTTGGTTGAACTAACATTGATTGCAATAAGTATCTAACGATTAAAAGACCATTTTCAGATACCTGCATGGTCTACGCGTGGATTGAAAAGTATGATGTCTGGACTTTAAAAGAAACTGTGACCTCTGAGTTTGTTTCGGATGTTTCTTCTCAGAGTAGTCAGGTACGAAACACACATCTAGCTTTAAAAAATAATGATTTGACGTGTTAAAGTGTTTCTAACAACCAACATGCAAAATAAATATCATTAATCTACATTAGTTTACTCTTGAGATATTGGTTGTTTTATAATTTTTTGTCTTCGGGGTGCCCTTGAAATCAACCATCTTCTTCTCGTTCAAAAGCAACAATGTTATTCCGCTGGTATTTAGGTAGGAGTGTGTATCGGGGCACTGAGAAAACACCTTAGAAATATACTCTGACTAGCCATAAACTCTGATTAGTCGTAAAAGCGACTTGGCACTTAGAAGGGGATCATCATTATCATCATCATCATCAGCCTATAATGTTCCCACTCCTGGGACACAGGCCTCCTCTCTTGTGAGAGGGAGTGGGCCATAATCCACCACGCGGGCCCAGTGCGGGTTGGCAGATGTCACATGTCTTCGAATTTTTGTTTCTAGAACATGCCGGTTTCCTCATGATGTTTTCCTTCACTGTTTTGAGAACAGTGGTGATGTAATAAATTAAACAAAGTAATGCGCCTGGCGGGAGTCGTACGACATACCTACAACTCGTAAATCGGGACCGACACCACTGGGCCACCACTGCTTCTAGAAGGGGATGGCGGGGATGTTTTGTAGTTATCCCAGCATAAAAAAGGTACAATGTTTTCATGGAATACTAGGTTGAAAGCTTCTTGGAGGATTATACACCCTGTTGGTAGAAAAAAATAAACAACTTGAATGTGAAGAAACTTCAAAAACTTAATGTAGCAACCCTGAATCAGTTACTGTCTAAAGCTGAGTTTCCTAGAATCCGTCTAAGGATTTATGTGAAGCAATCTATTTAGGCCTGAATTATTGGAAAAGTTTGGTTTGGTGTATATTTTATGAAAAGGTTTTTAGTTTTAGGCCAAATATTTAAACTTGTTCGTTAGTTATTTGAAAATTTTGGAATTTTGATTGAATAATAAGCTCGGTATACCTATTCAATAATTATACTTACACAATATTCTTATTCCTTTATTTTAATTATTATAATATACTCGTAGCGTTTTATTCTTAAACTTATGGATACAAAAGGTCCCTAAGTTCGGTGTTCGGTTCAGTCTACAGACTGTACTTCGGAGAGTGTGCTCAAGAACTCCACGATCTCATCCCACCAGCCCCCTTCTGTCATCGCACATCAAGACGAACGACAAATTACCATCCTCACCTTATTGTTATAGTTGTTATACCACCAATTCTTACTAGGCGTTTCCAACTGTCTTTTATAATGCGGACAGCGAAGGAGTGGAACTCTGCCTGAATCTCTTCAAATTTAGAGTGAACAGGCTTCTTCTGTACCCAGAAGATGTTGACCTTTTCTTAGTCACTCCTGACCTAGACTAAGGTCAAGAGCAAATCCATATCACATTAAAAAAAAACTGGATTATTTAAAATTACGACCAAACAAAACCCTGACTGTCTAGATTTTTAGTAGGTCACTGAGGATTGAACCCAAAAACCTGTCGTCCTTCGATTCCTTACGTCAAAGAAGTGAACGTTTCCAAGGAAAACATTTTAATGTGTGCATAACCTAACAAAAAATAAGGGTTCCTTGTTGACTACGGAACCCTAAAAAAGGAATATTAACATACCCAACTCAAAAATGCATTTGTGACAACTTTTAATTAAACACGTCTTAAACAATGACAAGTCTTTAAAAAAAAAAGAAAAATATTGAGAAATAATAAAAACATGGAAAATCTTAAATAAAACTGCTCGCAAGTGGGTAATAAAATAAAACGTGGAACAAAACGCTTGCAACAGTGAGTGCGGTGGAAATCTGGTCGTGACATGTATTGTACGTACGTGCACTGGAAGCCAGAATAATTGCTACCTACACGGTGTACGACAATGTTTTTAATTTTTATTTTGTTGCAGTTTGCGCTTAGTCTTCTTGTTTTTTTTTTATTTTGTTTTTTGTCTCTGACAGTTCAAGTGGCCTGACATGACGTTTTAAAGTGAGAGGCCATTGTGAGAAAGAGATGGCGCTAGACGACTTTTAAAGGTCTCTCTCTTTCCCGCAGTGAAACTACTTTCTATCTTGGCCTATATTAGTTTAAAAAGTTTTTAAGTTTGACGTGCATACATCTCCGTAGGAACAAAACAGAAAAAACATACCAAGTTTTTTCATCCCCTACAATGAAAATGATAATACAAAACAGAGTCGAATTGCAATAAACAATGACACTTATTTTTATAGACAACTCACAGTCCATTAAAAATAAAGTACCTACCAATGCCATTATTTTAAAATCTAACCGTCACGTCGAAAAACTTTTTAAACGTCTGTTGAACACTTGTCTAAAAAATTACAGATTATGACGTTGAAATAAGGTCCGTTTTGCGGTCACACTTTTTTTAGACAAGTGTTCAACAGAATAGTTTTTGTAGTAGATAAGGCTGTAAAAGTTTATCCCCTTCTTGGCGCACTCAGGTAAATAAGTTTAAGGATTCGAATTTCCTCCGATTGATCAACATAAAATATTCTGAATTCTGTATACATGGGTTTTAATTACGTTGTCCTCAAGTGTATTCATACTCACGTTGTTACCCGACAATAAAAAGGTATTTATTAGACGCTCCTACATTGTTCATATTAAACTTAAAATATTTAATATTTTCATAACAAAATGGTCGCAAATCACTAAAGAAAAGTTGTTGCTTTGAATAGAAAGTTTATAATCACTTTTGGGTACAAATGGGGTTTCATCAAAGCTTTTATTTGTTATAAAATATTCATCGTCACGTTTCTGAACGGTCAAATGGGTTATCCTTTTTCTTTCTATTGTGGGTGTTAAAATTATTATTCAGTAGCTAAATTAATTATTATTTTGTTCTTGTATGAAACGCATGATATTGGGTTAAGGCTTATCTAATCTGAATCTTTCTATCAACTAAAACTGAAAATCGTACTTTTTACTGCGATATAATGATGCAATTCGATTGATTTGACGTCGTCCGTCGTGGCGGACGTGTTTTGTTTTTAAACAGACAGCAGGACGTTTCATTAGGTCATAAATATGTCGTAGTGTTAAGAGCGTATATTCCGAAAGTTGGCAACGTCGCAAATGGTTGTCAAAATTAACAAGTTATAATTAATTTAGCATTGGTACTGTATGAAAATAAGAAATATGGCTCAGTAGTGCACTAAAAAATTTATAAGGGAATGCAATAATTAATATCGTAACACCGAATATATACGAGTAGTTTTAGATGTAAAAAAAAGCATTTGGAAGCTTTCCAAATGCCTTTTGTACACCTGAAACTGTTACAACATCAAATTCAGTGTTTTAATTGCATTCCTTTATAATATTTTTAGTACACTACAGAGCGATATTTCTTGTTTTCATACAGAAAATTTATCAAATTAATTAAAACTTTTTGCGACGTTGCCAACTTTGCGTTGCATCACGTCACGAAGAAGCTCCCTAAGAATAAACATTGACGAAAAAAACCAAGTCCCAGATAATCAGAAAACAGAAAGAAAGAAAATAAAAGATAAACGCCAGCCAAAAAACACAAGCTCAACAAAATCTACTTACTTTTATCAACAAATAAACTCGCTCAAGGCTATTCTAGCGAGAGATATTCTTTAAAATAATATTAGTAAAGTAATTTGGCTGTCTCAACGCTCATTAATTCTTCATCTTCTTACAAAGATTATGTTAAAATTCATTTCCCCTCATTTCCGCAAACATGGCATTATAGTGGGGCCATGGATTTAGCGGGGCTTAGAAACAGTGACGAGTATTCCATTTTATTTCACTGAAAAATTTCAAAGTATCTTTAAGAATTTTGTTTCATCTAATATCTTTAAACGAGCAAGCAATTCCTGTATATTTACTTAAATATAGTCAGGATCTCGGAAACGGCTCCAAGGATTTTCATGAAATTTACAGATTAGGGGTTTTTCGGCTCAAGGAATCGATTTATCAAGGTCCCAGGTTCGAGAAAAGCTCGGTTTCCAAGATATAGACTCTTTAAAAACCGAGCAAAGCTCGATCAACCAAATATTTTTATTGATTTAGAAACCAAAAGCGATACCTACTCATAATATTTAAAAGTTACAATGTTGCATGGCGATTTTTTCCCGTACGTCACCAGTTGTGACGAATAGGAATTTAACCTAATATGGGTTAACCAAATTGAACTTAGAATATGCCAAAGGATTTTATATAACATATTCAGCACATGTTATTAATGTAGGAAAATCAATTTATAGGATGGGAGTAAACAACGACGCGGATGGCTTTTTTAGAGATTCATAATGATGGAAGATTCCTCCTTTTTTTTTGATCATGTTGAATACGCTTCAGTAACCCATTAAGGCTAACAAATAAAATAATTATGATGATAGATGTTAATGAGAATGGAATAGACACTTACAGCCGTATTTATAGTCAAATGAAAGTAATTTCTTTAACTGCAATTACTTGTGCAATTTTTTTTAAGCAATAGACCTGAATTTTAACAAAGTGGGTACCGTAAAAGAAAGCAAAGGTAAATTCTATATTCTCAGTTCAAACTTCAAGCAATTAATAAACTACTTATTAAAAATCGTCTCATAGTTAGATGAAATTTACTCAAGTAAAACCTTTTACTTGTTTATAGATACGGGGGTGAGAATTCTTTTTGATTCTAAAAGACATTTAATTCCTTTGTTATGAAAACTCAATTCTTGTCGAAAATCGCTTACTTCAAAGCTCCAAAATAAACGGGGTCCTTCATATGTATTAGAATTTATGTTGAAACTCGTATACCTAATGCCATATAAATGTGTAATTATAAGCAGCGTATAAAAAAATATTTCAACGTTTCTATTATAGTATAGAAACACTGTATGCAGTTTTGAAACGATTTGAGAGTGATTCATTTGCGAGGTGCAGCGAGCTTAAATTAATTACAAATAATAATTATGATGAAAATATGTTGGACGTTATAATGTAAGCATTTAGGTATTTATTACCAGCACCCTCATAATTATAGGATCATCATTATGAAGCATCATCATCATAAACCTATAAATGTTCCCAATCCTGGGACACAGGCCCCCTCTCGGTGAGAGGGAGTGGGCCATATAATCAACCACGCGGGCCCGGTGCGCGTGGATGTTACATGTCTTCGAATTTTTGTTTCTAAGACATATCGTTTGGGAGCAGTGGTGATGAAATAAATTACACAAACTAATGCGCCTGGCTGGGTTCGAACCCATGACCTACAATTCGTAAGTCGGGGCAGATACCACTCGGCCACCACTGCTCTCTCATTACGAATAATTTTTACCAATAGGACCAACTCTGAAACCACAAAACACTTTACGTTTTTGACTAGTACGTGACAGGGGTCACATACGTAGTCTAAAATTGCTGCGTGATTTAAAGCTACTGTAAGGCCCTTCGTACACTAGGCGACTCAAGTCTCAGAGACCTTACGACTTCGGTATCCAAGCGGCTATCGCAATACACACCCATAGGTCTTCGAACACAAGCACGCGTCAATGAATACCAAAATCGTAAGGTATCAGAGACTTGCGTCGCCTAGTGTACGAAGGGGCTAAGTGCAAATCGAACGGCGAGCTACCCTTGCCGTATGCCGAGGTGCCACTACATGACTTGTATAGCTTTGACTTTTTCCCAGAGTAGAATTAATAGCTTTAAGACATCATGGTGGGCCCACTGATTAATGATGACAATTACAACGATACCTTACGACTCACGATAAGATTTGCAACCCACAATGCTATCCGACATTTCAACTATTTGTAAAGTCAAGCTCGTGGCTCAATCACAGCCACACAGGCCGATCTTCCGGGTTAAGCCGCGCTTGCCGAGGTAGGTCTGTAGATGGGTGACAATCCATCATAGCGGGTTTCCTCCGTGCCTCGGAAAGCACGTAAAGCCGTTGGTCCCGGCTGTCATTTGTAGATCTTTGACAGTCGTTACTGTTAGTCAAAAGCTCTAAAGTCTGACAACCAGTCATACCATGGGTTATCGTATTACCAAGTTACTGGGTTGTGGAGGTCCAACAGGCAGTCGCTCCATGTAAATTACTGATATCCAGCTGAATCTGGTTTGACTGGAAGCCGACCCCAATATAATTATACTAGCTGTTGCCAGCGGTTTCACCCGCTGCAACTCGAAAATTATCCCACGGGAACATAAAATCGGGATAAAAACTATCCTATGTGTTAATCCAGGTTATAAACTATCTGTGTACCAAATTTTAGCCAAATCCGTTCAGTGGTTTTTGCGTGAAAGAGTAACAAACATCCATACATCCATACATACAAACTTTCGCCTTTATAATAGTAAGTAGGATAGTTTTGAAAAGGCTATGGCAGATTATGTAAAGTCTATAGGACTTTATAATACGCAAGCCGCGATGCAACGCGATTCGACCGATTCCAACGACAAGTGAAAATCAACCTTGCTACCTAAGAAATGACGATGCAATTCGATTGGCTTGACGTCGTCGTGGCGATCGTGTTTTGTTTTTCATTTACCCATAGTTAAAAACGCGTGTTATGTCATAAATCGTAGTGGTAAGGCTCAATTTCACTTGTAGTTGGAATCAATCGAATTGCAATTGCGTCGCGACATGAGTAAAGTCTATTCAACCGCTACTAGCGACGCGACACGACGCGACTATTTTATCAGTTGTTTCCGTAGTCTACATTTATCTTTCAGCCCAACATTACATTGTACGCAAGCATTTTGTACATCGTATAGTTTGAGAATATAATGCAGTATAATGAAGTGTCCAGCTCGAAGATAATCTATTGTCAATGAAGAGGGGACAGGCAGATGGTTAGGCTCTGTCCACAGTGGGGAGAGAACAGCGGGGTCTACAACATTTTAATGGAAATGAGCATTGAGATTCATATAAGACAGAGATGCTCATACTTTTTGCTGTGAAGATCGACTTGAGAAAAGTTAAGGGTTAGGGATCGACAGCTTTATTTTTATGTAATTTTAGTTACACAGTTTCTGCAATTTTTCAGCAGTTTTACAGTTTCTAACTCTTTTAAGTTAAAACACATTATTGTAGTAGATCAGAATACTCAGTAGGTAATTTAAAAATGTTCATAAATAAAATCTTGTAAGTACTAACTTGCTTTATCTCTAGAACGACTGTGGAACCTCTCGCGATCGACCGGTCGATCGCCCGTTGCGCCCCTCGCTGCGTTCGTGCGCCTAAATATCTCGGACTGCAATTGATGCATTACAGCCATTGGCTACTAATCTACTATTATATTTCAGTAGCAAGCTTAAATCGCTATCTCTTATGCACTAAAACGCTACCTGTACGTTCACCGACCGGTGAAACAAGAGGCCCTATTGTCAAGTCTACTATCTACAGATACGGAAAAAACCACCTTAGTACCTACACTCTTATCATTCGAAAATAAACCTTGTACATCACATCATACAGCCTTCCCAACCGAACAACTAAAGTAGTCTTCAAGTATCGCGATACAAAGTTGCTGATCACACGCAAAATAATCTAAAATCGACTTTAAAGTATTGGTGATAAGGTGCAAATGAAGTGTATATTTAAAATTGTTTTAGTCAGACACGATGGTTAAGCACTCAATGTACCCTTTATCTTAGATTAAAAATGGGGGGGAATACCCCCTTTCTCTAGTCAGATAGGTAGGTGTTGATATTTATCGAAAATCGACGCTAGTCTTAAATACAATGGTGTCTGAAGGCATTCTTTTAGCTTTTGCACTTAAATTATAGGGGGGTATAGTTTATTTTTGAATGGAAAAGCTTTGAGTATACTAAGTTGTTGGAGTCAATGGATGCAAGTGGAACAAAAGGGGCGATGTCTATGTTTAGACGAGCAATGAAATGTATAATGTCGCCGTAAGATCGTGCTGTCAATTAATAATCTATTAGATGCGACTTTGCCCAAAAATCCCTTGTGTTCATTCTGGTTATAAAGTACCTGCGTAGAATATCGCAAAACCCCATCACAAATAATGACTATCTTTATCCTAAAAAAAATCCTCTTCTCATATTTTAAGACCCCTACCTAGCATATCCAAATCCAATAAGTAGTTATTGCGTGAAAGAGTAACAGACATCGGCAATGGCAGATAAAACATTAAAACAATTCAAAAACCTCCGTTTTGCAGTATGCAGACTTATCAATATTTATAATTGTACTCGTACATCAATTATGATACCCGAAGATAACAAAGGACTGACTTCTGATAACTAACAGAATTAAACACAGGTTGCAATGTACGACGTTGGACTCACAGTTGATATCCGCACGACGCGCTCTGCACTTCAACACGGGCAGCTGTAGTTATTTTCATCAACAGCTGACATATTTCTTTTGGCAATCAAACAACTCAGCCTACCGTTGCTCAATGCTGGAGATTCGGAATCTTCAAACTACGTCAGAACACATTTTTCTCCGAGTTCTGAATCCTCAACGTTTAGTGTTGAAACAAAGGCATCCTTCAATCATCAGAGCATCAGTTCATCGTAAATACGACCGGCCCATTCAGTAGATCGTTAAGATCTCCATCAGGCCAGGAGTTCAATAGATCTCGTGTTCGTTGTATCCCGTGGATTGCTACGATCTTCCAGGTCAGGAGTTCAATTCTTATCAGGCCCATGGTGTGACTTCCAGTGTGTTGTGACTCTGGAAAATTTGTGACGATTGTGGCAACAGTATAATCAGTGATTAGTCAGAGATTAAACAATAATACGTTTTGAAGTGGACTGTTTACTGAACGTGTGGAGTATTGGATGTCGTTTCTTAAGTATCCAGATAGTTTCCTGAAAATATAGGACGTTACTAAAGACGCATAACGAGGTTATGCTGTTTTAAGTTAGTATCAACATTTCAAGGAGAAGCTAAGCTACAGATAATAATTTTAAATCATTCAGTACTATTGACGAACAATGGCTCACAGAATGGAAAATTGGCGTAACATCAATGACGATCTGTATTACATGCAATGTTCAATATGTACTTCACAACATGAGATCAGCACTCTAAACATTACAAGAAATTCTTATAACAAGTTTACACTTGAAGAAAGACAAGACTGGATATGCCCGTATTGTATGAAGAATTATTTTTACTCACGGAAAAAAAGTGAAACATCAAGAGGAACATATACAACGGTAAGGCCAGAAAGGCAACTCTCAAACAACCAGGCGAAGGTAGAAAATCCTGCTACAAGCCAAGCTGGAGACAACAACAATACTGGAGCCAGACCAACACAAACGAGGCCTGAAAAGCAACGTTCAACCAGCCAGACGAGACTGAAGGAATCCTCTACAAGCCAAGATGTTAACATGACCAAGACAACACAAGAAAGAACAGTAGGGCAACATTCCACAAGTCAGAGACTTGAAAGTCCAACTACAAGTGAAAATGCAGACATGTACATGGCTGATACTAAGACAACACAAACAAGACCTCTAGGGCATCGCGCAACAAGCCAAACAACTCTTGACAAAATGGGGAACGAGAATGAAAAAGTGACTATTGCCAGGACAACACAAATTAAAACTTCCGATACAGAATCAGCACTTCTATTAGAAATTCGAATGTTTAGAGGAGATATACTAGAAACTAATCAAAATATTTCTTCGATTTCCGAAAATATGGCTCTAAAATTTGATAAACTTGAAAAACGTGTTAGAGCTAAAGAAGATGAGACTTTGATTTTGAGGCAGGCATTAGCAGAACACCAGGCAAGCGTGAACTATACCGTGCAACCGAT
This sequence comes from Agrotis segetum, assembly GCA_036375495.1. Classification (NCBI taxonomy): domain Eukaryota; kingdom Metazoa; phylum Arthropoda; class Insecta; order Lepidoptera; family Noctuidae; genus Agrotis; species Agrotis segetum. The sequence goes on from JAQSVV010000031.1 coordinate 18,435, forward strand.
TAAATACTTTTTGTTTATTTTAGTGTTGCTATATCTTATAACGTTCCTTCATAATAAGCGTAGTTAATTTTCACGAAATGATAAATAAAGGAAAAACATATATACAAGTTTTTATTAACCTTGCCTATCTGTTTTATTGTATGCTAGTGAATCTGTCGCTCAGCATTCTGAATTTTGTACCTCCCTACTAAATTCTCTTCATGTCATCAGTAATAACATTAGCTATACGAGTCAGGATGCTACTATCTGCAAAACTAAACACTTAGGTTAGAAAGGCCCCACATAAGTTTTGATTCCGCACTCTCTCGCTCGTTGAGATGGCTTTTAAACGTAAGCGTCCACAGGTCTGCATCGCACGTACCGGACGTATCGTAATTCGTACGTAACTAATTTTAGTTTGTATTAAAACTCATACAATAGCGTTCACTGATCCGCATCGTATGCAGTGTCGTGCAGAACAAATTGAGCATTCCATGTAACGTGGGATGTTTTCTCTGTTTCGAAATCCTGGTGGTCTGTACGCCATCTTATCCTATTAGTATTTATAAAATTTAAAGTCTGTGAGGATGAAAGGATGTATATGGATGGATTATGTTACACAATTTAGTTCACAGATTGTTTATAAGCCGATTAACACATATACAACTTTATATCCTGGTATTTAGATCCCTTGAATTAATCACCGCACTCCATGCAAGCGGAGCCGTGTGCAGAAGTCAATACCTGAGTCTGAGTGGACTAAAATGTTATACAAAATTCATCGATTAACGTTCACTTTTCTTATCTTAATCTATCCTATGTCGGTACAGAACATAGTTACACTTTTGGCGTCTACAATTTCATCAGTTCACGCGTAAGCAAACAAAAAGACACATAGACACTTTTAAGTACCCCAAAATGTCATAAAATCTACGTCACAAAATGTTCTTCATCACACATCACTCTTGGATATGCCAGAGAAGCTCTGAAATCACAACACACTAGAAACCACATCACCAGGTAAGTCAGGACGTCTTGAAATGTAATACTGGTGAAGATCACAGGAATCCACAAGACAGCGTGCACTGGAGCGGTCGTGATTTGGAAGGCCTTTGTTCAACATGTAGGCGTAACTTCGGGAGGCTTCGAAATCCAAACAGTATTCTGCGATAGTCTCAGTTGATTGTACGTCAAATTATTGGTCAAGTGTGGTCTTCCATCGGAAGAGAAGGACAGCGCAGTGTGTTGAAATGCAGCTTGACAGAGGCCTTTATCCAAAACTGCACTGATAAGCAGATTATTGTTTCTTGTGACGTCAAGCCTTTGGTCAATTTATAGTCAGATGACTGGTTGATACTGCTGAGGCTTAGCTTGAGAAACGAGAGTCCACTGGTTTACAGATCAGTCTGGAAATCAGCCCAAAAAAAAATTAAGATGTGTGTGAAATACGCGGACTGCGTTATCGGCGCGCACCGTACACCGAGCGACCGGCGACTGGCTTATACGCTCTCAATCCAACTTGCTTATCAATTTGTTGTCATTATGACTGTCCTTCATGTACCTATCCTTGTTTTAATAATTATTATGTTATTTATTTTAAAATCACCACGTGACGTCGGGCGCTTGCAGACACATTTTTGTATTTATGCCCTGACATTTCCTTGTGATAATTAGCTGCTTTAAAACATAACTGCTTAATTTCTATAGCAACAAAAACTTAACCACGAGTAGGTTTGAATTCCAAAGAATCTTTTCCGATATTTATTATTCTATTCTCAGGGTGTTTTTTTGATATAACAACAAAATTGATATGAAATAACACACAAAATAGAAGAAGAAATATTTGAAATATTTTTAAAGGTTAAGGAAGAAGAATAATGGTCAAGTCAACTCTTCAATTCTTTAACTTGTTTTAGCCCGTGTTATAAAATATAACATTCTTTCCCATATGCTTGTAGTTGTATCTTATTTACCTATACTATATTTTACATTATTAACCCATTCATTGCGGCAGAGAAAAATAACTTTATCTACTCTCATATCGTAAACTTCGAAATACAAAACTCAAAACGAGTTTATAATGACATACTTTATACCATAGAGTATCGTAATGAAATTAAAAAATTAAATTATAACACTGTTTGTCTAACAAAACAATGTTATAATTTAATTTTTTTTCATTATGATACAGATTACTGATCATAGATACATTTTTTTACTTTTTTATCTGTGGCTGCGCGCGCTTTTTAAGGGAATGTTGGGATTTTGACGTTTGTGTTTCGGTGGATGACATGGTGGATGATTATTTGTGTTTATTAATTTTCATCTTTTATTTGTTAAGTTCGTGTTCAATGAGAGTAGATAAAGTAGTGTATGAAACTGTACATAACTAGGTATTATACCACTCGTGTGATACTATTATAAAACTCGCTTCGCTCGTTTTATAAACTCACACTCGTGTATAATACCCCTCATTATGTACCAGTTACATAAACTACTATTATATGTCAGGTGCGGGGCGGTTTTCGTCTATGACGCCGATGGGCGTCCTCAGCACCTCAAATGGATAATATAAAACGCCGATGGGCGTTTTCAGCACTTTTCAAAATGATTAATAATTCTTACGTTAAAACAAAAAAACAAAAGGTTAATATCAGAGGTGGTAAACATTTTCTTACTTTTACAATACCACTATTTATTATTCAACTAAATCATTAAATCTGATATTGAAATAAATTAATAGCTTCTTTTTAGAAATATACTTATTTGTATGAATCACAAAAACTTCATGGTTGGTTTTTATTTTTAAATAGACATTAATATATTCCACAACTATAATAATAAAACATTATTTTGAAAGTTGGGAAAGAGAACGCACGAGTTCGGGAATTAAAAAAAAGCAATGGTGTGTATTCACATCCCGCACGCTATACGTCCCTGCAATACGCCACTTTTTGAGCAACTGTATTAAAAAAATATTAACCGTCATTTAGTGCAAACTACCTACTTTTCAAACGAAAGTGAACCTTAACTTCAAATTATAAAGGTTAACTTTAATCTGTGTACTGACCGGTTCGGGATTAGCTAAGAGAAAAATTGGAACTAAATTCCACATCGGTAAGACTTCAGTTCAGTTCAGTGTTGTTATCGGTAAAGTCTTATTAAGTTTTATTGAATTTATACTTATGTAAATATACCCTACACAATTTTATGTCATTAAAAGTCATACCTAACTCGTAAAACCAATGCAAAATAGGAAATAAAAATTATGCGATGTAAGTGTTCGCTAAAAATACCTTTATTATAGAAAAGTAATAATTCACAAAATAATTATATTAAGAATCCTAGGTTGTTAAATCCTGGAAAACGCCCATAGGCGTCTTCAGCACCTAGAAAGGATTTCGCATTTTTTTTTATAGTTAAAAATCCGGAAACTATGAGCAATACTTTGTGCATTCAAAAAAAAAAATAGCATCTATTGCAAAATTTTACTTTTTAGGCTGGTTTTTGCCAAGATATAAAGAATTGTAAAAAAACGCCGATAGGCGTCCTCCGCACCTGAATATGAAATAAAAAGACGCCGATAGGCGTCTGCCGCAACGAATGGGTTAATATTGTTTATCTTTTGGTCTTCGAACCCTAATTTAGTAAAGATCTATGTAATGTTGTCTAATGTACCTCATTTACTATTCATTAGCTTATTAGTCAAGAAGCGATAATTTAAGTTGTTATTTATTTTTCCCATCAATTTTTCCATATAGATAAGAGTCCTTTTAAGGAGGCAGTTCTATTTCTACATTCCATTGTAAAACTTATAATCGATATCTAAGAAATAATATTTTAAAAATGAATTTATAATTGTTTTTACCACTACCGTATAACACCCTTATGGACTTGCGACGAGAAGTCATAGCGAGATGTCTCCGCACGTCATACATTTACTAAAGTAAAAAAAAAAGGCGTAAAGAAACGTGTCAAATTCGCTCTTCGTTCTCGCGGTTTCTTGCAACGAGTCTGTACGGGCTTATACAATCATTTCCATAGTCAAGAAAACAAAATCAGGTACGGTGGAAAATAACCAAATGCATAATACTTTTTTGTTGAAATTAGCTACAGCTGTTAAGGCTATAAAGGCAAATAAAGTTCGTAGAACTATTATGAGTATGAAGTTATGAGCTCATGAAGTGAGTATCCTGCTTAAGACACTTCTTCACCCCGGAACTATTCGTATTTTATAATCTGGGTTCTAATGTTATTTGCAAATATTTTCAACGAGATTAATAAAGGATAAGATAGGATTATGATGAAAGTAATAAAAAAGACACTTCTTGATGTTTAATTTTACATTGCTTTTATTAAAGTAAATGGAAAAAACAGCAGTCAATTAGTTTCTTACAACATTTTCCTAGCCATAGATTAAACCAGTTTAGGTAAACGACCTATACAAGTTATAATAGTATGAGATCATCTTCGACCAATCCAACCGCGGTTTTGCTACCATTTCCAAATATCCATAAAGTACAGCCAGCAAGAAAAGAACGAATACAAAACTTTTAATCGAATCGAAAGCACTGCTCACTTTATTCTGATGTTTAAATAGGGATTGCTTTAGAATTTCAATCTCATCATTCCTTGTACTCATTCGAGCTTCCCACCTGTCAAATTTTTGACTCACCTTGTCGGATAGCGACGAAATTTTCATTTCCAAGTTCCAGTTTTGTTGTTTTATGTCTCTGATGCTTTCTCTAAGCATTCGAACTTCAGTGAGCACTGGCGTTTCTGCTTCCAAATTAATTGGTTGTTCATTCATTGTCCTTTAATTATTTGTTCTGTTTGGGGTATTGATGAGCAGTTGGACCAACAGCTGGTGCTTTAGATGAGTTCTTCAGGTAACCGTAAGGTTCAAAGTCTTCAAGCTAGGAGAATAGTTTTGATCTTCGCAGATAGCTGAGTTGATTGACGTGCTATTAAAGTATCCAGCACTTCTTCTTTTGATAAATCTTTCCAATTTTAGCGGTTTATTATAATACTCAAAATTCACTGTACACTGTCAGAAATTATTCAACGGTAACTGCATAACCACATTATAGATCTGTTGGATCAATTTCCCGATGACTGACGCCAAAATTAATTGGAAGTCGGAAAAGACCAATAGTAGAATCTTGAGAAATACCTTCATTGAACTGGTTGAATAATAATGATGATGTATTAGAATAAGTCCGGTTGTTGATTCTTGAGGAAGAAGTCAACTTGCTTAATGGTGGTAGTACTTGTAATCAAGAAGAAAAAAAGACAGGGCCGAGTGTAGATCCTTGTGGGACGCCTTTGCACACACTGCGGCCAAAGTTATATTAACCTCTTATAGTCACTATGATCCAAATGATAACCAGCGGGTGAAATAAAAATTACTTTATTAAAATCCTTCACAATCTTATTGTGCTTATAAACCGACATGAATTTGTAATCAGGAGATAAAACACGAATTAATTGATAAGTTATCTTATAATTTATAAATGAGGGGAATACCCCATTTCTCAATTCGACTATTTGTTTTTGTAATATATCAGCGATTAGTCATAATTACACAATCTGTAATACCTACCCATGTTTCATCATCATCTACCTAGTCTTTTCCCAACTTAAGTTGGGTCGACTTCCAGCCAAACCGAATACAGCTGAATATCAGTATTTTACATGGAGGGACTGCCTATCGTACCTCCACAACCCAGTAACTGGATAATACGATACCCCATGGTAAGACCGGTTGTCAGACTTTAGGTTTCTGACTAATGGTAACGACTATCAAAGTTCTACAAAATAACATCCGGGCAATATTTTACTTTCTACTGGTTTCCACATGGCGCCAGAGTTACTATTATCTAAGCACGTAACCTTTAGCTTCGACCGAAGTTTGAAAGATAGAAAGAAAGAAATATCATTTATTTGGCACAGTCAGGGCACACACAATTACATACAAAAGAAAGAGAAATAAACAATAAATAATAATAAAAGAACTTAAATTTATTAAAATTTGTACATTATTGTTGACCCCACAGCTATCCCAAATAGGTTCAGTTCAGCAAAAATGCCAGACAACTAGTGCCTGACGCTGATTTTCAACAGGAACTGTTGGTTGAGAGGTGGTTTGGGCAGTGATCTTCATTTTATGACGAAATATACGATTAGTTCATTGTGCGAATTTAAAATTGTTGACAACGTGATTGGACAGTTTTGCCGACACCCGATGTGTTGTCAGAACTTATGAATTCAAAGTGAGGTTCACTTAAAAGTTTTGAGCTATATTCGTATAGCCCCGTATCTTCGTTGATGGACTATGAGAGTAGATACCCAGACTCTGACAGGATGGTGGCCGCGAGCCAAGCGGCCCTAACAAGACCTACATCCTTCAGTCCCCAGAGATTTCTCACACACGCTGCCCGACGTACACACGGCTACACATCATGCCACGCAAAACTAGTATAAGCTGACCGTTCAAAGTGCGGAAAGGTCATATAAAGCGAGTCCAAGACAAACTGGTTTTGTAAAGCTGGATGACGTGTGTACCTAAGTGTGTATAAAGACAAACTAACTGAACAAATATTGTAACACAGCGGAAAGGAGATCAGTAAACCAACGACGTATTTTTTTGAGAAATTTGAGATGCCCTAAAGCTGGGATGAGTGGAGTGAAAAGGAGGCAAGTGGGAATGAACCAATCACAATCGTTGAAAACCTCATGGCTTCTTTCATCTTGTTTAGCCATGATTTCGATAGACAACTGCGGAAAAGGAATTGACTCACTCCCACACCTACAGTGGGGCGGATAATGCCTTCCTATGTTTAGAAAGGAAAACTCGTGTTGGCAAATAGCGGCGATTGCTTTTAGTTAGAAGAAAGACTGGGGCAGCAGAAGTCGCATTAGATTCCCCTGTATCCTGACACAAGGGTGTACAAGATTACAGCGGGGTGGTTTTATTCATTCCAGGTTTGATAGAGCCCTCCGCAAACCCCAGGGCGGAGAACATGCAATAAAAATTGCCAACGTACCTAATAACAAATGTGCTATTCATCATCATCATCATCAGCCTATAATGTTCCCACTGCTGGACACAGGCCTCCTCTCTGTGAGAGAGGGGGTGGGCCATAATCCACCGCGCAGGCCCAGTGCGGATTGGTGGATGTCACAATAATATGTCTTTTTAAAATTTTTGGTTCTAGGACATGCCGGTTTCCTCACGATGTTTTCCTTCACCGTTTTGAGAGCAGTGCAGTGCAGAAATAAATTACACAAAGTAATGCGCCTGGCGGGGTTTGAACCCACGAACTACAACGTAAGTCGGGGCCGATACCACTGGACCACCACTGCTCTTCCAATGTGCTATTCCAAGTTGAAATACTGAACAATAGTCCACAGTGTTGATACAAATTCTAACAGTAAATAAAGACATGTGTAATTCATACACGGAGCCCTTACAATTAAGCTTTGTAAACGGACTGGCCTTGTGAACACCAAACAATGGAGCAGAACAATAAATTCTGGTCTTTTGTACCAGAGTATTATATCAATAGAGACTACGGACCAATATTGACACTGGAATGGTCTGGTTGTTTGAGAATGTGATCATAGAAAATATGTTTTGGTAATGAATTTGGAGACCTTTCTGTAACACTTAAACCTCTTACTACATCAAAAGATTAAACATCTGTTAAACACATTTCTAAGCAGACCAAACGTTGTTTTTTTTTTTGTCAAATTACTCCTCTCCTCGCTGTGCCCATACTTAGGTGCCCAAAAGTTCCCGTTCCTTTTAGCTGTTGTCAAACAGAAAGGCGTGGCGAACGCGAATCGAGGCGTTTTTGTTTGTAATGTATGGAATTGTTTGAAGCCAGTCACTTAAACTATCGGATCGCTTTAGCTTTTCTATGTGACTGTGATAAAAACGCTTCGGATCGCATTCGCTTCGCCTGTTTGTTTAACTATAACTTTAGGGTGAACTCGCTCAATAACAGTCAATTTTGTTTTAGTTGTAAAATCATCAAATAAGTCCTCCCAACCTTTGTGAAGCAGAATGTTAGACTTATACCGAAAAAAATCCACCATCTGTAGCCCTTTTCGTTTCAGGGTCACGGTTTCCCGTTTGGCCCTCAGTGAGAGCTCCGTCAGATGGACCCTCTTTGAGGCGCTCGTGGTAAAGGACGCGCTGTCGAATCGAGCGTGGTTCATGATCGGACAGCGAGTCATCTATTACTTGCCGTCCACGTGCCTGCGCTCCTTATACAATTTCATCTTAGTTTTTAGGCTTGATTGAAATTGAAATTAAATACTACAAAAATCTCTTCCCTGGATATCAAAGAACTGTCCCTCATAACAGATAAGGACACAGGCCTCCCAAAATATACCTCTGGAACATAGTAAGGGCTGATCCCAAGTGAAAATCGTATAAAATCGTTGTACAGTTAGACAAAAAAGTCGTTTGGCACGAACTTCGAAAATTTGCAGTTCATGAAATTAAAAATTGTGAGCGGAAAAGATCTTCTGACGTTTTTAAAGACTTGGTATAATATAGGAAAACAATATCATCATTATACTCGTTTGTGATCTTTACTCCAACCCAGTCATAATTACAACATACCGGGGCTGTCTCAATTTTTTGTTTACGTTGAACTTTTTGTATAAACAATTAAAATAAATACCTAGGTAAGTTAATGATGAACTAATATTACTCGTACTTTACAGTTTTATCATTATGAAAATTGAACAAACAGCTATCAAACATTATTATTTTTAGTAATGATGTCAGAAGTTTTTCGATAGGAGAGTTAGTTTTTGTTTTACTCGAATCTACGAGCTTCTAATTCAGTAGTCAAATTCTTACCAACTAGGCCATCGCAGCCATACTCAACAAGGTAGACATTTTTCATTTCACTTTTAACCTGTTATAAAATATTTTAAAATGTAAATTGTATATTAATTAAAATTATTAATCAAAAATTATTTTTGCATGTTACACTTACAACGTTTAAAAAAAAAACACAAAATTACACAGCCACTTTTTCAGCCGACCGTACCCAATCAATGGAAACAATCCGAAGGAGAGATTTTATTCTGTTCATAGTTCATACATATTTCACCTGGTGCAGTATTCCCGGTAATCACCTTGGAATCGAGCCAATCGTATGAAAAATTGCAATCGGTTCCCGTGTCGCCGTGTCGGTTTCATTATTACGTTGTCTTTTATGGTTTTTTATTCGTCTTTTTCTAGTCGCAATGTTTTTTGGCTTTCTGTTCAGTTTTTCATCGTTTATTTTGAGTGTTATGTAGACGATGTGTTTTTATTGACTTTTGTCCTATGAATTTTATTGAGGGTAACTGTTATCTTACTTTTTTGTATCAATGGTTGGAAGAAGACAGAAGATGTTAAATTAGTTTCAATCTCGACAGGCAAACATTGATGTGACTATGTGGAAAGATTTATTCTGTATGACTGATTATAATTAAACAAGAAATAAGGTTAAAACATAAGCCTCTAATTTCCCCATTGCTTTAAGATTTGGTTTTTTGCATTTACAACTAACTACAAGCAGTCAAATAAAAACTACATTTAATTCTGACCATTTACGGACGGCAGTAAAAACTACGAAAACATTTAAAATGGGAACTCGAGCGAAAAAATACGAAGTGCTTTCGAACGAAATAATGAAATACGTAGCGCAGAAAAAAAAAACACCAAATGTATTGACATTATCGCGAATACAGCACGCCAAGCAGAAGTGAAAACAAAAAAAATGTGGAAAATAAAAGAAAACAAGGTAAACACCGATTCGTGTTTTATATCGGATTTATTGGACCACCGATTCGTACTTGCGTTGTGTTGCCAAACCGAAAAATACTACAGTTTTTCGGGGAAAAATGTTTAATTGAAATTTCTGGTGTTAAAACTGGCAATGTTTCTATTTCATTGCGTTTTATTATTTATGATGTTTAATGTTTTTGTTTTAAAAGCTTTTTGTTGAAATTCTGAAATCCGTTTTATGTGCATTTTAGTAACACATTTTGCCAAAAGTACTTCGTTTTAAACTTTTTTATCCGTATAATCTACCTCTCGCGCCCGGCATTGGTTGCGGCCATGCTGCGGGACGAGACGGAGTGGGAGGTGGTCGCCTCTTTCTGCGAAGCAGTAATGCTCGTGACGGAGGAGGCGGGCCGCGCGAGGGAGAGTACAGCGTCCTCCCTCCGCCCCAACCGCAGTGGTAGACGCCCGCGGCGTCGCGTTGGACGTCGGCAGACGATCTCCGGCCACCGTAGACGCGGGCATGCGGACAGCGAGTAAAGGGCAACTCGCTGTCCGACCATGGACCATGCCCGGGTCGACGGCGCGTCGTGTTCCACGCGCGCCTTAAAGAGCGTCAACAACAATGACGGGGCCCCCTCTCAGAGGGCCAAAGCCTGCCGGGGCTCGCGAGACTTATTTCCTTACCGTGACCACCGAACATAAAGGGCTATTGAAGGGCACCGCGGATTTTAGTCAATACAATTCTGACAGTCCCTCCCGACCTGTCCGGGGTGGGAGTACTCATTTTGATGACTTTATCACGCTAAGCAGAAAAAAACTATCTCTGTACCAAACACCCGAATCCGTTCAGTGGTGTTGGAGAAGGCGACCGACTTCCCATTTCATGTCACCCCGCAGCATGGCCTCCAGCAATGCCGGGCGTGACAGGTCGCAACCAAGACAAGCATAATTTCACTTTGAAGTGATCAACCTGCATCATCATCATCATTCTCATCAGCCTATAATATCCCACTGCTGGGACACAAGCCTCCTCTCTTCGAGAGGGAGTGTGCCATAATCCACCACGCGGGCCCAATGCGGGTTGACAGATGTCACATGTCTTTGAATTTTTGGTTCTAGGACATGCCGGCTTCCTCACGATGTTTTCCTTCACCGTTTTGAGAGCAGTGGTGATGAAATATATTACACAAAGTAATGCGCCTGGTGGGGTTGGAACCCGCGACCTACAACTCGTAAGTCAGGACCGATACCACTGGGCCACCACTGCTCTTTCAATCAACCTGTATAGCTGATAATATTTAGAAACGATTTCCTCTAAGCACCTTAGTACAGTGTAATAAACCAACATTCTCGCTTCTAAGTCAAAGCAGCGGTATCACTTACCATATACCGCTCCCCCTTGCGTTCCCGATACCTCAAGTAGGTACCTAGCTATTAGCAAGTACCTCTTATGATACCTGAGGGGTATTCAGTGTAGTAGTACATAGGGTGATAGTGATATTAGGGAGGTTTGATAAGCTTTGTTGTGAAGATGGATTATTTCAAAGATAAAGTGTAGCAGTTTTCAGTTACAAAAGATTCTTGTCGAAAATTAAGTTATCGTATCAAATTATTAAAGTTATGTATTACGCGTCTTAAACAACGAAAAATTCAGCTGCGAGCGGGTACGAACCTGCGTCTTCTGGATCAGTACTCCCGATGCCTTACCAATTAATGGGCCATCGCAACCACTAATTCTGAAGCTGAATTTTTATAGGTATTATGAACGATAACACACTGTGCTCATGTGACCATATTTCCTTTTGAAAGGTGTCATGAAAAAAATGTGTGATCAGACGGACTAAAACATCATTGGGAGCGGACCCGTGCTCCAACTATTTTTTCCAATTGGTTGGAGCATGGGACCTACCCGTAAGTAGGTATGGCCCGTGCTTCAACTAAAAATCATTCTGTACAGTCAAAGTCAAGTAATTAATGCGCCATTTAGACGGAGCAAGAACTCGTATGCGAGTTTCACTACATTGCGGCATTTGTTTCATTAACTGAATTTGTTCTACCTATAAATTCCGCAATGTAACGCAACTCGCGTTCGAGTTCTTGCACCGCCTAAATGAGGCTTAAGAAAAATACACAGTTCAATATTATGTAGGTTCGAATTTAAAGGTGGCTTCAAAAACATTCAAAAGTTTTTCCAATACCTGGTAACACCTCAGCCACACAAAAAAAAAACAGAATGAATAAAAGATGAGTTGAAGAGACCTGAGGCGTCCGATAGTACCCGCCGCGGTTGGAATTTGATACTGTTCACCTAAAATGGATTGTTTCTTATTTATAAAACAAATTATTTCCGAGATTTCTTCTTCAAAGATATTTTAGATGGAATTTTCTTTAGCTATATGTTTCACTCACTCTTGACACATATTCTCTTTCTTAAGATCTCCAGGATACCAATTACCGGGGTCGCGGTACTAACGCGCTACCACGAAACCGGAACGTAAAGGACAGCTTGGATTTTAGTCGGTACAAGTCCGACAGCTCTCCTGCCCTGCCCTGGGTGGGAGGACTCATTTAAAGATTTTACCATGCTACAAAAATGATACCATGTATAGAGCTATGATATCAGCCGTCTGATCAAGGGTCAGATTCGAGTTGGGCTCCTATATAATCCAATTGGATTTTAGTAATGCAAGTCTGACAGTCCCTCCTGTCCCGCCCTGGGCCGGAGGACTCATTTGATGATTTTGCCACGATAAGAAAAAAGTGTAAAGGCTTTCATTTGATGACTCTATCGCCCCAAAATACTTCTATTAGAGATTATAAATATAATATTTTATGTGTCTATTTATCTACTGTCAGACATCCAACTTGAAAATGGATGCTCGGTGCAAACACAGCTCTAAGTTTATAAAATCTCAAAAGTGGATCCAAGCAAAAAGTATTATTACTTTCAAAACCACTTAAAATTTTTAAAATAGAATAAACTCCGCACTTTTCTACTCTAGGCCCTTCAATCTACTCGAAAAATAACAAGGGCTATTCAAAAACAGCCGAATCGCAAAATCCTTTTAGTGATATTGAAATTTTCAGACGCTTGAAAACTTTTTCAACGTTTCTGAACGGGTATGATGCTCTCGGCTGAAGTCGAAAGCTTAAAACTTTAGATTATAGTAATAAGTTAGTGGGTAGTACGGAATTTCGGAACGAACATTAATTTTTAAGAGATAAAACTAGCTTTGAATGTTGAAACTATTATTTTTGGGTTTCAGTTTAAATTTGTGAGAGCCGTGACATTTTTAATCTAGTTTTTTTAGCGTTTTACGACACATCTTCGACAATTATTATAAAGGTGTAGTCTACGTACTTATTAGAAGAATGTCTTGATTATTATGCCAAATCCGAATACGGTTCAACTCGACAAAAAAAGGAGTTTTACTTATGTTTCTGTGCCAACAAAACTTCTACAACTTGTGTAAATTTATTGTAATATAAAATAATAATTTACTTAACTACTTATCTAACAACCGGCGCTTTATAATTTACTTCAGTTGAAAAATTTTTGGTACGTTCGGTTGGTCTAAAATGCTCGATTCTTAAGTCCAGTTCACGACCTCAGACAATATTATGAATTCTGTTGCGTCGACTTTTTTTGTTCAGTAATATGGGCTCAGTTACCCCACGAGAGGTTGTGCGCTTTTGGCGTTACACGTTTTATAATCTAAGCTCATTTTGCTGCGGGCAGCGAGTAAAGGGCAACTCGCTGCCCGACACTGGACCATGCCCGGGCGGACCATGCGGCGACCATGACCAGACGGCGCGTTGTGTTCCACGCACGCCTCAAAGGGCCTCAGTATGATGACGGGGCCCCCCTCTAGAGGGCCAAAGCCTGCCCGGGTCGCGGGACTTATTCCATCACCGTGACCCCAGAACACAAAGGGCTATTAAAGGACACCGTGGATTTTAGTCAGTACGAGTCTTTCAGTCCCTTCCGCCCTGCCCGGCGTGGGAGGAATCATTTGATGATTTTGCGACGTTCAAAAAAAAAGCTCATTTTGATCTTTCATTTTATTTGTATTTTTCAAAAAGCGGGTCGACAGCTCGTTTATTTTTATTTTTCGCAGTCACCATCAAAAGACGCATGTCGTTCAAACGAGTAGTTCGTGGTCAAACGTGTAAGCACTATTATATATATATTCTGTGGTGTAAGCAAAGATTTTTGTGGCATGTTGTTAGAACAAGGATTGCTTTCACATATTTTAGAGCTCATATTTTAAAAATACATTACTTTCGAAGCTTCTACCCACTAAAGATATGGAATATTCTTATAGTGCTGCCGGTCTTTCTATCCATTCCTACATCTAATGCTCAAGCATCAGACGAAGCTAATATTCCTAATAGCTTGAACCTCACTCCAAAATGGCGCTAGTCCAGTTATTTTTGACATTCGCAAATGGAGGATTCTTTGAAAAGGATACGTACTAGATCTCTTTGTAAATTTGCAAAAAGGTGGGAATAGTTTTACCAGACCAGAAATTGCGTTTATTTGATAGACTTGAAGACTTTATAAACTGGAATATCAACTAGTTTACCTAGGCTTTCAATTGTTTGTCTATGGAAGGATAAAAAATAATACATTGATGGGCTTCACACACAGCAGCAATAATGTAAAGATGTACCATAGCACGATACATCTCATTACATCTTTCCATAGAAATCGTCAGGAGACCACACACTGCAGCTATAATTTATATTTTTACATCTTCGAATTTCTAAAAAATTTTTGCAAATTACAAATGTAAAAGCAGTACAGTTAGGTTACATAGGATGCTTTAAGGCCCGTATTACAGAACGAAACTCAAGCACTGATCTCTATTTAAAATCTAGATTTTAACCAATCAAATTCTTCGAAATTAGTTTTAAGTAATACTTGCGTATTGAGTGACGTTCGGGCCTAAATGTATCAGCTCTTATTAGATAAATCATTACGATAACAGTAGATATGTCTCAGACTTTAAAGAGCTGAATTTTCTCAAACTATAAAGAAGCTAACTTTTTAGTTAAATTATGTAACTACGGAAATTCTAACTAAAGTTAGGCAAACACAGTTAAATCATATACTTTATTAAATTATACTTTTTTAACTACAACCCGCTCCGAATGTTAACTATCTTAATAATTGAATAATCACGAGCTTAACTTTGTCTGAATCCGCAATTCCTTTGTTTGTGGTCCAAGTTATAGCATGCATACCATTTTGTATTACCTATAACCATAGGTAGATTGATTTTTTTGGAAATGCACACAGAAAAAAACTTTCCGACTACAAACAACCGACTCCAAAAACAAATAGGTACAAAAAAGTTTAAAATAACTTTTCTTTCGAAAGTCAGTGGCAATACCCCACCGTCGTATCTCCACGTTGTCGTCGTGGTGGGGCTTATAAACTAAGAGGGATACACCGGGGAAAAGCGCGCCGCCTGGAGGATCGAGCAGTTAGCTCGAGCCTTCAGGCGGCGCGGGCCCAGTCGTCTGAGACTGGGTCAGGGGGGGAAATGTTCACTTCCGGTACGCGTCTAGTCTATAGACGTAACCGTGAAGTGAACCGGGGAGGGAAATTCGGGGTTAGGAATAGAGGAACTCACCTCTCAAAAAAAGTCAACTTAAACATGGAAAAGTCTCTAAAAGAAGTATTACCCCAGGCGGGTACCAGCTGCTCCGCAGCTGGAGAATCCCGCACCGGATCCGTCCGGTCAGTCCCACCGTACTCTGGGGGGGACAATAGCAACTTTTACCCTGTTTTCGCTCCGGCAGTCGCCGCATTGAGCCAGGGAGGCTCACGTGCCCGTGAGGAGGAGTCACTGGACTTGTCCAGTACGTCCGACTCACCGGCACCGAACACCGAGCGGGCACAGAGTGCCGCTCCGAGGAAGGGGAGGAAGGGGGCGATGGTGCTTGAGTCGGAGTCCGACTCGGCATCAGACGCCGTGAGCTTCCGGAGCATAGTCTCCGGAAGCGCAGCAAAGAGCGACGAGGGGGGCGCAAACAGGAGGTCGGAGTTCCTGAAGCGCCCCCGCGAAGACATCTCGTCGTCTGAGGAAGGGTTTGTCTCGGCCCGTAAGATCCCCACGAGCGTGCGGGGTAAAGGCCGAGGCAAGTCCTCAGGAAGGGGACCCTCCTCTGGAGAGCCCAACACCGGTTTGGCCTCGAACGAGGCCAAACTGGCAGAGGCCGTGGAAGCCGCCATCCGCACAGTCGCTCTTAAGAGGAAAAAGAGCAGCAAGGAGGGTGCGATTGGCGAAGCCACGGCCTTGATCATGGCGGCCACGCGGATTCACGGCGGGGCTCCGGCTGCAAGGGACGATATGTCCGAACTGCGGTCGGAGGTCACCCGCTTGACTGCCGCCATGAGGGAGCTCCAGAAGGAGAACGCCGCTCTCAGGTCAGACCTGGCTGGCCTACGGGCGGCTGGCCGTCGGGAGGCGCCGACAGGGAGTGCGAAGGCGGGGAATGGTAAGGAGAAAGGCCGGCCCGCACCAGAGGAGAACGCAGTGCTGACTCTGGTGCGACAGGAGCTGGCCGCCTTCCAGCAGCGGTTCTCCGTATTGGAGAGCCGCGTGCTTCGACCCCCGCTGGCGGCCTCGTACGCGGCTGCGGCTGCGTCGAAACCTCCTCCGACGACGAAGCCGCCTCAGGCGAAAGCGGACCCGGTGGCGGCGGCGCCTGCGAGGGCGAAGACGGCCCCGGCCAAGCCTGGCCAGGCGGGCCCATCTAAGGCGCCTCCGACCCCGACACCTGTGGGGCCGAAGCAGGCCAAGAAAAAGAAGGCCCAGGCCGAGAACCAGCCGTCCCAGCAGCCTCCTCCTAAGACTCCCCCGGCCAGCGCCGAATGGCAAGTGGCCGGGGAGAAGAGGAAGGCTGCCAACACGGCCAGGTCCTCGAGGCGGAGGGAGAGACGGCGGCGGAAAAAGGAGCGCGACGTCGCGGCGCGGTTGCGCGCCCCAAAGACCGCGGCTGTGGTAATAACACTGCAGCCGGACGCGGTCAAGAGGGGCGTGTCCTACCGCGACGTGCTTACCAAGGCGCGGGAGGCGGTGAACCTCGCGGAGCTCGGCATCGCCGGGGGCCTCCGACTGCGGGTCACTGCAACGGGAGCTCGGATGCTGGAGCTCCCGGGCGCGGCCAGTGGCCCTGCCGCTGACGCTCTAGCCGAAAGGCTCAGAGCGTCCTTAAACGCGGAGGAGGCCCGAGTGTCCAGGCCCACCAAGCGCGCAGACGTGCGCATATTGGGTCTGGACGACTCCGTGACGGCGGAGGACGTAGTGGCTGCCGTGGCCAGGACTGGGGGGTGCCCTCCCGATCAGGTGAGGGTGGGCGCCCTCCGTCCTGGCTTCGCGGGGCTGCATACCGTTACGGTAAGCTGCCCCGTGTCGGCGGCCAAAAAATTGCAGGAGGGCCGAAGGCTCCTGGTTGGTTGGGTGGCTGCACAGGTAAAGGTCCTGGAGCCCAGACCGATGAGGTGCTTCCGCTGCCAAGTGGGCAACCACGCGGCGTGCGTGTGCACCTCGGAGGTAGACCGCAGCGACAGGTGCTTCCGCTGCGGCCAGCCCGGTCACAAGGCCGGCTCGTGCTCCGCCCCGCCGCACTGCTTCGTATGTGCGGCGGCTGGCAAGCCGGCCGATCACCGGGCTGGGGGCAGGTCCTGCGCCCCACCCACCAAGGCCAGGGGCAGAGGTAAGCCCTCTGCCGCCGCCGTCACCGCCACTGCCGCCGCCGCTGCCGCCGCTCCCGCCGCCGCCGCCGCCGCCGCCGTGGCCACGCCCTCGAGGAGGGCCCTGGAGGAGGACGCAATGGATTCAGATTAATGTCTCCATTGCGCTTCCTCCAGGCGAACATCAACCACTGCGCCGCTGCTCAGGATCTTTTGCTCCAGAGCATGGCGCAGTGGTTGATCAACGTCGCCGTGGTCTCCGAGCCGTATTTTGTCCTGCCCAGGAATGACTGGGTAGCGGACCTGGACGGCTCGGTGACCCTAATTTCGTCGGCCGCCGCCGGTACCCCGCCCCTCGATCGTGTCGAGAGAGGGCACGGGATTGTCGCAGCCCGGTTCGGGGAGATCGCCGTGGTAGGCGTTTACTTCTCCCCGAGCCGATCTATCGCCGAGTTCCACGACTCCCTAGAGGAGCTGGGAGACATCGTCGTCGCCCTCGGTTCCATCCCCGCGCTTGTCCTGGGGGACTTCAATGCCAAAAGTCCGGCTTGGGGTTCCCGGAACACGGACTATTCGCGGGGTAGGAAGCTCGAGTGCTGGGCCCGTGCGCATGGCCTGGTGATCGAGAACCGGGGTTCCGTCCCCACGTGCGTGCGGTACATGGGCGAGTCGGTGGTGGACCTTACGTTCGCCACCCCCAGCCTGTCACCGCGCGTCACTGGCTGGCGCGTTGTGGAGGAGGTGGAGACCTACTCCGACCACCGGTATATCCGGTTCGACGTCTCCACCCAGACCTCAGACGCGCCGGTCTCAAGTGGACGGAACCTAAGTGGTCCGCGATGGGCGCTGAAGCAGCTGGACCGGGAGCTTTTCCTGGAAGCCTCGATCGTGCAGGCCTGGGTGTCACCACCGGACAGGCCTGCCGACATAGACGACGAGGCTCAGTGGTTCCGGGAGGCCATGTCGGAGATCTGCGACGTGGCCATGCCCCGAGTCCGGCAAGGACGCGCCCGGCGTCAGCTGTACTGGTGGTCAAGCGAGTTAGCAGCGCTGCGCGAAGCGTGCGTTGCTGCGCGCCGCCGGTACACCAGATTCCGCAGGCGCCGCACCCGACCTCCGGATGCGGCGACTGTAGAGGCAGAGCTACACGAGGGCTACAGGGCAGCGAAGGCCGCCCTCCGCGACGCGATCTGGCGGGCCAAGGAATTGGCCCGCGAGGAGATGCTGGGGACTCTGGACGGGGACCCATGGGGCCGCCCCTACAAGTGGGTGAGAGAAAAGCTCCGCCCCTGGGCTCCCCCGTTGACGCAGAGTCTCCGGCCTCAGTTCGTGGAGGACGTGGTGAGCGCCCTGTTCCCTTCGCGAGGGGACCATGCTCCCCCGCCCATGGCTCCGTCTCCGACGGAATCTGAGGAGGAAGCTGACGCGAACGCGGACCACAGCGACGACGATGTCTACGACGCTCCAGAGGTGACCGAGGTAGACCTGAGAGTGGCGGTACAACGGCTCAAAGCCAAAAATACCGCCCCAGGACCCGACGGCCTGCCAGGAAAAGCCTGGGTCCTGGCCTTCGGGACTCTCGGGCCTCGACTAGGGGGGCTCTTAAGCGCGTGCCTGGAGAGGGGCCGGTTCCCGCTTCCTTGGAAGACGGGGAAACTGGTCCTGATCCAGAAGTCCGGGCGCCCTGCGGACTCTCCGTCCGCATTCCGGCCCATTGTGCTGCTCGACGAGGTGGGCAAGCTCTTTGAGAGAGTCATTGCAGACCGCCTCGCCGGGCACCTGAATCGAGTGGGCCCGAACCTGTCGGAGAGCCAGTTCGGCTTCCGCAGGGGGCGCTCGACGGTGGACGCAATCATGCGCGTGAGAGCCCTCACGACGGGGGATGCAGTAGCCCGGGGCAGGGTCGTCTTGGCGGTGTCTCTGGACATCACCAATGCCTTTAACACCCTGCCTTGGAGTTGCATCAGGGAGGCACTCCGGTATCACCGGGTGCCGACCTACCTCCGCCGAATAGTCGAGGACTACCTGACGGACAGAGCCGTCATCTACCCCGGTCACCGGGGAGAGTGGAACCGGCGAGAGATGTCGTGCGGTGTTCCACAGGGTTCGGTCCTGGGACCGCCCTTGTGGAACATCGGATACGACAGGGTGCTGCGCAGCGACCTCCCTGACGGCGTCAGCGTAATTTGTTACGCTGACGACACGATCGTCCTTGCACAGGGAGAGTCGCACCAGGCGGCGGCCGACGTGGCGACGGAAGCGGTCGCGACAGTCGTTCAGAGGATCCGGCGGTTGGGACTCGACGTGGCGCTGCACAAGACGGAGGCCATGTGTTTTCATGGCAGCCGTAACGTGCCACAGTCGAGTTACAGCATTACGGTGGAAGGAGTTCCAATCGGCGTCAAGAGGACGATGAAGTACCTGGGACTCGTCCTCGATAGCCGGTGGAACTTCAAGGAGCATTTCTTGAGTTTGGCCCCAAAGCTGAACCGTACAGCAGCCGCCCTCAGGCGACTGCTGCCCAATCTCAGCGGGCCAAACGCTTCCTGCCGTAGGCTGTACGCTGGCGTCGTGCGGTCCATGGCCCTCTACGGGGCCCCTGTGTGGGCCCTGAGCATCCGGACGCGACCACAGAAGCTGGTCGCATGCCAGAGGGTCATGGCTATCCGAATGATCCGGGGATACCGCACGATTGCCGGCGAATCGGCCAACCTGCTTGCCGGATTGCTGCCTTGGGATCTGGAGGCGACTGCCCTCCAGCGCGTCTATGAGTGGCGCGTGGAGGCGCAGCGCCGGGGCGTGACCCCGCTGCCTCGCGAAGTCGAGGCGCGGCGCGAAGACCTCCGGCGCGATCTCAGGGCAGTATGGAAGGAACGACTGTCGCGACCGACGGCCGGGCACGCCGCAATTGCGGCGGTAAGACCCCTCTTTGAGGAGTGGCTGGAGAGAAGTCATGGCGTCCTGACCTACCGCTTGACGCAGGTCCTCACCGGATACGGAAGTTTCGGGAGGTACTTGTGTCTGATGCGAAAGGAGGAGACGCCTGGGTGTCACCACTGCGAAGATCGCCCGGAGGACACGGTGGAGCATACGGTGCAAGACTGCCCAGCTTGGGCGGAGCACCGACGTGTCCTCACGGCTGCGATAGGCGGAGACCTCTCGCGCCCGGCATTGGTTGCGGCCATGCTGCGGGGCGAGACGGAGTGGGAAGCGGTCAGCTCCTTCTGCGAGGCAGTAATGCTCGTAAAGGAGGAGGCAGGCCGCGAGCGAGAGAGGACAGCGTCCTCCCTCCGCCCCAGCCGCAGTGGTAGGCGCCCACGGCGACGGACGTCGCAAGATGATCTCCGGCCACCGTAGGCGCGGGCATGCGGGCAGCGAGTAAAGGGCAACTCGCTGCCCGACCAAGGACCATGCCCGGGTCGACGGCGCGTTGTGTCCCACGCGCGCCTCAAAGAGCGTCAGCATAATGACGGGGCCCCCCTCTCAGAGGGCCAAAGCCTGCCGGGGTCGCGGGATTATTCCCTAACCGTAACCCCGGAACGTAACAGGCTATGAAGGACACCGTGGATTTTAGTCAGTAGAAGTCTGACAGTCCCTCCCGCCCTGCCCGGGGTTGGAGGACTCATTTGATGATTTTACCACGCTAAAAAAAAAAAAAAAAGGTTGCACTCCAGGAGTGCCGGTAGAAGTGAAAACTTTTTTGTTACTATGTTTTATTTTTAATTTGAATGACGTCTTACTCATTTTCGATCAGGGTCACGTGACCCTGACGCGAGTTTTGGTCACGTGACCCTGACGCGAGTTTTAAATTTTTTACCCATTACAGAAAAAGTGTACAACGCCGCTAAAGAAGTTTTCACTTCAAAAAAAAAAAGGTTGCACTCCAGGAGTGCCGGTAGAAGTGAAAACTTTTTTGTTACTATGTTTTATTTTTAATTTGAATGACGTCTTACTCATTTTCGATCAGGGTCACGTGACCCTGACGCGAGTTTTGGTCACGTGACCCTGACGCGAGTTTTAAATTTTTTACCCATTACAGAAAAAGTGTACAACGCCGCTAAAGAAGTTTTCACTTCAAAAAAAAAAAGTCAGTGGCAATAGTCAATGAACTTGTTTTTGAAGTCGGTACTTTTTAAAATTTTTGAAGTGAAAACTTCTTTAGCGGCGTTGTACACTTTTTCTGTAATGGGTAAAAAATTTAAAACTCGCGTCAGGGTCACGTGACCAAAACTCGCGTCAGGGTCACGTGACCCTGATCGAAAATGAGTAAGACGTCATTCAAATTAAAAATAAAACATAGTAACAAAAAAGTTTTCACTTCTACCGGCACTCCTGGAGTGCAACCTTTTTTTTTGTATGAAACATGAGGCGCGGACGAAAGCGTGCTGCGGCGCCTTATTCCACACACCGTGTGATATAAGCATTATAAATCAAAAAAATTTGCTCAAGATTTCTTATTTTTCAACTATTTACAGTGTTGGCCTTGGGTTATCGGCTCGGGTTTACGATTGTAGTTCGCTGGTTTGAACCCAGCAGGGCGCATTATTTTGTGTAATTTATTTCATAACCACTGTTCTCAAAACAGTAAAAGAATCGTGAAGAAACCAGTATTTCCTGCATTAAAAAATTCGAAGAAATGTGACGGATACCGACTAGGTACTAGCGATGGGTCGTTGACGGTTTTTCCGTCAACGAAACGTTAACGTTGATTCATGTTTGTCAACTAGTTAATCAACTAGTTAAATTCGTCAACGAGTTGAATGAGTTAACGTGTTCATCTCGTTGACGAATTTAACTGTCAACTTGCAACGTAAACCGCTGATGAAATTTTGTATTGGAAACGTTTTATGTACAAACTAACATCTTAAATTGTGTGAAATAAAAATATTATTATTACATTTTTCACAGAGGGCTGTTCGCTATACCTCGTGCGCCTCAAAAAATAGTACATTTCAAATAATGCATTGGGATAATTAAACAAACTCCACCAATATTAATTATATGTACTATTCTTAAAATAAATAATTCGAAAATCAACTCATTCAATCGCTCGCAATCTATGACTAAAAATATCGAACCATAAAACTCAACGTTGAAGATAACGTTTGCGTTCTCGATAATTCAACGAGTTGAATTAACGAGAACGAACGAACGAACGAGTTCAACTCATAAACGTCGTTGACGAATTCAACTAGTTGTACACTCGTTCGTTCGTTCTCGTTAATTCAACTCGTTGAATTAACGAGAACGAACTGTTATACGGCCTCAGAGAAATGTCTTTTTAAAAAAAGGCTTTTTGATTTAAAAGTAAAGGTTTATTAATTAACCACACTTGAAGGATAAAAGATCCTTAGGCAACCGCTTGAGACCGAGGTCGAGAGTAGACTGAGGCGCTCTACATAGGAACGCGTAGGGCAAACTGCATAATGATGACCTAAGCATGGTGCTTAGGTAGGGGTGCTGATCTAGCCTTAAGGGCCTAATATAGCAGGGGTATAACACCTCCCCCTTTAAGAAGAGACTTGGGGTTGAATTTATAAAAGTCTCGTTAAACTCTAGTTCTAAGTGGAGCAATGGGGATAGATATATCCTGTTCTGGATCTTGTCTGTCAGTCATGGTCATAATTTCTGAAGCAGGAGGGTCTGGTGTCTTATTGACATTGAACTTAAATTGGAAATGTCGGTTGCTGCCAGATTTACAAATTTTCTTAAAGAATAAGTAAGTTACATATAATATGACTATAACTACGACAATGATTATGAGGATAGAGTAATGTGTTCCATATTTAATAATATGATGGTCTTGAGAGTGCTCGAGGACTTTAACGTCGTTGAGGAGAGATTGCAGTTTATTATTATTTTCTTTATTAAGATCATCCAGATCTATATCACTTAGATAAACAGGGGACACATTATCTAGTACATTACTTAAATTTACGATATTACAACAAGTGTCATTGATTAGATTAAAGTCTGGTACATGGTTAATTGGTGAGGTAATATTTAAAACATTGAACTTAGGTATAAGTGTGGTACTTCTGTAGTAACCAATACAGCCTTTAGGAATGTTAAGTATTCCTGTTCCTAGTATAGTTGTTTCATACAGGTTAGAATTTACACAGTCAATTGAGATTTTGTTTGGCTCTGATTGTATATAGATCCATCTATTGTTTACTAATGGTTTCCAAATATCTAATTTGCCAAATATATTTTTCATTTCACATTGTAATGGTTTCTGGCTTATCACTTTTGTTAAAAGTTCACTTTCACAGGTAAGTTTTGCTTCAGTAGAATAAACATTTTCTACGTCACAGATGTAGTTACCGGGTCCGATTATTTTACATTGTTCTAGATCATTTAAAACGCAGTATTGAGATTTGTCTTTGGTCATTGCTATGTATTTAGTATTAGGTATAATTAAGCTAAACGAATTCGGTGCCTTGGTACTGTGCGGAGTTGGGAGAGCAATGTTGTGAAACAATATATATTCTTTGATGTTGACCAGTGGCACTTGTAGTACAAATATTAACTTATTATTAATATAATGACATGACAACTTAGAAATACTTAAGATTAAGTGTACGGACTTAATATCTAAGGTTACAGGCAGCTCAAGGTCGCTTGGCAAATGTCTATAGTTATCGGCAAGCTCTCTATGTAATTGTGTGGGCGTCATAATAGACGGGTGCAATATGTTTTGACTACTAAATAAAATGGCATTAATTATATCTTCCAATTGGAATCACAAGGTAAGTATTGATGTTTCCAATACATTCAGAATCCTATTGACTTTAGTTAATATATGAAGTCCATTGGTAATTACAGAAATATTTTTTATATTTACAGAGAGGTTGTCGATAGCTTCATTTAGATTTAATTCATTAGTTTTTATTTTATTCAAAGTATTATTGAAACATTTTATTACGGAAGTGGTAATTAAAATATTTTCTTTCATCAGTGAAGTCATCCGTTTCTCATCGTTTTGTAATGATGTTATCGCTTCGTCATACTTCAACGCATCATTTTCGTCTAGAGTTCCGAATATTTGTTTTAATACAGAACCTATTCCCCCGATCCAAGCTCCACGTTTATTTCTATTATCTATTAAATGAGAGATAGATTGGAATTCTTTTTCCATATCTTGGAATCGTGCTGTTAATGGTTGTAACATACCATCACATTCTGCATTAACTTCTATTATTCTAGTCTGATTACACAAATACCTAGTTTCTTTTAAGGCGTGTTTAATATTCTGTATGTGTGGTTCAAGATGTGAGATATCTACAGGTAATAGGACGTTCAATTGTACATTGTTAATTTTCAGTTTACCTAAGTAGTCAAAATATAAGCCAGGGCTCGTGGTGATTGGCAGGATGAAGTCTTGGTGAGGTTGACCCCGAACTGGACTGTAAATAATAGCTAGTGTTATCAACTAAGGTAAGTTATCCTATTTATGTAGTATCCTAGTGTATATCTAAACTAACTAAAACTTATTTTATTCCTTTTACAGGTTTGTTTCGACATCAGCTGGTTTCACTTCATCAAAGTGATGGGTGACGTGACGTCGGTTAATAAGTAAGGTAAGTGTATTTCTACCATTAATTTTAACTATCTTATAGGGCCCCTTCCAAATAGGAGAGAGAGCCTTGCGTAGTCTCAAATGGTTTTTGAGGTATACATAGTCGCCAACCTTATACTGGATAGGGCGAGTATGAGTGTCATAATAAGTTTTAGAGGTCTCTTTAGATCTTTTTATAAAGTCTAATGCTTTTTCTCGTGAACATTTCAGTCGACCTTGGAGCATACGGACATAATCCGGGTAAGTTGCACCAAGGTTTCCGTCATAAACAGAGTTGGGAATGAATGGTTTAGTTCCAAACATGAGTTCATAGGGTGAGTAATGCGTAGTAGTGTGGATGCTGGTATTATAGGCGAGCATAGCTGTATAGATGTAACGGGGCCAGTTTGTTTGTTCGTCATTAATATAGGATTTTAAATACTCTTTAAGAGTAGAGTGACTTCTTTCCAAGGCGCCTTGTGTTTGAGGGTGGTATGGCGACGACCAAAGATTTTTTATCTTAAGAAATTCACAGGTCTTTTTAAATAGGTCTACTGTAAAGTTGGTGCCTTGGTCGGTAAGAATCATTTTAGGGATACCAAAAATAGATATGTAGTGGAGTAAGCATTCTGAGGTTTCCTCAGCTGTAGTACTGCGGATAGGATAGGCGGATGAGAATTTAGTTAAGTCATCTTGGATTGTAAGTATATATTTCAGTTTAGCAGGTCCTGCTTCAGGCAGTGGGCCTACGATGTCTAAAGAGATTCTTTCGAATGGTTTGGTGGAAGAACTAGTAATTTGCATCGGGCTGCGGTTTATTTTTCTCAGAGCCTTATTTTCTTGGCATGATTTACACTGTTTTACGTAGGATTCTATGTCACTACGCATGCCCTTCCAGTAATAGGATTCCTTGATCCTATTATACATGCGTGTGGATCCCAAGTGACCCGCTATTGGGATATCATGATTATCGTGTAAAATTTTCTTGATTTCAGTGGGAGTAGGATACATAATACTATTATGGTATATATGAATTTTGATATTAGTATCATGGAAAAGGTAAGTAAGGATATTATAAATTTTAATGAAAGAGTGTTTTTCAAATGGGTTTTTCAAATCGGATATAGCAATTTCATTTATATCTCCGCTTGTAATTATCTCGTTTTTAACATGTTTCAGTGTTTCGAAAATTTCAGGATATGATGATTCATCAAAATGATGAACCTTTATGAATAAGAAATAGAATATTTTATTGTTTAGCGTGAGCTTTTGGTAATAATATAATTCTTTTTCAGTGTTAATTATATCTTCGCTATTTTCAAAATTGTCTAATATTTCTTGTACATAAGGGTTTGATTCGTCTAAATCGATTGCGGTAGGTATGAGGATGATCTTAGACGAAGATTTTAGGAGGCTTTCATTGTGTTCTATGATTTCTGTGTTGTATGATTTATTTTTATCTACTATTGCTTTCAGGAATGTATTATAATTATCAGCAGGTAAGTTTGGACATGCACTCGTCGATGGTTGTGGAGAGGTTTCAGGTTGATCATCGAGAGTTGGTGTTTCATCGGTTGCGAGTTCTTGCAACTCAGGTAAGTCAGATAGGTCGTTTCCAACGTTATCTAGACCGAACTCGTCAGAGTCAAAGGACGGTGGGGATATTAGTAAGTCCATTAGATCACTATCAATATTGTGAGAGGGATCCGATTCTGGATTAGGGTTTGATTCTTGGGCATTTTCAGGATTGACAGGATTGACAGGGAATCGAGACAAGGCGTCGGCATTAGCGTTGATTTTGCCCTTTTTATATTGAATTTTGTATTCAAATTCCTCTAGCTGTAAACGCCAGCGGATGAGTCTAGATCCCGGATCTTTGCAATTAAACAGCCATTGTAATGGCTTGTGATCTGTTAAAATTGTGAATTGATGGCCGTATAAGTAGGGTCTGAATATTTTAGTGCCGAATATTATGGCTAGGCATTCTTTATCTATGACGCTGTAATTGCACTCTGCCTTATTAAGAGTGCGTGAAGCATACGCAACAGGACGGTCTTGTCCGATAATTCCTTGGGATAAAATGGCAGAGATAGCGTAATTAGAGGCGTCACAGGTTAAAAGGAAAGGTTGAGTGAAATCGGGATATGCAAGGATTGGAGCAGAGATTAGTTTATTTTTTAAGGATTCAAAGGCAAGCTGTTGTTCATTTTGCCAATTGAATGAAGTATCCTTTTTTAATAAGGATGTAAGAGGTTTTGCTAGTTTAGCAAGGTTGGGTATAAATCTTCTGTAGTATGATACTAACCCTAAGAAAGATTTAATATCCTTAGGTGATTTTGGAATTGGAAAATCTTTTACAGCTTTAATTTTCTCGGGATTTGGTCTGACACCATCTTCGCTTATGATGTGACCTAAATAAGTGACTTCCTTCCGGAGAAATTCACACTTGTCTGGCTGTAATTTTAAATTGAATTGGCGGAGCCTTTCAAATACAGCTTTTAGGTTATTAATATGGGACTGTAAGTCGTATGAATAGATAACAATGTCGTCTAAATAAACGAAACATCTGGTGCCTTGAAGGCCAGCGAGGCAATTATTCATTAATTTTTGAAACGTTGATGGGGCATTTTTAAGTCCGAATGGCATTCGGTTAAATTGGTAATGTCCCTGGGGCACGGAAAAGGCTGTTTTAGGTGCATCTTCAGGGGAAATAGGAATTTGGTGAAACCCGGATGTAAGATCTAGAGTAGAGAAATATTTACTATGCCCTAGTTGGTCAAGAATTTCCGCTATTTGCGGGATAGGGTAGGTTTCACCGATGGTCACGTCGTTGAGTTTACGATAATCGATTACGACGCGCCATTTTCTTTGACCGGATGCATCAAGTTTTTTTGGTACTACCCAAATTGGTGAGGACCAAGGGGACATAGAAGATTTTATTATGCCTTGTTTCAGCATTTTTTCGATTTGAGTGTCGACTTCCTTTTTGTGACACTCGGGGAATCTGTACGTTTTCACGTGAATAGGGCTATCTGTTGTGGTTTTAATTTTGTGTTCAATTGCATCAGTATGCGTGAGCTGATCATCAGGTAAGTGGAAGATGTCGGAGTATTGAGCGCAGAGTTCGAGGAGAGTTTCGGATTCCTCTTGGTTGAGATGATCTATTCTCAATGATTTGATAACCTCATTGGTTCTTGAGGTTGTAGTTTTTTGGGAGTTGTCAAAGGTTTGGAATGCAATAGAGGGTAGAGGCATAATATCGAGATTTAGATTGGATTTGACAGTTATGGGCACTTCAGAGATGTTGGCAACGGTCAAATTGACGCGGTTGTTGCCTTTGACTTTGACAATGCAATTGGCTATCAACAAGTCTTCAGAGAGACGCTGATCGATTATGATACCTTCCGTCAGGTTGGTATTCCGAACTGAACATTCGATGACTGTTTCCGTTCGGGGAGGAATTAAATAGCAGGGATCGGAAAAATGTAGTTTGAGGTTCAGGTTCCCTATTTTGAGGGTATCCTGGATGTAATCGATTTTGCAGCCAAAGGCCGTTAGAAAATCGGTACCTATTATACCGTCATAAGGTAAGTTGATGCTTTTTACAACGTGAAATTTGAATGTGGCGGAATGTTTTCCGCCTAGTTTTAGTTTGAGTTGGAAGTGACCTTCGGTTGGTGTTGGTTCATCACCAGGGTCAATGCCTTTTAGTTTAATTGGTTCTTTGACGAGTCTCTGGGTTTTATTGATACTGGACTCTTTTAACAGGCATATAGCAGAACCTGAGTCTACTAGGAGAGACAGTGGGACATGGGATATCTGGGATTCGACCAGAATATGAGGTAATAACCTTTTAGTAGTGTCAAGATTAATTTCATAAATCTTGTTGGATTTAGTAGATATAGTAGGTTGACTGTCGGTTTGGGGCTGGTTACCCTGTCGATTAGTTGTGGAAATAGAAGATTGACTGTCAGTTTGGGGCTGGTTACCCTGTCGATTATTCATGGAAATAGAAGATTGACTGTCATTTTGGGGCTGGTTACCCTGTCGATTAGTCATGGAAATAGAAGATTGACTGTCAGTTTGGGGCTGGTTACCCTGTCGATTAGTCATGGAATTAGAAGATTGACTGTCAGTTTGGGGCTGGTTACCCTGTCGATTAGTCATGGAAATAGAAGATTGACTGTCAGTTTGGGGCTGGTTACCCTGTCGATTAGTCATTGAATTAGAAGATTGGGCGCTTATTTGGGGCTGGTTACCCGTGTGGTCCCTGGATTTTGAAGATTTAGGAGAATGACAGGTATCGGCTTCTGGATACTGTCTCGCGCGACACCGATTCGAGACTTTTACTCGTTTAAAGTATCGGAATCATCGTCTTCTAAGAGACCTGATTCATCAGTTGTTTGTTCAACTGAAGTTTGGGTTTTCCGATTGTTGAATTCCCGTTTCTTGCAATTGGATATATCGTGGCCTGGAGTTTTACAGTAGCGGCACACGACGCTAGAAGAAGTTTGAGAAACACTTTGTGGTTTCTGAGAATTGTTTGGATTTGGTTTGACATTAGTTGACTTACTGGTTTTATGTTCCAGTTGTGGACGTTTATATAACGTTTGTTGTATCCGTTCTTCAGATACGGCTAAATTAATAGCTTCATTGAGGGTTTTAGGTCCCCTACATCTCACAATGTTAGAAATTCTGGGATGCAATCCCATGAGGAAATGATGGAGGGCGAGGTCCTCCATGGCGGCTGTGCGGCCAGGCAGCTCTTTGGCTTTGTTGTTAGAAAAGGATATTTCAGTAAGAAGTTGTGAGAGGTAGGTTTCAACGCGTAATGCGTATTGGCTTACGTTTTCTGACTGATCTTGTTTGCTTTCTTGAAGATCAGTCAGGAGATGGGAATAGTGTTTGCGTTCACTAAATTGCGTTTTTAGGAAGTCTTTAAGTTGCTCCCATGAAGTAAAATCTTTAATTGAACAGGCAGTTTCTGCCTTGCCATTTAATTGGCTGAGAATGAATTTAAAAAGGATAAGCTTCTGAGATTCTGAAGCAAGGTCATAGGCATTGTCGCAGTTCACTAGGAATGAATTTAGGGTTTCCCGTTTACCGTCATAAGGTTTTATGAATTTGAATAATATATTTAAGTCGATTTCTGACATTGTGAGGAAGGCTTTGGTTTGCC
Organism: Agrotis segetum; assembly: GCA_036375495.1. Lineage (NCBI taxonomy): Eukaryota > Metazoa > Arthropoda > Insecta > Lepidoptera > Noctuidae > Agrotis > Agrotis segetum. The sequence goes on from JAQSVV010000031.1 coordinate 48,649, forward strand.
TAGTTACACGAGGAGAAGTGATGGGTGACTTCACGATTTCGCTATCACTTACTAGTTTTTCAGGTTCTGGAATATTTAAAGTAAGTGGTGTTTTACTGTCTTCTGACTTGGGTGCTTTTTTCATAATAAAATGTTCCAGAACTAGTTTTAAAACGACGGAAGACACAGTATATCATAAGTTTTCATAAACACCTAGATACAAAATAACAATTTAAGATTAAGAGGTTGAGAATCACTGGTTATTTAAAACTTAGACTAAACAATGACCAAAGACTCACAGGAATGACGCGTAGGCGGCGACGATAACGGCGAACAGGAACATTCCGATTGATAAGGCGGTGCAGCTGCGCACCGGGAGGCGACGAAATGAGATTCGATTTGAATCTCGGATGACCTTGAAGCGAAGAGGGTCTGTGGGAGTCTTCCCACAGGTATCGGCACTTTTCGTGACGACGACGATGACGGAGAAAAAGGTAAGTACTCGCGATGAGGGATGCGGCACTTCCCTTTCAGAAGATCGATTGTAGCACTTCACTTGAGCACTGGATTTTGAATTATGCACTTTTAGCACTGGATTTCGATATGCACTTTTAGCACTGGATTTCGATATGCACTTTTAGCACTGGATTTCGATATGCACTTATCACATAAAAGTTAGGTTTTCTGGTTAGGGATCCGGAGTCTACGTAGCGGTTGCCGGGCACTGGAGATTTTCGGATCCCACCGCTGCCACCAAAATGTTATACGGCCTCAGAGAAATGTCTTTTTAAAAAAAGGCTTTTTGATTTAAAAGTAAAGGTTTATTAATTAACCACACTTGAAGGATAAAAGATCCTTAGGCAACCGCTTGAGACCGAGGTCGAGAGTAGACTGAGGCGCTCTACATAGGAACGCGTAGGGCAAACTGCATAATGATGACCTAAGCATGGTGCTTAGGTAGGGGTGCTGATCTAGCCTTAAGGGCCTAATATAGCAGGGGTATAACAGAACGAACGAACGACTTCAACTCATAAACGTCGTTGACGAATTCAACTAGTTGATTCATATTCAGTTAACGTTAATACGTTGACAGGAGATCAACGGTTGATTCAACTAGTTCGTTGATTCAACGCTCATCCCTACTAGGTACTGAGCACGCGTGGTAGATAGCCCACTCCTATCACAAAGAGAAGATCTGTGTCCCAGCAGTGTAGTCATTACAGGATGATTATGCTTATAATTATTAAGCTTACTTAAAATGTTGTGAGGAAACCGGCATGTCCTAGAACCAAAAATTCGAAGACATTACTAATTCGCACTGAGTCCGCGTGATGCATTTACAGCCCATAAGAAAATAAATGACTAAACACCTTTGCTGTCACTATTACTTGAATGTCATTTTGATTGACATAAAAACTAGGGGTTGAATCTGAACAAAGAAAAGATTACCAATGTACTGACATCCACGTTCAACCCTGAAGGTTGAATGTGGAAACTTTTAAGGGTCGAACGCGGAAGAGGGTAGAAAATCTTAGGGGTTGAACGCGGAACAAACCATTCCATCTATGAATGAACAATAGTCGTACATATTATGTTTACCATTAAGGTTGCATATAAACATCCTATTGGTTATGGCTATTGGCAGTGTACGCGGGTGGCGCGGCTAGGAAACGTGCTACCTGGGTGTCGAGTCTGCTAATTATTAGTCAGAATGGCGCCACAATGGCGTTTCAATTTTCGAACCATTTTTTACTCAGTAGTAAAAAATGGTTCGAATAAGCATTACAATTGAAATGCCATTGTGGCGCCATTCTGACTAATAATTAGCAGACTCGACACCCTGGCCGCGCCACCGATTTTGTTGAATATCTCGCGAATCTTTCACGTACTATTTATTTTTATATTTAGAACAATAATGAACACTTATGATCATTTATTCTTTTTCCGATTCAAATTGCGACTGTGGCGCGGCCAGGACCACACTACCGCTTGTATTTTGTACCAAACCCCGCCATCTTGTTAAAAACAATCTGCCACAAGTCAGATTTATGCAGCTCTTAAAACGTGCGCCGAAACTAAGAAACTCCGACTTTGCACGTAACTTGTTATTCTCTAAAACTTCACCTTTTTATTCTTAGTCTGGTTATTGTTCTGATGGATATTCCACAGAATGAACAGACGTGTATAAGGCACAGAGAGGAGGCCTGTGTCCCAGCAGTGGGACAGTATAGGCTGATGATGAACGGACCGTCAGACTCGTACTGACTTAAATTTGCAGTGTTCCTTTAATAGCCCTTTATGTTCCAGGATAACTGTTACCTGTTTACCCTGGCAGGCTTTTGACCCTATATGGGAGCTCCCCGTCAATTCTAAATTTTAGCATTGGGTGATTAAAATTTCAAGAATAAAATTGCAATCGCAACTAAAAAATAGATTTTGTTGCACTTTTATTTTTATACCCACAGCAAACATCTTTCTCTTTTATATCTTTATATTTAACTTAAAAGAAAACGCTAGCTTCTAAAACTTGCTTTATTTATAATCACACTAAAACCTTAAAACTTTAACGGTCTGGCTGAAAGGAAGCAATAATCGTTCCTTTCTTGCTATCGAGAAACTTAAAAAAAGTTCTAAGTAAGTAAAACAATTAGTGAGTTCGAACTTTATACTTGTAAGAAAGTATAATAGTTTTGGTGTAAGTACGATGTAATTCTACTGAAAGCGTAGTTTCTGTGAGAATTGTGGTTAAAACCTCCATTGTTATTAAGTTGCATTAATGTTTTAGTACTTTGCCCACGATAAAGGGCTTCACACACAGCAACTATAATGTAAAGATGTATAAATACAGCACGATACATCTCATTACATCTTTCCATAGAGATTCGATGATGTTAAAAATATACATTATAGCTGTCGTGTGTGGTCTCCTGTCGATTTCTATGGAAAGGTGTAATGAGATGTATCGTGCTATAATGTACATCTTTACATTATAGCTGCTGTGTGTGAAGTCCTTTAGAATGATATGGCGCTATTTTGTGTCGTCACACACGCTTTTCTTAAACCTGTACCTTCAATAATCATAATGAAAATAACATTGAAGCTCACGAACATACAGCCAGACAAGGAACATCTATTATTTTGTAGGTCATACATATATTCGTCATCATCATCATCATCATCATCAGTCGGAAGACGTGCACTGCTGAACATAGGCCTCCCCTCAGACCGTCACGCCGAACGACGATTCGCCACTTGCATTCATACGTTGCCCGCGACCCTCACGATGTCGTCGGTCCACCTATTGGGAGGCCCACCAACGCTGCGTCTTTCGGTAAGTGGTCGCTACTTGAAAACTTTTCTTCCCCATCGATTATCAGTTTTACTAGTCATCCGAGTTGGATTCTTGGGGCCATCTATTTGTCGAAGTTGAACCTACCTAACTGAACAATCTGTCCAAGGTGTATAATGGTCAACAACTTCGAGAGTATCATTCTCAACAACACCGATAAACACATATATCAACCGTGTGGTAAATGAACCTGCAACACGCTATCAGCAGTCGATTGCTCAATAAATACACCAAGCGTGCCGTTATATAAACACCGAACTCTTTATATGCCCTAATTATCAAATACTGCACTAATAATATAATAATAATATTGCACAACTATCACACAACGCCATCTAGTCCCAAGCTAAGCAGAGCTTGTGTTATGGGTACTAGGCAACTGATAAACATACTTATATATTTCTAAATACATACATATTATAGTTAAATTACACCCAGACACAGAACATATGATCGTGCTCATCACACAAACATTTGTCCTGGGTGGGAATCGAACCCACGACCTCCGGCATAGCAGTCAGGGTCACAAACCACTAGACCAACAGGCCAGTCAAATACTACTAACTACTAATACTCAGATAATTATCGTGCATTCGAGATATCGGGTGTTGTTCCAACATTCACGTTTAGAAAACATTGATTCAAGTTTTTTCTCAAAAATGGAAGATGTATCCTTTCAAAATGTTACATCCGAATGTCCTAGATCGAGCGAGAGCTTAAAAGAAGTTTTTCGAATCTCTTTTTTTGGTAAAACTTCAAAGCGTTGCTAGCTCCGATGGATTTCGTCGAATTTTTTGGCATCCTTACCGAGATGCAGTGAAACGGAATAGGAGAAATAAAAATAACACAGCGTTATTTTGAGCTTGTAAAACAGTAGAGATAATTATTAGTAAAGTTTTCTTTGAACCTCGTTTGAATAACTAACTGTACGGGATACGATAGCGAACTAGTCCTTTTTTAAACCGACTTTAAAAGAAGGCTCTCAATTCAGAAAAGGAAGACTGTATTTTTTTGATATTTGTTACCTCATGACTTTGGACTGGGTTTTGTTTCGTGCAGTGACTGGTCAGTGACTGGTGACTCATATGGTAACGATCCCGACTTATAAGTTATAGGTTATGGGTACACACCCAGCCAGGCGCATCACTTTGTGTAATTTTTTTCATAATCACTGCTATCGAAACGGTGCAGGAAAACATCGTGAAGAAACCGGCATCTCATAAAACAAAAAAATCGAAGACGTAGACGATCCATCTACCAACCCTCACTGGGCCCGCGTGGTGGATTGAAGCATAGTACCAGTGTCTCAACATTGGACACATTATGCTATGCTATGCTCAGATAGACAGGCAGACTATGTATGTTTTTTAAAGTGAAACTTTTATTACATCGTCTCAAAATTTTTCCTTCCTTCCACTTGACACCACCAAAACGACACCACCGGTGGTGTCGTATGGAATCTCTAGTCCATATGACACCACCGACTATTGGTGAGGTTAAATACAAAGTTCTTCATATGAAAAATCTACCTAAAAAACTACTAGTTTGACCACTATCTCGCCTGATGGTAAGTGTAAATGGGGTCTACATTGAAGTACGTTTGCCTAAAAGTAATCTGTTCACTCTTGACATGTAAAACCCAAGAATATAGCTATCAGGAAATACAGAATTACCCATGTCAAAAACTTTTGGATGCCCACTCCAAACTTCCACTCCTTCGACTAAACAAGAACATAATTACCCCATCTGATTCTCCTCTCAAGAAATTAACAACCTTAATCCAAAAGTCCCTCCGATTTTTCAAAGAAAACTCTTCAACTCTCCAAGTCATTCGAACCGGGTAATTGGCTAAAACACGTCTATACAACGTCTATACGACTTAATGCTTGTACGTAATCTCTCGTAAGGAAATGACAGACACAGGTGCCTCCGTCGCCAACTGCTAATAGCTTTTAGACAGCTAGATGGCTTAGTGAGGGGAAAAAGTCGATAGTTTTAAAAGCTTTTTAGTGTTACTAGTATGTTGCTATAGAAATTTCACCCCTCGTGCCTTTGAGACGAAGATGCAACAAGCGTAGTACACAACGTCGAAATAAGTTTTGCCAAACGAAGAATCAACAAGATTAGAGACTAGAAAGATACTGCCATGGCGATATTTTAAATGTAGTAAATAAATATTTCTATTCTTCAGTTGCCCTTGTAAATTAAAAACTATCTAGGCATGGTTAGCGCAGTGGCTGAGCGATTGGACTGCTGCGTAGCGTGTCGCGGGTTCGATTCCCGCATGGAACAAATATTTGTATGATCTACAAGTAGTTGTTTCGTGTCTGGGTGTTTGTGTGTGTGAGTTACTATGTTTGTAAAGGCACCCACAACACAGGAAAAAATCATAGTGTGGGGCAACGTTTAAAAAAAAAAAGGTCCTGTGACCAACCCTGCCCAGGTGGAGATTTATTGATTACTTCGCCTTGGAGTCTGCTCCACTAACGATTAAGATTTTCCATAGAAAGAAAATATCACTCGTGGTTCGATTTTTTTAACCATAGATTTTTTTTTAATTCGCGACTCATGCTTTAATGAACTTATACCGCTTTACCACATAAAGTTTTAATCTGTTGAACGCTTGTCTACAAAAAGTGTAACTTATATCAACTTAAAATGTCGTTTTCACTTTGACAGTTTTTTTAACAAGTCTTCAACTTACTTTTAGTGATGTTTGTTCGTGGCAAGAGCTGTTGGATGCGCTTTAAATATCGTTAATTCAATCAATTTAGACTGCCGAAGACAGATTGAATTTCTATGTCTCAGAAACCATTTATTTCTTGACTATCCTTCAATATAAATGATTGACAGGTAGATAATTCCTTGTGGTATTAAGTCCACCTGTATCACCGTTTTACGTTGAAGTATAAATAAATAAACAAAATTGTATTATAAATCTCTGGCTGTCATAATGTGTGAATAAAAAAAATCGTTTTACTCATTAACTGGGTTGTCTAAATGGCTCAGGCGCAAAATGTCCCTTTCGCAAAATGTCCACAGGTAGCAAAATGTCCCTTTCGCAGAATGTCCCTTTGGCAAAATGTACCTTTCGCGGAATGTCCCTTGTCTCAAAATGTTCCTTTCGCAAAAGGTCCCTTTCGCAGAATGTACCCTTTTTCAAACATTCATAGAATTTTCGCATCAGAGAAAAAACTGGTCATGAGCTAGGAGGTGTAGAGCACAAAAACCGGTACTGTTGTGATGTTTAATTAGGAAAATGGTAACTGACTGTCTCAAATAAATAAAAAAAATATTTTTACGTTCATACAAATTGTATTAAAAATAGTATGGAAAACGGTTTTTGTGTTCTACACCTCCTGGCAATTGACTAGCTTTTTCACTGATGCAAAATGCCTATGAATGAATGAAGAAGGGTACATTCTGCGAAAGGGAAATTTTGCGAAAGGAACATTTTGCGAAATGGGATATTCCGCGAAAGGTACATTTTGCGAAAGGGACATTCTGCGAAAGGGACATTTTGCTACCTGTGGACATTTTGCGAAAGGGACATTTTGCGCCTGAGCCGTCTAAATGTGGACGTTAGTCATTTCCATGTAAACATTATTTAAAAAAGATGCAAACTACAGTAAAATATTTTTGTATGGAAATGTTGATCATCTACAACAATAAAATACGTAGCTTCCTGTGTTACGGCGTAGCTGACGTAGCAGTGGCGTAGGCATTGCGTAGGTAGACGATCCTTCACACATGACTGTCATGTCATGGCATGTAGTTTAAAAAATCTTAAATTAATATTGTGGTTTTGAACAATTCATAGCTAGCGTGCTAGGTTTCATCATATGGAATTTGTTTCACCATTTGAGGATAACTCGAAATAAATATCGAATTTAAAACATTAACTGTTGAATACAGTAGATTATGGAACGTGAATTTTACTTGCAATCGATAAGTAATCAACTTAAATATGTCAAACTCGAGTTTTCCGACGCTCAATTGTCAGTGTCAACCTCACAACCCGGTCGCAGTGGTAGACGCCCACAGTGACGGACATCGCAAGACAATCTTCGGCCACCGTAGCCGCAGGCATTAGGGTGGCGAATAATGGGCGACTCGCTGTACGGACCATGGACTATGTCCGGGTCGATGACGCGTTGTGTTCCATGCGCTCCTCAAAGAGTGTCAGCATAATAACGGGGCCCCTTTAGTGGGGATAAACCCTGTCAAGGTCGCGGGACCAATAAATATTGCAGGGGTATTGAAGGACACCGTGGTTTTAGTCAGTACAAGTCTGACAATCCCTCCCGCTCGGCCCTGGGTGGCCTGACTTTTTTATCGTGATAAAATCATCAAATGAGTCCTCACTCATTTGATGATTTTATCACGATAAAAAAGGTACACTAAGAATTGAGCGATGACAAAAGAAAATTGTGCTTTTCTCAAAACAACCTTAACATAACCCTTTAGAATCATCGATAACTTTAACATTTAAATCTATCGACACTTTCCCCTCCCTACTAGAGATGACATACAGTAATGGCTGCCTGCAACATCTGCTACCAACATTACAACGTGGTTGTCTTTATAGCTGAATTGGTACATGTGATATTTTAATTAGATCACGCGATTATGACTCGTATTCCTTTACACCTAAGGCGGGGGATGGGGTAACGGTAATGCGCTTAAGTGCTGAACTTAAGTGGTACAGGTGTACTATTTTTATAGTTTGCTATGCGATGGATGCATTAGGTTTTTAGGCTAAAAGTGCTGTGTTTGAAGAGTAGTTTCATAAATTATTAATATTTTAGAGTAGATTCTTTTTTGTTTTCAGTTTTTGAGGTCGCATCTGTTCGTGCTAGGTGGTGGCACTTTGCACGTATCTCTATAGATTTTTCAGAACGTTATATCGTGTAAATAAATAAGTATATCAGTATGTGTCTTATATGTATTGAGTTAGCTAGAGTATTTAACGTTAAAATCGTTTTCTTGTGATCATTTTTGTGATGTTACTTTCAAGCACTGAAGCTGCATACGAAATTTTTTTTTTGCCTGGTAAAATCTTCAAAATAATATGAGTCCTTCCATCCAGGGCAGGAAGGACTGTCAGACTTGTACTGACTAAAATCCATGGTGTCCTTCTATAGCCCGTTACGTTCCGGGATCACGGTATTTGTTAGTCCCGCGACCTCTGCAGGCTATGGCCCTCTACGGGGGCGGGGGGCGTGATGGTGCTGACACTCGTCTGGCGTGCGTGGACCCGGGTTCATAGTCGGACAGCGCGTTGCCCACTACTCGCCTCCGGTGGCCTGAGAACGCCGTGGGCGTTCGCCACGCCGACCACTGCAAGCCAACAATACCATGGAATATTTTTTTAAATAAAGCTTTTTTTACTTACTTACATGTTTTTTAAATATATTTGAATTGAACAAAAAATCACGTTTTCTTATCAAAAATGTTGTGAACAGAAACGGAATACCAATAAAATATGATAATATCCACTTGGGTACAATCAAAGATAAGTAAAGACAATTTCTACAGAATATGACTATCTACGTAATAGATAAGTAAGACAGACAGAAGGTACACTTTATACAATGTTCGAGAATCTTCTAACCTCAATCTCCTCCTTTTAAAAATCGGTTAAAAACAAATTAGTCATTTAAAGTATGTTCTTTTTAAAAACAAACTTTTGTTGTTAAAAATACTTATGATAGATAAAGTACTCGTTAAGACGAATCAAACGAGTCTAAACTCGAGGGGTTTGCAGCGTTTCATTACAGAGTTCTATGGCCACCTTTCAGCTCCATCATCAGATCAGCTCCATGCCATAATAACATTGGATTGTAAAGCTAAATACTTGTCTGGTATAAAAAAAGAACAGTGAGAAGCGAGAAATAGTGGAACAGTGTATAAGACGGGGGACGCGTGTGGTATGACGGTAAATCACACACTGAAGGAACTAAAGTAGCGCAAGCGCCCTCAGGACATCAAGCGGCCATCATCATTTTGCAAGCGGCCATTAACAAATGGCGTCCTGTTGGCGCTTGCGCTACGTCAGTATTGTGTTATGTATGCCAAAAGAGTGTACATCCCCATTTTACCTCACATCCGGGGATGTGAGGCAAAATGGGGATATACACTGTTCCCCTATAAGAATTTTTGTTTTCAAGTTAACCTTCTGAAAGGTACCTCCTGCATGGTCATTGTTTGAAACGAGAGCTACAAAGATGATCTCCTGTCTCCACACCCAAGGGGGTATAAATATAGAATTGTTACAAGTACCCTCTAATGCGGATTGTCGATGAGAAACGGAGTGGAACGCGAAGTGATTCTGATACGGAATTCATGTGGGGCTCATTGTGTTGTTTACTGACGATGTTCATTTTGTTTGTTGGATTGTAGATGGGTAATGATTTCTATACGCTATGTGGGAGGGGTAAAACACACTTTGTCCCATTCGCACCTTATGCGGGATCCCTCATTTGATAGATCGTAACGCACTTTGTCTAATGCGCTTGGTCCCAATCGCACTTTTTTTTTAGCGTGGTAAAATCATCAAACGAGTCCTCCCACCCCAGGCAGGGCGGGAGGGACTGTCAGACCAAATTCCACGGTGTCCCTCAATAGCCCTTTATGTTCCGGGGTCACGGTAATGAGATAAGTTCCGCGACCCCGGCAGGCTTTGGCCCTCTAGAGGAGGGCCCCGTCATTATGCTGACGCTCTTTGAGGGGCGCGTGGAATGCCGGGCGCGAGACGTCTCCGCCTATCGCCGCCGTGAGGACAGGTCTGTGCCCTGCCCAGGCGGGGCAGTCTTACACCGTATGCGCTACTGTGTCCTCCGGGCGATCTTCGCAGTGGTGACACCCATGCGTTTCCTCCTTTCTCATCAGACACAGGTACCTCCCGAAACTCCCGTGTCCTGTGAGGGCCTGCGTCATGCGGTAGGTTAGGACGCCGTGACGTCTCTCCAGCCACTCCTCAAAGAGGGGTCTTACCGCCGCGACTGTGGAGTGCCCGGTCCCATTCGCACTGAAACATTTTTCTATCATTTTTTATTTATTAAAACTTCATGCACATTTCGTACAAAGGCGGACTTAATGCCATAGACATTCTCTACCAGTCTACTTTAGTCCATCGTTATCTGCCTAGCCTTTTTCCAATTATAATTATGTACGGCTTTCAGTCGAACCAGATGCAGCTGAATATCACTAGGTATTTTACATGGAGCGACTGCCTGTCGTACCTCCACAACCCAGTAACTTGGCAATACTATACCCCATGGGAAGACTTTAGAGCTTCTGACTAACAGTAACGACTGTCAAAGATCTACAAATGACAGCCGGGACCAACTGCTTTACGTTTTTCCGAAGCATGGAGGAAAGTCGCTATGGGGTCAATTTTCAATTTTTGGACTTCCGTTTAGGATAATGACGCCCGATACTTTTGCAATGTGCAACCATCCATTGACAAAAAACGAAAATATAGATTTATTTTAATTTCATTTTAGTTAAACGTAATTAAAATAATTTATATTTTTGTTTTTTGTCAATGGATGGATGCACTAAGAGTAAAAGTATCGAGCGTCATTATCCTAAACGGACCCTATGACAGATGGTCACCTATCCACAGACCAACTATTTTCGTATTCATGTCTAACTTTTCAATCTATTTGTTCAGTTGCCCGAATTCACATTACAAATAGCATTCATTTCCTCTACATTCCATTTATTCCACCACATAATTTCCCAAAACGCAGTAAATACAAAATTTCAAACCGAACTAAAACTATCGCTTCATCAAATTCAACGAACGGGAGAGAAACATAGCTACATAGGGGGAACAGATGTACTCCCGTACTACTACGTTCAACCACCGACCACCCTCAGTTTGCCGCGAAACGCGCTAAAGAGCACACGTCAGCGTGCTCTTGAAGACGCGAGTAACAGCGAACTAAAATACGCGACTCGAAAAAAAAACAAAACATTTTTCTTTTTTTATTCTGTGCCTGTGAGAATGAGATCTATAAAAATGAAACCGTTTATTATTATTTGTGTTTCGAACTTTTTTCATTAAGTTTTTTTTAAGAAGTGTTTTTTCGAAATGGATTTGAATTTTTGGAAGCGTTTCGTTTTTGTTTTAATTGGTGAGTACTGAATTAATTATAATGATCTGCCTCCTTGATTTTGATTCAACCATTTTTTATTTTTCATCTTTTTTTTTTCAACATGAAATTGCCATATTTCTGAGACTTTTCCTCACTCAAAGTTTCCGTGAAATTTAATTATTTCCTGTCAGATTACTGGAGCGGAATAAATTATTAATGCTTTCTTTATTTTTGTAAATATTACATTAAAACGAAAAATGAGAGTAGTACAGATAAAATTGATTTTGTGTAATCTTTTTCCGGGAAAATTTGTTACAGAAGAGCGCTTTAGCGGAACTTCTTGATTTGATGATAAATTAATCAAGACATGTTTTTATATTAACTTCAGCCCGTGGCTTCGGCCGCAAGGGCTTCGGTAATTATCAAAAAGGATCGCACTTGTACTCCTGAAATAAAATCTAAGTCTGTTTAGAAACTTCTTTGTGCTAATACAAGTCATTTTCTTCAAAATATGAATTGGATATTTTTTGCGCAAAAGAATAATACAACATTTATCCATTATACTATCCATATTTATAAACTTTCACGTTTATTAAATCATTCTTATCTTAGACAAATATCCAGATTCCGTTTTCAAAACAAAACGTAATGTTTTAAGTGGAGCCACTTTTTTATGAATGTGTGAGTGTCCGCCACGCACACATTTAAATGTTTTCGTTGGAGATGTTCACTTGTTTTACGTAGGAATCAAATGACGGAGATAATTTTTCTTCCGTGTTTTTGGCTTCAATTCTAAGTGGCCTACTATGGATCTGGACATCTATAGGTACATCTAAATTGGAGTGTCTGTCTGTAATATTGAAATAACCTTTTCTTACTACATGCATACAAATATAACATACGGTACATACACCAAAATAACATTTATTTAAATTTTTGTTCGTCTGTCTGTTTGTAATGGCTAATCTCTCAAATGGCTGGACCGATCGTGACGAGGCTTTTATTTGCAGGTAGCTGATATAATAAGAAGTAACATATACTACTAAAATTTTTGAAACACCTTTATTTAAAATAAATACATTGTTGAGTTCCGATATCCACGCGAACGAAGTCGCAGGTGAGGCTAGCCAACAATAAAATCACTTTTATCAAACGAAAATTCAAACAGCTAGTCGAAAATAAAACAGAACTAAAAGATTAAAACACAGTTTTTGTAACTGAATACTCGTACCCTAGTTTTATAATTTTGATGAAAAATAACACAACCCGGAAAAAAAACATTGTCAAAACATAAAATATACACACACATTATAGTCGTACACCCAAAACTATTACAAAAATAATCCACTAAACCTTTTTCCGTGATCCGAAAATCGGCTCCATTCCTTTTCCTATCCAACAAAATAATGTCGGGAAACAAAAAAAAAACAGAAGCCCATTTTTGTCGCATAAAACTCTTGAACAATCTTGACACTTTCCTATTTTCACAAACGTTCGACGAACGATGAAACGGAAAGTACGTTGAACCGGGTATCGGAAATTCACCGTGGTTCCGTAGGTAAAAATGTTTTTAGGGTTCCGTAGTCAACAAGGAACCCTTATAGTTTCGCCATGTCCGTCCGTCCGTCCGTCCGTCCGTCTGTCCGCAGTTTAGCTCAGAGACGCACAGTACTAGAGAGCTGTAATTTGGTGTAAATATACGGATTCGTTGTGCCAAAAAAGTGGTAAAATAAAATCTCGTAAAATATTTTTTTTAGGGTACCTCCAGTACTTACACGTAAAGTCAGGATTTTTTTTTTCTCGCGTACCCCTTTGTGTGGGATATCATTAAATAGGCCTTTAAAAAATAATGATAGTTTCCATTAACGATTTTTTGATAAAAAAATTCGTTTGTGAAATATTAAGTTTTAAAGTGCTAAATTTTGCTCGATTCGAGTGTCCCCCCCCTCTACCAGCTAAACGGTTATGTTTGGGGGTGTGAAAAAATTCACAATAGTAGTATATATAACGAAGTTTAAAAGAAAATTATCATGACTAAGTAGGCTTTACAACTTTACGAGTAATAGTCGACCAACTTATAAAATGTACTTGATATCATATTTTCTTAAACAAAATGTATCGGAGACAACTGCAAATGTAAGTTTGTCAACTTTATTTTTACAGCTTTTATAGGTATGTTTTTTGGGGATAGGAAGGTTTTTATCGTAAACTATATTTAACTAACTTCAAAAAAAGGAGGAGGTTCTAAATTCCTTGTAATCTTTTTTCTTATGTATTTTCCCCGATTTCTCAAAGACTCCTGGACCGATTTTGAAAATTCTTCTTTTTAAAATTAAATTCAGCGAATCAGTTTAGTTAGTTCGCATAAGTATTTTGATGGGCAACTACGGAACCCTACACTGTGCGTGGCCCGACACGCACTTGGCCGGTTTTTTTTTTAACTTTTGTTTTGAACTTTACTAACTGCATTTTAATGGTGAGATTTTAGCGTTGCGTATCTATGAAATAACAAAATACATCTTTTATGAAAATTTCAATTGTTCAAACCGTCATAGTTCTTGAGATAAAGCCTAGTGACAGACCACAGGCGGAAGGACAGCGAATTCTTAGCGATAAGATTCAGTTTTACTGTTTGGGTACAAAACACAAAAAATGGCAAATATAGAAACTTGGAACAATATTATTATATAAAATTTGGGAATTAAATTCCACGCAAAAACCAATCCCACAGCTATATTGCCAAATATGCCATCAAGTTACATACTAGCAAAACTTTTTTTTTGAGGCAAAATCGTTAAATACGTCATCCCGCCATTGGCGAAGCGAGAAGGACTGTAAGACTCTTACTGACTAAAAATAAACCCTTCTAATCCTTCTAAAATTCAAACCTTAGGCGCGGGACACATAGAAAAGACGTAAGACGCAGATGGGGCAGAGAAATTTAAGACTCTTTGGCGTCTCTTTCATACAAAATCAAATGTATAGAAGCGTCGTGACGTCGACTCTCATACATTTTCGCACAATGTGCCAACTATCCCGTCAAGATATTACTCTGACACTTAGTTCAACTAAATAATTCGTACCCTTCCCAAATCTAATGTCTATTTTACTCCAAAATTCTAGATTTAATTGATCCACAAGTTTAGAATCCTCATTAATGTTTTAGATGAAGACACAAGTTAAATAAGTTAGTTCGAACTCGTAAATTCGTCTGGGCCACAATTTACTTAGTCAAGTTTCATACTTCAAATCTGTGGTAAGATGAGCTAACATACGGTAATGAAACTTGAATCTTATTCACAAAGAGATTAAGGGTATAATAAGCTGACAGAAGATATGTCACAGAATTAAAAAAGTAACTTTTAGATATAAGTGAAAACTCTTAACCGCCCGATCCCCAATGGCACGTTTTTGTGCCACCAAAACACAGACCGATATTAATCCTTTTTTTTGGAAAAATAAGTCTTAAAATCGATCAGTATTTAGTGGAAAAACATTTTCCTCGGAGGCTCGAGAGGTTAAACTTGAAAACATGTAAGCGACGCCTTACCAACATATTTAAGATGGTAAAATCATGAAATTTTCCCGACCTTGGTGGAGCAGCATGGACTATCAAACTCGTATTGACTGAAATCCGCCGTGTTCCTTTAATTGTCCTTAACGTTCCAGGGCCATGGTTAACTGCCGAGACAATCCCGCGACCCCGTTAGGCGTTTAGTTATCCCATATCAGATTGCTGACAGCTAATTGAAGTAAGCATAGACCCAAGCATGGTGCTTGATCAGACGGCGAACAATTATCTTTAAGAAAATCTACATTAAAGTATAAATAATTTACAACATGATTTATAAGTATATATTTTATGGCAGAATTTTGGTCGAAGCTCATGTAATTAAAATAAATCACCGACACGACAAACAAGAAAAGACTTAACATGCATGGTTCTCATATAATATCTCGATCAATACAAAATTGTCAGGACTTTAAAAGAGACTGTGAACTCTGAGTTTGTTTCGAATGTTTCTTCTCAGAGTAGTCAGGTACGAAATAAACTTCTAGTGTAGGTAAAAATAGTGTCTTTTTGACGTGTAATAGAGTTTGCCAAAACCAACTTGCTGAATAAATATCATTTATCATTTAACGGTTTTAGTTATACCACTTTTTCATTACGGATCCCTAAAAAGTTATCTAGGCCCTTAAAAACGCGAAAAAAATAACTATACATTTTTACTGTTATTGTGTACAATTCTCTGGCCGCCAGTGTAAACCGTGAATGATATTCACGACCCGTGGGAACGATACAGCTAAACATTGCCTAAACGTCTGTGGCGCTATAAAATCTTTTGAAGCGATGCAGCGCTGAATGGACAGAAATGTATGTAAATGTTTGTCATTTGTTTATGAAGCGTTTGTCCTCAGTTATACAAAAAGATTTAAAGCGCTTTTGTGTTGTTTAGATATGAAGATGGTTGTCATTTGTTTTAGAAACTTGAATAGAACTCGATTCCTTATGTTTTTTTTTTCGAGAGGTTTTTACCGACTTACGAAAACTGGGCAGTTCTGATAATATTACATACATACGGGTCGAATTGATAACCTCCTTTTTTTTGAAGTCGGTAAAAAAAGGTTTAATGTTACTACAAATTGGGTCACGGCTCTTTGAGATCCTGTTATATATTTTTATTGGGTTTTTGGTGCAGAAATGAATATTAATAGGTGTCTAGTTGGTCCAGTTATTACAAAGCTCCTGCTAATAGCGAGTTTTTAGGTTCAATTCCGAATTCTGAAAAGTTTATCGCTGAGAAATTCTTTAATTTTTGTACCTACTGACAAAAATTTACTAAAACATTTTATTTTTGACTTGAGAACCTCCACACTACTTCACCAATACAATAAACAATCATCTCCTATTTTTCAATAATCTACGTTTTTACTTGAAAATCTGCGTAAACCTTTTTGTCCACTCGTTCATCGCATTTCAAGGAAGTAATGGAAATTTTACATTATGGTACATTAGGGACTAATAGGGAAAATTGAAAGGAAAAGAAAATGTTTGGGGCAAAATAGAAATTAAGATTATTCGGAACAAACAGGATAGAAGATAAAATCTTTTGTTTTTACTCACAAAAATACTAGTGTTAATTTCTAGTATTTATTGTATAGTGCTTTATGCCCTTAGAAGCAGAACGTACGAAAAATATGGTCACTAACGTATTTCTTTAGAGTTTAATTCTTCATGACAAATTGTAGACAAAAAATCGGTTGTCTGTAAAGTCAGTTTACTGACGATAGTTGAACGTGACAACGTCATAAGAAAATACTGCACTTACGTTTCTATAAACAAACAATTGACACGCCGTTGCTATGGAACGCTACCAGAGCGAGGTAACGCCGTATGACGTCATCTTTTTTCGTGCGTGCATCCGGCCATCGAATTATAAGACTTTATCACGTCAAAAAGTTGAATCACATTTCGCTATAAAATGGCATGCAAACATTATTAAAGTTTTAGAATGTTTAAATCGTATATGTATGTTTTAATAGCTGAAATAAGGCCCATCCACCTTGAAAGGCCTACTTCAGAACTCTTTTGTGCCCAAACTTCAGGTAGGGCGCTTAGTCGCCTCAAAGACTTCTATGAATGCCGTTATCTAGGTTACATCTCTACATCTCCCTCATTGAAAAGTACTGTGAGAAACACTACTCTTAAAAGCGACCGTTTGAGGCCAAATAACGTGGCCTCTTTAAAGATTAAAGACGGATTCTCGAAGCCATGTTTCTTGAAATGCAAAATTCATAGTGTGTGTTGGTTTATTCTGTTTGTGGATTTGTGAGGCTGGGTTTAAGTAGCTATGTGTTTTTTTTTTTGCGTTTGAAAGTGTGTGTGTGTAGCCTTAGGTCTTAGGTGTTCAGAGGGCCAAAGCCTGCTGGGGTCGCGGGATTATCTCCTTACCGTGACCCCGGAACACAAAGGGATATTGAAGGAAACCGTGGATTTTAGTCAGTAGAAGTCTAACAGTCCCTCCCGCCCTGCCCGGGGTGGGAGTACGCATTTGATGATTTTACCACTTTAAAAAAAAAGGGTTAGGTGTGAACTACCAACTTTTCGTGTTTTTGTGTATGTACAAGATTAATTTTATGGTATGGAATATGAAAAAGCGTCTCTAATGTTGAACGAGGTTATTATTGCAACCAAAAACAAGTCCGCGTTTCACAAAACGTGAAAACTCCTGCTAGGGCTTCGGATTTAATGACATTTGGTACACTGATAGTTTATTCGATTGTTCGATTGACTGGGTTCGATTCCCACCCAGGACAAATGTTTGTGTGATGAGCACGATCATTTGTTCTGTGTCTGGGTGTAATTTATCTATAATATGTATGTATTTAGAAATATATAAGTATGTTTATCAGTTGTCTAGTACCCATAACACAAGCTCTGCTTAGCTTGGGACTAGATGGCGTTGTGTGATGTTGTGGAATATTATTATTATTATTATTATTATTATTATTATTATATCCTGAAATAGCACAAACGATACTTTTTATCCCAGTATGACGTCCCTGTGGGGTTATTTCCAAGAAGTTGGAAGGGCGAAGCTGCTTGTTATAAATGCGTATGATTAAGATTAGGTAGATAGACTGTACGTACCCTTAGCACGAATTTTCAGTATTTGAGACGTAAAGTAACCTGGAACTTTGACAATTTCAAATTGACAATTTTTCAAACAAAAAATGAGTTCCTTCTTCGCACACCAGAGGCGCTGTTCCATTTTTTCATACAAGAAGCGCTGTAAATACTGGACAGTAAAAGAGTGAAATTCGTGCTAAGGGTAGATGTTTGTTACTTTTTCACACATAAACTTCTGGACGGATTTGTATGAAAATTGGTACCTATACATTTATTTTATACCCGGAAATAGCACATACGATACTTTTTATCCCAGTTTGACGTCTCCGTAGGATAATTTTCGACTGGCATCAGACAGTCATAAATTGGGTCAAAACTGTTGTAACCTACTAATTTAAATCGACACGGGCTTTAAAAGGAAATTGATCGATTAAAACAATATTTACAATCATAATGAAAGTAAACATTATAACTGATTTCACCATTTATTATGCTTTACTATCAATTCGTTTTCCTTTGGACTTTTATTTTGTTTACGTTGAAATTGGGGTTTTAAATCAGATACAGTAACAGGAAATCGATCAGCTTTCCTTAAAAAGAACAAAAATTTCTTGAGAAAGTATCTTCGTATCTCCTATGAATAAGGTTTTTTTAAGATTCTGTATTACCTCTCACATGCTAAGGGCAACTGAAGAAACATGCTACTTTTCAGTCAGTCAAGTCTGACAGTCCATCCCTCTCAACACAATGCAGGAGGATTCATTTCATGATTTTTGAACCTAAGAGAACAAGAGAAAAAATGGTCCTGGCTGCTAGATGATACTTTTTGAAAGATGACCACTGAGTCTAGGTAATCCACTCGTAAGTCAGTTCGATTATAAAAAAATGTAAACAAAATTTACGAAAATACGAACTTTTAAAAATTGGGAATTCGTCACTTGCAAACAACTTGTGGTTTTGTAGTTATAATAATATAATTTATAATATTCCACAACTATCACACAACGCCATCTAGTCCCAACAAGCTAAGCAGAGCTTGTGTTATGGGTACTAAACAACTGATAAACATACTCGTACTTATATATTTCTAAATACATACATATTATAGATAAATTACACCCAGACACAGAACAAATTATCGTGCTCATCACACAAACATTTGTCCTGGGTGGGAATCGAACCCACGACCCCCGGCATAGCAGTCAGGGTCACTAACCACTAGACCAACAGGCCAGCCAGTTGTGTGCTTTACTTGCTTCTGATGGTTAAGTTAGAGTTTTCGTCGTCGAGTTTTATTATGAACTTACATTTTATATACCTCTATTATTGAAAATTATTTAAAACTAACGTGTCCACAAATCAGAACTAATTTAATTTGTCATTTATGTATGCTAACAACATGCCTATTAATTTAAAACAAATTATCAGTGAAGATCAAAGTAAAGTTATCGGTGGACAGACGACCTTATAAAGGTCGCCGGAAGACGCTGGATGCAGGTCGCATCCAACAGGTATATGTGGAGATCGATAGGGGAGGCCTATGTTCAGCAGTGGACGTCCTACGGCTGAGATGATGATGATGATGATGATCAAAGTAAAAGAGTTCAAAGACACAAAAACCAGACAAAAAATATATTAAGTAAAGAGATAGTGCTTTATACACAAATAGTGTGGATGATTCCGCAGTGAATCCGATATCTTGATGGCTCTCCGTTTGCAAAATAAACGATTGTATTCTTTCTCAAAAGGATTAAAGTGTCGTTTTGTCTCTTTTTTATGCACGATTTGCTATCGCAGATTTCTTTTTTTGAATATCTGTTATTGGGAGGGCAAACGTAACGTAACTTTTTACCCGACTGCGCCAGGAGGGTTATGTTTTTCGAGTGTATGTATGTATGTATGTTTCTGTGTGTTGCTCTGCAGCCTAAAAGGCTTGATGGATTTTAACTTGAGAGGTGTCGTTAGATTCGTCTTAAACGTGAGAGTGTCACTGGGTACATAAAATTGGCCAAGTGCGAGTCGAACTCGTGTGCAAAGGGTTCCGATGTGAAAATATTTTTTTAAAATCTCTCACATTCTATCAAGTGGGGTATCAAATTAAAGGATTTTAAAAATGGTATTCTAAAATATATTTATCTTACATGTTTCAATTTAATTTGGACTGATAAATGCTAACAAAAACTAAAAATAGTAAAATAAAATACAATATTTAAAAAAACAAAAAACCCGACTGCGTAAAAAAACTAATAAGAAAGAAACACGCCCGGAGTTTAGAATTCACTCATTCACACTCACAGTCGGGGCCCATTCATATTATATCAATCAAATCTTCCCAAGGGGCCCCGACTGTGAGTGTGAATGAGTGAATTCTATCACTTGTTGGTTTTTTGTTTTTTTAAATATTGTATTTTGTTTAATTAAGTACACTAGCGAGCAAAAGTATTAAATCACTTACTTGGAACTGATCCGGGATAGTTTTTTATACAATGGCGTGATTTGACTGAATTTGGAATTAATTTGAAGTTAACTGTTTTATTTTCATAGCCTATTCTGTATCCCACTGCTGGGCAAAGGCCTCCCCTTTCTCCTTCCAAACCTCTCTATTTTGGGCTATTTCTGGCCATGTCTGCCCTGCGAACATGATTATATTGTCACAACATCACCGCCGGGTTCATAGCTTGAACTTGCGCTCGTAATATTCTAGTTTTCTATACTTTATTATCTCTAAAACCAGATCCATCCAATATCCATTTAACCTGACAGGTGATCGAACCTTTCACCTGTACGGAGCAAAAGCGCTTCACTTCGAGGGAGTCTATTCAAACGTAGTAGCCGAATGTAATAGGATAAAGTCTTTTAAAATTCTGACTACACAAATTCGTTCATTTTCTGGCACATTCTATTCGGCTATAGGTTACACTTTGATCTACTACAACTAGATAGAACATTCCACTACAGTTCAAGTACATACATCAACAAAAAACAATGCACTCCAATATATTCACAATAGTTTCGTTATTAAATTCGTGAACAGCTTTTGTGCGCCACTGTACGTGATAGATGACGCGATGACGACATAACTGAGCTCATATGTACCGGGTGCTCGTGACGACATTAAAATGCCGTCAATTATTTGTAGACTGAATATTGTTGTAACGCTTTTGTATGTCATTGTACAGAAAAATGTATAAAGCGCTTATTACACAACCCGATATGAAGGGCCCTGCATCCAGGGTGGGCGTGTACCCTAGTTAGTGCAGTGCTTATTACCTTACCTTATTCGGGACACTAACTCCCTAAGTCTTGTTACACCACTCTTAGTTAGGGTTAGGGTCCCTAAAAATTGGGTGGTCTAATAAGGCCTTAAGGGTGATTTAATATTTTCGAAATTCTTTTTTTTTTATGAAAATTATCATCATGATTTCGTTTTCCAATTAGTTTACATGCACGGTTAAAACGGCTTTTTTTGACGGAAGATAAATGACACACAAAATGACATAATGTACTCGTAGAATGATGAAGATGGCGAAGTTTAAAATGAAGAGTTGAAAATCTTCAAATAATAATATTTTTCTTCTTCAAAAGGCCAAAGCTGTCCGGGGTCGCGTGACTAACGAGTAGCAGTGGGCCCGGAACATTCGCAAGAATGCTTTCAACATTAATTTTTTAGGGTTCCGTAGTCAACAAGGAACCCTTATAGTTTCGCTATGTCCGTCCGTCCGTCCGTCCGTCCGTCTGTCCGCAGTTTAGCTCAGAGACGCACAGTATTAGAGAGCTGTAATTTGGTGTAAATATACGGATTTGTTGTGCCGAAAAAGTGGTAAAATAAAATCTCGTAAAATATTTTTTTTTAGGGTACCTCCTGAACTTACACGTAAAGTGAGGATTTTTTTTTTCTCGCGTATCCCTTAGTGTGGGGTATCATTAAATAGGTCTTTAAAAAATAATGATAGTTTCCATTTACAGTTTTTTGATAAAAAAAATTCGTTTGTGAAATATTAAGCTTTAAAGTGCTAAATTTTGCTCGATTCGAGTGTCCCCCCCCCCTCTACCAGCTAAACGGTTATGTTTGGGGGTGTGAAAAAATTCACAATAGTAGTATATATAACGAAGTTTAAAAGAAAAATATCATGACTAAGTAGGCTTTACAACTTTACGAGTAATAGTCGACCAACTTATAAAATGTACTTGAATAATTTATTTTCTAAAACAAAATGTATCGGAGAACATGCTCTTCAACTGCAAATGTAAGTTTGTCAACTTTATTTTTACAGCTTTAATAGGTATGTTTTTACGGTATCTTTTTTTGGGGATAGGTAGGTTTTTATCGTCAACTATTTTTAACTAACTTCAAAAAAAGGAGGAGGTTTTAAATTTTTCGTAATCTTTTAAGACTCCTGGACCGATTTTGAAAATTCTTCTTTTTAAAATTAAATTCAGCGAATCAGTTTAGTTAGTTCGCATAAGTATTTTGATGGGCAACTACGGAACCCTACACTGTGCGTGGCCCGACACGCACTTGGCCGGTTTTTTTTAATCAAATTGGTTTATTATTTTATTCGTTATTTCTTCTTATTTTCTTCGTTCTTTATCAAATGAGTCCTACCAGGATGGAACGGGAGGGCCTGTCAGACTTGTACTGACTAAAATCCACGGTGATCCTTCAATAGCCCTTAAAACATATTAATATTACAGTTTTCCAACTAGTTACAGTCTATATTAGTATATACAAGTCTGTATTCAAGTTGATCACAATATTGTTAAAGTTTTAACGACTTCGAAGTCTGCTCGAAGTCAAAGCTTATGTTGTATGAAGTTTGTCGTTGATGCGATGTATTTTGAACCTAATTACAACAGTATACAGTTGGAATTGTAAAGATAGCGAGGAAAGACTGGATATGGCAGGCGAACCAATTGCGTGAATCATTTGTAACTTCTTCCTGAGGCCTTAATTTGCACAAGTTTTCCATGTTTTACCGTAGACTCTACGGCGTAGAGCCTACTGAAGTATTATAATAATAATAATAATACTTCATCGAGCGACAGCCTCGACGAACACCTTTCGAGGCTCTCCTTAGGGGGTTGGATCAAGGGCCAGATTCAGAAGGCAGTACTTCTTGATACGGCTCGTATTGTGAGGAGGTTCCTGTCTCTGGAACCCTAACCACCGGTAGCTTGGACCCTGCTCCCACACCGGCGTACTACTATTTTTATATTTTTAAATGTTTTTTTTATGGTTTTGTTTTTAAAATATTTAAAAATATAATGATATGTATAGAAAATGAATAAACGAGATAATAATAAATTCATTTTCCATACAACGGTAGTTGTATGGAAAATGAAAAAGCGCCTTAAGAGGATCGTCTACCGAGCGCTCGAACTAAAAGCAAAAACGTTTTCCTACCCCTAAATGTTATCCTATCTCAATGTTTTTTTTAGAATGCTCCTGACACAGTAAAAAACTAGGTTTATAGGTTTTCTTTTTTTCAAAAGTAACTCTTTGGCGGCTGTAACTTTAAAACTTTTATAAATTTTGAAAAAAAGAAAACCTTTAAACCTAGTTTTTTACTGTGTCAAAAGCATTCTAAAAAATCATTGAGTTAATATAACAATTTGGGGTAGGAAAACGTTTTCTCTTTTAGTATGGACGAGCGCTCGGTAGACGATCCGCCTAAGTGAACGGAAAAGGAAGTAATTTCAATCAAATCAACGTCAAAATCCCAGGTTTCTTTACGATATAAAAGTTGTGAAAACCCGTGATTCTCCGTTGTCTCAAAATAATAATGACAATGTAAATAAAATCCTACTAAAATGCAAAATAATATTTTGTGAGGATGGATGGACGTTACTTTGAGACTCTTTGACCGATTTCAAAAAAAGAATGTTCGAAGTTCGACGTTATATGTTTGTATGTATGATTGTCCGCGGTTACCTCGATTTTGACTGAAGCGATTTTGATGTGGTTTTCAGATAAATGTTCGTAACATTCTGGCGAAGCTTTAAGTATAAAAAATATAAAATCTTGTGACGTCTCGTCTGCAAGGATCCGTTATTGCTTTCTTGGATGGTATTTTTGAAAACCTGATGTTATTATTAAGTTTTTTTTATTGATTACACAAAAACTTCTCAATGGAGTTTATCAAATTCACAAAAATTGCATATCCTGGTGTTTTCAGTATATATGGAATTATTATAAATTATTATTATATCATTTTAGCATCAGATTTTGAAGTATAACAGGATTGCAATATTCACAATATTGCAAAATTGAAGCATTTCCTCTACCAATGCAATCTCGATAGAATTTTAATTATAAAATAGCTATGTCGGCCTGAAACCGCATTGAATCTAAACCATTTGATTATAATTGCATGAAATTCCAATTCCTGCAAATCAAACTATTGTTAGGATTGATCATAAATATTTTATAACTAGCTTCAGCCGACGGTTTCGTCCGTTTTCCTGCCCTTATAGCCAATAACATTCAACTCAAGACCAAAATAACTTTCCACTGTTTTTTTTTTTAAATAGATTCTTTAGTTTTTGACTTTACTCATTACAAACAACC
Organism: Agrotis segetum; assembly: GCA_036375495.1. Classification (NCBI taxonomy): domain Eukaryota; kingdom Metazoa; phylum Arthropoda; class Insecta; order Lepidoptera; family Noctuidae; genus Agrotis; species Agrotis segetum. Next base: position 73,281 of record JAQSVV010000031.1, read on the forward strand.
AAATCTTTCCTCTTTTTCTCAATATATATTAACTCAAAGGTAACTGACTGGCAAAGTGATCTATCAACGCACAGCCAAAACCACTGGACGGATCGGGCTGAAATTTGGCATGCAGGTGGATGTTATGACGTAGGCATCCGCTAAGAAAGGATTTTGATCAATTCTACCCCTTAAGCCCCTTTGTACGCAAGACGACGCAAGTCTCAGATACCTTACGACTTTAGGATCCAGATGAGTAATGGGTGACTAGTCGTCCTATCATGGACCATGCCCGAGTCGACAGCGCAGCTGCTAGAAATTTATTTATTTATTTATTTAAACTTTAACGTACAATTGAGGTACATAAGGCGGACTTAATGCCACAAGGCATTATCTAAATCTGACGGGCTCCTTAGAAGGCCAAAGCCTGGCGGGGTTGCGGGACTTGTCTCATTACCGTGAACATAAAGGGCTATCCCTGCCCGGGATGGGAGGACTCATTTGATGATTTTACCACGCTAAAAAAAAGTGAATATGCCAATGACCTACATCTCTCAACTGTCACATTAAAATGATGTTTAGCAAAAAATGTGTATATTGTCAGCCAATTGCCGACTATTGCTGTATGCCTTCCTCAAAGAACACCAACCCCTCTGTCCTGGGTGCTACTATCTAAGCACGTAACTCTTAGCTTCAACAGTCTGCGTTTCTTTGTCTCTTCTTCGTAGACAGACAAAGAGAGAAGACGATGGACATTTCGCATGCATCGGTTGCAAGCCACATTTTTTTAAACCATTGATCCATCTTGCCAGTCTCCACTTATAGCACTGACTAGACTGTCTGTCCGTCTCCAGACATGGTCGGTCCTCTTCTACTTAAAGATGTTGATTCTACGCACAATGTCGGTTACTTTAGTTCTCCGGCGAATAACTTCGTTGCAAATTCGATTCATCAGAGAATCGCCAAGCATTGCTCTATTCATTGCACGCTGAGCGATTTTGAATTTGTGGACGGGTACGGGTTACGGGTAGGACACACTAGTTATAAGCTCTGGTTTTGAGGGATTGTGAGATCGATAGGAGGGCTGGTGGCCCGGTGGTAACAGCCCCGACTTACGAATTGTAGGTCGTGGATTCGAACCCAGTCAGGCGGTGTTATTCATTTAATCACCACTGCTCAAAACATCGTGAGGAAACCGGCATTTCTATGAGAGAGCAAGAGTCTTAAGTGTCATATTAGCTTGGCAAAGTAACGTTGAAGGTATTTGGTTCTTACAACGTTTTTAAAATTAAGCCTATTTGTAGAACATCTTCTGCTGCTAAAACATCGCACCTGTAATCAAAGGTTAGGTATATGCAATGGTTTGCTCATAGTAAGTACACAAACATAATAAATACGGTTACAAATTAATTTGCAATAACCATGTCTTTGGTTGGCCTTTACGGCATTTGGAAAACTGTGTCATCATCATCAGCCTATAGGTGCGTGGATCCATGTCCATGGTGCGGCGCCGCTCGCCGCGCAACGGCACGGCACCGCCGCCATTGCGTTACCCAATATTTTCTTTAATTTTGTTTTTGGAACGAAGTTCCTTATTGCGCGTTGTGAAAGGGGGCTAGACGGAAAAAAATCTTACGAAAAGTTGGCACGACACTTTTTTGCCTCGCCCCGCACCTCGCGCCTGCACCCCGCGCCCCGTACCCCCACTCAACCGCCGTTCCTCGTGATTCTTGTCATATTGCGGCGTGCACATGTTTCTCTGTCTCTCTCTCTCTCTAATAGAAAGCAAGCCAGATATTTTCGTATCGTCTTTCTATTTCTCATTGAACAGTGTGGTGTTGCGACGATTATTTATGTTAACTTCGTTCCATCCGGATGTCCCTTGACACCTCTAAAGTTTTTTCTTCATTTCTCGTCGTCTTAACAGCAACAGGAGCAGGATACGTCTTGCGCGGTCCATATCAAACCAAATCTGTAATTTTTATTTTTGGTTACACTTGCTGAGCCACGTGCCGGTACACGACGCCGCACCGCCACACGTCACACGGCGCAGCACCGTAGACATGGGTCAAGTGTTCCCACAGCTGGGTGACAGGCCTCCTCTCTATGAGAGGGCCCTAATCCATCACGAGGCCCAATGCGGGTTGGTAGATGTCACAGGTCTTCGAATTTTTGGTTCTAGGACATGCCGGTTTCCTCACGATGTTTTGAGCAGTGGTGATTAAATGAATAACACCGCCTGACTGGGTTCGAATCCACGACCTACAATTCGTAAGTCGGGGCTGTTACCACCGGGCCACCAGCCCTCCTATCGATCTCACAATCCCTCAAAACCAGAGCTTATAACTAGTGTGTCCTACCCGTAACCCGTACCCGTCCACAAATTCAAAATCGCTCAGCGTGCAATGAATAGAGCAATGCTTGGCGATTCTCTGATGAATCGAATTTGCAACGAAGTTATTCGCCGGAGAACTAAAGTAACCGACATTGTGCGTAGAATCAACATCTTTAAGTAGAAGAGGACCGACCATGTCTGGAGACGGACAGACAGTCTAGTCAGTGCTATAAGTGGAGACTGGCAAGATGGATCAATGGTTTAAAAAAATGTGGCTTGCAACCGATGCATGCGAAATGTCCATCGTCTTCTCTCTTTGTCTGTCTACGAAGAAGAGACAAAGAAACGCAGACTGTTGAAGCTAAGAGTTACGTGCTTAGATAGTAGCACCCAGGACAGAGATGCGGGCAAAAACACTTCCTTAGGCACTGTGTGCCTAAGTGATCTCTTTGCCCGTATGCGAATAGCCTGTCGTGTGGATGCTCCAACGCGTGTCCCTCTGATCAGCAGAGGGCACAGCGGCGGAGCGGGCTTGCGGACGGTGAGTGATGGGTAGCTCGCCGTCCGACCAAGGACCAAGCCCGGGTCGGTGGCGCGTCGTGTTTCGCGCCAAATGCCTGCTGGGGTCGCGGGTTTTTTCTTAACCCAGGTTACCGTGGCCCCGGAACGTAAAGGGCATAGGAAGGAACACGGGTGGATTTTAGTCAGTAAGAGTCTGACAGTCCCTTCCGCCCCACCCAGGGCGGGAGGACTCATTTGATGATTTTACCACCTAAAAAAAAAAAAAAAAAAAAAAAAAACATCATTTTAATGTGACAGTTGAGAGATGTAGGTCATTGGCATATTCACTTTTTTTTAGCGTGGTAAAATCATCAAATGAGTCCTCCCATCCCAGGCAGGGATAGCCCTTTATGTTCACGGTAATGAGACAAGTCCCGCAACCCCGCCAGGCTTTGGCCTTCTAAGGAGCCCGTCAGATTTAGATAATGCCTTGTGGCATTAAGTCCGCCTTATGTACCTCAATTGTACGTTAAAGTTTAAATAAATAAATAAATAAATTTCTAGCAGCTGCGCTGTCGACTCGGGCATGGTCCATGATAGGACGACTAGTCACCCATTACTCATCTGGATCCTAAAGTCGTAAGGTATCTGAGACTTGCGTCGTCTTGCGTACAAAGGGGCTTACTGTGGTCGCATTAAACCTAACTAGTCCGAACCGGTTAAACTCTCCGATTCCGTCCCATGTCGTCTGTGAACACTTCTAACTTCTACATTTGTTAAACTGAGTTTCATACTTGAACTAGGTTATGACGCAAAACTAGACCACGTTCTCAAGTGAAATTGGAATAATTTTAGCTGTTATGTGAATAATTAATGCTTTAAGGTGCAAGTTCCTTTGCAGTTTACTTTGCTGTAGATTTTTGCCGGAATGACTCTGCTGCAGCGTATGCCTCTCTTATTGGTCTATTGGTTGCACTTGTTACTTTTAATTTTGGGACAAACCCCCCACACGACTCCCAAACCACTACAACTCCTGAAAGCCAGAATAAACAATGGCAACCACCAGGAAAGCGCCGAGACAATGAAGCTCGACGTGTCCTGGACAATGAATTTACGATGAACGAAATTGATCGGAAAAGAATAGTGGAGGAGTAGGAAAACCCGGTAGATTCCATTTCCCTCCATATCAGGCAGGAGACAGAACAAAACAAGGCCAATAAGCACAAAGGGGCATTACAACTGGGAGAAGCCCAGTTGCCTAGCACCACGGGTAAAATTACTATTAATATTTTTGTTTTTTTCACTTGGTACTTACTGATCATCAATATGCTAAAAGTCCGATTCCTTAGGGTTAAAAAGTTATTAGTTTTATCTTTATTAATTGCGTGAACGAAAATCGCCCCGCGACGTCTGTTGCCGTGGGCGTCTCCAACGGTGGCTAGGTCCTGTGGTTATCGCGGTCCTGTATTTCACGGTGTCTGCCTCCTCCTTTGCTATTATAATAGCTTCGCAGAAGGAGGCGACGGTTTCCCATTTCGTATCGCCCCGCAGCATGGCCTTGACTAATACCGGGCGTGAGAGGTCGCCGTCGCCTATCGACTCCTTGAGGGCGAGTGGTGCTCTGCCCAAGCGCAGACCTGCAAGATATAGTCCACTGGGTCTTCCAAGTGATCCTAAAAAAAGCGTTTCTTCCCGCAATTGAAATAGTCTTTGATTAGAATAAATTAATCAAAGAGCTAAGTTGAATTTTGGAAAACGGGTGCAAGTAGGTAACCTATGTGGTCGCCGCTCGTAAGTTAAGTGTATAGGTGTATAGGTCACGGATGTAAATATTTAAACACTAATGCGACTGTTTCAACGTCATTAATTTATTTTTCGAGTAAGGATTTGACTAGACTCTAGTTTCTGAATTAATTAAAACACCTGTGATAATTTCGAACAGAACTCAGATGGCTCTATTAGACCTATTGATTCGCATTTACAATTATTTTTAGAATTAAACTGGGTCAAAAAGAAAACAATAATGCATATAGATAGAATGCTACAATTTTCAACGTAGTGGCTTGTGACGCAATGGTATTTAAACGAATAAAATAAATTTGCACTGATGCACGCCGCAGTCGCAAGTTTCAAATCACAAGTTGCAAGTCACTGTTGAAAATCGCAGTCGAAAAACACCGTCGAAAGTTTCTGCCACAAGTCTCAGTCGCAAATCGCAGTCACTCATCGACCTAATATCAAAACTACAAACTTTGTAACACTCGTAAAACGATATTATAATCAAGAAAATATCTCAAAGCAATCCTGCAAGCAATAACCGCAACGCAAGCATATTGTCTAAGTTCAAAGCACTAACAAGTACACGTTGTAACTGCAGACTTAATTGAGCAAGTTTTAACGACGCGACGCCCGCTTGTGACGTCAGTGGCGGGAATATCCCGCCACTTTGAGACCTCTGAAAGTTAATAGTGTGGTTAGTTGAAGAAATTGTTTTGGTTTTATCAGGGGCTCAGTACATAAAAGGCGTTCGGAAAACCGCGTAACGTTTTCTCGTCCAGAATACCTCAGTGCCTCAAGTCGAAAGTTTTCTACCAATGTCTTTTACTATAGGCCTCATAAGTAACCTCAATATAGTCTAACGAGCTATGGAGAGGGACATGCTCGAAGTCTCTCGATCGACTCAGAAATGAGGAGATTCGTGGCCGAACCAAAGTTACCGACATGGCCCAACGAATTAGCAATTTGTAATGGGAGTGGGCAGGCCATATAACACCCACGACGCAAGATAAAATCCTAGTGTGGGGCAACGTTTTTTTAAAAAAAACAAAACTATTCTTATGTTGAGACAGGTCTTGATATGGATAACAGCTAGTGCGTAGCTCGCACTCAATCGAGTACTATATTTTCTTTTTTTTAATACGAATATAAGGCACTAAAACTCCTTAGATACGACTAAACACAACCCTCGACTTTTACCACTTAGAACCTCACTTTCCACCACATTCCATTCCACAAAATAGGTTTTTGCATTCCCGAAGAAAATAACATCTAACTGAGTCAATTTCCTTGTTTCAGTCGTTCTTCAAACTACGGATGCCGTTCGATTTCCTGAAGCTGAAAGGGCCCGATTTAATGAACGGTAAGAAACAATTTTTGGTTTCAAATAGAGTTTTGTAGGCAAGATTTACTCGTATATGTTTCATCGATGATTTATTTGAAAGAATGCGCACGTGATTTGAATGTAAAGTGAAAGTGGTTTTGAAAGCTTTTGGTTATGTCATGGTAGCTGATCTTTTTTATGTTGGTAAAATCATCAAATGAGTCTCGAGCCAAGGCGGCACGGGAGGGACTGTCAGGCTTGTCCTGGCAAAAATCCGCAGCTATTCTTCAATAGCCCTTGACGTTCCATGGTCACGTTTACCTGATGAGCCAGTGCTGCGAGTCTGGCAGGTTTTGGCCTTGTAAGGAGGTCCCCCCCCCCTTAGGGCCAAAACCTAGTTATCAGGTATCTAAGAGAGGTACCATCAGCTTTCTGACGGCTCTTTAAAACACGACGCGCCTCATATATCACTAAATCCTTAGGCTTGGCTGGCAACTACCGACTTGCCTTACGACATTTTTGTAGCTTAAATACTAACGCTATTGTCAAACAGACAGGTCAAGCGAATGCGATCCGAAGCGTTTTTATCTGTAATGTATGGAATTGTTTGAATCTAGTCACATAGAAAAGCGAAAGCGATCCGATAGTCTATGTGACTGGCTTCAACCATTCAAACATTCCATACATTACAAACAAAAACAAAAACGCATCGCTTCGCGTTCGCCATGCCTGTCTGTTTGACAATAGCTTTAATGTCATATTAAGTGATGTGTCGACCCGTGTGTCCTAGGTACTTAATCGGCACAAGCCAATTGAAACTGAAAAGTTGCAGTTATGACTTCGGGTCGGCTTAACTGTTCGATTTACACTGCCGAACCGAAACTCCAACGATCATAGTTCCATCGTTTCACTTCTCCTGCTTGCATGGAGGGAAGTGGAAACAATTTTTTTCCTACTCCTCCACTATTCTTTTATGATTAATTTCGTTGCAGGATCCAAGACAGGTAATCACGTCGAGCTTCATAGTCTCGGCGTTTTTCTAGTGGTTGCCACTGTTGATTCTAGCTTTCAGGAATTGCAAAAAAACTTCAAAGAATTGGTCATAGCAAATCTACTCACTTTATAACGACCTTGCAAAATTGTGAAGCGCCCAAAAACCCTTTGTACTCCCCTTTTCCTTATTTGCGTACTCTTATACCCTCTAAGGGTTCCCGCTCAACAAATAAGCAAAAAATCTCGGCATTCCATTGCGTCACACATCAGAGGGGTAATAAAGCGGATTCCTATATACCTATACTAGCACTTTGCCCGCGACTTCGTCTGCGCGTGTTTCTAATTTCGAACTCAGTGAATTTAATTCCCGCTCACCCTCCTAATAAAAAAATCTAAAAACTCAATATCTACATACAAACAATCAATTATATTAGACAAACTGATTTTCCGATTTTCACCCCGTTAGGGGTTGATTTATGAAATATAAATAAAAAAACGTATCCTTTATTCGATTGAGAGATAATTAATATGTCAAGTTTTGAGTTTATCGAAGCAAGCAATAAAATCCTTCCCTTAAAACTTTATCATCATTTTTCACCAATTTAGGGAGTGATTTTCGGAAAACCTAAAAATGGAGGGTAGTTTTAAAAAAAGTAAAGGGTAGTTTTAAAAAAAGTAATAATGCCCATCTTTTTTATTTACTTATACTCATATTCGCACATAGTTTCAAGTTTATAAACCCAAAGAATAAGATTTTGCATACAAACGTTTTCACTCCTTTTCACCCCCTTAGAGGTAGATTTTCGCAAAATCCTTTCTTAATGCTTACGTACATTATAAACTGCAACTATCATCCAAAATTCAGGTTTCTAGGTTTAGTGGTTAATATCCTCCCCTTAAAACTTGAATACCCCTTTTCACCAACTTGGGGGGTAATTTTCGAAAAATCCAAAAACACGTGTTTGATTAATTCTTATGTAGTATATAAATACTGATTTTCAAATTCATCAGCTCACGCGTTATGATTTTCCCATACAAACTTTAACAACCCCTAGAATACCAATGGAGGGTAGTTTTAAAAAAATATTGTTGCTAATCTTATTTATTTACTTGTGTTCTCATTCGTGGTAAGTTTCAAGTTTATAAACCCAAGTATTTGGATTTTTCATACAAACGTTTTCACCCCTTTTCACCCCCTTAGAGGAGGATTTTCGCAAAATCCCGTCTTATTGCCAATTCACATGGTAGACTGCAAATGTTGTCCAAAATTCAAGTTTCTGCGTTTAGCGGTTTCGGCTGTAGTCGTGTCAAAAGAAAAACCCCTGTTCTTTTATATATATAGATAATAGATAATGGTATACGAACATTATAACAAGTGTAGGTGAGAGTGGGGAGCACTCTAAACATCAGTGGAGAGGCCCCTACCATTTGCTTCGTGAGACTTCGTGAAATGTCGGAAGATATCGGTTTTTTATTTTTTTTATCTACCCATGATAATTAGGGTTGAGAGAACGTTTTGTTTGGTAGTAGACGTTTTCAGGGTCTTCATAATTATTATGATTGCAATATTTTTAAACGTCAAAATTGTCCTTGTTATGTGGCTAGGAAACTACTGATATTCAGCTGCATTTGTTGAATCTAAAAGTTGATCCCAAAATTGCAGGAAAAAAATCATAATATAAATATCAAACTGTAATTTTCCCACTACTAGGCCGTGGGCTTCCGCTCTGTGAGAGGGAGTGGACTCTAATCCACTACCTGGGCCCAGCTTAAATTGGTAGATATAATGTAATAATAATATTCCACAACTATCACACAACGCCATCTAGTCCCAAGCTAAGCAGAGCTTGTGTTATTGGTATTTCTAAATACATAAATATTATAGATACCCAGACCCAGATACAGAACAAATGATCGTGCTCATCACACAAGTATTGTCCTGGACTCCTGGGTGGGAATCGAACCGTCACAGCAGTCAGGGTTAGTGACTCTGACTGCTGTGACCACTAGACCAATATGCCTGTCAAATGATGGCACAAATGTCTTAATTTTTTGTACTAGAACATGCCGACGGTTTGCTCGAAATGATTACTATAAGAAGTACACCGAATAAGTATGGTTGACCTATAGAGTATCACTAAATACGTTTACATTTTTTTCGGTGTACTTTTTATGGGAAAATTATTAAAACACTTAATTATATAATTGTTTACCTATTTAATGATTTATAGTTAATCATTGTTGGGTTCATCCTTGTTAAGTTGGCCGAGGCTTCAAGAGAAACTTGGCAATATCTTTTATCTCGTAGTCGCCATAATTTCCCCTGGTAGGGGCCACAAGCAACCCGCCTGAGTTTTAACAACAACAATAAAACAAGTGACGAGCGTACTCCGCTTACATCTACCAGATAAAACTTATGTTCGCACTTAGTTGTTCTTGCAACAGGACTTGGGAAATGTAACGCATTAGGTTTGGTTTTTAAACTGTGGGTTATTTGTGCCAAATGCTAACTGACCATAGCTAAGTATACAAACGTATGGTCGCGGGATTATTTCCTTACCGTGACCCCGGAACATAACAGGCTACTGAAGGACACCGTGGATTTAAGTCAGTAGAAGTCTGACAGTCCCTCCCGCCCTGCCCGGGGTTGGAGGACTCATTTGATGATTTTACCACGATAAAAAAAAAAGTATATAAACGTTAATTAAAAATCTGCTCGCTTCATTCTCACGAGAATTTTTGGCTTTTTTACGATTTTTTTTACATTAATTTTATAATAGTGTTATTGTGCACTTATAATTACATACTTATATTTTCTGAAAATGTTTGCATGCCGCAAGGTAAAATGTAACGGGACTGTTTGACATTATTTAACACCTTATTAATTATATACAGGCTACATTTTGAGCAAATATTATAATGATTTCTAATTTTATTTTTTTACTGCGAAAACTATTTTTGGGCCTGTTTCACACGCATCCGAAAATTTTGTTAGGTTTTGTCGTCAAATCTCCTGAGCATTGATACAGTGACTAATATCTATTCATCACGCAACCGTAGGATGTGTGTGAGTGACTATAGAACTTTTCAACCCCGTCAATCATCCTCTCCACGAGATACTCCCCTTAAGTGTGGGAATCTATATGACACTGCTCATACAGGCGGTCGGTATAATAAAATGAATCTCAAGCATATTGGCTTGTATGAAATCTGATGATGACTTACACGCATATACCGTCTTAATCACGCGGAAAAGCGGCGCCAATACTTTTGCTTTCACTCGACCGCGCGGAAGAGTGTTATCGCTATGAAAAATCACCTTATAACCTGTACAACATTGTCAGTTGCTATAATTCTCCCGAAAATACTTTTATATTCATGGAAAAGTAACACGAAACCATAATTTCAGGAAATAAAAAACGGCAACAACATAAAAAAATGCTTATCATAAAAAATATGGGACCGAGAATAGTCCCTTGAGGGATTCCATTGAAGTGTAAGGTTCCAAATAGAAGTAAGTAACTAATGGGCTAAAATATTCTACATTGTATTAGACTGTATGAGTAGTGGTCGTCCAGTGATAACTTTATCGAACTTGATATTGGTACTGGTGACTTTGAGGAATTTATTTTAGCGAGGAGAAATAATCAGAAGATTTTATGAGAAGTCCCTGACAAACTGAGTACTGACTGTTCTGCTCCCTTACCCTTTGCATGGACAACCAAAATATTTGAAAGTATGAAATATCTACCAATCCACACGGCATGGCGAGACCTATAGAAAAGAATATGAAATGGACTATAAAACAATACTTAAATATCTAAAAAACATTATTTTAGTATATGTGGCGAACGTGAAGCGAGGCGTTTTTGTTGTAATGTATGAAATTGTTTGAAGCCAGTCACATAGACTATCGGATCGCTTTCGCTTTTCTTTGTGACTGGATTCAAACAAATCCATACTTGCAAAACCCGATACACCTGTCTAGTGTTTAAAAAGTTAAAAGCTTTTGTTACGTTACCTGGTTTTCCGTACATAAATATGCACATTTTGCGGCGATTCGCGGCTTCTGTGTCGTACACTTTTTGATATAGTTTGGCAATAGGTACCTAACCGTACGGTGATTGTATTGTAATTAACTGGTGATCAAATTAATAATAATTTAACTAAAATATTTTTGAGAATCATTATAACATGGTGTAAAATTATTAAAATCGAATCAGTTACCAAACTGTGGACAAACTATCAATATACATTCAGGTTTCGCATAATTAAACTAAAAATAATAATTTAGATAGTAAAAAAATGTTCAAGCTAATATCAAAGCAATCCAAGCCATGTTATGAAACCCAACATACAGAAATCCCGGCAGGTATCTAAAGCAGCGTTTGATCGACTCCGATAATAATAATGCTGGCTCAATATAGTGCTTGACTGCGTCCCTGCAAGCCGTGTCATACAAAATAGATAGGGACAGAAGATCAGTCCGACACACACTGAGTCTGATACAGAGCATACTTAGACGGTCCCTAGACCTACAATAACATTGTACAATACTTTTTATTGTACAATAAGATTGAAAGGCGCTCTGAATCCAAACGAGCAATTATATTGCACAATAATACGAACTGCACAATGTTTTCGTGTTCAATCGAAGAATAGTTTTGATCCCGATTGTTCCCAATATTGCGCAATACAATACTGACCCTACACAACGAAATTCAAATAGAAAATTTGAATTTCGCGGGCTACATTGACGCAATCACCTTAAGGAGAAGAGGATATATCCAATCTGTGATAGGCTGAGTTTCATACAATGAGTGAAAACAGATAAGTACAAATAAAAGTCGCGTAGACCTACACTAGTAGCGGTGCGTGCCTTTTCGCTTATTAACCGACGAAAAAAAAAGGAGGAGGTTCTCAATTCGACATGTATATTTGTTTTTTTTTTTTATGTATGACCACGCATAACTTTTCCTAACGTGGTCCGATTTCAAAAATTCTTTTTTTGTTAGAAAGAGTATATCTCAAAGTTGGTCCCATTTTAAGTTCAAAACTAAAATCGGTCTCCAAGGGTAGAAAAAAAGGAATTAATTGTCAATTTTCCTACAGAATTTTCAATTATGAACCGATTCTGTTGAAATAAGGTTAACAATTGTAGTTCTGAGGACATTATAATATAGCAGAGATGTGGAGAACATAACATGATGGCGTCACTATCATCAGATCAACTCCAGATCCCTGTTATTTTGTGAAGTCAGTCCCAAGAGTTCCTTAACAGTTAACAACAGCTATATCGTGTTGGGGCTCATTTCACCCAGCTTGATGAGAACTTTAGACCTTGCTGAGGTATCATTGCCATCGAGGGTTTGAGGATGGTGACGGATAGCAGGGTCCTCAACAATTAACAGAACCTTTATCGTGTTTGGGCTCATTTCACTAGTCTTGATGAAAACTTTATACCTAGCTGGGGTATAATTCTCATCGAGGGTCTGAGGATGGTGGCAGAGGGCAGTAGCAAGAGATCCTTAACTGTTAACTGTAACTATATCGTATTTGGGCTCATTTCACTCATCTTGATGAGAACTTTAGACGTAGCTGGGGTATGACAGTCGTTGAGAGTTTCAGAATGAAGACAGAAAGCAGGTCGTCAATAGTTAACAAAAAGAAATCATATTAAAAAACTTACATTTTTTTTAGTTACAGAAATTGACACGAGATAGGAAACTCAAAAGTAAAAAATAAAACCTTTTTAAAAAAAAATCAAACCGACGAAACATCGAACTGAAAAGCAAAAAATAAATTTTGAGGCGGCGCCAAAGAAACAATCAACGAATAGCTACGACGAGCTAATTAACCACTACGAGCTAAACAACGAGCTATTCTGCTCTTCAAATAGTTAATTTATATTATGTTTGTTTGTTTTGCGCCGCCTCAAAATTTATTTTTTGCTTTTCAGTTCGATGTTTCGTCGGTTTGATTTTTTTTTAAAAAGGTTTTATTTTACTAAGTCGACTTTCTGCACTTACCCATATTGTGCCTGTAGCATCTGCGGTTTCAAATTAAAATGGATGGAGCTAGTAACATGTCAGTTATAAAGCTATTTCCTCTGACGAAGTTGTGGACAAATAGAGGATTTGAAATAGATGGACTTTAGCTGGAACTCTGACTTCGTATATACTGGCCTAAAATTGTCTGACGTCATGGAAACGGCACTAGCATGTTTGAACCCAGAACAGAAGCCTTACCACAAGCTCTTATCGCGATTCAGTTTAGGTTGTGGGAAAGAGATGGCGCTAGACGACTTGTAAAGCTCTGTCACTTTCCCACAGCCTAAACTTCATCGCATTAAGAGCTCGTGTTAGGTCTCAGAAAACCCGATTGTGCATTCACATCTTTGGTAAGATAAGTTGGTCTCGTGGTCGCAAGCGTGACTGCTGAGCGTGGGGTACTGGTTTTGAATTCCGGGTCGGATAAAAAGTGCTCTTGGGTTTTCTATTACAATTCCTCAGAAGCAGCCAGAAGTTTGAAAGTTGACGGCACGGCAAAGCATGTTGAAACGTAACCGTTAGTTTTGGGGCTGATTTCTCGTCGGACGTCGGCCGTCGTAAATCGGCCAGAGACTAGCTATTATTAGGTACTATTAGGGTAGACAACAGCGTCCCATCCACTAACGTTCATTCCTTCTGACTTATCCCATTGTGCAGTGGCCGAATACAGGCTGATGATGAAAATACTGAGTGTCTCGTTTCCTATGCTAGCTTTGAAAAATAGTGTCAAATGGCAACCGGTGTCGCGGTATCGTCTTTAAAGGCAACCGGGACCCTGGAACACGAGGGGCAATTCCAATAACAGGGTGGGTTTTTAGTCAGTAAAAGTCTGAGAGTCGCTTCCTTTTCATCCACAGCGGGTGAACTTTAGCACCCAAAAGAAAAGGAGTATTGATCAAATATATATAATGTTGAATTCTTATTGACAACGAATAAAACGATGCGTTGCTCTGTAAACAAAGTTTATTATCATGAGTTACATTCTATGGGAAACTTACACACTATTACAATCTAAACTTCAGTAAAACTCACCTGTAAACAAAGAAACGACATTTAACGTTTATTATTCACAGTGTCAATTTCTTTAATATCTAATTCCTTTTATAGTAATAACACAGTCTAATAATCCTACAGTCGTCCGACGAAGACGTCTAGACAGGGCAATCGTGCGGGGTGTGAGGGGTGAGACGCGGGTAAGCCGAGCCCAACTTGGGAACAAAACGATGTTACTATGTTGGGCTCTATCATTCAGGGCTATCGCGTGTGACGTGCGTATTTATTTTTATTTGTTCATTTAAAATGGCCGACCCGCGCACGCCTTTTTTTTTAATAGGTTATTGCACAGGGCATCTGTTTGGAAATTCTACTAATATTATATTTAAATGACTGTGTTATAATTTGTATGTCCCATGACAAGATGGTGGACTTTTTTTATTAATTACCAAGGGTGAATTTCGAGATGGCGCACGTATTTTAATTTACCAAGTACGGGTATCAATTTTGAGTTTATTAGGGGTCCTTGTTACAAAAAAGCCATCCTTTTTGAAATCCAAGATGGCGGAGGTCATTTTCTTATAATTTGATATGTGTGTCAATTTCGAGGTTATTTGGGGTGCTTGTTACGAAAAAGCCATTCTTTTTGTAATCCAAGATGGCGGACGTCATTTTTTCCTTAGAATTTGATATGGGTGTCAATTTCGAGGTTAATTGGGGTGCTTGTAACGAAAAAGCCAATCTTTTTGAAATCCAAGATGGCGGACGCCGTTTTTTTCTTAGAATTTGATATGGGTGTCAATTTCGAGATTAATTGGGGTGCTTGTAACGAAAAAGCCATTCTTTTTGAAATCCAAGATGGCGGACGCCGTTTTTTTCTTAGAATTTGATATGGGTGTCAATTTCGAGATTAATTGGGGTGCTTGTAACGAAAAAGCCATTCTTTTTGAAATCCAAGATGGCGGACGCCGTTTTTTTCTTAGAATTTGATATGGGTGTCAATTTCGAGGTTAATTGGGGTGCTTGTTACGAAAAAGTTTTTCTTTTTGAAATCCAAGATGGCGGACATAATTTTTTCTTTAGAATTTGATATGGGTGTCAATTTCGAGGTTAATTGGGGTGCTTGTAACGAAAAAGCCATTCTTTTTGAAATCCAAGATGGCGGACGCCGTTTTTTTCTTAGAATTTGATATGGGTGTCAATTTCGAGGTTAATGGGGTGCTTGTTACGAAAAAGCTATTCTTTTTGAAATCCAAAATGGCGGACGTCATTTTTTCTTTAGAATTTGATATGGGTGTCAATTTCGAGGTTAATTGGGGTGCTTGTAACGAAAAAGTCATTCTTTTTGAAATCGAAGATGGCGGGCGTCAATTTAAATGTATTACGCCAATTCCGTGATAAATTGGGGTGCTGGTTACGAAATGCCATCTAAATAACTTAAATCTGTCTCGAGTTGGTCCTATGGTAAAAGTTGTTCATTTTGGTAGTCTGTAGCAATTTTTTTTTCACATGTATGTAAGTACCCTTTCGGTTAGAATATACTTATTATTTATTAATTTGTATTGTATTTATGATATTTATTTATTTGGAAGTTAAAATTAAAAAAAAATCGCAGTCCACGTCGTCAGTGTCACATAGTAACTATTTATCAAATGCATCAGTTCAATTTTTAAATCTCTTAGTATACGTCTTATCTGGATTTTTTATTTTCATTCAACTTCTTAATAATACATGCAGTAATGCGATGCGATGGATGCAAGTGGCGAATTGTCGTTCGGCGTGGCGGTCTAAGGGGGAGGCCTATGTTCAGCAGTGGACGTCCTCCGGCTGTTGATGATGATGATGATGACGACATGCAGTAAAGAGGGGGTTAAAACTTGTTTTCATTATTATATAAGTGTTTAATATTGTTTTCATTATAATTCTGCCATCCATGTTGATCTGCAATAAATAAATAATTTCATAAATATTCTTTACTTGTGACAACCCTGGCCGATGCATAACTGTCTAGACGATGTCGGCATTTTACCCGAGATCAAAGGCGTCGTCCTACTGTATGATTTCTATACTGTGGTAATAATCTACACATTTTAAATGAGATTTATTCGTTACCGACATAACGTCTTTCTAACCTTCAAGTCTTTCAATTTGACAGCACTGCTTTACCAACCGTATGCAACGTTCAGCCTCATTACTACGTTGCTTTACCGACCGAGCGAGTCGCGGCCAAATTCAAACTAAAGAAATGTTCTAACTATTTCTTTACATCTCCCCCGCAAAGAAAGAAAATTTTCAGAAAAATTTTCGAGTCCATCACCTGCAACTCTATTTTTCGTCTTCTTGACATCTAATTGTAGAAACTGGTATCAATTTTGTGATATGGAAAAGATTTGACTCCATTTTTTTGTGACCTGTATTTATTCTGTATATAGAATTAGAAATTTTTTCTACTATATTATAAGGTCCAATCCTTAGTTCGTCCAATTTCTTCCTATTTAGCTTATTGCCATTTTCCACATATACCATATCTCCTACATTAAATTCGTAGTTTATTCTGTTTTTATCAAACATTGTTTTGTTGTAATCATGCGATTTTATGGTATTTTCAAGGGCAATTTTTCTGTCTCTAATCCAATCACAGTGCGATCTTTTTTGTCTTAGTTCGATTGGTAATATTGTGACATCTGTTCCATGTAAAAGATAGGTGGGTGAAAAACCGGTAACTGAGTGACTGGTTTCATTGTATTTCTTAACACATTCATGAGCAATGGTTGTCCAAGATTTTTTTGTTCCTTCATTTATTCTGCATCTCATTTTATTGACTAATGTTTGGTTCAACCTTTCATTCAGACCATTGGAGAAAGGGGCATTCACTGCTGTAAAAACCATAGGTATTTGTTTGTCCTTCAAAAATGTCTTAAATTCTTTTGAATTTATTCCAGGATATTGGTCGGTTAAAATCATACCAATATCCTCTACGTCTTCAATGCTCATGACAAGTATTACAAAATCATTGGAGCTCTGAGTTTTCGATGTTAAGATGAATGCATACCGAGTAAAGTGATCTACCATGAGATGTAGATATTTCTTTGTAGATCTTGAACCACCGAAGCCTCCAATTGTGTCTATAGACATTATTTCAAATGGCTTCTTAGCCGGACCTAGATGTGACATAAAGCCAAATTTTTCATGTCCTCTTGATTTGTTTTTAATGCATATTTCACAGGTCTTGCAAACTGTTCTTATGTTTTTTGTCAAGTTTTTGGTTGTAAATAACGGGCTCATTGTTTTTTGCATCTGTCCGATTCCGATATGACCTAAGTCTTTATGTATCGTTTTTAAAAGTTTAATGCTAAATTCTTCCGATATTACTATTTTCTCTTTTTTCTTCGCCATTTTGAAATAGATCTTGTCTTTTACAATTAATTTGCTTTTATTATTTTGAATTTCTTCATTTTTATACTGATCTGTTAGGATATCTTCCAGTTTCATAAAGTTCACAACTTTGAGTTGTTCATCTGCGTTTTCATCTGACTCTAATACAGGATTCCTGCTAAGGCAGTCTGCTTCTAAATTTTGTTTTCCAGGTGCATATTTTATTTTAAAATCATACTGTGAAAGATAATAGGTCAAATCACCTAGTTCTTCATCCGTTCTAGATTTCAAATTCATATTTTCTAGCGGTTTATGATCCGAATAAACCGTGAAAGATTTTCCTATTAACCAGTATTGCCAGTACTTGACCGCTTCTTTAATAGCTAGGCATTCCAAATAAATTGCTTTTCTTCTTTTTTGTGATTCATTAAGTTTTTTTGAAAAGTATGCAACTGGTTTTTCCTTTCCATCAGGCTGTATTTGTTTTAAGATTGCTCCAACACCTTCCAATTAAGCATCGGTATAAATATTTATAGGTAATTCTTGGTCAAAAATCTCCAGTACTGGTTGAGTACATAGTAAGTTCTTTATGGTGTCGAATGCTTTCTGACATTCTTCCGACCACACAAATTTTTGATTTTTTCGCAGTAAGTTATGCAATGGATCCAATATTATTGCACTCTTAGGTAAATATTCGTGGTAAAAATTTACTTTTCCTAAAAATTGTCTTATGTTCTTTTGCGTTTTTGGAACCGGAAAATTCTTTATTGATATCAAGTTGTCCTTCACTGGTTTTACCGAGTTGTTCTGTATAATATGACCTAGATATTTTACTGAGTCTGAGGCAAATGTACATTTCGTAAATTTTAACCTAAAACCTTCTGTTTTGATGGCTTCAAGTAGTTGTGTCAGATGATTCATATGCTCAGCAAAAGTTCTTGAAAATATGAGGATGTCATCTATGTAGTTTACGGCGAAATCAGTAAGCTTATATTTTCTAAGTATGTTACTTAAAATCCTTTGGAAAATCGCTGGCGAAGTCTTAAGTCCAAACGGTAGACAAGTCCACTGGAAATGTCCCTCCTGTGTTACAAATCCTGTTTTTTTTCTGTCTTCAATTCGCAAAGGTATAGACCAAAATGCGGAGTTGATGTCTAATGTTGTATAAAAATTACAATTTCTGGTCTTCATCATTAAGTCTTCAATTAAGGGAAACGGTTGAGCTTGAGGTATTATTATTTTATTTAAGTCTCTGAAGTCTATACATAGCCTGGATTTTCTGTTATCTTCTTTCTTGAATGCTAGAGTCACCGGTGCAGCAAATGGACTGTAGGATTCTTCTATTAGCTTATTATCTAACAATTTTGCAATTTGCTCTTCTATCTCTTTTTTATCCTCTAAAGTACATCTGTAAGGTCTCTTACTGCAGTATTTATCTATTAACAGGTCTATTCTTGCTTCATATCCGTTGACAGTGCCTATATCGTACTTGTTTTTCGCAAAAACTGATTTGTATGTGCTTACTAAATTATTTATTTCCGATTTTTGTCTTTCATCTAAATTGCTAATTTTCATTTCAAAGTCGTTTTCTTTTACGTGTTCGTTGAAATTAATTGTGAAGTCTTCTGGAGTTTTAATATTATGATCATTTATAATTTCGCTTTTAAAATCTGTCTCTTCTCCGGTATCAATTTTTTCCAGTTTGTTTGTATTCTCATTATTCAAGTTTAGCTTCTGGGTTATTCTCAAGTCTTCATTCTGTGTTAACCTGAAAATTTGTATTAAGTCAAGTCCTATTAAAAAATCATACTTGAAGTTTTTTTCCTCAATGATATACACATCCACATTTTCTTCCAAGTCTAGTATTTTTATTTTCAAATTAGTCAAACCACTTGTCTTTTTCACACCATTAATTGTTACTAGATCTGTTTCATTCAATTTTTTTCCGTTTCCTTTTATTTTCAATAATCTAGAATTAATCAAGGAAACATTAGAGCCTGAATCATAGACTCCTTTTATTTCTAATAAATCATTTACTAGTAGTTTGACATTTATTAATGGTGTGACTGCTCGTTTTTTTGATCCGTATCATTTAACTCTGTTTCAATGACAGAGTTGTTGACATGCTTAATGAAATTTTTCTTTGTGTTATCCCCTTCCTTTGGTCTAAACCAACATGTAGCTTCCGGGTGGTACCGACCGGGTTTATTCATTTTCTCACAAATTTTACATGGACTTTTTTCTTCATTTTTATCATTCGTCCTTATTAAAATTCCATCTCCGAATTTCCTTTTTGGCAGTAATTTTTTTTTATTTACCATATGTTCATACTTGCTTACCTCGTTAAACAAATCCACAGTATCTTTGATTGTTTCTCGATCAATTCTATTCAGTATGAATTCGGGTAAACCAGCCGCAATGAGATCTACTAAAGTACCTGTATCAATCGATCTCCTCATATCCAACAACAGTTTTTCTTTTCGAATGGCATAATCTAATAATGAGCCATCTTTATATTTAAATAAAAGTGCATATGTTACCGGGGTCCAGCCTTTGTTTGCAAATGACTCACAAAATTTGTTCTTCCATGTTGACCACTCCGCGTTAATAGTCAATTTAATGATCATGGAACTGTACCAATCTACACAACTCTTTTCCATAAACAGTCGAAGTAATTCAATCTTCTTCTCATCTGTTGTAACATCAAAGCGGACACACTCTTTTTCAAAAATATCAATCCATTGTTTTGCGTTTGGGTTCTTACTTGTAAACTTTTCAATTACAAACTTTTCTGCAATATATTTTAGGTTATGCTGTTTCGGTTCCTGTGCGTTTTCCAATAATTTCTCAAACATTTTTTCCATTGAATCCACTCCTTTTGCACTCACGGCAGTGGGTTGTTGTGGGTTCATTTCCTCTAAAAACTGATCCCCGAATTGCAAGTTACCATCTTCATCTATGTAAATTTTTTTCATTTCTTCTGTAAGTGTAATCCAGACTCTTCGAGTTTGAAATCTTTTTAATAAACTGTTTTTTACTTTACTGTAGGTTGATGTTTTTAATATCTCTTTGTGATAACCAACTGGTTGTAGGGTTTCTGGTTAAATGTCGTTTTATAATGTTGAATTCTTATTGACAACGAATAAAACGATGCGTTGCTCTGTAAACAAAGTTTATTATCATGAGTTACAGTCTATGGGAAACTTACACACTATTACAATCTAAACTTCAGTAAAACTCACCTGTAAACAAAGAAACGACATTTAACGTTTATTATTCACAGTGTCAATTTCTTTAATATCTAATTCCTTTTATAGTAATAATCTAAACATTTTAAACAATGATATTATAAAGTCATAGATGCGTTATACACGTACAAAGCGACGGAAAAAACTGTGCCGCGCCGAGCGGCAACACAGATACACACTTTTTTATTCACACATTACATTTCACTACAAGTAAAAAGGATAGCTTGATACAACGCAATAAGAAAAAAAGTGACAGCTAGATAAACAAACAGCGCCACGCGTCATCAATCCCCCCGCACGTCAGCGTCTCCTCTCGCTCGCACCCGTGCTCGCACTCTTTCTTTTACGACGCCATATTTATAGAAACGTTATGTTTTATTTGTGAAAATATTAAAGATAAATAGTATATTTACGAATGTTATGTGATTCTTTGACTTTTAGAAGTCTTGCATGTTTAATTTGTACAATATCTCATCACACACGACAGCATTTTCGGTATTTTTGAGTCACTTTTACTTTTAATTCAGTCTGTGGTACGTGAAGTGCCGCTGGCAACGTCGCACTGAGATCAAGATGTGTGAATCAGCCTCATTTGAGCCCATACGTTATTGAGCGCGTATGACGTATCTACACCTTTTTACTTATAATATCATTGATTTTAAATGAGATTTATTCGTTACCGACATAACGTCTTTCTAACCTTCAAGTCTTTCAATTTGACAGCACTGCTTTACCAACCGTATGCAACGTTCAGCCTCATTACTACGTTGCTTTACCGACCGAGCGAGTCGCGGCCAAATTCAAACTAAAGAAATGTTCTAACTATTTCTTTACATATATAAGAAGTATCCATTCGAAATATAAAAGGTCTTTTCCAGACAGACTATTTACTTACATTACAGCTTTATGATCAAAGCAAAACGGAGTAAACTAATAAGATGAATACTAACTTAATGTAGCTAGCAAATAAGGCCCAAAATTGTGTACCCTCATGACTTAATAAGGTTATCCTAAAATATGTCTGTAACGTGGATCTAAATTGAACAGGCTAAAATATTTCTGGAGATCCAAAATCTACAGGCACAATATTTCGGTCTTGTTTATCTAAGTTTGTAGGAAAACCAATAATTTCATTAAAATCCGTGTTCGGATAGCCTTTTTAATTTTATAAATCTGTATTAAATTAAATTTTGAGAATGACGCCTTAGAGATTACAGGGAAATAAAATCCTGTGAATTTACTTGAAGCGTGAAACTGTTTTAAATGTCTCTTTAGCGGTTTTATGTTTGCGCGTTCGTAAAAGTAACCGGGACGCTGTAACCGCCTGATTATAACTTTGGTCTAAAGCTATTGTCAAACAGACGGACGTGCCGAACGCAAAGCGAGGCGTTTTTCTTTGTAATGTATGGAATTGTTTGAAGCCTACCCGGACATAGACTATCGGATAGCTTTCGCTTTTCTATGTGACTGGATTCAAACAATGCCATACATTACAAATAAGAACGTTTCGGATCGGATTCGCTTTACCTGTCTGTTTGACAATAGCTTAAGCGTTGGGCGATGTGACGGGCGGCGCGAATAAAGCATTTTGACTTTTACTTTGTAAGAACGAGAATTCGCTACTGACAACGAGGCGGCGCGGCGCTCTGTGACGTGTTACAAACATCCTTCCTTAACACCAGTTTTACCAGAGAGCAGTACCCTTACCACAACTTTCAACTACATTATGAAGTAAACTGGAACTCTGACAATTTCAAATCGACAATTTTCAAGGAAAAAATTAGTTCCTTCTTCGCACACCAGAGGCGCTGTTCCAATTTTTCATACAAGAAACGTAGTAAATACTGGAAAGACCCTGTAAAGTTAAAGAGTGAAAACTCGTGCTAAGGGTACAGGTTTGATGAAATAAATTATGTATTACAGCATATTTTATCTTTATTTAATGATAGGTTCGGTTAGAGTACTGAAAATAAAAAATAGACGTCGTTTTTCAAATCAATTATTGACACTGACAAAAACCTTAGAAATTCGTGAGTATGGGGCTTTTGACGCCATAAAAAATAACACTTTTTCAGTAAAATTGCCTATAAATTGTTAGCCTTACTTAAAGTTAGTAAATTGTATATAGCTGTGTATTCTACAAACTAAGTAAAGCCGCGGTCATCCATTTTCGTCGGTACTAGAAGCCAATAATTTCATTAAAATCTCTGTTAGCATACTCTATGACATAGCCTTTTGTAATTTAGAACCATTTTGGAATGGAATTTCGGAACTATGCTTTTAGAGATTAAAAGCGTGAAAGAGTGACGAAAAATGGAATCCCGTGAAAATTCGCTGAAAGCAGCGTGAAAATTCGCCTTTTCTTTTTGTGTGTTGTCTCTAATGAGTTTTTAGAAGCTTTTTCCGAGAAATCTGGGTCAAAAATACTGGGTTTAGTTTTTAAAATAAGGAAGAGCTCGTGGCTTCAGCTTTTTTTATCGTGGTAATATTATCATCAAATGTTTCCTCCTACCCAGGGCAGAATGGGAGGGACTGTCAGACTTGTACTGTCTAAAATCCACGGTGTCCTTCAATAGCCCTTTACGTTCCGGGGTCAGGGTAGCTTGTTAGTCCCGCGACCCCGGCAGGCTTTATTTCTCTACTGGGGCCCCGTCACTGTGCTGTCAGCTCTTTAAGGCGCGCGTGGAACACGACGCGCCGTCGACACGGGCATGATCGGAAAGCGAGTCGCCCATTACTCGGCGTCCTCATACCCCGTGTTTTGTGTTGTTAGGCGGCCGCCTACGGTGGCTGGAGATCGTCCTTCGACGTCTGTTGCCGTGAGCGTCTCCCATTGCGGCTGGTTCGTGTCGCTCGCGTTTCACCTCCTCCTTTACTAGCATGACTGCTTCGAAGGAGGCGACCGCTTCCCTCTCGCCCTGCAGCATGGCCCCGACCAATGCCGGTCGTAAGAGAAACTAGGCAGCCTACAACCTCCATTGGGAATGCTCTGACGTCATCGTAGACTTTCTGAGAATTTATTGAGAGTTTTTTGCCCGTTCTTCTCCATAGAGATCTATTTCTTGGAATGGGCATCTACGGTACTTTCACAGTTTTAATTATTGTCTTGTGACTGGGACTGTAGCACCATAACTTTGTAGTATTCAATTATATTTTTTATGTCTTTGACAATTCAAAAGTGCCTGTAAATGCATTTGATTTGAATTGATTTGACTATGGTCAGCCTGTAGTGCCAATTGTGCCCGGGTTGGAACGCTAGGAGGTTCATCCCACCCATTCCAAAAAATATAACCTTAAAAGCATGCGACTGAAGTAAACAGAATATTCTCAAACGAAGGCCCTGACGAGATATATCGCGATGTATTCATCCACAAGCTCTTCGGAGTCCGTGCCGTGCACTTCGGATAAAATTGAGTTAAGCAAACCAAGTTACAGGAGAAACGCCTGAACGTGTACTGCGCAGTTTTTCTTCGTGGTTTATTTCTGGAAAAGGCTTTCGTTATTTTGGACTGTCTGTTAGTGCTTAGTTTTCGAAAAATAGGTTCTGTACACTCTCGAATAAAAGTATGGAACTTACCCCGATTCCGTGCGATCCTGCGTACTTAATAACTAGTCAAGAATAAGGCTGCTTTTCTTTTTATTATGTGTGTGTATTTTATGTAAACAAATGAATATGATTGGTGGATATCAAACGCATCCGTAGCAACGTAGCATAGCGCATCTCCGGTGGAAAAGCAGCCTAAAGATGGCATTTTAAAGGTTTTACCTGTTAACTTTAAATTGATACCAAAATTCAAATCACGTCATTATTTAAGGAGATATTCCGAACCAATTCCAAGTTAACATCCTATTTTTCATAGAGTTGAAAAAACTAAGATTGTTAGGGTTCCGTACCCAAAGAGTAAAACGGGACCCTATTACTAAGTTTATAAGGACCATATAACGAGTATCTCTTCGAATATTCATACATACTTTTTATAGCAAATCTCAGAACACCCCAACATCTTTTACAATTTGTTCAATCCCTCTCTCTGATCATGGGACCGGTTCATCGTTCCGCATCACCGCAAAACCATTCGCCCTTACTAGCCAAGGTCATACCGCTTTAGATCCACATCAAAGACGATAATATTATGGAAAAGATAGTTTGCGATAGTATATCAGATCGTAAGATTATAGATATACGGTCTACGGTTCTAAATCCATCTTCAAAAGATCCCTGAGTGACTTCAAAGTGTATCGGAGGGTAATAAGATTTTTCGACTCAGTGGGTTTCCAAATTATTTGGTTGATAATCCTCAAAGGATGTCAGGGTCTTATCGGCGAATATAGATGTTTCTGTTATAGTTGGCTTTTCCAGTCCCTGTTCTGTTGTTTCTGATGTCTTTGTCAAGTGATTCTGACTGTCTTTTTAACCGACGAAAAAAAAGGAGGAGGTTCTCAATTCGACATGTATATATTTTTTTTTTTTTTTATGTATGACCACGCATAACTTTTCCTAACGTGGTCCGATTTCAAAAATTCTTTTTTTGTTGGAAAGAGTATATCTCAAAGTTGGTCCCATTCAAATTTCAAAACTAAAATCGGCCTCCAAGGGTAGAAAAAAAGGAAGTAATGGTCAATTTTTCTACAGAATTTTCAATTATGAACCGATTCTGTTGAAATAAAGTTAATAATTGTAGTTCTGAGGACATTATTATATAGTAGAGATGTGGAGAACATAACACGATGGCGTCACCATCATCAGATCAACTCCAGATCCCTGTTATTTTGTGAAGTCAATCCCAAGATTTCATTAACAGTTAACAATAGCTATATCATGTTTAGGCTCATTTCACTCAGCTTGATGAGAACTTTAGACTTAGCTGAGGTATCATTGCCATCGAGGGTCGGAGGATGGTGACGGATAGCAGGGGCAAGAGGTCCTCAACAGTTAACAGTAACTATATCGTATTTGGGCTCATTTCACTTATCTTGATGAGAACTTTAGACGTAGCTGGGGTATGATAGTCCTTGAGAGTTTGAGAATGAAGGCCGAAAGTAGTAGTAGTAGGAGGTCGTCAAAAGTTAACAAAAAAAAATATTTAAAAAATCTTATATTTTTTTAGTTACAGATATTGACACGAGATAGGAAACTCAAAAGTAAAAAATAAAACCTTTTTAAAAAAAAATCAAACCGACGAAACATAGAACTGAAAAGCAAAAAATAAATTTTGAGGCGGCGCCAAAGAAACAATCAACGAATAGCTACGACGAGCTATTCAACCACTACAAGCTATACAACGAGCTACTATGCGCTTCAAATAGTTAATTTATATGTTTGTTTGTTTGGCGCCGCCTCAAAATTTATTTTTTGCTTTTCAGTTCTATGTTTCGTCGGTTTGATTTTTTTTTAAAAAGGTTTTAGTTAGTAGATTTGGTTTGAAGGTTGAATTTCGCTTGTAGTGTTGATGATAGATTTTGCGAGAAGTATGTCAGTAGCAATGATCTAAGACGTCTAGATTATGATTAATCATGGCGCTTGTAAGTGAAGTTATCGGTTCACCAAGTAATTCATTGTTCGCTTTGATTCATTTCGTTTCAATCAATTTCGTTTCCAATAAAAAAAATAGAACTACAACATTTTTTTTTATGCGAAACCCGATACACCTGTCCAATATTTTTGTGTAAAGAATCTATGTACAAAATAAAACAGTATCATAAAAAATCACAAAGTTATAACTATAAGCTTGTATATTACCTGGTTGTCCGTTCAAAAACATGCTCATTTCGCGTGTGAACCGCGTCTCCTGTGTTATGCACTCGTGACAATAGTTTAGCAATATGTACCTAACCGTACGGTGATTTTACTGTAATTAATTGGTAATAAAATTTAATTTGGTGTAAAAATTACCTGCATCGAATCAGTTACTGATTCTGAACAAACTATATTCAGGTTTCGCATATACTAAAAATAATGTTGTATAAAAGATAAAATGAATAATAAAGGACGCTTCACTTTTAGTTCAACTTTATAAGATTATTTCACACGATTCGGTACGAAAGTTTATTTTGTATTTTAATTTGATGAAATAGAAAGTGTTGACCCACAACAGGAATATTCCTGTATCATTTACAAACATTTAAACTTAGATACAGAAAAACTCAGACCCGGAACAATTACTTGAAGATCATACGAATATTTTTTGTTTTGTGCGGGGTCAGGCAACCTGCGATACGTAGCTCAGCGGTCAATCAATCAGCCACTACGCCAACAGTGCTTTAAAAAAGATGCCTTAAAAAGCACCTAAACTGCTAGTAATCTTTGTGTATAGGTTTTAAGCTATTGCATAGCTTTCATCGCTTGAATCAAGAAATTCCGTAACGAAAATAAACCTAAGACGTAATAGTTCGGCAGACTTCAGCACGGTGTTTGTTTTTCTTGACGTTTCACTTGATTGACGTGGCTGAACATAGCCTAATAGAAAGAAAGAAACTGGATAGGTTGATTAAAATTGATATGCAATAGCTTTGCCACGGCAGTCTCCGAGTGCCACACGTATTTCTTTTTGACATTTATATTCAAAAATCCATTCAAGAATTTGTAACCATAATTCTTATTGAATGAACAAAATAATCACTAGAATTCTCCCATATATTCTAATAATAATCCTATTCATTAAAGCTGAAGTTTCGACTTTCGCTTCATTAAAAATAATTGGGATCTTACAGACATGTTTTTTTTTTTCAGATCGCATTATCGTATCGGAGAATTTAAGCCTGGGATACAAAGTGATGTACATTGGAAAGGTAAGTTGAAAAGAATTTTTTAAACAAATCTAATTATAATAGTAGATAACAAGGTGCTAAGACATAAATAGAGTTATAAAAAAAAATAGGAGGCCTTTACTCAGCACTGGATCGGACATGGCCGCCAATTATGTTTTTTTATAGTGGTAAAATCATCAAATGAGTCATCCTGCCCAGGACAGAGAGAAAGAGACTGTCGGACTTTTTTTTCAAATCAAATCAAATCCATTTATTCGCATAAAACATGGTATACAAGATGGTGTAAACAGTTTTAGAACATACATGTTTTGCTTTTTAGGTATATAAGCATGCAAATTTTACAGTAATATACTCTTATATCAATTTAACAATAACTTTCATCATCCGATTTTATGCTCTAGGAACTCCTTGACACTATAAAAACCTTTAACAGACAGCCATTTGTGTAATTTTATTTTAAATAATCTTATATTTAGCGCTTTAAATTCTTCTGGTATCTTATTGTATACCCGGACACACATAAACATGCAGCTTTTATTATATTTTGCAAGCCTCGGTAAAACATCTAGCGCGAGCCTGTGAGGTTCGCGACGGCTTCGAGAATATACATCGCTTGCTTTAGTGAACAACTCCTTGTGCCTCCTCACAAACATACAAATTTCTAATATATAAAGGGACGGCAACGATAACAAATCAAGTTTTCTAAATACCGGCCTGCAAGATTCGTCGGGTTGAAGCCCATATATTGCTCTTATGCATTTTTTTTGGGCAATAAATGCTCTATTTTGATCGGATCTTGTACTGACTAAAATCCACGGTGTCCTTCAATAGCTCTTTACGTTTCAGGGTCACGGTAATTGCATAAGTCCCGCGACCCAAACATATATTTTATTATATCTTCTATCTATTCTTTAACTGAAAATTTCAACTGTCTTACTATTTATAAGATACAGCATGTTGACAGACAGACATCGGAGTCTTACTACTAGGGTTTACCCTTTAGCTACGGAACTCTATAAAGCTAAGAGCTATTGTCAAACAGACAGGTGTGGCGAACGTGAAGCGAGGCGTTTTTGTTTGTATTGTATGGAATTGTTTGAAGTCAGTCACATAAATCTATTGGGTCGCTTTCGCTTTTCTTTGTGACAGGATTCAAACAATTCCATACATTAAAAAAAAACGCTTCGGAGCTCATGTCTGTTTGACAATAGCTTTAAGGAATAATCAGCTAATGATGATGAAAAAGATTTAAAAAATAAAGGAATCGCCTCCTATTAGTGTGATAATGTTTTAATTCATAAATACTACTACAAAAAGGCTAAAATTATTTTTCTTTTTACAGATACCTTCACCCTCCAGCATCGATACAGGAGAAGCTTACAAATGATCATATCGCAGCACTTCAGTGAGACAACTGTTATGCCTGGAGTTGATGTAAGTATGTAGAGATATACAACAGCTTTTTTATACGTTGGTAAAGGGGTTTGAACCTTTTTGGATGGGCCGTGTACCAGGTGCCATCCGCCATTTTGTTTTTTTTTTTCGAAACGGCGTACACGAATGAAACATCGATAAATCGATAGATCACATCAATACAAACATAAAATGTAAGAGGCAAAACCTCGTAAACCGAGTTTCCGAGTTATGAGCTGTCAGACATGTACAAATAGTGACATAATATGGCTGATAAGGAACTGGTAGAAAAAGCACAGAGCCCTTTATCAATTGCGCAGAAGGGACTATCAGACTAGTACTGACTTAAGTGTATCACCTATTCTAGACTATTTCCGACCGTTTTTTATTAATTTTTCTCGGCTCCTATAGGTTTTAAAGTTTTTTTGTGGAAAGAAAAATTCGATTGCGACTAGAATTTGAACCCTCGACTATCGATTCTGTACATCAAAAGCGACCAATAAAAAATTGTTTGAGAATTGGGATATTAAATGCAAAATATAATTTTTCAAAACTACTTGTTACGATTTAAGATGAACGCACACTTATTCGAGCCAAACGCGTCTAAAGAAACGAATTTTTGAATTCTGAATATGAAATCTCATGAAACCTCGCACTGACTTTTGATTATTGACTTCGACGCGTTCGGCTCGGATCATTCACCTTTAAACTGATTCTACTCTCAACCTAACCCAGAGTTCTTACCACGAGCTCTAAACGCGATCCAGTTTAGGCTGTGGGAAAGAGACAGAGCTTCACAAATCGTCTAGACGAACGAACTACAACTTCGACGTACCGACGAAACATAAGAAATCTTTTTAAGGGTTCATTGTACTTACCAATAGAACCGACCTTGAAAACGCAAAAAAAGTTGTCCCGTACATTTATTTCTTCCCATTAATCATCTAAATGTGGGGAACAGTTTTTGTTTCACGATTTCAGCATTCGTCTCGTTGTAAACGATGTTCATACTGATGAGTTCAATGCCCCTTTAGAGCGTGTACACTGAATGATATTTCATACAAATATTCAAGTACTTATTTTTGAAATGTCAGAACCGATTTTTATGAAACTCTTTGCCAATAAAACAAATACTTACAGTCTTAGGTCTTAAAAGTTAGTAAAAAATATGTAATGTAATATAATGAATTTTCAATTGTTACCTGAAACTTCCATTTTTTTTTTTCAGATTATCTTTTTTTAAGTTATTACATAGCTTTTATCGCGGGCTCTGAGTGCGGCAACCGAATCAAGAAATGTCGTAACGTAAATGAACCTAACGCCCCGCATCGTCAAACGTCGTTTCAGTTCGGCAGACTTCGGCACGTTGTTTGTTTTTCTTGACGTTTTACTTGATCGACGTAATTGCCCATAGCTAAAAAAAAACATTGCATAATTTGATAACAATACTATGTAATGGCTTTGCCGCGGCAGTCCCCGAGTGCCACACGTATTTTTTAAAACGTTTTTTTGCAAAATGTTCTCTAATAACTTTTTAGATCTTTGTATCCTGCTTAAGCGTATGTAGGATCATTATTATAATCAGTTAAATCTTAAAAAAAAAGAACAATCATTATTTGTATGAAATGCCTTTCGGCGTACACGCTAAGAGGTTTAGGTTAAAGATAAACTAAACTTGTAATGTCTTTGTATTCTTAGTACGTTGAGGAAAATAAGCCGCGGGCGGGTAAATTTAACAAAAGCCTCAATACTTATTTGATGTTGAAAGGAGCACGTAGATAAGTAATAACAGCCACATAGACCTATCTTCAAGGTTAAGCCGAGTTTGCCGAGGTTGGTTTGTGGATGGGTGACCTCCGTGCCACGGAAAGCAGAAGCTTCCAAACAAAAAATCGGTTGTCTGCAAAGTCGGTTTACTGACGATAGTTGAACGTGACAACTTCATACGAAAATACTGCACTTACGTTGCTATAAACAAACAATTGACACGCCGTTGCTATGGAACGCTACAGAGCGAGGTAACGCCACATGATGTCATCTTCTTTCGTGTGTGCAGTCGGCCATCGAATTATAAGACGTTATCACGTCAAAAACAATAATTATCAATTATTGCTCAAGAAATCTGGCAGCGTAGCATAGTGCTACGTCGTAGACAGAAACCGTAGACCGCTTCCGTAGCACTGCTACGGCGTAGCTCGGTAACGTAGCACTATTACCGATTTCTATGTTCACTATATACTACATTTGAGATTTTATTTTCTTGCTAAATTATTTATTTCTATAAAAATATTTGCTTAGTTATAAAAACATTCCATTAAACTTACTTCACTTGAGTTAACAAGAAGTACTTGCGTAATCAATTTGATCATAACTACCTTTTTACTTATTTTTTCCACCCACGGCTCCTATCTTTATAACAGCCCAAGGGAGTCGTAAGCTTTTCCCGGGAAAATTAGCATAGTCTTCACTGCCCCTTAGAAAATTTAATTATGTTGCTTCGCTTCGAAGAACGTGATTGAGCAATGAACAGGGGTTCGAGATTTTTTCCTTACTTTAATTGGGGTTCAAGTTTTCAAGAATTCCGGTTAAAAGTTTTTTTTTTTTTTTTTTTTCAGCTCGTGAACTTTCGTAGAAAAATTGTAGGTTGTTAGAATTAATAACGATGAAAAAATAAATGTTTTTGTTAATTACTCAGTTTGTAAAAT
The DNA here is from genome assembly GCA_036375495.1 of Agrotis segetum. Classification (NCBI taxonomy): domain Eukaryota; kingdom Metazoa; phylum Arthropoda; class Insecta; order Lepidoptera; family Noctuidae; genus Agrotis; species Agrotis segetum. The sequence continues at coordinate 104,741 of JAQSVV010000031.1, forward strand.
TGAAGAGGCGTAATAATAAGGCTTTTTTTCACATAGACACGGTCACTGCACGGTCGTCGTACCACCTAAAGTACCTACAGTAATGTATGAGCTACAAAAAAAACCTTCCCAAAGTACAGCGACCGTGCCATAACCGTTTACATGTGAAAAAGACCTACCTAGTAGTACGATTCGATCTACAAGATAGATGGGTGACCATCATTATATAATATACCAAGTTTGTCTGTTTGTTTGTATTTGTGAGAGGATGTGACCAAGGAGTCTTATTTACAGGAAATAATGTGACAGTTGCTGCCACAGTGCATGTAACTTTATGGTTCTTTGACAGCTGTCAGCCATGGAAATACGAGTTGTGCATAAATCATGAGTTTCTTCATAATCTGTTAAATCAAGGAAATATAACTGATTGCATTTATTTATACCGTCTGTAAATATTTACCACGCCATTATTTCTGAGTGTTACCTGCTCACAATCGTCTTTTTCCACACTAAAGCTTTACAAACTATTATTATTAATATCTGTTTGACCAAGCTTCGCTCGGTTTTTAAAATCTTTCAATCCATTTGTTATACGTGTTGTGATAAAGCATTTATTACTACAACGATGAAAACTTGTTCCTAATTACCCTCTTAACATTAAAATAAGTACTACAATTCCTTACCAACTTAAAACAAACACAACTACAAAAATAAAGAGAAATTTTAGCAAACAATATAAACCCAGGTCTTTCAATTGAAGTGCCATTTTAAATTCAACATTGTATTATATTCAGAAACGGTTCTTTGTTTCCCGATTTCAATTTTATACCCTCACCTTGGTAGTTGAAATTTCATCCTTGTTTCTGGAATATTGAGGTTGGTTTTTGATTGCAGGTCAGTCTACAATGCACGTTGAATGGGCCACATCCTGGTAGATTCGTGTGGGAAAGAGATGGTATTGTTATATCTTCTAATACCGATTCTAGGTGAGTTTATTTTAATGTTATTCTGATATTACCTGTCTGTGATTGTATTACTGCAGAAAGATCTCGTGGTTTAATAACTGCAGCGACAGAGTAGCTGAACAATAACCGTCTCACTGCAAAAATAGACAAACAGTTGTTGAACGCCTGTCTAAAAAAGTGTAACTCCAAAATAGCATTTTACGTTGAAACAATATGGTCTGATTTCAACGTTAAATGCCTTTTTGAAGCTGACAGCTCTTTTAGACAAGTGTTTAACAGATGTTTAACGTTTTTGTAGTAAGACGGTAATATTCCCATGTGATTCACAATTCATTACATTTTTTAATACGTATTTGTTTCTCTTTTTAATTCCATGATGCTGTTTCAAACTGCCCGACGCATGGCATTTGCGTATTTTGCGCTATCCATCATCACAGTTTCAAATGTCGCTATCTGCACCCTCTTGAAAAATTGTTTAGTTTCTTGGTTTTTTTTTTAAACTTTTCCCCCACACTAGGAATTACTCCTGTGGAGTGGATGCGTTTACTAATATGGAAACTCACAAACGCAAATACCTAGATCCGGAACAACTAAGGACATACAAATATTTATTTCGTCCTAGGATCGAACCTGTGACACGCAACACAGCATTCAATCACTCAGCCACTGCACCAACCATGCAATTAAAAGGCATTATAGTATCTTCTATATCGTAGTAAATTCTTCTGAAAAATTGAACTATTTTTTACTGTATCATAGTAAATTCTACTGAAAAATTGAACTATCAAACTGTATGTGTATTACTTTTTTGATACCGAATAGAAAAAAAATCAAAACGCCCTCAAATATCATAGCAGTCTCAATAAACGCAAAAATGGAAATTCTATTTCAATAGCACTATCGGATAGTCAAATAACTTTAGAAAATGAACGTTAAATCGATATCCTCGAACAGTTCTAAAGTAAATCCCGGATAGTCGAGCTCTCAGTAATGGAATCTATTCCAGGAATGTGTCGCATAAATTGACAGCCATTTAAAAACTACGGTGCTAGAAAGTACAGAGGTATGAAATTTATGGACAAGACTTTATAATATTATACAGGGTGAAATTTTATAAAGGGCTTCACACACAGCAGCTATAATGTAAAGATGTTTATTATAGCACGATACATCTCATTACATCTTTCCATAGAAATTCGAAGATGTAAAAATATACATTATAGCTGCAGTGTGTGGTCTCCTGACGATTTCTAAGGAAAGATGCAATGAAATGTATCGTGCTATAATGTACATCTTTACATTATAGCTGGTATGTGTGAAGCCCTTTAATGAGCAATATTTTAAAGTTGGGCATTATTATCGATACTAATCGTTTTATGGAACTCAAAAACATTATTAATGCAAGTATCTTCGCTTAATTTTATTTGTGTTTGTTTACTTTTCGTTCCGCGCGCGGTGTAATGCGCTTTAAAATTTTGATACTTTAAGATTTATGAGGTTTATGATTTATTTTTTATTACTTTTAGTGCTTATTTGCAATAATAAGGCTTTGCTATGCGACAAACTACATTTTTAAGAGTGTCCATAACTGCATTAATAATATTTTTGATTTGCTATTTATTAGTCTTAATGCAATCAGCATCGTAAGTAGAGCCTTAGATTAAAATATTGCCCATGATTTCGATTACACCCTGTATTATGAACGTTGTAAATGAAGTTTGTGAACAGCAGTTTTTTCTTAATAAAACTCATACCTTTTGTTTGTAGTAGGACGGTTTGGGTTTTTCTGGTGGTTTTTTAATAAAATAAATATTACTAAAATTATAATGTAAACATCTTTTGCGTGCACCGTTCGCTCCCTGCACAAAAATAATAATTATGTGTCCTTTCCTTCTTCTTTCTCTATTTCTTTTATCATTTCCTTTCACGCACTCACACGCATTCCGTACCACACTCATTCTCACCCTTTGACATCAATCCAAAAAACCTTTACTAACAAGGCAAGTCAAATAAAATCAAAAAAAGAAGATAGCCATATATTATATACAAAAAAGTTGAATCATATTTGGAAACATAAATGTACATACACATTTATTACTTTGGGGATATCTGATCTGCATCTGCAAACATAGCTCAATTAAAAATACTGCCGAAACACTATTTATTTTATTTTATAAAAAAATTACGTAAAAAGTATGTTCTTCGAAAAGTGTTTATTATTATTTTTCAGTCACTGAAATGCTTCTGTAGGTTTTTTTTTTTTTTTTTTTTTAACGTGGTAAAATCATCAAATGAGTCCTCCCACCCCGGGCAGGGCGGGAGGGACTGTCAGACTTGTACTGACTAAAATCCACGGTGTCCTTCAATAGCCCTTTATGTACCGGTGTCACGGTAAGGAAATAATCCCGCAACCCCGGCAGGCTTTGGCCCTCTGAGAGGGGGGCCCCGTCATTATGCTGACGCTCTTTGAGGCGCGCGTGGGACACAACGCGCCGTCGACCCGGGCATGGTCCATGGTCGGGCAGCGAGTTGCCCTTTACTCGCTGCCCGCATGCCCGCGCCTACGGTGGCCGGAGATCATCGAGCGACGTCCGTCGCCGTGGGCGCCTACCACTGCGGCTGGGGCGGAGGGAGGACGCTGTCCTCTCTCGCTCGCGGCCAGCCTCCTCCTTTACGAGCATTACTGCCTCGCAGAAGGAGCTGACCGCTTCCCACTCCGTCTCGCCCCGCAGCATGGCCGCAACCAATGCCGGGCGCGAGAGGTCTCCGCCTATCGCAGCCGTGAGGACACGTCGGTGCTCCGCCCAAGCTGGGCAGTCTTGCACCGTATGCTCCACCGTGTCCTCCGGGCGATCTTCGCAGTGGTGACACCCAGGCGTTTCCTCCTTTCGCATCAGACACAGGTACCTCCCGAAACTTCCGTGTCCGGTGAGGACCTGCGTCAAGCGGTAGGTCAGGACGCCATGACTTCTCTCCAGCCACTCCTCAAAGAGGGGTCTTACCGCCGCAATTGCGGCGTGCCCGACGCTTCTGTAGGTTTCAATAACTTTTACGTTATTAATTAGTTGATTTAATACTTGGGAATTCCTTCTACAACGCGTGGGTGCATTTTAACTCATATATCAACAGCCAGCCTCAGAATTTTAAGAATAAATATAGTTTTTATGGATAAAAAAAAGTATAATGATTACATAAAGGCCTTAAAATGTTATTTACATACGGGAATCGCCAACCCAATGCGGCAACTAACTCGACAGATAATAAAAAAGTCATTTGCTATGACACACAATGCCTAGATTTCTTTTTTTATATCGTTGTATAGTCGGGCGCAAAATGAGACTTTTATCATGCAATGATAAAAAGTCGTGCCGTCTGTAAGGGTGCTTGTACACGGCGCATGTAACTCGCGCAAGTAAAGGTACGGGTTTGCGGTTTACCCGCGCGAGTAACATGTCTAAGCTACTTGATCAAGCTACCCGCGCGGTGCGTTTACACGGCGCATGTAGCTTGAGAATGTTGAGACCCTTGCGCGGGTTACATGCGCCGTATACAAGCACCCTAAGTCACCGTGACAAAAAGTCATGGGTACAAAAAGTCACCCGAACAGAAAGTCACAGGGACGAAAGTCACCGGGATGAAAAGTAACCGGGACTAAAAGTCCAGACTAGTACGCGAATGGCCTTAGTGTTGGATCTTCTTCAGACTTGTGCCAATACGTATAATATCTTCTTTCTTTTTCTAAAGTATTACTTCTCTTTCAGATACACAATTGGTCAGACAATGGCACCAGACGGCGGGGTGATCACTCAACTGAACATATCACATCTGAGAGTGGATGATGGTGGACTGTTCTCATGCGTGGCCCATCATGGAGATAGCGTGGTGGTTCACCATGATCGGCTTAATGTTTATGGTGAGTTTTATTTGTTTTCTTCGTTTGTATAGAATTCAACTTTACTAGACGAAACTGAACAATCTTCCATATTTATTTTTTTATTAATTAATTGTGGAAGATTATTCAGTTTCGTCTACTGAGCAACGCCTAAAAGTTTGTGGAAGGCTGTCCTTTACATTCAGTATGCTTTGGAGAAGTCGATGGTGTGGACTGAGATGTGAATATTTGTAAATATTTGTTATAGGGACACTCGCGGAGTGAAGGACGTTTCTAGTTTAATACGCACCACGAATTTATTGAGAACTTTTTAAGGTTTTACTTTATTTTTAATGAAAAACAAGCCGAAATTTTTTATTCAAATTATTATTTTTGAATTCTTCTAGCCCATAATGATGTGGTCACTAGACCCACTATAAATGTATTAACACTCTTAAAAAAACAAACCTACAGCAGACGTAAGCACACAGATAGGCGCGAAGCAACGGCGACTTGCCCACGCCACCACCGGCGCAGACCCAGTCGAGGTAGAGGTCTAACATAGCTACACTAATACCTACGTTCAAACAGAATAGCGCACAGTCCTATGAACTAAACCAAGTTCAAACTTGTCCTTTGCCATGTCTTGATCTTTCGCTTCAGTTATCAATTTTGCACTCAAGCTGCAGGCAATACAGCTGCAGAGTACAGCCCTTTCACGAAATGTTTATTTGAAACCTAAACATGACGTACTGCAGTTTCGGCATCAAAGCATTACTCGATGCCGAACATTTTTCCCAACCACTAGCAGCGTTCCAGGGTCGCGGGATTATTTGATTAACAGAAAGGGCTGTTGAAGGACACCGTGGATTTTAGTCAGTAGAAGTCTGGCAGTCCCTCCCGCCTTGCCCGGGGTGGGAGGACTCATTTGATGATTTTACCAAGCTAAAAAAAAAAACACTAACAGCGCGACAGTGAGGGGTGTTACTGGACGGGATAAACAATAGTATATTACAGTACGAAGCATTGATCTATCGTATATTTTAGCAGAAATTAATCCATAGCATCTTTTAGGCGGGCCAGATACGGTACCCGTGTGACAGACTGTAAATAGTACCCACCTTAAATAAGAAGAGAGAAATTCATATTATATTGTAAGACAAAAGAAAACCAGACGAGATAGTGGTCAAACGCAAACCATACCAAACGCTGACCACATCATTACACTAAAAAAAAAAATTATTTAACGAAAAACAAAAAACCCGACTGCGTTAAAAATACACTAAAAAGAAAGAAACAAGCCCAGTAGTTTAGAATTCGCTCATTCACACTCACAATCGGGGCCCCTTGGGAAGATTTGATTGGTATAATTTGAATGGGCCCCGACTGTGAGTGTGAATGAGTGAATTCTAAACTACTGGGCTTGTTTCTTTCTTTTTAGTGTATTTTTAACGCAGTCGGGTTTTTTGTTTTTCGTTAATTTTTTTTTTTTTATTTCATACTTTTTAGTTTATAATATTAGTGTGAATTAGTTTCTCTAGAGACCTAACTCGGCTCAAAGCTACATAATTATGCTTGATGAAAGACCTTTAGCAAAAATGCGTGAACTTAAGTCAACCACAGCTCGGTCCAAAGTAGTTCCTTGGTGCTTGTGTATTCTTAGATTATTTTTACCAAAAATATTTGTTCGTCATGCTTATTCACTGTTTCTTTTTTGGTTGGAAAACCGTTTATTTACGAGTACTAGAAATAAAAACTTAAATCAATAAGTAAGAAAATGAGCGAAAATTATTGTTTTGTTAAAACTTTAAATCGTCATATATCCTAAACTATTATTTTAAATGAAAAACGATAAAGGGAACCTAAAGATGATTTTAAAATACCTATTCAACGATACCCCACATGACATAGTTCATCGACTTTTTTTTTTTCATTTTGACAATATGACGTCTGGTTGTCGCTGTGGTGAATATTGATTACTGTCATGTCTTTAGTGACACTCGCAAGGTTAAGACGAATCGATTGACGTAAGAATTATCAAAATCGGCCCACGCGTTTGGTCTCTAGAACGCCACATAGAAACAAACATACATACATACATACATACATACTTACATACATACATACATACATACATAGACTGATAAACACATTACCCTCCTTTGCGTCGCGCAGTCGGGTAAAAAAAACATTAAGTATAGCAAGGACCTTTTCAAACCGTAAAAGAAAGTTGAAAGGTCAAATAAAATACACAATTTCCCAGGTATGAAAGTATCGTCACAACACGACGAAGAAACTCGAAGGTAAACTCCATTAAAATAAAAATAGAATAACAAAGAGATAAGGGTAGTTCACAAAGTTTATCTTCTTCATAAAGTTTTGTGTATTGTTGGTGATATTGTTCTTAAGGCGAGTGCAGACTTAACAACAACTTGAAGTAATGATAATAGCCTAAGAGCTGTTCGAAATTTTGAAAAAGTGGTTGAGTCACACTGAAAACTTGCTAATTATCTCTTAACACAGAAATGCTGACTTGACCAAAAGTGATTTTGAATTAAGCTATACTTATTTAAGGGCCGATTTTTTGGTTCGAAAAAAGGATAGTTACCTACATATAGTTTACCTTTTTCACTAATGCAGTACCCTTAGCATGAATTTTCAGTACCTACTTGAGACGTAAAGTAAACTGGAACTTTGACAATTTTCAAGGAAAAAATTAGCTGTTCTTTCTCCGCACACCAGAGGCGCCGTTCATAACGCTGTAAATACTGGAAAGACGCTGTAAAGTAAAAGAGTGAAAAGTCGTGCTAAGGGTACAGGCTCTGTAGCTTGATGTAAAACCGACGGAGTTGATTGCTCAACTTCAATGTAGAAATGTTCCTCTACTAATGTATTATAACACCTACTATGATTGTTTCTCTGCACCACCCTAAGGTAGACTGGAAGAGAATGCCTAAGGCATTATGTCCACCTTTGTTCTGTTTCAAAGCTATTGCTTACCTTTTATCGCGGGCTCTGAGTGCAGTAACTGAATCAAAAAATTCCGTAACGAAAATAAACCTAACACCCCACATTGTCTAAAGTCGTTTCAGTGTTTAATTATAATAATTATTTCTTGACGTTTCATTTGAATGAAGCAAAGCTTAAAATAAAAGTGAGTGTATTAAAACATGCCATGGGAAAAAAATGCATAAGTTGATAAAAAGTGCTTTTAGTAATTTTGGCTTTCAATAGTTGCAGTGGTATAGGAATAATACGGTGGGACTGCTGAACTTTACTTCCAATTTGCTGACATGCCAGCCAGACAAATTGGAAGAAACTGCAGAAATACAAAAATGAATATTGCTACCACAAGCCATGATTCCTAGGAAGCAAGCTGCCCAATCGATACTAACTGGGGTATTTAGGATTCAAACGTGTCCGAATGTAAGCTAGGATGTTTGGTTCAATGTCCGGATCGGATTACTATTTGTATTTACTCTGCACAACACGATACGGTTATATGTAGGTAAAATTAATGAGGTTAGTGAGCGCTCAGTGGCCAATGCCTTTCATAAGCCTCCATCCGCGTGATTTTCATAAAATGAGCTAAAAGTTTTAGCGGGCTCTGAGCGCGGCGACCGAATCTAGAAATTCCCTAACGAAAATCACCTAACACCACACATGTCGCTTCACTTCCCACGTCGTTTCAGTTCGGGAGACTTCGGCAATCTTAAAAACATCCGTCATAAAGACAATTTACTTTTTCTTACTGATTCTAAACGGCCAGCTACAAAAGGCGGTTTTCACAATGAAACCTACTTATAAAATAGGTTATTACTTATAAAATGCTGCAACAAAGCAGAGTGACGCAGTGGCAGCATGCTGGGCCCATAACCTGTTGAAAATTTTGACCCAGTTTGGAAGTGAGACCTGAGAATCCTGTATTTATAAAAGACCCATTTATATCTTCGTTATAATTTATTTTTCTTTATTAGACTGCACCACAAAAATTTCTTTATTAGGTTTATTTTCACTTGTAGTTGAAATCGGTCGCATTACGTCATCAACAAGCTCACTCAGAAGCCAAAATTTTACTATAGTTTCCGCCAGATAAGTGTGGAATAAAATACGTTGACCCCCGTGTACCAATAAATCGCAATATTACAAAACCTTTCGAAAAAATGTAAAGAAAATGTCGTAGAACGACCAAAAGCAACGTATCGTGGTAAGAGGCGATCTTGACCTTATATTTTTTTTTTTTTATGAAATTCTAACGATGGTGTTATGAAATTCGAACGATGCATTATTAGGATCAATGACCTATATTCCCACTTTAATACATAACCAAAAAAAAAAAACTATCAGAAATGTTACCACTACAACATATTTCTGGTATACTAAAACCTAAATTAATATTAGATCTGAGATTAAAAAAAATAATTTCACTGAGAGGCTTGCTGCTTATTCCAGTGTAGTACAACCAACAGTACACAGTACAGTTCAGTGCTTATTACAGTAAAACAACCAAATGATGCTAGTCGACTAATGATCCACGGCTAATTGGACCAAATCTGTCCCAAATAGCATGAGCCCGACGCAAAATTAAGCAGGAATTGAATTGAAGAGATCCGTGTTTAGTGGAACGAACATTTAAGCTGTACGGTTTCATGTGTGTTTTGATTTTGTAGGAGTTAGTGTTGCGAATTTTGGAAGTTATTTAGGTTAAGTAGAGTTTAAGGATTGAACAGAGAAACGATATATCCATGTTACGATAGTTTACGTGTTGAAAGAATAAATGTAAATATTGTTATCGTGTATTTAATTCAGGTCACCATTAGAAAGAGACCATAGCCTCCATTAGAGCTATCTCTGTCGGAACGTTTTTTGGCATGAGTGCTTAGTCCAGATTGTATATTATACCAAGTCAGTGATAGACGGCGTGGTTAGTTCTGCAAACTGAGGTTTAAATATTTAACCGACTTCAAAAACAACCACAAAAAAGGGTAAAATAACCTACAAAATAACTTTACTTTCGGAAGTCGGTGGCTTTATTTTTTTATTTCGTTTTCTTTTTGCCACCGACTTCCGAAAGTAAAGTTATTTTGTAGGTTATTTTACCCTTTTTTTTGTGGTTGTTTTTGAAGTCGGTTGATTTTTTTTTTTTAAAGTTTTTTATTTTACTCTTTTTAGTTTAAATATTCAACCCAAATTCTTGTCAAATACATCATTTCCTTACAAGTGCACTAGAATTTGTAATCCGTGGCACCGGTATTAACATCGCTCATGTACACATGCTGATAAAATTCCCTATCTCAAAAACTGCTGAACAGATTTTGATGAAACTTGCAGTATTCCCTGAGGTGAATGATCCTTAGTACAACAAAAAAAGAATTTTGAAAATCGGTCCACAATTGGCGGAGCAATCGCGTAACAAACATTTAAAAAGTAATGTCATCCAAGTAGTCGAAATCAATAAAAATGCTCACAAAATAAAAAGTACTTAACCAAATTGGATGAAATTTTTATGGGACTACAGTGCAAGTATACTGCATCGAACAAAAAAAGAATGACACTAATCGGACTAGAAACCTCGGAGTAATCGATGTACATACATAAAAAAAAAAAAACATACCGACCGAATTGAGAACCTCCTCCTTTTTTTGAAGTCGGTTAAAAAATCGGTAGAGCTTAAAGCCGGAAACACATTATTAACACCCGACGCCACCCGATGAAACGTGATGCGTGTTGGGTCAAATCAAATGTATTGTTTTCTATGACCAGAATCACTCTATGAACACCCGACGCGACGACACGCGCTCACTGCACATCGGGTGTCGACACGATCCGTCGCGTGGCGTGTTATATAATGTGTTTCTGGCTTTAGTCTGAACGTCCCACAACAAATGAACCAAGGGCCGTTCGATCATGAACAAAATTCGTCAACAGTTTTTATTTTTTTACCACTCTGTTTTGCCCCATTGCTGGGCATAGGACTCCTTTCCCGCCACTTCAATTAGAACTGATATTAATAAAATTCTAAAAAGATATTGGAAGTGAAAATTGCTGAAGTCAGAATTTCAAAACTCATAATATTTTATATCAAATTGAAATATTTAATGCTATGCAGCATATATCTATAAAATACGATCGTCTCCGTTTATGTACTGTTTAAAACTTGTCGTATAAAAATGAATGGGACTCAGAATAAATGGCGTGGAAGATGTTTGGATTAACTTGGATGGAAAATGGTTCACAATGCGAGCCGTATTCGAAGGTTGATACCTTCGAATACGGCTAAGTAGCCTTCTGACTCAGACCCTTGAGGCTTGAAAGACATCTATAGAGGCTCTTGACAATCGGCTCATTGGTCCCAATTCGGTAATTTACATAACCTAATAGAATTTATTTGCGTGAAATATGGTACATTGAGGTGTTAAAATTAAAAAAAGTTCAACATATTCCGCTTACTACTTTTCAGCATGCAAATTGTTTTAAAAACTAAGTTATTATAATAATAAAATTACAAAGAGAATAATAGTTGTTATTGCCCGTACCTAAGTTAAAAAATATTAAACATTTAATAAGAAATAACAAAAGGAGAATATTAAAAGTTAATGAACCAAAATTTATGAAACAAGTGGATAAACATTTATAACAAAAATAACAAATATAGATAACATCAAGAGTAATACCTAATAATAATTAACAATAAATGTTGGTACATCGTTAGGTACGATTGGGCTTATAAGTTAAAAATTCACTAATATTGTAAAAAACATTGTCTGATAACCATCTTTTAAGCCGACTTTTAAATAAATTAAATGGGAGTTCTCTAATCCGTTTAAGTATCTGGTTGTAAACTTTGACAGACATACTATAGCAGTTATTTTGGAATAACGTAATTAGGGCCAAAAAAAAAAAAAAAAAAAACTAAAATATACTTTTAAATCCACTTGCATCGGGAACAAGGTCCAAGCTGCCAGTGTTCAGGGCTCTTACTTACAATCATACAGTAATGGTAAGCGTCCACAGGTCCGCATCGTACGTACACGTACAGTATATAATTATATTATGCCTTCTGCGCCGTGGTCATCTTTCGTGAATCGTACTGTATCGGACGCATCGCATCAAACGGATTTCTGTGTCGGCAGCGATCGGATTGCCGACGCGAGTATCAGCAATCGGATCACCGATGCCACCTTCATCGCTTCCACTGATCGGCATTCCGTATGACGTCATCGGTACGCATCGCATTAGTTGCCAATGAGCCGTCCGTACGCAAGGTAAACTAAAATCCGTTTCGTACGATACGTCCGATACGTGTGATGCCGACCTGTGGACGCACACCTTATGGGACGCCTCCACGAGCGAGAGAATCGCGGCGATATTATCGCCGTGCCACGTTTTTCTATACACTCTCTATGGAACCGTCTCCACACGGCGATATTATCGCCGCGATGCGACAAGTGGCAACGAGCGCGCAAAACGTCATTACATCGTCGCTAGCCCGCCGCGACTAGCAACGCGACCGCCGCGCGCTCGCGGCGCTCTCGCGACGTGCGTGCGGCGGGCGCGCTGTCAAACGCAGCGTCATTTCAGCATTGCCTAACGCAAAACGCGGCGATACCGTTACGAGTCGCCGCGGAATCGCCGCGATACCGTAACGACTCGCGACGATACGCGGCGGAATTATCGCTCGTTCTTGGAGATCCGACGATATAAGGGCGGACTCGTCGTTACGGTATCGCGGCGATTCCGCGGCGACTCGTAACGGTATCGCCGCGTTTCCTTGACGTCACGTTGCCAAAGAAGGGATTCAGTTACGTGCGTCTTCGCTTAACGAGAGGCAATGCTGAAATAACGTTGCGTTTGACAGCGCGCCCGTCGCGTTGCTAGTCGCGGCGGGCTAGCGACGATGTAATGACGTTTTGCGCGCTCGTTGCCACAGTTGTCGCATCGCGGCGATGATATCGCCGTGTGGAGACGGTTCCATAGAGAGTGTATAGAAAAACGTGGCACGGCGATAATATCGCCGCGATTCTCTCGCTCGTGGAGACAGTAAGTAGGTATACTAAAATTCTCATCAAATAAATGATGGAAAACTGTCCACATAAATTCAATATCATCCCTCCCGATGCACAACAAACTTCAAAAACCAATTTTATTCCCGCATATAAAATGTTTGAAACAAAATGTATTGTTCTAGGTCCACCGTATATCCGAACGTTACCGCCTTTCAAAGTACAGAGTGGACAAAGTGTCACGTTAAAATGCCCGTACTACGGATATCCAGTGAGGTAAGGTTTTGAAGACATTTTTTTTCAGTAGATCCTGTTATATGTATGAACAGTGCCTACCCTTAGCACGAATTTTCAGTATTTGAGACGTAAAGTAAACTAGAACTTTGATAATTTCAAATTGACAATTTTTAAGGAAAAAATTAGTTCTGTATTCGCACACCAGAGGCGCTGTTCCATTTTTTCATACAAAAACGCTGTAAATACTGGAAAGAGGCTGTAAAGTAAAAGAGTGAAAATTCGTGCTAAGGGTACTGGTGTAGTTTCACAAACTTCACTAATTTGTATTGGCTATGAAAATTGTTTTTTAATTTTGTATTTTTTTTTTGTATGACCTAGCTTGCCGTACAAATAAATGTTCTTACTATCTGGGTTTCAAGTTTTGTACCTTCTTTTGCTATAAATTAAAATTTGTTTGTCTAACATTAGTTTGACAAGTATATTTCTTTTCCCTAGCTTCACTAACATTGGTCGCGGGACTTATTTCCTTACCGTGACTCCGGAACATAAAGGGCTGTCGAAGGACACCGTGAATTTTAGTCAGTACAAGTCTGACAGCCCCTACCGCCCTGCCCGGGGTGGGAGGACTTATTTGATGGTTTTACCACGCGAAAAAAAAATAAGATCACTTACATTACTCTCACGAACCTTAGTTTCATTACAGTTTGACTGTCATTAGTTTCATCATCATCATTAATAATGTAATTCAGTTTGTTAAAATCAGTTTCACTAACATTCGTTTCACTAATATTTCCTAAACTAAATTTCAATATTACTGGTGAAAGCTACGCTTCTGCCGTATTTCGTTTCATTTATGTAGCATCAAATCAAACTCGATTTTTTTTAACTATCATTTCGCAATTTCTCATAGTTTCAGCTTTAGCAATTCCACTGTTCCGAAAGACAAAGCTTTGCACAAACTGTTTCATAGAATTCAAAATTTTTAGTCCAAATTCTGTTGAAAAGCTGTTTATGGCTAAGTTCAGGTGATAGCGATGAATACGATGGAAGTTCCACAGTGACACGCTTTTTTTAATATAATTTTAAGTAGAATATTATTCTACTTAAAATCTTCACTAGCATTTCACTAGTACATCATGCCTATGGCTTCACTCATTCTTCAATTTTTATGCGAAGAAAAGCCTACAATACTCCAAAATCCCGCTTTACTGACTGTATGGGAACAGATGGCGAAAATTTTTAAATAAATAATAGATAGGTACTAATTTTGAGTTCAAGTGATACCGGAACTTGACCATGTCGCTTGACCTTAAAATTCATCAAAACATCGTCAGTCACCATCTTAACTTTGGTCTGTCACCTGTTTTGGGAGAACACGAGGGCCAGAACGTAAACAATTAAAATAAATTCGTCGATTTTAAAATTATCTTTGATGGTGGCCATACACGTTGGGGTTTGCATGATGGTTTCAACCTTGCATGCAAAACATTCCGTTCGGAATCTACATTGATGGGCTTTCATTCGGAAAGTCGGGACGGAAAAAAACCGTACGGAAAGTTACCGAATGTGTGTGGCATGCAGTTGCTTTTGTATGAATTCTCTACGTTCGGAGACTCTTTCGGAAAACGGGTCAGGTTTCCTGATCATGAAAACTGATGTATGTGGCCGCCCTAACCGACACATGCACAGATAACTGTGTACAGTTTTAGCGCGGCCACATACATCAGTTTTCCTGATCAGGAATCCTGATCCGTTTTCCATCCGTACGCAGTGAATTCATACAAATGTGTGTGTATGTTTTGTGTGTGTTGTTCACATTCGATAACTTCCCGTACAGATTTCGAAAAACGGACCTAGATTCCTGATCAGGAAAACTGAAGTATGTGGCCGCCCTTACCACATAGACGCTAGTGCTTGCCTATCGGTTATGCATGTAAGGTTAAAACTATCATGCAAACCCTAATGTATATGGCCCCAAAAAAAAAATATGTTTTATGCCAAAATGACCTAAACGCCAAAATATTTTTGGATAAAAATATAAAAAAACTTCACAAGGGCCAATTCATTTAACAAACGAGAATCGATATTTTTCATTAATTATTCCTTTTGTTGTTTTTTCCTACGTTTCCTTTAGCCACAAAACATTATTTATAAACAATAATATTCAGTACATTTATGAAGAACAATTTTAGCTTTGATGTCATTTTTACGATCTCCTCTCGGGGACTCCATCAAATATTTTTACGGCATATACTCGTAAAAAGAGGACGTGTAGAATTTTTGTTGAAAATTTTCCAATATGGTTTCTTTGTTTTTTTAGTAGAATGGGTAACGTTATACTGTTAATTGGGAAAAAGTTCAAAAGTTTGACGCAGAGTCGGTTTTCTGTTAACTTTTTCGTAGCTCTGCGGTTTCGATAATCTGAATTTATCTGGGGATGTGGGTTTCAGACAAAATCTCGTGATTTGTGAATCTTTTTAGCTGAAAATATTTTTTGGAATAATGGTTTATTGAACGGCTTTGTTGATTAGTAGAATTTTGTTATTAATCGTTTATTTATAAGTTTATCTTGTTTATATCAAGTTTAAATTACTGACAATCTGTGCAGGAAAAATATAATTTGTAGAAAATCTAGACTATAAGTCTAGATTTAAAAAAAAAACCTATTTCCCCGTGCAAGTTCTTATCCCTAATTCTGTTTTCGCAAAACTACTCAAAACATGCTTTTTCCAAGGAATCTGTTATATTAACATTTATTTTAATCCGTTTTTAGGGTTCCGTAGTCAACAAGGAACCCTTATAGTTTCGCCATGTCCGTCCGTCCGTCCGTCTGTCCGCAGTTTAGCTCAGAGACGCACAGTACTAGAGAGCTGTAATTTGGTATAAATATACGGATTTGTTGTGCCGAAAAAGTGGTAAAATAAAATCTCGTAAAATATTTTTTTTTAGGGTACCTCCAGTACTTACACGTAAAGTGAGGATTTTTTTTTCTCGCGTACCCTTTAGTGTGGGGTATCATTAAATAGGTCTTTAAAAAATAATTATAGTTTCCATTAACAATTTTTTGATAGAAAAATTCTTTTGTGAAATATTAAGCTTTAAAGTGCTAAATTTTGCTCGATTCGAGTGTCCCCCTCCTCTACCAGCTAAACGGTTATGTTTGGGGGTGTGAAAAAATTCACAATAGTAGTATATATAACGAAGTTTAAAAGAAAATTATCATGACTAAGTAGGCTTTACAACTTTACGAGTAATAGTCGACCAACTTATAAAATGTACTTGGATATCATATTTTCTTAAACAAAATGTATCGGAGACAACTGCAAATGTAAGTTTGTCAACTTTATTTTTACAGCTTTTATAGGTATGTTTTTTGGGGATAGGTAGGTTTTTATCGTCAACTATTTTTAACTAAATTCAAAATAAAAAACTTTTTCAAAAAAAATGTGACCGCCTTCAAAAACAACCACAAAAAAAGGGTAAAATAACCTACAAAACTTTTCTTTCGGAAGTCGGTGACTTTTTTTTATTAATTTCATTGTCTCTTTTGCCACCGACTTCCGAAAGAAAAGTTTTGTAGGTTATTTTACCCTTTTTTTGTGGTTGTTTTTGAAGGCGGTCACATTTTTTTTGAAAAAGTTTTTTATTTTACTCTTTTTAGTTTAAATATTCAACCAAAATTCTTGTCAAATACATCATTTTCTTCCATGTGCACTAGAATTTTGTAACCCGTAGCACCGGTAATAACATCATTAACAGGTTCCCTATCCATTTGCATAAAATTTTAAGACATAATATAACTTAGCATAATTTTGTTTGGCATAATTATATTTTCGCATAATATAATTACGCATAATAGCTTACGCATAATTTTTTTAGCATAATTTCTCTAAGCATAATAATGATTAAGCATAATATTCTAAAGCATAAATTTATTAAGCATAAAGTTCTAAAGCATAACTTTTTTAAGCATAATATCTTAAAGCATAAATTTACTAAGCATAAAGTTCTAAAGCATAACTTTTTTAAGCATAATATCCTAAAGCATAAATTTATTTACGCATAATGATATTAAAACATTACTTATAAAGGCATACAGCATGCAAGCAAGCAAGCATGCAAACAAGCAAGCATGCAAGCATGTAGCAAACAAGCAAGCATGCAGCATGCAGCATTCAAGCGAGCATGCAACATGCAGCAGGCAAGGTTTTCTGTCACGGCTCCGGCGCTGCGGGCCTCCGGCAGCCCCACGCGTGCTAATCGTCGCAGACGGCTTTCGCTCACCACCGCAGCTTCGGCTTGTTGGCCGGCTTCGCCGGCCAGCCTCAGCCGCGGCGGTTCGCTCGCAGCCGCCTGCTCCTCAGCCCGCGGGCCGCCTCGCCCCTACGCGCCTACGCGATTTTATATTACACTCTAGGGGTAGGACAAACAAGACTACGTGGAGTCGGTTTTGCAGCAATTCGGTTCTGTCACTAACTTTTGTTGCACATCATATTCAATTTTTAATTAACATATTATTTAATTGTTACAGAAACGTATTAATTTAGAAAGTATTAATTGTATGCCTAAATATTATTATGCTAATAGTCATTAGGCGTACTAACGTTATGCTAATAGTCATTAGGCCTATTAACGTTATGCTAATAGTCATTAGGCCTACTAACGTTATGCTAATAGTCATTAGGCCTACTAACGTTATGCGAATCAAATTTATGCCGAAACAAATTAGTCTTTAAGATGATTATGCGAATCTAAGATGTATGCCTAAAAAAATTATGCCGAAGTATTATTATGCCTAAACAAATTGTGCCAAAATCGTTATGCCGAAGTATATTAGGACAAAGAACATTATGCGAATAGAAGGGATCCCTCATTAACATCTCTTTCATTCATTCCCTATCTCAAAAACTGCTGAACCGATTTTGATGAAATTTGCAGTATTCCCTAAGTTAAACAATACCTAGTACAACAAAAAAAGAATTACTTAAATCGGACTTGTAGTTTCGGAGATATGCGAACACAAACATAATTTTCTTACTTGAGGAGTTGTACCTTCCATCATCAGCTCAGCTACATGAGATGATGATTTCCATACCCAAGTACTTGAATTACTTCATAAGATTTGCGAAAAACTATGTGTCAGCTAATATAATTTGAGGGTTGCCCTCGATTTCTCCAAGATCCAATCATCAGATCCTGAAATGGTGACAATGGGACCACACGGGAAGCACCAGCTTTCGAATAAAAAAAGAATTATGAAAATCGGTTCACCCAGTCGCAAGTTATGAGGTAACAAACATAAAAAAAAAAAAAAAAAAATACAGTCGAATTGATAACCTCCTCCTTTTTTTGAAGTCGGTTAAAAAGGAGGAGATTCTAAATTCGTTGTAATCTTTTTTCTTATGTATTTTCCCCGATTTCTCAAAGACTCCTGGACCGATTTTGAAAATTCTTCTTTTTAAAATTAAATTCAGCGAATCAGTTTAGTTAGTTCGCATAAGTATTTCGATGGGCAACTACGGAACCCTACACTGTGCGTGGCCCGACATGCACTTAGCCGGTTTTTAATAAAACAGTTACACAGAAACTTCTAATACCTACTTCCATTTTCAGAGAAATAACATGGGAATTCAAAGGCAAGGAAATAAACGCAGATATGGCAACACAGAATAATCGGTACAAAAGATCAGCGAATAAAACAGAGAGTACAGAAATTTTTGGACGAAAACCGAAGTTAAGAGAGAAAAGGGACTTGCCAATAGTTTCAAATGATGGTACATTAGAAATACCAAAAGTATCTAAAACCGATAATGGAGCTTCTTACTCTTGTATTGTCAGAAGTCCTTCAGGTAAGTTGGCCCTTATACAATGTGTAACGTTGATAACGCAAAACCTCTCGTGGGGTAACTCAACCCATGCTACTGAACAATTTTTGTTGCAAAAAAAAATGCATTTTTACGCACTACGAGAAATTGATCGGGCCCATCAGGATGTTTTTTTTTTTTGCGAATTTCCAGATGTCTTAGAACAATCATTGTTTAGTAACATGGGCTGAGTTATCCAACGAGAGGTTTTGCGCTATTAACGTTACATTTCAGATCAAAGAAATAGGCAGATAGAGCGCTCAGAATACGCGAGTAGGTCCACCAAAGTTAATACAAAATCTAAATCGAATACAAAGTCGCGACAATACCAAGCTACGCGTCGTTGTTGTTTTTTGCCAAAATATGCCGTCCCGTGTCTTTAACCATCGTAAAAGTTGTTCTCAAAAACTAAGAAAACATTATGGAATTCTATTTGATTTTTTAGGGTTCCGTAGTCAACAAGGAACCCTTATAGTTTCGCCATGTCCGTCCGTCCGTCCGTCCGTCCGTCCGTCCGTCCGTCCGTCCGTCCGTCCGTCCGTCTGTCCGCAGTTTAGCTCAGAGACGCACAGTACTAGAGAGCTGTAATTTGGTGTAAATATACGGATTTATTGTGCCGAAAAAGTGCTAAAATAAAATCTCGTAAAATATTTTTTTTTAGGGTACCTCCAGTACTTACACGTAAAGTGAGGATTTTTTTTTTCTCGCGTACCCCTTAGTGTGGGGTATCATTAAATAGGCCTTTAAAAAATAATGATAGTTTCCATTAACAATTTTTAGGGTTCCGTAGTCAACAAGGAACCCTTATAGTTTCGCCATGTCCGTCCGTCCGTCCGTCCGTCCGTCCGTCCGTCCGTCCGTCCGTCTGTCCGCAGTTTAGCTCAGAGACGCACAGTACTAGAAAGCTGTAATTTGGTGTGAATATACGGATTTGTTGTGCCGAAAAAGTGGTAAAATAAAATCCCGTAAAATATTTTTTTTTAGGGTACCTCCTGTACTTACACGTGAAGTGAGGATTTTTTTTTTCTCGCGTACCCCTTAGTGTGGGGTATCATTAAATAGGCCTTTAAAAAATAATGTTAGTTTCCATTTACAATTTTTTGATGAAAAAATTCGTTTGTGAAATATTAAGCTTTAAAGTGCTAAATTTTGCTCGATTCGAGTGTCCCCCCCCTCTACCAGCTAAACGGTTATGTTTGGGGATGTGAAAAAATTCACAATAGTAGTATATATAACGAAGTTTAAAAGAAAATTATCATGACTAAGTAGGCTTTACAACTTTACGAGTAATAGTCGACCAACTTATAAAATGTACTTGATTAAATTTTTTCTTAAACAAAATGTATCGGAGAAACAATAAATCAACTGCAAATGTAAGTTTGTCAACTTTATTTTTACAGCTTTAATAGGTATGTTTTTACGGTATGTTTTTTTTGGGATAGGTAGGTTTTTATCGTCAACTATTTAACTAACTTCAAAAAAAGGAGGAGGTTCTAAATTAGTCGTAATCTTTTTTCTTATGTATTTTCCCTGATTTCTCAAAGACTCCTGGACCGATTTTGAAAATTCTTCTTTTTAAAATTACATTCAGCGAATCAGTTTAGTTAGTACGCATAAGTATTTTGATGGGCAACTACGGAACCCTACACTGTGCGTGGCCCGACACGCACTTGGCCGGTTTTTGATAAAAAAATTCGTTTGTGAAATATTAAGCTTTAAAGTGCTAAATTTTGCTCGATTCGAGTGTCCCCCCCCTCTACCAGCTAAACGGTTATGTTTGGGGGTGTGAAAAAATTCACAATAGTAGTACATATAACGAAGTTTAAAAGAAAATTATCATGACTAAGTAGGCTTTACATCTTTACGAGTAATAGTCGACCAACTTATAAAATGTACTTGATATCATATTTTCTTAAACAAAATGTATCGGAGACAACTGCAAATGTAAGTTTGTCAACTTTATTTTTACAGCTTTTATAGGTATATTTTTTGGGGATAGGTAGGTTTTTATCGTCAACTATTTTTAACTAAATTCAAAAAAAGGAGGAGGTTCTAAATTCGTTGTAATCTTTTTTCTTATGTATTTTCCCCGATTTCTCAAAGACTCCTGGACCGATTTTGAAAATTCTTCTTTATAAATTAAATTCAGCGAATCAGTTTAGTTAGTTCGCATAAGTATTTTGATGGGCAACTACGGAACCCTACGCTGTGCGTGGCCCGACACGCACTTGGCCGGTTTTTTTGTATTAACTTTGGTGGAGACACTCGCGTGTTCTGAGCGTTCTATCTGCCTATTTCTTTGATCTGAGCGTTACACGTTGTTTATTAAAAAGAAAATATCCCCGAGCTAAATTAAAAAATTTCAGGAGATAAAAGGTATTATCCCTTACACGTGGAATAAGATTGCTAATTAAAAATAACTTTATTTGGTTACAACACTACTACGCGGAACTATTTTTGATGTAGCCAAATACTGTGATTTTTTGGTAAGATTATGTTGTAGTTAAAATAACTACAATGTTTTTTTAATGCAAGTGCATTCATGACATGAGCCAAATGTTAAAAAACGAGCGACCTTACGATAGTTGGACAAGATGATCTGATAATTATCTCATTTTTTACTCGACTTCGAGTTCGACTTTCACTTCGATTTAAATTTCGACTTTAAATTTGAGAAAATAAACTTATTGACAGACAGCAATACCCCGCTCTTTATTTGATTTAACCAATCCTGTTCCGTTTTTATAACATGTTACGTAAAAATCCAGAAAAATAAATATCATTTATACTGTAACAGGTGAAATGGCAAAAAGATCTTTCGAGTTGCACGTAGTGGAGGCACCGCAACTAGAAGAGATATTACTGCCAACGGATTTACAAGAAGGACAGATTGTTCAAATACATTGTAATCTGAAGAGCGGAGATTCCCCTGTTTATTACTCGTGGTTGAAAGATGGGAAGAAGATTCCAACGCATTTGAAGGTAAGAATTTCTGTCGTGTAGTTTCAAATATTTTGTTTTGAGGACGAATTGTTTCGAAGATTTATGGCAAAGGTTATGTTGGTGCTCCGAAAGTGGTGGCCCAGTGGAGCAGTGGTGGCCCAGTGGTATCGGCCCCGACTTACGAGTTGTAGGTCGTGGGTTCGAATTCCGGCAGGCGAATTACTTTGTGTGATTTATTTCATCACCACTGCTCTCAAAACGGTGAAGGAAAACATCGTGAGGAAACCGGCATGTCCTAGAACCAAAAATTCGAAGACATGTGACATCCACCAATCCGCAATGGGCCCGCGTGGTGGATTATGGCCCATCCCCTCTCACAGAGAGGAGGCCTGTGTCCCAGCAGTGGGAACATTAATAGGCTGATGATGATATGTTGTTGAGAGCAATATTTCTTGTTTGTGCCTTTGTATTATTGCCACGTTTTTATACACACACTTTTCATGTTTGTTTATTTGTTTATTTGTCGGTCCGGTTGGACTTTTGCAACTCAATTTTGAGGCACTTCCCGATAAGCTAGCATGCTGGAATTAGGAATAGCCAAGTCAGAAATTAGGCTACAATGTATGATCCTTAATTTATAAAAAGAAATCTATTTTATGTTGTTTTATAAATTTCAGAACTGACCCATTGAACTTGGCACTCATTTAGATTTCACTTCTTTTTTTGTTGAAGTTAACAACCAAGGCATAATACCAAACTATTATGCTTGGCTTTGGCTTTCATTTCACATTTATGTTTTTGATGGGATTATCAAAACACGCCATTTTATAAGTGATGCTCCATTGCGTATCCCTTTGATCAGTAGAGGGCACAGCGGCGGAGCGGGCTTGCGGACGGTGCAGAGTGATGGGTAGCACGACGTCCGACCAAGGACCAAGCCCAGGTCGGTGGCGCGTCGTGTTTCGCGCCAAATGCCTGCTGGGGTCGCGGGTTTTTTTTTAACCCAGGTTACCGTGGCCCCGGAACGTAAAGGGCATAGGAAGGAACACGGGTGGATTTCAGTCAGTAAGAGTCTGACAGTCCCTTCCGCCCCACCCAGGGCGGGTGGACTCATTTGATGATTTATCCACCTAAAAAAAACTGCTTAAAATATTATTTTAAATATTGTAATACCTATGTAATTAACTTAGTTGATTTAACTACAACATTCAACCACCCAATTCTAATGGGAGGTTTTCTTTTTGGAGTTAAAAAAAAAAAAGTAGTTTCCAAGAACTCGATAGATGGCGTTGAACTGACGGCGTGACTCTAGGAAAAAGATATATGCCTTCATTTTTGCACAAATCCACGAGGCACAGACTTCGCTTCTTTTTCTCTTGGGATATTTTCTTTCTGGCGTGGAAAACTCATAAATTAAAAAGACTGGTAAATGAATATTTTTTTCTTTTTCCTTATTTTCAAAATGCCATTTGTGTGATGTGATGTGACTGACAATGACATGACATGTACTTTTTGTTTTACGATCTCAAAATTACATACAAGAGAAAAAAAACAAAAAATGACGTGACGTTCCGTTCATTGCAGTCACATATCAAGTTCAGCGCCATCTATCCATTGACAGGGAAATCATAAAAAGAAAATCCCTCATTAAATAAATGTTTTAGATTTATTTAAAAAAAATACAACTGATTAAAAAAACATTCATTTCATTCCCAATGTCTAATTTAATAAAATTGATAAACGGGAAATAATAGCTGACTCAAGTCAAAGTTGTCCACGATCTCGATAGATGGCGTTGTCGTCGAATTAGATCTCGCTATGGTTTCGTTACCGCGCGACATACATAAGGTTGATTGACAACAGAGGTATTGGCTTGGCTACAATGGCTGGCTGTGCGTAATGGCTAACGGCTATAATTATTTTTGAAGGGATCGAAGACTTTTTATTTCGATCTTAATTAATTAATAAAGTAATAATAATCAACCCTGTGCGACTGGCGTGGCTCAAGTTTTACAATTCACCTGACGTGGTAGTACACGAGACGTGACACCATTTCAGCAGCAAAATACTCTTTTAGATTTAAAGAATGCAGATAAATTATTCACATTTATTAAATTTTTAGCCTATAAATGTGTCAAAGGATCATCGGCAAATGGTCTACAGCTCAATAACGATCATACATAATTATATCATTGGAAAGCTATTTTCATTTACTACAAAAGTTACTATGATGTTTCATTTCAAATCGCTGTGAGAAAAAAGTTATAGCCACTTTAGTGGGGAGCTGTGTTATTAAGTACTAGCAACGAAAGTCAGGTAGTTTGAAAGGCTTGTCCGCTATGTTGTCTCGCTTCAACTCGCTGCTAAAGCGAGACAAACGATTCATTATTAGTTGCACATTTTTTTATGCACGAAATGGTGCCAAGGTCATCCTATTCTTAATTTAAAAGCATTGTCATATTTATTATGCCATAATTATTATGCCTGCGGGAAAAGAAGAACGAAAGAGTACTGTCTACACTGGATACCGCGGCCCTGTAATGCAAAGGGCAACCGAAGGAATAGGTTTTTTTTTGTCAGCACGAGTCTAGTAGCTGATTAGTTTGACGACACGGTTGGCGCAGTGGCTGAGCGATCGACTGCTGCGTAGCGTGTTGCGGGTTCGATCCCCGCACCGAACAAATATTTGTATAATCTGCAAGTATTTGTTCCGGGTCTGGGTTTGTGAATGTGTGTTTCTACGTTTGTAAACGCACACGCGATATAGGAAGAAATTCCTAGAAAAAGGCAAAGCTTTAAAAAAAATCTTTTTTTTTAAACTTACTATTTTTAAATTATGGAATCAGGCGTTACTTTGCGGAAATCCATGACATTAAAATGTTATGAAAAATATTTAGTTTTAATTCCGCGACAAAATCATCGATTCTTTGTCGCGGAATTAAAACTAAATATTTTTCATAACATTTTAATTTTTTACTTACTATTTTTGTACGAGTATAACGCGAAGCAGGTAGCGAGTTCCACTCTTGCTGTGCATCTTATGTAGGATGATTGGGAGCAGTTAATGTGCTAATTGGTGGAATGACAACTTAGTATAGATGGTAATTAAGAAAAGCAGTGAGTCCAGAATTTCGATAACAGAAGGAGCTGGTGGTCTAATGTCGTAGATATCATGCGCACACTCTTCGAAGTACAGTCTATAGAAGACCGACAAGTAGGCAATCGATGATTGAAGCTTTGAAGCATGGCCATCCACCAGTTTTACGACGCCAATAAGGCTGTTGGCTCTGCGTTCCACTGAGTCAAGCTGAACCATCTCAAAGGTCGCTGCAATACTCCATATTTGCTGGTCTGTTACTTGTTGAGTGGGCCAGTGTGCTAGACTCTGTCAAAAACCTTCGGGACGTCACGCGATACCACTAGTGTTTAACTGTCTTTTTGAATGGCTTTGCCCCAGTAGTGGGTAACACACACAAGATGATTGCCAGTGAACCGTCTCTAGCGAAAGCAATATTGACGGTAAGGCTGACCGCAGACTTGAGTCAAAACAGTTTTAAGACAGACTATTGCTTTACAAAAACCATGAAGATGCGCACACTTAAAACAAAACGTCTCATAGACAATATTGTCTAATAGACACAATAACTGCACAGCGACAAGTCTGACACTGAACAGTTTTGTTTCAGGTGAGCGGCGTGTCGTAGACAAAACAGTTTTGTGTATGTTTTAAGACAGACTTGTCTATGTGAGACAAGACTGTCTTAAAACAGTTGTGACTCAAGTCTGCGCTCAGCCTTACTGAGAAGATCAGTCTTCAAAGTATAGTCAACAACTTACGTTTTGTTCACTACCATTTCAATGACGTTATACAGAAGGTAATGGCGATTGGATGGTAATGAGAAGGTTTGTGCGATCGCCACTTTTAGACACTGGATTGGATTTTGGCGGAACAACCAATTGTGTGTACAGAATACAGTTCAGGAGCAAACTGGCACAATACTCTCGCTAAAATTTCGTTAGGCTAGGCGATCTAGACTGTATAATATTATTCAGCCCACTTTAGTGTGAACTGTAATCTTAGACTTAAACTCCCTGGAGCTCTAACCACCGGTAACTTGGACCCTAAGACCTGCTCATAATGAAAGGGAATAAACGACTTAATTATACTTATATTATTACTTAATTCATTTGCTTTTATTACTAAACTACACCGTTTTTCAGATACCAACATTATTCCCGATTATTCTCCTTTTGTCTTGAATCAATTTGCTGCTTGTGATGTTAAGAAGAGTATACTTTCAATTACATCAAACGCTGTTGGTAGTGACTGTGTAAGCCGTAAGATGATACTCCCTATCCTCAACGAAATCCTTCCTATCATTTGCCATATCCTTAATTATTCCGTATCCTGTGGTGTTTTTCCATCGTCTTGGAAAGAAGCCCAAATTACTCCTCTCCCTAAGAAGTGTAATCCGGTTTCCTTTTCTGAATTCCGTCCTATCTCCATTTTACCGTTCCTTTCCAAAGTCCTAGAACGCCTTATCCATAATCAGCTTAGTGCCTTCCTGTGTAAAAACCGACTCCTTAATCCCTATCAATCCGGGTTTCGTTCAGGGCATAGTACTACCACAGCGCTTGTTAACATTATGGATGACATCCGATTGGGTATGGACAATGGGAAGTTGACGGTCCTTTCTTTATTGGATTTCAGTAATGCTTTTAACACCGTCGATTTTGATGTCCTACTTGGCATACTTCGCTCTCTTAACATATCTCCAACGGCAATTGATTGGTTTCGTAGTTACCTATGTGGCCGCCGACAGCGTATTTGTATTGATGGTGCCTCATCTTCTTGGTGCAATACTTCTGCCGGCGTACCGCAGGGGGGTGTTCTATCTCCTCTTCTTTTCGCTATATTCATAAATTCTATCTCCAATGAACTTCTTTCATCCTACCACCTTTACGCTGACGATTTGCAAATTTATTCCCAAGCTCCCGCAGATGTATTGTTTGAGGCGGTGAATGTGGTGAATATAGACTTAGCTCGTATATCTGAATGGAGTTCGGCTCATGGTTTAAAGGTTAACCCTGCAAAGACTCAGGTCATTTTTGTCGGCAGCTCTAGGCTGCGATCAAGAATTAACTGTACAGCGCTACCCCAGATAGTTTTCGATGGAGCTACAATTCCTTATAGCGATTCAGTGAAAGACCTAGGAATTCACATTGACAAATAATTGGCCTGGGCTTCTCAATTGCAGGAAGTGAGTCGCAAATTGTTTGCATCTGCGGGGTCTTTACGCAGGTTGCGTAATTTCTTACCAATTGCCACTAAAACTGCGCTCGTACAATCCCTTCTGCTCCCGATCCTCGACTATGCTGATGCCAGTTACCCAGATCTCACTGAAGTGCAGCTAGATAAACTTGAGAGACTCCAAAATTTTTGTATCAGATTCATATTTGGTTTGCGCAAGTATGATCATGTTTCAGAGTTTCGCGTTAAGCTCAAGTGGCTGCCTATCCGTCTTCGCCGGAATACGCATATTTTATCATTATTGTACAATATCCTCTTTAATCCTACAACGCCTTTCTATCTCAAATAACGTTTTAAGTTCCTACATGACGTACATTTAAGACACTTAAGGTCATCGGAGAATTTGAGACTTTTAATGCCTGCTCATTCCACCAAATATTTTGATCAGTCTTTTACGGTCCAAGCGATACGTTTGTGGAATGCATTGCCAGTCTCGGTAAGACAAGCACAGTCACTCGTTACCTTTATAAGATTAGTTGTTAATCATTTTCTTTCACTCTGACATTCATAACTTTCCTTTTAACTTTTTTTTATTTTCTTTATCTCTATATCACTGTAGGTACTACCTGTTGTCTCTGTCACTTAATTACTAAAGAACACATTATAAACACATTATATATATACAACATGTAACGTAATTAACGCACACCCTCAGACACCCCAATTAGAATATTATGTTATAATCTTAATACATACATTGAATTTTTAATTTAACATGTAAATGCATTGTTATTAACTAAATTAGTTATTTTTCAGTAAGGTTTATTTTTTAACCGACTTCAAAAAAAGGAGGAGGTTCTCAATTCGTCGGAATCTTTTTATGTTCCCCGATTTCTCGAAGACGCCTGGACCGATTTGGAATTTTTTTCTTTTTTTTGAAAGGGTATACTTTCCAATTGGTCCCATGATCACCAGGTCAGGATCTGATGATGGGATCCTAGGGAAATCGAGGGCAACCTTCAAATTTTATAGGCACATAGTACCATTTTCATATATTTTCTAAAGCTGTTCAAGTATTTGCATCTGATAATCATCATCTCAGGTGGATGACCTGATGATGGAAGGTACAACTCCTTAACAGTAAGGAGTAGGCATCGATTGATTTACTTTGTGTTCGCATATCTCCGGAACTACAAGTCCGATTTAAGTAATTCTTTTTTTGTTGTACTAGGTATCATTTAACTTAGAGAATACTGCAAGTTTCATCAAAATCGGTTTAGTAATTTTTGAGATATGGAATTTTATTAGCTTAATGTGTACATGAGTGATGTAAGTACTAGTGCGAAGGATTACAAAATTATAGTGCACATGTAAGAGAATAATGTTCTTGACAAGAATTCGGGTTGAATATTTAAACTAAAAAGAGTAAAATAAAAACTTTTTAAAAAAAAATGTAACCGCCTTCAAAAACAACCACAAAAAAGTGTAAAATAATCTACAAAATAACTTTTTTTTCGGAAGTCGGTGGCTAAAAAGACAATGAAAAGAAAAAAAACAAAGGCACCGACTTCCGAAAGAAAAGTTATTTTGTAGATTATTTCACACTTTTTTGTGGTTGTTTTTGAAGGCGGTTACATTTTTTTTGAAAAAGTTTTTTCTTTATTTTGTATTGAATGACGGAATTTGTATAAATACAAATAAAATTGCACTTTTAAGTCTTGTTGCCTTGATTTACGGTCTATCTTAGTTTGTTTTTAATGTACAGGGGTAATGTGACTATAATTTCCGTAGTTTTAATTATTTTTGATAAAAAAATTACCTTTAATAAGAATTATAGGAATCGATTTAGTAAACGATTCTGAACAAAACTAATTTCAGGATGTGCGTTAATTATGTTACATGTTGTATATATATATATATATATTTAATTATTTAAAAATATAATATGTATTTAAGATATATGTAGGTATATGTATCTGTTATTTATTGAACTAGATATATAATATTGAATTATTTAAGTAAGTATTGTTATTTATTTAACATCCATATGTTTGTAAATGAATTATTTAGAAATACAGTGCGCCAGTGGCTACCTCCACCTTTTTAATTTAAGTTTGTACAGTCCATCCAAAGGTTGTCTGGAAGATATCGCTATTAGCGATAAGACCGCCATTGTAACCATAGAATTAGTATTATTTATAATAGTTGTGTAACAATTTTGGTGTACAATAAAGTATATTCTATCTATCTATCTATCTATCTACATCACCATAACTTTTTTCTCACAGCGATTTGAAATGATCCGTCATAATATTTATTGTTGTACATTTAAAGAGCTATCTAATGGCATACATATGGTTGTGGTTTTAATTAAAATCTAATAAACTAAATTAACATTTGTTTTCGTAAATAACATCTTTGTTCACACTAGGACTAAGTGGCAATAAAAATATGCACCATAAACATCAATAAAATTAAAAAAAAACAACGTCAAAAAGTTTTTCGCGTCTTTCTCGAAACCGCTTTTTTCCTCATACTGCGCTTTAGGGCCTGCACGGCAGAGTTATAAAAAGAAATCTATTTGGGTCAGAGCCCATTCGTACCCTGAAATTCGTACCCCAGCATTAAAGTTGTGGATTCGGCCCCTTTATAGGTGCCCATTGGTCTCCTGGTAGGGTACCAATTAATATTTTAATAAAATATATTATTTTTTAGGTACCCATTCGTACCCTCTAATATAACACAATAAAAGTTAAAGATTCGGCACCTATTCAGGTGAGTAGTAGTGGGGATTCGCGGGTTCTGGCGCACGTTCCAAAGCCCCGCGCCAGAGGCCCGCGATCTGTTCCACCGATCCTTAAAAAAAAAAAAAAAAAAAAAAAAAAAAAAAAAAAAAAAAAAAAAAAAAAAAGGTTTTGCCATGCTCTGATCACGTTTCTGCAGTCCGTTTTAGCGTAGGATGCGTGGTTCTGGAGTTATACAAATCAATTAACTGTTATCTCATTGATTTCCGGTGCTCCTGCACCCTCATTAGCGCACCATTGTTCGCCTATTCCTTTTATCTATTGTACTTCGAACACCCTAATTACGGTTGGATTGGCGTTCTTATCTATTACTCATTGTTAACCCTCATTATGTCTGCATTTCTATGTCATCAATAAAGCACGTTCCTTCATTTTTACATCCACATTTTATTACTTTTTTTCCTACAAATGTTCGTAAAACTACTGCTATCGTCGACTGTGACTCTACAAATTCTGACGAAGGAGACCAAGCGACGCATCTCATAAAAATAGAAATGTATGATATGAAGAAACTATCCAAGATTTCCGAGCAGTGGTGGCCCAGTGGTATCGGCCCCGACTTACGAGTTGTAGGTCGTCGCATTACTTTGTGTAATTTATTTCATCACCACTGCTCTCAAAACGGTGAAGGAAAACATCGTGAGGAAACCGGCATGTCCTAGAACCAAAAATTCAAAGACATGTGACATCCACCAATCCGCACTGGCCGCAGTGATCACTGGAAGCACGCTACCACGAGGATTAAATATTACGTAAAGAATAATAAGGATAGCATCTACGACAACACAAACGGCCTCGTATACAAAGCAAATAATGTAGTGGAAAAAGGAAATCGCAGCCGATTGATCAATTTTTTGAAGTGGCACCAAAAATAAAAAGGAAGAAGCTGCTATCGTCGACTGTGGCACGAGCTGCTAGAGATGGCGTATCATACATCTCTACAAATTCTGACGACGGAGACCAAGCGACGCATCTCATAAAAATTGAAATGTATGATATGAAGAAACTATCCAAGATTCCAACTAGTGATCACTGGAAGCACGCTACCACGAGGATAAAATATTATACAAAGAATAATAGGGATAGCATCCTCGACGATACAAACAGCCTTGTATACAATATAACAAAGCATATTGCAGAAAGTGAAAAAGTTAAAAAATACTTTTTTAACAATGACACTCATTAGTGGATTAGTGAATGTGATTCTGTTTACTTAAAGTACTTCTGTGTACTCATTAGATCCAAGGAGCTGTCGCCTTGTGATGCTGAGAGAAAAACAAGAGCAGAAGGAAGAGATGAGTGTGGTATACGTGTACAGAACACTTCATGGAAAAGCTAAACTACAAAATTGATTGGAGAAGAAAAAGTGAAGAATATGCGGTACCCAAGAGCTGAATATCCATTTTTCAGTTCAAAATCTAGACGCCTGATCAGTTTCGAAAACTGGCCTCTCGTTATGCAACAGAAGCCTGAAGATCTTGCAGAAACCGGTTTCTTTTATACTGGCCATGGAGACAGGACCAAGTGTTTCCATTGTGGTGGTGGTTTAAAAGATTGGGAAGATGACGATGATCCTTGGCAGCAGCATGTTCAGTGTGCTTATGTAAAGCTTAAACTCGAACAGTGTTTTGTATAAGATTAAGTAGGGAGTTTATAAAGAAATAAAAAATAATACATTGCATACAATTTGTTTTATTTAATTTTATAATGTTTCTTTTAGTTACATATACACAAAATGCATTAAGCATAACACATAAATCTAAAACACAGCACACTTTATAACCCTAACTACTATAGTCTACAGTAACATTTCTATTTTTATCTATTTCAATAATATTATCAAACTCAGCATAAACAATACAGTTAATTGTTTGTATTAGTGAGGATTCAAATCGTACTTCCAATCTTACACTACCATGCTTTATGAGATTCCAATGAGCTGATGAGTTAGCTGATAAATCAGGAGTTAAATCAAATGCTAAAAGACAGTAGCCTTTGGCATACTGTTCACGAGAGATTGCATTTCCTTCATTAAGAAAGTGAATACCAGTCCCCGAGAATAGAGTATGATATGCCGATGTAAATATATTATTATTAAAAGATGGTTGCAAAGCTTTGAAGGTATTTGTTGACCATCAATGTATAAGCTGAAAGAGTTAATACCATAGTTTTCAAAGTTAAATGGATTTTTAGTAAGTGAGCCATTAAATGCGGAATTGTTCACAAATCCAATAATACATCTTTTGGGTACCTGTCCTAAGAATATATTATCAAGAGTTTTTCCTTGAACACCTGATGGAATTGTTAAAACTTTAACTTCAACACGAGTAATAGGATATTTAGCAGTGGTAGAAGCTAAAACTTTCTGATGTGCGAGTAATACACTTGGATTAATTCGTGCTCTTCGAACAATAAGAGTTGCGTCCGTAATGCAAACTTTAAACTTTACATCATTTGAGCCAGCAATTAAATTAAAACTCTCTCTTGACCGAACTAATTTTACACTCATTTCAACGCCATTAATTAAAAAATTATCTTGATTGAAAATGTCACCATGAAGATGACCAATCATTTCCATTTTCCTGCTTTCATTAACTAATTCCTGTCTTTTAACAAATCCTATGTTTTTACCATCTGTGGAATCCATTTTTCCTGCTGTATCATCATACCAAAGACTACAAGTAAGATGAGATTGTTTAGCAGCAGGAGCATAGTTTAAAAATGATAATTTTACAATCAGTACAAATTTTGTATATTCACACAGAAATAAAAGTAAAAAGTATTACACTTAGCGTAATTTATAATGTCCCCAAGCCAATGTATCAATGTTGTTGTTCATATACATCGTATGGTATCATTATATGATAAAGATGATTTATTTATTTTTTGTGTAAAAATAGTGTGTTTGATTGACTTAAATCGAAGCATACTACAATATAATACATTTTTATTAAACAAACACGATTTGTAATTTCCCATATTCATTTTTTGATAACACTTTTGTTAACCCCTTTTGCCTTTGCTATAAATTTATCTTCTATTTCTAAGGCATACATTTTTGATCGCAACCCTACAAATTCCTTCAATACTTTACCATTGTTCTCATCTTTAAAAAAACCTAACTTTTTTTTATTTATTTTTGGATATCCGAAAATATTATTTTCCAGGTAATCTGATGTATCGAAATACTGAAGTAGATCTGGTTTTATATCCTCATAAAAATTGTCTGTAAAAATTTGATATATCAAACTATCGGTATCGGTGTACAATAACTTAATTTTATTATGAAACTTTTTAATCATGTAGTTATAATGAAATTCATACAAAAGGGTCTTAGATATATCTAAAATACAAAATCCTAAATAAATCGGCTTATCATAAATTAATTTTGTTTTCCGTAATTGTATTGCGACTAAATGTTCTGAAAATATTGATAAACTATGGAATTCTGGTTTTGCAATCCAATCCTGAGCACCTAAAACTTTACCGCGATTATCCCAGTGAGTTAGTAGTTTAACGTTTACTCTTTTTTCAATATTTTCCATAGTCTTACCGAAGACAGAATTTCAAAGATTTTCTTTGGAAAGGAAAAATTCGATCCGGTCGTGGGTTCGTGGTCGTGGGTTCGAATCCTACCCGCGGATCGAATTTTTCCTTTCCAAAGAAAATCTTTGAAATTCGCTACGCATGCGTTAATGCGTTTAATATAAAAAATATGAAGACAGAATTGTTCATTAATTTAAAAAAGTCTTTTTCAAAGTTTGATGTAGCTAACGAAACCAGTATTTAAGTCTATGTATTTCTTTAACCAAGAACTCTGTTTAAATTTTAAAATTCTATGTACTTTAATTAATTTAATCCCAATTTCAATGCATTGTTTTAAATTCCTGTAGTGAATGATGTATTTATTTTTATTATTTAAATTAGGAACTAATTTAGTTTCTTTAGTATTACCCACGGTTCTCTATTGTGTTACCTAACTTTTTTATACATAATCTAATGCGACATTTTTTTTTTTTGTCCTAGTCATCATTTGTCCGAATGATAATTTGCCCGAACTTAATACCACATAATTTCGAATGCCATAACATTGAAATTCCTAAATACTGTATGTCCTAAATTCGTTTGTCATAAATATAACAATCTATAATATACAAAATACATAAAACCGATTGCCATAAAATACATAAGTCCTAAAGTTTGTTTTGTTACTGATTACCACCCAATAAGGAATATCGACGGAGCCCCGCTTCGCGGGGCACCTATTTCTGCGTGCAAGGTTTAAAGTAACCTAACACGAAGGGGATGGCGGGGTCTTTCAGACCCCGCCATCCCCTTCGAACCTAACCTGTCCGTGTCGGGGTGCCCACAAGTCCCGAGCTCGCTTCGCTCGCTCTTGGATCCCAAGATCTTCGGTTTCTAAACGATTTAATGAAATATCAGTTTTTTTAACATTCGGAATAATACACATTATGTAATACAATGATTAGGACATATGACTTTATTTCATACAAAATTAGGAGATTCAATTATTATGGTACTCGATATTATGCCAGAACAGCTTTAGAAGTTAAAATAATTATGTAAAACAATATTTAGAACTTTTGATCATTATGGTTACTGAATTTTATAGCAAACGTGTTATGGATAATGATTTTCGGACAAACAATTTTAGGTGACGAAAAGGGATACCATTACCCACACATATGTTTTCAGGACATAACGGAAAGTCAGAATGCAAATTATGAAGTTCATCAGGATATTCCAAATCAACTTCTAAAACATAACCGAAATCAGAGTTATCCGACACATTATAATCTGTTTTAGAATCTATCCATTCGAAACCACCAACAGGAAGAGATTGAGACATTGCCCAACCATATAAATTATTCGCATCCAAATATGTTAGATATGAATTAGGTTTTTCACTATCATAATCTTCCATGAATTTATTATTTGCTCTAGCAAAACGATTGCTACACTGAGATACACCCCCTCTAATACCGGCTTTAAAAAAAGCAATTTTGTCATAGTCCGTTAACAATTCTAATTCTATTTTGGTAAATTTTAACATTGCATCCCAACTTAAACCTGGGGCAGTATAGTAATGAGCAGGATCTAATCCATAAGTTTTTATACAAAGCTTTCTAAAGTTTTCGAATACATCAGTCAAAAGTAAAACATCAGTTTTTAAATATAAATTGGAATAATCAGACATACTATACACATAAAATGTTGCCAAATATCTTTTGCGTGATTATAATCATCATTTGAAATATTTGAATCTGTGAGTGAACTATAAAATTGGTGTTGATCAGGAAGTGATGGATGTTTCAAGCAATCACTATTACACATAAATTCATAAGGATAAATACCTTTCCGTCTTAAACGTGAAAAGTCTTCATTATTAGGATAGTTCCTTTTTAGCTCTGTGAACTGATCATCATTAAGATTTTTAGCTAGTTGATCTAAACTACACGATAAAAATTTCAATGAATCTACGAATCTTAAACTTACTGGTTGATTATTTATTGTTAACTGTTTTGAAAATGATATGTATCGTTCTTTATTTTGTGGAATAACTTCAACTTTACCATCATCGAGGTTTAATGCATGGACAATGAAATGAGCATCGTAGTGACTGAGGTTATGTAAAAATATTGGAATATGACGAGGGGTTCTGTACTTAGAACTACACACTTGATGTGCAACACCCCTAAAACTGCCAGTGTGCCAATCAAAATCGTAAAAAAAGATCTTCATTTAACTCAGTTTCACAAATATGACATATGTTTGAATTTGAAATTTTTATTTTATCTTCATCTGATAATGGAACGGGACATTTTTGGAAACTATTTTTTTTAACTATTGTTTTCACATCTTCCAAACCAACCCTTTTTGGAATCCTCACCGTGTTTATGAATTCTGTTTACTTAAAGTACTTCTGTGTACTCATTAGATCCAAGGAGCTGTCGTCTTGTGATGCTGAGAGAAAAACAAGAGCAGAAGGAAGAGATGAGTGTGGTATACGTGTTTGGAAGATGTGAAAACAATAGTTAAAAAAAATAGTTTCCAAAAATGTCCCGTTCCATTATCAGATGAAGATAAAATAAAAATTTCAAATTCAAACATATGTCATATTTCTGAAACTGAGTTAAATGAAGATCTTTTTTTACGATTTTGATTGGCACACTGGCAGTTTTAGGGGTGTTGCACATCAAGTGTGTAGTTCTAAGTACAGAACCCCTCGTCATATTCCAATATTTTTACATAACCTCAGTCACTACGATGCTCATTTCATTGTCCATGCATTAAACCTCGATGATGGTAAAGTTGAAGTTATTCCACAAAATAAAGAACGATACATATCATTTTCAAAACAGTTAACAATAAATAATCAACCAGTAAGTTTAAGATTCGTAGATTCATTGAAATTTTTATCGTGTAGTTTAGATCAACTAGCTAAAAATCTTAATGATGATCAGTTCACAGAGCTAAAAAGGAACTATCCTAATAATGAAGACTTTTCACGTTTAAGACGGAAAGGTATTTATCCTTATGAATTTATGTGTAATAGTGATTGCTTGAAACATCCATCACTTCCTGATCAACACCAATTTTATAGTTCACTCACAGATTCAAATATTTCAAATGATGATTATAATCACGCAAAAGATATTTGGCAACATTTTATGTGTATAGTATGTCTGATTATTCCAATTTATATTTAAAAACTGATGTTTTACTTTTGACTGATGTATTCGAAAACTTTAGAAAGCTTTGTATAAAAACTTATGGATTAGATCCTGCTCATTACTATACTGCCCCAGGTTTAAGTTGGGATGCAATGTTAAAATTTACCAAAATAGAATTAGAATTGTTAACGGACTATGACAAAATTGCTTTTTTTAAAGCCGGTATTAGAGGGGGTGTATCTCAGTGTAGCAATCGTTTTGCTAGAGCAAATAATAAATTCATGGAAGATTATGATAGTGAAAAACCTAATTCATATCTAACATATTTGGATGCGAATAATTTATATGGTTGGGCAATGTCTCAATCTCTTCCTGTTGGTGGTTTCGAATGGATAGATTCTAAAACAGATTATAATGTGTCGGATAACTCTGATTTCGGTTATGTTTTAGAAGTTGATTTGGAATATCCTGATGAACTTCATAATTTGCATTCTGACTTTCCGTTATGTCCTGAAAACATATGTGTGGGTAATGGTATCCCTTTTCGTCACCTAAAATTGTTTGTCCGAAAATCATTATCCATAACACGTTTGCTATAAAATTCAGTAACCATAATGATCAAAAGTTCTAAATATTGTTTTACATAATTATTTTAACTTCTAAAGCTGTTCTGGCATAATATCGAGTACCATAATAATTGAATCTCCTAATTTTGTATGAAATAAAGTCATATGTCCTAATCATTGTATTACATAATGTGTATTATTCCGAATGTTAAAAAAACTGATATTTCATTAAATCGTTTAGAAACCGAAGATCTTGGGATCCAAGAGCGAGCGAAGCGAGCTCGGGACTTGTGGGCACCCCGACACGGACAGGTTAGGTTCGAAGGGGATGGCGGGGTCTGAAAGACCCCGCCATCCCCTTCGTGTTAGGTTACTTTAAACCTTGCACGCAGAAATAGGTGCCCCGCGAAGCGGGGCTCCGTCGATATTCCTTATTGGGTGGTAATCAGTAACAAAACAAACTTTAGGACTTATGTATTTTATGGCAATCGGTTTTATGTATTTTGTATATTATAGATTGTTATATTTATGACAAACGAATTTAGGACATACAGTATTTAGGAATTTCAATGTTATGGCATTCGAAATTATGTGGTATTAAGTTCGGGCAAATTATCATTCGGACAAATGATGACTAGGACAAAAAAAAAAAATGTCGCATTAGATTATGTATAAAAAAGTTAGGTAACACAATAGAGAACCGTGGGTAATACTAAAGAAACTAAATTAGTTCCTAATTTAAATAATAAAAATAAATACATCATTCACTACAGGAATTTAAAACAATGCATTGAAATTGGGATTAAATTAATTAAAGTACATAGAATTTTAAAATTTAAACAGAGTTCTTGGTTAAAGAAATACATAGACTTAAATACTGGTTTCGTTAGCTACATCAAACTTTGAAAAAGACTTTTTTAAATTAATGAACAATTCTGTCTTCATATTTTTTATATTAAACGCATTAACGCATGCGTAGCGAATTTCAAAGATTTTCTTTGGAAAGGAAAAATTCGATCCGCGGGTAGGATTCGAACCCACGACCACGAACCCACGACCGGATCGAATTTTTCCTTTCCAAAGAAAATCTTTGAAATTCTGTCTTCGGTAAGACTATGGAAAATATTGAAAAAAGAGTAAACGTTAAACTACTAACTCACTGGGATAATCGCGGTAAAGTTTTAGGTGCTCAGGATTGGATTGCAAAACCAGAATTCCATAGTTTATCAATATTTTCAGAACATTTAGTCGCAATACAATTACGGAAAACAAAATTAATTTATGATAAGCCGATTTATTTAGGATTTTGTATTTTAGATATATCTAAGACCCTTTTGTATGAATTTCATTATAACTACATGATTAAAAAGTTTCATAATAAAATTAAGTTATTGTACACCGATACCGATAGTTTGATATATCAAATTTTTACAGACAATTTTTATGAGGATATAAAACCAGATCTACTTCAGTATTTCGATACATCAGATTACCTGGAAAATAATATTTTCGGATATCCAAAAATAAATAAAAAAAAGTTAGGTTTTTTTAAAGATGAGAACAATGGTAAAGTATTGAAGGAATTTGTAGGGTTGCGATCAAAAATGTATGCCTTAGAAATAGAAGATAAATTTATAGCAAAGGCAAAAGGGGTTAACAAAAGTGTTATCAAAAAATGAATATGGGAAATTACAAATCGTGTTTGTTTAATAAAAATGTATTATATTGTAGTATGCTTCGATTTAAGTCAATCAAACACACTATTTTTACACAAAAAATAAATAAATCATCTTTATCATATAATGATACCATACGATGTATTATGAACAACAACATTGATACATTGGCTTGGGGACATTATAAATTACGCTAAGTGTAATACTTTTTACTTTTATTTCTGTGTGAATATACAAAATTTGTACTGATTGTAAAATTATCATTTTTAAACTATGCTCCTGCTGCTAAACAATCTCATCTTACTTGTAGTCTTTGGTATGATGATACAGCAGGAAAAATGGATTCCACAGATGGTAAAAACATAGGATTTGTTAAAAGACAGGAATTAGTTAATGAAAGCAGGAAAATGGAAATGATTGGTCATCTTCATGGTGACATTTTCAATCAAGATAATTTTTTAATTAATGGCGTTGAAATGAGTGTAAAATTAGTTCGGTCAAGAGAGAGTTTTAATTTAATTGCTGGCTCAAATGATGTAAAGTTTAAAGTTTGCATTACGGACGCAACTCTTATTGTTCGAAGAGCACGAATTAATCCAAGTGTATTACTCGCACATCAGAAAGTTTTAGCTTCTACCACTGCTAAATATCCTATTACTCGTGTTGAAGTTAAAGTTTTAACAATTCCATCAGGTGTTCAAGGAAAAACTCTTGATAATATATTCTTAGGACAGGTACCCAAAAGATGTATTATTGGATTTGTGAACAATTCCGCATTTAATGGCTCACTTACTAAAAATCCATTTAACTTTGAAAACTATGGTATTAACTCTTTCAGCTTATACATTGATGGTCAACAAATACCTTCAAAGCTTTGCAACCATCTTTTAATAATAATATATTTACATCGGCATATCATACTCTATTCTCGGGGACTGGTATTCACTTTCTTAATGAAGGAAATGCAATCTCTCGTGAACAGTATGCCAAAGGCTACTGTCTTTTAGCATTTGATTTAACTCCTGATTTATCAGCTAACTCATCAGCTCATTGGAATCTCATAAAGCATGGTAGTGTAAGATTGGAAGTACGATTTGAATCCTCACTAATACAAACAATTAACTGTATTGTTTATGCTGAGTTTGATAATATTATTGAAATAGATAAAAATAGAAATGTTACTGTAGACTATAGTAGTTAGGGTTATAAAGTGTGCTGTGTTTTAGATTTATGTGTTATGCTTAATGCATTTTGTGTATATGTAACTAAAAGAAACATTATAAAATTAAATAAAACAAATTGTATGCAATGTATTATTTTTTATTTCTTTATAAACTCCCTACTTAATCTTATACAAAACACTGTTCGAGTTTAAGCTTTACATAAGCACACTGAACATGCTGCTGCCAAGGATCATCGTCATCTTCCCAATCTTTTAAACCACCACCACAATGGAAACACTTGGTCCTGTCTCCATGGCCAGTATAAAAGAAACCGGTTTCTGCAAGATCTTCAGGCTTCTGTTGCATAACGAGAGGCCAGTTTTCGAAACTGATCAGGCGTCTAGATTTTGAACTGAAAAATGGATATTCAGCTCTTGGGTACCGCATATTCTTCACTTTTTCTTCTCCAATCAATTTTGTAGTTTAGCTTTTCCATGAAGTGTTCTGTACACGTATACCACACTCATCTCTTCCTTCTGCTCTTGTTTTTCTCTCAGCATCACAAGGCGACAGCTCCTTGGATCTAATGAGTACACAGAAGTACTTTAAGTAAACAGAATCACATTCACTAATCCACTAATGAGTGTCATTGTTAAAAAAGTATTTTTTAACTTTTTCACTTTCTGCAATATGCTTTGTTATATTGTATACAAGGCTGTTTGTATCGTCGAGGATGCTATCCCTATTATTCTTTGTATAATATTTTATCCTCGTGGTAGCGTGCTTCCAGTGATCACTAGTTGGAATCTTGGATAGTTTCTTCATATCATACATTTCAATTTTTATGAGATGCGTCGCTTGGTCTCCGTCGTCAGAATTTGTAGAGATGTATGATACGCCATCTCTAGCAGCTCGTGCCACAGTCGACGATAGCAGCTTCTTCCTTTTTATTTTTGGTGCCACTTCAAAAAATTGATCAATCGGCTGCGATTTCCTTTTTCCACTACATTATTTGCTTTGTATACGAGGCCGTTTGTGTTGTCGTAGATGCTATCCTTATTATTCTTTACGTAATATTTAATCCTCGTGGTAGCGTGCTTCCAGTGATCACTGCGGCCAGTGCGGATTGGTGGATGTCACATGTCTTTGAATTTTTGGTTCTAGGACATGCCGGTTTCCTCACGATGTTTTCCTTCACCGTTTTGAGAGCAGTGGTGATGAAATAAATTACACAAAGTAATGCGACGACCTACAACTCGTAAGTCGGGGCCGATACCACTGGGCCACCACTGCTCGGAAATCTTGGATAGTTTCTTCATATCATACATTTCTATTTTTATGAGATGCGTCGCTTGGTCTCCTTCGTCAGAATTTGTAGAGTCACAGTCGACGATAGCAGTAGTTTTACGAACATTTGTAGGAAAAAAAGTAATAAAATGTGGATGTAAAAATGAAGGAACGTGCTTTATTGATGACATAGAAATGCAGACATAATGAGGGTTAACAATGAGTAATAGATAAGAACGCCAATCCAACCGTAATTAGGGTGTTCGAAGTACAATAGATAAAAGGAATAGGCGAACAATGGTGCGCTAATGAGGGTGCAGGAGCACCGGAAATCAATGAGATAACAGTTAATTGATTTGTATAACTCCAGAACCACGCATCCTACGCTAAAACGGACTGCAGAAACGTGATCAGAGCATGGCAAAACCTTTTTTTTTTTTATTTTTTTTTTTTTTTTTTTAAGGATCGGTGGAACAGATCGCGGGCCTCTGGCGCGGGGCTTTGGAACGTGCGCCAGAACCCGCGAATCCCCACTACTCAGGTGCCTATTCGTCCCCTGAGATACAATTAGCTATATTTTACATAAGAAACGGTTAACAGAGTACACTTGTGAACAGTTTATTAACGGAATTAATTTAATAAATCATAACAGCTCATTAAAAAAAGAGCTATGATGAATGATAATCCCTCATGATAATAATATAACCTGTCGATAGGCTTACGATGTAAAATTGTCTCTCTACGAATAGCTTGTCTCGGTGACATATTGGTTCTTGAAAGTGACTGCGAATACGAGACTGTTCAATGTGTCTTTGGTCTTTTATTAAATGAAGTTCACCTAGCGAAATAAACTTTTTGTTTTTCTCACCGACTTTCGAAAGAAAATTTATTTTGTAGGTTTTTTTGAACTTATTTTGTGGTTGTTTTGAAGTCGGTTACATTTTTTTTTAGTTTTTTATTTTATCCTTTTTAGTTTCACTATTCAACCCAAATTATATTGGGCCAAATGGCAGATATACTAAGTATATCGAACAAAAATAGAATCATCGATATCGGACCAGAAACCTCGGAGTAATCGGTGTAGACAAAGTTGAAAACTTTTAAGGTTTTTGTTGATTTTTCAAAAAGTGCTAGTCCGATTTCGATAAAATTTTAATGGAACCATTCCGGAAGTATACCCTATCCAAACAAAAAAATGTTTTTTCAAATCGGTTGTTAAACGACGGAGTTATGCCAGAACAAACATAAAAAAAAAATACAAACATCCGAATTGAGAACCTCCTCCTTTTGGAAGTCGGTTAAAAATAATGAACGTTCTAACATTAATTTTGTTTTGCTCCAAAAATTGCGTTAAAATTGGTAAGTACTCTCCAGATGGGGGTGTGGAATGCCGAAGCGTGAGGGGTAATCTTAACCAGAGAATCTGCGCGCAAGCAAATTAGATTTAAGTTATTATGATTTTGCATGTATGTAATTGGTAAATATACAAAATAAGAAGTGATTATTTACTGTTGATATGTTCTATTTTTTTTTTGCATATGTTTTATTTAATTTTGATATTAATGGTCAATCAAAGCTGATTTTTGAAAAAAAGAGTTGTATTTTGTTAGTTTCTAGGACATTGTGATTTTGCATGTGTATTTGTCGGCAATGAAAATGTTGATTTTACGTAGTTGATAAAGACTGATTTTACTTTTTATATTTCATTAATACAAAGTTATTGTAATATTGCATTATTTTGTAGATCTCTGAGACTGTACAAAGTAGTAACAATGAATTGTTATTTTTGTTATATTATTAGTAATAGGTATATTATGGTAGACCGAGCTTCGCT
Source organism: Agrotis segetum (assembly GCA_036375495.1). Lineage (NCBI taxonomy): Eukaryota > Metazoa > Arthropoda > Insecta > Lepidoptera > Noctuidae > Agrotis > Agrotis segetum. Next base: position 147,879 of record JAQSVV010000031.1, read on the forward strand.
CGGTTTTTAAAATGTCTATGTCTTGGGAACCGAGCTTTTCCCGAACCTGGGACCTTGTTATATCGATTCCTTGAGCCGAAAAACCCCTAATCTCTAACTTTCATGAAAATCCTTGGAGCCGTTTCCGAGATCCTGATTATATATAAATAAATATACAAGAATTGCTCGTTTAAAGATATTAGATTAGATAGATTGATATTTGGTTATATGTTTGTACACCGGATGTAAATTTATCTAAAATTCAGTTATTACTGAAATTTTATTTAAATAGTTCCACAGTTTTATTTTACTGCATAAAGATTATTATAGTTATCATATATTTTGCTAAATATTTACTTAAGTGTACATATGTTTCATTCTTTTAGAAACTAAAAGTTGATTAATTATTTTAAAGACTGACTTAATGCCTAGAGCCTAGAGGCATTTATTAAACTTAATCTTATTTGAAATAAACATGATATCTACCGAATTACTATATTTTTATTTTACCCATTTCTGCGCGACTGTACCAGGACTACCAAACTGCAGTATACACATGTACATGTACTTATATTAGAAGAATGAATAAAAATAAATATACTTCAGGGTACGAGTGGGCTCCTCAAAACATCCAGGGTACGAGTGGGCACAGGGTGCGAATCTTAGGGTACGAATGGGCTCTGACCCATCTATTTTATGTTGTTTTATAAATTTCAGAACTGACCATTGAACTTGGCACCCATTTAGATTTCACTTCTTTTTTTGTTGAAGTTAACAACCAAGGCATAATACCAAACTATTATGCTTGGCTTTGGCTTTCATTTCACATTTATGTTTTTGATGGGATTATCAAAACACGCCATTTTATAAATGATGCTCCATTGCGTATCCCTCTGATCAGCAGAGGACACAGCGGCGGAGCTAGGGTTACCATATGACAGGCTTTTGCCGCATTTGACAGGCATTTTAAGGTCTAGACAGGCGTGCGGCCGGCATTGGTCTGAGACAGGCATTTTTAGATTTCGCGCCCGCGGACGAATAACACAGGAAAATTACAAACATGTTTCTTTTTACGTTTATTTATTAGAAAAGAAAGAAGTATTAAAAAAATAATGTCCTCTGACGAATATCAGTAATAAAAAGGTCCTTCGTCATTATTATCTGTTGGCTTTTACTAAATACCTACAGCGTTTTGCATTAGACAGGCATTTTTCTGAAAATTCAGGCATTTTAGGTACCTTATACAGGCATCCCTCTATTTACATATGGTAACCCTAGGCGGAGCGGGCTTGCGGACGGTGCAGAGTGATGGGTAGCACGACGTCCGACCAAGGACCAAGCCCAGGTCGGTGGCGCGTCGTGTTTCGCGCCAAATGCCTGCTGGGGTCGCGGGTTTTTTTTTTAACCCAGGTTACCGTGGCCACGGAACGTAAAGGGCATAGGAAGGAACACGGGTGGATTTTAGTCAGTAAGAGTCTGACAGTCCCTTCCGCCCCACCCAGGGCGGGTGGACTCATTTGATGATTTATCCACCTAAAAAAACTGCTTAAAATGTTACTTTAAATATTGTAATACTTATGTAAAACATTCAACCACCCAACTCTAATTAAATAAATGTTTTAGATTTATTTAAAAAAAAATACAACTGATTAAAAAAACATTCATTTCATTCCCAATGTCTAATTTAATAAAATTGATAAACGGGAAATAATAGCTGTCTCAAGTCAAAGTTGTCCACGATCTCGATAGATGGCGTTGTCGTCGAATTAGATCTCGCTATGGTTTCGTTACCGCGCGACATACATAAGGTTGATTGACAACAAAAATTATTGGCTGGACTACAATGGCTGGCTGTGCATAACGGCTACATTTGGCTAGCGATGGGCCGAGTCGACTTTTTGATAACTCGAGTAACTCGAGTTGACCCGTTAACCAACTCGGGCTGCAACTCGAGTTGACTCGACCCGGGCTGCCTTATGGTACGTCGCTTGTCGCCGCGTCGTCGGTCCGAGTCAGTAAAAGCTCAACTCGGTGCATCGTTCCGCGGGTTGCTAGTTTGCTACGTACAGGGTTCACCGGGTCGGATCTGACGGGCTGCGTGGCGTCGAGTCAATGATAATGATAGTCAAATAAAATTGAGCCCGTTCAAAGATCAGACTTTTAATATTATTGTAAGTGTTTACAAACATCAAATCACAACTATAACTAAAATAAATCTAATGGTACATACTCGTACTTTATTCCTCAAATTAAACATCGTAACGTTAGGTATTTGGTCACGTATCTATCTACTAAGACCTACAAACAAATCACAAGCTAATCCTGTGATTAGCTTAACTTATTATACAGACAAACAACACTTAATAAAGTAGGTAATAATAACAAAAACGTAAACAAAACAAATAATCTTCTATGTTAAAACTATCTCATCGGTTCTATCTGAATAACCGTCTGATAAGAAACCAACAAGCAACAATGAGAGACGAGAACTATCTCTTTCACTCGCGGCTCGGACTCGGACGTTTGGACGTTCGGGCTGACTCGGGCTCGCTCGGAATCGTTCGGGCCTCGCGAATCGCGGGCTAGGCGGCGGCACGCTTGCCGCGCGCGCTCTTCGGGTCAACCCGGGTTGCATTTATATTGACTCGGGCTGACTCGCTTACGGCCTGACTCGAGTTGCCCGAGTTAGATAACTCGGGTCGCCCATCGCTACATTTGGCTATAATTATTTTTGAAGGGATCGAAGATTTTTTATTTCGATCTTAATAAAGTGATAATATTTAACCTTCTGCGACTGGCGTGGCTCAAGTTTTACAATTCACCTGACGTAGTACACGAGACGTGACACCATTTCAGCAGCAAGATACTCTTTTAGATTTAAAGAATGCAGATAAATTATTCACATTATTTTATTAAATTTTTAGTCTATAAATGTGTCAAAGGATCATCGGCAAATGGTACAGCTCAATAACGATCATACATAATTATATCATTGGAAAGCCATTTTCATTTACTACAATTAGTTACAATGATGTTTCATTTCAAATCGCTGTGAGAAAAAAGTTATAGCCACTTTAGTGGGGAGCTGTGTTATTAAGTACTAGCAACGAAAGTCAGGTAGTTTGAAAGGCTTGTCCGCTATGTTGTCTCGCTTCAACTCGCTGCTAAAGCGAGACAAACGATTCATTATTAGTTGCACATTTTTTTATGCACGAAATGGTGCCAAGGTCATCCTATTCTTAATTTAAAAGCATTGTCATTATTATGCCTGCGGGAAAAGAAGAACGAAAGGGTACTGTCTACACTGGATACCGCGGCCCTGTAATGCAAAGGGCAACCGAAGGAATAGGTTTTTTTTTGTCAGCACGAGTCTAGTAGCTGATTAGTTTGACGATACGGTTGGCGCAGTGGCTGAGCGATCGACTGCTGCGTAGCGTGTTGCGGGTTCGATCCCCGCACCGAACAAATATTTTTTGTATAATCTGCAAGTAGTTGTTCCGGGTCTGGGTTTGTGAATGTGTGTTTCTACGTTTGTAAACGCACACGCGATACAGGAAGAAATTCCTAGAAAAAGGCAATGCTTTAAAAAAAATCTTTTTTTTAAACTTACTATTTTTGTACGAGTATAACGCGAAGCAGGTAGCGAGTTCCACTCTTACTACTGTGCATATTATGTAGGATGATTGGGAGCAGTTAATGTGCTAATTGGTGGAATGACAACTTAGTATAGATGGTAATTAATATGAAAAGCAGTGAGTCCAGAATTTCGATAACAGAAGGAGCTGGTGGTCTAATGTCGTAGAGATTATGCGCACACTTTTCAAAGTACAGTCTATAGAAGACCGACAAGGTAGGCAATCGATGATTGAAGCTTTGAAGCTTGGCCATCCACCAGTTTTACGACGCCAATAAGGCTGTTGGCTCTGCGTTCCACTGAGTCAAGCTGAACCATCTCAAAGGTGGCTGCAATACTCCATATTTGCTGGTCTGGTGCTTGTTGAGTGGACCAGTGTGCTAGACTCTGTCAAAAACCTTCGGGACGTCACGCGATACCACTAGTGTTTAACTGTCTTTTTGAATGGCTTTGCCCCAGTAGTGGGTAACACACACAAGATGATTGCCAATGAACCATCTCTAGCGAAAGCAATATTGACGGTAAGGCTGACCGCAGACTTGAGTCAAAACAGTTTTAAGACAGACTATTGCTTTACAAAAACCATGAAGATGCGCACACTTAAAACAAAACGTCTCATAGACAATATTGTCTAATAGACACAATAACTGCACAGCGACAAGTCTGACACTGAACAGTTTTGTTTCAGGTGAGCGGCGTGTCGTAGACAAAACAGTTTTGTTTATGTTTTAAGACAGACTTGTCTATGTGAGACAAGACTGTCTTATAACAGTTGTGACTCAAGTCTGCGCTCAGCCTTACTGAGAAGATCAGTCTTCAAAGTATAGTCAACAACTTACGTTTTGTTCACTACCATTTCAATGACGTTATACAGAAGGTAATGGCGATTGGATGGTAATGAGAAGGTTTGTGCGATCGCCACTTTTAGACACTGGATCGGATTTTGGCGGAACAACCAATTGTGTGTACAGAATACAGTTCAGGAGCAAACTGGCACAATACTCTCGCTAAAATTTCGTTAGGCTAGACGATCTAGACTGTATAATATTATTCAGCCCACTTTAGTGTGAACTGTAATCTTAGACTAAAACTCCCTGGAGCTCTAACCACCGGTAACTTGGACCCTAAGACCTACTAAGAATGAAAGGGAATAAACGACATAATTATACTTATATTATTACTTAATTCATTTGTTTTTATTACTAAACTACACCGTTTTTCAGATACCAACATTATTTGCGATACATCACCATAACTTTTTTCTCACAGCGATTTGAAATGACCCGTCATAATATTTATTGTTGTATATTTAAAGAGCTATCTAATGGCATACATTTATGGTTGTTATTTAGTTCTAGACCAGCTTCCATACATTTTTGCCGATTGTCTTTTATAAACGGGAAACAATAGCTGTCTCAAGTCAAAGTTGTCCACGATCTCGATAGATGGCGTTGTCGTCGAATTAGATCTCGCTATGGTTTCGTTACCGCGCGACATACATAAGGTTCGGAGTCAGCTACATTATTATATTTAGAGATGGGACACGTTTAGTAGAAAAAAATTCTACACAATTTTTGGAAAGATCGAAGACTTTTTATTTCGATCTTAATTAATTAATATTGATTAACCACTCTGCACGACAACATTTTGACACATCAATTATATAATATATAGAAAGTTGGCAACGTCGCAAATAGTTGTCGAATATTAACCACTCTGCACGACAATATTTTGACACATGACACATCAGCTGAGTCGACCGGGTGATTCGAAATTTGAGCTATTACACAATATTTTTTGTCAACTTTCAGCATCCAATTTTTGATCAAAAGTATGTTACTACAGCTATTTCATGCGATAAGTTTGTGAACAATATCTCTAAGAACATGTTGAGGTCAATAAAACTGCCTCATTCTGTTGTAAAATGTGTGTAACATACAAAATGCTACATCATTCCAAAAACTAGGTAATTTAGATGTGCTGAAAAATATGTACATAAAGAAGCTTATCACATGATAATAATGGTTAAACAGTGAAATAAATAAAATAACTTACTATATACATTACTAGATTTGCCAGTGTTCATACATAATTTCATAAATAATAACGATCAAAGTCTGGATAAAAATTTGCAAAAACTATGTTGCAACATGACTCTTTTTAGTGCTGACCGTAAACCCAATATTCACAAAACGATTAAAAACCTTCATTCAGCCTAATCGATACTCGGAACATAATCGAACATGAAAAAAAAAGTAAAACAAGACATAGAGCATGGACTGATTTATCTGCTTTTTGACTATAGAAAGCTCAGTCCATGCAATAAGTCTATGAAACTAAATCTGAATCATTTTATAATATTTCAAATTTTCAAGTATTATTTCGTTTACGCAATAATTTATTTATCGGTGTTTCATTGGAGGCTAAACATACTTATGTGTCTTCTAAACTTAAATTCAATCATATAGTTTTACTTACATTTTGTGTTTTCGTTAATTAATTTCAATTTATCTTTTTAAAACGGATCTAAAAAACGTGAAAAGACAAACACCGGGTTCGGATCTAATGCTGAGAGATGGGAGTATGTACTTCTAAATGATTCCTTGCAGTAACAAACAATTAGAATTTCCAACGGGGCGTATTTGGCTAAATTTTAAACTATGAGGAATAGCGAAAAATCCTTAAGGAAGTCTCGAGGCCGATTTGATAAAAAATTAAATAACATCATAAAAATTAAATTTTTGAAATATAAATTCAGCAATCAAACTATCATTATTCTGTGAAGTAGAAACATGCGACAAACTTGAGGTATAAGGATTTTTTTTTTTCCATTTAATAATGTTTCGCTACATGTTCACAACATAGTGTTCTTATTTCAAATTTTTATTATCACTTCACGGTGTAAATACATTATCGAATTTTTTGAAATTCGAACTTGTAAGTGAGTTTGCGCGAATTTTGATTTTATTTTGCTGTACAATGACTAAATTATTGTTTGTATATTAGTTCATATTTTTTCCAAGTTATCATTACTTCACCGAATTTGATCCTCAGCGACATCGAATAGTGTAAAAAAAATATAATACCTAGCATTTTCTTTTTTTATTTCAAAAGCTCGATTTCTGACGTGTAATACTTACATGACCAAACCAATCTCACGAAACAAATTTGTACAATAAAATAATTAATTTGGCTATCTTTTGTTTGGAGCCGCGAGAGGGAGAGGACAGCGTCCTCCCTCCGCCCCAACCATAGTGGTAGGCGCCCGCAGCGTCGGAATTCGGCAGACGATCTCCGGCCACCGACGTCCGCATACCCGTGCCTACGGTGGCCCACCGTAGGCACGGGTATGCGGACAGCGAGTAAAAGGCGACTCGCTGTCCGACCATGGACCACGCCCGGGTCGTCGTGTTCCACGTGCGCCTCAAAGAGCGTCAGCATAATGAGAACTTAGAGGGCCAAAGCCTACCGGGGTCGCGGGAGTTATTTCATGACCCCGGAACATAAAGGGCTATTGAAGGACACCGTGGATTTAAGTCAGTACAAGTCTGACAGTCGGGGTGGAAGGACTCATTTGATGATTTTACCACGATAAAAATAAACTTTTATTTGGTAGGAAACAAACTCATATAAAATAAGCCTATCAAAATCCAAGGCATTCTATATTCATTCAACATTAAAAATTATATGATTGTACAAAATAAAATGTTCAGTAAAAATAAGCTAATAAATTAAAAGTTATTACATATTTTGATTATCGAGTACCTCAGCGAGTGCATTCCTAATTCAAAATTTTTGAATTAAATAATTGCCGCGCATTCAAACATTTATTATCTGACATTGTTTCTTTGTCTATTATTGTTTTTTGGGAATGACAATGTACGTAATATTATTATAAAAGCTTTAAACTATATTATAATAGATAATAATTGTATTCTAAGCATAAAACAAATTAATTTTTATTTTTATTAATCGATTTCCTAATTTCCTTATTTTTTTCACTCGAGCTGACAAAAAAATCAATTATGGAATCGATTAGAATACTCGCTTTCCCACATCATTACGATTAAAAAAAAATAACATGGTTGTCGATTACGAATACAAATTGAGTAGTGGTAATGATAAATACGTGTTATTGGCCCTGTATTAGAGAATTACGCCAAGATCTGGTCTTTTTTACGTTATTTATAATATTTGGCATGATATTTATCTTTATTATTATGGAGTTAAAGCTCGCGTGTGTGATCCAAGTGCAAAATAAAAATGTAAACAAACAAAAGTGGCGCGAAAGTTCGAGTTCAGATATCAAATTTTTCATTACCACTGCTAATTCATGTTGAAATACGTGTGAATTCGTTACAATACTAAATGACGAGTTATTCATTCCTCCTATAATGATCCGTTGGATGTCCGAAAACCACGTTTTTTATGATTTTTAGCCCCACCCAGCACTGCCATCAAAATGGCGAAGATCGTATTTACACTTTTGGATTTTGTTACGGTAAATTATGAAAATAGGCGCTAAATGTAGAAGTTTTAATTTCGTGAATAAATCAGATTTTTATTTAACATTCTTAATTAATGCGCACTCATAGGATTTTACGCAGAGAATATTATATTTTTTTAATTTATAATGAGGATGTCGTATGACTACAACGTCTGCCCCTTTTGGACCCACTATTGAGCCAGCGTAGGTTTACTTGTCGCGCCCCTTTCGGGGGCGCTACCGAACTATACGGTTAAGTTTTAATTAATTTAGCAATGATGAATGAAAAAAAATCACACGTTTTACAAAATGTCCTATACTAAATAAAAATTAAATGGTTTTTCATACAAAATGAGAAATTGATCGGGCCCAAAGTATGAAAATACACTAATTTTTTTTCTCAAAAGTCTAAGAACAAACATTGTTCAGTAACATGGGCTGAGTTACCCCACGAGAGGTTTCGCGCATTTAACGTTACACGTTGTATATACTATATAATTATATAGTACATCTACAATAACAAAGTTAAAAAAAAAAAAACTTTTTAAAAAAAAGTACCGACTTCAAAAACAAATACAAAAAAGTTTAAAATAACCTTTCTTTCGGAAGTCGGTGGCTTTGATTTTTATTATTATTTCATTGACTATTGCCATCGACTATACTACGCGATTTTGTATTTTTTTTTGAAGTCGGTACTTTTTTTTTAAGTTTTTATTTTACCCGTTTTATTAGTGTTTATTTATTAAATATTTAACCCAAATTCTTGTAAAATACAATGTTTTCTTACATGATGTGCACTAATCTTGTAATCCGTCACAACGAAAAAATCCATATCTCTAAAACTACTGAACCGATTTTGATGAAACTTGCAGTGTACCCTAAGTTGAACAATACCTAGTACAAAAAAAACTTAAATCGGACTTGTACTTAACCGGAGATATGCGTGCGCAAACATAAAAACATACATACATACACTTATGAAATTTGGTACATTTGTTTAGACGCTGATATAGACTAACATATACGAAAACATGGCAGTTCTTATAATATTACATACATATGGGTCGAATTGATAACCTCATTTTTTTTTTAAGTTTAAAATGTTTTTAAAGCAAAAGAGATATAACTAAATCAACGACGATATAATACTAGACTCGTAATAACAGGCGACCAATGTCTGTCAACACATTAGGCAAAAAAGTCTTATATTCGTCTCATTTCGACCAATCCTGTGAGCCTTAAACATACGTTGAGACAGAACAGACCTTGAGTTAGCCAATCACAACGCAGTACCCCGTCCCCCTCGCTTACGTAGTACCTCAGCGAGTTGACAGAATAATTTTCGTTCCTTAGATCGTGCATGCGGAGTCTAGTATTATAATATCGTCGTTGAACTAAATACACTTTGTTTCTTCAGTTGTCCTTTGCATAACAGAATCATGGTACCCTTAACAGACGATCCCACGACCGTTCTCCCGCCTCGGGCGGCACGGAAGGGACTGTCAGACTCGTGCTGACTATAATATACGTCGGGATACCTAATGTGAATAAGCACGTCCACACAGAGCGAGCAGCCTCGCGAGGAAACTGCCTCGCGAGGCTGCTTGCTTTGTGTGGACGTGCTTATACCTTTGTCAAACTGACTCCGTTGTATAACTCCGTTGTTTAACAACCGATTTGAAAACTTCTTTTTTTTTTGTTGGATAGAATATACTTCTGGAATGGTCCCATTAAAATTTTATCGACATCGAACTAGCACTTTTTGAAAAATCAACATAAATATCAACATAAACCTAAAAAGTTTTCAACCTTGTCTACACCGATTACTCCGAGGTTTCTGGTCCGATTTCAATGACTATTTTTTTGTTCGATACAGTATATCTGCCATTTGGTCCCACAAAATTTTCATTAAGTTTGGTGCAGTAGTTTTTAGTTTTTATACATGGGCGTTGTTATTACCGGTGCTACGGATTACAAAATTTTAGTGCACATGTAAGAAAATTATGTGTTTGACAATAATATGGGTTGAATAGTGAAACTAAAAAGGATAAAAAAAAGTAATGAAATAAAAAAGAAAGTCACAGACTTTCGAAAGGAAAGTTTTTTTGTAGGTTATTTTGAACTTTTTTTGTGGTTGTTTTAAGTTTGTTAGTGTTATGTTTTTTGTTTGTAATTGTAATGTAGGATGGAATGGAGATGGCAACTGGGGAACTAATAGCGCTAGTATAGCTTGTTCCAAGCATCGTCATTGGTTCAAATCAGTTCAAATCTTAAAGTTACTTCAAAATAGTACTACGTCATTGGTCGGATTAGGACTAAGCTATAGTAACACCATCTACAATAAGCTTTGACTTGCCTTCCCCATTGTTTGAAGCCTGTCACATAGACTATCGGCACAGTATAAATATCTATCGGATCGCTTTCGCATTTTTATATGACATGATTCCATAGATAAATTTGATTCGGTTCGGTTCGGTTCGGTTCGGAGCTGCTTCGCGCGGTTAATGTCTTGCGAGGCAACTCGCTCCGTGTGGACGCACCTATTGAACATGATCAAGCATCAATACCAATATAAAACACTTCTTATAAAAGATTTTTTGTTCCGTACAATAAATCACAAAAAAATCTGAGCTTACGAAATACAAAAGATTACTTAAAATTTTATGATAAATATTAAGTTGAATATAATTTGAATAAAGGGACTAAATATTTATCCTCCTTTAACAATATGAAATTTTCCAGTATTTAGGAATTTTCAATCAACATTCTTCAAATTCGCATCCATTTTCAGATCGTGGAGAGAAGTTTAGAAGTCTTCAGCGTTCTCATAATAAAGAATGTATCTTTGGATCACTGTGGTACCTACACGTGCGTTGCTGCTAACCATGTCGCCAAAGTAAATCGGACTGTGAACCTCTACATAAAAGGTAAGTTTACGAAAACATTGAATCTTATGTTTAATCACATACGTCATGTTTTTATTTGATAGATTCAATATCGGCTATTCGATACAAATGATTGTGTCCTTAATTATACAGACAGTACTAAAAATCGGCTCTTTAGGGTCAATTTGTACTAGCGCAGAGTCGAAGCGCATCGAAACGCATTTACTAAAACTGAACATATACCAATTTCAACCTTAACTCTACTTAGCGAAGCCGCACGATTCACGATCGTCTAGATTAGAAAAAAAAAAAAAAAAAATATTACAAAAATATAAATATAACTAACCACACGATCAATATAAAAAACCTCAGTAGGTACATGAAAAATTTTGATCGTAGAAATGAACAATTTTGAATTTTTCTCATCAACTTTAACGCAAAGCCATCAAATTCATCTCCCGATTTAGAAACACGATTTTTACATTAAAAACTTGAATATGCAAAAAGTTTTGACAAAATACTCACATTTTGGCATTGTTTATTCAAAAACACTCCGTAAAATGAGAGAATATTTAATTCAAGTGCCCGATCAAAGGTGAATTGGGAATTTGATTTCCTGATTTTTCTTTCTTTCTTTCTTTCTTTATTGGTAAAAGAACGCATATAAATGATTTTGTGTTCTCGCTTTGATATCTGATTTAAAGTCAAGATGGTATCAGGAGACTTTCAAAATTGAATAATTTATTCCTAAAAATCGTTCTCATAATAATTATGAACTTGACTTTAGGCGGTTTCATAAATTCGGTTTTAAAAGTAATTGAAATTAAAATGTAAACAGCGGAATTCGGTTTTTAAAAGTTATTGAAATTAATTTAATGTTATCAGTGGAATTCGGTTTATAAAGTAATTAAAAATATAAATGTGAACAGTAGAATTCGGTTTAAAAGGTAGGTAGGTAATTGAAAATATTTTATAAAGGTAAACAGTGAAAATTAATTTTCAGAAGGAATTTTAAAATACTTCACAAGTTACAGAATCGGGTGTAACCTTTTTTATTTGTTTTTTAGCGTGGTAATATCATCAAATGAGTCCATCCACCCCGGGCAGGACGGGAGGGACTGTCAGACTCGGACTTACCAAAATCCACGGTGTCCATCACTAACCCTTTATGTTCCGGGGTCACGGTAATGAGATAAGTCCCGCGACCATCGGGTGTAACCTTAGGCATATAAGCGAGAAAAAAAAATATTTTGGATAGACCTTGAATATTCTGTTAGATAATTTCGTACAAAATAACATAAATATGAGTATTCAAAGGTAACTTCTCAAGTATGTAATGCTATGCATAACAAAATTCAAAACAGAAGAATACAGCACAAATATAAACGAAACCAATAAAAAATAAGCGAAAAACAACAACGCTTATACGCGAACATAAACCAAAAAATATTTAACGAAGTCTTTACAGCGAAAATCTCGAAATAAAATTTCGCTTTATTCTCTCTACGACCACGAAACAGATAAATGAGTTCAGAAGTTCAATTCTAAACGTTCCTGCGTTCGTGGCAAAGGAGCTGCATAGACTGCCCCCTGTCACCTTCGATCATTTCGATGTCACCAGGTTGCTGAAGGACATTACATCGTTGCAGACAAGCCTGGCTGAAGTCAAGTCTAAGTTAGCAGCATCGGAAAATACCATCGAAGACCTACGTGCCGAAGTATTGTCATTGCGCAATACTGTCTCTGCAAGTAGGTCACCGCTGAGCGCCACGAATGTGAACACGCGTCGCGGCGCGGCACAGCAAAACGTATCCGCCAGCAGTTTTGAGTCACCTCGGATATGTCGTCACCTGCACGAATCGCCGAAAATGCAGCGTGTCACTATCATCCTCCATCGATCCTCCCGCACGTGCGATAGAGACTACGTCATAGGTAGATCGGATTGCTCGCGTAGGTTCGCCTATTCCTAAACGTGCGTACGCCGCTATCGTAACCGAGGGCAAGCCTGCTGAGTCGCAGAAAAAACCAGACAGAGGGGGTAAGCAGAGCCGCTCAGTTTCCAATAAGGAATTGAATCAGCGGCAAAAGGATGAGGATGGGTTCATCAAGGTGGAGAAGAAGATGAAGAAGAAGCCTCCGAAGAGTCAGAACCAGAGTGGTTCCGCGCTGGCTGGGTAAAACATGCTGTTGCGTCCTGCAATACCGACGACGCTTTTGTATGTGTCCCGGCTACATTACTCCACTTTTGTGGTGCCGGTACCGACTCATTGTCTCGAGAGATTCCTCAAGGATGAGTTTTGGCCGAAAGGTATCGTGTTCCGAAAAATACCATTGCGATTTACAATACACCGAATAAAGTTTAGCAATAAGGTTCTTATGATTGCGTTAGATAAATAGAATAGGATAATAAAGGTCATTTTTGCAAATCAAAGAAAATAGTTGTTTTTGCTTGTTGCATGATGTCAACCTTCTGCAAATCCATTTAGTGGTGCCCCATGATATTGAGTTTCATTATTCCCTTCGACTAATTAAAGCGTTCGCTAGGTGTTTTTAATAATAAACCGTTATATGATTTTATTTGATGATGTTATGTAGCTTCGTTGACTTAATGGTTTTTCCTTGAAAGGTATATTTTCGTACATTTTGTAGCTTTCCCTTTAATAATTTCAGTTAATAATTTTCTCAAAGAAAACGTCACATAAATTGTTTTTCGCATGTTAATGAAAGCATGGAAACACGTTATTTAGAAATGAAATATTTTCTCATTTACAAAAATTTCACCTTATGAGTGGCTAGCTTATGCGCACGACTTCGCCCGCATTTAACTCGAATATAATATACTACGGAAACATAATATCGGATTATATCCCAAATTTTATAAGGAGGGGAATTTCCTACGGGTCAAGTGTAAATTGGTTACTTCTAGGCAAGCGTGCTTAAGCGCGAGCAGTGGTGGCCCAGTGGTATCGGTCTCGACTTACGAGTTCGAACGCAGCCAGGCGCATTACTTTGTGTAATTAATTTCATCACCACTGCTCTCAAAACGTTAAAGGAAAACATCGTGAGCAAACCGGCATGTCCTAGAACCAAAAATGCGAAGAAATGTTACATCCACCAATTCGCACTGGGCCCGCGTGGTGAATTATGGCCCACACCCTCTCACAGAGAGGAGGCCTGTGTCCCAGCAGTGGGAACAATCATCGCTTACCATCAGGCGAGAAAATGGTCAAAAGCGAACCTATATATAATAAAATATAAAGCGAACCTATATATATATAATAAAAAAAAAGATACAGCCCTCAAAAATGTTCAATGTTCTAATATATGACATTGAAAACGGTTAATATGATTACAATTGTGATTTCTAGATAGAAAAACATAACATTTATGAAATTGAAATCCAATCACATAAACTCAACTACATGAAAAACGTTCTGTGTTTTAATGAACTCTATCATTTTCCAATAATAATTATAAATTGATAAACGAAAATGATTTTGTACCTACATGAATTGAGAGAAGTTTTTATAAAATGTTACTATAAAATGTAAATCAATATTATTTAATGAAATAACCTAAATTACAACACTGCTGAGTAATCGTTTTACTGACTTAAATCCACGGTGATCTTTCAATAGCCCTTTACGTTCCAGGGTCACGGTTACCTGATAAGACAGTCTCGCAACCCCGTCCGGATGACATCCCCAAAACTTTCCATTCCTTATCCGAGAGGAGTGCAGTTTTCTCACCTTAGTTTCACTCCAGCATTTTCTAGGCCTCCCTTGGCAACGATTTTTTGTGAATGTTGCAATATTTTAATAATTTTCATACGGTCAATTCATACCATGACGCTGACGCATCGCTTCGCGCACTTTTTAAATAGAGCGACACAAAATCTAACTTTATATACTAAACGAAAAGATATACAATTCCAGTAACGCCTGAGTAAACTGAACTAATTATGAATTTTGACTTATCCTTTGTGTAACCCTACAGGGCTTACAAGAATTAATAAAACTAGCTATAAAACAATTGTTTTCTTTTTAACGCAGTTGCCCCAAAATGGAGCGAAGAACCTCAGAACTCATCCCTCCTGCTAGGCCGAGGAGGTCACATATCCTGCAGCGCCAACGGCTACCCGCAACCACAAACACACTGGTTGAAGAAAGACAGTAAGTATTACCTCAGCTTCGGTAGTAGTAAAAATTTAGTCATTAAAAATTTCATTGTTACAAAATTTCATTGTTTAAAAAATACTTACGATAGACGAAGTACTCGTGAAGACGAATCAAACAAAACTCGATCCGTCTTATTGCAAAATGGGGTTTAACTAAAAACCCTGGTTTAAATTTCATAAAACTACGGCGTACACAAATTGGGGTTTAGCGAAGTGGCAAATTGTCGTTCGGCGTGGCGGTCTAAGGAGGAGGCCTATGTTCATATCATCATAAGCAGTGGACGTCTTCCGGCTGATGATGATGATGAGATTAATTGTTAATTTATCATTTAATAAGGAGAGATTTAAACCATGGTTCTGCAATTAAGCCTGGACTTGATGTCCAGGTTTTAACCAAGGTTTATTTCGTTTTTATAATTAGACCGGATGGATTTTACGGCGTTTCATTACAAAGTTCCTATAGCCAACTTCCAGTTCTATTAAAGGACACCGTAGATTTTAATCAGTACGAGTCTGACAGCCCCTCCCGGGGTGAGAGGACTCATTTGATGATTTCAACTCGTAAAAAATAACTATATTGGGGTCGGCTTCCAGTCGAACCAGATGCAGCTGAATATCAGTATTTTACATCGAGCGACTGCCTATCGAACCTCCACAACCAGGGGGCCTAGGCTAGGCCTGGGTATCAGAATAATATGAGCTTTTGACAAACAGTAACGACTGCCAAAGATCATGACAGCTCTACATGCTTTCCGAAGCATGGAGGAAACTCGCTGTGTCAGATGGTCCACAGAACAACCTCGGCAAGCGCGGCTTAACCCGGCCTGTGCGGCTGTTATTATTTAGCCACGAGCTCCTCTACTAGAGGTATTTTGGTAAAAAGACAATGCCGGTTGCTCCTTAGAGCTATGACCCACCAAATAAAATTTGGCTTACAACTATACCAAATGTAACATTCTATTTGTGCTTTATCAGTTATAAGTAAAATCATGTTTTATATGTCTATAATCCTGCCGTATCTGTTTAATTGGATAAAATATCACATTTAGGTTAGATACCTATGTCGAGCATACGTTAACGTCACGTCCCTATTTTCACAATGCTGGTCTAGCCACAAAGCACACACAATACAATACTAACAATCTTGACGGATTACCGATGTTGGTGCAAGCTGTAAGATAATTCAAACACATTTATAATTTGTAATAAACAAACACAATAGCCACCCAAAAATCAAATGACTTTGTCCATAATGCCAGTTGTGACATTTTGACACAAGGATAAAATACACAAACAATATACAAAATGGACTGCGCACTCATGCAATGAGGATGAATAACTCAGAAATGAGGAGATTCGTAGACGAACCAAAGTAGCCGACATAGCCCAACGAATTAGCAAGTTGAAATGGCAGTGGGCAGGCCATAATATAGCTCGCAGAACTGATGGCCGATGGGGCCGTAAGGTTCTCGAATGGAGACCACGCACCGGCAAGCGCAGCGTAGGACGTCCACCCACTAGGTGGGCAGACGATCTTATGAAGGCCACAGGATCACGCTGGATGCAGGCCGCTTACAACCGGTCCTACTAGAAGTCCAAAGGAGGCCTATGTTCAGCAGTGGACGTCTTACCGCTGATAAGATGATGATGATGATGATGAATAGGGTAGGTAACCAAAATGAATGTTATTACGTTTTTAAATATTTCTTAAAAAAACATTTATAAACGTAAAAACAGTAGTCCGCCGGTGTGGGAGCGGGGTCCAAACTACCGGTGGTTAGGGCTACAGAAACAGGTACCTCCTCACAATGCGGGCCGTATTTAGGAACACTGCCTTCAAAATCAGGCCCTTGATCCAACTACCTAGAGAGAGCCTTGAAAGGTATTCCTCGAGGCCCTTTGCCATCAGGCCATTGGCTGTGACGATAAATCGGCACAATGATAGCCGAGCTCACATTCCCACTCCGACAACCGCGCGTGCTAAGTTGAGATATTTAATTTATTCAGCTTTCCGTTCAGAAGGTTCTCGTCATGCGAGATGGTATCATCGATAATTATTTATCATTACGCGGCGCATCGATCTGTCTATCACAACAATATCAGGGACATTGGCGACAACATAAATAAAAAAAGAATATTGAAAAATAAACCTGAAAGCAATTTTAAAGCCGAAAAAGTAAATAAGGTTAACAAGTAAGAGTTGCCCGGGTGTCACCACTGCGAGGATCGCCCGGAGGACACGGTGGAGCATACGGTACAGGCCCAGCTTGGGCGGAGTACCGCCGTGTCCTCACTGCGGCGATAGGCAGAGACCTCTCGCGCCCAGCATTGGTTGCGGCTATGCTGCGGGGCGAGACGGAGTGGGAGGCGGTCGCTTCCCTCTGCGAAGCAGGGGTCTCTCTGACTCAATCGATGATTTTGCCACGTAAAAAAAAAACAGGTAAGAGTTATATTTTACTATTTCTATCCATACTACTTTCTGGGAATAGGAGGGAAGGGACAAGCGCCATCCCAGTTGCTCTTCTCTTTCGTCATGCTAATTATAGCAAATCAAAAAGAACCTAAACGGTGGCGATTACGGTTCATTTTTGGGTACTACGTAAATTGAAGTGCTCAGTCCAGATTTTATGATAGGGCTATGTTTTGATTAGGTATTTCCGAGTCAATGACGTTTCGTTGTACCTAATCATTCATGCTCAAATGTGAAATATTTTTAAGAGTGTATATTCATAATGTGATTTATATAAAAAAAACATTATTTTGGTTAAACACACTTATTGAAAATAATGTTTTATTAAAACTGAATATTGCATATTTAAATCCGAACAATAACACATTAAAAGGTGTCATTTGTCATTTTCTCTGCGTGTAGGTATGCTTAATGCGTAACGCACATGGCCGCGATGAAAACAGGAAATGGTTTTTGGGTTTTCGAAATCCTTTTATCACTAACTTTTTAAAAGCATCCTTTGCAGAATAACAATTATGTAATCAGGGGTCTTATTTTCATTTAATATTTTTCATTAGTTTATATTTCCTGTAATAAGGGCTGAAAGGTGGGGCAGGATCTGGCATTGTCATTTTAAGCTACAAAATTCGGAATTTCCAAGCTGCAGAAGAAAATATCTGATGAACGTTCCTCAAAAACCAGATATGCGCTGTTATTTCAGCGAGGTGAAAGCACAATAAAATACACGAAGACCTCACAGCAGTATTCTGGTTAAAATAAAAACTTAGTGAAATCTCAAACAGAATCTTGAAACTTTGCCAAAATTCCTGGAACTTTTTGTACGATGCTCCTTTAAGAGAAGTGTTTGCTCGTACAATCTTTTTAGTATTTTTCTTTCTCGAGACATAATCTGTTTAGAAATATCTAAGATGTGTACACTTTTGAGATAAATTTTATGAAAGTCCTGATATTCTGGTTTACGAAAAATGTAAAGTTGTTTGGATATACTTTTTAAAGTCAAAACATGAATTAATAAAGAATACAATAATTGCTGATACGTCAACCATATGTAGGTACGAGTATATTATTATGCTCTAGGGTTGCTATACTTAAAGTGTGCTCTACGGAGCCCTGACGCTCCGCTAAGCCTTTGTGGGGGCTCCACGAGAATACAGCTACCAAAACAAAATCGGTAAAGACTAGATGCCGAAACTGATATTTCAACTCTCTATGATCAAACTTAATATAAACCGATTAATGAAAAAAAAGAAACAGTTTCACACATCTATTTTTTAATTTTTTAATATAGTATACACTTTTATTGTAATGTGATTCCCCGTTATTGAAAAACACACGTAACTTTTTGTTTTATATCTGGGTTACGTCAAAAATTTTACTTTTCTAAAGGGTTCCGCCGCGAAAATGTATAGCAGCGGCTATAGGACTATCCTTTGAAAAAGATATCAAAATAGTATGTTTGATATTTATTTTGACTTTAATAAATCACAAAATAAGTCTTCTGGGTGGAGCAGAAGGGTCTATAATAAATAAAATCCACCATGCTTCTTCAATTCAGTCATATTAACCTGCTTAGACAGCACCGTGAGACACTCACTGACCCTTGAACGCGTTTAAGATAATTCGTGCGTTCAGATTTACAAAACCCTGTGATACTCATAATACCTTTTTTAAATTGTTGTAGTTGTATCAGAAACCTGGAGACCCGTTCTGGAAGTGGCTGGAGGTGGAGTCTTGAGTCTCTCCAACGGATCCCTCATATTCGACTCCGTTGCTTTATCTGACGCTGGGCTATACACCTGTCATGTGGAGAATGGGGTCGGCGAAGCTCTTAGTAAGACTGTGTGGATCTCTGTAAACAGTAAGTGTAAGATTTTTGTATATTTTTTGCTATACGAGTCATCATCTGCCTAGCCTTTTCCCAACTATATTGGGATCGGCTTCCAGTCGAACCAGATGTAGCTGAATATCAGTATTTTACATGGAGCGACTGCCTTTCGGACCTCCACGACCCAGCTACTGAGTAATATGATGCCCCATGGTAAAACTGGTTGTCAGACTTATGACCTTCTGACTAACAGTATCGACTACCTTTCGGACCTCCACAACCCAGCTACTGAGTAATATGATGCCCCATGGTAAAACTGGTTGTCAGACTTATGACCTTCTGACTAACAGTATCGACTACCTTTCGGACCTCCACAACCCAGCTACTGAGTAATATGATGCCCCATGGTAAAACTGGTTGTCAGACTTATGACCTTCTGACTAACAGTATCGACTACCTTTCGGACCTCCACAACCCAGCTACTGAGTAATATGATGCCCCATGGTAAAACTGGTTGTCAGACTTATGACCTTCTGACTAACAGTATCGACTACCTTTCGGACCTCCACAACCCAGTAACTAGGTAATACGATAACCCCTGGCTCCTTTTCCTTCTGATATACGAGTATTACGCCGGAAATAATGGTTTAGATGTAGACTAAACCATTCTGCAACAAAAATTTCTAACCTCGTCCATGTTCAACCCCTAAACATTATCCACATTCAACCGTTAGGGGTTGGTAAACAACATTTTGGAGTTCAACAAGAACAGGGTTAAAGATCGTGGAGGTCGTGTACTAAACCGAAATAATAATTCATTGTCAATTAATACTCTGTTCCTTTTTTGAAGGCGTCTGATTGGACATTTTAAGACTATTGTCTAACGAGCGTTCACCCATACTAAAAGAGAAAACGTTTTCCTGCCCCTAAATGTTATCCTATCTCAATGATTTCTTAGAATGCTTCTGACACAGTAAAAAACTAGGTTTTCTGAAGGTTTTCTGAAGGTCACCTGAAGAGTCGACAAACATTGAGAACTGTTTTTGTTGTCAATTCGGAAAAAACTAGGCAGATGATGGCGATATCCGCCACAAAAAAAAAGTACCTAATATTTAAACCGAAATAAAACGATCCCCTCTTTACCGACATCATTTATTCATGAGAGAGAATTACGATTTAAATTCATTGCCTACGTCATCCGAATCAACCTCAGATCGAGAGATCCTAATTAATTCTAACAACTTGCGAACTTAGTTCTTTGTGAAAGTTTGTTTTTCTTTCTCTCTCTTATTACTTGTAAAGAGATGTTGCTAAGCTCTTCCTTAACAAGTTGAGACAAATATACTTTGAAAACATGCAAATGTAAACGCTTTTGTTTAATGAGTAAAGCGGAAATTCGGTTGGGATTTTTTAGGGCTCCCTTTTATATGCTTTTTTTCATCATAAAAGTCACTTCACCATTTTCTGCAAAAATAATAATATGAGAGTATAATAGTGATACGGAAATCTTCCCGAGTAGGTCCCATTCGCCCTTTGACTGTTTTTTATGATATAATACAGTTATTATTTTCGTCTCTCTATCTTTATTGCTGTGGTTGTAAATGCCTTAGATATTGTCCTATAACTGGGAAGCCAGTAATAAAAATATTTCGTCTGAAAATCTTATTAAAATATGAGTAATAGTTTTATTAAGGGATGAAATAAAAGATAAATCAAACTGGGTAAAAGTAATTAAATGAAGACATTTTATAGTTTTTGCTATAGACAATAAAAAAGAGATATGTACATAATTATTACAACAAAAATAAATTTAATTTGTAAATGCTCTTCAGTTTTCAACGTACCTACTAAAATTTGAAGACATAGTAAATAGGTTTCTTGACTCCTCAATACGAGTAATAGATAATAACTTACTTCATAACTAACAATGCAGCTTATCTTTAAACCCTGGACCCACATAGACTTATCCTGAGCTGCATTTAAAGAAAGAAAAGAGGTTTATTGACACACAAAGGACAAAGAAACAAAATTATGTGAAGAAAAAAACAAACGGAAAAAGCAAAAATAAACAATTTAGTCCTGTGCGAGGCCAAAAGGCTTCTATCTCAGAATGTGCTGCGCCGTTTTCACAGTTGTCATGCCGCTGGTTTTCTGATAGGGCTCAAATGTAGGACAAATGCGTTCAAACTTAAGATGCATGATTATTGGTTAACGATCGTACTCTTAGGGCGACTTTCACCAACGGTTAAACATGTTTAAAATTTTATTTAAGCACAAAAAATAAACAATAGAATTTTGTGCTTAAATAAAATTTTAAACATGTTTAACTTTTGGTGAAAGTCGCCCTTAATCCCGATCAATGTATATTATAAACAATCAACTACTGAATATACCATCAATCAGAATCGTAAATATAATAATATCCATTGAGATGCAGACGTCAAAGAAAACAGAACAGGAATTTGGATGACGATAAAAAAAGAAATTTTAGACGTTACTGATTAAATCAATCAGTTCACACAAGCGACGTAGATTTGCCTAAGGCTGAAGTCAAACGAACGTAAATTTTTGAGTTGTTAGTTGCGTAACTTAGGTCAATTGCATAAAAATTAAAATTATTTAATTATTTTCATTGTCTGTATTCGTGGCCTATAATATAAGCATTACTTATCAGAGTCTCTAGAAAGAAGTCTTTCGCGACTCAAAATGAGTAGTCTGTACGATGGCTTGGGCTCATGTACACGATGCCGTCACCACGCCGCCACCGCTCCGCTAGCGCTCCGCCACCGCTCCGCAACCACTCCACCACTGCTCCTCCACTGCCTTAGACTGACAAAAAAATTTTTTTTCATCCAAACAAAATGTACTCAGTTGGATTTTTTCTTTCAGAACCTGTGACCTTTGACGTCTTATCAAAAAACATGACAGCTAAATTAGGCCAGCATGTCACAATTGAATGCCAAGCTAAAGGAGACGACCCCATCAGGATCATGTGGACGAGGAATGGGAAGCCTATCAATCCATTGACGCAGAGGTAAGTTTAAACAAATGAATCAAAAATTCATCATCTGCCTAGCCTTTTCCCAACTATATTGGGGTCGGCTTCCAGACAAACCGGATTCAGCTGGGTATAAGTATTTTACATGCAGCGACTGCCTGTCGGACCTCCACAAACCAGTAACTAGGTGATACGATAACCCATGGTAAGACTGGTTGTCAGACTTTAGAGCTTCTGACTAACAGTAATGACTGTCAAAGATCTACAAATGACAGCCGGGACCAACGGCTTTACGTGCTTTCCGAGGCACGGAAGAAACTCGCTATGATAGATAGTCACCCATCCACAGTACAACCTCGGCAAGCGCGGCTTAACCCGGAAGATCGGCCTGTGCGGCTGTGATTATTTAGCCACGAGCTCCTCTCAACAATTAAATCAAAAATTGTAATACGGAAATTATGGAAATTAACATCTTGTCCGATGATGGCTCCTTTACAATATGGATACAACATGAATCCAAAATTCACCAATATGCTTCATCTATTTTAGTACCTACTTAAATGTCATAGCATGTAGCAGTCAAACTTATAACTGACTGGCCTGTTGGTCTAGTGATTAGTGACCCTGACTGCTATGCCGGGGGTCGTGGGTTCGATTCCCACCCAGGACAAAATTAAATGTTTGTGTGAAGAGTACGATTATTTTGTTCTGTGTCTGGGTGTAATTTATCTATAATATTTAGGTATGAATTTAGAAATATATGAGTATGTTTATCAGTTGTCTAGTACCCATAACACAAGCTCTGCTAAGCTTGGGACTAGATGGCGTTGTGTGATAGTTGTAGAATATTATTATTATTAAGATTTCCCGCGATCGAATTGCAAGACATCGATGTCTTGGTAAAAGGTGAAAACTTTTACTAAAAGCTAAATAATTAAGTTTTTAAATAACGGTATTCTATTCAAATAAACATTTATTTCCTATACGTAGTACGTATCATTCTTAGAAACGTAGTGAAGAAAAAAAAACAACCGAGTCTTGTTTCTAAGTGTGCCAATTCCTTGAAAACTATATTAAATTACTTTAAACAAAGCTGACCTAGATCTGGAGCAGAATAAACAATGTCAATGAGATGTGCTAATTATCTCCACTAACGTTTTATTTATCTTATAACAGTAGCCTAGTTTTTTTTTTTAATTAAGACATTAGAAACGACATTTTTATACAAACTATTTTTAACCGACTTCAAAAAAAGGAGGAGGTTATCAATTCGACTGTATTTTTTTTTTTTTTTATGTTTGTTACCTCATAACTTGCGACTGGGTGAACCGATTTTCATTATTCTTTTTTCAATCGAAAGCTGGTGCTTCCCGTGTGGTCCCATTGTAACCATTTCAGGATCTGATGATTGGATCTTGGAGAAATCGAGGGCAACCCTCAAATTTTATTAGCTGATACATATTATAGTTTTTCGCAAATCTTATGAAGTAATTCAAGTACTTGCGTATAGAAATCATCATCTCATGAAGCTGAGCTGATGATGGAAGGTACAACTCCTCAAGTAAGAAAATTATGTTCGTGTTCGCATATCTCCGGAACTACAAGTCCGATTTAAGTAATTCTTTTTTTGTTGTACTAGGTATCGTTCAACTTAGGGAATACTGCAAATTTCATCAAAATCGGTTCAGTAGTTTTTGAGATAGGGAATGAATGAAAGAGATGTTAACGATGTTATTACCGGTGCTACGGATTACGAAATTCTAGTGCACATGTAAGAAAATTATGTATTTGACAAGAATGTTGGTTGAATATTTAAACTAAAAAGAGTAAAATAAAAACTTTTTCTAAAAAAAATGTGACCGCCTTCAAAAACAACCACAAAAAAGGGTAAAATAACCTACAAAACTTTTCTTTCGGAAGTCGGTGGCAAAAAAGACAATGAAATTAATAAAAAAAGTCACCGACTTCCGAAAGAAAAGTTTTGTAGGTTATTTTACCCTTTTTTGTGGTTGTTTTTGAAGGCGGTCACATTTTTTTTAGAAAAAGTTTTTATACACAAATTGATCAAGAATTGCAATTTAGGTAATAATCGTTGTGATACTCTTGTTATCAAATCTATTCATATAAAAATCAATGCCACTTCTCGTTGTAATTTTATAACTCAAGAACGGGCTCACATAACCAAAACAAATCTTTAGGCTTTGTTCAGACTATTTAGTAGATGGTTTAGGTGAAGTTTGCACAAAATCGGTCGAGCAGCTCTTCATTTATCACATTTTTTGTAACAAAATAATAATGTAGTATTAGTAATCAAATGGGTCCTCCATTTGATGTAAATCACCCTAAAAAAATGCTTACAACACACCCCCCCATTTTGCATCGGGGGTTAAAATGTTTCAGAATGCATACTACATATAATACAAACAGCTTGGCCAGAACGGATTGAAACGGAACTAAATTTTTTATATCTGACAGCGTTTTAAAATCTTTGATATTTGATGTAAACAAAGACCGCAGGTTTGTTAGATTTATTATGGTGGCATAAAACTAAAGTAATAAGTGAAAAAAAAAAACATTCAAAGTGCTGGTAGCGCGAAGACAGTGGCGACTTCCGATTTTCTACATTTTTATGTCAAGCTGTACTAACGATAATCGTACCTTTCAGAGTAAAAATATCAGAAGCCAAATCGGAAGATGGAATGACGAGTATACTGGAGCTGTTACAAACAGAAACAAGTGACGGTGCGCTATATCAATGCAGAGCCGGCAATCCTTTTGGAGCTGATGTGTTTAGCGTGCATCTTACTATACTGGGTAAGTGTGGAACGACTTTTGAACTATGGCGTTACATGGCATGTCTGTCTTATAAAATATAAGGCTGACCGCAGACTTGAGTCAAAACAGTTTTAAGACAGACTATTGCTTTACAAAAACCATGAATATGCGCACACTTAAAACAAAACGTCTCATAGACAATATTTTCTAATAGACACAAGAACTGCACAGCGACAAGTCTGACACTGAACAGTTTTGTTTCAGGTGAGCGGCGGCGGCGTGTCGTAGACAAAACAGTTTTGTTTATGTTTTAAGACAGACTTGTCTCTGTGAGACAAGACTGTCTTAAAACAGTTGTGACTCAAGTCTGCGCTCAGCCTAAAGGGTGAATTTTATCCTTACGAGCAACACTATCGAATAGTTTAATAATACAGGGTGTATAATATTTCAAAAATCAGCGGGTTAGATTCCTGGCTAGGATTATTGATTTTTCTAAAATTCTTATGATGCAGTTTTAGTTTTCGTCAAAATCGGCCTCGAGACTCCTTTCAATGTTTTGTGATATTCCTCATAGTTTCGGAAATAGCCATCCCCCAGTTGAAAAAATCTAATATGAGGAAGGTTAATAAGGTAGAGGTAATAATTAAGGTTCCTGTATATGAGGAACTATAATTATGGTTCATGTCCCATTTATAGAGTGAATAACAAAATGACTTTTGGCAAAAGACGCTGGAAGAAAAAAAATGTACAACTAAATAGGCTTTTTTATTTACCCCCAAATTTTTATTAGTGGATTAATTTTTATTTTTTCCCCAGTTGTGTTTCAATTTTCGAAAATCTTTGAATGCAGTTGGCTTTCTATTCAAAAATAAAGGAATGTTTCCTTTGAGTAAAATTTTCTATCTGCGGTATTAAGAGTACTTTCCCTCCAGGTGGCATTACAAAATTCCACCCTGTATAATGTGCCATTACATATAATGTAAAATTATTAACTTATTAACATGTAAACTAATAATCAACAGCAAAACACCCTATAAAACATAAACAACCACCCAATTGAACATAAATTACGTAACATGATTAACCAGCTCCCCACCGGACAGATTTAGTGGCGCATTTGCACGCAATCCGTTCAGTTTTAGCTTCGAACGTATTACCCCCGGTATTATCGTAATGAGATTATGGATTGAAACTGAAATTAATATTAAAATGTCAAATTATTGAATCAGGCGTTATTTTGCGAAATCCATGACATTATATGTTATAAAAAAATATAGTTTTAATTCCGCAACAAACTGTCCGCAGCAAATTTTGTCGCGGAATTATAGCTAGATACTAGCGACCCGCCCCGGCTTCGCACGGGTGCAATGCTGATATTAAATACACTACAGAAAAACTGTGAACGTTGTATATAAAAACATAGCGGCCCGCTCCGGCTTCGCACGGGTATAAATTATATAGACTATGTGATTGAAATCGATCCAGTAGTTTTGGTTTATTCATTAATGCCCGTGGCCCGCACGCGTGAAATTTGGAGTGAAACAATCCCCTTTTCCCTATACCATGAAGATTTCCTGCTATCTTTGGAATATCTAAATTCATACACTACATTTTTTACTTATTTACTTTTTACATTTTGAACTATTTATTTTATTTTTACAACATAATTATTACAGAATCACTACATAGTATAAAACAAAGTCGCTCTTGCCGCACCGGGCGGCCGGCCAGTACCGCCGCAAACGCTACGTCCCGCAATTTTTAAATCTGTAATATCTTCAAAAATATTCACTTAAATCATACGGTGTAAAGGGCCATATAGATCTATATTAAATGAACAATATTTCAAGGTATTTACTTGGTTAAGGATTAATGCTGTATTGGTTAAAATCGCTTCGAAAATTAGCCATTATTTGTCATAAAAAGTAAATGACAAAAAAAAGTTATTGTGGGTTATCCATAAGAGATAGACATTATACCATCGGGGACTTTTCTGTAGACCTTTTCAATGTGTACAATACTTAGTACATTATTTTGATAAAACTCGTAGGGTTCAGCCTGCGTTTGCAATGTAAGCGGAAAAAATGTAATTATTTACGACATCACATTAGAAACCTCAAAAATAACAGTACTTCTCCACTGTTTAATGGATGTTATTATACATAAAAACCTTCCTCTTGAATCACTCTATCTATTAAAAAAAACCGCATCAAAATCCGTTGCATAGTTTCAAGCAACGGATTTTGAAGATATAAGCGTACAAAGGGACATAGGGACAGAGAAAGCGACTTTGTTTTATACTATGTAGTGATAGTGATTTTTCATAACATTTAATTAAAATGTCAATTTACTTGGTTGGTGTAGCCGGTTTGACTGTTGAGCTTATAGCCAAGGTTCAATTAAATTACATTCTGTTAGGAGTTGGGTAATCATCATCTTCCTGCCCTTATTAAATTTTACTTGGGGTCGGCGTAACATGATTTTTCTTCCATTCTCCCCTATCAGTACACAGTATCATTTACTCCTTTTTCTTCTATATCATTCTTTTGAAAATCCATCCAACTTTTCTTTGGCCTTCCTTTTCCTCTCTATCCATCAACATTCATACTCATCACTCTCATAATCACATGAGTGTCATCCCTCCTCATCACATGCCCATACCAAGACAGACGGTTCCCTTTATTTTGTTCTAAAACAAGACCAGGTCCTGGTCTAATTACCGATGTGTCAATATACACCATAATTGTGATTCCCCAAAAATCTTTCAGCAAAACCTCTTGCTCGTGAGCTTACGGGTAGCTCGCCGTCTGATCAAGGACCATGCCCGGGTTGACTGGGCATCGTGTTCCACTCGCGTCAAGGAGCCGTCAGCATTACTGTGACCCTGGAATTAAAAGGGCAATTAAAGGGACACGGTGGATTTTAGTCAGTACGAGTCGGACTCGTAAAAATCTTTCTAATCTGACGGTTCCATCCGCTCCATCCAGAAGAAAGAAGTCATTTGATGATTTTATGAACTAAAAAAACAACGAACAATAATCTATTAGTCACTAAAAACCGATAAACCGTACCACAGGCTTCACCCAAACCAATTAATGTCGGCGGCCACAATTAACGGCTCCCTATATCATACTATATCATGCACTAGCTTTAAATCAGCTATTAGCTGGGACTAGTGTTTGCAATGGGCAGTGGTACTCCAATGGTAACTGAGGCTGGTTGTCAGATTTATGAGCTTCTGACTAACATTAACGACTGTCAAAGATCTACAAATGACAGCCGGGACCAACGGCTTTACGTGCTTTCCGAAGCACGGGGGAAACTCGCTATGACAGATGGTCACCCATCCACAGACCAACCTTGGCAAGCATGATTTAACCCGGAAGATCGGTCTGTGCGGCTGTGATTATTTAGCCACGAGCTCCTCCCCGAACTATCCAAACATAAATAAAAAATATTCGTAGCTTTGTGTCAAAGTATGAGGCAATATTTCTCGCAACATTCACGCGAAATTCGGGGAACCAAATAAAAGCTTCCTTCGTCCATTAGTTAAATTAAGGTTACAAAATCACACAACAAAACGTGAAAAACGTATCCAATAAGGGAAAAATCAAGTAGTACTCGTAAATACAGATATTTTATTGAATGAGCAAAATACGCTCATAGACTGTTCATATTCTGTACAAAATTAAAAAGATCAACTTGAGTTCGATACTGTGAAACATGCCATGATTATCAACGACGATATAATACTAGACTATCTATAATACACGATCTAAGGAACAAAAACTATTCTGTCAACTCGCTGAAGTACTACGTAAGCGAGGGGGACGGGGTCCTGCGTTGTGATTGGCTAACTCAAGGTCTGTTCTGTCTCAACGTATGTTTACGACTCACAGGATTGGTCGAAATTAGACGGATATAAGACTTTTTTGCCTAATGTGTTGACAGACATCGGTCCCCTGTTATAAGGAGTTTAGCATTATATCGTCGTTGTGATAGATCATCATCGCCGTGATTGTTGTTGTTCTAGTCCGTGCAAGTTCAATTTGTTATTTTTTTAATTTATTTTGTACTTTGTATCTTTAACAAACCTGACTACTAATTCACTGTCGGAAAGGACTTCTTCACATACGAAAAAATATGAGCATTGATTATGATCACTACGATTGCTGAAATCGGGTTGACGATTTCAAAATCTAAAGCACAACTCGCACAAGTCCACGTTTCCTCACAATAATTTCCATTGCCATTGTTAGTCCAAAATAGACTTGGAAACTACATAAGAATCGAAAAAGTCATATTAATTGAACTCGAATTTGATCCCAGTATCTTGTGCATAGGCGAGGCCTATTATTGGGCAATGGGCATTGTTCATTTTTTTTAATATGCTGTAATTGAAAAACGATTTCGAGGAATAGCGTTACTGATCATTATGTACTAATTAAAAATGAAAAATATTCATATCTCATTGATATTTTTAATAAAATACGTTTGACCTTCCTTGCCCTTCAAATGTTTAACACCTTCTTCAAACCTTTGGCTGTACACAGTTTTGTATCTTTGCCTCAGAAAACAGAAAATATAAAAAATATAAAACCGGCCAAGTGCGAGTCGGACTCACCCATAAAGGGTTCCGTAGCAGCAAGTTAAATTCTTGTAGTTGGTTGTAACTTTGCAAGGTAAATTGCAGTTTACGATTTATTAAAAAAAAAAAATAACTCGATCTCGTTCAAAACAATTTTCAATTGAAGTTTGCATGGTAATGCACATCAAATATTTTTGAAGTGAAAACTTCTTTAGCGGCGTTGTACACTTTTTCTGTAATGGGTAAAAAATTTAAAACTCGCGTCAGGGTCACGTGACCAAAACTCGCGTCAGGGTCACGTGACCCTGATCGAAAATGAGTAAGACGTCATTCAAATTAAAAATAAAACATAGTAACAAAAAAGTTTTCACTTCTACCGGCACTCCTGGAGTGCAACCTTTTTTTTTTGTTTTATCATTCTCTTAGTTTAGAAGTTACAGAGGGGGGGGGGACACATTTTACCACTTTGGAAGTGTCTCTCGAGCAAACTTTTCAGTTTAGAAAAAAAATATTATGTTTGTAACCTCAATCAGAATAATAGTACTACCTCAATATTATTTTCCTATTCATAGATATCCCACACGAATGGGTAAGGCGAAAAAAAAATATTTTGAGTTTCAATTGTTACTTTCTACCCCCAAAATTCTTTTTTGTTTTATTTTTGTGTGAAAGTCCGCGGTTCACATAATACATCTACCTCCAAAGTTTCAACTTTTTATCGAAATTATAAGAGCTATCTCTTATAATTTCGACAAAAAGTGGCTGTGACATACGGACGAACAGACAGACAGACAGACATGTCGAATCTATAAGGGTTCCGTTTTCTGCCATTGGCTGCGGAACCCTAAAAAATAAGTGACAAGTATTTTCCAGGGTTGTCAGGCATAAGTACCAATGTCTTGGTATACATACCAGTTTTCAGTGTCACGTACCATGTACCAAGAAACTCGAGTACTCGAGAAAAAAAAACCAAGATTGGACGTTGACCAACAATACAGAATAAACGACAAATTTTAGGGTGCAATCGAGTATTATTATTATTATAGCCTACAATCTTACAAAACAAAAATATTAAAAGTAAGTTTACATTTTTTTCCCTCTCTTTTATATATCTATATATTATATTATGTATTATTAGACACCGATATTAAGATTGTCTTTCGATTTCGCAAAGGCCTCCCCTGTAGCTTGCCACTCCTTCCGATTATGGGTCATCCTCCTCCAAGTAGCACCAGCCATCTTTCGAAAGTCGTCTTCCCATCTTAGGCGTTGCCTTCCTTTCTTTCTTTTGTTATATCTTGGACACCATTTGGTTACGTCCTTAGCCTATTTATTATTAGTACTCCTCAACATATGACCTGCCCATCTCCATTTCAATTTCCTTATGCAATATGTGATTTCGTTGATTTTAGTTTGGTTTTGTCTCTAGTTTGATTTTGTCTTTTAACTTGTCGTTGAGCATGCTACGCTCCATGCTATGTTGACAGGGCTCTAGATTTCGCATAATTTGTTTAGTAATGCTCCAAGTTTGACATCCATACGTCAATATAGGTAAAATGAAGAAACCCGTGTATTTTTGACAACCTTGTGTGACCAATATCTCTTCCACGCTAGCTGTACTCTGTTATCTATTTCTTTAGTTACAATCGAGTATTGCTTATTAAAAAATCTCTTTTTTTTGCCAGCAAAAGATAAAAAAAATATATTTCATTCGTATTTGATTTTCGACACATTTTACCGATCACATCACATGTGGCCGTCTGACATCCCTGATGAGAAAATCAGGGATGTCAGAGGGCCACTGACAAGTGTCAATTTGTAAATGTCAAAGATGTAAACAAACAAGTTTTTATTGTAACTGCAAATTTCTTCATTATCTCGGTTAAATCTGTTAAATCTGCATCGGCAATATAACATAAACTACAAGTAAAATAAAATATAGGAAGTGCTTTGTCCCAGCTAGCAACAATAATACTAATAATAATCCAATCAACATTTTGTTCGTACTAAAGAAGATTTGAGAGAAAAGTGGTGTTTGATGACGGTGTGGAATGTTGAAAGGTTTATACAATGTACTGTTGCGAAGATCACTTTGATGTTAGTATTTCAGAAGCCTTAGATTCCTTTGTATTTTCATCTAGGAGCTAATTTTGTTTTGTAAATAATAACCTAGCGGGATGTAAGTGACGTTTAGACAGTTGACGTTGTGTTGACAGTTTTTTAATTTTGCTCTAGTAAGGAAACGGCACAACTTTTAGGCCAATGGTGACGTCACCTACCTCAAAAATTAAAATATTAAAAATAAAAAAAGTATTGAGCCAATCATTAAAATATTCAAATTAGTTTCTCAAAATGCTCTATATTTGCAGAAAATAAAATAAAATCGAATGTTTAAAAAATTAAGACAATCCCCATTGCGTTATCGTGTCAATATATAGCAAAAAAATCTCTTTCAGAACCCCCAGCTCCACCAACAGACCTATCAGTGGACTCAATAAAGAGTAGATCAGTGAAGCTTTCGTGGAGAGATATGGCCAGGTCTCTGACTCAGTTCTACAGCCTCCAGATCAGTAGCAGTCAAAGATTGTCCTGGAATAATGCTAGAGTTATTAATATTACTAGGTATGTATGTAATTTAGATCATGCTATCAATAATTATCCTCATACGCCTGGTTCCCATTAATTGAAGAGGTAAAGGTATCAACCAATCGCATTGATTGAAATCTACAACATGTTTCTCCTGCGGTTTTTCTATCGTACTTATTTTGTTGGAAACTGGAACACACATTTTTACTTCCAACATGTTCACATTTTTAAACTATGCAACTCATAAAATAATTCGAAACATTTGACATGTTTGACTCAAAATAAAACAGTCAAATTCCACATTAAACTTTCATGATAATAAAATTCCTAATCCTCGAAACAGGTTTCTAACAAATATGAAATAACATTTTTGGATCAACTGTACGCAATTTCAGAATTACTCTTTACCCTATGTGTTCCACAAGGCACGATTCTAGGTCACACGTTGTTTGAAACTTTTTTCGTATTTTTTATTTCAATAGGTTAGAAGAATTACGACACAGTATAGAAGTGGAAGATCTACTGCCAGCAACAAGTTATACTGCAAGAGTTGCAGGTGGAAACCAAGCAGACCTCAGCCATTTTTCGACTCCTGTGAGATTTACTACTACTGAAGAAGGTAACAGAAAAAATACTTCCGCATTACCTCTTCTGTTGATTTTGGACCAATTTATCAAGACGATAGATGTCTTTATTGTGATTACCCATGTATTTTTTACTCATATCTATGGATTCGTTTCCATTCTAAAAATATAATTTTAAAGAAAAAATATTCTCTGATTCTTCATAATTCTTATATGGATGGGAATCTTCATCCATACTCATTTGGTTTTACGGCAGATCCTTTAGTTTCACAGTTTGCATATAAAGTTCCAATCCGTTTATCATCAAGATTTTATTCCACTGCTCGTCATGGCCATCAGAAATACACTCAAATAGATTGTTTAGCGCCTGTAAGGCTCTAATTTCTGTGACACAAGCTTTTTCCTTTTCTGTGAGAGAAAGACTCCATCGTGTAATCATTTTCAATATCTTTACACCAGCACCATCATCACCGCCTCTCGGAGTACAACTAGAGCAAACAGAGTCGCCTGGAGAACTTAGAGTAAGATGGCTACCTCCACCTGCAGATACACATAACGGACTTATAATAGGATATCGGTTGAAGGCTGTGCCACAGTTGACGGGTATCAAAGGTATGTAGAAAGGCATGAACTTTTGACTAGTAGTGATCAGAAGAAACTGTTAGGAATTAATATCAACTTATAGTCTGTCACTAGGGCCACACTAACAGGTAATGCTGTTAATTATCCCGTTAATGGACGTTTAAACGACCATTTAAAAACGATTATCGCTATTAAGCGATTGTCAAACAGACAGGCGTGAAGAACGCGAAGCGAGGCATTTTTGTTTGTAATGTAAACGAGTAACGAGGAATTGTTTGAAGCCAGTCACATAGAGATAGACCTATCGGATCGCTTTCGCTTTTCTTTGTGACTGGATTCAAATAATCTCATACATTACAAATGAAAACGCTTCGGATTGCATTCGCTTCGCCTGTTTGACAATAACTTAAAAACGGGAAATGCCGTTTGTGGCATGGAAATTAAAAAAAAATGAGTGTCGCGTAGCTAAATTTACACATAACTAGACTATCATGTTGGAGTAGATCATTCTCCTTGTTACGTAGGTACAGCAGGCTGTTGAGAATACTCTTAGAAAGTAGTTTTCATGCTCCAAAATATCCCAGTAGCACAATTTTAAAGAACTAATACACCTGCTTTAAACTAGCATGATAAAAGAGCATGCTTATGAGCATACTTATAGTTTACATTTAAATTAGCATGCTCATTATTAGCAAATGGTTTCGATACACATGCTACTAAGTAGCATTTGCTTAAAAGTAGCATGCTCTCGTGCTTTAGCATGCTAGTTTAAAGTATGTATATACCTTTATTTAATAATTACAAAATCACAACTGTCAGATAAAGTCATGTCAATATGCACAAAGAACCCACTCTTTATTGACTTGACACTCCACTGTCAATAAGGATTATTTTCCAATGGCCGCGACAGTTGAGAAAGACGCTCCACTCTTATTTACTATCAACTTGTTTTTTTCCATTAGTGATGTGCAATCAAAGTTTAAATTATTTATTTCTAGAAACTGAAGAAACAAGCGATAAGACGATTAAAACTGCATCGTTGTACGCTAAACAGGAGACTATTGTTTCCGGATTACTCAAGGGAGTCAGGTAAATGATTGTACAATTCATTAAATTACACCATTGCATTGCACTGAGAGATTGAGAGAATTTCCCTTTCTTTCTAACAATTACGAATAAGGTACACCTCAGATCAAAGAAATAGGCAAATAGAGCGTTCAGAACACGCGAGTGGGTCAAAATCAAAATCGAATACAATAAGTCGCGACAGTACCAAGCTACGCGTCGTACCAAGCTACGCGTCGATGTTGTTTTTTGCCAAAATATGCCGTCTCGTGTCTTTAACCATCGAAAAAGTTGTTCTCAAAAACAAAGAACACATTATGGAATGTAGTTCAATTTGATTTTGTATTAACTTTGGTGGAGACATTCGCGTGTTGTGAGCGTTCTATCTGCCTATTTCTTTGATCTGAGAGGTACAACAACACTTTCTGCTAAATAATTTACTTTCTATCTGATAGAGGTAGTGACTCGTGGTTTAAAATGACGAAATTCTAATATTTTGAAGAAAGAGAGTGATGTATTATAACTGTAAGTTGTATTAAGTCAGAAATATTGTCCACTATTTCTTTAAGTTTTTATTTAGTTCTTTGTGTAAATATTGAATTTGTAAGTTCTTAGTTGTTAATTCATCATCATCATTCTGTAATGTTCCTGTGAGAGGGAGTGGGCCATAATCCACCACGCGGGCCCAGTGCGGGTTGGTAGATGTCACATGTCTTCGAATTTTTGGTTCTAGGACAGGCCGGTGTCCACACGATGTTTTCCTTCACCGTTTTGAGAGCAGTGGTGATGAAATAATTTACACAAAGTAATGCGCCTGGCGGGGTTCCAGCCCACGATCTACAATTCGTAAGTCGGGACCGATACCACTGGGCCACCACTTCTCCTTGCCGTGATTGGTTGTTAATTAAAATATTTCAATGAAATCAGCTGATGCAATATTGTTAAAAAGTTGATTTAAAATTTTGTACCCAATATCAATCATCCATGGTCTTTCTCTTTATTTGTTTTTTAATTTACATCAGTTCAATTGCTATGTTCCACAAAATTCTAAAATATAAAGAACGTTAAAGTATAAATCTACATCTATTTTCCATTCAATCAGGTATGCGGTGTCGGTAGCTGCATTTAACAGCGCCGGGTCGGGACCTTTCTCAGTTCCGCTTTTCCAAGATACCCGGGAAGGCGGTAAGTGATATTGATGATCTAACGAAATCGTATCCTCATATGGGTTTAAGAATAAAGACTGAATTTATATGGGGTGTGAAAGGAAGGGAAATAGGAAACAAAAGTATTTGGTATGGAAGTATTTTTTATCTTGTAATTCGATTGGTAATAACATTGACTGTTTCCTTTTCACAATAGTTTGCATGTCGACGGCATTCGTCAATATAATTCACAATAAAAAAATACAATCCATCTTACCACAAAAAATAACCAACTGTTGAACGCGTGTCTAAAAAATTGTAACTGCAAAACGACCCTTATATCAACGAGAAATGCTATTTTGACATTGACAGTTCATTTTTTTTGTGGTAACATGGAATATGTTTTCGTGGAACGAAACGGTACTGTGGTGGAAAAGAAATGGCCAAAATTCAGTATCAAATGACCTTCTTGTTCATTGATTTTTGACACTGCGCATGCAGTGGTACTGAGACGTCAGATGGTTTCAACTTTACCGAGGTCTATCTGTGTACAAAACTATTGTCTCATAGTCAAAGTCAAAGTCGCAGTCGTAGTCAAAGTCGAAGTCGCAGTCAAAGTCGGCGCCGGCGTAGTACCCGGTGCGGGGAAGCAAAAATGTATGAACGCCGGCGCCGGTAATTGCAAAAACGAGCCATACGTTTTATACATTTTTGCTTTCCCGGCACCGTCACCGTCACACCGTCACCGTTGCCGTGCCATCTAATGGAAAAACGCCCATTGGGACGTCAGATGTTAGGTACACATCAAAATAAGCTGCTTTTTAAAAACTCACTCGCTTTATCTTAATGCTTTTACTATTCACAAAGACTATGTTATATTGCGACAATCCATTCTATAATCAAACTCTTGAAAAGTACTTTAGAGTTGTTCAGTAAAACTTCGGGTTCGTCTTTCTAATTTAGTTTGTGTTACAATCTTATTCCGCTAGGATCAATTAGTCTTCATTAGTCCTTCGTCTGTTCCGGTTGGCTTTTCCTTATTTCATTAGTTCAGGTAGTAATTTGGAGTACAAATTTCGATGGCTACAAGACTGTTAGACAATGATAATATAAACTGTAGATACACTGTAGATAACATACCTATTATTGGAATCAAATATAGCAGCTCACAATTTAGGACCCATTAATGTTAGTAGTCATTTATACCCGTGGTGCTAGGCAACTGGGCTTCTCCCAGTTGTAATGTCTCTTTGTGCCTATTTGCCTTGTTCTGTTCTGTCTCCTGCTTGCATGGAGGGAAGTGGAAACATAGTTTTCCTACTCCTCCACTATTCTTTTCTGATTAATTTCGTGCAGGATCCAAGACAGGTAAATTCATTCTCCGGGACACGTCGAGCTTCATTGTCTCGGCGCTTTTCTGGTGGTTGCCACTGTTGATTCTGGCTTTCAGGAGTTGCTGTGGTTTGGGAATAGTGTGGTGGGTTTGTCCCAAAACTGTAGGTACGTTGTCCGCACTCTTAAAATGACAACATGAATTGAAGCTAATTGACCACATCGCGATTAGTTACGCCACTCATGCGCTCGACCAATGAGCATGTAATTTGACTATTACTTATCCTGTGACGTAACTGAAGATGTATATTTCTGTCCCTCTAGCAACAGTTATCCCGCCGTACGGTGTCATATTTTCTTTCTCTTTCTTCACGCGTGTATGTAGTTCTAGTATTTACGCCGTTTTTAAGCGCCGCCGCGATGTTCGTTCATGACGTGTCTTTATATAGGGTGACTGGTAATTAGTGAACGATTCTGAAGCACGTGATTGTACTCATGATAACCAACAACTTTTACTATGGGAACAAACCCGAAATCATGAAAAAAATATCAGCTGTTCAGTACATTAAGCAAACATAAATGTACTGAACCTACCCATCCTAAATAATACGTCATTGCTGTTAGAGAGTTTACATAATTCATGTAAAGGCACTCCCTCACCGCGAGCATTCATCTGTAATGCAACGTTACAGATTCAAACATTTCAACAGTGAAAGAGGAAAATCGAGCATCAAAATGCGCACCTTGTAATGGTACAAAACGAGTTTATATCAATGAAGTAGAAAGATCGAGCAATACAATGCGCACCTGGTTTCAAATCTATACTAACTGTACGTGAATGCTCGTCAGTCAGGGTGGAAAACAACTCGAAAATTATCCCACTGGAATATAATAAACTATCTGTGTATCAAATTTTAGCCAAATCTGTTCAGTGGTTTTTGCGTGAAAGAGTAACAAACATACCCACATACACATACATACATGCTCACAAACTTTCGCATTTATTAATATTAGTAGGATTTATTCTAAGGAAATAACGTTGATGTTGTTTCCTCTCTATCAGCTATTGTTTTTTATATAAACTTATCCACCCATTCAGTTTTATTACACTTTTTTCTTTACTTTTTCTACAAACGATTTCAATAATCCTTCTCAGTCCAAAATAGTCTTAACACTCCATTAAGGAAACTTTTTTAACATCCCAAAAAACATTTTCTACCCCAATTTTCAACTTTAAATCTCCAAATTAGCCCATATCAGATAAGCTACCATCTTCAAGAACATTATCACTTCGTTCATTGTGAGTTACTCGAGAACGTTATCACAGAGTAGTAGAATAAGAAGGTTGACACGCATTTATTTATACGGGTCGACTTTTCCGTTGGTCCCTCGAAAAATGATAAGTAGACTGCTACAGAGCGACGCGCGACGGTACAAGAAACACCTAGCTTTGTGATAATTACTCCTAATAGCGACATTTGTGCTTATTCGAAAACAATTTAAAAGCTTATCATTATTTTTCTGCCCTTATCCCGTTTTCCTTGAGATCGGCACAACACGTTTTCTTCTTTCATTCGTCAGACATTACTTATTTACAACTTTTTTTTTGGTTCGTATCTTTCCATTCTTTGATCTTCTTCTCCATTCATAGACTTTTATAAACTTCACTCTGTTAGTCACTTGCGCGTCTTGTCTCATCACAAGTGTCCATACCAAGACAGATGACTTTCTTTCAATCTTTTCTTTAATAGGTGCCATTTCGAACTTTCTCCATTGAGCATAGTGAAAGTCCTTGTCACTATCATACATCATCATCATCAGCCGGAAGACGTCTACTGCTGAACATAGGCCTCCCCTGAGACCGCCACGCCGAACGACAATTCGCCACTTGCATCCATCGGTTGCGCGACCCTCACGATGTCGTCGGTACACCTAGTGGGAGGCCTGCCTACGCTCCGTCTTCCGGTCCGTGGTCACCACTCGAGAACTTTTCTTCCCTATCGGTTGTCAGTTCTACGAGCGATGTGGCCTGCTTGACTATCATACACTAACAACTACTTCACCTAACTTTTTCATCTCTGCTACACATACTATCTTTTTCAAAAATTAAGCCTTTTTTTATTTTAATGCTAATCTTTGCCCATATTAATATGACCCATCTTGTATGACAGAATAATTTTACAGTGGGTCAAGAAATGCTGGCTTTCTTCATTAATTGTATAGAGTTGACCTTTTGTTTGCACAACTCGAGATGTAATCTAACATCAACTATGTAAATTGGCTAAAGTTTGCCAGAACAAACTTGGCCTCGTAAACCTTTATCGTGTTCGTTAGAATTCTTGGAACTTTTATGTTATTGTTATGATCACCCTAACCATTTATGATTTGTGTTAAGACACTTCTCAGGTCGTTTACATTATTGTTTTATGTTTTTTTTTTTTGGTAAAAAAAAGGACTTGGAAGTGATCCAATCAGCGCGGTGAGAGAGTGTGCCATCAAATAGAAGCAACTCTACCAAGGTCTGTCTTTAGATGGGTGGGCACGGAAGCAACGTTTATCGTGGTCTGTTTTTGGATAGGAAAGCAAGTTTAAGCAACGCTTGTTTTGTATGTCTATGGATTGGATTTCCCGAGAATAAAGCCTCATTTAGACAGAGCAAGAACTCGCATGCGAGTTTCACTACAATGCGTAGGCAGGCCTCCCACTAGGTGGACCGACGACATCGTGGGGGTCGCGGGCAGCCGATGGATGCAAGTGGCGAATTGTCGTTCGGCGTGGCGCTATAAGGGGAAGGCCTATGTTCAGTAGTAGACGTCTTCCGGCTGATGATGATGATGATAAAGCCCGCAATGTAATGCAATTTGCGTGCATTCCTGCATCGTCTAAATGAGGCTCAAGTCTAAAATCTCGAAGCAAATTGATGTTCAAATCAAAATAGTGACCCTTATACGGTAATATGTTGGATGAAGCACATTTTTAAGCAACTATTAGGCTTAATTAACACTGACACCAAAGAAGAACACGTTTCACATAAAAAAAAGAACAAACAAACCTACTTATTCTAGTATTTCTTCAATTCTTCCTAGAATTCTTGTTTGCGGAACAGAATAAGTACCTAGCTCATAACATCAACTCACAGTGCTTGGCTGAAACTTTCTTCAGCAAAACTTGAGGTTTTTCTTTAGCTCGTTTTCTACCTACTTTGTTTA
Source organism: Agrotis segetum (assembly GCA_036375495.1). Lineage (NCBI taxonomy): Eukaryota > Metazoa > Arthropoda > Insecta > Lepidoptera > Noctuidae > Agrotis > Agrotis segetum. Next base: position 188,199 of record JAQSVV010000031.1, read on the forward strand.
AGGAGAAAAGTTCCAAACAGTTTTATACAACGCCCCCTTCTTCATACTTTCCGAGGTTTTGTGTGAAACTTTCGCAGTAAAATGTCAGACAATTTTGAACCTAATTTCAGATGTTTGTTTTTAGTAGACTTTGTCTGCGGTTTTGCTTGGAGAAAATTTTACTGAAAATCTTAATCGCTGACTCAGCTCAAGCCACACTCAAGACGCCTTAAATCTGCCTCATTAGATAAAAAATGATGTACAATTTTTCTATAGATAAATTTACATGAAACACCTATGATTGCAAATACTCAGAAAGAATTTTATGTTAAATTTGAAGATCAACCAACTGCGGCTTAGAATTTGATTTGGTCTGTGTTTTAAACCGTTGTCCTGACAACTGAATCAGACTGAGCTGAGCTGACTTAAGGTGAGTTTTGGAATACGAATGAATCCTTCCAAAACTTATAGAGCTAGACAATAATGCAATCTTTTTTTTATCCTTAACGCCTGTTTTTGCCTGGCACCTTTTTGTGCCAAGAAAAATTGGATTACGAGTATGAATGCAATGGCCTTATTAGTAAGACGTCTAGTGTACTGAATCAGAAAGTCGCAGGATCAAGTTCTGCTCGCAATAAAATTTGTTTTTGTTACGTCTATGTAATGGTCTATCGTTGTGACGAAATTTATCAAAATTTTTGCAGCAGTTAAAGACGTATAAATACAACAAACAAACGAACAGACAGAATCAACTTTAATACTCTTAGTTTTATGATATTAGTCTAGTCTAATATTAAGTTTAGAGCCTAATATTTGTATAGTAACTAAATTTTAGGGAATTCAAAGAAATCAAAACTGCCGCCCACTCACTTGTTCGTCAGAAGTTGAAGTTTTCTTTGAACTGACTATGAACAAGTTTTAGTTTAAGACGTAGTTCTAAACTTCACAAGAAAATTATATTATTAAGAGCAATTTAATTTCATAACCTAATAATACACTGGTAAATTCATAATCGTTACATTTACATTGTACTTACGAGTAATATAAATGTAATGTATTTTAATAACTAGCTGTTGCCAGCGGCTTCACCCGTTACAGCTTGAATTATATCCCACGGGAACATTAAATTGGTATAAAAACTATCCTTTGTGTTAATCCAGGTAATAAACTATATGTGTACTAAATTTTATCCAAATCCGCTTAGTGGCTTTTGCGTGAAAGAGGAACAAACATACCTCCATATACATACATACTCACTAACTTACGCATTTATAATATTAGTAGGATTTAGGCCTGATTTTTCAATAGCCTGATAACCTCTAACTGAGGAATAAAAACGTCGGTTTGACAGCTTATCTATACAAAATATGTCAAACCGATATTTTAATTCCTCAGTTAGAGGTTAACTGGCTTATTCCGAACAAACTACATTCAGGTTTTCGCATACACTAATAATCATGTTGTATAATTTGGTGCTATATTTATTTCGCCTGTTAGTTGTTGACTTCAATCTGTACTGGTTGTCTACCATGAACTCCTAACGCGATCCAGCCCCCCTAAACAAGTCGCAAACGATAATCGTTAACGCTCGGTTCTCTCCAATAGATTTTCAACCTTATTCCTTCGAGTCTTTAGTTGAAAATCTATTTAGGATTTCTAAGCGTTAGCGACTGGAACGAACGACAACGCCATGAAATCTTCAATAGATTTTCAACTAAAGACTCGAAGGAATAAGGTTGAAAATCTATTGGGGAGAAGCGAGCGTTAACGATTATCGTTTGCGACTTGTCTAGGGGGGCAGTTTAGGCTGTGGGAAAGAGATGGCGCTAGACGACTTGTATAGCTCTGTCTCTTTCCCACAGCCTAAACTGTATCGCGTTAAGAGCTTGTGGTAAGGTCTCTGACTCCTCTAGTACTCATGAACCCTAGAATAAAATCAGCAAACTATACAATATTCTTAAGAACACAGTCACCGTATTTACAGCACAAAACTTCGTTAACAGTTTCATACATTTTGGTTCAAGTACTGTAATTCAGTAAATGTTTGACTTGAAAGTTCTTTGTAAAGATCATCGCGCAGTAAGAACAACTGCACTCGATAAATATCGGTCGCATCGTTAGGCATCTTTTACTATGAGAGTGAATTATTGCGAAAGTGCTTGAGATACGCTGAAAACTTGCTATATACTTGTCTTCTTCAATTAATTATCCGTAAATACAGAAATGTAGACTTTTTTTAGCGTAGTAAAATCATCAAATGAGTCCTCCCACCTAGGGCAGAGCAGGAGGGACTGTCAGATTCGAAATGATTAAAATCCACGGTGTCCTTCAATAGACCTTTACGTTTCGGGGTCATGGTAAGTCCCGCGACCAGAAATGCAGTCCTGACTGAGATAAACTGATTTTAAACGAAGTCAGACGTATGTATAGATGTGATTTGTTACGTTGCAAAAAAAGTGCTTTGGGCATGCCGAAACCTAGGTATACCTTTAGGGTTGTACCTCATCTGGCAGCACGGAATCCTCCTCCATCCTTTTCCGTCGCCCTTTCTCTTTCTGTCGCTTAGAACTGCCATTGGCTAGACCGAGACAATGCGATAGCACGCGGCCGCCTCGAGGATTCCCCCGCGTGCTATCGCATTATGCTTTCTGTCTCGGTCTAGCAAATGAAAAAGAGCGACAGAGAAGGAAGGGCGACTGAAAAAGGCGATTCCGTGCGGCCAGATCAGATCCAACCCTTAAAATTGATTCCTACTCAGCATAATGCTGTGCTAATGGGGGACCCACGGCACTGTGCTGATTTTCAGTGATCACATATTTACTTGACACACATTACTCGCGACGCGTCCCGTCAACATTATTATACTAAAAACATCTTAAACTCTTGTCAGGCATGTTATGAAAAGCAACTAGTTAGTTCACATCTCTGCCGCACCGCGCGCTGCAATCGATTTGAGGTGGAGCCACCGAGTTCACACATAGTGAAACACTGTGCGTCAGTCTTTATAAAGGGAAAGTTTCCTCTTATTATCATTACTGTGTTTTGTTTAACTGCTAACTTAAGGCGCTCCATTTATGTATGAGTTGAGGAACAAAATGGAAGCTGCTTTCGCTTTGTTTTGTTTGTAATTTGTGTTATCTTTACTATCTGGCGTATTCTGAATGTGTGGTTGTTTTAATTAAGGAGCTACTGGTATTGGTTTTAAGTGTGTTTTGGTTTGGAACAGAGGTTTTTGTTTTGTGTAGTTACAGCGAGAATGTTTTCCAGGAAATTAAAGCAAGATAATTATATTGCTCTATTCTAGGGACGATTTGTCGAAGAATTGACACGTGATGGTTTTTTACTCAGCAATTTTTATTGATCATCTTACATCCATCCATCATCTATATGTTTTTTTTTCTTTTTTTCCGGGACTTTTTCAATCAGGATTTTTTCTGTAGTCGTATATTTTGCTTTCTGAATTTGCAGTGGTTGGAAAAGTATAAATAATGAGCTTGATGACTTATATCAGTATCACGATTCAGTTGGCAATCTGATGCGTTGATTAGAACTGTACTTTACGCAGGATAAAATAGAACACATTTTCTATTGGTTCAGCTCCTGACGCACCATCATTGATGGAATGTGACGAAATGATAAGATATAGTGGGCTTTATGTTCCAAATAATAATATACATTTTCCTTTGCTCCCAGCTCCTGAAGAAGGTCCATCGTCAGTAGAATGTGGCGGAGTGACGTCATCAGCGTTACGTGTTAGTTGGCAGCCGATACCACCGCACAAACAGGCTGGCGCTTTGATTGGATATACTGTGCTTTATGCTGCTCAGGGTAAGGTTCAAATTATCTTGGCAATAATATACAAGTTTTTGGTTGACACCAAATTTTTTTATTAAGTACTTTATTTGTTGCTACTTAAGGCTGATTTCACACTTAACGTTATTTACCTTTGGCTCGTTGGTCTAGTGGTCGCAAGGGCGAATGCTGAGCAAGAAGTTCCGGATTCAATTCCCGGGTCGGGTAAAATGTTATTCAGTTTTTTTACTAAGAAAATCTCTGTCTAAGTTTTCAGGGATTACAGGCGTGATATTATCACGTTATCATGTAGAAAACTTACTCATAATTATTAATAATAATTATAAATAATTATAAGTAAGTTTTCTTAACAATTATTTATAATTACATTAAATAATAATACAAATAATTATTATGTAACGTAATTATAAATAATTGTTATCTAATATAATTAAAAATAATTACTATTTAATCGAATTGATTCTAGTTGCACCTTTTGTATTGCATGAAGTGTCAAATAAATTAATGTAAATAATTGAATAATAACAACTGACAACCTAAAATTTGCCTTCAAAATCTCAACACTGCAACTCTATATTTCTGCTCTCCTAAACAAAATATAGAGTCCAACCAACCGACGTCATTACCTTCCAGCCCGTTGACCACAAACAAAAACAGGACTCTACCGAACTCTACACAAAGCAATCACCACTGAGCCACACCGACTCTATCATTATGTAAATCTATCCAACAGGTCGACAATGGCTGAACTCTACGTCGCTAGTGACGGAACTTCGGCTACAGGGACTCTACAAATTCACCAACTACACCGTCAAAGTGGCAGGCTTCTCTAACTACGGGTTGGGGCCGTACTCCTTTCCTATTATCTGCTCTACGTTGCAAGATGGTGAGTTTTTTGGAACTCTATGTAGAGATTATATTGTATAATTAAGGTAATTTTCTTTTAAATATTTTAATTATTATAATTATGCATTATCGCATTTGTCACATCTAGATCATCTAGATCTTTGACAGTCGTTAATGTTACTCAGAAGCTCTTAAGTCTGACAACCAATCTTACCATGGGGTATAGTATTACCCAGTTACTGGGTTGTGCAGGTGCGATAGGCAGTCGCCTCCATGTAAAATACTGATATTCAGCTGCATCTGGTTCGACTGGAAGCCGGCCCCAATATAGTTGGGAAAGGCTAGGCAGATGATGAAAGTTTTTCTGTGGAATGAAAAATTTGATCGCGAGCAGGATTTGAACATGTGACCTCTGTATTCAGTACATTTGATGATTTTGCCAACTGCGCAACAGGGCTGCCTAGAATTCGAATTCATCAATCCATTCCTACAACAATAAAAAACGTTTAAAATTGATAAGATGTTTTGGTTTCGTTTTTTTATTTGATAGTTTATTCGAAAGATAAGTCTTGGATATTACTTTTTACTTTGATCAAGGTTTATCATTTAAGACACTTAATTATTAAAAACTATTTTTAAGACATGTCTAATATTGCCACAATTTTTCCTAATCAAATCATCAAATCTTTTTTTAATGTTTTGGTCTCAAGCAAATCATCAAATTTATTGGTCATCACTTTCTGTAAGTCCCTCTCACAGAAAGTGATGACTGAAACAAGTCAAAAAGTTGAACAAATGTAGAAGTTTACATATCATTTATTTTTCACTAGTGCCCGAAGCCCCAGCAGAAATAAAGCTGCTCGCTCAATCATCAACTACCCTCCTCGTGAGCTGGAAGAGACCACGACAGCCGAATGGAAGGCTCCTGCATTACACTGTGTACTGCAAGCCTACTGCTAGGTTGGTACAACTGTAGCTTCTAGAAACTTCTTTAAAAACCGCCTTACCACAAAAAGATAAACATCTGTTGAACGCTTGTCTAAAATAATAAATAAATATTCCACAAATATTCCACAACTATCACACAGCGCCATCTAGTCCCAAGCTAAGCAGAGCTTGTGTTATGGGTACTAGACAACTGATAAACATACTTATATATTTCTAAATACATACATATTATAGATAAATTACACCCAGACACAGAACAAATGATCGTGGTCATCACACAAACATTTGTCCTGGGTATGAATTGAACCCACGAGCTCCGGCATAGCAGTCAGGGTCACTAACCACTACACCAACAGGCCAGTAAAAATAGTGTACATAACTGCAAAACGACCCCTATATCAACGTGAGATGTCATTTTGACTTTGACAATCTTTTAAGACAAGTGTTCAACAGATGTTAATCTTGTGGTAAGACGGTAATTGTTCATCATCTAACCAACTCTGTTATCCCTTATGTATTTTTGTGTCCAATATGAGGCATGTTAGTGAAATTTTAAATAATAATAAACTAAACAATTTAGGGTGACTCCTAATTGGAGATCAAAACTTAATACCGTTATTGTATTTTTTTTGTATTCATTTTGACTTCACACTAATTAAGCTTCTGAGCCGACGATTCCCGTCACTAGTACATTACTACGCTCTGCGCATAGATCGTGCCTATTTTTTTGTTCCTTTTTTATCAAAAATAATGTTCTTTATGAAAGTTGTTTGTTTTCATGAGTAAAATCACGTCGAGTCACTTATTACCAGTCACCCTACATTGTCCTAACATTGCCACCGCTTTTCCTACCGAAAATGTCATAAACCTTTATCCACCAGTAACGACGGCCCCCAAGCAATAAGAGTGGATGTCCAAAGCACTGCAGAAGCCTACGAGAAGTCACAGACGCTGGAATTGAAGGGATTGATCGAAGGTCGACAGTACGATGTCTGGGTAACTGCTAGCACTGCTGTGGGAGAGGGTCCGGAGAGCAGGAGGGTCACTAACACTCCTTCGCAAAGAGGTACGTGTCATTTCCATCATTATCTCTTAGGGTTTCTTAACCAAAAGGATTTTTAAGACATCGTTATCCGTGTTTCACCAGGCTATACTGATGAAACACGGATAACGGTGTAACTATGAACCGTGATAGATAAACAGGTGTCATCGTACCACAAAATGTTAAACTTCTGTTGAACACTCGTCAAAAAAAGTGTAACTGCAAACGACCCTTATACCAACGTCATACAGTTGACAGTTCTTCTAGACGGGTTGTTGTAAGTTCGCCAAATAAATTACTACCCTCAAAAAAGTTTTGATCTTGTTCTCCTAGTAATTTCTGTTCAGATTCCACTTTGTGTCCTCGTTTTCAGTAGTTTTGTGCTGGATTTTATAATTTAATTGTTCTGCTATCCCTGTGCGGAAAAAAATGGGTCGAATGTACAACAAAAACCTTTGGCTAATTTACACATGATATTTTTTTCGTGGGGAATAATTTATGGCGAACTTACAACAACTCTTCTAGACAAGACAGTGTTCAACAGATGTTCAACTTTTTCTGAGCAAGGCGTTTAAATCCCCGAAAATATAAAAGCAACAATAATTTCATTTATCTTGAAATGCTGCCTCGCTATTTCGTCTTTATTTATCTCCGTGCGTTTGCAGACATGAATAAGGAAGGGATCTTGCGAAACTACTCGTAGGTAAGACAAATATTTGTGGGAACGATCGTAAGATAAATAGTTCGTGGAACATCTAAATAATATAGATGTATATAGGAAGATACATTCGTAACATGAAACTTGTGGGAATAGTTGAGGAACAAAATATCAAAGACTGTTGTGACTATTTTAGAAGAGACATTGATAACAAGAGTCTAAAATACTGTCAACTGCAAAGCGACTTTTGACATTGATATAAGGGTCGTTTTACAGCTGTAAAACGACTCTTTTGTAAGATGTTTAACTGTATAAAGTAGGCCCAGGTTATTGTTTTTAGATTTTCGGGGATTTATTTATTACACGTTTTTTTAAACTTCATTATGTTTAATTGGAATAAGTATTTGATTATGGTTTATTTTAAGTATTTAAACAGAAAATGGTCATTTTTGTAGTTTTAAATATGTATGAAGTTCTTTTTCATTCTTTTTTTTTTAAGTTTTAGGAATTTCTCCTGTGTCGTAGGTACGTTTAAATATAAACTCACATACACAAACACCCAGACTCGGAGCAACTACTTGTATATTAACATGCAAATAATTACTCCGTGCGGGATTCGAACCCGCTACACGCAGCACAGCAGTCCAATCGCTTAGCACCAATCGTGCAGGGGGAAAATTGACGAGTAACACGCGGGTGATGCCAAAACCAAAAGCTTGTTATTTCTACAATGACCCCTTAAGGCTTCCGTCTTCTTTTGCACAAAATTGAATCGCGTTCGGCCAGTCGATCGTACGTCAAATTTCGGGCTCCCTTCCCGCAATCCCCCGCATACATCCTGCCCACTGAATTATTATAAAACAATTTTGATACGGTAAGAACATTGCTCAACTAAGGATTATTTAAAAGGAGTTATAGAAATTTTTGCTTAATAAGGAGTTTTAATATGACTTGGTTTCAGGGTTGGAAATAAAAATAGTTTTTTTTCAAATTTATAAAACAAACAGTCCAAAATGTTTTAAATAAGTTTTTTTTTTTAGTTTCTGGTTATTTTTTCAAATTAATTCCACCTTGTTTGTTGATGTCTAAACGTATAAATCAGTTATGTTTCATTTCTAGACTATATTTTTTCAAATTTACCCTTTGAAATGATTTTTTTACGAAAAAAGATCAATGGAATAACATGTGATCTAAAAATTTTAAGCATTATTTCATTTATTATAGTGTCAATAAAAGTTAAAAATATGACATAACAATGGCATTAAACTCGAAAGGTTTTATGTCAAACTATTTAGACTCCTGAATATTAATTTATTTTCATTTTAATATGCATTCATCTGCCATAAAAAGTAGTTGAAACGGGTAATAAAAAACACTGTTTAATTTCAAACTGTTTTAAACAGGTGTTTTAAAACAACTTGTTTTAATTATGCCAACCCTGCTTGGTTTGTAATAATACGAGTATCACACAAGTGTTTTAATACTATTTAAATACTCTCATAGGTTAAATTCTGTTAGGTTTAATTTGTTAAACACAATCGTGTTTAACTAATTAAACCTAAAAAAAGGTCAGTGCAGCAGTCATGTTGGCAAAGGAAGATGCGGAACGCGTGAGAGAGAGGACAGCGTAAACCTTACATCCCAGCCGCAGTGGTTAACCCAGAACGTAAAAGGCTATTAAATAACGCCGTGAATTTAAGTCAGTACAAGTGTGACAGTATCTCCCGCTTGGCCTGGGGAGGACTCATTTGATGATTTTATCATGAAAAAAAAGGCATGGGCCATGCCCGGGTCGACAGCGCGTTGTGTTCTACGAGCGCCTCAAATAGCGTCAGCATGATGACGGGGTCCCCCTCTAGAGGGCTAAAGCCATCTGGCGTCCTGGTACTCATTACCGTGACCCCGGAACATAAAGGGCTATTTGAAGGACACCGTGGATTTTAGTCAGTACAAATCTGACAGTCCCATCCAAGGACTGCACTCCTTGTCATAGGCACAGTCCATTACCACCGGGAGACAGAGAAACCAAGGGTTTTGTTACTTGCTGGATTTTAATGAAGGAGCAATGTTAGCGAACGTGAATGTGAGAAAAAACAAAGTAAATTTTAAATGTCAATAAGGTCGAAAATCATTTGAACCTGTTTTTTAAATTGCTTAACGATAGCAAGTTAAAAAACAGCTTCAAGCGATTTTCGACCTTATTGACATTTAAAATTTAGTTTGTTTTTTCTCACTTTCACGATCGCTAACATTGCTCCTTCATTAAAATCCGGTGTTTGCATAAATGTCAGTAAGGTCGAAAATAGTTTGAACATGTTTTTTAAATTGCTTAACGATAGCAAGTTAAAAAAAACAGCTTCAAGCGATTTTCGCCCTTATTGACATTTAAAATTTAGTTTGTTTTTTCTCACTTTCACGTTCTCTAACATTGCTCCTTCATTAAAATCCGGTTTTTGCATAAATGTCAATAAGGTCGAAAATCGCTTGAAGCTGTTTTTTAACTTGCTATCGTTGAGCAATTTAAAAACAGGTTCAAACGATTTTCGACCTTATTGACATTTATACAAAAACCGGAATTTAATGAAGGAGCAATGTTAGCGAACGTGAAAGTGAGAAAAAACAAACTAAATTTTAAATGTCAATAAGGGCGAAAATCGCTTGAAGCTGTTTTTTAACTTGCTATCGTTAAGCAATTTAAAAAACATGTTCAAACTATTTTCGACCTTACTGACATTTATGCAAACACCGGATTTTAATGAAGGAGCAATGTTAGCGATCGTGAAAGTGAGAAAAAACAAACTAAATTTTAAATGTCAATAAGGTCGGAATTCGCTCCAACTTGTTTAGTTACTTCTCCATATCTTTTAACAATAATCGGTTCACAACTGAAAATTCTGTAGGAAATTTGACAATTAATTCCTCTTTTTCTACCCCTATAGGCCGAGTTTAATTTTGATATTTAAATGGGACCAACTTTCAGATAAACTCTGTCCAACAAAAAAAAAGATTTTTTGATATTGGACCACCTTAGAGAAAGTAAAGAATGGTCATAAATAAAAAAAAAATAAAAAATATATACATGTCGAATTGAGAACCTCCTCCTTTTTTTCCGTCGGTTAAAAAATATATTTTAACATAATAAAGTAGAGCAACCTGAGATGCGTAACTGCGCGTCATCACCGTTAGAGCGAGAGAAGGTGCGAGCGAGAGGGACCAACAAAAATTCGTCGTGGACCTCACGTCCGATCGCTCCGGCCGTCCACCGGCCAATAAGGAATTTCTCTTGCAATTCTCGTTTATAAACACTTTTTGAGAGGTTATTTGAGATATTTTTTATTGTTGAAAAAAAGCGCTTTAGGTACAATTTTTTTTTGAATTTGCTTTATTGATCTGTTGACATCAAGATAATGTAATATTACATACCTACGATGCATAGTTCCTATGAAAAAAACCCATTTATTAAGAGATGAAATCCGAGAATTTTGATGATGTTCTGCCATCTTAATTTAGAAAATGAAAGATAAATATAAAAAACTAATCAGCGCAGTTTGAAGACGAGGATATTGCGGTCATTATGCGCTGATCAGATTTTTAAATGAATTCTTCATTGTCTCAGATTGAGTGCACCAACGTAACTCGAAATGACGTCGGGCAGGAAAGAGCTGTTTTGAACGCTTGATTTACCTAATATAATCTACTTAAATCAACTTTAAAAAAATAACTAGCTGTTACTTATATTATGGTTATTTATGTGCAATAATAATATTTCAAGCTATTGCACTATTTTGTTCAAAAATCACAAAGAAAGTTACGCAAATAATTCGGCGCGCGTGAATTTTACAAGACCTGCCCCTTAATATAAACAAAAAACAAGTTATTTTCAATCATCAAATCTTTTGATGTTCTGTTCTAGAAAGATAAGTAGATTAAATTACAAGAAAGAACAAAAAAAAAAAAAACTAGAAACGTCTCGTTATTCAACATGTTCTAATTTTATTTGTTAACCTTTGAGACGAGTATTGTAATAGAAAATGAATACATTTTTACTTTCTTCTCTTTTCTTTTGGGTTTAAATAGAAAACACAAGATAGAGAAAAAAATTGTATACCGAAATAATCAACTATTTGAAAACATTGCTAATTTTAAAAACAAAACTACAGTTCAAAATCAAGTACTCGTATACTATATAATACAACGTGTAACGTTAATAACGCAAAACCTCTCGTGGGGTAGCTCAGTACATGTTACTGAACAATGTTTATTCTAAGACTTTTGGAAATTCGCAAATAGTCTATTCGACCGATTCCAACTACAAGTGAAAATCAACCTTACCACTACGACATGTGACATAAAACACGTTGATATCTACGGTTAGATGAAAAACAAAACACGATCGCCATGACAACGTCAAGTCAATCGAATTGCATCATTATTTCTTAGTAGTAGTAAGGTTGATTTTCACTTGTTCGCGTCGCAACACGTCATGGGTGAAGACCATTACTTTTTTTTTTGCATGGTAAAATAATCAAATAAGTCCTCCCACCCGGGCAGGGCGGGAGGGACTGTCAGACTTGTACTGCATAAAATCCACGGTGTTCTTCAATAGCCCTTTATGTTTCGGGGTCAAGGTAAGGAAATAAGTCCCGCGACCCCGGCAGGCTTTGGCCCTCTGAGAGGAGGCCCTGTCATTTTTGCTGACACTCTTTGAGGCGCTCGTGGAACACGACGCGCCGTAGACCCGGGCATGGTCTATGTTCGGACAGCGAGTTGCCCTTTACTCTGGAGATCGTCTGCCGACGTCCGACGCCGCGGGCGTCTACCACCGCGGTTGGGGCAGAGATAGGACGCTGTCCTCTCTCTCTCACGGGCCGCCTCCTCCTTCACGAGCATTACTGCTTCGCAGAAGGAGGTGACCGCTTCCCACTCCGTCTCGCCCCGCAGCATGGCCGCAACCAATGCCGGGCCCCTTACTTACCTTAATACAATAAACTTCTTTACACAGTGGTGGCTGGTGTGGCTTCCCTTGGAGGAGAGATCACGGTAGCTGTTCGAAACTCCTTACTACTGGAGTGTAAGAGCGTCGGGTCCCCTCCGCCGAGGACCGTGTGGTATCACAACCAGAATATCATCACTCATCATCCAAGGTTCACCAGGAATCGGGATGATAGCTTGCTGATTAAGAGTAAGTAAAATAGACTTGTTTACAGCATGAATTAATGGAAAATCTGTATATTTCATCTGTTAATAAGTTTGCCGTATATGACCACTTTCAATCAATTATGATCCCTATTAGCAACACTATCGAACGGTGTAATAATACAGGCTGTGTTTGTGACGTGATAACGTCTTATAATTCGATGGCCGGCTGCACGCACGAAAAAAGATGACGTCATGCGGCGTTACCTCGCTCTGTAGCGTTCTATAGCAACGGCATGTCAATTGTTTGTTTATAGCAACGTAAGGGTGCTTGTCACGGCGCATGCAACTCGCGCAAGTAAGCGGGTTTGCGGTTTACCCACGCGAGTAACATGCGCAAGCTACTTGATCAAGCTACCCGCGAGGTGCTTGTACACGGCGCATGTAGCTTGAGCATGTTGAGGCACTTTCCCGGGTTACATGCGCCGTGTATAAGCACCCTAAGTGTAGTATTTTATCGGACGTTGTCACGTTCAACTATCGTCAGTAAACCGACTTTACAGACAACAGATTTATTCCGAAATCAGAGGGTTGCGGTTTCTGGTCAGGATTATTGACGTTTTCTAAAAAAAAATTCTTTAGTTTTCGTCAAAATCGGCCTCGAGACTTCTTAACACCTTTTTGCTACTTATACCTTATAGTTTCGGATATAGCCATCCACGCCCAGTTGATAAGTTGATAAATTACCCTGAAAATTGTATTAACTCACACAATTTATTTTCTTCTAGGTATCGACCAATCATTAAGCGGTAACTACACGTGCCTAGCCAAGAATCTCTATGGTTCTGACTCAGTAGTCTTCACCGTCAAAGTTTTACCGTTGCCTGACCCTCCGACATTGAGAGCTACGCCTTATAAAGATTATATTGTAGTGGAGTGGGATGAAATCAGGTCTTATGGGAACGACTCCTTGGGATTTGGTATTAGTAAGTATATTATTATATTGTATTGTATTGTATTGTATTGTATAACGGGCTGGTATCCGCAACTCCACGTCATATGCGCGTATTTTGCGTGCGGTATATTATTATAATATACATTTTTAGTAAAATAGGTGCACATTACATACTCTAAACTTAATTTGATTCGAGTCGTAGTAAAACATCGAAAGATGAAGTTTATCGAGTTTTCAATTGTAGAATTTTCAATATTTTCTTGATATTGTGAACCGAGCACGCTTTTCTAACACTCGCACGCTGTTAAATAAACAACATTCATAATTATTTAAATAACATGTGATTATAATTGAAACTGTCATTTTAAATTAATTGCACAATTTTACAGTGACACTTGACTGATCATGATTGACTTGCTTGATCACGGTTGCTTCAGTTTCATCATCAGTTTTACTGATTTTACATTTCCTTTTTCCTAAACGGAGCCTCCGAAATTCCGAACGTAGAGAATCTGATTTATGAAACTGATATGTGTGGCCGCCCTTAGTCTGTCACACAATCTATTCATCAATATCGTAATAACCTTATACATACTTACGTATTTCATTTCGAGCTTATGGCACTCGTGGGCTGCAGCTAAAAATCAGCGTCACCACAGAGTGATAAACTCATCAGCCTATAAATGTTCCCACTGCTGGGACACAGTCCTCCTCTCTGTGAGAGGGAGTTTGCCATAATCCACCACGCGGGTCCATTGCAGATTGGTGGGTGTCACATGTCTTCGAATTTTTGGTTCTAGGACATCCCGGTTTCCTCACGATGTTTTCCTTCACCGTTTTGAGAGCAGTGGTGATGAAATAAATTACACAAAGTAATGCGCCCGGCTGGGTTTGAACCTATGACCTACAACGCGTAAGTCGGGGCCGATACCACTCGACCACCACTGCTCGCATCATGATAAACTATGTGCTGCCAATCTGGCATTGTTGAGTTTGACGTTTGGCAATAAACAAATTGTGTACATACTTATTTTATTTTCATTACTTTTAATTGCTATTAATGCCAATAAACACAATTTTCTTTCTTTCTTTCTTTGTATTTTCTTTTCCCTTACTTCATTAAGATAATAACGCACTGTTTTCCTACCCAGGTTATAACCTAACTTGGAGAGAAAACGACGGTCTTTGGCAAGAAGCCTGGCCGGTAACCAGAGAGAATCGACTTCCAGGAGTACAGTCACACACATTGGCAGGTCTGAAGTGTGGCACTAAGTACTCCGTGAGAGTGACAGCCACCGATAGTGTTGGGACCTCTGCGCCGGCACATATTGATGTCACTACGCTGGGTGGAGGTGAGTGTTACTGTGGTTTCATTTTTGTGTCTATAATTTATCGATCTTTTTTTCCTATTTTTAACCGACTTCAAAAAAAGGAGGAGGTTATCAATTCGACTGTATTTTTTTTTTTTTTTTTTTTTTTTTTTTTATGTTTGTTACCTCATAACTTGCGACTGGGTGAACCGATTTTCATAATTCTTTTTTCAATCGAAAGCTGGTGCTTTCCGTGTGGTCCCATTGTCACCATTTTAGGATCTGATGATTGGATCTTGGAGAAATCGAGGGCAACCCTCAAATTTTATTAGCTGACACATAGTTTTTCGCAAATCTTATGAAGTAATTCAAGTACTTGCGTATAGAAATCATCATCTCATGTAGCTGAGCTGATGATGGAAGGTACAACTCCTCAAGTAAGAAAATTATGTTCGTGTTCGCATATCTCCGGAACTACAAGTCCGATTTAAGTAATTCTTTTTTTGTTGTACTAGGTATCGTTCAACTTAGGGAATACTGCAAATTTCATCAAAATCGGTTCAGTAGTTTTTGAGATAGAATGAATGCAAGAGATGTTAACGATGTTATTACCGGTGCTACGGATAACGAAATTCTAGTGGACATGTAAGAAAATTATGTATTTGACAAGAATGTTGGTTGAATATTTAAACTAAAAAGAGTAAAATAAAAACTTTTTCTAAAAAAAATGTGACCGCCTTCAAAAACAACCACAAAAAAGGGTAAAATAACCTACAAAACTTTTCTTTCGGAAGTCGGTGGCAAAAAAGACAATGAAATTAATAAAAAAAGTCACCGACTTCCGAAAGAAAAGTTTTGTAGGTTATTTTACCCTTTTTTGTGGTTGTTTTTGAAGGCGGTCACATTTTTTTTAGAAAAAGTTTTTATCTACAAAAAAATCCGTAATATTTTCACAAATAGTAGTTTTAATAAATGATTAGTTTATTCAATCAATCTTTTTTTTTTCATAAAAGTTGATTTTTTCATATTTTTTTTTTATTCAGCTACATAATTATACGTCAAATATTGCCATAAAAAATCAACAAGACTATGATTTGACACAAAAACACAGTTATTTTAGTTTACCCAAAACTTGTCAAAATTATGATTAATTTTTATGATTACACTTGTCGGTATTTCAGTCAGCCAATCATAAACATTCAAGATGCTGAGGCTCTGCAAATGCGATTTGTATCTCATCTGAAACAGTGTTCTATTTTTGGAACTATTAGGATTGTTGCAAACGCAGCGGTTTTTAAAACGCTGAGGCGGTTGAGGACGAAATTGGTGTTGTGAAATTGTGGACGGGTATTTACTGCATACGCACCGCAGATAGTGGCGTGAAACTAAAAAAATACGAAAAGTTTAATTAAAAACTTTAACACTAATACAGTCTTTCTTCGGTATCGTGGGTGCATTCACAAACGTTTAAATTCACATGCACAAACTGCCAGATTCGAAGCAGCAGTGCGTCAAAAGCGCAAAACCTCTCGTGGGTAGACTCAGCCCATGTTACTGAACAATTTGTGTTCTAAGACTTTTGGAAATTCGCAAAAAAAAAATGTTTTTCATGCAAAATGAGAAATTGGTCGGGCACATCTGTAAGAAAAACCATTTGTTTTTTGCGAATTTCAAAAGTCTGCCGGGGTCACACAAGGCGCGTGCGGTGGATTATGGCCCACTCCCTCTCACTACCCACGGGAATGGGGAACATTATAGGCTGATGATGAGAATGACTATGAGGAATTCGAATTATGGTTTTCATCAACAAAAATTGACCTTTATGCGAAAGAACAGTTATACGAGTAGTATCCATTCAAAATGTAGCGTATTTATTTGACGTTTATCATATAACCTTTCTAGCGCCTCCAAAACACGTCGCGTATGCAACAAGCCTAAGAACAAATTACTACAAATAATTTATAGGGTAACATAGAAAACCAACACATATTCCAACGAGTAAATTAATGTTCCATCGGAGTATCTTCTAATGAGTAATATACGTACGTGCTAATACCCTGGTCCAAGAAATTAGAACAGGCCTGTTTATATAAGGACCTACATCAACACTTATGTTTGTACGTGATTCACTTTTGTGTAAATAAAGACCATTTTGTGTTTTGCCGGCCTTATTTATTACTGTATGTTTGTGGTTGGTGACGGGATTCAATGACCTCGAAAGTATAAAAATGATTTTAGATATAGAGAGTATTTTTTTGGAATGGTTCTATCTACTATATAAAAATAACTAGCACTACGCCCGCAACTTCGTCCGCATGATTTTCGAACTTTGCCTATGTGAATTTCTAGTCCCAGCCATCCTCTATATGGGATACTGTTGGAAAAACTAAATCAATATTCAACAAATATTCTATCAACTCGCAATACTCCGTTTTAGGTACCTAACACTTAGATCCTAAAAATATTCCATACAAAATATCAACCCCTTGGTGTCTATTTCCACAAAACACCCACAACTACGTCCAAAAAAGAATCTCTATGCAAAATTTGAGTCTCCAAGCTATTAACCCCGAAAAAGCCGCTTAGGGGACGAATTCCGCAAAACCGTCTTAGTGAACATTTAGGTCTTAAAAAGAACCCCTCGCAAAATTCGAGACGCCTAGCACTTGTAGTAACAAAGTTTCATACAAACCATCATACACAAAAACAAACCCCTTGGGGGTTGAATTTCACAAAATCCCGCGATGGTGTGCATCTAAATCTTATAATGAAACCCGGTGCAAAATTTGAGGAACCTCGCACTTTTATTAACAGAGTTTCATACAAACTTTCAACCCCAAAAACAACCTCTTTGGGATCTAATTTCGCAAAATCCCGTCTTAGGTATTACTTACGTCCAAAAAAGAACCCCTATGTAAAATTTGAGTCTCAAAACTTTCAACCCCAAAAACAATCCCTTAGGGGTCGAATTTCACAAAATTTCCGCCTTAGTGAGAGATAACGTCTTAAAAAAAACCGCCATGCAACATTTGAGACGCCTAGCGCTTCTAATAAAAAAGTTTCATACAAACTGTCAACCCCAAAAACAAACCCCTTAGGGGTCGAATTTCGCAAAATCCTGTGATAGGTAACTCTTACGTCCTCAAAAGAACCCGTAGTCAAAATTTAAATTTCCTAGCACTCGTAGTTACGAAGTTTCATACAAACTATCAACCCCAAAAACAACCCCTTAGGGGCCGAACTTCGCAAAATCCGTTCTTAGTGCTCACCTACGTAGTATAAAGAGGGCTTTTTTTTTTTTTTTTTTTTTTTTAGGTGGTAAAATCATCAAATGAGTCCTCCCGCCCTGGGTGGGGCGGAAGGGACTGTCAGACTCTTACTGACTAAAATCCACCCGTGTTCCTTCCTATGCCCTTTATGTTCCGGGGTCACGGTAACCTGGGTTAAGAAAAAACCCGCGACCCCAGCAGGCATTTGGCGCGAAACACGACGCGCCACCGACCCGGGCTTGGTCCTTTGTCGGACGGCGAGCTACCCATCACTCACCGTCCGCAAGCCCGCTCCGCCGCTGTGCCCTCTGCTGATCAGAGGGACACGCGTTGGAGCATCCACACGACAGGCTATTTGCATACGGGCAAAGAGACCACTTGGGCACACAGTGCCCAAGGAAGAGTTTTTGCCCGCATCCCAGGGTGCACCGGCCCGAAAAACTGGTCTTCCCCCTGGACGTATCCGAGAGGGAACTCCAGTCCACGGGCGCACGTGGAGGTTTCCTGTCATAGCACCCCAGTATAAAGAGGGCTTATGCCAAATTTCAAGTTTCTAGGCCCAGCGGTTTGGGCTGTGCGTTGTCAGATCAGTCAGTCAGTTTTGAATTTTATATATATAGAAGAAGATAGATAGGGTTTTCCTTCCTGACGATATAACTCCAGAACGCACGAACCGATTTCCACGGTTTTGCATTCGTTGGAAAGGTCTCGGGCTCCATGAGGTTTATAGCATAGAAAACGAAACCATCTGATGGCGAAACGAAGTTCGCCGGGTTTGCTAGTTATAAATAGACAACATTTTCCATATTAAACACTTTTTTACTTTTCGGTATGGGGACCTAGTGCTCAGAAACTTTTTAAAGATATCGCTAGGTCAATTTTTCAGATGACCAGAGGCCTGGCCTATCCTAAGACCAACGAGGGCCAACTTTTTATAGGGTCACGTATTGAGAACCATGATTACAACAAACTGTTAGGAAACAAATCTTGTAATAATGAGTAACAGAATTAAAAACGCCTAAGATTTAAGGCTGCCAGGCTCAAATGGGATTGGGCGGGTCACGTCATTCGCATGCAAAATAGTCGCTGAGCAAACATATGCACTCAATGGGTGCCTGAGAATGGACGACGCCGCCGAGGCCGGCCCAAAAAAAGGTGGCAGGACGATCTAGATGCGTAACTCGATGGCTGGTCCGAAGTAGCACTAGAAAAGAACACTAGGAAGGATATGGGGGAGGCCTTTGCCCAGCAGTGGGATATAAATGGCTAGTGAAAAAAAAAAGATTTAATTTTTTAAACGTCTTTTTTCGTAGGTTTGCAGTCAGTTTTTACACCATGCACCATTATAAATATTCTTTTCCCACCCAGCCCCAGTGTCCCCTCCATCCACGGACTGGCTCTGGAGCAACGCCACCCACATCTACATCCAGCTCAGCGGGTGGGATGACAGCGGTTGTGACGTCACGAGGTGGGAGGTGGACTACAGACCCCTTGGCTCCAACCTTTGGCAGCGAGCGGAGAATAAAGCGGTGAGTTGTGATCAAAGATCTTACTACTTCTTTACATATTTTTAACCGACTTCAAAGAAAATTTAGTTTAAGTAGTATGTATGTTTGTATGTATAACCGCATCAAAATCCGTTCAGCCAAACGCGAAATAGTCGCGGACAAAGATACATAATGTTTGTCCGCAATTATCTCGCGTTTGGCTGAACGGATTTTTATGCGATTTTCAGGAAAGTGTCCATTACGTTCTGGAGAAGGTTTTAGTATATAACACTAGTAGATATTTTGGGACGTTGCCCACGTGCATCTGTTTTTTTGCTAACTTGGATTGTAGATTTTCAGAGACCATTGCATGTTGTTCGCGATTTATGTCAATGAAATAAAGAAAAAGAAAGCCACCGACTTCCTAAAGAAAAGTTAGTTTGTAGTTTAGTTTTTTTGTGTTTGGTTTTGAAGTCGGTTCCCTTTTTTTTTTGTGTTTGGTTTTGAAGTCGGTTCCCTTTTTTTTGTGTTT
Organism: Agrotis segetum; assembly: GCA_036375495.1. NCBI lineage: Eukaryota > Metazoa > Arthropoda > Insecta > Lepidoptera > Noctuidae > Agrotis > Agrotis segetum. Next base: position 208,174 of record JAQSVV010000031.1, read on the forward strand.
GGTTTTGAAGTCGGTTCCCTTTTTTTTTTTGTTTTTGGTTTTGAAGTTGGTTCTCATGGACCATACCCGGGTCGACGGCCCCTTGTGTTCCACGCGCACCTCAAAGAGTGTCAGCACAATGATGGGGCCTTAGAGAGTTAAAGCCTGCCGGGGTCGCGGGTCTAACGAATACCGTGACTCTAGAACGTAAAGGGCTATAAAAGGACACCGTGGATTTTAGTCAGTACAAGTCTGACAGTAACGGATCCAGCTCTGCCCTGGGTGGGAAGAATGAGTCTTCTCATGATTTCACCAAACAAACAAAAAATAATGGCATGTTTCTATATTATAAAATTATAAATATCCAATCATGGATACTTCTTAAAGATTATACTTTGCCTTATTATAAGCTTCCCTTGTAACAAGTTTTACGAAGTTTCGATCTTGTATCGTTGCTCGAAGTTTTCAACAAGATAGAAAATTGTTATTAAGAAACCCGTATACGGAATGTGAATTTGGGATTTCTTAAGAAGGATGTTATGGCGAAATTGATTTTATTATTATGTAGCTTTTAAAATATGGCTTTTGTGTCTTTTATTATAGTGGTAAAATCATCAAAATTATGAGATGAAGGACCCAAAAAATAAAAGTAAAGAAGACGTATTTTGAAGTGAAAACTTCTTTAGCGGCGTTGTACACTTTTTCTGTAATGGGTAAAAAATTTAAAACTCGCGTCAGGGTCACGTGACCAAAACTCGCGTCAGGGTCACGTGACCCTGATCGAAAATGAGTAAGACGTCATTCAAATTAAAAATAAAACATAGTAACAAAAAAGTTTTCACTTCTACCGGCACTCCTGGAGTGCAACCTTTTTTTTTTTTATTTTTTGAAGTGAAAACTTCTTTAGCGGCGTTGTACACTTTTTCTGTAATGGGTAAAAAATTTAAAACTCGCGTCAGGGTCACGTGACCCTGATCGAAAATGAGTAAGACGTCATTCAAATTAAAAATAAAACATAGTAACAAAAAAGTTTTCACTTCTACCGGCACTCCTGGAGTGCAACCTTTTTTTTTTTTAATCAATGATTATTGTCAAAGATAAAACGCTTCGACATAACGCCTGTAATAATCTAATTCAGGAGCAACGTCATAACGCCTGTAAAATCAAATCGACCATGTAATGTTTCGTGATTTTTAGAAGCGTTGCATCTTCGTATATTTTAGTTTAGGTTCGTTAAAAAGAAAAAATATATAGATAAAATATTTTTTATATTATTTACGCAAAAAATTTCCTAAATACAGATTTTTACGACATTTTTTTAACAATATAGCTTTTTCGGTCTTACAAAGTTCCATGCAATATCGAGGCACATTTACCAAACCAAAACAAATGACGGCCTTTCATAATAATTATGATTACAAATACATTCATCTCTTTCTCGCCAGCTTGAATCGATTCCACGCCAGCAAGATTACCTTAATAAAAAAAAGGTTGCACTCCAGGAGTGCCGGTAGAAGTGAAAACTTTTTTGTTACTATGTTTTATTTTTAATTTGAATGACGCCTTACTCATTTTCGATCAGGGTCACGTGACCCTGACGCGAGTTTTGGTCACGTGACCCTGACGCGAGTTTTAAATTTTTTACCCATTACAGAAAAAGTGTACAACGCCGCTAAAGAAGTTTTCACTTCAAAAATCCTCTGATCCTATTTTCTTCTCTCTTCTTCTTCAAAAAATATATTGAAGAATCAACCTTATCCCTTTCTCTCACAGCCCATGGACCTAAACCTCGGCTGGAGCTACATAGAAGGCCACTACCAGGCACCACCACTGCGGTCCATACCCACATCGTACGCAGTCGGATCTCTCGCTCCCGCCAACTGGTACCAGCTGAGAGTGACTGCGATAAACGATGCTGGCTCAGCTTCTACTGTTTATACTTATGCTACCAAGACTTTGGATGGAGGTAAGTGTTTTGTTGTTTGGTATTTTTGAAATCTTCAACTATTTTGAGTGTTACCGCGTTATTTTTATTGCATAATTTATACATGCGTTACATATAATTATATTATATACGTGAAGGCAAAACTATTTAACTGCTTTTACGCTAATTATATCGAAGGTGATGTTTAACGAAACAAAATCCTCATTTAGACGATGCAAAACCTCGAAAAGGTACAATGAATTCAGTTGATCAAACAAATACCGCAATGTAGTGAAACCCTTTAGGTACTATTATATATTCTGTGGTGAAACTCGCATGCGAGTTCTTGCGCTGTCTAAGGGCCTATACACACCACGTCTTTTAAACGCGCCGTCGACGCGCGTTTCTGAAACGCGCGATCGACGGCGCGTTTTTATCAAACAGAGCAGTTTGCTGTCGTTGAGATAAGCCATTACAAACAGACAGACAGACAGACAAAAATAATAAAAAACGATTATTTCAATATTATTTATGTACTAGTGTTTGCCCGCGGCTTCGCTTGCGTTATTTTAGAATTTGTGAAACAATACGGATCGTGTGGCGCCATCTGGAATATGAACGTAATTGTTTTCTAGGCAACAGCTCTCTTCTGTTATTCGGGATGTAAGATACCTTATATCCGTATCTATACTCCTGACAACGTATATGCTAAATTTTGGGACGATCGATTCAGTAGGTAGTAATGCGTGAAAAGGTAAAAAACAAACATACTTGCATTTTTATTATTAGTTTAGATCAATAATGTTATATCTAGGTACCTACATAGTTTGCATAGGAAACGTCCTTATTTGAGCGACATTAATTTCAAAGAACCGTGTTTATTTTAAAGATTAGACTATCATTTTTGGGTTGATTTACAGTATCGCTGCAAATTGAACGTACGATAGCATTGCTCTTCTCCCTTGCATTCCGCGTGATACCTAAAAATAACTAATTATCTGACTCGATGAGTACAACTTGTCGTCGTTTAAAACAGAATGTATGCACTGGTTTGAATACCAATTCAAAACATAAATAAACACAATTTTTTCTAATCTTTAATTAAAATTCCACACCTCGAAACAATTAAAATTTAAAAAAACATCCAACTTACTACCTACAATTTAAATCAGTGTATATTTATATCCTAGAAAACTATTAAAAAAAAATAGTAATAATTTAAAATCGCGAATAATATTGAAATAAAAGTATATACATTTTTTTTGATTATTTGAAACTCTCAGGACAAATATAAGAAAACTCAAAAAGTGAAAAACAGAAACAGCGAGATTTGATCCAGAGACCCCTTGCACGAAAGTCAAGCAGGATACCAACCAGACTGGCTAGTACGCTGACAGTGTTTTCAAATAGCGGTTCTTATACAAATGTCAACAATGACTGAAAATCAACATATTATAAAATTGCTAATCCCCCAAAGGGAATAGCGTAATTATACATATCCTATTAATAGAAGAGCAGTTTAAGGAATATTTAGGGGAAAAATTGACTAAATAATATCCAGTGGTTTAGCTTCCAACTAAAAACAAACAGATAAAAACAACAAAATTTAAAATTGCTTATCTTCCAGGAAAAATAGCGTAATGATACATAGCCTATCAACAGAAGCATATTATTAGGAATATTTGAGGAAAATTTGATCGACAACTTTACAGTAGTTTAAGAGATAGATCAAATCAAAAAAACATAAAAAATTTCGAAAGAAAAAAAAAGTTGATTAGGTATCAGAATCGATCCCTTATCTCGAAAAAAATACAAAAAGAAAAAAATATTCAATGTACAGGAATGACAGCTCTACGATTTTATTATATGTAAAGATAAAGATAAAGATAAAGAAGATAAAGATATAGATGTATAGATTATTATGTTAAATAGTTATTACTTGATTATTAATCCCATAGGACCAACTAATAGTGTGTTGTAATAGTTAGTTCGCAAATTCCTTCAATTCATGATTTAGTTACTAGTTTACGTAATATGTTTAGTTGAAACCACGCGGTCCTAAGGCTATGAACATCAGATAACTCGATTCCTATGAAATGATAATGTTACATAACTAGATACTGGATATTCACAACTGAATATTCTCATCATAATTATCCGGATTCAGAGAAACTCGTGGCTAAATAATTACAGCCGCACAGGCCGATCTTTCGGATTAAGCCGTGCTTGCCGAATTTGCTGATAAAACTGGCCTTTGTACAAGAAGAAATTGGTGGACAAACAGTGCTCCAGCAACTTAGCATACTCCATGGGGATATCTTTTTCTGGAAGCTTCCTTCTTATAATCTCTATACATTCCAGTACGGGGACATTGGTGAAAAGGGATTCGACGTCAAAACTAACCATGATCTCATCATTCTCGACCCTGGTTTGCTTCAACAAACTCACAAAATGACGGGAGTCTTTGACAAAAGATGTTGTGTGGCCCACCAGTTTCTGTAGCGTGTCTGAAACATGTCTCGCTAAGTCACAAGATGGAGAGTCAATCTGACTAACTATAGGGCGCAATGGGACATCCTTCTTATGAATTTTAGGTAACCCATAAATCTTTGGTGGTTGCGCTACCTTGGGCCTAAGGAGCCTGTTTAAAACAACATCAGGGAAGACATTATGGCACTCTTTAATCAACTGGATAGTACGTCGTGAGACCCTAGCCGTAGGGTTGTAATTAATAGGCTTGTAAGTCTTGTTGTCACTGAGCAGAGAACCCAACTTTTCGTCATACTCAGAAACATTCAACACAACCGTCGCGTTACCTTTGTCCGCTTTCAAGACGAGAATGTCCAAATCTGCACGGAGATCACGTAATGCAGAGCGTTCATCCGGTGTCATGTTACTTCTAGGCGGTTTAGCATGTCGTAACACTACGGCAACGTCTTGTCTGAGGGCGTCTGCGTCATAGGGTGGTAATTTATTTTTGCTTATAGATTCCTCTATCCTGCCTATGACATCTTCGAAAGGAACACGCAACGGAGTGGGCGCAAAGTTCAACCCTTTCTTCAGTGCGCTGAGTGCAGTCTCACTAAGTTCTTAAGTCGATCTGTTTATCACTGTTTGTAAAAAAAAAAAAAAAAAAAAATATATATTTTCATCCACCCGCAATCTCCAGTCAACCCGCGATCATGGCGCTTGCAACAGCGTCGAAATATCGGGAACTCAAACTATCAAATAATCACGGAAGATATCCCGTAAGTGACATTTTAAAGTTAGAGACAAACCGTGAAAGCTTAAAACAGGGTGACCATCTGTCATAACGAGTTTCCTCCGTGCCTCGGAAAGCACGTCAAGCCGTTTTTTCCGGCTGTCATTTGTAGATCTTTGACAGTCGTTACTGTTAGTCAGAAGCTGTAAAGTCTGACAACCAGTCTTACCATGGGGTATCGTATTGCCTCGTTGGGTTGTGGAAGTCCGATAGGCAGTCGCTCCATGTAAACTATTGATATCCAGCTGCATCTGGTTCGATTGGAAGCCGACCCCAATATAAATGGGAAAAGGCTAGGCAAATGATGAATTATCCGGATTCAGTGGTTGCTAACCAACAGTGTGTAATTTATTTCATCACCACACCGGTGAAGCAAAATATCGTGAGGGAACTGGCACGTTCAAAAACTAAAAAATCTACATCAAACTGTTTTCCATTAAAGAAAAAACTCACCTCTTCAAAAAAGCTCAAAGTCTCCAAAATGCATAAATAAATAACTTAAACCTCCATCCAAAAATAAATTAGGCTTAAACTTCATCATCAAATAAGTCTCTAGCCCAACTTTATGTCCTAAATAACCCGAAGAGAACGTCACCATGAGGCGTTAGATATGGAAGGACAAATTCGCCGCGGCAGATAAGATCCTCGGTGGCTCGGTTGGAAATGAGCGTCGGATGTACTGAATCCGAAGGTCGTGGGTTCGAATCCTGCCCGCGGATCGAAGTTTTCCTTTCCAAAGAAAACCCGAAGAGAGTTCCACCTGTGACCTGCAACGACAAAGTTTGGTCTAGCAAGACATATTATGCTAGATAAAGTTAGACAACGTTGCTAGTGACTGAAACTCTCATCAATATTCATTTTCAGAGAAACTGTGTAACTGAGTTTCAGAGAAATTGATTTAGTTGTGTTTCTAGTAATTGTTGTTAGGCGATCGTTGCTTCTTCTCCATATAATTCATGAAACGATTGGTCTATCCAACTAACGAATCATAGGTTTATAAGAGTCTAGTTTAAAGTTCATAAAAAAGGCCTAAAATACCTACATGACAATTATATCGCATAGTGGTCACGTACAAATTATAATATAGCTTTACAAGACAATTATGTCGTATAGTAATTACGTAGATGTCAAATTTTATCTTTACAAGACAATTAGGGCGCATAGTAGTTACGTGGACGTCATTATATGTATTTTTACGAGGCAATTATGTCACATAGAAGTAACGTAGATGTCAGATTATAACTTTGCAAAATAATTTATATTGCATAGTAATTAAGTAAAAGTCAACTTATATCTTTATATGACAGTTTTGTCGGATAGTAGTTGCGTAGTAGTCAGATTATAACTTTACATGACAATTCTATCGCTAAGTTATTACGTAAAAGTCAGCTTATATCTTTACAAGACAATTATGTCGTATAGTTATTACGTAAAAGTCAGCTTATTTCTTTACAAGACAATAATGTCACATAATTGTTACGCAGAAGTCAGATTTTAATTTTACAAGACAATCACGTCCTATAATAGTTACGTAAAAGTCAGATCATAACTTTAGAAGACAATTAATGTCGTATAATAATTACATAGAAGTCGGTCTGCTGACCCATTATAAGAAAACCGTCACTGTTATTTGGCAGTTACTTGTAAAACACTAAAAACAGTAATAATTAATTACCAAGAAGAGCATGATCATTGATTCCCATTACTTTAACAATATTATTAACAAGAAAATAATATACAACAACAAAGTGTAAATAAATCATCCCGAAACTTGTTTCCTTTTCAGCTTGGTCAGCTAACGAACGTCTCACTTATTGCTTTAATGTAAATAGTTTGAAAGCCGTGATCGATCACCTTACTTGCTTAGCAACAAAGTGATCTAAAGGCTGTTTCACAGGGCTTTGAAGGAAAATTTTGCTTGGCAAGTCAAGGATAAAGTCAAGCATTTGGGCAGCTTACTTCCATTCGTAATATTCTAACTATCTCTGATTTTGCCTTACTAGAGATAGCAAAGAAAGAGATGCAAATAGTTTTTCTATCACTAGTTAGGTAAAACTGAATTTAAATTGAATTTTGAGTAACGTCGTTATACAGCTTAGATTATTTGGCTGATCAATCAATAAAAAAAAAAATACGATCCCTTGCAATAATATAAATTAATATGTATGATTTTATAAAGTGGTGACTGTGACTTTTGTGGTATACATAGGTTATAGTTGTATTTATATATATATTTTACATTTGAACACAAAATATTTACCGCATTTCCATCCAACACAATATCTAGTGTAGTAATAATAATGCGCACATAGATACTAAGCATTTTTTTTAAATTGCTTACTCAGCTCAAACCAAGCTCGACACACCTAAAATCTGCCCCAATCGCCCAACATTGACAACTAAAGTTTATTGTAAGTTGTCAGAAACATCCTTGATTCGAGACTTATTTTATAGAATCCTTTGTGGACTATGCGCCAATGGGCATTGTTCATTTTTTTTAATATGCTGTAATTGAAAAACCATTTCGAGGAATAGCGTTACTGATCATTATGTACTAATTAAAAATGAAAAATATTCATATTTCATTGATATTTTTAATAAAATACGTTTGACCTTTCTTGCCCTTCAAATGTTTAACACCTTCTTCAAACCTTTGGCTGTACACAGTTTTGTATCTTTGCCTCAGAAAACAGAAAATATAAAAAATATAAAACCGGCCAAGTGCGAGTCGGACTCGCCCATAAAGGGTTCCGTAGCAGCAAGTAAAATACTTGTAGTTGGTTGTAACTTTGCAAGGTAAATTGCAGTTTATGATTTATTAAAAAAAAAAAAAAAACTAATAACTCGATCTCGTTCAAAACAATTTTCAATTGAAGTTTGCATGGTAATGCACATCAAATATATTTTTTTTGTTTTATCATTCTCTTAGTTTAGAAGTTACAGAGGGTGGTGGGGGGCACATTTTACCACTTTGGAAGTGTCTTTCGAGCAAACTGTTCAGTTTAGAAAAAAATAATTATGTTTGTAACCTCAATCACAGAATAATAGTACTACCTCAATATAATTTTTCAAGACCTATTCATAGATATCCCACACGAATGGGTAAGGCGAAAAAAATATATTTTGAGTTTGAATTCTAAGTATGGGAGGTACCCCCAAAATTGGTTTTTGTTTTATTTTTGTGTGAAAGTCCTAACGCGGTTCACATAATACATCTACTTCCAAAGTTTCAACTTTTTGTCGAAATTATAAGAGCTATCTCTTATAATTTCGACAAAATGTGGCTGTGACATACGGACGAACAGACAGACAGACAGACATGTCGAATCTATAAGGGTTCCGTTTTCTGCCATTGGCTGCGGAACCCTAAAAAATAAATGACAAGTATTTTCCAGGGTTGTCAGGCATAAGTACCAATGTCTTGGTATACATACCAGTTTTCAGTGTCACGTACCATGTACCAAGATTATTACTCGAGAAAAAAAAACCAAGATTGGACGTTGACCAACAATACAGAATAAAAGACAAATTTTAGGGTGCAATCGAGTATTATTATTATTATAGTCTTTATTTAACAATCTTACAAAACAAAAATATTAAAAGTAAGTTTACATTTTTTTCCCTCTCTTTTATATACTTATCTATATATGTATTATTAGACACCGATATTGAGATTGTCTTTCGATTTCGCAAAGGCCTCGCCTGTAGCTTGCCACTCCTTCCGATTATGGGTCATCCTCCTCCAAGTAGCACCAGCCATCTTTCGAAAGTCGTCTTCCCATCTTAGGCGTTGCCTTCCTTTCTTTCTTTTGTTATATCTTGGACCTCGTCCTTGTCCTTAGCCTATTTATTATTAGTACTCCTCAACATATGACCTGCCCATCTCCATTTCAATTTCCATATGCAATATGTGATTTCGTTGATTTTAGTTTGGTTTAGTAATGTCCCTAGTTTGATTTTGTCTTTTAACTTGTCGTTGAGCATGCTACGCTCCATGCTATGTTGACAGGGCTCTAGATTTCGCATATTTTGTTTAGTAATGCTCCAAGTTTGACATCCATACGTCAATAATAGGTAAATGAAGAAATCAAATATTTTCTTAGATTTGGGAGGAACCCGAGGATTTTTGACAACCTTGTGTGACCAATATCTCTTCCACGCTAGCTGTACTCTGTTATCTATTTCTTTAGTTACAATCGAGTATTGCTTACTAAAAAAAATCTCTTCTTTTGCCCTCTATTAACAGCAAAAGAAAAAAAGATTTTCGACACATTTTACCGATGTACCAATATTTCATATTGGTACATCACAGTGGCCGTCTGACATCCCTGATGAGAAAATCAAGGATGTCAGACGGCCACTGACAAGTGTCAATTTGTAAATGTCAAAGATGTAAACAAACAAGTTTTTATTGTAACTGCAAATTGCTTCATTATCTCGGTTAAATTTGTTAAATCGGCATCGGCAATATAACATAAACTACAAGTAAAATAGAATACAGGAAGTGCTTTGTCCCAACTTGCAACAATAATACTATTATTAATCCAAACAACATTTTGTTCGTACTAAAGAAGATTTGCGAGAAAAGTGGTGTGTGATGACGGCGTGGAATGTTGCAAGGTTTATACAATGTACTGTTGCGAAGATCACTTTGATTTTAGTATTTCAGAAGCCTTAGATTCCTTTGTATGTTCATCTAGGAGTAATTTTGTTTTGTAAACAATAACCTAGCAGGATGTAAGTGACGTTTAGACAGTTGACGTTGTGTTGACAGTTTTTTAATTTTGCTCTAGTAAGGAAACGGCACAACTTTTAGGCCAATGGTGACGTCACCTACCTCAAAAATTAAAATATTAAAAATAAAAAAACTATTGAGCCAATCATTAAAATATTCAAATTAGTTTCTCAAAATGCTCTATAATTGCAGAAAATGAAATAAAATCGAATGTTTAAAAAATTAAGACAATCCCCATTGTTGCTAAGAATACAATGTAGTTGACATTTTGAACCGTTGTCATGACAACCAACTCTAGCTGAGCTAAGCAATGGCGAGGGCAAGTCAAAGCTAATTGTAGATGGCGCAACCATAGCTTAGTCCTAATTCGACCAATGACGTAGTACTATTTTGAGGTACCTTTAAGATTTGAACCAATGACGATGCTTGGAACAAGCTATACTAGCGCCATTAGTTCCCCAGTTGTCAACCCCATTGACTTGAGACGGTTCTTGGTTCAAATGTCATGCTGTCTCTTTTTGACGAAGCTTTTCATCTCTTTCGAATGACCATTTTACAACGAGCCTAACTAAACTAAACGGTATTGATACCAACTTCCATGACCTCAATAACAATAATTTGAAAGTTCCGGCAAAACAAAACTGTAAGGCCGAGACTCCACCAAAGCTGTGTCGAGCTGTGCGGAGTCGAGACGTGTTTTGAACAACCATTAGAATTGCGTTATTGACACAGCTCCACTCCGCAACGCAATTCTATTGGTTGTTCAAAACACGTCTCGACTTGCACAGCTTTGATGGAGTCTCGGCCTACGTGTATGGGTGGATTTCCCAGAATTGATATAAAACCCGTTTTCACGCACCGTCATCTGCCTAGCCTTTTCCGTTTTACTATTAAAATGTAGATTGATTTAAAATATACCATGATAGCAATAATGCTGACAGTGACAGTGGTTTTTCCTAATAACTGGTCTCGGTAAAAAATTGGAAACTAAAAACAACTTAACAGCCAAAATTCAGTTTTTAGTGACTGATTCGCGTTCCTATTTCTCGGTGAAATCCACACTTTTGATTTTGCCTGGTAAAACATTAAAGCTATTGTCAAACAGACAGGCGTAGCGAAGCGAGGCGTTTTTGTTTGTAATGTATGGAATTGTTTGAAGCCAGTTAGACTATAATTGCTTTCGCTTTTCTATGTGACTGGATTCAAACAATTCCATAAATTACAATAAAAACTCTTCGGATCGCATTCGCTTCGCTTGTCTGTTTGCTTTAATGAGTCCTCCCACTCAGGTTGAAACAGACGAGACTTCAAGAGCCCTTTATGTTCTAGGGTCACGGTTACCATATCTAGACAATCCCGAGAAAACGACGCATGCAACCCGAGCATGGTCCATGATCTAACATCGAGTCACTTATTACTCGCCGTCCTCATAGCCGCGCCTACTGTGGCCGGAAATTGCTCTGCGACGTCGATTACCGTGGGTGTCTCTCTTAGCGGGTGGGTCGTGAGATGGAGGCTGTCTTCTCCCTCACGCATCCTGCCTCCTCCTTCGGTGAAATCCACCCTTAGTTATCTTAAAACTAAGTTTTGAAGTGAGCCGTCGTCGACATACAACAGTCTTAATAGTTTGTCAAGAACATAATTATTAACAAATGACTGAAGTTTGATCAAAACTTTGATGTTCTGTATCAAAAGTTTACGCTATCTGCCGTGACAGACTTGAGATGAAATTGTCATTGAAAGAGGTTAGGTTAATGGCTTCGTGATTAGCGGAAGCGAGGGTGAAACAATGGAGTTTATTTTGATGGTAAGATTGGCGCAGTAGCTGAGCGATTGGGTGTTACGCTGCGTATCGTAGGCTCGATTTCAGCATGAAACAAATATTGGCATTTTTTCTTAATCAGTTTATTCTCAACGCGCCTCTCTTTTAGATCACTCTAGGACCCGCTAGTTAAGGTTCCGTAACATTAATCTATAAAGAATATGATTTTCTGATCATTATGTAGTACATAATTATTTCGGTCGCGGGACTCACGAATTACCATGATCCCGAAGCGTAAAGGGCTGTTAAAGGACAACGTAGATTTTAGTCAGTACAAGTCTGACAGTCCCTCCTGCCCTGCATGCCCTGGGTGGGGGAGGACTCATTTGATCATATTATCATGCAAAAACAAAAATAGTAATAAATACTACATATTTTGTTTTTTAGGGTATTTGTTGTACTTTTATGTATGTATCTGTATTTCATCTGTAACAATTTCAACTATCTAACTATCGTAGTTCATGAGATTCAGCCTGGTGACAGACGGTCAGACAGATAAACAAACAGACGGACAGAGGAGTCTTCTACACGACGGTCATGGTACCATTTAACCTTTGGGTACGGGCTCTTAAATACATAGTTACATGTTTTAAAAATAAAACCTATTTCTTTTTACGGTATAAAAATGTTTATACTCCGATACAATATTGAAAGACAAAATGTCATTTATATAAATACCTCAACAACTCATGTTTCACGGGATTTCTTAGAAATGTTTACCCTTTGATAGTGATCTGAGAAAAATATAAACAAATAATATTATTTCGTTCTGGTCTTGTTCTTTCTCATCTTACGCTTGACATTAATACTCCATCTCAAACTAAATCCTGAGGCCTTGTCATGAGTTTTCAGTTATTATGACGTAAAGTAAACTGGGACTTTGAAATTTTCAAATTCACAAATTTCAAGGAAAAAATAAGTTCATTTAAGGGTAAAGCCAGTTGCCTATTCGAAATCTGAAAGATGTCCAACCAAAAACAGGCGTCAAAGAAAATATATCAGAGGCCTTAAATGAGTTTTCAGTTATTCTAACATAAAGTAAACTGGAACTCATTTTAAAATTGACAAACAAGGAAAAAAATAGTTCCTTTTCTGCACACCATTTTCCATTTCTTACTGTTCCATTTTTCCATAAAAGAAACGCTGTAAATACTGGAAAGACGCTGTAAAGTAAAATAGTGAAAACTCGTGTTAAGGGTACAGCTTATAAAATCGATAAGTGTCGTATGAAGTTGCGAGCAAAAGCTAGTGCGCCTAGTACTTTCATTACTACGTATTTAATCAATCAAAGGCTCTATTCAAAATCAAAAAAACTTTAATTAGTTAAAACTTTACCTTTTTAAAAATGAATACAATAGGTAATTAATCAAAGTTAATGAGGTATTATACTTTAGGTTCCAAAAATGTTTGGCAAAAGTTTATAAACCGTCAGACCGTAATTACAGTCGAAATCAATGCTGGACATTGAACTTTATTTGGGTTAACCTGGTTTTAATTTTGCCTGTGAAACTACATGACATTAATGATGGTTAATGTCACTTCTTTCATGATATTATTAAATAGGACTTTTTTTTAAATAAACGTTACATTGATTTTTATGAAGAGAAGGAAAACATACTCAATTTCACATTGTTTTAAATCCGCTGAAAAAGCTTAAGGAAAACACCGTGAAGTATCATCAAAATCATATTATAGAATCCAAGACATTATTGACATCTAACAACCCGCACGGGCCAGTGACCACACTGGCCCGTGCGGGTTATGGCCCACTCCTTCTCACAAAGATGACGCCCGTGTCCCAGCTGTGGGAATATCATAGCATAATTATGTATATGCATGTTATTGCATTCAAATTCAATGTTGAGCTCCTTGTGTTCTGAGTCGAGCTACACGATTACCGACAAATGCTTGCACTGACTGGACAGGTCCACTCAAATCTGTGTTGCTCTTTCCTCAAAAGACCATCTCAGACACCCGCATGGTCCTCGTATGACCTGAACAAAACAATGTCTGGACTTTAAAAGAGACTGTGACCTCTGAGTTTGTTTCGGCTGTTTCTTCTCAGAGTAGTCACGTACGAAACACCGGCCCCATCTAGCTTTAAAAATATTGATGACGTGTAAAAGTGTTTTTTATAACCAACTTGCAAAATAAATATCATTTATCATTTATGTCAACTCTGTTTCGACCCACTCTGCGGAAAGGATAATGCGATTGAGAGCAGAACTTTAAAACATCCTTCTCGATAAGTACTCCAGACTTTTTAGCAACTAGGCTATTCGTAATACTGCCCGGCAAAGTCGATTTTTTTATTTTGTCTTTTTTGTGGCATCTGTCTTCTTTCCACAGGGAAGCTTTACGACTCGCAAAATATTATTTAAAATACTTAATTTCTTAATTCTTGAATATCTAGACATTGCCAGAAAAAAATCTATGTAGGTACGATGACAATATGCATTTTTTTTTAATGATTGACGTTTCCTCAAACCAGGAATTTCTCCGCCACTGTGACAACCGAAATTTATTTAAGGACTAACCAACAAAGCATAGATACACTGTAACACAGTTTATTTCAGAAATCCCCAGGGTCAAATCCCCACCAGTGGGAATTGTTACATAATACATTGTTTTGCTAGGTCCGCTAATAGAACACACCATAACCAAACCTTTACAACCAAAATCAAGTTATCCAGTTCACCAACTTCTAAGAATGTTTTGACGCGTCAACCATAAATTATTTCATCAAAATTTTGTCGTAAAGCTGATTATGGTCGCCCTGTTTTAGACTTCTGACGTCGATTCTTAGGCTCTACGTCTACTGTGAATTTTTGAAGCGATGCGGTCGCGCCCGGTTGGATCAAAAGACGATATCTTTTGATCCACCCGGGCGCGACCGCGGATGGTGGAGACAAGCAACGCGTAAATCTATACCAGACTAATTGTGATGGTCCTACAATTTTTTTTTAGCTTGGTAAAATTATGAAATGGGTCCTCCCACCCCGGGCAGGGCAGGAGGGATGTCAGACTTGTACTGACTAAAATCCACGGTGTACTTCAATAGCTCTTTATGTACCGGGGTCACGGTGAGGAAATAAATCCCGCGACCCCGGCAGGCTTTGGCCCTCTGAGATGGGGCCCCGTCATTTTTGCTGATGCTCTTTGATGCGCACGTGAAACACGCCGCAAACATTCCACAACGGTCCGGCTGGCACTTTACGTTTTTATCGCTCGGCTAAAAATCATAAAGGCTTATTCAGACCTGAGCGATATTCGCTGCCGCTGTGGGTAGAGGTACATACCGCGCGGGTTTCGCTCAGGTATTTAGTATCAAGTACCGTGGCTAGAGCGACCTGAGCGATATTCGCTGCCGCTGTGGGTAGAGGTACATACATACCGCGCGTTATTCTACCCACAAGAATAGCGAAATCCGTTTTGGTGTGAACAGTAATATTACCGCATACCCGCTGGGTTTTCTCTGACGCAGACGGTAGCGAATACCGCTTAGGTCTGAATAGGCCTTTATGGGCGTGGACCCTTATCCGAAATATATTTTAGTACCGTTCTATAGAACATTATTGTCTTTTTATGTTATGGCTTTGATGAAATTTTGTTGTGGTTTCTGAAGGCTTTGTAATTTAAGGAGATTGGGTTGTTTTGTATCTGAATTATATTTTATTTTAGTTATTATTTGTATTTTTTCCGTAATGGCCTAGACTCTTAGAGGAAATACACACTATACATGTAAGTGAACACGTTTCGACACAGTTTTGACCCCTATAGCTCAGTGCTATTGCAAGTACAAAAATAAAGTTATACCTGTAATGTAATGCCAAGTTTAGATGCACTATAAAATTTGATGCATTTCGGCCAGATGGAATCCTTTCCAAAGAGAGGAGGCCTGTGTCCCAGCAGTGGAAACATCGGTTTATTCCTCGTTCAACCCCCAAGATTTTCTACCCTCTTCCGCGTTTGACCCCTAAACGTTTCTACATTCAACCCCCGAGGGTTGAAAGTGGAATTTTATTTCTTAAATATATTTGTCCCACGTTCAACCCCATTGGACAGTGAAACAGAAAAGATTTTCACTTTTTATTTTTAACCGACTTCAAACAAAGGCTGATAATGACGAATGATGATGTTTATATAAAATACTTTTGTTACAGAGGAAATTGGCCCTCCATCGGAACTGTTCGACTTGAATATGCTGGTCATCATTTGCAGTTCCATTCTCCTAGTCATATGCCTCATGGCTTTCTTTTGTATACTATTCAGAAGACATAGGTAAGTGACATTTATTTAAACTTTGTTATTCTTATACATAGTATATTTGACGAAGAACTAAGATAACCGTCATAGGTCTTATTTGTAATTTTAAGTAGCAATAGACAGACCACATCGCTCGTAGAACTAATAACCGATGAGGTAGATAAGTTCTCGAGTGGCGACCACGAATCAGAAGACGCAGCGTAGGCAGGTCTTCCACTAGTTGGACCGATGACATCATGAGAGTCGCGGGCAACAGATGGATTGTGGATCGTCTTTCGGCGTAGTTGTCTAAGTGGGAGACGCATTTGTTCAACAGTGGACGTCTTCCAGCTGATGATGATGATGACAATTATTTTGCTGTATATAATCTTTTGGAAGCGCTGAGTACGAATTGGTAAAAAAGCAACTAGGTAATAACTAGCAGTACATGTAAACAACGGCAATGTATAATGTAATGTAATCTTTTGGAAGCGCTGAGCACGAATTGATGAAAAATCAACTAGGTAAGAATGATAACTAGCAGTACATGTAAGCAATGGCGGAAGGTAGGATGAGGTCGTGGGGTTTTTAGGAACACTCATTGAAGTACAGTCTGTTGAAGCAGGCAATTTTGCTAATATTACTTCAACGGCACAAATACATAGATATGGAAGAGCTCAAATGTACAGCTGCTGGCGATTTTCAATTTAGTTGACTATTACGTTTTAAGATATTGTAATCAATGTTAGTTTTGCCGACAGTAGTTGGCTCCTTTGAGACAACCAGTCACAAAAGGAATTCAACGGTTTACTCAGTAATTGGTTTACTGAGGACTAATAGGCAGTTGGTCCGTGGAACATACTGGTATCCAACTGCATCTTGTTAGACTGGAACCCGACCATGAACTGAATATGAACTGTAGTTTACACACAACATTCACCTTTAAGGACTATCAAAATATCCGTAATACAACTATTTTCATTTCAACTGAATCCACAAATTTTCCATTAACAACCACCAAACCAACTGCACAAGTTATTTTACGTTTATTAAACAATAATTATTATATTATATTATATTATTATATTATATTACCAATTGGAACTATTTGTGTTTACAAGCTCGTAGTCAAAACAGTTATTAATTATGTTTCTATTATCAGAACCGACATAGTTACTAATTGTATATTGTCATTTGGTTACCAGTAATATGAAAATAAAGTCCGCCTTTGGCTACGTTCTCGTAAATCAATTTTATCGACTCAATATAGGCTGTATGCTGTATTTATATTGATAGTTCATCATCTGCATAGCCTTTTCCCACCTATATTGGGGTCAACTACCGATCGGACCAGATGCAGCTGTATATCAGTATTTTACATGGAGCGACTGCCTGTCGGACCTCCACAATCCAGTAACTGGGCAATACGATACCCCATGGTAAGACTGGTTATCAGACTTTACATACATAATACGGCTTTACGTGCTTTCCAAGGCATAGAGGAAACTTGCTATGACAGATAGTCACCCATCCACAGACCAACCTCGGCAAGCACGGCTTCACTCGGAAGATCGGCCTGTGCGGCTGTAATTATTTAGCCACGAGTTCTTCCGAGCGAGCTCCTATGTAACTTGATAGTTATAGGAACATAAAATAAAAAAGACATCCTAATCTAAATATACATGATGAATAGAACTTATCAGAAAATGATGAATAAAAATTACGATTTCATGTTACGAAACCGAGATTTAACGCTTCACTCAAAGCGTTACAAAGTCCTTGAAAAAACATTGTGTTGAAACTCAATAAAAAATAAACTGGATTTACGCCAACATTTTACACCCAAACTTTGTTCCAATTTTCAACAAGGTCAAAATACGAAACTCCTAAATCCAAATGAACAGTTTATGAATACTAATTTGTGTTTTCTATCTAAACAGGCAAAACTATACGTCGCAGTACCGTCATTCTATTGCTGATGAAGTGAAATCGCGGAATGAGAGCGTCGCTTCTCAATCTGAGCATAAGGAGCGGTATGCTCACGCGCCGAGAATATACACTTCGCCTGTACATAATAGGAAGGCGAGCAAAAATGGTAAGATTTTATTCTTTTATCATGATATTTCTATCTCTTTCCGTATTAGTGTAAGTAAAAAAGACAGTATCGAAAGAATTTGAAAGCGTTTCTAGATAACATAGGACGAATTTCAGAAAACCGATTTCAAGTTTCCAAGATACAAGTTCTGACAGTAACAAGTACACAATACAGTTAAACTGCGGTGATCGCTTCAATTTCATCGGTTAAGGCTGCTATTAAATTGGAGACAAATCACGTATACTAGTTCGTTAATTTAGTATTGATTATTATTTTCATATAAAATAATCAACAGCTCTTTAACTTAGAGCTACATTTTTCTAGAATTATTTCTGACCGTGAAATATTTATTTAAAACTCATTTTAACCGACTTCAATGTGTGGCTGAGTGACAATACCACTGAAAAGTATGTTCTCCCACAGAAATGTTCGAGATAAGTCCTTATGCAGAATTCGCATTGGGCTTCAGGACATTTGATCACGTGGAAAACCAGGATCTACCGAGCAGACTGCCCAGTAGACCGAGGTTTGATACTGGTAAGTGCACATGTACTATACGTTATTGTCCTACTTATGATGCAACACAATTTTAATCATACTAGTTATGGTTTGCATAAGAAAATGATTCGGTGTCCCGCAAGGATCAGTTTTCGGCCCATTACTGTTCTTACTCAGAACTAAAGTAAGAGAGAATAAAAGTCAACGAAATCTTATTATGAACTACATTTATATTCAAACGCTTTCAGATTATTTCTATCGGTATACATTCTGCAACGCTTATTTATAGGTAACATAACATAATCGCCACAGATCAATATAGGTGAAGTGATGCCAACCCAATATAGTGCTTTTAACTTTGATAACTGCTTTTCAATTAAGTGCATTCACACTGGTCGATAAAGCTCAAAATGAAACACAAACAAACCAAGAGAACCTCACTAACAGAATATCGAACAAACATAACTAGCTTTCACAAACTCAAAACAAACGCGTTCCATTCACTCATTAATAATTCATATATGTGCATAATTAGGCTTTTCAAATAATATGATTCCCGTCTGTCCGTTAAATACGTTACTATCGAACAGCCTATGTTTACTAAATATACAGGCGAGCGAGATAAAATGGAATTTGATAGGGAAGTTGCAAATAATGCTGAAAATTGTATTTTGAAACGGACGCTCGATCCCGCTCCCTCTACCCCGAAATGTCTGTAGTGGGAGCGGGATCGACATTCAAGCCAGGTGTCAAGTTATTGTAGTTGGTAAAAGCGTTCGGTGGACAGAATCCAAAGGAAAAAAAAAACTGTGCTATTCTGCTCGCAGTTGATTTTTCTTTTCACGAAAAAGCTTTACTCAACATCTTAGTAACAAGGTTTACTTAAAAGCTATTGATGCTTTATTGTTTCTACTATAAATTACTAACTTCAAACAAACTCTTTGAGAGCTAGTTGGATCAAATTATTAAATCTCACATAAAACTTTTGACTTTTAGCCTTCAAAAGTTTCAGTAGACTTGCTAATAGAAATCTATTAATAAGAAACTAGGGCTAGACTAAGATCTTTGAATTATGAAATACCTAATGTTTACTTTTACTTTAAATATTTACTTTTCATCAACTACATTACAAACGATGTTAAAATCGAGCATTAAGAGAAAATATTGCCCTATGTCGGCATTGGCACGACTGAGGATTTTAGGCGATAAAAAGCATTATAGATATTAAATTAATGGCAATAAAGTAGTAATGTCCATGAAATACCTAATATGATCGGAGTAACAAAAATACCGCTTCGCTATGCTTGAAGCTACTGCATCGGCGATCGGACAGTATTCTCCCGACTCCCGAAGTGTTGTCAAAACTTATAATATTTTGCTTTCAGAACGAATAGGGAGTAGTTTCACTCAAATCCGAGTTATTTTTATTCGAGTACGTACTTTTGAACACTAAAGGGCTTCACACACAGCAGCTATAATGTAAAGATGTACATTATAGCACAATACATCTCATTACATCTTTCCATAGAAATCGTCAGGAGACCACACACTGCAGCTATAATTTATATTTTTACATCTTCGAATCGAAGGTACTGAGCGATACGAAAATATACATTTACATTTCGATACATCTTAATACATCTCAATACATTTCCGTATATCTTTCTTTGAAAAGGATGTTATGAAATGTAGGGAAAGATACATTACATTACCCGTTGTGTGTGTGATACCTTTAACTAACAGAATATGAGAGTACTCCCGCAGAAACGGACACAGGATATTTCATCCCGGGAAAAAGTACTTTCCAAGGAAAAAAACAAATATAACAATCCCATGTTTTTAGATGGCTTTACGTGTCGCTGAAGAAACGTTCATATTCTAGATTAATGCGAGCGAAGCCGCGTGCAAAAACTAGTTGAACATAAACAATATGCATTGGACGGGCAATATTATAAATCTGTTTAGTACATCTCATTCAATATTCAGGATTCGGTATGAGGCAATTTAGCAATTGTAGCATGTCTTACAATCGCTTCGGTGTATTGTCACATGGATTATCTGAATTTGATTACTGGATAAGCCATAAGATACTTAACTGTGTAATATTGGCAACCGGTATGCTCGTAAGAGCAGGCGTTTATATTATTTTTAGAACGTAATTTAGACGGAACAAACATTTACAGCCTTACTACAAAAACTTAAACATCTGTTGAACGCTTGTCTAAAAAAGGGTAACTGTAAAACGACCCTTATATCAAGGAGAAATGTCGTTTTGACGTAGACAATAAACGACATAACGACATGTCGTTATGTCGTTTTAGACAAGTGTTCAACGAGTGTTTATTTTTATTGTGTAACGTCAAAACTACAAATTATGGTGGTGCAATCCAAGTCACAAGACATAATCTGTGAAAGTACTGTAGATGCCCATTCCAAAGCGTAAATCTCTATGGAGAAGAACGAACAAGAAACACCATGGATATTCTCAAGCTTTATCAAGTTTTAACTTAGAAAGGGTAAGTCCGTGGCTTGATAACCATTGACTAAATTGCTCTTAGCCCAAAGTTCGAAAACTGGACGCTCCTCGAGATATAAATACTGACCAGTAAGTAATGGAGGTCAGATGGAAGTCGTTTTGCGTAAAATTATGATCTTTGACCGCAACTGGGCGCCTAATCTCTAAACACGATGATACCCGTGGTTTCGAAATTAGTTACGGGTTGAGCGTTTTGACAACGAAACTGTAATAAGACTCAATAATATTTCGATGTCAAATCGAAATATTATTCAGTCTTATTACAGTTAAAGAAAAAAGAATAATATTTCGATTTGCCAGATAGCTCCTTAGAGTCCACGCCACAAAATTCTAGTTTCGAATTTGAATGTTTGTATTACTTTTAATTTAAACAAAATTCGTTTAAATAAAATCGCACCGAAAACATTTCATGTAAAATGTTGCCAAGACATAAGGTATATTTTTCACAAGGCAATGTGAAAAATATGTCAGATCTCATGTAAAATCAAGCTTCTGTTCTACAAGGCCTAACTCTACCAACCCTAACTTCACTAATTTTACATACCAGTAAAAATGTATGGCTTTGCCGTTTCACTACGGTCGTGGAGCTGATGCTAATATTTAGTTTCTGAAGTAAGTGACGAAAAAGCCATGCAAAGAAGTAGGTAGTGCGCTTCACTTGGCTCGTCTTTGCGGGGCCACTACCGTGCCCCCAAATTTGATTCTGCTTTTAAAATATTTTACAAAAACTCTCAGGCCCACTTGCAGGAACCCGAGTTTATCTTTTAAACTCAGAGTTAGTTGCCAACACGAGGTTAAATTGACAATATTGTATGACAAACTGTCAATTTGAACTTGTGTTAGAAACTAACTCTGAGTTAAAAGATAACCCGGGCTTCTGCAAGCGGGCCTCATAGAAATACTTCGCTTTTTTTTAAATGTGCGACAGTGAACACTGATTCAAAAGAAAAACATCCAATGTACCTCAGATCAAAGAAATAGGCAGATAGAGTGCTTAGAACACGCGAGTGGGTCCACCAAAGTTAATACAAAATCAAAATCGAATACAAAGTCGCGACAGTACCTAGCTACGCGTCGTACCAAGCTGCGCGTCGTTGTTGTTTTTTGCCAAAATATGCCGTCTCGTGTCTTTAACCATCGTAAAAGTTGTTCTCAAAAACAAAGAAAACATTATGGAATGTAATTCTAATTGATTTTGTATTAACTTTGGTGGAGACACTCGCGTGTTCTGAGCGTTCTATCTGCCTATTTCTTTGATCTGAGCAATGTACAATAAAAATGTGCTTCGAATTTCAAAGTCACATCCAGCAAATATCTACAAACGCTTGATCATGTTTCGTATTGAATTATGAGACAGTCCCTCGTATATTTCACTCTGACATCTCAAATGAACGCTATTCAAATTCTACGCTGTTATCATTAATTGAATTCCCTTCAAAGCTCTGCTAAATTATTATTTAGTTATACCAAGGACGCTACATTTATTTAGAGATTAGCTTTTTGTTGCTGTTTTGAGACATGAGAACGTGTAACCACGTTATTGAGCGCCATAAAATCTGTCATGATCAGCCTATAATGTTCCCACTGCTGGGACACAGGTCTCCTCTCTGTGAGAGGGAATGCGCCATAATCCACCACGTAGCCCAGTGCTGATCAGTGGATGTCACATGTCTTCGAGTTTTTGATTCTAGGACATGTCGGTTTCCTCAAGATGTTTTCCTACACCGTTTTGAGAGCAGTGATGATGAAATAAATTGCACAAAGTAATGCGCCTGGCGGGGTTCGAACCCACGACCTACAACTCGTAAGTCGGGACCAATACCACTGGGCTACCACTGCTCAGAAAAAATCTGTCAATTCTTCCTAACTAGATATTTTATTACATATTTTCGGTTTGTTTTTCATTACAAATTAAATGAAAATAAAATAAGGTTGTAAACCAGAGCATAAAATCAGTCAGGGGCACCCTTCGGTTTGATAAGGTCAGTCAGTATGGTATGGTGGATCTGCAGTGATATTTTATAGCCTTTGAGGGCGTGCACGCTCAATGACGTTTCATATTATTAGTTGTTTTCGAAATAATCAAATAACTTCCGATTTGGTAAAAACACCTCCTTGTTCCTTCAATTATCTCTTTGCTTTTTAGGGCGATTACATCTTAAGACATTCCAGCTAAATAGAAATTTACTTAACCCAACGCTGACGAATAATGTGGAGTCCTAGACATCGAACAGTTATTGATGTCGGTTCAGTAGTACTAAAGATCATTCCCAAGCACACAAACAAACAAACTTATGTTACTTCTTTTAAAATATTTGTACAGATTTCAAAGACGCTTATTCACATTGAGTAATTTCAAAGACTTTCAAGTTGATTTTTAGGATTACTTTGTTTTGACAAGTGAAGTTTTGTTTTGTATTTAATAACGGTAATGTTAAATTTACAGTTTCACGAAATTAATTTAGTTTAAAAGCTATCCAGAATCTTCCTAAGTTAGTAATTTTTTTTTCATGCTCATAGATCTGCTCTTATTTCAGTTTTCACTTTTTTTATCGGCTGGTATTTACTTGGCCGGTTTTTTCAATTCGGTGACACGATTGGCGAGTGGTTGTGCCACACGTATGGGTTTGGTAAAACATGTTTTTGTGTTTTAATTCTAAAGGGCGACTTTCACCAAAAGTTAAACATGTTTAAAATTTTATTTAATGTCAAAATTCTGTTGAATTTTGTGCTTAAATAAAAATTAAACATGTTTAACCGTTGGTGAAAGTCGCCCTAAGTATGCAGAAACCCAATTTGTTTTATTTTTATTTTTATGTGAAAATCATAACGCGGTTCACAAGTTTCAACGGGATAGCTCTTATACTTTCGAATAAAAGTGGCTGTGACATATGGACGGACAGATAGACAGACAGGCATGACGAATCTATAAGGGTTCCTTTTTTATCATTTGACTACGGAACCCTAAAAACTGAATAACAGGAAGTAACTAAAATGATGCTCACTCAGAAGATTTTTTTAACCACATCAAAAATCTTAAAAACTTCCAAAAAAAAGTCCTGAAAATTTTCCCAAGAAGACAATTTTTGACGTTTATTCTAATCAATTTTCATTGTTCAAGTTTTAATAAATCTTTTTTTTTTTAATTACACCGCTAGACGAAGTTAGATTGCTTTCTCAGATTATTAATTAAACTTTCGTCAAGTGTATTCTTTTTTTTTTCTCAAATCGTTTGTTGGCGCGAAAAATTAAGAGCTCTTGAAGATCTCAAGTGCAAGCGAAAATCAAGTTTAGTGAGAAAAGATGCCGAATTGAGTTTGGGATTAAATTAATTCTGAGGTACTTTTTTTTACATGGCAAACTCATTGAAAGAGTCCTCGAACGCTGGGCAGGACGGGAGGGACTGTCAGACTTGTACTGAATTAAATCCACGGTGTCCTTCAATAGCTTCTTAGGCGCGGGCCACATAAAAAAGACGTAAGACGCAGACGAGGCGAAGACAATTATGTCTGTTCAGCGTCTCATTCGTACAAAATGTATAATAGCGTCGCGACGTAGAACACACAGAAGAAACGGGGCGCGGACGAGACTCTCATACATTTTCGCCCGTTCGCGATGCGTCCCCGTCTTACGACTTTTCTATGTGGCCCGCGCCTTAGATTCCGGATGAGACTGTCCCGCGACCCCGGCAGGCTTTGGCCCTCTAAAGGGGGCTGGTTAGATTGCTGAAAGCTCTTTGAGGCGCTCGTGGAACACGACGCGCCGTCGACCCGAGCAAGGTCCATGATCGGGCAGCGAGTCTCCCATTACTAATTCTACAGAAATTAATAGCCTGATACTGACTACAAAATATTCATTTTAGAAAGATAAACATAATTTTCAACTTTTCATTATAATAAAATGAATGAAAATAACCTTCTAATTTTATTTCAATTAGACAACTTTCGGTACTAGTTCAAAGTTATGAGCTTATGAAGTTAATTTTAAATGTCATATTCCACCCTGTCCTTTAAAGGTCTTTAGTAACGCTAAAAATAGACCAACTACTAACAATTTAAATTATTATGTGCTACAATCTACGATGTAAGACTACGGCGTAGGTGGTGCTACGGCGTAGGCAGTGCTACGGCGTAGGCGTTGCTACGATTCTCGCTGCGAACTTAGCCTGTAAACTTGGTCTTCTCTTTGAATGGATGTTAGTTAGCATTGCATTTATTGACATCATTTGAGAGATTCGAATAGTAGCAATCCCTTTTAAGGGGTGCCGTTTAAATTAATTTAGTTTTTACATTAAAAATTTCGGCCACTATGACTTAAAAATAATAAAAAAACTTTTTGAAAAAGGAACCGACTTCAAAACCAAATACAAAAAACTATGAAATAACTTTTCTTTCGGAAGTCGGTGGCACTGTTTTTTATTTCATTAACATATGGCCTGGCAAACGGTCAGTGCGGCTTGGTTGTTATTTAATGAGAATCTCCTGACATAGAAACAGTATGAATGAATATTACTTACATTTGATATTGAAAAGAAACAATGTCTTCCTTCATTTATTACTTCACTTAACTTACATTTTTCTCATAATGTTTGCTCCGTAAACAATTTTATTAAGGAGTCGACGAAAACATTTATTTCTTAATTTAATTAGTTTACATATTACTCTTCCAGTCTTTGTTTTGTATGGCCATGAAAACGGGCTTCCTTTGTCTGTTACTTTAGATTTTATTAGGTACTTGATTTTGTGCAAATTGTAATTACTTTTTCAAAACATAAAATACTAGCCGTTATCTGCGGTTTCACTCGCTACAACTCAAAAATCATCACGTGAGAATATTAATTCGGGATAAAATCTATCCCATATGTTTATCTAGGATATAAACTATCTGTGTACCGAATTTCAACCAAATCCGTTTAGTGATATTTGCGTGAAAGAGGAACAAACATCCCTCCATCCCTCCATCCATCCAAACAAACTTTCACGTTTGTAATATTAGTAAGATAATATTAGTAAGATTAGTAATATATAATGTTTACTTAAACGACAAATAAAACTTACTACTGTACTACTATAATAATACTTATTTCAAAAACCCGAGAATTCAAGATTGTGAAAGAATAACAAACATCTATCCAATGTTTGTTATTCTTTCACACAAAAAATATTGTTTGTATTTGCGCGATAAGCTCTAAAAGGTAAACAGCAACAGCTAATCATGTTGGTATTGATTGGGACTATCCTACCGCGCTATTCCCAACCCGCGACTCCTGAATGCCAGAATCTACAGTGGCGACCACCAGAAAAGCGCCGAAACAATAAAGCTCGAAGTCTCCCTAAAATGAATTAAACTGTCTTGGATTCTGCAAAACAATATTGAAGGAGTAGGAAAACACGTGCAGCTTGGCCTGAACGGATTGAAATGGAACTAATCTTTTTGTTTGCTGACAACGTTTAAAATCTTTGATATTTTATGTAAACAAAGAACGCAGGTTTGTTAGATTTATTATTGTGCTATTAAACTAACTAATAAGTGAAAAATAATAAAATCATTCAAAGTGCTGGTAGCGAGAGCATAGTGGCGACTTCCGTTTTTCTACTGTTTTTTGCCAAGCTGTAGTTTCCACTCATAAGATTGGTGATAGTAAATCCACTAAATACTGTCAAAAAGTCCCTTCCCAAGAAGTATTAAAGCCATAAAATTCTCCGCCATTTTTGTCCAAGTCACTTCTGCCCATAAAGCCTTATCGCTCACTTCGCAGCCTTGAAACGTTCTCTCACTTGACCATTAATCTTAATCTCATTTAATAAAATTGATGACTTTGTACTTCCGTTTAGTTTTAACGTTTCGGGAGTAAATAAATAACAGAGAAAATTGTAACAAGTTAAGTACGTGAAAAGTTGAAACGTATAAGTTGGTGCGCAAGAGAAATGGTTTTAAAATAGTAACCATGGAGTGTTTTGCTGATTATTTTTATAGAAAGGTTGGAAGAACTTGCATGCATACAAAATTGTGACAAAGCCCCATTTATCATACATCTGCAAGAAATGTTGACTACATTGAAGTATTTCACGCATCCCACCTCCTACTTTGCTAGCATGACTGCTCCACCGTGTCCTCCGGGCAATCCTCGCAGTGGTGACACCCGGGCGTTTCTTCCCTCCTGATCAGACACCTCCCGTAACTTGCATATACAGTGAGGACCTGCGTCATGCGCCCGTCAGGACGCCCTGACGCCTATCCAGCTACTCCTCAAAGAGGGGTCTTACCGCCGCGACGGCGGCGTGCGTGTAAGCTTTCAATAACTTCAACGTGCGTCAAACCCACGACATAGAAAATCCGTCCATGCATAAAGTGACAACCGTGCTAACATTGAACGGACTTTCAACACATATTTATTTCTACCATATCCCTTCCCCATCTATTCCACCATCTACATCTCGAGACACAATTGGGACCTTCCTAGCTTTTATTTAATTGATCTGTCAGGAACTTGTAAATGTAACAAAATGTCCCTTTTATCTCGTCTCACGATTGTTTTACTCCGCTTTTATTGGATGGGCAAACGGCTTTAGGCACACTTAAACGAATACTTATTGTTATGTCCTTATCTTTTATGTAATTTTATAGTGATCGTGGAGATGTGAATTTGAATTTTAAATGTTTGTTTGAACAATATCAGTGTCGAGGAGAAAATAAAATTAGGTAGAAATTATGTCATCAACCGCTTAGGATTTTTTCAACTATCTTTGCGTTGGCACGCATCCAGTCTCACTAATCCTACTAACATTATAACTGTGAATGTTTGTGAGGGTGGATATATGGATGTTTGTTACTCTTTCACGAAAAAACTTCTGAACGGATTTGGATGTTTGGTACACAGACACTTTATAACCTGGATTAAATTATGTATGATAGTTTTAATTTCAATTTTAATTCCCCCTTGACTGTAATTAGACGAGTGGAACTTACTAAAGCTGAAATTACGCACAAATTAAATGACTAGTTTGGTAGTCTGCAAAGAGATTTCAAAGAACCTATAGAGCGGGCATTGGAAAAATTCTCATAAAAATTTTTGATGCCGTGCGTCAGTATAGCACTACCTAGCGTTGCTTAGCAACGCGAATACTAGACTGAGCGACTTTTTACCTAGTGGTAAAAGTTTTGGATCACAACTTTCTTCGTGATGTCCCGTCTATTGCTCGTATATAGTTTAATGTCTTTGGTAGTCTGTCATTGTCGTTTGTTTCTCGGTCTATTTACTTTGAACACATGACGGTAATCAACAAAGGGGTGGTGGTGGTAGGCCGGTGCGTGCAAGAGCGTATACTTTTTTTAGCATGGTAAATTCATCTACTGAGTCCTCCCACTCAGGGCTGTCAGATTTGTACTGACTATAATCCACGGTGTCCTTCAATAGCCCTTTACGTTCCGGAGTCACGGTAGCTGGTTAGACTCGCGACCCCAATTTATTAATCTGTCAGGGTAATTTTTACCAGCCGGTGGAACTTCAGGGAGCATTTCCTGAGCTTGGCCCCAAAGCTGAACCGTGCAGCAGCCGCCCTCAGGCGACTCTTGCCCAATCTCAGCGGGCCAAACGCTTCCTTTGTACGCCGGCGTCGTGCGGTCCATGGCCCTCTACGGGGCCCCTGTGTGGGCCCTGAGCATCCGGACGCGACCACAGAAGCTGGTCGCATGCCAGAGGGTCATGGCTATCCGGATGATCCGGGGATACCGCACGATTGCCGGCGAATCGGCCAACCTCCTTGCCGGATTGCTGCCCTGGGATCTGGAGGCGACTGCCCTACAGCGCGTCTATGAGTGGCGCGTGGAGACGCAGCGCCGGGGCGTGACCCCGCTGCCTCGAGAAGTCGAGGCGCGGCGGGAAGAGCTCCGGCGCGATCTCAGGGCAGTATGGAAGGAACGACTGTCGCGACCGAAGGCCGGGCACGCCGCAATTGCGGCGGTAAGACCCCTCTTTGAGGAGTGGCTGGAGAGAAGTCATGGCGTCCTGACCTACCGCTTGACGCAGGTCCTCACCGGACACGGAAGTTTCGGGAGGTACCTGTGTCTGATGCGAAAGGAGGAGACGCCTGGGTGTCACCACTGCGAAGATCGCCCGGAGGACACGATGGAGCATACGGTGCAAGACTGCCCAGCTTGGGCGGAGCACCGACGTGTCCTCACGGCTGCGATAGGCGGAGACCTCTCGCGCCCGGCATTGGTTGCGGTCATGCTGCGGGGCGAGACAGAGTGGGAAGCGGTCTGCTCCTTCTGCGAGGCAGTAATGCTCGTGAAGGAGGAGGCGGGCCGCGAGCGAGAGAAGACAGAGCCCTCCCTCCGCCCCAGCCGCAGTGGTAGACGCCCACGGCGACGGACGTCGTTTGATGATCTCCGGCCACCGTAGGCGCGGGCATGCGGGCAGCGGGTAAAGGGCAACTCGCTGCCCGACCAAGGACCATGCCCGGGTCGACGGCGCGTTTTGTCCCACGCGCGCCTCAAAGAGCGTCAGCATAATGACGGGGCCCCCCTCTCAGAGGGCCAAAGCCTGCCGGGGTCGCGGGATTATTCCCTTACCGTAACCCCGGAACATAACAGGCTATTGAAGGACACCGTGGATTTTAGTCAGTAGAAGTCTGACAGTCCCTCCCGCCCTGCCCGGGGTTGGAGGACTTATTTGATGATTTTACCACGCTAAAAAAAAGAAACGGTAATTTTAGAGTTGAAGCAGGTGAAGCCGCTGGCAAGAGCTAGGAAAGGTTTTAAGCTGAAATTGTTTACTCATCTTAAACTGATCAAAGAGATCCTCAAAATTATTTTAAGCAAAAGTTTCGTATTTTCTGTGAAATACACAAACTGTTTCTCTGACAAAAATAATAGTCAGTTTAAGACTTTTAGTTCTTCATATTTGAGACAAGACGTTTAAAGTTACCTACACATAAGGGAACACTGTATGAGACTGGGACGCGAGGTATGATGGGAAATCAGACACTAAAGACAAACTTGACACTATACTAACGTAGCGCAAGCGCCAACAGGACGCCATTTCTGTGAGGCTGCCTTCAAATGACGTCCTGTTGGCGATTGCGCTACGTTAGTTTTGTATTAAGTTTGCCTTAAGTGTGTCCCAAGTATATCTCGTGTCCCCGTCTCATACACTGTTCCCCTGCCCTTTTTACACTGTTTATTGAAATACTTATAACTTACTCATCATTTTGTCCACAGAAACAAGTTTCCAGACTCGTTCGGAGTCTGATGACAGTGACAGCACATCTAAAGCTACAGTCACTGCCGTACCCAGACGTAAGTATTCTTGTGCTACTAATAGGAACCTGTAAGGGAACAGTGTATAGGACGGGACGCGGGGTATGATGTGAATAAGTAGCGCAAGCGCCAACAAGACGCCATTTGTTACCGCTTGCAAATGACGTCCTGTTGGCACTTGCGCTACGTTAGTATTGTTATGTTTGCCTTAAGTGTGTATGTTCCCATTATAACTCGCGTCGGTCTTATACACTGTTCCCCTATTTGAAATGTTATGCATAATATTTTCTGCTAAAATATTAGGCTAACTAACCCGCTGGTCTCATAGTCGCAAGCTCGAATGCTGAGTTTGATTCCCTTGTTTTTGAATTTCTCAACATCAGCCTGGAGTCTGGAAATTTGCCTTATGATACCATAAGCATGTTAAGCTTAGTCATGTATATGGCCTCTCTCCGGTCATGATGGTTTGCCGATTATGGGAGTAAAGGAACAGAGAGTGCTCCTGCTGGCCTACCAGCAACTCTTAAAGCGTGAGTCTTTAGGGTGTGGGAAGGAGATGGCGCTAGTCGACTTTTAAAGCTCTGTCTCTTTCCCACAGCTTAAACTAAATCGCGTAAGAGCTCGTAGTAAGGTCTCTGTGTACTATGATATCTCCCGCACCAAAAGTTATTCTGAACTTGTATGAAGGTGTTCGAAGTATTCTAAGTTCCTAATCAGTATGAAGACAGTGGTCGCGCTCAGTGTGCCCCTTTTCCCGTGAATTTGCGTTAGTCAGACCAAACCTTGATGTTAGTATCCACTTATCCAGACTAATGTTTTTTTTAAGTACTTAATTACAAAACGCTTCGGGACCATTTTACCGTAATTATTCTGTTTTCTTAATTAACCATCATTAAGATATTTTTATTCTGTTGTTGAAGAAAAGGTTCCATGTTTTTTTTAACCTGGTATTTAATTTCTTTCTATGGAATACTCCTTAGTTTCTTTTGTTTTATTGTTCTTTATACGTACACGGCGCATGTACCCCGCGCAAGTAAAGGTGCAGGTTACCCGCGCAAGTAAAGGTGCGGTTTACCCGCGCGAGTAACATGCGCAAGCTACTTAATCAAGCTACCCTCGGGGAGCTTGTACACGGCGCATGTAGCTTGAGCATGTTAAGGCACTTGCGCGGGTTACATGCGCCGCGTACAAGCACCCTTATGTTGAGGACGAGCAGGCCAGTAAACAAGAACTTTCTTTCTTTCGAATGTGACGTAACCACCCTCTAGAGTCACAGTTAACCAAGCCGCCTCTACAAAATCCACAAACCTCTAACATGGCTTTAAACTTTGATTAGATTAGAGAAACTAAGAGTCACTCAACGAGCAATGGAAAGAGCTATGCTCGGAGTTTCTTTGCGGGATAAAATCCGGAACATGGATATTCGGCGAAGAACCAGGTTCACCGACATAGCTTGTGAAATTTGCAAGTTGAAGTGGCAAAGGGCAGGCCTCATCGCTCGTAGAACTGACAACCGATGGGGAAGAAAAGTTCTCGAGTGACGACCACGAACTGGCGCATTTACATTAGTCGGTTAGACCGTATTCGGTTTGGCCGTATTCGGTCGAACCCGTTATCGGTGTCGAGTGCGCCGTGTCCCGTCGCCGCGTCGCCCGCCGCCCGCAGCCCGCAGCTCAGTTAAACCGAATGCGGCCGCCGCCTTCGGTGACCGACCTAATGTAAATGCGCCATAATGTTCATTAAACAATCGTGAAAGCAGTGCTGGAGCAGTGATAGCCCAGTGGTATCGGTCCCGACTTACGAGTTGTATGGGTTCGAACCCCGCCATGCTCTCAAAACGGTGAAGGAAAACATCGTGAGGAAACCGGCATGTCCTTGAACCAAAAATTCGAAGGCATGTGACATCTTCCAACCCGCACTGGGCCCGCGTGGTAGATTATGGCGCACTCCCTCTTACAGAGAGGAGGCCTATGTCCCAGATGCTGATGATGAAACAATCGTGACTGCCAAATATCTGCCAAACTGTGAAACTAACGCACCAAATAATAATGGCCCGCCAAATGAACTCACAAATCATTTTACAGCTAATTACAGATGCTTCTGACTGTAATTAGTTGAGTGGAACTAACTGGAGCTAAAATTACGCGCAAATTAAATGACTGTTTTGACTGTCATTGTCGTGTGTTTCTCGGTCTATTTACTTTGAAGTTATTAGAACATAACACGACTATAATCTTCAAAGAGTCAGGCAGATCTATATTTTAATAGTAGGAATAGAAAGGACGGACTTGTTCGCCGTCCGATGTTGAACCAAACCCTGGTCGACGCCACGGCGCGTTCTGGAATTATTCCCGTTGGATCCCACTTTTGAATCCCACTTGAATATTTTTCCCGTTGGTTCCCACAAAAAATTAAAATGTATTCCCGTTGAATCCCATGACAAAAGAAAAACGTTTTATTCCCGTTGAATCCCAAAAACTATTCCCGTTGGATCCCACATGCTTTAAAAAATCTGAATGCGAGTACTTTCAACGACAAAATTTCTTTTGTTTTAGAACTTTTTTTTGTAAAATTCATAAATTAGTAACAGAGAATGAATCTTTAAAATAAAGGTTTCACTTCTCTTCTGATATGTACACCGTGTTGTCATAACGTGGGATTCAACGGACATAAAAAATGGGATTCATCGGGAATACCTAAAAAATGGGATCCAAAAGTGGGATTCAACGGGAATAAATTGCGTTGTGTTTCAAGCACGCTCAAAGAGCTGCCAGTAATCTGACCACCACCCCTAGAAGTGGTCCAAAGCCTATCGAAGAAGCGGGACTGTCTCATCAGGTAAACTTGACCATGGAAGGTAAAGGGTTATTGAAGGAACACTGGATTATGAGTTTGTTAGTTCGTTTGCAAACATAATATCAACTTAAGGACCGGTATCCACCAAAGCGGAGAGGAGAGGAGATGTGTTTGAATAACCAATCAGATGTCCACATCTCCTCTCCACTTATTGACAGATGCCTATTACAGACATCTGATTGGTTATTCAAACACATCGCCTCTCCTCTCCACTTTGGTGGATACCGGGCCTAATAGATAAACATCCAGGCCCGGGACATCTACATGTAGATTTTACAAATCGTGGGCATCGAACTCGCGACACGCTGCGCTGTAATCGATGGTTCTGCCACTGCGCCAATCCTGGCGTCAATATGTTTTGTATTTTTCCGAACAGAACGGCTGCACTACCATTGAGATTTAATTAAAATGTGTTTTTTTTTTGTTTCAGGACATTGTCGAACTCCACATCATAGATAACAACAAAAATAGACATAAATAATAATTATATACATTTTATCAAAAAAATATTTAGGTAATTATAATTTTTACTTTAAGCATATCAAATTGTACCCATAAAATTACGAGAAAATGTAAAATACTTAGAAATATATATCATTTATTAATTTATTTTGTAATTTGAAGAAATGAGATAAAAAAAATCTCTTATTAATGATGTTTATTTGGTCTTCAAGACAATATCAACCTAGAATTGTAAGGTGATAACACAGTTTCGACTCTGAGTAATTATCACAACAGGGTTGAAAATTGCCTGATACTTATTTTGCAATTTTGAACCCTATTTTTGATGATTAGGTGCCAAAGTATAAACACGATGACTTCTCGTATACGAGTAAAAATCATAAAGAAAATTGTGACAAAAATAAGTGTTTATGAGAAGAAATATTTGACAGAAATAAGTGGTTTAATCACTATCCTTGACATTATGGACAACCTACTCATATACTATGTGTGATGCTATTACTAAAGGAAGGCCCTTCCACGAATTTTCACATTTTTCTGACGTAAGTAAACTTTGAAGTTAATTTAATGGAAAATAAGTTTCTCATTCGTACACTAGAAGCGTTTTTTTTTCCATTTTTTTCCATTCGTTGTAATACTTCAAGTAAAAAGTACGGTCAAATACATGCCTGTGCCTCAGTTTGTTCTGGCTCAAAAAACTTTATCATTAGGTTGTCATATTTCGAAGTGAAATAAAAGCCAGGTCCATTTGAACAACTAATCACCAAACGCTTTTAACGGTAAATAATATAAAATATCGTTCAAATACATCTATCGATTGAAGATGACGAAAACAAAATGAATTGTTAAAATATGCTGACGATTTTGAATGCTGTGTATGACGTTTTAAAAACAGGAATTAAAGAAAATCACTGCCCCTTCATTTCATTAAAATCTGTCAACTCTTAATACTTTACTGTTTACACAAAATTAAATTTAACAAAAAAAATACATTTAACAAATAAGAACAAAAAATATTCGTCTCGAAGTATCTTTATTAAAAGACTGATGTTTTAAAAAGTATAAATAAGTTTTAAATGTTTGTGTCAAAATTAATTATAATAAATAATTATGTCGACGTGCTTCGGTAATTCGAGTTTCATTTTAAAATTAAATTCGAGAGTGTATAAATTAAAATTTTGTTTACGTACTTAATTTAATGTAAACATAACTCAAAGTTTGTTTACATTTCGTTAAATATCTACATTTTGGGAAAGGGAGAGGTAAGAAATTGGTTACTACCTCTATATTGCTAGAAAAATTAATTAGACAGAACAAATTTAAAATTCTCAAAAGAAACTTTGTTTAAAAGGTTTTAGGGTAGGTAACAAAAAAAAGGGTATGAAAAGCTAAAGTTTTTACCAGATGCAGCTGAATATAGTATTTTGCATGGAGCGACTGCCTGTCGTGCAGATGCAGTGGTGGTTCAGTGGTATCGGTCCAGACCAACGCGTTGTAGGTCGTGGGTTCGAACCCCGCCAGGCGCATTACTTTGTGTAATTTATTTCATCACCACTGCTCTCAAAACGGTGAAGGAAAACATCGTGAGGAAACCGGCATGTCCTAAAACCAAAAATTTGAAGACATGTGACATCTACCAACCCGCACTGGGCCCGCGTGGTGGATTATGGCCCACTCCTTCTCACAGAGAGGAGCGTACTGCATTGCTGCTGATATTGGTACTTAGGAGACAAAGTCTCAAACAAAAATACCAGATAAAATCGCTTCTAGCTCTTTCCAAACAATTTTGAGGTCCACTTGCTTTTAACGAATGCAGCTGAACACCAATATTTTACATAGGAGCGACTGTCTTTCTGTGTACAACAACCCAGTTGATACTATTGCTAAGCAAAGAAGAGAAAAAATAGGTACACTTATTCTAGTTTTTCAATGGATGTGACAATCGCCTTTCTTTTCCGCGGAGTAACCAATTTGCTACTTCTTAAAATTTTATACTGTTGTGTCGGACTTTTTCTTGAATGATCCACTTTTCTTTTGTTTTGAAAAGTTTTTATTGAATGATGGCTGGGTCTTTTTGAATTTGTTTGTTTGTAACGTTATAAAACGATTTTAAATTTTCTTGTTTATAACTTACAACAAAATGCTTCTGAAGGCTTTTCCGCAGATTTAACTTTTAACAACTAACACAAAATTATTTCCCAACGCTTTTCTTAGAGCCGCTAACAACATAATATGCTAACCACAGAAACAGATTTTATCGATGGAACAGATTGAATCGACATAATCCTAAGTTCATAGCGACATTTGGCACGTAGAAAAGAAATCTTTCTACACTTCGATCAGATACAAAGATTTGCAATATAAGTTAGAACGTTATTTTTAAAATATGTTATGCCTAATCAATAATAAAAAAATCGTTTGTCTGTCAAATCGGTTTACTGACTATAGTTGAACGTGACAACGTCATAAGAAAATACTGCACTTACGTTGCTATAAACAAGCAATTGACACGCCGTTGCTATGGAACGCTACAGAGCGAGGTAACGCCGCATGACGTCATCTTTTATCGTGCTTGCAGCCGGCCATCGAATTAAGGTAAGCGTCCACAGGTCCGCATCGTACGTATCGGACGCAACGCATCAAACGGATTTCTGTATCGGCAGCGATCGGATTGCCGACGCGAGTATCAGCAATTTGTTTGCCGATGCCATCTTCATTGCGTCCACTGATCGCCATTCCGTATGACGTCATCGGTACGCATCGCATGTGGGTATTGCCGATGAGCCGTCCGTACGATGCGGATCAGTGGACGCATATATTCATATGAGTTTTCATACAAGACAATCTAAAATCCGTTACGTACGATACGTCCGATACGTCCGTGGACGCTTACCATAATAAGACGTTATCACGTCAAAATTAAGTAACTAAAACCACGCCTGGCGCACTCCGCGGTGTAGCCACGTCAACGGGGCCCCCGCATGTGCTTGTATTATGAAACTGCAAGTACACGCGGGCGCACCGTGGACGCGTTTCACAGTCAGTTGCCGCCCGCCGCCCGTTTCGCATGCTTTCCGTACATATTTTTACTTTATTTTCACGAGCAAAGATTTTACATTTGCTTGTTTTTGGAAAGTGACACTTCTGTACGTAGTACTTTTAAGTATTCTGTGCTAAAACTCGTAATTACCGAAACACGCCATCATCCAGTAGTTTGTAAACAGCCAAATTAATTTAAATAGAAGTTGTAGCGAACTATCTTCGACTTATTGTTTGTTGTCAACTGTTCGTAGTTCGTAACTTTGACGAACTGTTAATAATGTGGATTAGAATTAAGTCTTCTGTTGATTCTAGTCATTGAATTGTGAAATAAATGTTTGAAGTATCTGTTTTTGTGTTTCATTACTAACATCATCATCTGCCTGCCTTTTCCCAACTATATTGGGGTCGGCTTACAGTCGAACCAGATTCAGCTGAATATCAGTATTTTACATGGAGCGACTGCCTGTCGGACTTCCACAACCCAGTAACTGGGTAATACGATACCCCATGGTAAGACTGGTTGTCAGAGTTTAACTTTAAAGCCACTTTGTTTCGTCTTTTTATTCAACAAAAATGATCGAAGAACTTTTAAATAAAGAAATAAGTACCTACTAATAATAATAGCGGCCTATTATTGTCCCACGGTTAGACAAAGGCCTCTTTTCATACAGAAAAGGCAACCTCTTAATTAGACAAAAGTCAAAGACTAGGGCTTCCTACTGCTAATTAATAAAATATCAATATCCCGAATTGGATTTATTAGTACTTACACATTTATTGGAACTTTATGATCCCGGTAGCAGAGTGATGTTACTTTGGCTGCTATTTGTAATTTCTCCATGTGTGTCTGTAGCGCGGAGCATCAATTATTCGATGCGATTTTTTCAAGTTATAAAAAAGCAGGTTGTTGCTTCTTTGACATGTTTAATTTAAAATATTTTAAACAACACAAATAAGTAAAAATAACTTTTGTCACGAGATCTTAAAAAAACGTTGCACTTGGAACTCGTTCCGGTTGGATTTTTGCAACTCAATTTTGAGGCACTTCCCGATAAGCTAGCAGGCTGAAATTTTGCACACGCTCTGAGTTCTGGTGACAATATATGACTAGCTAAGAAACGTCATAACAAATCCAATATGGCGGCCTCCCTAAGATGGCGGACTGGCTGTTAGAAATCCACCCCCATAATATTATGTGTATCAAATGAAAGGGTTTGCTGTCAAGAATACGAAAAAAATAGTCACGTGGCTTAAATCCAATATGGCGGACGTCCAAGATGGCGGACAGGCTATTTGAAATGCACCCTCATTATAATGGGTATGAAATGAAAGGGTTTGCTATCACGAATATGAAAAAAAGATAAAAATAATAAAATTTTGGAAGGGAGCGAAACAATGTCATCAATAACGAAATCTAGTGAATATGAATTCAAATTCGTCCTAATTCCTTATTCAAGCATACTTCTAATGATAAGCAGGCACTCATCAAACCAACCACGAATTTCGTTTGAAGTTGATGAGAACAAATTTAATTGATGGAATAGATTTGGGAATACCATCGAACCGCAGTGTTAAACAGTCCCTGAAAATGTTGTTTATTGAAAGGTAAATGTAGATCAAAGGATAAAAGTGTTTATACAACACTTTTCTGCTAAACCATTTGGTTTGGTTCGGTAAATAAAATGCGGATTTCAGTACATAAATTAAGAAAGAAACGTGAGTTTCAAATGCCCGCATCTGCGATGGCCGGAGATCGCCACCGCAAGTGGGGCGGAGGGGGGGCATTGTCCTCTCTCTCACGCGACCGCCTCCTCCTTCGCGGACATACCTGCTTCGCAGAAGGAGGCGATCGATGCCGGGCGCGAGATGTCTCCGCCTATCGCCTCCGTGAGGACACGGCGGTGCTCTGCCCAAGCTGGGCAGTCCTGCACCGTATACTCCACCGTATCTCCCGGGCGATCCTCGCAGCGGTGCCTGCGTCAAGCGGTAGGTCAGGACGCCGTGACGCCTATCCAGCCACTCCTGAAAGAGGGGTCTTATCGCCGCGATTGCGGCGTGCCCAAAAAAACGTGGGTTACAGAGCAGGGAACAGAATCAGAAAGTTATTCATAGGCTAAGTCATACGACATGTAGCACGCCGTTCGGAAGGATCAAGGTCGCGTCAACAGCGCGTCGTGGTCCACGTGCGCCTCAAGGAGCTGTCGTCAAACTGACGGATCGTCTATAGGGCCAATTTATGGTAAGCGTCCACGGGTCAGCATCGTACGTATCGGACGCATCGCATCAAACAGATTTCTGTATCGGCAGCGTTCGGATTGCCGATGGCACCTTCATCGCGTCCACTGATCGGCATTCCGTATGACGTCATCGGTACGCATCGCATGTAGGTATTGCCGATGAGCTGTCCGTACGATGCGGATCAGTGGACGCAGATATATGAGTTTTAATACAAGGCAAACTTAAATCCGTTACGTACGATACGTCCGATACGTGCGATGCGGACCTGTGGACGCTTACCATTAACTGCAGGGTTGTGGGACTTTGTGGCCTAGAAATGCAAAGGGACAAGATGGATTTTTTGACAGCAAAAATCTGAAAGCTGACTCATCGCATATGACTGATGCGTCCAGGGTGGGAAGAATTTAACACTACAAATTCAACCGTTTTGAACTTCATTATAACATAAGACAGTCTTCCAAAACATTCACCTTTCCCCTCATCATGGTGTTTTTTTAGCTAAAGGAAAAGATAGATTTTTAATGAATCCCGCTCGAAGGACCAGGAAGATATTAAATAGAAATAAAGATAAGCCTATTGCCATCAAATAGGCACACAAAATGACTTGACACTCACGAAGACTGCTATGATTTTTCAAGCGAAAAACCCTAATAACTCATTTCCAGAGGCCTTACCACGAGCTCTTAACGCGATCCAGTTAAGAGGCTGTGGGAAAGAGACAGCGCTTTACAAGTCGTCTAGCGCCATCTCTTTCCCACAGCCTAAAGACTCATGCTTTAAGAGTTCATGGTAGGCCACCTGATCTCCGAATCAAACCCGAGATATCTAACTCAACAGAAGCCTTTGCAGACGATAAGTAGACTTTATTCAAAAGTGCCAAACATCTTTAGCAACAAAAGAAATATCAGCCACAGATTTATGTCTACCAAAACACGACAAATTTTCTAATGCACACGCAATTCAGACATCCGAAATGAATTATTACTGAAACAACAGTTTCAGGAACAAACACCTGTTTTTTACGTCGAAAAGTTTAGCAGGTCAAGCTGTAATTCATCTGAAACGAATTCAGAAAGTCAACTTCATACAACAAAGATAAGCAAGAGCACGCACACATTGATGCATACTGTGAACTTCACCATTTGGTTAGAAACGAACTTAGATGCTCGCCGTTCGACGAGGAGCAAGCCTGAGTCCTGTCGACTCAGGCTTGCTCCTCGTCGCGTAGTCTAGAGGTAGACTTCCGGGCTTTTTTTATCGTGGTAAAATCATCAAATGAGTCCAAAATCCAGGGTGTCCTTCAATAGCCCTTAACGTGCCAGGGTCATGGTAATTGTAAGTCCCGCGACCCCGGCAGGCTTTGGCCCGCTAGAGGCCACGTCTTGAAGCGCGCGTGGAGCACAACGTGCCGTCGACCCCGGCATGGTCCATGGTCGGACAGCGAGTCGCCCATTACTCGCTGTCCTCTCTCTCACGCGACCCGCCTCCTCGTTCGTGAGTATGTACCCTGAAACCGATCCGGATTACCTCCACAACCCAGTGATTGAGTCAAAACGATACCGGTTATTTCTTGGTTTTGCCGCCTCATTGGTCTTTTCAGCCTGTCTTCAAAGAGAGGACTTATCGTATCTTTATATTAGTACACTGGTTCTAAGATTTTAAGGCTTCTAAACTCAGATCAAAGAAATAGGCAGATATAGCGCTCAGAACACGCGAGTGGTTCCACTAAAGTTAATCCAAATCAAAATCGAATACATCGAAACAGTACCAAGCTACGCGTCGTACCAAGCAGCGCGTCGATGTTGTTGTTTGCCAAAATATGCCGTCACGAGTCTTAAACCATTGTAAAAGTTGTTCTCAAAAACAAAGAAAACATTATGGAATGTAATTCGATTTGATTTTGTATTAACTTTGGTGGACCCACTCGCGTGTTCTGAGCGTTCTATCTGCCTATTTCTTTCATCTGAGCTTCTAAATATATCTGTAAGTGGCAGCAGGGCCCAATATGTAATGGATGGCCACTCATCCGCGGACCGACCTTGTCAAGTACTGCTTGACCTTGAAGACGAACATTCGGGATATTTTTATTTAGCCAAAGGCACGTTTGCTCCATACAAATATTGATAAACGGGTCACATACACGCGTACTGTATACGACAATATTAAACAAATAACAGTCGTGATGTCGTCTTGAGATAGTTGGCACTCACTGTACGCATTTTTGACAGGCCTGTTGGTCTAGTGGTTAGTGACCCTGACTGCTATGCCGGAGGTCGTGGGTTCTATTCCCACCCAGGACAAATGTTTGTGTGATGAGCACGATCATTTGTTCTGCGTCTGTGTGTAATTTATCTATAATATGTATGTATTTAGAAATATATAAGTATGTTTATCAGTTGTAGTACCTATAACACAAGCTCTGCTTAGCTTGGGACTAGGTGGCGTTGTGTGATAGTTGTGAAATATTATTATTATTTATTTATTTTTAAAATGCGAAAGTCGCCAAATGAGTCAGTACCCAGGGTGGGTCGGGAGGGACTGTCAAGCTTGTACTGACTATAATCCACGGTTTCCTTCAATAGCTTTTTGCGTTCCAGGTTACCTGATAAGGACGCGACCGTGACAGACTTTGGCCCTCTACGGGGGGCCTGTGAGATTGCTGACATTTTTTTGATGCGCTCGTGGAACACTACGTGCAATTGACCAGGGCATTGTCCATAATCGGATGGCGAGTCACACGTTACTCGACGTCCGCATACCCGCGCATACGGTGGCCTGAAATCGCCTCGCAACATCCGATGCTGTGGGCGTCCCCCGTGGCGGCTGAGTTATGAGATGGAGGCTGTCCTCTCCCACACGGCGACTGCCTCCTCCTTCGTTATCACTGTACGCATAGCGTGTCTATGTGTGCGTGGCATTCCTCAACAAAGTCGTTATGAGAGCACAGTATAATTATGAGAGCATTTGCAATCGCTGCACGTGAAGCGTATCTATATGTGCGTCTATGTGTTATTTTTGGAACGAAGTTCCGTATCGCGCGTTGTGAAACCCGGCTAGACGGAAAAAATTCTTACGAAAAGTTGGCACGACACTTTTTTGCCTCGCCCCGCACCTCGCGCCTGCACCCCACGCCCCGTACCCCTCACTCAACCCTCGTTCCTCGTGACTCTTGTCGTATTGCGCCGTGCACATTTGTTTCTCTGTGTCTCTCTCTCTCTCTAATAGAAAGCAAGTCAGATATTTTCGTTTCGTCTTTCTATTTCGCATTGAAAAGTGTGGTGTTGCGACGATTATTTTTGTTAACTTCGTTACATCCGGGTGTCTCTTGACACCTCTCAAGTTTTTTTTCGCTTATTGTATGGACCCAACCTTCTGGAATATTCTATAATTGGACACTGGCCGTACCCTTGGAAGTTAGTAAATAAATAAATTAAGGTGTGTGAGAATTTATGCTTACAGTTGAATTCCCCGAAGACTGGACGCTACGTTTTCAATTTTAACTAATATTCTATGTTAGAATGCCTTCGGGATAAGGAAACTATCGTAATTAACTAATTATAAAATCGATGTATCATGTTAGTAATTATGAATATGTAGCTGAGCTTTTGAAAAACAAAGACTAATAGTGTTTTGATTATTTCCCAGAATTAGATCCTTATTTTTTTTTACAACTATCACACAACGCCATTTAGTCCCAAGCTAAGCAGAGCTTGTGATATGGGTTAGAGTAACTGATAAATTATATTTATATATTTCTAAATATAATTATGAATATTATAAATAAATTAAACCCAGACACAGAACAAAATAATGATCATGCTCATCACACAAACATTTGTCCCGGGTGGGAATCGAACCCACGACCTCCTGCATAGCAGTCAGGTTCATAACCACTAGACCAACAGGCCTACCTCTGTCTTTATTAGCAACACTATCGAATTCACTCTGGATATTACGATAAGAGTAGGAATTGGAGTAAAAAGTAATTTAGTTTTGGAGTAAAATGTAATTTATTTTTGGAGTAAGTAATTAATTTATGTTTGGAGTAAAAAGTAATTTATTTAATTGGAATAATAACGCTAGTGAATCCGGGGCCAAAAGCTAGTTTCAAAATGTTTTGTTTACGTATTATACTAAAGTATTCAGAGATTATTTATTTTACTTGTTTTTATACAGAATGATTATTTTCCAGTGAATGAATAACTAGTTATTTTTAACTAATCAACATAGTTTCGATAACAGCCACTCATGCGTACTTGAAAAATCCTCTCTATTGCTGTAAAAATAAAGTATCCACTTACATATTTTATTGAACTACGTGTAGATATTCCCATTTCAAAAGACATATCATGAAACATCGTCCAAAAAGTCTATAAGAAAAAAGGAAAATT
Organism: Agrotis segetum; assembly: GCA_036375495.1. Taxonomy (NCBI): domain Eukaryota; kingdom Metazoa; phylum Arthropoda; class Insecta; order Lepidoptera; family Noctuidae; genus Agrotis; species Agrotis segetum. Next base: position 251,520 of record JAQSVV010000031.1, read on the forward strand.
GATTTTTGCATACTCAATACCCACTCTTTTTCACATAACACTATCTACCTACCTACCGTTCGCCCAACCCTCATAACTTTAACCTTTTTATTTCCCTCTCAAATCCTTACCTTCGCATATTGCCAGGCAGTTTGCCTTTAATCACGTTAAATTTTTAAAACTTCGGCTTCGTTGGAGAGCACTGATAACCTCTTCTAGACGCCGCATAGCAACGTGCCACACGTCAGACGATAAGTCAGAGTGAGAGAGATTTTTTGTGGTAAGGCGTTAAGTGTTGGCTAATGTATATTAGCCAACACTTACCCTCTTACCACAAAAACTTAAACATCTGCTAAACGGTTGTCTTAAAAAAACTGTCAACGTCAAAAAGACATTTCATGTTGATATAAGCGTAGTTTTGCAGTTACATCTTTTTTATACAATTGTGTTCAACAGATGTATATATAGTCTTATATATTTTTTATGTATATGCAGTCGTATTGCATTGTTGTCAGCTTAAAAACTTATAAAGCACTGATATGTAGCACGCATTATATTACTTTGTATGCGGAATCTAGTAGAGTTTATCTTTGAGAGCTTGCGCTTGTGGATTTTGTTGGCACAGCACTTGTGGTAGCTGTGTTTGTGTTTCTGTGAGTTTTTCTAGATTGTGGTGGGTTTCGGAAATAGTGTCCATATGTCGGAATGTTCTAGAATTTTTGGAACGAAGTTCCTTATCGCGCGTTGTGAAAGGGTGCTAGACAGAAAAAAATCTTACGAAAAGTTGTCACGACACTTTTTGGAATCGCGCTTTGCGAAAGGGGAAAGGGTGCTAGAGCTCAAAGAGTGGAGTGGAGTGGAGCGGAGCGGAGTGGAGTGGAGTGGAGACGCGACAATTATTTTTGTTGAGTGTATACAGTAACTTCGTTCCATCCGGGTGTCCCTTGACACCTCTCAAGTTTTTTTCGCTGCGGGCCTACCACACCACTGGCCATACCCCTGGTGGTATGGTGGGTAAACCATACCACTGAGAACGTTCTAATCAACCGGCCTTTCTAAAGCACTTAGTGTAGATTTTCCTAGGGCGTCTCCTCCCGGCATTTCTACTCACCTCTACTCGTACCTTGTAACGTTTGTCTTGTCTTTGATTTCGTTTGTTTAGAGTTCATTACTCTTAGTTGATCACTCTAGAATTCGTTGACCTTTATTGCCAGTGCCCTTAGCACGAGTTTTCACTCTTTCAGTATTTACAGCGTTTCAATTTGATATTGTTAAAGTTCCAGTTTGCTTTACGTCTCAAATACTGAAAACTTGTGATACGAGTACAGTACCCTTACCACGAATTTTCACTCTTTTACTTTACAGTATTTACAGCGTTTCTAGTATGAAAAAATGGAACAGCGCCTCTGGTGTGTGAAGCAGGAACTAATTTTTTCCTTGAAAATTGTCATTTTGAAATTGTCAAAGTTCCAGTTTACTTTACGTCTCAAATACTGAAAATTCGTGCTAAGGGTACAGATCTCTCTTTTGTTAATAAGATTTCTCCTCAATAAATAAATAAATAGGTACTTGTTCAACAAAAGAAAATCATACGTATTGATTCAAAACAAAACACACAATCTCACTTCTCATTCATCAGCATCAATACTTCGAAAGAATTGACGCGTTTCAACCGAAAATATCTAAAGTTTTCCTATCTAGAAGTTTTAGCGACTCACCATAGCTTGGCTGAACCTCTCATAAATCATTATCAAGTCGTAGTCAGGTAATTTTCTAACCAATTTCTATTGATTGTCTTTGTAAATAGTTAAATGGTAGATATTTTTATGCCTATCAAGTTTCTCGTGAGTCTTTTTTCTTAAGGGTTCCATCGTAGGCGGGCCGCGCGAGAGAGAGGACAGCGTCCTCCCTCCGCCCCAACCGGTGTGGTAGGCGCCCGCGGCGTCAGACGTCAGCAGACGATCTCCGAACACCGTGGATTGTAGTCAGTACGAGTCTGACTGAAATTGATGAGTTTACCACGCCAAAAAAAAAGAAAAAAGGGAAAAACGTTTACTTGAAGTCGTACTCTGACACGCATAGTATACGCATTCTATAAATATGAAAAGAAATAAGTTTTTACACCAAATATTATATGTGTATAGAAACCAGTCTAACCAAAAAAATAAAACTTGGTCCTATTCCAAAGAACAATGGCAATAACACTAACATAACACTCCACACAAAATCAACCTTAACGACACTAACACTCCATACAAATAGCACAACAAAGAGATATCGAATAAAACCTCCTTAGACATAAGAACTCGCGTTATCTCGTCGAGCTATACCAATCTCGAATAATATTAATTTATCCGAAGGAAAGTAGCTCTTTATCTGGCAATGAAATGACTTAGCACTGATTACTGTGCGTGCCGTCGCCTTCAACCTACCCACAATGTAACTAGAAACGTTTTTTAATTACAGGAAAACGTTCTACTGAAACTTTTAAGTACAAATCCATTGCTTGTTTTGTTCTAGATTGTGCCAATCATCTTTATAGTAGGCCGGTAATGGAAGGTCGGTAACTTTTCAGGGTTGTTGGTATAGAGAATTTGTGGTACAAGGTCTAAGCGGATTAACTTAATAGCTCCTCACAGGTTCTTTCCATTGAATGGTGAAACAAATCGGCCTTTCCTTTCCTCAACATTAAGGGCTCAGAGTATTTTCTTCTGGCGTTTAGTTTTTACTGAGCGTTAGAATCAATTAGTGGGCGTTCTCCTTTAGTTTTGGGTCGTTCATATATCGTTTTCGTGATTAAATGGTAATCAGGGTACGTCAACGATTAAGGAAATTCTTTTTGGATTGCTTTTTGTTTTTCGGCGTTTTGTTTTTGTTTCTGTTTTTCGTTGGATGCGGACTTTTAAGGGGCGTTTCCATTAGGGTGCTTGTACACAGTGCATGTAAACCGCGCAAGTGCCTCAACATGCTCATGCTACATGCATCGTGTACCCATTAAAAAACGTGCGGATCCAGCGACTTGAGCATACACCAAAGCGAGCCACCCGCGCAACTAAACCGCGTGTTTTACGCGCTCGCGGGTTCCTCGCGCACGTTACTTGAACAGTTTAAGACGTGCGTAAGTTTCACAATTTCGGCAAAATTACTTTTTTACCCGACTGCGCCAGGAGGGTTATGTTTTTTTAACAATGTTTTAATAGAATTTTCGTTTGTCAAGACCTCTTGACTTGATAAAGTCATAAAGCTACCGCGCGAATAGCATGCACATGTTGCTCTTGACCACAAACAAAAATCTTGTACTTACATACAGCTTGCGCAAGTAGGCCGCGTCTTTAATAATCAGCGTGTGACAGAGATAAAAATCATCAAATCCAAAACTACCTAACCCCAAATCTCTTTCCAACAAAAAGAAAATCATCAATACTTCCTTCCCTCTCTACTTAACCCTTCAAACCACACAATAAAAAAACAAATCCCGACTCTCTCTTACAAAAAAAAAACATTAACACATCATTCAAATACAGAATGCTCTCTAAAACGCGTATAAAAATGAAAAAAAAGGCGTTCAATGAATAAATGCTACCCTTCGATTTATTGTCCGCAGTAGCTTGGAGTAATGAAACTGAATAATGCATGTCAGTGAATATTGCGAAGTGATACAGGGTTGACTGGGGAGGGTTAGAAAGTATATTGAATATTTCGGTAAGGTAGGCTTTGGAAGTTCGATTGGGATCGATTGTTTGGAGAGTTTTGGAATTGTTATTGATAAATCGCAGTCTAAAAGGATAGGTTTCGACGCCATTTTTTTTTTTTCGAAATCGCACTACGAATGTAATAAACCTACAAAATTACCACATAAATGAATTTAGAGGACAAAAATGTAAAGAATGTCCTAAAACCATCGCGCTAGGCCCAGCGCCTTAGTCACTTCAATGTGGCCACGAGCGGCGATTTCGTACGTTCAATATTATCGGTCAAGTATCAATAAATATTTAATAACGCAAACTGAACGAATCGCGAGAATGAAAAAAGACACTCGCTACCACGCAACAACACGCGAGCTGCGAGGCGAGGTACGAGGCGAGGCCGCAAGCACAGAGTCTAAACCCGCTGTTATGATGAGCAAACTACTTGCCGTTCGATCATGAACCAATTGTTGCTCAAACCAGAATACCACGTGCTATTTTCTTTCATAAAATAATGATATTCTTTTAGCTCCGTACCATCCCTACCTTCATAGCAAAGTCGTGATCACACAGCGATTAGATTTTCATGAAGCTTTGACTGCGTCGATGCGCCTGAACCGTATCAATAGTAAATATAGAAGCCTTTCATATCAGCTTAAGAGGAAATCCTCTTAGAGGGAAAGAGGTTCTGTGGTTTTAGACTTGAACAGAGAGGAAGTAATTATTTTATCGTCGATGAAGAGGGGTAATTGAAACGTCGGTATGGTTTTAAGAATCTCTTCTTTCAAAGAATTTTAAAAAAAAAGCGTTTAAAAAAAATTGTCGCGTTGTGGTCAAATGAGTAAAGGGCCAATAGGATCACTGCAACAACGGATGAGTAAAAATGTAAATGTAGCTGGCTTTTACCTTGGTCAGAGGCTAAGCATAGCCATTCAAAGAGGCAACGCCGCCAGACTCTTGGGCACATTACCAGCTAACAGCGTTGAGGATGAATTTTTCGATGCTCTATAATAGTGTAATAATTACGTGTTGGGTTTATGTACGGTTTTTTTTTGTTTTTTTAAGTGTTTAGGTTTAATTAATTTTCTTTATTCATTGTAACTCTTACAAATTACATTTTTAAATATTTTTATAAAAAGGAAATAAAAAACATTTAAAAATATAAAAAATAACATTCCCCAGCGTCGAGAACAGTGGTCAGGGCCCCTGAGAGAGGAACCTTCTAACAATACGCGCCGTGTCCAGAAGTACTGCCTTCTGAATCAGGCGCTTGATCCAGCTGCCAAGCTAGAGCCTCTTCAGAGTAAATATTTGGGAGAACATATTTTTTTATTTCTCAACCCAGGGTACGAAGTTACGAACCCTTCACTCTGGGCTTTCCGACACGCACTTGGGCTTTGATTCCATTGGCAGTGGTTTCCAATATTTTCCTTCACCGTTTTAAGAGCAGCGGTGATGAAAAACATTATTCAAAATAATGCACCTGACTGGTTTCAAATCCATGATCTACAATCTATAAGGCCCGCCAATTACCACTGGGCCACCATGACTACTCTCTGTAGGGTATACCATGACTTTTTCTCAGAGGTCCATTTTTCTATTGTACCTACTTCTTTTCCCAACGGGTCCATGAAATGGGGTGAGGCAACGACTATAAAAATCTTACAATGAAGCAACGTTATTCTATAAAGAATCTCTCAAACCTGTTTTACATAACGTGCTCCAGACCATCTAAAGCAATTTAGCAACAATTTCACTAGTGATGCGACTAAAACTTCGGCGACGGATTTAAATAGTTGGCCGTGTGTCTGTTTTTGTGTGAATAAAGCCGAAGCGTTTGATAGAATCTTTCGTGGAGTTGTGAGTGTTTTGTATGGGCAGCTCAGCTGAATAAGAGAATTATCCATCTCACTCCAATACTCTCAGTCACCCCCTCCTTAGCCATTGAAAAGCATACTCGTACATTTTGTTAGGCACCCACACCCTAAAATAACACTGACCTTATTGGCCAAGTTCTTTAGAAAGGTCAGGAGCGTAGTGCTTGTAACGAGATGCATGAACGTAGACGCATGCAAAAGCAGTGTGCGTGAAGGATCGTGGTAGATCTAGATGGCGTTCTGTGGTTTTTGAATGTTCCGTAGGTAAAATACGTGAGTGTGGATTAAAATTTAATTAATGACTACCAAAGTGAGGATTCTGATTTCTACAGTATATTATGATATAACAAACTACGAAGATCAATTTATAAATTGTCGCTTTCTCCCAACTAATCGCCGAAACGATTAATAAGGCCGAATATTCGGCTTTCCCGACTATTCGGCGAGAAGTTGGTACATCCCTACTTTTTACTGTTATCTCGTAATTAAACATCACTTTATAGTCCGTTCATCTCAAAGAGAGTTAATATAAAACCTTCTTTCTAGTTTCCTTAAGAAATAATTAATACTAAGTTTTCTTTTACAGAATTTTTTATCTTACGTTAACATAAAAATTTTCAGTGTTTAAAAATGTTTTATGAGCCCTGAAATAAGGTAATTACTTACGGGTCTCAGATAAAAAAAAAGTTGAATGTTCAGACTGAAAGAATTTTTAATAAATTGCTTGATGAGTAAAGAGCTATATTTTTTTAAAGATAAGATATCTTTTCCTTGAAATTATTTTTGCATATAATATTATTAAGGGCTATGTCGTGTCGTGTTTTTTTTTCTCAAACTCAAAGCATTTATTTTAATGTGGCCATTACGGGCAGTTTCGTAATGCCAAAAAAAAATGAACCTGTGCTCTCAGTCCCAACATATTATTATGAGAAACTGTCCACTCTAAGAGTGGGTTGTAATCAGACCTACCTCGATTTGGTAGATTTCAAAAATGTCTTTGAATTTTTTACTATTCTTGCCGATTTTGCAAATCATGGCCGCAAATACCCGGGGTCGCAGGACTATCTTATCGGGTAACGGTGGCCCCAGAACGTAAAGTGCTATTGAAGGACACCGTATATTTTAGTCAGTACAAGTCTCTCCCGTCATGTCTTGGGTGAAAACTCAATGACTGATTTAAAAACGTAAATCTGACAGTATTCCGTCATGCCCTGTCTGGGTGGGAAAACTCATTGGCTGATTTAAAAAAAGTAAAAAAAAAGCGCACAAACGCTGGTCCATCCTAAAAGATACCTAGTGTTGTACAGATATAACGCAGGCAAAGCAGTGTACAAAAGCAAGTCATAGATCATTAAGCCAATAATTTCTCCTATAAAATGGGTTCAGAGACCTATAAACTTATAATGCAAAACTTTACAAGTTAACCCTCTTCGGCTATGCTCGGGTGATGTCGGCAATTATCGGCTGTCATCGATATTACTAAACCACAATGACATTATAGCCCAAGAACTTGTAACGAGTTTCGGAGAGGTATTTAGGGCACCCTTAAATGAGAATATTAAGGGTGAGAACAAACGAGCGCTTTTGAGTCGTGAGTCGCAGAATTTCGGTTGCTTTTAGAAGTCGTCCGCGACCCAAAAGCGACTATGACCGAAAATCTGCGATTCTCGACTCAAAAATTACGCTCGTTTGTCTCCAGCCTAATGGGTAAGAGCGGTTACGCACTGCGTCAAAATCCCGGACAACTGAGACGCTTCTAACGTCACCTCATTTGTCATGTAATGATAAGTAGTTTAGAAGTTCTGAGGGAACAAACAAACATACATACATACAAACAGGATTTGAATCAGGAATAGATAAGACCATAGACACGATTCTAAGGGAGAGAAATGTGGGGTCAAGTCGCGTTTAAAAGCTTGTTTAAAAAATAATTAACATAATGTTTATTTAAAATATGCGATTTACAGTAATTAGTGTTTAATTTAAATAATAAAGACAGAAAGAATGTTTAATGAGCACGTTATGCTCTGCAAATGGAGCTCAATCAATTATTCACAGAGAAGCTTTCAGTTTTTATGTTAAATACATTTTAACGGAAAAACGTAAAAAAATATGGGATGACTGGTAATTAGTGTAGGAAACTTAAACACGTGATTGTGCTCATGATAACAAACAATTTTTATTATAGGAGCGAAGCCGAAATCGTAAAAAAAAAAATCAGCTGTTCAGTACATTAAGCAAACATAAATGTACTGAATAGCTGATTAATTTTCGAGTTTTGAGGTTTGTTCCCATATCAAAAGTTGTTGGTTATCATGAGCACAATCACGTGTTTCAGTATCGTACACTAATTACGAGTCACCCTATATGTTTTATCTAGTGCAAGTTGATTTCAAGAGCAGTGGTGGCCCAGTGGTATCGGTCCCGACTTACAAGTTGTAGATCGTGGTTTCGAACTCCGCCAGGCGCACTACTTTGTATAATTTATTTCATCACCACTGCTTTCAAAACGGTGAAGGAAAACATCGTGAGAAAACTAAAATATCTTAGAACCAAAAATTCGAAGACATGTGACATCAACCAACCCGCACTGGGCGTGCGTGGTGGATTATGGCCCACTCCCTCTCACAGAGAGGAGGCCTGAGTCCCAACAGTGGGAACAGTATAGGCTGATGATGATGATAATAAAGTTTTAATGATAGCCATGTGTTTTTTTCTTCAGTTTTTCACCATAAAGACTTGACGGCACCATTGTTGCAGTGGTCAAACGATCGACTGGTGCGCTGCGTGGTCGCCATTTTGATTTCCAGTTCAAATATTTTTATGATCAAACAAGCACTTGTTCTGGGTCTGGTTGTCTGTTTGAGTTTAACACTTTCACTGTCCGCGCAGCAGACACAATAGATAAACAATAGTCGTGAGTCACATGTGATTCATCGGACAGGGAAGTGGTTAAGTGTAGGTATGTAAACGCACCCACGCTACAGCAATAATTCCTAATGTGGTTCCAAGTTGTTCTAAAAAAACTGTCAAAAAGTCATCAGTCAGTCATTTTTTTTTCGAGGTAAGTCATCAAATGAGTCCTACTAACCAAGGCGGAGCGGAAGGGACTGTCAGATTTGAACTGACTAAAACCCTCGGTGATCCTTCAATAGCACTTTAAGTTCCAGGTTCACGGTTACCAGTACCCTTATCACGAGTTTTCACTCTTTTTCTTTACCGCGTCTTTCCAGTATTTACAGCGTTTTTGTATGAAAAAATGGAACAGCGCCTCTGGTGTGAAAAAAGGAACTAACTTTTTCCTTGAAAATTGTCAATTTGAAATTGTCAAAGTTCCAGTTTACGTCTCAAATACTGAAAATTCGTGCTAAGGGTACTGATTCAGACAGTCTCTAGACTCCTTAGCTATATACACCATAAAAATTACAGATATATCAAAATACATACAAACAAATACACAATATCTTTTAAATAGAGCGAAACAATGAGCGCTCTTATAGCTATTATTATTAGTAACAATATTAAGCCCAATTAGGTCTCTTATCTACTTTCTTTAAACCCCAAACCAACTTTTAAAATGAAAGCTTAGCGGTTACGTAATTTTCTTCTAGAAAACCTAAATTCTTTTCCTTTAAGGCTGAAAGTACAAAGATTAAGAACATAAAGGCAGAGCTTAGCGTATTTCAATTTGCTACAGGAAATATTTAAAGCTCGAGATGCGTTACAGAGTTATTTCATTATTCATCAACACTTTCTGAGAAGACAGTGTGCGGATCAGTCAGTAGTTTCAATATTAAAATAAAGTTGGAAGCCGAATATACCACTATTCGGCATTCGGCCCAGTGACAACGGCCAAAAGTTGTGAGTTGCAGCTTTTTTTTTTGGTGCTAAAATCATCAAATGAGTCCTCCCGCCCTGGGTGGGGTGGAAGGGACTGTCAGACTCTTACTGACTAAAATCCACCCGTGTTCCTTCCTATGCCCTTTACGTTCCGGGGCCACGGTAACCTGGGGTGAGAAAAAACCCGCGACCCCAGCAGGCATTTGGCGCGAAACACGACGCGCCACCGACCCGGGCTTGGTCCTTGGTTGGACGGAGCTACCCATCACTCACCGTCCGCAAGCCCGCTGTGCCGCTGTGCCCTCTGCTGATCAGAGGGACACGCGTTGGAGCATCCACACGACAAGCTATTCGCATACGGGCAAAGAGACCACTTAGGCACACAGTACCTAAGGAAGAGTTTTTGCCCGCATCCCACCGGCTGCACCGGGTGCACCGGCCCGAAAAACTGGTCTTCCCGCCGGACGTATCCGAGAGGGAACTCCAGTTCACGGGCGCACGTGGAGGTTTCCTGTCATAGCACCCCGTGAGTTGCAGCTTGGAGTATGATTCACGAATAGTGATTAAGCCGAATACCGAATATTCACCTAGGCTTGTGCACGTGACTTTCAATATTTCAATCGTTTCACAAGATTTTTTTTTGTAGATGAGATTTGTTTTGTTTGTAGATGACATGTTCAGACAAACGCATATTTTTGTTTAAATCAAAGAAAAAAAAATGGAGACAATCCACTTTGGTTCCACAGATTGTGGCCTAGCCCTCTTGCTATAAAGTCTATAAAGAACGTGTAACTTTAAAGCCTTGTATTTACTGAGCAACAGTGTTTCGGATACACAGTTTCTGAAACATCACGTAAAGTGTTCTCCGCCGCAAGTGGGGAGCACCGAAACATACCGATAAACACGTAGTGTTTACAGAAACAATATTATTATCATTCTGAAACAAAATGATTTGTTTCAGAAACACGTAGATGTTGTTTCTGAAACAGAGTTTATAAACAATTGTTGCTCAGTGAATACGTGGTACGTTAATAGCCCAAAACCTCTCAGCCTATGTTACTGAACAATGTTAGTTTGTTCTAAAACTTTTGAAAAAAAAAAAAGATTTTTCATACAAAATGAGAAATTGATCGAGCCCATCAGTATGAGATTTTTTTTTTTTAATTTTTCCAAAAGTTGTAGAACAAACATTGTTCAGTAACATGGGCTGAGTTACCCCACGAGAGGTTTTGCGCTATTAACGTTACACGTTGTATAATCCAATAGTAGACAACTTGATCATCTAATAAGTCGTAGTTTTGTACGATATGAGACTTCGGCTCCGACTTCGTTTTTTTGGTAAAATCTTACGCAAATCGCATTGTCTTCCGTGGTATAAATTACAACAACGCTTCTTAAAATGGGGTTATAGTTACGTATTTATACTTTGGTATTGCATTTAATATGTATTAGTTTACTAGCTGTTGCCAGCGGCTTCACCCGCTATAACTTGAAAATTATCCCACGGGAACATAAAATCGGGATAAAAACTATCCTATGTGTTAATTCAGGTTATAAACTATCTGTGTACCAAATTTTAGCCTAATCCGTTCAGTGGTTTTTGCGTGAAAGAGTAACAAACATCCATACATCCATACATAAACTTTCGCCTTTATAATTATAATAGTAGTAGGATTATCTACAAAGACTATTTTGTGTATTTATCAAGGAGCCTTTTTACTTAGAAAATAATTAATAGTTCAATTTATTATTCTAGAAATATGATCAAGTACTCAATAATTTTATTATTTTGCTAGCTGCTGCCCGAATAAATATACTCTCGAATAAATAGAAAGAATATTCAATGTACAGTTTTGACTTTCCTACCATTTAATTATAATAATAATGTTTGTATCTATAGATAAATGACAAAGGTTTCTTGAGTAGAAGAAATGTAGCATTATTACTAGAGGGATAACACGGCATATACCCATCACCATAATGAATATTAATTTATAAATACTGCTTTTCCTCATGATATCTTTATCATTAAGTCTTGGCCAGAACTTACAAGATCACGCGTCACGATTCACCGCGACGCGACTTGCAGAGAGCGACGATACATTGAAACATTTTGAAAAAGAGTATGGTTTTTCTTGCAAGTTCTTCTCTATACGAACATTACGAACCTACCATTGCAAATTGGTGTAGAATCAATCCCATCCTATCACATTTCCTTTAATTTAAAAAATCGACTCTAGAAATAAATTATTAAATGAATAAATGACTTGACTTGAAGAAACAAAAGGCCATAATGAGCCGACTTAGGTGTCACCTCATCCAAAAAATATTACATCCACGGATGACACGTCAACCTTTCAAAAGGTAAGGAATCGACTTATCCTCAAATTCATTTCAGCTAAATAGACATACGTACAAACAACTATGTACAGAAACATTTCAACAATTAGAGAGGCTTGCTCTATATAAAATATTGATATTCAGGCTGCTTCGAGCAAAAAGCAAGCGGGTGTTGATGATGTTTACTCAGGCCTATCATGAACTCTTAAAGCGTGAAGTCTTTAGGCTGTAGCAAAGAGATGGCGCTAGACGACTTGTATAGCTCTATCTCTTTCTTACGGCTGCTACCTAAACCGGATCGCGTAGAGCTCGTGGTAAGGCCTCTCTACTCTTTAAACAAACGCCTACAGTTCGTCGTTTTATCTAGGTCTTCAAGTAACGTGCACGCCTGTCTTATCGCTTGAGGACGTGAAAAGGGCCTTAGTGCTTACATAATAAAGTTGTATATGATACGTTCTCCCATTTCATGGTCCATGTAACTGAGAATTACTATGGGTGCCCAAACTAGTGGCAATCATATTTAATGGCCATTTAATTACGTTTATGATCGCCGTCCCTTCCTGGTAGATTTCTAGTTTGAATTATTGTGCGACTACGATAAGAACAAAGCTGTGATAACGCCATTTTCTTTTTATAAATAAAGACAGAAGTATATGCAAATGCATAAGTATTCGATTGCATAATAATTATTATGGACACAGTGTTAAATCAAATCAAATCATTTATTTCATGAAGGCCATTTACAGGCACTTTTGAATTGTCAATCATCATCATCATCATCAGCCTATAATGTTCCCACTGCTGGGACACAGGCCTCCTCGTTGTTAGAGGGAATGGGCCATAATCCACCACGCGGGCCCAGTGCGGGTTGGTAGATGTCGCATGTCTTCGAATTTTTGGTACAGTTGTCAATGACAAAGAGAAATAATTAAATACGACAAAATTATGGTGCTACAGTCCCAGTCACAAGACGTAAAAACTGTGAAAGTACCGTAGATGCCCATTCCAAGGAGTAGATCTCTATGGAGAAGAACGGGCAAACTCCATGGACACTCTTTTTAGATCGCCAAAATTAGTACAAAACTATTAAGAAACATCATGCCGTCAATCATCTCTTGAAAAAACCCAATAAGATTGTACCTGGTTCAAAATACTGTGTTCAAAAACATAAAATAATAATAAAGGAAAATTGCTTTTGAATTTTAGTTAAATTAAAACTGATACTTATGTACTAAGAAATAAGACATTAAACTCATCGTAAAATCTTTATTTACAAAATAACCGACAAATTGTAAAATAAACCCGATCAAAATACATTTCACTAATGAATTTAAATTTAAATTTGAAAACAGTATCAAAGGAATACCTCTGAAGCTTAGTTTAGGTACGGTTTTACGATGAAAATTGAACTTAATAACATAAAGAGTAGAGTTGAAAATCAATTGAGGATTGTTACAAAAAATATGGACGGAGGAATTCAATAAAGATCGAAAGGAATTTGATCATGAGAGGCAAATGAAACAAAAAAATGTATGATTAGAAACTTATTACCTTTTTGTTTTATTTTTATGATGAAAAGGAAAGTATTTTCATAAGATTTTGCTTGAAATTATTGGAATAATTTTTATGAACTTTGTGAAGGGGGTACCTATTCTAATCCTTTTTTAAACGCAATTTTATACATCTATAATCTACTGCTCGCGCGCGTGGAACATGACGCGCCGTTGACCCAGGCATAGTCCAGATCTGACGGCGAGACAGCCATTACTCGCCATCCGCAAGCCCAAGCAGTGGGGAAGAAACCGCTAGTAGTATTATCATAAATAAACCATCCAAGAACAAGTTGGACTCGCGTGAAGAAGTTCCGTACGATGCGATGTTAGGGTGCGTCCACATCTGGCGAATATGCCGCGAATGTGCAACTCGCGAGCCGTTCGCGAACTGCCCGCGAGCCGCGCGCGCGCATTCTCGGCAATGAGAATGAGAATTTAGTATGCCAAAAGGCGGGCGCGCGGCACGCGATCTGCACGCGTGCAGCTTGCAAACGGCGCGCGAGCTGCGCATTTGCGGCGCATTCGCCAGATGTGGACGCACCCTTACATAACACGTTTTGTTGATATGTGTAAAAAAAACAGTTTAATCAATCTAGTAGATTCGAAGATAATTGATTGTAAGCAACAGACAGACGGACACGCGAGTCATCCCATAGAGGTGTGCGTCCACAGGTCGGCATCGCACGTATCGGACGTATCGTACGCAACGGGCTTTAGTTTTTTTTTGTATTAAAACTCATACAACTGCGTCCACTGATCCGCATCGTACGGACGGCTCATCGGCAATGCCTTAATGCGATGCGTACTGATGACGTCATACGGAATGCCGATCAGTGAAAGCGATGAAGGTGGCATTGGCAATCCGATTGCTGATACTCGTGTCGGCAATCCGATCGCTGCCGACACAGAAATCCGTTTGATGCGATGCCTCCGATAAGTACGATGTGGACCTGTGTACGCTTACTATAAGGGTTCCGTTTTTGTATTCGGACGTACGGAACACTAAAAATTAACACCATAACTTCGCAAAAAGTCATAAGCCCCAACACAGAGTTTCAAAACAGCAGTTGAAACTTTGAACTCCACACATAAACTGCTACATGGCTATATGGCTGACTATTCTAGCGTAAAAAGCCTCCCCGTCCGAAGCCAACCGACGTACATAATTATAAATGCAACAGATGGACTAGTTTTGATACTAATTAACAGTGATTCCGGGTATTTCTGTTAAGGTCTGAGTATTTGGTCTTGATAATGTAACGATAAAGTGCTTTCTTTTCATTTTTGTTATTAAAAATAGGTTAGGTATGTAAAAATGTTCTGTTTTTCTTAAAACATAATTCTTTTGCTGAATGAAAGAAAAAAGAGTAAATGATACTGTGACGTCTGATAGAATGGAAGAAGAAAACGTGTTGCGCCGACCCCAAGTAGAATGGGATAAGGGCAGGAAGAAGAAGATAATTCTTTTGCTAACTAATGCTGAAAAAAATAGATACTCCGTGTAAAAATAACAAATTTGAAATACAAATAGATATTTCATTTTTTTAAACGTTATCCCGCACTAGGAATTACTTCTGTATCGTGGGTGCGTTTACAAAAATATCAACTCACATAGAAAAAGGCCCAGACCCGAAACAGCTACTTATAGATCATACAAATATTTGGTCCGCGCGGGAATCGAACCCGCGACACGCAGCACAGCCTGCAGTCCTATTGCTCAGCCACTGCGCCAATCGTGCCGTCATATAGGTTCACCAATCAATAAAAAATATAATTATAATAAATTAAAATTTGAAACCGGAAAATATTTCAGTATTTTAACGAACGAACGTGTGAATTCGTGGAAAACGAGCTTTGTAAATAATAATTTATAAACAAAACACGAAAAACTTCAGCTCTTCAAAATAAATATAAAGTGAAAATATAAAATATTTTAAAAATGTATGGACAAATAATCCGTTTCTCACTTCATTGTTTACAGAAAAACAAGTTTGAAAAATAACAGGGGTAAAAGGTATTGAGATTTTTGTAAAACAAACAAATGCTAAAAGAGGGTAGGTAGAAGCTTTTTCCTTGAAACAAAGGTCATTTTAGAGCAATTAAGCACGGTTTTTATAAAAAAGACGGTAAATTTGCTCTCAGGGGCGCACGGTAAGCAAAGCACTTTAGAAATATTCGCGTTAATCACGGTTGAATAGATATTACCAGATAAAAAAAAAATGTTATCGTAGTTACCGTTTTTTTTAGCGTGGTAAAATCATCAAATGAGTCCTCCCTCCCAGGGCAGGGCTAGAGGGACTGTCAGACTTGTACTGACTAAAATCCATGGAGTCTTTCAAAAGCCCTTTACGTTCCTAGGTTACTCGTCCCACGACCCCGGTATCGTAGTTAGCTAGTACAAGTTCGACATGTGCCGTTCGGCTTCGGTTCAGTAACGTACGACACATCAACAGATTATTCTACCACACACATTCTCTTTTGCCGCTCGGTTGCACCGAAACTTTATCAAGTACGTTTATGATACTTAGGAGGCCTATATGTCCAGCAGTGGGTCGCTACAGACTAGCTGCAGTCCACTGTTTGAAATAGGCCTCTCCAATTGGAGTCTAAAAATCTTGTTTGTACTTTTATATTACATGGGGTAACTGACCACTTCCAGTATTTTAAATAGAGAAACAGCGCAACCCAGTTTATAGGTAGGTACTACAGTCTACAAAAACAATTAAGTGTGGTACTCGGGGACTGCCGCGGTATAGCTATTGCATAGCATTTTTTATCAACGTTTGCATTTTTTTATGGTCAGCCACGTCAATCAATTGAAACGTCATGAAAAACAAACACCATGTCGAAGTCTGCCTGAAAAGACGTTAGACGATGCGGGGTGTTAGGTTCATTTTCGTTACGGAATTTCTGGACTCGGTCGCCGCGCTCAGAGCTCGCTACAAAAACTATACAATAGCTTAAAAATAGATGAGATACACCTGAACAGTATCAAATGCCCTCACAGTAACACGAAGAGCTCTCGACTGCAGACTAATGACCGAATTCACTGAGTGTCGCTTCCATATTCATGTGGTCTGCATGACTAGCCGTAATTGATAGCGCTGTGCCACAGTGCGCCTCATCTCATATCATTTTGAGATAGGCTAAATTTGAGGTAGATAGATGATAGTACACCAATGTAAATAGATAGAGATAGTAGATAGATGGTACTTCAATAGCCGTGGTCCAGCGGTATCGGCCCCAATTTACGAGTCGTAGGTCGATTCGACCCCAGCCAGACGCATTATTTTGTGTAATTTATTTCATCACGACATCCAGGCCATGCTGCGGGGCGAGACGGAGTGGGAAGCGGTCGCCTCCTTCTGCGAAGCAGTAATGTTCGCGAAGGAGGAGGCGCGCCGCGTGAGGAAGATGCCCCCATGCCCGGGTCGACGGCGGCGGCGTGTTGTGCACCACGCACGCCTTAAAGAGTGTCAGCACGATGGCCGGCCCCCTCTAGAGGGCCGAAGCCTGCCAGGTTCACGGGACTTATCTCATTACCGTGACCCCGGAACAAAAAGAGCTACTGAAGGACACCGTGGATTTTAGTTTATAAATTTTCCCACTGCTGGGACACAGCCCTCCTTTCTGTAAGACAGATTGAGGCATAATCTACCACACGGGCCCAGTGCGGGTTGGTAGTCTCCACATGATTCAGTTTATTTTTTGGTTCTTCGACATGTCGGTTTCTTCACGAAGTTTCCTTCGCCGTTTTAAGAGCAGTCATGATTTTTATTTATCGTGGTAAAATCATCAAATGAGTCCTGGCACCCAGGGCAGGGCGGGAGGGACTGTCAGACTTGTACTGACTAAAATCATAGTATTGACTTGACGGACGGATGGTAAGTCAACCAATACTCGACGCGACGTCCATGCCCATTTGAGGTTCAGTGGAGTTCCCAGGGTGTCAAAAACATGAAAATCTCATATGTCCGTATTTATCGGTGGAATTGCCAGTTATGTCCTTATGACCCTCAAATTAACACCAGTAACATTAAAAACATTAAAAAGAATCAAAAAAATCCCCACTAACCCATAGACACAAAAAAAACATCGCCACACCCAACACTAATTAACCACGTATTGAATAAGCTCCATTCTAGCCCTAATTAGGAACAAAACAAAAAACTACCCACCTTTTGTTGGCACGGCTAGGAAGCCAATGAAAAGCGTCCATTCAAAAATACGCCTTGGGCGTCGACCCAGCAATTATTACTGTAGCCAGCCCAACAATGAGGAATTGTGAATTAAAAGCTTTAGAATTAGCGAACTGAGAAACTAAATTCGGGCCGAATATAAGTTAATGTTTTTGAAATGGATTGGTAAGGACGAGGTTTTACTTACGCGGTTGTTTAAAAACACCACAAAATGTTAAACATCTGTTGAACACTTGTCTAAAAAATGTGTGACTACAAAACGGATCTTATATCAACGTCAAATGACATTTTGCAGTTGACAGTTTTTTTAGACAAGTGTGTTAAACATTTGTCCAAAAAAACTGTCAACTGTCAAGATGTTAAACTTTTTGTAGTAATACGAATAGTATTTTTTTTACAAAATCACTTAGCTAGAATTATGGACAGGGCCCGGTATTAGGGTCAGATATTGTCTGTCGGAATTGCATAAAGATTACCTTTATGCAATTCTGACTTAACAGCCCTGGAACAAAAAGGGCAATTGAAGGAACTTTGACAGAAAACGCTTTCTGTTTATTTAATTTTTGTTATTGACTCCGTCCACGTTATTGACCTCAGGCAATGCGACTCACGACAGGATTTCTTTTCTCTTTTTAACCGACTTCAAAAAAAGGAGGAGGTTCTCAATTCGTCGGAATCTTTTTTTTTTTTTTTTATGTATGTTCCCCGATTTCTCGAAGACGCCTGGACCGACTTGGAATTTTTTTCTTTTGTTTGAAAGGGTATACTTTCCAATTGGTCCCATGATCACCAGGTCAGGATCTGATGATGGGATCCTAGGGAAATCGAGGGCAACCTTCAAATTTTATAGGCACATAGTACCATTTTCATATATTTTCTAAAGCTGTTCAAGTATTTGCATCTGATAATCATCATCTCAGGTGGATGACCTGATGATGGAAGGTACAACTCCTTAACAGTAAGGAGTAGGCATCGATTGATTTACTTTGTGTTCGCATATCTCCGGAACTACAAGTCCGATTTAAGTAATTCTTTTTTTGTTGTACTAGGTATCATTTAACTTAGAGAATACTGCAAGTTTCATCAAAATCGGTTTAGTAATTTTTGAGATATGGAATTTTATTAGCTTAATGTGTACATGAGTGATGTAAGTACTGGTGCGAAGGATTACAAAATTATAGTGCACATGTAAGAGAATAATGTTCTTGACAAGAATTCGGGTTGAATATTTAAACTAAAAAGAGTAAAATAAAAACTTTTTCAAAAAAAATGTAACCGCCTTCAAAAACAACCACAAAAAAGTGTAAAATAATCTACAAAATAACTTTTTTTTCGGAAGTCGGTGGCTAAAAAGACAATGAAAAGAAAAAAAACAAAGGCACCGACTTCCGAAAAAAAAGTTATTTTGTAGATTATTTTACACTTTTTTGTGGTTGTTTTTTTATCTTTCCATTTACCTTCATTCTGTGCATTGAGACTCGTGGCATGATCTATAGAACTTCTTGCATTGATTTTCAATGTAGCAGGCCACGTAACATTTAAAAGAGTGGCAGTATAAGTAAACATTTTAGTCTCACAAAAATGAAAACATAGTTAAAACTAGCAATGAAAACCGAGAAACAAATCAAACACAGTTTAGTCTCATTAAAACACATAAATATTTCGCATTAAACTCAATAAAACACATTATACCAACAATATTTACTCTAAATACGGAACAAACTGACCACGCCATAACTCGTTGCGGCATGTTATCATTGCCAAAACGCACCCGGGGCAGTTAGCAAAAGAACCACAATGCAAATACTGCTCTGCACGTCGAATACAACAAAACTCGAATAAATATACCGAATGTACGAATGGAACCTTGAATAAAAATTGTACTATTGTTTTAACGATGTTCTTGGTTCCAAAAATAGTAATTCTGTCAAAGGCTAAGGCTACGCTTACTGAGGTCGGTGCGTGAGTGGGTGAATTTTCTTTAGTAAATGTTTTATGAAAATGTTTACTAAACAAAATTCACCAAATTAATAGTGAAATATAGCTGAACTAGTGATGTAGCATAAATATCAGACAACAAGATTAAATAGTAATTTAACAACTTACGCCGTCGCGACACTAAAAGATAAACATCTGTTAAACACTTGTCTAAAAAGAGTAACTGAAAAACTACCCTTGTAACAATATCAATTTTGCCTCTTTGCAGCTGACAGTTATTTTTAGTCTAGTGTTCAACAGAGTTTATGATGTAAGACGGACAATCCATAGAGATCTTCACATTAAAATGGGCCTGTGTATTACGTTCTCTATTTTTAAGAATTTTGTAGTATTTTCATTTTTTTTTTTGTGTTTTACCAGTTTAAAAATACATATAATTTGATTTTGACAGCAGTAGTTCCTTGAAAACTACTGTTATTAAGCTGCATCCATTTAAACTGGTAGCCGACCCCAATTCAGTTGAAAAGGCTATGCAGAGAATGTTGTTATAACAATGCGGATTTTCGGTGTCTTAAAAATATCGTTCGTTAATGGCTAGTAATGGACTTTAATGGGCTATTATTTTTGCTAACAAAATGCATGTTTCTTTCAGAGAAAAGTAGAAATTAATAGTTAAAGCATTATACGAAAAATATTTGCATGTTTTGTAGCATTCCTTAGTACCATTGTAGCATTCCTTAGTACAAAAACAAATTTAAATCTGTTACTGTACAAGTATTCGGTAAAACACTTCCCTGTTGCATAAGTCGTTAGAATCACTTCTACTGAGAATGTGGTCATCATCATCATCAGCTGGAAGACGTCCACTGTTGAACATAGGCCTCTCCCTTAGACCGCCACGCCGAACGACAATTCGCCACTTGCATCCATCGGTTGCCCGCGACACTCACGATGTCGTCGGTCCACCTAGTGGGAGGTCTGCCTACGCTGCGTCTTCCGGTCCGTGGTCGCCACTCGAGAACTTTTCTTCCCCATCGGTTGTCAGTTCTACGAGCGATGTGGCCTGCCCATTGCCACGAAGAATGTGGTACTGTGATGGATTCCCAGCTCGGAGCAAAGTGTTATTGGGTTTTTCCATCAGGAATATCTTAGTAGCAGTCGTGGGGTGGAGAAAAGGGCCTGTCTAGGATAAATTTCATTTTCAACTCGCTTTTGCCCACAGCTTCAAGTTAGTTAGCCTATAAAGGTATCACACGCGCACCGGCTTCACACGTGTCTGTCCGATCAAGTAAACGAGACCCCGGAACGTAAAGGGCTATTGTAGGACAAGTGGATTTTAGTCAGTATAAGTCTGTCAGTCCTTCCCGTCCTGCCCTGAGGACTCATTAGATAATTTTACCATGACAGAAAAGGGGTTCTCATAATATCTCTGTCATCATCATCAACAGCCTATAATGTTCCCACTGCTGGTACACAGGCCTCCACTCTGTGAGAGGGAGTGGGCCATAATCCACTACGCGGGCCGAGTGCGGGTTGGCAGATGTCACAAGTCTCGGAATTTTTGGTTCTAGGACATGCCGGTTTCCTCACGATGTTTTCCTTCACCGTTTTGAGAGCAGTGGTGATGAAATAAATTAAACAAAGTAATGCGTCTGGTGGGCCTCGTAAGTCGGGACCCATACCACTGGGCCACCACTGCTCTCTATTGTATATCTCTGTACCAAAATTAAATTCTAAAAGCTTAAAAAAATGTCACTTTTGAATTAATTATGATTACTACAGAAGTTTCAAGCAAATGGCGATCAAATTCATGTCAACCACGAAATGACCCAATATGGCCGATGCCATCGAATGCTCCAACAAATTATCTAAGCCCGATATTGGCATAATTAACAAGGTTGGCAAGCGATTCCGCGGTCCTTGTATGAAGTCGTTAGTGTTTGAGTGATTACAATCAGCCAACTGGTGTACTGGGTTTTAACCTACTGACCTAGAGGGAGGGTAGGGCTTACTCTACACTACTCGCGAAGTAGCCTCGACGAAATACTCGTCGAAGTTGATCGAAGTCCCGAAGTATGTGACTACACTACTCGCGAAGTAGCCTGTGTCATCATTATGCCCTTTGACTCGGTCGCAAAAACCGACAACAAATGGAAGTCGCCCGAAGTTAGCCGAAGTTGCACGAAGCGATGCGAAGTGCCCTTCTACACTATCGTATTCGGTCAACTACGACCAACTTCGCGAGTAGTGTAGAGCAGGCTTAAAGCCTGCTAGTGTAGAAGGGCACTTCGCATCGCTTCGTGCAACTTCCATTTGTTGTCGGGTTTTGCGACCGAGTCAAAGGGCACAATGATGACACAGGCAACTTCGCGAGTAGTGTAGTTACATACTTCGGGATTTCAATCAACTTCGACGAGTACTTCGTAGAGGCAACTTCACGAGTAGTGTAGAGCAGGCTTAATGATTCAAGAGTATAATATAATTATAATGATGCGTGTTGTTTGAAAATTTTCGAAGTATAAAAATTTTGTGTTGTAAAAATTTTGTATGTTTTGAAATATAAAATATGTGATGTGCTAGGTGTCACATTTCATGTTTTTTTTAGTTTTTTTTATTTATTTATGGCTCAGTGTTATTTTGCGTGTGTAACCCCGGTATTCAAAGTTTAAAAAAAATAATTTGAATAAAAAATTGATAGATTTTAAATTTTTCGTAATACATCGCGTAATAGAAACTGAGCCCTAACAAAAACGTTTTAACCTTAAACAGAATTCAAATTGAGAAACTTCGAAAGCTTTTGATTCCGAAAATAATTAGTAAGATTACGGATTCCAAGGTTTTACTGCGAACTCATAATAATGATGAATGAGAATTTTCGCTCTATAATATTGAATTTTATAATGAATTTCTCGAAACTGTGGCAAAGTGAAAAACTTTTATTTGAATAACTAAGTATTTTACTTTAAGGTTTTATTATGTCGATGCGTAGGTACTTAAAATTATATTATTTTGTCCATTATAATGGCAAAAAAAAAACAAAAAGATTCTCTCCGGCGGGGAATCGAACCCCGGTCTCCCGCGTGACAGGCGGGGATACTTACCACTATACTACCGAAGACTTGTGTCTCATGGTCAATTTTATGGTATCCAAGATGTAGAAGCTACCACAATTTAGATTATTGTTTTTATAAATCAAATCAAATATTTTTAAGGCAAAATGATTTAAATCCATATTTTTTAGCGATTAGTAATACTTAACAGCATGTCATATAGCATAAAAATACAATAAAAAAAATGCAAAAAGATTCTCTCCGGCGGGGAATCGAACCCCGGTCTCCCGCGTGACAGGCGGGGATACTTACCACTATACTACCGAAGACTTGTTTATAACGTTCGAATTTTTCAATCGCATAGAAATGTGTATAAGTTAGCAATCTAGCGTACTATATAGGTATTTTTTACCGTGGATATCATCAAATGAGTCCTCCCACCCAGGGCAGGGTGGGAGGGACAGACTCGTACTGACTAAAACCCACGGTGTCCTCCAATAGGTTCCTTTACGTTCCGGGGTCACGGTAATTCGTGAGTGCCGCGACCCCGGCAGGCTTTGGCCCTCTAAAGGGACCCGGGTCATAATGCTGACACTGTCCATCTCCATGTTCGGACAGCGAGTCCCCCATTACTCGCCGCCCGCATGCCCGTGAGTCACACACACATAGTAGTCATATCTATAACCCCTCCTCTTCCATCACGAGTTAAAAATAAGGTCTACCTTATTCTAGTTTTAATGTGAATTTCATTTCTGGCCTGTAATTGTTTCATATTTTGCACACGGTTCCTCCACTACGAAACTAAGGGTGCTTGTAAACGGCGCATGTAACCCACGTAGGTAAAGGTGCCGGGTTACCCGCGCGAGTAACATGCGCAAGCTACTTGATCATGCTACCCGCAGAGTGCTTTTACACGGCGCATGTAGCTTGAGCATGTTGAGGCACTTGCGCGGGTTACATGCGCCGTGTACAAGCACCCTAAACTATGTGTTACCTTCCCTACAAGTTGATTGGATTTATACTAACTTTATAAATATAACAAAAAAACGTATTTACTCGGGCTTCTAAAATCCGATACCTTCAAAACCTTTTACTACCTCGCGAATCCAATCCACTTATCCGCTTAAATCCATAGAAAATAGAAGAAAAAGAAAAAAGATAAAAATAGTAAAAAATACGTCAAAAGTCAATAGATTAAAAAGGGATCCAGAACACGGGCTAATTAATGTGAAACATTTGGATTAATTACTATTGAAACTCACGGAATAGTCACCGTGTTGTGATCTTATGTGTAATGCTGGCCATACACGGTACAAGTATACTTGCGCAAATCAAGACTTGCACAAGTATACTGTAACGTGTGTGGGAAGGCACTACAAGGATACCTAGTTAATACTAAATACGAGTACCATGAGCGAAACCCGCGCGCTATGTACCTCAACCCACAGCGGCAGCGAATATCGCTCAGGTCGCTCTAGCCGCGGTACTTGATACTAAATAACTGAGCGAAACCCGCGCAGTATGTACCTGTAGTCACAGCGGCAGCGAATATCGTTCAGGTCGCTCTAGCCGCGGTACTTGATACTAAATAACTGAGCGAAACCCGCGCAGTATGTACCTGTAGTCACAGCAGCAGCGAATATCGTTCAGGTCGCTCTAGCCGCGGTACTTGATACTAAATAACTGAGCGAAACCCGCGCAGTATGTACCTCAACCCACAGCGGCAGCGAATATCGTTCAGGTCGCTCTAGCCGCGGTACTTGATACTAAATAACTGAGCGAAACCCGCGCAGTATGTACCTCAACCCACAGCGGCAGCGAATATCGTTCAGGTCGCTCTAGCCGCGGTACTTGATACTAAATAACTGAGCGAAACCCGCGCAGTATGTACCTGTAGTCACAGCGGCAGCGAATATCGTTCAGGTCGCTCTAGCCGCGGTACTTGATACTAAATAACTGAGCGAAACCCGCGCAGTATGTACCTGTAGTCACAGCGGCAGCGAATATCGTTCAGGTCGCTCTAGCCGCGGTACTTGATACTAAATAACTGAGCGAAACCCGCGCAGTATGTACCTGTAGTCACAGCGGCAGCGAATATCGTTCAGGTCGCTCTAGCCGCGGTACTTGATACTAAATAACTGAGCGAAACCCGCGCAGTATGTACCTGTAGTCACAGCAGCAGCGAATATCGTTCAGGTCGCTCTAGCCGCGGTACTTGATACTAAATAACTGAGCGAAACCCGCGCAGTATGTACCTCAACCCACAGCGGCAGCGAATATCGTTCAGGTCGCTCTAGCCGCGGTACTTGATACTAAATAACTGAGCGAAACCCGCGCAGTATGTACCTCAACCCACAGCGGCAGCGAATATCGTTCAGGTCGCTCTAGCCGCGGTACTTGATACTAAATAACTGAGCGAAACCCGCGCAGTATGTACCTGTAGTCACAGCGGCAGCGAATATCGTTCAGGTCGCTCTAGCCGCGGTACTTGATACTAAATAACTGAGCGAAACCCGCGCAGTATGTACCCCTAGTCACAGCGGCAGCGAATATCGCTTGCCATTCAGTAACATTGCCTAATTAATTAAAACTTGTAAATATTTGACAGCTATTAGTAACGTTGCCAACTTTCTGGTTATGCGGCCTTAAAA
This sequence comes from Agrotis segetum, assembly GCA_036375495.1. Classification (NCBI taxonomy): domain Eukaryota; kingdom Metazoa; phylum Arthropoda; class Insecta; order Lepidoptera; family Noctuidae; genus Agrotis; species Agrotis segetum. Next base: position 276,633 of record JAQSVV010000031.1, read on the forward strand.
TGAAAACTTCTCACATCTTTATCACCCAATTTTTCAAACAAATAGTAGCCCCACAGATACCCTCATTCAATTTATTACGGCAAAAGGATCCAAGCTTGCTTACTTTGCGATTCGTACGGCTTAACCTGACGGCAAGGGCGTTTTAAGAAAATGAACTTAACATAACGATCTTAACATAGGTCTCTAGGCATTCTACTTAATTACTATTCTATAAACACTTTAAGGAGATTGCTTTTACTGCTGTTTTTTTTTTTGGTTAAAATTTGCGTATAGTTTGGGCTGTTGGTCTGGTGGTAAGTGACCGTGACTGCTATGCCGGAGGTCGTGGGTTTGATTCCGACCCAGGACAAATGTTTGTGTGATGAGCACGATCATTTGTTCTGTCTCTGGGTGTAATTTATCTATAATAAATATTTATGTATTTAAAAAATATATAAGTATGTTTATCAGTTGTCTAGTACCCATAACACAAGCTCTGCTTAGCTTGGGACTAGATGGTCGACGGTGCGACGTATTCCAAGAGAGCCTCAAAGAGCTGTCAGCAACCTAACAGGGCTCCATAGATGGACAAATGCCTGCCGAGGTCACGGGACTGTCGAAACATGTTACCGTGACCCTGGAACGTAAAGGGCAATTGAAGGAACACCATGGATTTTAGTCAGTACGAGTCTGACAGTCCCTTCCGCTTCTCTCAAGGCGGGAGGTTTATACTGTCAAAGTATACCGGTTCAAAAGAAACACAGATTGACAGACGAACGGTTAGTTAGACATCATCATCATCAGCCTATATTGTTCGCACTGCCAGGACACAAGCCTCCTCTCTGTGAGAGGGAGTGGGCCATAATCCACCACGCGGGCCCAGTGCGGATTGGTGGATGTTTCATGTCTTCGATTTTTTGGTTCTAGGACATACCGGTTTCCTCACGATGTTTTCCTTCACCGTTTTGAAAGCAGTGGTGATGAAATAAATTACACAAAGTAATGCGTCTGGTGGGGTTCGAACCCACAACCTACAACTCGTAGTCGGGACCGATATCACTGAGCCACCACTGCTCCACACAGGCAGACAGTAGAATCTTAATAATAAGGTCCCTATTTACTCAGACTCCGTTTAAATCTTTAGGTACAAAACCCTAAAAATAATCGTCCAACAAGTTGATTCTCAGAAAGATTGAAGTACGTAAAGTAGTAATCTCTATCAAAGTTAATATAAATTTTAATCCTAGACAAGTTTAATTACAAGGAGTGCTAGCCTTCTCAAGATTAACTGCTTAATTGGCCAATCATCCAGCTAATTGAGTTTGACTTTGCGGTTCCTCAGACCCAAGGGACTTGACCTGACCTGCCCTCACACGGTACGCCTTAAGCCTTACCTTATAGGGTAAAATTAGGTAATAAGCCGTAGTTGACAAAACGCTTCATCATTATAACCCTTTCACTTATTGCCGTTGTTGGCCTACAACATGGCCGAAGCCGATGGCCGCATTATGAACGCCAACAGTAGCCAACGTCGCTTGTGGCTCCGAGCAATTGATATATTTATATATATCAATGCTCCGAACAGTAAGAATATTAATTCAGGTTAAGAACTACCTGTGTACCAAATTACAGCCAAATCCGTTCAATAGTTTTTGCGCGAAAGAGTTACAAACATCCATCCATCCTCCCCGCGTCCCCGTCTTATACACTGTTCCCTTACTTGCAATCACCTAGCCCTCGCCTATAGTCAACATTTCTTTGCAGTCTACACCTTGGCCAGAACGGGTTGAAACGGAACTAAAATTTTTATTTCTGACAGCGTTTTAACACGTTCACTGCGTTAGTCAAATTTGATGACTTTCAGTTGGTGCGGCATCGGGTCGATTATATCCGAAGCCCGACTTGTCCCTGGTGCGGTGCTGTGTCGAAAAGACCCGTTCGACTTCGGTCTGTTTAGAAGGACTTATCTTAATAGGGATTATGATAAAAGCATATTCCTTTATACCAATATGTTGACAAATAAATACTCAATAAAAGGCTGAAGTCGTAGGTAAATGCACTGAATGGTTTGCTTGTAAATAAAGGTATTGTCTGTCGGATCTTTCCGACCCCATATCCGCACTGGTTAGTTAAAGTGTCGATACATTTTTAGTGTTGTGGATAGCTAAAAAAACTTTGATATCGATAAAATGTACTTACAATATATTTTTGAGAACTATTTAATACAAAAACTTAAAATGTCACTTACGGGATTGTCTTCCGTGATTAAAATATTTCCGTGAGAAGATATCCCGTAAGTGATATTTTAAGTTTAGAAGCAAACTGTGATAGTTAAAAAAAGTATTTAATACAAATAAAAAGAAATTATACAATCATATTTAGTAGTATGGTTTTCTAGATCGTTTCATGACTGCTACATCGTTTTATGTTTCATACACTTTCTCTTCTCATTTGGATAAAAAAACATCGAACCAGAAGGACCTCACTAGCTCTACTCATATGTAATCTAGTGCGGCTATGGGGTCATCGGGTATCGGGTCCTTTAGATCCGATAAATGCACTAGACGTTAAAAATTTTGCTCCAGTCGGCATCGGGTCCTTTAGACCCGATGCATTTTTTTTATTCCTTTATTATTTATTTAAAGAGGCAATTCCAAAACACTAACTGTCTCATTCATATTCATAGGGAAACCAAATATATCTGTCCCGCACCAGCGGTTGGGACAACATTTTTTACCCCGCACCAGTGGCAAGATGACCATCGGATATAATCGACCCGATACCGCACCGAACGTGTTAAAATCTTTGATATTTGATGTAAACAAAGACCGCTGGTTTATTAGATTTATTATCGTGCCATAAAACAAACGTAAGTGAAAAAAAAAAAAAAAAACATTCAAAGTGCTGGTAGCGCGAAGACAGTGGCGACTTCCGGTTTTCTACATTTTTATGTCGAGCTGTAATTATGATATCTAGCTTAAAAACTACTCATTAATTACACGACAAACTACTGCGTTCTAGCAACATTTCCATATACACAGAGAAACACAAACGCTGAGAAATAGTATAAATCCGCTTTACTTGATATTTACATACAAGCTAGCGCCGCGGCACGCAAACACGCTGGCGGTAGAACAAACGTGCTGCGTCGCTATGCAATGCTAATAACTTCATAGTTTGTTTAATTATTACGTGACAATTTAATATAGATATTTCGTACTCTATAACTCGTGTATATATTATTATTATTGAAGGGTTTGAGAAAGGTAAACCTACAAGAACTTTTGAAAGATTAAAATCGTATGCCGTAACGTAACGTAATGCCTGTTGGTCCTGTTGGTGTGGTGGTTAGTGACCCTGACTGCTATGCCGGAGGTCGTGGGTTCGATTCCCACCCAGGACAAATGTTTGTGTGATGAGCACGATCATTTGTTCCGTGTCTGGGTGTAATTTATCTATAATATGTATGTATTTATAAAATATATAAGTATGTTTATCAGTTGTCTAGTACCCATAACACAAGCTCTGCTTAGCTTGGGACTAGATGGCGTTGTGTGATAGTTGTGAAATATTATTATTATTATTCTCTGCGCATAAAACAAGTCTTATTGGCTGCTAGTGACAAATTCCATAATGAAAAACTCAATCAGACAGGTGCTCGACCAAGTCGAACTCTTAAGGACACTAGACCGAGGCAGTATTTTCTTAATATTACATTCAAGCCAGCACTATGTCTCGCAAACACGTTGCCGGTAGAATAAACTTGCTGCGTCGCTGTACAATGCTTGTAACTAGTTTGTTTAATTAAATAATGACAATTTCATATAGGTATTTCGAGCTCATTTATGTCCATTTTGACATTCTTTAGAATAGCTATTACGATTCTCACACAGTACAAAAGCACGGGTTGTGCGGAAGCAACGAAGTAAGATAACATTTTCCTTGCGGAAATCTAACACGCAGCACACAACGCAGTATCCAATCAAAAAAGTGCTAGAAAAGTAATGACGCTAAAACAACACCCAAACACGTTGCTAATATTTGCAAATGCAAGTTAAATCACGCTGGTGGCAGAACAAATATTTTAACTAAGTACGTCTCAAATGATATCTGGTCTTATTAAACAACATAATATCTCGCTCAGTAGCTAGTTGTATTAGTTTTTAAACATAATGATCAGTGCCGGATAAAGCCGGTGCGGGGCCCGTAGCAAATGTAACCATGGGGCCCTAGAGTTACATTGCCTTTTTTTAGCGGCAAATCCACGGTGTCCTTCAATAGTCCTTTTCGTTCCGAGGTCACGGTAATGAGAAAAGTCTCGCGACCCCCGCAGGCTTCGGCCCTATAGAGGGGGCCCCGTCATCATGCTGACACTCTTTGAGGCGCGCGCACGCCCGGAACACAACACGCCGTCGACCAGGGGCCATGGTCGGACAGCGAGTCGCCCATTACTCGCCACTCACGTGCCCGCGCCCACGGTGGCCGGAGATCGTCTGCCGACGTCCGTCACTGCAGCTAGGGTGAAGGGGGGATGCTGTCCTCTCACTCTTTTTTTGGGCACAGGCGCGGGGCCCCCCAAGGCGCGGGGCCCATAGCATTTGCTGCCTCCTGCTTTATGGCTAATCCGGCACTGATAATGATACTCCTACTTGTTTACTTTCTACGTCTTGCGCTCTCAAAACTTAATACTCAACATAAGTGTTTGCAACCACTAGACCATCAAAGTAGTAAACTAATATCAATCTAAAGTTCAAACTCCAAATAACTAGTTTCGCATGCAGAGAATATCACTGATTGATAATATAATTCAAGATAATGGAAAACTGAAAGCTATGACGTAACATATTCAACGCTCACACGCAAACTTTGAACGTTATTTGTACGAGTTGAAACACGCTATCAGTAGAACAAACGCTGTAATACTACGTCTCTCGATGATGCAAATATCTGGTCGATTTTACGACAGCATGTAACGTAGTAGTACGACAGCATGTAACGTAGTACGACAGCATGTAACGTAGACCATAAAACACATCAATTTACAAAACTGTGACCTCACAAACGCACGCTCGCACCAACACGCTAGGAGTAGACGTGCTAAGGTTTCGAGAATGTCTGAAGAGATACCGCAGCCTTGAAAGAGCTATTTGAATGAAGGTTTAATCAGCACGAGTCTGACTGTCTCTTCCACTCTACTAACAGCGGGAAGACTCATATCATGATTTCCCACACCAAAAAAAAACACGTAACTTTACAAATACCCATATAACATCATAAACGTACGCTTGCATCAACACGCTAGTGGTAGAATAGTAGTCTCTCGACGATGCAAATATCTGTTTGGTTTAATTACACTATGGTGGCATGTAAGGTAATTATCACGTGATTTAGTAAGGTAGTACCACGGATCTAGGTTGTGTTACGGTCACGGGTACACCGCAGAAAGTGCCGCTTTGGGAAGTGGGTGAGGTATTGTGTTTGGTGGCTGTGGCTACACTATTGTTTGAATGTAAAGGTAATGTTTTACAGTCCTGAAGTCATGAAACTATAATTTACTAGTTGTCCCCAGAGGTTTTATTCGAAAGTTATGCCATGGGAAAGGACCACCAGATTAAGAAGTATCCTGTGTTTTAATTCAGGTTGTAAACTATCTGCTTATTTAATTTCATCCAAATCTGTCAAGTGGTTTCTATTTGAAAGATTTATAAACATCTTTCCATCCCTCCTCACTAACTCATCATCAGCCTATAATGTTCCCACTGCCGGGACACAGGCCTCCTCTCTGTGGGAGGGAGTGGGCCATAATCCACCACGCGGGCCCAGTGCGGATTGGTTTGTGTCACATGTCTTCGAATATTTGGTTCTAGGACATGCCGGTTTCCTCACGATGTTTTCCTTCACCGTTTTGAGAGCAGTGGTGATGAAATAAATTACACAAAATAGTGCGCCTGGCAGGGTTCGAACCCACGACCTACAACTTGTAAGTCTGGACTGATACCACTGGGCCACTACTGCTCGCAACTCACCAACTATCACATTAATAATATTAGTTAGTTTACATGATTACATCCCTTTAAGATTATCTTTACCTCTGAATGCAGAAATATAACCCAAATAGAATGATTCGTGTGTTTGTCTAAACAAACAAACGTCGGTCACAATCGTCACAAATGATTTACTCTGAATCTAATAATCCATTCAAGTTGAAAGATACACATGACAATTTCTATGTAAAAAATAAATTCTTAAAGTCATCTACGAGTACATCATTTTTGAGCGGCAAAAGAGGAAATTAAAACCCATACGCAAACAGATTATGACAAATTAATTGATGGTAGTATTCATTTAGCAGCGAATTCCAAAAGAAAGGGATACCTGTATTTTTTTTAAACGGCTTAAAAATAACATTCAGCAGTAGAGTTTAAAAGTTCTTCTACAGAAAACGTCTACAATTCAATATAACACTTCACACAACGCCTAACCATCAAAGTAACACGAAAAAACCTTTACACGGTACAAAACTAGTCAGATTTAAAGGTAATCCAATCACTACGCCTGGGGACGGGCACGGCGCAAGGATACTCAAATAGAAACGTACATAGCAATCAGCTTTGTGAATGGGTCGGTTCATAAAACGGCTTTCCACCTAACCCGATCTGGGTCAGACGGTTTCAGAACGGAGTTTCACGTTGCAGTTCTGTTTTTTGAAGTTTTTGGGTGATTGCGTTTGGGTTATTAGCAGAATGTTTGGTTACATCAACGCCTTAAACGTCATAGGTACGTTGACCTTATTAGAGGTGCTTCTAAAATATGTGATGCGTACCTAATACTTCCAACTGGAAGAGTTCGTCTCTCCTTCTTTCTCAAATCGATGCAAAGTTTTTCATGAAAAGATTGCTTTCAGCGATAAGAATGCCCATTGTATTACCCTATTTATAACATCTATTTGTAAAATACCCGTAATTTGTATAGCGTGCTTATCAAAGAGCATTCTATTCTTTTATATTCTGAAGGAATCACCAGATATATGAAGGGAAAAGAATAAGTTAAGAACGTAGCAAGATGACGTTCTAACTACAGTTGGTATACAATGTAAGTTTTTGTGATTCTCAAAATTATTTTTTGAGGTGCATAAAGTGCATTCGAACTTATAAATTTTGCAGATGGTAAAGTCGATAACAAAACAGTATTGCAAAATTATAAAAAGTTGTGAAAATATTGCAGTATCTACAAGAAGTAACTGTGAATGCATAAAAAAGGGTCGAGCGAGCGAGTAGAGTAGAGAGTAGAGAGAGTAGAGAGTAGAGCGAGAGAAATTCCAGTGTGGGAAACCGACAAAGCTATAAAAGTCATCTAGCGTCACCTACTCTTTCCCACCCTGGAATTATTCGCGCTTTAACTCGAATGAGAGCGTAATTACGCACACTCTTGTGTACTATTCAATTGGTAATCTACACCAAGATAGGCCACCGAAAACGTCCGGGAATACAAAACAAACACCATTTAATTCCAAGCTTTAACACAATAACGCTACACCACACAATCACAAACACGCTAGTGGCACTAGCGGTATCTAGTATTGGCACTTCGACAAGTTTTTACATGCTACATGAAAGGAACGTTTCTTAAACTGAATCTGCCCCTTATTAATCAATGTGTCGTTAGTTTTGGTTTCAAAATAAATATATCAAACGTAAAAGCCATCTTTTTATATATGAGTACCTAACAAAATAACGCTACGCCAACACACAAACACGCTAGCGGTAGTATTGACACTCAAGATGTAACATGCTATAAGAAGCGAACGTTTCGTAAACTGAATCTGCCCCTTATAAATCAATGTATATTTAGTTTTGCTCTTCAAATATTGTATCAAACAGACAGACCCACCTTTATTATGAGTAGGTACCTAACAAAATAACGCTACGCCAGCACACAAACACGCTAGCGGTAGTATTGACACTCAAGGTTTAACGTGCTATATGAAGCGAACGTTTCTTAAACTGCCCCTTATAAATCAATGTATCGTTAGTTTGGCTCTCAAAATATTGTATCAAACAGGGAGACCTACCTTTATTTATATTTAAATGAGTACTTAAGAAAATAACGCTACGCCAGCACACAAACACGCTAGCGGTAGTATTGACACTCAAATTGTAACGAGCTAAATGAAGCAAATATTTCTTAAACTGAATCTGCCTCTTATATAAGTAAATGTATCTTTAGTTTTGCTCTCAAATTTTGTACCAAACAGAGAGGTCTACCTTTATTTATATTTAAATAAGTACCAAACAAAATAACGCTACGCCAGCACGCAAACACGCTAGCGGTAGTATTGACACTCAAGTTGTAACGCGCTACATGCAGTGTGTTTATTCTGCCTACGACTCTTGACGATGCAAATATCCCTGGTTTGTTTAGTTAGAACCGTATTTGGGAACTGTGGGTAGTTGGGTTTACTGTGTCCTGTACTTTAGGATGTACACATTTACACAAAGATATTAGTTTTAGTGATGAAATGGCAAATGCACAAACGTTTGGCGTGCATCTGGACCGATTACCTGTTTGTCGACGTTTTATAAGTGTAGGGTTGCCATCTCTAAAATTTGGTTACCAGGAGAAGACGCGTGAAAACCCCGTATTTTAGTCCAGAATCCGGATAGAGTCGAAGTGCGCACTGTGGCAACTACATCGGCAGGGGTGAGTAACGGTAAAGTGTGTGTGTGTGTCTTCGAATTTTTGGTACTAGGACATGCTGGTTTCCTCACGATGTTTTCCTGCAACGTTTACACAAAGTAATGCGTCTGGCGGGGTTCGAACCCACGACCACACTTACAACTCGTAAGTCGGGACCGATACCGCTGGGCCACCACTGCTGTGAACTATACAACCCAGTAACTAGGAATACGATAACCCATTGTAAGACTGGTTGTCAGACTTTTGAGCTTCTGACTAACAGAAACGACTGTCAGAGATCTATAAATGACAGCTTTACGTGCCTTCAGAGGCATGGAGAAAACTCGCTATGACAGATGGTCACTCATCCACAGATCCACCTCGGCAAGCGCGGCTTAACCTGGCCTCTTGTGGAGGTCCCAGTAACTGTGGATACGATACCCCATGGTAAGACTGATTGTCAGACTTTTGAGCTTTTGACGAACAGAAACGACTGTCTAAGGTCTATAAATGACAGCTTTACGTGCTTTCAGAGGTACGGAGAACACTCGGTATGACAGATAGGTCACTCCTCCACAGATCCACCTCGGCAGGCGCGGCTTAACCCGGAAAATCTGTAAAAATCACACAGGATAACCAAAAAATGTCGCAACAAGAAGCTTTGTTGAGAAAAATTACCAAAAACATATCAAACAAAATTATCTTCGTCACACTTTCGCAATCACCAAATCATTCCTACTCACTGGCCTTCAATTTTTGCACTAGAATCACATCGGACTCACAAAGTGAGCAATAAATAAAATAAATTGAACACGGACTTCATACATAAACATTTATGTTGACAGCATGTATCAGAAAATTGTGGACATATCGTGTGTGTGTTTTTTATTATAGATAGATCATCAAACTAAATAACTATTTTTTCTAATAGAAAACTTTGCCTCACACTAGAAATTATTTTCCTGTGTCGTGGCCAGTCGTGGGTGCATCTACATAAAACCCTGGACAAAAACTTTTAATCATTCAAACGAATAGTATTAAGAAGTCGGATCAACTACATTGCCGTAGGAACGTTGATGTTTCCACGATAAGAAAGGGATCTATAGTCCATAAGCTACAGCGACTGATGCCAATCAGGCAGGCTTTTGTCACTAATAAGCTATACCCATACACTTATAGATTTATCAAATAGACAATGGAATGGGAATTTTGACAGACAGACATGATTGTCTGACGGGCTAAACTGTGAATGTTAGCAACTCAGATCAAAGAAATAGGCAGATAGAACGCTCAGAACACGCGAGTGTCTCCACCAAAGTTAATACAAAATCAAATAGAATTACATTCCATAATGTTTTCTTTGTTTTTGAGAACAACTTTTACGATGGTTAAAGACACGAGACGGCATATTTTGGCAAAAAACAACAACGACGCGCAGCTTGGTACGACGCGTAGCTTGGTACTGTCGCGACTTTGTATTCGATTTTGATTTTGTATTAACTTTGTGGACACATTCGCGTGTTCTGAGCGCTCTATCTGCCTATTTCTTTGATCTGAGGTTAGCAAGAACAAGCATATCATACTTTTATAGTATGTCTCTAAACGTGGAATTTTGTTTGGATGGATAGATGAATGTTTGTTACTCTTTTACGAAAAAACTACCGAACGGATTTGGTTGAAATTTGGTACACAGATAGTTTATAACACAAGTTTTTATCCCGATTTTTTCCTCACGAGATAATTTTCGAGTTGTAGCGGGTAAAACCGCACAACAAATAAAGATGACCTTTCTTTTACACGCTGCATACATAATATATACAAGTACGTATATAAAATTATTCATTGGTCAGGTAGAGTGTACTAGGATCTCATGTTTTATTCGTAAGTCTTGTTATTCTAGCGTCTCGTATCGGGGTCCGGCGATAAATCCGATATACTTTGGTGTAATGTTTGCAATTTACACCGTACTGTAACTTGGGAAAAATTTACTACACGAAATCTCTCTTCATAGGACTTTCATTATCGTTCGTTACTTGCGCGAGCATGCGGACGGTATAAGTGACTCGCAGTCTGATCATGGACCTTGCCAGGGTTGACGTCGCGTCATGTTCCACGCGCGCCTCTAAGCTAAAAGCAATTTGACCGGCCAAAGCCTGAAGTTGCGGATCTGTTTCATCAGAGAACCGTGACCCTGAAACGTAAAGGGCTATTGAAGGCCACTTTTGATTTTAGCCAGCACAAGCCCAACAGTCCTTTCCATCGCTCCCTAGGCTTTACACAAAAAAAAAGTCATGGATTCAATTTTACCTCTTTATAATTTTAATAGATATAAAATAACTTTTTATTTCAGTTTTAGCAAAAAATCCACAGTATCGTCAATAAACTCAGTAGTTTGCATCAAACATAAATATTTTACAACCAACCACAAAATACACAATTTACGTCCACCATTCCGAAATAGTTCACAATTTTGTGAAAATAAATTGGTTTCTGCCTTCTGAAATAGCAATAGTTATCTATCTATTTTTGGCCTCGTCGATACATATGACTCATTCGTCATAATAACTGCCAACTCGAAAGTATTTCAGCTATCGCTCAGGGAATGATCCCTTGGCCACGAAATAAACGTTCAAGCGACACGCGTCTTACGACAGTATGCAGAGAAAATAAAGAAAAGTAATTGTTGAGAAAAAGACGGATGTGGAAGCTTCGAATACTAGATTCTTCAAATACGTTGTCAGACTCCGGTATGGCAACCACAATTTGACTGAGTCACAAAAATGTAAAGCAAATAGGTACCTAAGTTGATATTTATGTGTATATCGAAAATACGAACACTCTTTAACATTTTGCCAAAAAAGATTGACGAATATGGTCAATTATTTTTTGGCAAATCGTTCAATTTGTATCCCTTATAAAAATGGCAGGCCCTCTTAGAAGGCCAAATCCTGCCAGGGTCGCAGGTCTAACGAGCTACTGTGACCCCGGAACGCTTAAGGGTTATTGAAGGACACCGTGGACTTTAGTCAGTACAAGTCTGACATTCCATCCTGCCCTGCCCTGGGTGGGAGAACTTATTTAATGATTTCATCACACTAAAAGAAGCCCTTACAGAAATAAATTAAGAGGGAAATGAGTATTTTCAATTTTAGAGAGTCAAAAATGAATACATCGCGTGCATATCTAGTGTCATAAACCGTGTTGCAACGTCCGAAGTCGTGGACCCGCCTCGTTTTTCCCGTCTTGATGGATCGAAAGGGAGTATAATCTTGAATTTGACTGACTAAAAACCACCCTGTTTCTGTTTCCGAATATTGTATCAGCTAGCTTATGGTAAGGCTGCTTTTCCACCAGAGATGGGCTATGCTACGTTGCTGCGGATGCGTTTGATATCCACCAATCATATTCATTGGTTTACATAGCACAGCACTGGTGGAAACAGATTCAACTAAGATGACAGACATCGGTCGCCTGTTATTACGAGTCTAGTATTATATCGTCGTTGGTGCTGTGGCTGCGTGCTATGGATACGTGCTTTGGGGCGTTTTCCCTACAATCGATACATCGCATAGCTCGAGCTGCGCAGCTACCTTGTAGAGGCGCATCTTCGTAGCGCAGCCGCGCATCTACGCAGCACATCTTACTCGCACAGCTACATAGCGTAGCATCAATGGAAACGGTCACACAATTTTATAGCTCAGCTTTTACATCCTCGCAGCACAGCTACATAGCACATCTCTGACATCTCTGGTGGAAAGGCACCCTAATGATCGCAACTAATATCATCTTTTTCATTATTTTGATTCTTAAAGGCTACTACACACAAGCCGGCGGCAATGCCGCCGCGTTATTGCCGAGCGGCTACGCCGCCGGCAATGCAAGCCGCCGGCACAAGCCGCGCAAAGCCGCCAAGCATCATTTCTGTTGTGACAGTCCCATAGAACGCCGCTTGAATGCCAGGAACGAACTGACGCCGGCAAGCCGCGTAACCCGCCGGCACACCCCGGCGGCCATGCCGGCGGCATGTGTGGTAAAGCCAGCGGCTTTGAATGCCGCCGGGTGCACCGCGGCTTGGCCGGCGCATGCCCGGCGGCCCTGCCGCCGGCACTGTGTGTAGGAGCCTTAATGATTGCAGTCAAACGCCAAACTCACCATGTCACATTACACAGAGTATTTAGAAGACAATTTTTAGTTTTTACAACAAAAATGCTCTTTAAAACTTCTATAATAAGGACTCCTTTCAAGACTAGTTCGGTGTAACAGGCACTCCATTAGACTTGTAGAAAAATCTCCTCTGAGGAACACAGCTCGAAGGGCCTCGCAAGGGAATTGAGCCAATCCCACTATTAATTAGATTCTACGGACATCCAATAACATTTTGTATTGAAACAATAATTAATTTCATTGTTTGTGAACAGTAATTATTATTTCTGTTAGTCAAATAGAGATGAAATGTAGCGAGTAATTAATGCTTGTTGTTTTTGGAGCAAGATAATAATTATTATTTGGTACATTTTCATAGTTGAGATGGAACAAGTAACCGGTCTTGCTTATTTACTCTGCTACCGCGATGTGAGAGAAATTTCAAATTCGCCATAATTGTGACGTCAGGCGCTCTGCTCATAAACACTTTCCATTTTTCCAATACTTTGGCTACCTTACAACTTTTATAAGACCAAGTGCTTTTACTTTTACAAAACATTTATTATATTATAGGTCTTGACTCTACTGACTGCCTCATAAATATCCAAAACACAATTTATTTTAGGCCAAAAACCCGATTAGGTAAACGCGTGTAGGTAAATGTAGGGTGGGACGTCGGCAAGATGGACCGATGACCTGAAGAAGGTGGAAGCAGGAGATCGTGGGCTGTGGCGCTCCCTGAGAGGGGCCTATGTCCAGCAGTGGGCTGCAATAGGCTAAAATGATGAAAGACCCAATAATTTTTCAAAAGACTGTTACAATTTTTTTTTTTTTTAATTGTATAAGTTTTTAATTATTATTTTTTATACACGACCTACAATGTTCACACATTCACATATAAAAAATAAATCTATAGAACGTGTAACGTTAATAGCGCAAAACCTCTCGTGGGGTAACTCAGCCCATGTTACTGAACAATGTTTGTTCCAAGACTTTTGGAAATTCGCAATTTTATACAAAATGAGAAATTGATCGGGCGCATCAGAATGAAAAATCTTTTTTTTCGCGAATTTTCAAAAGTCTTAGAACAAACTTAGTTCAGTAACATGGGCTGAGATACCCCACGAGAAGTTTTGCGCTATTAACGTTACACTTTGTATGAGCTGGGTTACTTCTATAAAGAATTAATAAAGGAAAGTATGAATGTAACAATTTTTCTTCCACATGGCTACAAGAAATAATTAATTCAACATTATTCAATGGGATTGAATAGAATATGAACGTAAGGTGTTATTAATGTGGAATTTTTGTTTATTTTATTTATTTATTATTTATGCACACAGAACATATAGGTACAAGAAATAACATACAGATAAAAGAACACAAAGGCACTGCTTATTTCAATGAGAAATCTCTTCCAGCAGACCAGCGACAGAAGAAAGATAGATTTCAAAAACGTAGACACAGTGTTCAAAGAATAAATAAAATATAAACATGCATACTATTAAAATAAATATATAAGAAGATTGTATTTTTTATTTTGTTCTACTTTTTCGACCAATAATCCTTTACCACTATCTCAGAATAATAACGCAACTGTATTCACCTACCACTAATAAAGCCAGAGAGTGTGCCGAGAATCAGAGCGCGCAAGATTTATAGCAGTAAAGCTAGCTACGAGTACATTTAGAGCTGTCCAGCGCTTCGCTGTAGTACTGGAAGAGTTACTGCTACAGAGGGGGAATTTACTTCCCTTTTAGAAACTAAGTACAATGAACAGTTTTTTTAAAAGCAAATGTACTTTTATAACTATTTATAAAAGGTATGGGAATCAATCTAGTGTAAAAGGTGTAGAATCAATCCCATATCATCCCATTTCCTTTAATATTACCTAATACTCAATAAATTATTTAAAAGTGCCTCTTGGACGGCCTAATAGAAATAAATGATTTGACTTTGACAATCGAAATAACAAAACTAAAGGGTTGTTAAGTACGTTTTTGTATCCAAAGCTTATAGCAGCCAAGCTATCTACATTTAGAGTCTGCTGTCCAGCGCTTCGCTGTAGTGCTGGAGAATTACTGCTACAGAGGCGGAATTTACTTCCCTTTTAGAAACTACAGTGAACAGTTTTTAAAAGCGAATGAACTTTTATAACTATTTACGAGTAAAATAAGGAAGGAACCCGAAGTAATAAAAAACGGTTGACAGGTAAGTACTTTTGTATGCACAGCTGATTAGCAGCCAAGCTAGCTACATTTAGAGCTGTCCAGCGCTTCGCTGAAGTGCTGCGAGAGTTACTGCTACGGAGGGGAATTTACTTCCCTTTTAGAAACTACAATGAACAGTTTTTTTAAAAGCGAATGTACTTTTATAACTATTTATAAAAGGTATGGGACTCAATCTAGTGTATAGTCACGGTAATAATATATGCAGTAAGTATTTGATCTTCATACAAACGGACGAAACGCGCTTGAGGCGCGGCCGTACCGTAGTGATGAACGGACGGTGCGTTGTTTTTTTAACAAAATCAGTTCATGGACATAATTTAATATGACGAGTAGGAAATATTGTGCTGTTTTTGGGTGTATGAATTCGTCAATAACGTATCCAGTCATAAGTTTTTTTTTAAATATCTGTAAACTCTGAAAAGTACTGACTATAAAATAATTTTACTTAAGTACTAGTAGCTGGCAGGTAGGTACATAATGTGTGACTTTTTAATGGATAAATATTTTCTGTTATCTCACGACAAAAAGGGTATTTGGATTAATAAATACAGTGAATATACTAAAGGAAAGTTACTGAAACGAGTGAAATAGGTAAGGCTGTTCTGAATGAATCATGATACGGTAGGTACTTACGCTTGTGTTAAAATCTTTCCTATTCAATATACAAAGTATTTTATTTGTTTACTGATATAAGAAAAGTATATTTACAATCACAAAACTAAATAGATACAGAAAGTAGGCAAATGTAATTAAATTGCTGGAGACGGGCGTCGGATCGAACAGCCCTAGCGCATGTTTACGTACCGCGCGGCTGTAGGTATTTATTTCTATCATGCGGCCGAGATCCACTACTGTAGATATTTATACTGTGGTATAGTGTAGAATCAATCCTATCCCATCCCATTTTTTTTATAATTTATCAGATTGTGCCTCTTTTCTTTAAAATGGCCTAATTGAAATAAGTGATTTGACTTAGACTTTGACAGTCGAAATAATAAAACTAAAGGTTTCGAAGGGTTGTCAAGTAAGTCCTTTGTTTCTAAACTTCCAAACACGAAAAAAAAAACTGTTGAGCCAAACTGCAACAAAAAATAATCACATAAATGGAACCAGAAACTACGGAGAAACAAATAAACTTCAAAATATCTAGAAAAAAAAATACAGACCAAATCAAAATGAGAACGTCCTCCCAAAAATAGAGAAAAAAAGGTTCTCTCCGGCGGGGAATCGAACCCCGGTCTCCCGCGTGACAGGCGGGGATACTTACCACTATACTACCGAAGACTTGCGTCACATTGCCAATTTTTTTGTATCCATTTATGTGTATAATGTAGAAGCTAGCACAATTTAGATGATTGTTTTTACACAAATCAAATATTTTTAAAGCAAAATGATTCAAATCCATTTTTTTTTTATTATAATAAAGCAATTATTACTAAACTGCACGTCACCGTACATAAAAAACAAAATGAAAAAATGCAAAAAGATTCTCTCCGGCGGGGAATCGAACCCCGGTCTCCCGCGTGACAGGCGGGGATACTTACCACTATACTACCGAAGATGTATTGGCGTGGTCGAAATACCGGTTGTGTACCTGCGCGTCTCTCGTCAGTAATATGGTGACGTCATAAGAAATAGAGAACCAGTATTAAGGTCTTCGCACATTATAACAACTCCACGCCAACGCGGCAGCAACTCTACTCACACTCTCGATGAGTAGTCAACTAGTTGATCCACCCAATGGTCACTAGTGGACAACGCGGTGTCAAGGAGTGGCCAACGCGGTGCCAACGAGTGGGTTATTCAACAGACAACTCGTCTAACCTCAGTTTTCGGTTAAATTTTGTCCAAAGAAGTCGTGTTGCTTATGAAATGGCTGGCAAATGGTTGCCCGTCACGCGTCAGTCGCAAACGCATAGTCGTTACGTGGACAACGTGTGGTCGTTGCGTGGACGACGTATGGTCATTGCGTGACAAACGTGTCGGGGTTGACCTCTAGTGTACGATGCGTAGGCCACTCGTTGTACACTACTTTATAATCATTTTTTGAAATTGAACCTTGAACATATGATACAGGGCTTAAATTTCAATGTCTAGCATAGAGTCGAGTCGCCGGTGAGTTGTTATAATGTGCGAAGACCTTTACAAAAACCATTCAAGGTTACGATTCTATTTTAAACCTTACGTAAATACAATTGCGTCGTTTTTTCTTTGACAATGTCTATCGAATGTTTCGATCCGAATTATAGGAATGAATGTGACCTTGTAAACAGTTTTATTGAGTTCGTAACTTTTCAATAATTATCCTGTATAATACCTACTTTGTCTTGTTTTATATCAAAAACAGGCTTAATGTGTTACACCATTTTCAACTTAAATCTCATAACGTTAACGGCTACTTTTCAAAGATGGTGATAGGTAATTAAAAAATTCAAAACAAGGAATTTACTATCAAGGGTTGATGATCTAATTTGTCGAGACTCCAAAGAGTCTAGAAAGAACCAAAGTTCTTGAATAATGACTTTGGTTCATGATGTTCGAGAAAAAGCCGATCGGGTCACATCAAATTACTGTGCCGACCCGGTCCTAAAATGATGCAACGAATAAACCGCAAGTTATGTACCTATAGGTACTTTACTTACCGGTTTGCGATCCAAAATAATATATTATGAAAAAATAACCCGAACTAATGTTTTGGGTGAAGTAGGTAAGTAATGCCGACTCGAATTGACAATACCGACTCGATAAAAATGCTCAATAAGCTCATACTATAATTTTTACAACTAAAAAAGTAGAAAGAAAATGCATTAAAACCTTACACCATTAAACTACCTACATGGCAACTGAAAAGCTCTTAACTAAAGACAAGAAAATTCCTTGCTTAACAAACTTCCTAACTACGGTTCGTCATTATAACTTAAAGCATCGGTCATTATGGTACAAACAAAGTTCTTACTGTTCCTAGTACTTGTTCAAAACTTTCAACAACTTTTCCATACTTACTAACGAGCGGTGTCTCTGGATATTTTATACTCTGCGTCTTTTTTGTAAGAGAGAATCATCGACCAGTTTATTTTGGCATGCGGCGAGATTGAGAACTAAGATTTTGCGTACTGAATTTGACTGTTCGCGTAGTAAGTGGCGCCACTGTTAGCGGTAAAGTTATTTTGGTAATTCAGCGGTAAAGTTTTTGAGTAAAAGTCACTAGATGGCGCTGTACTAAAATGTGTATAAAGTCATAATTTTTTTAACAAAAAATATAATTCTTGTATTGTTAAGTTAATAAAGAGAATGTAAAAATTGTAATACAATAAAAACTATACACAATAAAAGTTTCAAAGAATAGTTATAATATAATATATTTAAGTGCAATGCTTAAACTGGAACTGTCTGTTGCAACATGACCTTAAAACATCTGATGAAACGAAGGAACAGAGTGAATTTAATATCAGCTAGAGTCTGACAGTCCCTTACACTCCACATAGGACAAGATGCCAGTTGTTTGATTTTGCTAAGACAAAAAAAAAGTGCATCTACACTGTGGCATTCACTTGTCTTACTACAATTTATATCTATTCAATATTACGTAGGCGCAAAATTGCCTAGCATTCACTTGCCTTACTACAACATTTTGCTATTCAATTTTACATAGGCGCAAATTTGCCTAATTCTTTATGTCTTTTATTTTCTGTCAAAATAGCAACGGCGGATACAAGGGGGGGGTCATGGGGGTCATGACCCCCCCCCTGGGCGACAGGCTGGGTCATAGGTGGCCACTGAAATTTTATCTAAGTTTATTATAAACTTAAACAAATTATAAACGAAAGGGGCACATAATCAGAATAATGCAATTCTGTGCTGTTATTGGTTATACCTATTATAGCAGGGGTGGCCAACTTGATTAGACATAAGATCTACTGTTTATTAACGAAATCCTGTGCGATCTACCAATTACATACTTCTTGAAGTCTTAAAAACATGAAACAGCATTATAGTTCAGTACACAATCATGAAGTATTTTTTATTGACCAGTCTAAGAGTTTCTTTTCATATCACATGTGAGATTGTTTCCTTAAATTTACTTAAGTACTTTGGATTGGAAATCTGAGTTGGTGATGTTTAATCAACATACTCGTATAGGTACAGGGATTGGCCAAAAGGGAGAAATCTGAATCCATAAGAGATACGGAAAAACTTTCATAGGAACATTTTTTCTTTTTTGGTGTTCACAATTTACGCGTTTTTATTTTTTCAGTCAAGTGTGAGTTTCACACAAAAATTTTTTTTTGTACCATTCGACTTTTCTACTTACTTTTCTTTCGGAAGTCGGTGGCAAAAAAACAATGAAATTTATAAAAATAACCACCGACTTCCGAAAGAAAAGTTATTTTACCCTTTTTTGTGGTTGTTTTTGAAGGCGGTTTCATTTTTTTTTTAAAGTTTTTATCGTTCATACAATTTATGTGAAACAATATTTTCTATTAGACCACCTTCTGTCGTCCCGATTTTTTACATGAAACAAAGTCGAATGGCACTAAAAAAAATGCCCAACGTCACTCATTTTTGTGGACCACTCACACTTGAAGAAAAAAACAAAAACGCCAAAATTATCAACATCAAAAAATAGCATAAGCTTCCTAAGAAAGTTTTCCCATATCTCTTATGGAAGCAGATTTCTCCCTTTTGACCAATTTCAAAGAAAAATCCTGTATAGGTCCTATACTATTATTTATATGTTTTGCCTTGCCACGACGAATGGACTAAGTCGTGAACTCGTGATCGACCCGTTAGCCACCCCTTTATTTTCTTTTTTAGTGTGGTCAAATCTTCAAATGAGTCTCCCAGTCTCCCAGGGCAGGGCAGAAGGGACTGTCAGACTTGTACTGACTAAAATCCACGGTGTCCTTCAATAGCCCTTTACGTTCCAGGGTCACGGTATTCGGGATGTCTTTCTTTCAAATCTATCTGAACTAAACTACGGAGATAAGCTGTCTGCGACATGGTGACCCCCCCCTGATATGAAAGCTGGATCCGCCCTTGCAAAATAGACTGCTTTTGCTATGTTTACCTTGACTTTATCAATCCATCTTCAAAAGCCCATCAGCCAATGATTGAACAGACGAACCATAGTTCATCTTAACGTTTCATTCTGTACATCCATGGCATCAATGTATCATTTTTATAGTGCGCACTCGACGTTAAAAGGGTCCTATTTGATAGACGACCTTACAGCAATATTTCACAATTAACAACACCTTTTAAACACTGCAAAATCAACCTTATTTATAGCAAAATACAGTTGGTAGGAACAGTAAATGTATTTTTGCACAGAAAAAGGGGAAGTAGACACAAAACGATAACCGATTGGCTGTCAATGTCAGTCATGGTAGGTACATTTTCTTTGTCGCTCCGTTGGTTCCAATTTGGGTCAAATCTCGTTGTAACAAGGTCGTTCGGTGTGACAAGTTGGGCCAAGCTTGGAGCCAATATGTGGCGATCACTTCACTGTGGAGAGGGAAATGTCAGATAGAAAAACTGACACAATAAATATTGATGTGACGATACTTTGTTGATAATAAAGGCCGTTGGATATACAGTTGTCAGACTTTCGAGTTTCTGAAAAACAGGAACAACTGTCAAAGATCTACTAAAATGCTTTTCCGAACATGGAAGAAACTTTTCCGAAGCATGGAAGAAACTCGCTATGACAGATGAGATGCTCATTCGTCCAGAAAACCAACCTCGGCCAGAGCTACAGCACAATCCGCTTCGGCCTCGTATGGAACCAGAGTTTCGGAACTGGTTCCATACGAGGCTGTTCTTGTTGTTGTATGGAACTAGTTCCCATCAAGGATTTTAATTTACTCGTATGGAACTGGTTGAAAATTCGGAAACCAGGTTGCCTACCACGACTTCTTAAAGCCAAAGCAGAGTCAGTGAGGGAAAGAGATAGAGCTATACAAGTCGTCTAGCGTTCCCACGTTTCCTCTCTGAAACTACTTTGCCTTTGAGACGTCATGGTAACAACAATATTTTATGACCGATTCAAGGATACTTTTTAATTAAAAATGTAGTGTAAACGAGCGTGTTGTCTCGTCTTAGATTTCGTACGAACTATGCACGGGGAAACAATTGCCAAACAGACTTGCGAAATCGCCTCTCTCCGAAAAAAATAAGATTAGGTAGGTAGGTAAGTACTTTGTTTTTGAAACAAAAGTCTTATTGATGTTAATTTTAATTACAATGTATAATTATCTAATATCAACTTACTTAAATCACTATTTGAATTATTTTAATATGTATATTCATGATTCCCAAGTCAATATAAGTTTTTGAAAAAATTGCGTCATAGGCCGACGCAGGTGCACCCGGTTTAAATTCCTAGAAACCGCCTCACCGAGTTATTTGTTTATTTACGTAAAATACTCTCGCAAAAACTACAAGGAACTATGATCCATAAAGCTTAGTGATAAAAACTTATATGGTGTGCAGTATATCGACGTAAGCCTCTTCACCCCCTCGCAGGAAATCTTGTGGCAATTATTTTTAATCTTCAACTTGCATATTCGTACTACACAATGGTAAACAGCTGCGCAACGTGTTCTAAGCCAATAAGAGCCAACCAACACATGAAATGTCTTGAATGTGATAGTCATCATCACCCACTATGCGTCAAAGTAATTGACTTCCGTAAATTATCGGAAGTTACGAAGTCAACTTGGTTGTGTATGTCCTGCCGGAACAAAAAGTTCAACTCGAGTAACTCCGACACGTCGGCGTCGGAGCAAAACGATACCGGCAACAGCTCGCTACTGAGGTCTCCGGCTGCTGGATCTGACGCTGTTTGCCTGTCTGCACTAACGTCTGAAATAAAACTACTACGCGAAGACGTGGGCGATCTTAAGCAACACATCAAAACGCTCACTGAACACCTTACCCACTGTAACCAACGACTTCAAGTGTCTGAGGCGAGCTTGGCCCACGCAGAAACAAAAATCCAAGTACTGGAGGAACAGGTGCGTGAAATCCCCTACCTAAAGTCCACTATACAACAACTTAGTGAACAAGTACAGTCACACGCCCAGGCTCACTTGAAAAACCAAGTCGAAATACTTGGCGTAAACGAAACTGCAAACGAAAACCCCGTTCACATCATTCTCACAGCGGCAGTGAAAATAGGTATAAATCTAGAAAACTCCGATCTAGAATACGTCACTAGGGCTGGGCCCCGTCACAGTGACAACACTGAGAACACCACTGGCGCCTCTGTGGAAAAACACCCCCGTGCACTGGTAGTTAAGTTTCTGCACCGTGACAAACGCAACGAATTTCTACGCGCAGGGAAGACTAGACGCAACTTCTCTAGTGACGATCTAGACATACCCGGCACCCGCAGAACCGTGTACTTCAACGAAAGACTGACTAAAGAAAACCGGCTGTTATTTCGTACAGCAAAACCTCGTGCCAAGGAATGTGGTTACAAGTACTGCTGGATTAAAAATGGCACAGTCTATATTCGCAGGCAAGAAGGAAACCCTGCCATCGCCATCAGGAACCTGCATGATCTATCGCGGCACTGCCCTATCCCAACTGGCCAACCAGAGGTCTAGAGAGACAGAGCAGTCCTTAAGTTCACACATGTTATGTTTCTTTTTTCATTTTATATTTGTTAAATATTTCAACAACTTGTTTTTTATGCCAATATTTTGTTTTAACCTTTTATCTCATAATTTTTCTACAAGTCTGTTTACTACGTTTTTGCTCATATGCAAAAAATCGCTTCTGCTCAAGAACCTACCATGTCCTAAAAAAGTTCTCAAATATTTTGGTCCTACTATGCCAAATCTCAACTACACAGGAAAGCTAGAACTTAATTACCTTTTAAATATTTTTGTTATTATAAAAACATTTTTGAATATTTTTAATTACTTGTTTAAATTGTTATTTCTTTCAAACTTTATACTCTACAAAAACAAAATATTATTTGTTTATTGTACTAGTTTTGTAAAAATACTTACAGGGGCTACGCACACACACACACATCTTTACTATCCAATTCTAACACTCACATCTTCGGACACACCCATACAAATACACTATCACAATAACACACTTCAAAACTTATCTTATGGAAGAACCTTGTGTAACACAAAAGTATTCAAATGTCTCGCAGCAACAAACATTCTACATAAAATCGCCTCACAGAGTCTCAACTTTTATATTTATGTTATAACACTTAAAAATGGCGTTACTTAGCGTATCCAACGACCTAGACGAAACCTTTAACATAGAATGCCGCTCAGTAGAATCTCTTGAAAGCTGCAAGAATATACTAAATACTTCCAAAGATAATATTAAGGTGCTAACATACAACATCAGAAGTTACCAGAAAAACTTTTCCGACTTTGAAATTGCCCTAAATCGGTTAGACTCGAACATCGATGTTATCGTGCTTACTGAATGTTGGTTGTCTGACGGCTCCATTATAGAAGACCTGCAGGGATACAGCTCATACACAACATCTAAACAAATAAACAAAAACGGAGGAATCGTTATTTACACAAGAACAGCCTGGGACAGCAGTACTGCTATTGTAGAGCCAAACCTCGCTGACGCCGACAGTATATTAATAAAAACCAACAACAATTTAAGCCTCCTAGCCATTTACCGGTCTCCCTCTTTTACAAACACAGAACCATTTCTTAACTCGCTAGACTCCGTCCTGCTAGAACTCAAAAATCAACAAACACTTATTGTGGCCGGCGATATTAACTTAAACCTAAACGACCCAAGTAACAATCAAGTCTCTAACTACGCTTGTCTCATGGCCTCACACGGCTTATCCCCAGCTATAACTCTCCCAACAAGATCCGGAACTTGTATCGATCACATATTTATAAAATCACCAGCAATACCTTTTGGTCTCGTCTGCAACCTATCTATTACCGATCACGACCTAGCCATGTGTAGTGTCCCCATTAAACCTGAACGCCCTAAAATTATTAAACGATGGAGACTCAAAACTGATTGGACCGCCGTAGCTGGAGAGATCACGAATACAAACTGGGATCCTGTTACTAATTCATCCTGTGTAAATACCGCCGTAAACTACTTCAATGACATTATCTCGCGTGCCACTGAAAAACACACTCAAACTGTCAAGCTTAGTCGTAGAATGACCAACATCCAGCCCTGGGTCACTCCCGGTCTAATTAGGTGCATGAAACAGCGCGACAAACTTCATCTTGAATGCAAAGCCAACCCTGACGATCACACAAAACATCTTATTTACACTAGATATAGGAACTTCGTGCACACACTTCTTCGGAAACTCAGAAACCTACACCACAGACAGCAAATTGAAGAAAACCAGAAAAACCCAAAAAAGCTTTGGACGGCCATAAAACATATTTGTGGAACTGAATCTCGTAAAAACTCTTCTTCACACCTTATTGCTTCCAGTGTCTCTCCAACTTCAGCACTTGACAACTGCAACCGACACTTCGTCTCTGTTGGAGAAAAACACGCAGCCAAAATATTAGACAAACTCTCTACCACGCACCTCTCATTAATCGAATCGAACGTAATTCCGAGCTCTATCCCACAATCTTTCTATTTGCATCCGACCGACGAAGAAGAAGTGTCCAATATAATACGCAATTTGAAAATAGACAGCGCCCCTGGACCAGACCAACTAAATGTTCCATTACTCATAAATTCTCGTGAAAGTATAACCAAGCCACTAGTGCACATCTTTAATTTAAGTCTGGAAACAGGTGTATTTCCTGACTGCTGGAAAACTGCTGCAGTGTCCCCAATTCACAAAAGTGGTCCCAAAGAAAAACCTGAAAATTACAGACCTATTGCCCTGTTGAGTATTGTCTCTAAAATTTTGGAAAAGATTGTCAACAAAAGACTGGTGAATTTTGTAGAGAAGCACAACCTCGTCTCAGATAGGCAGTTCGGATTTCGTCAGGGAAGATCCACCGAAGACGCGGTCTCACTTTTGACAAATCAAGTTGCTCACCACATAGAAAATGGTGAACGTTGTGTCGGTGTCTTTCTTGATTTGGCAAAAGCCTTCGACACGGTGTCACCAGGACTGCTTCTGAGGAAACTCGAGGCTATAGGAATAAGAGGAACACCTCTAGAATGGTTCCGAA
The DNA here is from genome assembly GCA_036375495.1 of Agrotis segetum. Lineage (NCBI taxonomy): Eukaryota > Metazoa > Arthropoda > Insecta > Lepidoptera > Noctuidae > Agrotis > Agrotis segetum. The sequence goes on from JAQSVV010000031.1 coordinate 301,825, forward strand.
GCTACTTAACATCGCGGTACCAATATTGTAAAGTTGGCACACACCAAAGCAAGTTACTCCCTATAGCGTTCGGCGTTCCACAGGGCAGTACCCTTGGCCCAACATTATTTACGCTATACATTAATGTCGTAGTAAATCTCCCGCTTAGAAACGCTACAGTGATAGCCTACGCTGACGACACAGCCATCGTCTTTCATGATACGTCATGGGACCGAGTGTACCAACTGGCGGAACAAGGTCTCTCCCAGATAGCGCAATCACTTAACACTAACCTACTGACACTAAACACCAGCAAAAGCAAATATATTGCATTCTCCAAAACTATCTCCTCCAATGCCTCCCAAACTATGTCCCTGAAAATACACACCTGCCAACAGCAACACAACACTGTCTCACACCTGCCACACCAACACTGCGCGTGCACAGCCCTAGAACGCACCGACACTATTAAATACCTCGGAATTACGATCGACAGCAATTTAACATACAAAGCCCACATTAACGTCCTCTCCTCCAGAGTACGAAAACTAATACACGTCTTAAAAAAACTCCGTGACTGTACCCCACTCGACATTCTACGAATGGTTTACACTGCACTATGTCAGTCAATCATTCAGTACTGCATCCGGATTTGGGGACGCGCTGGCAAGAGCACTTTTATAACACTAGAGAGAGCGCAACGGGCACTAATCAAGGTTGCACTAAAAAAGCCCTACAGATTCCCCACAGACCTTATCTACCATGACTTTCAAGTACTCAGGGTACGACAAATATACGTTCTCCAAGCGACACTCAAATACCACGCAATGATAAAAAAACGGCCCGACTATGAAGACATAATAAACAAACGCGTCTTTAGAGTACCTATACCAAATGTTAAATCCGAACTAGCTAGACGCTGTACCTATTTCTCACTACCCAACACTTATAATAAAGTTTGGAAAATCTGCAACCTAAAAGAGTGCTCAACTACAACCTGTAAGAAAACCCTAACTTCGGCACTGTTAAAATTATCATACCAAGACACTGAAGCCTTGATATAGCACCTACACACACATACACACACACACACACACTTGCTCACATACCCACACCCACTCGCTCACTTACACAAAAACAACCAAGCCCAACATCAACCTTTAAATGTAACATTATATTATGTTAACTTTACGAATTCTTATATATTCTATTGTCACCCTTCTTATTGTAAGACTACTTTTTAATTATTTTTTTTCTCTCATTTTGTTATAATGTCACAACATTGTCAAACTACTATGTACCTAACTGAAAAATTTTCTCCAGAGCCACAAGATACAAGCTGACGCTTAGTTTGTGGCTCACCAAAAACTGTCAATATTGTAACTTTACTTTATGATAAATAAAATTTATTATTATTATTATTATTATTATTATTATTATTTATGTATTTCACAAACACACACACACACATAACACGTTTGGATGTTTTAAGTCTGCTTTGCGTCCGTCACGTCACAGTCCAGGTCCAGTTGAAAACCAGCGTCGAGCATTAGCTGCTCGACAATTTGCTGAACTGGACCTATTTGATGGAGCCGTGGGACACACAATAATACTTATTATATTGTTATCTTTGATTTTCTGTTTTTTTTTTTTTAATTTACGATTTGTAGAAATTCCTTTGTTATCTTTATTTGTTGTGTGTACGGGCTCCCAAATAAACGTTTTTTCTTTCTTTCTTTTACTTTTTATATTAAAAAAAATAATTTGACTTGGAATTTATTTATTTTATCTAATTTTTTATTCACAGTAAGCGTATCGGTATCGCCGATATTTTTATAAGAAGTATGTATCGCATCGGCAAAAAGGCGTATCGATGCATACCTAGTAACAACACTACGATTTAAGTACCCATGTCCTGCCTATCTGATGTCCAATCCATCAGTAAATTGGACTGCTAGGTATCTAAATGCAGCCTTGATTTCTTTGAGAGCCTATAAATTACTCTGCCGCGTTACGTTTTGATAGCACAAGAAATAGAGTAGCTACTGGATGTGACTAGTTGGAAAGTTGTACAGTCACGAGCAATAGTATGTAAACACTCATGTCATCATTCAAAAGCGATGTTCTGCTACCATATTGATTAAACTTCGTTTTTTTCATTAGACTTATATTTTGTAAGCCATACTATAATGAAATAGGTCTTATTTCAAATTGGAGACCAGTATTTTACGAGTAAATTGCATTTGGATTTTGTTAAGTGTTTACATGTTATTGCTCGTGACTGTACGTATCTGCTAAAAAGTTTATGGGGGAGTCATTAGCATTTTATTGCTTGTAAAATTAGAAACGCTACCTTTTTTTTTTAAATGTCGCAGCATTTGCTGAGACAGGCCTTTTGGCCTCGTACGGGACCAATTTTGTTTTTTTTTTTTAATTATTTTTTGTTGTTTTTCTCTTGTCATGATTTATGTTGTTGTTCTGTCCTGTGTGAGTCCAATAAATATCTTTTCCACCGTTTATTTTCACTTACGGCTTGTCCATTTCTTGCTTGCGCTTCGCTCAGTTTATCATTTTCTTGTGCATAGGAATATTGCCAAGTTAATAATAAAATAATAATAATTTAAAAAAATCTTTATTTAAACAAAAACCTTCTACATTGCTTAAATTCATATAATACTAGGTTACATGAATTTCAGTCAAAAAAGGTACATTTACAAGATAGAGTGTTCGTGACTCCCAAACCTTGTGATTTAAGAGTCAGGTTTCAGTTTGTAGGTCGGTGTTTTGAATGGGAAGACGGCATGTCCAACTCCTGCTCACAACCGACCTTTTCAATTAGATTTGAAATTAGATTAATACTCGTAAACAACTACAGTAGAGCGTCGATTATCCGAACTAATTGGGGGACATGGGTGTTCATAAAACCGGTTTTTTCGGATAATCGAACTACAGCTTGACATAAAAACGTAGAAAACCGGAAGTCGCCACTGTCTTCGCGCTACCAGCACTTTGAATGATTTTATTTTATTTTTGAAGTGAAAACTTCTTTAGCGGCGTTGTACACTTTTTCTGTAATGGGTAAAAAATTTAAAACTCGCGTCAGGGTCACGTGACCAAAACTCGCGTCAGGGTCACGTGACCCTGATCGAAAATGAGTAAGACGTCATTCAAATTAAAAATAAAACATAGTAACAAAAAAGTTTTCACTTCTACCGGCACTCCTGGAGTGCAACCTTTTTTTTTTCACTTATAACGTTAGTTTTATGGCACAATAATAAATCTAACAAACCTGCGGTCTTTGTTTACATCAAACAAAGATTTTAAAACGCTGTCTGAAATAAAAATTTTAGTTCCGTTTCAATCCGTTCTGGTCAATCTGTACCTATGTTTTTCTTTGAGATAGGTTTGCTCTTAACTCAAGTCTCTGATGGTAGAAGGGAGCCGAAGTAAAGTCTTTATAAGACCGACAATCATGCAACCTTGCGGCAATGATTCAGGCAGTGATGCTTAGCATCCACCAGCTTAACATAAACTTTTATATTAAGGAAAATAGTAATTAATCAAAAAGAGTGCAGACAGCCTATAATACAGAACGCACCTCAAACTCAATTGTAGGTATTACTCAAAACTAGTTTCAAACAATCAAATAAATGCCTTAAATCTAGTTATAAGTAACGCTTGAGTATTGAGTGACGTTCTGTAATACTGGTCATAGTATCGGGCGTCGGGCGGGCCTAGCAGTTCGGATAAGCGGTCGTTCGGTTAACCGACGTTCGGATAATCGACGCTCCACTGTACTTGTATATTTGCTTTATGACTGATTTTTTAATAGTCAGTTAAAATAAAAATGGCGGTTTGACATATTTTCTAGAGATAAACTGTCAAACTGCCATTTTTATTCCTCAGTTAAGAGTTATCAGTCTATTGAAAAATCAGCCCTTAAGAGACATGTTTTCAATTCAGATTTTTTGATAACTAATTAGTTCTCACCTTCTTGTTACGTGTGACATTTCCAGTGATCTACATCCACGTTAGCGTCACTCACTGGATTGGTCTGCTGATGAATTAATCCGGCACAAGATGCGAGTGAATTAATAGATCACAGTGAAAACAGACTGACGTTAGACCCGCCTTTAAAGCTTTCAGTTTGTGTAGTTTCGCTTTTTTAGATGAATAGATTCTTAATTGTTTGGGTTTAAGGTCCAATTTAAAATAAGTTCGCAGTGGTGGTCAGGGGAAGGCCTTTGTTCAGTAGTGACACTGAACAAAAGACTATTTCTTATGAAGTTAGATTAGCTTTAATTTTAATATCTAGAATTGTTATAATTATAGATTTTAATACTTTTTTTTTATCAAGAAATTATTTGATTTATTGTTTTAATGTTACCTTTAAGAATATGTTGAATTAGATCTAGTCTTGCTGAAACTAATCGTAGGTACTCCTTTTGATTTTGCTGAGGGGAAAGTAAATTAGTTTCAGGGTTTAATATTGAGTATAGAAGTGGGGGAATTGCTTTGATTTTTTTAGCGGAATATTCTAGAATTTTATTTATAAGAATATTATTTGTTTTAATATTTTTAGGGGGTTTGATTTAAGATAGCTGAATTATCTATTCAGCTTTATTTAACGTTATATAAACGTTAATAAAGCTGAATAGACAATTATAAGTCCCAATGTCACATCCGCGGAAAATCATCTTTCGAAAGAGAGAGATCTGTTTGAAAGAAAACTATTTTTTGGCGTTTATTTGTTAGCGACTTCACAAAAGATCTTTTAACACATTTTTTACTTATAAACAGTATCAAAACGAACTTACTTGATCGAAAACCGACCGAAACAACAATTAACACGTACATAAATAGTAGACAGTATACAAGAAAAAAGAACATACAAAAACATTCTCTTCGAATCGAAAACCGTTTTCGTACAGAATCTTTTTGTAGCAAAAAAAAACCCTAATAATCCCGACCTATCATCCAATATCCACTTCAATAAAACTTTATTATAACCACATTCGGCTATGATAGGAGAAATGCGAGCGTTTTAATCTTAAAAGTCAATTGTAGTCGTAAAAACGACCTCGAGGCTATTTGGGGCCATTCGGTACATCTGTTCTCGGGTCCCGATAATTTACGAAGCCAATACTCGGAGGATGCGGGGATGATAATTATCTAGGGTGTTTTAGTGGTTTTCAGTGCTGTAAAATGGTGGGATTTTTGCTGATATTTTAAAGCAATATGCTTTAAGATTTTTTGAGGAGCTCATCATCATCTGTCTAGCCTTTTTAGGGTTCTGTAGTCAAATGGCAAAAAACGGAAACCTTATAGATTCGTCATGTCTGTCTGTCTGGGGTGCTATGACAGGAAACCTCCACGTGCGCCCGTGGACTGGAGTTCCTTCTCGGATACGTCCGGGGGGAAGACCAGTTTTTCGGGCCGGTGCACCCTGGGATGCGGGCAAAAACTCTTTCTTAAGCACTGTGTGCCTAAGTGGTCTCTTTGCCTGTCGTGTGAACGCTCCAACGCGTGTCCCTCTGATTAGCAGAGGGCACAGCGGCGGAGCGGGCTTGCGGACGGTGAGTGATGGGTAGCTCGCCGTCCGAAGGACCAAGCCCGGGTCGGTGGCGCGTCGTGTTTCGCGCCAAATGCCTGCTGGGGTCGCGGGTTTTTTCTTAACCCAGGATACCGTGGCCCCAGAACGTAAAGGGCATAGGAAGGAACACGGGTGGATTTTAGTCAGTAAGAGTCTGACAGTCCCTTCGGCCCCACCCAGGGCGGGAGGACTCATTTGATGATTTTAGCACCTTAAAAAAAAAATGTCTGTCTGTCTGTCCGTCCACACGTGTCCGTATGTCACAGCCACTTTTTGACGAAGGTACAAGAGCTGTATGGTGACTTGCGTTGTTCAGAGTTTCACAGGACTGTCTCAGAGCGGACTGAAATGTTGTCACCAAATATGACGTCACATCGCAGAAATGCACGATGCGAATCGGATCGCAAGTTTTTGCGATGCATTCATGCGAGACCGCAAACATTTGGGATGCAATGCAAATTCGTAGTTTTGTGTGGGAGCCCTCTTATAGCAAATCACTTAATCTATCAAACTATGCATTGAACTAGCTTTAACTATATGGATCAAAATATTTGAAATAGTTTGCGCTCATGAAGCTCAAAGGTTTGATCGAAACATGATTTTCGAACGATATATCGCGTCGTTCAAAATCAATTCCGACATTCTTCATTACTTTGATATCCAATCGACTGGAAATATACACCATGCTCAAAATATTTTGTATGCAAAAACAAATCGAACTGTTTTGTATTCTAAATTCAAGTTCCTAAAAACAAATAATCTCAAAAGAAGAAGAAATGGTTTATTCCGCGTTCAACCCCTAAGATTTTCTACCCTTTTCCGCGTTCGACCCCTAAACGTCCTAAATTCAACCCCTGAGGGTTGAAAGTGGAATTTTATTTCTTAAATGTTAACCCCTATCGGCCAGTGAAGCAGAAAAGATTTTCTCTCAATTCGGGTGTTTGTATTTTTTGATATATTAATTATAATATACCGTTACAAAAAATATTTAGATTTCAAAGTGATCGCAAACCTTGACCCCGGAACGTAATCCACACCACTACACCACGGTGTTCGTACAATACCCCGAATGAACACCGTGGATTGTAGTCAATAGGGCAATAGTGTATAAGACGGGGACACGAGATAAGATGGGAAATCGCGCACTTAAGTCAAACTTAACAGAATACCAACGTAGCGCAAGCGCCAATAGGACGCCATTTGTTAATGGCCGCTTGCGAATGACATCCTGATGGCGCTTGCGCTACGATAGTGTTAAGTATGCCTAAAGAATGTACTATGTCCTCATTATCGCGTCCCTGTCTTACACACTGTTCCCCTACAAGTCTGACTGTAAGGGCGGGGGGACTCGTAAGAACTACCGGAACCTACATGTACATTTACTTAGTTTTATTACACTAAAGACACTAGATACCCTCCCCAAAGTTCGGAAAACAAACGAGCATCATTGGAAATCGGATAATCCATTAAGGGTCTATAGTACCTCAGTATACTTTTACTCGCTCGCACTTGCACGTACCACGCACTATTGCTTGCTCTTTCTTTTAGCTGTCTACACGCAAATCTATTTATTTTACGGCGAAAAAAAAGGAAATTCAAAAAAGTAAATAACATAAGACCTGCTTTATAGTTAGTTCAGTTAGTATAAAAAGTTTCACGATCTAATTTTAAGTATTATCTGATTGCCAGAGTTTTATTGTTCAATTTAGAGGTAACTTTGGGATTTTTTTCTATCGAGAAAATTTTATGGAATCATGTTTTCGCCAAACATAAGACCTAACATTAATCCTCAACTTTACCATATATTAATTTCAAAATTAATGCTGTAGTATTTTCGACGTATCACAGGTTTCTGCTAAGCCATTTGAGGTAGTATAGGCTCTGAATGGCCGCTTGCAAATGACGTCCTGATGGCGCTTGCGCTACGTTAGTGTTAAGTATGCCAAAAGAGTCTATGTCCTCATTATACCTCGCATAGATATATTAAAGATACCTCGCGTTCCCGTCTTACACACTGTTCCCCTACAAGTCTGACTGTGAGGGCGGTGGGACTCGTAAGAACTACCGGAATCTACATTTACTTAGTTTTATTACACTAAAGACACTAGATACCCTCCCCAAAGTTCGGAAAACAAACGAGCATCATTGGAAATCGGATAATCCATTAATTCAGAGTCCAAATTTCCTTTATAGGCCACCGGGGAGTGCTCTAGTGATGAATCGCGACAAATTCGCTTCGGAAAGCAATTTGGAAGAGTAGAGTTTTGTCGATGTATTAGTTAGATACGTATCTATTACTTAGGTACTTGTGATTGGGTGTAAAGTTTGAAGTCTGAGAGGGTAGGTATTGGGTATGAAGTTAGTTTTGGAATTAGAAGACTTGAGATCTAACGCAGGCCATTTTAGAATCGGGCAGGCGAAGACATGGAAGTGGAAAATGTTTTGATTCTAAGGTTCTTTGAGCAGACAATTTAGAAACAAAGAAAGAAAGAAAACGTATTTATTTAAGGGCCTTCGCGCCTTTTAAGCCGTAAAAACGTTACATTCTAAAGCATACTCCTGATTAACGGCTGGGTGTAAAGATTGAAAAAAAATATATGTTGAATGTATATTCATGTACAACAATGTGAGTAAATTTTATTTTCTTATGACAAATAGTTGAATTGTAAAAAAATATTTAACAACACGCTATTTCGTTCAAATAAATGCCCACTCCTTCTAAACGGCTTCGTTTATTTAAAATATTTTTGAATAGATCAATCGGTGTTAAAATTTACTACAAAGTGAGTAACGCTCATGTAAATCAGTCAGTATTTTACAAAGAATATGTTGAAAATTGAGATTTCCACACATAAAAACCGGGCGAAGGCGGGTTTTTGCAGCTGTTTCTGCCTCGCTGCATAGTCTATGATATCATTTTGAGGTATCGCAGTACGCTCGGGACATATTAATATGTGCGGTGCAGATATGAAAGTGTGCGTTTAGCTCCGCCTGGATGTTCAAGGTCATTGAGGGTACTATGCGCCTTAACTAACAACTAATACCGGACATAATAAACAACATTTATGAACAATGACAGTCACTTCCGGTCCACCAAGGGGGGAAGGGCTGGGTGGAGCGGAAGAAACTGTCAGACTCATACTGACTAAAATATACCGTGTTCCTTTAAGAGCTCTTTACGTTCCAGAGCCACCTGTTTAGATAGTCCTTGCGAGCCAGCCAGTTGGTCGTGCAACGAAGATTATTGCCTACAGATTTTACATTTCTTTTCCTTTTTAATATTAGGGGGGGTATTACAACATCTTAAAACCAGGCTTGTTCCAGTGAGTGAACGAGATGGCGGTAGACGACTTGTATAACTTTGTCACTTTCACTCGCAGGAACAAGCCTGGTTTTTAATACCCCCCCCCTGTTCTATTTCCTACGATCCACAATCATCTTTAGCTTTTAATCAAAGGTCAAGAGTTCAGATCACAAAATCGATAACTCCTTAAATCTTAAGTAGAACCATTAACAGTAGGTAAACCGCCTTGAGCGTAGCCTTCCTTAACTTTGACGAATACCAAACGTTAAAAATGTTATATCCCTCTTTAGGAGGCGTTCACATTCGGGCTTTGCGACTTGCGACGCAACTTGTCGCACAAAATGCTGCTTTATACTGCGACGCGACTGCTACAGCAGTCGCGCTTGCGACCTTCTAATCAGAACTCAGAAGGTCCTGGTTCGATACTTAGGTCGGGCATTTTTTTTTCTTTAGGTGGTAAAATCATCAAATGAGTCCTCCCGCCCTGGGTGGGGCGGAAGGGACTGTCAGACTCTTACTGACTAAAATCCACCCGTGTTCCTTTGGATGCCCTTTAGGTTCCGGGGCCACGTTATCCTGGGTTAAGACAAAAACCCGCGACGGGAGCAGGCATTTGGCGCGAAACACGACGGGCCACCGACCAGGGCTTGGTCCTTGGTCGGACGGCGAGCTACCCATTACTCACCGTCCGCAAGCCAGCTCTGCCGCTGTACCCTCTGCTGATCAGAGGGACACGCGTTGGAGCATCCACACGACAGGCTATTCGCATACGGGCAAAGAGACCACTTAGGCACACAGTGCTTAAGAAAGAGTTTTTGCCCGCATCCCAGGGTGCACCGGACCGAAAAATTGGTCTTCCCCCCGGACGTATCCGAGAGGGAACTCCAGTACACGGGCGCACGTGTAGGTTTCCTGTCTTAGCACCCCACTTAGGTCGGGCATAGCCAGTAATATTGGGTTTTTGCATCAGGAATAGAGTAGTTTACTGTTTATAAATTGGAAATCTGTTTTGACCAAAACATTATGCAATATGCATACTCCGCTTGTACAGCATTCTTTCGTAAACCTCTTCATATACATATTTGTAAATCTATCTGGTTTACATATTTTTCGTAGGTTTTCGATGCTTTTGATTTTAATTTTAATGGAATCATCGACACTACGAAGAAGAAGGCTGACTTGAAATCTTTCTAAATCTGATGTAAATAATAAATAAATATTCCACAACTATCACACAATGCCATCTAGTTTCAAGCTAAGCACAGATTGTGTAATGGGTACTAGACAACTGATAAACATATTTATATATTTCTAAATACATGCATTATTATAGATAAATAAATTACACCCAGACACAGAACAAATAATCGTGCTCATCAAACAAACATTTGTCCTGGGTGGGAATCAAACCCACAACCTCCGGCATAGCAGTCAGGATCACTAACCACTAGACCAACAGGCCAGTCGATGTGAACACTGCCTTACTCCTTTATTCATCTAAACTTCGACGGTTAGGAGTTAAGACGCTGTAAATTCTTCGGAAATTTCTTACTCTTTTATAATTATATTTTTTAGCAAAAGCTGAAGTTTTTTCTTTGAAATTTTTGTAGATTTTTTCTCGAGGAACCTTTTAGTTTTACCTTCTGTTTTAAAGAATACGGAGTAAATAGATACTTACCTGATAATAATTATTCTTTTATACAGTGTCTCTCAGATCAATGAAATAGGCACATAGAGATAAAATCAAAATCGAATCCAAAGTCGCGACAGTAGCTACGCGTCGTACCAAGCTGCCAGCGCGTCGTTGTTGTTTTTTGCCAAAATATGCCGTCTCGTGTCTTAAACCATCGTAAAAGTTGTTCTCAAAAACAAAGAAAACATTATGGAATGTAATTCTATTTATTTTTGTATTAACTTTGGTGAAGACACTCGCGTGTTCTGAGCGTTCTGTCTGCCTATTTCTTTTATCTGAGCAATGTCTTAAGAATGTTATTACATTTTTAATAACGCTGGTTACTGCGATGATGTCGAGTGTTCCCAATGGCGAATTTAGAACGTACCAAATCTGCCTGACACAAAGCAGTTTTAGCGAAACCGAATTTTAGCCACAATTCGGTAAAAACCTGACTCCATCTCCATGTCCTGTGAAGGTGGAAACGGGACGCGTGCGGGAGAGGAGAGCGTCCACCTCACGACCCAGGCGGGAGACGACCTAGCAACGGACATCTCAGGACGATCTCCGGCCAACGTAGGCGCGTGCATGCGGACAGCGAGTAATGGACGACTCGCTGTCCGATTATGGACCATGTGTTCCACACGCGCCTCAAAGAACTATCAGCAATCTTACGGGACCCGTAGAGAGCCAAAGCCTGCCAGAGTCGCGGGACTGTATCATCAGGCAACCGCGACCCTGGAACGTAAAAGGCTATTGAAGGACACCGTGGATTTTAGTCAGGTACAGTGCAAGCCGCTTACAACCAGTCCTACTGGAAGTCTAGAGGGGAGGCCTATGTTCAGCAGTGGACGTCTTACGGCTGATATGCTGACAGTCTGACAGTCCCTGAGTGGACTCATTTGATGATTTTACCACGATAAACAAAAAGCTTCACGTTTTGGCAGATGTCTGCCCAAAAAGTGACTCCCTTTAACCTATCCCGTAGTACCACAAAAACTTTTAAACGTCTGTTGAACACTTGTCTAAAGAAGCGTCAGATTATGACGTTGAAATAAGGTCCGTTTTGCAGTCACACTTTTTTTAGAAAAATGTTCAACAGATGTTTATGTTTTTATAAATGATAAATGATATTTATTTTGTAAGTTGGTTATAAAAAACACTTTTACACGTCACAACCAATATTTTAAAGCTAAATGAGGCCGGTGTTTCGTACCTGACTACTCTGAGAAGAAACAGCCGAAACAAACTCAGAGGTCACAGTCTCTTTTAAAGTCCAGACATTGTTTTGCTCAGGTCATACGAGGACCATGCGGGTGTCTGAGGTGGTCTTTTGAGGAAAGAGCCACACAGATTTGAGTGGATCTGTCCAGTCAGTGCAAGCATTTGTCGGTTATCGTGTAGCTCGACTCAGAACACAAGGAGCTCAAGGTAGGTACTCGTAGTAAGGCTGTTACTGTTTAATAGTGTACCTCGGAATATAATTAAAGTATCTCGTACCGTCATTCACGGCGTATTTCACTTCCACATTCAACATAGTTCCACATACCAGATGCGGCCCCATAAATAATAGAGGAGAACCTTTTAAGGGCCTGACTGTATTAAAAATTTAAACGGTAACATTCACTAATCTTGTGTCCAAGATTCCTCTGGGGAATTAAATAAATTGTTGTCTTTCCGGGTACATTAAATTTTCATCGTAAATGTGTGGGACTTGAAGATGATTACTTAAAAATAGATAGAAAACGGGAATAAGTTTTATTTTTTAATCAATTTTCCATGATTTTTTGGTACATTAAAGCGTTTCGAGTGGCTCTAATGACTTTTAGATAACTAATGAGTCCTCCACGGTGATCCTTCAATAGTCCTTACTTACTTACGTTCCAGGGTCACGGATACCTACCTAATAACACGAGTGATGACCCGATGAGTCCCGCGACCCCAGCTGGCTTTGGAACTCTAAGGGGAGAGGAGGCGTCAAATGGCTGATATCTCATTGTGGCGCACGTGGAACATGACGCGCGGTCGACCCGGGCATGGTCGATGAGCGGACGGCGAGTTACCTATTGCTCGCCGTCCGCATGCCCGCTACTACGGTGGCCGGAATTCGCTTCGCGGCCGCAGGATGCCTTTAACCTGCGCTGGCACCTGAGCGATCCATCCAGTGGTGATCGGACACACCTCTTAAACATAGATTCCAGAATCAATTTCAACCGATTAGAACCCAGCAATGCTCACTCGAACCAAAACAAAAGACGCACAAGCCAGATTACCCCATTTATATCAAATCCCACTATAGCCTACTCTGTATCTAAGCCAGTGGTTCCCAACATGCTACCCGCGTCCCCACGAAAGTTTCCGAATTCCAAAAAAAACAATTGTATTTGCCCTTTTTATTTTTGTAATTCTTATTTTCGGAATTTTCTGACGTTCCTCCGTCGCTCCCATAGATGTAACTAGTCGTGTTTTTGTTGACAACTAAAGTATTTATGGATCGTAGTAAGTGGCACTCTGTGGTTTCTGCCAAACCCTATGGGAATAGGGCGTGAGTTTATGTTATGTCATATTATTTTACAGTACGACATTATCATTACAGTACAGTACGACATCCTTCCTGAAGCCGGAGGCCGATAGTGGAATAAGTCGTCAAAACAACTTCCGTATGTTTGTTGGCTAGTTGTAGCGAAGCATTGTCGATGACGGTGAGTCGTAACAGAGAGCCTAGCACGAACTTTCACGTTTTTGTAACTTCAAGAAAAGGAGGGCCAAAGCCTGCCGGGGACGCGGGATTTATTTCCTTATTGTGACCCCGGGACATAAAGGGCTATTGAAGGACCACCGTGGATTTTAGTCAGTACAAGTCTGACAGTCATTTGATGATTTTACCACGCAAAAAAAAACGGGAACTTTAACGTTACATTAGTTCCTCATTTGTACACAAGTTAACGTCAAAATACTTCAAGAACGCTAAACGGAAATCTTGTGGAAGGGCCTCAGTTCATACCACCATCAACTTCTGGGACATGACAAATGAAAGAGAATTTCTTTTTCCTGCTAACACTTAAGTTATCAAAATGGCCCTTAGCCAAAAAAGTTTGACAGCCACTGCTGTACATAATATACCCATCTAGGTATATAGGACAGTGTAATCTATCGTGCGTTTCATCACTACAGTGACGGGATTCGTACTCACTCCCACTGACAAATTGAGGCAATTTACCTTCTTTTCAAACTAGATACCCGAACCCTGAAATAGGCTCGAAAAGTGGAGAAATGTCTCTATCCGTCTATGTACGTTTGAGGACTTATGTTAAGAATAAATAGGACGCATTTTCTGTAAGGAGAACCATCTTTCTGGCTGTGGGTTACATAACTTGACATTTTTATAAATATTATTATTAAACGCATTAACGCATGCGTAGCGAATTTTAAAGATTTTTTTGGAAACAAAAATTCGAACGGCGTGAAGGATCCGAACCCGACGTGAGAATACGACGCGGAAGAACCCCATTGGGTCGGTTGTAATTGAGCGTCGGGTGTCCTAAGGCCGCGGGTTCGAATTTCCTGCACGCGGTTCGAATTTTTCTTTCCAAGAAAATCTTTAATAACTTGACATGTTTTTTTTTACCCTATATTGTCCCACTGCTGGGCAAATGTCCCCTGTAGCTTTTTACTATTTCCTTTTATCAATATTGTAGGTATCTTACCTCTTACTAATCCAAGTTCCTACTATAATATTATAAACGTAAAAGTTTATTTAAATGGATTCACGTAAAAACCATCGAGTGAATTTGGATACAATTTGATACACAAACAGCTTATAACTTGGATTAACACATAGGATAGATTTTATCCCAATTTTATCTTCCCGTGGGATAATTTCAGAGCTAGTATTATAATCGGATCGATATCAACCTGACAAACTTGGTTGGATGTTTGTTACTCTTCACACAAAAACTCCTAAACGGAAGTAGAAAAAAATGGGTACATAGCATAGGTAATTTATTACCTGGATTAACATATAGAATACCTTTTATGCCGATGTTAAGTTCCCGTGGGATAGTTTTCGTAATACACGCGGGCGCAACAACAAGACAAAAAAAAATAGGAAAAAATTATAACTATACCAATGATAAAAAAAATATTTAACGAAAAACAAAAAACCCGACTGCGTTAAAAAAAAACTAAAAAGAAAGAAACAAGCCCAGTAGTTAAGAATTCACTCATTCACACTCACAGTCGGGGCCCATTCAAATTATACCAATCAGTTCTTTCCAACGGGCCCCGACTGTGAGTGTGAATGAGTGAATTCTTAACTACTGGGCTTGTTTCTTTCTTTTTAGTTTTTTTTTAACGCAGTCGGGTTTTTTGTTTTTCGTTAAATATTTTTTTTATTTCATACTTTTTAGTTACTATTCAGAGAATTATTGTTTTGCTGAATAACTTTAAATCGTTATATATCCTAAACTATTATTTAAAATGAAAAATGATAAAGGGAACCTAAAGATGATTTTAAAATACCTATTCAACGATACCCCACATGACATAGTTCATCGACATTTTTTTTTTTCATTTTGACAATATGGCGTCAGATTGTCGCTGTGGTGAATTTTGATTACTTTCATGTCTTTAGTGACACTCGCAAGGTTAAGACGAATCGATTGACGTAAAAATTATCAAAATCGGCCAACGCATTTGGTCTCTAGAACGCCACATAGAAACAAACATACATACATACATACATACATACATACATACATACATACATACATACATACATACATAGACTGATAAACACATTACCCTCCTTTGCGTCGCGCAGTCGGGTAAAAAGGTAAAGAAAAGAGACAAACTTATCATAATACAGCTATCCCTTTTCAATTCAAAAACATCTACCCCCATAAAAAACAACCAAATTACCATTCCCCAAATAATAAGAAAAAATAACCCAAAAAGAGAATTCAATTAATACCAATGTTTTCTCTATTTCATGGTGTTTGCGACCGTGAATAAGTTATGAGCCTTCCAACCTATCAAATTGGAACAAGGGTTCACTACTATTGCAGAATTGGGTTGTTGTAAATTTGCCACAAAATTAATTCGCCACAAAATTAATTCGCCACGAAAAAAATATGATTAGCCACAGTTTAAATTCTTGAATTTTGTGTAATGTAAATTCACCCCATTTCTTGTTACCACACTGATAGCAGAACAATTAAATAATAAATTAAATCCAGCACAAAACTACAGAAAACGAGGACACAATGTGAAATCTGAACAGAAAGTACTAGAAGAACAGGGTCATGGAGGTGTTGGTGCCGCCGTCTTCAGTAAAAATTATGTGTAATAATGAAGAATACCTAATTGACCGAGCTTCGCTCGGTTTTTAAAATATCTACATCTTGGGAACCGAGCTTTTCTCGAATCTAGGACCTTAATAAATGGATACCTTGAGCAGAAAAACCCTTAATCTGTAACTTTCATGAAAATCCTTGGAGCCGTTTCCGAGATCCTAATTATATATAAATAAATATACAAGAATTGCTCGTTTAAAGATATTAGATAATATATGTGGCAAATTTGCAATGACAAAATCTAGCTTGTAGGCGAATTAACTTTCAGTATATGAGGTTTAAAATACTGTGGCAAATAAACTTTGTGGCAAATGTACAACGACCCGCAGAATTCATCCCTTACTTGTGGTTGACAGGGGGTAAACATTCAGGTATCATAGCTCTTTTGTTTGTCGTAATATTATTTACCTTATCTCTGGATAGAGGAAAAAGTGCTGAAATGAAATGATATTTATTCATGCAAGGGGGTGGCTAACAAATTTGTCATTTAAAAAACAATGTTCTTTTTTAAAAAGCTTTAAATGTTATAAATACACAATGACTTTTTAGTCGTCTTACAAAAGTAGCCCCCTTAATGTATCCGACCTAAAATACCTCTAGGCGAGTCTTTTTTTTCAATCGTTAATAATAATTTTTATTATTAACAAATTAATACATTAGAAATATGGAACACCATGTTAAAATGTTTACGTATCAAGCTGTAGAGTATGGGTCACCCAGCGCAATAGTCGCCAGATCATTCAAATAGTGGTATTTATTTTTATAAAATGTTACGAAACAGTTTGAAAGTGATGGTCAACTGAGTATGTCCCTCTACTTCAGCAATGATTGTGTTATCAAGACTTGACAAAATCTTTTGCCCATCTATTTTAAAATTCACAACACACTACAAAAATTAAATTCAAACACTGCTTCCATTTAAGATTCAAGCATTAGAACCCCTTTCTAACCAAACCTTTTCAACATAGTTACTCAACTTTCTTTTTCTCGCCAAAAACATTTAATTGTGTTGGCAACTTTTTGTTGTGAAGAGCTGGCAAAGTTTTCCTTCAATCTATCTTGTAAGCCCTCGGCAAACCTCTTTAGGGCGCTTCGATCCGGTAAATCAATAAGCGAAACCCACTTTGAAAGTTGGTAAACTCTTCTACGCAGAACAATTCGACCACTGCGCCTTCGGACTTGCGACAATTTTCAATTTTGAGCTGGTGCGCTAACCACGACGCGACGTTTTAAAACACAGATATTTTTCGTATAATGAGAAATAGACAAGCCAGAAGTTAGGCTACAATTTATGATCCTTAGTTATAAAAAGAAATATAGTTTATGTCGTTTTAAGAAAATTTCAGAACTGACCATTGAACTTTTTTTTTTTTTTTTTTACGTGGTAAAATCATCAAATGAGTCCTCCAACCCCGGGCAGGGCGGGAGGGACTGTCAGACTTGTACTGACTAAAATCCACGGTGTCCTTCGGTAGCCCTTTGTGTGCCGGAGTCGCGGTATACGTATGTCCCGCAACCCCGGCAGGACTGTGGCCCTCTATAGGGGGGCCCCGTCACTATGCTGACGCTCTATGAGGCGCGCGTGGGACACAACGCGCCGTCGACCCGGGCATGGTCCTTGGTCGGGCAGCGAGTTGCCCTTTACTCGCCGCCCGCATGCCCGCGCCTACGGTGGCCGGAGATCATCCCGCGACATCCGTCGCCGTGGGCGTCTACCACTGCGTCTCGAGCGGAGAGAGGACGGTATCCTGACCATTGAAATTGGCACCTATTTAGATTTCACTTCTTTTTTCGTTGAAGTCAACAACCAAGGCATAATATCAAACTATTGTGCTTGGCTTTGGCTCTCATTTCACATTTATGTTTTTGATGGGACTATAGATAATGGTACGAAACCCTAACTGCGTGAGTCTCGCACTTGGCCCTTTTTACCTACATGAAAAGTGTTTAAAATCAAAATAATCATGTCAAAATATTATGTTTAATTAATTTAGTATAGCTATTTGGCTTCACAAAAGCGATTTAACGCTATTGTTTTAAATAATATAATAGGTATTCCGAGTAAAATTAAATTGAACTATAATAACATGGTTTTCAGTAGAGGTTTATTCTGGAATAATGAATTATTGGAATTTCTCATTCACTCCGATTCATCGTACAAAATGCAGATAAGTATTTATATTGTTCTCTCATTTATTGAATAAACATATTCCTGAAAATTCAATCGAATATGAGTCCATATTTGATCATGATTTTTCTGAGATGACCTTATCACAAAATTCCTGTATTTCATTTACAGCGTACTTGAACCAATTTTCCAATGGGTCCATAAGTCAATACGACTTATGGACCCATTGGAAAATTGGCTAAATGGTGGCTAAATGCCACGTCATTGGCCATTGGGCTAAAGACGTGGCATTTAGCCACACGAAATTGAACCTAACTCCAAAGCTTTACGAGTGTCATCATTTACTAAATGAACTCGTCCGCCGTCACGTAGACACACAAACTCAGCAGATCGGGACTCTCGCAATAATCAAGTTGGAAGCTGGATTTGATTTGATGTGAACATTGCTAAACTAATTTCTTATTTCTATGTTTAGTTTATTATGATTATTGATAGAAATCATGCATTTTGGGGAAACCGGCATGTCTTAGAACCCAAAAAAAGACATGTTTAATAGGTACCGGCGCGTCGATTTCGCCTCAAAGAGCCATGACCAATCTACGGGGCCCCCCTTAGAAGTGCAAAGTCTGCGGGGGTCGCGGAACTTTCTAATCAGGTAACCCGTGAGGGTTACTGGATCTTAAAGGGCTATTGAAGAAAATCCGTGGATTTTAGCCAGTACGAGTCTGACAGTTCTTCCCGTCCCGTCCTGGGTAGGAAGACTCGCGGATTTGTTGATTTTACCACGATAAAAATACTATATTTCCCATTGGGTCCATAAGCCAATGACTGATGGCATTTAGCCACACGAAATTTAATGACCGCGATGACGTAAATGCTACACAAAAATGAACCTAACTCCAAGGCGTTACGAGACTAAAAACCAAACTCGACGGGGTTGCATCGTTTCATTACAGTGTTTATCATCACCTTCTAGCTCCATCATCAGATTAGATCCATGTCATGTCATAATACTGCTACCTCAAGAAAACACAGCTCAATTGAAAACCGGGAACCGTGTCAAAAACCTGAAAGATTGGACTACTGTCAGACAAGTACAAGAGACACTAAATAAAAGCTTGTAATAATACAATCATCAACAAAATTCTTCAAAATAGACGACTTTTCACAGACGTCACCCAAAACAAAACATCACTCCATACACAGGCTGCTCCAAAAACCAAACAGCCAATCTTTCCTATATACAGGGTGGTAATGATCGAGTCTAAGCGGCAGCAAAAACAGTGAGCGAACGCATAGCGCCACTGAGCTGTAAAACACACAAACTGAACATACCTAGTTAGTTAAGGGAACCGCGTAATGGCATGTTGAGATGGGTTCCGTATACTTTTTTGTGGCACTTAAATAGATCATGTTTTTGTGTTGGTTTCTGGTTGTTGGCTAAGTAGGGATCTATTAGTAGTGTGGATTAAGTAGTTTTGTGTGTGAAAGCGTGCGTTTTCAGTATACACTGAAAGTCTTATTCAAAAATACCATACAGGCATATCTTAAAAAATGTAGTGAAAAAAAGTACAGTACAAAATGTGTAAACAAATCAAATGTTTTTATTTTAACTAGTGATTTGTAAGTTTTTCCTTCACCAATGTGTGATGCAACCAGTGATATTCATGATAAATTAAAAAGTACATGTGCACTGGTGGAGGCACATTGGTACGTGCCTGGATGGGAACTTACAACCTCATCGTGAATGATAGGCAAGGGTTTAACTTTTGTGTCATCAAGAATAAGTAATTTATTTACAGTTACCTTTTTTATAGACTACTTTTGTTTTTTGTATAATTATTGTATGTATTATTACAATAACCTTATTCTTTGACTCCTACAGAACAATATAAAATAACAAAAATAAGAAAAATTCCTAACTTTCATTTACCGTCATTCCATCCGATCCCTTCGTCATAACTACGGTACCCACGGGACAAAACAGTAAGTTCGAAACCTTATGCCAAAAAACGTAACATAAAAAATAAAATAGCATATTTATTGCGGATCCCTAAAAAAGTTCTGCCTCGACTGTAGCCCAGTTTATTTGCTTTTATACTTAAAGAACGTTTCAGACTGGAAAATTGTGTCCTCTGCTTGCTAAACGAACATATTAAAATATTTCCTTTATCATATGTATTTAGGGAGATGGAAACTGGGAACTGTTTTAAATTGCAGAGGTGTGTTTTTGGCTTACACAACTTTGGGGGTGGTATTTGGTAAATATAAATTATCTCACATAGTACCTACTGTTATTTTTATCGTAGTAAAATCATCAAATCGCTCAGCTAAAGTCACCGATATAGCCCATCGGATTAGCAAGCTAAAGTGGCAATGGGCAGGTCCATATTGCTCGCAGAGCAGATGGCCGATGGGGTCGAAAAGTACTTGAAGTGGAGACCACGGACTAGCAAGCGCAGCGTAGGACGTCCACCAGCAAGGTGAACAGACGACCTTATAAAGGTCGCCGGAAGACGCTGGATGCAGGTCGCCTCCTACCGGTATCAGGGACTGTCAGACTCATACTGACTAAAATCCACGGTGATCCTTCAATAGCCCTTTACGTTCCAGGGTCACGTTTAACTGAGAAGACAGTCCCGCGACCCCGGCAGCCTTTGGCCCTCTAAGAGGGCCCCGTCATTGAGCTTACATTTGTAACGTGGATTAATCCGATCGTAACAGCTAGTTAATTAACAAAAATGTCAGCAGAATACAATTGTATTCTAAACGTAGTCAAAATAGAATAGTCAACCAATTCAAAATACATTTCTGTTTCAAATTAGCGCGCTACGGTCTGTATTTCAACCCCAAACGATACATTAATGGGGCTACAATGAACAGAATGCTGCTATCAACCGAATTATTATGTAGCTCGATGTTAATTCGGAAGCGATAGCGATCCCTGAGCACGATGGAAAACCATTGTGATATCGTCGTGATAAAATTGGGGCACTACTATTGTTCCTCTAGCAGCTTTAATTAAGTCACCCGCAAAAAGTAATGCTGGCGACATCTGTGGAGTAAAAGAAGAACTATTGAAAAACCGAAAAAGATTTCGGTGGTTTAAGAACGTTTTCAACGATGCAACAATTTTTTTTTGGTGAATTAGTTCCTGAGATTAGCGCGTTCAGCCAGAAAAAAAAACTTTATATAGATTTATAATATTAAATGGGCACTGGCTTCACAGGAATGGATTAAAATCCACTACATCCATATCCACATAACCCAGTTTGGATTAATAGATATAATTATGTGTATATCATATTTCTTCAATTCACACTCACAATCGGTTTTTATAACATTTCCAAGGGAATTAAAAGACTTTTATAAATTATTGGCGTCAAATTATTTGTGAGTGTTATACAATTTAATAATTATTGAAGACATCAAGCATTAAAAAAAAACTTTTCCTGCAGTAATTTCTGTCAATGTATCGTGGGCGGGTTTAAAAATATAGTGCCATTCTGCTCTCCTCACAGTATACTCACTCCAACTACAACCAAATCGACTTCCAATAGTGACTCCCAACCAAAACGAGTTTTCCAAGAGTTCACCGAGCAAAATAATCGACTTAGCTACGGTACGGAGGAAAATTCATTTATTTAATTAAGACTCAACAAACTTCCCGAAGCAGGCTTTAAGCGAATTAATGATTATAACCATCTTATTTTAATTGAACATTAACATTTTAGGGGGATTATTAAAATATTTCAATGGATTGGTTTGTGACGAAATAGGTTTTGATTACACGTGTGATTTCATGAGTCGATTTGTGCGATTCCGAACCAAATGTAGCTGAATATCAGCCTTTTACATGGAGCGACTGCCTATAAGACATCCACAACCCAGTAACTGGGCAATACGATACCCCATGGTAAGACTGGTTGTCAGACTTTCGAGGTTCCGTCTAACACTAACGACTGTCAAAGATCTACAAATGACAGCCGGGACCAACAGCGTTTACGTGCTTTCCAAGGCAGGAAATTCACTATGACAGATGGTCACCCATCCACAGACCAACCTTGGCAAGCGCGGCTTAACTCTGAAGATCGGTCTGTGCGGCTGTTTTATTTAGCCACGAGCCCCTACTTTCACTATATTAAAATATATTATCTCTATCCTCTCGAAAACCGCACAACTATAAACATCTGGCTCCCATCATTAATTCAGGGGTCGAAAACATTTTATAGAGCAACACAAAAAGATATCAAACCTCCCTTTTTGTAGTATTCGACGACACAGTACCGCAATAAAGTTATTACACTAGCGCATGAGAATATTTTGGACCACTACTCCGATGCCCCACTATACAGCGGGTTGAAAAAACATTGCAATGTAGGGGTGAAATGTGGGGGTGAAATATGGCTTGAAATTAAATTTCGAATATGGGTTTTATGTGCGAAATGTTTTTTTTTGTGGAGTGTTAATGCTGTGCCTAGTTTTTTTTAGTTTTTTATGCGGCCAGTAATGTTATTGGACTTGAATACAGCGAAAGAAAGGATTGAATAGAAACGGAATATCATGAATATGTTATTTATATTTTTTTAACAAAATACACATTGGTTTTATGAATGCAAAAGAAACACTCGAAAAGCTGAGGTGAACTTTCCATTTGCTCGCTTACACTATTACAGTTACCTTTAATGGGTTTTTCTCCGGTAATGGGTGTTCCATTAGTTTTTCCGTTCCAAAATTAATCCGGCAAAAAAAAAAACTGCATACACGCATCAGCATTTGCATAGGCTTTTCCTAAATGTCGACTTTCAGTCTAACTGTATACAAATGAGTATCAGTATTTTAAAATGAGTGACTGCCTGTTTGACCTCCTAAACCCAGCTTTATTGGGTAACACTCCCTCAAGGTTTGAAAAGACTATAGTTGTCGGACTTGCGAGACACTGTGTACCTAAAATAACGATTGTTTAAAATCGACAAAACACAGTCAGCCATTAAAAGTTCTATCGTGCTTCCCGAAGCACGGAAGATGCTTCTACTTGGTATATAGGGTGACTGGTAATTAGTGTACGGAACTTAAACACGTGATTGTGCTCATGATAACAAACAATTTTTATTATGGGAACAAAATCTTTTTTTTTTTTTTCGAGTTTTCAGGTTCATTCACCCCATATAACAGATGGATAGCCGTCTGAGGACTTAGGTAAGCGCGGCTTAACTTTAAATATTGAACCGTACTGTTATTAAGGCTACGAGCTCCACAAATAGTAAAGCTACAGATTCCATTAAAAATAATAATACGTTGAATCCGTTGCTTTAAAAGTAGGTCATGAACTGAATAGCTGAAATTCCGTAAAAACTAATTTTGTTGTTTTTACGTAGTGCATCCGCGCCGAATGTTGCGGGCACAAAAACGGAAAAAGTATTGTATTTACTCGTAGATACGAAAACTACTGTTACGGATTAACAAAAACTCTCAATACATTTTTCATTTTTTTATGTGCCATTACTATTGCTTTTTACCATGTTCTCATTTATTTATTTACTGGATTAATTTGTAACATCACTGCTGAGTCGGCTTCTTTGTCGTGAGTGAAAGTGAGCCGAAACTTATCACAATGCAAAATGTGGTACAGGTGATGTACATCATCATCAAACTATAACTGTCCATTGCTGGACATAGGCCTCTTCTATGACACGCCATTTCTTTCGATCGCCGGCTACTCTCATTCAGCTGCTACCGACCTCTTTTCAAAGGTCGTCGGTCGACTTTGCGTTTGCCGATTCGCGGTCTCCGCTCATGTTGAATGTCGTCGACTTTAATTTAGAATAATACAATGAAATGTTCTATCCTCTCATGGTTCTTTAAATAAGCTTTAAGGCTTTAAAAGCACAATTACTTGGCTATTTATCTATTCCATGATGAACTTATAAAACAAATAAACACTTTTTTTTTTTGACGTGGTAAAATCATCAATGAGTCCTTTCAAACAGGGCAGGGCGGGAGAGACTGTCAGACTTGTACTTAGATCCACGGTGTCCTTCAACAGTCATTTACGTCAACGGGCCACGGTTAGGTACCAGATAGTCCCCCAACATTATGCTGACAGCTCTATTAGGCGCGCGTGGTACATAACGCGCCGTCGATGTTCTATGATTGGACATAGAGTCGCCGTCGACATGCCCTCGCCTACGGTGGTCGTAAATCGCCTCGTAACGTCCTTTGCCGTGGGCGTCTCTCAAGACACAATAACAATATAGAAGATAAGTATAGCACTGCAACAATGGTACAGTACAACATTCTACTAGTACCCAAACTACACAACAACCCCTTACTACCCAAAACACCCTGTATAACATCCGTTAAACGTACGTATGTGGTCTCATGAATATTCCGGATCCACGATGAGATTTATTACGGCCCGGTTTTCCGTCTTCCTCCAGATTTATGCGTCGGACGAAACCGTGCGGTACCGGCCGGTTGTCGACCGGCACCCGCCGAATTAGATTTGTGACTGAGCGTGAGACCGTTAATAATTTATAGTTAAATGTTAATATGCAGGTAGAATTGTGAGTTACTTTGTAGGAAAGGTGGATTGTACATTTTATATGTTCTGCTTGGCAAAGATTTTTGGAGAGAATTTATCTAGTAGTGTAATTTTTGTGACTAAAATGTGGAAACTTCGGGCACGCAGTAATTGCGGAGGTAAGAGCCTTCTTTAGGCTGGGAGACTAACGAACTACCGTGACCCCGGAACACTATTGATAGACAATTCTGGTCAGTACAAGTCTGACAACCCCTTCTGCCCTGCCCTGGGTGGGAAGACTCATTTGATGACTATACCACGCTAAAAAAAAGACTCGTCTTTAAGGAGTAGTGGAGAAGCGTTTCTGGAGGCAGATTCCTTTCCTTCAACCTAACGCAAGTCCTAACCGAACATGGCTTGTCCGGGAAATACAGTGCGAATTTTACAAACCAAAAATAGGGGTTAAACTTGATACCTATTAAAATTTATGTTGAGAAAATTCTCCAACCTGAGCAGGGATCTCTCTGCCTACTTTAATGAAATAATTTTGGGTTTCCGACTGACCCTACGACGGACTACGTTCCCTAGTTTAATCAAGCAAGTCATTTAAAATGGAAATATAAATCTAGATGTATGAACTTAAATGAAAGCATACTAAGAAAGGTTCTAACAACCCCAAAACCATTCTAGGAAATGTCTTCACTATTAAAAAATACGTGTGACACTTGGGGACTGCCGCGGTAGAGCTATTGCATAGCCTTTTTTTTTCTTAGGCTATGGTCAGTCACGTCAATTAAGTGAAGCGTCAAGAAAAACAAACACCGGAAACGACGTTAGACGAGGTGTTAGGTTTATTTTCGTTACGGAATTTCTCGATTCGGTCGCCGCACTCAGAGCCCGCGATAAAAGCTATGCAATAGCTAAAAAACTAACATTAACTTGAAAGCTTTTTAAAACTACGACAAAATTCTAAGTAGTGTGAAAATGACATAAGCCAAGTCTTCAACATACTTATGCTCAAAGAACCTTTGACTTCCTAGACCCTTACATCTATTATGAACCCAAAAACCCGTTCACCCCTTTCAACCCCAAACACGAAATCACCCGCACTCGACGAATCGCCTTAAAAATTGGTGAAGTATAAAAATATGACAATCACTAATGCGGACCGTTCGCACGGCTGACTCTGGATTTATAGGCTATGACAAAATGTTGCGCGCTCCGGTGAGTTCATGATATTTAATGGAAGCGACTCGGTTTGTGATTTAGTTTTTGAAAGTTGGAAATTTATTTTATAATAATATGACGTAGTTTGTTGTTATTGTTGGTAGTTTCTTTGCCATCTGTTTAAAACTTTATCGAAATTGTTCTGGAATTGTTCTTCACCACTGCGCTCAAAACTATAAAGAAACAGTAAAAAGAAACTTAGAATTCCACCACCGAATGTGATCTACATGCAACAATGATTATAAACCTCCTTGATATTCATGCAAGCCTAGTAGGTACTTTTATCGTAGATTCTGCCCCGAGATCCGCGTATTGAAATCAGGAGCCAATGAAAAAAAACTAGATCCATCATTAATATGTGTAATTTATCTATAATACGAGTATGTACGTATTTAGAAATAACACGTACATAATATTATAATATGTAGGTTTATCAGTTGTGTAGTACCCATAACACAAGCTCTGCTTAGCTTGGGGCTAGATAGCGTTGTGTGATAGTTGTGGAATATTATTCTTATGTTTATCATGGATTTGGCCAATGGATCTTCTGACATTAAACGTGAAAAAAGAACTCAGTAGATCCACATCTTGAAATCAGGATCCAATGATAAAAGTAATTCGCATTAGATCCGTCATGTACCTATCTGGCCAATGGATCTTCTGAGATTGAACCGCTGGATCAAGGTTAAGTCCCATTGTTATGAGCTGATTGATTATGCATGCCTACGTTACCTGGGTCCGGATTCATAGATTATGACAAAATGTTGTGCACTCCTGAAAGTCGGGAAATTATTTTGTATCCCAAAATGATGATGGAAAATATCGTGAAGAAATTCATACCAAAAATCCTACTCAAGGCTACTCAACGCTCAACTACTCGGTTGAGCAACTGCTCAACTATTTGGCAGTTGCGCAGTGGGAAAAAAGCGGAAATGAAATAGCAAAGTTTACAATGACCACCTTTATTGCTACAGTAGGTACCTATATAGCACATACAGGAGAAGAATTTTAAAGTAAATGAAACAACAGGACAGCCATTGCCACGAGACATTTTATAACATTTTTTATCGAAACGACTATAAAATCACGTTTTTTTATCTTGGTAAAATCATCAAATGAGTCCTCCGACCCAGGGCAGGGCAGAAGGGACTGTCAGACTTGTACTAACTAAAATCCACGGTGTCCTTCATAGCCCTAACGTTCTGGGGTCACGGAAATTCGTTAGTCCCGCGACCCCGGCAGGCTTTAGCCCTCTAAGGGAAGCCCTGCCATTGTGCTGACACTCTTTGAAGCGCGTGGAACACAACACGCTGCCGCGCCGTTGAACCTGGTATGATCCATGATCGGACAGCGAGTCGCCGCCCGCATGCCCGCGCTTAGTGTGCAATTACGAGTACAGTGGCAGCGGGGCGGGCAGCGGAATCCGCTGCCGGGTATCGTAAACACATTAGTTTTTGACTAAGGTGCAGCAAGTGCGAGCGGGGCGGTTTGACCGGAAATCTAGTCTATTTTGTGACCCGCCACTCTCTCCCGCTGCCCGCCCCGCGCCACTATAATTGCACACTTACGGTGGCCGGAGAACGTCTTGCGACAATAAAATCACTTAAAATAACATTTGATAACAAAAACGTCAAGTCTCTTCCAGTCCCCACTCACTCCGTGTGACACGAACAATATATTCCACGTAGAGATATCAGTGACGTTCGAGCGTATCTCACGACATCGTTACGATAACGATAACGATACCACCCCATTCTGCTGACAAAGTGACAATATGTTACTGAAGTATGTGTGGTACTGGCATTACATATTATTATGTAATGAGACCGGGAGAATTCTACTGTTGGGTAGTCTTTTTAAAGGTTCTGTACCTCATAATGGTAGCCATACACCATCCTGCCTATCGAACAATCGATTTGACGCTTGCAATTGTTTCAAATTGGCAGTTCGCCCATATATGACATACACCATACTGCCTATCTTACGGTCGATTTGACACAGCTTCAAATCTGCAGCAGCGATGCCAACTTAGCAACTTTATAGCTAGATCTAGCTATTATTCGGTGACCGATAGCTACAAATTTATAAAATTGTAGCTGTCGTCACCGAATAATAGCCAAATGCGTCACTGCTGCCGATTTGACGTTGTGTCAAATTAATTTGATGACCTATCAAATTGGCATGTCATGCCATCAAATTGGCATTTTTAAACAATTGCAATTTGAAACAATTGCAAGCGTCAAATCGATCGTCGATAGGCAGGATGGTGTATGGCTACTTAAGACGAAATAGGATCAGTCATGTGTCCGCCTGTCCGAACTTCACAGTCGATTATCTTCGAATCTACAAGAATGATTAAGTTGAGGGTTCACATGTCAATTCCTTTAGGACACACGGTCCACTAGCCACAACCACAAAACGAGATATTTCTTGTAGTTTTCAAACATTTATATTATGACCACTGGCGTCTACCGTGTACGGCGAGTCCACCGTTCACGGTCGACGCCAGAAGCCACCACACGCTACAATCGTCGCTGCTCGCTTCTTGTGGCCCGCACCGGCCGCGAAATGCCACCGCACACCACTCGCGCAATTCCGCACCCGTCTCTCTCTCTCTCTTACCTCAGTAATGCATGGGTTATAAAAAGTTGGAGCCAGCGACCACAAGTCGACTACCGGCCACAGCCGCCGCGCGCTTCAGCTACTCTGTGACCGCTTCTAGCTTCTCGTGGCGGCGTGTTGTGATTGTGGTCAGTGGCCCGTGTTAGGCTACACTTAGCCTTACGCAGTGTTTTTGACCATCCAAAACGACTACTATTCCAAAACTGCTTTTTTTTAAATCATCTAGTGAACCCTTCCGGCCAAGGCTTCACAGGTGGGAATATCAGACTCGTACTGACCAAAATCCAGAGTTCCTTCAAGTGCCCTTCACGTTCCAGCTCTTGCAACCCCGGTAGCACACTGACGAGAGACTGATGAGGACCTCTAGAACAAACCCTATGTGGACTTCGTCAGTCTGCTAATAGCTCTTTCAGGCGCGTGTGTGTCGATACAGACAGTCCTTGATCAGACGATTAGCTACACATTACTTCCTGTCAACAAGCCAGCGCCTATGGTGACCGGAAATCGATACGCTACGCCCACGCCACAGTCTGGACCACCACTATTTTCACTCTGGCACCGTATTCTTTTGAGACCAAACTCACCGCACTATTCTCAAACCACCGCAACTCCTGAAAGCCAGAATTAATAGTGGCAACCACCAGAAAAGCGCCGAGACAATGAAGCTAGACGTATCTCGGATGAATTTGCAGCTTTGCTTGCTAGCACCGTATTAACCACTTCCCTGTCCGATGAATCACATGTGATCCACGACTATTGTTTAGGTATTGTGTCTGCTGCGCGGACACTGAAAGTGTTAAGTAATAAACTATAGTGAGTCATTGCGAACTCGGGCACGCCGCAATTGCAGCGGTAAGACCCCTCTTTGAGGAGTGGCTGGAAAGACATCACGGCGTCCTGACCTACCGCATGTCGCAGGTCCTCACCGGACACGGAAGTTTCGGGAGGAACCTGTGTCGGATAGGGAGGGAAGAAACGCCTGGGTGTCACGTCTGCGAAAATCGCCCGGGGGACACAGTGGAGGAGCATACGGTGCAGGACTACCCTGCTTGGGCAAAGCACCGCCGTGTCCTCACGGCAGCGATAAGCGAAGCCGTTCGACGCGACGACCGTTGTGTTCTACGCGCTCATCGAAGAGCGTCAGCAAGATGACGCCCCCCCCCCCCCCCCCTTAGAGGGCCAAAGCCAGCCGGTGTCGCAAGACTTATTTCACTACCGTGACCCTGAGAAGTAAAGGGCTAATGAAGGACAACGTGGTTTGATGATTTTACGAAGCTAAAAAAAAAGTCATTGCGAACAATACATCAGGCTCCCCCATCATTAACTTTCCAACAGAAATATCTCAAAGGTCACCCCACACCACGCCAATCTTACGACACACATTAACCCCAAAATACCTGAGCGTTCCAATCACTTACCAGACTCTCGGATCCCGCGATCCCGCGCGGGAAATGAGCCGTGATCTTACCCGATTACGTGTGAAAAAAGGGGGAGGTTATGTTTTTTACAGCTGACGTAGATACGGTGAGGTGAGCGGAAATTGTTCGGGCGTGGTTATCGGTAAAAGGTTAGGGTGGAGAACTTTCTTTATGGAAGTGATTTTTGACGATTGTTGTTTAAGAAGATGTTTTAGCTGTGTGAGAATCGTTATGAGAGCATTTTGGAGAATTTTGAGCTGAGTACAAATCAGAATCAGAATCATTTATTTGCCTGAAATATGGTATTTTACAGATATTAAAAACGTAAACAATTATAGCTCGTCATATTCCGCCAATCCATTCGGCATGCAAATGTAACAATAACAAATTATTAAATAACAACGTCAAATGCTTTTTAACCGACTTCAAAAAAAAAAGTAGGTTCTCAGTTCGACCTGTATGTATGTATGTATGTTTGTCCGCGATTATCTCGCGTTTGGCTGAACAGATTTTGATGCGGTTTTCAGGAAAGTGTTTATTACACTCTGGAGAAGGTTTTAGTATATAATACTAATAGATATCCCGTGACGTTGCCCGCGTGGACCCGTTTTTGTTTACTTAGGTTGTAGATTTTCGAAGACGCCAATTTAATGAAGATTTTTTTTTTATTATCTCAACTAAAAAGGGAAAAATAAAAACTTTTTGAAAAAAAAAGAGAACCGACTTCAAAACCAAACACAAAAAATTGTATAATAACTTTTCTTTCGGAAGTCGGTGGCCACAGTCAATGAAATAAAAAACAAAGCCACCGACTTCCGAAAGAAAAGTTATTATACAATTTTTTGTGTTTGGTTTTGTTACTGAACTATTACAATATGAAATTGCTTAGTTACATATAAGTTTCAGATATTAATAGCATTAAATTAAGTACCTATACATAATATAGTTTAAACAGTATTTACATTTAAAGCAAATCTCCTATTTGTCTTAAAATCTAAAAATTCCTTAACAAACCAAGATTTGAGATGTTTTTGAAATAAACTGGTTCGCAGTTCTCTTATCTCCTTCGGTATGTTATTAAATATCTTTACTGCCATTTGGCTTGTGTTTTTTTGGCAGTAAGTTGTTCTACATCTTGGTTGATCTAGTTTAGTTGGATCCCTTGATGTTTTGCCCACCTTATGAACATTAACGCTGTCGGCTGTGCTAAATAGATTTTGGTGTTTTTTTACAAATACTCCCAATTCGAGAATATATAATATTTTTTTTTTTTAAGACAGGCCTGCACGATTCTAATTGGTCTATACCAAACACCGCTCGCAAACATTTTTTTTGCACAATGAATGCTTTATTGCTGTCAGTGGAGTTACCCCATAAAATTAAGCCGTATCTTATCACAGATTCATCATCATTATGACAAAAATATTGCAGTGACCGGTATCTTCTTATCGATATTGTCTGTTATCGATTTTATTAATTGATAACAATAGCTAGTGCAAATGACATACATTACATTTATATGTATACAGATTTTGATGGTACCGCGAGGCGACACATGACACTTGTTATTCCAAATGCGTTTCAAAAGTACTGATGCCTGTCAGATTCATGAAAGAACACATTAGTATAATAGTAAACACATTAGTTATGAATATATTTAAAGACCACCACGGCCCTGCAACGCAAAAGGTATCTGCTAAAACAGGTTGTTTTAATTTAAGCCAATCAAGTCCCTTTCTGGCCCTCCTAGGATTTCAGATGTCTGTCAGTTGTTTGTCACCATATCAGGAGCCGCGAAAACTGTCAAATCATATTGTCACAATTTTTAGGTACTCGTAATATCACTACTAACTTTTTTTGTATATCCGTTAGTGAAGCATAATACTCTCTCGAAATATCGACCGAAGCTAAAGGTTTTGTGCTTAGATAGTAGTAACTCTGGTTATTTTTAGTGTACGATGGGTTTGCTTCTTATCTCAGTCTAGATCAGGGGTGACAAAGACAAGGTGGACGATGGAGCAAGCTTACCCAGAAGAAGCCTGTTCACTCTAACTTTAAAGAGATTAGGGTTGTATGCTTTCATAAACACAGACCTAGTCAAAGAGTTCCACTATGTACTTCACTGTTCGCATTATAAAAGACGTTTAGGAACGCTTAGTTCTTGATCAGACTGCGAGCTACGTCCGTTCACTTCACCTAAGGGTGCTTATACACGGCGCATATAACCCGCGCAAGTAAAGATGCGGGTTACCCGCGTGAGTAACATGCGCAAGCTACTTGATCAAGTTACCTACCCGCGGGGTGCTTGTACACGGCGCATGCAACTCGCGCAAGTAAAGGTGCGGGTTTGCGGTTTTACCCGCGAGAGTAACATGCGCAAGCTACTTGATCAAGTTACCCACGGGGTGCTTGTACAGTACACGGCGCATGCAACTCGCGCAAGTAAAGGTACGGGTTTGCGGTTTACCCTCGCGAGTAACATGCGCAAGCTACTTGATCAAGCTACCCGAGTGGTGCATGTGCTTGAGCATGTTGAGGCACTTGCGCGGGTCACATGCGCCGTGTACAAGCACCCTAAGTACAAATTAATAGTACGATTCACTCGACCACACACAGCCCCATAGAATATTAATTCCCTGCACTTCTCACTTGAGAGCAACATTTAGCACGGAGAGTGTAATTCTAAATTCACAGTCACGCTCTGCCGGGGCTGGTCAAAACGTGCTTTTAGTTCCAACTGGGCGCTTTGACGGTCCATTAAGAACGCATGTTGATGTATGAGTGCATTCGGTAGTGCTGTGTATGGTTTATAGGGATGGATGGAGGTGATTTTAGGTGTTAGTGGCTGTCAGTCGATGGGAAAATAGAGGGAGTAAAATTAGTACGGAAGGTATTATTTCGTTTTCAGTTCGACCCATATGTCGGTGTTGTCGGTCAAATGTCAACAATAAAACCAAGTCACCGACTTCCGAAAAAATGTTACTTAACTAATTTTTTTTATGTCTGTTTTTGAAGTTGATGTCATTTTGAATTTTAAAAAATCTTTCGTAACCATTACACATGCAAATCCATCCATCATTTCTTAGTAATTTCATCCTCCCATCATTTATTAGCCGACTTCATTTAATTATTTAGCTTTATGAACATGTAACAAAGACACAGAGCAGTGGTGGCCCAGTGGTATCGGCACATATTACGTATCGGTCCCAACTTATCCCGGTCGTGGATTCGAGCCTCGCCAGGCGCATTAATTTGTGTAATTTATTTCATCACCACGGCTCTCAAAAAGGTAAAGGAAAACATCGTGAGGAAACCGGCATGTTCTAGAACCGATAATTCGAAGATATTTGACATCTACCAACCCGCACTTGACTGGGCCCGCGTGGTGGATTATGACTCACTCCCTCTCACAGAGAGGAGGACTGTACCCCAGTAGTGGGAACATTATAGGCTGATGATGACATGTAACAAAACAGTACAAAGACGGCAATATCCCTCGATATACCAAAACACGCCATATTCTAAACAATCTCCCCATCTCTTTTCAATGCAATAAAAAAACTAATGCACAAAAGAGACAGCCTCACCACCGCAAAACATCTGAAGAGCCAGTAATAATAATCTTCGTAGACCCTTCAGCATTAAAATTTTACTGCCTGAAATGTCTCAAGTTATATTGGCTGGCTTTAAAGATTTACGGCCTTTAAATTGAGAGCCCAGTACTGTCGTTTGGGGTTGATACTTTAAAGATATACTTGTATCTTTTGGGGACTTGCGGACAGATTTGCATATGACAAGATAGGATACTGGAACGATTTGTTGTCATCCTACTAATATTACAAAGGTGAAAGTTTGTGAGGAGTATGTATGTAGGCTCAGATCAAAGAAATAGGCAGATAGAACGCTCAGAACAAGCTAGTGTCTCCACCAAAGTTAATACAAAATCAAATAGAATTACATTTCATAATGTTTTCTTTGTTTTTGAGAACAACTTTTACGATGGTTAAAGACATACACTTTGGCAAAATATATGTCTTTACCTAATTAATTATTTTTCATGTTATATTGCACACCTGCACCCGTATAAATTCAAATACGCGTTTGACGACACGATTGGACTGCTGCGCTGCGTGTTGCGGGTTCGATTACCGTACGGAGCATTTATTTGTATGAGCTACAAGTATTTGTTCCAGGTCTGGGTGTTTGTGTATGTGAGTTTATATGTTTTTAAACGCACCCACGACACAGGAGAATTTCCTAGTGTGGGGCATAAAAAAATGTCTTGAAAAGTCTTGAATCTATAGTTGATACAGAAGCGCCGTTTGTATCGATACAGACGCGCAGGTGCTGCACGTTTGATGCGATACAAACGACAACAAACTGCTCTGTTTGATAAAAGCGCGTTTAAAAAACGTAGTGTATTTTGGCCTTTAATCTGCTTCTTCTAAAACTTCTTCCATCTATCTGTTACTTCGTCCTTTCATTATCAAAAAACAAAAGACTATCAATTCTAATTCGATTCCACGGCTGCAAGTTTTCACAAAACCAACTAAAACAATTGAAGAGCACCTGTTCTATAGTTTTCCTTCGTTAAGTTAAAAACTTTAGTCGCGCTGTCTTAGTGGCGGGGTCACCAACAAAATGGGGAAGTTGAGATTGTCCTGATTTATGGTGATTTTTTGGGGACTTCACCAAATATCTCCAAATTGATCACCGATTTTCGCCATAATTTTTAATAATCGATCACAGTGTTATCGCGTAATTTTATGCAAGTTTATTAGTAGTTTAATGTTTGAAATGTAAAGAAGTCTAACTATGTATATTTTAAAATATTGGACTACCTCTACCATCGCACTAAATCACGAAAAGTTTTGAAAAAAGTTTTATTTTGAAAATCTGTCAGAGCTTCGTTCGTTCGAGTTTTAGCGAGACTAAAGCCTCATTTAGACGGTGCAAGAACTCGCACGCGAGTTGCGATACGTTACGCGAGTTTTTGTTCCGTCTAAATGAGGCTTAACCAAAAGCAATTGATGTTTTTATTTAATAAGTAATTGAATTAGTTTTATATCAGCACATTTTTAAACCCAACAAAAAATATTGCCACATTTCTCAAACAGCAAACTAGCGTTCACATCAAATGGGGGTCTCAACTAAATATAGGTTACTGTAGAGGCTCATTACTTTCTATAAAATGAGGGCAGGACACTCGAACTACCCTATATGGTGTTAAAAATAGCTCTGGCCTAGATTTCGTTACGCACTAGTGAAACTTCCAGTATTGCTATCATCTTATACGGAAACATGTGAAATGTTTGTTATCAGTAGCCAGGGACCGAAACCGGTATCAATACGGGTATTTTTTCGGTAACAACCTTTTTTTCTTTTACAGGTAATTTTAAAGATTACCTTTATTATTAAAGTGAATTCATAACCAGTATTAATACCGGTTACCGAAATAAAAATTACCCCTATTTTGCATACTTCACACGTGCCGTCGGCAATAGTCACAGGGCGCGCTTCGCCTGTGTGTGTGACAAAGAGTCGTCATCTTTAGGTAACCGGTATTAAAACGGTAACCTGAATAGAGGTTACATTTTCCTTCGGTCTGGGTACCCAGATAGCGGTAACCTAAGTCTGAAAAATAACCAAAATTCTTCAATACCTGTACCGTAATTTATAAAGGTTTTCGGTCCCTATCAGTAGCAAGAGCTGTTTTTTTAAATCTAATTGAAAAAACAATTGAATTCTTTAATTGTTTTAGATTCTAAAAATCTATCAGTCTTACTACAAAAACTTAAACATCTGTTGAACACTTGTCTAAAACAAGTGTGACTGTAAAACGGACCTTATTTCAACGATCTTATTTCCTTATTAAATGTTTAAATTAAGAATCTAAACAGAAGAAGAAATCATCAATAGTCTACCGTAACAAAAATGATTTCGATTTTTAAAAGCGATCGTAATTTTTTTTTATCTTTGTATCATACCTAAGTGGTTGTTCACTCTTAATACTCATTTTTTTTTTGTATTTTTTAATTACACATCAAAACAACGTAATAGATTTTGATGAATTTTTGTATAGTGACAGATGAGACCCTAGAGACGATTTTAAGATGTTTATAGGGTAAGTGAGTTCACGGGGAAAAGCTAGTTTATTATCCTTCCTTTATTCAATTATATTACTCTATTTAAAAAAAAAAACTTAAAAATATACGGTCATACACCTGGCTTCCGTCTATGATTCCTACTGTCTTTGTACCAATGTTCATCAAAATTGTTATAGCAATTTCGGCTATAAAGTGTAACAAAGCACATCACTTACGCTATTAAAACATTAGTTAGAATTATTGTACAAGTGCCACCATCATTTCAGCAGAAAGAAACTTAAAAAAAAAGTCCAAGAAAACACATAATTTTGGGTTACAAACAGGAGTGAGCACTCGAAAAAAAATCCTCGCGGAATTTGCAGGAGTCGGCGCTTCAATTAAGTTTCCACCGCTGTGCACCATTGTACCCGCGCTTAAAGTTGAGACTTGCGTTTGCGAGTGTACTCCACTGTTGCTTATGCAGCAGAAACTTTTTGCTGCTTTTTTTTTTACTTTTTATTAATCCTTTTTTGGGTTCCGTGGCCAAAGGTTGAACAGGGTCATGCTATTAAATTCCGCTGTCTGTCTGTTGGTCACAGGTTTACATTATTTATGTCTGTCAGTGCCACAATAGATAGACACTTTTATATCTATGGCGCTAGGCATTCCAGTGTCGCGGGACTATTGGGCATCTAACCAAAAAGGTTTAATATTGTCAAAGGCTCAGAGGAAACTTGATAATTAGTAGATGATGGACATCCATTCTTGGACCGACCTTGGCAAGCGCAGCTATACCTTGAAAATCGGCTCTTGCGTTTGTTGTAAGAGAGCCAGTCTTCTTTAAAAAAATATCGGAGAAATGGTACGGAACCCTTCGCATACGAAACCGGGTCGCACTTGGCCGGATTTTTTATCAACTCTTTTTTTTCATGACGAGAAGAGATAAGCATAGAGAAATAGGAAAAGTTTTATTACGTTTTTAATAACGGTATTAATTCTGTTTTTTTTTTATTCATAGAGCTCTCGTAGATACGATGAGGTCGTACGAGTTAATCCTTTTTGATTCCTTTTTTTTTTAAAAAAATGCTAAGCTACATGAGTTCTCTAGCTAAGGTAAGCTGTTGTAAAGCTGCTTAATATTAATAGCAAACGGAATATTTGCGCTATCACTGGTATTTCTGATTTATTTCAATCAGATTTTAGAAATTTAAAAATATTATTTTGCTTTCCTGGTTCTATAAATATGAGAGATTCAGATTTTGTTAAAATAAATAAGCGATTTTCAAAATCTAAAATAGAAAATAAACATGTTAAGTACCTAAAAAAATTAAGCCACGTTGGATTGCACTTTTAATAAAAGACTTTTGGTACGGCATCGAGTTTTTGATTAAGTTAAAATAAATAAGCAACTTTTTCGTGAACTAAAATCGAGAAAACACTCTCACTGGCATGTTATTTTAACATAGTCTATGTATCTTTTGACATAGTCTCTATGTTAAAATAATATGCCAGGTTTGATTGCACTTTTAAAGAAAACTTTTTGGTATAGCAAAAGTTTTTCTCATTGTTTTTCTTCTTAATAATTTCGGCGTGGAAGATGCTGTGAGTTATAGCAATCAGTAGTTATCTAGTTATGTATTTTAATCCCCAGTCAATTGACATTTTTTTATAGGCTGTTAAAACGTGGATATCCCATATTTTTATAATTATAAATATTTAGTATGGCAATAGCAATCTGTGGCGTCACTAACAGTCAAACTGATCTTGCTTTGTATTGATTTCATTTTGCTACTAAAAAAATATCTATCAACTAATTTTTTGGCCCTAAAATAAAATTACTATAAGAGATATTGTATATTTGGTAATAGTTTCAAATACCCAATTGTGGAAACTCACTATACACAAGTGTGTGTGCAGACGCTACGCACTTTCTTTCCTCCCTTTAAACTTTTTCTCGGTAGTGACACAGCATAGTTGCAAAAACGTTCAGAAACCCCAAAACTTTAAAAAAAGAATCCTATAAACTCCAAAAGGAATAAAACCTCTTCACAGGAACAGGCTATCATCAAACCTAGACCCCGACTCCAGCCAACCACTAAGTAACAGCTTTAATTAAAATTTTAAATTATACCGAATTTTTATTTTCTGGTTTAGAGGAGTAGTGAGTAAATGGAGAGTTAAGGGTGAAATTACATTTGTATGCACGTATCTGTATTAGGTTATAAACTTTTCTATTTATATAAAGTATTTAAATTGCAATTCACTGTTAAAACTTCACAATAAGCTGTTGCCGAGTTTATAGCCACGAAATGTCGTCTTTAATCTATGCGTACTAAATGTAGTAATCACTGTTCGTCGTAGTTTGGGACGGTAACCACTAGGCCACTTTTTGCCCTCTATCAAAAAGGGCTTTTTGGATCCAGTTCACCTAGAATAAACTGGAACTCCTGCGAAACGGAACACCGTTAAAACAGGCTACCCGTTACCCTTGCCTGGGATCACTGTATGATCCTCAGACACTAGGAAGTAGATCTCACCTGTCCTAAATCTCCAAAAACCTTCGGAAAAGCAAAAAAAAAATTCGTAGATATTTTTATTATGGTTTTGGGTACTCCATTTCGTCTTTCTCCATGTCCGAACCACAGACGTATATTTAGCATGGGGACACAAGTTTCTAGATCCTTGTTTTTCTGCCTCAATCTGTTTAATGGCAGCGGGAATGAAATGCGGGCGCAGGCCACTATTCTGGAAGATTGCAGCATTCTTTATTTCGAATGATATTTTGGCAATGCAGAAAATTTTTATTAATGGTTTTTTTTATAATCTTTGGTTTGGTTCGAACATATTCGTCGTAAAATATGTTTTTCTTCTGGCTGGTCTTTTCTGCAATCTCTATAAAGTTATTGATTGCGTATATGTATACAGACACCAGCGGGTCAACCTACCCCAGTTTAACGAATATCAATCGAACATTAACCTTCCACTATTTTGATAAGGTTGAAAATCTATTAACAGGTAGTTTGATGTGTCTGTATATACGCTATAATGCCATATTACTAGACAAAAACCTAATCAAACTCAAGACTCCCAGTTTTGCATTATTTTGCAACCGCTACATCAAATGAGTAGTTTAAGAAGCAAAAAGAAAAAAAAATACTTACACATGAAATCCTAGAAAGCCACAAAATAACAACAATTTGGAAAATACCTTCAGGCCAAATAATGCCTGAAAATGTTTGTGTAAGGAAAATGGATTTCATTGTTAGTAGTACTTCAAAAGAATGTAATAGGTATGAGAGGTAAGAAATATTTTTTTCAACAGGACATTTTAAAGGTTAACTTTTTTAGTTATTTACACTTTATTTGGTTTGTTTTCTTTATTTAGTAACTTATTTTTGTAAAATTATGTAATTTATAATAATACTAGCTGTTGCCAGGGTCTTCACCTGCTAAAACTCGAAAATTATCCCACGGGAACATAAAATCGGGATAAAAACTATCCTATGTGTTAATCCAGGTTATAAACTATCTCTGTACCAAATGTTAGCCAAATCCGTTCAGTGGTTTTTGCGTGAAAGAGTAACAAACATACCTACACGCACATACACATACATACATCCTCACAAACTTTCGCATTTATATTATTAGTAAGATATAGCGTATCGCGATATCATAATATACATATCGCGCTCGATTTGACAAAGATGTGAACTAACTAGGGACCTTTGGGAGCCACCATGATGTGTAAAGCTAAATGCACCACAAACTTTTTATGCATTTTCTTGGGTTTCATAAAATTTTTAATGAAAGGAAATCGTGGTTTTTAACCGACTTCAAAAAAAGTAGGTTCTCAGTTCGACCTGTATATGTATTTATGTATGTATGTTTGTCCACGATTATCTCGCGTTTGGCTGAACGGATTTTGATGCGGTTTTCAGGAAAGTGTTCATTACATTCTGGAGAAGGTTTTAGATTTTCGATTTTCAGGGACGATTGCATGTTTGTGCGCGGTTATCTCGCGTTTGACTGAACCGATTTTGATGCGGATTTCAGAAAACTGTTTGTTGTATTCTGGAGAAGGTTTTAGTATATAATAATAATGGATACCTCGTGAAGTTGCCCGCATAGATCCGTTTTTGTTGCTTACTAGGGTTGTAGATTTTCAAAGACGCCGATTAGATGAAATTTTTTGTTGAAAAGCTAAACTAAAAAGGGAAAAATAAAAACTTTTTAAAAAAAAGAGAACCGACTTCAAAACCAAACATAAAAATTGTAAAACAAATTCTCTTTCGGAAGTCGGTGGCCACAGTCAATGTAATAAAAAACAAAGCCACCGACTTCCGAAAGAGAATTTATTTTACATTTTTTTGTGTTTGGTTTTGAAGTCGGTTTTCTTTTTTTTTTAAAGTTTTTATTTTTTACAATATATCTAGCTGCCAAGAATTGATAGACTACTCACCTAACCGTCTTACCACAAGAAAGATAAACATCTGTTGAACACTTGTCTAAATAACCTCCTTTTTTTAAGTCGGTTAAAACGATGACGTAAAGATCATTTTAAGGCGCTCCCTCACCGCGAGCATTCAGCTGTAATGTAACATAAAAGAGCGCAATTTGATGCTCTATTGTCTTCGAATGTTCTAGTCTGTAACGTTACATTACAGGTGAATGCTTGCGGTGAGGTAGCGCCCTTACAGTTACATTTTTATTAGACAAACATTCAACAGAAGTTTATCTTTAGACCGAAGTAATATCACTAGGATAAAATGCCAAGTCATCTACACTTACCAAAAAGAATATCCAACATTGTGATAAGCTAATTTTCATTTTGAGGTATTTTTATAATTTACTTTTTATTGAACAAAACTGGCTCCAGACCAAAGTCCCTCACTGTATTGACGTATTTTTTGTGGGCATTCGTCCTTTTCTCTGCCCGAAGCTTTGTAGCCACAAAGGACCATTAGCGTGATTACATCTTTTTAAAATAAATAAAATCGACTATTTGCTTAATAAGTATCGTTTTTAATTAATTAAGCTTTTTCGTTAGTGTTTTTGGCAATCGATTATTTATTGATACTTTTACCTTGTAGCAGAACAACTTGCTCCATCTTTGCGTCATCCATGACTCTTTTTCTTAGCTTGGTAAAATCATCAAACGAGTCCAGGGCAAGACAGGAGGGACTGTCAGACTTGTACTGACTAAAATCCACGGTGTCCGTCAATAGCCTTTTAGGTTCCGGGGTCACGGTAATTCGTGAGTCCCGCGACCCCGTACAGGCTCTCATCTTTGGGTTAGATTGACGGCAAGTAAAAACCATTTTATTTGAAATGAAAAGAAATATCAACTAATTGTTTACGCACCTGCCTCTATCATTTTATCCTCGATATGTAGTCCTGAAAAATATCGAACAAAATCTTCTTATATCGAACGATCTCAAAATAGTCGCCACACTTTTTTTCCATCTCGCAGCGCTAAATCAGGGCGTGCTTGCTTTAATGCAGTATCGACAGTAATAATGTTTTCGAAACAGTCATATTTTCAAACTACCCGCGGAAAATGTAGTTTTAAAAAAATATGAGTTTTCTCGACCAACGTGATTATGGTGTTCCGTTTCGATGACTCCCGGGGTTTTAATTCGGACGAATGTTCTCGGAAATACTAGTTGAATTTTTGGTTTTTATGTAATTCAGGTTAAGTTTAGGTTGAAATGAGGAAATTTTAAAAGAATT
The DNA here is from genome assembly GCA_036375495.1 of Agrotis segetum. Taxonomy (NCBI): domain Eukaryota; kingdom Metazoa; phylum Arthropoda; class Insecta; order Lepidoptera; family Noctuidae; genus Agrotis; species Agrotis segetum. Next base: position 343,461 of record JAQSVV010000031.1, read on the forward strand.
TGGGTACGATGCGTTTGTATCATTTTGTCTTTATTCGCTGAAACACGTACTTCTCTTCATTGTGTAGCTTGTGGTCGCAGTAAACGGAAATTGTAAATGTAATTTTATTCATGGTTTTTTTTCTCATAATTATAAAACTATCGCAAATTATTGATTAAAAAAAACAACCAACAAAATTGATAATACTTTAATACAAAACTTATAAGTTCAGTTTCAATCAAGTTCTTAATTTTTAGGACAAATCATACTGAGATGAGGGCCAAGTCATCATGGCTGTTGATGGGCCATGATGGTCAATGCTGTATGTCTACGATGTTGCGCAGAAAGTTCGGTTCCCAACGGCTTTTTGTATATGGAGTAGCTACGGGTTTAGCAATGATCTTGAAACTAACGTTAATATCTATCAAAGAGTTTGGACTACGGAACCGGTTACTTTCTTCCATGTAATTCTTGGAGGTAAGGAGCAGATTTTTACTGCTAGGAGAGGCACTGGGTTTTACGCTGAAATAAAAAAAAAATATTGTAGTAGGTTTTTATTGCATTTTTCAGTTACTGGGTTGTGAATTTAGGCTGTCGATCCAGATATCGCGCGGTAATTTTGCCATAAGAACTTCTTGAAATTTTTGAAAAGTATTTGAGGCACGCTGAAAAATTGCTCAATAGGTACTTCAATATTTTATTCCTAAGCACAGAATTGCAGAACTGACTGAGAAACTAGTTTTGAAACCAGACTTATTGAAAGATACAATTTTATGATCCGAATAAGTGTTTGTGGCATTTAGATAGTAGTTGAACTGCTATTGTTCTAGAAAACTTACGAGAAGTGTATGTACTAGTAATTTTACTATTCAACATCATCATCATCAGCCGGAGGACGTCCACTGCTGATACATAGGCCTCCCCCTTAGACCGCCACGTTGAACGACAATTCGCCACTTGCATCCATCGGCTGCCCGCGACCCTCACGATGTCGTCGGTCCACACAGTGGGAGGCCTGCCTACGCTGCGTTTACTTTTACTACTTACTAATAAATTGTAACACTATACTTACAGATTTTGAAACACCATTCCCCTCGGATCATTCTGCTCTTTTTTTTCTAAGTCATCATAATCAGCAGCCTGCAGGTTATTATCCTCATTGTCAGACATCAAAATTTCAGTGTTGGTCAAGCCTTCATCGTCACCTTTGAAGAAAAAACATTGTTCAACATGCGTTTTAGAGACCTATTTGACGCAATTTTTATTTTTAACCTATCTAAAGCTACTGCTGGGTAAAGGTCTCCCCATTACCTTCCACTCTTCCCTTTACGCGGCTTTTTCCGGCGAATCTATCTTGAATGCATCTAAATCGTCACGCCAGCGTTTTCTAGGCCTCCCTCGGCCACGACGCCCATCCGACACTCACTGCGTAGCGACTCTAACCCATCGATCCCTATGCATTCTATTCACATGGCCCGCCTAATCCCACTTAAACCTGGCAGTCTTATTGTCTTGTCATCTAGTCCCCACATCAGCAATAATACTGCAAAAAACCTTCTTTTTTTAATATCTAATGAATCTCCCTGTGTGGAGCGAAAGGGACTGTCGAGACACTTACAGAATAAAAAAATCCACCGTGTTCCTTATCAGAAGCCGTTTGCGTACTAGGGTCACGATTCCCTTTACAGATGGCAGGAGTTTGGCTCTAAGGGGCGTCCCCTTCATTTGCTGACAGCTCCCTGAAGCGTAGGACGTATAACTCTACCGTCGTCATGGGCCTGCACTGCATATCTTTAAAGACCGCAGCATTTACACAGCAGTCTATCCTCAACAGATTTTCAACTTAATTCTTTGAGCATTGCAATATTTACCACACAGAATAATCAAGCTGAAGTGGCAATAGGCTGGCCATATAAGTCGAAGAAACGTTGACCGTTGGGGTAGACGTGTTCTCGAGTGAAAACCGCGAATCAGCAAACGTATATTGGGACGCCCTCAAGCAAGATGAACGATAACTCGTGCAAGGTGGCCGGTAACCATGCCCGGGTCGACGGCGCGTTGTGTCCCACGCGCGCCTCAAAGCGCGTCAGGATGATGACGAGGCCCCCCTCTCAGAGTGCCAAAGCCTGCCGGGGTCGCGGGATTATTTCCTTACCGTGACCATAAAGGGCTACTGAAGGACACCGTGGATTTTAGTCAGTTATACAAGTCTGACAGTCCCTCCCGCCATGCCCGGGGTGGGAAAAAAAAAGGTGGCCGGTAATAGCTGGATGAGAGTAGCCGGTGATTGATTGAAATGGCGTGCGGTTGGAGAGGCCTATGTCCAGATGTGGACTGCTATAGGCTGATGATGATGATGACTACAGACCAACTAAAAGCACCAAAGACAGGCTGCGGTTTCAACACTGCGTCCTTTAGAGAATGGCAATGCTGGTTCTTGATTGGGTGACAAGCCCGCGCAACCCCTTAAACCCAACCACACTTTCCTGATAGGCACTGTATGCTTACTCCATGCTAATAATGTTAACCCCGAATAAAGTTACCTGCTTTCCTAGGCAGTCTTTTTAATTCAAACTCTTTGATCGTATCAGGCTTTAGAGCAATATCGTAAAATGGATTCACTTCATCAAAATCAACTAGTTTAGTGATATCATGATACACGTATGAGTGCGTGACGTGGAGGACGCTGACGGTCAGAAATGTTATAACAATCATTTCGGTTCCAAAGGCTTTAGTTGTAATACTTCAGAGGAGATCTGATCAAGAGGAGATCGTGTGCGCTTGATTCTGAAAATAAAACAAACATAATTCTATTGTTGTTTTTAGATAAAATATGTAGAAGAAGAAGAAAAAACGTTTATTGGCACATGCCACAAGTAGTAGGTAGGTTACTTTGTGTAGGTTGCCTATACAAAGTAACTGCCTCACGAGCGGAAAATGCATGCCTCGCGAGCGCAAAATGATTGCCTCGCGAGCAAAAAATGACTGCCTCGCGAGCGCGACTTTTGTTCTTGGTTTGTTTTCCAAGGTCGGGTTAGGCTTATGCATCAGGAATTTCTCAATCTCGGAGTCAGGATTGGCGCCTGGTCGATGACATAGGCTCGTCCCGTATTCATCATCATCATCAATCGGAAGACGTCTACTGCTGAACGTAGGCCACTCCCTTCGACAAAGGCTTGTAAAAAAAGGTACCCATTTTTTGCAAGCTTTTATACTTTTTATATAAAAAAAATCAATGCCACTTTTCATTGTAATTTTATAACTCAAGAACGGGGTCACTTATCCAAACCAAATGTTTTGGCTTTGTTCGGACTATTTTACTTTATTTTACAAAATTGGTCCAGCGGTTCTTTATTTATCACATTTTTTATAACAAAAGAATTCAATAAATGGCAGATCATTTTGTTAATGAGGATTTCGCTGTCAAAGTAGCGAAGCACGTGCCGCGACGCTAGCATTATTACTATGTCATAATACTTCAACTAGATACCTAAGCTGTACGGTAAAATACGGAGTTCTAGTGCTAAGGCTGGTATTCTGACTCGTCATAATAAACTTAAATTGAGTATATAAGTTTATTTTAGGGGAACTAAGCTCCATAAAACAGTAGCGAACACCAAGCCAACATTTTCTTTGTTTATAACAACAATATTGTTTTGAAATACATCTAAACTACAATTTCAAGAGTTATCATCTTTTTGCATCAGAATTGCTCCAAACTGAAGGAATTTTCACGACAATTTACCGACGTTGAAAGCTCTTGATAATGTCTCGAAAACTTCGCTCGTTTTCTTTGCCAAAGATGTTTGATAAACTGGAAAGGTTATTGTAAATAATAAAAATGCGATCGAGCCTTAGGGTTGAACTAAATCTGGCAGCACGGGTCGCCTTTTTCCGTTTCTCTTTCTGTCGCTTAGAACTGCCATTTGCTAGACCGAGACAATGCGATAGCACGCGGCCGCCTCGAGGATTCAGCCGCGTGCTATCCCATTATGCTTACTGTCTAAAAAAAGGCGATTCCGTGCTGCCAGATGTGGTTTAACCCTTAAAGTAATCGACTGTGATGAGAGATCTGAGCCCTCACCACGAGCTCTAAACGCGATCCAGTTTAGGCTGTGGGAAAGAGACAGAGCTATACAAGTCGTCTAGCGCCATCTCTTTCCCACAGCCTAAACTGGATCCCGTTAAGAGCCCGTGGTAAGGCCTCTAATGTCTCATCGTTTAACTTTTTTCACCTATCCGCAGATATTGGTCTCGGAAAGAGTTACTTAGTTTTATCGATCATCTTCAGATTGATATTGGCAAGAGTTGCTTTACTTTGGTCAGCCATACACACATAGTCTTCGCCTTAATTATATTATTTAATTTATTATGCCACGCTTGCTGAGGATAAGAATTGCTAAACTTTGATGATCTTCAAAGTCAGACGTCGGCAATCGTTTGTTAACCTTGGTCACCAATCCGTAGCCCGACCCCAATAAACATTGCCACCATCTCAGACGGGCAACTCTATCAACGCCTATTAGTCAAATAAATAGAAAAACTGGGGATGGATGGACGGATATTTTGTGAAAGGCTCAGAGCTAGACCACGTTTATCACGAATTCCGGTATTACATTACATATTATGTTTTTTTATCGTTATAAGTAATATTATCAAATGAGTCTGAAGCGGGAGACACTATCAGACTCGTACTTACTAAAATCCACGATGATCCTTTAATAGCCCTTTACGTTCCAGGGACACGGTTACCTAAAATAGTCCCGCGACCCTGATAGGCTCTGACCCTCTAACGGATAGCCCCGTTGGATTACTGAAAGCATAGGAGGCGCCCGTGGAACACGACACGTCATCAACCCGGGCATGGTCCATGCTCGGACGGCAAGTCTCGCATTACTCGCCGTCCACATACCCGCACAGTAACAATAACTGCTAGTTTCTTGAAAGGCGAAGCCGTTTAAACTGTTCTAGACCGAGTTAGTGCTCCCACATCTATCGACGCGGAATCGGCATTTTCCGTCGCCCTTTCTCTTTCTGTCGCTTAGGACTGCCATTTGCTAGACCGAGACAATTGCAACAATTTGCGATAGCACGCGGCCGCCTCGAGGATTCCGCCGCGTGCTATCGCATTATGCTTTCTGTATCGTTTTCTAACCACTTCTAGCTTCATTACATCTTTGTAAATTGTCACCACTCTGTTATGATTGCACGTTGCGGCCCAATGGGTTCGAAACAAAGGATTTATTCAACAAATATTGAGAAGAAACATTGTTATTTCAGAGATATTAGGGAAAGAGACACTTCAAAGAAAATGCTTAATATTATAACTGTAATACTTACAGACGGTTTCGTAATTTAGTATTTTGAAGTTGAGATTTTGTCGAAATTTTATAGTTCACTGTAATTCCTGCGAAATTTAATGTTGGACTGTTAATAAAAATAACTCTGAGGATTATACTCTTGGGTTAACGGTGATTTAAACACACATTATACTTACAGCCTTACCTGGAACAACTATCTATAGGAGGCCATACAAAAATTATGTCCGTGCTATTTTTTCTTTTGTTTCTAAAATTTACATATAAATATTTTGTCTGTGCGACACTCTCTCGTTTCTTGTAAAGTTAAGACAAAGTCAAATTGTTTTTATTGTTTTTATACATTTTACATAGTAATACCAAATATTTATTTGATCCTTGAGATTTTTTAATGTTTTTGTTAAGTTTACATAAATATTTGGGCTGTACTTTTTTTTTTGTTTTTCTAAAGGTTACATACCTAAATATTTCGTCCGTGCGATTTCCTCTTGTTTTTGTAACGTAAACTATAGACAGACAGACAGTTGTTACAAGTAGGGCTGTTAGTGTATGTGTGTGAAAATTCTTGTAAACACAACACGGTAGAAGCTACTAGAGCAAAATTTTAAAAAAATCCTACTTACGTTTTTCGTGGTATATTCAGTACTAAACTAAATTTACAGAATCTTAAAATCTTGGAAAAGACTCAGAATAGACTACTTTCAATATTCACTTTACATAATATCTTTTTTTCTTTCTTTTGTTAAAAAGAAAAGAAAAAAAAGACTTTACATTGAACAACACAACAAACGCGTACCGTGATTGAGACTAATTGTATTGTAGTCTCCCAACCAAGGAAATGAGAACTTCTGCCTACTATGATAAAAGACACTTATGGCATATTGTTGCAAGAAACAATGGAATAACGGTCTTTGCATATCAGACGGAGTCTACGCTGACTGGCTAAATATACTCCAACTCGACTCAATTTGGCTATTTTACTGAAAAAATTTTCATTATCAGCAGCCTATAATGTTCCCACTGCTGGTACACAAGCCTCTTCTCTGTGTGAGCTATTTTTTTTGCTATTATTTTAACCTTATTTTAAAAAAAAAATTATAATTTAGAGCTCAATGATTTTTAATATGGTTGGTTGATAATTATGAATGGTTGGTAATACGGATGGTTGGTGATATGGATGGTTAGTAATATGGTTGGTTGAAATTATGGTTGGTTGGTAATATGGATGGTTAGTAATATGGATGGTTGGTTGCAAACGCTTATAAATATTGCTTTAAATTATCACAATCTGCTTTTAAAGAATGGTTGATGGTTGTCACAAAAAAAAGGAAAACAAAATAATTAAACTTAAATAATATTTATTCACAGATTTTTTACGAAACTAATTTATAAATGCAATAGAATACAAAAATGCGACCCTAACTTAAGTGTTAAATTACTACGAAAAATAATTAAATCATAATGGCAAGTTTGAAAGTGTACTTCAAAATTAATTTAGAACTTTTTATTGCAAATGAAAAGTAAAAATACTTCTTTAGAAACTACATCAAAATATTTACACTTATTTTCAATATTATACAAAATCAATACTTTGGCAATAAAATAAACTTACATAAAATATTTGGAAGGCTGAATGACTGATTTGCGTCAACAACCAACTACAAGTGAAAATCAACCTTATTACTACGAAATAAAGGCGTTACCAACAAAAAACGTGCGGTTTTGAGAAGTCAGTAAACAAAACTCGCTACTACAAAAATCAAACAAATTACGACATTATATCGCAGCAGTAAGATTGAATTTCACTTCTAGTGTTAAAACTTAAAAGAACTTCCTAAAAGTAAAACCGGTGGATGGCTCCCAGGATGAGCTCCTCATAAAGGGTGATACAGACTTGCTCAAGCCTGCGTTGAAGTCTAAAGAACTGCTTTTTCCTCTGAACAGGTTCAGGTTTCCATTGGCTGAGTAATCAGTGCGTTGGAGGAGTGGCGTGTGTGCTACACCTAATGATGCTCCGACTCGATTTCTGTAACGAAAAAAAAAATTAGAATTAGAAGAATTTATCTAAAAGAAGATTATTTTGAAATTAATACATATTTTATCAAAAAAAAAAACAGATACAGCTGAATATCACTATTTTACATGGAGCGGCTGCCTATCTGACCTCCCACTAAGTGGGTAATTATCTTGGTAAAACTGGTTGTCAGACTTTCAAGCTCCTTCATCTTCATCATCTGCCTAATCTTTTCCCAACTATATTGGGGTCGGCTTCCAGTCGAACCAGATGCAGCTGAATCAGTATTTTACATGGAGCGACTGCCTTTCTGAACTCCACAGCCCAGAAAGCGGATAATATGATAGCTGCTCATGGTAAGACTAGTTTACAGACTTTCAAGTTTCCTACAGGAACTTAATACTGGTATAAATGGTATCCTATGTGTTAAGAAGTCGCGGGACTGTCTTCTCAGGTATAAAACGTGGCTCCGAAATGTAAAGGACTATTGCTGGACACTGTGTTTTTGTCAGTACCAGCCCGATAGTCCTCGTCCTGCCCTGGGTGGGACTTATTTGATTATTTTACCACGCAGAAAAATTCTAGACTATAAATTATATCTGAGCCAAACACCAGGACCCTTACAGCCGTTCTGTTGTTATTGAGTGACAAACATCCATCCATCCAAATTCTTGAATAATGAATTATTTAAGCAAAAATTTAAGAAAATAGAAAAAAAAAACTTAAATTAGACGAACTTGAACTTTTATAAGTCCTATTTTCATTGACTTTAACAGAAAACGGACCCGCGTAGTGGACAGTCCGCTCTCAAAGAGAAGGCTTTTATCCCAGCAGTGGAAACAATATGGGCAGATTGTGACGAAAATAATGATGGCCAGGAGAATAATGATGTATACTCACTTGTACATATAATCAAGACCGCCTCCATAGGTGTTGAAGTTCGGAACCTGTGGGATGGTAGGCATATTCCTCGTGACGAAGGCGTTCGCAGTGACATCATGGTTGGGGTTACGGAAGAGGTTGGCGTGGCCTGCTGCTGTCACGCGTTCTCCGAAGTTGGGGATATGAGTATTGGTTAGGGAGAGACCGTGTCCGCGTCTGGAATAAAATAATATATTGGTATATTATAATGGTAGCCATACACCATACTGCCTATTTGTCAATTCGGCATAAAACTGCCAATTTGCTCAAATAGAATTGAACGTGTATGGGGGTGGAATGCCAATTTGATGGCATGACATGCCAATTTTGATAGGTCATCAAATCGTTTTTGACACAACGTCAAATCGGCAGCAGTGATGCCATCTTAGCAACTTCATAGATAGTTAGCCAATTTTATAAAGGTGCTAGAAAAAAAGCTAAAAAGTGTAACTTGTGGCTAAACTTTTTAGCTACTTTTCTACAGGGACGGTTAGGCCACGTTCACACGGCGATTATTTTCCCGTATACCGTACACGAGATTTTATCGAATAGAGTTGACCAGTTTTAGGACAACTTTGCACGGTACACGGTAAAATATTATATTTCTCAAACACGGGATTTTCCCGTATGAACGCCGTTTAAACTATTTTTAAGTTTTCATTTGTGAACTGTTATTACTGCTCTATTCGATAAAATCTTGTATACAGTATACGGGAAAATAATCGCCATGTGAACGTGGCCATACCAGGAAAACTGAGGCTTTTCGCACACACATGGATCGCATGTACACTCGTAAAAAAAGAGTTATTCATTTTATTTTAAACCAAAATACGATTGAAAACTTGAGAGGTGTCAAGGGACCACGAAAGCAAGTTAAAAAAAGGTTCATGCTATTTTCGACCTTATTGACATTTATGCAAACACCTGATTTTAATGAAGGAGCAATGTTAACGAATGAGAATGTGAGAAAAACAAAGTAAATTTTAAATGTCGATAAGGTCGAAAATCGCTTGCACCACTTTTTTTAACTTGCAATCCTTAAGCAAATGTTTTCCGACCTTCAAGCGATTTTCGACCTTATTGACAACGATGCAAACACCGGATTTTAATGAAGAAGCAATGTTAACGAATGAGAATGTGAGAAAAACAAACTAAATTTTAAATGTCGATAAGGTCGAAAATCGCTTGCACCACTTTTTTTAACTTGCAATCCTTAAGCAAATGTTTTCCGACCTTCAAGCGATTTTCGACCTTATTGACAACGATGCAAACACCGGATTTTAATGAAGAAGCAATGTTAACGAATGAGAATGTGAGAAAAACAAACTAAATTTTTAATGTCGATAAGGTCGAAAATCGCTTGCACCACTTTTTTTAACTTGCTATCCTTAAGCAAGTATTTTCCGACCTTCAAGCGATTTTCGACCTTATTGACAATGATGCAAACACCGGATTTTAATGAAGGAGCAATGTTAACGAATAAGAATGTGAGAAAAACAAACTAAATTTTTAATGTCGATAAGGTCGAAAATCGCTTGCACCACTTTTTTTAATCTAATTCGATAGTCTCATGATGAAATGAAAAGGTGCTAGAAATTGTAGCTGTCGTCACCGAATAATAGCCAGATCTAGTTGCTGAGTTGGCATCACTGGTGCAGATTTGAAGTTGTGACAAATCTATCGTATCGATAGGCAGGATGGTGTATGGTGTATATGGACGAACTGCCGATTTGAAACAATTGCAAATATCGATAGGCAGGATGGTGTATGCCTACTATAATGTAAACATTTATTTATTTATGTACACACAGATATATTCAGGACAATATTTAAAAGGAAAAAAAAAGTTCAAAGGCGCTGCTTATTTCTAAAAGATTTTTTTCTCTAGCAGACCAGGGGAGGTATTCATCATCATCATCAGCCTATAATGTTCCCACTGCTGGGACATAGGCCCCCTCTCTGTGAGAGGGGGTGGGCGATAATCCACCACGCTGGCCCAGTGCGGGTTGGTAGATGTCACATGTCTTCGAATTTTTGGTTCTAGAACATGCCGGTTTCCTCACGATGTTTTCCTTCACCGTTTTCAGAGGGGAGGCATTACAACGTCTTAAAACCAGGCTTGTTCCAGTGAGTGAACGAGATGGCGCTAGACGACTTGTATAGCTCTGTCACTTTCACTCGCCGGAATAAGCCTGGTTTTAAGACGTTGTAATACCCCCCTGAGGATGAAAAATTAAACAACTGTTGAACACTTGTCTAAAAAAACTGTCAACTGCAAAATGGTACTTATTTAAAGTTTATATAAGGTTCGTTTTGCAGTAACACTTCTACTCGAACTTTTTGTGGTACGACGGATTTTTATTTTAAATGTAAATGGACACTATTAAACACATGCCAGCCAATTAGGGTGCTCCCACATCTAACGACGCGGATTCGGATTTTTCCGTCGCCCTTTCTCTTTCTGTCGCTTAGAAATGCCATTTGCTAGAGCGAGACAATGCGATAGCATGCGGCCGCCTTGAAGATTCCGTCGCATGCGATCGCATTATGCTTTCTGTCTCGGTCTAGCAAATGGCAGTTCTAAGCGACAGAAAGTGAAAGGGCGAGGGAAAAATCCGAATCCGCGTCGTTAGATGTGGGAGCACCCTTACCGTCCTCTGCTGAACGTAAGCCAAAGACTGGAATGGAATATCCCGGTCTTAGCCCAACTGGCTTTAATTTTTCTTCAAAGACACTTGAAGTAAAGTTTTCATTATTTGGATTTACGAAGCATAGGTACCATTTTATGTTCTTTTGTACCATCAAAGAAATACAGAGCTGTGATATAACACCAATGCATCAGAACTTTCATCATAATCACTGTTTTAGGCTATCACGGTTATTTTCACAATTTAAAATGTCACTTACGGAATATCTTCCGTGATTGTTTGTGATTTTGAGTTCCCGAAAAGGGTGCTCCCACATCTATCGACGCGGACTCGGCTTTTTCTAGAACTGCCATTTGCTAGACCGAGACAGAAAGCATAATGCGACAGCACGCGGCGGAATCCTCGAGGCGACCGCGTGCAATCGCATTGTCTCGGTCTAGCAAATGGCAGTTCTAAGCGACAGAAAGAGAAAGGGCGACGGAAAAAGCCGATTCCGCGTCGATAGATGTGGGAGCATCCTAATTCGACGCTGTTGCAAGCGCCATGATCGCGGGATGACTAATCCAAACAATCACGGAAAATAAGTAAGTGACATTTTAAATTGTTTCATCATAATGTCGTGAATTAAATAAAAACACTTACACATTATCCAAGGCGACTCCAGCAGTTGCAGATTGCAGGTGCCTATTCGCATCAAAGTTGGCTCCTCCAATAGCACTCAAGACATTCCTATCGTTGCCAGCAAAAGGCAACTTCGCATTGAAACCTGGAACACAATGATAAACAAATGAATAACGACATTTTAAAAAGCAGTTGAATTTAGAGCATTTTTTCACTGACGACATTTTCTTCAATTAAATAATTCTCGAATCAATTACAAAGGTATGGTCACTTCGACGCGGTTCAGGAATCAATTATTGTGTTACTTGAAGGAAAAACCCAATACCTAACATTTGGCTGAACAGGGAATCGAACCCATCAGTAGTGTTATCCTGTAACGCTCACGCCGCGCACCCAAGTAAGCGCAAAGTAAATATCGCAGATTCTGAAAGAAAGAATCAATTAAATAAATTCAAACAGTGTCTCTTTGAAAATCCGCGATGTTTTTTTTAGATATTTCTGGGTGTCTATGTGTCGTGGTTGAACTCACATGCTATAACACACCAAAACCCGGAACAATTACTATAGGTCATACAAATATTGCGGGTTGGTAGATGTCACGTGTCTTCGAATTTTTGGTTCGGTTCTAGGACATGCCGGTTTCCTCACGATGTTTTCCTTCACCGTTGTATAATTCACTTGGTAATGAAATAAATTACACAAAGTAATGCCACCTGGCGGGGTTCAAACCCACGACCTACAACTCGTAAGTCGGGACCGATAGCACTGTGCCACGAAGATTACCCTGGTTATAACTTTAGTCCACGTTTATTAATAAGGTGGAGAAAATTGGCACAAAACGAGAAGCAAATTAAAAACAAAAACTCACCACTAGTTCTATCCGAATTCAGAAAAGTACTTCCATGTAACTGCCTCGTTTGTCTCCTATGTTCATTTTGATGCAAATAGCTGTAGAAACCATCGTCGATATCCTGGTCTGGAACGTACAACTCCTGGTCTGGGGTGTCCCAGGCTAGCTGATGAGGAATAGTTTCCCAGGCAGTCACGCTGACCACGAAGACGGTGAAAAGAATCGGAGAGAACATTTTAGTTTCGTTCAGTTTCCACGAATGATGCTCTTTGAATGATTCCCAGTCTTTATATAGGAGAATTTGTGTGGAGATAAATTAGTTCATTGCATCGGGACTTTACCAGTGGAGACTGCGGTCTGTTATCAATGTGTTGTATTATTTATTTATGTAGGTATGACGTGTCTTCGTCTCGGCTTTGTCTGTTTTGAGGTTGTGAGTTATCGTTTTGAACTTAATTTTAAGATAAAAAAAACTAGAGAGGTGTCAAGGGACACCCGGATAGAACGAAGTTAACAAAAATAATCGTCGCAACACCACACTGTTTAATGCGAAATAGAAACACGAAACGAAAATATCTGGCTTGCTTTCTATTAGAGAGAGAGAGATAGAGAAACATGTGCACGCCGCAATACGACAAGAGTCACGAGGAACGGGGGTTGAGTAAGGGATACGGGGCGCGGGGTGCAGGCGCGAGGTGCGGGGCGAGGCAAAAAAGTGTCGTGCCAACTTTTCGTAAGAATTTTTTCCGTGTAGCCCCCTTTTACAACGCGCGATAAGGAACTTCGTTCCAACTGTCCCTATGTTCTAATCTGTCCGGGTCGTGGGATTACCTAACTTTGGATATCAAGACCGTGGAATGCCAAAGACAAAGGGTGTACTTTTATTCAGTAAGCATGGCAAGGGTCTGATAGACCTTTTCGTTCAAATCAAATATTGCTATAACTCACAATTTAGGACCCATTAATATTAGTAGTCATTTTTACCCGTGGTGCTAGGCAACTGGGCTTCTCCCATCAGTTGTAATGTCCCTATGTGCCTATTGGCCTTGTTCTGTTCTGTCTCCTGCTTGCGCGGAAGAAAGTGGAAACATATTTTTCCTACTCCTCCACTATTCTCTTCTGATTAATTTCGTTGCAGGATCCAAGACAGGTAAATTCATTCTACGGGACACATCGGGCTTCATTGTCTCGGCGCTTTTCTGATGGTTGCCACTGTTGATTCTGAATTCAGGAGTTGCAGTGGTTTGGGAATAGTGTGGTCAGTTTGTCCAAAAAAAATACCTTTTCGCTGCATTCTGGGCAGAAAGACTCATTTGGTAATAAAATAAACAATCCTAACCCAAGTCAAAGATCATACATGTACAATCAAAATTCGTTCAGCCGTCAAGGTGTGAAAAACGAACAGACAGGCAATAGCTATCCATATACATGCGTACGGATTTAACCGACAGTTCTGTTTGACAGTGTCTAAGGGTCAAAACTGCCAATCTATTGCAGAAATAGCACACATTCACCCGTATGCCTGCCTGCTGCCCGTGGTCAAAACCAACGATTCGTACATGGGTAGTAGTATTATGTATTCTGTGACATGGGCAGAAATAACCGAGTATTTAATAACACGCGTGTGTGTAGACCATGATTGTGGAGTCTACTTTTTTGAGTGTCATAATTAGTGCAAAATGTAAAAATGGAAATACTTAGTATCGGTGTGAAATTCAGTGGTGCAAAAGTGTAATTAAACTCCGCTTTTCCATCGTTTTTAGGGTTCCGTAGTCAACAAGGAACCCTTATAGTTTCGCCATGTCCGTCCGTCCGTCTGTCCGCAGCTCAGAGACGCACAGTACTAGAGAGCTGTAATTTGGTGTAAATATACGGATTTGTTGTGCCAAAAAAGTGGTAAAATAAAATCTCGTAAAATATTTTTTTTTAGGGTACCTCCAGTACTTACACGTAAAGTGAGGATTTTTTTTTTCTCGCGTACCCCTTAGTGTGGGGTATCATTAAATAGGTATTTAAAAAATAATGATAGTTTCCGTTAACAATTTTTTGATAAAAAAATTCGTTTGTGAAATATTAAGCTTTAAAGTGCTAAATTTTGCTCGATTCGAGTGTCCCCCCCCTCTACCAGCTAAACGGTTATGTTTGGGGGTGTGAAAAAATTCACAATAGTAGTATATATAACGAAGTTTAAAAGAAAATTATCATGACTAAGTAGGCTTTACAACTTTATGAGTAATAGTCGACCAACTTATAAAATGTACTTGGACATCATATTTTCTAAACAAAATGTATCGGAGACAACTGCAAATGTAAGTTTGTCAACTTTATTTTTACAGCTTTTATAGGTATTATTTTTGAGGATAGGTAGGTTTTTATCGTCAACTATTTTTAATCAAAAAAAGGAGGAGGTTCTAAATTCGTCGTAATCTTTATTCTTATGTATTTTCCCCGATTTCTCAAAGACTCCTGGACCGATTTTGAAAATTCTTCTTTTTAAAATTAAATTCAGCGAATCAATTTAGTTAGTTTGCATAAGTATTTTGATGGGCAACTACGGAACCCTACACTGTGCGTGGCCCGACACGCACTTGGCCGGTTTTTTAATTAAAAGAATTCCGATTATTCCTTTTACAACATAGTTATTGAATAGATTTTTAAATATTTCTCAAAAAAAAAACAGAAAAAAGCGTTTTAATCCATATTTATCTTATTATTTATTATCCATATTCATTTTCTAAATAAAAACACTTAGTCATAAAATAACAATAATATGTTTATGTATTTAATTACATAAATTAAATGAATAAGAAACAAAAGGAAATAATAATACAAAACGAATTCATTGCGGTTTGTTCTGTTGTGGTCAGCGGGAACAGATATTTTGGTCTACTTACGTCGGGAAAGATGCATTAAATTATATTTTAAAATCGGCTTTGAAATATGAATGCGGCGGCCTTAATACATTAATAAAATATAAAAAAACGGTTTATATTTTCAGTTTTTTTTTTTTTGTTCAATTAAATTCTCTGTCAATCATGCCTTTGGCAAAGTGAGTTAGGGGTCACTGCTGCACAGTATGTTGCAGGTTCGATCCTCGCAAACTTAAAAACTCGTCCAAGACTTCTCCAATACTACCTAAACACAAAATACAAGAACTGAGGCCTTACCCCGAGCTCTTCAATCTTCATGCGATCCAGTTTAGGCTGTGGGAAAGAGACAGAACTATACAAGTTATCTAGCGCCATCTCTTTCCCACAGTCTAGGATCGCGTTAAGAGCTCGTGGTAAGGCCTTTGGCTTGCAAGAAGCCGTCTTCAACCGTAAAGGCGTTGTGGGTCAGCGATAGACTGCTGCGCTACCTGTCGCGGGTTCTAATATTTGTATTACTACAAGTAACAACAAGACAGTAGATAACAAGACTACAAGTAGTTTTTTCAGGTCTGGGTGTTAGTGTATATGAAAGAAACAAAGCTAAGGCTTTTTTTATCGTGGTAAAAGCATCAAATGAGTCCTCTCCCACCTAGGGTGGTCGTGGATTCGCCTTATCAGGTAGATAACTGTGACTCTGATGATGATGATGATGATGGGACTCCCTTTTCCGCACTTAGACTCTCATTCGGTCCGTTGTGCGTGGGGATTCTGGCTAACAGAGCCAGCCTAGCTCCACCCAAAAGCACAGAAGCTTCCTGGGAGTTTCACAGGCTTCGCGGAGCGACCTCACTGTTCCTAGGATTTCTTCACGTTGAGAGGCCAAGGCCACGCATTCCAGGATAACGTGGGCGGCTGATTCCTCGGCGTCAAGGCATCCCCTGCAAAGGAGACTGTCTGTGGCACCTATGTTAAAAAGATGTTTATTAAGTGTGTTATGGCCCGTAACTGTTCCTATGATTATTCTAAGGTTATTCTTGCTCATGCTGAGGAGTTTTTTGGTTAATCGTGGGTGTACCATCGGTAGAGCCAATTTGGACTGTCTACAGTCTGTTGCCCTGTGACTGTGACCCTGAAAGAGCTATGAAAGGAACGCCGTGGATTTTAGTCAGTATGAGTTTGACAGTCCTTCCCGTTTCGGCCCTAGGGGTTTCACTTGATGACGATATCACAAAAAAAAAATATGTAAAGATTTTTTCAGTTCGATCCCCCATTAAGAGGATCGTCTACCGAGCGCTCGTCAATCCTCCCCTTAATGTTATCCTATCTCAATGATTATTTAGAATGCTTCTGACACAGTAAAGAACTAGGTTTACAGGTTTTCTTTTTAACCGACTTCAAAAAAAGGAGGAGGTTCTCAATTCGTCGGAATCTTTTTTTTTTTTTA
The DNA here is from genome assembly GCA_036375495.1 of Agrotis segetum. Classification (NCBI taxonomy): domain Eukaryota; kingdom Metazoa; phylum Arthropoda; class Insecta; order Lepidoptera; family Noctuidae; genus Agrotis; species Agrotis segetum. The sequence continues at coordinate 360,126 of JAQSVV010000031.1, forward strand.
TGTATGTTCCCCGATTTCTCGAAGACGCCTGGACCGATTTGGATTTTTTTTCTTTTGTTTGAAAGGGTATACTTTCCAGTTGGTCCCATGATCACCAGGTCAGGATCTGATGATGGGATCCTAGGGAAATCGAGGGCAACCTTCAAATTTTATAGGCACATAGTACCATTTTCATATATTTTCTAAAGCTGTTCAAGTATTTGCATCTGATAATCATCATCTCAGGTGGATGACCTGATGATGGAAGGTACAACTCCTTAACAGTAAGGAGTAGGCATCGATTGATTTACTTTGTGTTCGCATATCTCCGGAACTACAAGTCCGATTTAAGTAATTCTTTTTTTGTTGTACTAGGTATCATTTAACTTAGAGAATACTGCAAGTTTCATCAAAATCGGTTTAGTAATTTTTGAGATATGGAATTTTATTAGCTTAATGTGTACATGAGTGATGTAAGTACTGGTGCGAAGGATTACAAAATTATAGTGCACATGTAAGAGAATAATGTTCTTGACAAGAATTCGGGTTGAATATTTAAACTAAAAACAGTAAAATAAAAACTTTTTCAAAAAAAATGTAACCGCCTTCAAAAACAACCACAAAAAAGTGTAAAATAATCTACAAAATAACTTTTTTTTCGGAAGTCGGTGGCTAAAAAGACAATGAAAAGAAAAAAAACAAAGGCACCGACTTCCGAAAAAAAAGTTATTTTGTAGATTATTTTACACTTTTTTGTGGTTGTTTTTGAAGGCGGTTACATTTTTTTTGAAAAAGTTTTTATTTTACTCTTTTTTTTTCAAAAGTAACTCTTAGACGCCTGTAACTTTCTAACTATTATAAATTTTGAAAAAAAGAAAACCTATAAACCTCGACTTTTACTGTGTAGGAAGCATTCTAAAAAATCATTGAGACAGGATAACATTTAGGGGCAGGAAAACATTTTCTCTTTTAGTATGGACGAGCACTCGGTAGACGATCCTCTTAAAACCAAAAAAACTTGAGAGGTGTCAAGGGACACCCGGATGGAACGAAGTTACGGTATACACTCAACAAAAATAATCGTCGCGACTCCACTCCGCTCCGCTCTGCTCAGCTAATCTCCGCTCCGCTCCACTCCACTCCGCTCCGTTCCACTCCACTCCACTCTCTAGCACCCTATCGCAACGCGCGATAAGGAACTTCGTTCCAAAAAGTGTCGTGACAACTTTTCGTAAGAATTTTTTCCGTCTAGCCCCCGCGTCTTTTCACAACGCGCGGTAAGGAACTTCGTTCCAAAAAGAACCTTTTATTATACCTACATGTGTTGTAGACACGTCAATCTTCTATTTTGAGAATACTGGCGCCATAATAATATGACGTCACATTTATGAACTTTTTATCTTCTTCGTTTAAGATAACGGGAGAGAACCGCATGCGCAGATAAGTGCAAGTAATTGGCGGCTATTATGTTATGTTATATGTTTGAGGTCAAATGCGGTCAGTGTGTGATACCGTCGGGACAGGGGGATTCCTTTTTGAAGTACCGAGAGTTAGAGCTAATGGATGAGGTTATTTAAGGGCGTATCCTCACCGCGAGCATTCACCTACAGTAATTTAAAGTTACAGATTCGAACATTCGAAAACAATAGAGCTTCAAATTTCGCACTTCTATGTTACAATAGCGGTTCCCGGCTTCTTCTACTGTAGAACTGTAGATTTTTGGTATAAAACAAGAATAAAAAGTCCCATTATTTCTACTTTTTCGACAATAGAACTATTGAGAAAGAAAATCCTTTATTGTACCGTAGAACTGTTTAGTAGAACAAGTGCGAACAAAAGTCAGTCGGGGTACTTTTTAGACCTGCTGACTGAGGGCCAAACCCAAACGCACTATAAACCACTTCACAAATCTAGGTTTTCAAAAACATAACTCTATTATAATGCTACTTTTCCCCTTTTTTCGAAAAGCATGAAAATCATGATCGGCTTTTACTTTTTTCCAACGTATCAAAGAGCATATAAAACCTCTTTTCCCTGCCCTCTTTCCTCTTTCCCCTCTCCTTATCGAACCAATACTTTACAAAGGACGATCCTCCCAACATTTGCCGTTATGAGGAACTTTTCTATAGAAAGTCCATTTTGCAACAAATTAATGGTACCATCCTTACATCACACCATTCCCCCACATTATCGCAAAAAGAAACATTTAAGCCTTTTTCTTTGACTAAAAGCTTGTATAAAAATATCTATGGGAAAACCATTTTACATTGACCTTTTAAAATTATTTACAAAGACTCTTTGATATAAAAATAGAGTTGGATTTAGGTTACACTAAAGTCCAATTTACACTGGACGATTTCAATATCGCACTAAATAAAAAAAAACCTTAACGTCACGATAAAAATCCTCAACAAAGCCAAAAAGGTCTGCGATTTTACGAACGTTTACACTGCGAATGTGACCCTTATTGCATAGAAATAAGGGTCATGTAAAAATGTTATGTAAGCCAAAATAAGTGAATAGTACAGGAGTCAGATCGGATTTTATTACGTGAAGAGGATTTTCCTTGTATTTGCTTTGTGAGCAAAAAGGATGATTTTTTTGTCATTTTTGCTTTTTCTGAATGTATGTTAAAAGAACAAGTTTCAGGTTAATAACCTGACAAAAAAACAACGTAGCATTCTCATCTAGGAAAGCATTGAAACTTCAACTTCCAACATTCCATCTAATAGCTGGCTTATTTGCTGATCTAGTTATGATTGATTTGCAGTCCGATTATTGAACATGCCCGGGTCAGGGCGTCGTGTTCGGGCTCATGCACACGACGCCGCACCGCGCAAACCACCGCACCACAATGCTGTGTATACATTCGCGACCGCGAGCCGTGCCGCCGCCAAAAATAAAACAATAGCGAATGGCGGCGTGGCGTATACACGTCACATAAAAGCGGCGCGTTGGTAGCGCGGTGGCGGCGCGGTGGCGGCGCGGTGGCGGCGCGGCGGCGGCGCGGCGGCGTCGTGTCCATAAGCACTTCCACGCGTGCCTCATAGAGCTGTCAGCAATTTGACGTGGCCCCCATAGAGGGCTACAGCCTGCCGGGGACGCGGGGATGTCTCATTAGGTAACTGTGACCCAGGAATGTAAAAAAAAATATCTCTAATCCAACACAAAAAATTGTATTACTAGCTAACTATCCATCTGTAGTAGTAGTTCTTGTATGAAAGATTAACAAATAAAGGAGTAGGTTCTCAATTCGATTTTTTTATGTAGGTAACAAGATTCGTTACATCGAAAATGAATACAAGTCTCGAGCAACAAGGAAACATAAATCTATAATTTAATATTGTCTTGAAAAACTCCCAAAGAAATAGTACAGTAAGCACATAAAGTTTATAATTACATGTCAACTGAACAAGAGTCTATGACAGTACTTTATTATGTTTTAAAACAAAGTTTTATAAGGAGATTCCTCGCGGATTCCAAGTATTTAAACTTTTGACTTTTAAGCTGTTTTTATAAGTGTATAATCTGAAGTCAAGTTAGATGAGGAAAATGCTGTTTAGTAAATAAGTACAATGGTGATTAGTGAATTCATGGTTATGATCGTTTAATAGACTTCAATAATAATATTTTTGATAAGATACACGTCTTCATTATTGAGCAGGTATTCCGGAGATATAAGTAACAAAATGAAAATGGTAATGCTTTTTAGTGGTAAGTAAAATTCTATTGCGAGCGAACTCGAACACATTTTTGATCTTCTGATTTAATACACTAGAGGCTTTACCAAATAGGCAATCGCAGTCATGCTCGACAAGGTCAAAGCTCAAACAATTTATATTATTATGTTTTTATTAATAAGTTTGCTACCGATTCGATAAACTTTGTTTTCAACCATATTTGGGGTCCTTTAGAATGTTCCATTTTTTTTAAACAAGTCTGATGTACTGTTTATAGTTTTTCATCATAATCCGCATGGTAATGGCTTTAAGAAAAAGTCAATTTTATGTAGGGGAACAGTGTTTAAGACCGACGCGGAACGAGGTATGATAGGAAATTACACACTTACGTCAAACTTAACACAATACTAACGTAGCGCAAGCGCCAACAGGACGCCATTTGTTAATGGCCGCTTGCGAATTATGTCCATGGCGTTTGCGCTACGTTAGTGTTGTGTTAAGTATGCCTTAAGAGTGTATGTCCCCATTATGTCTCGCGATCCCGTCTTAAACCCTGTTCCCCTATGTTCAAACAATGTACCTACGCATTAATAAAACTATTCTTTTTATCTTTTATGCTTTTAAAAGAAAGTTTTTTTTTAATAGTAGATTATGCACCGAGGGGCTAAAGTTGTGTCTTATGTCACGGGCGTCATATTGAATCTCGAGCGCAATGAAGGATTCGGGATTTAACTCCCGAGCGTAGCGAAGGAGTCAACGACGATATAATACTAGACTCGTAATAACAGGCGACCGATGTCTGCCAACACATTAGGCAAAAAAGTCTTATAACCGTCGTGACTCGCCAAGTTCGTATTAGTTTCGACCACTCCTGTGAGCTGTAAACACATCCGCGTGCTCTTGTAAAAAACCGAGAAAATTTAAATATCAATGGCCCCGTGTACAATACGTTTTTGTGATAAAAAAGCCAGACTTCTAGTTTCCTAAAAGACGGTATCACATTTCATCGGTAAGTTAATAGTTCCATAATCTAAATGAGATTAAATTTCTGACAAAATTTATCGGGGTTCAACTTATACTGGTCGTACTTGTATGCATGGCACATTCGAGGAGCGCGCGTTGATGTCTTTTATGATTGCGTCTCTTTCCTTTGAAAGTGATTTTTTTGCTATCTCTTTTCCTCGATTTTAAGTAAACATACTTAGAGATGTTCCAAAGCGTACAACCACTTCTGTTGTCGATAAAGCAAAAAAAAACCCTATTAACATTATTTATTTATGCAAAAATATTTTTTTAATATGTAATTAGAAATTACAACAGATACATCTGATAAATTGTGAAACTTTAATTTATTAATTTTAGATACCCACGCGATCTCGATTTAAAAAATAAATGGATAAGTGCAACCAGGCGAGAGAACTGGATCCTATCTACTTATTAAAAAAAAGACAAAATCTATTTTAAATTTAGTTTACAGTTGTCCACGACACGGATATGGTCGGTTATTGTTTTTTATTTTTCTTTCAAATAATATAAAAATCTTGAGCGGTAACAGAAAAAAATATAGATTAGCGTCACTTGAGATACAGCTTGGCAAATTAGAGTAGAAAACTGGAAGTCGCCACTGTACTCTCGCTACCAGCACTTTGAATGGTTTTTTTTCACTTATTCCGTTAGTTTTATAGGCACAATAATAAATCTAACAAACCTGCGTTCTTTGTTTACATCAAATATCAAATATTTTAAAACGTTGTCAGCAAACAAAAAGGTTAGTTCCGTTTCAAGACGTTCTGGCCAAGCTGTAGGTAATACTATGTTAAATGTTTTTTTATACGCTTCACCCAAATATGCATAAAAATAAACACAGTCTGTTCAGGGGGTGATTTTCTACGGATAATACATTTTATTCTAATATTTTATTTCATCTTCTTACTTTCTTCTTACTTCCTTTTTACTTGTAAAAATATTATATTATCTCTCTATACACCGTGACTTTTTAGTCGTCTTACAAAAGCAGCTCAGTTCATGTAACCAATGACTAGAACACGTTTATAATATAAAAATTGGTATCTAAGAGATTCGAAAATTTTTAAAATAAAATTTAATTCGTTATTTTGACGCAAGGTTTAGATACAAACACCCTTGTCTCATAGAAAATGGAAATGGAATGATCTGCCCGACTATTGCACTGGGTAGGTATACTTTACAGCTTGATACGTAAACATTTTAACAGGGTGTTTCATATTTCTAATGAACCTATTTATTAAAAATAAAAATTATTATTAACGATTAAAGAAAAAATAACTTGCCTAGAGGTATTTTAGGTCGGATACATTAAGTGGACCCTTTTTGTAAGACGACTAAAAAGTCACGGTGTATGCTATGCGATGACAGTAGCTCCCACACCATCGAAATTTATAAGATCTGTTAATTCATGTCAATACGAAATGTGATAAACATTTCGGCTTCCTTTTCATAAAAAATAAATAAAACTAAAAAATTACGTCACTCCCGAGGGTCCCGAGTTAGCTCACAACTCTAAAATATCGCGCTGCATTCAATTTGATAAGCCCCACCTATACTTACTCTATGGGCCTCACCAAAGACCTCGAACATTTAGCTTATAATAATTACGGGAACAATTTTAAAACATTGTTTTTATTCATTTTTACATTTTACCTACATGATTCAATCTTAATTAGAGTTAAGTATGTTAAGACATGTTTTATTAAATACAATTAAAAATTATCGATACTTTCTTGTTTGAATTAACACTGTCCCATCCCTAGTGACATGCACTGACGGCGCATTGACCTTGAGTTAGCCAATCAGAACGCAGTACCCCGTCCCCCTCGCTTACGTAGTACCTCAGCAAGTTGGCAGAATAGTTTTGTTCGTTAGATCGTGCAATGAGTAGTCTAGTATTATATCGTCGTTGGAAGGAGTTAAGAGTTTAACTCACGAGCGAAGCGAGGGAGTTTAATACAAGAATCCTGAATGCAGCGAGGGATTCAAGCTAGCCCAAGGCAAAGACACCTTTAGCCCAGAGGAGGATACTCTACTTTTTACACCTACTGTGAGAAAATAATAGCCATAGTACGAAAAACAAAGTATTTATTAAATAAAAAAACAGTAAGAATAACATTTAGAACTAGTTATATAGACTAACATGGCAACGATATGAAGAAGCAATCGTTATGATTTTTTAGGAAATCGAGAATATCATCCACGCGTAGTAAGGGTTTCGAGAATAGCTTTCCTCTTTCTGGCACACTAAATCAGACTTGGCTGTATGGGCTCAGCTCCCTTTGCCTGCCCCAAAGAGGGACGAAAAGAACCAAAAAAAAAAAAAAAATCTAGGCTGCATGGGCTAGATAGATCCCTTTGTCTTAACAAAAGGGAAAAGAAAATTAAAAAAAATAATCTTTCTGGCACCAAAGGGTGTTTGTTGTTTATAAACATATTCCAAATTCAAATCACATTATTGACCAGCGGGTAATAATGAAATCCAGTACAACATTATTGACCGGCTGTGCCCTCGGCCACTAATGACTCACTTTAGGTTAAGGTTGCTTGACATATAATTAGACATTTTCGAGCAGGTGGTGTGAAAAATATATTTTAGTGTGCAGTGTGGAGTTCGAGTGTACTTTTTTTTATTTTTTGTCGCCACAATGACAGTACCAAAAATACACTCTAACTCCCTGCCTATAACCTTGTACACTTTCGTCTATTGAAATCAGGAAAGGGCCAAAAGGTCCCAAAGTATAGGGCTATTTATTTTGATCTCAAGTGACATTCCCCAAATCGGTCGCCGGAATGTGAAAATTTTTAGCCCTCCGCACTTTGCAATGGAGGGTATAAATTGTTTCTTACAACGGACCAGGGTTAAAAGATTAGAAATAATTCTATGTTCTACACCTTTTTCGTGTTTAGATTGATTCATTTGGGAGAAAATAATTCGGATTTAATGGGGATCTCGTTTAAAGGGGATTAAAGGATTATTTGGGAGCTCTTGGCTAAATAATTACAGCTGCACAGGCTGATCTTCCGGGCTAGGTCGCGCTTGTTGAGGTTAGACTTTGGATGGGTGACCATCTGTCATAGCGAGTTTTCTCCGAAAAGCCGTTGGTCCCGGCTGACTGGCCTGTTGGTCGTTATTGTGATCGTTGTGGAATATTATTTATATTAGTTTGTAGATCTTTGACAGTTGTTATTATTTGTAAGAAAGTCTGACAACCAGAATTACCGTAAGGTATTGTATTACCCAGTTACTGAGTTATAGGGAGTCGCTCCATGTAAAATACTGTTATTCAGCTGGATCTATGGTTCGACTGGAAGCCGACTAAACAGAAATATTCTGCTATTTGTTAGTTTCGTGTCCCGGGAAGTTTAGATTAAATTGAACAGAGACATAGGAGAAGTCCAATATTAGATTAATAGAAAAGTTATCACCACTTGTATCAATAAATAAATAATAAAGTAAATTCTCTAATTTTAAAAGTAATTTAAGTATCACAATATATTATATTATCATCATCTGCCTGCCTTTTCCCAACTATATTGGGGTAGGCTTCCAGTCAAACCAGATTCAGCTGGATATTAGTATTTTACATGGAGCGTCTGGACTCTTTAGGACTCAATTGATGATTTCACCCCGTTAAAAAAAAAAACATAATTTGTAAGTAAATTCAAATTTCTTTGTCATTTGTACGAATTGCCACCAAATCCAGGTAGCACCCTCGCCTAGCACAACTTAACCCTTTAAATAGACCTCTTCACGCGAAAGAGGGACTGTTAAAAAGCCACCAAGCCCCTCATAAATAACAAAGCATATGGTTTAAATTAAGGATGTTACTGAGACTTCGATACCGAAAAGTTGGAATACCGATTAATACCTGCGACTTCGGTACCGATATTCGTGAGAAACGAGAATACGGCCCGCCTAACCGTACGCGGTCACGGTCACAGAAGACTATAGATGCCTGCAAAACCCGAGGTATCGCCTGCACGTTCGTCAACAAACATTGGAGTTCGATCGAAGCGCAGAATGATAATGTAACGAAGTTTTTGTTTAGTAAATACATCTAGCTCTTGCCTGCGGTTTCGTTTGCCCCTTCTTCCCATATGATATCTACAGAGTCACTTCTATCGCTCGTAGGCACCAAAATTCAACAAGATCTCATTAACCGACTTCTGCATAGGACTTTTGGAATGCTCTTTTAATTGCATCTAGATTTTTATTCAAATTTTTAATCAAAGAGAGTAATTCTTATTTCAATTTTTTTAGACTTGACCTTATCATCTCTACTTGTCACAAACACCTATTTCGGTTCCGACTTCGGTGCCGATAAACGACCTCTGTCCCATCACTAGTTTAAATAGCAAAACTTCCAACTAACAGTCACAAACAGTCCTTCCGGACTTTTATTGAGAGAAACAATTCAAATTGGAACGTAAATTACAGCCGCTTTCAATTTAAATGACCTTTTAGACGATTAACTGAAGCCTTTTAGGGTTAGGGGTGTGCCTAATGCTGTAATATGTTTTGTGATGAGGATTTTTCATTTTTAGTGTTATTTTCAGGTTCTGGGTTAAGTTAAAAGGGCCATTTATCAGTGTAAGGGGCTTGTGTATGTCATGTACATGAGTAATCTGTCACGGGGTCTTGGATAGTCTTTTTGTGGTTGGTTATAACACCAAATGAGGCTCATAGCCTTTTTTTATCGTGGCAAAATCATCAAATGACTGCTCCCGCCCAAAGCCAGACTGTAGAGACTGTCAGACTCGTACTGACTAAAATCCATTGCCACGGTTACCTGATGAAACAGTCTCGCGACCCCGGCAAGCTTTGGCCCTCTAAGGGCGGCCCCGTCAGGTTGCTGAAAGCTCTTTGAGATGCGCGTGGAACACGACCCGGCCATGGTCCATGATTGGACGTCGCCGCCTACATGCCCGCAACTTCAGTGCCCGCCTGAAGCTGTGCCCAGGCCGTAAGGGGGAGGCCTATGTTCAGCAGTGGACGTGTTCGGGCTGTTGATGATGACCCACAGTAGTGGATGGCGGCAGCTGCTAAACATCCCAGTCCCACACCGTTCTATTTCGTATCGTCATAATTATGTTTGTATTATTGTTCTGGCTGCTGCAAACACCTCAACCCGCCGCTCGCAGTAGCAATTCGTTCAGAGAAAACCGCGCGTTTTGGTCATTGGCGGCGCCTCGTGGCATGGTGCTAGTCTCGAGAATTCTAATAAAGTAAGGAAATTTACTAATTAAATAATTATTTTATTATAATTATTTTTTTATTGGATTGTTCATTTATCGGGGCAGGCTACCCTATGCCTGCAGGCTAATAGACAGTATAGACTTCTTAACATCATGCAGCACGCTACAGAAAAACAGGATCCGAGCAGTGGGGAAAAGCTGGTTTATAATAAGCACAATGTAGATTTGTCGTAAAGAGTCTTTTTCTATTACTTCTTTGATCGCTAGGGACGTCCACATAATAGACATTTAATACTACACTACATGGCAAAGTAATTTTGTGCTGTTCTAGTCTTTGTAACATAATATATTTTCATTTCAGTAAAAACAGAAAATAACATCTGTCCGTGTATTTTTTTTTATTTGCAGTGTTTGCTCTTGGCTTGAATCTATCTCGGAATTAAAGATTTTTTAACCTTCCAAAACATACGTGTCCTGTAAGGACCTGCGAGGAAGGTGGTCGTCGTGGCGCCTCCCCAACCACTCCTCAAAGAGGGGTCTAACCGTCGGCATCGGACATCGGAAAATCATACTAATTTCCAGGTAGTAACTCTCATTTTCTATTACATCTTTGAACAAATCAATATTTGAAAAATATGACTTTGTGTTCGAAATTCAATACTACATGACTCATCACTATCGCAGTCAGTCCTAGTCACCTTTATTCTAAACTAGCTGTTGCCAGCAGCTTCACCCGCTACAACTCGGAAATGATCCCACGGGAACATAAAATCGAGATAAAAACTATCCTATGTGTTAATCCAGGTTATAAACTATCTGTGTACCAAATTTTAGCCAAATCCGTTCAGTGGTTTTTGCACGAAAGAGTAACTAACAAACATACCTACATACACGTATACATACATCCTCACAAACTTTCGCATTTATAATATTAGTAGAATTCATCGACCCATCTACACTCGCGAGCAAAAGTCACACTCTCCAATTTCGCTCGATCTTGACTACTTATTAAGAAGGTCAAGAGTAATAATAGTACCATTTTAAAGGTTAAACTGTGAACTTTAAATTGATACCAAATTCATTAAAAGCACGCCATTATTAAAGGAGCTATTCCGAATTAATTTCAAGTAAGAGATTCAATACTTTTGCTGGCTACAAGGGGGCAGCCCACACGACGCTAAAACCCCGATAAGTGCTCTGATTTTTTCCACTGTATATCTTTTAACTGCCTCCGGGCGTCCCTGTACAAAGCATAGCTACAAGATTAGTGAAAACCTTCACTCCGGGTAATGGACCGCCGTTTAAAAAGCTACGGTACCTACCTACCAGTACCTACAGTCCTTATTTAGTTGTGTTACCTGTGACTTGCAATTGAAACGCAACCTTAGGAAGATGAGAATAAAACTCCCTTTTGGTTTTGAATCAACAGCTGCCTTCAACAGTATCCACAGCCCGAAACGGAAGCTTTTTGAAACGAACCCTTTACGGAAATCTAAGCAGGGAATTCACTTTTCGGACTTGGCCGCGGGCAAGTGTAGGAATGTGGCAGTCAGTCTGGAAGACTTGCCTGTTGAAAGACCGAACGATCTTATTTTAATTGCGCGGGCAGATGTCCATAAGGGAATAGTGGAGGTGTTGTATAATGGGGACACACACACTTAAGAGCAAACAAGTCAACATTTTTTCCATAGAAACTTCGTTGGGGTTTTACTCCACTATTTGACAAGGTACCTACATCCAAAGTTAAACATGGTGTCGTTTTGTCTCATTATAAATTTTGTCTGTACGGAAGCAGAATTGTAAAATATGAAACCTTTAAAAAGTTACGAGCTTCTAAAGATTCATTTTTTTTGCTAATTTTAACACAACTTTGGGCGTAAATTTGAAATAAAAGAAGCATCAATTTCCAAAACGAAGCCTGTACCGACACAGCAAATTTATCGAAGAATTTAGTAAATGTTACTTGAAATTGATTGATGCAGTGGTTGTTTCATAAAACCCCAAATTCCAAAGGCCTTTTTGTACTTTATCACGTGCGCCTTTTACTCGTGAAATATCGTGCATCTCACTGCCTTCGGTGCGGTGCGGGAGGATGACACGCACGCACACATGCATACTATGAACGGCGCCGCGCCCGGCTGTCTCCGTATGACGTGTACGTTGACAACCTATAATATAATATCTATGCTTTACGATAATACTCTTTTGAACCTGGCTTGAATTTCTGATTTCGATTAAGCCGATACTACACAGGTCAATTTCGGTTCAATATTGCTTTCCATTCCATTGCTTCAATGGCATTGACGCATCTAAACACATTTCAATTTGATTGTCTAATATCATTGAAAGTTTAGATTTTTAATTGCCTTTCAATGGAATGGAACCAATATTGATCAATCGAAATGTCGGTTGAAACATGTAAACACGAACATTGCACAATGACCAATCCGCGAACGGCAGCGAAGGAATCGGACGTATAGGATTGTGTAGTTTCTAGCGTGCGCTAATGTTTATAGTTTTGTTTGTTATGTTCCTCATTTTCTGGAACTTTTTCAAAAATGTGAGTGTTTGTGGAATACCAAATCCAACTATAATACTTGTGACGCTCCTATGGTCGTTCTTCGCTAAATACACGGACGTACCCACCAACGCCGAGTTTTTTTTTATTTAGCTCATTCATTGAATACAAATTAGGGAAACACCTGCACGCACGACTTGACGACGCGACATCGCTAGGCAAATGAACATTGAATGTCTTGTTGACTGTTTTGTTTGTAAATAGGAAATATGTGCAATGTTCAATGTTCAATGATTTTCAACAAAATTGCTGTCAATTTGAACCGTGTAATATCGCCTTTAGACCTACATTATCTGTTTGACTTGAAATTGTTTGGACTCTGAATTATTATAAATTGGAAATATTGGAATAGCTTTGAATGAACTTTAGTGCCAGTAAGATTGTGTTGGTTCATTGTAGAACACTTGTAAACAAATTAAAATCAACAATGGGTAAGTCATATAATATGTTACAACCAATCTCTAGGTACCTATTTGATGATCTTTTATGACGCGGTAAAATCTAGTAGTATAGTTCAATGGGTCATCAAATGAGATCTCCCACCCCGGGCAGGGACTGTCAGTATTTTACTAATCAAAATCCACGATGTCCTTCAATAGCACTTTACGTTCCGGGGTCACTGTTACCTAATAAGACTGTCCCGCGGGGGCGGGGCAGCGAAGCCGAGTTCGTTTGTTGTAGGAATACCAAGGCGAAATATGCGGTTAGTGGGGCAAGCGCAATGTCTGAGTCGGGGGACTTATCGAATTACCGTGACTCTGGAACGTAAAGGGTCAACTATTGAAGTACACCGCAATAGGCGTACCTATTATTTTATCTTGCTTGCTAGTATCTATAGGTACTTATGCAACATTATTTTTAGTATAACCTGAATAGCTATAGTTTGTTCAAAATCAGTATTCTAAGTAAAAAAAAAATATTTAACGAAAAACAAAAAACCCGACTGCGTTAAAAAAAAAAAACTAAAAAGAAAGAAACAAGCCCGGTAGTTAAGAATTCACTCATTCACACTCACAGTCGGGGCCCATTCAAATTATACCAATCAAATCTTCCCAAGGGGCCCCGACTGTGAGTGTGAATGAGTGAATTCTTAACTACCGGGCTTGTTTCTTTCTTTTTAGTTTTTTTTTTAACGCAGTCGGGTTTTTTGTTTTTCGTTAAATTTTTTTTTTATTTCATACTTTTTAGTTACTGTTCAGAGAATTATTGTTTTGTTAAACAACTTTAAATCGTTATATATCCTAAACTTTTATTTAAAATGAAAAATGATAAAGGGAACCTTAAGATGATTTTAAAATACCTATTCAACGATACCCCACATGACATAGTTCATCGACATTTTTTTTTTCATTTTGACAATATGGCGTCTAGTTGTCACTGTGGTGAATTTTGATTACTGTCATGTCCTTAGTGACACTCGCAAGGTTAAGACGAATCGATTGACGTAAGAATTATCAAAATCGGCCCACGCATTTGGTCTCTAGAACGCCACATAGAAACAAACATACATACATACATACATACATACATAGACTGATAAACACATTACCCTCCTTTGCGTCGCGCAGTCGGGTAAAAAGGTTCGAACACGGCCTCGTGTTGCGTCGCTCGGTACCTACTCGCCACGTGCTTCGAACTCGGGTCCGAGTTCGCATGCCCGAGGGTTGTCACATTACATTTTGCCACAGTAAAAGTTATTATTTTTTATTTCAACTTGTTTCGTTCGATAAAAATTGTTAAATGTCTGCATTTTTAGAAGCTTTACAAGTCAATAAAAGACCTAAAAATCATATGATACTAATAAATTAAGCACCTAGACACATTTCTTTCATAAAAAAAATATTTTAGTGTTTAGGTTTTTTATATCGCTGTTATTTTTATGAAACAGATACAAAAGATTGGCGCAAAATTAAGAGAGCATTGAGTGCATGGGTCATGAATAGTGATGTGCCTGATGGCAATATTCCCACTGCCGGCAATATTCCCAATATTGCCACTGCCGGTAAAATACCAAAATTGCCGGCAACTTTGGCAATATTGCCAATGTTGCCAGTCAAATAACACCAGTATATTTTATTATTTACTGCAGGTACAGTTTATATAACTGTAGATAATGCGTTGCGGCATCAAGTCCGCCTTATAAAACTACTAAGTTGTTACTCTAAACGGTGATTTACTAATTATGTAAGAATTACCGAAATAAGTGTATTAAATAATGTTATTTTTGTTGATTATTTGTAGTTTTGATATACCTAGATTTAGACTTTTTTGTTTCCTTATTGTATAGGTTCTTATACTCGTTGTTTTTGTTATGTGATTTTACATGAAAAACTAGTAGCCCACTCAACGAACTGTTATAGAGGGAAATTGTTAAAACACGATTTTGGACTACGTTACTTTGTTTGAGCTAGTTAGGAGGTGAATATAATTATCAAAAGTCGCCGCCACTAGCCCTTGAGCTGTGGGTTAGGGGGGTTTAAAGGTTCCATTTTTTGGTTTTTCGCTTACATCTTGGACTTGGACCTTTGGGGCTTTTGATATGTACACCTCTAACTAGTCCAAACAAAAACCAGAGTTACGTAGTAAAAAATGAGTTCCTAGAATTACCCTTTATGCTTTGAGCATTCGTTGACTAGATTAAACTTCAAAATAAAAGAAATTATTCGAATTTATACCTTTTTGTTCAATATTTATTAAATATACAACGATCGTCATCGTCTTATCTTAAAATGTATGTGTAATTTCTTATATTCACTGACGTGTGCGGCAACAATGGGCAATATTGCCGGTAAAATACCGGGAATATTGCCAAATATTTCCGGCAATTTTGGCAATTTTTCCCAAAACAATGTTTTTTTTGTATATAATGTAGGTCATGGTCCGTAAATGCTAATTTTAAGTGTGTTAAATAGTTTTCGCACTCAGTTTGACTTAAAATTAAGCAATATTCCCAAATATTTCCACTCGCGGCAATATTGCCGGCAATGTTTCCACCTATATTCCCACCTTGGGCAATATTCCCGGCAACGGCACATCTCTAGTCATGAATAAAGAAAATATTGCTCCTTTATTTGATACGTCTCCACCGTAAGGTTTATTTGAGTGTATATTATAAAAAATGATTTTGTTGGTGCGTAGTTTTGCTTGATAATTTACAGTGGCGGCCTTAGGGGGGGGCGAACCGGGCACCCGCCCGGGGCCTCGCGCTTGCAGGGGGCCTCGCGCAACAGACCAAGCAAAAGAAAAACTAGTAATTTTTATTAATTAAATACTTTTGATTTTTATTAATTAATTAGTTATGTTATTGCCTTAACGAGTAGTTAGGCTACTCATTAAGGCTACAACAATCGTAACGGCAAAATAAATAAGATTTTAGTTTTAGAAAAAGTCAAACCATCTATTTTTTTTAGGGTTCCGTAGTCAACAAGGAACCCTTATAGTTTCGCCATGTCCGTCCGTCCGTCCGTCCGCAGTTTAGCTCAGAGACGCACAGTACTAGAGAGCTGTAATTTGGTGTAAATATACGGATTTGTTGTGCCGAAAAAGTGGTAAAATAAAATCTCGTAAAATATTTTTTTTTAGGGTACCTCCAGTACTTACACGTAAAGTGAGGATTTTTTTTTTCTCGCCTACCCCATAGTGTGGGGTATCATTAAATAGGCCTTTAAAAAATAATGATAGTTTCCATTGACAATTTTTTGATAAAAAAATTTGTTTGTGAAATATTAAGCTTTAAAGTGTATGATGAATGTAAGCGTTAAATAGTAGTATGGGTCATTTCACGCAGGCATTTCCTTTACTAATTTCGGTGGGATGGCAATTTCGGTGACTGTCTTATTTTCAAAACAACTACAGTTGTTTATTTCATACTAAGAATGCTAATGTGTTCCAAAATAAAAAAAGTTTTTTTTTACATCCAAAAACCTACAAATAAAAAAATACACCGAAATTAGTCAAAATTGACCCTGCGTGAAATGACCCGTATATATAACGAAGTTTAAAAGAAAATTATCATGACTAAGTAGGCTTTACAACTTTACGAGTAATAGTCGACCAACTTATAAAATGTACTTGGAATCATATTTTCTTAAACAAAATGTATCGGAGACAACTGCAAATGTAAGTTTGTCAACTTTATTTTTACAGCTTTTATAGGTATGTTTTTTGGGGATAGGTAGGTTTTTATCGTCAACTATTTTTAACTAAATTCAAAAAAAGGAGGAGGTTCTAAATTCGTTGTAATCTTTTTTCTTATGTATTTTCCCCGATTTCTCAAAGACTCCTGGACCGATTTTGAAAATTCTTCTTTTAAAATTAAATTCAGCGAATCAGTTTAGTTAGTTCGCATAAGTATTTTGATGGACAACTACGGAACCCTACACTGTGCGTGGCCCGACACGCACTTGGCCGGTTTTTTTAAATTTACCATCTCTGATCATCTCAGTGTCAATCAACATTTATAATTTTGTAAAAGTATTTATTTAGTACAATAATTTTGTCACCTGAACGTACGGCTAGTTTAGTTTAATCCGGTAGTTCAGACTTGTTTATGATGTTGGCTCAATCAGTGACGTAGCGAGACTGAATCTTGGAGGACAAGAACCATCTGCGATGCTCTTTTTTTTTGATGGAGGATGAAAAATATCGCGCGGATTTGTGATTTTTTTTAAACCCGTCGTGTGGGTCACTGTGTGCGAGGCCTCTTTTTTTTTGATGACTTGATGAAAACATCGCTTTGCGAGGCCTCTTTGCCTCTTTCTGTTCACAGTTAGAATTAAAAAGTAAACAAGTTATCATGCAACTACGTGAACTACGGGGCCTCGCGCGAGAAGCCGAATTGCTAGACCTAAATAATTATGATCGTCGGCGCCATCAGCTTTGGCTCTATCAGTTCTCAGTTAGAAATAGTAGTAGAAGTTAAATTATACTGCTTTACTGAGAGGTAACAAAGTTGAGATTGCCGTTGTCTATTTTATTTTATTAAATCTCTAAGCGCGAGGCCCCATCAGGCTAGCTAGGGTCTGCAAAGCCACGCACCTACGTACGCCAGTGGGCCCAATGAATAATCAAAGTTCGAGACCTCATACACCGAACGTTACTTTGTAAAAAAAAAAAACGTTCATTTTGATAATTTTGCGTTTATGACCGTAAAGGACTAGTTGTTGATAACAAACTTTTCAGAGCGGTTTCAAAGATGTCTTTTGCTACAATATGAGAACCGATTTTTATCTGTAGTGTAGACCCAGTAATTTCAGAGTTGAGCTTTTCAATATTTATATTTTTTTCGCAAAACATTAGAGTTGGGATGTCTTAGTTTGTGACTTTTTGAAAAAATGTTGGGAGCATTTATCTCGGAGACTATTAGGTTTAGTTTCTTTCATAAGAATTATCAAAACTTAAGAGACCATCCTAATAAATTCATGTTCTGGTTAGTTTAAAACAAACTCCGACTCGGTGGAAGCATGGCGGTCTACCGAAAAACAGCCCGCGGTTAACGCCAGTGCGTACGCGTCAACTAAGTTCTATTGATTAACAGTTTTGTGCCGCGGTTTTTACCCGCGAGCATTTTGTAGCAAATCACGGTTTTAAACTCAGTCGCGGGAAAAAACCACGGTGCAGCCGCTTGTATTAGTTTTCTAGGGGCACAAATTCTCGCCATTAAAAACTACAGCGGTTTAACCGTAGTGCGGCCTAAACTCCTTCAAAGTTCTTTTTCGAAAAAAGTTATAAAGTTGGAAAACATTCCAACTGAAGACATGATATCAGATACCGCCAAATTTGTTGTAAAAAAACGTTGATTTGAGATACTTTTGAAAAGCGCTAAATCGGAAGCTTTTGGCTCTACAGAAACCATTTTAGTCTCATATTGTAGAAAATTTCTTTTTAACTCTTTCAATTTAACTTTAAGGTAATAATCGCCAAAAAGGCAAACAAAGTCTGCAAAAATCAGAACTACTCCATTTTACGCAAACACGGATGTTTTAAAACTTAAATTACATTTATTATATAACTTTAGCATTTGTCCTCAAACATGACAACCAAACCTACTTTCGCATCACATACTTTTTATAAAGGGCAAGGGGCCTCGCAAAGACTTGCCGCCCGGGGCCTCGCAATGGCTAAGGCCGCCTCTGATAATTTAACCCTGAATCCATGTTTAGATCAACACGAAACGCATTGACATCGATTGATGATTGACATGTTAATGTAAACGAAGAACAGTTTAATTTCACGAAAGCTGAAGGAAGTCTGTAGTCAGCTGAATCAAGCCATAGATTCAGAAGGCAGTTCTCCTGGTCACAGCGCGTATTGTTAGAAGGTTTGTCTGTCTTCGATGTTGATGGGCTAGGTAGTTATTTTTCTTTGTTTTTATACATAGTTTTAATAAAAACTAATTCAAAGCCCAAAAATGTGTTCTTACTTTTTATTTTCAGTTTAATAAATAATCAACAAATATTTACGAAACAGTTTATTTTATTTGTTTTATTCAATAAATATAGTTATCTTAGCCGTATCCGGTAATAGCGATCCAGGTACTAATTTTCTTCTGTTTCTGTAAATAAAAACAAGTAATGCAAGGAACTTTCAGTAATCAACTTAGGTACAACCCTTGTAGCAATCTGCATTACTCGCTCTACGTTTTATAAACATGTTAAAAAAAACGTTTCATGACACACATGTCATATTATGTCACAATGTCATGACGTGATGACGGCGAGGCGGACGGTGTATGCATCGTGTAACTTCGTTTTTATTCGGAATGGATCGGAACGCTATATGTGTGGGTGCAAAGCAGACGTGCGTAAGGACTAGCTTCTAACTGCTCATCACTGATACTATCTCTTTCGGGCACGATGACAGGTGAAACAACATGCTTTATGGCCCCGCCTGCCAGTGAGTTCGTGTTCGCACAAAGAGCCACCTTAAGGGGGATGCTCCAACCAGCCCGCGAAATTCAAATTTTTTTACGTTTTTTGCAATTTGCAGGCCAGTGACATGTTGTAACTTTATAAATATTTGTGTTGCGCAAATAACAAGTATAATTTTAAATATAAAAATTATCAAAAAACTCGCTCCATCAGCTCTCACATAGAAAAGGTGCATCATGTTAAAATCTCCGAAATCTAACTACGATGCACCTTTTCTATGTGAGAGCTGATGGAGCGAATTTTTTGACAATTTTTATATTTAAAATTATACTTGTTATTTGCGCAACACAAATATTTATAAAGTTACAACATGTCACTGGCCTGCAAATTGCAAAAAACGTAAAAATATTTGAATTTCGCGGGCTACATCGACGCAATCACCTTAAGGCAAACTGTACACAACACGAACGTAGCGCAAGAGCCAACATGAACAATTTGCAAGCGGCTATTAGCAAATGGCGTCCGGCTCTTGCGCTACGTTAGTGTTATGTGCCGTAATTGTATGTGTCTTCATTATAACCCGTGTACGCGTCATATACACTATTCCCCCACCAATATGATGAATCTATGAATGTAGTGTATTGTGGCAACATAATTATATGCCCGTGCAAATTGTACGGACGTGTTGTGAATTTCCCGCCTCAGCTCCAGCTGACACATCGTCATGGCCGTCTTTTTCAGTAAGATTGAAAAACAAAAAAAGAGAATTCGACGAAGTTAAAAAACAGAGGAGCTTTCCTTTCCTTAGCTGAGTAACAAACCTAAAACTCCTTTTTATATTGCACATATTTCTTAACAGGTAAAACATCTCCAAAAGGACTATATCCACCTACTTACCGCCGTCACTTTGGGACAGATTAATGGAGCCCGCGCCGCCTGAGAATCACTAAGTGGTTTATGAAAAGTCTGTGTATACTTCTAAGTGTTTGTTCAGAAGAAATAGCGTTTGGAAGTGACTGAAGATCGCGTGTGGGAATAAAATATAGTTTCTGGTAGTTCTTGAGACTTACGCAAGAAAAAGAAAGTATATTGACGTCTAGTTTTTACTTTGATATTGATGGATGAAGTCAATTTCGTGAGTTAAAAGGACGATGGGCAAAATTATAACTGCTACTGCGCTAAGCTATGGGTTATGTATTTTCAGAGGGTTATGTATTTTCCCTATCACAAGAACTCTGTACGTTATTTTATCGAGGAGATCGTGACAATAACTACAGCCGCACAGACCGATCTTCCAGGTTAAGCCAAGCTTGCCGAGATTGGTCTGTGGATGGGTGACCATCTGTTATAGCGAGCTTCCTCCGTGCCTCGGAAAGCACGTAAAGCCGTGTTGGTTCCAGTTGTCATTTGTAGATCTTTGACAGTTGTTACACTTGTTACTATTAGTCAGAAGCTCTAAAAGTTTGACAACCAGTCTTACCATGGGGTATCGTATTACCCAGTTACTGCATTGTGGAGCTCGACAGGCAGTCACTCCATGTAAAATACTGATATTCAGCTGCATCTGTTACGACTGGAAGCCGACCCTAATATAGTTGGGAAAAGGCTAGACAGATAATGATTTACAGCGTACTTTCAGTATGTATTTACTGCGTTATTTAAAATTACGAACGAGGAACTCATTTTTTTCCATCAACAGCGTTCCTGTTTAGTTTACGTTTCAAAAAGTGAAATGACATGCTAGGGCTTGATAAACAGGAGTTGTAGCAACGATCCCAGAAAAACCATATCTATGAGAAAAACAAATGTCAGATATTGAAATGTCTTCCGACACGTTACTGAACGACACCTTAGATTTTAGTCAGTACAAGTCTGGCAGTCCCTCCTGCCCTACCCTGGGTTGGAGGACTCATTTGATGATTTGACCACGTTTAAAAGAAAAAATAGGTTATCCTTACCTAGCTTATAGATCGTTCATGACCATAATTCCTTTTAACTAGACCAGCCGACCACAATAGTAAAGGAATAAAGAGCAAAAGTTTCTAGACGAAAAAGGAAAAAATACAACCATTATGGAATAAGAATTCAGAGTTGTGAACATTTGTCTGTCGGGTTGTGAATTCAGTTTTTGTGTAGAAGTTATTTATGTCATGTTTTCAAGGTAGAAAATATGTCACTGTTTTGAAGAAACTTTTGGAGAGATTTTGGTAGTTCTAAATTTGTTGGAAGGAAGATAACAGGATGTTATTGGATTATAGTACGTGAAATTGAAAGTTTATAGTACAGATTTTCGACTTTATCACAAAGAAATTAGGTTCATCTTCGATAGGGAAAATATGACAGATGAAAGTTAGGTTGATGTACTGGCGTATTTACATTGTTATAGCCCTTCCCTCCAATTTCGTCGCCTTTAGAGTGTTATTAAAAAAGAAAACATGTACACATATAATCGTTCCCGTAACTGAGTAATACGTAACCCCATGGTGAGACTGGTTGTCAGACTATAAAGCTTCTGATGAATAGTAACGACTGTCAAAGATCTACAAATGGCAGCTGGGACCAACTGCTTTATGTGCTTTCCGAGACACGGTAGAAACTCGCTATCCACTCATCCACAGACCAGCCTTAGCAAGCGCGGCTTAACCCGGTAGATCAGGCTGTGTGGCTATAATTATTTTGCCACGAGCTCTTATAAATAGAGTTACATAAACCCCAACCATATTCAGGAAGTTGTCTGCCTCAGGCATTCTCAGCTGCACAGAAAACACTAAAGACGAACTCAAAACTCATTCGGGATAATCTCCCAGTACTTGATACCATTACTTCTGAAGTTCATAACAAACTTCTCGAAGATTTTTCCACTCTGGTCCATCTATTTCTCCTATTAACGCATGTCCAGATTTTACCAGTAATCAATTTATCCTACATAGATCAGTAATCGAACAGTTCAATAGAATTTATGTTATAGAAATGATTTAAAAAAATATCTGGTTTGACAAAATCTGTTTTTTTTTTATTCTGTTTGTTTCTAATAGCCGGGCCACACTTACAGCATTTTCCGTTGATTTTCCTAGATAATATTAAAATGTTCGTAATTATAAAAGTCCATTAACGCAATAAGGGAACAGTGTATAAGACGGGGACGTGAGGCAATCTTAACACAATACTAACGTAGCGCAAGCGCCAACAGGACGCAGTTTGTTAATGGCCGCTTGCAAATGACGTCCTGATGGCGCTTGCGCTACGTTAGTGTTGTGTTAAGTTGTATACTTCGCGTCCCCGTCTTATACATTGTTCCCTATTTAATTAACGGCATTTGTGATTACTGTGGCTCTAGTGTAATTTACATTAGAGCTCTTCCCCACGGTTTTACCTTTTTAATTTTGCTTTTTTATACAAAATGAGAAATTGATAATTGTAAAAATGTTTTTTCTTTTGTGATTTTCAAAAAGTCTTAGAACAAACATTGTTCAGTAACATGGGCCGAGTTACCCCACGAGAGGTTTTGCGCTATTAACGTTACACGTTGTATAGGCATAGCATTTCTCGATAAATGGACAATACATAAAGCAATTTTTTCATAACGTCAATATCAATTTGACTCTCCCAATTTCATTCAGAGAAGCATAATACAATGAATAAAAGTGATAGTGAACTTCTTTATAGAGTTTTTTCTTTTCAGTCGCGCGCGAGCCCTTGTCGTGGATTGACCGTCGCAACATTTATCGTGCGCGTAAAGAATCAGCTGTTGTCGGGGCGATGACCTCGAATGTTGTAAAATGTAGTTCGTGCAATATTGTCATAAATGAAGTGCTCGCGTTTGTGTACAATAAAATAACTGTTATGGATGAAACTAGTTTATCAAGAATATGTGTTACGGCGTTTACGGCCGAGGATATATTGACAGCTAAAAAGTTATTATTTGAAGCTGTTCCAATGAAGAAAATGATAACTAGAAAAAAGGATGACAAATCACGAAAGGACTTAGAAGATATCATCGATATGCTGAAACACATAGACGCTACAGACCCTGAGCGACTACCCATATTTGTGGCGAGGGAGCTTCATAAATTGCCTCCCGTAACATTTGACCACTTGGACGCGACACGTCTGTTAAAAGATATTTTGAAATTACAAGGTCAGTTATCAGAGGTACAGGCTGAGCTGGGTGGATTAAAAAACCACTTTGTTACACGGCAAGAGTTGGATGAGGCTATTGAATTAAAACAGTCGAGCAAAATGCATTACGATCCCGTAAATAAAAGACGTGGAGCGTGTATAGTTGATAGTTTTGAGTGTAGCAGTGGTCCCATAGGCTTAGAATATTTGCCTGAGAGGTCAATTACCTCTATTCAAGATGTGACTACCGCAAATACCACAAAAAATAATGCGGGCAGGTCTGTACAAGGTCAGGATATTATCCACGTGGAGGCCCGTACCCCGGTTTCGGCAACATCGAGCAAACACATTAACAGACCATTAGAAGACAAGCGGCGCGTGGAGGCCCCTACGGTGGTTTCGAACGTGCGGCCGGTGGCGGCGGCGGCGGCGAGTGAGTGGTCGTGTGCCCCCACCTACGACCGCGACCCGATGATCGCTATTACGAGTGCGCCCGATTCCAGTGCGAGTGTACTTAATACAGCTGTGTTTGGGTATGCGTCGGCGCTGGCGGCGAATGTAAATCGAGAAACTGTGCAAGCGGTGAATTCAAGTAAGATAGTAGGGGACAAAAGTGATGAATGGACTGTAGTGTCAAATAATAAAAGAAGACTGCGGAATAAGTTTATTAGTAGTACGGGAAAAGCAACTTGTGATTTAAATACGAAGTTTAGGGCAGCGTGGACCCAGGTACCTCTTTATATTTCTAACATATGTATAGAAACTAGGGAAGAGGACATTGTAAACTATATTCGTGATAAGACCCAAATAACTGTTAAGTTGGAAAAAATTATGTCAAAGAAGGAGCGTAGTTATAATTCTTATAAATTCTTTATTGATAAAAGTAAGCTCCCGTTGTTTCTGGATGATGCGCTATGGCCAGAAGGTATTTACTTTCGACAGTTTGTGCAGTTTAAAAGCAAAGACAGAGTTAGTGTTAGCTCTGAATCGGGCATCATGCAGAAACAACCTTAATGGATAGTAACTTAGGGCAATCTATTTCAAACCGGTTTGTTACATTTAATTGTAAATCTTTAAAGAGGTCAATGGATAGTGTTCGAGATCTGTGTAAGGTTTCGGATGTACTCGCGCTTCAAGAGACTTGGCTCCTTCCACACGATTTGCATATTCTTAATGATGTACATAAAGACTTTGAATGCACGGGGAAATCTGCGGTAGATACTTCTGCAGGTATTATTAGGGGGCGTCCATACGGGGGCGTGGCTATTTTGTGGCGAAAAGGACTGTTTAAAGCAGTGAGTGTTATTGACTGTAATAGTAACAGGTTGGCTGCCATAAAAGCCACCTTAAGTGATAATCGCTCTGTGATGATATTTAGTGTGTACATGCCGACGGATAGCTCAGAAAATCTCATAGAATTTACTAACTGTTTAGGTGAAATGAGTGCGATTGTGGAAAATGATGACACTGAAACGATATTTATGTTAGGCGACTTTAATTCTCATCCAGGACAGCCGTTTTGGTATGAGCTTTGTAACCATTGCCAGGATCATCAGTGGATATGTGCTGACGTAGAAAAATTAGGTAGTGACTCCGAGACTTTTACTTATATCAGTGACATAAATGGAAGTCAGCGATGGCTGGATCACTGTATTGTCACAAAGTCAGCGTGGCATATTGTAAAGAATATTGTCGTGGATCTCGATACCTATTGGTCAGATCATCTACCCTTAATAATTGAGTGCGAGTTAAATGTAATCGTACCAAAATTAGCTCATGACATCAAAGTACACAATAAAGTATTATGGCGAGAGCGCGATAAGGTAGAAATAGATAGGTATCGGGAGCTATGCAATAAAGAGTTGAGGAATATTCACTTTCCTGAGTTGTTTGAGAAGTGTGGAGACAGTATGTGTCATATTGTAGAACATAGACGTGCATTAGATTGTATGTATGGCAGTATTGTGAAAGCATTGTCAGCGGCTGCTGAGCAGGCCTGGGATGCCAAGCAACCCCAAAGGGAAAGACAAGTGGTAGGCTGGAACAAACACGTTCGGGGCGCTCATCGGGAGGCTCGGTCTAAGTATCAAACTTGGCTGTTTCATAATAAGCCTAAATCGGGTAGAATATGGGAAGAAATGCGGCGGAGCCAGAAAATCTTTAGGGGTAGGCTGAAATGGTGTCAAAATCACCAGGATCAGATTAGGATGGATATACTAGCATCATACCGAGCGTCTAAGAATTTTTCCCAATTCTGGAAGTCGACCAATAAGTTGAAGGTTGGACCGGGCCGCCCGGTGAGTGTGGGGGAATCTAGTTCGCCGGAGGACATAGCCCGTATGTTTAAGGATCGGTTTTTGATTTCATCTCCACTTGGGCCGGCTCAGGGGGTGATCGGTGATGGGACTTGTCGTGATTATGAACCGATCCGTTTCTCTGCCAAGCGTGTGGCTGAATTAATTAACAAAATGGCGAAGGGAAGGTCTCCAGGTCACGACGGTCTCAGCATCGAGCACCTCAGGTGTGCTGGAGTGCATCTTCCTAGAGTGTTGGCACTGTTTTTCACACTTTGCGTTAGCCATTCATACCTTCCACCTGATATGATGAAAACAATAGTGGTACCAATTGTGAAAAATAAGACTGGCGATGTATCGGACAAGGCGAACTACAGACCGATATCCTTGGCGACTGTTATTGCCAAGGTTTTGGACGGTCTGCTTGACAAGGAACTTGACAAATGCATGGCATTACATGATGCACAGTTTGGGTTTCGGCCTGGACTTTCCACTGAAAGTGCTATCCTTTGTCTAAAGCAGACCGTCCAGTACTATAAGGATAGAGGTACTCCGGTTTATGCCTGCTTCCTTGATCTCTCTAAGGCATTTGACCTTGTGTCATATGATGTCCTGTGGGGTAAGCTCAGGGAAGCGGGTGTACCACCTGAGTTGACGGGTTTGTTCCAGTACTGGTACTCTAATCAGTTAAACCAAGTTCGTTGGGGGGACGTCCTGTCCGAAGAGTACAGGTTGGAGTGTGGGGTGAGGCAGGGGGGGTTAACCTCACCTAAGCTCTTCAGCCTGTATGTAAATCAGCTAATCGTTGAACTCAGCAGCAGACCAGTTGGGTGCAAGATAGGGGGCGTAAGTGTCAATAATTTAAGCTACGCTGATGACATGGTGCTGCTGGGTCCAACGGCTGGCTCAATTAGGGACATGCTGGGCGTCTGTGAAAGGTTTGCGGCATCCCATGGCCTGCAATATAATGAAATTAAGAGCGAATACCTGATCTTTGCTGCTCCCGGGAAACATATAAATTATGAGCCTTCAATTTCTCTCAATGGGCGGGCACTTAAAAGGGTCACCCAATTTAAGTATCTAGGACACTATGTTACCGAGGATCTCAAGGATCAGGTAGACATAGATCGTGAGCGGAGGGCACTAGCAGCCAGATGCAACATGTTGGCTCACAGATTTGCTCGCTGTAGTAACGAGGTTAAAATAACTTTGTTTAAAGCTTATTGCCAACCGTTCTACACGGCCAGTCTGTGGGTCAATTATACGCAGAAAGCTCTAGATGCCCTTCGAGTGCAATATAATAATAGCTTCAGGGTACTGTTGAGGTTGCCCCGATTCTGCAGTGCCTCTAGTATGTTTGCTGTAGCGCGAACAGATGACTTTTATGCCGTCATGAGGAAGAAGAGCGCATCCTTAATAAGCAGATTGAGGGGTAGCACCAACAGTATCTTGAAAGTCCTAGCCGAACAACATGATGCACCAATATTAAGGCACTCTGTCCGGTTGCTCGTGCGGCAAGGCTGAAAATATTGTACTTAGGTTAACTACTAACCCTTAGTTGATAAGTTTTACTAACCATTGGGCCAATGTTGCCAAATTAATTAAATAAATTATTATTATTATTATTTATGAAATCCGGCTCGAAGGACCATTTTTAAATCATCTCGGTAAGGCCAATAGCCCACTTTTGGGACAAATGTGGTGAGACAAAGAAGAACAATACCTTTGCAAAACTTCCCAACTAAAATGTGATGGGAAATAATATGAAAAACAATTTTATACTTTAAGCAGGCGAGCGTAGTTCGCTGAGTAGCGAGACCCACTCTTTTTGTTATACGACAGTCTGCCGTAACAAGTTGTTCGTCCCATTTCACGCTTCAACGAAACGCGACGCTCTGTTGTTAAAGATGATGACGCAACGGGAGCTTGAGATTGTGGTCTGATTTTGCTCAAAAACAGGGCAGTATTTATTATAATGAAACGAAAAATATAAGTTTTTCTATGAAAAAAAAAGATACTGTAGTAAGTAAATAGTAACGATAATTTGTACTTTGAGAGTAATCCGGCTCGAAGGACCACAATTTTTTCGAACAGTGCCTAAGCAAATTTGTACGTTTAGTTGCCGTTTGAGTTCTAGGGTCACGGTTACTTTTTTGGACAGTCCCATGACCCCGGCAGGTGTTTAAAAAAACATACATACCTGTCAAAATCATAACACTCCTTTTGGCTTTGCCGTAGTGGGGTAATAAACTATAATTCAAGTAAATCGTCTTCCACTCTTTCATTAAAAATCAACAGAAACTACGAGTACTCAAGCTTTAAGGCTTCATAGTAGACCCCTGGGGGGTATTACAACGTCTTAAAACGACGCTTGTTCTGGCTAGTGAAAGTGACAGAGCTATACAAGTCGTCTAGCGCCATCTCGTTCACTCACTGGAACAAGCGTGGTTTTAAGACATTGTAATACACCCCCTGGTCTTTAAACGCAAGCCCATTATTGTCTAACTAGGTATCACTTAATATTTTTAAATATTAAACCCATTAACGCATGCGTAGCGAATTTCAAAGATTTTCTTAGGAAAGAAAAATTCAATCCGCGGGCAGATTAGTTTTCATGAGACGTTAGAAATGGAAGGAAGAATTCGCCGCGGCAGGTAAGATCCATGGTGGCTCGGTTGGAAATGAGCGTCGGATGTACTGAATCCGAAGGCCGCAGGTTCGAATCCTGCCCGAGGATTAAATTTTTCTTTCCTAAGAAAATCTTTAACTATCACTTATTAAAACTCGGCTCCAAAAAGCACCCAGTGTGCCTCTCATCTGCTCCCACTTATTTTCATAAACTTAGCCATCTCAAGTCTTTAACGAAGTCTCCTTGAACAGACTATTTCATTATAAACTTTAATAATAAATATTTTACACCTGCAATACTGTTGTTTTACTGTGACGATTGTACGAGTATTTTGTTCTTTGTGTTTGTTATTTTAAAAGCTAAAGTACCTAATTTCATTTAGCTGTCAACAAACTGACGGGGGATGTAAAGATCATCAAGGTGCTATGACGTTTGGGAGTGTGCTGATTAAGGTGACACTTTATAGCGGTTGGTACATTCGACTGGGTGACAAAGAGTAACCTTGACAAAAAGTCAGCTTGACAAAAAGTCACCATGTCAAAAAGTCACCATGACTAAAAGTCACCATGACAAAAAGTCACCATGACAAAAAGTCACCTTGACAAAAAAAACCGGTGAGCTGTAAATGTTATTGTAGGATATTTATGTACTTAAACCTCCATTTTGCCACTACAACATCTAAACAAACAAGTTTCGCATCCGTATCTAAAAGACAAACACACTCTTGATATTAACTTAGCAATAATCTCAAACACGGAGCTCGTTTCCTCATATTTGTGTTAAGTCTAAGTTCAGAAGGCTTATTAAATAACTTTCTTATTGTAGAGGAGTTTTGCGTTTTAATCAAAATTGGGTTCAGTATGCCTACCTTATAAAACTTTAGTTTTTGTTTTGTGGTCTTTTTTCTACAGCTCACAGCAGAAGATCAAAAGTTTTCTTAATAACGATGTGTTAAGCAAAATGAGAGATGTTTTTTTTTTGTGGGGGTAAAATGATTAAATTGCTGCTCGCACTGACTGTAAACAAATGTCCCAGGGTCGCGAGACACTCTCCGGGGTCGTGGGAGTGTCTTTTCAGGTACTTAACCGTGACCACGAAATGAGACCTATCAACGTCAAAACGACATTTCACGTCGAATTAAAGGGCTTCACACACAGCAGCTAATCTATTATTATTTTTTATTATTATTTATTTATTTATTTTATTATTATACATATAATAAAACTGTAGAAAAATAATTTTTGTACATTAAAAAAAAACTCAAAAAATATAGCCAGCGTGTTAGAGGACAACCAATAGAACCCAAATCTAGCATTTTTAGAATTTTTGTCTGTATGTCTGTTTGTCTGTTTGTATGTTTATTTGTTCGGGCATCACGTAAAATGTACGAAAGCTATGTAGATAACTTTAATACACAACGACTGACCGTAACTTGAAGTAACATTTAGTTTTTGTTTCATCGAAATCGGATCAGTCTATCAAAAGATATTTGAATTTAAAGTGTTCCAGAAGTAAAATTACGGTCAATTCACACCGAGACGCGCAGTTCAGTAGCGCGATCTAGCTGCTTGGAATAGAAAAACTACAAACCTATTCAAATATGGTGTGGACTGGAGTGGAGTGGAGTAGAGTAGAGTGGAATGGAATAGAATGGAATGGAATGAAAGAAAGAAAGAAAAGGTTTTTATTAGACTCACAATAGAATGGGATGAAATGTTATGGAAGAGGATGGAGTAGGATGAAGCGGGATGGAGTGAGATGGAGTATGATGAAGCGGGATGGAGTGAGATGGAGTAGGATGAAGCGGGATGGAGTGAGATGGAGTAGGATGAAGCGGGATGGAGTGAGATGGAGTAGGATGGAGTGGGATGGAGTGGGATGGAGAGGGATGGAGAGGGATGGAGTGGTATGGAGTGGGATAGTGTGGGATGGAGTGAGATGGTGTGGGATGGAGTGGGATGGTATGGGATGGAGTGAGATGGAGTGGGATGGAGTGGGATGGAGTGGGATGGAGTGGGATGGAGAGGGATGGAGTGGGATGGAGAGGGATGGAGTGGGATGGAGTGGCATGGAGTGGGATGGGCTGGGATGGAGTGGGATGGAGTGGGATGGAGTGGGATGAAGTGGGATAAATTGGGATGGAGCGGGATGGAGTGGGATGGAGTGGGATGGAGTGGGATGATGTGGGATGGAGTGGGATGGAATGAGATGGTGTGGGGTGGAGTGGGATGAAGTGTGATGGAGTGGGATGGAGAGGGATGGAGTGGGATGGAGTGGGATGAAATGGGAGGGAGAGGGATGGAGTGAGATGGAGTGGGATAGAGTGGGATGGAGTCGGATGAAGTCGGATGGAGTGGGATGGAATGAAATGGAATGGGTGCTCTAATCCAGTGGCAATCGAATAGTACTACTGCCTTTGAACGACAGAGGGCGTTTATTACAAACACGTCAAATGTTTTTGAAAAATCTAAATATAGGGTTTATATGAAAACGATATGATTTATAAAAAACGCTTCGCACTAAAAAATACATTGTTAAATTCCGACATCCACGCGAACAAAGTTGCGGGCACAGCTAGTACATATAATAAAACTGTAGAAAAGTAATTTTTGTACATTAAAAAAAAACTTAAAAAATATAGCCAGGGTTATAAAGGACAACCAATAGAACCCATTTCTAGCATTTTTAGAATTTTTGTCTGTTTGTCTGTATGTCTGTTTGTCTGTTTGTATGTTTATTTGTTCGGGCATCACGTAAAATGTACGGAAGTTATATAGATAACTTTAATACACAACGACTGACCGTAACTTGAAGTAACATTTAGTTTTTGTTTCATTGAAATCGGATCAGTCTATCAAAAGATATTTGAATTCAAAGTGTACCAGAAGTAAAATTACGGTCAGTTTACACCGAACGCGCAGTTCAGTAGCGCGATCTAGCTTGGAATAGTAAAACTACATATTCAAATATGGTGTGGACTGGAGTGGAGTGGTTTGGAGTGGGATGTTGTGGGATAAATTGGAATGGAGTGGGATAAAGTGGGATGGAGCGGGATGGAGTGGGATGGAGTGGGATGAAGTGGGATAGAGTTTGATGGAGTGGGATGTAGTGGGATGGAGCGGGATGGAGCGGGTTAGAGCGGGATGGAGCGGGATGGAGCGGGATGGAGTGGGATGGATTGGGATGTAGTGGGATGGAGCGGGATGGAGCGGGATGGAGCGGAATGATGTGGGATGGATTGGGATGGAGTAGGATGTAGTGGGATGTAGCGGGATGGAGCGGGATGGAGCGGGATGGAGTTGTATGGAGTGGGATGTAGTGGGATGGAGTGGGATGTAGTGGGATGTAGTGGGACAAAGTGGGATGGAGTGGGATGGAGTGGGATGGAGTGGGATGGAGTGGGATGGAGTGGGATGGAGTGGGATGGAGTGGGATGGAGTGGGATGGAGTGGGATGGAGTGGGATGGAGTGGGATGGAGTGGGATGGAGTGGGATGGAGTGGGATGGAGTGGGATGGAGTGGGATGGAGTGGTATGGAGTGGGATGTAGTGGGATAAAGTGGGATGGAGTGGGATGAAGTGGATGGAGTGGGATTGAGTGGGATGTAGTGGAATGTTTCATTGAAATCGGATCAGTCTATCAAAAGATATTTGAATTCAAAGTGTACCAGAAGTAAAATTACGGTCAGTTTACACCGAACGCGCAGTTCAGTAGCGCGATCTAGCTTGGAATAGAAAAACTACATATTCAAATATGGTGTGGACTGGAGTGGAGTGGTTTGGAGTGGGATGTTGTGGGATAAATTGGAATGGAGTGGGATAAAGTGGGATGGAGCGGGATGGAGTGGGATTGAGTGGGATGAAGTGGGATAGAGTGTGATGGAGTGGGATGTAGTGGGATGGAGCGGGATGGAGCGGGATGGAGTGGGATGGTGTGGGATCGAGTGGGATGGGGTGGGATGGAGTTGTATGGAGTGGGACGGAGTGGGACGGAGTGGGATGTAGTGGGATGGAGTGGGATGTAGTGGGATGTAGTGGGACAAAGTGGGATGGAGTGGGATGAAGTGGGATGGAGTGGGATGTAGTGGGATAAAGTGGGATGGAGTGGGATGAAGTGGATGGAGTGGGATTGAGTGGGATGTAGTGGAATGGAGCGGGATGGAGCGGGATGCAATGGGTGCTTTGAACGCTGCTAGGTGGGCTTTGAACGACAGAGGGCGTTTATCACAAACAGCTCAAATATTCTTTAAAAATCGAAGTAAATTTTAATAATAATAGGGTTTAGAAAACGATTATGATTTATAAAAACAAGGCGAAAATTAAGCGCTACGCACTAAAAAAACATTGTTATATTCCGACATCCACGCGAACGAAGTCGCGGGCACAGCTAGTAAGTAAATATGTACATTATAGCACGATACATCTTATTACATCTTTCTATAGAAATCGTCAGGAGACCACACACTGCAGCTATAATGTATATTTATCTACTCTCATATCGTAAACTTCGAAATACAAAACTCAAAACGAGTTTATAATGACATACTTTATACCATAGAGTATCGTAATGAAATTAAAAAATTAAATGATAACACTGTTTGTCTAACAAAACAATGTTATAATTTAATTTTTTTTCATTATGATACAGATTACTGATCATAGATACATTTTTTTACTTTTTTATCTGTGGCTGCGCGCGCTTTATAAGGGAATGTTGGGATTTTGACGTTTGTGTTTCGGTGGATGACATGGTGGATGATTATTAGTGTTTATTAATTTTTATCTTTTATTTGTTAAGTTCGTGTTCAATGAGAGTAGATAAAGTAGTGTATGAAACTGTAAATAACTAGGTATTATACCACTCGTGTGATACTATTATAAAACTCGCTTCGCTCGTTTTATAAACTCACACTCGTGTATAATACCCCTCATTATGTACCAGTTACATAAACTACTATTTTACATCTTCGGATCTCTATGGAAAGATGTAATGAGATGTATCGTGCTATAATACATCTTCACATTACCTATAACTGCTGTGTGGGTCTTTTGCAGTTACACTTTTTTATACAAGCGTTCAACATAATATGTTTAACTGTTTTTGGTAAGAGAGTGTTAAAATATAATAGAAACTATTTCGGCAAATATCCATAACATTTCACAAATTCCAGTCGCCCTACAGTTCGCTACCGTCAAACACTAATTGCCTCCAGTAATACACAGCAACGAAGTAAATGCATAATTATTAGTTTGTATACCTGTAAGCTCAATTGAAATGAACAGCAGTGTGGATATTAACTTTGCCTTGCTTTAGAACATAATCAGCTTATTAAGTTTTACAGTTGGTACATAGGCAACCTCCCTCTCTTTGAGACCCATAAATCGTAATCTACTATGCGATTTAGGGCTAGTTAGCAAGAGCCACTCATTTGGCTCCCGCTAACCATGTGGCTGTGCTACCAAAGACGGGGTTTTAATCATTTAAAGCCCCGTCTTTGGTAGCATTTACGTCCTAAAAATTACTTTCAACCACAAAACAACCCTTAGAGGTCGAATTTCGCAAGATCCTCTCTCAGTGAGAACCTATGACCTTAATAGAGCAAAATTTGAGACCTCCAACTATCAACACCAAAGATAACCCCTTCAGCTTAGGGGTCGAATTTAGCAAAATTCGGTCTTAGTGCAAACCTACGTCATAATTATAAGGAACCCGTATGCAAAATTTCGTGCTTCTAGGCTGGCTGGGCCTTCTAGGCTGGCCTCTTAGAAGCACGGTATCGGTTGTGCGTTGATAGATTAGTTTTGAATTTTATATAGATACTAGCTGTTGCCAGCGGCTTCACCCGCTACAACTCGAAAATTATAACACGGGAACATAAAATCGGGATAAAACTCCTATGTGTTAATCCAGGCTAATTACTATCTGAGTACCAAATTTTAGCCAAATCCGTTCAGTAGTTTTTGCATGATAGAGTAACAAACATACGTACGTACACATACATACATCCTCACAAACTTTCGTATTTATAATATCAGTAGGAATATTTTTTTTATTTTTTTTTATCCTTAATCCGACAATATTATGATCGTCGCTTCCTGTGGTGCCGTTGTCCGGAGCTGACCCAAACACTTCGTAAATAGCGTCGAAATTGTGTACATTTCTTAGGAGTCGTGTACAATTCCATGCATCCAGTGTCATTTATGGTCGTCCGGAAGCTGATACATTATGTTGCGATCACATGATGTACCTAAATCTAATGACTGACTGACATAGTGATCTATCAACGCACAGCCCAAACCACTGTACGGATCGGGCATGCAGGTAGATGTTATGACGTAGCCATCCGCTAAGAAAGAATTTTAATCAATTCTACCCCAAAAGGGATAAAATAGGGGGTGAAAGTTTTTATGAAACTTTGTCAATTAAAAAAAAATACATTGTTAAGTTCCGACATCCACGCGAACGAAGTAGCGGGCGCAACTAGTATGTTATATATTCTCTCCAAAACCATACTCACCCTAAAATTCAACAGCAAACTAAACAGAAGCACACATTAATTGACTCACAGGAGCTAGGTAAACGGAATATTGCAGGCTCAATCAAACTCGACGACTCAACTGTTTATTGAGTATATTATACCATATTGAGCAATTATGAGTATATAATATACTCGTAATATGAGTATTTAGTAGTTTATGATGCTGGCAGTTACGTTAATTAGGTAGCTTGTGCGACTGAAAACTGTTTGTGAATAAATAATTATGTAGATGAAATTCTGGGCTGAATAAATTCCGTTGGTAATGTTAATTTATATAGGTTTATTTTTTCTCAAATACTCTCAAGTCACAAACTTAAAAACGTAAGGGAAAATCTCCATATTTTATTTCGGTATTTTTCATTTGCTCATATTTTCTTTCTCTCAATCACTATAATCTAAGAGACCCATTTACACGATGCAACAAATTACACCCGAGTTGAATGCATGTTTGACTACATCAAACGCCAAAGGGGCTTTAATCTCAAAACCAATTTATGGCGAAAATTTTGAAAAAGAATAGGTAGATAATTAGATCCGGTGTTTTATCGGCTTCTCAACAGTATTTTAATGCCACGTTAGTTTGGTCTTTTCGTTTAATTTGACAGCTTTCATTTTGTTAAAATGGACACTGATCTGGCGTTCGAATTTATATCTGTCTGAACGAGATAAACTTGCGTCACACCACAAAAACTGTTAAAAGTCTGTTGAACACTTGTCTAAAAAAATGTCAGATTATGACGTTGAAATAAGGTCCGTTTTGCAGTCACACTTTTTGTAGACAAGTGTTCAACAGATGAAGTTTTTGTAGTAGCTAAGGCTGCGTAACTTTAAAACTTTGTACCGAACGAATTTTCAGGCGGTTTTGGTTTCATTCCATCAATCTCAATGGACGAATGGATTCATGAGTAAGTAATATAAAGTTAAGCTGGTATATATTTGCAAATAAACTTGGCTCAGCGTCAACAAGACTTCGAAATGTCTCTGAAGAGGCTGTAAGCATTTGTAAATTGAAAAAGTTTCAATTAATTCCCAACCAATTATATTCGGCACTACCTAATACAGTCAAGCTCACCGATAAATTCCACAGAATTTAACTAAATTTAGACCAGTGACATGCAATCTTAATAGCTCCAAGCGATGTTACTCCAATTTACAACCGTTCGACTCTGGTTTGAGTTAAAGTCAAAGTAATTAGAACTTTAATTGCTGTTGCTCAAAGTTGGTTTTGGCTTGGAAGTAGCCTCGTTGGGCGAGGTAAAGGTGGGAGCTTAGTGGTAATGAAGTGCTGTTTAAATTATTATTGTTAATAAATTATGGATTGGAAGTGATGTGTGTGGTTTGTTCGGGGAGAATTGAAGATATATTGTAATTGCCGTTCGGAAATTCATTGCTGTTATTATTAGTACATTGATAGATACTACTGACTAAAACACCGAAGTGGCAAAGTATCTAAAATACCGAACCGTACGTTAATTAATTATGTAATTATACAATAAATAGCATTGGCATTATGCTCCGTAATATTCAATTCCTATTCGTTCCCTAAATCGTAAACCTTCTTTTGTAATAAAGTTGAAAAGCTACTATATTAGTAGATTACGCACCAAGGGAATAAAGCAGTGCCTTACGTCACGGGCGCATTGAATCCCGAAGCGACAGTAAGGACTCTGGGGGTGAACCTCCGGAGCGCAGCGAGGAGGTTCAAGTGTTCATTCCCGAGTTAAACGAGGGAATTAAGCTAAGAAGCCTTAGTGTAGCGAGGGATTTAAGTTAGCCCAAGACAAAGGCAGCTTTATTCCTGAGGTGAGTACCTACTCTGCTTTTCACTCCTCCTGCGAGGAAATAAATCTGCTATTAACAAAATCGCTCCCGCCCCACTCACCGCTCCGCTCATCACGTACAACAACCTTACCCTACAATTTAATTCGTCCTCATGCTAATAGGTCCCGGTCTCGGCTTGGAGGCAATTTCGCAAGACGTTTCAGTTACTGATGACATTAGCCGGTATCACTACACTACGGTTTTACAATCTTGAACGTTGATGTTAGTTCTATATTTATATATTTACTTAGGTATATAAATAAGAAGATAAATGTTTCTGTACGAATTATTTTATAAAAAGTTATGGGATAAGGTAACATTACCTCAGTGCCTCAGTCATTTCCAAAATTTTCTACCAATGGCGCTAAAACGTAGTCTTGTCTAGGCCTCATAGTAAGTGGTTTGTTTTATGAGAGCCCCATAATTATTTGTTTTAATTTAATTTTGTTTCTTTTAATGTGAATATACACCGTGACTTTTTAGTTGTCTTACAAAAAGGGTCCGCATAATGTATCCGACCTAAAATACCTGTACCTACTTAGGCAAGTTTTTTTTTATCGTTAATAATAATTATAATTTTTAATAAATAGATACATTAGAAATGTGAAACACCCTGTTAAAATGTTTACGTATCAAGCTGTAGAGTATGCCTACCCAGCGCAATAGTCGGGCAGATCATTCCATCTCCATTTTCTATGAGACAAGGGTGTTTCTAACTACGCCTTGCGTCATAATAACGAATTAAAATTTTATTTTTAAAATTTTCAAATCTCAGAAATACATTTTTTTTTATTATAAACGTGTTCTAGTCATTGGATACATGAACTGGGCTGCTTTTGTAAGACGACTAAAGGTCATAGCACATTATACCAGCACCGCAACTGCACAGCTGCAGCACGGCGTCACTTTGAATTTGGGCTACGGCTAGCCGTTGCACAGTGTTTCGTCTAGTACAAGCTAGCGGGACAAAACTCATGACGTCATTTCCAGGAATTCGTGATAAGAACTTGTAGCCAACCCTTCCCAGGTAAGGAATTCAAAAAAAAAATTTGTTTGTTACTTCAACAAGTAATTTTGTGGAGGGGTTAAAGTTCATTATAAAGGAAGTGCAATTTTCATTTGTAAATAAGTTGCATTTTTAGCACACTTGTGACACCATCTCAAATATTTGATATGAAAGTGAAACGATTTTCTTGTTATGGATTGTACTATTGAGGGTATGTACTTACTATTTTGACTTGATTTGAAAAAATACATGTACTTTTTTGCCCAAATCAGAGTTTAAAGTATGTTGAAATAATCCCACACATTTTTTCTTAACTTCAAACTTTAAAGGGTTGCAACTTTTTGTATCCCAATGTATCCGGCTAGATTTTTCTGTATGTTATAATTGAAACATTCAGGCGTAGGTTGCTTTAGTTTTTGGCACCCGAAACCGCCCGCAGATAAAGTAATTTACTTTCTTTCAGAACGAGCCATGCTATGATAAATGTATGTATGTACATCGATTACTCCCAGGTTTCTAGTGCGATTAGTGTGATTCTTTTTTTGTTCGATGCAGTAGGTAAACTTGCCATTTGGTCTCGTAAAAATGTCATCCAATTTGGTTCAGTACTTTTTATTTTGTGAGCATTTTTATTAATTTCGGCTACTTGGATATCTTTACTTTTTGCGTGTTTGTTACGCGATTACTCCGTCAATTGTAGACCGATTTTCAAAATTCTTTTTTTGTTGTACTAGGGATCGTTCACGTTCGTGATATTAGTAAGCAAAAGTAAGAAATTTGGTGACCATCTTGCATGCACACCTTTGGACTTAAGAAACACTTAGAGAACACAGAACGACGTGAGACACCTTATTTATACGTAAACAATTAAAATAAGTAAAAAAATAATTTTGTCTCGCTAGCTTGTACTAGACGAAACACTGTGCGTTGGCGTGTTAACTGCGCGTTGTACAGGAGGTGTAAGCACGCAGTTCGCGCGCCGTCTGCGAGGTGCAGCTTGCTGTCACCGTGAACATATTGTTATAAGGCATTCGTTTCGCTAGCAACTCGAAGTCGGCCGCCGCGCCGTTAGCACGCCGTCTGCTCGCTTGCAGCGCACGGGCTGCGAGGCGAGTTGTATGTTAGCGGTAAGCGCGCTTACTTCCCGCCGTTGGCCTTTTCATATTGACATTATGAAATATATTATATGACACATGATCTAAGGCTCTTATTTGAATGACAGGGTAACTGCTGGGTTGTAGCCGTGCCGTTGCCGCGCCGGTATAGTGTGCCATGACCTTAAAAAGTCACGGTGTATATCTTACTCTTTTTTTTCCTATATAAAAATCCACACTCTAGAAATTTCTCCTGTGTCGAAGGTGCGTTCAGCGGATCGAACCCGCGACACGCTGCACAGCAGTCGATCTTTCAACCACTGCGCTAATCGTGCCAAAAAATGTTTTATAAAGGGAATATATATCTGTGAATATTTGAATAATATTATGTTGAAGAAGTGCACTTTTTACAACCTGGTGATCACAGACGGATAGCGAAGTCTTATTTTATAGTCACGTTTTACCTTTTAGAAAAAAAAAGAGGAGAATAAAGTGACACACAAAATTTCTATAAAACCATTTATTTTCCTTACAATGAACATCCATAAACCTACTTAAATTATCTACTATTTACAAACTAAAACAATTATAATATTGTTGTCACAAAATAAAAAACACAAAATTCTTTGTTTATAATTAAAAAACATGGCAATCTTAAAACTAGGATTTTCTTAACTTATATTGCTTGCTTTCACTAACACTAAGTCACGCCTAAATTGCATGCCTAAAAAAACTGCTTTGTTGGATTTTCAACCATCAGAATCGCTTCTAAAGTTGAAATCGGAATGATATCTACTTAGACATCTATTAAGGTCTTACTTAGTGGTTAGTAAAATCGAGCATATTTCTAATATTAGTTACAATAATCAATATTGTGTATTACGACGTGCTTGTTTGACCAGATGAATGAACGAAGGCAAAGGCGATAAGGTCCCGGAAGTGTCTTAAAAAAACACCAGAGCCCTGGAACGTAAATGGTAACTGAAGAGACTTTGCTTTTTAGGGCGACTTTCACCAAAAGTTAAACATGTTTAAAATTTTATTTAGTGTCAATTTAGTGTCAAATTCAATAGAATTTTGACACTAAATAAAATTTTAAACATGTTTAACTTTTGGTGAAAGCCCGCCTAAGTCAGTCAATTCTGACAGTACCTTTCGCTTCACCTCTGAGCGGGAAGGCTCATTTGAAGATTTTTAAACATTAAACAAATGAAACCGACATTCAAAGTGTAAAATAACTTTTGAATGAAAAGCTTGTTTCTTATTTCCTTGTCTTTTGTCAGAGACTTGTTCATATATTTATTTTTAAGATTTTTATTTTAACCTTTTTAGTGGGAATTTTTTGTTTTATCGAGGTAAAATCATCAAATAAGTGCGGGACGGGGGAACTGTCAGACTTGCACCGACTACAATCCACGGTATCCTTCAATAGTCCTATACGTTCCAGGGCCACGATTACCTGAAGAGACAGTCCGACGAATCCGGTTTTAGTGGGTTGTGTGGTAATCGAAGTCGATTAAAAAAGTAGCAGACGACGTTCTGTAGTTTACGCCAATCCTCGGCAGAAAAGCGTGAGTTTATAAATGTATTACAATAAATTATGTTTTGAGAAAAATTCTGAACAGTAACATAGGTACAGTCAACAACGAAAATATCTGACCCCTTTTCCCAACTATATCGGGGTCGGCTTCCAGTCAGACCAGATTCAGCTGAATATCTCCGCAACCCAGTAACTGGATAATACGATACGATAACCCATGGTAAGACTGGTTGTCAGACTTTAGAGCTTCTAACAGTAACGACTGTCAAAGATCGGGGCCAACGGGTCTAAGTGCTTTCCGAGGCACGGAGGAAACTCACTATGACAGATCGTCACCCATCCACAGACCAAACTCGGTAAACGCGGCTTTACCTGGAAGATCGGCCTGTGCGGCTGTAATTATTTAGCCACGAGCTCCGACACGCACACACAGCTATGAGCTATTTTTGCTATTAACTGAACTGAACCTACTTGAAATTATTTTTATTTATTCGCACACAAAAACGCAACTTTATATTGGTAAAGGTGATGTTATTTTTGTTAAGCAGCCTAAAAGGTTTTAAATATAAATGAATAGAATAGAAATCACAAGAAAAACATACAATAGAAATATTTTATAACATAATTTTTATAAATATTGCCTCTTAAATAAAAATATTAATTAAAAAACTTAAAATTTAATCCGAATGTTCCAATTGTTGTGGAAAGGTATTTTTATACATGATGTCTTGCGGTTAAAATCTTATATTAGGGAAAAAAAAGAGTTTTAGGAAATAAAACTGTGTTCTGAATGTTATAAAAAATGGTTCTTTTAAAAAAAAATATAAATGTTTAAAAAGTTGTTTAAACTTATCTAATATCTTGATAAACGAGCAATCCTTGTATATTTATTTATATTATTATATAATCAGGATTATCTATATCTATATATATAAAAGAACAGGGGTTTTTCTTTTGACACGACTACAGCCGAAACCGCTAAACGCAGAAACTTGAATTTTGGACAGCATTTGCAGTCTACCATGTAGATTGGCGATAAGACGGGATTTTGCGAAAATCCTCCTCTAAGGGGGTGAAAAGGGGTGAAAACGTTTGTATGAAAAATCTTATTCCTTGGGTTTATAAACTTGAAACTTACCACGAATGAGAACACACGTAAATAAATAAGACTAGCACCATTATTTTTTTTAAACTACCCTCCATTGCTAATCTAGGGGTTGTTAAAGTTTGTATGGAAAAATCATAACGCGTGAGCTGAAGAATTTGAAAATCAGTATTTATATACTAGATAAGAATTAATCAAACACGTGTTTTTGGATTTTTCGAAAATCACCCCCCAAGTTGGTAAAAAGGGGTATTCAAGTTTTAAGGGGAGGATATTAAACCACTAAACGTAGAAACCTGAATTTTGGATGATAGTGGCAGTTTATAATGTAAGTAAGCATTAAGGAAGAATTTTGCGAAAATCTTCCTCTAAGGGGGTGAAAAGGGATGAAAACCTTTGTATGCAAAATCTTATTCTTTGGGTTTAAAAACTTGAAACTTGGTACGAATGTGAGTTTAAAAAATAATAAATAAAAAAGATGGACACTATTTTTTTTATTTCAAAACTACCCTCCATTCTTGGGTTTTGCGAAAATCACCCCCTAAATTTTGATAAAAGGTTGATTAAGTTTTAAGGGAAGGATAAGGAGGGTGAGCGAGAATTGAATTCACTGAGTTCGAAGTTAGAAACACGCGCAGACGAAGTCGCGGGCAAAGTGCTAGTTTATATATAATCAGGATCTGGGAAACGGCTCCAAGGATTTTCATGAAAGTTACAGATTAGGGGTTTTTCGGCTCAAGGAATCGATTTATCAAGGTCCCAGGTTCGAGAAAAGCTCGGTTACCAAGATATAGACATTTTAAAAACCTAGCTCGGTCACCCAGTTATTATAATTAATTATGTGTGTACACTTAAAATGTCGTAACTACCCACACACAGGGACTTGCAGAGGGACAATACAATAGTTAAAAAAATACAATAGCTAAATCAATTACAATATTATTGGAAGGCTTACAAAATTGCTAAAAAAACCTATAGACTGTACAATTAAGATTGAATTTAACTTATCACTATATTTGTACTCTTTTCAATTACCAGATAGTCTTATTTTAAAATTATTTAGCATTTACTCATGACTGACTTGAGTCACGGATCATAAATAAGAGCGCTTACAATGACATAAGTGCAAAATTTTCTTACATTTTAGGACTGATAAGCAATATTATTGAAAATTCGATCTTAATGTATTGTATTACGTATGGAAATAAAATGACACTGTTCTGATATTTTTTCTGATTTATTTTGTTTCTGAGCTCTGCTAAATTATAACCAACATTTCTAACAAAGTAATATTTAAAAAAAAAAAACTTATAATTTCGACATTTATTTTGGAACTATTTAAATTTTTCCTATTCCTCATAAAATCTTTTAAAATGTGCACTTTTAAATTAAACATTATTCTACATACAAATTATTTAAAACAAACTATATAAAACTGACTGACATAATATTAATTTACCACAACACCTTAAAAATATATATCATTTTTATAAAAACTTAAAACACATAGCTAAAGACTTACATATAATATTGTCTAAAAC
The DNA here is from genome assembly GCA_036375495.1 of Agrotis segetum. Classification (NCBI taxonomy): domain Eukaryota; kingdom Metazoa; phylum Arthropoda; class Insecta; order Lepidoptera; family Noctuidae; genus Agrotis; species Agrotis segetum. Next base: position 403,144 of record JAQSVV010000031.1, read on the forward strand.
TTATATATTCTCCATGTTTTTTATATCAATTTACTGCTACAAAATTATATCGGTACATAATTATACTTATTCTAAAATCACACTGTTTTTATATACAACGACTTTTACATAACTATTATATGCTTAAATAAAACCCATAATCTAAAATAATAAGCGTACTCGACTTAATCGTATTTTTTCCTAATGAAACTTATCGTGGCCTGGCGACGCCAAAAAATACAAGAAAAATCTCTTATTGCTTTTTTTAGCCTCAAATTTTTCCATCATGCAATAGATATTTAACAAAGCTAACAAAGCAAAGCCGTTGGATTTTCAACCTTCATAATGAAGGTAGACAGTTGTTTTTTCGGGCCTCAACACTATTTGACGCGACTATTTTAGGTCTAGCCTGCGGCTTGACCCTCTGAGATTACACTTTGTATTTTGACAATGAATAGCACGTTTTCTAGCTCTCTTTCACAGTACAACTGCTCATTCTACATCGCCCCGCGGCTCGGGATGAGCGCGGGGCCCCCCGCGAGGGGCGCGGTAACATGGCCGGCGAGCGCGCTGCGCGCATTCTCCAGTACGCTGTATTTTGCCGAGTGATACGCACGTTGAATTAAGTTTAACAGTGAGTCTGTTCGAGAGATCGTTGTTACGAGTGTTTTTCCGTGGATGATCTCGATCTTTAAGGTGAGTTACTTATATTGTTTCTAAGATGGTTTTGCAAATTGTCAGTGTTTATTTATAGGAAAATTCGGATAACTACTGGGTTTACTATTTTCTTTATTTTGGACTCACCCTGGGTAGTCCTTAGAGGTTTTTACCTTTTATTTGTGCCTTCGTTGGCGTCTTGCGGCCAGTCAGCCCAGACGTGGACCTAAAATTAGGCCGACCCAATGAAGTGAGCCGTCGGCCCAATGAGGTGAGCCGTCGGTCGGCCCAATCGAGTGAGCCGTCGGCCCAATCAAGTGAGCCGTCGGGTCGTTGAAGTGAGCCTTCAAGGGTCAATGAAGTGAGCGGTCGGCTGAGTTTATGGAGCCGACGACTCAGAATCATGGCCCGTAGACTAGCTATTATGCATCAGTCGGCTCAGTTTATTATTGACGGCTAAAGTTCGATAACCCGTCAGGCGCTTATACCAATAAATTCCTAAATGGGTATTTCTTATCACAGGGCTTAGGATGGCGCTACCAAGGGCCTTCACAACCCTGGGAGAGCTGGCTGAACTCGACGTATCAGGTGACAGGGACGTTTTAGATCGCATCATCGAAGTCGTCGATCAAGTGTTTCCAGATACATGGCGAGAATGGAATGTTATCGATTATTCGAAAGAAGATCTGTTTGGATCACGAATGGATCCGCAAACTCTCAATAAATTGAGATTTGCGATCCCGACGATATCTATGATAAAATGTTTTGACCCGGATACTACGTTAGTATCAGAAAAGAAATTCAAGAGTTACAAATTATCACTTTTGGAATGGCCCTTTTGTAGGGCCTTAATTATAAACCCTAAATCACTGGCGGCTAGAATTCATGGTTCTTCATCAAATTTGGAATTATTCATGGCAGCGATTGGAGATATTGGAGACGATCTAATCTCAAGGGAAGAAGCAGAAAGATTGATGTCTGGCAGGGAGAAGAGAAGGAGACCATCATCTCAGTCATCACAAGGCAGTAACAAAAAGCCAAAAATTGATTCAGCTGAAGAAATTAAAATCCTCAAGGAACAAACGAAAACCTTGCAGGACATGATGGCACAGCTTTTGAATACTCGAGAGTATAGCACTTCAAGAAGTGATTGTTCGAAGAACTGTGAACAAGATGACTTGATTTCGGAAGTAGATATTTCGTCGCTAAATGGTGAAGAAAAGGAAAATATTGGTCGGGCTTCCTCTGTGTTTGAAGCACCTGGTATGGATATAAACTTACCAGGATGCTCTACCAATCTTTTTGATTTGTCTCCTTGCGTTAAGGAAGCCGAACCTAAAATCAGCAAGGCACCTGCTGATTTATTAGAACAAGGCGTGGATTGTCAAAGGTTTGGTAATGAGTCTTGGGCCAACCTTCGATATAGTGAAGTCAATAAAAAGCTTCAAGCCACTCCAGCTTTTACTTCCCTGTCAGTGAACGCACAATTGGCTGGAAAAACGCCAAACTGGGTTCCTTATGAACAAGTTGTGAAGTACGATCAAGCTTTGGGTGCTTTGACACATGGTCTCCTGCTACAAAGGAAGCAGTTAATAGAAGCCCTATCTAATTTGGCGAGCGAGATGAATTCCAAAGTACTTAATGAGGCTATTGTAAAACATATTACTGGAAAAGATACCGATTTTAGGAAGTCCAGTGATGATGTACTCCAATATGTTTGCGGGCGTCGTGCTGAGTTAATAGAGTTCAGACGCTCTCTCTACAAACCTCCATCAAAGTTCATGCATGGCATACTACATAAAGTACCTCCTTCTTCTACACATCTTTTTGAAGAGAATGCGTTGTCCGAGACGTTTAAACAAAATGGTGGTTTTTACAAGTTTTTTCCCGCCTCGAAGACTTCATCTGACAACAACTTCAAGCGTCAAGATCAAGCCAATAAAAAATCAATATCCCAAGACAGCCGCCAGCAACAATTCCACAAAAAGAAGCTTCCGTCTACTACCGCATCATCTTCTGTCAATAGAGGTTATAGAAAACCATACGAGGGAAAAACAAACAACAGGAAAACAAAGGGGGGGCACATCGAAAACCCTCACCTGGAAGGCCCTCTAAACCTTATTGACTATGCCGGAAAAATGTACCTAGCGGGGCGTCTAAAATATTTTATAGAAAAATGGGAGAGCTACGGCGCTCCGAATTATATAAGAAATATTTTAGGCGGCATGTCGATCCCTTTCAAACGCAAGCCCCCGCTAATGTCAAATTCAATGTACAATTTCCCCCTTACCTTCTACTGTGCGCTTTGGTCGAGAGCGGACGCGTGCTGTATTAAACTCCTAACATTACTGTGATTGGTTAATTAGTGAATTTTTAAGTTCCTTGTTCCTCTCAAAGTGTTTTAATGGTCAGTTCACGCCCTTTGGGCGTTCCTAGAGTGAGATAGAACAATTTCGGAATATTACAACTAAAATCTTTGAACTCATAATCCTTGTGATTGGACGAGATTCGAACCTCCGCCTCGCCGCTACACGACGGTGGGAGTGGGTGCGTTGACCGCTGGGCCACGGGAACAGTCACCGAGTACGGCGAAATAATCTACAACTTCGAGTATACGCTACGAGTGCTACGACGCCACAACGTGCTACGACAACGACTACGTCACAGTGCACTAGTCCCCAGTGCTACGGTCCGTGCTACGAGTGCTACGTGAAGTTGATAAAGAGATAAACACATTCGTCGAAAATTAATAGATTCATTTACTACCATGGCTCTTCGACTGCAGCGTTCTCCACCGACCACTCCGAGAACCCAAATGGATCAAACACAATCGGAACCCGATATCTCTCAGGCAGTGAACGATCCTGAGTTTGTCAACATACACTCACGCAATAAGCGTCCACGATGTGAATCACCGTGTGAACAAAACCAGTTGGAGCAGTTTCAACAATTTAAACATGAATTTAAATCTGAAATCAAGGAAATGCTTCTAGCTTGGAAGATCGACCAAGATGCTAATATAGAAAAGCAATCCGCTGCGCAAACAGAGCTCATAACGAAGCTGGTTTCTGACATGTCAGAATTGAAACTCCAAAACGCTCAAATCAAAAATGCGAACGTCGAAATTCAAGAAACTAACATCGTGATCAAGAAATCCGTCGAATTCCTCAGCTCTCAATACGATGACCTACAGAAAGTAATCAAGCGCCTCCAACATGAAAGCTTAGAATATAAGAAACACTCCGAGTCATTGGAATTGGCTGTTAGAGACCTTCAATATAAGTCGCGGACGTCTACTATAGAAGTGCGTAACATACCAACCCAGGAAAAAGAATCATCGGCAGACCTGTCAAGAGTTGTAACCAAAATAGCAAACTTGGTAAACCTACCACTAGCAGCTTCCGACTTCCGAGATGTTTACCGCGCATCAGGAAACCGAGGCACTAGCAAACCGATAATCGCAGAATTTACTAATGTCCAAACAAAGTTCGACCTCATCTCACGCATACGAACATTTAACAATAAAAAGACGAATAAGGAAGATAAACTGAATACAGAGATAATCGGAATATCGGGACCAAAACAACCAGTATACGTTGAAGAACATCTGTCCAATACAAATAAAAAGCTCTTTTACCAGGCAAGAGAATTTGCACGCCTAAGGAAATATGCATTCTGCTGGACCTCCAACGGCAACATTTTTCTTCGCAAGCAAACCGGAGATAAACAAATTCTCATCAAGTCTGAAACAACACTCAAAGAGCTACACGAATGACTATCCCTCAGCTCATCATTAGTAAGGAATATTTTATTAATCTATTTTGTTTTAATGCTTGCGTTGCAAATGTTATACTACACTATTTTTACAGATAACCAGCCTAATATTTCTACATTGTATCATAACTTAAGTAAAATGAACCGTAATAATCAACACTCAAATCCATTCATAAACCTCATCACAAAACACACAAACACAAATTATGCTATATTTTTAAGCACACTTTTCTCAACATATTCACTAGACAATTGGTGTCCTATAGTTCACTGTACTACTCTCAAATACCAGAACATAGTTAACATACCAAACATTCCAGAGAATTGTTTCGAATCATATAATGGTGAACCGTCTTTTACAAATGGCTAACATTGTACATTCTATTATCACAGCTGACTTAGATGAATATGAAGTTGCAAAATCATATAAATGCCCACCGTCAGACTGCTCAAACTACCTGGTAGGGTCGAACCATCACATCAAAATCTTTCATATAAATATACGAAGTATAAATAAAAACTATGATGAATTATTACTATTGTTAAATATACTCAATGTAAACTGTGACGTATTGGTACTTACTGAGTGCTGGCTAAGTAAAGTAGTGAATCTCCCAGTGTTAGCAGGCTACAACTCATATTATACAAAACGGACCGCCAACCAGAACGACGGTATTGTCATTTATATAAAAAATAATATTAATTGCACTATTAAAGAACCCAATTTTCTAAATGGAAATTGTCTAACCTGTGAAATCCCTAATAAACTGGCAATTGTGGCTATATACCGTTCCCCGTCATATAATTCCAGAGCTGAGTTCGACAACTTTTTGAATAGCGTAGACAACATCCTATTGTCCTTAAAAAACTTTAAAAATATCTGCTTAACCGGGGACACAAATATAGACATTCTACCTAGTAATTTAGGGGAGCGTGCTACGGAATACTTAACACTAAATGCCACGCACGGCCTGCTTCCCGCCCACCAGATACCCACCAGATTGAATAGCTGTATAGATCATGTGATGCTCAAAACAGACAAAACAGCCACTTTACTTGTGATTGAGTCGCATGTTACTGACCACCTCCCAATTCTACTAACTATTAATAACGTTCAGCTCTCCAAAAAACCGGTGCCAGCCTGCAAAATACCAAAAATTGACTACGATAATTTAACAAACCACATCGAGTCCCAAGATTTCTCGGAAGTACTGAGAACTAATGATCCCAACATAGCATCTGACACACTCACAGATATATTGAACAGAGCTATAATTAGCCACACAAAAACAATAACCCTCCCTAAGAAAAATAGAAATATTCAACCATGGATTACACCCGGTCTACTACGGTGCATTCGACACCGCGATAAACTTCACATAAAAGCTAGAAAATCGCCAGACAGCCAAATAATACAAACTTCCTATAAACGTTATAGAAACTACTGTAATAGTCTACTAAAAAAACTTAAAAGAATATTCGAACAAAACGAACTACGTAAAGCAAAGAATGACCCAAAAAAATTGTGGAATAAAATCAAAGAAATCACATCCACCAACAAGCAAAGCAACCCCCCTTTTGAATTATTGAATATTGTCTCTGATAAGCACGATGCAGCTAACCTCGTCTGTAACTACTTTGCGAACATTGGTCAAAACTTGGCATCCAAGATAAGCACTGTAGCCCAACCCTCGTCCTCACATGTCCCTTCTGCCCCCCCAGACACGAGTCCTCCAGGTTCCTTCGTTCTTCTTGAAGTGGATAATGATGAAGTAGACTCAATTATCTCAAGCCTAAGACAAGACTCTGCCACTGGTTGGGACGGTATTCCCGTCAAACTAGTAAAACTATGTCGACACATCCTCGTACCACTCATAACACACATAGTAAACCGCTCTATGGCCACTGGTATATTCCCTAATACATGGAAAAAAGCTGTAATACACCCAATACATAAGAGTGGGAACAGAGACTGCGTAGATAACTATAGACCCATTGCTGTACTCCCTGTTATGTCAAAGATAATGGAGAAAATTATCAACAAGCAACTTGTACATTACCTACACAAGTTCAGCTTAATAGCAAAAAATCAGTACGGCTTCAAAAAAGGAGTGTCTACAGAAGACGCAGTGCTAGACTTAACTGAACTTGTAGCTAGGAAACTAGATAATCGACAAAAATGCCTGGGTCTATTCCTTGACTTAACAAAAGCATTTGACACAGTCTCTGTTCCCACCCTCCTATCAAAACTATATCGCATTGGCATACGAGGCATTGTTCATGATCTTTTCAAGAGTTACCTGATGGATCGAAAAATCTGTGTGAAGATAGGATCACACACAAGTGCTGATGAGACCATGTCCTTATATGGAGTCCCGCAGGGTAGTGTCTTGGGTCCCACGTTCTTCCTTCTCTACATCAATGAGTTGTGTACCCTTAGTCTGCCATCTGCTAATACATTTACTTATGCAGACGATACAGCCATTATAGTACATGGAAAGAACTGGACAGAGGTTAAAAATAGGGCTGAGGAATCCCTGCAAATTGTCACGCAATGGCTTCACAATAATCTCCTTACCCTGAACCTACAAAAAACAAACTACATCTCGTTTTCTATTCACCCCACCACAAAACCACCTGGTATATACTCTATTAGAGCTCACTCCTGTCTAGACACTTCTACTTGCTGTTGCCAATCGCTTCCCTCCGTAACATTTGTCAAATATCTGGGCGTGATGATCGATGATGGTCTAAACTGGTACAAACACATAGAATCAACGGCCAGTAAAGTCAGGAAAACAATTCACCTCTTCAAGTCACTGAGGCATTCGGCGGACTTGGAGACCCTAAAAATGGTTTACACTGCTCTGTGCCAGTCCATCATCGGCTACTGTATCCTAGCTTGGGGTGGATCGGCCAAGACTAAATTCCTTGAGTTGGAGCGTGCGCAAAGGGCAGTTCTTAAGGTTATGTTGCAAAAGCCCTTTCGCTACCCAACTCAACAACTTTACGTTGAGCTCAAACTTTTAACAGTGAGGCAGCTATATCTACTTAGAACCACTCTCTGGAAGCACAAGCAGGTACCACCTCCAGACTCAAGTAAACGCGGCCAAAGAATAGTTTGCCCAACCCCTAGACATAGAACCACCTTTGCCAGAAGGCACCTGTATGTGCTGAGCTCCCTTGTATACAAAAATATTCATAAGACCATACGAATCGCAAAGTTAAGCAAACACGAGGTTAAAGATAAGCTCAAGAACATGCTGTACCTTCTGGACTATGCTCAAACTGAGGAACTGCTTACCACCGTGACATAGTTCGTAACTGTCCATTAAACAAGACATTACAGTCTCCGTTATCTTATTGAAGCCTATGACACCAAGATCATACTAATTCAAACACTTTCCCGCAATCGACACCACCACACTCACATACTCACACTTCTTGTTATCAGACTCATACAATACAAAACACACACATACCCAGTCACACACAGAAACTCGATACACAGATACGAAAGTTCATTTTACTATAATTTAAACTTCTTTAACTAGTTTTTTTTGTTTTTTCTTTAAAACCCCAAGTAATAATATATAATTTTTGTATAAAATCAACTTCTGGCTCTTCAGTTAATTTAGAGAGTTTATAGTGCCCAAGTGGCAGTAGAACACTGATTCCTGAGTCACAGGTACTCCTAGTTTAGGAATCAGGGTTTCAACTGATGTGTACCTTCATTGTTGTGAACTTTCTCTAGATAGTAAGTAATGATTGTAAGGATTTGTGTCAATAAAGTATATTATTATTATTATTATTATTAATTTAAAGAGGCTGCAAACCGGGAAGTCCCAGGCTATGCATCAAGAGATAACAAAGTTGCTCCGAATGGGGGCGTTGGAAAAATGCAACCACAACTCAGTTTTCCTTTCACGTCTCTTTCTAGTTCCGAAGTCAGACGGCGGCCAAAGACCTGTCCTCAATTTGAAGCCGTTGAATCGTTTCATGGATCCCAAACCTTTTCGTCTCGTCAATCACCAGAAAGTGCCAAATTTTCTGCAACTAAACGATTTTCTAGCAAAAATAGACTTATCAAGTGCTTACCTACATGTACCCATAAAAAAAGCTCACAGAAGGTTCCTAGCTCTTTCGTACAACAACCAGTGTTTTCAGATGACTGCACTACCATTTGGTCTTTCGGTCGCTCCCGTGGTCTTCGCTCGACTGACGAATTGGGTGGCAAGCCTGTTAAGATCCAAAGGAGTCCGTATAATCGTATACTTGGACGATTTTTTACTCGCAAGTCAGGACCTGAGCGTATTACAAAATCAGATCAAATTAACAATAAATGTCTTAACCGAATTAGGGTGGATCATAAACTGGGAGAAATCAATCTTGGTTCCAACTCACAAATTAGAATTCCTAGGGATTATTTGGGACACCGAAAAGGATATAAAATCTATCAGTCCAAAAAAGGTACGAAAGATAGAAGAAGCTCTACGTCAGATTCTAGAAGTTCGTCGCTGGACTTGGAGAAAGGCGAAGTCATTGCTAGGTCTGTTAGTGTTCGCCGCTTTCGTGGTTCCTTTGGGCCTTTTGAATTGCCGATTGATGCAAAGAGCTGTGAACAAACTAAACGCATGTCGGCCGGATCAAATACACGTTATGTCCGAGGTAGCTATTCGCGACGTGGACTGGTGGTTAGCAAATGTGCGAAAGAATTCTCCGATCTTCACGAAAAATCCAACTGCTTTTTTGTCAACCGATGCGTCCAATTGGGGTTGGGGTTCAGATCTCAATGGAAGAATGATGTCGGTCCCCTGGAAACCTTCACAAAAACAATGGCATATCAACGTAAAAGAGCTTTATGCAGTTTACGAGACAATCAAGTGGCACATCGGAAGATTGAAAGGTCAAGCCATAGTGATTCAATCCGACAACCGAACAGTCATCTCACACATAAGGCGGCAAGGCGGTACAAAATCAGTGCGTCTACTAAAACTATCAAGACGTCTCTTGGAGATGTGTCATCGAGCACGTGTAGTCATCCAGCCGCAATTCATTCCGGGACGCTACAATCTGACGGCCGACAGCCTGTCCCGCAAGAAACGATTCGCAGAATGGAGTCTGTCCCCATTTGTTACCAGGAAGATCTTCGAGCGATGGGGAACTCCGGAGATCGATTTGTTCGCGACCGAATCATCAGCTGTGGTACCTCTATATGTCAGCCAAGATCCGAGAGACAAAAAAGCGGTTTTCACAAACGCGTTCAGTCGGCAATGGGCCTTCAATCTAGCCTGGGTATTCCCTCCACCGGCATTAATGCCGCAAGTACTACAGCATCTGAACAATGCAATAGGGTCATACATAATCATAGCTCCGAATTGGGAAAAATCTTTTTGGAGAGTCGACCTTCGGCAGAGAGCCACTGCGCCTCCTTTTCAAATTCGAAATCTACAACACCATCTGATAGATCTAGCAACCGCAGCTCCCCCATCCGAAGTAAACAAATTACAATTGGAGGCTTGGAGAATTCGGGGTGGAGCAACTTAGTCAAAGATTGGTCATCGGAAAATGTAGCCCTATTAGAAAGCTCTTGGAGAAAGTCAACGCTGCATTCCTATAAAGCAGCATGGAATCGTTGGCTCCAATGGTGTGCTTCAAATTCAGTAAACCAGTCTAATCCATCGGCCACGCATTTGGCCCTTTTTCTATGTTATCTTCATACGGACCTGAATTTAGCTCCTAGAACAATTAAACTGCACAAATCTGTTGTCTGCACCTTCTCGAATCCTACCAATGTTGTTAGTCTTGGTTCACACCCCATAGTGGCACGAATAATAAAAGGAATCGAGCTGTCAAAACCACCCACTGTCAAAAGGAATATTTGGGATGTATCAGAAATAATCAAATGGATATCAGATAATCCACCGCAAGAGAATAGTCTTTTTCAATTATCAAGACATGTCACTTTGCTCCTATTGCTCAGTTCTGGACGTCGAATCCATGATTTAACCCTTTTACACATAAGTTCCGACGATATGGTTACTACCAAAGATTCACTAATATTCTGGCCTAAGTTCGGGTCCAAAACGGACTCTGTTCGCTTCAGACAGTCGGGTTGGGAGCTTAAATCTGGTCAGTTAAAGAACTTAGATATTCCTTTTTGGACGTTAAAGCTTATTTCTTTGTCTGAGAATCGTAGAACAGCTCGTGAAAATCTGACAAATTTATTCATTACCACAAGAGGAGTGGTTAAAGCTGCGTCTCGTAGTGTTATCGCGGGATGGGTACGAACAGCTTTTGAGTGCGCAGGTATTGGCGCACCGCCTGGGAGTGTACGCTCAGCAGTAGCTTCCAAGAATATCAATTCATTACCTCTAGATGAGGTCTTGAGTATGGGCAATTGGCGAAGTGAATCGACCTTCTTTAAACATTATTTTAAGGAAATTAATCGTATTGATTTTAATTCTAATGAAAGACCAAATAGTTTAAATGGTTCCTTTAAAGCTTTATCGTAAAACTTTAAGACTGATTAATATTATATAATACACTTCTGGACACATCTATTGGCCCACCTTAGAGTTTAGGTTTCGATGGCCCCTACCGAAATATGATTGCTAGATTGAACGAAAACTGTTGATGCAGTTTTAAACCTGATACATTTGACCATCTTTTTAGATCGTATTGTTTTAAATTTGAATTCAGAATACCATACGACATGAAGCTACGCCTAACAAGTAGGATATGCGCCTTGTTAAAGGCAATTGATTTTTTAATAAAAACATGTTTTATCAAATAAAGGTTTAATTTAATAACGCGTGTTGCCTCCATGGGCATCTACCACAGCTCTCATACGATTAGGCATAGAATTTATCAACCGCTCTATGAAATTTTGAGGGATCATCTCCCATTCCTCTTCTATGGCAGTTTTCAACTCCTGCATCGTCTGGGCAACTGGCTGACGAGCCCTAACACGTCTTTTTAGCTCGTCCCACATGTGCTTAATGGGGTTCATGTCCGGGCTTCTGGCTGGCCAGCCCATAACTGTGATGTTCACATCCCGAAGATATTCCCTGACGATGCCGGCCGCATAGGCTCTTGCATTATCATGCATAAAAAGGAAATTTGGGCCCACATAGTCCGCGTATGGTATCACGTGAGGTTCTAAGCACTCACGAATGTACCTTTCAGCATTTAATGTACCTTTCAGCATTTAATGTTGGCAGCCGTGGTCCTGTAACAACCTCAAGTTGAGTTTTGCCGCTCGCGGATATACCGCCCCAGACAGTCCATGAGCCACCGCAATAAGCAACCCTCTCTTCAAAGCAGCATTGTGCGAAACGCTCTCCCTTACGTCGGTAGACCTTCTTCCTTCCATCATAGCCATGTAACACAATTTTAGACTCATCAGAAAAGAGTACACGGCTCCAATCGTGCTGTGTCAAATTTAGATGACTGCGTGCGAAATGAAGGCGCGCTGCTCAGTGGGCTCGCGTTAGTTTGGGCCCATTAGCTGGCTTGTGTGGTACCATATCGCGTTCTTTTAACCTTCTCCGAACAGTTCGAGCGCTCACGGATACTCCGTGGAAGTCGCAAAGTTGGTTTTGTATCTCAATGGAAGTAAGGTGACGATTTCTCAAGCTGGTCGTCACGATGAATTGATCCTGCCTTTCAGTTGTGACCCGAAATCGTGGCCTTCCTTGGCGACGAACAAAGCCGCCAGTCTCTAGGTACCTCCGATAAACATTTCAGGCCGCAGATCGACTTAAATTAAGTTGAGCACTCACGTTTCTTTGGCTGTGTCCGGCCTGAATAAGTGCCACAGCTTGGGCGGCGACTTCAGGTGAAGTATCCATAGATTATTGATAGAACCTCACCTTAATGTTAAGAATAAGTAATGATTGTTGCAAAACCAAAGATATCAATCACTTTTTCAAGAATTAAATCTAAGTAAACCAATAAAACCAAGTTTTCTTAGTATTCGATTGTTTGATATCAACAAACAGGTTCTAAATTGTCTTTTGTTTCTTTAAATTCTGTGTTCGAAATTCAAAAAAAGACTATTGAATGAAATTGTGAATGTGCCAGGTTCAAAACTGCATAAAAACTTTTTGCTCGACCTAATATAAAATTTTAGCTAGGACCAAACGAAACTGAAAATACAAGGTGGGCCAATAGATGTGTCCAGAAGTGTATTAAAACTCTTATTATTGTTTCCAATAGTCTAATACTGAGATTAAGACTGTGATGTTGATTGTTTATTTTATGAATGATACTGATTACAAAGAAGTTCCTATAGTTTAAGTTTTCAAAAGATTGTTTCAAAAAGTAAAAGTTTATGATTTTCGTTTTTCAAACCAGTGTTTCATTTCTTCAATATAATATTAGAACCATCTTAGACATAAAAGTAACCCCAATCAGTTTTCACAGTACGCTGCTATGGCCGGCAGAAACCAAACAGGTCTCAGAGGGTCAAGCCGCAGGCTAGACCTAAAATAGAACCGTTTTTCCCCCGTAGGGAACAAAAACGGATATTTTGGGTCTAGCCAAGGCTTGACCCAGGTTTAAGGCCTAGCCGGCCTTTTACATTATGACAGTACTGGAGAATGCGCGCAGCGCGCTCGCCGGCCATGTTACCGCGCCCCTCGCGGGGGGCCCCGCGCTCATCCCGAGCCGCGGGGCGATGTAGAATGAGCAGTTGTACTGTGAAAGAGAGCTAGAAAACGTGCTATTCATTGTCAAAATACAAAGTGTAATCTCAGAGGGTCAAGCCGCAGGCTAGACCCAAAATATCCGTTTTTGTTCCCTACGGGGGAAAAACGGTTCTATTTTTTATCCTGCTCTGGCATCCTCAAAGCATACGTGCTATTGAATTTTCAACTCTCAAAACTAAGCATTGTGTTCAAAATCCAGTGAACAATGACAAATAGACCGAAGCCTTAATTGACATTATTAAAAGGCCAGTTCCAGGCCAAGACAGTTAAGAAGAACAGAGACAATAACACACAAAATCACACAAAACTGTAGTCCATAATCCACAAAAATAGTCCTTATTTACAAGAAGTTAAGGGACCTAGGTTTTAGAGCGGTTTTCCTCATGTATTGATGGGCTAGCTGCGTGAGGTCCAGTTGGTCTTGAGTCAGGCCACATGCAAATGTCTGCCATTTGTAGTTACCCTGTAAAATTAATTAAATAAGAAAATTATTACTTTTTTTTTCAAGCGTTTTGGTTCGTTAGTCAAGTGCTAATAGAGAAAAAACTAAATAAAAAAAAACATAAAACTTCTCTAGATTCCGCATACAAAGCGCCACAAGTCAGTGCATATGCCACATTACGTGGTAAAATCATCAAACGAGTCCTCCCACACAGGGCAGGACGGGAAGGACTGTCAGACTTATACCGACTAATATCCACGGTGATCCTTCAATATCCTTATACGTTCCTGGGCCACAGCTACCTGATAAGACAGTCCCGCGACCCCGGCAGGATTGCTAAGAGTGGGTTCGATTCACAGATTACCTTTTCTAGATTCCACATACCAAGGCATCCTTTGCGAGCTATTTGCCACTTATAAAATGTTAATTCTTTATCTCCTTCAGTGTCGACGAGATACTAATGCCGTGGTAATCGACCAAACACTAAAGTCTAACAACAGTTTCAAGAAAAATACTTTAGACAGCACAAGAGAGAATTTAACAAATGTATTGATGTGTGGCGTGCATAATTAGCGCCATCTCGTTCACTCACTGGAACAAGCCTGGTTTTAGCCAGTTGATGGAAATACCCTTTACTTAAAACAATAATGGCGAAATGTAGAAGTACTATAATTACAGACGATGCAGATGAGGCAGGTTGAGATGCAGTTGCAGGCTTGCATAGCAACCTGCCTCACGTTACGTACGATACGTTATTTTTACTCAATCGAACTAAATCCTTCTACTTTTGTAATAAAGTTGAAAAAACATTAAATAAAGGCGGATTTTGATAGATTGATGTGCATCTTTAGATATCTGCCTGTTTTCTACTCATTAATCGGCAATTAAAACCTTTTGTTTGTAAAAAGGTTGAAAATATTTTTAAGGGTCAAAACATACCGATACGTAACTCTGCGTCTGCTCTTTAGCCTCTCTATTCTTCGGGCATGCGGGCAGCGAGTAAAGGGCAACTCGCTGCCCGACCAAGGACCATGCCCGGGTCGACGGCGCGTTGTGTCCCACGCGCGCCTCAAAGAGCGTCAGCATAATGACGGGGCCCCCCTCTCAGAGAGGGCCAAAGCCTGCCGGGGTCGCGGGATTATTCCCTAACCGTAACCCCGGAACGTAACAGGCTATGAAAGACACCGTGGATTTTAGTCAGTAGAAGTCTGACAGTCCCTCCCGCCCTGCCCGGGGTTGGAGGACTCATTTGATGATTTTACCACGCTAAAAAAAAAAAAAAAAAAAGCCTCTCTATTCTTTCATCTTAAGCCTCTGTAGAATACTTCATTCAATTTTGGTTTAGCAGTTTTTATTATACGATAATTTTCTGGTTTATTGTGTCAATTACCCAGGTATTTCTTCACCTAACTATTTTTTTACTAAATCCTGGTAAAAACATGAAATAAGTCCTCCCACCCCGGGCAGGGCGGGAAGGACTGTCAGACTCGTACTGAATAAAATCCACGTTGTCCTTCAATAGCCCTTTATGTTTCGTTGTCACGGTAATGAGATAAATCTCGCGACCTCAGCAGGCTTTTTCATCACCTAACTTACCACAAAATTTATAAGAAGGCGACTAACCAATATCAAAGGTGATGGGTCCTCGTCCTTGATTTCTGAGATGTCCTCCGGGTGATCAAATTTGATGGAGCGCACGGCTGACTTCTTCACCACTATGGGTTCGTTGCCCCGGGTCACCTATAAGGGAATATGTTTTCGGTGCAATTTATGGGGCAAAAGTGCTGATACCTGCGTTGAAATGTTTTGCAGGACAGACATATATGAGCGATAAGAGAAATCAGTGAATTGAATTTGATGTTACGAAACACCGTCCTACCTTCAGATCAAAGAAATAAGCAGATTGAGCGCTCAGAACACGCGAGTGGGTCCACCAAAGTTAATACAAAATGAAATCGAATACAAAGTCGCGACAGTACCAAGCTACGTTTCGTACCAAGCTGCGCGTCGTTGTTGTTTTTTTGCCAAAATATGCCGTCTCGTGTATTTAACCATCGTAAAAGTTGGTCTCAAAAACAAAGAAAACAATATGGATTATAATTCTATTTGATTTTGTATTAACTTAGGTGGAGACACTCGCGTGTTCTCAGCGTTCTATCTGCCTATTTCTTTGATCTGAGGTCCTACCACTAAAACTTTTAAACGTCTGTTGAACACTTGTCTAAAAAAATGTCAGATTATGACGTTGGAATAAGGTCCGTTTTGCAGTCACACTTTTTATAGACAAGACAAGTGTTCAACAGATGTTTAAGTTTTTATAATAAGGCTGAATAATTTTAAAAAATATTCTTGATTTGACAGTTATCAAAATGATTTTAAATTCGACATTGTGTAGATTATATGAGTGAATTTATTGTGTGTTAACCTATTTCTTTCTATGAATGTATGTTGTTGAGTTTTATGCAAAAATGGCGAGGTTAACTTAATTCATTTTTCAATCAAGGCTTTTTTGTGTTATCCAAAAATTTTAATCTGTGCAATTGAGCAGTGTTCTTTTTAATAATGGTCTACATATTAAAACCAAAATAATGAGAAATATTGAATTTAGATAGACATAAATGTTCTGGCTAGACAAAATTAACGAGAATTCAAAGCAATACAGCCAATGACAAAATTGTATTAATAAATGTGGCATCTTGCAACAAAAACTAAATATTTATCCTCAACTTTTGTAGCTCACTGTACCGAGGGTAAGAAAATAAACAAAACAAAAAATAAAATGTACAAAATACATTTATTGAAATAAAAAATGACATCGGATCTCTTTTGGATTGGATTGGAATACAAACAATATTGACAGAGACACTAAACTACTCAATAAAAAAAGAAAAGAAAAACACATCGAAATACAAAAAAAAATGTTGCCATAATACAAAGAAAACTACAGCTACAGAATAAATTAAAACATTTTTTTAAAACATAAATAGTAACAAAAAACAATTTCTATAACAAGATATAAATAAATAAGTATTTTTTTAAGAAGATTCAACACTGGCCTGTCAATATTGTGCGGGAATGGATTTGGCGGGAAAAATACAAAATGGAGGGAAAAGAGGTAAGGGGTAATGTCATTTATTTATTTCAAATAAACTTTTTCTTAAGTAGCTGCCGATATAAAAAATGATACAATTTAACAAAAAAAAATTGACTGTATAAATACAAATTCCACAACCGATGCGACAGCATTTTAGTCGTAATTCGAATGACAGTTTTAAATTAAGTATAAAAAAATGTTAATATTTTTAAAGGCAAAATACAAAGCAAAAATACTATGATTAATAGAATTTCTAAATATATAAATACAGGGGATAGGACAGGTCACCTACTAGGGATTTATTAGTAGAAAGAATGTTGCCCTATAACTAAAGACCCTAAACATCCGTTTTTCAACGATTTTTCTCATACAATTCCGTATCAAAGAAAAAAACTCATAGAAAAAAAATCATTATTTTTACATTTCATCATCAATATCGAACTTCGCGTCCAAAATACTGTTGAAAAACAATAATTATTTTGTACTCATTTGTTTTTTGTTACTACGAACAAGTATTTTTTTTAAACCTAAACAAATTAATACTTGAAATTATTAAAACTAGTAACACTTAAATAATTTGGTGCGTGGTAAACTTGAGGTATACTTTTTGACGATTCCTACAACTATACAGGGTGTAAGGGATTTCGACGCGTAACTTATCATTTCAGCACTTGATTCTAATGCGTAAAATGACTTCACTTGTTGAGCATAGTTTGGCAAAAAATTACTAAATATAAATCAATAAAAAATTGGTTTATAAATCTTGCAATATCTCTCTAGTTTTTGAAGTAATTGCAATTTTGCTTTGTTACTTTTATACGAGCTTAGTTTTATAACCTACGCGACGATTCAAATCGAAGAGACATGGTGATACAATAAGTAATTGTTAAAAAGTTACTGTTATAAAGTGCAATACCTATAGCATTATAGATTATATTTTTAAAAAGCCTAGTGGTTAAGGCGTCTGGAGTACATCCAGAAGACGCAGGATCGAACCCTGCTCGCAACAGAATTTTTCGTTTCTTTAAAAAAATCTTTGCGAAGACGCGACGCAGGCGTTATTGCGTTTAAAAATATAACTTTATTAAAGATTATTTTGACAAATTCGGCGTTTGTACTTAGCTCATTTTGGCAGAACTACAAAATTATTATACACGAAAAACCGCCGATGTCTCTTACGCCCTGTATTTTTAACTAGAGAATTAAGAATATATTAAATTAATAGAAAAAAAAAACGTATAGTTCATTTGATGAAAACCTCATCTTTGGTACCTTATTCTCTAATACCGTTTAACGTTTACATTAGTTTGGTGCAAAACCTACCTAAGAATTGAAAATAAAATTAGAAAAATTTACAACCGAGTAAAAAATAACGAATATTTATTCGAAATTTCATTTTTAACTTACGTAGTTTTTAACTTATTATAATAGTTAGTCATGATTTTTTACGATTTTTCTATCAAAATCGATTTTTTGTCAACGAAAAATTAGTCGAAATTTATCACCGATTTGCGCCATGATTTTTTAGTAATAGATCACAATATTATCGCGTAATTTTATGTTAGTTTATTAGTCGTTTAATGATACGTTTTTATTTTAAGTGGGTCATTTTGAAATACTAAAATGTAAAAAAATCTATTAAATGATTCTCATCAACATCAAAAAAATCTGAACTCTCAACTTAAATTAAAAAATGAGAGACAGTACAAGATCACGAAGAGTCGATAGAGCGAAGGCTTTGCCCTTTTTGTTTAGTTGAAAAATCATCAAATTATCTTCCCTAGTTGGAGCGTATGATGTCAAACTTGACCGACTAAAATCCATGGTGATCCTTCAATACCTCTTTACGTTCCAGGGTCTCTGATGATACAGTCCCACGACCACCAAACTGTTCCATCAATTACCCTTTGTTTTACGGGGCTACAATCTATACTAATATTATAAAACTGAAGAATTTGTTTGTTTGACCGTCTCAAGCTGGTCTCAAGGACCAAATTTTCGATCTACTCGGTGAATTTTTCGAAAATTTTTGCATGGAAACTTTTTTATGACATTGCAGTGAAGTTAGGCACGTAAAGACTACTTTTAAGTGATACTAAGAATTTTAAACATTTTAGTACTTCTGTGACCCACGTATTGTTAATGTTTATGACTTAGTTAAGCGTGTCTTTTTACTTATAATTTAATCACTATTATTCACAGTCCATTATTATATTTGTCTTGTGATATTTTGTTAGGAACTTAGTTAAATATTTCTTGCAATAACACATAATTAAGCATGTTAATTTATTTACGAATACAATTATTTAAAAAAAAATTGAAGGCCAGTGTTGAAATTTTATCGATTGTACTCGTATTATTTGAACTAATTTATTGAATTAGAAAACTGTATATTGTTCTTAATAATAACAATTAATTTTCATAGAACTCAAAATATTGGTAAAATAAATTAATCAACTGTTTTTATTGATTTAAAAACGTCCAAAATACACAACTAAATAATTTCTGAGTCAATAAATAGTAGTTTATTATTGTTGGCTCATTGTACAGACACACCAACCTGCCTCAATCTGTCAAATTTCTATCATAGATTTTCAACCTTATCACAATCCTAGAAGGTTAATATTCGATTGGTAACATTTGACAGATTCGGGTAGACTGACCTGTTGGCGTATGTAGATAGATAGGCTTCAAAAATGACTGGCGAAATGTAAGTGTAAGGATCGGACCTAAAAGGCCCGGGGCTCCACAAGCCATAAGTATCGACCGTTCAGAAACTTTCAAAACTATTTTTGGGATAGCCTGCTCAGGATTTTTTTTTCTCTAATTTAATCTGACCTAATTTGCAAGACTAGGACCTAGTTTGCGTGGGCCCCCAATCCTGGTTAAGCCCGGCTAGCAATCGTAACTTCGACTATATGGTCAGCATAACGCTGTTTAAAGCCTCATTTAGACGACGCAAGAACTCGCACGCGAGTTGTGTTACATTACGGACTTCATAGATACAACGTATTCAGTTGATCAAACAAATGCCGCAAT
Source organism: Agrotis segetum (assembly GCA_036375495.1). Taxonomy (NCBI): domain Eukaryota; kingdom Metazoa; phylum Arthropoda; class Insecta; order Lepidoptera; family Noctuidae; genus Agrotis; species Agrotis segetum. The sequence continues at coordinate 422,840 of JAQSVV010000031.1, forward strand.
GTAGTGAAACACGCATGCCAGTTCTTACTCCGTCTAAATGAGGCTTAAGGCATGATTTTATACCAATTTTTAAATGTGTCCTCTAACAAAATATCACAAGACCAAACCTAACCAAATAAGCGTAAAACCCGACCTACATATTCGTAAACATATAATATTCACCAAACCCATCCTCTTGTCCATTATCCTTATCAACAGTCCACCATTGGTTTTCCTTCTGCGTATAATCATTCTTACTCATAATCTTATTGGTCAAAATCTCATCTATACGTGACGTAGACGGCTTCTGATTGGTCACTTTGTAAATGTGATCTGCGAGGGCATTGGCTAGGACTTGTTTAGGTGCGATGAGTGTTTCACAAGCCAATTCGTTGCCTGTAGTAATAGTTCTAAGTCTATCAGCGTTTAATCGACTAAAACTGGGGTTGTCCAAGTTCGTAATGTCCCTAAAGGGGGTGATTTCTGGGTTGTAGTCGGGGTATGGTTCTAAGGTGTTAGGTTCGGGATTAGTTAGGAGTAATGACCTGTGTTGTACCTTAGTTTTCTCAGTGATGACGGCTTCTATGTCAATTTCTTCGTATTTGCTCGTGTCTGGTGTGTTTTCTGGACTTATTAGGGAGTGGAGGCTCGTGGATTCTTCTAGAAGGGAATGTTTGACGATTGATGGTGGGGAGAACATTACTGAGCTGTCCCCAGCTAACGTTTTGCTCTGAAACAAATTATAACGTTTTTGTTAGTTATAAGAATAATTTAAGGTACATTATTATAAATAAAAATGGAGAGTCTGTTTGTAATATTGAAATAACCGTTTTTACTATGTATGCATACGAATATAATATAAGCAGTACATACACAAAAACAATTTTTTTTAAATTTTTGTCTGAAATGGCTGGGCCGATTTTGACGGGACTTGATGGTAGCTGATGTAATAAGGAGTAACTTAGTCTACTTTATTTTAGAAAAAATCCTTTATTAAAAAAAATACATTGTTAAGTTCCAACATCCACGCGAACAAAGTCGTGGGCACAGCTAGTTAGTGATAAGACTCTTTAAACCTTATTTTAAGTTAAATAAAGTTCAAAATAAACTTACCGGCGTCTCAATATAAGACACATCAGATACTCTCTGTGAGTTGCTGTGTGAGTGTGGAGTGCTGGTGACGGCGCCCCAGCTGTGTGCGAGAGCCTTCCTGGCCCTCTTGTGTGTTCCGGGGAGGTTCTCTTTGCCCGGCTCTGAACGACGCTTTAGACTGCCTATACCTGAATCGTTTATCTGTGGAAGAATTAGATAAATTTGATAAAATACAAAATATATAAATGCTTTAGAATGGAAGATTTGTTTATGTAGGTAGCAAACACTATGATTTTTTTTTATACTGAGCGCAGCGAGAAATTTTAAAGTAAAATCCTGAGCGCAGCGAGCTTAAAATTGTGTAGGTACTATGAATGAAAGTGGAATGCATTTAGTCAGTTTTTTTATTTAAGTTTCATGCATATGGATTATAGCTGAACAGATTTGGCTAATTTTGATTTTGAATTATTTTTGGAAGTCCAGGAAAGATTTAAAAGGTGAGATCATCATCAGCCGAAGGACGTCCACTGCTGAACATAGGTGAAATAAGAATTTTAAAAAAATTGATTCTAAGTCGGTACGATTTTGCCAGAACAGCTAATATATTAAAATATTCACCGGTATAGTAACATTCTCCTGCTCCGCGGTACTGGAAAGCAGCGAGTCATTCAGTTGCACCGTGCTGTCAGAATTCTCTCTCTTCATCATCATAGTAATGTCCTCCACCAGTAGACCGGGACTTGATGGCTCGTACTTCAGACCTGACTTCTTGCCGAGCTCCGCCATCGCGATTTTGAAAGGAGTTGGGGTTCTGAAAAGGTAAAATAAATAAGTTAACAAGTAGAAAATGCCTTTTTACCCGACTGCGCGACGCAAAGAAGGGTAATATGTTTATCAGTCTATGTATGTATGTTTATTTGTTTCTATATGGCGTTCTATAGACCAAATGCGTAGACCGATTTTGATAATTCTTAGGTCAATCGATTCGTCTTAACCTTGCGTTTGTCTGAACTGATTTTAAAGCGGTTTTCAAAAAAAAATTTATTACATTTTGGAGAAAGTAAGAATATCCAGTGACATCACACGTCTTCGAAAATTTTGGTTCTAGAACATGCCGGTTGCCTTACGAGTTTTCCTTTACCGTTTTGCGAGCAGTGTTCATGAAATAAATTACACTAAGTATCCAAATTGTGCTTGGGGTTCGAATTTTTCTTTCCAAAAGAAATCTTTATTTTTATGTATAGTTCCATTTCAATTCAATTTTGATAAGTCAATGCCATAACTTTTCTATTTTATTCCAACAATGTTCTGTTCATTTTTTTTTTTTTTGTAATAAAACTTGTGTGTATACTGTTACTTACTTGGGCGTGTTATTTTTTAAGGTATTCGGACCGCCCGGCGTGACGTGGTTCACAGGCGTCGGCGTTTGTAGTAACGGACTAGCACTCCATTCCTGAAATGAAACATGGTTAATTAAAATATAAGGTCAGATTTATCGTTACCTACTGTGGTGCTTTGCGTCACAAGGAGTATTTTAATAGGTTCGTTACGACAACAGTATGTAAGTAGACGTCCATTCTCGCCCGGCTCTCACGCGACTGTGTGCTCTCTCTTTTTTGTGATAGAGTGTCATTTCGCAGGTCAACCTAGAGGTTTTGAGCTGGTTAACCGAACTTTTCTTTGGACGCTTTAAATGACTCTAAGGCCTCCAGTCAGGGGCTTACAACTAAAAAAAGTGAGTTTTTTATACGTAAGGTAAAGGGAGATTATTTGGTGAGACAGGCAACTCAGTGATAAGAGTCTTAAAAGTCTCTCAAAACGTTACATATGCATGCAGTAATGCGAAATGATGCAACTAGTTCACCACTAAAGTGGACAAGACGTAATGGCACATCATTCAACGTCAACGTCTAACCAAATAGTCTCCCTTTACCCTATTAACTTTGTCAATAAACAAACTAAATTGTTTTTTTTTTTATATTTGATATATTATACACTTACGATACCATTTATTTAGGTATTACATTCCCGTGGTATAATTTTAGACTTCCACATAGACACGGACAAATCCGCAGGCAAAACCATTATTTTTTAAAATCTTACCTTAGTAGCATGTCTCAAAGGTGTAGAATCGAGTGTGGAGAATGATATAGCGGCCGGAGAGTTGAGGAACTGAGACGGACTGAAGGGAAGAGCCTTGATAGGAGTCACACCAGACTCACGACCCTCGAACACTTTGGATAGAGTTTCAGTCCACCCCTGGAAAGGAAACAGGTATTTTGAAGTTAGTGTGTGCTTGTTATGATTATTCTAGCGAGTGCCTTGACTACGTATGCGAGCACAGGGCTGCGTTTAAAGCCTTTATCCAGTTTAAATTTATACTGACTAAATGTCAAACACCTCGTTTAAGCACTCCGAGAGGTGAAAAATGAAACCAACAAAAATTTTATCTGTCCCGTTTACGGTCGTCCGCTGGTATAAGTTTTTACCGAATTGAATAATTTTTTGCGACCTTTTTACCTCTCAAAATTTTACCCTGCTGTCAGATTGACAATTAGTTTTGTTCTTTTGCTCGATCCACGTAGTATCATATAGATATATCCTATCAAGACTTTAGAGCTTCTGACTAACAGTAACAACTGTCAAAGATCTACAAAAGACAGCCGGGACCAACGGCTTTCTGTGCTTTCCGAGGCACAGAGGAAACTCGCTATGAAAGATGGTCACCCATCCACAGACCAACCTCGGCTAGCGCGGCTTAACCCGGAAGATCGGCCTGTGCGGCTGTCAGTATTTAGCCGAGCTCCTCGGTCTGTCCATTGATGAGATTATCGATAGCAATGGAATTTAAACTTAGTGATGTACGACGTTAAGTCTAAATTAATAATAATAATAATATTCCACAACTATCACACAACGCCATCTAGTCCCAAGCTAAGCAGAGCTTGTGTTATGGGTACTAGACAACTGACAAACATACTTATATATTTCTAAATAGATACAAATTATAAATAAATAACACCCAGACACAGAACAAATGATCATGCTCATCACACAAACATTTGTCCTGGGTGGGAATCGAACCCACGACCTCCGGCATAGCAATCAGGGTCACTAACCACTAGACCAACAGGCCAGTCATATAATAAATAATAAATTGAAATAAAGTCACAGATACAATACTCCGACTCACATTGTTGGTAGTAATAGTGTTGTTCCTCTTCGCTTTCCTCCTCAGTATGGGAGGAGGGCTACTGGTCTCACATAACTTCTTCTTAGGAGATGCGTACACAGAGGGCACGTCTATCTCTCGCGTTGATTCGGCTTGTACTGAGTAGGTAACTGTAATAGAGAAATGGAGTTTTAGGAAACTTGTATTTCTTGAAGAGATGCATAAATATACGTGTAACGTTAATAGCGCAAAACCTGTCGTGGCGTAACTCAGCCCATGTTACTGAACAATGTTTGTTCCAAGACTTTTGGTAATTCGCAAAAAAAAATTGCTTTTTCACACAAAATGAGAAATTGATCGGGCCATCAGTATCATTTTTAACCGACTTCAAAAAAAAAGTAGGTTCTCAGTTCGACCTGTATGTATGTATGTATGTTTGTACTTTGTCCGCGATTATCTCGCGTTTGGCTTAACGGATTTTGTTGCAGTTTTCAGGAAAGTGTTCATTACATTCTGGAGAAAGTTTTAGTATATAACACTAATAGATATCCCGTGACGTTGCCCGCGTGGATCCGTTTTGCTTACTTGAATCGTAGATTTTCAGGGACGATTGCATGTTTGTCCGCAATTATCTCGCGTTTGGCTGAACCGATTTTGATGCAGTTTTCAGAAAAGTGTTTGTTACATTCTGGGGAAGGTTTTAGTATATAACAATAATGGATATTTCGTGAAGTTGCTCACAAAGATCCGTTTTGTTTAATAGGATTGTAGATTTTCAAAGAAGCCAATTTTATGAAGATTTTTGTTAATTCATTTATCTCAACTAAAAAGGGAAAAATAAAAACTTTTTGAAAAAAGGGAACCGACTTCAAAACCAAACACAAAAAAACTACAAAATAACTTTTCTTTCGGAAGTCGGTGGCCATAGTCAATGAAATAAATAAAAAACTTTTTGAAAAAAAGGGAACCGACTTCCGAAAGAAAAGTAATTTTTTAGTTTTTTTGTGTTTGGTTTTGAAGTCGGTTCCCTTTTCTTAGTACTTATAATTTTTTTTACGAATTTCTGTAACATGGGCCGAGTTATTCCACGAGACGTTTTGCGCTATTAACGTTACATGTTGGATAGAGCGTACAAAAGCCAGCGCAAGCAACTTGCACTTGTTAGCCCAGTTTGTCAAACTTCTTTAGTATATTTTCACCTTTATTACGACGGAACAAAGAATTTGATCAGGATAGACAGATAACGGTAGGTTGAGGTGATGTCTGTACACACACATTTCTATAATAGATTTTAATTTTAACCTTATCACAATACTGGAAGATTGATGTTCGATTGGTCAAATTTTACAGATTGTTGGGCAGATTGGTTAGGTCAACGACGATATAGTACTAGACTCCTAATAACAGGCGACTGATGTTTGCCAACACATTAGGCAAAAAAGTCTTATGTTCGTCTCATTTCGACCAATCCTGTGAGTCGTAAACATACGTTGACACAGCACAGACCTTGAGTTAGCCAATCATAACGCAGTACCCCGTCCCCCTCGCTTACGTAGTACCTCAGCGAGTTGGCAGAATAATTTTTGTTCTTTAGATCGTGTATGCGGAGTAGTATTATATCGTCGTTGGGTTAGGTTGACCCGCTGGCGTATGAACAACAACATTAACCCGGCGACGATTCTTGTTTTTAGGAAAAATATTTGCTACACACTACGAATAAGTCCTGAATCGAAGAAGATGGGTGATTTTGTTGAAAATATCTATTTTAAGTACTGGGTTAGATCGGGGGAACTAAAACTAGAAAAAAATCCCCAAAACTTAAATCAGAACTCAATTTATCGTAAAATAACTTAATTTTACAATGAATGGATAGTTACCAGCATCTTGATTGTTCTCATTCGCTGCCGAGGCGTGGCTCAAGTAATTTCTGAGAGGCGAGTCTGTGGGTAACGTTTCTAAATTCACGAATCTGAAAAGAAAGTGTTATTACCAATTAATAAATTATAGGAATCATTTTACCCAGAAACTTTGCTGTGGAGATCATAGCAGTATACAAACTGAGCACACTTTTCATGTGATTTTTTTATGCGCTTGACCTTAGTCGAGATCAGTAGTGACTAAGACAAGGTCAACGATGGAGCGAGCTTACCCAGAAGAAGCCTGTGCACTCTAACTTTGAAGAGATTAGGGTTGTATGTGTTCGGAAACACAGACGCAGGCAGAGAGTTCCACTCCTTCGCTGTCCGCGTTATAAAAGACGTTTGGAAACGCTTAGTGGGAATTATACGGGAAATACTGGTATTCTGTTGGTTTTAGATAATTATTACAATTGAAGAGTATTGACGGTTTCAAGATGCAAATAATTATTTAAACCTCTCTAAAAGGTTTTGAATGAGATCGGCTTGGCCTAATTTATGTTTCTAGACCCTTCTAGAAGTTTCCAGAATGTTCTAAAGATAATTCTAGTCACTTGAAAGGGGCATCAACTATTTAAATATCAGCATCAACAAGTCTCTATCAGGGGATTTGGGTAGGCCAGTTTGCTATTACCTATATATTATACTACGAAACTTTTCATGCTTCTAGGTCCTTCTAGAGAGTTCAAGGCTATTCTAGAATGTTCTTAAACTTACTTGAAAGGAGCATCGACTATTTCCATATCAGCATCGACCAGTCCTCCTCTATCAGGGGACTTGGGAGGCCCAGTCTGTTGTATGTTGTTCTACATAACCTTACATGCTTCTAGATCCTTCTAGATTACTCTAGGCTATTCTAGAATGTTCTTAAACTTACTTGAAAGGAGCATCGACTATTTCCATATCAGCATCAACCAGTCCTCCTCTATCAGGGGACTTGGGAGGCCCAGTCTGTTGTTGTATGTTGTTGAGCTGTTCCTTCAGTAACTGTCTGAAGTGTAGGACGTGTTTCGAAGGAGGTTGGCTGGTGTTCGAAGAGTTGCTTGCAGCTGACTCGTTGAAAGGATCTGACCAGGTTTGATTCTGCTGTGGAAGAGTGTGGTTTATTGGTAAGGGGTTACGGTCGTTTTTGCCTTGAGTTCTAAGTAAAGTGTATGTCGAAGGACTGCCTTGAATTCTTGGTAAAAGGGTATGTGTAAGGAGGAGTGCTAGGGTGGAAACCGTCCTTAATATGAGGAGGAAAGGTGTGAAAATCGACCAATCAAATTGACGAAAATTCACATCGCATTTTTTTTGTGTCCTCCTGAGAACAGTTAAAGCTTTCCGCTTTAGTAAAAACCGGAACCTTACACGGTTTTGGAAAGATTTTTTTTGTCAGTAGTTTGATTTTAAAATTATATCGTCTTGTTAATTATAAAAGCTACTAGGCTCTATTGAAATTCAAATAAGGGTAGACTGTCTTAAATATCGAAAATATTTAGAGACATTACTAACTTGGACAGTACCCCTTATCACGAGTTTCCACTATTTTACTTTATAGGGTCTTTCCAGTATTTACAGCGTTTCTTGTATGGAAAAATGGAACAGCGCCTCTCGTGTGCGAAGAAGGAACTAATCTTCTCCTTGAAATTAATGTGAAAGTTCCAGTTTACTTTACGTCACAATAACTGAAGCTCATGATAACGCCTAAGTTATGTGACCTGACAAGTTGAATAATACATTCATTTGAAGATTTTATATAACTAAGTTAAATTATGTGTAAGATTAATTACAATGTGTGAGTTACATAAGCAACTACGAAAGCTTAAAGCACACAGAACTACACAAATTATTAAAAAAAGCCCATTAAGAACAAACCCAGTGAAATTATTATTTAAAAAATGTTTCATGAAGTGTTATTTATGTACAATCGACAAAATGGAATCATGACCCATTTTGACAACAAATCGTTTGAATCCGTCAAATTGACAAAGATCAAAGTCGTTACCATGGTTATGTATGTTTACGCGAATGTGGACCTAATTTTATTTGAATGTCTGTAGGAAAATAAGCTTATGGTGGGTCATAATTCCACTTTGTCGATTGTACAAGTGATGAAAAATGTGGGAGCAAATGCAAAAAATAATTTGCAAATTAAAAATAAACTGTGAAAAATGTATAGACTGTCCAATGTTTTTGTCCCCACGTTACAAGGAATCATGAAATGTTTTTAGTGAGACAAAATTCTTTTACTATTAATTTGCGTTCATACTTGAATATTCATTTATCTAAGAAGTTTTGAATATGGTCAGCATATACATTTTTAAAAGCAAAAATATGGCTTTCAAAGTTGTCCCCATACCTTGTTTTGTACAAATAGTGTTTGTAGCCATATCTTGCCTTGTGGTGCAGATTTGGTTGGTTATCTTCCCTCAAGATGAAATCAGATACAAAGGAGAACATTCACGCTCCATACATTTTTGGGCCTTTTCCGAAAGTGCCGGCCAACGAAAAAAATTGGTACCTATGGGTAGTACTAGTCATTTGGAGCAATAGTTACTATGGCACAAAAGTTGTAGGATTGCTCTCGGCCAAGTTATACAAGTTCAAAGATTTGTAATTTTCATACATTTTTTAATTTCTGAAAGTGCTCAAAAACACCAAATAATGATAAGTATTGCTAGAACTAGGGACCTCAAGCAATTTAACATAAATTATCATCACGCCTGTAATCCCTGAAGGGTTGGGCAGAGGTGTTCCGAATTAAAATGAATAATAATCTCTTAATTTTAAGTGAAAAGCATTAAAAACATGTTAAAACAAATAAATCTACTGGTGAAGCCAGCATCTGGAACAGAATCAACGTTGCCTGTGGTAGGGGTCTTGGGAGAGCGACCTTCTAACAATACGAATCCTGACTAAAAGTACTGCTTTTTGAATCAGCCACGTTTTTTGGCTATTAAAGTCATCAACTGTGCTACGGTGTTCTATTAAGATAGTCCTGCTATTTGGTAGGGTAGCTGGTAGGCGTTTGGCTCTATAAGGGCCTCTGAAAGCGCCTTTAGGCGCGCGAGGAACATGACATGCTATCGTCCTTACTCCCCATTAATCGCCGTACGTGGCTGGATTGAGATTTCTAGGGTGTCCTCTCCTTCATGTGTTCTGCCTCCTTCCTCCTTCGCTGTCATTACTGCTACAGAAGAAATGGCAGCCTCCTTTCCGGATTGCCACGGTGTGATCTGGAAGCGGAAGCCCTCCAGCAACTATGTGTGGATCACCCCAATAGCCATGATGCCCTGTACGAACAGCTTGTTTGGGTGTCCTCTTTATGGAGACGACGGACACAGAGTTCCCGTAGTGGGGCTTTAAGCGCACCACTTCAAAATAGAGCTTCCAAAAAGAGGCGTTTGCCCCGCAAGATTGGGTTAGGTACTGCTTGAAGACTGCCCCAGGAATGCTCCTTGAACTTTCACGGGATGTCAAGGACGAATACCAGTTGAGTCTCGTTGACTGGACGGCGATGCAAACCCGTCTTATCGCTAATTGAGGGTTCGACATTATCGCGTTCCGAAGGCTATGAGGCTCTTTAAGAAAACAACAAATGTATGAATGAAATGTTGCTTTTTGGAGACTCTACGTGGAAGTGGTGCGGTTAAAGCCCCTTTATGGGAACTCTGTGTCCGTTGTCTCCATAAGGAAGAGACCAGATAACCTGATCGCACCGGGGAATCATGGCTTTTCGGGTGGTCCACTCATATATGCTTGGAGGGCTTCTTTATCCAGATCACACCGTGGCAATCCGGTAAGGAGGCTGCCGTTTCTTCTGCAGCAGCAATGACAGTGAAGGAGGAGACAGAACACGTGAAGGAGAGGGCGCCCTCGAAATCTCAATCAAGCTACGTACGGTGAGTAATGGGGAGCTAGTTGTCTTATCCAGGATCAGGCTCAGGACGACAGTATGTCGTGTTCCACGTGCGTCTAAAGGAACTTTCAGTGGCTCATATAGAGCCAAGCGCCTACCAGGTCGCAGGGCTATCTTAGCAGGATACCGTAGCACAATTTTGATGATTTTATTAGCCAAAAAAACCTGGTTTATTCAGAAAGCAGTTATTTTGGCAGGATTTGTATTGTTAGGAGGTTTATCTTCCAAGATCCCTACCACAGGCAACTTCGATTCTGTTCCCGATGCTGGCCCCACCAGCAGATTTATATATTTTAACATGTTTTAACTTCTTTTCACAAAAAATAAAGTGATTTTTGTTCATTTTAATTGGGTACATCTCTACCTAAGCCTTCAGGGATTACAGGCGTGATGATATTTTATGTTAAATAGCTTAAGGTCGCTAGTTCCAGCAGTATTTATCATTATTTGCTGCTTCTCGGCACTTTCAGAAATTAAAAAATGTATGAAAATTAAGAATCTTCGAACTTGTATAACTTGGCCGAGAGCAATCCTACAACTTTTGTGCCATAGTAACTATTGCTCCAAATGACTAGTACTACCCATAGGTATCATTTTTTTTCGTTGGCCGGCACTTTCAGAAAAGGCCCAAAAAAAATGATCTCCTTTAAGTGTATAAAACACGGCAAAAAACTTTTTTTATCACTCGAGTCCATTTAAGGTCAATTCAGTCGATATGATGAATGTCTTTTAGTGATAAGACTGCCTATTGTGTCACCCTATGTTTAAGTTATAATAAAATTTGTAATGTTATGTACCTTTAAGTTGTATAGTGTGCATAATAAAGAGTATTCTGTCTATCTATCTATCTGTCTATCCATGATGGGATATGTACCACTCCATGGCCCAGATAACCACTTAACAACTGGTTTTGCCTCTCCAGTAAATATTTAAGGTGCCATTGCCTTAAATATAGGCAAGTATTAACCAACCAAATCGACACTCTAGATACTAAATTTAAGGAACGGTTTATGTGAAATAATAAAGGTATAAATTAATTTATTAAGAAAATTAAAAACATGTTTTAAAATTTTATTGTTTGCAACATTTGTTACCAACATGTGTTTGCAACAATTCTTTGAAACATTTGTTTGCTATATCCCTCTGCATCCGTTTGTATGTTTTAAGTGTTCGCAACATAGGGTAACAGTCTTTATGACGTGGACACGAGGTATAATGGGGACATACACTCTTTAGGTATACTTAACACAACATTAACGTAGCGCAAGTGCCAACAGGACGTCATTTGTAACGGCCATTAACAAAATGGCGTCCTGCTGGCGCTTGCGCTACGTTAGTATTGTGTTAAGTTTGCCTTAAGTGTGTGATTTCCCATCATACTCCGCGTCCCCGTCTTGTACATTGTTCCCTTAATAATTATATGTTTGAAAACAATTGTTTGTCTGAAACATTTGTTTGCAACATTTCCTAACTTGTTTTCCGTTCCTTAAACTTAGCACAAAAACAAAAAAGGTGCAACAAAAAGCAACTAACATCATGATACGCGACGTGCACCTTCTCAGACGCAACACTAGTGTCTCTCGTCGGCTTTACCCGCGATTGTTTGCGACGGAGCGACTCGAAGCTGTCCAGTATATCTGGCTCGTACTTCCGACGCATCGTGGAGTTCCAGTGGTTTTTTATTGCGTTGTCGGTCCTGGAAAAGTAATAGAACATGTTATTGTAATTAGTTAGAATCTAATCTACAACGTGTAACGTCATAAGCGCAAAACATCTCGTGGGGTAACTCAGCCGATGTTACTGAACAATTGTGAACTGTCAAAAGTCTTTGAACAAAAATTGTTCAGTAATGGGCTGAGTTACCCCACGTCTACGAAAGGTTTTGCGCTTTTGGCGTTACACGTTGTATAAATAAAATAAAATGGTAGGAAATTCAAAACTGTACATTGTTTTTTTTTTAAAGAATACTTGGGGTGTGTTTTACAATCGATACTGAAGCCAAAAATATAGTTTTTAGATTTTTTGTCTGTTTGTATGTATGTCCGGGATAAACTCAAAAAGTACTGCACGAATTTACTTCATATTTGGCACGAACATTATTAAGAAGTCGGGTCAACATATAGGCTACATATTATCACGCTGTCACCTAAGAGGAACGAGTCGAACGAGGTTGACAGTCCCTTACGCTCCGCGATTTCTCACGAATGGAGAGCCGTAAGAGAAAACGTGACTGGACTATATTTGTAGAGAATTCTATGATCTACAACTTTGTCAAACCTATGTTCACGAAAAACTTACCGTTTTCGAGAAAAATTAAAAAAAAATCCTTATTGGAATTTTTTACAATTTTTAGCTATATGCGATTTTTTCCTAAGTTATGATATGAGTTATTTTTGTCTATTTTGACTGGACTATTATTGAAGTACCGTTGGAAAAAAAAGTAAAACAAGTGTTTGAGTGGAGTTCAAATATTCAACCCAAACAAATGAGTACTAGGATAGCATACCTGCCGGGCAATAGTTTAGCAATCTTGGCCCACTGGTTGCCTAATTGTTTGTGTGCTTGGTATATGACTCTGTCTTCATGTTCTGTCCACGCTGTCTTCTTTATTGACGGATTTAGATGATTGTGCCATCGTTCTCTGGAATATGAAAAAAATAAATAAGTGGCTATTAAAAAAAAGAAGTTATATTTTTTTTGCTGTAGTGTTAAAACCATTATGATAAAATGCCAATAAAAATTTCAGCGTATTCATGCATGAGGTGTACTGTGTATGCAGTACGTACATTCTAAAAATATCATGATTGGTGATAGAAGAAATTGGTTTAGAATTATTATTACCTAGGTAATTTATCTGAAAATGAATTGGAATTTCTGCAATGCCTTCCAGAAATAGTACAGGTTATAAATAAAAAAAAAAGTGTTTTAATTTAATACCTACAAAAAAAAACTATTAAGGATAATGCTAAATTGTGTATCATAAAGTATTGTAGAAATTAACCTGTTTTCTGTAATTATAATAAAATCAACCCCAGCAGGGTCGACGAAGCCCCGCTTGGCGGGGTTTCTATTTCTGTTTGAAATCTTGCTATAGCAAGTTTTAGATTTGGTGAGTATATTTATACAATTTGGTATACAAAAAGAATTATTGATGAGCATTTAAATTGTAGCCAAAAATAATATTCACCTGCACTGTTTTCCTATCCTTCCTTTTAAATGGCGTGCTATGAGCGTCCATTTTTTCGGTCCGTATTTTGCGACCAACTCCATCACCTTTTCATCCTCCTGAAACAGAACAGATTGAAAATATTAATTATACTGTAAATAAAATAATTATTAAATAATAATTTACAACAACTTTTTTCTTCAAACTATCAAACTTAATTTATTTGATCAGTAAAGAAACTCTCATTGATTAACTTTTTTTTATCTAATCGTATCAACGAATCCTCCCCCACCCAGGGGGACTGTCAGACTTGTACTGACTAAAATTCACAGTGTCCTTCAATAGCTTTTACGTTCCGGCGCGGCGGCGTCACGGTTATTCGTTAGTCCCGCGACCCCAGGAAATCATCAAGCTTGTATTTTTTTTTCAGAAGTTCTACTATCTCTTGTGAAAAGGATTATGTATAAAAATAAATAATGTATGAAATAAAATGTGAAAAAGTTTTTATTCATTGAATTCACAGCATGACATTATCAAGTATCTTCTTTGGTAATATTATAAGCCACAAGATGATCATAATATTAGCTCATTATTACCACCTATATCATAAGTGGGCAAAAATAAACCATCAAGTAGGTTCGTTCTCATAGAAAAAAAGAAATCGCTTAATCATAAACAAGAAAAAAAAAGAAATCGCCAAATCATTAAACCAACACCCTTTCAATTCAAATTTGGAACAATTGCCCAACACCGCTCATCCTTAGAGGAACCTCTATAAACAAAAAAGTTTTAAGAAAAAAAAACAATAGTACATCTGATCGGAGCGTGCGAAAATACGTTAAAACGCAAGGTGAACTAGTGTGTGGGCGAAAAAATATGAATAAGACCGTTGATCAGCTGATATTAATAGTAAACAGATTGGTATACAGAAGGTCAAGTCCTTACAACGAGCGAAAATTCCTGCTCACCTGCTCACATAAACTCATGGAAAAACCAGCTGAGTGTTCCCACTGCTAGGCGCGGGCGGCGAGTAATGGGCGACTCGCTGTCCGATCATGGACCATGCCAAGGTTGCCGGCGCGTTGTGTTCCACGCGCGCCTCAATGAGTGCCCTCCCTAAGGGCGATCACATACATCTATTTTCCTTACAGGAATCCTGATCCGTTTTCTATCCGAAAACAGTGAATTATACAAATGTGTGTGCATGTTTTGTAGTTGTGTTGATCATTTCGAATTCCGAACGGAAAAAAACTGATGTATGTGGCCGCTCTTAGACGGCCAAAGTCTGCCGGGGTCGCGGGACTAATCAATTACCGTGACCCCGGAATGTAAAGGGCTATTGAAGGACATCGTGGATTTAGTCAGTACGAGTCTGACAGTCCCTCCCGCCCTGCCTTGGGGAGGAGGATTCATTTGATAATTTTACCACGATAAACGTAATATTCAAGTACCTAACATTTATTTGGCAAATGGAATGGAGGTCGTTGACATTTTGAACCATAACGTGTTTGCATAACGTCCATAATACGACGCATACATGTGTAAAGCAATCTCAAACAAATGACGGTCGCGAGTACGCTTGCACTCGCTGTACGCATGGCGACCAATCAAGCTTAGCATAACCAGTTTAAGCTCACCGTTCATTGTACGGGTAAATCATACAGAGCGAGGTCAAGTTATAATGGCTTTAATAGCTTTGAGAGCATGGAAATAATGCTGATTTTCTGTATCTGTGTATTCTGTGGTATTAGGATGTTGAGAGGAACGTAAAAAGTGTATGAGTGAGAACGTCCGGTGTTCAATTAACTACCTTATTAATTGCTTTTTAAATCACAAATTCGTGATTCCTTTAAATCGTACCGAAAGTATTTCTAAACAATAATATCTCTATCAAATCGAAAATCACGTACAAAGCAATTTGAACGCCCTTTCAATTAAAATAATAACACTTTTTGCTTGGCACTGTACTACATAATTGGTTATAGTATAGTGTGATTGTTACCATTTTTATTAGGACACAAAAACTTTTGTTCATTAAAAAGTGACCTTGAATAATTGGATATTGTTCATTGAAGATGTATTTAGACAAGCTTTGGTCTTAAAACTATTGGTGATTAATTTTGTTCCGGCAAGTGTCTGATTGAGAGCATTTTTTTTTAAATTAAACCTTTTAATTAGTAAAGCACGAACTTAATTACTAAAGAAGCACTTCAAGTTTTTGTCAGAAAAGTTACTGACGGAAAAAAAATAGCATTTGGTCGTCATGATCGCAAAAATTAACGTCTTAAACGATGTCCACTTAGCCTTGGGCAGTGGATGAGCATAAATTATGATATACCAGGAGTTTTATGTAAAAAAAAGTGTACTGTGATGTGACCCTATCTGGCTCAGCCTCTTTTTTTTCTGAGCAGGACAGGACTTGCTCTGGAATCCACGGTGTCCTTAATTAGCCCTTTACGTTCCGGTTTCACGGTAATTCGTTAGTCACGCGACCCCGCCAAGCTATGGTCCTCTAAGAGGGGGGAGGCGTCATTTTGCTGACACTCTTTGAGGACCTTGTGATTAAAAAAGATACACTAACATACAAATATTAATCCTCTCATACCTAATAATTAAACCCAAATACTTATCAGACAGCTGGTCTCATGTCAATATCCTCGCCCTTGACTTGGGACTTTTTTGTCTGTTTGTTCATACTCTACTCGCATTCTGGACCACTTGGTTTATTTCTCAAAATGTGCAAGACTTGAGCAATATAAAATGGACTTTATTGTTTACATGGTTAGAATAATTTTCCTTTGACAGATTTAAAGGGATAAAACACTTGGCTTGTTTGTCATTTGGGAGACTGGTAATACAAATTCGTGTGATTTGGGCAATGAAAAATGAATCTTATTGTTTTATAGTAAGAATCATTTTCTATTAACAGGAATAAACTAAGTAGCTTGTTTGTCAAAATTTGAGAGACTTGGGTAAATCAAAATTGAGATTTATCATAAAGTACATTCATGTATTAAAACTTTAAAAGATGCAAGTTCAAATTGCCAGCATTCTACAAACTTCAGTTCTTATTATACCCTATTGTATATGCAGTAAAGATCATTTTGTATTAACAGGAATACGTTCAAATGAAGCATCATTAGACGAAGATGTTTTAGTACTTATTATTAAATAGAGCAGTTTTGTTTGTAATTGGTGATGTCATTTCTTAATGGGAGCTGAGAGAACATAAGATTATTTTTTTCTGTGTCAGATAAAAATACTTTTTGGGAACATTATTAGTCTAGGGCAGTCTAGGGCAGTCTAGGGCAGATTTGTATTTTTTTAAACTAGATATTGAAGTTTTATTTGAGAAAGTTAGTTTAGTAGTAGATGGGGAATTATTTTAAGGTAAGTTTTTATAATTTTCAAAAAACTAGTAGCTTAGTCAGAAAATTTTCAACTCAACTTTTTCGGCAAAACCGGGACTTCCTCATAACTCAAATTTTAAGTAGGTATCCTACTAAAATTATAAATGCGAAAGTTTGTGAGGATCTATGTGTGTATGTAGGTATGTTTGATACTCTCTTTCACGCAAAAACCACTGAACGGATTTGGCTTTTTGGTACACAGATAGTTTATAACCTAGATTAACACATAGGATAGACACATATTTTTATCCCAATTTTATGTTCCCGTGGGATAATTTTCGAGTTGTAGCGGGTGAAGCCGCTGGCAACAGCTAGTACTGCATAATTCAACAAAATAATTGCATATATTTTTATTCTAAGTTTAATATTTTATAAACAATTTTCTATTTACAAACGTCTAAACATCGTTCAGAAACAGAATAACACAATACCTTTACAAGCTTCTGATCTAAATTGTTAAATGCCGTCCTACATTTTTAGTTGTTCAATGGTAATCAATCATGTTCAAACAACCACTTAATTATGACATGTGACTACAGCTTTACGAGTATATAATTGAATTAAGTCTTGTATGACTGAGTCAGACGTCGGATTTTAGATCAATAACCCAAATAACAGCTTGTAATTTTTGGGCACCCATCCCTAGCTGTCCACAGTGTCCACCCTGAGCAACGGCACCTTAGGCCACCTGAAACTTTTTTTAGATGGTATAATCATGGAGACCAACCCTGGATTGGACTTGTTAGCTGAATGAGAATGAGAATGTTTGCGGTTCTGTGAGACGATAGAGTGACAGGATATTTTAATTTACTTGTAATGGCTATCTGCTGTACTAAATATTTTTAAATAAATCAAAGGACACCAGTCTCCATCCCCCTCCCCCACCTCCCCTCAAAGATGGGGGCAAGGGATTGCCAGATGTGTACTGATTGAAATTCTAGGTGTTCCTTCACATGACGGGGCCCCCTTAGAAGGCCAAAGCGGAAAGCCTGTCGTGGTCGCGGGACTATCAGGTAACCGTGACCCCGGAACGTAATAGGCTATTGAAGGACACCGTGTATTTTAGCCAGTACAAGTCTGACGGTCCCTCCCGAGTCCCGTCTTGCCCTGGGTGATGGTGGACTCATTTGATGATTTTTCCACGATAAAAAAAAATAACCTTTTGTTTTGCACCAAATTTGAAGAATAAATAAAAAAGGAAGAGAACGGAGCCACTGGTAAAACCCTAGTATTTATTTACATACAAAATCAATTACATTAATGACTCTATTCAAAGTTTTACAAATATTTTGATACCTTATATGGGTTTATAGCTCAAATCTGCATTGTAACAAAAAAATCCAAGTCAAAATATGATTTATTTATTTGACCATGGTATCTAGGTTCTTCTAAATTTCCTTTTGAGGAAAAAAAACATAATCAAACATGATCTAATGCCAAAAGCACGCCCATTCAATGTGATTGTGATAAAAAAAGACTTGTACAATTTGCATACTTCGATGCATGATTAGGAAGGGATCCCAATGATATTATAAAGAAAGATACGCCATGTTCATACTAAATGGCGTTCAGATATCGTTGCGTTGTTATTATAAGTACCTACTTAATAAAACTTACAGTAATTTAAAACTACGACAGCGATAGATAATACGGAACGTATAAGATAGAAAGAGATAGCTAGTTTTAGTGTGTTGCGCTTGAAGTACAGGCCACAAAATGACAGAACACTAGAGTATCAAAGAGTTTGTCGATTTTCACAGAAGAGACATTGAATGTAACAATAGGTGGTGTGCGCTTGGTAAAATTATTTATTATTTTTATGTCGATTACCAATGTACAGCTACTAAGTACTGCGAAGGAAATTTTATTTTTTTTACAATATTAATATTATATTTAAGATACTATCGAATATTTGTATCAAACTGAAGACAATTTATTTATATTTATAGTTTAATCGAATACGTAATAGCTGTTAGTAACATTGGCGACTTTCTTAAAAATGAAATAAATGTGTAGGATTTTGAATAATTAATAATATACTTCAACACAAGCGCCTGTGATGATGAATGATGTTTTAAATAAAACAACAAACATTTTGAATTCTATTTATTACAAGGAAAACAAAGATTTTTGTATTTACGACTGACGTCTTAATAAGGTGTTCCTATGGTTCATAATGTTATTACTTAGTCCGTATAAAAAATAAACACTAAATAATATTATTTTAACAAAAAAACTAACCTCATTCTATAAAACTTTAATCATAAAAAATTGAAAGCGCAACGCTATAATATAATTGTGCCTAACATTTCGCTTCTGTTTAATTAATCTATGACCCGACTTATGACGGATGCTATTTGTCTCTGTCACGCAGCAGATTGCCATCCTATTATCTATCCTTTTCGAACCATTATGTCAGTAATATGAAATTTATTTGAAAATGAGGAATAACTCGTAAAATAAATAAAAAAAAAAGGTTGCACTCCAGGAGTGCCGGTAGAAGTGAAAACTTTTTTGTTACTATGTTTTATTTTTAATTTGAATGACGTCTTACTCATTTTCGATCAGGGTCACGTGACCCTGACGCGAGTTTTAAATTTTTTACCCATTACAGAAAAAGTGTACAACGCCGCTAAAGAAGTTTTCACTTCAAAAATTTGATATATTTTATAAAGACTTACTTATGGTATGTCATTCCACAACTCTTATTTATCTTTGCACCATAGTTTTTGCACTTTCTAAACACACAACTTGGCATTTTTGTTACGCCGCGCACTCACGTTACCTCGCTCTCTGATGTAGGTAACCCGACTAAATCAAGAAGGCAACAATTGGGTTTCATTCGCCTCAACACTTTGTGCGTGCTAGTGCGATATCTACCTCTTTTTATTTATAATATCATTGAGGGATCCGTAGCAAAAATAGTTTTTGCTTTAGCATAATTATTGCAAGGTTTTAAGATTTTTTCAATTCTTTTAATGTGGATTTTTTCTTTTTAAGTTCCTTCCTTTTTCCGGCTCATAATTTAAGCCAGCTATTCACTTATATCTATGTCAAAACAATTTTAGAAGGCAGGCATCAGTATAGTTTTATATTGTACACGACCTGTTAAAACCTCAACAGATTTCCATGTGTTTGGTATTTTCGTGCCGGATCTACATTTCGTTTCTTATTATAGCGCCATCCCCTGTTTGACAAACACGGCAAGCGTGTGGATCCCGCATTAGAATCCTTGAATTATCGCGGGTAACATAGGCTTTAAAATGAAAATAGTCAAAGGGAAACCTTTTGGCTACGCCAGTTACATGTAAGCCAATGGATACCTTATTACTGTTTTGATTATTGTTTTTTTTTAAATTATAAATTCAATTTATTAAACACGACTTCCTAGCTAAGAGTATATCATCTGTAACTATGCCACATATTTATCTACAAAACTTAAATTATACCAGGAAAAAAAGGTCTAAAAAATGGAGAGAACCCTACTACTAAATGCGTAGGCAGGCTCTTAAATATTTTATAATTTTTAATGTCCTACAGTATTGCCGGAACAATAAAATGTGTGAAAATACAAACAAACAGTTCCGTTCTAAGAAATCTATTAAAATTTTATATACTTGTTGGCCATTATGTATTCATTGTATGTAAAAGTTATAAATAAAGTTACAATAAATTTCTTTCTAGGTCATAGTTTTAAGGTTTAAAGATAATATTCTGCTGATTAGGACATTGACCGTCTGTCAGCTTTTTATATGTTAATGATTTTTTTCTAAAAATTTAATAAATATTAATATTCGGATAAGATGGATTCTCATGCAGCGTTTCCCAAAATGGGTTCCATGGAACCTAAATGTTCCATCAATAAGTCAGCAGGATTCTGAGAAATTATCTTATTTTTGATTATTACATCAGCTACCTGTCAATAGAAGTCCCGTCAAAATTGGCCCAGACATTTTCGAGATTAGCCATTACAAACAGAAAGACAGACAGACAAAAATTGTAAAAATTAGCTAGCTAAGCTATTTTAGTGTGTAAAAAACGGTTATTTCAATATTACAAAGAGACACTCCAGTTTTATTTATATGTATAATAGAATATAGATGTATAGGTTATTTTATATTTTTAATTATTACATCAGCTACCTGCCAATAGAAGTCCCGTCAAAATCAGCCCAGCCATTTCAGAGATTAGCCATTACAAACAGAAAGACAGACAGACAAAAATTGTAAAAATGCAATTTTAGTGTGTAAAAAAAAATTACGTAATTCAATATTACAAAGAGACACTCCAGTTTTATTTATATGTATAGTAGAATGTAGATGTATATATTGCGAACAGCAAGCATATACGAGTACCCTACAAACGTGCGTAATAAAGATAATCATAAATCTATACATGAGTAGATAGATATGCACAGATAACAACATTAACATTCTAACCCCGTTTCAGTGAACAATGGATTCATTCATAAAATCTAAGAATTTGTGTCGGGAGCCAATATTGTGAGGTTTATGGGCAATTTTGTTCGTGCTTGTATTTGGATGACAACATGCTTATTAGAAATGTATATTTTGAGGATTTTGGAAGCAAGACTGAACCTTGAGGAAGAAACGATGAAGTGATGATGATACTTTTTTTATGCTTTTTTTTACTTTTTATGCTTTTTTTTAGCTATGGTAGTCATTGGGTGAAAAGTTGACACGGTACGGTTAGCCGATACAATATCTGAGCAGCACTTAAAGAGAAATGGCAAATGCTGAGTAGGAGACAGCTGTCAAAATGCTTCATTCTCGTCTGAACTCAGCATGGTTTCAGCCGATAATTTAGTCAGCATAGGCTGAATGCTGTTCGGCACTTTAGATTTCTGCTCAGATTTTATATCGGCGAACCGTACCCATTGTATCCTATCTTATCCCTATAATTTACAGTCTACCCAACAAAAATATTGAAAGACAAACTATATCAGACTATTTTGTATTTTTGCCCACATGTTTTCCTCGGTACATAAATGTGACTTTTACGAAATAAACAGTAAAGCACAGGTCTCTATCTACTCGCAGAGAGATTTTAAATGGGAGTAGTCCTGTCCAGTAAGCCAGTTTCATACTAGTTCTAGACAAATACCTCCCCTTCCCCATAACAATATAATTATGATCCCATAGTTATACAAATACTTCTCCCTCCATGCCTCAATTTCGGTCTTCGAGAAGGTCAAATAAAAAGTCTATTCTCACAAATACCTTCAATTTCTTCAACAAACACAGCACTTACTGAACGTGCCAATCAGTCTAACAGCGCTCGGAAGCGGCTCTGAGTCACGGGTCGTTGGTACTGCATGCGTTTGCGCATAGAATGTGCATAATTATTTATTAGTCAGTGGCGCTGTTGTGTCAATTGTTGAGATGATTATTGTTATTATTTGTATAAACGTGAAATGGGATGTAATATTTATGATATTTTGGTGAAAATAGTTTTTTAACTTCATTTTACTTTGCGTGGGTTACATATATTTGTAATACTTTTCTGGGTTTTAGATCTCTTCAAAGAAATTACTATCATAAGTGGAAGATTTCTTGCAAAAGTGATAATACCCCTTACTACCTATTTTAAGTTAACAAAACCTCTTCGTGACAAACCTGAAACCTTTAACCATTTTTAACCGACTTCAAAAAAAGGAGGAGGTTCTCAATTCGTCGGAATCTTTTTTTTTTTTTTTTTATGTATGTTCCCCGATTTCTCGAAGACGCCTGGACCGATTTGGAATTTTTTTCTTTTGTTTGAAAGGGTATACTTTCCAATTGGTCCCATGATCACCAGGTCAGGATCTGATGATGGGATCCTAGGGAAATCGAGGGCAACCTTCAAATTTTATAGGCACATAGTACCATTTTCATATATTTTCTAAAGCTGTTCAAGTATTTGCATCTGATAATCATCATCTCAGGTGGATGACCTGATGATGGAAGGTACAACTCCTTAACAGTAAGGAGTAGGCATCGATTGATTTACTTTGTGTTCGCATATCTCCGGAACTACAAGTCCGATTTAAGTAATTCTTTTTTTGTTGTACTAGG
The DNA here is from genome assembly GCA_036375495.1 of Agrotis segetum. Classification (NCBI taxonomy): domain Eukaryota; kingdom Metazoa; phylum Arthropoda; class Insecta; order Lepidoptera; family Noctuidae; genus Agrotis; species Agrotis segetum. The sequence goes on from JAQSVV010000031.1 coordinate 445,550, forward strand.
TATCATTTAACTTAGAGAATACTGCAAGTTTCATCAAAATCGGTTTAGTAATTTTTGAGATATGGAATTTTATTAGCTTAATGTGTACATGAGTGATGTAAGTACTGGTGCGAAGGATTACAAAATTATAGTGCACATGTAAGAGAATAATGTTCTTGACAAGAATTCGGGTTGAATATTTAAACTAAAAAGAGTAAAATAAAAACTTTTTCAAAAAAAATGTAACCGCCTTCAAAAACAACCACAAAAAAGTGTAAAATAATCTACAAAATAACTTTTTTTTCGGAAGTCGGTGGCTAAAAAGACAATGAAAAGAAAAAAAACAAAGGCACCGACTTCCGAAAGAAAAGTTATTTTGTAGATTATTTTACACTTTTTTGTGGTTGTTTTTGAAGGCGGTTACATTTTTTTTGAAAAAGTGTTTTCCCTTATGGACATAATAAATCCTCGCGGTTTAACAAAACGTTGCGGTTATCAACGGAAGCCATTTTGCAGTAATTTGCTCCTCATGAGAGCATGTTAAGGTATCGATTGAGGATATTATGGTAAATCGTGGCCTTTAGACAATGGTATGAAGGTTTGAAGGAAAAACTGGTTTGAGGATGTGTTAAAGGGGTTTCAAACAAGCCAGTTAAATGTTTAGCTTGTTGGTGTATGGAGAAAGAGTGCTTGTTCCAGTAATAATATACTTTCGTTATGTTTATTGGGTAAATGATTAGAGGCTGTACTTAATAAAAGTCAGTGTTCCTGTAATTGAACTTTACGTGTCAGAGTCACGGATACCTATTTAAACAGTCCCATGACGCAGGTAGGCATTTGGTCCTCTATGGGGGTCCCGTTAAGTCCTCCAGCCCTGGGAGGAGCAGAAGGAACTATCAGATACTGACTATCTAAAAATCTACCCTGTTTTTCTGATGCCCTGCGTTAAACGGTCATGATGACCTTTAGTTTTTTTTTTTTTTATGTGAGTTTGTCAGGAATTACTAAGTTTTAAGACATTTCAGCGGTCCCGACAAGCGTTTGGCCCTATGGGGCCCGGACCCCGCCAGTTTTCCGACATCTCATTCAGGCGCACGTGGAACATTGTGGAAGACCGTTGAAGCTACAGAGATGATGTAAATTCTGGCAGATATGGCATATAAGTACCGTGAGAAAACAAGACCCATCATCATCATTCCGAGAAATATCTGACCAAATATAATCTGGTTAAATTCAAGTGTTTGCCTAATCAATCAGCACAAAAAACTCTTGGGAACTGAGCCCATATCCTCAGCCATATGTACTTAAACGATTCATCACAACCTTGCAATTTGCAACGTAAATAAATCGTGACGTAACTCGTTCATTTGTTCTGACCGCAAAGGATGCGGCATACTAAGCATGAATTAACAACTCATTGAGGAATTATGGTAAGCTTTCATTGAGTAAATAATAATGTATGAAGTAGTGTCCTTTATTTATGGGTATTATAGCATATTATCGAATAAATAATAAAGTGATAAATGCGTTTTTATGAGTTCTGCCACCTGGGTAGAGAGGAAGGGATGGTCAAACTCTTACTAACTAAAAACCACCCTGTAATGGAGTCCTTACATGATAAGGTTTTCATAATGGTTTTAATTGTGGACGCGTAACCTATACATGCACCGATAACTGTAGACTTTACATATAAACGCACGCTAAATAATTGCCTGTCGGTTATGCCTGCAAGGTTAAAACCATCATGCAAATCCTAACACGTATGAGCTCGATTACTTCAGTTGCCCTTTGCATCCTAGCGGCCCAGTTTCCTTTTCTACCGACCCCAACACGAATATTTACCGCATATGTATACAGTCTAGCGAGTACCAATGGAGAAATTCGAGGTCGCTCTAAAACTTCAGCAACTAACCGGAAGGGAATATTAAATGGTAAGTGACCTTTTTTTTTTAACGTGGCAAAATCATCAAATGAGTCCTCCCACCCCGGGGCAGGGCGGGAGGGACTGTCAGACTTGCACTGACTAAAATCCACGGTGTCCTTCAATAGCCCTTTATGTTCCGGGGTCACGGTGATGGAATAAGTCCCGCGACCCCGGCAGGCTTTGGCCCTCTGACAGGAGGGCAGGTCAGTCACCATCGGGGGGGTGACTGACCTAGAAAATTTATCGTGATATACCGTAAAAATGCGAAGGGTTACAAAGCCAGTCCAGTCTCACATCTTTCATCATGGCAGAGTAAACAATTTACGTACTTCATACCGTCACAATAGAGATCAAAATAGCTACACAAGTAAAGTGTGACTTACCTCCTTGGTCCACGGCCCTTTGACTAGTTCAGGGTTGACGACTTTGCACCACCTCTGTTGGCACTGGACGTCGGATCGGTCTGAGAACTCGGCTGATATTAGGTCCCAGTTCTCGTTGTACATCTTAACTAAGGCTTTCAGCTTTTTGTCCTAAAAAAAATGAGACAGGAGTTAATGGAAGAGCGAGAGGAAAGTTCAAGAAGAAATAAGAAATGTCGTGATCGTTGGAGAGCTAAGATTGGAGATACAAAATAAAATCTACTAAAGGTTTCTTCTGAAAACAGAGAGTGGTTTTTTGGAATAACTGATTCATCAGCCTAGCCTTTTCCCAACTATATTGGGGTCGGCTTCCAGTCGAACCAGGTGCAGCTGAATATCAGTATTTTACATAGGTCCTCCACAACCCAGTAACTGGATAATACGATACCCCATGGCAGGCCTGGCTCACTCCGCAGTGTAGGTATAAAACTGCAAGCATTGGCGGCGACCACTTCGGAGTGGACATTTAGTCGGTTGCCGCGTGCCGCCCACTACGCACGCGCTTACTTATATAATATTTAAGTTTGGTGTTTGGTTGAATTTACGTATGAGTTTAAAAATATATATATATGATGAAGAAAAAAAAATACTGCATAACGTTTGGTTGTTTAATATAATGACAGTGATAGGAGCCTCACGTTTCACACACTACCGCGTGATTTCGAAAGGTAAGAAAAAAGTGAATATTTATCTATGTAGTACATATTTAATAATGATCAAAAAACTATCTACCTGCTTGTGGCGTGCTTATTAATGTCATTCAAGTACCGGCTAGTAATCATGATCAGTTAAGCATGATTAGGTAGGTTACAAATTTGGCCTACAAGACGACCAAGATAAATAAAATAGACGATTATCAAACCTGACATCACTCTCACTCACCTAAGCTGAATACGTAGGTAGGTCGAATTATGATCGGTAGAAAGTAGGAAGATGTTTACGTTATTGTTTAGACACGTTCAAACTCAGAAAATGGCTACACTACGCATTCAAGGTCAGCGATCGTAATTCTCTTCGCGACTTTTTTACCTACTTACCTACATAGACACGCAACACGGGGCCTGTGACAGTGAAATGAATGAAATGAAAATGATAAGGACTACTTACCTATTTTGCCGTAAACAATAACAATCGATCTTTAAAGTTATGACTACAGCTTGGCCAGAACGGATTGAAACGGAACTAATCTTTTTGTTTCTGACAACGTTTTAAATTTTTTGATATTTGATGTAAACAAAGACCGCAGGTTTGTTAGGGTGCGTCCACATCTGGCGAATATGCCGAGAATGTGCAACTCGCGAGCCGTTTGCGACCTGCCCGCGAGCCGCGCGCGCGCATTCTCGGCAATGAGAATGAGAATTTAGTATGCCAAAAGGCGCGCGGCGGAGGCACCGCACGACTTGGGTGGCGAATGTCACGGATGAGGTAATAAAGTCCAACATTTCAAATATTTTTAAATATTGTTCTTAAGATGATATTATGGTTAAAAATATAAAAATAATACGTAGAAAAGATAATAATTATTATAAACCCGACTTGCGACCTGACTGCGTCATAATAACGAATTAAAATTTTATTTTTAAATTTTGAAATATAAACGTGTTTTAGTCATTGGATACATAAACTGGGCTGCCGTTGTAAGGCGACTAAAAAGTCACGGTGTATATATTATTCCTCACGTAAGGTGCCGTAGGTACCTACTGTTAACATTCTGTGTTACCAATCGATATGAATATGAATTAATCGATGACGAAACAGAAAAAGATATAGGCTGATGATAAAAACAAAATTCCTTGCGGGACTTAAGGAGGTAATGAGGAGTGATATATATTTATGTTAATATTAATTAACATAAATATATATGTAATTAAACAATGCATAAAATACGTATTCCTACCTAACTGTGCCCAAACTCGCGAGTCGCAACCCTATTGAGCTTGACCGACAGTAACCTTTTAATGTCGTTGGCGTCAGATAAACTAAAATGAACTCTCGCGCGTCACTATTCAGTTCATTTTTGCTTGCGCACGGGAAGTTTAGGCTATTATAAAAGTAGGTGGGTGATGTGGGTGCAAGTAAAAATGGACTATATTCTTTCGTGCATAGATTTTACATTTGTTTGTTTTCTTTTTGGGAGTTATCCTTCTGTGCCTTTAGGTACTATTATATATTCTGTGCCCATGGTAAGACTGGTTGTCTTTAGAGCTTCTGACCAACAGTAACGACTGTCAAAGATCTACGAATGACAGCCGGGACCAACGGCTTTACGTGCTTTCCGAGGCACGGAGGAAACTTGCTATGACATAATGATCACCCTTCGCAGACCAACCACGGTAAGTGCGGCTTGATCCGGAAGATCGGGCTTTGCGGCTGTAATTATTTAGCCACGAGCTCCTCTCATGTAATTAATGACTGGTTAATTGTTCCCTCTTTTTCCTTACCTCCTCTTTCGTCCACCTTCCCCTATTGATATTCTTCCGCGGCCCAGAGCTTTTGGTTGCAACCTGGACATCTTCATAGGCCGCTGCCGAGTCCTCTGAGTATTCACTCGTCTCCGAATCATAGCCGCTACGTCTGTTGATGAAGAGAAATGGTACTTAGTGTTTGTGGAGTTAGGGTTGTTTTTGACTGGCAGTTTACATAGCTGTCACGTCTGTTGCCAAAGAAAAATGGACCTTAGTGAGTAGTTTTAAGTTTATTACGGGCATAGCTGCTGGGTACGTTAATAAAGAGAAAGAATCTTTAAAATGATAGTGATAAGGTTGACATTTATTATTTTTGCTATCTCTGGTGGTAAACGGAAATAATCTTTAAAATATGTGGTGTTGGGTTTATAATTGATTGGTATTACGATTTTATTGGTCTGTGAGAGTGATAAACACTCACTCAAGTATTATAGGGGTAATTAAAAGAAGATTGAGAACACTCAAGAGTATCGTTTTGATGTTGTTTTGATGTATGTACTTAGTTTTGATGTTCCGTGAAGATTCTTGCTTATCGATGACAATTTTTAATGCCCTACTAATATTATAAATGCGAAAGTTTGTGAGGATGTATGTATGTGTAATGTACGTATGTTTGTTACTCTTTCAAGCAAAAACCAGTGAACGGATTTGGCTAAAATTTGGTAGGTACACAGATAATTTATAACCTGGATTAACACATAAGATAGTTTTTATCCCGATTTTATGTTCCCGTGGGATAATTTTCGAGTTGTAGCGGGTGAAGCCGCTGGCAACTGTCAGTCTGCTATCATTTGCTGTATTTATCCAACCAGATGATTGTTTGACCACGCAGTATTCAAACTTGCCCAAAAAAACAATATTCGAAAATTGTTTATTTCTTAATGAACTTTGTTGGGAACCAACTTAAAAAACACTTTGTACTTTATGTTCTTTTGAGAAATATCATTTGATTTACTCCAACATAAAAACAATCGTACTCCGCAAACAATAAAATCCATATCTGAAGACTTAGCTCGGGCATATTTTCCATTCCCTCGTCTCAAGTTTAAAGAAGGATGTCCTTATTTACTTTCAACCTTGCTTAGGCACACATAAGTACCGTTGTGTACTCATATGAGATCGGTACGTGCTTGGGATAAAATTGAGAAACTGATTTGTACCTTAATAACAGGGAAGTAAAGATGGTTTTAACACTAGCCCCTTCGTACACTAGGCGACGCAAGTCTCCGATAACTTACGACTTTGGTATTCATTGATGCGTGCCTGTGTACGAAACTATGGATTTGTATTGCGATAGTCGCCTGGATTCCAAAGTAAGGTATCGGAGACTTGCGCCGCTTAATGTACGAAGGGGCTTATAAACTCTGTATTCGCTCAATGAGTTATGAGTACTGAGATATTCCGTATGAAGGAATAACACTGATGCCTGTTTTTGGGGTAGGTAGTAAATCATCGAAAGCTTCCTCTCCGTCCTGGGTAGAGCAAATGAATTGTCAGACTAGTACTGACTAAATATCATTCTGTTACTTCAGTTGCTCTTTGCGTTCCAGGGTATTTAAACAGACACCTGCTACGGTCGTGGGACAAGACAGTCCCGTTTCCCCAAGAAAACATACGTGACACACTTCTTCATTTAAAGTGTCGGGAAACGACAGGATAATTGTACAGGTTAATTCATAATTATCACCTTAAAAACATCACACGCACTTACATCAATTAACTCATTCACACAACACTTCATTTACCGTTCAATAACTTCAAAAGCTCTATTCCAATTACGTAAGTTGCTAACTGCCTCTTAAAAAACTTTAAAGGTAAATAAGCCACAACCCAAAAATTGCGAAAAAAGAACATGTTTAATAACAACCAAGTCACGACCAAACAAACACATAAAAGCTTAATTTATCAAAATAAAAGAATGCCGAAATATGTATGTAATGCAGTTCACGACTGTCGCTGCTTGGAAAGATATTTAAGTACTGCTAGAAGAATATTGTCATAATTTTATGTCAAATTTTTACGTTTACGTTAAGTTCTTGATTGTAGGTAAACCAGCACATCAAGCTGGCAAGAGATCTCAAGTATTTTTCTCAACTTTTCAATAGGAGTTTGAATTTTTGTCTTGTGCCCTGTTGATAGTAGGTTAGCATTGGTCATTCATCATCATCGGCTTATAATGTTCCCACTGCTGGGACACAGGCGTCCTCTCTGTGAGAGGGATGGGCCATAATCCACCATGCATGCGCATTGGTAGAGGTCACAATTTTCGAATTTTCGGTTCTAGGACATGCCAGTTTCCTCTTGATGTTTTCCTTCACCGTTTTGAGAGCAGTGGTGGTGAAATAAATTACACAAAGTAATGCTGCCTGGCGGGATTCCAACCCACGACCTACAACTCGTAACTCGAGACTGGTACCACTGGGCCACCACTGCTCTCGCTCCCCCTCTCGCATTGGACATTACTTTGGCAAAACCTTCCAGGATTACAGGCTTTATATTATTATGTTTTGTTCTAGTATATTTGGATTACGTAATCTCCGGAATTGTCCCGAGGAGGCCTCGTTTGGGTTAAGCACATTATACCTATTTATAGCGATGTGACCATTGCGATGGATGATAAAAATATTGTAGGAATTATTGTGTGTGTGTAAGGGGCTAAGAGAAAATAAGAATTTCGTAATAACTAAGTAGGTCCCCAAAAGACCATAAGACTTTTAGTACCAAAAGGGTAAAACGAGACCCTATTCCTAGCACTCCGCTGTCCGTATGTCACCCGGTTGAATCTCATGAGCCGTGATATAGACAGTTGAATTTTTTACAGATGTATGAATGTGGCCGGTATTGCAAAAAAAAACTAAAAAATCAAAATAAAATACATATTTATGGGCCCCTCCCCTATACAACCAACGTGATTTTCTTGCCGTTTCTTTTAAATATTTAAGTTCGACGTGAAGCATGGGTCAGCTAATTCCATAATTAATATTCAAAGCAAAGATAGAGTGAACACTAACAGGTTTCCTATATTATTATGTAAGCTCACTCCATCGTCGACTCCAGCTTTGTCACCTCTGACCTAGACTAGAGTCAAATGTAAATTCACTTTTTTTTTTAATAATCCTAGAATATTTCATAATTAATATTCAAAGATAGAGTGAACACTAACAGGTTTCCTATATGTAAGCTCACTCCATCGTCGACTCCAGCTTTGTCACCTCTGACCTAGACTAGAGTCAAATGTAAATCCCCTTTTGTTTTAATAATCCTAGAATATTTTAAAAATAGAATTTGTCACTCACACAGATAGTTGACACTCTATCTAAATATCAGGTAAAAAAAACTATGTATGAGTAGCCTACCAATAGAATGAAAATTTTCTAAGTCCCTGTAACTGGCCTACTTGAAATAAATGCTTTTATTTTGATTTTTTTAAGTCTTATTTTTTTAAGTGTAAAAAACTATTTTTACCTGAGTGCACCCTTCTCAACCAATAATCTGGGATTTTACCGAGAGCAAGAATAATTAAACAAAAGAAGATCGTCGACTTTTTGTCTTCTTAGGGAACTAGATTACTAACCTACTTGCATAAATCATGGACAAAACCAGATACATTTTTTTTTTTTTTTTTTTTTTTTTTAGCGTGGTAAAATCATCAAATGAGTCCTCCAACCCCGGGCAGGGCGGGAGGGACTGTCAGACTTCTACTGACTAAAATCCACGGTGTCCTTCATAGCCTGTTACGTTCCGGGGTTACGGTTAGGGAATAATCCCGCGACCCCGGCAGGCTTTGGCCCTCTCTGAGAGGGGGGCCCCGTCATTATGCTGACGCTCTTTGAGGCGCGCGTGGGACACAACGCGCCGTCGACCCGGGCATGGTCCTTGGTCGGGCAGCGAGTTGCCCTTTACTCGCTGCCCGCATGCCCGCGCCTACGGTGGCCGGAGATCGTCGCGCGACGTCCGTCGCCGTGGGCGTCCTACACCGCGGTTGGGGCGGAGGGAGGACTCTGTCCTCTCTCGCTCGCGGCGCGCCTCCTCCTTCGCGAGCATTACTGCTTCGCAGAAGGAGGCGACCGCTTCCCACTCCGTCTCGCCCCGCAGCATGGCCGAAACCAATGCCGGGCGCGAGAGGTCTCCGCCTAAAAACCAGATACATAACAAAAAAATAAAAGTGTCCGAATACGAATCATAATACCTACGTAAAAATTAATGATTCCGTAGTTGGGATTAGCAGTATCAATCCCGGGAGTGTACTAATTTTAGAAAAACAAAAAAATAAAACCTACGTCCACATTTTTTGTACCTATTATTTGATAAAACTGCCTAGTTTCCTTAAAAGTAAATACAGAACATGATGAAGTTTGAAAGATTACAATTTTGCGATTTGGCCGCTGAATCCTAAAATGCTTACGATACGATACTTAAAAATAAATATGACTTTATATGACGTTACAACACGACATTTCATTAATTAAATAATCTGTTATCAAAGCATGTACCGACCATATTCTTAATGTATGTTAAAATTATTGTTATTGTATATTTTGGTTACGATAAAAGGCGTTCAGACGAAAATGTAAACACACTAGTTTAGTGTGTGGTCTTATTCAGTATTGCATTTCAAAACAAAAGTTTGTAGACGTAATAAGACGTAAACGGTATTTAGTTATTTAGAAAGAGGTGGGCGTATTCCTTATTCATTTAAAATAACATAGGACATAAAAAAAAGCTTGCCAAATACTTCTTACTTTCTTTGAAGTGAAAAACTCGATCGATTCAGGTATGTGATAAATTATTTTTTCCACTATTGTTTCAAGACTTCAAGTGCAACAGTGTAAGAACAAATGAAGTTTAAAAAAACAATGAAAATCGAAAAAACACAATTTTGCACTTATGCCATGTCACATTGAAGAAGTCAGACAGTACAGTCAGTCAATAAAGTATTGTTACAAAAACGTGTTGTTAACTTTTTACGAAACTCCAAATGTATTTGCCACCCAAGAGTATAAGAATTATCATCACATTATCCAAGATGGACGTATAAAACATGTCTGAACTTTTTTATCGCTACCACAGTGTTACTAAGTTTACAATTACTTTACATTATTTGTCGCGGGATTATTTCTTACAAAAAAAAAACTAGGCGCCAGAATCCCCCGTAGACCCACAATACAATTCGAAGAAGTAACCAACCCTTGGAATCTCCCTTCACCAAAAACCCAACTTTATACAACAAGCAATAAAATCTAAAATTGAATAGCGTAGGTAATTCAATTTCTTCGAAAAACGAGTTTCGTATCATTGTAGCTATAGAAAAATAACCTATGTAGAGACAGCTAATAATTCTTGAATTGGCATGTTTCGTGAGGTAGAAAAACCTGCGTTTTATATTTATTATGCATACTGAGTAGCCATCAGCTGATATTGAAACCAGTTTGTGTTCTGAATTCTCATTCATTGCAAATAACTTGGTTGGAATAAGGAAACCGGGGCCATGCGAACAAATAGTCACTTTCCGAAAGAATTCCTTGAAGCGATCCGTCTCGATGCTTTGGTAATATATTTTTATTGACTCGTGCTATCTTTGAGAAGAAAAAGTTGAATCTTGATGTTGACTTGTCTTGATCTGCCAACTTTCGTATAAGGAATGTTGGGAGCAAACACATTGTAAATATTCTTCACACTTAAAACTTCGGTTGAAAATATATGACAAAAACAAAAAGCTTTAGAATTCCAAATATACTTCGACACTATAAAATATATTCAATTCCTCAAGGAGATTTTGGTGAGAAATAAATAAAAAAACACAATGTTGTAAAACAAGAAGCCTTACTCACACATTTATCATCACGACGAATTATAAAAATATCTTCCGACATCCAAAACCCCATTATTCACTTAGATACATCACCACACTGTTCAAAATCATAATAAAAATTTACAAAACACCATACATTTTAAGGTTATATGCACCCAGAGTTCCCGCCAAAACCAGCACACATTTCGGGAACCCGACTCACGCGCATCGACCGCCGAAACAACACTGCCGAAGAAAAATTCTATTGGTACACGTTCCCACACTCACACATGAATATTCACAAACACACCCACATGGATCGCATGCGCAGGACGTGTAATAAGGGTGCGGGGAACAACAAAAACCCTGTAAGGGACGCGGCAATTCCAAGAAACGAGACAGCAAATACGAAAAGCAATGATAAAGTAAAGGATAGAAAATCAGGTATAGAAATCATTACCCCGCAGTGGGAATGTGACGCAACACAGGCAAAGGCAGGTGTAGGCTGGTAATAGGAAGGTTCAAAGAAAAATTGATCTTTTTTATTGGATAGGTCAGCGTAGAACCCATAAAGAAAAATAATCACATGGTATTAAAATTCTCAAAGGAAAGGGAACGGTGATATTTCAAAGCCTTAGGCAATAAACCAAACATATTACAACATTCATGGTAGATTAAAGGCTTTGTAAATTAGATTAAATTCAAGGCAAAGTAATTTCTTCCTGGATTTTACCTCTGCTGTACAAATGATCACAGCGCAAGACATGAATATCTTAAATCCCAATACGGAATATCTATGACCTTCAGTACCTTGAACTTTTTTTTAGAATCATTGGCACTCACGACAGTACCGTTAGCCCATATCTTCGCCACATCCGAGGTATCGTCGGTGGTAACACAGGGGGCCAACTTTAACTGCATGTTTTGCCACAGGACAAAGTCCTCAGCCGCAGAAGTTTCTCCATAATTATAGATCGTCTATTAAGAAAGGACCACAATCGTAAGTGCATATTTGCCTAAAGGAAAACACATAATGCAAATTTCGCCAACCCAGCATACGAATATTGCACAAATTCAAAAAATCGGGACAGCCAAAGCAAACCACATGTTTTGGATGAACGGCACTTTCGATTGCAACAAAAAATGTTCGAACAAGAGGGTAGAAACGTGTGCCGGATGCTAAACTAATTTTAGGTAACGGGGACTCTGTTTTTGCAGGGATGGGCGTTGCGAATATGGAACGCGTTGGTTTTGGTGCAACGGCAGTTATTTTGTTTGAAGAAAATGTTTCGGGAGTTATCGTCGTCTCGAATTCAAGCCCAGACTCAAAACTAGAATTGCCAGAGCTGGTTAGTCAAAAAGCTGAAGCTGCGTAGATCTACAGAACCACCGCTAACCTAGATTGACCGCCGCGGCAATGAAACGCCTTTTTATGAACTTTTCCAGACTGACCAAAACATTTCAATACCTCGAAGACCAGATGCCAATCGAACACTGTTCCAAATCGGAAATGTTAAGCGAATATTGAGAAATACCAATCATATCAGCATCGATGTTTACCAAATTCCGTTTCCACAATTTCATTGACTCCAATCGTTTCCTACAAGCTTTGTCAATTACTCCTCAATTATTTGATCAGACGTCTGGCTGGCATGTCACCCAAATATTAGTTTAAATTAATAGGCGCTATCAACATTACTTCCGCAGCCACACAATGATAAGAATACTGTGAATGCGCTATGTGATCATATTTAAAGTAAGGGCAATGTCAGATACGAATTTATGTAATCAGATATAATTGATAAGGAGGACGTGTCATATTTGTAGCGTTTCTCTGAATAGTTGGGATCCGTTTTCTATTCATTCATCTATAATTTTGCTATGTTGGCTTCTTCATTCTATTGTTACATTTTATTTTTTGCCATTCTACTTAGCTCAGTAGTATATCATGGCATTCATCTATGATTCTTGCATTCTTTTCTCTTTACTTCAATGCTTTTAGATGGCATGACATTATATCCGAAGCAAACTGTATCGATTCGAGACACATTGATGCACCCTCATTTTATGTTACTTTTTATAATTTTCGTCGAATTTATTACGGAAATGTCGTAATTAGACGACAATAGAAACTCAATTGAGGTCAATAACAATAAAATTTTATTAATAACTTCTACAATCTTAGATCATATTTTAATCACACTTGAGGCATAACTAATTTAAATGAGGAAGTGGTGGCCATTTTGTGTCGTCATTTCCACCTGTCCAGTCGTGACCACCCCCTGATGTACATGTGATTTCACGAGCGATTATTTGGGGAAATGGAACAAAAAAGGGACCTGTAAAGCTTGTTAAAGTTAAATTATGTTCCTTACAGATTTCTATCGTAAGGTGCGTAGACAGTCCGTGAATCCGTAGCTTCTTCGAATTGACTTGTGTTTTCTTTAGGGTTGAGTTTCCATTACATTTTTTAATTCAGTTTATTTTCCTCTGTCATCAGCTTTTGTCCTATATCTCGCTTGATTAATGATTGTCTATGATGGGGATAGTGTGTCTTGAAGCCACCAATTCACTTTTATTAAAAACTGACGTCATAGATGATCGAAATCAAATCCTGTCTAATCCTTGGACTGGCTTTTCGTCTTCTTCGACTCTTACAACTGTTAGTCTAACTTACTAATTCTTAATATGCAACAGCTGGTATGTATAGAAAATCTTCATAAAGTCAATGACAAAAGCACGTAATTTAGTTGCATTGAAAAGACAAATTTCAGAGGCGTACACAATAATTATTGTGTACGCCTTTGAAATTATAATTAAACCATCATTACAATCTATTCCACCACCATTGACGTCTACATTTACATCTATAATTTTACACGTTCTCAAATTACAAACTTCTTTATCAAGACCACCTACTTCCATTGACGCAAACCTAGATTCCGTTCAGGGGTACCAATTAACTACGAAGCCATTTCCTTCCATTCGAAACAAAAGGTTGGACATCGCCAATTTTAGAAGGGGAACAAGTCATAAAAAAATGTCAAGGGGTTCCCTAAGGAAGTGTCCTGTTAACTCACGCATCGCCCGTGTATCCTGTCTTCTGTCCCCTTGTGTCATGTATGACCTGCATAATTAGTACCTCGGGTTTACTCAAAACTTTCTTAGAACCCGATAGAAATTTACAACTTCTTCTTTACGTGGTCAGTGACTTGTGGCTTTGATTTGTTGGAGTGAATGCAGTTACTCCAGATACTTAGCTTTTATAGTTTTAGTCCAATTCCTCTATATTAGTCTGTTAATCCGTAATTCCGTATTGCTTTCTGAAGCAATAAGGAAACAATATAATGTAAAAATGTGCGAGTTTGAAAATACCAACATTTCGCAAAAAGCAGCATTTATGGAAACAGTCTCATAACAGAGTAACTTGTTTCTAATTAAATAGTAATTAATAGTTAGTATCAAAAATTCCGAATGCATTTCAGAGTAAATAAAATCTACACGACAAACAAGTAGATCTAATAGCAAAGTATCAAATAGAATGAACAAAATGTTGCAGCTCATTCATAATTCATCTCGAATTACGAATGAGATTGCATCATAGGCTTTAAACAGATCCAAAGCCTTGGAATATCAATATCCTTAAAGGATGAATGATTATATTGTTAATAGATATTTAAACACTTCCTCTACTTATAAGATGCACGTGCTAGAGGAAGTTACTAAGAGAGTAAAGTGAAAATATAACCACAAAAACAAAAATATTGCTCTTCTGAAAATAAGTCAATAAGGGTCAAAATGAAACGCCACCGCACAGGAAATAACATACAAAACACATGCAAATGATTCAATTATGACTTATCGGTAAGCTTTAAACATTTCATAATATCGCTCATATAGGTCAAAGCGATAAGCATAAAGTTATATCGGAAACAGAGAATAATAAATGAAATTAAACCTAATCTGCTCTGTATAAAGTAAATATTTATTTTTATGAATTAACTCATTAAAATGTAAGAATATTATGTAAGTTTGCAAGCCAACTTGGCAATGACACGTGGAGATTTCAATACTGTTAAAATAAGAATTTCTGACAAAAGCTTCCACTGAGAGGAGACTTTCAAGGAGAACGCTATGAACTTAGATTATATCATGATCAGATTCCTAGCAGGCGGAATGAGTTTATAAAGGGAAGTTTGAAAGTGACGCCAGTTACAGAAAAAATTAAAGGGAATCGTCTGTTCTGGTATGGACATGTGATGAGGAGGGATGAGACTCATGTGACTAAGAGAGAGATGAGTATGAATGTTGATGGATGGAGAGGAAAATGAAGGCCAAAGAAAATATGGATGGATTGTTTATGAAATGATATGAATGAAAAAGGAGTAGATGATACTATGACGTATGATAGGTGATAGGGGAGAATGGAAGAAAAAAACGTGTTGCGCCGACCACAAGTAAAAAGGGATAAGGGCAGGAAGATGATAATGAGGTTCCTAGCAGGCCACTGAAAATTGAAGGCATTAGAGAGGCTGAAAAATTATGCCCTTCGTTCGATTTCTACGTAAATCAAGTGAACATGTCAAAGGAAATCATCTCAAAAAGTTGCTTCACGAGAAACGTTACATTTGGTTTTAAACATGGAACCTGGACATTTCCATTGTATAATGTAATGCTATAATAAAGCTTCAAAGAAGTTCAAAATCTCTTCATATCAACTTAAAAGTGCATAGATATGGTCGTGGGAATACCGGGAATGAATGCACGATAAAGTTTGTAATCCTTACTGGCGCCAAAAGTCTAGACATGTACTTATATAATGTACTAAGGAATAAGGATGTTTTTTCAGGTCATTCAATGAGCATATTTTATAAACAGTCATAAAATTTATGAATGCGATGACGTGACGTATTTTAAAGGATCAATATTTTGAGCTTATGGCAGCCAATCGTAATACGACTGTATTGAACTGCTGTTTAATTAAAAATCATAAATACCTAGGTGAACAGCACTATGAAAAAAATACACTTTCTAGTGTAACAGCTGAGGCCGAAAACATCGTATATAAACAAATTATGACACTACCTTGACTACAACAGTCTCAAATGATTGAGGTCCAGTCAAATCAGGAATATGAAATATCAACATCGCCACAGACAACCAGCAAGACGAGGAAGAGGCCAATTAAAATGACAACAAAGCTTTAGAAAAGGTAACTGCAAAAACAAAAATTGTTAATATAAATGAAGCTATCAAACACACGAAAGTCAGAGAACTGAAGTAGCGTGCAAGACCTATTAACTAAATGAGTAAATTACTTTATTAATAGGAGCACGGCAGTCATCGTTAACAATATGAAATCTTTTCATTTGTTCACAGTTAAACAGTCAATGGGAGAGAATGAAGATGATAGTTCGTATATCATAGAAGATATCATTCTCATGAAAAATACAGTTAAAAAAAACAACAACACATTTTTTTCCATATCAGATTTATATTCTAGTTCACAATCGTTTCTTCGAAGTCAATCGGTTTGCATTACAAATGACGTCTCTCCCACAATTAAGGCAAAGCTGTAAAGAGTCGAGTTTGCAGTAAAGATAATTAAGATAAACATTGGCTTGGCTGCTTCTTATTACCAGTTGAATAAGATGCCTTGTTGACATGTGCATTGGATATGGAATGGTGAATGAATGAGTCATGCGAGACAATTTGTAGATAAAGTAAGGAATGCTTGTTGAAGGCGCTACGTGTGGGGACATTATTTAAAATTATATATGTTGGCGAGTGTGTATAACCTGTATTACTTGTTAAAATATTTGGAATTTTGGATAAATAAGAATTCAATGAAGTTAAAAATGGAAGTAAAAGAGAAAAATGTTTTAAAAGCTCGCCCTCCAATTTTCCAATTTCATTTATTATTTATTTGATATTGCCGTCATAATTATGTCACCCTAGTACAATGCAGGCGTGTCACCTTTAGATTAATTCAATTGCACGATAGTCGACTGCATCACGCACAGGCGAGGCGTACTCACGCACACATAAATACTTAACTTATGTTAATAATATAACACCAATAAGAAAGACCAACATTACAAAACACGAGGACCATAAAAACTCCTTTCGAGAGACCATAAACCTTCATGTTGTTTTTGCTCAGCAATATGACACCGGAATCTGTGCCGATGAGAACTGAGAAAGTCGATTCGATGTGGTGGCCTACTGCGTAATTTAATCCAAAGCAATCAGGAGGAATTAATCTGTGGTCCTTAAGATTAATAGCGAAGAAAATTTTGTGAAGCTTGACAAATTATTAAGGAAAACAGATGCTACAACATGGCGAAATTAAGAGTCTATCGATATTCCGGAATGAGTTGTCACTATGCAATTCCACATTGTGAATAAGGAAAAGCGAGGAATCCATTGCAGTTTCGTGAACTTTATACCGCAAAATGACGCATAATATCTGCAATGTCCGGAAATTCCTTACATTAAAGCAAAGCAAAAATATGGTTTTCATTTTAATTTTTCCGGATACTAAGATGACAGACTGACAGTACCTCAATGTTATTGTCCTCCGAGCTGGATCTCCACATTCAACGTTCAAAATCCATCAGATAATATCCTTATTTAAATTTTAGGTCATCATACACCACTTTTGTCCCAGACATTAAAATTCAGCACTATTTACTCAAGTGTGCTTGCCATTGAACCGACGAGATAGACAGACAGAATAAGCTGACCCAAATGAATGATTGCCCATTCAGTGGTCGCTATTTTCTATTTAAGTCATAGAAGAATAGATGGGTCTTTTATTATTTAAACACCCCTTTGCGAAATTAATGCTACGTTGATACGTTCTCACACTGTCTGGAAATAAATTGGTTTGTCCGCTCGTTTATGGGAGCGTAAGTTTGAGTTTTATCGCAAGTAATCATGATGTGGTGACATGACTAGCGAAATGTAAACGTATTGTCGAATTAAAAACGACTGTAGTAGAAATAGACGACGAGTAAGAGAGTAGAAAACATGGGTCAAAGAATGGTGATAATGATATTAATTCATTGACTGTTGTAGACAATGAAATCGGAGTAGATTTAGATAAGAATTCAATTGTCAATAATGAGATTGTTAAACAGGGGGTGGGCCCTAGAAGTAGGACTGATGCTAGTGGAACTTTAGGCTCTTTGTTTCACAACGAAGTTGCATTCCCACTTAACTTCAAGAATTCACTAATGAAATTCTCGCTAAACAATGAGTCTACATCAGGAACTAGGCAAAAATATATGGAACGAATTGAGACAAAATTCTGGGAACTATCATTGAAGCAGACACATTTAATTGATTCGCCCTACTTCCAAATTCAAGCATTCTTGACATTGGCCGACATACTTATCAAGTTGGACTGTCGATTAGGCTCAAAATGGGATCCCTGTTTGAAGATTTCATGACATTGCAGCTTATCATCTATCGCCTCTAATTTACCCACAATTAATTCTGATCTCACCCTTGAGAATCTATTTAATCTCCACACAAAGCGTAGAACACCTGAACTAAGATAGATTCCCTCCTAAATCATAGGCAGGGGTTAGAAACAGGTTCTTAGCCTTACAAAGTAGATAAATAGACATTAGATGAAAGGATGGCTCGCTGCGATCACACAATAGATGATAGACAAAGTTTGAAGGGGATGTATGCGAAAACAGAAACCCTTGTCTATTTTAATGTACTTTCTCACGCAATGGATAAAGGTCTTGCGTGGCCGAGCACGATTCATCATAGTTATTGTTAGTTCCTATCTATATCAGGCTTAACAGAGACAGTATATTCTTGTAATTAAAGACTGTTGTTTTAAATTCATAAGCTTTTAAAGGTTACTCCATATAAGCGGAACTCCTTGCGGTATCTTCTTCAAAAGGAAGCCTATCTGCAACTTTTTGCGCGCATTAGCGCCGTCGAAAGCAAATAAAATTTTGATAAGCCCCGTTGCAAAATTACAACAAAAACATCTTTTCCTTACAAAATCTGGAAGCGACTTCCGACTTGTTAGTCAAATAGAGGGGGACTTTTTTTCGTACCTATCTTGATGTGTCAAAGGCAACAGCCGTACAACCATATGCCGCGGATGACACATTTAAAACATATGTGAACTTTTTGCTGAACTCTTCAACCATTTAGTTTATGTTTGTAGATCGTCTCAATTTTATCAGTACATTGATAAGAATTAATTGCGTTAAACGTATGAGAATACGGAGATTCTTTATCTGCATTTTTTTTCTTCGTTTCAGATTAGGCTTATGTCATTTTTTTTTACTTTAAAATTGGTTCTGGCTTATCGTCCGACTGTTGAAATTTCGGATAATGAATGAGAACCATGTGGATAGCTACAAAGCGCAATATACTTGTCTTGTAAGACCGATGGTAATACTCGTATAGAGTAAAGAAACTACTCAAGTTCACTTCGATAAAGTAAATGCCTAAACAATCTAAACAGGAAAATAACTACCGAAGCTAAAATAAAAAACGAAGTAAAACTAAGTACCGTAATTAA
This sequence comes from Agrotis segetum, assembly GCA_036375495.1. NCBI lineage: Eukaryota > Metazoa > Arthropoda > Insecta > Lepidoptera > Noctuidae > Agrotis > Agrotis segetum. The sequence continues at coordinate 464,685 of JAQSVV010000031.1, forward strand.
ATTCAGTTATACATAGATGACATTAGGAATACGAGGGGTGCGGACAAAAGGACCAGCTGCTACCTTTGAAAACGATTAGCATCAATACATGTTGCAACTTGTATGAAATTACTTGAGGCTCCGAAGTAAAGGGAGTCGATAGAATCTTTATATTGTTTAATGATACTTGGACACTTGGCTTTGAATTTCGTTCTCAGCATCACTGGTAAAACGTTGAAGAAGATGCAGGTTTGCTGAAATTTATGGATCCGTTTGTAAATGGAGGAGATCAAGATGGAGCGACAATGTTGAGTAATAAGAATAGATCATAAGTTGAAGGAATGTTATCTTGCTGTGTGAAAAATAGACTTAAAAGAGATCAATGTGTCTTGTTACAAAGCTGCATATGAAATTAGCATAGCAAGGTTTATTTGCACGACACAATCTAATGTAAATGGAGTGGTTTTGATGTAAAAATTGTTTTCCTCATCACCATTAGTCACTTCCACTGGAAAAAACGTATCAGATATTAATCGAATGAATTCAAAATTTTGAAATTTCGTGTTTCATGGATCTACTCTTATCTTTTCTTCGTTCTTTGGTTCCTCAAAGTCTAGATCTTACATTAATTCTATTGCATTAACTTGGTGACTCCAGAAAAAAATCAGCTGTACAAAACGGTCAAAATTTTCGGCCTGTACTCCGTATTATTGGAAGCACAAAGGTTCAAGGGTGTTCACCTGGCCACCCCCTAAGATTAATGTCTTGAGACATTACAATAGCTTCGCCCCCGCGCACATGGCCTGACATTTCAACCCCGACTTGTATTTTTTTTATTTTTTCCAACTTCCTCCCTTATTATATCGTCTTACAATAATTACGCACGCGCCCTAAAGGTGTTTAGAGAAAGCGTTAATGAACCATTTATTTATGTGTATTTTTTTAGTAATATTGACCTTTTTTGTCGAGGACTTTTTTGTGAAATGTCGCGTGCTTAGGAAATGTGCAGTTTTGTTAGTTCTTTCTTTTGTGTTGTTGAAATCGAAAGTTAGAGTAAACATTGTTGGGGATTCTTTTTTATCCGAAAGCTGCAGAATGTTCATTGCTTTGAGTGACAAATTAATGCCCAAGGGCAGAAAGAAGATTAATTTAATACTGTTGCTCCATAAAATTTTAATTTAAGAAACGATGAAATACAAAGATCTTGATACAAAATTCAGCAGTACCGTAATAAAATTTAGAATTACACTAATCGCAGATATGGAACATTTCACCGCAACATCATAAAAATAAACGATGCATAAAAACGCAATAACACTAAAAGAACTTACAGAGAATCCTAATGACTTCATTCCAGATCAAAATACGTCTGAACCTTTACATATTTTCTTATTATTTTGACAAAAAGCATCATTTGCGACTTCTCTTTTATTTTTATCAAATAATGGCATGCCATTGACTTATCTTTGTAAGTGACTTTATCGTAGTTCCTTCACTTGCAGGATCACTTTAAAACAATTGAACATCTGACATGCGTACATAGTAAATCGATCATGGTCCTACGGTTCTACATATTTCAAGAGATCGTCACGGTTCCGATGAAGATGAGGCATGCAGAGCTCTAATGATAGCACAGACTTTATTGTGAATGCAATTTCAGTCCAGACATTTTTTACTGTGATACAAAATCCATTTTACGCTCACACAGAAATAGATACTAAGAGTGTTTGTCAAAGAAATGAGCACGAGGATAACACGATGTTGTTTTAAAACGATGAGATTGGTTTATTGACTTGACAAAATTGGACCACAAGGTATTCTATATGACTGAAATTGGTCCTTACGATCGGAATAATAAAACAATATATGCACTCATTCATCATTTATGTGTTGGCTCTCAGAGACCTTATTAGTTAATGGTTCAATCTAGCTACATGGACGATTGCTTGAAACACAAATTAAAAAAACATCCTTCTGTTTCTGCCAATCAAAAGAAGATGACACGGACAAAATATAGTGTAGCAGAGTATGCACACTTTTGCGTTTTTAGGTCCAAGAAGGCCTTTATACCGATCTTGGTCTATAACTTTTTGTTTTATGAACCTCCATTCAATTTTCTTTAAAACTATCATCTCACTAGCTACACATTACGGAATGCCACTCCAACAATTGCCCACAATATCATAAACAAAGTAGGTACGTGTCAACATATGAGAAACAGATTGCGCCCGGCCTCTGGAAGACCGTATTATTGCATGAGGTCATTGTTCCTAGCCATGACTCTAAATTGCCGCAGTTTATTACATTATTGCTGACTTATGGGCTGCGAAAATGGTAGTTGATTTATTTTTGTTCTAGCACTTGTGGCGCTTGTATTGTGTACGTCATTTGCAGGAAATGTTTTGGTATTACGTTCTTAAGGATGATGACCTTTAAGGTGATTGCTTCGATGTAGCCCGCGAAATTCAAATTTTTTTACGTTTTTTGCAATTTGCAGGCCAGTGACATGTTGTAACTTTATAAATATTTGTGTTGCGCAAATAACAAGTATAATTTTAAATGTAAAAATTGTCTAAAAATTCGCTCCATCAGCTCTCACATAGAAAAGGTGCATCGTAGTTAGATTTCGGAGATTTTAACATGATGCACCTTTTCTATGTGAGAGCTGATGGAGCGAGTTTTTTGATACTTTTTATATTTAAAATTATACTTGTTATTTGCGCAACACAAATATTTATAAAGTTACAACATGTCACTGGCCTGCAAATTGCAAAAAACGTAAATAAATTTGAATTTCGCGGGCTGGTTGGAGCATCCCCCTTAAGGTGATTGCTTCGATGTAGCCCGCGAAATTCAATTTTTTTTACGTTTTTTGCAATTTGCAGGCCAGTGACATGTTGTAACTTTATAAATATTTGTGTTGCGCAAATAACAAGTATAATTTTAAATATAAAAATTGTCAAAAAATTCTCTCCATCAGCTCTCACATAGAAAAGGTGCATCATGTTAAAATCTCCGAAATCTAACTACGATGCACCTTTTCTATGTGAGAGCTGATGGAGCGAATTTTTTGACAATTTTTATATTTAAAATTATACTTGTTATTTGCGCAACACAAATATTTATAAAGTTACAACATGTCACTGGCCTGCAAATTGCAAAAATCGTATAAAAAATTTAATTTCGCGGGCTGGTTGGAGCATCCCCCTTAATGGGTAGCTTGGTTGGATTGGATTCGGAAGGTGTACGATAGAGTGTACTTTTGAAGAGGGCTATATCTAGTAGTGGACTACGATGAAGTAATTAATTTACTTAAATTCCTCCTTTGTCTCTAACAGCTTGTAAATGTTTGCGTGTACAAAGATGACTTGACTAGGATCAAAGATTCACAAGAAATTCAGTCTTCAGAATTGAGAAAATTCAATCAGCTTCTTATCAAAATATCCTGGGATACCCCAATATATCCCGGGATACCTCAAAATGGGAGGAATCATGTTAACGGTAACGTCCAATGCTAGGTTCCAGAATTTTTCAAAGAACGTCTGTCTATATCTATATGACCTCTACAAACCAGTAAGTTAACATTAAAATTAGCAAAACTTCAAAAGTCCGCATTTTTATGCGGATTTCTGAAGTCTTGCGCAAAAACTTAAAAGAAATCGAACTGCAAGTCAACGACCCAGTAGTAGTGATGGGAATTCGTTTTACTAAAGAATGCGGTCCCCGACCGTCTTGTTCCGCAAACCCATACAGGACTACACCTCTTTAGTCAGACGGCAGGTGATACGCCATCTGGCTTGCCACGTGTCAACGAACGGCGAATTTACGATACCGATATCGATTCGCAATTATTATCGGGAGTTCGGGACTATTCCCGTAAAGAACGGGTTTCTTTTTTGTTTCGATCGATTTTTAAATGTGCTATTAGTTATCGGCCAGCATTAGTTCACAGTTGCTAATTATAAAGCTGTTTATTACATTTGTGGGACCTCCTCGAAGTTGGAGTATTTTGAGAATTGTGTTTGCGAGTGTGCAATGTGTTGTGAAATAAAATATTGATTTTGCATAAGGGAACCAATTTTTATTCAACTTTATATATTTTTAAGGTGTTGGCTAGAAATCTGTCTTAATCTTGGAACGCGAAATGCAAGCATCAACATCAAGCATTTAGGTATTTTAAAAATTATGTGCACCAAAAGCACTGACTATTTTAAACCAACAAGCTATCTAAGGGTAGTAATTATGACTGCCTGGGTCGCGGCACTGTCTCACTCGATAACCGTGACCCTGGTACATAAAGGGCTTTTGAAGGAACACCGTGGAATGCAGTCAGTACATGTCTGAGAGTCCCTCCTGTCCCGCCCTGGGCGGGAGGACTTATTTGATGATCCTACCACACTAAAAAAAAAGGTTAGTAATTATGGATGTAGGAGGTAACGAAACTATTAATCCGTGTGTACTCATAAAACTCATACTATTGCGAATAACATGGCATATGTATAGTACCCAGTTAAGTTCCACTAGGTCGAAGACGTCAGTAGAAGCTAGTCAAAAACAAAGTCAACTCGGACTAAATCATAAACGGAATAAAACAAAACAAGGCAAGCAAATAACGCCATATGATATGACAGAGACAACTAAACTCAAATAAAACAAAAAAAAAAACGAAACTCATACAACAAATATCGATTTTTGGTACGTGTATTCCCAATTCCGGGCGGGAGCGCGCTTACGCCATCTGCGCCCCCACGCACTGCGCAGCTGCGCTTGCGAGGGATGCGCGGAACCAACCAATCAGAAAGCAGGATCGTAGTGCCTTTCGGTACTACGTCAGTCAATGGAGAGTGATTAAAGTTGGGGTTGCCTTTGTGTTTGATATTATGTTTATTTTATGGTGTTATCATTTCCTTTTGCTATAGTTTCTGATGGTATAACAAATTGTTTGATGAGTTTAGAATTTTATTTTGTTGTTGAGTATCTGTTTCCGATGTTTTGAGGTAGATACAAATTGGATATTTAGAAAAATAAATAAGTAATAAATTCTGGCTATCAAATAACGTTGATCGACCACCTATTGATCACTTGTTCATCGATGCCATCGATCAACGTCGATTTATTGGTGTGGTGGTACAAATAGAAGCCGTAATGACAAAAATCTCGGAATACCCCTCTTTAAATAACAATAATCCTATTTAGGGACATATTCTCAAGACAAAATACGCGGTCCAAAATCACGGAATTCCCCATTTCAAGTTTAAACAAAACAATGCGTAATTTAAACCTTACTTACAAGCCCCAAAAGCCCTGTAGAAAAATGACCCATTAAGAGTGCAATGCACTTTGAAAATCTTAACAATAGTCTCCCTTCTAAAGTAAAGGGGTGTTATTAAAAAATCTTACTCTCGAAGGAGCAAAACAGGTTTTTAGCTACATTTTTGTTATGGATAATCTTGGTAAGAAGCGTGAGCCCTCACTAATGGATGGTAGAAACTTTTGTATTAATTGTGAAGTAGACGGTGAATAAAAAAAAATATAAGTAACCCTTCCTGTAAAGGGATGCTACCGGTCGGCTCCGATAGAGCGAAGACTGATAAATGAAGGTACAGATCTTTTTCTAGTCCTAAGAATAGAGCTTTTATTTGTATGTCTTGAATACCTATCAATGTTAATTTGATAACCCGTAAGTAAAGGGGGTTTATAAAGGAATAAGCAACCAACGGACACCCACTATTGAATACGACTAGCCGTGTAGCGGTCGTTGTATTAAATATTTTTCAAACAGACAGTTGGTCTTCATCATCATATCAACCCGGGATCACCCACTGCTGGGTATAAGCCGCCCCCTTTTGTTGCAAAACCTTGCTCCATCTGCCATCTCTGCGTCTAGCTAATGCCCTGCCCAACTCCACTTCAGGCGTCTTGCCCTATCCCCGACGTCATAGACTATCGTCCGACGAAGTAGGGAAAGTTGGACTTACGTAACCCAATTCTGGGGGCTACATGGGAACATCGAAAATTTAATAAACACGCACACACCACATCTGCTTGTTCATCGTTTACAAATTTAGATTAAAAAGATCAGAAAGGACATGCACCAATGCTTTGGCCCCTTGTCCGAAACTATGCAAGCCCCCTGTTTTTTGATTCGTGGGAATATGTCGTAGTTACCTGTAAAATAGGGTGGTACGTCTACCCTTACCTTAATTATAAGTGCAATAAATTACAATCAGTATTTTGATTCCATTCACGCGTGATTGGGTAATTCGATGCGGGAATTACATGGAATATATCAAATCTTATTGTTGGGGACATAAAAAGTATGAATTATGAATGCAGATCAATAGATGCAGATCCCCAGTTGAGAGCAAGACTCGTTTTCATTATGAATATGCTTTAAGAACGGCACAATTAAGGCAACCAAATCCAAGTCCAAATTTTTCAAGTGAACTACAAAAAAAGCTCTACACTACAAAAAAACAGAATCATTCGAATGATAAATGACGAAAGATACTATCAATAGCTAAATTGTGACCGAAAAAAAAAACTTGTCCGAAACCAGAATTAGCACAAGTACAAGGCTTTTAATATATTCTGGTTCCCATGTCGCCGCATCTTCGCAAACCATCAGAGCATAGCGTGACCAGCGTGACCATGACTCACGGACAATATGGCGTTTACGCTCGATGATAACTAAACGATACTATTACTACTTAATTAGGATTGAATACATAAGCAATGGGAACGATTACATGGTTGTTGGGCTTGAGCATGATCTTAATCAAGGGCGTGGAAAAAGGGAATATTTATGCAATTGATTTAAATCAGGATTCAATTAGGGAAGCCCCAGAGTATGACGGCAACGGTAATAAAACCAGAAATTTCAATTAAATAGGATTACTGAATGTAAGGCAATGGTAACTCAGTCAAAAGAACATCGAAATGATAAGTTAAGAAGTAAAACACGCAGCAAACATAAATTCGCACAAGCCAAGGGAGTAAGTATTATGCGAAACGCGTACCTTGAAAACTCAGAACCAGCCCAGGAACCTGTTTCGTGATTTCGGCAAACATTTACGAAATTATCAAAAATGGTTCTCGTATTTTCAAGAAAGATACTTAACTAACATACGCACGCCTTAAAAGTAGCACCGTTTATTTCAAAGTAAGTAAACAGCAGTGGAAGGATTCTAAAAATATAATTGGCTAAACCGGTTCAAAAAATTTCAAGTCCAAAACGATTATAAAATATTACATAACACGCCAGAAGATCCATAAAATCGATTCGATCGACATATGGCAGACGGAAATAAAGGAATTGATAACTATTTAAAAAACCCTCATACAAGATAATGGGAAACTAACAATACTTTCCATAAAACAGTGAAATTATCTAAAACATAGGGGCCCCTTGAGAATTTCTCTATAGAACATAATACCCGCATTTCCAAACAGTTTTTACTGTTTCAGTTTATCGTTGCGGTTTCGACAACTGACGACTGCAAGTCTTAGGACTGATGTTCTAATCATAAAGGTACTTTTCATTGCTAGTTGTGGAAATACTTTTAAAAGGTGCATTAAGGAATCCTTTAGTTTTGCACTACATAATGTTAAAGATAAAAAACTTGACAGCTGTAATAAATGTAACACATTTCTCAAAGTACCCTCCCAATTAATGGCAATGTTTAGTAAAATAAATTACCTACTATGACAACTGCTAAGGAAATAAGTCTGAAGCAGCCATAGAGAAGGCAACCGACGATAAAACATCTGCCAGGATTTAAAAAGAAATAAAGAAGTAATGTTTGTTATAATAATAGTGTTCTATTTACTATTATCAAACCTTTTAAACATACAGACGTCTTTATAATTAAACACTGCAATAACGAGTAGAATTTCCTGTAAAACACTGATAAACGCAAAACAGTGACGAATATCCTGGACGTTGATGGCAAAGGGCATTGGAGATATCACAAAGAACGTCGTATTTGACTGACGCACGTCCACATCCAAAAACCCGTTCACGAATTTGTATATTTTTATTCTAAACAGGATTTCATTCAAGAACATCAATAAGGAACCTTTTTTGGTTGTTTGCCTTTCACGGTCGAGAATTTTGAGACAAAAGCAAACTTTGACCAATATAGGGGTACTTGAATACTTGATAAACATCATCGCTCCCAACAAACGGCTACGAAGAAATTGTCTGACGCACCGTGAGGGTAGCAAAAACCTCATTTGAATAAACTCACGACGTTCAACATCTTCGGTGCATAAGTAATTCTGAACGCACCCGGCTCGCAGGCATAGCACGCGCCAGAGCGAGTACAGCTTATCGAAACACCTACGCATCACTGGCATAAATCGATTCATTCATCCGTTGTGCACACAATCGATGTTTTTGCTGAGCATGGCTTTGTCGGAATAGCGAATGCATATCAAACTATTTGAGTATGTTTTTGATATATATGTTTCCGTTATGGTATTCTGATAACAGCGTCATGCTAGATTTAAAAAAATCGGAGTCACAGCTGCTTTTGGACATAAAAGTATTGAAGCGTAAATTTTAAGATTTCGATGCTCGTAAAATTTGGGGACTGTCAATAAATCCTCTCGTTCCGAGATTCCGGGATTTTGCCAACTCTACTTAAAGGGACCTTGATGAACTTTGACACAAATACAAGACCGACCCATGTTACTTATTCATGATCGAAAAAAAACCGTACATACACGTCAACCATTGCGAATCCGTCTCGTGCATAACAAAAGACGGCGTACGAACTTTTGTTGAGACGGTCCCAAAAAAGAATAGCTCCCTCAATTTCTTGGTCTCCCCTCTAAAGTGTATACAATATTTCTTCTGACATCAAACCAGCTGGTCTATTCAATGTTTAAAACTAAAAAAACACGGCTTGTCTCCACGTGGTCGGAAATTCGACTGGTTCTCCATAGATATTATTAAAACGCTTGAATGGTGACTCAAAGTTATTTTGTCACGACTATGGTAATAAATTATTCATTTTAAGTGTTCCTTGTAGCAATTTATTGGTGTGTTATTACGTGAAAAAACGCCTTCATAAAATGTCAACTTCGCAAGGCATCGTATCGGTAAAAACTCCAGTGTCTTGTTTAATAAACTCGTGAAGACCACGTATATTTATACTAAGTGCAGTTGCAATCGTGTGAAAGTTAAGTCCTACACTCACCCCAATTACTTTGGTATTCATAGAAAAGTCGCGTTAGATACGGCTGGGCAGCACACTTATCGATATTTTATTGATAATTATATATATAGATGATTTTAAACATAATTATTATTTCTTAACATGAAGCTTGAGTAAAGGATGTTTCAATGGCAAATATGCTGAAAATAGAAAATTAATTGGGGCATATTGGTCAGGTTCTTATTTGAGGCTCTTAAAACGATTTGGGACTCGAATTCTATCTTGAAGATGGACAAATCAAAAGATAACACTGTACACCTATAAAAGCTGGACAGCTTTTAACTAAGTACCATCATGTTGAAAGCCTAGGGATCGATTTCTCATGCAGTCCGCTTTTACTGTACAACTTATTTCATCTATACTAATATTATAAAGAGGTAACATTTGTTTGTAAGTTTGTAAGTTTGTAAGTTTGTAAGTTTGTATGTAGGGGGTAATCTCCGGAAGTAATGAACCGATTTTAAAAATTGTTTCATTGGTAGAAAGCTACATTATCCGTGAGTGCTATAGGCTATAAATTTTAAAGATATCATGCATATTAGCCGAAATATCTCAATTTTTATCAAGCCGGGCGGAAAAAAATTGCTCTTCCAACACAGTTATTAGCATGCGCTGCCTTAACAGTTGTATATAATTGAAAACAATGTATGGCAAAAATGTCCGCTTTGAATAGTTCTACAATAAAGTCCGCGACACCATATTTTTATCTTTTATATTTTAGCAGATATAGGAACTTTTATGAGTTAAAACAAGTTTTTTTCGATGTACTTGCCTTTGGACGATTTTTTACACATCAAAACACTAAACCTTATCGAAATAAATATTATTATGATGACAATAACATCATAGAGATATGATTTGCACAAAAAAGTATGTCAATTGGTTAAATAGTTTCGAAGATAACATAAAATTACTAAATCGCAAAATGCCGCCGTCCATTCACGAACCGCGTTAGAACACGCTTTGTACGCACGTTTTATTTATTTGCCTCCAGATGGCGTTGTGCAATTACGTATGAACAAAACCCTCCTTTTGGCAGACAGGAAAAAAAAATCATAGCACTAAGTACTGGGGTGCTATGTCAGGAAACCTCCACGTGCGCCCGTGGACTGCAATGGAGTTCCCTCTCGGATACGTCCGGGGAGAAGACCAGTTTTTCGGGCCGGTGCACCCTGGGATGCGGGCAAAAACTCTTCCTTAGGCACTGTGTGCCTAAGGGGTCTCTTTGCCCGTATGCAAATAGCCTGCCGTGTGGACGCTCCAACGCGTGTCCCTCTGATTAGCAGAGGGCACAGCGGCGGAGCGGGCTTGCGGACGGTGAGTGATGGGTAGCTCGCCGTCCGACCAAGGACCAAGCCCGGGTCGGTGGCGCGTCGTGTTTCGCGCCAAATGCCTGCTGGGGTCGCGGGGGGTATCATGGGTTTTTCTTAACCCATGATACCGTGGCCCCGGAACGTAAAGGGCATAGGAAGGAACACGGGTGGATTTTAGTCAGTAAGAGTCTGACAGTCCCTTCCGCCCCACCCAGGGCGGGAGGACTCATTTGATGACTTTACCACATAAAAAAAAAGCACTAAGTATTAACCGAACCACACTCATAATTTCATCACAAGTAAAAATATTAATGCCCAACGAAGTGGGCACGGGTCAGCTAGTTACTTATAAAGAAACATAGCTTCAGCATGCAATTGGGCCCTATCTGAAAACCAGCGCTGTGACTTTTTTTTCTAAATGTCACAGCTTATGCTGAGATTTGGCCTCGTACAGGACCAAATTGGTTGTTTTATTTTAATTTATTTTATAGTTTCTTTTATGTAATTTTTACCTTTGCTTTAAATTTTAAGTTGTTGTTCTGTCCTGTGTGAGTCCAATAAAACTTTTTCTTTCTTTCTTTCTTTCTTTCTTCAATAAAACAAAAAAGAACAACCATAAAATTCAAACCACCCAACAGAACGCAAATAATGAAATGCTTTTTAAAAATAAAAGACAGAAGTCCAAGCGCAAAGATCAAAAGTCGCAAGCGCATTTTATCGATAAGCGAGGGACATCACTTACTCGCACCTTGCTTGCCATCTGCCGCGTTGCACGTGAGGCAATAAAGGCCATCGGCTCTTTGGGGGTGCCACCCTCAGTACAATGGTCGTTTACCTCAGTACAGAGGGGTTGCAACGTGGTCAATGCACCAGGTTCATTGTTTGATGGTTAGACTCCCACGGCAGACAAAGAGGGCAAACGTGGCAGGATTTTGGACCCTCTGAGAAATTGTTTGGTAAGGTGGCAAGATTTTGACGTAACTTAAGTGGGACGAGAAAGGTGTTCATAATATTTAATCCATAGTGATTAGCCCTTAGACAGCAGTATACAACCCATCCCACAGTTTAAATTATTTTGACACAAATAGTACCAATTTTGGAATAGAATTTAGATGTAAAATATTAGAAGCTTTAGAGCTATGTAATAAAAAATTTATGGTTTGTGACCCAAAGAATTTTTATGCAGAAAAATGAGCAAATAATTTTCTTTATTAAATTAAATCTGATGAAAGATAGTCTTGTATTAACAATGTTTATTATAATTTTATGACAACAGGTATGGAAATGGCCGATCGTGCACATCATGTTATGAGATTCGTCGTAAATTCTGGAAAGCGATGCTTTTTACTTTAGTAATTTATTTTATTAGTAGACAATTAAGCTTACTATTAATAGTATTCCTCATAAGTAGTTTCGCATCCATTCCTCTAACAAAAAAAATTCTATACAACATCCTCAAATAAAAACCCCTCCAGAATACTTCATAAAGGAGTGGCCACAAAAAAAAACCATAATCCAAAGACAAGGCCGTACAATATGGGCGCCAAAACTTTGAATGAAGCCGGCATGACTTCATTCAATCAGTACAACACCCACCTAGTTACACTGCCTACGCTAAAGCAATGGCATCTCGCAAAGCTACGTGAGACCTTGGCTGTATCTCAAGGTCTCCGAAAGCACGCAGGATTATCCGGGCCATTTGCTAGTCAAGTCGTAACCAACTTAAGTATTTAAATTATATTCGCGTAGTTTGCTTTGTAAATCATAGCTTCCTTTTCTCTTAGCATTGTCATCTGCTGTCACATTTTTGACGATTCCATTTGTAATTAATTCAATTCTGTGTGTACCAATATGCTTTCGTTTTCATTAGATTTCTTCTTTACACTGCGCCGTTATTCTTTTTTATCGATCTTGATATTAAGTATTAATATTCCAGATTCAGTCAAATATTATTTTATTTTCTCTCCCCTATTAACAGTCACATTCATACCTCTCTTTCGTTCCGGGGATCTTTTACTCCCTTTACCTCTGTATATTCCATTCCATTCTTATTTGTATTTGATCTCTCTGTCTCATCCTCAAATTTATAATATCCAAAAACATGGCGGTGTTCTTTCTTAGTTCCGTCCAACGATTTCGAGTAAATATCACCAGCTGATAAGGCGTTTTTTTGGATTCCAACCGGTCACATACAAAAAACGACCTTGTTCTCTTAAAAGTATTAAGATAACATCTTTCTTAGAGAAACGAGTTATGTGTTTCTTTACTTAAGGCGGGCTTACAGTAATTTTTAAGATTTTCAAACGTCTGAAAGTCTCATTAACAATGATATTTTTAATAAATAAAAATCATAATATTAAAGTTGAACATATCCTCGAGTGAATGGTAAAGATAGAAACACGAATTGGAATAATTGGCTCGATAGAAAAAAATCTCAAACATGACACTAAATCACAATTTTCAAACATCCACTGCTTAGAGATTTCACAATGAATTTATATGAAACTTATATAAATAAAAACAGCTCATTATTTAGAAGTGCATGGTAAAAGCAGATTTTAAAATTTCGTGATAATTTTTCTCCAAGAAATAAAATACCCAAAATATTGGCATTATTTCGCTCGCCGGGCGCTCGCCAGTACCCGCCGAGGCGTGATAGAGGAAGGACGTACGTCGTTGCTGCGCAAAAATTCCCCCCGCGCGGTTACGTAAGCAGGCATAGAACTGAACTACTACATGGAAACAAAGTCACACACACAAGCGATTACGTGTTAGTTGCGGGAATAGAATAAAATAGTCGAGTGATCTAATTTTGAAACGATGTAATTTTTTTTTATGGACCACTTATTTTTTAGCTAGGATGCGAACTTGATGGAGTGACCTGAAGGTCTACATCGGTCACTGCCACTGGAACTCGGCGACGGATTGAACTAGATGTGCCGAGTTTGGGCCCTTTTTGTTAGTTATGATGAGACCTTACCTCCGGACTTGATGGAGAGACCTGAAGGTCTACATCGGTGACTGCAACTGGAACTCGGCAACGGATTGAACTAGATGTGCCGAGTTTGGGCTCGTTTTGTTAGTTACGATGAGATCTTACCTCCGGACTTGAGGGAGTGACCTGAAGGTCTACATCGGTGACTGTCACTGGAACTCGGCGACGGATTGAAATAGATGTGCCGAGTTTGGGCTTGTTTTGTTAGTAATGATGAGATCTTGTTCGATCCGTCGCCGAGTTCCAGTGGCAGTCACCGATGTAGACCTTCAGGTCACTCCTTCAAGTCCGGAGGTAAGATTAAGTTACATAAAATTGTAAAGGCACAAGGCGAATCCACAAACCTACAATTTCTGTAAACTTGTAATTACAATATCAATAAAAAACAAGCTAAAAATAGATTTATCCTTTTATTAAATTTCTACAATCAATTTTAAAATACTTATAACAAACAAAAACATAGCATATATAGTAATATTTAGAAGATATTGAAAATTTTTAAAAATTAGAAACGGGTGTAACCGCCGTTGGCCTCTATAACCTCTAAAAGACGAGACCTCATTGAACCAACAAGCCGTGAGCAAATATCGGTTCCCCGCATTTCCTCCCAAATATAATTACAGTGACTAATAAGAGCTTGTTTGGTTCTTTCATTTTGATGCGACCATCGTTGGACCATAAGGCCCCAAAGATTTTCTATCCGGTTGAGGTTCGGCGATCTTGAGGGCCACTGAATTACCCTTACGTCAGTGTGTGAACGAAACCAGGCTCTTACGATCCTCGCATTATGAATTGAACAATTATCTTGAACAAAATCAAATTGTGGCACTTCGTTCTCCGGGTAAACATTACGGACTGTCGGTAGCATTGCATTCTGAAGCACGTCGATATAATTTACAGCCGTCGGTAGAGAACACCATTCTCCTACACCATCCGCACTCATCCAGCCCCAAATATTTACGGAAATTCGACCTGATTCTCTATTTGGAATTACATGATCATCTTTATACCGTGTTGAATTATATCGCCAAAGGTGAAGACGTCCATGCTGACTGGATTTAAACGTTTTTTCATCACAAAACACTGTATTAGACCAATCAAACTCTAAGTGCTCTCTGGCGAAGTTCATACGAGCAAGTCTGTGAGCATCCGTCAAATATATTTTCTTGGCGTAATGCCTGTGGTGCAACCCCATGTAATGTAGATGATTCCTTATTGTTTGGGCACTCACATGGAACATCTCCGCAAAATGTTTTGTGGGCTTAAAACCATGATTTCATATTCCCGTCTCATGAATTCTCTATCGTTATTGGAAAGTGCAGGCCGGCGACCACTTCTTCTGTGATCCAACAAACTTCCCTCCTCTCCTTCATGACGAATCCAAAAGCGGACAGAACGCCTCGATATATTCAAATTCCGGGATATCGCACTGATACTGCTTCCCTCATTAAATTGGGCAATTATTTGTGCTCTTTCGGCAATGGTCAAGTTGGCAGGCATTGAGATGATTTTTTATGCAGTTGATTGAAAAATAACACGGAAAATATATAGATTTTTTGCATATATTTGACAAAATGTCAATTGTCAGTTTTCTTTTTCAAATGGAATTCGGTTGTCTATTTAAATAGTTTTTATTACTTTTGTTTGGAAACAGTTCAATTGCTTTGTAGAAACTAATGTCCTTTTAATTTATACTAAAGGTTAAAATGTCATGTACTTATATGTGACATATGACGTATGAATACTAAATACATAGGTTTACGTCATGATAATGTTGTCTCTTTCAGTAATATCTTTTTATAACGAACCTTGTTGTAATTTTCGATGACCGGGAAACTAAATCAAAACTGGTACACCACTTTCTTGGCTGACCGTACCATGGGTTTCACTTGGTTTTACGTTTACTGTCACCACAGAATATATAATAGTACCTAAAGGCACAGAAGGCTTACTCCCAAAAAGAAAACAAACAAATGTAAAATCTATGCACGAAAGAATAGAGTCCATTTTTACTTGCACCCGCATCACCCACCTACTTTTATAATAGCCTAAACTTCCCGTGCGCAAGCAAAAATGAACTGAATAGTGACGCGCGAGAGTTCATTTTAGTTTATCTGACGCCAACGACATTAAAAGGTTACTGTCGGTCAAGCTCAATAGGGTTGCGACTCGCGAGTTTGGGCACAGTTAGGTAGGAATACGTATTTTATGCATTGTTTAATTACATTATTAATTAACATAAATATATATCACTCCTCATTACCTCCTTATAAAATTAACTTATAAATCTAACAAACCTGCGGTCTTTGTTTACATCAAATATCAAAAATTTTGAAACGTTGTCAGAAACAAAAAGATTAGTTCCGTTTCAATCCGTTCTGGCCAAGCTGTAGTCATAACTTTAAAAATCGATTGTTATCGTTTACGGCAAAATAGGTAACTAGTCCTTATCATTTTCATTTCATTCATTTCATTGTCACAGGCCCCGTGTTGCGTGTCTTTGTAGGTAAGTAGCAGGTGGGTGCAACTGCCTAGTAAAAAATGAGACTATGAAACGGGTACTAAACATAATGGCGGATATCGCTGTCTCGCTTTAACATCTATTCGACTCTATCGCACTACGCTATTCAGCCGCCATTGCCGAAACTTGTTTGACATTTGATAGAACTTTGTCAACAAAGCTCTGTTTTCGTTTTTATTTTGTGTTTTTGGATATATACCGTAAATAAGAGTTATTTTTATGCCTGTGTATGAGCGTGTGACGTAATTTGTGTTGCAATGCATTACAAAACGTGTGAAATATGTGGTATAAGATCCGGCCGGTCAAATGATCTAAAGCGAATCTTTATGGCCAAACCTTTGGATGAAGATAGGTAACCATCAATTATACGTTAAAAAAATCATGTGCTCCTATAGAAAATAAAGTGGTTGATTTTAAGTCTAAAATTTACAAAATTGGAAAATAACCTATATTTAAATTCAATATACTAGTGCCTGACACTTTGTTATTTTTCATCGATTGTCGATATTTTTAATATTCATGATATTCTTCATTTAAATTTTATTTGTTACCTATTTGCCATTGATTAACAAATGTATAACTCGTGGTAAATTGTGTGTAATGTAATAACTCAAGCGAAGCCGCGGGCAAACACTAGTGTTTGAAATAAAAATGTAACTGCTTAAGTTTTGTTTTATTTTATGTGTATAGGTCTGTGTGAGCCTGTATGTATTTGGTATATTGGTTGGCTATTCCTTCAATAGCCTGTGGAACAGTTCGTATGAGCTTGTCCACATGAAGCGATTCTGCTGCGCTCAGTGTTTCGGGTTCGATTCCCGCACGGATCAAATATTTGTATGATCCACAGTAGTTGTTCCGGGTGTGGCTGTTTGTTTATGTGAGTTTAAATTTTTGTAAACGTACCCACAATACAGAAATAATTCCTAGTGTCGGGCAAGGTTTTAAAAAAAAAAATTTTATCGATACCTATCGATAAAAATACGAATGAGTAGTAGTGCATCCCTATCTTGTGATTATGTTGGCAGCTTTACGTCATGCCTGCAATCTGTGTCATTTCTGTTTTGTTGGTATTCAGTTCTAGTACAAGTTTCATACATTCATCGGTTTTCATCTTTTTGTAGGGGAGTTCCGTCTCTTAAAATTACATACTCTTTGGTAAGTAGGTAAAAAAGTCGCGAAGAGAATTACGATCGCTGACCTTGAATGCGTAGTGTAGCCATTTTCTGAGTTTGAACGTGTCTAAACAATAACGTAAACATCTTCCTACTTTCTACCGATCATAATTCGACCTACCCGTATTTAGCTTAGGTGAGTGAGAGTGATGTCAGGTTTGATAATCGTCTATTTTATTTATCTTGGTCGTCTTGTAGGCCAAATTTGTAACCTACCTAATCATGCTTAACTGATCATGATTACTAGCAGGTACTTGAATGACATTAATAAGCACGCCACAAGCAGGTAGATAGTTTTTTGATCATTATTAAATGTGTACTACATGGATAAATATTCACTTTTTTTCTTACCTTTCGAAATCACGCGGTAGTGTGTGAAACGTGAGGCTCCTATCACTGTCATTATTTAAACAACCAAACGTTATGCAGTATTTTTTTTTCCTCATCATATATATATTTTTTAAACTCATGCGTAAATTCAACCAAACACCAAACTTAAATATTATATAAGTAAGCGCGTGCGTAGTGGGCGGCGCGCGGCAACCGACTAAATGTCCACTCCGAAGTGGTCCCCGCCAATGCTTGCAGTTTAATACCTATTCTGCGGAGTGAGCCAGGCCTGCTGTCACGTAAAAACCACACTGACTACAGTAAACGCCAACTACAGTGTAGTCAGATGAATGCAATACGACAAAATGAAAAAGGTTATTTTTCTATTGCTTAGTGCAAGAAAACACGAATTCTAAATTTGGCCGCCAAACTTTACTGCCGGAACAGGCCTGGCTCACTCCGCAGTGTAGGTATAAAACTGCAAGCATTGGCGGGGGCCACTTCGTAGTGGCCATTTAGTCGGTTGCCGCGCGCCACCCACTAAGCACGCGCTTACTTAAATAATATTTAAGTATGGTGTTAGGTTGTATTTACGCATAAGTTTAAAAAAGTATATATATGATGAAGAAAAAAAAATACTGCTTAACGTTTGGTTGTTTAAATAATGACAGTGATAGGAGCCTTTCACACACTACCGAGTGATTTCGAAAGGTAAGGAAAAAAGTGAATATTTATCTATGTAGTACATATTTAATAATGATCAAAAAATTATCTACCTGCTCGTGGTGTGCCTATTAATGTCATTCAAGTACCGGCTAGTAATCATGATCAGATAAGCATGATTAGGTAGGTTACAAATTTGGCCTACAAGACGACCAAGATAAATAAAATAGACGATTATCAAACCCGACATCACTCTCACTCACCTACGCTAAATACGGGTAGGTCGAATTATGATCGGTAGAAAGTAGGAAGATGTTTACGTTATTGTTTAGACACGTTCAAACTCAGAAAATGGCTACACTACGCATTCAAGGTCAGCGATCGTAATTCTCTTCGCGACTTTTTTACCTACTTACCTACAAAGACACGCAACACGGGGCCTGTGACAATGAAGTGAATGAAATGATAAGGACTAGTTACCTATTTTGCCGTAAACGATAACAATCGATCTTTAAAGTGATGACTACAGCTTGCCCAGAACGGATTAAAACGGAACTACCCTTTTTGTTTCTGACAACGTTTTAAAATCTTTGATATTTGATGTAAACAAAGACCGCAGGTTTTATTTTATTTTATTTTTAAATTTTGAAATCTCTTAATTACATATTTTATATTAGAAACGTGTTTTAGTCATTGGATACACGAACTGGGCTGCCGTTGTAAGGCGACTAAAAAGTCACTGTTTATATATTATTCCTCACGTAAAGTGCCGTAGGTACCTACTGTTAACATTCTGTGCTACCAATCGATATGAATATGAAGTAATCGATGACGAAACAGAAAAAGATATAGGCTGATGATAAAAACAAAATTCCTTGAGGAACATAAGGAGGTAATGAGGAGTGATATATATTTATGTTTAATAATGTAATTAAACAATGCATTAAATACGTATTCCTACCTAACTGTGCCCAAACTCGCGAGTCGCAACCCTATTGAGCTTGACCGACAGTAACCTTTTAATGTCGTTGGCGTCAGATAAACTAAAATGAACTCTCGCGCGTCACTATTCAGTTCATTTTTGCTTGCGCACGGGAAGTTTAGGCTATTATAAAAGTAGGTAGGTGATACGGGTGCAAGTAAAAATGGACTCTATTCTCTCGTGCATAGATTTTACATTATTTGTCTGTTTTCTTTTTGGGAGTAATGCTTCTGTACCTTTAGGTACTATTATAATATATTCTGTGGCCGGACAAACGTCACCGGTTGTTTGAAAAGGGAAATTGTAAATAATTTAGAATTTCTTCAATAATTACGTAAGTTGAAAAGTGACTTTTTTGTTTATGGTTATTTTTCAATTAAATTATTTAAAAGGGGTGTGTTTTATTATAAAAGTGATTGCACAAGTTGTTTCATGTAAATCGGATCAGTAGTTTTTAAGTTATTGTACTTTTTGTATAATCAAACTTTTGTTCCTGTGTAATTTTTGTAGTTTATGTTCTAGGATTTTTTGTATTTAGACATAGGTACATTTTGTTTGTTTTATATACAAATAGACTTAATAAGGAATCTAGAAAGGTACAATACATAGTTTTAAGGTTTAAATTAATAAGAAAATAAAGGCTACTAAGGCCTCGGTCTTAGTAAAAATCACAAGGAAAAACGGGCTCAAAATACGTGTGTCTCTTTATGGTAAGGACGGGCGGTATAAAAGGCGGTACGACACTACGACCGCCGGCACTGCGTTCAGTCGCAGCCGAGCCTTCAAAGTGAACTCTTCAAATTGGTGTTTTTTATTATTTCCGTTGTCCGTGGTATATTGTATTTCCGTAATTTTCCAAAAACGTACGCATTCAGGGGTGCGTGGATGCATGCGTCACCAGCGAAGGCAAGGCACGTGTGCACAACAATACGTCCCTGTAGTGGACGCGCTGTCGGAATCCCGGTCCGTCCATTACAACTTGCTTTTGCATATTCGGATCGTGTCCTCTATAAAATCTGTTTTCATCTGCCGCTTGGCCTTCGGCAAACATCCTCCAAGTGAAATATTGTCGCTCAGACATTTTTAATAAACGAAAAACAATAAAAAAATACTTCTCACAATAAAAATATCGGTGAGAGAAGTAACCACAGTAGGTACAGTAATTTACTGTGACATCTATCAAATCAGTGACTCATGGTACCGATTTGTATGCAAAACGCTACGTAAACTAAACTCTCTACGGTCAACTGAAACAAATGTGGTAAAGAAATTTTAGTTTTCAACTCATGGTACGGATTTTAGTTCCGCTACTACTCAATAGAGGCGCTGTACAGATTCTCATACAAATTGTTTTACGTTTACTGTACCGTAAACGTAAAAAAAACTCATGGTTGAGGTACAGTACCTCTACTCCATCAAGTCCGGAGGTAAGATGTCATCATAACAAAACGAGCCCAAACTCGGCACATATCAAATATACTGCTGCCTAAGAAAGTACTCCATTGTATGCACTTTGTAAAATCAAAACTATCTCGACTATCATTTTACGAAAATCTAATCCAGACACACTCGAACGTAATTGACTAACTGCATTACGCTACGCTGTGGCATATACACACACGGTCCCTCCCGCCCGCACCGCTGTCGACTTGCCCCGCCCCTTTGCGGGGGCTGAGGTAGTGCGCTCATAGCTGCGGACTGTACTGGAACCTGGCCTTAATAAATTGTCTCCTATGCTGCACGTAGATTTTGGTCTAATTTTGTTGCAGTCTCTAGCCTCAAAAAATTAATGTCTAGCATCTACTCTAATTCCTTTGTCACATCAACGTCTTGATCTACATTTTGAATAGGTACTAATTGGGATGTTTCAAACCAGCTTGGGGCCCCAGCTTCCAAATTATTAGCGAGGTCAAAAGGTTCAAGGAAACAAAGTTTTAAACGTGCTTGCTTCCTCTTAGTTACCGCATACAAAATATCGCCATATATAATCCACTGTGACCGTAATCAAGGTCTCGGTTTAACATAGGTAGTTTAAGTACAATATCACGTGTTTAAAGGTTCGCCTTTTGCTGGGATGATTTGGGTAATGCCAGAATGTTCTTTAATTCATCGGTCTTGCGAAGACTGTGTGTCTGGTCTATTAGTATGTACTACTAAAGCTTTAAGCAAAGCTTCATCTTCACTTTTATGTGCAATATCTGTTCGTCCGATTTGCAATTTATATGCACTATTCTCTTGTTTATTTCATAACGGAGCCTTCGACAGTTAGCCATTACAAACCATGGTCGTGCCACAAGTTCAGGGAGGGATCTTTATTGGCTCATAAATTCATCCTTTAGGAGTGATAATTCATTCGTAGATATACTAACCTATGAAATATCTTTAAGTGCTTAGTAATGAGCATTTCCAATCTTCCCATTATAGCTATGCAAGCGCACGTTTTCAAACATAGTTTTCTCTTACTACCTACCCGTTTCTGAGAAATTATTTTAGGAATTGTTTAACTGTGACATCTTGTATCAGGATATTCTGGTTTTTAAGTAACCTTGCAACGTCCTGACGACTATGATTAACATTATTGGAGAATCATTTATGAAATATAGCGAAGATAAAATAGAAAACAATTTAAAACCTAAACTTTTTGACGAAGAAAATGTTACGTAGGTAATAGGGAAAGAATATGGATTTGAAATTAGCAGAATTAAGGAAAACTTTTTGTATTTTGTATTGTGCGATCACATGGTTCATAATCGTGTCTTTATCTACACTTTGTAGGTACATAAGTACCTATTCTGATACCGGTTGGACTTGACCGATCGTTCAAGTCGTTCAAATGGTTTTGTATTATGTTAGCAAAATAATAATAGGATCATTACATGATTAATGAATTAGGATGGAAAACAATGCTTAAGAATAGGTAGGTACCTAGCTAGATTCTTTGTAATAGATTCAAAATATTATAATACCTACAAATATGAAAAAAGTTGTTTTTGGTGTCTGTTTCTGTTTGTAACGTAGCGACTCGCACTCCGCCCGCGACTTCCTCCGGGCGAATTTTGAAGTAGACATTCACTGGGAACTCTATGGGATATTTTAATCAAATAAAAAAAATCCTACAAAGAATTGAGGCCCACCTTTTAGTAATGAAGTTTAATACTGACTCTCAATCCCATCTTGGATAGTACAGGCAAAGTCTTACAAAGTAGGTAGGTACTCCCAAACAAAATTTGAAAGTACTAGCACTTATAGCTTGTTTGTAGGTATTTCTGAGATTTCGTGACGAGTGAATGAGTTAGTGACCTTTCGTTTTTATATTAAGTAGAAGAAGATAGTAATATCGTAGTTAACCCTTAATTGATGGCGCCTAAAGTTAAGTAAGTAGTATCGAACAGTTAATAAAACAACAACTCAAATATAACAGCGTCAAACATACAGAAAGTTGTAAACTTTTGAACTTTTCAAACAGACTGCAAGGTTTGATCACAGAACCATAACCGAAACAGTCAGCCAGAAAATTCGGTGAAAACAGAACCACAAAATCCAAGTTTAGTCAAACAATAACTTCGCCTGCTATTAGACTATTAATATTGCCAACACAATAATGTTTGAAACTAGAAATAGAACGTTTCTAACAATGCGACGGTACTTAGGGCAGTTTAGTGTGCGTATCGAATGACCTAGGCCATGGACCTAACATTAGGCCTCGAAAATGGCCTGGGGAATGGCTTGGTAATGCATAATACCGTGGTAATGCTGTGGCTGGTGGTATTATCGTTTATCATTATAGACTGTGAAAAGAAAAGTACTAGGAATGCAGGATGTGGAGGTGTGAGATATTATGCCGATTTCAACAAGTTCCTTTTGACTTTGGGAGACGCCTGTTGCTGTCAAAAAACAATTGCAATGAGTAGGTGTCGCGACTAAATACATGTATGAACACCAAAATAGTGACAAAAGGCGCTCTTTTTACCGACTCTTCTCTCACTTGTTTTGCATCTTTTGTTTCGTTGTGAAATCGGGAAAGTGATGAAATTGAAGTGGCCAGCTGATTCTAAAATGTGATCTTTGATAGAAGCAACACTTAATTGGTGTCATTAACCAAATTAACATTTTAGGGTTGTAACTTTGGTCGCGGGTCTGTCAAAGCAGGATACCGCGGTCCTGGCTTGATAGTCCCGTATTGCAAATAGCAAAATTATGAAGGAACAGGATGACTTTAGTCAGTCCCAGGCGGGATGCAGGACTCTCTTGAAGGTTTTTATCAGTCCAAAAATAAAAAGGGTCTTTAAGAAAAGGGGGTAAAGTTCTTCGATAACTTCGTTGAAATGGGTGGTCCTGACCAGACGGGTGTAATGTGAGTTATAACTGCAATTATTTTAGTTGTAGGTAAAGCTTTTAAAATGTACTAGCAAACCCGGCGAACTCCGATTCGCCACGCTTTTCTGTTGAATTTTTTCCTGAATTTTCTTTGCTATAAACCTCACGGAGCCCGAGACCTTTCCAACGAATTCAAAACCGTGGAAATCGGTTCGTGCGTTCTGGAGTTATAGCGTCAGGAAGGAAAACCCGACTTATTTTTACCCAACTGCGCCAGGAGGGTTTTTATATAGTAGATGTTCTTATTTCGCGGAGTTCCCGCTCTGATATCTCGACATGGGAATTCTAGCTTTAATGTCATATTTGCGTAATATCGTAATGGTGGTTAGGGCAAGTGCCCAAAGTAGCCTTTGGGCAAAAAATACGGCCCTGCATTCGCTACAAGCACCTAAGTAAGTGCAATGCCCCCGCAGTCTGAGTTTTAACATAAGTAGGTAGGTACCTAGGTTGAACATTGCGAGATACAAACTGTAGTCTAATCATGCTGTGCCTGTGTGCTTGGAAGCGCCCTTGTTTTATTGTACGATATGAACCAGGGCCGGATCGGTACTGGGCCCAATCTTCGACCACATGAACAACATGTTACGTCATAATGGTAGGTAAATAAGCCAGCACAGTCTCTTGAATGAACGGCTCTGCATTTGCTGTAAGCTCCTAGTTGAGAAGTGCATTACCCTTGTAAAGCGAGTTTTACCCACATACCTACATTAAACATTGCGAATTACAAAGTAAAACATATGCAATAACGTAGGCTAGTGCATGATGTGCGTGTGTTTGACTGTTTGAAAGCGCCCTTGTTTCTATCCAAGGTCGTTGTTTGCATCCGACGATATGAACCAGGGCCGGATCGGTACACGGTGGGCCGAAAATCGGCTTTCATAGACTTAGGCATTTTATTTTGTATGTGCCAGTTTTTATGCCGGATATCGCTTCTATTAGTAATGACAATATACAAAAATGACACCAGAATTGATTCTACACAAAAACGAAGGAATTATAATTTTTTTACGAAAATTTTGTATGGACCTAGTAAGAGAAATCGAAATATCTCTAAAACGGCAGAGATAACCGTAATATCCTTATAGGGGGTTATAGTACTAATTATTTATGATTTTTTGACATACGTTACATAATGGTTGGAGATGCCGTTTTTTTTAAAAAAACGTCAAAATATTTTTATTTATTTTTACATATGAAACGTTCCTTTTAGTGTTTAAGTTGAAGAATTCAGAGCTTTAACAACTCTTAAACATAAAATAGCATCACCCCTAAAGACCTGAGGGACTAGACAGAGGTGTGTAGCATCCTCTTGATCTTGTAAAATTTTCCAACAATACTAAATAGTTGAATATCAGTGTCAAAGTGCCCATGCTGTCGCTTCTTTTTGAAAGATAGGGGAATGAAATTGTTAATTGATCATACCCATATAATTACAACATAACCGGACACAATAATATTCATATAGGGGGTTATAGTACTAATATTATTTATTTGTACATAATAAACTGTTCTAAACGATCCATGATCTGTGTCAAAGTTAAGAACATCGTTAGGAAGCATGGTTTTTCCCTAAATATTAAGGATAATTATGTGAAAAAATAGACTGTATATTTATACTGTTTATTGATAGGTAATTTATATAAAACACAAGTCACAAAAATAATATCTATGTGCTATAAATTCAAGTTTAAAAAATATTTGATACAGTAATTTATGAAATTACTAACTAAACATATTGGTACAATAAATTAACTTATATAACAAAAGAACATAAAGAAAAATAATTCAGTTTTTCAATTTTTTTACAACTTTTGTTGTCGGACTCCATTTCCGATTCAGAGTCCAGATTAGATATAATTATGTACCTACAAACTCGAACTCAGTTTCCGGAAATTGTATTAGGTCGAGAGTTTCAGCAAAAAATGTTGTCTTCCTTTTGGCACCTAACTTCGGCCTTTGTGCACTTATAAAAGGATCCGAAGAAACAACAAGCATATTTAGGATATCTTGATAAGAATCTAATTGCCTGCTTATTTTCCGCGAATGATGTTCCCGGAACCTCCTAAAACCTTTGTTTCGAGACTCTGAGGCTTCTTCCGAGAGAGTCCCAATCGGGACAATTTTTTTTTTTCGATTAATGTCATGTCATGTCAGCTCCGTGTATTAATAGTTTATGTACGGTTGATGACATGTAATACCAGTCATATAATTTCACGTACTTTTCTGCTGTTTTGCGAGCAAAATCTTTAAATTTGATGACATCGATCTTCTCACCAGATGTTATTGCTTGCAAAATGACAGCAAATCTTTTTATCAGGTTTTGATCTAACCCAGTAATAGCTGCAGTTTTATTGGGAAACTCGAAAAACTTTATTGCGGTATTCACGTCATTGGTAGTTCCCGAGCCTTGTTTCACTATATAAACCAACAGATCGAGCTCCTTTTTAAAATTCTGAAGTTTTTAAATTCCTTTTGTGTCGATATTATTATAAATGTCCGGTTATGTTGTAATCATACTTTTAGGGTATGATCAATTAACAATTTCATTCCCCTATCTTTCAAAGAGAAGCAGCATGGGCACTTTGACACTGATATTCAGCTATTTGGTCATCATCATCTGCCTAGCCTTTTCCCAAATATATTGGGGTCGACTTCCAGTCAAACCAGATTCAGCTGGATATCAGTATTTTACATGGAACGACTGCCTGTCGGAGTAATACGATACCCCATGGTAAGACTGATTGCCAGACTTTAGAGCTTCTGACTAACAGAAACGAATGTCAAAGATCCACAAATGACAACCGGAACCAACGACTTTACATGCTTTCCGAGGCACGGAGGAAACTCGCTATGACAGATGGTCACCCATCCACAGACCAACCACGGCAAGCGCGGCTTAAACCGGAAGATCGGCCTGTGCGGCTGTGATTATTTAGTCAAGAGCTACTATATTCAACTTTTTGGTATTGTTGGAAATTTTACAAGATCAAGAGGATACTACACACCTCTGTCTAGTCCCACAGGTCTTTAGGGGTGATGCTATTTTATGTTTAGAGTTGTTAAAGCTCTGAATTCTTCAACTTAAACACTAAAAGGAACGTTTCATATGTAAAAATAAATAAAAATATTTTGACGATTTTTTTTAAAAAAACGGCATCTCCAACCATTATGTAACGTATGTCAAAAAATCATAAATAATTAGTACTATAACCCCCTATAAGGATATTACGGTTATCTCTGCCGTTTTAGAGATATTTCGATTTTTCATACTAGCTCCATACAAAATTTTCGTAAAAAAATTATAATTGCTTCGTTTTTGTGCAGAATCAATTCTGGTGTCATTTTTGTATATTGTTATTACTAATAGAAGCGATATCCGGCATAAAAACTGGCACTTGCAAAATAAAATGCCTAAGTCTATGAAAGCCGATTTTCGGCCCACCGTGCGGTAGTGGGTCCAATCCGAGTTCGGCCCCATGTAGGTATGACATGTTACGTCATCACACACAGGTACTTAAGTTAGTAGGTACTAGTAAATATTCACGGTTCTTCAAATGCCTTGAAATACCGGTTCTCGCAAGGTAGGTACATCACAGGGCTTCAACCAATTTCCTTTTCGAAGATATTAAATTCAGGTTCCTTCAATACCTACGTTACAAAAACAAAACCAATATGAGCAGCTGGTTTCCTCCCAATCCACTGAACTTTCTAGCATACCTACATACTTAGCTAAATACCAAAAACGCTGGACCAGTTCAAGATGAAAGTGTCATCAAGGTTTTGCTCTCGCTTCCACTCCACCTTAAATTAACATGGATAGGCAGGGGTCAGTGGGTCGTCTTAGGGGCTAGTTACGGTGTTATCAGAAGCGTAAATAAAGAGATAAAATAAAAATAGGAAAACACTTTAATTACCTACCTACTTAGCTTTAGATTATTCGGGGATTCGAACATTATTAATTATAAGTTACAACTTGTACCTACGTAACTTTTAATTGCTTACTTAGACATATTGTAAGACAATGGATAACCTAAATGGGTAGGTAGGTGGAATTAACGAAACCTACGTAAGAAGTACCTATCTTTTACAGGAATAGTCGAAAAGAAAGCACTCAAAGCACGTTTCTTCATAATGAGCGTTTCTGCAAAGTTTTCAACTGTAGAACAGAATCGAGACAAAAACTATCATAAACAAAACAAGGAACTTACTTTCTACGCCGGCCGGCGATTGTTTTGTTCTCAATGGCAAAGTTGAAGGATTCGCCAAAAATCCGATATTGCAGGTCGTCGTCATTACTTTGAAATTGCATCTCTTACACACAAATTACTACGTATTGAATAAATAAAACACCCTTATCACTATTTAATCTTAGAATCATTGTTGCAAAGCATTATTTTTAACACTTTTTTGTTTTACTTGACGCAAACATCACGTTTGGCTTTACGATACCGCCAAAATGATAAATTAATCGATGGTTTGGTTATTTTTTTTTATTTGTTTTTTTTTTTTGACGCAGGTCGCGGTGAATCTCGGCTGTAACGCGCGCGAAGCCGGACTGAATGGTGAACGAAACGTGCGACGGACGCGGGAACCGGGCGCGTTGTCCCTCGACAATGGTGTTGCCAATGCAGGGATTCTCCACTTTGGATTGTGATTTTAGTTGATGATCTTGCTTGACGTCTCAGATCAAAGAAATAGGATAAGATTTTGATCTACTTGACTTCATAAAAATTGTATCACGGAAAGTATGGTAAATAGGTAACTTCTCTGAACTTTGAGATAATTAACGCAAATAGATTTGGAATTATTTTTCTTCACTAAGTGAAAGTTAAGTACTTGCGGATTATGCGCCCTTTCCTTCATTTTTATTTCTTTTTAAAAACGTTTTGTAGCTCAAACTCGGGATTTGACTGACTAGAAAGAAAAAACTTTTGATGACACAAGCCACGAGCGCACACAGTGAATTGGGGAATAGAATATACCTGGTAATCATTCATTTGCCTGAAATATTATGGTATTTTACAGAGGATGCATTTATAATTGCAATTTACTCGAATTAGCCACTGCGTCAACCGTGCGAACAACAAAAATACAATATTTTTATTCTTTGAGTATTTTATCCTAGTTTCAGGATGGCGTGGATGGCTTATCCCACGCCCGGTTGAAAAATATCACTCTGTTTTATTTTTAAAAAAGTAACACAAGGGAAATATTACTTATTCTTCGGCAAGACGCTTTGACATTTAAGTACAATTTCCAGCTAAAATTTACCGTCAAGGCTGG
The DNA here is from genome assembly GCA_036375495.1 of Agrotis segetum. Lineage (NCBI taxonomy): Eukaryota > Metazoa > Arthropoda > Insecta > Lepidoptera > Noctuidae > Agrotis > Agrotis segetum. The sequence continues at coordinate 493,521 of JAQSVV010000031.1, forward strand.
TCATTCACTCGAAATAAAATATGTATTTTATATTAATACAATAACTTAATTAGGTACCTACCATTATAGACTAGCATTTGATTATTGTTATCACTTTTTATTACATAACAAGTAATGGAGATTTAAAAATAATATCTGGCAACACCAACGTGTCCCCGTATGGCCCGGGGCTCTGCTATAATGACCATGGAATTCCATACTTAATAGTTCAATTTATGTAGAGATGTAGGATTCTGACTCGTTATCTACGCAGGTGTAAGATTTTTTAGGGAAAGTAGATGGGTAGTAAAAGAAGTCTACCTCTAGTCTAGAATTAAATCAACCTTCGCAGTTCGCAAAACAAGTTTTCGCATTAACAATTCAAGGAACATAATAATTTGCTATGGCTATTTCTTTTCAATTTATCACTGGCTGATTTGAATTTATTTATTTAAATATGAAACTTTATAGTTTCGTGTTTCTCTTCTCATTGACTGGGCTGCTAAGAGCATAAAAAATGAAGTGTCAAATTATGAAACTAAATGTTACTGCTATAAAAAAACAATTGACAGTTGACAGCCAAGTTAAAATTACGTCTTCTTTTGTGTCTTTCTAGTTTCTTAATTATTGTGTTTTTAGATGCCATTAAAAGACAACAGTGGTTATCGTTTAAAAAATAATAAACGGCTATAATATAACAATTAATTAATTTGGTAGGTAAGTACCTACATAAGTAAGCTGTTAATGGAATAATGAATGATCTCTAATTTATTAAAATTCAGGATTTGAATTCATATGGCGGTGGCGGCAAGGTGGCGGTGTTAATTTTAATAAAGGCGTGATTCCGTGTAGGTAATACATAATTACTTAATAACTTGAATGCAAGTTGCAAATTGTAGGTACTTATGCAACTTGAACTACTTGAATTGCTTGCAAGCTACAAGTTGCAAGTATGTAGGAGGTACTTTGAACTTGCAGATTTTGATACAAGTAACTGTACAAAACATACTCAATTGGGAGCTAGTCAAGTAAAGTCTAAACATGTAACTCAAGCAACTTGGATGCACATCCATGTGGCGTCATACTTTCATGCAAGACTAGCCTAATGGAAACGCGCCTTTATATTGTGGGCCCATATGCTAAGGACTTGCACTTTAGTAAGTGTTTCTCCACATTACGAGTTTCTCCTGTATCGTGATCGTGCAATAACTACCTACTTTATCAGTTGGGTTAGGATAGGTTATGTTTTTTGGCGAATTTTTTCCTTATTTTTTGAACTTTTTAGTGGGTTAAACGTAATAATTATTTGCTTCATTATAAAGCTGATTTCTACAAAGGACTATACGAGTAGGTATACACTGACCCGGTTTGAGTAAGATGCAATGACGTCAGGCGTAGTGGCGACATAATTACGGACGTCAGCAACTCAGCACTCTAACCTGTGAACCTGCCCCAATCTGTCTTTCCTACTCCAACAGGAACCTTTTTAATTTGTGATAAAGTTGAAAATCTATTAAAGTTTAATAACTTGATGTGTTGGCGACTACATAAACACAGGATAGACCTTGCTTCCAGGTCAGAGGCTATCAACAACATACGCAGAACATTTGCCATAACCTAGTTTTCCTTCCCATGTTGTATGTAAATGATTTACCAATAGCAAGGAATGGCGTTTTTAAGGATCTGTTTTCCAGTTGGATTACAACTATTTTGGATTTGACCAAACTAAAAATGGTAAACTTATGACAGACAGGATTGGAATCCTTAAGGTATAATGGAAACCTGACATCTTCGTAACGTGATAGTTGAAGCGACATGACTATGGATAAGTTGCAGTTAAGAGAGCGCGAAGCTCAAGGCCTGGACACGATGGAAGACTACCGTGGAAGCCTGAAGTCCTCTGTAATCTCCGGAGAATACAGGACTATAAAGTTAAAATAAAGTCACAATAGACAGGACAGCCAACGTAAATCAAAGAGCGCAAAATGATTCGAATACTTGTGAAAGGCAACTAACTGCCCGTTGGTGTTACGTGTCAAAATTGGCAATACTGTCATTTTGCGATCTTTTTTTTACGGGATCATTTCTTCTAGTAGTCTCTATCTTTATCTCTTCCTACTCCATAATAAAATCGTCCAAAACCTATGAAACATTGATTGTTCCCAAGTTAATAGTTATAACTAAATTCCAGCATAGGTTGCTCGCTCCTATTATATGGCTCTTCCTTTTCGTACATGTGGATTGCAGACTTATTTTATTTATTTGAATAACCGTCCATTGGATTTCATCAAAGAGAAGAGGCTTTATTGTCATAGGATTTCATATATCTGCTACCATTTATCTGGAATTGTTTCAACTCATCTTAGGGCATACGATATTTTGAATTCAATCCATTTTTTATCAAATCATGACGTCATCGACGCACCTTTGAATTTCGCGTGCGAATAAGAAGACCAAACAGGCTCCACAACTCCACACCCACGGTTCTATTCAAAATATCTTGGTAAGTGTAGGCGTCAGAAGTTGTAGCGACTTGTAACCGTGGGTTTTACTAGATAATGTTACGTCAGAGAAGATCTACGAGACTAATGCATGGCTCTTCCTTGTAGATAGTTTGAAAAGGTCGATCTTTGCACGCGAGTTTACAAATCGCAATGAGCAATTTCATTCCATCTTATTAGAATGTTCCGAAAGTGACCATTACTTTCTTTTTTTATTCTGCAATGTTAGAATCAACAAAACTTCGTAGTTCAATTCGTAAAATGGTAAATGTTGGCCGAGCATGCTGTGTTGAAGACGTGGGGTCCATATATGTTGCATTGTTACTGATTAGTAAACAACCTAAATAACAAAATCCGGCAAAGATGAAGAATCTTGTAATTTTCATCAATACCTACCTAGCCGGGCTCCTAAGAGGCATCGATAGATTGGTTGTGGACATGTTGTGGATTACAGAATATCAGAAAATCAGCTACGCCCCGTTAGACTGGAAGGCAACCCCAATTTTTTTAGGAAAACGCTAGGCGGACGTGATACATATCTTGTAAAAAGTCCCTTTTCTCGCAACAGTATCTAACCCAATTAGCCGTTCTTGTTTCCCACATTACTGGACCTATTATTTAATACGATTCAGTCCCATGTCCTTATAAAGTCAGTCGGCAACTTGTGGTATTCGCAAGTCGCAACAGGACTAACCACTTCAGCCATGACAGATAAAGGGATAGACTTATGAGAGTAGATTGTCTACTCGGATTTAAATGTTAGAGTAAGATGTTTTAACGTAATTAGTGTAAATGGAATGGTAATGTATCTGCTATACTTCGTGTCGTGCATTTATTTCGCGGTATCATTCAGTGCAGCTTTAATTGCAGTGTGGTTTGCCGCAAGATTCTTCGATTGGGTTTTGCAAATTGCATCTTGTATTCGAAAATCTACATAATATTCATAAATTCCAGATTCCAGGTCAGAGGCTTTACCATGAGCTCTTAACGCGATCCAGTTCAGGCTGTGGGAAAGAGATGGAGCTAGACGACTTGTATAGCTCTGTCTCTTTCCCACAGCCTAAACTGGATCGCGTTTAGATTTCGTGGTAAGGCCTTAGATCAGAAGCATTTTCTTTAAAAACACTTATAGCTAGTACTTACTCTTCTTTTATTATGACATAATCTTCTTCGGCTTCCGTCGATAGCTTTGCTTGCAACACTTTTAGTCTCTCTATCTGGAACTGCAGATAGGATTTTGTTCCTTGATCTTCAGCCATTCTGCGAACAAAGCATGGTTTCAATTATAAAAAGTTCATATCAGTAAAAGGTTCAAAAGAATATGGTCCTTAGCACGAGTCCTTATTTTATAGAAACATCTTTATGATTTCGCCCAATAAATCTACAATAGAACCGTAAAAGACACTTTTCATTTACTATGCCTACTATTAATTTAACAAGATTTGAGATTGCAATGCTTCATTTGATCAGACATTGGCAACAATATCACATGTATAATTATCACGCAACTACCCCGCAGTTCTTTTGAAACCATTTCTTGATAATACGAAGACTAGTAATTAGTAACCAAGCCTTTAAATCCAGTAGATACATTCAATGAAATGCAAACGATGCTCCTCATATCTGGACAGACTACATCGCCGGACATGCCAGCAGTGTTTACAGAAACCATTAGTTCGCTCCTGTGATTATATGTCATCAACATGCCTTCACTTGAAATAGAAATAAGTTGCCGAGTGTCCGGTAATTTTGATTGATTGAACGAAACCTGTTTCTAGGATGTCATAAAGGGATACGTGACAAGACATCTGTGAAGACTGAGGTGAGACACATTACTTGGGCAAAATGTAATTAAAGGTTAACTGTGGACCACCGTGTATGTCGGGAATTCACTCACTCGATTCAAACCAATGCCACTATAATGAACTAGGATAGAGATATACGAATTTAGGAGAAGTTGGTTTATTGGAAGAGATAGAAATGATAGAATGCTGCAAAGTTGGACGAGAGTAGAATCGAGCTGCAGTAGAGTGATTTAACACACTCAAATAGTGCCCAATTTTCATTCGAATCTGTATGTTGGACCATGATCCAGATTACTGATTCGTTCTGTTTGACGGTTTAATCCAAAGAGACTTGTTAAGTATCATGTTAGTAATTTTATTGAAGTGTGAAAGAATTTGATGATTTATATTCCTAAAGATCGATATTACTAATAATAAAATGGTACCTAATTAAAGTCGTGAAGGGAGAGGGACCTCACAGCTTTTGAATCGTAAGTCCCTAGGGCATGTCTATTATTTATTCACTACGATAAGCATCTTAAATCCATCGCTACGCCGACATGTGGCTTGGAATTATATTGATGCACCTGGTGCCGATGTCATTTACAGCTCCAATTACTGAGTGAAAGAACCGTGAAAATAATAATGTGTAATGCCTTGTGGAAACTAGAAGGCTGGCTAAGTAGAATTCATCATCATTTTCCGTTTTGGTTGTGCTGTCTTTAAAGACTCCTTGGCAATTCAAGGGAAGACAAAGTTCGGCATCGCTTTCACTTATGGTTATTTTTGTGCCATTTAATCGGTTCATTAAATATTTTGTATCTTTAAAGCGAGAAACATAGCGTCTCGACACTCCCGTCAATAATAATATTGTGTCTACCTATCTGAAGTTAAGGAAGTTGAATAGTATCGTTATGTGGTCCACTAAAATCTCTTAGAACGTTCCTGACCGTGACCTCATTCACAGTTCTGGACATCTCGCAGTTATCGTTCGCATTATAATACCGACCACTTGGTGAAAACGTGGCCTCACGGTCATAGCTTTTAAGTAGACTTTTGACTGACATCATTAGGCTACAATAATCGGATTCTCTACAGTGTTGGTAGCAATTAGAGCTCATTGTCAAAGTGCAAGCACACCCAGTATCTCGATGACGTCATTAAATTCGCATTCAGCACGTACATGGTATAAATTATGATAATCCTCCAGGATTTAAACGTGTTTTCTTCTCACAGAAATAAAAATAACATCAGCTGTTTTTCAACATTCACGTAAGTAACCGGTCTTGGTACCTACCTACCCATTGTAGGTGATTAAGTTATTGGCAACTTGAATGGACGGCAAAACGCATCCATTAAAATCAATTTGAGTAATACGATCGATTTATTTCATTCATGGATCATTAATAACTTGATTTCTTGCGATACCAGGATCTCTGGGTATCAAGGGGATGTAAAGATTAGTAGCTTTACAATTGTCCAATGAGTCATGCCTCGGAAATCCTGCTTACCTTGAGGGCGTTGTGTTTTTGCAGGGATCGGGATCGAAGCCCGAGGTTTTTTTCAAATATATATCTCTTATAGATTCGGTTTCTATCAAGTTTCTCTATGTTATGAGGGGCATTCATGGCTCTGTACCAACAAAATATTCAATACGACTACGAAATGTTCAGTTGCAACGATAGGATTATAATTAGGTCTCGCCCAAAAATCTAGGTTAAGTAACTTCCAAGGACCTTCATACCGCTCGTACCGAATTAGGTAAATATTATCCTCATTTGCTAAATCATCATCAGGGAATCCTATACCTAAATCTTAATCCCAATGTCAAAATTTCCTTTCCTTTTTCTTGTTGGTCTGTCCAACATTCCGTTCGTCCGCTACATTCCATAGAAGATTTCGGAAAGTTGAAATCCAGCAAGTTCTTCAAAAAGCACTTAGTGTTACCGTAGTTACCGAATAAGGTAGGTCCAATTTGCTTTGGTTCACAGAACCTAAAAGCCTCAACGCCAATAGGTGGTACACGCATTTACATCCTAGCATTATGATTAGGTACCGTGAAATCCGCCAACTTTGGTTTTCAAGCCTAACATTGGCCAGTTACCAAAAATAAGCAAAACGAGTTGTAACGACAATATTGTCTCAAATGGCAATATTTTACAGTCTGTTAAGGAAAATAGGTTATATTTATGGCAATACTGATAGCAAGTTCACTTGCTACCTTCACTCAGTTGGCTGTCAACGGTCGTCGAAAGAAAGTCGATTCGAGTGGTACCAAATTGTGCATCGTGTTTTGTGATGCTATTATGCGTGAAAACTTGCCGAGATGAGTAGTTTTTTGATATGTTTTTGGGTGAATTCATGATAATAAAATGATGAGCTTTTTTAAATCTTAACGAGTCTTTTGAACTTAGAAATTTAGCGACCAATGTTACAATAACTTTCTGCGAACACAAGATGTCAACTTTGGCCACCAAAAAACATGTGCTAGGGCTGCCCCTACTCACTTTGTAACCTATTAAATAAGTAAAATTGCCATTTTTTTATACCTTAATTTGTTAAGTATCTACAGTTATAGGTACCTAATAAAAATGATTGATATTAAAACAGGTTTTTCTGTTAAAAACATACAATCGATTTATTTTATTTTGGACAACCCTATGTCTAAAAATCATTTGTATGAATTTAAAGAAAAAATATTGGGTAACTTTGGCCACTGCCCTGTACGGCTAAATTCGTAACCTTTTGTTATTATTATCTTTTAACCGTCAACTTTAACCAGTTTCCTATCGTAATTCTTAATTATACGGCTGTAAGAGCGAAAATCCAAGAGTTATTAGCAGTGGCTAATATTGGCAGAAAGTCGAGGTAATTTTGGTTGACTATTTGAATTCGTTTTTGGGTATAAAAAGTCATAAGTTTTGCAGGTTTCGAGTTTAATATCAAGAGTTTAGGTTGCACTTGGTTTGCAAATAAAAAAAAAACTAATACTTGTCATATATTTTTTCATAGTTGTAGCCGATTATGTGTAAAAACCGGCCAAAGATGGCGAGTTTCACGGTACCTATCTCACCGGAACATCATTTACTTCGAGATTTAGAAGGGCTAACGCTTTCCTAACATCCTTCTTATTCTTAGTTAATATCGTTCTATTGTTTTATCGTTTAAAAAGGCCCAATAGTCTTGCCAGCATTCGGATTATGTCCCGGATAAGGAAAGTAAACACAAGCGCCATTATCAACGCATATTTAGGTAACTCCTATCTTCCTTCGCGCAGATAATCTCAAGTGCGTTTATAAACGAAAAATGTGTTTCACATAATTTTATCAAGCTTCTTTCCCAAATTCAGTAAAAAGAACATGACAGAACTCAATTCGAGTTTAAAAATCGAACAAATAAATGGCTGTGGCAAGTTGCATAATCATCGCACCTAATCACGGACGACATTGAAACGTATTACGTAGTTATGCATTGAGTTAACGTTGAGAATGCGAAAATACATTGAATTCACTGGTTATCTCAACGAATTCGCTCACAATGTCTATGAATGCTGAAATGAAACACAAAATAACGATTTTCTTTCAAATTGGAATCCGTTAAATATTCGAAGATCGAATTCGAAGGAAAGACGTTATGGCCAACGGTTAGCGTTGTGCGAATAAAATACCAAAATAAAGAACTCCTGTCATCATTTTCTCTAATATACCCCCATTAATGTCAACAATGAGGTCGATTACAACAAATAAGCGAGGTAGAAGTGAAAATTCGTGAGCAAGAAAGTGTATTTGTGGTTAGAACACATTCGTATGACGACATTATCGATCGTCCACATACCTTGACTGGTCATTTTTCTCCATTTATCCGTTTTGGCTTAGTGTTATTACGAAAATAAAATTACAAATATAAATTACAGCGAATATATGAACTATAACAGCGAATAAATTACTCTGGATTGCACAATAATGAAGTAAAATAAATAAAAACTTTTCAAGTCATATAACCACAAATCGTTAGTATTCGTTACAATCAAAATGGATCATAGCCTCTCTCATTCATACAAACGAGATTCGGTGCATGTGTGACAGAGAGCGAAGAAATACCGTAAATAGAACTTTATCAACACGACAGCGACATTCAGCGCCATCTTATTAGGAAATGAGAACACATAGATCGTTGTCTATGGTTATAATGATACCATTCCAAAATTGAAAAATCGACTAAAAAGGATTAAAACAAAAGAAAAATACAGCTTGGCCAGCTTGAAACGGAACTAATCTTTTTGTTTCTGACAATGTTTTAAAATCTTTGATATTTGATGTACACAAAGACCGCAGGTTTGTTAGATTTATTATTGTGCCATAAAACTAACGTAATAAGTGAAAAAAAAATCATCCAAAGTGCTGGTAGCGCGAAGACAGTGGCGACTTCCGGTTTTCTACAGTTTTTTGTCAAGCTTTAGTCCCGTGAGAATTCAACTAGTCCAGTTTGGGTTCCGGAAAATTATCAAAGGCCCCATAAAATTTAAAGCAAATAATGATGTGATGATGATCATTCATGCGATGTAATATTCTGTTATTTTTCCGACTTTAAGTCTTGTTTTTTTTTCGCACTGAATTTTATGTTTCTTTGCATGAGGTTTAACTAAAACTAATTAAACAAAGAGGTTATCCTCTTTCTACTGTATAAAAACACGATCAATGGGGAAGGCAAGTGTCAAAGTGAAAATGACAGTTTGGTCCCCAAAGAACTGTAAAATCAAAGGAATTTTCAGAAAAAAAACCATTTATTGATGTAAAATGACTAGATGTTGTGTAATAAGCTGTAAAAATGATGGAATACACTTTTCAAAATAATATCTACTTTTCTTTTGGAGGTTAAGTACCAGTATTGCATCGCTCGAAAATCGAAGAATTATCACCTGGAACGAGTTTTGTAATAGTTGTGGTGTTAAGAAATTAAATATATTGTGATATTTCTCGAATCTAAATAGAAAAAAAGGTTAAAATTACTGACTTAAAACATTATGATATTTTATCAAAATAGAAAGTCAAAACCAGCATTATATTCTTGATAAAGGAGAGGACAGGTAAAACATACCTAAACTCAAAAATTGAAACCTCAACTACAAGTAATTGTGGATTTATTACGGTAAAATCAAATATATAACCACTCAATTAAATCACTTTTTTCCTCTTGTAGATGCGCCGCGGCGTCTTAATTCTTCTTTTATTATATAGTACTTGCATGGACGAATAATTTTCCATATTTGTTTTGTATTTATACTCAATTTTTATAACAAATAATCTTGTTTGTTTTTTTGTACAAGGTAGACGTGGGGACCAACTATCGCAGCGCCATCTACGATTAGCTTTGAGTTGCCATCCCCATTTGCAATTTTGAGTTTCTGTGTTTTTAAACGCCAACGATACAGGAGAAATTCTTGCAATGTTTAAGTAAAAAAATATTACATACATGGAGTTTTATTTGCTTTTTTTGTTTTTGCTTAATTAAATATCCCTAAGAATCGGAATTACAACAAATTAGTGATTGCTAAAACTAAGTTTACATATCAGCGAGAGTTTGTTTACGAACTATTGCATTTCATTTACCTAATACTATTAAAATTTCTTCAGCACCTTCAGCGCATTTCATTTACTGCTACGCGTTCTAGTTGATTTTAGTTTTAATCGATTCTAAAATTGACTTTAAAACTGACAACATTTTTATTCTTGGCCACCCTTAAATCTTTCTTGTCTATGAAATTCCATCCTGTCAAAACAAATCAAAAAGTGATTGTAAATAGAAACCCGCGAACTTCTATTTACAGTAAAAATCTCTTGAAACGATTAATTTAACGTTTTAACCAGTCTCCATTATGAAGTTTCGAGCTGTAATGATAGATGCTGGGCCGATGAGAGAATTTTCAAGTAGATAACCTATATCAAAATGTAAACAAACATACATTCCATTTCGAGTTTCGTTTTTAACAAAAATATTTATTTTCAGATGTAGTGACAATAATATCGAAGTTATCCAAAGAGTGCGTGTTAAGACTGACTGATGACCAGTTGTATTTTATTGTGAGTGAAGAGAATAGCGGGCCCAGTCCACCGATTTTGTGGTGTGAGATTCCTCAAGCTATGTTTTGTTCGGAATATCAAATGATTGGCTTGGACGAGGAACATAAAGACATTTATATGGCTCTTAGTTCAGGTCAGAAAATGTACTGCACTATTTTTTAAGTCATCATTGTTATTTTACCATGCAAAATTTTTAAAATACTGTAGTAATGATTGGAGATTCTGTTAACTATTTTTTTTTTAGGTAATTTAGCAAGATCCCTAGTCACTTTAAAGTCGGCAAAATCTTTGAAAATGAAGCTAACAAAGAAACAGTGCCCATGTCTGACATTGGAAATTGAAACGGTGAGTGATTTATCTTTAAAAGATAAGATTTACTGTTACCAACCTGTCAAATATCTTAAGTTACAAATCAAAGCTCGCGATATGACACTGGTAGAGTTGTGAAATCGAATCATTGCCTTACAAGAAAAAAAAAAACAGAGTTCATGGCAGGTTGGCACGGTCCGCAAGCGATTGACTGCTGAGCAGTTTGTTGGGAGTTTGATCAACCACAAAACAAATATATGACCTACAAGTAATTGCTTCAGGTCTGGGTGTTTTATGTGAGTTTCAATATTTGTTAACCGATTCGTTGCAATTTCTAATTTCGCTAACTTCTAGCTATCGTCGAACAAAAATAAGGAGTTACAATCGATTTTAAAATGACACACATCCGTGCCTAACTCCACACGCAAAAGAAAGTGATGGCACTGAAACATGCCATCCGCAACAAATTAATCATCATCCGCAACAATTAACGCACCCAGATACAGGGGAAATTCTTAGAGGATATATTATTAAAAAAATAGCTATACAACATTACCTGAATTTAGGCCACCTGAATTTTTACCATAGCTTGAATTTAAACTGGTAATAATCTTATTTTGCAGCCCTGCATACTTTCACAGCAGACGAGACAGGTGACACATGATATACCAGTAACTGTCATTCCTAGAAAACTGTGGTCCGACTACCATGAGCCAAGGATACCTGATCCTGATGTAAGTTTAAAAGCATGGATCCCATCAGCATGAACATTAGTACACAAACAACAGAAAGTACCCATCTGGGTTTTCTTTTGACAACCTCTATCTAAAGCACCTTTGGATGGAGACTCCAGATTCATATAATTATGCCCAGGCCTGAAATGACCAATGGTAAAAACCGTACCATTATCTATAAACACGCAAAGAAATGACGTCTGTTGTATTGGAGGCCCATTAAAATAAAAATTTGTAATTATAGAATTACATCATCTGCAAAAATTTTTGCTGTTGATCACGGTTAATGAGATACAACCTGGTGACAGACAGACAGACATCGGAGTCTTAGTAATTCCTAAAAATGGTCCTAATAAGCAGCGCTGCCCTGATAATTGCAAATGCAGTACTCGCAAATTGGCGGTTCCGAGATATACGCGGTAAACGTGTTTTGTGATATCTACACAACAAGTCTGAATTAAATATTTATTTAAATATACCAGAAAAATAGGAAAAAAATCTAACTTTGTATTGATGTATTTGTTTCTTTCTTTTATTATTTCTTTTGGATAAAATGCGCATTACTGCATTTTGTTCTTCCATCTAGACTTGTGAACATGACAGTATCACTAAGCCCAAAGGCAGTATTTGTGTTCAATTTTTTGCTCTAGCTCGAAAGTACACCGGCATTTTGCTTAGGGTTTCATTAAATTAAAAGTATTTGAGTCAGGCTATAAAATGGTATCAAAATTATCTCTCTATATTAAGTATTTTTGGAGTTATTATACCCTTCCTGTTGTGTTCCTAACATGTTGAATACTGCGTTAAGCTTTAGTTAGTATACGTTGCAAATTACTAGTAGTACTTGTAGTAACCATAGCAAGTACTGCACTACCTTCTAGCACATGCTAAGTACTGTATATCCTGTTAGCAAAAGTAATAATTTGGTGCAAGTACTGCGTATCTTGTTATATAAAAAACATGTTTATAGTTTAAAAAAACATGAAAATTATTTTTTTATGTATAGATTAGCCCCTTGAGGTGTCATTTTTGCAAAAAAGTGAAAATCGCAAAAATGACGATTACTGCACTTGCAATTATCAGGGCAGAGCGGTGGCCCTGAGGTAGTTGAAACATACAAATTACCTTTAAAGATATATTTTTATACGTCGGACTGAGTCGCGTCTTCGCAAACATATTTATAAAGAAACGAAAAATTCAGACTGCGAGCAGGCCTCGAACCTGCGTCTTCTGGATAGGTACTAGACGCCTTAACCAACTAGGCCATCGCAACCACTACTCACAAAGCTGAAATTTCTCGTTCCCTTTTTTGAACACTGTTTATTACCTTTAAGTTTTAATCTAAAGGTGCGTATTTCAACCTTTTTCTTAGTTATTTTTATCTATCACAGTAAGTATTATGCATTTTACAGATATCAATAGAACTTCCATCTCTGAAGCAATTGCGGACAACAATAGACAGAATGAGGACCATGGCTTCCGAGGTAGTTATCCGAGCATCCGCTGAAGGCAGACTGACTTTACAGATTAAGACTGACATGGCTAAAGTCTCAACAAGGTTTAAAGGACTGAGAGTTGAGGCTTTTGGAGGTAAATAACTGATAATATAGGTATGGTGTAAAGGTTGTTCCAGGGGTGTAGTGTTTTGTGTTTGTGACTTTAACCATCAGCCTGTATTCATCCACTGCTGGACATAGGTCTTTCCCGTTGTACCACATTGAGCTTTGGGACTTTCATCATCAGCCAGAAGATGTCCACTGACAAAGTAGACCTTTACTCTGAGATCTACTTTGACCACCACGCCACGACAATCTGTCACTTACATCTATCGGATGCTAACGACTCTCACGATGTCGTCGGTCCACCTAGTGATTCCCTTGAATATTTCAATGTTTATAAACACGCATTATACAGAAGAAATTCGTAATGTGATAAAGTGGTTTAGATTTTATTTATTTTCTTGGTAATGACGCTGCGCATCGTGTCGCGGCTTGGATCCCCGCACGGAACAAATACTTGTACGGGTTTGGGAGTTTCTGAGTTTCTATGTTTGTAAACGCACCCACCATACAGGAACTAATTCCTAGTGTAGGGCAACTTAAAAAAACATTCCTATCTGAAATACTTACATTATCATAGGAAGCTCAATGAGATCCAGTGTGGCCTTTCAAATGGGGAAGGCAAGTCAAAGCTAATTGTAGATGGCGCCACCATAGCTTAGTCCTAATCCGACCAATGACGTAGTACTATATTGAAGTACCTTTAAGAATTGACCTGATTTGAACCAATGATGATGCTTGGAACAATCTATACTAGCGCCATTATTTCCCCAGTTGCCATCCCCATTCATGGCCAGTATAAATAGAGGCAGCAGTCTTCATACTAATTTGGTCACTTAGTTTTTAGTGGTCACTTCGTTTTTAACTTTTAGTTTGTAAGCCCCTGGCTAGAGGCCTTAGAGTCATCTATGGCAACCTCAGGAAAGTCCGGTTAAGCAGCACACAACCACTTATAGGTTGATCTGCGAGATGCCCGTATCAAAAAAAAAAAATCATACTAATTTTTGTTAATTGGCTTTTGCAGGTCCAATAGAACATTCCGATTCCGAAACAGAAGAAACACAAGCAAACGAAGACATTTCCCGTGTTTGTTACTGTAGAGTGGACACTAAGAAGCTGTCCATGTTCCTCAGCGCAGACCAGATATCGACCAACAGAACTGTCTGTAGTATAGTGCATAAGAAACTGGTGATATTGTGTTTGCAGACAGACGAAAATGTTAAATTACAATGTTTTATTAGTGGAATTGTTTATTGAATTAAATTATTGAGTTTTTAAGCTTTACTTTTCATTCTCGTCTTGATTACGTGAAAAAATATAGCAGTCCCTCAAGACAAACTAAGTTACCTGTTGAACTTGAAAGAATTTCAAAATCGGTTCAACAGTTTCAGAAATAATAATTTCTAAAAACAAACTTTAATTTTTTTTACCTATAATGTTATCGACTTGTCTCGGCTTTGCGTGGGTTCATTCTTTTACGGTGATAAAAGTGATATAAGTAGAGTTACAACTCTGCTATTCAGACGATAAAAAAAAAAAAACAGAATTGGTCAGTTTGGCGTTAGATTATAATTTTCTCACTGCTGGGTTATAGGCTTTCTTTGTGTGGGAACTGGGACCACGAATGGAAAGTAGTGAAATTAATACCTACGTTGTAAAAAAAAACATAACCTTCCTCTTGGCTTTGCCGTAGTCGGGTAAAAACTCGTCGATAGTTACCTGTGTGGTGTATGGTATCTCCTTTTTCCGATACTTACCATAAAGTCTATGGTCTTTTCTTATTTTTCCAAACCACTCTAAGTATTTTTTGCCCCATTTTCATGGTTATGCAAAAAAAAAAAGATTATTAACTAATAATCACTTTTATTTCACAGAAATACAAATTACAAGTAACAAACAATTTCTTCAGTTTTAAAGAAGCTTGAAAAATTATTCAGATTTTCGGAGATATTTTTAAATAATAATTTAATGTCAATGAAAATAGAAATCATGTAGCTATATAAATATAAACTATTGAAACAAGCACTATTAAAAATATTTTGAACATGAAAGAGGTTTAATTTTCCAAGTTTTGGACTATGATTTCACTATGGAAGAATTAGCTAAATAATTTATGTATGCAAAATGAAGACATTCATTTGAAATTATTTTTAAATGGTCCTCAAAATATCACGAAAATGTAAATAGTATTATTTTACTTTTTTATTATTATACATACTACGACATTGATTTTGCTATGCACCATCTAGACTTAGCTATTGCAAATTATTGCTATTATTACACAGGCAACACACAAATAAATAATCAAAAAAGCAGTAGGTACGCGCGTGCACGCGCTTATTCCGGCGTTCGCTAGAACCGGCCTTTATTTTTTTTTCTTTCATGTCATAGAAAAGGACAGTAACACTCACTAAAACGAGACAGTACATAACATAATCAACGCCGAATAGTCTGGCTGAGATCTATGGAGCGAACCAAAACTTGACTCAGTCAAAAATAAACCTTATTTTTATAAAGTTTACGTGACTATTCTTAGAAACGGCTGTGATACACACTTGACAGGAATATCTTTTCAAATTTTTTTTGTATGTCTTTTTAAATAATAAATACTTACTTAAATGTATTGGTTGAGAAAAAACATGTTTTTAATTTTGTTTTTTTTTTTTTAAATTTCTTTTGATGACATAATTTGGTCCTTCGAGCCGGATGTGTGAACCAGAAATGAATATAAACACAGGAAATAATAAAGAATGGAAAAAAATACTGCTATTATAAGAATACTAGCATGATATAAATAAGTTTAATTTTCAAATAAAGCCAAATAAAAGTTCGCTCTACACATCTTTGCCTAACAATGAATTCTTAACTTTTGAATACTGCTAATCAATTGTAAGTTAGTTGGTACGACCTCTCGTTGTCTCGTCGTAGTGTGTCGTGGGTCGCCTTTAGCTGGTCCAGTTTAGTAGATATTTGGGCTATGGAATTGTCAATCCATTGCATTGATGACATATGGGCGTTTAGTATACGGCCAATTTGAACGATCTGCAAAAATAATTGTTAGTTAGGAGTTCGCCATTTTGATGATGCCGTGACGTAGCATTTCTTCCACCGTACACTTTCATCTGAACTAATATTACAGTAATTTTATTACGCTTTGCGTCTAAGGGTGCTCCCACATTTATCGACGCGGAATCGGCTTAAGCCGGTCAAAAAATCCTTGGCTCGGCACGGACGACGCGATCCGATGCGAATGGTATAAGTAACGTTCTTATTACGTTGACATAAAGGATTTTTTGACCGGCTTAAGCCGTTTCCGCGTCGATTAATGTGGGAGCAGTCCAGCCTAAATGATTGTACAGAGCGGCGTGGTAAAATCATCAAATGAGGCCTCCTACCCACGGCGGGATGGGAGATACTGTCAGACTTGTACTGCTTGTACTGACTAAAATCCACGGTGATCCTTCTATAGCCTTTTAAGTTTTAGGGTCACCGGTACCTACCTGAGACAGTCCCGCGACCTCGGCAGGCTTTCGCCCTCTAAGGGGGCCCTAGATTGCTGACAGCTCACAAGCCTCAAAAGGCTTGTGTGAAACATGACGCGCCGTCGACCCGGGCATGCTCCATGATCTGACGGCGAGTCGCCTATTACCACGTCCGCATGCCCGCGAGGCATTGTCCCGTGTCACAGTGACAGTTTAAATAATTGACGAAGTTCCCAAATCATAATTATGTTCGCTTGTTCTGTTTAAAATATTAAAATTCTACTTACAGGGTCGTTACTGTCCTGACTCCGATTAGTTTCATTGAGGTGTTCAATGACTTCTTTCAAATCTTCCGACATCTGTCTCAGCTGCGTGTCCAAGTTTTCTGCTAGTGAATACCTGGATACAGAGTTAATGTCATGTCAGCATTGCTAATTTAACAATACGCCTGTAATGGGGAAGGCAACGATGATATAATACTAAAATCCGCATGCACGATATAAGGAACGAAAATTATTCTGTCAACTCGCTGAGGTACTACGTAAGCGAGGGGGACGGGGTACTGCGTTGTGATTGGCTAATTCAAGGTCTGTTCTGTCTCAACGTATGTTTACGGCTCACAGGATTGGTCGAAATGAGACGAATATACCTAAGACTTTTTTTGCCTAATGTGTTGACAGACATCGGTCGCCTGTTATTAGGAGTCTAGTACTATATCGTCGTTGCGAAGCACTGACCACAAACAGTCGTTGATCCGGCTCGAAGGACCAATAGTCCAGTCATTAAAGCCTAAACCCGAAAATAATTAGTAACACGCTGAAATTTTTAGGGGTTTTTAAGGAAGGTAAAATAACATACCGGGTGATTTTGCAGCGTTCTGGGGTGTACGGAAAGGGTTGAAAAGGGGTGAAAAGGGGTGAAAATGGTTTTTCGTTAATAACATTGCCAAGAAAATTAGTAACACGCTGCAAATTTGGAATTAGGTTGTTCTTACCGTTTTTTAACGTGTATTAAATTTGCAGCGCTTTGCGACATACGGAACATTGTTTTTTTTAAAAAAACAGTGATTTCACTGTTTTTATTGTAAAAACAGGGGTAAGAAAATTAGTAACACGCTGCAAATTTGGAATTAGGTTGTTCTTACCGGTTTGTAACGTGTATCAAGTTTGCAGCGTTTTGCAACATACGGAACATTGTCTATTATTAAAAAACAATGAAATTATTTAATCACACAGGTGAAAGAAATTTGTAACTCGCTGTAAATTTGTAATTAAGCTGTTTTTACCGTTTCGTAACGTATATTAAATTTGCAGCGTTTTACAACAAATTGAACATTGTTTATTATTAAAAAACAGTGCGATTTGTTAGTAACAAGGGTAAAAAAGTAGGAACACGCTGCAATTTTAGAATTAGGTTGTTCTTACCGGTTTGTAACGTTTTGCAAAAAACTGAACTTTTTCATTCATTACCATAAAAACAAATATTTCAGTTAGTAACAATAGTGAAAAAGTTAATGAAGAGTTGCAATCTGGAGAAAATGTTGTCAAAACCTTTTTGAAACATTTTTCAAAGGACATCATTTTTTGTGGGCCATTTCTGAAAGTGCCAACGAAAAAAATTGGTACCTTTTGTATTATTAGTCATTTGGAGCAATAGTTACTATGGCACAAAAGTTGTAGGATTGCTCTCGGCCAAGTTATACTAGTTCGAAGATTCGTCATTTTCATACATTTTTTAATTTTTGAAAATGCCGATATTCACCAAATAATGATAAGAATTGCTAGAACTAGCGACCTCAAGTAATTTAACATAACGCCTGTAATCCCTGAGGGGTTGGGCAGAGGAGTACCGAATAAAAATGAATAATAATCTGTTTCTTTTTATGAAAAGTAACAAAAACATTTTAAAATATACAAATCTGCTGGTAGGACCAGCATCGGGAACAGTATCGGGGTTGCCTCTCCCAAGACCCCTAAGTCTTGGGAGAGGAATCTCCTAACAATACGAAACGTGATCAGCACTGCTGCTTGAATCAGCCCTTGACCCCGGAACAGAAAGGGCTATTGAAGGACACCGTGGATTTTAGTCAGTAAAAGTCTGACAGTCCCTCCTGCCCTGCCCGGGGTCGGAGGACTCATTTGATGATTTTACCTAGTTAAAAAAAAAGGGTTAGGTAGAGGTGTACCCAATTAAAATGAATGAAAATCTATTTATTTTTTGTGAAAAGAAGTTAAAACATGTTAAAATAATATATAAATCCGCTGTGCCTGTGGTAGGGATCTTGGGAAAGAAATCTCTTAACAATTTAAATCCTGACCAACAGAACTGCTTTCTGAATCAACCACGTTTGTTTGGCTAATAAAATCATCAAAATTGTGCTACGGTATCCTGCTAAGATAGTCCTGCGACCTGGCAGGCATAAGACGACTAGCTCCTCATTACTCGCCGTATGCAGCTGGATTGAGATTTCGAGGGCGTCCTCTCCTTCACGTGTTCTGTTTCCTACTTCGCTGTCATTGCTACTGCAGAAGAAGCGGCTGCCTCCTTACCGGATTGCCACGGTGTGATCTGGATACAGAAGCCCCCCAAGCATATATGAGTGGATCACCCAAAAAGCCATGATTCCCTGGTGCGATCAGCTTATCCGGTCTCTTTCTTATGGAGACAACGGACACAGAGTTCCCATAGATGGACTTTAACCGCACCACTTCCACGTAGAGTCTCCTAAAAGAGGCGGTTGCCTTGCAATATTGTGTAACTAGCTTGAAGTCAGCCCCAGGACTGCTTCTTGAAGTTCCACGGGATTTCAAGGACGAGTATCAGTCGAGCTTCGTTGATTCGACGGCGATGCAAACCCGTCCCACCGATAATTGGGATCTGACAGTTCCGCGTACTGAAGGCTATGAGACTCTTTCAGAAAACAACAAATGTATGAATGAAATGTATCGGGTCGTCGACTATCTTAGATTTGGAACGCATATTGCAACCTAATGAAGGAGGTGGACTGTTAGTCAGCAGGAGTCTGACTTGACGATTTTATTACCCAAAAAACGGGTTGATTCAAAAAGCAATATTTTTGGTCACGATTCGTACTCTTAGGAGGTCGCCCCCTAATACAGACAACTTCGATTCTGTTCTCGATTCTGGCCCCACCAGTAGATTTATATATTTGAAAAAAAAAAACCACAAAAATAATGTGATAAATTATTATTCATTTTTATTGGGTACACCTCTACCCAACCCTTCAGGAATAACAGGTGTAATGATATTTTATGTTAAATTGCTTGAAGTCGCTAGTTTTTATCATTATTTGCTTATTGGTACTTTCAGAAATTAAAAAATGTATGTAAATTACGAATCTTCGATCTTGTATAACTTGGCCGCGAGAGCACTCCTACAACTGTTGTGCTATAGTAACTATTTCTCCCAATGACTAGTACTACCCATAGGTGACAATTTTTTTCGTTCCTTTCAGAAAAGGCCCAAAAAAAAATATTATTCCACAACTATCACACAACGCCATCTAGTCCCAAGCCAAGCTAAGCAGAGCTTGTGATAGGGGTACTAGACAACTGATAAGCATACTTATATATTTCTAAATACATACATCAAAATATAATAGACAAATTACACCCAGACACAGAACAAATGAACGTGCTCTTCACACAAACATTTGTCCTGAGTGGGAATCGAACCCACGACCCCCGGCATAGCAGTCAGGGTCACTAACCACTGGACCAACAGGCCAGTCAAAATGTATGGAGCGTGAATGTTCTCCTTTGAAAAATGTTTCAAAAAGGTGTTGACAACATTTTCACCAGATTGCAACTATTCACTAACTTTTTCACCATTGTTACTAACTGAAATATTTGTTTATAATTATGGTAATGAATGAAAAAAGTTCAGTTTTTTGCAAAACGTTACAAACCGGTAAGAACCACCTAATTCTAAAATTGCAGCGTGTTCCTACTTTTTTACTCTTGTTACTAACAAATCGCACTGTTTTTACCGACTTCAAAAAAAAGGAGGTTATCAATTCGACCCGTATGTATGTAATATTATCAGAACTGCCCAGTTTTCGCATATGTTAGTCTATATCAGCGTCTGAACAAATGTACCAAATTTCATAAGTGTATGTATGTATGTTTTTATGTTTGTGCACGCATATCTCCGGAACTACAAGTTTGATTTAAGTAATTCTTTTTTTGTTGTACTAGGTATTGTTCAACATAGGGTACACTGTAAGTTTCATCAAAATCGGTTCAGTAGTTTTAGAGATATGGATTGTTTTCGTTGTGACGGATTACAAGATTAGTGCACATCATGTAAGAAAACTTTGTATTTTACAAGAATTTGGGTTGAATATTTAATAAATAAACTAAAAAGGGTAAAATAAAAACTTAAAAAAAAGTACCGATTTCAAAATAAATACAAAAAGTTTAAAATAACCTTTCTTTCGGAAGTCGGTGGCAATAGTCAATGAAATATTAAAAATCAAAGCCACCGACTTCCGAAAGAAAGGTTATTTTAAACTTTTTTGTATTTATTTTGAAGTCGGTACTTTTTTTTAAAAAGTTTTTTTTTAATTATAAACAATGTTCAATTTGTTGTAAAACGCTGCAAATTTGATATACGTTACGAAACGGTAAAACAAATTAATTACAAATTTACAGCGAGTTACAAATTTTTTTCACCCGTGTGAATAAATAATTTCATATTTTTTTTAATAGTAGACAATGTTCCGTTTGCTCCTTGAAGTTCCACGGGATGCCAAGGACGAGTTTCAGTCGAGTCTCGTTGATTGGGCGGGCGGTGAGGCAAACCCGTCTCACCGCTAACATACAAGTATCGTGTTCCAAAGCTATGAGGCTCTTTGAGAAAACAACAAATGTATGAACGAAATGTAGGTACCAGCTCGTCGACTATCTTAGTATCTGGAACGCAAAGGGCGTCTAGGAGTCTGACAGACTCTAGAGATCAGCCCAGAGCGAGATAACTCATTTGATGATTTTATTTCCCCCTAAAAAGGGCTGATTCAAGCAGCAGCGCTGATCACGTTTCGTATTGTTAGGAGATTCCTCTCCCAAGACCCCTAACCACAGGCAACCCCGATACTGTTCCCGATGCTGGTCCTACCAGCAGATTTGTATATTTTAAAATGTTTTTGTTACTTTTCATAAAAAGAAACAGATTATTATTCATTTTTATTCGGTACTCCTCTGCCCAACCCCTCAGGGATTACAGGCGTTATGTTAAATTACTTGAGGTCGCTAGTTCTAGCAATTCTTATCATTATTTGGTGAATATCGGCATTTTCAAAAATTAAAAAATGTATGAAAATGACGAATCTTCGAACTAGTATAACTTGGCCGAGAGCAATCCTACAACTTTTGTGCCATAGTAACTATTGCTCCAAATGACTAATAATACAAAAGGTACCAATTTTTTTCGTTGGCACTTTCAGAAATGGCCCAAAAAAAATGATGTCCTTTGAAAAATGTTTCAAAAAGGTTTTGACAACATTTTCTCCAGATTGCAACTCTTCATTAACTTTTTCACTATTGTTACTAACTGAAATATTTGTTTTTATGGTAATGAATGAAAAAAGTTCAGTTTTTTGCAAAACGTTACAAACCGGTAAGAACAACCTAATTCTAAAATTGCAGCGTGTTCCTACTTTTTTACCCTTGTTACTAACAAATCGCACTGTTTTTTAATAATAAACAATGTTCAATTTGTTGTAAAACGCTGCAAATTTAATATACGTTACGAAACGGTAAAAACAGCTTAATTACAAATTTACAGCGAGTTACAAATTTCTTTCACCTGTGTGATTAAATAATTTCATTGTTTTTTTAATAATAGACAATGTTCCGTATGTTGCAAAACGCTGCAAACTTGATACACGTTACAAACCGGTAAGAACAACCTAATTCCAAATTTGCAGCGTGTTACTAATTTTCTTACCCCTGTTTTTACAATAAAAACAGTGAAATCACTGTTTTTTTAAAAAAAACAATGTTCCGTATGTCGCAAAGCGCTGCAAATTTAATACACGTTAAAAAACGGTAAGAACAACCTAATTCCAAATTTGCAGCGTGTTACTAATTTTCTTGGCAATGTTATTAACGAAAAACCATTTTCACCCCTTTTCACCCCTTTTCAACCCTTTCCGTACACCCCAGAACGCTGCAAAATCACCCGGTATGTTATTTTACCTTCCTTAAGAACCCCTAAAAATTTCAGCGTGTTACTAATTATTTTCGGGTTTAGGCTTTAGTGACTGGACTACAACGATTATGCTTGTTTGGGCTTTTAGAATGAAAGTTGCCGTCAAAACCGAAATCGGTCAAGACCACCTGATACCGGATAATACGTAAGTCCCTTGGAGTGACCAATTCCAGAACGGCTCAGTATGTGGATGGGCCACCTACATAATTAACCTCGTCACACTGCATCATCTCATCTGCCTAGCCTTTTCCCAACTACATTGGGGTCGGCGTCCAGTCAAACCAGATTCAGCTGGATATCAGTATTTTACATGGAGCGACTGCCTGTCGGACCTCCACAACCCGGTAATTGGGTAATATGATACCCCATGGTAAGACTGGTTGTCAGACTTTAGAGCTTCTGACTAACAGTAACGACTGTCAAAGATCTACAAATGACAGCCGGGACCAACGGCTTTACGTGCTTTCCAAGGCACGGAAGAAACTCGCTATGATAGATGGTCACCCATCCACAGACCAACCTCAGCAAGCGCGGCTTAACCCGGAAGATCAGTCTGTGCGGCTGTGATTATTTAGCCTCGTCACACTGCATAACCTAGAAAAATATTCTAATACTCACATATGCTCTCTTTCTGGGTCCCTCAGCCTATCAACAGTTTCCTCTGACAACTGTTTCTCCATGGGCGCTAGTAGATCTTCCAGTTCCTTCTGCTGAGCTAGTACGAAGTCCAACTCGTGTTCAAGACTCTGTTGCTCGTTCTTCACTGATTGGACGGCGTCGTTTAGTTCTACGATCTATGGAAAATTGTGTGAGATTAGGAAATAAGTCGGTATATTTGTAACTAGCTTGAACCCGCGGCTTTGCTCGCGTTAAGTTTGGAGATTGATTTCAAACGCCCCCCCGTTACGACCCCCCCCTTACCCCCTTTAACAAATCGTGCCTAATTTTCAACCGAATAACCAACCAGATACTAAAATTGACAGAATTTTATACAACCTTTCCCCCCATTTTTACCCCCTTACAGAGCGAATTTCCAAAAATCCTGAAACACGTCATCCTTTATTATTTTGTTATCAAATAGCTATATTCCAATTTTCATCGATATAGCTTCAGAAATGACCGAGTTTCATACAAACATCCCCCCCTTTTTACCCCCTTAAAGGCTGAATTTCCGAAAATCCTTTCTTAGTGCTCCTCTACGCTTCATAAGGAATCTACGTTCCAAATTTGGAGTCTCTAGGCTTAGCGGTCTGGGCTGTGGCTTGATTAGCAATCATTCAGTTTGCGTTTTATATATGTATATTTAATATATATAGAATATATAGATGACCTTTTCAGAGATTTGCTTGTATTGTTAATGTAATTAACTATGTTGCCGTGCCCTAACCGGGTTTCATGTTGAAACTACTGCAATAAAGAATTCGAGTTTTTGATAAAAGGCAATACGAAAAGAAAACTTAATATAATAAGTATACCTTCTCCCCATTAGCTATGAGCAGTCTGTCCCACGCATTAATCTGTGTTGCTTGGTTAATGAAAGTCTTTTCTTGTTCTTCAAGTTCAAGCGTCCATTTGTTGATATTTTCTTCAAGTTGGGCGAAAGATATTGCTGTTATGGCTTGAGGTGGAGCTGCGGTTGTTGTACTGAAAATAGATTATTTATCTACAGCCTATACAAATCAAATCAGAAAATATTTTAAGTTAGAGCAGCATTTCCCAACCTTTTTTGGCCACGGACCCCTAGGAAGTGAAGCAGTTTTTACGGACCCCCTTGATAAAATAATGAATTCATTGTAATCTTAAATCAAATTCGATTTGTAATCTGTTTCTGTATGTGTTTTTTGTATTTACTCACACACTTATTTCACTCACATCATTCATTCAGTCTCGCTCACCGCATGTTGGCGCACGTTCACGCGCTAACTAAGCGTAACGATTACGAGACATTAGCATTACGAGTGGTCCAGAGATGACACCGCGGACCCCCATACGTCATATACTGGCGGACCCCCAGGGGTCCGCGGACCACAGGTTGGGAAACATTGAGTTAGAGTATTGAAAAATATCAATGTTAATTGACATGTTTGTCCGGAGCAGTGGTGGCCCAGTTGTATCGGTCCCGACTTGTAGTTGTAGGTCGTGGATTTGAACCCCGTAAGGCGCATTAATTGGCGTAATTTATTTCATCACCGCTGCTATCAAAACGGTGAAGGAAAACATCGTGAGGAAACCGGCATGTCCTAGAACCAAAATTTCGAAGGCATGTGACATCTACCAATCCGCACTGGCCCGCGTGGTGGATTATGGCCCACTCCCTCTCACAGAGAGGAGGACTGTGTCCCAGCAGTGGGAACATTATATGCTGATGATGATGATGACTGCCCAATCAAGTCTTCCTGAGGGGCCTCGACTGTGAGTCATTCTGTTCTGCATTAGAATTTATGATTTGTTTTATATGTGTATTGATGCTTGTTTGTAGTTATTATTTAAGTTTGTATTTTTTTTTAAATTAGTTTTTACGCAGTCGAGTTCTTTTTTAATTTTATTTGGTCTTTCATAACTTGCCTACAAGGTATATTTATAATATTAGTAGGTATACAATTGTTTATATTCACTTACGTAGTGGCCGTAGTCAAAGACGCCATTGTTGTGGTTGCCGTAGTTTTGCCGAGAGCTGTGATACCTGAGGGCGCTGTTGTAGATGCTGAAAAAAATAATTTAAAAAGAAATTTTTAGCAAAGGGCTTAAAAAGTTTGGTTGAAAATGAAAATTAAACAATACAGGTAAAAATAATTTTTATTTTGCAGACATTAAGTGCTATATTCGGTTACAATTATCAATTTTGTAGAAAAGATTTAACGAAAATTTATTTCTATCAAATAATTTTCCTATACTGTCATTTTGACATGGGTTTGAATATTTGAATCGAGATCAATTTGTTATTTTTTTAAATAAAATAGTTTCGAGGTTTCTTTACAATCTGCTCAAAATTATAAATCAAACACAATCTTGTTTTTCTTTAGCGTTTATGGGGCCAAATAATAAATGAAACCCTAATCGGATCCATTATATCTTTCTGACAGTTTTTCAAAAGTGTCGGCCTGGAGCTGCGCTACGCTGCGCTGTCGGTCATCAGCGCTACCAGGAAAGTAGCCATTATAGACCGCGGCAGTAATGTATTAATCAGTCGTGTGCGATGCGCGCTCGGAAACGGACGCGTTTGCGCACGTCAGCAAGAATATTTTATTCGCGTTTTGTGCAGCGGTAATAGCTGCCCGATTTTTGTTCGCAATGGCTACTAACCAAGTCATTGTTAACGAGCTTTTGGCATTCGTCAAGCATGCCATCGACTACATGGACGAGGTCAGCATCTTGCAGATCTGCAAGTCCTCCTACAAAGAGGAAGAGGTGTGCAGCGCCAAGTTGCTGCTATTTCAATCACTCGACCAAGTCGGACAGATGCCATCTCGCCGGAGGGATGGTGGCGAGAAGAGTCTGCAGGACATCATCGACCTGCTCAAGAGGACCGATCCGGATGACGTGCCAGATTTTGTGGCGAAGGACCTGCATAAGCTGCCTCCCGTCACTTTCGACCACGTCGACGTTACCAGGCTGCTGAAGGACATCACGTCTCTGAAGGTGAGCCAGGCCGAAATGAAGTCCAAGTTGGAGTCATCGGATGTCATCATTGGTGATTTACGAGCCGAAGTAGCGTTGTTGCGCAACGCTATTCCGAAAAGTGGGTCACCGGAGGGCTCCAACGTGAACACACGCCGTGGAGCACAAAATGCCTCAGTTTGCAGTTTACAGTCGGCGAGTGATTCAACGTCGCCGGCCGTCAAGAATGCAACCGTTGCATCGTGCTCGGCTGATCGCGTCGTACCTGCCGGAGAAGCGACGCGTGTAATAGGTACATTGACCCCTAAATGTGCCTATTCTACAATTGTCGCCAAGACGAAACCTGCTGCGTCGGAAACAAAACGACAAGCAGAAAAACCGAAAGGGGGTAGGCAGATTCGCTCAGTATTGAGCGCGACTAAAGGCGCTGTGGTGGACCACAAACATCAAGGACCACCGAAGCACACATGCGATGAGGATGGTTTCATCAAGGTGGAGAGAAAGAAGAAGAAGCCTACTTATCGCAATCAGTGCGGGACAGCGCTGGCAGGACCTAACATGCTGCTACGTCCTGCATTACCGACAACGCAGCTGTACGTGTCCCGTTTACACTACTCTACGAAGACGGAGGACATCGTGGAGTACATACGGGTGAAGACCAACTGGGACTTGAGGGTGGAGAAGTTGGAGGCACGCCACAACACCAATTTTAATTCGTTTGTGGTGCGCGTTCCGACCCATGATTTGGCGACCTTTCTCAAGGAAGAGTTTTGGCCGAAAGGTGTGCTGTATCGGCGATTCCGAGGCCGGCTACGCGACACCTCGCAGCGAAACACGACGCCGCCGTGACTTCGTGTACAGTAGTTTTAAGTATAGAATAATATTATATGTATTAGTTTATAGTTATTGTTTTATATCTATATGTGTATTGTATTTTGTGGGCCTTTTAGATGCCTGAAATAAAGGATAAAATAAAATAAAAATAAAATAAATAAAATTAATAGTCAAGTCCGTGAACTGCAGGGTCGCGGGACTGTCTTATCAGGTTACCGTGGCCCCGGAACAGAAACGGCTAATGAAACACACCGTGGATTTTAGTCAGTACAAGTCTGACAGTCCCTACCGCCCTGTCCGGGGTAGGACTCATTTTACCACGAAAAAAAAAGGTTATAGATGTTTCGCAAACAAAAATATATATAAGCAATTAAAATATTCACCTGCAGAAGACGCAGCAACCGAAGTGATTGGTTTACCAAAACCAAGCACACTTTTATTAGCAGTTGTGCCAGTCAGCCCAAATCCTGACTGCGCGGTCGACGCCGCAGTGGACACAGCTCCGAAACTAAGGCCAGTGGACGCGGCTGTACTTGTACCGAAGTTAAGTCCTCCAGTAGAGGACTGTGTTGTTGTTGTTAGTGGAGTGGACCACGCTGTGAGCCCGGGAGCTGATGTTGTTGAGGTGCCTGGGAAGTAGAGTTGAGAGTTAGGGAGTGCGATTTACAATTTCATCATCAGGCTGATGATGATGATGATGATGTTCCCACTGCTGAGACACAGGCCTCCTCTCTGTGCAAGGGAATGGGCCAAAATCCACCACGCGGGCCCAGTGCGTGTTGGTAGATGTCTCATGTCTTCGAATTTATGGTTCTAGGACACGCCAGTTTCCTCACGATGTTTTCCTTCACCATTTTGAGAGCAGTGGTGATGAAATAAATTACACAAAGTAATGCGCCTAGCGGGGTTCGAATCCACGACCTACAACTCGTAAGTCGGGACCGATGCCACTGGGCCACCACTGCTCTAAATCTGTGAAAAGCGACCTAAGTTCTAGAGAATCGATACTATGGCTAGCAAGTTCATAAAGCTTTAAAAGTTTATGTGCAGACGCTGGTAATTTTTTTAAATACTTTACCTTGAGCAGAAGAAGCCGTACCAAACCCAGATAACCCAGTTAACCCAGTGGAAGTCTTGGGTAACTGCCCAGCAGGCTGTGCTTGTCCTAACAACGACGGCTTCTGATTCGCTGTGGACGTTACAATGCCTCCAGCTTGACTTGTTGGGGCTTGTGTTGGTAAGGAAGTTCCGAAGCTAAGACCTGGAAAAGAATGGAATATGTTATTTTATTTATTTTCGGAAAACTTATAGCTAACAAGTTTAGTACATAACATTTTAGACAAAATAAGGCCTATTACAAGTTTCCACATTAAAAACAGAAAACAGAAAATTGATAACAAGTATTAGGTATACAAACAGCATACGACTCGCTCTCATCATGAACGAGTTCCGTCTGTACGTAGTGACTACCACTGGGGTGTATAATAAATGAGGTCTACGTAAGAAAGCAGACGGCACTCGCAGCCCGATTTCATGCAACAACTCAGTAACACCAGTAGATCCACTGGCAATTTTAAAAAGAAACACTAAATCAATGAATAATTTTTTTTTGCAACGGTATCATTATCATCATCACTTGTGTAGCTCCTTCAAACGGTCGCTATGACCTCCTGGCTAAATAATAGGCTTACAGTCCGATCTTCCGGGTTCAGCCGCGCTTACCGAGGTTGGTCTGTGGCTGGGTGACCATCGATCATAGCGAGTTTCCTACGTGCCTCGCAAAGCACGTAAAGCTGTTGGTCCCGGTTGTCATTTGTAGATCTTTGACAGTCGTTACTGTTAGTCAGAAGCTTTAAAGTCTCACAACCAGTCTTACCATGGAGTATCGTATTACCTAGTTACTGGGTTGTGGAGGAGGCCACTTTTTCTATAGTTAAAAAAATCGGTTATCTGTAAAGTCGGTTTACTGACGATAGTTGAACGTGACAACGTCATAAGAAAATACTGCACTTACGTTGCTATAAACAAACAATTGACACGCCGTTGCTATGGAACGCTACAGAGCGAGGTAACGCAGCATGACGTCATCTTTTTTCATGCGTGCAGCCGGTCATCGAATTATAAGACGTTATAATGTCAAAAAATCGAAAGCCTCCTCTTCACAATCGGCTATGATGGCTGTGTTTGCCGAACAGAAGGAGACGGCGCTATACTAAGAATCGAGATAGAATTATTTGCATCTTGCTTTCTGGTATAGCGCCGTCTCCTTCTGTTCGGCAAACACGGCCATCACGGCCGATTGTGAAGAGGAGGCTGAAGATATCTTTTGGGGTCTACAATACCTGGTTGGGAAGTAGTTGGTGTCCCAAAACTGAGGCCGGCTTGTGTAGTAGCAGTTGATGTTGGTGCGAAACTAAGTCCTGTCGGTTGTTGTGGTTGACTTGTTTGTGGTTGTTGGAGCGTGCTACCAAAGTTGAGCGGCTGGGTTTGTTGCTCTGAAAGTTTTAAAGAAAATTTACTGACGATAGTTGAACGTGACAACGTCATAAGAAAATACTGCACTTACGTTGCTATTTAACAAACAATTGACACGCCGTTGCTATGGAACGCAACAGAGCGAGGTAACGCCGCATGACATCATCTTATTTCGTGCGGCCGGCCATCAAATTATAAGACGTTATCACGTCAAAAAACATGTTGCGCCGATCACAAGTAAAATGGGATAAAGGCAGGAAGATGATGGGCATGCGGGCGGCGAGTAAAGGGCAACTCGCTGTCCGACCATAGCCATGCCCGGGTCGACGGCACGTCGTGTATCACGGCGCCTCAAAGAGCGTCAGCAAAACGACGGGGCCCCCTCTTATAGGGCCAAAGCCTGCCGGGGTCGCGGGACTTATCTAAAGGGCGTATATAAAGGGCTATTGATGGACACCGTGGATTTAGTCAGTAGTCAGTACGAGTCTGACAGTCCCTCTCGCCCTACCCGGGGTGGGAGCACTCATTTGATGATTTTACCAGGCTAAAAAGGCAGGAAGATGATGTTACAACCTATTCAACATCACAGAAATAATAAAAAATTCAATTCAAACTCACGTCCACCTCCAAAAGATGTATTAAACTGCTGGGTAGTCGCTCCAAAGCTGGTCGTAGATCCAAAGGCAGGTGGAGCCGTTGTAGCTGCAGGTTGTGATGTACCGAAGTTCATTCCAGCGGACAGACCGGAGTTCTGACCGGTCTGTTCTGTAGTCTGACCTGGTTGAGTTGTACTGCCGAGGCCACCGAAGCTTAGGGCTGGCTTTTGACCGAAGGCACTGGGTGTTGATGCTGAGGGGCAATTTTAGTTTGTTATTGAATTTTTATTAAGTATTTTTAAGAATTTTACACCATCAGCACGCGTAGTATGGCGCTGTAGAAAAGGGTTTTGTCGACGCGAGAACAGACAAAATGACAGAACGTTAAAGATTTTTATCGATTTAAACGTAGCAATGTTTAAAATATAAAAGAGATATGTTTCTATTCTTTAATGGTGTACGAATCGTGTCATATTTGTGCTAAAGAACAGTCGATTTGTATGAAAATAACGATGAAATAACTTTGTCTTTTCTTGGTAGAATAGAGATAGAATCGCCATGCTACGCGTGCAGGTATATATCTGTAAAAAAATAAGGTAATACATGAGAAAGTGTGACTGTATAATCTATACAAACCGGTCGCAATAACTCGACCGACACCTGACGGTGAAGTCGGAA
Organism: Agrotis segetum; assembly: GCA_036375495.1. NCBI lineage: Eukaryota > Metazoa > Arthropoda > Insecta > Lepidoptera > Noctuidae > Agrotis > Agrotis segetum. The sequence goes on from JAQSVV010000031.1 coordinate 524,381, forward strand.
CGTAAAGGGCTATTGAAGGACACCGTGGATTTTAGTCAGTACGAGTCTGACAGTCCCTTCTGCCCTGCCCTGGGTGGGAGGACTTATTGCGGCTACGTTTCGCGGAATACCGACGGAGATAACTTTGGAAGGAAATATGAACTGTATTTACTGTTGATAGAATTCAATGTTCTTTACCGCATTGTTAAATGCCGCCGATTCCGGCCGGTTGGTGGGAATTTTATCTTAGGTAACCTTGGCTCCGGAACGTAAAGAGCTATTGAAGGACAACGTGTATTTTAGTCAGTACGAGTCTGACTGGGTGAGAGGACTCATTCGATGAATTTACCACGTCAAAAAAAAAAAAACATGATGTCAAAGAAAACTTACTAGGCGCCGGTGCAGTACTAAAAGCAGGTGGTGCAGAAGTATTCCCTCCTCCGAAGCTGAAGGCCGAGCCAGGCTTGGCACCGAACGTGGTCTGAGCGAACCCGCCGCTAGTGGCGCCACCTAAGAATGATGTTGGAGCTGATGTCGTTGTTGTGGCGGCCTGTGAAGTTGAAGATACAAAAACATTGGTTATAAAAAGACCTGTGCGACCAGTAAAATATAAAACTAGCATATTTTGAACTCTGATACTCAAATATATTTTTAAAGAAACGAAAAATTCTGTTGCGAGCAGGGTTGGATCCTGCGTCTTCTGGATAGGTACTCCAGACGCCTTAACCACTAGGCCATCGCAACCACTACTCACAAAGCTGAATTTCTTGTTACCTTGTTTTTCGAACACAGTTACTCGAAGTAAGATCTAACTTGTGTTATGGGTACCAGGGTTCCAAAAGAAGGGGGTTGAAGAGGAGTTGTGCAGGAGATTTTGGAGTTGGTTCTCCTTTATAGTTGAAAGCACCTAGTAAAGTTTAAATCTCAACTAAATGATCTGGGTTATTAATTTTTTCACTCATTACATCTTAAGTTGTACAAAGTTTCGAAATGCCTCTAGCCTGTATCATATCTTTAAATATCTCCCCCTTACTTATAAACATTTATTAGACGTTAAATCACTTGTCATCTCTATCAACTGAAATAGAAATGACAAGGACAGGTGATATTTAATCGGTAGCTAAGTAACACAAGTTTTTATAAGTAAGGGGTTATTGGTTTGGACAAAGTTTTCAGTGACTCAAACAACTACCCATAAATGTCAGCCAACTCTCAGGTCAAGCCATTACGTTATTAGACGGTAACAACTCTTGCCTAGATCTGTCTTTGGTTTGGATGCGCAAAGTCGAAGTTGTATTGCTTATTTTTTTTTTTACAATGTAAAATCATCAAATGAGTCCTCCCACCCAGGGCAGGGCGAAAGGGACTGTCAAACTCGTACTGACTAAAATCCACGGTGTCTTTCAATAGCACTTTACGTTCCGGGGTCACGGTAGTGAAGTTGCGTTGCTTACTACAAAAAAAGAGATGTCAGATGTTACGCAATATTATTATAAGACTAACATAAGTGTTCTTTCCTTTTATTTTTTAACATTTTTTTTTTTGCCATCCATGGAATTATTCTCAAAAAATACTTACAGCACTAGCTTGAGGCGCAGAGAACCCGGACGCAGGTGTTGAAAACCCAAATCCAGACGTTGCAGGTTGAGCTCCAAAACTTGGCTGAGCTGGTTGGCCAAAAGCTGTAGAAGTCTGTTGGGCGGGTTGGCCAAAACCTGTTGTAGCTGGTTGAGCAGGCTGGCCGAAACCCGTAGTAGTAGTCTGAGCGGGTTGGCCGAAAGCCGTAGACGTATTTGTTTGGCCGAATCCGAAACCAGATGGCGATGCGCCAAAACCGGTTGAAGCTAGAAAGAGAAACGCCAAGTTATAGAAATGCAAATAATTTTAGGCTAATAATGTTCTCACTGCTGGGATACAGGCCTCCACTCTGTGAAAGACATTGCCTTGTAATCCAATCAGTTAGTAGGTGTCCCATGTTTTCGAATATTTGGTTCAAGAACATGTCAGTTTCCTCACGATGTTTTCCTTCATCGTTTTGAGAGCAGTCGTGATGCATTAAATTACACAAAGTAATGCTCATGGCTGGGTTCGAAACCCCAAACTCATAACCTAAAACTTCTTTCTTTTCCAGTGGTATTGGCCACGAGTTGGTTACTCGTGGCCAAAATAAGTTTATTTGACAAGCCTTAGGACACAAATGTCTGTCTGTTTTCACGAGTACATCTTTAAATAATTTGCCTTGTAAAGGTCGTAGGTCAACATTACTTGACCCACTTTAACATTATTCTGTTGTAAATGATGGGTCAAAATTTATATTGGTGGGCACTGAGGGTACAGTTTATCATCTCAGTATAGATTTCACTGAATTTTGGGAAGAAGGAGATGCAAATATAATAAGCTAAAATGGTTGGTAGGGTCCCAACCTCTTATGGGGACTTCTGGTTAAATAACATTATTACGAACCTTGTGTGGTTGGAGTACCAAATGCTGGAGCAGGCTGTTGTGGGTTAGTTCCTCCTAGTGTGCTTGTACCACCCTGTAACCAGTAAATTTCATGATTAATAAGAGTTAGTAGTTCACAAAATCTGTTCCACTTTAACACAAGTTTAAAATTTTTTTCACCATGGATTTTAGTCAGTATGAGTCTGACAGTCCCTCCCGCTCTGCCCCGGGTGGGACTCAATTGATGACTTACCATCGTAAAAAAAATCAAACCAAATCGTTTATTTCAACTAGGCCAATTACAGGCACTTATGAATTGTCAAAAGACAAAAAAAAAAACAAGTACAAAAATAGTTATGGAAAAAAAAAATACTATCTCACTTCATGGTAAGCGATGATGTGGTTGACGGTGAAGCACGCTTGCATAGAATTAACCTATTTATTGCAGGAAAGCAAAAGGAAAGAGCTTTGAAAGAAATTACAAAAAGCAAAGAAATAGGCATTAAAATCAAGAAGAAGACCTTTGATACATGTATCTTACCATGCATTACATATGGCTGCGAAACCTGGGCCCTGAACCATAGGGATAAACTTGCAAGATGTCAAAGAAGTATGGAAAGAAGCATGCTAGGTTTAAAACTAAAAGACAAAGTAAGAAGTACAGACATCAGGCACAAAACCAAACTAACTGATATCCTGGCTCGTATTGATCAACTTAAATGGAGGTGGACTGGACATATGCTCAGGTGTAAAAAGGAGAAATGGAGCAAACAGGTGACAATCTGGTACCCAAGAGATGGCAATAGGAGTCGAGGTCGCAAAAAGAGAAGATGGGAGGATGATCTGAAAATGACTTTGGGTCCGCTCTGGACAAGAGTAGCGGCAGACAGACATCAGTGGAAAGAGCTGGAGGAGGCCTTTGCCGTAAGGCACACCGAACTGAGAGACCTTTTATGATCAAACGTGAATTAAGTAAAATCTATTAAATAGTATAGTAATAAGTAATATATATTAGTGTAAAAATTTAGGTTTGTAAGTGAAAAACTGTCAAAAGTTCGGTAATAAAGGTTTTATTATTATTATAATAGGAAAGATGTTCATCTTAAAAATCATAATAGTAGATTATTAACCAAGGGCTGTATGACATCAATTGCATACGAGGTTTTTGGCGCCTGAGCGAAGCGAAGGCGCTAATTAACCCGAGTATGCAATTGATGCTTACGCCCGAGATAAATACTCTGCTTTACATATCGATTGTGAGGTAAGTAAACAACAAGACAGCAGGTTTCAATGAACATTTATTAAGAAGAAAAAAATGTGTATTTAATTAAAAATTATTTTAATAATTATATGTATTATGTAAAGTATAAAATACATTTAATAAATTAAAATATGTCACTAGACATGTTTAAAACTTTTGAAAAAGAACTCAAACAAGAAAATTAATTATTTTCGCGATGCTTTCGCGCCTACTAGTAGACTGCCTTTTTTTTTTTCACGCACGCAAGCGCGTCAAATCTTGCTGGCCAGTTTGATTTTTAAATCGATTTCATCTAACATACGATGTGGAAACAAATAGTTCCATATTTAAAATAAAATCTTTATAAAATAAATTGTTTAAATTCCGATTCGAGTAATTAATCGATACCGAGAAAAAAAAAAAAACTTTTTAAAAATATTCTTCATGCAGTATGAGTATGACAGTTCTTTTTTCAAATTCCAAAACCTATGCTGTAATGATAGTCATACACCCCGGCATTCAGGGGTGTAAGGGTGTACTTACAGAGCAAGAGATATGTAAAATTTCTTAATACATACCTGCATCTGTCCAAAGCCAGGACTGCCAACAGTCTGATTGGGTGGTGACCCAAACCCTCCGAAGTTCACTGTTGGTTTTGTAGCTCCAAATGCTGGACTAGCACCACTGCTTGTGGTTGGTGTTGAAACTGTGAATAACAGTTAAAGGTTAAGGAAAATGTCATAGATTATCTGTGGTTTATAGTGATAAAAACTCTTTACCACAATCCTGATATATATTAAATTTGCGTCATATCCTCACGTCGCCACAGTGACTGAAAAGCCGGGTGTTCAATCAGTGCGTCCTTCCAGTCCTAACCTACGGAGCCGAAACGTGGAACACGTCTGTCAAGCTGGCCCACCGACTTCATGTCACGCAGCGTGCTTTGGAAAGGTCTATGCTTGGGGTCTCATTAAGGGATAAAATCCGGAATGAGGTCTTACGGCATAAGACCAAAGTTACAGATATTGTCCAAATCTGTAGCAAGCTGAAGTGGCAATGGGCTGGTCATGTCTGCCGCAGAACCGGAATAGGTGGAGTAGGAAGGTTCTCGAATGGAGACCGCGTGTAGGTAAGCGTAGGGTGGGACGCCCCCCGGCAAGATGGACCGATGACTTGAAAAAGGTGGCTGGCAGTGGCTGGATGAAAAAAGCGGGAGATCGTGGGCTGTGACGCTCCCTGGGAGAGGCTTATGTCCAGCAGTGGACTGCAATAGGCTGAAATGATGATGATGATGACCAAAATCCTGATATCATCATAGTGAACTCACAGTTTCTTCCCATGGGAAGAAACTATAGAGCGCCATTTTCTACGATCCTTACATACCCGAAGATATAATAATAATCAATAACCATTATCATTTTGAACCCTGTATTCTTATAATAATATAACTGCAACCATACTTCAACATAAAAGTTCAATATATACTGAATACTAACACAATGACGATGTGGGTGCTGCAGTAGTTTTTGCCGTGCCAAATGCAAACCCTCCCCCTGAAGGACTTGCAAAATTGAAGGCTGGTTTGTTCTCTGTAATTAAAAAACAATTTAACATGACCACTGATTTGAACTGACTGAGAGCTGTGGTTGCCCAGTGGTATCGGTCCCAGCTTACGAATTGTACGTCGTGGATACGAACTCCGCCAGGCGCATTACTTTGTGTAATTTATTTAATTACCAATGCTCTCAAAACGGTGAAGGAAAACAACGTGAGGGAAAACCCGCATATCCTAGAACCAAAAATTCGAAGACATGAAGACATCTGTCAACCCGCACTGGGCCAGCGTGGTGAATTATGGCCCACTCTCTCTCACAGAGAGGAGGCCAGTGTCCCAGCAGTAGGAACATTATAGGCTGATGATGACTGATTTCTGATTTAAGGCTCTAGTACAATCCTGTGATATGAATAAAATTATATAAATATGTTCATGAGAGAAAAACACTCTTGTTAGCACCTCTCTTCAGAAAGTGTGTCTACTCTTTATGATATTAAAAATGTGACCTTGGAAGAATTTTGTTTTGTTTTTACTTTGTACACAACAATAACTGAATGGGTATAGATATTATGATTAAAAACCTCTTTGGGGAGTTTCTTAAGTTATGACTGCAATAAATGACTCTTGCCAACTCCAATATTCTGACTATTACACTAGGTTGTGGTCTAGAGAGTGATAGCAGTCATAGATGAGTCACTATCCCATCTTATTGAAGTAAGAATTCATGTATACATGAAGAAGTAATTATATACTAAAGAAATTATAATTTTACCTGTGTTATTGCCTGGCGAACCAAATAACCCCTGTTTATGAGGATCTCCACTGCCAAATGCAAACCCCGAACCTGAAAAGACACAATTGTGTTATTTCTTTATCAAAATTTTATCATTTTTATCTTTGATTGACAAAACAAAAATATTTTAGGATTTTTTCTGTTCCGTAATGTAGCTAAATAAAAGATTTCATTTTTAATTGTATTTAAATGGAATCATAATATATGTAGACAAGCAATAATATTAAAGGTAAGCAAAAATAGTTTAATTGAGCATTTTCTAATTTCACAATGTTGTAAAAGGTGAGGTTAGGATTTGACATACAAGCAAGGGAACTTCATAATAATTTTAGGTAAATTTACCGGGAATCCGTAAATATTGTCTAGTATCAAATATATATAAGAATTTAGTCGGAAATTAATAAAGATAAATGAACTTTTTTACCTGTAGAAGGGGTGGCAGTGCCAAATGTACTGCCTGCCGTTGTAGTAGCGGAACCGAAGTTAAAACTCATCTTTCTTCTTTATTAAACTCTGGGAAAACTATTCAGAAACTGCCTTTAAGTATTAGATCTTTAATTTTGATAGTATTTTTAAATTAAATTACGTTTTTCGTCACAACAACAAATAAAAGTCAACAACAAGCGCGGCGCGCCATTTAACGACTTTTGTTCGGGTGCGTTCGTTTCATTCCACGTTTAATTTACAGAAACAGTTGTGTTCATAGTTCACAAATATATTTTTGTAAAATAGGAAAACCAAGGAACACTAAGATCACAGACTTAGGCGGGCTTTCACCAAAAGTTAAACATGTTTAAAATTTTATTTAGTGTCAAAATTCTATTGAATTTGACACTAAATTGACACTAAATAAAATTTTAAACATGTTTAACTTTTGGTGAAAGTCGCCCTAAGACAAACATCTACTATTCTTATAATTAAAAAAAAGTGCTTAGCTAAAAAGATTGTGATATTGTATTTGAATTTTGATGTCCAGTTCAAACTGAGCGGGCGGATGTAAATGGGCTTTTTTTTTTTTTTTAGCTTGTTAAAATCATCAAATGAGTCCTCCAACTCCGAGCAGGGCGGGAGGGGCTGTCAGACTTCTTCTGACTAAAATCCACGGTGTCCTTCATAGCCTGTTATGTTCCGGGGTCACGGTAAGGGAATAATCCCGCGACCCCGGGATGTAAATGGGCTTGAAATATAATTTTGACTTTTTATTAAAATAAATAGTCAAATACCTACTATCAATAAGAGCCATGAGCAAGTCGCAATAGTTATGTTCATTTAAAACTTGATGTTATTAACTTACCCAAAAGGAACACCACTCGGTCCCCTATCTTCCAAGATTATTTTTAACAAAAATTACGTAAGTACCTACCTACGTTGTTATACTTGTATGCCATTTCATTCGCCATTTAGGGAATCAACGGCGCTCTCCACACACGCAATCATACACTACAGGACTTTCGAAAAGTCAAAAACAGGATAACGGAACATCAGTAATTTCGAATAAATAATCCCCAAGACAGAATAACGCCGCATGCGGTGTTCCTGCGCTAATTCAAAATGGCACCCTGCCAATTTGCTAACACACCTGATTTTGCATAAATTCCCTATCTAATCTTTTCATTGGGTGAATTTACAAAGCCACTCAACACCCACACCTTTGAGAGGGTATCTGGGCTTGGCAGAGTGCCAAACGGCAGTGGCTGCAAATCATAGGCGTTTGCCATGCCTGTAACTACTTGTAAACAAGGTCTTTTGTTAAAAAAATAATGGTTGCATCGTGGTTGTATTTTTGTTTTTTATCAAGATAGGGGGTCAATTTCGTAATTCCCCCAGAGGGTTTCGCCTCTCCTGCTCGAGTTTGTTGGTTTTAAACCAGGGCCAGTATGTGTCCTTTTCAATGCATTTATGTACAAACACCATCAGCTCTTCCTACTCGAATAGGTATGTCTACGAATAGAACCTTCCGCTACTGTCATAAGGTTGAAAATCTATTATAGAAATTGGACAGATGTTGTGTACTCAGACACAAGGATGAAGTTTCTTTTCTTCAGGAAAACGACGAAAATACTCGAATTACAAAATACCTATATTGCAATTTAAGCGTTGCTACAAAGTTCTCGACCGATCGTAAGTGTTCAAGAGAATAGAATGACAATATTTTACAACCACCGACAATAACGCCTGATGAATTACAGTGGCAATTCAAAGCAACAGAAATTAGTTGCATTTAGAAAACAGTAAGGCGCAGCCGAAACAGATGTGGTGTGGTGCCTTAGCTGGTATCTGTACCTACTTTCGAAATTTTCCTTGGAGCAGCACAGACATCGGTGAAGGAAAACATCGTGAAGAAATCTGTACTTTAAACACAGAATTAAACAGCTCATCATACTATATAATATTTAATACTGATCACACAAAGTTGCTAAATAATATATTAATAATACGACAAAGAAATAATTAAACCACATTATACCTAGGTCTCGGTACAAATGGTACTGGGATTGTATCAGGAGTCAAGAGTAATCTCACGTTGACGTTGGCTCTTCGCCATCTGTTCCACATTACGTAGTGGTCTTTCCAGAGAAGGTACACTGTGACCGAGTATCCGCAAAGGACAATTGCCATGAAGAAGTCCATGGCAGTTTCTGTGATGCGGTGGGAGATGCCTGAAAGAAAACGAACTGATTCATTCATAACTTATCTGTAGTTTATTCGATTACAAGGTAAGCGAAATGCGAGCATCAGTGGTAGCCATCTTGGTAACACTTGTGAACGTCTTTACGCTGGAAATTAATAATGTTGATTTTTGTTGCCGATCTTTGTTTGTAACCAATCAACGACCTTTGCCTATCCGAGACTTAAATATGTCCAAACACAAAGGAATTTGGGTTGAAATATAATTTAAATTTCGAGAGTAAGGCGTTGCTTGTGTGAACCAAGACGTACATTTTTTGAAATCTGTACATAATTATTTGTCTGACTGCTTGTTGCCCAGCAGTGAGGTATTATGGACCTTTGCAGGTCATCTCAATAATCTTCCACTCTTTCTTCCATGTAATTTTCCCCGGATAATCTCGGGTTTAATACGAGCCTGGGATCGGGGTGCGAAGCGATTAGCAGCTATCGTAGGCGCGAGTATGCGGACGGCGAGTATAATGGGTGACCCGCCAACCGATTATAAACCATGCCCGGGTCGGCGACGGCGCGGCCGGTACTGTCTCATCAGGTAAGTGACTTTGAAACGTAAAGGACTATCTATTGATCAACTTGGACTTTCGTGATGGGTTAGGCTTAGGGTTGCCAGATCGATTCTTCCTGTTACCGGGATTAATAGGCGATTTTTCGGGATTTTAGGGCTTTGGTCGGGAAAAATAAAAAAAATATGAAATAATCGTTGATTTTTGCAAGTCAATAGGTTTCGTATCAGCTGATCGCGATTTTGTCACCAAAAAAATACAGAATTTAACAGTAGTAAGAGGTTAGTAGTAGTAGTAGAAGTTAAAAGTAACTACAAAACCAGCTAACGCGATGACCAAACGATCGTCCATTTTTCTTACTACTGCGTAGAAAACCTTTGTAATTTATAACGTTCCACGCGCCAGTCCAAATTGCAGTCCAAACTCTTGAAATCACATTTACACGCACAGTTCCGAACGTTTGTCTAGTTATGAAAGGTTCGTCCGCAGTCCAAACCGTGAATGCATTTTTAATCGTATTTAGCACAACAGTTTGATCCTCAGTCGAAACTGTACAGATCTAGCCGCGGTTTGGAACGCAGTCCAAGATGCGCGGTCCGGCCGGCTCGACTCGACTCAGACGGAGTGCATTGCAATGTTTTTTCGCTCTGCGCCAAGCGCCCAAGTGTTTTGCAAGTTGCGTTTGACGAAAATGTGAACTTAAAATTATCGAACTTGTTTGTCGGGAGATTATTTGCTTTGTCGGGAGTCGGGAGGACATACAAAAATTCGGGAGAATCCCGCCAATTCCCGACCGTCTCTCAACCCTAGTTAGGCTGCAGTTGTCATACTAATGGGTGCCTGTGTTTTTGCAAAGGGTAGGTTGTAGGCTGAATACGCATACCATCTTTGGTTACTAAATTTTATGTAACCAAAGATGATGTTGTGTTTCGATTAAACATTATAAAAGCAAACGGACTCAAAAGAAAAAAAAAAGACGAAAGGCAATTTTGCTTTTGCATTTCCAAGAAAAATCTAACCGTTTTAAAAATCTATACAACCTTAAACTATCCAATTTCAAAAAGCAAAATTTCCTTCGTTCAAAAACGCTAGAACAAAATTAAAAAAGCAAAAACAAAACACACCTTCATCTTTTCGCACGCTTGGGTCGAGCTTACCAAAATTGGTTCCCTCGATCACGAAGTATTGTGTTCCAACGATGCACACTGCTAGCAGGCCCGCAGTCACGGTCGATAGCAACCAGAATATCAGACAATCTGACTGCGGAACAAAAGTATGGCATGAGTAAGTACTGTTTAGAAAGGTACTGAAGGAGGTCCTAGCATGACTTATTTTTAACAGGACTTCGAGCTATTTATCATCTCGGACTGAAAAAAGGATTGTAGGTACACTCTATGCGTATTATTATTATACAGAATGAGTTTTTTAACTGGGCGTGGATGGCTATCCGAAACCATGAGAAATCGAAACCGCTGATTTAAAAAAAAACACCTCCCCCTGTATTATTACTCCATTCCATAGGATCAAATTCTGGGAAGTAATCACATTCACGACCGACCAGTTGAAAGAAGTTGAAGTTGAAATTCACTCTGTAGAAACTAAAAACTCAAGTGATTTGAATTTTTGCCATGCAGTAGATATGCCCGGCTAGCTCAGTCGGTAGAGCATGAGACTCTTAATCTCAGGGTCGTGGGTTCGAGCCCCACGTTGGGCGAAACTTTTTGTACCAAAAGCTTGTTTTTTTTTTTACAAACTTTGTTTTTTTTTTATGGTATTTTACTTTGTTCCGCAAAAGCGGTTAAAAAAGAAAATAAGAAAAAAAAATGCAACTGTGCCTTTAGCAGCCAGGGTCGCGAGATAAATGACAAATTACCTACCATGTCCCGGAACGTAAAGGGCTATTGAAGGACACTGTGGATTTTTAGTCAGTACAAGTCTGACAGACCTTCCCGCCCTGCCCGGGGTGGGCGGACTCATTTGAAAAAAAATTACTGTACCTAGCTGTACATACCCGTAATCATACTACTTATATCTTGGGTGACTGTGTGTGAACACAAACATTTAAACTTACACTTAAGCTACTAGTCGGAAAATAATTTGATCCGTGTGGGAAAAGAACCCGTGATATGCAGATTGCAGAGTAACAGCACGGACAGTCAATAGCTCAGGCACTGTGCCACTCACAGAACAATAAAAACAGTTTTTAATGTTTTACACTTATTTATTTACACTTTATGCACAAGTTACAAAAAACGTGTACAACGGCGGACTTAATGCCTTGGGCATTATCTTCCAGTCTACCTTAGGGTGATGCAGAGACAAAGACAAAGTAGGTGCAACAAACTAGACAATTAATTAATAGGAAAATGAATATAATTATAAATTACTACACATATACAATATAAACATACATACAATACATACATACATATAATACATACTTACATACACAGTATGTGGAAACTAACAACCAGTTAACTTTGAGATGAATCTGCCAGCTTCTTAGTAACATATTCACGAGCTTTCAACTTGAATGTGAACCGTGAAAACGATGGGGTTGCGGCATTTCATTATAGAGTTCCTATGGCCACCTACCAGCTCCATCATCAGACCATCCATGTCATAATAATGGGGAAGGCAAGTGTCAAAGTGAAAATGACAGTTTGGTCCTCAAAGAACTGTAAAATCAAAGGAATTTTCAGAAAAAAAACCATTTATTGATGTAAAATGACTAGATGTTGTGTAATAAGCTGTAAAAATGATGGAATACACTTTTCAAAATAATATCTACTTTTCTTTTGGAGGTTATGTACCAGTATTGCATCGCTCGAAAATCGAAGAATTATCACCTGGAACGAGTTTTGTAATAGTTGTGGTGTTAAGAAATTAAATATATTGTGATATTTCTCGAATCTAAATAGAAAAAAAGGTTAAAATTACTGACTTAAAACATTATGATATTTTATCAAAATAGAAAGTCAAAACCAGCATTATATTCTTGATAAAGGAGAGGACAGGTAAAACATACCTAAACTGAAAAATTGAAACCTCAACTACAAGTAATTGTGGATTTATTACGGTAAAATCAAATGTATAACCACTCAATTAAATCACTTTTTTCCTCTTGTAGATGCGCCGCGGCGTCTTAATTCTTCTTTTAGTATATAGTACTTGCATGGACGAATAATTTTCCATATTTGTTTTGTATTTATACTCAATTTTTATAACAAATAATCTTGTTTGTTTTTTTGTACAAGGTAGACGTGGGGACCAACTATCGCAGCGCCATCTACGATTAGCTTTGAGTTGCCATCCCCATTGCATTATCACGCGATATACACATACGTGAAAAATTTCAGCTTAATCGGAAACTGGGAAGTGGATCAAATTTAACTCGTAAGATTTAATAACAGACAACAGGACAGGTGAAAATAACAAAAGCTTGTAATAAAAAAAGGCATTTCTAAAGACCGAAATTTCTAGAAAACATCACAAACAACGTTACAAAGGATCTCACTGAGGAACCGAAACTGTTTTTCAGCGTTTCCCCAATGAAATATAGCCGTTACTAACTAAGGGGAGTCCACGTCAAAAGGGTATTTGTCAAAAGTGGTACGGTACCCCCGTACACCCGGAATTCAGGGCCAAAACCCGAAGATTTGAAGCGACATTGTTATATCGCGGGTATATTTCATCATCTAGTTGCCAACTGTGATATTACTGGAAAACTGGGTGTTGCAAATCGATTTCAGGGTGATTTTGTCAAGTTTTGGGACCGAAGTTCTTTGTAAGTTTAATGTATTGGGGATTTAGCTGGATTTAGGGAAAAATAAACGATGACGGACAAATTGCGGTTCGGAACTGCTTTTATGTATGGAGTTTTGATAAATATTGGCCAATGTTCTTTTGTGATATCCCTCAAAGCCTTTTTGATAAAATAATAAAGTTGTACAGTCCCGAGCATTTTCTCACGTTTTTATACACTCACTTTTCTTGTTTGTTTTTATATGTATAGGTATAAACTAGTGAAATACACGTAACAGAATTTAAAAGTGATTATTCTTCTTCCATTTTGATCAAGATCATACGTTTTGATGAACCTTCTATTTTGTAAGCTATGCTATTACAAGATAAGTCTTATTTCAAAGTAGGAATACAGCTTGGCAAAAAACTGTAGAAAAGTCGCCACTGTCTTCTCGATACCAGCACGTTACGTCCGTTATATGGCACAATAATAAATCTAACAAACCTGCGGTCTTTGTTTACATCAAATATCAAAGATTTTAAAACGTTGTCAGAAAAGGTACTTATACATTTTATTGTTCATGATTGTGCGTACAGGGAAATAACATCAGATGCAGGTGTCTCTTATCTATAAGCCGGACCGCCACAATATATGTATAGCGGAGCAGAGGATATATTTTGTCTTTTCAGCAATATTTTATATTGTCGTCATTAAAATAATATCTAAAATGACAACTTGTCGTCGACTGAGTGTGACCCACAAACTATGGTGTGGACGTGTCGTTGTAAGTTGCATCGTGAATACTAAACCTTTGTATGAGCGTTGCGTGATCTCTCCGGCCACGTTGTAAAGGAAGAACATAAAATCAGGTTCTAAATAAAGATAGCTTAATGGCAAACTGGATTTTTCCTGGCAATCCCGCTTAGCTTTAACATCTTTTGAAAAACCCTGAATATTTGAGCTCCGTATAAGCCTGAGCCCTGAGCAACACAAAAAACCCTTAAATAACACCAAACCAATATTCTACACCCACAAACTTCATCTTCAATATAATATTTCGCAATTTTCGAGGACAACAAAGCAACCCCGACGTCGCTCAACGCAACGTAATTCAATAAATGACAGTCTGACAACAGAAATCCAATATATGCGTGTCGTGTGACGTGTCATGTCAAACTGTGTCAGCCATCTTTGAAACGCCATCTTGCGGTCAGTGAGCGCGCGTGAAATATTGTCAACGTTTGACAAGACGTTAATTTTGAACGTGTTAGGTTCTTGAAATTTAATTTGGGGGACGTCAAAGGCTTTGTTTATGTTTTGGCAACACATACTTTGCGTAACTCACATACCTACGGCTACCTACTCGTTGAAGGCTCTTGAACAGTAAATCTGATTATCTAATTCTCTTTTATTTCTATAAGGCTGAACTAAGCTTCTCGCTTGACACATAACATGCGCGATTAAAACAAACAATGCTCACATAAATGGTTACACCGTAGATCAGCGATACCATGTGTAATTCGATACGCCCTTACAGTCGCATCGCAAATCGCTACCTAATGTAGCCTCAGCCTGAAGGTGTTGAGAGAGCAGTATTGCCTTCGCATTTCTTTAGCTATGAGACCCAAATTCATATCTAGTCGCAGTCCAATTTTATTGATAAGTTGAGAACATAATATTGCCATTTATTTAAAGAAAGAACGAACAGACTTGAACAAACTAACTACTCACATGAACCACTCCATCTATTTCGTGTGACTGTATGCAAATCCGTGTATTAATTATTGATGTTATTTGCGTTCAGACAGACGTGTCTTGGCGGGGAAACTGAATATGTAGTGTTTTCCCTTTCTTAAAATCACAACAAAAATATCCTTATCCCCTCAAAATAAGTAAGACTAAACCAACGTGGAACGTTACGGGTTATGTTGACTATTTTCAATCTACTAACCAGAATATCTGGTAGATAGCACTTACTAGTGTAACCAGTAAGTGCGATCTTCCAGCTAAACCATTGTTTTTAAATCTAAACGAAGCTCCATCCCTCCTTTCATCTCCTTTTTGCTTTCAAAGAGCTCGATTCCGCTTACCACGGTAAATGGAAGAAGTGATTTGAACTTAGCTTTGAAAAGCACTTCATATTTATAAATTGAAGTGGTATAGTCCGTTTTACTGAAGAAAGATGTTTATCTGCATAAAGAGGAAAGTGTTCAAGCAACATTTACAAGAAACCTAGTCACTAAAGGTAAACGCAGACTTAGCCACACCGCAGTCTCCGCCGCAGTCCCCGCATTACGAATTCTTTGTATAAAGTTCTATGAAACCTCGCATACTCACCCGTATCGCAGTAGCCGCAGAAGCGGTAAGAAAACCATGACTGCGGGGACTGCGGAGACTGCGGTGCGGATAGGTCTGCTTTCACATTCCAATGTATATATGGATCAGTATCCTGATGAGACGAAGAAGAGAAACGTTGGTTTAGTCGATAAATGCCAGATTCTAGAAATGTCAGACGAGTTTAAAACGCGGATTCTATGAATGCCAGATTCTACAAATGCCAGATTCTGTCATGAAGGAGACAATAAGACAAACTGATACACATGACTGATACTGATGAACAGATATAGAATAATTCAACTGAAGTTCATAGTATCTAGGATATTGTTAAAGGGGTCTCCTCTCTACTCCTAAATCTAATGACGAAAATTGGAAAAATGGCGGAAGGGCTAGTAAAACCAGTAAAACATAGAAGAAGGCTGAGGAAGACTCACCTACGTAACGTATAAAAGAATTACGATTAGTTTTTTTTTTGTACCCACATAAATTCATAGATTTTAGATGAAAACACGGAAAAGAAAGGTAAGAGTACCCTTACTACTTAATCCTACTACTATTATAAAGGCGAAAGTTTGTAAGTATGGATGTATGGATGTTTGTTACTCTTTCACGCAAAAACCACTGAACGGATTTGGCTAAAATTTGGTACACAGATAGTTTATAACCTGGATTAACACATAGGATAGCTTTTATCCCGATTTTATGTTCCCGTGGGATAATTTTCGAGTTGTAGCGGGTGAAGCCGCTGGGAACAGCTAGTTTTTTATAAAATCTTGAAGTTTGGCGATTTTCCGCCTCATCCTGAAAAATACCAACGTATAAACTTCATAAGGAAATTCCTTTTTCAAATAACACTCAAACACAACCCAGATTCATTAAGAGTTTCAATCCACGGCGTAATCAAATAATTTTAATGTTAATCGAGGTTTCATCAAACAATTGGAGAGTCGATTGAAATCAGTTCGAATTTACATTGAAATTACAAGATGGAGTGCTTCAACTGAAGATACAAGATGACTGACTATTAGTTTTTAGATATTTTTTGTTTTATAAGAACTGCAACTGCTGCGCGATATAGTCCGGGAGCATTTCGTATTCATCATCATCATCATCATCAGCCTATTAATGTTCCCACTGCTGGGACACAGGCCTCCTCTCTGTGAGAGGGGGTGGGCCATAATCCACCACGCGGGCCCAGTGCGGATTGGTGGATGTCACATGTCTTCGAATTTTTGGTTCTAGGACATGCCGGTTTCCTCACGATGTTTTCCTTCACCATTTCGTATTATACCCTTTCAATTACCCATTTGTCGTTAGAATTTCCAAAAATCTTAAAACACGTGTTTTATGAATTTGGTCGAACTCTAGATTCATTTTCATACAAATTTTCTTCCCATTCTAAGGCCGAGACTCCACCAAAGCTGTGCGAGTCGAGACGTGTTTTGAGCGGCCAATAGAATTGCGTTATTGACACAGCTCCACTCCGGCAACGCAATTCGTCGTCTACGTCTACCTCTCGACTCGCACAGCTTTGGTGGAGTCTCGGCCTGAGGCCCGGTATCCACCAAAGCGGAGAAGAGAGGAGATGTGTTTGAATAATCAATCAGATGTCAACAGATATCAACTGAAGCTAAGCGGAGAGGAGATGTGGAAATCTGATTGTTTATTCAAACACATCTCCTCTCCTCTCCGCTTAGCTTCAGTAGACATCTAATTGGTTATTCAAACACATCTCCTCTCCTCTCCGCTTTGATGGATACCGGGCTTATCCCCTTAGGCCTTAAGGGAATGAATGTTCTTAAATAGTACTCACGCATGCGGATTTGTTTTAGACCTAGCAGTTTAGTCAGTGCGTTGTACGATCAATCAGCCAGTCATTTTTTTCTTTTGGAAAGGAGATTATCTTCTAATAAACCCCGACAATCCGCTAATATCAACACCCACAGATTTATAATCCCACTAAACCAAGAGACAATTAAGATGAACCTCCTAAAATAACTCAACAAAATCTCGCCCTAAATTCCATCTTCCGCTTCATCGAAAACTTAAAATAGCGGAAATATTCAACGGCTTTCAAGGAAGCCAAGTCCAATTGGGACAAAGTACTTTTAAACCTAACAGACGCGACTCAATATGCCCTTGTCACGTCACAGGCCCTCCCTCCATCTTGAAAATGGAATCGATTTGAGCAACTCTCGAATTTGAGTGACATCCTTCAAAAATGTTGAGAAACATTTTGTTTGGGTAGGACCGATTTTTGACAGGATTGTTCTTTCTTTTAAGATAAGGTTTGTGTAACGAGGTTTAATGTGATGTTGAAGGGATATTAGATTCTTGTCATAATGCAAACATGTCCTAGTTTAGGGGTGACGAAGGACCAAAATGGTGTGGGGTCACTTTGGAGATGAATACTTAAGTAGGACTGTGTAATAGGTAATAGACTGAGCTGATTTTTCCGGAGTAAATCCAAAGCATTTATTTCTATTTGAAAGCACTTTTGGATATCTCTGAAAGAATCGGAAATAAAGTCCATAGATATTCTTTGGAAAAAGCAAACTTAAGTCGATCTATTCAATTTTTAGTATGTACAAGTTATTGTTAAGTTTATGCTCTAATTGATTGAAACGATGCCAGTTTCTAATCCTAATTGTACTCGTACGAGTAACCGTAGCATTATAAACTTTTAATGGAAACTTAGCAATTTTAAGTTCTGGTGAAACTAAATGTGATCATGCCAGTTTATAAACACTAAATCAACTTATCACATTGCAAAGCTTTTAACTAACATTTATAAGTATCTAATCACAACTTCACACCAAAAACCGGTACTTCCAAAACTTCAACCGTATTGAAAGACCAATTTCATTCGAGATTGCAACTGAATTTGAAATACAGGAATACATAGACCTTCTCACCTGCAAATGGCTCCTGTTTCTAGGGTTTCCGAACCACAGCCGAAGCGCCTGTAGCACAGTATACCTCGGCGTTCGGATCGCAGGGTAGCTAAAAAAAAAAGTAACGTTTTTTGCGGGTAGTAACTTTTTTGGGGGAAAAGCGCGGTGTGTCGTTTCGTTTCACATGTCCGTGGCGAAGTGGAAGTGTTCGTGGAATCTAAGTGCGCTTTAAATTGCTATTTCGGTACATATAAGGGTACATAGTCGTATTTTGTTGGATGGCATAGTGATTCCTGAGTACATGGTGCCCACATGACCCACATCTCTGGTAAAAAAGGTCTTATAGGTCTGTAAGCAGCCTAGGTGGCTTTATGTGTCACACGAGCCAAGTGTGTGTCGGTAGAGGTTACATTTCTGCTCAAATTTTTGGTGAATTTATATTTTAAATGTTTTGAATTCGTAATTTTTAAATGGAAATCGTCAAATGAAGGGCTTCACACACAGCAGCTATAATGTAAAGATGTACATTATAGCACGATACATCTCATTACATCTTTCCATAGAGATTCGATTTTCGTCTGTGATCTCCTGACGATTTCTATGGAAAGATGTAATGAGATGTATCGTGCTATAATGTACAACTTTACATGATAGCTGCTGTGTGTGAAGCCCTTGAGTACTGTCGGCCTGAGTGGTGATGGGCTAGTCGGACTTGTATGATTAAAAATCCAAGCCGTTCTTTCAGCTGACTTTTGCGTTAGAAGCGAACTGTACCGACCGGGTCTGGGTGTTCATTATATATTTGTGATTTCTCATTAAACCGTTTCCCATAAATTATTGCACAGTGTTACAGTAGTTTGATAAACAGAATACAATCATGGTTAACGGTTTTGCGAAGGGTACATTAATACCCTGCATTTATCCTTTGAACCCCCTTATTGTACCAATCTATTAGGAGGGTTGGGTTCAGCAGTGGACGCTTCCGTACCGACAATGATTGATTGAAATGCACATTTCTATCTTTCGAGATAACAGGTGTGACGTCACAATTGATGGATAGCTGTAATAATTCAATGAGATATATTAGCTACCCTTATTGAACCTCAGTTGCATTATGTTGAGATTTCAACTTAATTGAGATGTATATTAAACTGTTGACTTGCCGTATTTAAAGCGTCGGATATCGTAAAGGTACTGATAGACATGCTTTAAACTGGCATGCTAAAAGAGCATGCTTATGAGCATGCTTCATTCGAGCATGCTTCATTCGAGCATGCTTCATTCGAGCATTCTTCATTCGAGCATGCTTCATTCGAGCATGCTTCATTCGAGCATGCTTATGAGCATGCTTCATTCGAGCATGCTTATGAGCATGCTTCATTCGAGCATGCTTATGAATAGTTATGGTACTGATCACGTACTGATACACATGCTTTAAACTAGCATGCTAAAGCACGAGAGCATGCTACTTTCAAGCAAATGCTACTTAGTAGCTTGTGTATCGAAACCATTTGCTAATAATGAGCATGCTAATTTGAATGTAAACTATAAGCATGCTCATAAGCATGCTCTTTTAGCATGATAGTTTAAAGCCTGTACCATACTACTGTACCATTAACATTTGCTAGCGTTTGCTAGCAATAAGCATGCTCTCTCGCTCTCAAGGTACTGACACACATGCTTTAGACTTAAATAATCAGCCTTATTTGACATAGCATGGATTAGTTAGATTAGATTAAACGTTGGAACGGCACCTGAGCGAGGCAAGCAACATAAAATCACCTATTCATTGTAAGGCGACCCCCAATAAAGATAAGACCTGCTAAGCAGGCGATGAATTGAATCCCAGCTGCATTAAGACCTTCAATCCAACCGAAATCGGAAAATTAAATTCTTTGACAAATTCAACGGAATACGAATCGAATGGGGTCACCGATGAATAGAATTCTTTATCTTGTTCGTCCATAATCCGAGTCATTATTGGAATCAACTTTTTTATTATATTCTCTTTGGACTTTCTTCTTTTTTTTTTTTTCAAGGGTTTTTTTTTTAAGAATGGATTTGGATTAATCATTATTTTTAAGACAATTTTCTTTCCGTTGTATTTGAAATGTCTGGGGAGATTGTGTAATGATAATTTTGATTAATTTTTACAAGCTTTTATTTCATTTGGTCTCCCTAAAACTTTAAAGTGGTAGACTGCAACTGCTGTCCAAAATTTGAGTTTCTGCGTTTAGCGGTTTCAGGTGTAGTCGAGTCTTAATAAAAAATCCTGTTCTTTTATTTGTATATAGATAATTGTTTTCCTCTCTTTTCACCCAGAAGTAGGAGCCCCGTTCGCGGGGCTCCGTCGACCTGTCGAAGAACTAGTTAATTAGCCTAAGCAAAACTAGTTTGTCCTCAAATCGGGTTTAGCCGGCATAGCAATTGATTAGTTAGCAGCCATTGCTCAGTCCATACTTTAAATCTATGCTTATATAGTGAACATCATCCAATAGTTCTGTTTTCAAACAAACTACAACTGAAAATAAGTTGTCCATGCCGAATAGCTCCGATTCCATCCGAATCAAGCCGAAGGCATAATCTAGTCCCACAATATTGCAGTTGATGGAATTAAATTTAAATTGTTACTAAAATTTACCTGGCAGGGCTGCCCGTAACTAGTTTGTTAGGATTATTATTTATGATTTAATCTGTTGAGCGATGTTCTCAAGAGGAGATGAGAGATGATGGTGATGACTTGGATCTCCAAGTCATCATCATCACCATCATCAGCCTATAATGTTCCCACTGCTGGGACACAGGCTTCCTCTCTGTGAGAGGGAGTAGGCCCATAATCCACCACGCGGGCCCAGTGCGGATTGGTAGATGTCACATGTCTTCGAATTTTTTGGTTTTAGGACATGCCGGTTTGCTTACGATGTTTTCCTTCACCGTTTTAAGAGCAGTGGTGATGAAATTAATTACACAAAGTAATGCGCCCTACAACGCGTAATTCTGAACCGATACCACTGGGCCACCTCTGCACACAAGATTCAAGATCCAAGTCGCTGAAACCGAAATAAGTCAGGATCATATTTATATGGGGTGACTGTTAAAGTGTACGATACCACAGAATATATAATAGTACCTAAAGGACGATACTTAAACACGTGATTGTGCTCATGATAACAAACTTTTAATTTAATTTAATTTTTATGGGACCAAAGCCGAAATCGTGAAAAGAATATCAGCTGTTCAGTACGTTAAGCAAACAAAAATGTACTGGACAGCTGATTTTTTTTAGAGTTTCAGGTTTGTTCCCATAGTAAAAGTTGTTGGTTATCATGAGCACAATCACGTGTTTAAGTATCGTTCACTAATTACCAGTCACCCTATATACTGTGTGACAACCCTACCTGCTGATCAACGGTACGAACAAGCCCGCGGCAACTCGGCCAACTGTTCCACTCCATTTGGAACTGTTAAATAAGTTTTAACAATCGGATATCGGAAACTTTGCGAGCAACGTTTTTGTCGCCATTCAGATTTGTTGGGAGGTATTTATCGTATTTTTTGGAATAAATATTGAGTGCTAGTTAGCAACTTGGCATAATCTTTTTTCCGGTAGGTATAGGTATTTTTTTATTCGACCAAAGTTTGCTCTTAACTCTAGTCTATTTAAGACACAAAATCGACAATGGAGCAAGCTTACCAAGAAACCTGTTCTGTTGATAAGGAATGAGCAATTAACCAAAAAAAAAAAGAATTAAATACAGAGTAGGTACGTTTGTCTATCAGCACTGGGCTGTCGTGGTGGTACAGCTCACTCCTTCTCACAGAGTAGATACCTGTGTCTTTCATTATAAGCTGATTATGCTGTAGTATGCTAGGCGTGATAATCAGAAAAAAATATATAATATGTTAAATATGAGAATTGGAAAGAGCGCAAAGTCGCGAACATTGGAAAGAATGGAGGGAGGCCTTTGCCCAGCAGTGGGACAGTTCAATAATAATGTACAAAAATGAATAAACAGATAATAATAAAAAATATCCCGATAAATTAACATATTTGCCAGTCCACAGAAACTAGAAATAGACATGTTAAAGCGCCTTGTAATACTTTCATAGCAAAGTTTTGTTTGATGCATGAATACATAAATAAGCTATTAAAAACTTAAGGAGGATGTGCTCACCTAAACCCACATAGTTCACAATGGTTCCTCCCCACTTGGTTGAGCCATCTCTCCAGACAACTCAGGTGGACATTCGCCAGTGAGCCCTTACAGTTGCAAGGGGATATTAACCTGTGGACAATTTGATACGTAGTCAAACAGACAAGAAAGAAAAATATACCATATTCTTGGACAATAATGAAAGTGAAGAGAGTATTAAAGACTGTTGGTGCTTGCGCTACGTTACTGTTGTGTTAAGTTTGCCGTATGTCTGTGTCCCCATTTTACCCCGCGTCCCCGTCTTAACAGCTTCACACACAGCAGCTATAATGTAAAGATGTACATTATAGTAAGATACATCTCATTACATCTTTCCATAGAGATTCGATGATGTAAAAATATACTTTATAGCTGTCGTGTGTGGTTTCCTGACGATTTCTATGGAAAGATGTCCCCCTATTTTTTTCAATGATGTAAATGTATGACATAAGTTATACAATTCGCCCGTTCGCCGGTTACTTTACAACCTTCTCTCGATGCTCATCTTTGTCGCCAATAAACAAGCGAATAATTGTCTTTCCCAGTCTTTAATCACAAGCAGCCGTCGAAGAAGACGGATTAGTATTTAAATTGATATTTATTTTAAATTCGGATGTAAGTCGACTTTATTCCGGATCTATCTGCAGAAGAGTGTGAGTTGAAATTTTCTAAACACACCCACGTCACAGGAGAGAAATTCCTGCCCTACGGCAATCATTAAAAAATACTGGAAAGAAGGAAAAATACCACGAGACGGGAAAGATCTTAAAAATATTCATGATCCTATATATTTAAGATCCTCAGCCTTCTAAAAAGGTATGTAGCAAGATCAACTTAATATAACCTTACATGCTACTCCATAGCAAATACCAATTTGCAATCTTCTTGACCTTTTCCACAATATACCTAGTAGTGTTATGTAAATACTTTACGGAATGAGATCCCGGGACAGTAAACGATGTCCAATCTACAAACCCAACAGTCAAATGTAAAAAAAACTCGAACCCACCACGACGTGTTAAGCAAACATCTTATGTAACACCTGAACGTATATACCGTTTATATTGCGTAGGGAAATACATAAATATTTGGGCATGTTAGTTACTGAACTAGCTATATTCCGCGGTTTCACATGCCCCACAGTGTAGACTGGTAGACGCTATGGAAAATGCAGTGATTGCAATGTATTTTTTCATAATGGAAACACAGAAAAATAAGGATAAAGAAATTGTAAACACCCTATCCTTTCTTCGAGATCTCTTATTTGCTTAGGTTCTATTTTTAGACTAAAAAGTGCTGTGAAACAAAAATTTAGTTTTACATATGCAAACATTTCTTCTCAAATTGGACTGTCTCTTTCAAACATAACTGCGTTCAAGTTCACAAACTATCTAACTGAATTAAATTCAGAAAATGTTAGCTTCCCTATGTTGCCAAGAAATTTAGAACCTGATCGAGAGTTTCGAAGATTAGTTACCCTTACTTTGAGACTTTTACTGCTTTTACAGACATACGAACATCACTTTTAAATGTTAGTTTTAAAGATCTTCAACCTACCTTTCCCTCCCGCGTGTCATACATATCCTACAAACATTCGACCCGATGCTTGAAAGTGAATCTCTCGCTGTAATCCCCAAATCAGATTTCTCTGAAAGATTGCCACCGTTCTTCTTTTTATCAGTTTTTGAAATTTTAGCTTCAATCATAGGTTTAGTGACAATTACTTCATTACTGACCAAAGGCACATCTTCTGTTTGCACCATACTATTACCAGGGCAGGTGGTTTCATTCGTATCAGGCCTTGTAATATCTGGAGTTTTAATAACAGGGTGAACACTTTGAACATTCGGTATTTCGCTGAGAACTATAGGGATTGCATCAGGAACTTCTTTGGCAAACTTGAAACAGGAAGCCATGAATTTCTTCAAATCTATCAAGGTTGTAGAACCATCTATAGTAGCAGCTGTGTCATTATCTAGTATTGGTATTTTTAGTTCTTTTAGATTTAGATTTGTTAACGTCTGTGTTGGTTTGCCGAAGCTTAGGGATTTTAATGCTTCCGTCACGTCTTTGCTTGTTATAATGTGCCGCATACTGTGTTCTGATTTCGATATGCCTGGTTTTGCTTGCATAACTTTTGGGTGCACAACAGCTCCTGGTAGTTCATTCGACCCTGATGGTCCTGCATCTTCGTTTGCATTCTGATTTTTACTATCAGTAGTTTTTACTTCACTCGTCGTATTTTTCTCTCCATCTGCTATTGGTTTATCCTTGTTTTCCATTAATGCTTGTGTAGCATTTGTAATTTCATCAAGAAAATATAATTAAAATAAATCTTGTACGAATGATGAGGTGGTTGACGAATTTGATGTTTTGTGTTGAAGTATTGTATTTGTTTTATTTTGGTTGTCAATATTTTTATAATGATGTGTCATGAAGTAAGGAGTCTACGTTTTGAAGTTTTGACGTCTATTATAAACTCATAGACGAACCTTTTTTACAATTAACTTGCTTGCGAGATAGGCGATGAATATTTTTGTACAGAAATCGGATTTATAAAAAGTTCAAATCTATAAATAAATAAAAATCTGCGAGCAAAGTTTACACTACACTTCGATAGATGGCGTTGCTCGATTTAAATGCGCGCTATCGTTTGTCGCTCACGGATAGCATAAAAGATCCGAGCGCCCAAAGTCAAATTGCCATCAGGAGGGTCTTAACTGACTCGACTGAACAGCGAGTGATGAACTCGGGATATGAATCTTTGTGATTCCACTCCGTTCTCCCACAGGTCAACTATCGCAGACTTGTGGGCAGAATAACTGACGCTGTTTTTGGCCCCTTTATAAGTACAATAAATTCCTTATAATTGTATTTACTAAGATACAATTGTACGTAATTATCATTCATGTCTATGTTTTCTATAAATAGATCGTTGTTCGATTGTATGTTTATTAATGAGCACAGTAAGTTACATTTTACTCGTCACAATTAATTAGTTGAACCTTGAACCTATGTACTCAATAATAGTGATCTTT
Source organism: Agrotis segetum (assembly GCA_036375495.1). Taxonomy (NCBI): domain Eukaryota; kingdom Metazoa; phylum Arthropoda; class Insecta; order Lepidoptera; family Noctuidae; genus Agrotis; species Agrotis segetum. Next base: position 549,788 of record JAQSVV010000031.1, read on the forward strand.
ATAAGTATTTAAATATATAAATCTCTTGTGTTAATCCATCTCCAATATTGTTAAACACAAAATAATCATAAAAATATCAATGATGAATCATTAAAATTCTTATGATCAATGAAAATCTTTATTTATAGTTATCAATTCAATAGCCTTTATTAAATTATACTAGCTATTAATAGAAGACAAGATTATAATTACAGATTTTCTAAAAATAAATTACCACGCTTTCTAACCTAAAATGTGCACTAGTAACTTTTATATTTTTTAAATAAAAGTTATGTTTTATAAATAAGACAAACAGTTTAAATAATAAAATAAACAATAAAAACATTTTCAGGGAAAGAACTGGTTTATTTCAGTCAGCAAGTCCTGGAGAATGTGGAAATAGTGTACTCCTGTAAAAAAGTTAACAGTTATCAAACGCCAACGCTGTTGCTATTACAAATTATGTAGGCGCTACAAAAACAAAGCATTTATTTCAAACTAGGTGACCCGGCAAACTTTGTACTGCCTCAAAATCACCTTTTAAACCTTCCCTGGACTTCCAAAAATAAATTAAAACAAAAATTAGCCAAATCAGTCCAGCCGTTTTCGAGTTTTAGCGAGACTAACGAACAGCAACTGGATTTTTATATATAAAGAGAAGAAGAGATAGGTCAGTTACAGGCACTTTTAAATTGTCAAAGACAACATTATGGTGCTACGGTTACAGTCACAAGACATTCCATTCCAAAGAGTAGATCTCTATGAAGAAGAGAGGGCAATAAAAATTATAACAGAACCTTTGTTACATGATTCATTTTGAGATGGTACATTATGTGAGAACGATGTAGCAAGTTAATAAGTGTGTATAGTAAAAATTAAAACAAAATAATTCAGAAACAAAACATTAATAATTAAAATAAACCATGGCAGCTTTCATCACCACTGCTCTCAAAACGGTGAAGGAAAACATCGTGAGGAAACCGGCATGTCCTAGAACCAAAAATTCGAAGACAGTCATGTGACATCCACCAATCCGCACTGGGCCCGGATTATGGCCCACTCCCTCTCACCGAGAAGAGGCCTGTGTCCCAGCAGTGGAAACATTATAGGCTGATGATGATGATGATGATGGCTAAAAAAGGCTAGGTAGATGACGACTAAACTCATCATCTGCCTAGCCCTTTCCCAACTATGTTGGAATCAGCTTCCAGGGTAACCATTATGCAACTGAATATCAGTATTTTACATGGAGCGACTACATAACATACCTTTATAACCCAGTTACTAAAACATTGCTCATATGATACCTGGCCCTTTATTAACGACTTCAAAGATCTGCTCATTAGCAGCATTTACTTATGTCGTTGTGTGAATCTTTATAATCGGTATGTGTTATGACTGTTTACCCATCCATAGACTGACCCTGCTTAACGCGGCTTAACCTTGAAACTAGACCTTTTATCATCTGCCTAGCCTTTTCCCACTTATATTGGGGTCGACTTCCAGTCGAACCAGTTGCAACTGAATATCAGTATTTTACATGGAGCGAGCGAGCCCGGTTTCTTGGTAATGACTTTCAAAGATCTACTAATGACAATCCGGAAGTACAACTTAACGTGCTTTGCCGAGGAGGAGGGAACTCAGTATGTGGTATGACTGGTCACCCATCCATAGACTGACCTTGCCTAGAGCGGCTTAAGCTTGGAAGAAGAAACTTGCGGTAGTTTAAATAAGCAACAAATTCACTGCGGTAGTTTAAATAAGCAACATAAGCTCATTGTCTTAGAGTATATATATACAATCGACAAAGTGGAATTATGACCCACCATAAGCTTATTTTCCTTCAGACATTCAAATACAATTAGGTCCACATTCGCGTAAACATACATATCCATAGTAACGACTATAATCTTTGTCAATTTGACAGAATCAAACGATTTATTGTCAAAATGGGTCATGATTCCGCTTTGTCGATTGTACATTTTGTTAACCATTTTTTACTTAACAACTGTACTGCAGCCAGTTTTCTTTTGAGTTTATACAGATACAACAACCAAGGTGTCAGATTAAAAAAAAAGGTAAATATCAAATCAAATGAAAGCATTTATGTCTGTCAAAATAAAATAAAGTAAATAATTTTATTGGCACATACCAAAAACCCTCACAAAATTAAAATAAAACTTCTATTCTAACCAAACCAAGTTCTCTAATTACCTCTGAAACCGGATTTAACCAGCTAAAACCAGATATAAATAAGATCTTTAAACAATCCGGAGTGGCTTCGCCGCGTCGCGGTTGCAACGCCAACCGCAGTGTGTGGTTACCCTAATCCTGGTTGCATACTAAATTGGTTATTTAGTCTGTTTTACTGTCACTAATTTGTAGGAGAGTTTAGGAGAAGTTAGAATGGGGAAGGCAAGTGTCAAAGTGACTTTGACGTTATGGTCCCATAAAACTGTCATATCAAAGGTATTTAATGAAAAAAAAAACTATTTATTGATGTAAAATGAGTAGATGTTGTGTAATAGGCTGTAAAAATGATGGAACATACAAATTTCCTACAATCCACACTATCAAGAAATAATGGGTAGCTGCTGTGACTGCTGTGAGAACAAAAATTATATTATCACTAAGGAAAAGCTATATAATAAACAAATATCTACCCTTGCGAAGCCGGGACAGGCCGTTAGATGAATTTATTAATGAAATTCTATGATTATACCATAACTAAACAATCGAATACACCTTTCAAAATAATTTCTAATTTTCTATTGGAGGTTAAGTACTGCGAATAATTTCCCATATTTATATTGTATTTATACTTAATTTTTCTACTCTAAATCTTGTTTGTTTTTTTGTACAAGGTTGACGTAGGGGACCAACTATCACAGCGCCATCTACGATTAGCTTTGAGTTGCCATCCCCATTCGTAGTTCGTAAACAATCATCTGCCTAGCCTTTTCCCAACTATGCATATCGGGGTCGGCTTCCAGTCGGACTCGATGCAGTTAAATATTACTCGTAGTATTTCACATGGAGCGACTGCCTATCTCCTTAGCACGAATTTTCACTCTTTTACTTTACAGTATTTACAGCGATTCTTAAATGAAAAAATGGAATAACACCTCTGGTGTGCGGAGAAGGAACTAATTTTTCTCTTGAAAAATGACAATTTGAAATTGTCAAAGTTCCAGTTTACTTTACGTCTCAAATACTGAAAATTCGAGCTAAGGGTACTGACCTGCAGTAACTGAGTAATACGATACCTCATGGTAAGACTGCTTGTCAGACTTTAAAGCTTCTGACTAACAGTAACGACTGTTAAAGATCTACAAATGACAGCCGGGACACGTTGTTCCCGGCTGTTCCTGAATTTCCTCCATGTTATTCCAGTTCAGCGCCTACCTAGGAAATTCGTACCTAGTTCGTAAAGAATATGGGGCTATGGGGTCATAAATAGTCAGTTATTTGTTGAAAGAACGAATGAATTTAGTTGTCTTGGATCATGTAAAGAAAATAACCAAGGAAAAGAATAGTGAAGGAGCAGGCAAAATATGTAGTTCCTTCCCTCCATATCAAGCAGGAGACAAAAAACTGTATTTTTATTAATAAGTCGTAATTTTTGACTGATCAAATTACTTTAATTAATAGCCTACTTTCTACGTACTCTCAAAACAGTGTTGCTATTATAAAATCTACCAAAAAACCAACATACAACTGCCGTTCACAAACCACTTAAGATTCTAATTGAAACTTTGTTACCTACGCTAAAGATTGTTTTTCGCATGTATTCCTTGAATGTAGATTTTGAGAGTTGCATTAGTAACTTTGTGCAGTTCTATTTACCATTGTGTTGCAATCGTAAAATTGTTGCTTTAATAATAAAAACTATAGCATAAAACACAAAAAAGGTTTTATCTGATGTCGTAATTTAGTATGTAACAGATTGTAAGTGTATTTTCCCGGAGTTTGGATTGAGAAACAGATTCGCTTATCTGTATTTCTATTTAGCTTTTACTGAAAGCCGACTCCAACATTGTTGGGAAAAATCCCAACTATGTTGTAGTGGGCTTTCAGTCTGTGATGAGATGTCCATGTCCACATCTCCTCTCCGCTTTAGCTTCAGTTGAAATCTGATTGGTTACTCAAAAACATCTCCTCTCCTCTCCGCTTTGGTGATTACCGGGCCGTACCTGTACCCTTAGCACGAGTTTTCAGTTTTTGAGACGTAAAGTAAACTGGAACTTTGACAATTTCAAATTGACAGTTTTCAATGGAAAAATTAGTTCCTTCTTCGCACACCAGAGGCGCTGTTCCATTTTTTCATGTAAAATTGTAAATATACCCCTTAGCACGAGTTTTTACTATTTGAGACGGAAAGTAAACTGGAACTTTGACAATTTCAAATTGACAATTTTCGAAGAAAAAATTAGTTCTGGCTTCGCACACAAGAGGCGCTGTTCCATTTTTAGGGTTCCGTAGTCAACAAGGAACCCTTATAGTTTCGCCATGTCCGTCCGTCCGTCCGTCCGTCCGTCTGTCCGCAGTTTAGCTCAGAGACGCACAGTACTAGAGAGCTGTAATTTGGTGTAAATATACGGATTTGTTGTGCCGACAAAGTGGTAAAATAAAATCTCATAAAATATTTTTTTTTAGGGTACCTCCTGTACTTACACGTAAAGTGAGGATTTTTTTTTTCTCGCGTACCCCTTAGTGTGGGGTATCATTAAATAGGTCTTTAAAAAATAATACTAGTTTTCATTAACAATTTTTTGATAAAAAAATTTGTTTGTGAAATATTAAGCTTTAAAGTGCTACATTTTGCTCGACTCGAGTGTCCCCCCCGTCTACCAGCTAAACGATTATGTTTGGGGGTGTGAAAAAATTCATAATAGTAGTATATATAACGAAATTTAAAAGAAAATTATCATGACTAAGTAGACTTTACAACTTTACGAGTAATAGTCGACCAACTTATAAAATGTACTTGGAATTATGTTTTCTTAAACAAAATGTATCGGAGACAACTGCAAATGTAAGTTTGTCAACTTTATTTTTACAGCTTTAATAGGTATGTTTTTACGGTATGTTTTTTGGGGATAGGTAGGTTTTAACTTCAAAAAAAGGAGGAGGTTCTAAATTCGTCGTAATCTTTTTTCTTATGGACCGATTTTGAAAATTCATCTTTTTTAAATAAAATTCAGCGAATCACTTTAGTTAGTTCGCATAAATATTTTGATGGGCAACTACGGAACCCTATACTGTGCGTGGCCCGACACGCACTTGGCCGGTTTTTTCATACAAGGAACGCTGTAAATACTGGAAAGACGTTGTAAAGTAAAAGCGTGGAAATTCGTGCTAAGGGTACTGTACCCTAAGCACGATTTTTCACTCCTTTACTTTACAGCATTTACAGCGTTTCTTGTATCGTATCAAACGAGTTCGCCAAATTTTTTCAAAGATTAAAAATCATTAAATAAGTCCTCTCGCCCTAGGAAGTGAAAGAAACTGTCAGACTTTAACTGATTAAAAAGCATCCCTGTTTCTTCATTATGCTCTTATCATTCCAGGGCCATGGTACTCTTCATAGTCAATCCCGCGACCCCGCAGTCAGGGTATACAGGTACAGGGTCTTTCTTTAAATTGATCTGAATTCGTAAGAGGTACAAAAAAAATTGCTCTTTTTAGGGTTCTGTAGTCAACAAGGAACCCTTATAGTTTCGCCATGTCCGTCCGTCCGTCCGTCCGTCCGTCCGTCCGTCCGTCCGTCCGTCCGTCCGTCCGTCTGTCCGCAGTTTAGCTCAGAGACGCACAGTACTAGAGAGCTGTAATTTGGTGTAAATATACGGATTTGTTATGCCGAAAAAGTGGTAAAATAAAATCTCGTAAAATATTTTTTTTTAGGGTACCTCCAGTACTTACACGTAAAGTGAGGATTTTTTTTTTCTCGCGTACCCCTTAGTGTGGGGTATCATTAAATAGGCCTTTAAAAAATAATGATAGTTTCCATCAACAATTTTTTGATAAAAAAATTCGTTTGTGAAATATTAAGCTTTAAAGTGCTAAATTTTGCTCGATTCGAGTGTCCCCCCCCTCTACCAGCTAAACGGTTATGTTTGGGGGTGTGAAAAAATTCACAATAGTAGTACATATAACGAAGTTTAAAAGAAAATTATCATGACTAAGTAGGCTTTACAACTTTACGAGTAATAGTCGACCAACTTATAAAATGTACTTGATATCATATTTTCTTAAACAAAATGTATCGGAGGCAACTGCAAATGTAAGTTTGTCAACTTTATTTTTACAGCTTTTATAGGTATGTTTTTTGGGGATAGGTAGGTTTTTATCGTCAACTATTTTTAACTAAATTCAAAAAAAGGAGGAGGTTCTAAATTCGTTGTAATCTTTTTTCTTATGTATTTTCCCCGATTTCTCCTGGACCGATTTTGAAAATTCTTCTTTTTAAAATTAAATTCAGCGAATCAGTTTAGTTAGTTCGCATAAGTATTTTGATGGGCAACTACGGAACCCTACACTGTGCGTGGCCTGACACGCACTTGGCCGGTTTTATGTATTTTTTAACCGACTTCAAAAAAAGGAGGAGGTTATCAATTCGACTGTATTTTTTTTTTTTTTTTTTTTTTTTTTTTATGTTTGTTACCTCATAACTTGCGACTGGGTGAACCGATTTTCATGATTCTTTTTTTATTCGAAAGCTGGTGCTTCCCGTGTGGTCCCATTGTCACCATTTCAGAATCTGATGATTGGAACTTGGAGAAATCGAGGGCAACCCTCAAATTTTATTAGCTGACACATAGTTTTTTGCATATCTTATGAAGTAATTCAAGTACTTGCGTATGGAAATCATCATCTCATGTAGCTGAGCTGATGATGGAAGGTACAACTCCTCAAGTAAGAAAATTATGTTTGTGTTCGCATATCTCCGGAACTACAAGTCCGATTTAAGTAATTCTTTTTTTGTTGTACTAGGTATCGTCCAACTTAGGGAATACTGCAAATTTCATCAAAATCGGTTCAGTAGTTTTTGAGTTAGGGAACGAATGAAAGAGATGTTAACGATATTATTACCGGTGCTACGGATTACAAAATTTTAGTGCACATGTAAGAAAATGATGTATTTGACAAGAATTTTGGTTGAATATTTAAACTAAAAAGAGTAAAATAAAAACTTTTTCAAAAAAAATGTGACCGCCTTCAAAAACAACCACAAAAAAGGGTAAAATAACCTACAAAACTTTTCTTTCGGAAGTCGGTGGCAAAAGAGATAATGAAATTAATAAAAAAAGTCACCGACTTCCGAAAGAAAAGTTTTGTAGGTTATTTTACCCTTTTTTGTGGTTGTTTTTGAAGGCGGTCACATTTTTTTTTTGATAATGACATAAATCTTGACTACGGAATTTGCTCAAAATACACAAAAAGAAAAATTCATGCAATTAGTATGAACGTATAAATATGCCAAAAATTAACACACAAAAGAACTTAAGTTTTACCGTATCTCTTACGGATCCATATTTCTCTCTGATGTCCAATAAAAGTATTATAGTAATATTATTTTCAGAACTTAAAAACCCCTTTTCGAAGAATATCCTTATAAATTAATTACTCCATACAACGCTTATACTCCGCTCACTCATTCTGCTCCCAGTTTTCAATTATTCCTTATCCTATTACGTATTATTATTCCAAGTAATAATTATTAAATCTATGAATATTAATGACTGTTGTTATATGTAAGCTTTGGTTGTAGGCGCTGAACTGAAATAATAGTTATAGTATGTAATTTATTTCAGGAAATGCTACTGAAGAACTTGTTCATGAAATGCAGCCACATTAGACTTAGATCCTTCTTCGTACACAACGCGACGAATGTTTCCGATATCTTACGACTTTAGTATAGAGTAGGCGACTATCGCAATATAAGTCTATCTGGTTCGGATGGATACCAAAGTCGTAAGGTATCGGAGACTTGCGTTGCGTTGAGTATGAAGAGCTTTAGGTAAATGTGTATCTTTTCGTGTAGTAAATAAAGTTACATTTTGAGTCATCTCCACGTGTAAGTGTATTGATTCTAAGATTCTCAGATCTGTGAAAAAACGTCTAGATAAAATCTCAGTCATTTTCATTTTATAATGCTTGAAGTTTCCTACTTGTATGTTTTTTTTTAATTAAGTGCAATATCACTCTATTATATTTTTAGCTGTATCGTGGGTAGGTTTACATACTCACATACATGAACAGCCCGATCTAGAACAACTATTTGTTGGTAAAATAATTTGTTACGCGCAGGAAACGAACTATAGCGCAAAACCTTTCGTGTGGTACTCAGCCCATGTTACTGAACAATGATTGTTCTAAGACTTTTGGAACGATCGATGCAATAAAAGCACAGGGTATATTTTTTTCAGATTTTAGCCGGTTCGATTTCCGAGTGTGGGACAGAAAATTTTCGAAAATCTTTGAATGCAGTTTGCTTTCTATTTAAAAATAAAGGAATGTTTCCTTTGAGTAAAATTTCTATCTGCAGTATTAAGAGTACTTTTCCTCCAGGTGGCATTACAAAATTCCACCCTGTACGAGTATTATTCACAATAATAAAATCTAGCTGTGGCAAATTAACTTTCAATGTATGAGGTTTAAAAAACTGTGGCAAATTAACTTTGTGGCAAAATTATAATAACCCCATGAGACGGTTCGTATGTCCGTAATTTTCTGAAACAAAAAAAAAGTTTTTGCACAGATCTAGTCGAAGATAAAAAGATAGGTACACACAAAAAGAAGCGCAAAAGTGCAGCCATTCTGACATTATTTTTATTTAAACAGAAGATTTCCAGCAGAGCTATTATAATATAAATAAAACACTTTAAATAATTCACTAACGATAAAGTTTTAATTATGTAAGCATTTAAATTATTAATATGGCTATTAATTATTTTCTTCCACCTACTGGACTCAGTACCACATCGGACCGTTGGGTTTTCCGAAAATAATTTATGCCGAAATATTATTATTTTCACCGAATTTTCGGGCAATAATTAAGGTTGTACTTTTCTTGCATGAAGTCAGCGAAATATTTTAATTAGGCGGTCCGGACTGGCAGTCGCGGTACACGTATATGGCTTGGCCATGATTATGTACAAGTGAGGCAAGAAAAAATACACTTTGTTTTTTATTTTATTTTATGAGTTATTACTATACAACATTACTGGGCTAAAACGTTCCAGGAGCACTTTTCCTATGCATTCGTGATCGAGCCCCTGATATGGGTCTTTTGGCGAGTGTCTACGACATTGCGTTATCTGTTTTCGGCTTCAATTCCATTTTTTTTTTAATCTTTGGGATCAATTGTTTTTGTTTGACGTGACTTTTTGACAAATAAATGTTTTTTTTCTTTCTAATCGGGTGTTGCTAAATTAAAATTTAACCCTTGGTAACATTGGTTACCTGACTATCAATGACAACCAGGATGGCTTAGCGTGATTTCCGAGGTGCGGAGGGAAGTCACTATAAACTAGATTATCACCCATCTAAAGATCAATGGTGGCAAGGGTGGTTTAACGTTAAAGATCGACCGGCTGATTATATTGAACTAGCTTTTCCCAGCGGCTTTACTCGCCCCCCCCCCCTTTTTATTGCCTTTATCACTTAAGACCAAAGCAGCTTTCAACTGGTGAAAGAATTTTTGAAATCGGACCAGTAGTTTTTGAGCCTATTCACAAAAAAACAAAGTTTTCCTCTTTATAATATTAGTATAAATAAGTATAGACTTCTTTCTTTCATAGTCATCATTAAAACATTTCCAGACTACAAAACGTATACATATATAAAAAATCAAGAGATGTATAAAAACATAAATAAGAAATAGTCTATTTCCAAATCTTAAATAAGACCTAGACGCATAAAAACTCCATTGATATTCAAAATTGAATACCCGTTTTCAGGTTAAATGTCTAAGTTGCCAGAACCTTTTTTTGTGAATCTGTATTATATAGATCTTAACCCTCTTTTACGCATTACAATGGAAAAGAATGGATGTGTCTAGATGGATGGTAACCGGCATAACACGTATGACAGGTTAAACTGGGGACAGATCTCGGGAAATTATTATTTTTCGTTATCTTGGCTTATAACAGTCTCAAGGTCCCATTTAACAACCATGGGGTATCGTATTACCCAGTTAATGGGTTATGGAGGTCCGATAGGCAGTTGCTCTATTTAAAGTACTGATATGAAGCTGCATCTAATTGGGAAAAGGCTAGGAAGATGATGAGTCTATCAGACTCTTACTGACTAAAAAGCCAGCTAGTTCGTGATAGAGAAGTCTTTTTCACTTATTGTCAATCATCTCGGCTCATTTGATGAAAAAAAAAGAAAATGTCCCTAGTTTACCCAGTCAGTCTGTACATTTGACGTGACAATGACTTATTTCTGTGGCGTCGGCGTTTTTTAGACGTTTATAGATGGATTCCTAAAACTCTTTTGGTTGTAGATGTCAGATCTTTTTAGGGCTAGACTCAATACATGTCGGGTAGGCTGATGTGTTGTTGATATTCTGTGTAGGTTTCTTTTCCATGGATGTGTGGACGTATGAGTATGAGTATTTAGATTATTCCTTTTTATTCCTCTGACATGATATAAAGGGTGACTGGTAATTAGTGTACGATACTTAAACACGTGATTGTGCTCATGATAACAAACAATTTTTAGTATGGGAGCAAAGCCGAAATCGTAAAAAAATATCAGCTGTTCAGTACATTAAGCAAACATAAATGTACTGAACACCCGTTTTTTTTGAGTTTTCAGGTTTGTTTCCATAGTAAAAGTTGTTTGTTATCATGAGCACAATCACGTGTTTAAGTATCGTACACTAATTACCAGTCACCCTAAACATATATACCGTTTTCTTCACAATCTTTTCCTTTAACGATGTCAGTGATGTCTCTTTTTTTACTGGCAGTGACTCGTCAAATGAGCACCCAGGACAGGACAAGAGGGACTGTAAGACTTGTACTTACAAAAATTCAGGGTATCCTTCAAAAGCTCTCTACGTTCTGGCGCCACGGTAACCCGATAAATTTCCGCGACCCCGGCAGGCTTTATATCAGTGATGTCTATAGGCGCTCTCTCACCGCGAGCATTCAGATAAAGATTTGAACATTTCTTCAGTGACGGAAGACAATCGAGCATCACAATGCGCACCTTGTATCAAATCTGAATTAAATGTAGGCGAATGCTCGTCAGTCAGGGAGGTAGTATTGTAATGTAATGCTCAAAGACGAATCGATGAGGGAGGTTCTTAATGTAACGTTACATATATATTGAAACATTTCATCAGTGACGGAAGGCAATCGAGCATCACAATGCGCACCTTGTATCAAACCTGCACTAAATGTAGGCGAATGCTTGCTAGTCAGGGAGGTAGTATTGTAATGTAATACTTAAAGTCGAATCTATAATGTTACACGCGAATGCTTCCGATAAGTGAACGCCTTTATTAAGTTTAGAAACTACATAATATATCATAATTAAAAATACTTGTAAAACCAAACCAAGTATTACTTTGAAGTAGTGTAATTTTTTTTATTCATCATTACTCAATTAAAAAATACAGTCAACAAATAACAGTATTTAATTTGTTTTAAACTTTTTATTTTTTTCTTGCTTCCTTCCAACATAACTTATACCTTCCGTCACACTTACCTGCACTTTTGACGGCACGGGGCAGCCGTGTGCACTAATTTGTAATTACTGCCGTCGGGGACGCAATGAGTACCAGTTTTAGCAAGCCAGCGGTTTGTTTAGGCTTGTTTTACACTCACGATTAATTACAGAGAAAAAAATGTTGCGTCAGCTGTTTGTAGACCCTTGTGAGGCGATTTACACACGATAGCACAGCAAATAGTATGTGTAGATATCTTTTTAATCTTGTTTAATACAAAACTAACTGGCTGAATGACTGAAGCATCAAAGCACAGTGTAGTGTGACGTTAAGAACAATCTATTTCGTTGTAATCCATTTACCTAGTAGTTTTTCAGTGAAAGAGTCACATACATAATTCATCATGGATTGATGAATATTTGTTTCTTGTACTTTCGCATTTATAACAATAGTAAATAAAAGATAAACCATGTATAATTTTTCACCAATAAAAATCCAAAGTGCAAATCGTTCAATAAAATTCTACCAACATTTGATTCTCTCCCAGTATTTATAGTAACACAAACAGCATCGCATCGCACACAGAATATCAAAGGCTATTACTGAATGTGCGTGAACAATAAAATTTTACGGATATGGAGCGGTAATGCCCGATATTATGAAGTGGAACGTTACTGGCCTGTATTTCCCTACTAATGTTTCGAATGTCTTGTTTGTTTTTTCGTATTCGTTCGAACATATGCGCTCCTGGTACTATTGTGTAGAGTTGGGAGTGTTTATTGAAATATTTAACAGGGTAGTGGAACAATATTATCGAGTCACATTGACCTTTCATCATCATCATCAGCTGGAACATGTCCACTGCTGAAAAAAGAAATGATGGCATCAACATGCCACGCATATTATGGATACAAAGTCGGAAAACTCCACACAGCATAATTTATAATTTTCCACATAAGGTACAAATATCACACCACTAATGGTACCAACAAATACCAAGGTACAAATCTCTAAGCATGAAACCCGTGTTTTCGGTCTTAGTTGCGGGCGTTTTGACAACGAGCTTGAACTAGAATGAATGATATTACTATTTGACAGACAGCTCCTTATAGTCCGCGCCTCCACTCATGATCCGTGGATAATTCGTGATACTACATTTTTTCAATGTAATTTGTAGTAATGACATAGAACACTAGTGCCTCTTCAAAAATACTTCAGTAGTGGCTGTACTATACGTCTACAAATTTGATTTTGACGTTGGTAATCCATCCATACATATCCGTACTCGTGTCTTCATTCACGGACTTATAAAGTGGACTCCAAGGTGCAAATACCATACGATTTATGGTAAAATTTACCACTATGACATAAGGTGCAAATCCCACACTACATATGGCACAAATACCACACGATATTTAAATCTTTTTGGCACAGGTAAACCCGAAGCAGGTAACGAGTATTAAAGGCAATAACACAAATAGACAGATCAATATGCTGCAAATTGGGCTGTTTCGTTCAAGTGGATGGAGCTGTTATTATTGATGGAAAAGGATGCTGTTTCAAGGGATTTTTGGCAACTGTTTTTCCTCTTGACTCTATTTACCGATGAGTGAAACAAGTACGGGGATCAGACCTATAAACTTTGTCGTTCGACAAAGATTGTCATTCATAAATTGTTCTTCGACAAAGTTTGTCATTTGATAAAAAATGTCATTCGACAAAGCTTGTCATTCGGCAAAGTTTATAAGTTTGACATTCGACAAAGTTTGTCATTCGGCAAAGTTTATAAGTTTGACATTCGACAAAGTTTGTCATTCGGCAAAGTTTGTCATTCGGCAAAGTTTATGTACAGTGGAGCAAAAGTTGTCAATCGACAAAGTTTGTCATTCGGCAAAGTTTGTCATTCGGCAAAGTTTATGTACAGTGGAGCAAAACAACTCAGCCTATCGAAGTCCACTGCTGGGTATGTAACGCTACCCCACATTACCTTGTCCTATGCCTTCCGCATCCAGTCTATCCCAACTTTCTAAAGTCATCGTTCCAATGGTGAATCGACAGGAATTAAAACAAAATTACAAGGAACAGTTGATCAGATTAGGAGATATGACTAAATAAATCGATAATTAATTGGAGGAGCCTGGGGCTAATCCTTATTTAATTCACCTTGTCTAGGACTAGGCGTTTTGACGGTGTTGTAGACGGGTAACTATCACAAGCTGAGTTTTCTGGGAGCGATGTGAAGTTTCGAAAGATGTTATTGTGACGCATGCTATTTCGAAAAAAAATAAGTGTGGTACGCCAGTTCGAAAACACATAAAGCCGAAAACCGCTACATCGAATGAAGTTGTCGCGAACACGCTGATTCGAAAAACTGTTTAAATAGTACGATAATAAAAATGTCATGGTTTCGAAATACACTGTTGCGAATGACATATTCCAATATTTGAATTTGTCTGGGGATCGAACGTGACCCATGCACAGAAAAGCTTACCTGCTTAAGCTCACTGTCATTTGTAGATATTTAACAGTCGGTCGTTGAAATTCTCTATCCCTACTGCACCAAATGCGCCTGTCTGGGAACTCAATGATGACTTAATCCATTCGTGCCGCCTGATGAAGATCTCTCTCCTGGAAATGGGCTGTCTTGGCTGACCTGGTTTATAAACAGACTTGGTACCCAGGTTGGCCGAAGCAAAGAAAATCTGCTCAGGTGGAAATTCATTGGTAACTTTGCTCTGGAGTGTAAGTATGGTGATGCTCCACAAACGATGATGCACTTAATATCTTGCCCGACCTGCCCTGCCGACTTTTCGTTATAGTTGATGAATGCTTAATTAGTGTCTACATTCATCATCATCATCAGCCTATAATGTCCCCACTGCTGGGACACAGGCCACCTCTCTGTAAGAGGGAGTGGGCCATAATCCACCACGCGGGTCCAGTGCGGATTGGTGGATGTCACATGTCTTCGAATTTTTGGTTCTAAGACATGCCGGTTTCCTCACGATGTTTTCCTTCACCGTTTTGAGAGCAGTGGTGACGAAATAAATTACACAAAGTAATGCGCCTGGCGGTGTTCGAACCACTGGTCCACCACTGCTCTCTACATTGTACATATATACATACGTACATACTGTGTCTCGAGACGGTAAGAAGAAGAAGAAGAAAAACCTACACCACGTAAGTCGGGGCCGTAACCTACCGTTACCGTATGGCCGGTTACCGTAACCCACCCTACCAATATTCTCCATACTCTAATATTACAGCAATGGTTTTCGGGGTTTCAAACTCTCTAATCCAACGTCCTAATCGGCTTTACCGTGTTTACTGCAATTCCATAAATTGTAAATATACACGTTACTCGTATCTTTTTGGGTAACTCGTATATTTTTATTTTACTACCATTTTTTCGGTCGAAATTCAAATATGCGTACAGTAAAACCCGATGAAGCGTATTAAAGAATACCTAGACGATATGGAGGCTTGAATTTTTATGACTTTTTGTATCGTTCAATGAAACGTTTACATTAAGGGGTTTACAAAAACTTACTTAAGTTGAAATTGAAACTCATATAAATGGCTTCTAAACTGAATTTATAAGTTTTATTATTATTTTTATATTAAGTAAGCAAGTGGGAGGAACCCGTCAGGGAATCGATCCAATGTCGTGGATTTAATGATGAATTCTAATATAAATTCGACATTTTATAATTATAATATTGAATTTGTAATATCAATAAAATATTCAGGATTTCTTTATGAAAACTTGCATTGACCCCTAAAATGACGCACGTGCGTAAGTCAAGACGTTGAGACTCCGAAATTGTATGTAGCAAAATTATTTCAATTTAATGTTCTTTTTTTAGAATTCATTTTCTTTATAGGCTGTACAATTGTGCATGACTTCTGTAACTCCGAATTGAAGAAAATTAAATTTAATTAAAACGAAATTGAAAAAAATAAACCTAAATAAAATACGATGTTTCTTTTGAATATAAAACGTATTTCAAGATTAATTCTACATCGAATGAAACTCAAATTTCACAAATGAGTGAAATTTCTTTTGCTATTTCAAAATAACAGTACTTTACGAAAGTGCTTGCCGAGTTTTGTCTGTGGATGGGTGACCATCTGTCATAGCGAGTTTCATCGGTGGCTCGGAAAGAAGGTAAACCTGTTGGTCCCGGCTGTCATTTGTAGATCTTTGACAGTCGTTACTGTTAGTCAGAAGCTCGTAAGTCTGAAACCCAGTCTTACCATGGGGTATCGTATTTCCCAGTTACTGGGTTGTGGAGGTCTGATAGGCAGTCGCTCCATGTAAATATGCTGATATTCAGCTGAATTTGGTTCGACTGGAAGCCGACTCCAATATACCTATAGTTGGGAAAGGGCTAGGCAGATAAAATGAAATGAAGTGTATTTCTACATATCATTAAAAGTACATTAATATAATATTATGATATATGTAGAAAGTGAAGTTAGAGTCTCTAGAGTTAGGTCGTGTAGATTCAGAAGCTTGGTTCTACATGAGATCTGATATCTTTTTCACAAGGCAAACCTTATGAGGTCGTCTTGGTAACGTTTTACATGAAATGATTTGGTGGGTCAATCTGGCTGATTTTGAAAGGAGTTTCTCCATCAGACAGCTGCTGTTTAAAGTCAAATCGTTTATTTCAATTAGGCCAAAGAAGATGCACTTTTGAACGAATATTAAAATTAAAGTAAATGGAATGGAATGGGATTGATTCTACACCCATTCGCAAGGGTAGGTTTGTATGGAGAAGAATGGGCAAGAAACTACGTAATCCATAATGTTATAAGCCTTAATATACCATTCCACTATTAACATTTATCTATAATATTTATGTATTTAGAAATATATAAGTATGTTTATCAGTTGTTAAAGTACCCTTAACACAAGTTCTGCTTAGCTTGGGACTAGATGGCGTTGTGTGATAGTTGTGGAATATAATTATTATTCCTTACACGGGCGTATTTTGTGTTGTTATTATTTATGTATGTTTGTTATGTGCAAGAATACAAAAGCAAATAACCCTCCTTCTGGCGCAGTCGGGTAAAAGATATAAATGAAGTTCAAATAGTACTCGTAATTTCGACATCTGAATTTAATACTCTATTTAAGTGAAAATCCACTAAAACTTTGTTGTGGTGAATTTGCAGCTTCTTAATTATTTTCAAATGCAAAGTTTCACACTTTCCAGACGAAATAGTTGGGAATTAAAGCTTGTTTTAATGAAGTGCTGAGCTGTTTAAATTACTTGAGACACCTTTGTTTTATGATGTGGTGTTTTTGTGGAGCAAAAGGATTTTTTTTTTTGTGGTACAATCATTAAAATGAGTCCTCCCGGGTGGGAAGGACTGTCAGACTTGTACTGACTGAAATCCACGGTGTCCTTCAATAGTCCTTTATGTAATGATATAAGTCCCGTGACCCCGGCAGGCTTTGGCCTCTAGAGGGGGGCTCCGTCATCATGCTGACGCTCTTTGAGGCGCGCGTGGTGGAACACAACGTGCCGTTGACCCGGGCATGGGCCATGGTCGGACAGCGAGTTGCCCTTTACTCGTCGCCTGCATACCCGGGGACTGCCAGACTTAACTCACAACTACTCTCATATAAAATTAATTTTTTTCTTCGCCGTAGTCGGGCAAAGAATTAACTGCTTATAAAATAAATGTCAACGACGTAAAATTGTCAATAAAAGCAAAACAATTCTAACCTTAAAATAAACAACACGTGTCTAAACAGCAAGACTTACTACTACAGTCTCGACGCGAAGCAAGACAGTGCCAAGCCGCTTGATAGATAAAAACCGGGTCGGTTCCGACAACGGCCGGCGTGCAGTACCAACATAATATACGTGGATTGGATTCTTTTTACTGTGTACTGCCCGGAAAGTGGACACGGAAATGCTGTCCAAGAGTTTTGCGGTAGCTAAATTGTATTGCATTGAATATTATATTTGTATTGTTGCTTTGGTGTCATTTTTGGGTTGTGTTTATTCTGAGTTTGTTTTCGTTTATTTCTTTCTTTTGATTTTAACAGGTTTATCAATACTTTACGGAGATATTATTTTTACTATTTTTTTTCAGAAGTCTCTTTTTTTGAGAACTCTTTATCAAACACTCTGCGAATGGCAGTTATTTTAGTTTTTGACCGACGTCAAAAAAGGAGGATATTCTCAATTCGGTCGGTATTTTTTTTAAACGGCCGAGTTAGAATAATATTTTTAGGAGCAATGGTGGCCCAGTGGTATCGGCCCCCACTTACAAGACTTCGTAGGTTCCAACCCAGCCAGGCGCATTACTTTGTGTAATTTATTTCATCACCACTGCTCTCAAAACGGTGAAGAAAAACATTGTGAGGAAACCGGCATGTTCTAGAATGAAAAGTTCAAAGACAAAATGACATCCACCAACACGTATTGGGCCCGCGTGGTGGATTATGCCCACTCTCTCTCACAGAGAGGTGGCCTATGTACCAGCAATGGGAACATTTTTAGGCTGATGATGAATGTATTTGCATCCAAAAATAAATGTTATTGCAAATGCAAACGTTGAAGATACCGAAAAGCTGTTTATTTATTAATAATACAAAAGGATATAAATAAGAACCTATATATTACCAATTGGTAAAAAGTTTTGGATCAAAACTTTCTTCGTGATGTCCCGATCATGATCATGTTTTTTTTTTACTCGTAACTCAAAAATTTGCCCTGAATTTTTGCACGTGTTTTTCTGTTTATTTGAAAGCATTATTCATTATTATTATAGAGACTATTATATTAATTATTTTAGACACAAAATTGGACATTTTGTAGTAATCACGTATCGCCTTCAGTTTTGAAGATTTTTTTGTTTGACAATCAAACAAAAAAAAATCTTCAAAACTGAAGGCGATACGTGATTACTACAAAATGTCCAATTTCAAGTTCCAAACGTTGAAGATACCGAAAAGCTGTTTATTTATTAATAATACAAAAGGATATAAATAAGAACCTATATATTACCAATTGGTAAAAAGTTTTGGATCAAAACTTTCTTCGTGATGTCCCGATCATGATCATGTTTTTCTTTTACTCGTAACTCAAAAATTTGCCCTGAATTTTCGCACGTGTTTTTCTGTTTATTTGAAAGCATTATTCATAATTATTATAGAGACTATTATATTAATTATTTTAGACACAAAATTGGACATTTTGTAGTAATCACGTATCGCCTTCAGTTTTGAAGATTTTTTTTGTTTGACAATCAAACAAAAAAAAATCTTCAAAACTGAAGGCGATACGTGATTACTACAAAATGTCCAATTTCAAGTTCCAAACGTTGAAGATACCGAAAAGCTGTTTATTTATTAATAATACAAAAGGATATAAATAAGAACCTATATATTACCAATTGGTAAAAAGTTTTGGATCAAAACTTTCTTCGTGATGTCCCGATCATGATCATGTTTTTCTTTTACTCGTAACTCAAAAATTTGCCCTGAATTTTCGCACGTGTTTTTCTGTTTATTTGAAAGCATTATTCATAATTATTATAGAGACTATTATATTAATTATTTTAGACACAAAATTGGACATTTTGTAGTAATCATGTATCGCCTTAAGTTTTGAAGATTTTTTTGTTTGACAATCAAACAAAAAATCTTCAAAACTTAAGGCGATACGTGATTACTACAAAAGGTCCAGTGTAAGTAAGTTAGTATACGGAGCAAAAGGGGGCAATTTACGAAGCAAATTGGAAGGTAGCCAACATAACAAGGGCTGTAGCATTCGTTCTAATACTACCAATTGTCTTCGTGTTCCAGTAATTTGTTCCAATGCGAGGTATTTTGCTGAGATGAAAATGGAATTGGTTATTTGAGGTTGGTAGGCACTTGAAATAATTTTGTGGTGGTTTTGGCGACTTCAGTATTTGAAGAGAGAAGAAGAAAACTATTGAATAATTTGTGATGAAAGAAAATGATTGATAAGGCTGTACACGAGAAACTATTATAATATTACTAGAATTTATAATATAAATGCGAAATAATTTATTGAAAGTGGATGTGCCGTTTTCATTATAAACGGACTTAGCAGATGTGGATTAATTTTAGTGCAGAATTAGATTGGACTCGTATCCAATCTAATTCTGCTTTAAGATGACTGTGTTAAACGTGTGTTATAATTCGTAAATGAAATGAAATTATATTTCTAAAACAATAGTGTAGATAAATAATAATATTAAAGAAATTACTTATTGAGTTCACTAGAGTAATCATTTAAGACCCCCATTGCACAGATATACTTGTAGTTTTTGCTGTTATTGAATAAAGTACTTTATCAGTATTGCCGTAAAGTATAAAATTGATTCTCTCTTGAAACACTGTTTTATTCAGGAAAAAAGTGCTCGAAGATTTATGAAAACTGACCCTTACAAACACAAAGGAAAATAAAAACATACAATAACCTCTCAGAATATCAAAAGAGTATTGATAAAACTGAGTTGTATGCAAAATAAGATACATATATATACATAGTTATATATTAAGGCGACGCGACGCAGTGAATGTTCTAACATAAATATTTATTGAGGTCCTTTAACATAGTGGCCGGTACCGCCGACAGTGCCTTAAGAGGGAACCATCATTTTTGTCCAAAAGGGGATATTTTTGGCTTTTTCTGAAGGAAAGGTGAGTCTGTCAATATTTGTGAGATACGTAATAACGCGAACCAATAAACTGATGAAGACTGTAGGAATATCCTACTAATAATATTATAAATGCGAAAGTTTGTGAGGATGTAAATATATGTGTGTATGTAGGTATGTTTGTTACTCCTTCACGCAAAACCCACTGAATGGATTTGGCTAAAAGTTACACAGATAGTTCATAACCTGGATGAACAGATAGGATAGTTTTTATCCCGATTTTATGTTCACGTTGGATATTATTCGAGTTGTAGCGGTTGAAGCCGCTGGCAATAGCTAGTAATACATAAATAAGATATTTTTTAAAATTCAAAATGTGATTCCTCTTGGCTCCAGTAAAGCTCAGAAGCAAAAATGAGACCTTAAACGGAGTGAGCTCTCTAGGTGGAATTGAAACTCCGGCGCAGTTTAGAAACGGAGTTACAACTGTTTTGCACCGACAGAATTGTAGTAGTGAGCCAAACGGTCCTGGTGACACCTGCCAACGCAATTGGGATCGCTCAGCAGTCACCACAGGCTTATAAATAGCAAGTGAAGCCTTTGGCCAAGATGGACTTGATCCCACTCACCTCAAAAGTCCCTCGATCCTGTCTTTTCGTGAAGAACTTCACATAGTAATCCACATTATTCTAAATTCAAAACAAATAAAAGTACGAGGTAACCTATTTAACTAACCTTATACTACGAACCATTTATTGAAAAAGATCAAATATTTCATACGAAAATTAGGAAAACTGCCAACAGTTATAGAAACAAAACAACTATTTATAACCAACAAATGCAGTTTCAAATACTCGCTTCACTGCTCAAAACCGCGATTACACTGCACTAAAACCGAGATACGAATTCGGGAATGTCCACAAGTGCTTTAGCAGCATGTATATGCGAGGTTCTGCCTATATCGCTTGGGAGGCATAAAACGGAATCGGCTCAATTGGCTATGCCTGCCTGCGTATAACTCCGTAGTTTTCTGATCACATACTTTCAACCAATATTCTTTTGTTCATTGTGCTAAAGGACTTATGTCGTTTGCGTGAGTTTGGTTTTAAAATTTTCTTGGGATTGTCGCATGAATGTTTAAATGTTAATCGGCACGTTTCATTGCTATCGAATATGGTTATTACTTTTTGGTTTATAAGGATACTAGCTGTTGCCAGCGGCTTTACCCGCTACAACTCGAAAATTAACCCACGGGAACAAAAAAATGGGATACAAACTATCCTATGTGTTAATCCAGGTTATAAGCTATCTGTGTTACCAAATTTTAGCTAAATCCGTTCGGTTTTTTTTGCGTAAAAGAGTAACAGTAAAGAGTAACCTACACATATTATATACTAAACAAATTTTCATGTTTACAATATTAGTAAAATTATAGGTTGAATATTTACGTTTATGTTTGCTTAAAACGATAAATAACGAATAAGTCGAAATATTCATAAAAATGTTGCAGACATTTTACGATTTTCTAAAAAATTAATTCATCATATCCAAGCCTAACATTTTACTGTCATATTAGAGTAGGGATAAAGTGAAAAAATATCTGTAATATATTCAGTCCTTATATCCGAGGTCGAGGTTAAACACGGAGTATGAATTAATGGAGTACATTATCTACTCGTGTGGGTGACGCCGTTAATCTTGTGACGTTTAGGTTTTCACAAGGCTGACCTGTGGAAATCTCTGCAAAATTTAAGAAGGAAAGTTTCTAACGATTCGGTAAAGTTGAGGAGATAATAATTCCTCATAATTTTATGTGACCTATTTTAAGAAGTTGACGATCGTTTCAATATAGTAATGAGTAGAGCAACTTAAAAATCCAATATTTCACAATTACTTTATCGAACCCAACATTGTTTGCATATTTGATTTGATAAAATTTCTTGAGCCAATGTTTAAAATGTAGGTAGATGTCATTAAAACAAAAAGTCCTGTATCATGGGTGGCGATACATTTAAATTCACACACACAAACAGCCAGACGCAATAATACCCGACCTTAATTCTATAGAAATATTGTTCCGTGTGAAAATGCGTACACAAGCCACTCGACCACTGCGTCAACCATTCCCCTTAGCACTCCATTCAAACCTACTCCACGACCAAAAAGTATGAAACATGTAGGCGAGCGTAAAGAACGTCGGAATGTCCTATTTATAGTACTGACCGCAATTTACGGAATATTAGGTACTAGGTTTGTAGCAAGACTTATGTGGGTGTTTGACTAATTTACAAGGTTTGCCGCCAAAGGCTGGTAGCCGAGATTAGGTTACGGCCTCTCCTTGGAGGCTCGTAAAAAGCCACGCGAAGATAAAAGACCTTCAGATTTTTTTACTGAATCCAAAAGTAGTTTGTTCTTTATCCAATTTTTGAGGTGGGCTTTTTGTTTCTATAAATGATATTTCAATTTCATTTTTTTTTAACTTCCGACTCGGAAACTGGAGAAATGACTCGGAAAAGTAGTTCTTCCTACCTAGGGCGGGACGTGGGGTACTGTCAGACTTGTAAAAATAAAATCCACGGTGATCCTTCAATGACCTTTTACGTCCTTTTTATGAATCCTCCCACCTCTTACTGTCAGACTTGTACTGACTAAAATCCACGGTGTCCTTCATTAGCCCTTCTTACGTTCCAGGCTCACGGCAATGGAATTAGTCCCGCGACCCCGGCAAGCTTTGGCCCTCTGAAGTGAAAATGAAGTGAAGTGGAAATCTAATACACAGGAACACAGGTTATTCATAGTATTAACCCTGGCTATGTTTAGCGGTAAAACTTTAGGTGCTTATAACATCGGAACTTTAAACTATGCATGCAGTAACTTTGGTCCAGGATTTAAATTCCCGACCATGTAAACGGCCTATGCGGTGGGCAGAGAGCCAAATATTTGAAATAATACCCCGAATATAAAACTGTTGGTATGTTCTGATGTAGTTTTGTAGGGTTCAACAAGCTCGTGGGACAATTAAAATTTTATCTTACTACAAGCGAAGCTGCGGATATGAGCTAATAAATAATTGATAAAATTTATTAGATAATTATTATCTAAGAAAAATACGAACATCATAAAAAATCGTCAATTCAAAAAACGCAAACGACGTTGCCCCAGTGTTGTCACTGATTTTTCTGTATCAGCGTGATATCTGATGTTAACACTGACGCTTATGCTGACACTAATGCTGACGTTAATGCTGACGCTAATGCTGACGCTAATGCTGACGCTAATGCTGACGCTAATGCTGACGCTAATGCTGACGCTAATGCTGACGCTAATGCTGACGCTAATGCTGACGCTAATGCTGACGCTAACGCTGACGCTAATGCTGACGCCAATGTTGATAATATCGCTCAAACTGATGCCAATGATGTCAATCAGTGTTTAAGTCCTTAAAAATTTTAACCTTACCCAGTCTTTACATACTTGAAGTAGCCATATTTGTTAAAACAAACAAGAATCTATTTACGTCAATGGTTGATATAAGACAACGTACAGGACCAATACGATCCCAATATAAAAATTTATTATATACAGGTGGGCATAAAACAGCCCTATTAAAAATAATATTTTGTCCATGGGTCCTATCGTATATAATAAACTACCTCAAAATATTAAAGACGGGTAGGTCTTTAATATTTTGAGGTAGTTTATTATATACGATAGGACCCATGGACAAAATATTATTTATATAAATATTATATATAAAAATGTTTAAAAAACAGTTAACTAAACTGTTAATTCAGAAATGTTATTATACTATAAAAGATTTCTTAAATGATAAATTAATTTAAAATGTATCAGATTTCTAGATAATAATTGTTATCATTGTTCAAATTTTCTTAATTTAGTTTGTTTAATAATATTGTTAATAGCATGATAATTGTTATTGAAAATTTAAATTTATTATGTTTGGATCTCTACTGTAATTTAGTTTGAATGGAATTTATTAATTTTATAATAGTGTGACTGCACTTATATTTCAATATCTGTTCTCTGAACACGATTGTTTGCATGCCGCAAGGTAAAATGTAACGGAACTATTTTATATTACATTTAACACCTTATTTGTATACCTACATTTTTAGCAAATAAATGATTTCTATTTCTATTTCTAAAAAAAAAAAAATGCTGATTCTGACGCCAAAACTGATGCCAATGCAAATTATGTTTTTATTTTCATTCGATATTCGCTACGCGACTATACTATTTTATTTTTTTACTACTACTACGCTATTTTTTTATCCAATTTGTGGATGCTGATATTCGCAACAATGCTGTTTCATACAGTCATGTCAGCCACGCTACCCAAATCACATTCACCAATAGAATCATAGTCAACCCCAAGTCTTAACACTAAACTTAGGCCTGACAAAGCATCGAAGATACATAGTAGCGGTAATGACACCAATTCCCTTGATGGCTCCGTTAATGGTTGAACTGCGTTCACGACGGTTAACCAGCGATGGATTGGCGAAAACTTTGACCAAGTTTGTAACCGTGATATAATAAATGTTGGTACTTGGTCTGTCGTGATGTTACGGATGTTAACAGTTATTCAATTTCTTGTTAACTTTTTAGGTTTATCTTGGACGTTACTGACATCGATAAGGGCAAAACTTCTTTTTATTTTGGTAAAAATATCAAATGAGTCTCCTCTCGCCCTAGATGGAAGTGGAACTGAGTGGGACTGTTGACTGACACAGAGAGGAGGCCTGTCCCAGCAGTGGGAATTTTTACAGGATGATGATGATGAAACGGTCAAATCATGGTGTGTCTAATCAAATGAATGCAAATACCTTTGAATTTAAGAGTCCTATAGATGTGTAAATGACTTTATTGCAAATTAAATTATGATGCTAAAATAAGATATTTTTTAAAAATAATACACAAAAATAGCCAAAAAAACGATACACATCAATTGCTGATATTTTTATCAAAGACGAAACGGAGATAATTCAAAAACAAATTGAACCTTAAAGTACCAAATACCGTCCTCCTTTTTAAAGCCAATAAAATACACCTGCAGATAAAACACATAACATCACTTAAGTTCAGAATGCGATAACAAAAGGAAAACTTCAATAAAATATAAGTTTGAAAAGCATTAGACATTAAATTCCATGTCTGGATGACCTAGCAATCGATTTTCAGCGTCGTTACACGTTTGTTGCAGTTAGATAAGATAAATAGTATATCTGGATCATTGTCTAGATACTAGGGAATGCAATCTCGAGCCGAGATTTGCAATTCGAGATCTCGGCTACTCGAGAAAAAAAATGTAAAGAAGACTACATTTCCAATCACGATATCGCTATTAATAGCCGAAGTCGCAATAGGATATCCCGGCCTATAAATCTGATGCACTCAATAAAAACGAATCGAGATTTGAATAGGTACAGTCACGTGCAAAAACAACATGTAAACACTTAATAAAATTCAAACGCAATTTACTCGTAAAATACTAGTTCTCACTTTGAAATAAGATCTATTTTGTTATGGTATGGCTTCTAAAATATATATCTTATGAAAAAGCAAAAGTTTAATCAATACAGTAGCAGAACATCGCTTTTGAATACTGCCTAGTGTATACATACTATTGCTCGTGACTGTACACATATTCGAGATATTATTATGTCCAACAAAAAAACCCTTAGTCTCCATTTATAAATCAATACTACATATAACACTAGTCAGGATATAGATGTAGACAAGTTATTTGACTATCAATTTACAGAATAAAAAAATCGAGAATTCGTAAGATCGAGATTGGTATCCCGTAGAGATTGATAACTCGTAGTATATTTCGAGGCTAGTTCAATTTAGATAATATGACGGGTCCCCCTTAGAGGACCACAGCCTGCTGGGGCCGCGGGACTAACGGTAACGAGCTACCGTGACTCCGGAATGTAAAAGGCTATTGAAGGACACCGTGGATTTTAGTCAACACAAGTCTGACAGTCCATCCCGCCCTGCTCTGGGTAGAAGGACTCATTCAAGAATTTTACCAAGTTAAAAAAAGGTCGTTTTAGATTGCCATCGAAACTCATAATACCCAAAGGCTTAGAGGCAAAACTCTCTAAAGCACACCCATATTACAGTGGCAATTAGAACAATCTAAACTAATAACACACCAAGGACCAATTCTAGTCATTTATCGCAACGACCTAAATCACAAACTGTCAGTAACACATGCATAGCACATAAAATTTCTAAGCACGTCCGAATCAGGGGCAGTTACGCAATGTAATCGAAGCAAATGTACCAGTTTGGAGTCTACGAGCCATGTAGGGAGGCCATCTATTACTTTTTGTTGAATTTTTAACGCCAGGATAACTGGCTTTTGGGAAGTAAGTTTTTTTTATAATGTACTAGCTGACCCGGAAAACTTCGTACCGCCACTGAATCAATTTTTTTATCATATTTACTCTTATACCTAAAAATAATTCAAAACCAACATTAGCCATATGAGAGCAGTGGTGTCCCAGTGGTATCGGTCCCGACGTACGAGTTGTAGGTCGTGGATTCGAACCCCGCCAGACGCATTACTTTGTGTAATTTATTTCATCACCACTGCTCTCAAAACGGTGAAGGAAAACATCGTGAGGAAACCGGCAGGTCCTAGAACCAAAAATTCGAAGACATGTGACATCTGCCAACTCGCACTGGGCCCGCGTGGTGGGTTATGGCCTACTCCCTCTCACAGAGAGGGGGTCTGTGTCCCAGCAGTGGGAACATTATAGGCTGATGCTCAGATAAAAGAAATAGGCAGATAGATAGCTCAGAACACGCAAGTGTCTCCATCAAAGTTAATACAAAATCAAATAAAATTACATTCCATAATGTTTTCTTTGCTTTTGAGAACAACTTTTACGATGGTATGGCATATTTTGGCAAAAAACAACAACGACGCGCAGCTTGGTACGACGCGTAGCTTGGTACTGTCGCGACTTTGTATTGGATTTTGATTTTGTATTAACTTTGGTGGACCCGCTCGCGTGTTCTGAGCGCTCTATCTGCCTATTTCTTTGATCTGAGGGCTGATGAATGAATGAAAAAAATAGCCAAATCGGTCCAGCCGTTCTGAGACAAACGAGCAGCAATTGATTTTTATGCCGATATGCGATAGGCGCTGTAACTGAGTGTAACAGAGACACCGCTGTGCTGGCTGTCGTGGATTTGAGTCCCGGATGGACTCAATAATGTATGATCTACAAGTAATTGTTCCGAATCTGAGTATTAATGTACTAGTTTGAAGTCTTAAAATCGGTAAGCTATACATAAAAAAAAAAAAAATATAAAATTCATATACTAAACAAACACACGTGATCTGCATACCAAATACCTCTGAAATCCTTCACACAACATATGGTACCCGTAACTGAAAGTGGACCCATTTCACTGGGATCAAAGTCGCCCCAAGATGAAGGCTTTATTTGAGTAATGGTCCTGATCACAGCATTATACAGAACGCCATTCAAATCGTTGGGACATTTCACATGGGGAATTGACTCTTGAGTTACTTACATACATAATTTAGAGTGTATGAAGTGAGTAAGATTCGAAGGACCGTTGGAAAGCGTAGTAATTTGCTACGCGTGCTACGACAAGTAACGATTTGCTACACCAAGTATCGCTTTACTACGCCACGCTACGATTTTTGCTAAGCTGTGCTACACCGTGCTACGCATTTTGCTACGCCGTACCACGTGACACGCATTTTGCTACGCCTTGCTACGCATTTTGCTACGCCGATCTACACGTTGCTACGCCGTAGCTCGGGGCGTAGCAAGCGTGTGTTGGTGCAAAATTCCATCAAACATGAATCCGTAGGTACATAATTGGGCCTGTATTTCCCAAAGTTTAAGGCAGAGGTGTACCTAGTCGTATGATAAGCTTCAGAGAAAACTCAACCCTTTTGTTAAAGGGGCTGATATTTTTTTGAAGCTGACTGTACCACCACCCGTTTATTTTAAAGTCAAGTCAGTTAAATGGCGCGAGCATTTTGCCATCAATCAGGTACAAATCCGACTCCCTAGCTCCGACACAGACCTAGGAATTGAAACATAGTCCTCGAGCTCAAAAATAGCACTTCACCAACAAGGCCTACTGTCCACACAGTCGTCTTTCGTAGGATGCATGTAACTGTGCTTCATGCAATAGTCAATCACGCTACAAAAGGTCTCAGTTTTCTTTCAACAAGCATCAAGAATGGACGTCTTTTGCTTTTGAAATGCATGACGAACGCAACACGAGCGGCTGACGTGATGTTGCCGCTTCGTGGACACAGATTTTATTGTTTCTTAGCAAGATGCAATAATTCGTCTTGCAATCGTCAATTGACGAAAGCGTGCGTATGACGTGCAGTTACGTTGAAAATTGGCCTAAAACTTTCGTATTCATCACAGTAGTAAGATAAAAAGTAAAATATAATTCCTGATTGACTCTCCCG
Source organism: Agrotis segetum (assembly GCA_036375495.1). Classification (NCBI taxonomy): domain Eukaryota; kingdom Metazoa; phylum Arthropoda; class Insecta; order Lepidoptera; family Noctuidae; genus Agrotis; species Agrotis segetum. Next base: position 578,596 of record JAQSVV010000031.1, read on the forward strand.
GTTTTCACGCAAAACTCAACCCTATGCCTTTAGCAGAAAAGTCTCAAAATATTATGCGAACAGACTTACAAACTTTACCGATTTCCTTATAATCTTACTGAAACTTCCAGACTTTACTTCAGGAATCAATTCGTAACTAATCCCGGATTCCGTTCACGGATTTCCCGTTAACTTATCGCAACATATTCTGGAGTTCCGTATTTCGCATCCGTGTTTACGATGTTATTTCTTGACCTTTTCTAAATGATGTGAGTGATGATCTTTTGCATCATTTGGACTTGACTAGCTGTTGCTAGCGGGTTTACCCGCGTGATACCCGAAAATTGTTCCACGATATCCTCATTTTGGGACATACTCGTAGGTACGAAGATAAAGGGGGCTAAAATATGTAGGTGTACATATTTTAGCCCCCTTTATCTTATCGGCATATACATACCTCATCTGCGTATCATCATCATCATCATCAGCCTATAATGTTCTCACACACAATGTCCTGGGACACAGGCCTCCTCTCTGTGAGAGGGAGTTTGCCATAATCCACCATACGAGCTCAGTGCGAGTTGGTAGATGTCACATGTCTTCGAATTTTTAGTTCTAGGACATGCCGGTTTACTCACGATGGTTTCTTTCACCGTTTTGAGAGCAGTGGTGATGAAATAAATTACACAAAGTAGTGCGCCTGGCTGGGTTCGAATCCACGACCTACAACTCGTAAGTCGGGACCGATACCACTGGGCCACCACTGCTCACATCTGTGTATATGCCAATAAAATATCTGACGGCGTACCATCTTATAATAAAACGAAAGTAGTTCCTAGTGAGAAAAAGACAGAGTTATACAAATAGTCTAGCACCATCTCGTTCTTACAGTAGAACATTCTCGTTTTAAGACGTCATGGGTAGGCCACTCATGCACCGAATTTCATTCAAATATGTTTCAGACTTTTTGTATGAAATACTTACATACATCACTCTATCCACACATACTTTCGCATTTAAAAAGTGTTAAGATAATTTCGAAGCCATCAAACTAACAGAACGGCTGAGCGGATTATGATGAAGTACGGTACAGAGATAGATTGACAGAAAAAATATCTAGGTCTAGTTTAAAAAAATTATAGTCACATTTTCGTGGGATAAAAATCCAGTAGAAAACACGCAGGCAAAGCCGCTGGCAACGACTAGTAACAGTAAATGCGATAGCAAAGAAATATCACTATCACTATCACTATCACTACATAGTATAAAACAAAGTCGCTTTCTCTGTCCCTATGTCCCTATGTCCCTTTGTACGCTTAAATCTTTGAAACTACGCAACGGATTTTGATGCGGTTTTTTTTAATAGATAGAGTGATTCAAGAGGAAGGTTTATATGTATAACAACATCCATTAAATATTGGAGAAGTACTGTTATTTTTGAGGTTTCTAATGTGATGTCGTAAATAATTACATTTTTTCCGCTTACATTGCAAACGCAGGCTGAACCCTACGAGTTTTATCAAAATAATGTACTAAGTATTGTACACATTGAAAAGGTCTACAGAAAAGTCCGCGATGGTATATGTCTATCTCTTATGGATAACCCACAATAACTTTTTTTAGTCATTTACTTTTTACGACAAATAATGGCTAATTTTCGAAGCGGCTAATTTTAACCAATATAGCATTAATCCTTAACCAATTAAATACCTTGAATACATTGTTCATTTAATATAGATTTATATCACCCTTTACACCGTATGATTTAAGTGAATATTTTCGAAGATATTACAGATTTAAAAATTGCGGGACGTAGCGTTTGCGGCGATACCGGCCGGCCGCCCGGTGCGGCAAGAGCGACTTTGTTTTATACTATGTAGTGATTCTGTAATATGTTGTAAAAATAAAATAAATAGTTAAAAATGTAAAAGTAAATAAGTAAAAATGTAGTGTATGAATTTAGATATTCCAAAGATAGCAGGAAATCTTCATGGTATAGGGAAAGGGGGATTGTTTCACTCCAAATTTAACGCGTGCGGGCCACGGGCATTAATGAATAAATCAAAACTACTGGATCGATTTTAATCACATAGGCTATATAATTTATACCCATGCGAAGCCGGAGCGGGCCGCTATGTTTTTATTATACAACGTTCACAGTTTTTCTGTAGTGTATTTAATATCAGTATTGCACCCGTGCGAAGCCGGGGCGGGTCGCTAGTGTGAATAAATGGATGAACGTTTGTTACTCAACCATGCCAAAAAACCTGAACGAGTCTAGACGAAATATCGAACAGAGATAGCTTACCGTCAGGCAAACAAGTAAGATTCTCTTATCCAGAACTGCATTCATCTACTACGCAGGCAAAGCCTCTAGCAAACGCTAGTGACGTCATAAATCGTCGCACCGATGACGTCACTGCTACAAATCAACCATCGGTGACGTAACACTTGCGACCGGTTGAATTTATGATGTGTTTCCGCAACCATATGCGGGTACTTGAATATAAATAAGTCTGACTTGTGTTTTATTGGGGAGATACGTCTTGTGAGCCAGTTGAGATATATTTTTATGGGTATCGAAGTCGCCTAAGGTTTTGTTTTGTTTCGTCGATTTTATTAGCATAAAACATAATCAGCTTATAACGTTCCTACTTTTGGGAAACAGGTTTCTTATTTATGAGGAGAGAAAATGAAAAAGTGCCACTAGAGTACGAACGAGGACTAGGAAGACAAAAGTCGCCAGGTTAACAATATTTGCTCCATTATAATGACAGTTAGCCCAGTGAAAACGGCCCCGATTTACGAGTTGCAGGTCGTGGATTCGAATCAAGTCAGGCGCATTACTTTGTGTAATTTAATTCATCACCACAGTTCTCAAAACGGTGAAGGAAAACATCGTGAGAAAAACAGCATAAGTCCTAGAACCAACAATTCGAAATCATGTGACATCTACGAACCCCACTGGTGGATTAAAGCCCACTCCCTCTCACAGAGAGGAGGCTTGTGTCCCAGCAGTGGGAATATTTTATAGACATGACGATGACGACGTAGGTATACCTAATTATTAACACATAGAAATGGTTAGAAACGTAGCCCGCGCCGCCGCCTCCGTTAGAAAAAAATCGGACCAAAATAATTAAGTACTTGAAAATATAAACCAATTTCTAGACCAATCTAAACCTCGATTCAATCAAATAAATTAGATTTTAACCTACATTGATAGAATTCTAAAAGTCTTACTTTTTTTCAGAGTATTTCATGATTGGAATCTTAAAATAGTCTTTACTTTCCATAAGCAAAAAAGAACATAATTTTGGTAAAGGTGTTAATGTAGAGCGTCAGCATGATGACGGGGCCCCCTTAAAGGGCAAAACCCTGCCGGGGTCGCGGGACTTTTCTCATTACCGTGACCTCGGAACATAAAAGGGTATTGAAGGACACCGTGGATTTTAGTTAGTACAAGTCTGACAGTCCCTTCCGCCCTGCCCGGGGTGGGAGAACTCATTGGATGATTTTACCACGTTAAAAAAAAGGTGTTAATGTAGGTTTCAAGTAATCTAATAACATAAGTTGTAGAAAAAGTTTTAATGCTTTTTGTTCTTAATATGTACAGACGCCAGAACATCAACCTACTTTAATCTGTCCTTTAATAGATTTTCAACTATATCACAATAACGGAAGGTTAAGATTCGATTGATCAAATTTGACAGACGAATCCCGAAGGTGGGTTGACCAACTGGCGTCTGTACGTACGTTAGCACATACAGCCGTTGGTCCCGGCTGTCATTTGGTAGATCTTTGACAATTGTTAGTGTTGGGCAAAAGCTCTAAAGTCTGACAACCAGTCTTACCATGGTGTATCGTATTACCCAGTTACTGGGTAGTGGTCTGATAGGCAGTCGCTCCATGTAAAATACTGATCTCCTGCTGCATCTGGTTCGACTGGAAGCCGACCCCAATATAGTTGGGAAAAGGCTAGGCAGATGACGATGTACTTAATATGTACTCGTATCATTTAACTAGAAACGCTAGCCATTTTGCTCTAAATTGTATCTTTCTCTACTATTTTTTTTCATCGGTAATGCCCAGGTGTAGTTTGGTAATTATTCCATGGAAATATATTACCAATTTACCATAATTATGTAGATTAAAGTATTCTTTACCTCAATCCAGGTAACTACCTACCTGTGTATATTCGACAAAGTGGAACCATGACCCATTCTGACAATAAATAGTTTGAATCTCTGTGTTTGAATCCGTCAAATTGACAAAGACAATTATGTTTACGCGAATGTGGACCTAATTCAATTTGAATTACTGTAGGAAAATAAGCCTTAGAGGGTCGTAATTCCACTTTGTCGATTGTACAAAAACTGATCCAAATCCGTTCAGCAGTTTTACTGTGACAGAGTAAAAACATCCATCTATCTGTCCTCATAAACTTTCACATTTTTAATAATAGTTGGATAAAAAAAAACAATTGAGAAGTGATCGTTAGGCTACAAAATAAATTATCCCGCCACTTAAAATAATGGGCCATTTTTATCGAAACTAGAAAACTTTTAACAACGATAAGACGAGTTACGAAATTCAAAACACAAGTTTAGTTCGAAACACGTGTCTTTCGAACATTTAAGCCCGAATTTAAAGTTTCGGGCCTAAGCCTCTAATTTCTTGGACTTCTAGAATGAAAACTTTCGTCGACAAAAACCCGGTACATTTTTTTCGCCTAAAAACTTTGTCGATAAATAATGGCCTTTATCGAAATTCGATAAAATTTCGTTATCTTTTGCAGTTTTCTTCAGAAGTTGAAGTATAATACTAGTAACCGAGATTTCTTGCTAAAGTTCGTTCGTTCAGCGATACCTTGCATCCTCCTGCACCCATTGTTTGGAGACTTACGCTTAGCGGTCATCCCATAAAGGGCTGGCGTGGCCCACGCAGTCAAATTTTAGTAATGTAAGCCAATTCGTGCAGTGGTGGCCCAGTGGTATCGGTCCCGAACTACGAGCTGTAGGTCATGGGTTCGAACTCCGTTAGACGCATTACTTTGTGTAATTTATTTCATCACTGCTCTCAAAACGGTGACGGAAAACATCGTGAGGAAACCGGCATGTCGTGGAACCAAATATTTGAAGACATGAGACCTGTGACCGGACCCGCACTGGTCCTGCTGGTGGATTTTGGCCCACTCCCACTTACAGAGAGGAGGACTGAGTGTGTCCCAGCAATGGGAACATTATAGGCTGATGATGACGACTACTAAAGAAAAAGGTCTAAAATTTTTCAAAAAATCTTTCAAACACTATTGTATTTCCCTTTTATTTAACACGTTCACTGCGTTAGTCAAATTTGATGACTTTCAGTTGGTGCGGCATCGGGTCGATTATATCCGAAGCCCGACTTGTCCCTGGTGCGGTGCTGGGTCGAAAAGACCTGTTCGACTTCGGTCTGTTTAGAAGGACTTATCTTAATAGGGATTATGATAAAAGCATATTCCTTTATACCAATATGTTGACAAATAAATACTCAATAAAAGGCTGAATTCGTAGGTAAATGCACTGAATGGTTTGCTTGTAAATAAAGGTATTGTCTATCGGATCTTTACGACCCCATATCCGCACTGGTTAGTAAAAGTGTCGATACATTTTTAGTGTTGTGGATAACTAAAAAAACTTTGATATCGATAAAATGTACTTACAATATATTTTTGAGAACTATTTAATACAAAAACTTAAAATGTCACTTACGGGATTGTCTTCCGTGATTAAAATATTTCCGTGAGAAGATATCCCGTAAGTGACATTTTAAGTTTAGAAGCAAACTGTGATAGTTAAAAAAAGTATTTAATACAAATAAAAAGAAATTATACAATCATATTTAGTAGTATGGTTTTCTAGATCGTTTCATGACTGCTACATCGTTTTATGTTTCATACACTTTCTATTCTCATTTGGATAAAAAATCATCGAACCAGAAGGACCTCACTAGCTCTACTCACATGTAATCTAGTGCGGCTATGGGGTCATCGGGTATCGGGTCGTTTAGATCCGATAAACGCACTAGACGTAAAAAATTTTGCTCCAGTCGGCATCGGGTCCTTTAGACCCGATGCATTTTTTTTATTCCTTTATTATTTATTTAAAGAGGCAATTCCAAAACACTAACTGCCTCATTCATATTCATAGGGAAACCAAATATATCTGTCCCGCACCAGCGGTTGGGACAACATTTTTTACCCCGCACCAGTGGCAAGATGAGCATCGGATATAATCGACCCGATACCGCACCGAACGTGTTAAAAAACATTACCGAAAAGTGAATCAAGAAAAACAAAAAATCGAAAAACAAACGTTCAAATATAATGACGTATTTGTCTTCAAACGACATTTATCTCTGAGAAAATATATAAAAAAATCATCAAAAGTAACACGAACCGGATAGAAATACATCAGCCATGTAAACGAAACAAAACAATGTTTGTTATGTGAAAGAAAAATGTAATTTTGCCAATTTCACGTTTAAGAGAAAATATTATAAACAAAAACCGAATTCTTTTTTTGATTCTCTTTTGTTTTTTGCTCACTGACAAACAGAATATTGATATGAGTTCGCGTCAGCACTGAAGTCATTTTGACGACGACTAGTGTCAATGTCATTGCATTAAAAAAAAATAACCGACAAAGTTGAATCGTGATTCATGACCCATTTTGACAATAGTTCTTTTGAATCCGTCAAAATGACAACAACAGAGTGCGTTACCATGGATATGTATGTTTACGCGAAAGTGGACCTAATTATATTTGAATATATGTATGAAAGTAAGCGTATGGTGGGTCATAATTCAAGTTTGTCGATTGTACTATGCGGTTTCGTGAAGAAGAAGAGTGTCAATGATCTCTATCTGTTAACAAAATACAATGCCCAAATTATTTTTATAAGGTGTTTAATTGAGATTTTTGTTTTGTAATCTATCATCCATACTTAGTTGTCATTCCGCCAATTCGCTTTTAAAACTTTCAATCATTCTGAATAATGTGCAAAGCAAAAGAGTGGAATTCTCTACCTGCGTCTGTGTTCCCGAACACATCAAAACTAAACCACTTTTTAGATAGGGTGGCGTCTTTTGGGTAATCTCGCTCCATCGTAGGTTTTGTTTCTGTCACCTTTGATCTAGATTCAAAAGCAGACCCGTATCAAATAAAAATGTAGCACTATAGTGACCCCGGGCACGCGGACGGCGAATAATGGACGACTTGTTGTTCGATCATGGTCCATGCCCGGGTCGACGACGCGATGTGTTACACATGTGCCTCAAAGAGTGTCAACACAATGACGGGGAGAGAGGGCCAAAACCTGTCGGGACTAAGAACTACCGTGACCCCGGAGCGTAAAGGGCTATTGAAGAATACCGTGGAATTTTGTCAGTACAAGTCTGGCAGTCCCTCCCATCCTGTCCTGCGTGGGAGGACTCATTTGATTTTTCCATGCAAAAAAAAAGCACTATAGTGCCCGACGCTTTATTTCATACATTCATAAAACATTCTAACAACGTTCATTGTTTTCCCACCATTAATCATTTTCAAAACCCTTTTTCTCTCGGCATTAGAAGGTAGGTCGCCTCTCTGACGTAATATAAATGGCCGCCATTTAAATAAATAAACTTCGGAGGCACTCGGACGTCTTCGGAAAACTTCGGCAGGCGGCTGTCGTCTTAAGAAAACTTGATGTGATAATTAATTTGTCTCCTGAATTTTAGCTTTGTAAGATGTTAAGCTTTTTATGTTTTATTTTTAGAAGATATTTGTATATTTACTTATTTTGATGTATTAATTAGTTTTATTTTACAAACTTCGTCACTAAAGTTTCTTACAATGTCTCATGTGCGATAACCAAATTTTATTTTTAGTTTGGTTTACTCTTGAAAACAAAATAAGATGTTGAAATACATCCTGTGCTGATTTATTGACCGACAACTTTACTCGATTATAAAGCTTATGGCATTTTGTTTTTAAGGTTATGAAAGCCTTTTAGTCATGGCATTTAGTCTTATTAACAAATCGACTTTGACTTCGACTATTCGAAATCGATGTACTTTTTATGTATGTTCAAAACGTTTGGGAACCCCTGAGTTAAACAATTCTTAAGAACATATTAAGCCTTCCAATTTCAAGACGAAAATTGAAACTAAAATAAAACCAACAGAATTGCTCTTCTGAATTCAGTCAAACAAATTCCAATGGTAATTTTAAAGGGTTATGTCTATAGATTGCTGAACTCAAAACGTGCCTGAGTTAGGGAAAAGAAAAAGGGGAAAAATCTTCGAGTGCTCAGATGATACTTGAACAACGTAAGGAATTGCTATTAAGGAGCAATGCTCGAGTAAGGTGAGGGCGTCGAATATTTGTGACTTGTGAACATGTTAGGAATTAATTGGGGATTCTTATCGTTCATGATTTCCTAGTACTTCGAGTTGGAGTTTATTAATAAAGAGTGTATTAACTGGGTTTGAAAAAGGATGTTTCTAGAATATGTCATAGTGTGTCGCAGTGGTTGTGTCGCATAAACGTTCATCGCACTTCTGTTTGTCGCACTAGCGTGGTACACTCTGTATTTTTTGGAACGAAGTTCCTTGTCGCGCGTTGTGAAAGGGAGCTAGACGGAAAAAAATCTTACGAAAAGTTGTCACGACACTTTTTGGAACGAGGTTCCTTATCGCGCGTTGCGAAAGGGTACTAGAGCTCAAAGAGTGAAGTGGAGCGGAGCGGAGCGGAGTGGGGTGGAGTGGAGTCGCGACGACTATTTTTGTTGAGTGTATACAGTAACTTCGTTCCATCCGGGTGTCCCTTGACACCTCTCAAGTCTTTTTTTGTTTTTGAGGTACTAAATTATACGAGTAAATTGAGGATTAAAATGAAATTTAAGTCCCAAACATTGAAGAGAGTGCTTAGATTTTTATGTCAAGAGAGGTGTTAAAATTCCAACAATAAGTTAGCAATACAGGATGACATGAAAAAGTGGAGCTAAATAACTGCCGCGCTGACCGATCTGTCGATAGGTGACCATTCATCGTAGCAAGTTTTCTCCGTGACTTAGAAAACACATAAAGCTGTTGTTTGCTGGTTCCGTCTGTCATTTGTTGATCTTTGGCAGTCTTCAAACACAGCACAGGTTAGTCAGAAGCTCGAAAGTCTGACAACCAGACTTACCAAGAGGTATCGTGTTGCCCAATTACTGTGTTAGGAGGTCGGATAGGCAGTTATATAATAGGCAGTCACTTCACTGATATTCAGCTGGATCTGGTTCGACTGGAAGCCGACCCTAACATAATGGGGAAAAGGCCAGGCAAGATAATGTAAAACACGGTGTGAGTAATTAAATACCACATTTAAACACTACTCGATATCTCCTAACCATTTATTTGTTAAAAAATAAAGTTTTCAAACGAAACCCAAGCGTCGACGGGCAAAACAAATGAAAAAAGTACGGTCTACTATCTGCGACACTTTTACATGGCTCTCACAAGAGAATTTGAACTTAAAACTTTAAAAGCTAGAACGTAATATTGTTTGCAGCTTCCCAGTAACTGACTTCCTGATTGGAACACCTTCCTTTGGGACTGGATTCAAAGCGAACAGTATCAACTATGAATTATTTCTCCATTTTCTACATTTTATTGAAATAGTTCGCTCACATATGGAATTGTTTTCAGTTTGCGTTTCCGAATTACTTTTTGAGACTCGTATTTTTAATTACACCTGTATTTGAATAGATGGGCTGAAAGCTTTTTTTTTACTATTTTTGGACGCGATTTCGTCGTGTTGACGGTGAAATTTTTATTTTATATATTTCACAACGGGTTGTTGTAAGTTTGCCACAAAGTTAATTCGCCACGAAAAAAAGTATGTGTAAATTGGCCACGATTCTGTTTTGTTTAGAATATTTTCAAAATTATAATTAATCTTATTGTAAATTCGCCACGACGCTTTTTTACGTACGGATAGCATAAAAATCAAACTATAAGTGGTTTATTGCCCGTGTTCCACCCGCTTGGTTCACCTAGGTGTACCACGGGAAATTATTTTTGCCCGTGGTTGACCTGAATGTCTATTATGTTTTTATCGTAGTACTAGCTGTTGCAGGCGGCTTCACCCGCTACAACTCGAAAATTATCCCACGGGAACAACATAAAATCGGGATAAAAGCTACCTATGTGTTAATCCAGGTTATAAACTATCTGTGTACCAAATTTTAGCCAAATCCATTCAGTGGTTTTTGCGTGAAAGAGTAACAAACATCCATACATCCATACTTACAAACTTTCGCCTTTATAATAGTAAAGTAGGATTACAATAGAAAAATAGTGATATTAAATTGTAAAGTCAGTATGAAAATTTTGCAATCTTTTTTTTTTTTTAAGGTAGGCACTGGTTCCAGGATAATAATGGAGGACCATTACAGTAGGACATACCTACATAGATATTAAAAGTACTAGGCTGGCATGAGTTCAAGGTGGTATTTTTTATATGGTAATTGCTTTAATCATTTTGGACAGTTTGCCAAAAGTACAAGACCGGTCAGGTGAAGTTGTTATAAAACTTACCACCTTGAACTTATGTAAGCCTAGTACTTTTTCTGGTTAGTAGCATTCTTTCAGTTTCTAAACTTGTAGCTAGAATTTTGTGCGGACGGCTATCTACCCATTACTTCCATGGCTCAGTTGCCCCCTAATAAAACATAAGGTGCAAGTGGTTCCTATGAAAATACAGCATATGATATGAAAAATGTGAAAAATACGGACAATAAACGAATAAGTGGAATAACAACGTTATTCATTTCTCCATTTCTCATAATAAAATAAACGAAAAAGATTTAAAAGTATTTTTTAATAAAAGCCATAAGCTTTGTAGCCCACACGACCGTTAAGTCTCACATCTTCGTGAAGTAAGTTTTTTGAAAAATAATTGACTAGAACGTTCGCTAGAAAAGATCATGAAAATGCTCGTAGCGATGTTTGGCTTGATTTTCGTTTTTTTTAATGATGTATGCTTGCTTTTCTATTAAAAGTGAATACTTAGGTCTTCTTTACGCAATGTGTTCAGGAGTACATTGTAAGATATTTAAATTCGAGATCTAAAACCAATAACTTTGCTTGCTATCGTTACTTTTAGCAGAAATCATGTCAAATGTGGATTTGTGGCAAATTTACAATAACCATGACCTACCTATGACGAATTTACATATGATTTTTATGCATGTGGCATATTTACTTTCAATGTATGGACTTTACAAAACCGTGGCAAATTAACTTTGTGGCCAACTTACAACAACCCTTCACAACTTATCACACAACGCCATTTCTATCCAAGCTAAGCAGAGCTTGTGACAACTGATAAATATACTTATATATTTCTAAATACATAAATACTATAGATAACTTACACCCAGACACAGAACAAATGATCGTGCTCATCACACAAACATTTGTCCTGGGTGGGAATCGAACCTACGAGCTCCGGCATAGCAGTCAGGGTCACTAACCACTAGACCAACAGGCCTGTTCTTGCCAGTTAGTAGTTTATTTAAAATTACTTCGTTTATCCGAACATAAATAGCCTTTGAAATTTTATTATTTATTTTAGAAAAGCGCATATTATAACAATATGGCGTCATCAAACAGTCCTCGTAACCTTTATCGTACCTCGTAACTCAAATTACTTGCAACAAATTGTCACCATCACTTTTTTATACCAAAAAAAAACTGTACTGAAAAATCACCACTCTACGGCTTAACGTAAATCGAGCTATCACCACGCCTCTAGCGGAATAAATCCGAACTAAGTGAAACTTATATACGTTTAGCGCCAATCTGTTCTCGATTGAATCGTAACTTGCAGACTTATCGATTTGCAGTCCTATTTATTCTAGCATACGACCTATATTTCTGGATCGTTCCGCATGGAATACCTGGTTTTTGAAAGCTTTATTTCGGTTTAGGGTTATTTAAATGGAATATGTATTTGGTTTGTGAGATTTGGCGATGATATTTTTGTACTATTAACCTTTATGCAGATTTCACTGTTAATTTATTAACATTTTTTTTTTTTTTTTTTTTAGCGTGGTAAGATCATCAAATGAGTCCTCCAACCCCGGGCAGGGCGGGAGGGACTGTCAGACTTCTACTGACTAAAATCCACGGTGTCCTTCATAGCCTGTTACGTTCCGGGGTTACGGTTAGGGAATAATCCCGCGACCCCGGCAGGCTTTGGCCCTCTGAGAGGGGGGCCCCGTCATTATGCTGACGCTCTTTGAGGCGCGCGTGGGACACAACGCGCCGTCGACCCGGGCATGGTCCTTGGTCGGGCAGCGAGTTGCCCTTTACTCGCTGCCCGCATGCCCGCGCCTACGGTGGCCGGAGATCGTCGCGCGACGTCCGTCGCCGTGGGCGTCCTACACCGCGGTTGGGGCGGAGGGAGGACTCTGTCCTCTCTCGCTCGCGGCGCGCCTCCTCCTTCGCGAGCATTACTGCTTCGCAGAAGGAGGCGACCGCTTCCCACTCCGTCTCGCCCCGCAGCATGGCCGAAACCAATGCCGGGCGCGAGAGGTCTCCGCCTATCGCAGCCGTGAGGACACGTCGGTGCGCCGCCCAAGCTGGGCAGTCCTGCACCGTATGCTCCACCGTGTCCTCCGGGCGATCTTCACAGTGATGACACCCAGACGTATCCTCCTTCCGCATTAGACACAGGTACCTCCCGAAGCACCCGTGCCCGGTGAGGACCTGCGTCAGGCGGAAGGTAAGGACGCCATGACTTCTCTCCAACCACTCCTCAAAGAGGGGTCTTACCGCTGCAATTGCGGCGTGCCCGGTTAATTTATTAACATGCACAAATAATAATGTATACAAGGGCAAGGGCCCGATGCCTTTCTATTCTTTTCGAACTTTTCAAGATGGGAAAGAAAATTAGTACAGTCAAACGGTGTGAATAGGGATGCAGGGGCGAATCAGGACGAAACTTTAAGAGGGATTTTAATATTGAATCAATATGATAGGTTACCAACAATTTTTTTGAGACCTAGTTGGCAAAACACCATCATAATTTATCGTTAAAATCGCTTTCAAAGTTTTGTCCCGATTCCCTCCTGCGTCCCTATTCACCCCGTTTGACTGTACTTATTTTTTTCCCATCTTTAAAAGTTCGAATTCCAAATACAACGTGTAACGTTAAATGCGCAAAACCTCTTGTGGGGTAACTCAGCCCACATTACTGAACAATGTTTGTTTTAAGACAATTGGAAATTCGCAAAAAAAAATGGTTTTTCATACTAAATGAGAAATTGATCGGTCCCATCAGTATGAAAAATCTTTTGTTTTTGTGAATCTCCAAAAGTCTTAGAACAAACATTGTTCAGTAACATGGGCTGAGTTACCCCACGAGAGGTTTCGTGCATTGTATAAATAAATCCCGTCGAAAACAAATTCCCTAATTCCAAATTTAAAACGTCAAATCACACGTGACGTCATGAACTATCAAATTCGTATAAATCAACATAGTGTCGCATAGATTGATCGACAGTCCAGAATTGTGATGAATCGATAACGTTGGGCACTGCACTAGTGATTAATAGTCGTCAGCTAATTGATTTTCGTCTCGGTACACCGACCAGGGTAGTTAGAATCGATTATTATGTAATCAATTCTGTAATCGATTCCGGTTTAATAGTATCGGTTTGGGATGTGATTAGTTAGTATTGCTGTGCTATTCTCTATTGCAACGCTGGACTCTAACACGAGATCATCGACGAGACAGCCTTGAGATTGACTGAACAATATGACAGACTAGCTGTTGCTAGCGGCTTCACCCGCTACAACTCGAAAATTATCCCACGGAAACATAAATTCAGGATTAAAACTATCGTGTGTTAATCCAGGTTATAAACTATCTGTGTACCAAATATTAGTCAAATCCGTTCAGTGGTTTTTCCGTGAAAGAGTAACAAACATACTTACATACACATACACATACATACCTCGTACATTCTCACAAACATTTTCATTTATAATATTAGTAGGTCGTCGAATCTATATACAACATGTAACATAATTAACGCACATCCTGAAATTAGTTTGTTCAGAATCGTTTACTGAATCGATTTCTATCATTTTTAATATAGGTAATTTCTTTTTTCAAAAATAATTTAAAGTGCGGAAATTCCCCCTAAACGTCTGTACAGTCAAAATAAACTAAGATAGACCGTAAATCAAGGCAACAAGACTTAAAAGTGCAATTTTTTTTGTATAAATGCAAATTCCATCATTCATTCACAAAATAAAGAAAAATAAACCTTACTTCAAAATAACTAATTTAGTTAATAACAAATGCATTTACATGTTAAATTAAAAATTCAATATATGTATGATGATTATAACATAATATTCTAATTGGGGTGTCTGAGGGTGTGCGTTAAATAATTACATGTTGTATATAAAAGCAAAAGGTCACTCACTCATAGGACACGAAATCTCGGAAACTACCAGTGTTAGGGGTTTAAAATTTTGCATAGGGGTTCTTTTTAGGACGTAGGTACCCGCTAAGAACGGATTTTGCGATATTACGCCCCTAAGGGGTTGTTTTTGGGGTTGACAGTTTGTATGAAACTTTTTTGCTTCACGTACTAGGAGTTTCCAATTTTGCATGCGGGTTCTTTTTAGGACGCCGGTGCTATTTAAAAAAAGGGTTTTTCGAAATTCGACCCCTAAGCGGTTGTTTTTGCTGTTGAAAGTTTGTTTGAAACTTCGTTATTACACGTGCTAGGAGTGTCAAATTTTTCATAGGGGTCGTTTTTAGGACTTAGATGCTCACTATGACGGGGTGATTCGAAATTCGAACCCTAAGGGGTTGTTTGTGATGTTGATAGATACAGGTTTAAAATTTTGCATGGGGATTCTTTAAAGGACGTAGGTGCTCACTAAGACGATATTTTGCGAAATTTCACCCCTATGGGGTTATTTTTGGGGTTGATAGGTTGCATGTAACTTTGTTACTACAAGTGCTAGAAATCTCAAATTTTGCAAGGGGGTTTATTTTTATGACTTCGATGCTTACTATGACGGGGTGATTCGAAATTCGAACCCTAAGGGGTTGTTTTTGATGTTGATAGATACAGGTATAAATTTTGCATGGGGATTCTTTTAAGGACGTAGATGCTCACTAAGATGGGATTTTGCGAAATTTTACCCCTAAGGGGTTGTTTTTGGAGTTGAGAGGTTGTATGTGACTTTGTAACTACAAGTACTAGATGTTTCAAATTTTGCATAAAGGGGTTGTTTTTAGCACTTAGATGCTTACTATGTGGGGGTGATTCGAAATTCAAACCCTAAGGGGTTGTTTTTAATGTTAATAGATACAGGTTTAAAATTTTGCAAAGACGTTCTTTTTAGGAGGTAGGTGCTCGCCAAGAAAGGATTTTGAAAATTCCACTCCAAAGGGGTTTGTTCTTAGGGTTGATAGTTTGTATGAAACTTTCGTTACTAGAAGTGCTAGAAGTTTCAAATTTTGCATGAGGTTTGTTATTAGGAATTCTATAGATGCTCACTATGACGGGGTGATTCGAAATTCAAACTCTAAGGAGTTGTTTTTGATGTTGTTATATAAAGGTTTCAAATTTTGCATGGGGATTCGTTGAAGGACGTAGGTGCTCACTATGACAGGACTTAGTTAAATTTAACTTCTAAAGGGCTGTTTTTGGGGTTGATAGTTTGTTTGAAACTTTGTTATTACAAGTATTAGGAGTTTAAAATGTTGAATTAGGGTTCTTATTATGATGTAGTGCTACTTAAGACGAGAATTTGTGAAATTCGACCTAACAACGATCGATCGATTCGATATATAAATTTGTATGAAACTTTGTTACTACAAGAACGAGGAGTATCAATTTAGCTTGGGGGTACTTTTTAAGACGTACGTAATTAATTCGACCCCTAAGGGGTTGTTTTTGGTGTTGATAGTTTGTATGAAACTTTCGTTACTATAAGTGCTAGAGGTTTAAAAATTCGCATGGGGTTTTTTAACAACGTTGGTGCTCAATAAGATTGGATTGTGCGAGATTCGACACCTAAGGGGTTGTTTTTGGGGTTGATAGATAGGAGTCTCTACATAGGGATTCATAAGACGTAGGTACTGCCCATGCGGGATTTTCTGAAATTCTATCCGTAAGGGGATGTTTTTATGGTTGTTAGTATGAATGTAACTTCGTTATTTCAAGTGTTGGGACTGTCAAAATATGTATAGAGGTTTTTAGGGAATAAATGCTCACTAAGACGGGACTTCGTTCTTGATAAGTTTAAAATTTTGCTTATCGGTTTTTAGGACGTAGATTCTACCTCAGACGAGTTTTGGATAAATCAACCCAGAGTTTTTTTTTGGTGTTAGTAGTTTGTATGAAACTTCTTTACGACAAATGCTGGGAGTCTCAATTTTTGAGCGGGAGCTATTTTTAGGATGTAGGTAGATTTGTGAAATTGGACCCCAAAGGGGTTGTTTCTGTTGTTTGAAAGATAGATGTCTCTTTTGAAAGGGGGTTCTTTTAAAGAAGTAGGAACTCACTTAGACGGGATGTGGTGAAATTGTGGGGAAATTCCCCCCCTAAGGGGTAGTTTTTAGCTTCAGAGTTTGTATGAAACTTCGTTACTACAAGTGCTACGAGTCTCAAATTATCCCAGGGGTATAGCTTTAATGGATGTAGGAGCTTATTAAGCTGGAGTGTTGCGTAAAAAAATGGATATTTGTGATCGAATGAGAGAGAATAGAATTTTGCTGCATACCTATTGATTTAGATTTTCTGAAAGTATTGCTTAAAGAGGGTGGCCGGAGAAGAAATTCACATAAGCAAAGCTCTAATAAGCGCGGACAAAGTCGCGGGGGAAGTGCTAGTTTCAAAATATATGAAGGATTTTAACCACTTCCCTGTCCGATGAATCACATGTGATCCAAGACTATTGTTTAGGTATTGTGTCTGCTGCGCGGACAGTGAAAGTGTTAACCTGTCGTTACTAACTAATCTTCTTTCTTTGTTAAGTGATAATGAATAAGAAACGCCCGAAACGTCGGCCGAAGCTACGGGTTTCATGCGTAGATAGTATAGTAAGTCCATTATCGGAAAGCGAGCTACCGCTTCCGCGAGACACACAACAATTGTTTGTTTTCTTTTTATTTTATTTACTTTTTTGCCACCGACTTCAGAAAAAGAAAATTTTGTGGTTGTTTTTGAAGTCGGTTACAATTTTTTTTTTAAATGATTTTTATTTGGTGTTCATTTGATGTTAAATGTTGTGTGTGTGGTGGTCTCTTTTGCACCAAATAAATGTTTTTTTCTTTTTTTCTTACTACACCATTCGCAAGTGCATTGCCAAACAACACTGCTTTAAAAATTAATAATGATAAAAGAAACCTAAAGATGATCTTAAAATACCTAGGTATTCAACGACACCCCACTTAACATAGTTCATCGACTTTTTTTTTAATTTTGACAATATGGCGTCTGGTTGTCGCTGTGGTGAATTTTGATTACTGTTATGTCTTTAGTGACACTCGCAAGGTTAAGATGAATCGATTGACGTAAGAATTACCAAAATCAGCCTACGCATTTGGTGTCTAGAACGCCACATAGAAACAAACATAAAAATACATAGAACTGATAAACACATTACCCTCCTTTGCGTCGCGCAGTCGGGTAAAAAGCCTGCACTGGGATTAATTCATCAGGGCTGGTCTTTTCCCCACATTATCTAGCATGGTCTAGCTTAGATCAACAGAGCTTGAGACTCGAGGCAATTAAACTTTCCTGTCTCAGGAGATCGAGGACTGCTTTGAAAGCCACAGCTGAATTAGACGAAGAAGTTTTTAAACTGACATGGCCATTAACAAGGGCAATACTTACGGGAAATACCGTTAATAAACGCGTTCATCGAATAATCTCTCCAAAAGTTTCTAATAGTACGAGATCCGGTAGAAGAAATATATTATATTACTAGTGTTTGCCCGCGGCTTCGCTTGCGTTATTTTAGAATTTGAGAAACAATACGGATCGTGTGGCGCCATCTGGAATATGAACGTAATTGTTTTCTCGGAAACAGCTCTCTTCTGTCATTCGGGATGTAAGATACCTTATATCCGTGTCTATACTCCTGACAACGTATATGCTAAATTTTGGGACGATCGATTCAGTAGGTAGTAATGCGTGAAAAGGTAAAAAACAAACATACTTGCATTTTTATTATTAGTTTAGATCAATAATGTTATATCTAGGTACATAGTTTGCATAGGAAACGTCCTTGAGCGACATTAATTTCAAAGAACCGTGTTTATTTTAAACTTAGACTATCATTTTTGGATCGATTTACAGTATCGCTGCAAATTGAACGTACCATAGCATTGCTCTTCTCCCTTTAGCATATCGCGTGATACCTAAAAAATAACTTATTATCTGACTCGATGAGTACAACTTGTCGTCGTTTAAAACAGAATGTATGCACTGGTTTGAGCACCAATTCAAAACATAAATAAACACAAAATAGAAACCCTGATTTTTTTCTAATCTTTAAAATTCCACACCTCGAAACAATTAGGTACAATTTAAAAAAAATATCCAACTTACTACCTACAATTTAAATCGGTGTAGATTTATATCCTAAAGAAGTATTGAAAAAAAATATAATTATTTAAAACCGCGAATAATATTGAAACAAAAGTATGCACCTTTTTTTTTTATTAAATAAAACTCTAAGGACAAATAAAAAAAAACTCAAAAAGAGAAAAAAAAACTGCGAGATTCGATCCAGAGACCCCTTGCACGAAAGTCAAGCAGGTTACCGACCGGACTGGCTAGTACGCTGACAATGACTTTCAAATAGCGGTTCTTGTACAAATGTCAACAATGACTGAAAATCAACATATTATAAAATTGCTAATCCCCCAAGGGGAATAGCGTAATTATACATATCCTATTAATAGAACAGCAGTTTAAGGAATATTTGAGGAAAAATTGACTAAATAATATCCAGTGGTTTAGCTTCCAATAATCAACAAACATCTAAAAACAACAAAATTCAAAATTGCTCATCTCCCAGGAAAAATAGCGTAATAATACATAGCATATTAAGAGAAGCATATTATTAGGAATATTTGAGGAAAATTTGATCGACAACTTTACAGTAGTTTCGGAGATAGATTAAATCAAAAAAACATAAAAAATTTCGAAAAAAAATAAAAGTTGATCTGGCATCAGAATCGATCCCTTATCTCGAAAAAAATACAAAAAGAAAAAAATATTCAATGTACAGGAATGGGGTACATATTTGAATATCGAAGATTAAAATATCTACGCTTAAAAAATCGATGTTCAGAATATCGAAAATTAAAATATCGATTGTAACAAAATATCGAAAAATGTTACATCTACGCTTAAAACGTCGAAGATTAAAATGTCGACTGATTTAAATGTCGAATGATTCAAAATATCGAAAGACGTTATGTCGAAATTCAAAATATCAACGTTTAATACATCGCAGTTCATAATATCTACGTTAAAAATACCTACTAGTTGAAATATCTTGGCGATGGCGGGGTCTTTCAGGACCCGCCATCCTCTTCGTACCTGACCTGTCCAAGTCGGGGTGCCCTAAGTCCCGGATAAAAAGTCGGACTCGCTTTTGCATCCTTAGTCAAATTGCTGATAACCACCTACCAAGGTATATCGACGGAGCCCCGCTTCGCGGGGCTCCTATTTCTGTTTGAAAGGTTTAAAGTAACCTAATATGAAGAGGATGGCGGGGTCTTTCAGACCCCGCCATCCTCTTCGAACCTAACCTGTCCGAGTCGGGGTGCCCCAAGTCCCGAGCTTGCTTCGCTCGCTCTTGCGTCCTTAGTCAAATTACTGATTACTTACTACCCAACAAGGTAGCTAGACGAACTTCAGATGCAAGAGCGAGCGTAGCGAGCTCGAAACTTGGGGCACCCCGACTCGGACAGGTTAGGTTAGAAGAGGATGGCGGGGTCTGAAAGACCCCGCCATTCTCTTCGTGTTAGGTTACTTTAAACCTTCGCAAACAGAAATAGGAGCCCCGCGAAGCGGGGCTCCGTTGAGTTACCTTGTTAGGACATTCGATAATCTGTATTTCGATATTTAGATCTTTCGATGTAACTTTTGTAGATATTTAGATTTTAGATATATTGGACGTAGATCATTTATTCATTCGATATTTTAAACTTTCGATATTTTAATTTTCGATTTTATGGTCATTCGATATTTTCATTTTCGATATTTTGAACATCGATATTTTAAGCGTAGATATTTTAATCTTCGATATTCAAATATGTACCCACAGGAATGA
This sequence comes from Agrotis segetum, assembly GCA_036375495.1. NCBI lineage: Eukaryota > Metazoa > Arthropoda > Insecta > Lepidoptera > Noctuidae > Agrotis > Agrotis segetum. Next base: position 598,967 of record JAQSVV010000031.1, read on the forward strand.
CAGCTCTACGATTTTATTATATGTAAAGATACCCTCATCTGTTATTTGAAAATGGCATATGATACACGCTAGATACTCTAAACGACAATATTTTGGTGATAGGTTGTCGGCCTGAATCGCGTACCGTCACTGTTAATTCATAAAAATTTTCCTCAAAAATTTTCGTTCCACTTCCCTTATCTGTTCCATCAAATAACAGACGAGGGTATATATTTCTTCAATGTATCCTAGACTATAAAACGGACAACCGTTTACACTTTTAAATCCAGAACTGCGGTTTTAAAACTTGATTTAAAGTAAACCGCGGCAGTGAATCCTGCTATAAATAAAGTTAAGTGTCTATTGGTTAGGAGATTGGCCAATCGGGGAGAACTATTGCCGTTAATGGCTACTCATGACCTATATTTAGATAAATGTGGAAGATTTAATTGGGTTTTAAGTTTGTGAGGACACGGCGGTGCTCTACACAAGTGGGGCAGTCCTGCACCGTTTGCTCCACCGTGTCCTCCGGGCAATGCTCGCCTTATATCGCTTTCTTTGATGTAATGTTACTCACTCTCGCCTTAAATATCCCAAGGTTGTAGTTATCACGAAACACAGACGCCTGGGCGGATGGGCAGGCCACATCGCTCGTAGAACTGACAACCGATGGGGAAGAAAAGTTCTCGAGTGGCGACCACAGGCCGGAAAACGCAGCGTAGGCAGGCCTCCCACTAGGTGGAACGACGACATCGTGAGGGCCGCGGGCAGCCGATGGATGCAAGTGGCGAATTGTCGTTCGGTGTGGCGGTCTTAGGGGGAGACCTATGTTCAGCAGTGGACGTCTTCCGGCTGATGATGATGATGACAGACGCCTGCAAGGAATACTTTACGCATAATAAAACTATTTACAAAACGCTTTACACGTACGCAGGTGATTATGAAACTAAGAAACTTCAACACATTAAAATGCCAATCCAAAACAGCTCACAGCGAATGCGATAACAATAATATTTTAAATATAAAATCCCGTCCATCTTGCAGCCTCCACAATAAACACGCTTTGCATCTCGTTATCCAAGTTTTCCTACATAAATTAATTTAATTTTTATCCGCCTCTGAGGGTCTCAACAAGCTGCAGCTGTGGCGACTGTCAGCGACAAATTCCTGCGGGCGAGAGGGGAGGACTGTGTTTTGGGACATACTGGTGGCTAGAATAGAGAATATTTTACACACTATTTTTTCTTTTTTTTTAGGTCTAAGTCAGTGGTGCCTAAACGGTCGATTGCGATCGATCGCGAGAGGTTAAGCAAGTTGGTACTCTACAAGATTTTATTTTGGATTTATAAATAACATAACGAGCATTCCGATCAACAAATGTGTGTAAACTTTACAAGATTAAGAAACTATGGAAAACGGCTGAAAACCCGCAAAAACTGTGTAACTAAAATAACAAAATTAATAAAGCTGTCGATCTTAAACCCTTAACTTTTTCTCAAGTCGACCTTCACATAAAAAAAAAACTTTTTTTGAAAAAGAGAACCGAATTCAAAACCAAACACAAAAAATTGTAAAATAACTTTTCTTTCGGAAGTCGGTGGCTTTGTTTTTTATTTCATTCACTGTGGCCACCGACTTCCGAAAGAAAAGTTATTTTACAATTTTTTGTGTTTGGTTTTGAAGTCGGTTCTCTTTTTCAAAAAAAAGTTTTTTTATTTTTCCCTTTTTAGTTTAGATATTCAACGAAAATTTCATATAAACGGCGTCTTTGAAAATCTAAAATCCTTGTAAGCAACAAAAACGGATCTATGCGGGCAACTTCACGAGGTATCCATTATATATAACAATAATGGATACCTCGTGTGTTATATACTGAAATCTTTTCCAGAATGTAACGAACAGTTTTCTGAAAACCGCATCAAAATCGGTTCAGCCAAACGCGAGATAATCGCGGATAAACATACATACATACAGGTCGAATTGAGAACCTACTTTTTTTTTTGAAGTCGGTTAAAAAGTATGGGCATCTCTGGTCTAAGTCATAGTCAAATCATTTATTTCAATTAAGCCCGCTTGCAGAAGCCCGGGTTATCTTTTAACTCAGAGTTAGTTGCTAACACAAGGTTAAATTGACAGTTTGTATTACAATAACGTGTTTTTGAACTGGCGTAAACCTCTAATTTTTTTTCGAAATGGCGTACCTCGAAATAACGTCATTCGAAATTTCATATCACTTCCGTTGTCGGGCATGCCGCAATTATTTTACCAAACAAAAAAACCTTGGCATAACTTTACTCATGTTGTATCAGAAAAGGTACATACCTACATTACACATTCGAAATCGTTCTTTATCAGTTCACAATGAGAGGTTTTCTTTAAGGAGTTTAAAAAAAAAAAGTAATTTCCAAGAACTCGATAGATGGCGTTGAACTGACGGTGTTACTCTAGGAAAAAGATGTATGCCTTCATTTTTGCAACAAATCCACGAGGCACAGACTTCTCTTCTTTTTCTCTTGGGACATTTTCTTTCTGGCGTGGAAAACTCATAAATTAAAAAGACTGGTAAATGATTTTTTTTTTCTTTTTACTTGTTGTTATTTATTTTCAAAATGCCATTTGAGTGTTGTGATGTGAATGACAATGACATTACATTTACTTTTTGTTTTACGACCTCAAAATTACATCCAAGTTAAAAAAATCAAAAAATGACGTGACGTTCGTTCATTGCAGTAACATATCAAGTTCAGCGCCATCGATCCATTGACAAGGGAAAACATAAAAAGAAAATCCTTCATTACAAGAGTCCGTATGTCCCGAATAGCCCCGTGGTCTCTCAACAATGTTCACAATTACCACTACACATCGCTGGCTCCACTTGCGTCCGACAGTTTAGTTACCCCCTTTAACTTGAAACACCTTTGCTACTTCACCACTTCAGTTCTTATCTAGAGTATGTTGGTTAACTAGTTTTTGTCCGTGACTTTGTTTAAGAAAGTTTAGTTTAAGCCGTTGGAATGTATTCTCTCTGGAAAATAAAATTAGAGTAAATATTTTGTAAAAAAGTCATGTAGGTAGTAAAGAGCCTGCATCCAAACGGCAAGCGACAATCGTTAACGTTCAGCAGTAGCTAGTACATTTTCAACTTTATACCCCATCGCATAAATTTGAAAATCTAGTAAAACTGTTGAGCGATATCGAACAAAACAAACGAAAACGATCTGTAATCTTTGATAGATTTTCAACTTTAGGCAATGGAGTATAAAGTTGAAAATGTATTAGCGACTGCTGAACGTTAGCGATTGTCGTTTGCCGTTTGGCTATAGGGCCAGATAGTCAGATACTACATGACGTAATTACAAATAATTACTGTAATTTAATATAAAGTTTAATGTTTGAATTCAGTTTGATTTTACCTACAAACATACTTATTGTTCTAATTTAACATATATTAATCACACGTAATTATGATATTAACGTACTAAAAAACACCACTTTAAAAAAATACAGTAATTATTTAGTCATAATTCAATATGCATACATACAAAAATAATTGTAAACAAATATATACACACTAATTTTGGCAAATAACTCTGAAACCTGACGCTTTTTCTTTATCGTGGTAAGATCAGCACACTATCTCCGGCCACCGAAGGCGCGGACATGCGGGCAGCGAGTAAAGGGCAACTCGCTGCTCGACCATGGACCATGCCCGGGTCGACGGCGCGTTGTGTCCCACGCGCGCCTCAAAGAGCGTCAGCATAATGACGGGCCCCCCTCTCAGAGGGCCAAAGCCTGCCGGGGTCGCGGGATTATTTCCTTACTGTGACCCCAGAACATAACAGGCTACTGAAGGACACCGTGGATTTTAGTCAGTAGAAGTCTGACAGTCCCTCCCGCCCTGCCCGGGGTGGGAAGACTCATTTGAAGATTTTACCACGTTAAAAAAAAATCGTGGTAAGATCATCAAATGAGTCCACCCACACAGGGCAGAGCGCCCTGCATTCGCCCTTTGTCGTTCTTCTGCGAAAGTAAACGTATTACGAAGAAATCACATCCAATAAGCATAAATTACTACGGTACATTTTAAAATGAAAAATAAAAATATTCTTCACATTAATTATTGCAAGCACAGCACCAGAAAATCTGTGCAAAGCGTGTAAAATTTAATTAGAATTTTCGAGCCATTAGCTAATTTATAGGTACCGTAAAGCATTAAGTAATTATGCAGTCTAACTAAAAACGCATAAAAATAAGTTTTATGTGCTAAGCGAGATTTATGAAATCGCGTTTGTAACTTAACGTGAACTTATCTAGCTTAAATGAAGTTTAAGTTATATTGTTTAGGTATTATAGGAATTAACGTGAGATGCGAAGAAAGAATTATGACTTTTTACATTCGAAAAACGTAAGTTTTATTATTATGTAGTGTTTTATTTTGAGTGTAAGTTTAATTAACTATCAAAGCGACGCGCCACGGCTTCGCATAGGTAGAACAAGATTATTTCACCTTACATTTTTAGGGTTCCGTAGTCAACAAGGAACCCTTATAGTTTCGCCATGTCCGTCCGTCCGTCCGTCCGTCTGTCCGCAGTTTAGCTCAGAGACGCACAGTACTAGAGAGCTGTAATTTGGCATAAATATACGGATTCGTTGTGCCGAAAAAGTGGTAAAATAAAATCTCGAAAAATAATTTTTTTTAGGGTACCTCCTGTACTTACACGTAAAGTGTGGATTTTTTTTTCTCGCGTACCCCTTAGAGTGGGATATCATTAAATAGGCCTTTAAAAAATAATTATAGTTTCCATTAACAGTTTTTTGATTAAAAAATTCGTTTGTGAAATATTAAGCTTTAAAGTGCTAAATTTTGCTCGATTCGAGTGTCCCCCCCCTCTACCAACTAAACGGTTATGTTTGGGAGTGTGAAAAAATTCACAATAGTAGTATATATAACAAAGTTTAAAAGAAAATTATCACAACTAAGTAGGCTTTACAACTTTACGAGTAATAGTCGACCAACTTATAAAATGTACTTGAATAATATGTTTTCTTAAACAAAATGTATCGGAGAACATGCTCTTCAAATGCAAATGTAAGTTTGTCAACTTTATTTTTACAGCTTTAATAGGTATGTTTTTGGGGAAAGGTAGGTTTTTATCGTCAACTATTTTTAACTAACTTCAAAAAAAAGGAGGAGGTTCTAAATTCGTCGTAATCTTTTTCTTATGTATTTTCCCTGATTTCTCAAAGACTCCTGGACCGATTTTGAAAATTCTTCTTTTTAAAATTAAATTCAGCGAATCAGTTTACTACGGAACCCTACACTGTGCGTGGCCCGACACGCACTTGGCCGGTTTTTTGCTATATTATTAGGTATGTCAAAGGGATCAGGATCAGGCCCTTTTCACAGGTGGCTTTATTATATTATACTCCTCCACTATTCTTTTCTGATTAATTTCGTTGCAGGATCCAAGACAGGTAAATTCATTCTCCGGGACACGTCGAGCTTCATTGTCTCGGCGGTTTTCTGGTGGTTGCCACTGTTGATTCTGGCTTTCAGGAGTTGTAGTGGTTTGGGAATAGTGTGGTGGGTTTGTCCCGAAAAAAAAGGTGGCTTTACATTTTCCACCATTTTTAACAATTTTCATCATGTTTCAAACAATTTACACAAGACTTTATTTTTTTACATTTCGTACAAGAGTCATGTTTTTAAGAGCCACTATCAGGTTTAAAAAAAATGTAAAACTGTTAACTTTTCCATTTTGTCAAATCTTTTTGAAATTCACTACTCGTTTGCATTCTAAGCCTAGTACCTCAGCAAAAAGAGTAAGTATTCTGCTTCAACGAAATTCAGGTAGAACTCTCAGAAATAAATCGTCCATATACTCGAAGGTATATAGCGCTTCGCATAACTACAATCTCACGGTTGTCGACAAACAACTCACTTTACACGTTTATCGGAGTGTTGACCTCTCACTGCAGACTTTTTGGCGTCACTGACGTCACGAACGACAAAATAAATTGTGCGATTCTTTCCGTGAGAAGGGAAAACAGTCTCTGTCTGTAATGTATGTAGAATATCATTAGAGCTTAAAATGGAATGTTTGATTTCTATGATTTGTTTTGATTTTTAGATGTTTCAGAGGCACCAGAGGGCTAAAAATAATAATTACAGCCGCACAGGCCGATCTTCCAGGGTTAAGCCGCGCTTGCCGAGGTTGGTCTGTGGATGGGTGAACATCTGTCAAAAAGAGTTTCCTCCGTGCCTCGGAAAGACCGTAAAGCCGTTAGTCCCGGCTGTCATTTGTAGATCTTTGACAGTCGTTACTGTAAGTCAGAAGCTCTAAAGTCTGACAACCAGTCTTACCATGGAGTATCGTATTACCTAGTCTTTTACTTCCTTCCTTACTGCCTGTCGGACCTCCACAACCCAGTAAGGGTTGTGGAGGTCCGACAGGCAGTCGCTCCATGTAAAATACTGATATTCAGCTGCGTCTGGTTTGACTGGAAACCGACCCCAATATAGTTGGGAAAAGGCTAGGCAGATGATGACAGACACCAGAGGCCTTATGAGGCCCATGAGTTTTCGGTTAATCTGACGTAAGTAGGCGCCAGTTTCGACCGATTTGGAAGATTCTTGTTTTGTTTGAACTATGCGACCACTTGTGAAGTAATTTGAAATTCCGATTTTGAGGAAAACTAAAACATTGGATTTTGGAAAAATGACTTGTTTTTCTTCACCGTTTAGAGAGCAGAGGTGATGAAATAAATTGCACAAGGTTTGACATACGACCTACATTTTGCAAGTCGGGGCTGATACCACTGGGCAGCCACTATTCTCGATACAAAATACACTTACAAACAACTTATAGTCAGACATTTTGAATAAAACCTCATTACAAGGTAAGTTTCAAGTTAAAATTGAGCTGTGACTTAATACGAAATGAATGGCGCTATCAGACAATTAAATGTACATTGTTGCATTTAATTTATGGTTTAATTTGTAGCTTGGGGTATTAAACAGGCTCCCATCTTTGTTTCAACAAGTTTGTAACAATTGTTTTATAGTTTTAGTGGAACGATTTTGGGTTTCAAATGTTTCTTTGTTTTTGCTGTTTTTAACCGACTTCAAAAAAAGGAGGAGGTTATCAATTCGACTGTATTTTTTTTTTTTTTTTTTTTTATGTTTGTTACCTCATAACTTGCGACTGGGTGAACCGATTTTCATAATTCTTTTTTCAATGGAAAGCTGGTGCTTCCCGTGTGGTCCCATTGTCACCATTTTAGGATCTGATGATTGGATCTTGGAGAAATCGAGGGCAACCCTCAAATTTTATTAGCTGACACATAGTTTTTCGCAAATCTTATGAAGTAATTCAAGTACTTGCGTATATGTTAGGTACGTGACACAAGTGAAACGCAGAGAGGTTGATTACGCACTGACGTTTATTTAGGAATGAATGAATGACGGTTACAGAGTAGGTAGATAAGTAACTACACTTATATATGCAACAGTTCCCCAACCTTTAGATGACAATAGGTGCAGGTTTCCCCTATAAATCTATACAAAAGAATGGTTTATAATTAACCCTAGTAATCGGACGTAACGCTTTGCCTGTTAACTCGGACCTGTAATGAGCGTGCTCGTGTTGCGGCTCAGTAGCTTGCCCGTATCCACTTGTAGTAGGAGCGTCGTAGAATTCTTCCTCATTTTCCTCTGCTGACAGGGGTTCAGGGCGTGGTACTTCTGATGGTAACAATACTTGGTCGCACTCTCCCTCCCTCTCCTTATTTTGCACCTCACTAACCTGCGTCTCAGCGGTTGACTCCTCGTCACATGTTGTCAGATCATTTTCCGGTGTTGGATCGGGTCTGTGCACCGAGCTAGCTCGATATTGGTTTTCAACCCCTTGGTCCGTTCCTTTGTAGGGTATAAGCTGATTTGTATGCTTTTTCAACTGACCTAATGTCTCACTATTCTGAACTAAATAAACTGTTTTCCCTATACGTCTTACAATAATACCCCTACTCCAAGTGAATTTTTTATTTATACAAAAGTTTTTAAACATAATTTTATCACCTGGTTTATAACATTGTTTATTTGTACCTCCGTAAGCTTTACTCTGCAAACACTGATTGTTTTTCACAACATTAGGGAGCGGGTCAGATGATGACGGCGTTGGCGAGTTTGTATTTAACAAATCCAAACGCGAACGAAGTTTTCTGCCAAACACCAATTGTGCAGGCGAAGAGCCCGTTGTAGCGTGTACTGAATTCCTATAATCAAATAAATACTTTAATAATTTTCTGTGGCTATCATTCGGGTTAGAACTCATCATTAAGCTAGACTTTATGCCCTTCTTCACCACTTTAACGTAGCTCTCCGCCTGCCCATTACTAGCTGGGTGATAAGCGGGAGATGTCACATGCGATATACCATTAGACTTGCAAAATTTTTTAAAATCGTCTGATACAAAAGATGTGGCATTGTCACTGACTAACGTGTGTAGTAATCCGAACCTCGACATAAAGTCATATAGTATTGTTATGACCACGGCCGAAGATGTGTTGTTCACTTTGTAAACTTCGGGCCACTTTGAATGCGCATCCACTATAACTAAATATGTCTGACCTTTAATTGGTCCAAGAAAATCAATGTGTACTCGCCAAAAAGGCTGACGAGGGTGCGGCCACATAGCGAGCGGTGCACGCGCCGGAGATGGCCTGAGCTGTACACAAATATTACAGTCCGCGATCATTGATTCGATACTTTTATCGATTCCCGGAAACCATACCCTACCTCGCGCCTCCGCTTTGCATTTTACTATGCCTAAATGGGATTGATGAAGTTCGGACAATATTTTATTCTGCAGAACTCCTGGTATGACCACTTTGTGACCACGCATGACTATACCATTCTCTACGGAAAGTTCGCTTTTACATAAAAAATAAGGGGAAATACTAGGATCGGTTATTTTCCTAGGCCAACCATTTAAAATATATTTTGCCACTTTACCCAATTTCACATCCTTCTGTGTTTCTTCAAGCAATAAATTCCGTGTTATAGGCAAACTAGTGTCTACTACAAAATTCACATAAGTAGCCCTATCTTCTATTTCTGATAATCCGCTAGCTGTGCGGCCCTCCGTGTAATCGCTTAAGCTCGCGCGGGATAAGTAATCTGCACAATTATCAACACTACGAATGTATTCTATTTTATAGTTATAACCACTTAAAAATATTGCGTACCGCTGCAGCCTATTAGCGGACACTTCGGGTATGCCGCGATGTGGCCCAAAAATAGTAATGAGGGGTTTGTGATCAGTTCGGAGAATAAATGGAACAGATCTACCGTACAGATATTGGTGAAATCGGCGTACCCCAAATATGATGGCTGTCGCCTCCTTTTGTATCTGGGAATACCTGCGTTCAGCCGTTCAACGTACGTGAAGCATATGACACCGGGCGCTCCACCCCATCAACATCCACCTGCGACAACACAGCGCCGAGACCGCTCGGAGACGCGTCAACCGTCAAGATAACTTCCCTAGTTGTATCAAAATGCGTTAGAACCTGATCTGATACAAGAATCTTTTTGATTGTATTAAATGCGTTCCCGTGTTCCGAATCCCAATGCCACTTACAATTCTTTTGAAGCAACCTATATAAAGGGCTAAGAATTGATGACGCATTAGGTACAAAATTCCTATAGTAATTGACAAGACCCAAAAATGATTGCAAGTTGCCAACATTTTTCGGAACTGGGGCTTTTAAAATGGCAGAAATTTTTTGGGGTGACTTTTTCAACCCATGTTTATCTATAATATATCCTAAATATTCTACTTCATCCTTAAAAAAATCGCACTTCGATTTCTGTAGTGTAAGCCCTGCATCCTGCAACCGCCGTAATACTTCGTGTAATCTATTAACATGTACCTCTCTGGTCTCCCCCGTTACCAATACGTCATCCAACATGCACAACACTCCATCCATGCCCGACAACACGCCTTCCATAATTCGCTGAAATATAGCGGGTGCGCTAGCGAGGCCGAACACTAATCGAGTGTACATAAACAAACCTTTGTGAGTGTTAATGCACGTTACTTTTTGTGACTCTTCATCCAAAATACACTGAGTATATGCTTGAGACAAGTCCAGCTTGCTGAACTGCTGTCCCCCGTGCAGCTTCGTAAACAATTCATGCGCAGTAGGCAAAGGATATTGGTCGACTAACAGTTGTTTATTAATTGTAACTGAATAATCAGCACACAAACGTATCGAGCCGTCGCGCTTTAACACCGGCACTACGGGTGACGCATACTCCGAGTACGAAACCGGTTTTAATACACCGGCGCTCACCAGTCGATCTATTTCCTTATCTATTTTATCACGTAAAGCAAAAGCTATCGGCCGTGGTTTGAAAAAAATTGGCTTTGCATCTTTCATCAAATTTAATTTAACTTTACATTTGTTAAATGCCCCAAGCTTATCTGAGAAAACACTAGGATATTTACTTTGTAATTGTTTACTGATATTAGTTGAATAATCGCAATAATTTACTGGCAGCATTGTTAGCTTATATTTCGATATAAAATCCCTACCTAAGAGCGGAGGGCCGCCGTCGCGAATAATGTAAACATCTAATGTATGTATAATACCTGTATAAGTGAATGGCAACCGTACGACTCCTAGGCAGTCGATCTTGTTCCCAGTATACGTAAATAACCGCTTATTAGTCTTGGACAATGACACATCATTAAAGAAATTTAAATAGGTTTTTTCGGCAATCGCCGTAACAGCTGAACCACTATCGATCTGAAACTTCATTCGCACTCCTCGGACATCTACTACTTCGGTCATCGGTTCTCCGTCATACGTACAAATATTGTAAAACTCACCGTCATCGCCGTTATCATCGACACTCTCATTTGCTACATAGTTAATTTTTTTACACATACGCCGTAAATGGCCCTTTTCATTACACTTTTTGCATTTATAATTTGCAAACCGACACTGCACTGAAGTATGATTTTTGAAACCGCAAACTGAGCAGGACACTTTATCACCACTACCGCTTTTCGACGCAATCTTGAAGAGCTGATCAGTAGGCGCGGGCGCCGCCACAGCCACCGTCGTAGGCGCGGCCGCTATGCGCGCGCATCGCACACTCTCCGCCCATTCCACGGCCTTTGCCAGCGATAAAGTCTTCATGTCCTGAGCGAATAATTTCTCTCGTTCTGCTCCCGGCAGCATTCCCATTACAAAACGGTCTCTTAATGCTTCCTCCACGTTTAAAAATCCGCAATGAGCAGTCAGCCCGCGCAACCTCGCTGCCCACTGAGGGTAGCTTTCACCTTCATTTTGCCCCGCTGTATAAAATTTATACCTTTCGGCAAACCCACATTTTTGTGGCGTGAAATGATCGTCCAGTAGTTTTAGTATGTCTTCGAATGGAACCCCCTGGAGATCCTTAGGCAGCGCCAGGTCAGCTGCAAGCTTGTACGTTGGCTCGCTGAGTGCGCTCAACAAGACCGCTCGCCGTTTGACGCCAGCGGCATCGCTGGCCGCGTTAATGTCGTTGGCGATGAACCATTGTGTTAACCGTCCCTTATACTCTTGCCACGCTTGAGATTCATGATTAAAACTCGTTAATAACCCAAAAAGAGCCATGATTCTTCACTTTTTTTTTTTTTATATAATAATCGTGTGGGTATCTCGTCGCCACTGTTAGGTACGTGACACAAGTGAAACGCAGAGAGGTTGATTACGCACTGACGTTTATTTAGGAATGAATGAATGACGGTTACAGAGTAGGTAGATAAGTAACTACACTTATATATGCAACAGTATAGAAATCATCATCTCATGTAGCTGAGGTGATGATGGAAGGTACAACTCCTCAAGTAAGAAAATTATGTTCGTGTTCGCATATCTCCAGAACTACAAGTCCGATTTAAGTAATTCTTTTTTTGTTGTACTAGGTATCGTTCAACTTAGGGAATACTGCAAATTTCATCAAAATCGGTTCAGTAGTTTTTGAGATAGAATGAATGCAAGAGATGTTAACGATGTTATTACCGGTGCTACGGATTACGAAATTCTAGTGGACATGTAAGAAAATTATGTATTTGACAAGAATGTTGGTTGAATATTTAAACTAAAAAGAGTAAAATAAAAACTTTTTCTAAAAAAAATGTGACCGCCTTCAAAAACGACCCCAAAAAAGGGTAAAATAACCTACAAAACTTTTCTTTCGGAAGTCGGTGGCAAAAAAGACAATGAAATTAATAAAAAAAGTCACCGACTTCCGAAAGAAAAGTTTTGTAGGTTATTTTACCCTTTTTTGGGGTCGTTTTTGAAGGCGGTCACATTTTTTTTATGTTTCAATACCTTTGTGAAATGATTTTCGAAACAATTTTCTACAACTTAGTAACGGGGTAATTTTGGTACAACTGACGCCTTAGTACGAGTTTTGACGTCTTTTTAAGGAAAGTAAAAGCGAAATGTGACATTTTGATGGATAAAATTAGTTCCTAGTTCATACAAAATAGGCACTTTTTAATTTTTCATACAGTTTACATAATAATTCTTCAAATACGCTGTACAGCCAAAAACTTATAATTCATGCTGTGGCCTCTGATTGTCAAAGATCAAAAAATGAACGCACACACGATGCTGAAAAAAAAACCTAGTAACGTATTCCAGCGTATTGTAAGTTAAAATAAAAATGAAGAATCCCTCCCTCTCTTGTAGTTGGATAAGAACAAAATAATGTTAGTTACAGAACAACAAAATTTTGTTTATTTCGCGTCTGTTGCCTTCATTATCTTGGTCGTTACAAAACCTACTTTAATTTATTCTCTTTTTAGGTCTTTTTAATTAGTTGTAGCTTAAATGACGAGACCAAGGACAGACGAAACTGTTTCGTTAATATTTCAAAGCAATTTCACTTCGACCTTATAGTAGGCATACACCATCCTGCCTATGTGAACGATAGATGTGACGCTTGCAATTGTTTCAAATCGGCAGTTCGTCCATAGACACCATACACCATACTGCCTATCGTAAAGATTGATTTGACACAACGTCAAATCTGCATCAGTGATGCCTACTCATAACGCAACAGTGGCTAATTCTACATATATAAATAAGTGGAATTCTGAAGCAATAGTTCAGTTTTGGGTTGAAGTAAAAAAAATGAAATTCTTCCGGTGGAATAATAAAAAAATTGGAATCGACTTCGTTTTTGATACCGAGTACGCCCACGAAATGCCTGCGGTTCATTTTTTAACACCTTTACCCTTAGCACGAATTATTTTATAAACGCAACCAAGTACTTTCAATGTGTTGAATCTGTGCAAAACTGAATTTAAAACAGGATTTCTACTAACAGAAAACCACCAACTTTATGTATGCCAAGAAGCAAACTACTACAGTTATCAGCTTGGACTTGCTATAGTTATAAGGTAGGAATGACCAAAGATTATTAACCATACCTACTACTACTATAATAAGTTTATGCAGGATGTGATGATACATACGTACATCAACTATTAAATGCAAAACCATCACTAACAAATTCATATAATGTAATCAACAATTTGATTACGTTTATTGGTTTAAACTGTCTCACAACCCATTTCTACCCCTTAATAGGTACTGGTAGATTAAAAACATACCTATATAGTGTGCACTTTTGTCCGAATCTGTCACACTAATATAAATTAACTGAACTACAATATTCACAAGCAAGGGCCATCACTGAGCCAGCATCTTCGCTGTATCATTTTAGTTACAAGTTTTTTACACTAGAAAAATGGGTTAATTTAATGGTAATTTCTTCATGTTTACAGATTATTTTATCTTTGGACAGTAACTCTACTGAGAGCAAGGATTGCCTATTCTCAATTTCGCTGCTGCTCTGTGAATCATGCAAGAAAAACACACTGAATTATATGATAAAATATGTGGTAGTTTACCTAATATTATAGGTATATTGTATAGTGTTTTAACCTTTTATTATTAAAATAAATACTTAGGGAAATATTAATAGTTATATTTTATTTACAAATCTTATGATTCGTCGTCTCATCGTTCTCCTGCCCTTATTCTAATTCATCAAATCTTCTATTTTTCTCTACTCATTATGTCAGTACTCACCTTTTTAGTAAAATCATGCAAAAATAATTATATTTTATATATTTGCTCTGGCAGAGCTGCTTAGCTTTGCTTGAAATGCTTTAATTAAAATCATATCAAAATGAAAGTCGTTGGTTTTACTTTACTTACTTTACTTTTACCTATATTATTAACATTCTGTAAGTTATAACAGCATAGGAAAAATACAATTATTGTAATTTAAACACAATCACTAAATAACTATTACTAACAACATTATGGAATATGATATTTCACTTCACTGAGATATAAATCCATTGTACATTTTTTGTTAATCGAAGTACCTAAATCCATGATAAAGAATTACACATTGATCCAATGGCTCTCAACTTTCTGTATCAAATTGTTTGCATGAAATAATTAGAAAACATTTTGATCATACTCGTACAATACCTAGCGGTTTCACACTAGGTATATCACTGTGTCAGCTGGTTTTATCTTCCACCTTATTCATGTCTGAAGAATGGCAGGTTCTGCGATTATTTTGTGCTGATCCTCTTAGCATGTCGATGGCAATCTAAATTGAGTCGGGTCAGAATTGGACCACGCGTTTTCCATATAATTTTTCCAGAGCAAAGTCGTCGATGATGATGATGATCTCCCTTAGGTAGGTAGGTATTTTAAACGCTTCTCGATTTTATTGAAACGAACCACAAAATTTAATTTATTGAATTTCCTAACGTATTTTTGTTTGATGTTTGTTACTTAGATACACATCGATTGTTTTATTTGAATATTCGTTGTCATAGTAACCATATTGTCAGCCTCTGATTTCAGTTTTGCCCGTATTTTAATATTACTAAAAAGGTATTAAAATTAAAAATAAAATGATTTTACAATTTTATCCTAACTTATTCGTGTAGTATAAATGCACTTGTTCGTTATGCTTTCACGCCTAAACCGCTGAACTATTTTGATGATATTGGTTCGTAGACCCATCTGAAAAAAAAGTCATAATGACTACTCATTAATCGTAGTAATAGTGCCTGCAGGCAGTTGCTGGTTTTTTTAATCCTACCTAGACTTTTTAAGACGCCATTCGCGCGAAATTTTTTTTTTCTGCTGGCGTTAAAAAACCGCCGATATAGAACAAATGCATTCCCTTGTATAATAATAATAATATTCCACAACTATCACACAACGCCATTTAGTCCCAAGCTAAGCAGGGCTTGTGTTATGGGTACTAGACAACTGAAAACATACTTATATATTTTTAAATACATACTTACTATAGATAAATTACACCCAGACACAGAACAAATGATCATGCTCATCACACAAAGATTTGTCCTGGGTGGGAATCGAACCCACGACCCCCGGCATAGCAGTCAGGGTCACTAACTACTAGACCAACAGGCCAGTCAAAATCTGTTCACACGTCAGCGCTTTTAAAGTGCCAGCAAAAGAAAACGCTCGTTTGAGTCGGGGCTTACCCGTAAGTATAATAAATACTTAGTTTTAACTTACCTACCTGTTCCGACACCTTTTTTTAACCTACTTCAAAAAAAGGAGGAGGTTCTCAGTTCGGAATATTTTTTATTTTTATGTATGTTCCCCGATTTCTCGAAGACGCCTGGACTGATTTGGAAAAAAATTCTCAGGTCAGGTTTTGGTGATAGGATCCCAGGGAAAGCGAGGGTAACCTTCAAATTTTATAGGCAGATAGTACCAATTATATATATTTTCTAAAGCTGTTCGAGTATTTGCATCTGATAATCATCATTTCAGGTGGATGAGCTGATGATGGAAGGTACAACTCCTTAACAGTAAGGAGTAGGCATCGATTGATTTAGTTTGTGTTCGCATATCTCCGGAATTTGAGTCCGATTTAAGTAATGCTTTTTTTTGGTGTGCGAGGTATCATTTAACTTAGGGAACACTGCAAGTTTCATCAGAATCGGTAGAAATCGGTCAGTAATTTTTGAGATATGGAATTTTATTAGCTTATTGTGTACATGAGCGATGTAATTACCGGTGCGAAGGATTACAAAATTCTAGTGCACATGTAAGAGAATGATGTTCTTGACAAGAATTCGGGTTGAATATTTAAACAAAAAGAGTTAAAAAAAATTTTTTTTTCAAAAAACTGTAACCGCCTTCAAAAACAACCACAATCTACAAAATTACTTTTCATTCGGAAGTCGGTGGCTAAAAGACAATGAAAAGAAAAAAAAAACAAAGGCACCGACAACCGAAAGAAAAGTTATTTTGTAGATTATTTTACAATTTTTTGTGGTTGTTTTAGAAGGCGGTTATATTTTTCTTGAAAAAGTTTTTTTTTATTATCACCTTTTCAATACACGATTATTTTGACATTGAAAAATTTTGCCTTTTTTTAAATTGAAGTCGAAAATAAAAATTATAATAATGCAGAGAAGTGTTGCTTTTTATTATTTAGCTATTAGCCTCCTAGAGGGTTACACGAGCACAAAGCATGAAGGTTGGTTTTTGGGTAGTTAATTTCATAAAGACCTTCATATATTTATTTATTTTACAATTTTTTCGCTTACATAATGACCAACATTTGAAAGGACCCCCCTACCCTAAATAAAGGGAAAATATTTTTAAAGTGGGAACACTGTCTTATATTGCGTACGCATCACAGACTAGATAGGTACGCATGCTAGACGTGGTGCGTTCGAAAACGTTTGTCTAGTAAATTAAATGTAAAATGAAATGCGGAGAATATTTGTTTTTTTTTTTTAGTCAATTCTATTATATATTATTAACGTTTTTGTACAATTATTTTCTTATTTAGTCACTGAATTTGGATTAGTACTGGTTATTTTTAAATAAAAATAAATATTTGTCAAAAAGTCGAGTTTCAGAACGATCCCATATGCAGGACTCTGGGCTGCGTTTATATCCTTTATCCAGTTTAAATTTATACTGCCTAAATGTCAAACACCCCGTTTAAGTACACCGCGACGTGAAAAATGAAGCTAACTAAAATTTAATCTGCCCCGTTTACGGTCATTCGCTGGGATAAGTTTTTACTAAATGGAATTTACTGATAAAATATTGCGACCTTTTTACCTCGCAATATTTTATCCTGCTGTCAGACTGACATTACGTTTTGTTGTTTTGCTCGATATCCGCAGTAAAAACGAATATTATTTTTATTTTAGAGAGTAAATATTATTTGTGGATTATGGATTTGTATTAAACCGGCAAATTGATTATTTGTTCAATAAACTGAGCTGTCAATTGAATTTGACAACTAACATTGACAGAAACTTATGACTCCGTTCAGCGAACCTTCGCTAGTTTAATTTTTTCCGGCGAAATACCGCCGGAACGCACCCCAGCCCTGGCCACCACTCCTTGACCTTTAGACATGGCGCTAGTGTCTATTTCATTACATCAAATGCATTAAAAAATTAGTACCTAGAAATTTCCGAAAGTCATGAGTGGTCGGATTTTAGTGACTTCTCAGTGATGTCGGCTGACAATAATCCCTGTATTTGTTACAGAGATTTTTCAGTATTTTACTCTACAGAGTCTGCTTTACTTTCCCAGTTTACTTAAGATTGAAAATTCATATTCAGGGTATCTTGTATATTTAAATATTATATTTTGCCACCGGAAGAATTTCATTTCTTTTTTTATTTCCACCCGAAACTAAACTATTTCTTCAGAATGCCACTTATTTATATGTAGAATGAACCACTGTTGCATTATCTTGTCCTTTGACTCGGGACACTACTTGACTAATTTTGAAAGTCTCAATGTCATGATGAATTGAAATGGTGTTAGAAAAGTAGCTAAAAAGTTTAGCCACAAGTTACACTTTTTAGCTTTTTTTCTAGCACCTTTATAAAATTAGCTAACTATCTATGAAGTTGCTAAGATGGCATCACTGCTGCCGATTTGGCGTTGTGTCAAAAACGATTTGATGACCTATCAAAATTGGCATGTCATGCCATCAAATTGGCATTCCACCCCCATACACGTTCAATTCTATTTGAGCAAATTGGCAGTTTTATGCCGAATTGACAAATAGGCAGTATGGTGTATGGCTACCATTAGTAATAATTAGTATTATTTTTCTTTTGTTTTCAATTCTTAGCTTTGCCTTTTTTTGAATTAGTATTTTTGTTAACTTTGCCCCACATTAGGAGGACCCACTTTTTTCTGTGTCAGGGGTGCGTTTACAAACATACAAACACATGTACATAAACAAATCGACACGGAAGAGACTGTGAGACTCGTAATAACTAAAATCTACGGTGTTCCTTAAACAGCCCTTGACGTTCTAGGGTCACGGTTTCCTGATAAGTCAGTCTCGCGACCCCGGAAGATTTTGGCCCTCTATATAGGCCCCGTCAGCCCACGTTATACTCTAGACAAAAAATTTGCTGGGTGAAGTGGCAATGGGCAGGCCACATCGCTCGTAGAACTGACAACCGATGGGGAAGAAAAGTTCTCGAGTGGCGACCACGGACCGGAAAACGCAGCGTAGGCAGGCCTCCCACTAGGTGGACCGACGACATCGTGAGGGTCGCGGGCAACCCGGCAATGGATGCAAGTGGCGAATTGTCGTTCGACGGTGGTCTACGGGGATGCCTATGTGGACAGCAGTGGACGTCTTGATGATGATGACTCTAGGCAAACCGTAACGTCAGCCGCGCTTAAAAAACATTTTTTTTAATAGTATATAGGGTAAAACACCCAACTATTGACCCCTTAAGCGGTTTTCCTTGCTTCTTTCGCAAAATAAACTAATGTACGAGTTGCAAGTGGAAATGAATGTTTTTGGAAGATAAAATAAACATTGGAGAATGTAATTAAAACATTATTTCCAGTCATACAAAGGTAAAAAGTGTTTTTTTTCTCGAGTTTAGCAAGAACAGGCCATATGACCAGTTATTAACATGCTTGTACCAAATTTTCATCATGCAAATGACCAATTTTTGACCTCATGTTAGTGAAAGTTAAGCTACCTCACCATTAAAAATGAACTATACGTACACACCGTGGTGTCAGTAACTGGTATTCTCGTACATTTGGTAAATTACCAGCTATTGACATGTCATGTTAATAAAATGGTTATTCATACATTTGAGTGTACCAGATATTGACCTCATCATTTTAACAAGTTAACGCTTATTAAAACTTGAAAATCATGTGGAAAAGCATTGTGTCTGTCTTAAATAACCAAAAAATACCAAACTCAAAGGAATCTATCGTGTAAAACTGAAATAAAATGACATTGAAAACAACCGTCAGCTTAGCAAATTGTTAAATTTCTTGATGATTTTAGGAGGGTATTTTGTTATCATAGGTTTACGGACGCATTATTGCTTTATTTAAATTTTCTGTAACGCCAATATATTACAAGATAAATTATATTTCATTTTCTGTATTCTTTATGCAGCACTGCAAGAAGATTTATTATTATTTTTGATAAAAACTGTTATGCGGTCAATAGTTGGTGGGAGGTCAGCAGTTGGGTACTTTACCCTATGTATATATTATGGAGACCTAGATCCACCCCAGGTTTTGGATAATGATGACTGAAGAATTTCATTAAAATCGGGTAAGTTGTTTCAGATTAGCATGTACAAACGCAGTGACATGTGAAAAAAAGATAAAACTATTTAAAATTGAAGTTTATCCATCTCTTTCTTAACGAATATAAAACAGAGCCTCATAAGTAGCCAAACGGCAAGCGACAATCGTTAACGTTCAGCAGTCGCTAAGTAATACATTTTCAACTTTATACCCCATTGCATGAAGTTGAAAATCTATCAAAGATTACAGATCGTTTTCGTTTTTTTCGTTCGCTATAGCTCAGCAGTCTTTATTAGATGATGTCAACTTTATGCAATGGGGGATAAAGTTGAAAAAGTATTAGCCACTGCTGATCGTTAACGATTGTCGCTTGCCGTTTGGCTACACGCTCAGGTAAGAAAGAGACGAAAAGGTAAACAAAATAGGCACTTTCCTTTACTTCCCATTTTTTGTTTGCAAACGATTCTGTTTAGGAAATTGTGAAGCACAACTTTTGTTTTAACCCGGCAGCACTCGCGCCCTCGAAAGTAACATAAACACTCGCGCATAGAGCATTTTGCTCACACTTTATAAGCAGTCATATTGTACTATAGGACAATGATGTGACATATTTTAAGACTTAAATATATTAAAACAATCATATTTAATCAAATGAAATGTTCTTTTATAATTAAAAAATGTTTGATATACTTTTAATAAAATATTAATAATAAATAAATTACACAAAAAAATCATATGAAAATGGTACGGTATTAATCCTCATCATGTGCAAGAGCTTTACATAATATAACATAAAATAAAAACATGTTCGGAACACAAAAAAAAAATTACAGTAAAACATGTCTTTTTGATTTGCGATTTTACAACAAATCGCGCAGATTTCATTGGTTTTCTCAGTCCTAGAAACGCAAGGTTCAAAGGAAAATTTGCTGAATGATATGTGACAGGTTGTGCATGGTGGATCATGGTTATTTTTGGGGTTGTGTTAAATTTAGAACTAATTATTTCAAATATTGTCTCCGTGTGCTAATTTTCTCATCAGAACGTGTTGCTGTAGACAAACCATCTGTAAATATTTTAAACTACATTAATTTATTGATTATTATATTTTTTAATTATTGTTTAATGATATTGGACTAGGTTACTATTAAATATAAAAATAGCAATAAATGATTATGTAAATATTTATTCTAAGTAAAAATCAAGAAAAAAATACTTACACTGATACTCGCGCGATGAGCAAAACGCCGCGGGACGCGACCCTGCCCATCAAATCCTTTCCCTCTACTAACAGAGGAGCACTATGCTCATGAAACCGGTATACAGGGGACGAGAGAGGACTAAAAGTCAGCTATAGAGTGAATGAGGTACCTATGCAAATTTTTGACAAAATAACACGCTTTTTAAAGACAGCGTGAGGGAAATGCTCATAGCGCGAGTGCTCGCGGGTTAATCAGCCTATTTGTATTTAAAGTCTGGTTAAATGGCCTGAAACAAACATTACTAAAGAAAGTCAGGAAGGAGGCTATTAGCATTTAGTTTTTATGGCGCGACCCATCCGTAGATAACAAGGACCATTTGGGTATGTGTTTTTATTTGTCCTTGAATGTTATGTGGATGAGGCAATCTTGGGTTGTACCCTTTGAAATTGGTGGAGGTTACTGATTTTCGATTCAAGTTCGTGCGTTATCAGGAGTGTAAAAACTGAGTGAAATTACTACCTAGTAGTTGTTGCCAGTGGCTTTGCCTGTTACAACGCGAAAATTAGCCCGAGGGAAGTAAAAATCTGGTTGAAAACTATCCTGTGTTGATCTGTGTTATAAACTATCTGTGTATCTAATAGGCTATTATATAGGGTGACTGGTAATTAGTGCACGATACTTAAACACGTGATTGTGCTCATGATAACAAACAACTTTTGTTATGGGAGCAAAGCCGAAATCGTGAAAAATATATCAGCTGTTCAGTACATTAAACAAACATAAATATACTGAACAGCTGATTTTTTATCCGTGTTTTCAGGTTTGTTCCCATAGTAAAAGTTGTTTGTTATCATGAGCACAATCACGTGTTTAAGTATGGTGCACTAATTACCAGTCACCCTATATATTATTAAAAAGAATAGTCCGAAAGATAGACCATCAAAAAACATTTTTAGTTTTGTAACGTAAAAAAAAACGTAGATACAACGCTTTTAAAAATCATAGAACGTCACTGGGTCGGTATAATATATTAATTTTGAAAAATAATAAATACGTTTACATTATTTTTCAATACTCTAAATGGCAAACTCAACAAATTTTCAATTTATGCAGTACACTACTTTATTTTATGCAAAATCAGTTCAGAAGTTTTTTCATGAAAGCCTTTCAAACTTTCACAATAACAGTATTAGCAAGAAAGATCATCACTTGCCTAGCCTTTTCCCAACTATACTGGGGTTGGCTTCCAGACGAACCAGATGCAGCTGAATATCAGTATTTTACATGGAGCGACTGCCTATCGGACTTCCACAACTCAATAACTGGGTAATACGATACTCCATGTGAAACAAATACGCTTCTGACTAACAGTAACGACTGTCAAAGATCTACAAATGACAGCCAGGACCAACAGCTTTACGTGCTTTCTGAGGCACGGAGGAAACTCGCTATGACGGATGGTCACCCATCCACAGACCAACCTCGGCAAGCGTGGCTTAACCTGGAAGATCGGCCTGTGCGGCTGTAATTATTTAGCCACGAGCTCCATGCAAGAAAGTTAAGATAAAATAAGGTAGTTTTCTTTACGGAATCCCATAATAATAATAATATTATGTAAATCCTTTGTTTTTCCCAACGTTTGGGTACGGAAGCGTCGCCTATTAGGAGGGATTTTGAACATTAGTTCAGAAGGAAAATGTCAATAATTTCACTTAATCGTTATTGGTGAAGCTTGCTTTCCGGAGTTGGTTACAGTTAGGGAAAAAGGGTTTTGTGTTGATATTTCTATACATACATATAACTAGCTGACCCGTGCCCACTTCGTTGGGCATTAATATTTTAACTTGTGATGAAATGATGAATGTGGTTCGGTTTGTACTTTTTTTTTAAGTTGTTAAAGTCATCAAATGAGTCCTCCCGCCCTGGGTGGGGCGGAAGGGACTGTCAGACTCTTACTGACTAAAATCCACCCGTGTTCCTTCGAATGCCCTTTACGTTCGTATCCTGGGTTAAGAAAAAACCCGCGACCCCAGCAGGCATTTGGCGCGAAACACGACGCGCCACCGACCCGGGCTTGGTCCCTGGTCGGACGGCGAGCTACACCCATCACTCACCGTCCGCAAGCCCGCTCCGCCGCTGCGCCCTCTGCTGATCAGAGGGACACGCGTTGGAGCGTCCACACGACAGGCTATTCACATACGGGCAAAGACCCCGAAGGCACACAGTGCCTAAGGAAGGGTTTTGCCCGCATCCCAGGGTGCACCGGCCCGAAAAACTGGTCTTCCCCCCGGACGTATCCGAGAGGAAACTCCAGTCCACGGGCGCACGTGGAAGTTTCCTGTCTTAAGAGACCTCTGCCCTCTCTCTGTCTGTAAAATCGGTTCATTACTTCCGGAGATTACCCCCTACATACAAACTTACAAACAAATGTTACCTCTTTATAATATTAGTATAGATTAGGAAAAATCTTCATCTTTTTAATAAAATAAGCGACAGACATAATTTTAATACGAAAAATAAAGATAAAATTGATCAACCATATTTTAGATTGTCGAAAGTACAAAAATCTTTTATGGGCTTCTGTGTTAATTGTTACAATAAAATACCGAGTGAAATCTTAAATCTAAATGAAAAAAAAATTAAAAGTTACATAAAAAACTTAGTAAACAAGCATATTATAAATTAAAAGATTATATTCAAGATAAAAATGTTTGGAAACATGCTGGTCCTGCTCCATAGTACAATGTAGGGCTTAAACAAGGTCAAGCTAGTTGAAATTTGAATGCTCACACACTTAAATTAAATTTGTAAATTGTGTAATTTCAATATTTTGTTAAAATGTGAACGCCATGTACCTTTTTGCTTTTTTATTTCTTATTTTTATTTTTTTTTGTCTAGATTTTCAAGGTACATTGCTTTGACATTAATTATTTAAAACGCTGTTAAAATATTGTAATTTTTTTTTAAAAAAAAAGAGTAAGTATGGAGTTTCTTGCCCATTCTTCTCCATACAACCTACCTTAGCGAATGGGTGTAGAATGAATCCCTTCCCTTCCTATTCCCTTTAAATTTAAATATCGACGTTCAAAAGTGCCTCTTTGATGGCCTAATTGGAATAAATGATTTGACTTTGACTTTGAAAATAAAATGGGTTTCACCCCAAGAATAAACCATAACCTTAACCATTAATTTAATGTTTTCACGACATTCGTAATATTTTTAACATTCATCAAAAAATATCCAATACTAAAACTTATCACACACACATTCGTATTTATTTATTAAAAATCGATCCCAAAATAACATCGGTTTTCTTTCCAGTTATCCTTCCTCTATGTTTTTTAGTTTACATTTCAATTTTGTAACTTTTCAGGTATATAGTACTTGTCAATAACGATAGCAGAGCGGTTCAAATTCAAACACAAAAAAAATAGCAATAAATAAAACGTAAACAAAGTGAAAACGATTTGACAGCAGCACCATTTTGTCACTAGCGACATCTATGTAATAGTTTTAGACTAGTGTAATTTTTGTTTATGGTAACATTAATTTAATTTTTATTTTTTTAATCCATAACTAATAAAGATAATTAAGAAATAATGAATTGTCTATTTTATAAGAGTTTAAATTTAGCTTGAAAAGTAAGCGATTCACGAGTATCATTCGATTTTAGAATTAATTATTTTTAAACGACTTCATTCACCCTACCCTCATTGAATTTGATTTTTTTCAACATTGCTATTACTGTGACTTTTAGAGCCAACGGTCAGTCTCGTTTGTGCCTCGTAGTCAAGCAGGTCGAATGAAACCCTGATAATCGCGAATAAAACTATTTGAGCCATACGAAGTGTGAATGTTTTACTAAAAAACCGGAATAATAACGGCTGTGGATTTATAGCTTTGTAAGGTATCTATATTGACAAAAATTGAGTGTTAAAAATCCATATTTTTGTTAGTGAGACTATTTTAAATGGGTAGGTACCCGAAGGAACAGGGTGCTTTCATACTTCCATGTCCGCACGCGTTTAAAATAACGATTACCGTCATCATTTATCTTGCTTCGCAAGTGTTGTTTACGATAGTGTGTTAATGTGCTACTAAGTGTTTTTTACTTCAAACTAAAAGAAAGTATATTTAGTGCAGCTATTATACTGGTGAGTACTTTTTTATTGGGGGTATTTTGATAATTTATATAATTTTCTCGTCTATTTTTTACTTTAATCATCCTAGTAAGCGCCTTAGCTCATGATACGATTGGTGCAATTTTTGATTCCTACCTCCTTCCACGCTGAGTAATATCCCGGATCCACACGTTGGCCGTGTTGGCTGAACAGAAGGAGAAGGCGCTATACTAAGAAACGAGATAGAATTACTTGCATCTTGCTTTCTGGTATAGCGCCGTCTCCTTCTGTTCGGAAACACGACCAACGTGTGGATCCGGCGATATTGTTTTAAATATAGGTACGTATATTTTATAAATTAACGTTTTAATGTTTGCCTTATAATTAGAATTTCTCTGGTGTTGTGCGTACATTGACAAACATTATAAACTCACTTTACTCTTACTCACCAGACTCAGAACAACTTCTTGAAAATCATATTAATATTTGTTCCGTGTAATGAAAGACGAAACGCGAAAGTTGAGTTTCAGCCATAATAATGTTTCAATTTATCATAAGAAGATTAATCTCAGACTTGTAACAACCGTGTTTGAATTAACCAAGAAGGGTCTACCTTCAAGGTTATCACCACGTCGGAAACAAAAACGCTGTTGAACAACTCGCCGAAACAAACACGTTGGCAGCATTACGTGGGAAAACAAACCGACCGCCCTACGTATTACAAGTGTAAATCATTTGCATCGTAAGATGATCTCTTGGTACGTAGGACGTCGCCGGGAAACAAACGTTGCCTGAAAACGTGGGAAACGTAAGCGATGGAAACGTAGCGATGGGAACGCAAGACGTGAGTTGCAAACATGACGGAATGTTAAAGTGTACTGGAGTTCACAAAATTCTTTATGTGCTGTCATTCAACTGTCGTGCTATTATCTAGCTCATTTTGACGACATGGTTGACGCAGTGGCTGAGCGATTAACTGCTGCGCAGCGTGTCACGGGTTTGATCCTTGCACGGAACAAATATTTGTATGCTATATTGTTAGTTGTTCAGGGTCTGGGTGTTAGTATATGTGTGTTTTATGTTTATTAACGCACACATTAAACAGCTGAAATTCCTAGTGTGGGACCACGTTTATAAAAATATTTGTAAGAGCTGGGTTACGCGATGAAATTGTAAGGTCAACATTTGTAGTTACTCGTAATTCTCTTTACAATTCATAAAATAGCGAAATGAATGTATCAGCGTAGAACATTGACGGGTATCTAGCGCGAATCTCAAGGAGTAAGGCGACATGGTAAGCGTCAGCGGTCCTCCAACATGCTTAGTTTAAGCACAAATATTTTAGGGTTGCACTTGTGGGGTTCTCTCAATAGGTAATCGTGACCTTGGAAAGTAAAGTGCTATTGAGAGAAAATGTCCATTGTAGCCAGTTCGAGACTGACAGTCCCTTCAGCTCCACCCAGGGAGAGGAGACTTATTAATTTGATGATTTTACCACCATAAAAATGCACCTGATTGCGCGTATGGTACTTTAGAAAATTAGGCCGTATTGAATATATTAACTCTTTCATACGAAGATACATCTTAGACTTGCAACAACCATGTTTTATCAACCACAAGAAAAGTCAACTTTTGCGATTATTACCACGTCAGAAACAAAAACGCTGTTGAACAACTCGCCGAAACAAACACGTTGGCAACAATACGTGGGAAAACAAAGCGACCGCCTACGTATTACAAGTGTAAATCATCTGCATCGTAAGATCATGTCTCTTGGTACATAGGTCGTCGCCGGGAAACAAACGTTGCCTGAAAATGTGGGAAACGTAAGCGATGGAAACGTAGCGATGGGAACGCAAGGCGTGAGTAGCAAACATGGCTAAGTCTTGAAGAAGGTCAGTCATGAAATATTACGAAGCTGTTACCTACTCGATGATATTGTGATGTCAACAATTTCCATTAATACCGATTAATTATTAGGGTTGACAGGGTCGCGGGACCGCGTAGTAGTTATTAAATTATTTTTTATAAATGTGGTAAAATCATCAAATGAGTTCTCCCTCCCCGGGCAGGGCGGGAGGGACTGTCAGACTTCAATAATCCTTTACGATCCAGCCCCTGCAGTCTCGACATTAGACAGCGACAAAAATCGGTCGCTAAGTCGTATCGTTATCAAATTCCTTTAATAGATTTTCAACTTTATTTGGAAAGCATAAGGTTGAAATTTTTTTTTTAGCGCTGTGAAATCGTCAAATGGAGGGACTGTCAGACTTTTACTGACTAAAATCCACGGTGTCCTTCAGTAGCCCTTTATGTTCCGGGGTCACGGTAAGGAAGTAATCCCGCGACCCCGGCAGGCTTTGGCCCTCTGTGTGGGGGCCCCGTCAGCATGCTGACGCTCTTTGAGGCGAGCGTGGAACACAACGCGCCGTCGACCCGGGCATGGTCCATGGTCGGGCAGCGAGTTGCCCTTTACTCGCTGCCCGCATGCCCGCGCCTACGGTGGCTGGAGATCGTCTGCTGACGTCCGAAGCCGCGGGCGCCTACTACTGCGTTCGGGGCGGAGGGAGGACACTGTCCTCTCTCAAGCGGCCCGCCTCTTCCTTCACGAGCATTACTGATTTGCAGAAGAAGGCGACCGCTTCCCACTCCGTCTTGCCCCGCAGCATGGCCGCAACCATTGCCGGGCGCGAGAGGTCTCCGCCTATCGCTGCCGCGCCGTGAGACACGGCGGTGCTCTGCCCAAGCGGGGCAGTCTTGCACCGTATGTTGTACTGTGTCCTCCGGGCGATCTTCGCAGTGGTGGCACCCGGGCGTTTCCTCCTTCCCCATCAAGTACAGGAACCTCTTGAAACTTCCGTGTCCGGTGAGGACCTGCGTCATCTGATAGGTCAGGACGCCGTGACGTCTCTCCAGCCACTCCTCAAAGAGAGGTATTACCGCCGCAATTACGGCGTGCCCGTTCCCGCCATCCTAGGTGCGGGCATACGGACGGCGAATAATGAGGGATTCGCTGTCCAGACCATGTCTGGGTCAACGCCGCGTTCTCTATAGAGGCCAAATATCTACCGGGGTCATGGGAATGTGTAAGCAGGATATCGCCGCCCTGGATCGCAAAAGACATGTGAAAGAAGTAGGTGGATTTTAGACAGTATGAAAATCCTTTTATTTCCTATAAAAAAATTATAGGTTTCGGTTTGTAGTTTCCTCCTAACCTAACCTAACCTAAATGTTGCGACCTTGATCTGTTTACCAAGTTAAGAATAACGTGTTATTTAAGACTGTTTACTGTTCAAGGAAACTGATATGTGGGTAGTCAAAAAATATAAGACGAGAACGAAACTATTTTTGGATTTGGTCGTATTTGTATATAGCTAACGATATTTTTTTAAAGTTATTAGGATAACGGGAGCATCTCAAATGGGCACCGTGACCCTGAAATGCAAAGATCAATATTTTTTTTTAATCCTTTCTAATCCTAATAAGAACTAATATTACACAGGGTCGATTTTAGTCACCCACCGATTGCGATTTCTAGCGGCACGGCAAAAAACAGATGACATCCAACTTTGGAGCTTTAAGTCGTCGAAGCTCTAAGCTCGAAGTCGATCAGGAAGCTAGGAAGCTGATCATGTTTTCAAACGTAAGAAAATAACAAGAGAGCGTTATAGCTAGATGTAGGTATAAAGTTAAATAACGTGTGAAAAGATAATTCAAAGACTAGTCTTGAGTGCCCCGCCCCGTAGGGTTATTTTATTGTTTTTATAACATTTAAAAAACGTGGGTTTTTAGATTTTTTTAAATCTATTAATATTTTTATCTTTTTTCATCGGGTTTGAAGCTACCCTGAAAATTTCAGCTTATCGGGAAGTGCTTCAAAGCCTGTTCACCATCTTGGACGTCCGCCATATCGGATTTAAGTCACATGACTATGTTTTTCGTATTCCGACAGCAAACCCGTTCATTTGATACCCTTATCTTATCATGGGGGTCGGTTTCAAACAGTCAGTCTGCCATCTTAGGGAGGCTGCCATATTTGATTTTGTCATGACGTTTGTTATTTAGTCATGTGTATTGTTATCGGAACTCAGAGCATGTGCAAAATTTTAGCTTGCTAGCTTATCGGGAAGTGCCTTATAATTGAGTTGCAAAAGTCCAACCAGAACGACAAACAAACAAATAAACAAACAAGAAAAGTGAGTTTATAAAAACGTGGGAAAAAAAATACACAAAGTTGATTCTCATTCTTTCAATAATCCTCAACCACCACCGTGCATTGCAGCTTCCCAACAATTTATATGCAACAACATTGTTTAGAAAAATTATCTGTTGAAAAATTCACGCCAGTTTCCATCCGACCGATTTGAACGAAATGAACGAAATTGAAGAGCGCTGAGCGTGGTCATTCTGAACTTAAAGTCTGAAAGTATTAATAGGTGCAGTTGAATGCTCTTCAGTTTTATTCAGGATTTCAGCGTTTTAGTGGTTAGCTATTGGATTGGTTTTTTGTTCGCTTTTAAGTGTAAGAGATGCTGATAGCTCGTAATATCGGTTTTTATTTCAAAGGTTTCCTTTTTTTCAAATGGAACAAGGTATGCCACCTTTATTTGGAGTGTAAAACTCATCAACTGAGAGGCGCTCTGAGTGGAACGAAAGGGACTTTCATATTCCTACTGTCTAAAATCCACCTAGTTCCTTCACATGCCTTTTGCGATCGAGGGCCGCGGTATCCTGCTTACTCATTCCCATGACCCCGGTAGGTATTTGGCCTCTATAGAGAACGCGGCGTTGCCCAGACATGGTCTGGACGGCGTATCCCTCATTATTCGCCGTCCGCAAGCCCGCACCTAGGGTGGCGGGAGGCACGCCGCAATTGCGGCGGTAAGACCCCTCTTTGAGTGGCTGGAGTGACGTCACGGCGTCCTGACCTTTCGGATGACGTAGTTCCTCATCGGACACGGAAGTTTTGGGAGGTTCATGTGCCTGATGGGGAAGGAGGAAACGCCCGGGTGCCACCACTGCGAAGATCACCCAGAGGACACAGTAGAGCATACGGTGCAAGACTGCCCCGCTTGGGCAGAGCACCGACGTGTCCTCACGGCTGCGATAGGCGGAGACCTCTCGCGCCCGGCATTGCTTGCGGCCATGCTGCGGAGCGAGACGGAGTGGGAAGCGGTCGCCTCCTTCTGCGAAGCAATGATGCTCGTGAAGGAGGAGGCGAGCCGCTTGAGAGAGAGGACAGCGTCCCCCCTCCGCCCAAACCGCAGTGGCAGGCGCCCTCAGCGTCGGACGTCAGCAGACGATCACCGGCCACCGTGCAGGCATGCGGGCAGCGAGTAAAGGGCAACTCGCTGCCCGACCATGGACCATGCCCAGGTCGACGGCGCGTTGTGTCACACGCGCGCTTCAAAGACCGTCAGCATGCTGACGGGGCCCCCTCTCAGAGGGCCAAAGCCTGCCGGGGTCGCAGGATTATTTCCTTACCGTGACCCGGAACATAAAGGGCTACTGAAGGACACCGTGGATTTTAGTCAGTAAAAGTCTGACAGTCCCTCCCGTCCTGCCCGGGATGGGAGGACCCATTAGACGATTTTACCGCGCTAAAAAAAAATTAAACCTTATGCTTTCCAAATAAAGTTGAAAATCTATTAAAGGAATTTGATAACGATACGACTTAGCGACCGATTTTTGTCGCTGTCTAATGTCGAGACTGCAGGGGCTGGATCGTAAAGGATTATTGAAGGACTATGGATTTTGTCAGTACAAGTCTGACAGTCCCTCCCGCCCTGCCCGGGGAGGGAGAACTCATTTGATGATTTTACCACATTTATAAAAATTAATTTAATGACTACTACGCGGTCCCGCGACCCTGTCAACCCTAATAATTAATCGGTATTAATGGAAATTGTTGACATCACAATATCATCGAGTACCTAGGTAACAGCTTCGTAATATTTCATGACTGACCTTCTTCAAGACTTAGCCATGTTTGCTACTCACGCCTTGCGTTCCCATCGCTACGTTTCCATCGCTTACGTTTCCCACATTTTCAGGCAACGTTTGTTTCCCGGCGACGACCTATGTACCAAGAGACATGATCTTACGATGCAGATGATTTACACTTGTAATACGTAGGCGGTCGCTTTGTTTTCCCACGTATTGTTGCCAACGTGTTTGTTTCGGCGAGTTGTTCAACAGCGTTTTTGTTTCTGACGTGGTAATAACCTTGAAGGTTGACCCTTCTTGGTTAATACAAACATGGTTGTTGCAAGTCTAAGATTGATCTTCGTATGAAAGAGTTAATACATTCATTACGGCTAAGTTTTCTAACGTACCATACGCGCATGAAGTGCCTTTTTTATAGTGGTAAAATCATCAAATAAGTCTCCTCTACCTGGGTGGATCTGAATGGACTGTCAGTCTCGAACTGGCTACAATCGACATTTGGTCTCAAAAGCACTTTACTTTCCAAGATCACGATTACCTATTGAGAGAACCCCACAAGTGCAACCCTAAAATATTAGTGCTTAAACTAAGCATGTTTGAGGACCGCTGACGTTTACCATGTCGCCTTACTCTTTGAGATCCACGCTAGATTCCCATCATTGTTCTACATAAATACATTCATTTCGCGATACATGCATTTTGGTATCTTATGAATTTGTGAAAATAATTAATGGAAATTGTTGACGCTACAATTTCATCGCCTGACGAACTCGTAAATATTGTTTTATTAACGTTGCCCTACACTAAAAATTTAAGCTGTTTCATGTGCGCGTTAAAAAACATACTTAAAACACGCATACACAAACACCTGAGACCCTGAACAACTGACTATAGAGCATACAAATATTTTGTTCCATGGAGGGATGAAACCCGGTCGTCAAACTGAGCTAGATATCAGAACGACAGTTGAATGACAGCACATAATAGTAGATTGTATGACAAGGGAGCAAAGTAATATTTTTACGGCGAGGGCGCTTTTTTGAATCCAGAGCGAAGTGAGGGATTCTACTGTAGAATCCTGAGCGTAGCGAGGGATTCTTTGGTAGAATCCCGAATGTAGCGAGGGATTCAAAGTACGCCGCCCGAGCCAAAAATATATTTTGCGCCCGAGTGATACACTCTACTTTTCATCACCCACTATGAGAAAATAAAAAGCGCCTCGTATTTTATTGTAATATTATTATACGGGTTAAAAAAAATGCAATAACTAACTTGAAATTATCTAATATTAAAACAACTAAAAACTTATACATATTTACATTTGAGACATTTTCGCAATTATGAAAATTATATAGAAGATTCCATTGAGAACGAGGCGAAAACATGTGAACGCATCGTGGAAAACATTAAATTACAACCGACAGTTAATACATCCATGCCACTGTCCGAAAAAAAAAACAATCTATAATTTTTATTCAGCCAGCGACGCGGCGTGACTATGGGCCGTCATTCCAGCCAGTCTTTATTCAAACACTATTTGCGTTTGATTTCTTTGGTGCAGAGCTCTAAGATGTTCCAAATTCAAAAAGTGCGCGGCAATGTTCTTTGCGGCGCACTTAGATATTCCAAATTCAAAAAGTGCGCGGCAATGTTCTTTCCGGCGCACTTATAAAGAGGATTAAAAACTCATTTCTGCCCGCTAAACGTTCCCTATAGAAAACACCAGTTTTGGGCGCACTTAAAGGCGAACCAAGTCGTCCTTTTCGAATAGGTGGGATGAAATAGTAGATTGTATGACAAGGGAGCAAAGTAATATTTTTACGGCGAGGGCGCTTTTTTGAATCCAGAGCGAAGTGAGGGATTCTACTGTAGAATCCTGAGCGTAGCGAGGGATTCTTTGGTAGAATCCCGAACGTAGCGAGGGATTCAAAGTACGCCGCCCGAGCCAAAAATATATTTTGCGCCCGAGTGATACACTCTACTTTTCATCACCCACTATGAGAAAATAAAAAGCGCCTCGTATTTTACTGTAATATTATTATACGGGTTAAAAAAAATGCAACAACTAACTTGAAATTATCTAATATTAAAACAACTAAAAACTTATACATATTTACATTTGAGACATTTTCGCAATTATGAAAATTATATAGAAGATTCCATTGAGAACGAGGCGAAAACATGTGAACGCATCGTGGAAAACATTAAATTACAACCTACAGTTAATACATCCATGCCACTGCACGAAAAAACAAACAATCTATAATTTTTATTCAGCCAGCGACGCGGCGTGACTATGGGCCGTCATTCCAGCCAGTCTTTATTCAAACACTATTTGCGTTTGATTTCTTTGGTGCAGAGCACTAAGATGTTCCAAATTCAAAAAGTGCGCGGCAATGTTCTTTGCGGCGCACTTAGATGTTCCAAATTCAAAAAGTGCGCGGCAATATTCTTTCCGGCGCACTTATAAAGAGGATTAAAAACTCATTTCTGCCCACTAAACGTTCCCTATAGAAAACACCAGTTTTGGGCGCACTTAAAGGCGAACCAAGTCGTCCTTTTCGAATAGGTGGGATGAAAAGACTTTTGTGAACTCCAATACAATTTAACACTCCGCCATGTTCGCTACTCACGTCTTTTGTTCCCATCGCTACGTTTCCATCGCTTACGTTTCCCACGTTTTCAGGCGACGTTTGTTTCCCGGCGACGACCTACGTACCAAGAGATTAGCCTTACGATGCAGACGATTTACACTTGTAATACGTAGGCGGTCGGTTTGTTTTCCCACGTATTGTTGCCAACGTGTTTGTTTCGGCGAGTTGTTCAACAGCGTTTTTGTTTCCGACGTGGTAATAAGGTTGACCCTTCTTGGTTAATACAAACATGGTTGTTGCAAGTCTAAGATTAATCTTCGTATGATAAATTGGAAGAATAGGCTGAAACTCAACTTTCGTGTTTCTTACTTCTTTAGTTCACACACGGAACAAATATTAGTATGACCTTCAAGTAGTTGTTCGGAGGTCTAGTTTTTGTTTAAGTGAGTTTAAATGTTTGTCAATGTACCCACAACACAAGAGAAATTCCAATTATAAGGCAATGTTTTAGTTTAAAAAACTTTTTCTAAAAAAAATGTGACCGCCTTCGGTTGGAGTGTACACACGGCTACACATCAAGCTATATATATTATAATTCCGCGCATACTACGATCAGCTTATACTGGTTTTGTACAGCTTGATGTGTAGCCGTGTGTACGTAACGGGGCACTGAGGAAAAAACACTTATAAAAATTTTGATGAATTTTTCAAACTTAATTACTTACTTTTTATGATTTTATCGTATGGAGGACATCAAAAGAAACAACTTTTTCCCGGGAGTTTTTTTTGTGAGGTCAATGACCGCTGAGCTAGGAGGCAAAATTTAACTCTCATTGTGAAGGCGTCTGGGACTTAGAAAATTTTGAAGAAAAGCAATGAAAAAGACTTAGAAAAATTTCACCCAAAAACAACGGCTAATCAAGCCTTCGGGATCCGGTGGGATGTAGTAGTACCAGGGTGGGGAAACACCGGGGGACGACCTTAAGGTCAATGCAAGGTCAAGGCCAAATTAAAAAAGACGCAGACATGGGCTATGTTCGAGGTCAGTGTCCTTGACGTCAAGGTCAGTGACCTTGACCCCAAGGCCAGTGACGCAGACATGGGGACAGAAAAAGACGTAATCATGGGGTATGCTCGAGATCAGTGACCTTGACGGCAAGGTCAAATCAAACGGAGCTCCGACTTTGCCCTTTAAGCAACTTAGTCCAAGAGCGAGCGAAGCGAGCTCGAAACTTGGGGCACTCCGACTTGGACAGGTTAGGTTAGAAGGGGATGGCGGGGTCCAGTGAACGAGCGTAGCGAGCGAACAGACCCCGCCATCCCCTTCGTGGTTATTTTTTTATGACCATTAAGCCCCGCGAAGCGGGGCTTCGACTTTGGCCTATAAGCAACTTAGTCCAAGAGCGAGCGAAGTGAGTTCGAGACTTGGGACTCTCCGACTTGGACAGGTTAGGTTAAAAGGGGTGTTTTTAGGAATCTGACCTTGAGATCGAGGTCACTGACCACGAGCGTAAACCGTGACTGCGTCTTTTTTAATTTGACCTTGACCTTGGGGTAAAGGTCACCGACCTTTACGTCAAAGTCACTGACCTTGGCGTCAAGGTCACTGATCTCGAGCGTACCCCGTGTCTGCGTATTTTTAATCTGACATTGCACTTGGGGTCAAGGCATTGACATTGACGGTGTTTTCTTTCGGAAGTCGGTGACTTTTTTGATTAATTTCATTGTCTTTTTTGCCACCGACTTCCGAAAGAAAAGTTTTGTAGGTTATTTTACCCTTTTTTGTGGTTGTTTTTGAAGGCGGTCACATTTTTTTTAGAAAAAGTTTTTATTTTACTCTTTTTAGTTTAAATATTCAAACAACATTCTTGTCAAATACATAATTTTCTTACATGTGCACTAGAATTTCGTAATCCGTAGCACCGGTAATAACATCGTTAACATCTCTTTCATTTATTCTATCTCAAAAACTACTGAACCGATTTTAATGAAATTTGCAGTATTCCCTAAGTTGAACGATACCTAGTACAACAAAAAAAGAATTACTTAAATTGGACTTGTAGTTGTGGAGATATGCGAACACGAACACAATTTTCTTACTTGAGGAGTTGTACCTTCCATCATCAGCTCAGCTTCATGAGATGATGATTTCTATACGCAAGTACTTGAATTACTTAATAAGATTTGCGAAAAACTATGTGTCAGCTAATAAAATTTGAGGGTTGCCCTCGATTTCTCCGAGATCCAATCATCAGATCCTGAAATGGTGACAATGGGACCACACGGGAAGCACCAGCTTTCGATTGAAAAAAATCATGAAAATCGGTTCACCCAGTCGCAAGTTATGAGGTAACAAACATAAAAAAAAAAATACAGTCGAATTGATAACCTCCTCCTTTTTTTGAAGTCGGTTAATTCATCATTGTCATTAGGAAAGGTTAGAAGCACCTTTCCTAATGACACGAATCGTGCAATTTGTGATTCTTACCTCCTTCTACGTCAAGTTATACTGTTTTAAAAATAGGTATCTATTTTTAACCGACTTCAAAAAAAGGAGGAGGTTATCGATTCGACTGTATTTTTTTTTTGTTGAATTGAATGTTAAAAATTTATAGTAAAAAACAGACGAGAACATCAAAATACCCCCAATAAGTTGTAATAATTACATCAAAGTACTCACCAGTATAGCTGCATTAACCATTCTTTCTTACAGTTTGAAGTAAAAAACACTTAGTAACACGATAACACACTATCGGAAGTAACACTTGCGAAGCAAGATTTGATGACGGTAATCGTTATTATAAACGCGTGCGGACGTGGAAGTGTCAAAGCACCCTGTTCCTTCGGGTACCCATTTAAAACAGTCTCACTTACAAAAATATTTAAAACACTTAATTTCTGTCAATACAGAGCTATTATTCCACAATCGTTATTATCCCGGTTTTTAGTAAAACATTCACACTTCGTATGGCTTAAATAGTTTTATTCGCGATTATCAGGGATTAATTCGACCTGCTTGGCTACGAGGCACAAACCAGACTGACCGTTGGATCTAAAAGTCAAACTAATATTAATGTTGAAAAAAATCAAATGCAATGAGGGTAGTGTGAATGAAGTCGTTTAAAAATACATTCTAAAATCGAATGATACTCGTTAATCGCTTTTTTAAGCAAAATGATATAAACTCTTTTAAAATAAACAATTTATAATTTGTTAATTATCTTTATTAGATAAGGATTAAAAAAATAAAAAGTAAAAATTAAATTAATGTTACCATAAACAAAAATTATACTAGTCTAACTCTAAAACTATTGCTTATAGATGTCGCTAGTGACAAAATGGCTGCTGTCAAATCGTATTCACTTTGTTTACGTTTTGTTTCTTGCAATTTTTTTGTGTTTGAATTTGAACCGCTCCGCTTTCGTTATTGACAAGTACTATACCTGAAAAGTTACAAAATTGAAATGTAAACTAAAAAACATAGAGGAAGGATAACTGGAAAGAAAACCGATGTTATTTTGGGATCGATTTTTATTAAATAAATACGAATGCGTATGTGTGATAATTATGTTCTAATTTTGGATATTTTTTGACGAATGGTAAAAAAAATCATGAATGTTGTGAAAACATTAAATTAATGGTTAAGGTTATGGTTTATTCTTGGAGTGAAACCCATTTTATTTTAAAAATAAAAATAGATACTATAATGTTGCTGCAGAACTTACCCACCACGTTAAGATTCACCATATTTCCAAAGATTACCTAACAAAATATTCGAGAGGTTGTAAAATGTTTTGGATTGACAGTTTTCAACGTTTTCAACGGCATTGTAGCGATGCGCCACCTATCGTGATAAAATGACAGCAATGGTCTCCATACATGATCCCTGAATTCTCAAAGACGAATCAATAATGGTAAAACTAAAAAGCATGTCCTGAAACAACACTAAAAGTGTAAAATTACTTTTTCATTTTTCCTTCGTAATATGGTGGTGTAATAAGTCATTAAAAAATATAAAAAATCTATTAGGTATTGATCTTTTTTCATTAAATATTTATAACTTCTGTGTCCTATGAACTATATAATATATATCAAACCTCTAAATCAACCCCTTGGGGTCTATTTTCACAAAACACCCTCAACTACGTTCAAAAAAGAATCTCTATGCACTATTTGAGTCTCCAAACGATTGACCCCGAAAAAGCCCCTTAGGGGTCGAAATTCGCAAAACTGTCTTTGTAATCATTTAGGTCTTATAAAGAACCCCTCGCCATATTCGAGATGCCTAGCACTTGCAGCAACAAAGTTTCATAGAAACTATCAAACACAAAAACAAACCCCTTCAGGATCGAATTTCACAACATCCCACCATGGTGTGCATCTAAGTCCTATAATGGATCCCGGTGCAAAATTTGAGGCTCCTCGCACTTGTAGTAACAGAGTTTCATACAAACTGTCAACCCCAAAAACAACCTGTTAGGGATCGAATTTCGCAAAATCCTGTCTTAGGTATTACTCATATCCAAAAATGAACCCCTATGTAAAATTTGAGTCTCAAAACTTTCAACCCCAAAAATAACCCCTAAGGGGTCGAATTTCACAAAATTTCCGCCATGGTGAGCATTTATGTCTTAAAAAGAACCGACATGCAAGATTTGACACGCCTAGCACTTCTAATAAAAAAGTTCCATATAATCTGTCAACTCCAAAAACAAACCCGTTATGGGTCGAATTTCGCAAAATCCTGTCATAGGCATGGACCTAAAAAAAAAGGCGGACGGAACTTCACTAAGAAACAAGTGAAGCACCCATAGTAAGTCAGTGCGCTTGTCCACACACGCCAGCACACACACATTCACACCATAGTAAGTCAGCCGTCGGCCATTACGCTTCGAACGACGCTCGCGTATTATTCGGCGTTATTTTGTCTAATAAAAATCAAAGTATGCGGTCATGTGTTGCAAAAAGTTGCCTAAACCATAGTAGTTCAATTTAAAAAGCCAGGGGATCACTTTTCATAGTTAAGCATGTCAATTTGAAGCTTATTTCTCGATTTTACGTCAATAAATTTAATAAACATCTTGAAATCAATCAGTGTTGCAACTATTTCACGGTTCAAATTATTTTAAAATTGGGAGATTTATATTTTATGTTACTATTTATCGTTATTGTATTCTTCTATATTTTTACAGATTTCCCCACGGCAAATGATGCATGGAAAAATGATTGTATAAAAATAAATATCTGGTTGACCGAGCTTCGCTCGGTTTTTAAAATGTCTATATCTCGGGATCCGAGCTTTTCTCGAACCTGGGACTTTGATACATCGATTCCTTGAGCCGAAAAACCCCTAATCTGTAACTTTCATGAAAATGCTTGAAGCCGTTTCCGAGATCCTGATTACATATAAATAAATATACAAGAATTGCTCGTTTAAAGATATTAGATAGATAGATTAGATAAGGGAGTGTAGACATGGAATAGGAATGTAGACGTGTAGGAATGGAACATAAAATAGCTTTACCAGCTGACAGCGTCGAGGATGAATTTTTCGATGCTCTTTAATAGTTTAGTTTTATTTTAATTTAGTAACATTATATTTATATAGTTTAATTAAGGTATATTTTAAGTTGAATTATTAAAATATAAAATAGCTTTAATTAAATATTTATAGCCGAAAAATACTTAAACATTCGTTTTAACCACTTAAGTAAATTAGAAGGGATTTCTAGATGTGTCGATAGTAAAAGACAAGTCTACAAAATTTGAATCACCAAAAGGGATTGCAATACTTTATTAACATTAAACGAGTTGTAAATATTTTAATAACCAATATGCTTAAATTATTTTACCTTTATTTTAAAAATAGGTATCCGTCACAAAAAATAAAAAAAATTAACTTAAGTTCAATGGAGATCTTAATTAAATATTGTTTAAAAATGGGTAATTTTTTCCTTCATCTGGCATCCCTATACAAACTCACACATATAAAGGCTGTCGCCATTGTGGTGCTTCAATCGTTTCTTAGTGAAGTTCCGTCCGCCTTTTTTTTTAGGTCCATGGTCATAGGTAACTCTTACGTCCTCAAAAGAATCCGTAGTCAAAATTTAAATTTCCTAGCACTTGTAGTAACGAAGTTTCATACAAACTATCAACCCCAAAAACAACCCCTTAGGGGCCGAATTTCGCAAAATCCGTTCTTAGTGCTCACCTACGTGGTATAAGGAGGGCTT
This sequence comes from Agrotis segetum, assembly GCA_036375495.1. Taxonomy (NCBI): domain Eukaryota; kingdom Metazoa; phylum Arthropoda; class Insecta; order Lepidoptera; family Noctuidae; genus Agrotis; species Agrotis segetum. The sequence goes on from JAQSVV010000031.1 coordinate 638,731, forward strand.
ATGCCAAATTTCAAGTTTCTAGGCCCAGCGGTTTGGGCTGTGCGTTGTCAGATCAGTCAGTCAGTTTTGAATTTTATTTATATAGATAGAATAGATAGTAGATAGATAAAACTGTAGAAAAATAATTTTTGTACATTAAAAAAAAACTCAAAAAATATAGCCAGCGTGATACAGGACCACCAATAGAGCCCATTTCTAGCATTTTTAGAATTTTTGTCTGTTTGTCTGTATGTCTGTTTGTCTGTTTGTTTGTTTGTCTGTTTGTATGTTTATTTGTTCGGGCATCACGTAAAATGTACGAAAGCTATGTATATAACTTTAATACATAATGACTGACCGTAACTTGAAGTAACATTTAGTTTTTGTTTCATTGAAATCGGATCAGTCTATCAAAAGATATTTGAATTTAAAGTGTTCCAGTTTACACCAAGACACGCAGCTCGCAGTTCAGTAGCGCGTTCTAGCTTGGAATAGAAAAACAACATAGGTACCTATTCAAATACGGTGTGGACTGGAGTGAAGTGGTTTGGAGTGGAGTGGAGTAGAGAAGAGTAGAGTAGAGTAGAGGGGAATGGAATGGAATAGAATAGAATGGAATGGAAAGAAAGAAAGAAAGAAAGAAAAGGTTTCTATTTGACTCACACTAGAATGGGATGGAAGCGGATGTAGTGGGATGGAGTAAGATGGAGTGGGATGGAGTCGGATGGAGTGGGATGGAGTGGGATGGAGTGGAATGGAGTGGGATGGAGTTAGATGGAGTGAGATGGAGTAGGATGGAGTGGGATGGAGTGGGATGGGTTTGGATGGAGTGGGATGGAGTAGGATGGAGTGGGATGGAGTGGGATGGAGTGGGATAGAGTGGTATGGAGTAGGATGGAGAGGGATGGAGTAGGGTGGAGTGGGATGGAGTGGGATGTAGTGGGGTGGAGTGAGATGGCGTGGGATGGAGTGGGATAGAGAGGGATGGAGTAGGATGGAGTGAGATGGAGTGGGATGGAGTCGGATGAAGTGGTATGGAGTAGGATGGAGTGGGATGGAGTGGTATGGAATTTGATGGAGTGGGACGGAATCGGATCGAGTGGGATGGAGTGTTATGGAGTGGGATGGAGTGGCATGGAGTGGGATGGAGTGGGATGGAGTGGGGTGGAATGGGATGGAATGGGACGGAGTGCGATGGAGTGGTATGGAGTGGAATGGAAGGTTTGGAGTCGGATGGATTGGGATGGAGTGGGATGGAATAGGATGGAGTGGGATGTAGTGAGATGGAGTGGTATGGAGTGGTATGGAGTCGGATGGAGTGGGTAGGAGTGGGATAGAGTGGTATGGAGTGGGATGGAATGGGATGGAATGGAATGGAATGAGATGGAATGGGTGCTCTAATCCAGTAGCAATTGAATAGTACTGCCTTTGAACGACAGAGGGCGTTTATTACAAACACGTCAAATATTCTTGAAAAATCTAAATAAATTCTAAATATAGGGTTTATATGAAAACGATATGATTTATAAAAAACCTGGCGAGATTTAAGCGCTTCGCACAAAAAAATACATTTTTAAATTCCGACATCCACGCGAACGAAGTCGCGGGCACAGCTAGTTGTTAAATAAAATAAATGATTTATTGATTGCAAGTAGGATTCCAAGTAGCCTAGTTGGTTAAGGCGTCTGGAGTACCTATCCAGAAGACGCGGGTTCGAATCCCATTTGCGATCAGAATTTTTCCTTCCTCAAAAATCATCTTTATGATGCGCGTCGCAGGCGTCAATGCGTTTAAAAAATAATAAATAAATAAATTCTATACATAAATGGCGGATCATTTGTTGTCAAATTGAAACTTTTTTCAGTGTTGACAGTAAAAGCATGTTGTTATGTCATTCATGTGGTCCAAAGAGATTTAAAAGAACCTATAGAGCGGGCATTGGGAAAATTGTCATACAAAACTATTGATGCCGTGCGTCAGTAGCACTAACTAATTGTTGCATAGCAACGCGACTACTAGACTGAGGGACTTTTTACCTATTGGTAAAATTTTTTTGGATCACAAATTTCTTCGTGATGTCCTGTCTACTGCTCGTATATAGTTTAATGTCTTTGATGTGGTCATTTCTTTACGCACAGACCGCTAGTATGGGTATTTAAAAAAGTTTCAGGATTCTACCACTATTTTCACCATAACACAACTTACAGGGCCGTCAAAAAAGCATTAGTGTTACTCGTTAAATCTGTTGTTACTTATGTAGCTAACATTACAATGTCATTATACACAATCGTTCTTCCCGGTCACGCGCTACGGTGCTTGTATATCGCCGGTTTTTTTCTCTTGTTCCCCTAATAGTGTGGCTCGGAAGGTAGCGATTTGTTTAAATATTAAATGTATGCTGAAGCGACATCTATGGAGCAGAGCAAGAACTAACATCAAAATGATACATTGCGATAGTAAAGTTCTGCAGACATGGCATGAACAGCAGATTCATTACAAGAAATAAATCAACTAATGGGGATTGTCTTAATTTTTTAAACATTCGATTTTATTTTATTTTCTGCAAATATAGAGCATTTTGAGAAACTAATTTGAATATTTTAATGATTGGCTCAATACTTTTTTTATTTTTAATATTTTAATTTTTGAGGTAGGTGACGTCACCATTGGCCTAAAAGTTGTGCCGTTTCCTTACTAGAGCAAAATTAAAAAACTTTCAACACAACGTCAACTGTCTAAACGTCACCTACATCCCGCTAGGTTATTATTTACAAAACAAAATTAGCTCCTAGATGAAAATACAAAGGAATCTAAGGCTTCTGAAATACTAACATCAAAGTGATCTTCGCAACAGTACATTGTATAAACCTTTCAACATTCCACACCGTCATCAAACACCACTTTTCTCTCAAATCTTCTTTAGTACGACAAAATGTTGATTGGATTATTATTAGTATTATTGTTGCTAGTTGGGACAAAGCACTTCCTATATTCTATTTTACTTGTAGTTTATGTTATATTGCCGATGCCGATTTAACAGATTTAACCGAGATAATGAAGAAATTTGCAGTTACAATAAAAACTTGTTTGTTTACATCTTAGACATTTACAAATTGACACTTGTCAGTGGCCCTCTGACATCCCTGATTTTCTCATCAGGGATGTCAGACGGCCACTGTGATGTACCAATATGAAATATTGGTACATCGGTAAAATGTGTCGAAAATCAAATACGAATGAAATATCTTTTTTTTATCTTTTGCTGTTAATAGAAGGCAAAAAAAAGAGATTTTTTAGTAAGCAATACTCGATTGTAACTAAAGAAATAGATAACAGAGTACAGCTAGCGTGGAAGAGATATTGGTCACACAAGGTTGTCAAAAATACACGGGTTTCTTCATTTTACCTATATTGACGTATGGATGTCAAACTTGGAGCATTACTAAACAAATTATGCGAAATCTAGAGCCCTGTCAACATAGCATGGAGCGTAGCATGCTCAACGACAAGTTAAAAGACAAAATCAAACTAGAGACATTACTAAACCAAACTAAAATCAACTAAAATGAACGAAATCACATATTGCATAAGGAAATTGAAATGGAGATGGGCAGGTCATTTATGTTGAGGAGTACTAATAATAAATAGGCTAAGGACGTAACCAAATGGTGTCAAGATATAACAAAAGAAAGAAAGGAAGGCAACGCCTAAGATGGGAAGACGACTTTTGAAAGATGGCTGGTGCTACTTGGAGGAGGATGACCCATAATCGGAAGGAGTGGCAAGCTACAGGGGAGGCCTTTGCGAAATCGAAAGACAATCTTAATATCGGTGTCTAATAATACATAATATATAGATATATAAAAGAGAGGGAAAAAAATGTAAACTTACTTTTAATATTTTTGTTTTGTAAGATTGTAGGCTATAATAATAATAATACCTGATTGCACCCTAAAATTTGTCGTTAATTCTGTATCGTTGGTCAACGTCCAATCTTGGTTTTTTTTTCTCGAGTACTCGAGTTTCTTGGTACATGGTACATGACACTGAAAACTGGTATTGTATACCAAGACATTGGTACTTATGCCTGACAACCCTGGAAAATACTTGTCACTTATTTTTTAGGGTTCCGCAGCCAATGGCAGAAAACGGAACCCTTATAGATTCGACATGTCTGTCTGTCTGTCTGTTCGTCCGTATGTCACAGCCACTTTTTGTCGAAATTATATGAGATAGCTCTTATAATTTCGACAAAAAGTTGAAACTTTGGAGGTAGATGTATTATGTGAACCGCGGACTTTCACACAAAAATAAAACAAAAAAGAATTTTGGGGGTAGAAAGTAACAATTGAAACTCAAAATATTTTTTTTTCGCCTTACCCATTCGTGTGGGATATCTATGAATAGGTCTTGAAAAATTATATTGAGGTAGTACTATTATTCTGATTGAGGTTACAAACATAATTATTTTTTTCTAAACTGAACAGTTTGCTCGAGAGACACTTCCAAAGTGGTAAAATGTGTCCCCCCCCCCCTCTTTAACTTCTAAACTAAGAGAATGATAAAACAAAAAAAAATATTTGATGTGCATTACCATGCAAACTTCAATTGAAAATTGTTTTGAACGAGATCGAGTTATTAGTTTATTTTTTTAATAAATCGTAAACTGCAATTTACCTTGAAAAGTTACAACCAACTACAAGAACTTTACTTGCTGCTACGGAACCCTTTATGGGCGAGTCCGACTCGCACTTGGCCGGTTTTATATTTTTTATATTTTCTGTTTTCTGAGGCAAAGATACAAAACTGTGTACAGCCAAAAGTTTGAAGAAGGTGTTAAACATTTGAAGGGCAAGGAAGGTCAAACGTATTTTATTAAAAATATCAATGAGATATGAATATTTTTCATTTTTAATTAGTACATAATGATCAGTAACGCTATTCCTCGAAATGGTTTTTCAATTACAGCATATTAAAAAAAATGAACAATGCCCATTGTACAGTTCACTTTGACACGCTGTTTTATTAATCTCTAATAATGGTTAGGTGCTGCTTTCCAAAAAAAAAGTTTTCCACCCAAACAAAACTTCCTAATACGAATCTAAAATTACAACAATAATTGTGTAGTTTACTTCTAAATAACTTGAAAATCTGTTCAGTTTGTCATTTAGAGTATTGAAAAATAAAAACACTATTAAAAAAAAAACATAATATTATTTACTAAGATAACATGCTTTAAACTTCGAAAGAAGGGGCTTGTGACGTCATAACGCCTGTAAATTTATTCCGACAGAGTGACGTTTTGGGATTGTTAAAAGCGTAATTGCATCTTCGTCAATTGTGGTTTACGTAACATAAGAAAAATCGGTTGTCTGTCAAGTCAGTTTACTGACGATAGTTGAACGTGACAACGTCATAAGAAAATACTGCACTTACGTTGCTATAAACAAACAATTGACAAGCCGTTGCTATGGAACGCTACAGAGCAAGTTAACGCCGCATGACGTCATCTTTTTTCGTGCGTGCAGCCGGCCATCGAATTATAAGACGATAACACGTCGAAAAACACGGGTCATAATTATATTTTTTTATTTTTCCCCCGCTGATTTACAAGCCACACGCTAAAACAACAAAGCAGGCGCGCGGATCGAATGAGAAACGCGCTCATTACTCGCGGCACATCTATCGGATTGGTACACAAAGCTGTTCTTTTGACGGTGCACATCAAACTTGGGATATTTTATCGATGTTATTTGGAGTGTTGCAATATTGACAATAATACGTAATGATTTAATGGATCTCCCTGCCTAGGTATTCAATGTAGCGACGCGCTAGAGAAATTCGATGTAGTAGATGAAGTAGAAGTCGAAGCCGAAGTCGAAGCTGACATCGATACTGAAGTCATGGCTTAAGTCGATGCCAAAGCTGAGGTTAAAGTTGGTCGCTGGAGAAAAATAATACATAGCTAAAAGTCCTGGTTGCGGGACAATATCAGGTAAACGCGTGTCTTCGGAACGTAAAGGGCTATTGAAGGACCGTGGATTTTAGTGATTAGTAGTCCTCCCATCTTGCCCTGTGTGGGAGGACGCATTCGATGATTTTACAAGCTAAAAAAAACGAGACAGAACTATATCTGTGCGTCTCTAGGTCGCACTATTTTTTTTACCTAGTAATATTATCACGAAAGTACATCTGTACTTATATTGTCTAGATAAAATTGAATAATTAAACCACATTGTGGCAATAATAAGCAGTGGTGGAGGACAAAATAAAAGGGGAAAATGTAATAACACAAACAGAATTTCTGAGTATGTTTGAGTTCTGTGGCAACTTTTTGACATTTGTGAATGTTACCAGAATAAATAATAAATGTGTGGGAGGTTATCTGTGTTTGGAAAAAGGCTTTATGAATTGAGTGACAGACTACCCTCCCTGGTTTTGAATTGTCGTGCGCAAATACTGAGAATAAGATAGGTACATACTGTTTTTTTTTAAAATAGTCAATTAATAATAATAATAATATTCCACAACTATCACACAACGCCATCTAGTCCCAAGCTAAGCAGAGCTTGTGTTATGGGTACTAGACAACAGATAAACATACTTATATATTTCTAAATACATACCTACATATCTATACTAATATTATAAAGAGGTAAAATTTGTTTGTAAGTTTGTAGGTTTGTAAGTTTGTATGTAGGGGGTAATCTCCGGAAGTAATGAACTGATTTTAAAAATTGTTTCACTGGTAGAAAGCTACGTTATCCGTGAGTGCTATAGGCTATAAATTATAAAGATATCATGCATATTAGCTGAAACATCTCAATTTTTGTCTAGCCAGGCGGAAAAAAATTGCTCTTCCAACACAGTTATTAGCATGCGCTGCTTTAACAGTTGTATATAATTGAAAACTATGTTTGGCAAAAATGTCCGCATTGAATAGTTCTACAATAAAGTCCGCAACACCATATTTTTATATTTTATATTTTAGCAGATATAGTAGATTTTATGAGTTAAAAAAGTTATTTTCGACGTACTTGCCATTGGACGATTTTTTACACAACAAAATATTAAACCTTATCGAAAAAAAATATTATTATGATCACAAGAACATCATTGAGATACGATTTGCTCCAAACAGTATACTCAATTGGTTAAATAGTTTCGAAGATAACATAAAATTACTAAATCGCAAAATGCCGCCGTCCATTCACGAACCGCGTTAGAAGTGTTAGAACACGCTTTGTACGCACATTTTATCTATTTACCTACAGATGGCGTTGTGCAATTACGTATTCAACAAAACCCTCCTTTTGGCAGACAGGAAAAAAAAATCATAGCACTAAGTACTGGGGCACTATGTCAGGAAACCTCCACGTGCGCCCGTGGGCTGGAGTTCCCTCTCGGATACGTCCGGGGAGAAGATCAGTTTTTCGGGCCGGTGCACCCTGGGATGTGGGCAAAAACTCTTCTCTTTGCCCGTATGCAAATAGCCTGTCGTGTGGACGCTCCAACACGTGTCCCTCTGATTAGCAGAGGGCACAGCGGCGGAAAGGGCTTGCGGACGGTGAGTAATGGGTAGCTCGCCGTCCGACCAAGGACCAAGCCCGGGTCGGTGGCGCGTCGTGATTCGCGCCAAATGCCTGCTGGGGTCGCGGGTTTTTTCTTAACCCAGGATACCGTGGCCCCGGAACGTAAAGGGCATAGGAAGGAACACGGGTGGATTTTAGTCAGTAAGAGTCTGACAGTCCCTTCCGCCCCACCCAGGGCGGGAGGACTCATTTGATGACTTTACCACATAAAAGAAAAGCAAGTATTAACCGAACCACACTCATAATTTCATCACAAGTTAAAATATTAATGCCCAACGAAGTGGGCACGGGTCAGCTAGTCATAGATAAATTACACCCAGACACAGAACAGATGATCGTGCTCATCACACAAACATTTGTCCTGGGTGGGAATCGAGCAAACGACCTCCGGCTTAGCAGTCAGGGTCACTAACCACTAGACCAACAGGCCAGCGCTGTATCACACCGTAACCGGTAATGATACAGCGCACGTTATATCTATCTGTAACATCTGTTTAATACCTGTGTTATACAAATAAAGGATTTGATTTGATTTGAGTCCTCCCAGGGCGGGACGGGAGGGACTGTCAGACTCGCACAGGCACAAATCCACGGTGACCTTCAATAGTACTTTACGTTCAGCTGTCACGGTTACCTGGTGGCCTACCACGAACTTTTAACGCAATCCAGTATAGGCTGCGGGAAAGAGATGGCGCTAGACGACTTGTATAGCTCTGTCTCTTTCCCACATCCTAAACTGGATCGCGTTAAGAGGTCGTGGTAAGGCCTCTGATAATTAAGACAGTCTGATTACTGACAGCTCTTTGAGGGCGCGTGGCACACGACGTGTCGTCGATCCGGGCATGTCCATGATTGTACGGTGAGTAACGCTATTAGGTTCTATTTAAAGTTAGGCAAAAGATTTTTGATCAGTGACAGCTATGTAGTCTGAATCTGGGGTTTTATTTTGCACGCCTTATACGTCACTTTACACGTTTATGGCTAGCGCAAGAACTCTACGATCTCATCTTACCGTCCACCTTCTACAATTTTAAATCTAGACGTACTAAATTACCATCCATACTTAGTTTCCATTCCTCCAATTTCCAATTTAATTAATTCCCAAATGAAACGCGAATCTCTTCAAAGCTAGAGTGAACATCAGGCTTCTTCTAGGTAACTTTATTCCATCGTAGATTTGTAAATTTTGTCACTGACATTTCTGGCCCAGACTAGAATTAAGAGCTTACCCACGCCAAATAGAAAAAAAAATATCCAGATATTAATGGCTCAAAAGGCTGCTCAACTCAAATGGGACTGGGCAAGACATGTCTGTCGCAAGCCGGTCAAACTGTGGGCCAAAATAGCTCAAAACAGGAGCCCTGATACAGTAAGACGGGGTCGCGGCAGGCCGCGAAGGAGATGGCGGGACGAACTGGACAGGTTCTGTCCAAATTGGAAGGAGGACGCACGGGCTCGCGAGAAGTGGGAGGAGTGGAGGGAGGCCATTGCCCAGGAGTGGGACACAGATATTAAATAAAATAAATAATGAATAGCTCTACAATGGATTCACATTTCAGTCATATAACACAAAGTCTAATTTCATTACCACACCAAAACCAGTACACTCCGTGCCAAAATAACGGGTACACACCTACGAAGCCACGGTCACAATTTTAACTGCTCCTAAAGGAATATAAATTTCAATTTTAAAATCTCCATATTGCCGCAACGGTGTCGTGTTTGCAAAAATGCGGAAAAGAATTCGTAATGTATACATTTATTTTGTTTCACGTGTAGTTTCTGGGCATTTGGTGTTTAGTCCTTGTACACAACTTCGGGCGATGCGATTTGCAAGCGGCCCGCATGCGGTTCACTTGTATAAACATAATTCAGAGCGAACTTCTTAAATAAATAAATAAAAAACTGTTTTCACAATAATAATTATTTTGTTTCAGTTTTGTATTAAATTATGTCTACCATATGATTGATTTAGCGCTTATTTGGTGAAGATATTTATTGAAGCTATTATGGGTGATAGTGACTGTCCTTTACACAAATAATAAACCAAAATGCCTTGTATGTTACGATGAGAAAGAGTAGTATTAACGTTCAGTGTACACCGTGCAGCGTCGCGTATTGGAGACATTGGTAAAATGGTCGCATTTTGTTTTTTTCCGCCATCGTTGTTGCTATAAGAGTCTCGCTTGATCGAGCAAGTCGTGGCCAAGACGTTATAGCTCAAACTTGCTACTGTAAGTATTCGCATAGTTATGCAAATCAGTAGTGCTAAGTGGCTTTAGGCTTTATTAAGCAAAATGAAACGGTTTTTATAAGTATTTTTGTTTGTAGTTTATGTGTTTATTTTTCGGATTGAAGCGGTAGATCGGGCAGTGTTATTATTAGGGTTTCTTAACCAAAGTTGTGGTGCTCGATTTCGAAAAGTCATAAAATTCAGCTGTAAAAATATGGTTGAAAACCGATCGTTGTATGTTGAAAATACAGAAAAAAAATTGTTGAATAGTAAAAATTAAGCTTGAATTTGATTCTTTTCAATGAGCTTTTCCTGGTCGGTTCCTATTGGTCGAAGCGTGATTTTGTAAAGCCTTTCTTAATAAACGGACTATACAAAACAAAAATAATTACTCAATTCGAACCAGTAGTTCCTGAGATTAGTGCGTTAAACAAAAAAAAAACTCTTTCAACTTTACAATATTACTAGCTGTTCGACTTTGTTCGCGTGGATGACGGAACTCAACCATGTATTTTTTTTGAATAAACGAAACGAAAATAATTAAAAAAAAAATTCTCAAATAAAAGTAGTGTAAGTTACTCCTTTTTACATTAGCTCCCTGCCAATAGAAGTCCCGTCAAAATCGGCCCAGCCATTTCAGAGATTGGCCATTACAAACAGAAAGACAGACAGACAAAAAATTGTAAAAAGAATATTTTGGTGTACCGTATATAAAATCGTATGCATGTAGTAAAAAACGGTTATTTCCATATGAAAAACAGACACTCCAATTTTATTTATATGTATAGTATATATGTAGTCTACATGAATATATTCGAGTTAAAATAGTAGTCGGCTACAAAGACATTTCAATTCACCACAACACATCGGACCGGAATGCCTGCAAGTAAATCTTTTCAGACATTAAACTTCATCATCAGATAATTGGATTGTGTTCAGAATATGAAATGGGAACAGAATCGTGATATTTTCTTTGATAACTTTCTCACTAAGCGGAAGATTCGTGTTATATTGCGAAATGTATTGCGTATTGTTATTATCTATACCTTCTAAATTTAAGAAATCAATGCCACTTTTCGTTGTAATTTTATAACTCAAGAACGGGCTCACCTATCCAAACCAAACGTTTAGGCTTTATTCGGACTATTTAGTAGATGGTTTATGTGAAATTTGCACAAAATCGCTCGGCCGGTTCTTGATTTATCACATTTTTTGTAACAAATAAATTCAATAAATGGCGGATCATTTTGTTAATGGGGATTTTGCTGTCAAAGTAGCGACGCACGTACCGGTACGCTAGTAAATAAATAAAACTTTGACTCATCATCATCATCATCAGCCTAAAATGTTCCCACTGCTGGGACTCAGGCCTCCTCTCTGTGAGAAGGAGTAGGCCATAATCCACCACGCGGGCCCAGTGCGGATTGGTGGATGTCACATGTCTTCGAATTTTTGGTTCTATGACATGCCAGTTTCCTCACGACGTTTTCCTTCACGGTTTTGAGAGCAGTGGTGATGAAATAAATAACACAAAGTAATGCGCCTGGCGGCCCATGAAAATAATTCCTGGAAGGAATTAGGGGAGGCCTTTGCTCAAAAAGAAATGCGTCTGGCGGGATTCGAAACCACGACCTACAACTCGTAAGTCGGGACTGATACCACTGGCCAAGCACTGCTCTCATCTAAAACTTTGACTAATAAAGCTCAAATACATATAAGGATCCACGAGGATCTTATTTTAAAGCTTCCAAAAACCTAATGATTATTCATACATCTCTGACCGTCAATAAATTCCTGCCAGTCGCAATCGTCAGATCTCGGAAGGAGGGCAACTACATTTCAATCGCACTATTTATCATCCTATTAGATTTCTAAAGTGGGTCTAGATTATCTAGATAGCTGTAATTTAGGCTAAGTAACAATTAATTAAACAAACTAGGCTTCCCTGAAGATTAATGGTTAGGTCTCAGATCAAAGAAATACGCAGATAGAACGCTCAGAACACGCGAGTGTCTCCACCAAAGTTAATACAAAATCATATAGAATTACATTACATTATATTTTCTTTGTTTCCGAGAACAACTTTTACGATGGTGAAAGACGACATATTTTGGCAAAAAACACTTGGTACGACGCGTAGCTTGGTACTGTCGCTACTTTGTATTCGATTTTGATTTTGTATTAACTTTGGTGGACCCACTCGCGTGTTCTGAGCGCACTATCTGCCTATTTCTTTGATCTGAGGGTTAGGTAATGTAATATTTAGAGCTAAGAGGAAATTTTGTAACAAGACGATGAGATTTTCGAATGAATAGACTTACTCGTATCATTTAGATCGAGCATTGTTCATTTCGTTAATTGCTTTTTTAAAATTATTATTGTTTTTGTGTACTGTGATAACAGGTTATACAGGCCTGCAGTGGCCTGGGACATGTGGGCGAAAACATGTCACAAAATAAACTCTATTTACTCAGCTGTGAGTCTGAAAGATAAATATTGCTTTTCTTAAATAATAAAAAAGAAATAGATTTATCGAACCAACACATAAAAAAACTAATCAAAAGTCTGACATTGAAAGCCCACATTTTAAATCCTCCCTCCAACGAAACGGGGTCAAAAAAACTATTAGCACGACAACTCACAACCCTACTTTCAATTACGGAGGCAAACGGCGTTCCAAATTGAGTGACAGCCCTCCCAGATCAAGTGACCCTCTTTTACAGTCAAGAATTTCCCTCCGAGTTCAACTTCGAATAAATTAAAGTGAAATAATTATTTTGATAACGAAGGTACTCGTATATGACAAAATGACATTGAATTTTCGGGGTATTATGAGGAGAATTCTAAATTAATGATATTGTCACAGAATACAGAAACAGTTTTAACCAAGTGGTAAAATCTAGTAAGTATTGCCACTGTTTTCTGACATTGTAAATTCAAATTTTTGACGTGATAACGTCTTATACATAATTCGATGGCAGGCTGCACGCACGAAAAAAGATGACGTCATGCGGCGTTACCTCGCTCTGTAGCGTTCCATAGCAACGGCGCGCGGCGTGTCAATTGTTTGTTTATAGCAACGTAAGTGCAGTATTTTCTTATGACGTTGTCACGTTCAACTATCGTCAGTAAACCGACTTTACAGACAACCGATTTTTTTTCTAAGAGTAAGAAAGAGAACTGACAGACTCTTTGGGTCAATTCTCGGGTCCGGAGACTGTCTGGAACCTCACTCTCTGGAACTTGAAGGAATTTCGATTACCATCAGGCAAGATATTGGTCAAACACGAGCCTATCGCTAAAAAAATAGTACCGAGCTGTAACTGGCAAGACGGGAAGTTAGTGAAAAGGCAAGGCAGATGATGACACTTATACGAAACCTGGATTCATTGATCATAAATCATAATTATTCACTTGGCGAGACGTTAAGGGTGCTCCCACATCTATTGACGCGGAATCGGCTTTTTCCGTCGCCCTTTGTCTTTCTGTCGCTTAGAACTGCCATTTGATAGACCGAGACAATGCGATAGCACGCAGCCGCCTCGAGGATTCCGTCGCGTGCTATCGCATTATGCTTTCAGCAAATACGGCAGAAAGAAAAAGGGCGACGGAAAAAGCCGATTCCGCGTCGATAGATGTAGGAGCACCCTAACCCTATTCAAAGTGATCACTGGAGTTGTCTCGATGGAAAACCTGAGGCCTTAACGCGATCCAGTTTAAGCTGTAGGAAAGAGACAGAGCAATACAAGTCGTCTAGCGCCATTTCTTTCCCACAGCCTATACTGGATCGCGTTAAGAGTTCATGGTAGGCCAGGACGTGTAACTTAATAGACCCTTGCCAGCCAATGTTACATTATACAGATTTATTATTTATAGAGGTTACAGATATACAGATAAGGTCTAAGTTCGTACTTACAGCAGTTTGTCCCTTTGAAACATTTATATTAATTACTTGTTTTTGGTGTATGAGCATGAATGAATGGAGTGTTAGGTTCTTTTGAGTGCAATGTTAGTATCCCGTTTTACTTGGGGTCAGCGTGAACACGTTTTCTTCTTCTATTTGAGTGTAATTTTAGAGATGCTGCTTTAAATCTATGTGATAAATAATTATTTAGTGTGGTTATATGTGACTCCGTAAGCCCACGTTCTGATAGAAGCATATCGCGCGGGTTGTGTACACGATCGTTGGTTTGATATGTGCCAAAATTTTCTTGACAAATCGGAACCCGACCTTTCGATTTTGTTGAATAAAACGAGTACTCCGGTTGCGTATGCACTGGCTGTGACACGGGTATTTAAGACCTAGGAGAATTTGCAAGGGTAGAAATTAATAAAAAACCTTTTAAAGGGCCTGTATTTCTGTTTGAAATTGTGTTTTAACAGTAAGTAAATATGACAAAGAAAAACTTACTATGTCTTAATTTTAGCATAACACACAGTTAATAACCTCTTTACTCATTTGTTACAACTCCATTAACTGTCTACTCCACGTCGTGGGTTTTCCAGAACGAAAGTTTGGCGGAATTCCACAAAAACAGTGGAACTAGTGGTTTTTGAACGAACCGCAGAATCGAGGCAGAAGTTTTTATAGCAAGGATTAATAGAACCAACCGCCAACAGTTGAGTCATAAGGATTAGATGGTGATTGAAAACACAATCTGCTTCTTAAGTTCTGCAGTATAAAGTTCAATTTTGGCGGTGTTTCAATTCTTAATCTTTAGTTCTAAATCCGCTGATCTCATTTATGATTCCATTGAGTTAAGTTTATAAACCAGAGGCCTAAGCACAAGATTTACAGGTTGGCAGGACTGTTGGTCTAGTGGTTAGTGACCCTGACTGCTATGCCGGAGGTCGTGGGTTCGTTTCTCACCCAGGACAAACGTTTGTGTAATGAGCACGATCATTTTTGTTCTGTGTCTGGGTGTAGTTTATCTATAATATGTATGTATTTAGAAATACATAGGTATGTTTATCAGTTGTCTAGTACCCATAACACAAGCTCTGCTTAGCTTGGGACTAGATGGCGTTGTGTGGTAGTTGTGGAATATTATTATGATTTACGTAATTTATCTAAATACTTGCTGCTGCCTTCGAGCTTTTTTTTTTTTTTTTAGCGTGGTAAAATCATCAAATGAGTCCTCCAACCCCGGGCAGGGCGGGAGGGACTTGCAGACTTCTACTGACTAAAATCCACGGTGTCCTTCATAGCCTGTTACGTTCCGGGGTTACGGTAAGGGAATAATCCCGCGACCCCGGCAGGCTTTGGCCCTCTGAGAGGGGGGCCCCGTCATTATGCTGACGCTCTTTGAGGCGCGCGTGGGACACAACGCGCCGTCGACCCGGGCATGGTCCTTGGTCGGGCAGTGAGTTGCCCTTTACTCGCTGCCCGCATGCCCGTGCCTACGGTGGCCGGAGATCATCTTGCGACGTCCGTCGCCGTGGGCGCCTACCACTGCGGAGGGAGGACGCTGTCCTCTCTCGCTCGCGGCCTGCCTCCTCCTTTACGAGCATTACTGCCTCGCAGAAGGAGCTGACCGCTTCCCACTCCGTCTCGCCCCGCAGCATGGCCGCAACCAATGCCGGGCGCGAGAGGTCTCCGCCTATCGCAGCCGTGAGGACACGTCGGTCCTCCGCCCAAGCCGGGCAGTCTTGCACCGTATGCTCCACCGTGTCCTCCGGGCGATCTTCGCAGTGGTGACACCCAGGCGTCTCCTCCTTTCGCATCAGACACAGGTACCTCCCGAAACTTCCGTGTCCGGTGAGGACCTGCGTCAAGCGGTAGGTCAGGACGCCATGACTTCTCTCCAGCCACTCCTCAAAGAGGGGTCTTACCGCCGCAATTGCGGCGTGCCCGGCTGCCTGCGAGCTAGTGATGCTCACTGACGTTCCAGGGCCGTTGTATCCTACTGACTGAAATGTTGGAGGCCTTTTTCCCGAGCGTACTTGACGACAATGATTGACCGATGGATGGAAGTGGCGAATTGTCGTCCGGCGTGGCGGTCTAAGGGCGGTCAAAGGCGGCCTATGTTCAGCAGTGGACGTCTTCCGGCTGATGATGATGATGAACTTGACGACACTGTTGGCCCTGTGGTCGAGCGATCAACTGCTGCGCAGCTTGTCGCGGGTTCGGACTCCGCACTTAACAAACATTTTTATGATCTGAAAGTAGTTGTTCCGGGTCTGGGTGTTTGTGCATTTCTAGTACTTCACCAGTACATAAATGCTAATTATAAAACCTGGCTCAAATATGAAAAAAAACATAGACAGTAGATATGGGTTTTTTCATTTGTTTTTATGTACATATTTATATTTTGGTTTCAATCATAGCTGAAGGTAATTAGTAGATTGCGATACAGCAAGAAGTGTTGCATTCCTGAAAATTATGATTGTTTCATACTTTATATTTAGTGTCTGAGTGTGGGAGTCGCTTTTCTTTATGTTAATTAGAATGTTTTGTTTTTCTGTTGGTTTGTAAAAGGGGATATATTTTTTAAACATTTAAAATAAATGATATTCGTGTTAAATATTGCTGTGTTATAGCTTTACCGCGGCAGTCTCCGAGTGCCACACGTATTTTTTTTACAGTTTTTGGGTATCAAAATCATAAAGATGAGTCTAAGTTTTCTCACTCTAGTTGGAGTGGATCGGCCTGTCGGATTCTCCCTGACGCTCCAGGATTACAGTATTATTATTATCATATTCATTATTATCTGAAACGTTGAAGGCCTGAATGGGCTCGCTCTTGGTTCCTGAATTTTGCGTGAACAATCAAAGTCCAAAGGAAAAGCTAACGTCGAAAATAGTTCAATTCTTGAATATTTTTCAAACGTTATGAATTCAAACAAATCATAATGATTTTCGATAAAATAAACGTTATATCAGATAACATTATACAAAATGAGTTTTAGAGTAACACAAATGTTATGTGTAAAGAAAAATCTATCAACCGTTGATATTATATCACGTTGATTATAAATGATGTGAACGTTATTGTAATGAAAATATTATATCAAATCAAATAACTTTGAAATGCGACACACCCCGTGAATACTATTCCAGGAATGCTGGGAAGGTTTAAGATCTCTTATGTTTGCTAAACTACAAAGGGTCAATATTTTAATTTTAAAGAAATATCTAGGAAGAGAAGTATTTTCCAACTGTTATTTTCTGAAGTAAACATCCCAGCAGATTTACGAAACACAATGCACTTTTACTAATTGCAATAAAGTTGCTGTAAAAATTTATTTGCGTATTTTTGCGGCAGACGTGTCGCAATAAATTTAAGTGAAGCGTTTTGTGTCGTTTTGTCGCGGTTCTGTTTGTCGCACGGTTATGTCGCACTTTGTGTAAGTGGCTATATCGTGTGTGTGTTTTTTTTTTTGAAGTGAAAACTTCTTTAGCGGCGTTGTACACTTTTTCTGTAATGGGTAAAAAATTTAAAACTCGCGTCAGGGTCACGTGACCCTGATCGAAAATGAGTAAGACGTCATTCAAATTAAAAATAAAACATAGTAACAAAAAAGTTTTCACTTCTACCGGCACTCCTGGAGTGCAACCTTTTTTTTTTTTTTTTTTAGTAATTGATGTGTGAGGTTTTTTACACACTTTTTTATATTTTTGTGCTCTGATTCTTTTTTTCTTTTTACCCTTAGTCCCGAATTTCATTTGAGTTTTTGAAAGACGCTACGTAGTCAGAATCTATAAAGTCTGACCACCAGTTCTGAGTAAGGGGATTATTATTTTCCTGTTACTTGATTTACTAATATGCAACTGCATCTGGTTACATCGGAAGCCGGACTTGAAATAGTTGAGAAAACACTAGGCAAATATTTTTTGACGTGATAACGTCTTATAATTCGATGGCCGGCTGCACGCACGAAAAAAGATGACGTTATACGGCGTTACCTCGCTCTGTAGCGTTCCATAGCAACGGCGTGTCAATTGTTTGTTTATAGCAACGTAAGAGCAGTATTTGCTAATGACGTTGCGTTGTCACGTTCAACCATCGTCAGTAAACCGAATTTACAGATAACCGATTTTTTCATTAAAAAAAATGACGTAATTACGTCATGTTTTAAAACTTTGAAATATCAAATAATATATGATATTGATTTAATTTTAACAATGTATAATTTCAAATCAAGTAAATAAAAATCAAGAAGCAGAACCGAGTAAAACACCGATACAAGAACAGTCTCTGTTGCTTGCACGAAACTAATTACCAACACAGCACAATTCTAAGCTACCAAATTATTCAGTTTTACTCAGTATTATTAAACATGATCAGTTTTCTCTAACTTAATTAACAAACAGTACACAGTAATTAGGTTAATAACCAATGAAATTAGGAATATGAATATCATATTTCATAACAGTTTCAGGTTACTTGGTCAGAAGTTCATAGCTGTTTGAAATTCTGACGTTGGTAGAACTGAGTTGGATGTTAGACGTGTACGAAAATATTTGGAAATGTAGAGTGAAGGTTTTTGTGATATAAGTTTTGTTTGGTTGAGAGCAGTGGTGGCCCAGTATCAGCTCCGACTTCATCATCATCATCATCCACAGCCCGTCTTCACCCACTGCTGGGTATAGACCTCTCTCTGTTTGTGCCAAGCTCCACGGTCTTGCGCCAGCCTCATCCAGGACACTCCCGCAATGGCAACAATGTCGTCTGCCCATCTCGCCGCCGGACGACCAACACTTCTTTTTCCATTTTTTCGGCTCCGACTTACGTCGTGTAATTTATTTCATCACCACTGCTCTCAAAAGGAAAACATCATGAGGAAACTGGCATGTAGTAGAACCATAAATTCAATAAAAACTTTTTTTAAAAAAGTACCGACTTCAAAAACAAATATAAAAAAGTTTAAAATAACCTTTCTTTCGGAAGTCGGTGGCTTTGATTTTTATTATTTCATTGACTATTGCCACCGACTTCCGAAAGAAGGGTTATTTTCAACTTTTTTGTATTTGTTTTTGAAGTCGGTACTTTTTTAAAAAGTTTTTATTTTACCCTTTTTAGTTTATTTATTAAATATTCAACCCAAATTCTTGTAAAATACAAAGCTTTCTTACATGATGTGCACTAATCTTGTAATCCGTCACAACGAAAAAATCCATATCTCTAAAACTACTGAATCGATTTTGATGAAACTTGCAGTGTACCCTAAGTTGAACAATACCTAGTACAACAAAAAAAGAATTACTTAAATCGGACTTGTAGTTCCGGAGATATGCGTGCACAAACATAAAAACGTACATACATACACTATGGGTACATTTGTTCAGACGCTGATATAGACTAACATATACGAAAACTGGGCAGTTCTGATAATATTACATACATACGGGTCGAATTGATAACCTCCTTTTTTTTGAAGTCGGTAAAAACATGTGACATCCACCAACTTCCACTGGGCCCGCTTGGTGGATTATGGCCTACTCCCTCCCTCATAGAGGAGGCCTATGTCCCAGCAGTGGGAACATTTTTAAGTTCACATTCGAATGGCGACAGTAAACTTGAACTTTGAAGTTAATTAGATGGAAAAAATCAGTTCCTCGTACAGTGAAGCGCTTTCTCATTTTCTTTACAATAAACACTGTAAATACTACAAGTACATTGTAAGTACTGATTCTGATACTGCTAGCCTACATCATCCCACTGCTGGGCAAAGGCCTCTCCCCATGACTTCCAATTTTCTCGATCTAGGGCCAAAGTGGACCACTGACATCGGCTTTGTCAAGCTCGTCCCGCCATCTTGGGCTTGGGCCGCCCACGTCTGCCGCATGCCCAATGAGCTGTGGGCCAAAATAACCACTTTGTGGAGCCCTGACACAGCCAGAAGACGTCGCGGCAGACCTCGTAGAAGACGGAGGGACGTTGTAAGTAAATTATGGAAATCCTGTGCTAAGGCATCTATTAAGGATTGACGGCGCGTCCAGACTTGACAGCAATATTTATGAGGGCTGGCCCTCTAACAAAGCCTGCCGGGGTCGCGGGACTGACGGGTAACCGTAGCCCCGGAACGTAAAAGGCTATTGAAGAACACCGTGGATTTTAGTCAGTACAAGTCTGACAGTCCCTCCTGTCCTGCTCTGGTTGGGAGGACTCGTTTGACGATTTTGCCAAGATAAAAAAACTTCAGATCTCCAATACAAGTCAGTTTGGACTCCATGTTGTCGGGGTTCAAATTATTGAAATATATTTCAAGGAATGCAATAACCAATTACTAATTACTAGTCGATATAGACACGCAGGAGCGTGTCAGAGCCAAGCAAAGCAGGCGCGCAGCTCACAGTGTGATATTACACGAACCATTTGGTAAGTTTTCTCTTGACTCTACTAGTATGTTCTGTAAGTACCCTTAGCACGAATTTTCACTCTTTTACTGTACAGTATTTACAGCGTTTCTTGTATGGTAGTCCTCTGGTGTGCGAAGAAGGAACTAAGTTTTTCCTTGTAAATTGTCAATTTGTGTTTATTTTGAGCGTGTTTTCGTGGTTTCCTTATATATACGAGTATGTAACAGAGTTTGAACTTGCGGTTTTGTATAGTTCAACTACCTTGAAAGTTGTAGAACTATCGGGACATAGGCCTCTACACTGTGAGAGAGAATGGGACAAAATACTGGCTCAATCAAAACATTGTACTTCACTTTCGAAACAAAAATCTGATGACTCATAATCTGTTCAAATATAAATAACCTCCTTGTTATATTAAAATTTAGGTAAAGGTAAAGGTGGTTTCAGATCGGCATATTTTTTACAAGCGTTCGACATTCAGCCGTGCCGATGCCGGCTGTAATCAAATCGAGCAAGTTGATCTACTTGCCGGTTTCCAATTGAGCTGAAATTGCACGTGTAGCTATATAGCGTGACAATGTAAATGATGACATGGGGCTGATCTGATGATGGAGCTGGAAGGTCGCCACAGAAACTCTGTAATGAAACGCCGCAAACCCATCGAGACTCTGATTCGTCTTGACGAGTACTTTGTCTATTATTAGTACTCGTAATTCTTTAACAATAATAAAAGCTTGTTTTTAAAAAGATCCAATTTTTTAATTAACAAACTTGTTTACTTTACAAGTGCGTATGCGCACCTCTTTAGCCAAACAGATGTCCTAATACGAATTTTCACGTTTCTGTGAAAGTAAACGGAGACTATGACGATTTTGAGTCGCTTTTCATTTTCAACACAATTTACAACGTAATACTTCAAGTATGGAATTCATGCAAGCATGCATGGATGAAGTCGCGGGCAATAGCTAGTGAATACATAAAATGTACGTAGATAATAATGTTCCATTATGCCCAGAATGTGCTCCGCAATTTATTTAAGTTGGTAGTGCAATGTTCCGAAAAATATAAAAATCTTTTATATTTTACTTGGTCTCCCGTACTCATAGTAAAATGGTAGTTTATGTAGAAAACGGCATAAAACAGACTTCTATGAAAAATTGTTCAATTTGCATTCGAGGTTCGAAGTAAAAATATTTTTATATGGAATTGATCATGACCATACATACATACGGAATACACATTATACAACTCGGGACGAAGTCATTGCGCGTAGAATAAGCATGCTGAAGCGGAAGTGGGCCGGCCACGTCTGTAGACGGACAGATGGTAGATGGAGCAGGCATTTGCTAGAGTGGAGACCGCGAATGGTCAAACGTAAAGCCCTGCAACAAGAAGAGTCGATGATTTGAAGAATGCAGTTAGGCAGCGGATGGATGCGGACTGCCCAGGAACGGGGGGGTTGGTGCTCTTTGGGGGAGGCTTACGTTCAGCAGTGGACGGCAATAGGCTGATGATATACATGCATACCATGACGCTGACGCATGACGCTGACGCCTTTTCATCGCTGTCAGACTTGTACTGACTAAAATCCACCGCGTCCCGCAATAGTCCTTTACGTTCCACTTCCAAGGTCACGTTTACCTGATAAGACAATACCCCGAACTCGGATAGCTATAGTATGGGGTCTTTTCAAAAATGAATAGGTTAATTTTAGGCAAGCTTGCTTCAAAGTTGAAGTGGCAATGGGCAGGCCACATCGCTCGTAGAACTGACAACCGATGGGGAAAAAAAGTTCTCGAGTGGCGACCACGGACCGGAAGACGCAGCGTAAGCAGGCCTGCGACTAGGTGGACCGACGACATCGTGAGGGTCGCGGGCAACCGAAAATGCAAGTGGCGAATTGTCGTTCGGCGCGTGGCGGTCTAAGGGGGAGGAAGACGTCCACTGCTGAACATATCAGCAGTCGACGTCTTCCGGCTGATGATGATAATGACGTGCTTGAACGTCGACCACATCATCCCTTATTGCCATCAGGCGAGATAGTGGACAAAGTGAATACTCAAGTCTCCTTTACAGTGTGTTCAGGAGTGCGAATATGTATTTGAATTCGGGCTCATAAACCAATAAATTTGTTTGCTATCGCTACTTTTAGCAGAAATCATGTCAAATCTAGATTTGTGATTGTGTGAATCAAATTTACAATTACCCTGACGTACCTAAGACGACTTTACAGAAATGAATTGTATGCATGTGGCGAATTTACTTTACGGTCAACTTACAAGAACCCACGCAAACCCATCGCTATACAAAAATAAATTTAACCTGCGCAGCTGTTATTGTTTATTCTTCGAGCTATTTTTATATTTATTCTACATTTATTTATTTATGAATAAATATTTTATCACTATTCCTTTAAGTCTCATTCATTTAAATCAACATGTGACAAATTGTAGCTTCTTTAAATAGTCAGCCTAAACTGTCTGGATTTACACAATGCTTGAGATGTCGCCTTTGTCTTATAAAGGTCAAGAAGTAAGATAAACATGGCGACGAACTATCTAAGACTTTGTTAGATAACTTAAATAAATATTTGTAACTAGATTTTGCTTGCGGCTACATTCATTTTCAAATTCTTGTTAAATATTTCTTGACGAGATAACGTCTTTTATTTCGATGGCCGGCTGCACGCACGAAAAAAGATGACGTCATGCGGCGTTACCACACTCTGTAGCGTTCCATAGCAACGGTGTGTTAATTGTTTGTTTATAGCAACGTAAGTGCAGTATTTTCTTATGACGTTGTCACGTTCAACTATCACCAGTAAACAGTAGACTTAGCACGAATTTTCACTTTTTTACTTTACAGTGTCTTCCAGTATTTACAGCGTTACTTGTATGAAAATAAAATGGAACAGCGCCTCTGTTGTGCGAAATAGGAAATATTTTTTTCTTTGAAAATTGTTAATTTGAAACTGTCAAAGTTCCAATACTGAAAATTCGTGCTTAGGGTACAGACAATCGGCTTTTTCTGTAAAGATTTTTGTAGTAAATTGGACATGAGATTATTCATACCAAATTCATACAAAAAAATCAATCACTCAATTATTTGACTCTCCAATTCTTTTTAGTTTGAAAAATCATTAGATGAGGCCTCGTGCTCTCTAGCTAGACCAAAAAGAACTGTTGGTGTGACTGAATTAAACGTACTTCTTTCTTCAGTTGCCGTTTGTATTTCAGGGCCGCGGCATCGTTTATGACAGTCCCACATCCACGTGTCCACGACAACCCACAGCAGGTAAATGACCTTGTCAGATCTCGTTAGTTAATTTTCAAAAAACACAGCCTATAATATTCGTCTTCATCAGGGCCTTTTCTACTAATCATCAAAAGTGATTTAGGTGTGAAAGTGCGGTCGCGGGATTATTTCCTTACCGTGACCCCGGAACATAACAGGCTACTGAAGGACATCGTGGATTTTAGTAAGTAGAAGTCTGACCGGAGGGGCGGGAGGACTCATTTGATGATTTAACCACGGTAAAAAAAAAAAGGTGAGAAAGTGTGACAAATACACAATCCCTATTATCTTATTTCTAAGATTTCTGAAACAAATATTTAAGAACGAGTGTCGACTGAATAATTTTAATGTCACATTTCCTAATGTAAGCGGATTCTAAATAGATAATATTTGATAAACAGTATGGATTCGTTGGTGTAAGGGATTCTACTAAAAAAATGTACGTTATGTTTTTAATTAGTAGGTGCGTCCACACAGAGCGAGCGGCCTCGACAGGCATTTGCCGCGCGAGGAAACTGCCTCGCGAGCTACGCGCCTATTCTAAACTTTTACAAAACCATATTAACCCGCGAACTACACAGCTTGCTTTACAAAGCTCTATAAAGAACAAAAGTACTATAAAACGCACCACAAACCGAATACCAAATACACCCATACTTTAACAGTAAAGATTTACAAACTCAATAAAGGACCTAGATTCACGCAAACGGCCACTCTGTATCGACCACTAAAGTACTAAGATGGGGGCATACATCTTTCCCGGTGGGCTACATGTGAACATTACGTACATGGTCATCAATTATTCTAGATATTGCACGAGGGTTGAATATTGTTTGATAGTGTTTTGTTTTTTTTTTTTGATTGGCAGATGTTTTTAGGGTAAAGCTGCGTTTCTTACAGAGATGTGCGAGGATGCATAGCGAGGGATGTGTTTGTAAAGAACCAATAGAATCGCTTCATTTACCTCGCCTCGGTCAGCACAGCTCTGGTGGAAACGGCTATATACGATGTGTGAGTGGGATGTGTTGTAACTCCGCTCCCACTACACAGCATCCTCAACGACACTCGTCGACACATTCCACAGCTTTGCAACGCATCCTCGCACCACACATGAATGCGCATTTTCACAGCTTCGCTACACATTTCCATCGCACATCTCTGGTGGACACGTGTCGTATGAGGAGCTGTGCTGTGAAAATGTGTGGTGTCACCAAAGCTGTGCGATGAAAATGTGCCTACGAGGTCGAGTAGCGGAGCTGTGAAAATGCGCATTCATCATAAAATGTGTGGTGCGACGATGCTTTGCGAAGCTGTGAAATGTTTATTTAAAATAAAGCTGTGAAATTTTAATTCCTCGCAACACATCCCAAAAATGTTTTCAATTAAAAAAAACCAAATATCTCGTCAAAAAATTTCACCTAAAGTCTGCAAAAACTTATGTTAGTCCTGTAAAAAAGTCTTTGCAAAAAAAAAAGAAACGTTTTAAAAGCGATCACCACTTACCCTAAGCCTAATATTTATTCCAGTGCTAAATTTTACTTACTCCAAAATAAAATCTAACTCAAGAGCCGCTCAAATACGTAACACGACCTCTCTTAGACCTACAAAAGTCTTCAAACCGACTTAAACTCAACTTTAGTGGAACCTAAACAATGAATCAAGGTATTAGTGAGAATAACATAAATGTTCGTGATAGGATCTTTGTGGGACTAATGGGAAATAATGTGAGCAGTAATCGTCACACATTACATTGAGCTGACTTTTTAAAAATGATTGTATATACCTCGCCGTCCGATCATGGACTATGCCCTGGGTACTGAGACAAACAGACGACGACAGCAGACGACAATCGTTATCGCTCAGCAGTCACTATACATTTTCAACTTTATACCATACCTCATAAAGTTTAAAATCGATTAAAGACTGCTGCGCGATAACGAACGAAACAACGAAACCGATCTGTGAACTTCAATAGATTTTTAACTTTACGCGCCGAGATATAAAGCTGAAAATGTATTAGTGACTGCTGCGCGATAACGAACGAAACAACAAAAACGATCTGTCAACTTCAATAGATTTTCAACTATACGCGCTTAGATATAGAGTTGAAATTGTATTAATGACTGCTGAGCCATAACGATTGTCGTCCGCTATCGTCGCCTGTTTGTCTATAGGGCCTGGTCGACGCGCGACGGAGCGTCGTGTCTGAGAGCTGTCAGCAATCTGACGTCTGGGGTCGCGGGATTACCTTTTCAGGAAACCGTGACTCTGAAACGTAAATGGCTATTGAAGGATGGCTGTGGATTTTAGTCAGTAGAAGCCTGACAGTCCCTCCCGCCCTGCCCTGGGTGGGAGGACTCATTTGACGATTTTACCACGTAAAAAAATATGCTAAGTAGTGCATTTTGTAACCGTTTACCTTTGAAGAAAAACATATCAACACACCATTACTAGTTTTTCTTTCCATCGTGAGGTAGAATTTTGAATACGACGAAAAAAGAAAATGTAATACCTACCAACCGAGCGTTCGAACCTGTTTGCTCAACATTTTTGCTCAAATGACGGGTCCCTGAATTCGTATAGGATTTTTGCTTGCGTTTCGAAGATTTTCAGAAATACCTTCCACAATTTTTATGCACGCGGAGGAGAAAAATTTGGGTTAGTGATTTTTAGGGTTCTGTAGCCATGGCAAAAAACGGAACTTATAGAAAAAAAAACTATACGAAACTTTTTAGATTCGTCATGTCTCACAGCCACTTTTTGGCGAATGTATAAGAGCTATCCAGTTGAAACTTGGTAAGTAGATGTATTATGTGAACCGCATTAGGATTTTCACATCACACAAAAAAAAAACCAATATTAGGGGTAAATTGAAATTCAATTTTTTTTTTTAGTTTCAATTCTAAGTGTGGGGGGAATTTTTATGTTATGTTACTTGCTGCTACGGAACCCTTTATGGGCGAGTCCAACTCGCACTTGGCGGGTTTTTTTTAACAGAATCAAAGCTCAGTTTTTGGTCCATGTAGTGATTGGTTGAAGTAAAGTTTTCGTCCGATTGGACAGTTGAATTTTTGAGTCGTATTGACAGCAACGTCCAATTTAGTCAGTTTTTGGAGTTTTAACGAGTTTTCCGATGTTTCATGTCGGGTGTTACATGTCATGTTTAGGATCAGGCAAATTGGTTCGGAATTGTAGACTGACTGATTTCGAATTAATGAAATTCTTACGCTTTCGATGTAATCTAACGGTTGTTTAGGGAAAAACAGACATTTATAGTGAAGAAAATAATGAGAAATGATATTTTGACATTGACAGTTCTTTTAAACAAGTGTACAACAGATGTTTATCTTTTTTGTGGTAGCACGGTTAATGTCTGTAATTTAAAATGTTGACAAGTTCTCTGATTAAGAGAACAATTAATTGCTTAGAAGTAACCTACTCGGTTACATCTAGTTAACCGTACTTCACCGTCCACATCATCGCTTATCATCAGGCAAAATACTGGACAAACGCGAACCTATCCTAAAAAAAAACCAGTCTTCTTCTTCCTGCCCTTATCCCATTCTACTTGGGGTCGGCGCAACATGTTTTCTTCTTCCATTCTCCCCTATCAGACGTCACAGTATCATTTACTCCTTTTTCTTTCATATCATTCCTTAGACAATCCATCCATCTTTTCTTTGGCCTTCCTCTTCCTTCCATTTGCAAAGTGTCAGCTCAATAATTATGTGACACATATTTTCTTATTTTTTTACAGATTTTGTTAGTAGATGTAAAAAAGTACCTCGTCAACAGAGCCCTGCTAGGATACAAATGAGAAACCTTCAAAATTTTCGCGGACCTGGGGCCTAGCTAGACTGATTTTTCAACCCTCCTTTTTCAAGAACCGGAAAATATACAAATATTTCTCGTTTCATGGTATTGGATAACGCTTATAAAAGTACTAGGCCAGCATGAATTCAAGATGGTTGATCATTATATCATGTAACCGACATGCGACAATCATGTGAACTATTTGGTACTAGACAAGAAATATTTCGAGGTCAAAGACATACTGAGACACGAATTTCGGTCATTACTGTCCCTTCACAAGTCACGATCCACGGCCAAGTATTCAAATATCTTTTAAGAGTCATGATACTTGAATTTATCTAAACTACACTTTAGAAGTCTTGATCCTAAACTTGCTTATGTCCTCTTTGCTTGCTTGTTTTTTGGGGCTGGTGCAAGTAAATGGATTTGAGTCAGTTTTTTACCCGACTACGGTAAAGGCAAAAGGGGGGTCATGATTTTGACCCGTATGTATGTATGTTTGTTTATTCCCTCATTACATCTAAACTTCTTATCAATACATGACAAATTAGGTGTCTTTAGAAGCGTCTCAGTTGTCCGCTGGTTATAGGGTAAGTGACGTGTCACCAAATCCAATATGGCGCCCTCTAGGGGATGTAAAATCGTAACTGAAAAAAAAATGAACAGTATCGACATGGGTATCAAATTAAAGGTTTTCATGAGCACATTTGAAACATATAAACATTATATCGCTTTTACTGGCAAATTTTTAATATTATCAAATGAGTCCTCCCACACAAGACGGGATGGCAGGGACTGTCAGTCTCGTACTGACTAAAATTCACGGTAATCCTTGAATAGCCCTTTAAGTTCTTGAATCGCGGGTACCTAATGAGACAGAGATATTTTTTTTTTAAAGAAACGAAAATTTTTTTGTTGCGAGCATCGCAACCACTACTCACAACGCTGAATTTCTCGTTCCCTTGTTTATCTAACGCTGTTTACACGTTGCGCCATCTATTGGTAATGGATGGCGCAACGTGTAAACACATCGATTGATAATGTTACATTCTATTGGTAATGTAACATAACGTAAACAGCGTTAGAAAAACAAGGGAACGAGAAATTCAGCGTTGTGAGTAGCGGTTGCGATGGCCTAGTGGTTATGGCGTCTGGAGTACCTATCCAGAAGGCGCAGGATCGAACCCTGCTCGCAACAAAAAAATTATCGTTTCTTTAAAAAAATATCTTTGCGAAGACGCGACGTAGGCGTTATTGCGTTTAAAAATATAACTCTAATGAGACAGTTCCGCGACGATGGCAGGGTTTGGCCCTGTTCCCCTAACACGCGCATAAACCATGTACTATCTTATCGCTTCTTGGCCTATAAAATGATTTGGAGGCTGTACGAAGTTTGGCGGATCAGCTAGTTTTTGATAAAAAATTACTTAGAGTTTTATGATAAAATCAGTTACAGAAAGCATATTACTGTAACAGCTACACATACATTGTATTTTTCAAATCACAGTTTAAAAGTTTGATTTAGAGTTTTAAATAAAGTTCGAGATTGCAATTATTTACATTTTAAATTGCGCTTTGAAGTTTAAAAACGTGTTTTTTGAAGTCTACATAGTTGAATTTAATTTATTGTTGTTTAGAACTAAACTTCATTCATTTCGGCAATACTTTTAAATTAAAAGAGCAGACATTTATTTATTTATTTATAAACAAAGGTACACCAACAGCTTCTGTATATAAATTAATAAATAATGTAGAAACTTATGACTTCAAGGCTTGTACAGTTGCCAATAAGGGGGGGAACCAACATTCACATATGGAATTTTGTAATGCCACCTGGAGGGAAAGTACTCTTAAAACTGCAGATACAAAATTTTCTCAAAGGAAACATTCCTTTATTTTTGAGTAGAAAGCAAACTGCATTCAAAGATTTTCGAAAATTCTCTTCTCCCACACCTGGGAATCGAACTGGCTAAAATCTGAAAAAATTATACCCTGCACTTTTATTGCAACGATCGTTAGGGTCAAATATGGATGAAATTACTCAATTATTCAAGAGAATGGAACTCATTTCGAGCAACTAACTAGTTAGTTTAACATCTTTTTGTAAATAATTAAAATATTCGTTCCGTACGGGAATCGTACCCGCGATACGCCGCGTAGCAGTCAATCACTCAACCATTGCGCCAACCATGCCGTGTCATGTGTCTAGTCTTTGTTAAACTATAGTTCTACATGACCTTTGCTCCCAAGTAACGTCAAAACACGAAACATCTTCACCCTAATTATATTATTTAGATTAATCTAGACAGTTTAAGGCTATCAACGTATGACCTACATTGCTAGCAATCTTACTTGCCATCGACAAACTTAGTTTTGGCACGTAGGTGGACGGACGAGCCTTAATTGAGATGGGGGCAAGAATTTACATCGGTCCGAATGTTATTTATATCTTTAGTGAGATCTAGACCATGTCTTCGCGGGTTTTGAATTAAGACCTTGGATGGTGTACGGCATTTAGTAAAAAAAAACTCAGGCCTTATTTTCCAAAACAATTAGAAAGAAAAAAATCTCCACTCTGTGAGAGAGAGTGGGCCATAATACACCACGTGCGCCCAGTGCGGATTGGTGGATGTCACATGTCTTCGAATTTTTGGTTCTGGGACATGCCGGTTTCCTCACGATGTTTTCTTTCACCGTTTTGAGAGTAGTGACGATAAAATAAATTACACAAAGTAATGCGCCTGGCGGGGTTCAACCTCACGAGCTACAACTCGTAAGTCGGAACTGATAACACCGGGCCACCATTATGCACGCTCTACGGCATTTAACAAAATAATTCAAGTCCTGGTTTTTCCGAAACGAATAAATAGACTTTAATATTTAACGGGACAATAAATAACATAGGTTGATTCAGGTAAAAATGCAGACTGACAATTTGTCTATCAAAATATTCATATTTGCACCTTCTTGTGTCAAAACATAGAAACAAATCACCTTGTTTACGTCCCAACTTTTGAATAACCATTGAAAATACAATATGACGCTGTTCCGGCTGCCAAACAGTTAGTTGTAAATAAAAACATATATTTCTCAACCAGTATAACTTGAGACATGATGTCTTAAATGAATTGGTCGAGAAACGTCATTTAGTTGTCGAATGGTAGAATAAATGGATGGATTTTTCTTAATTACTACCTACTACATAACGGAATTGTTTTTCTCTCGATGTTTTCCTTCACCGTTTTGAGAGCAGTGGTGATGGTATAAATTCTATTAATTACAAATAGTGATGTGCCTGGATTTGAATTCGAACTGACTGACTGACTGATAGCACTCGGACACCACTGCTCTGCATCATTATAATAAAAAGAAAATCGTACCACACCTGCAAAGAGTAAGTATGGAGTTAAAGAGCGCCTTCCCTTTTCCTTAATTTTAATATTCGACGTTATTCGAAGTTCCTCTTTGATGGCCTATTTGAAATAAATGATTTGACTTTGACTTAGGGTGACTTTAACCAAAGATTAAACATGTTTAAAATTTTATTTAAGTTTTTGTGCTTAAATAAAAAATTTAAAAGTCGCCCTTAGACTTTGAAAGTCAAAATAGAAAGAAAGAAAGTCGTTTATTTCAAAGAGGCACTTCTAAACGTCGAATATTACAAACAAAAGAAATGGGATGGGAAGGGATTGATTCTACACCCATTCGCAAGGGTATGGTTTGTATAAAGAAGAATGGGCAAAAAACTCCATAATTACTTAAAATGTCTTGTTACCCGACTGCGCGACGCAAAGGAGGGTAATGTGTTTATTAGTCTATGTACAGCTTGACAAAAAACTGTAGAAAACCGGAAGTCGACACTGTCTTCGCGCTACCAGTACTTTGAATGATTTTATTTTATTTCACTTATTACGTTAGTTTTATGGCACAATAATAAATCTAACAAACCTGCGGTCTTTGTTTACGTCAAATATCAATGATTTTAAAACGTTGTCAGACAAAAAGATTAGTTCCGTTTCAATCCGTTCTGGCCAAGCTGTATTTTGTTTGTATGTGGCGTTCTAGAGACCAAATGCGTAGGCCGATTTTTTCCATGTGTATTATTTAGCCATCACGAGCTTTACAGATACACATTCTAAATGTAGTTCTATATTCCACCGCGGCTCAAGATACGTTGGTCCAGTAGTTACACTAAAATGCTGAATGAAATTGCACATTTGTGGTTGTATTGCAGTGGAAACTTGTTATGGAAACATGGAATATTTTGAGGTGTCGCAACGTGAGTTGGTTTATACTCCTCTTTTTGAACGTGTGGTGTTACCACTTCTATCGTTAACTGTACTTATATTATAAACAGGTAAAATAACGACGCCGGTCGCAAAATAAAAAGAGCTATTGAGAGCACATATTATGAAAAAGTGCTCCCATCTTGTTTTTTTTAACCAATTTATATATTATTTATTGTTTTATTATTATTTAATACGAAACGCATAAATCTGTTTCATAAAGCCTCATTTAGACGATGCAAGAACTCGAACGCGAGTTGCGTTACATTGCGGAATTTATAGGTAGAACAAATTCAGTTAATGAAACAAATGCCGCAATGTAGTGAAACTCGCATACGAGTTCTTGTTCCATCTAAATGGCGCTTTATCATTGTTAGCCTATAATTTGTTCCCACAACTGGGACACAGACTACTAACAACTTTTATTATGAACCAACACCGAAAGATCAAAAAAATTGTTTCATATAAAATGGAATATTTTTCCGTTGACAAATTACGAAACACCCGATTTTTTTTACGATGGTCATAGTAAAAGTTGTTTTTATCCATAAGCACTTTTAGACCATGAAAGGTTGTCAATGTTTTTCAAGTAACCCTGTACACAATTTTGTTCCATACAAGAATCAAATTCACGATAGGTAGCTCAGCAATCAATCGCCAAGCAACAAAATTGAAGCAATAGGCTTCAAACCTGATCATTGATCCAACTGGCTTCCCACTCAAGTTTACAACATACAAATCCCAAACAGAATGATCCTCTGGGATATACTATAAATCATGCATCCAGACATCCTATGTGTTTGTCGGAGGCGAATACATTTCGGATCTTCGCCATGCATGTGCTACATCTGCTTTGGATTGACTCCACACCAAATAAATCTTGGAATGAAGAAAGGTGGATATGAACGAACACAGTTGTAGCATAGATTATGATTACGTATTTCTAAATGTTCGAATTTTTTATGGCATTTTTACACTCATATAGTTGCATTTTTGCACCTCTCATAGATTTGGTTGCTTCAGAAACTAAATATTCGCATCACCTTCACGACGGTAGCGAAACGGCGAAGCCATATATTATGTAGAATTTGTGAAGTTAGCGTCGGTAGACTTAGGTCGTGTAGATTCAGAAGTTTGGCTTAAGAGCTCAAATGGCTTAGATGAATCCTGTGACACGTCGAAAATTCTTCAGCATTAATTTTGAAATAAATATACGGTAAAGTTGAGGATTAATGTAAAATAAAATACTTAAAATTAGATCATGAAACTTTTTATACTAACTGAACTAACTATAAAGCAGGTTTTATGTTATTTACTGTTTTGGATTTCCTCTTTTTCGCCGTAAAATTAATAGATTTGCATGTAGACAGCTAAAAGAAAGAGCAAGCAATAGTGCGTGGTAAGTGCAAATGCGAGCGGGTAAGATTATATCGAAGTAACCTGTGTTTCATTCATATCCACCGCTCCCAATCCAAGACCCGACATCTCCCTAGTGCATCGACATTTCTCAACTGCTGCGAACTTATCTAAGACTTACGGAACTAGAGTAGATATATCACAGATAGCCACGTTTGTACCGTCTCCCGCTCTTTGATGCTGCGGCGTCCAATTAATATGGATTCAGCTTCGATTTACCAACAGTTTATGTACTGTTGTGTATTTATTCGAGTAAGTTTGTTGACTGGTTTGTTGAGGTTAGCCTTATTTAGGAGAACAAGAAATTGCACGCGAGCTGTATGCAAGTTTGACAACATGGCGGTATTGAAATATATTTTTTCATACGCAATTAGCAGGCCCGGCAAACGTTTTGCCTTCCCGGAACCCCTTCACTAACATTTAAACTTATTGGTATGGTAATAAGGTTCAAATTGACTTATAAGTATTGTTACGACATCGACACTAAGCAACCACAGCCCCACCTACTTTTCCACTATTCTTTTTTGATTAATTTCGTTGAAGAATGCACGACAGGTAAATTCATTCTCCGGGACACGTCGAGCTTCATTGTCTCGGCGATTTTCTGGTGGTTGCCACTGTTGATTCTGGCTTTGAAGAGTTGTAGTGGTTTGGGATTGGGAATGTAATGTCCTGGGTTCGTCCCAATAAAAAATAAGTCATTACTTTTCGTAAAATGCTCGAATGTCTGACAACCAGTCTTACCAAGGGTTATCGTATTGCGCAGTTACTGGGTTGTGGAGGTCCGATTGGCAGTCGCTCCATGTAAAGTATTGGTATTCAGCTGCATCTGGTTCTACTAGAAGACCCCAACTTGATCGGTCAATAGGCTGGGCACATGATGATGATGATGATGATGATGATGAGTCGTTCCACCCTGGGTGAAGCGTTCCCTAGTTAGCTTGTACGAATGTATAGAGTCCTTCAACTTGTTTCAAGATAAAATTACATATTATTGTAATATTATATTATTTTAATAATAAAATAGTACTTAAGTATGAATATCTTTTCAGTCATATTTGCATTATCAAAACTTAACTTATGATTTTAAGCACTCACAATAAAACATTCATAATATCTCCCAAGACGAAACAATTTTCTTTTGAAATTTATTTTTCTAGCAAAGTAAACATTTGCAAGCGTTTCATATTCTAACATAAAAAAAATATTAAGTGGATCTGTCTTTCTGTCTGTATCCTTTAAATATTTTTTTTGCGATATAGATGCTATCGTTGAGACAGCGACTATTAAAGAGAGAGAAATTAAATAAAACTACACTAATATTATAAAGAGCAAAGATTTTTTTGTGGGTGTGTGTGTGATTGTAATGATTTAACTCAAAAAGTTCCGAGCCGATTTTTGTGCGAATTTTTTTTTTATCATTAGAAAGCTACATTCGACCTGATTTACATGAGCTATATTATTATATCAAGTCCACCGGGCCGCTTGTGTACGATACACCGAGACGGGAGTATCAGTATATAGTGTCACAAATATATACTTTTTAATCAACTTAAAAAAAACAGCAACAAACATTCATACAATGTTTGTATGTATTTTTGTTCACGATTATCTCGCGTTTGGTTAAACTGATTTTGATGCGGTTTTGACAAAAAGTTCGTTACATTTCTGGAAAAGTTTTGAGAACGCACCAATCATTTATACCCATGACGTTGTCAGCATGGATCTATTATTGCTTACTTGGATTGCTAATTTTTAAAGAAATCGATTATTCCACGATATTTGTCAAATATCGGAACTAAAAAGAGTATATTAGAAACTTTTTGAAAACCAAGTTGGTGGCAAAAGCAAAAATAAGTGTTTTCTTTATTTATTTAAAAGTGAGGCAAAGATGTCTCGAGACCCGAGAAAAAATTCCACCAAAGCCAGACCGATATTAAGACTTATTTTTCCAAAAATACAGTTTAAAATCGGTCGGGGTTTGGTGGCACAAAATTGTGCCATTGGGGCGCATTGGGGTTCGAAAGGATGTAACTTTTTTTTAACAGGTAACAAGTGTTCAACAGACTGATGTTTAACTTTATAGTAGTAAGACAGGATTTTAACAAAATCACACTTTTTACATCACACTGGGATGTGATGTTCCCTTGGGATAGATGCGGAACTCCATCCTGGCCACGCCGGAGGCCATGCCGGAGGCATGAGTTAGCTATATGCGTCTCAAAGGACCATCGCTTAGAAATTCTGAATCATTTCAAATGCACTGTGTACACGTCAGATTATGTTATACTGAATTAAAGTCTGCCTAACTTTGGCACAGCAATGTATACAATGTAGGTAATTTAATTCGTAACTGATATGTGTATGACTTTGCTTCACACAATAATTCTAATTCGATTAAAGTTCGGATAATTTTGGGGTTTAATAAGAACGTGACCCACAGCCTGAATTTGCGACAACATCTGGATAAATATAAAAGTGTTATTATTATGCAATAGTGATATTCATTTGGCATATATTTAAATATTTCATAAAAAAACAAAAATATATAAAAAAAATACATGTGGCACTCGGGGACTGCCGCGGTAAAGCTTTTGCATAGAATTTTATCAATTTATGCAATATTTTTTTGTTTTTTTTTTTATGCTATGGTTAGCCATGTCAGTCAAGAGAAACAAACCCCGTGCCGAAGTCTGCCGAACTGAAACGACGTTAGACGATGCAGGGCGTTAGGTTTATTTTCGTTACGGAATTACTTTATTCAGTCGCCGCGCTCAAAGCCCGCGATAAAAGCTATGCAATAGCTTAAAAACATGAAAGAAAAAAAAAAAAACAGTGATCCATCGGTGTGCAGGGAGCAGGGTCAAAGTTACTGGTGTTTAGGGCTAAAGAGACAGGAACTTCCTCTTTGTGAGCCGTATCGAGGAACACTCACTAATCCTGGCCACTTGGGTATGCCTGTGCAAGTAGCTAGACGCTAGAAGTAGCTCGCCGTTAGCTAGACGAGAACAACCAGAGATTACCTGATCGACCAACCCGGACGGTCGCATGCCCGACACACGTCAACCGTCCTGACTTCCATAATATATCTCCGGTAGTTATTGGTCAGCATAATTTCGTCCAAAATTGCGGACACAAAACTTTCAGTTGCCCCGAAGAGTATATAATCAGCCTATTGCCTTTCACTGCTGAACGTAAGCCTCCAACAAAGAGCGCCAACCATCCCGGTCCTGGGCAGCCCGCATCCATCCAGCCAGCCACCTTCCTTAAATCATCGACCCATCTTGTAGCAGGGCGTCCTACACTACGTTTGCCCATTCGCGGTCTCCACTCAAGCACATGTTTGCTCCATCTGCAGGCTGTCCATCTACAGACGTGGTCGGCCCACTTCCTCTTCAGCATGCTGATTCTACGCGCAATGTCGGTTACTTTGGTTCTATGGCGAATGACTTCATTACGAAGAGTATTCAATCTTAAACAAAAACGTTCTGAAATCAAAATAGCTAGGCTCAATAAAAAACTTTAAAAAAAAAAGAGAACCGACTTCAAAACCAAACACAAGAAAACTGTAAAATAACTTTTCTTTCGGAAGTCGGTGGCTTTGTTTTTATTAAAGTACTTAATTTACTATGGCCACCGACTTCCGAAAGAACAGTTATTTTACAGTTTTTTTGTGTTTGGTTTTGAAGTCGGTTCCCTTTTTTTTAAAATGTTTTTTATTTTACCCTTTTTAGTTCAGATATTTAACAAAAATCTTCATACTTTGAAAATCTACAATCCTAGTAAGCAACAAAAACGGATCTATGTGGGCAACTTTAGGAGGAATCCATTATTGTTATATACTAAAACATTTTCCAGAATGTAAAGAACACTTTTCTGAAAACCGCATCAAAATCCGTTCAGCCAAACGCGAGATAATCGCGGACAAACATACATACATACATACAGGTCGAACTGAGAACCTACTTTTTTTTTGAAGTCGGTTAAAAATTAAGCTTACGACGTTGAACAATACCGTTAATCCTATCACAGTTGCTACGTAACCCTCAGATGCTGCAAACACGAGGACACGGCGTAAACACAAGATGATTAATTAAACCATGGAGGATTAGGACCCTTAAATGGCTAACGTTTAGTTTACGTGTATTTGAGTAAAGGGGTTTGAATATTATTGAAGGTTGGGGTTTCAATCAAAATCAAATGTTTTTATTTTCACATAGGCCCGCCCATGAGGAGCAACTGAAAATCAGAGTCAAATTTCAAACTCTGTGTTGCCATCTGGCATTATGCTGAGCTGAGGCCTTCGCCATTAATTGTTAGTTTTTGATATGATAACGTCTTATAATTCGATGGCCGGCTGCACGCACTAAAAAAAATGACGTCATGCGGCGTTACCACCCTCTGTAGCGTTCCGTAGCAACGGCGTGTCAATTGTTTGTTTATAGCAACGTAAGTGCAGTATTTTCTTATGACGTTGTCACGTTCAACTATCGGCAGTAAACCGACTTTGCAGACAACCGATTTTTTAAATTATTATTTCAGTTATTTATTGTATTACTTTGATGAGTTTTAAGTTATAGTGCCCATAAACACAAATTTCTTTCTTTCACTTATAAAACGTCGTCAAAAGGTGCTCGGTTCGGGTTGGTCTATTCCATGGAAAAGAATGAGCAAGAAACTCCATGGTTACCTAATAATCAGTTGAATTTTATTCGGCGTTCTGACAGTCTGCATCGGCTACTTTAATCAAAATTCCTCCCCTATAGGGCCAAAGCCTCCAAAGTGACCGTATTCCGAAACATTTTTGCATACAACCGGTATTGCTGCCAAGTCCTAGTTTACCGTCTACGTTCGACATGCTATCCAACGATCGGTATTCTAGTTAACGTGGAGAAGTCGTGTTGTCTACGTAGTGTAGTAATCGATAGGATACGTGTTGGTGTTTAGACAACGTTCTACAGAGTAAGTCCTCCGAGGCAGTTTAGGATCGTATTACTCAGATATTCTATTTGGTTTATACAAGGTTATAATTTACAAAACATTAAAGTCTTTATTAAAATAAAGTGAAACATCTGTTAAACACTTTTCTAAAAAAGTGTAACTGCGTAAACGTAAACGACAGTATATTTATAGTTTGAACAGTTTTGTCTGAAAGTTTGACAGTTCTGTCAACCGCAAAACTACAATTTGACGTTGATTTAGGGAGTTGTATTTTTTTAAGACAAGTGTTCAACAGTTGTTTAACTTTTTTAAACAACGGTAAGAATCAAAAACAAAAAATCAGGTGTTTCATGCATTGTCAACGGAAAAATACTTGATTTTGAATGACGGTTGACGGTGACGGTTTTTTTATCTTTCAGGGTTTGGTTCGTATTAATAGTAGTTTCTGGTGTAAACAAGCAGCGAGCAGTGTTAATGCATAACAAACAATAACCCAGCGTAATACTGGGAGGAGCCGAGTAACAAACACACACAAACTACTGAACAGATTGTGATAGAAGATTAGTATAACATGGATTACCAAATAGGATCATTTTATCCCGATTTTAAGTTCTAGTGGAATAATTTCTGAGTCGCGGATGAAGCCACTGACAGCAAAAAAAAAAATCGGTTATCTGTAAAGT
Organism: Agrotis segetum; assembly: GCA_036375495.1. Taxonomy (NCBI): domain Eukaryota; kingdom Metazoa; phylum Arthropoda; class Insecta; order Lepidoptera; family Noctuidae; genus Agrotis; species Agrotis segetum. Next base: position 677,270 of record JAQSVV010000031.1, read on the forward strand.
CGGTTTACTGATGATAGTTGAAAGTGACAACATCATAAGAAGAAAATACTGCACTTACGTTGCTATAAACAAACAAGTGACACGCCGTTGCTATGGAACGCTACAGAGCGAGGTAACGCCGCATGACGTAATCTTTTTTCGTGCGTGCTGCCTGCCGTCGAATTATAAGACGTTATCACTTCAAAAACAAAAATCCAGATATCACAAAAAAGGACTAGAACCGAATATAATATAACCTCATACGAAAAAAAATGTCTACCTACCTACCGTCTTTCATAAAACCTGAGTCATCTACACTTGAAGAGTCAATCCGTTGTTCCCCATATATTATCCACCCCGAAATCTATTCAATATGAATATTTCAGTACAAGGAAAATGTATAGAAAAACCCTACTTTGCTTAGACACACGTCGTCTCAAGTTGTGACGTCATGATATTAAAATATATGAGGTCGTTGAACGGTAAAAAGGACATATTTCGGTTTAAGGGCTAATTTATTCGTCCCTACGGAATGGGTAATGGGTGACGTGATGTGTAGCAAAAAGTGGTTTGGACTTTGGAGACGCATATCCTCGTTTTTCGTCGTCATCGTGACGACTATAAATACGTGTAATGCTATTCTTTATAAGACTCAGTGCTGAGACAGCGCTGCAGCTACAGTTTGTGGATTTCCAACTTTATTTGCTGGAAGACAAAGTTAAAAGTCTATCAAAGACGAACTATGGCTTTAGCGTTGTCGCAGCGCTGGCCTTATAGAGAATGGTGTATTTTTTTTCTTTCATAATATAAATGACGGACAAATATTTACATGAATTTATTCACTCAATAATATTGCATATACATAACTAATTTTAAATATTTACAAAAGATTCTAAAATAAAATTAAAACTAAAATAAAAACAACAAAAAGGGAAGAGACACTTAGGCGTCAAAGAACTCCTCCGCTTCGCTGTCATCCGGAAACGTGCCCAGAAGACTGGCAGCATTGCCACGTTGGATGTCAATAAAATGGTGTAAATAATATTGAAATCGATTCAGTTGCTGATTCTAAACAGACTATATTCAGGTTACGCATATACTAAAAATATTTTTTGTGTAGTTATCTTCACTGACAAAAGTGGAATGACAAAGCAGTATAAATTCACGCCAGAACTGAGGCCAAACTCTTTGAAGTTTTGCTGTTTGGTCCTAGCCTAGTACATGCTCGAAAGCGAACACTTTTTCCACTATCCAAGCTAATGATGGAATACCTAAGGGTTTGAGACGGACAAAAACCCTTCAACAACGTCCCTTTACGAAAGGTATCCATAAGGATTTACCCGAACAAAAAAAGGTTTGACAACAGACCTCTACGGCTATGCGAGAACAAAAAAAGAAAGGTGCCTACTAATTTTGGATTATACCACTTTAGCCTATCAGCATAAGGCTGCGGTTCCATTGAGGTGGAGCGGAGCAGAGCGGACACGAGCTGTGCACATGGCGGACCAAGTGACACATGACATGTGTATTCAAAGCCATGTGATTGGTGAATCGCTTGCCGCTCTGCTCCGCTCCGCCTCAGTCGAACCGCAACCTAACTTGTGTTTTTAGTGGAATAAAATGTTTAAAGCTGTTAGTGTTAGAAATGAAATCATCATCATCAGCCGGAGGACGTCCACTGCTGTACATAGGCCTCCCCCTTAGACCGCCACGCCGAACAATTCGCCACTTGCATCCATCGGCTGCCCGCGACCCTCATGATGTCGTCGGTCCACTTAGGAAGCCTGCCTACGCTGCGTTGAAAAATTAAATAATGCTGTGAATTAAAATAATAAAAAAAACGTCCAGTCAAAAAATATCCCATGAGAATTAATCCAAATCAGTCCTTCTGTTCATATGTAATTGATTATCGAATATTAACATTAACATTTCTAATATCAGAAGAATTTACTGAGGAATGTATCTAAATTAAATTCTAGCTCATCAAATCAAATAATGTCCCGCAATGAAAGAAATTAACAGCAACAAAATGGAATAGTCCATAATTATTCTTTCCAGCCGAGAGAGTCCACATTCATCATAATATTACTTATAGTAGGGGAGCCGAGGATGCTAAATTTGCAGTTACTCGAGCGTCATGGAGACCTATTGGATTTGAAAGATTATGTTCTAAAAAGAAAAAAAGTTTCTGACAAGTTTTCTATTTTAGTGAGGGGGAGAGCTTGTAAAGAGCTTTGAAACTGTAAAAAAAAACAGTTGTACAGAAGTACTCGAGCGCGTCAGATATTTATAGTGTAAACACGCTTTACATTTCTGATAACCAATACATATTAATCTGACGATTAACTCGAGGGGGCTGTCCGTGGCAAGCGGTTGAAAATCCAAAAAAAAATAAGTTACTCGAGCGCGTCAGATATTCAAAGTGTATGTAAAGTAAACCCTAAAAAGTGTCGTATTAAAATGTCTGACGATTTGGATGTGGCGCAAAGTAATAATTCATATTTCTATCTGTGAAAAAAAAACGGAATCTCGAGATACTCGAGCGCGTCAGATTTTTATGCAGGAGGTTCAAATTGATATCATAGTCCTCCTGAATAATAATCTGACAATTATACGGAGGGATATCGCTATTCTGAGCATCTTAAAATAAATTTATAAAGAAGATAACTGCATTCAAGCATAAAAAAAGTATAAAATTAAATTAAATGTAGTAATTACAAATAGAAACTCGACTACATCATTAAAATCCTATCAAAAACATAAATGTCAAATGAGAGCCAAGTTCAATTATGATATATGCCTTGGTTTACGACTTCACGGACAAAATAAGTGAAATCTAAATAGGTGCCAAGTTCAGTGGTCAGAGGGCCAAAGCCTGCCAGGGTCACGGGACTTATTCCATCACCGTGACCCCGGAACATAAAGGACTATTGAAGGACACCGTTGATAACAATAACAATGGCCTCTTTCCATGCCTGGCATGCCATATTATTGCTCGAAACGCCACTTATATTAAATCACGACCGATAGTAGCGAACTAACTGGTACTTCACCTTTTCTTCACGATTCTACCGACTTCGCCCCATGGAAAACGTCAGATTATTAGTGAGTATGATTTTTACAGTGTAACCTTCAATAAAAATAAAAAATGAAACGCGCTCGAGTATTTCAAAATGACGTTTTTTTTTTACAACTTCAGTACTCGCTCATTTCCTAATGCCACGCTCAAATTGTCAGATTATTGAAATATACACTCTTCTGAACGTAATTAATCTACCTTTTCTTAATCTGACGCGCTCGAGTATTTCTGCGGATCGATTTTTTTTTACTAATCTGACGGGTTCTCCCAGACAAACCCCACCAGATAAAGGGTTGATATTTGGTACAGGTACATTAAAGGGTGCAAGGATTCTCCCTTATAATAATCTGACGCGCTGGAGTAACAGCAAAAATCCCTTCCTGGGCTCCCCAACTATTATCATTACCACGTATTTTGAAACAAAAGCTTAACATCAATCTCTGTCTACCGAAAAATGTGTGTTTGTGTATATTTAAAAGGTTTTCTTTGCTTCCAATGTACGTAATTCTGTTTTGCCTGTTAAAATATTAAAATTTCGCGTGTTACGTGGAAATGGAACGTACTCCTGTGGTCTATTATACGGTACTCGGTCTTCTTTACTGTAACAGTTGAAATGTAACAGGTATTTTGGTGTTAGATTTATTTTTTTGTGTGGAAAAGATGTTGAAGTTGAATTATGTCTGTCTTTCCAAGATTTGCCACAAAAAGATCCAATAAATGTTGTATTTTGATTATACAGTGTAATTTTTCAACTGGGTTTCAGATGGCTGTATCCGAAAAAATGTGGAATATTGAAAAACATTGAAAGGAGTCTCGTAGCCGATTTTGATGAAAACTAAAAATGCATCACTGGATTAAGCAAAAATCAATAATCCTGGCCAGGAATCGAACAAGCTGATTTTGGAAAAAGAATCACGACAATCACTCCATGAATCACACCATTCGATAATGTTGCTAATAAGGATCAAATTCTGGTAAGTAATGATTTATGGCACACTGAAGGAAATTGCAGATTTTTATGAAATAACTATTTTTCTATGTTACTTTATTTCTACTGAGCCATAGTCTATACGAAATTATATTGTCATTATTTTCAAAGTTTCACTGGATTGACGTGTCAAAAATCGCACGACATTTCAGTACCCTTAGCACGAATTTTCTTTTCGTTTCTTGTATGGAAAAATGGAACAGCGCCTCTGGTCTGCGAAGAAGGAAATATTTTTTTCCTTGAAGATTAACAATTTGAAATTGTCAAAGTTCCAGTATACTTTACGTCTCAAATACTGAAAACTCGTACTAAGGGTAGGTCATTTTAATATTTGGATGAATGTCCCCTAATATGAATCTACCCTAATTCGTAAAAACAAATCCTAGCTACGTATTACTCCAGCTGGTAAAAGCAGTGTTCGTAAATATCCTCTCCCAAGCTATTTGTCAAGCGGATTCCGTGGCACCTGAGCGCTAAGCGGTCTCTCGAAGCTGCGGATTCGAATAATCACTAAAGTTTTTAGCGAAGGATAATATAGAGAAGACTCGAATGGATTTCGATCGTAATAGGTCTTTGTTTTTGTTGAAATATCGAAGATTCTTATCGAACGAGCTTGTCGCCAAAACATCACGCGCAAGTCGATATTCAAAGTCGCATTTAGAATATTACTAAGATAGCAAGGCACACAAGCTTAAAAGACGTAGCCATAGGTACCAGATAGCGGGACTTATCTCATTACCGTGATCCCGGAACGTAAAGGGCTGTTGAAGGACACCGTGGATTTTAGTCAGTACGAGTCTGACAGTCCCTCCTGCCCTGCCCTGGGTAGGATGACTTTACCACTTTAAAAAACGGACGTGAAAGTTTACACGGGACTAAGACCGAGAATAAGCTATGAAAACCGACACTGCTGACGTGCTAGACATACACGCAAAAAAAAAGAAAAAAAAATAAACATTAAAGGACTGCCTATCAACTTGTAAGTTGCGCGGAAAAAGAACTAACACTCCACCAAAACATTTCATGTAAAATATTGCCAAGATGACCACATAAGGTTTACCCTGTGAAAAAGAAATCAGATCACATCTAGAGCCAAACTTCTGAATCTACACGGCCCAACTTTATCGACCCTAACTTCGCAAATTCTACATAATTCATTAAAAATGTATGGCTTAGCTGTTTCGATACTTACTTCAGAAACTAAATGTTCGCATTACCTCCACGACGACGTCGAAACAGCGAAGCCATACATTTTTACTGATATCTAGAATTTGCGAAGTTAGGGTCGGCAGAGTAAGGCCGTGTAGATTCAGAAGTTTGGCTCTACATGCGATCTGATATCTTTTTCACAGGCTTAACCCTATGTGTTCATCTTGGCAATATTTTACATGAAATGTTTTTTGGTGGGATTTGATTTTCAGGTTCTCTACAAACCGCATTTATTCGCACCTTCTACAGTGTATAAATAAAATGCTTTTGATTAAATAACAGTCTGATTCACACATGGAACCATTAGCACCACAAAATAACAATATAACAGAAGGCATACTCCATACACAGACCAAAATGAACTCATTGGGGGTTTTACAAGGGTCAGTTTAGCCATGCAACATGCCGGGCCGAAAAATGACTGTTTAAAAATGACGAATTCTACGAGATTTATCTTTTTTTTTAAAGCGACTGTCTAGGTGACTAGTCGCCAAAATCCCTGGCCATTTGGTCTTCTACGAGTATATAAACCACGCTTAAATGTGCCACCGACTTCATATCACACAGCGTGCTAAGGGATAAAGATCCGGATTGTGGTCTTACGGCATAAGACCAAACATACAGAAATTATCCAAATCTGTAGGAAGCTGAAGTGGCAGTGGGCTGGTCAAGTCTGCCACAGAACCGACGAAAAGTGGAGTAGAGAAGTTCTCGAATGGAGGCAGCGTGTAGGTAGGCGTAGGGTGGGACGTCCCCCGGCAAGATGGACCGATGACTTGAAGAAGGTGGCTGGCAGTGGCTGGATGAAAAATGATGATTGTGCGCTGTGGTGCTCCCTGGGAGAGTCTTGTGTCCAGCAGTGGACTGCAATAGGCTGAAATGATGATGATGAAAAAGGGTGCATTTATAAAAAAATAGGTAAAACTTTCATATAGAAACTCGAGCTCAAACGTATTTATACATTACGTACAAGCCCATAAGATAATACGAGTATATTATGATTGCACCGACCTGCCCCCCTAGACAAGTCGCAAACGATAATCGTTAACGCTCGGTTCTACCCAATAGGTTTTCAACTTTATTCCTTGGAGTCTTTAGTTGAAAATCTATTGAAGATTTCATGGCGTTGTCGTTCGTTGCAGTCGCTAACGCTTAGAAATCCTAAATAGATTTTCAACAAAAGACTCGAAGGAATACGGTTGAAAATCTATTGGGGAGAACCGAGCGTTAACGATTATCGTTTGCGACTTGTCTAGGGGGCTGTACTGATCCGTACCAAATCTATCTGTACCGAAAAACTGCTTCATCAAGAAAGGAACTTGAAAGAGCTGCATTCATTAGGTATATGCGTGTAATTTGTTCGCAATCAGAACCGACCTTCTGCGTCTATCTATACCGCGATAAATACCTCCACGGGAAATATTTCAATTGGAAGGATCAAAGGATTGTACGCGATTTAGTTTTTGTTCGCTACTCTTAACAGCTTTATACATTTTTTTTATACCACCTAAAAGTATTACACGTTTATGGACGCAAAAGGATTTTGTTAAAAGCTTCGCTTGCGTCAATTTTGGTTGTGCAAGATGGCCGCGATTGCGTGATGGTTTTTTGTCTGAAAGCCCAAACGGTATTTACGGTGTAAATAAAATAATGTGGCCTCCTACTAGTCACTTCAAGACCCTAGTATCGCCCGGAGAACGCGATGGAACATACGGTGCAGGACTGCCCCGGTTGGGCAGAGCACCCTGCCGTGATGCACTCTCGGGCCCGGCATTGGTAGAGACCATGCTGCGGGGCGAGATGGAATGGGAAGTGGTCGCCTCCTTCTGCGAAGCAGTCATGCCAGCGTAGGAGGAGGCGGGATGTGTGAGGGAGAGGGCAGAGTCCATCTCACGACTAAACCGTCGCGGGAGACGACCGCGGCATTGGATGTCGATGCATCGGCAATTATTTCATATACGTGAATAGTATTACAAGCAGAGGAAAAACCCAATTTGTATTGACTATCTTTTTAATAAACGCGGCAAAAGTAGTTTACACAGAAAAAGTTTTTAATAAACCGGTTTTTTAATATTTAAAAGAAGAGCATTTTTTATTGGAGCATTTTACTATCCATGTACTCGTATATCCGATAGCAACAATCATTTTTGTGTATTGTTCCGTCTCTTTTTTCGCATTCGTTTTAGGTTGAAAATTGTAGCTCAATTTACGTACGTTACAGTTTTCCAGCAAAAAACAAACCTGCCGTCAAAAATTCAAAATACACTAGTATAGGTTTATAACCTAGATCAACACATAGGATACTTTTGATCCCAGTAAGAGAAGTGATGAGGTGTTCTTCTCACTATTTTTTTTGGCCTTTTCGTTTTTTTGTCCAAAAGGGACATCATCATCATCAACATAAGCCTATTATGTTCCCACTGCTGGGACACAGGCCTCCTCTCAGTGAGAGGGAATGGACCATAATCCACCATGCGGGCCCAGTGCGGCTTAGTACGTAGATGTCGACGAATTTTTGGTTCTAGGACATGCCGGTTTCCTCACGATGTTTTCCTTCAAATGTTTTCCAAAAGGGTCACTTCTGTGGGTCACTTGATTCAAACCATTTTAGGATTTATGTCGGGTATTACGTCATGTTTTTAACATTTAAATGCCCAAACAAATCCTTAAATTAAAAAGAGACAGTGTCCCACAAAAAAAGAAATGTATACTATCTGTGATACTATCTTATGGATTCGGATTTCCCCTTACCGTTTCACTTTATACCATTTTAGTTCAAACACAAATATCAAACAGTGTCAGCCGCCTACCTTCTATTAAAACACAACACACATAAAATATTTACATAATGTCTACGAAGCATTTACGTTTAAATAAAAGCCTCTATGTAAGACAACACCGCACTGTATACGTATCGTCTACGTAGTTGGTACGTAGGTAGTACAAGCAAACATCACACGAAATGTTCGGGCGAAGTAAATGCAAACGTGAGGGTCGATTACGGACTTATTTGTAAGATAGGGTTTGCTTTGGTCGATAAATAAATTGGGGATTTTGGATGTAGTTTTAAGACACAATAACTTTTCAGAGGACATAGGTCCTACTACAGTTTATACTCATTTAGATATCAGGAGCTGGCTAAATAATTAGAGCACAGGCCGATCGCTGCGCTTGCCGAGATTGGTCTGTGGATGGGTGACCAACTGTCATAGCGATTTTCCTCCGTGCTTCGGAAAGCACATACTTATAGCCGGTAGTGGCGGCTTGAATTTTTAGATCTTTTACAGTCGTTACTGTTAGTCAGAAACTCATATGTCTGAGAACCCATCTATCATGATAAATCAATAAGTACTACTACACTTATACGAGTACATTAGAGAGAAAAGATTTTATTGTTTGTTCGTATTGAATAGGCTTCGAAACTTTTAGGAAAATGTTATGGAGTGGAGGTGTGAAGAATCCAGTTACTTTATTTCGCACTTTAAATCCAAATGAATTACAGTCAAATTTCAATTGAACGATCACGATCATGATTAATTTCGTGTGATATATTTTTACGAGCGATATGAGAATCGAACGCTTTGTATGGAAATATTGAACGTGACAGTTAACGGAATGAAGTAAATTACCATTTTGTTTACTTACTTATGTGTGAATGCAGTTCCTCATAGGTTGGGAGAATTGGATTGGATTATCATTAAGGCAACCCTTGTTAACCAACTGTTTCTGAGGGAGAATTTTGTTTTTTCTGAACCTACTACTTTTGAACCTATGCTACCCTAGTACTTTTGCTGGTTAACAATGAAATAGACATTTGTATATAAGTTGAAGCACCAAAAGTGTTGTGTTGTGCACCAACATGATAATAATTATAATACACATAGGTATGTGTTTATAAACACTGCTCGTTTAATATTGTAAGATAAATTATCCACTGTTTAACCAGTCACCTTACATAATCTCAAGTATGAGTTTTAATTAGGTACTTAACAGGTAATCTTTAGTTAGTTAAGAATTTACAAGTTTGCCTTTACAAGCTCCAAGAGATAATTAAAGCCGCTATAAATTGAACATACAGTTTAAACACATAGAATAATTTGTATTTTCCATGAATTGCCCAACACTGTTATTGACAAGATTGATTTACAAGCAGATTTTTAAAAAAAATATTGGCCTTTTTCAAATTAGTGCAAGTACTGTACAGTCATAATTATGCTAAAAAATAAATTTTATCTAGAGGCTCAGGCGCAAAATGTCCCTTTCGCAAAATGTTCCTTTCGCAGAATGTACACCCTTCTTCAAACATTCATAGACTTTTTGCATCAGAGAAAAACTGGTCAAGAGCTAAGAGGTGTAGAGCACAAAAACTGGAAAGTACTGTTGTGATGTTTAATTAGTAAAATGGTAGTTAACAGTCGCAATAAAAAAAGTAATAAAAATTCGTTCATACAAATTGTATGAAACATAGTATGGCAGACGGTTTTCGTGTTCTACACCTGGCTCTTGACTAGTTTTTTCAATAATGCCTAAGAATGAAGAAGGGTACATTCTGCGAAAGGAACATTTTGCGAAATGGGACATTCCGCGAAAGGTACATTTTGAGAACGGGACATTCTGCGAAAGGGACATTTTCGCCTGAGCCGTGCAGTACTAACTTGTGTCAATAAAACCAAAAACAATTCAAATCAATAATTATTCATTCTCACATTTTTCTTGCTTATCTCTCGCCAAACTATAAGTTTTCAATAAATTTTAATTCACATTTTCAACGCAAACAACAAACGAAACAAAAGTATAAATATTTATTCGCACACGTAAATCAGAAAATGATAAATAAATGTCAGAGCGTCGTCGAACAGAAGTCAGACGAAATAAAACTTTAAAATATACGCCATCAACACGTAGTAATGAAACGAAAATATCGATATAAATAACAAGAGACAATATCCGAATTTACGACCTGAAATAAAAGAAGATGATATTTTTCGCTGGTTTGAAGGTTTTAAATATACAATGACAAGCTTTCAATATACATGAAAAACTACTTTATAAACATATTTTCATTTCGTCAACAATAACTCTTTTATTTATGAAATATATACATATATTTCACAAAGATATAATATCAGAGATATTCGCTGCTACACGTGCAATGGGACACGAGTTTCTGAAAACTGAATGGTAGTTGTCTCAGTAGGAAAAATAATGTTGATAGCATCAGTAGTGTACAAATCTATTTAGGTTTTAAGTTGAGCTTTGAAAAATAATGAACATGTATTTTTATTTCTTTTGAATAAATGAATATCGACAAAGATAAAACTCATCGAAACTCGGCGTTGCGTAGTATTGTGTCAGAATGCTCTGAAAATGTAGTATAACGTGTCGTATTGTGGATTTTAGAAACATAATGAAAAAGGAAAATAAACAAAAAAAATAATATTTTCTTCAATTTTATTTGAACGATGTTTATTTGGGGTCGCGGGTCTGTCTTGGAGTAGCGAAACTGTCTGAAGAGATTACTGAGACCCTGGAACGTAAAGGCTTATTGAAGGAACACTGTAAATTTTAGTGATTACGAGTCTGACAGTCCCTTCTGCTCCACCCCGGGGCGGGAGGTCTCATTTGGTAATTACTGATTATTAAGCTAAAAAAAATAATGTTTACTTGGCTTGTTGAGTATGACTACTAGTAAGATCACATTAACACAATACAAACAACAAATTCTCTAAAACCCTTTTGTGCACAAAACAAAATGGCCGCACGGTCGTCCATTTTGTGCACTTCAATATCGTGACGAGTTACGATTTGCGTAAAATTTAATCGTCTGTTATTTGACAGTATTGGTACACTGTTATCGTTATTATGTCGCTGTCCTATCGTTAAAAATTATGTCGATTTATTATGGTCGGTACTTTATCATTTTATTATGGCATACGTTTTGAAAGGGTTGTCTTTTTTGAGGAAATATTGTGATGCGTTTGTTGTTTTTTGGCCACAATAGGTTAGTGGAACTCTTTGGGGGTAATTTAAGAGACGTGTACTATATTGGGCAACCGAGTTATACGATTCAATAACATACATACGGCACCTTTCAAAATTTTTGGAGGTGCCATTACTAGAATAGTTTATTATTTAGCAATTTATTACAAGTTATTCCACGATGAGTATCCGATAAAATGACTTTAAAGGGAATGGAACCTAAGGTTATAACACATGATATTATGGCACCTGTCTATCAATATTTTTTTGCAGGTGCGATGAGTGGAATCTAATATCTTTAAACGAGCAATTCTTGTATATTTATTTAAATATAATCAGGATCTCGGAAACGGCTCCAAGGATTTTCATGAAAGTTACAGATTAGGGGTTGTTCGGCTCAAGGAATCGATTTATCAAGGTCCCAGGTTGGAGAAAAGCTCGGTTCCCAAGATTAAACATTTTAAAAACCGAGGGAAGCTCGGTCAACTAGATATTAGTATTTAACTAGCATATTATTCAACTAATTCAACCCGCTGAAATGGCACTTGTGGGAAGGCACCTGAGGTATTTCACCTATGGCACAATAACAATATTGTTAGAAACAAAGGTTTTTTTAATGGTTTTTCGTATCTTCTTAGTCATTGGTAAGTTTTCTTTCATTTGAAGATGTTGTTTCATAAAATTATCTTTAGCGTCTTGTTTCAAAATTGAATTAATTTGTTAAGTAAATCATATTTCAGCAGTTTTGCCAGTCTCTTTGTATTTTATATACGTGTCTAAATAGATGTAACAAACTTTTTGTGTTTGTTTGACTTCATTGTTCTTCTAGAATATCTACAAAATGGTTTTTGATACGATGCAACAATTTTTTTTTTGTGAAAAATTTCCTCAGTAATTAGATACTACAAATTTCTCCTGTGTCATGGATGCGTTTACAAAAATAGAAACTCACATACACAAACACCTAGACCCGGAACAACCTATACAAATATTTTTTCCGTGCGGTGCTCAAACCTGCCATGTGCTGCGCAGCATTTGATCCACTCAACCACTGCGCCAATCGTGAAAAGATTTGAATTCAGGAAAAATATTCTGGAAAATATAGTATGTTTATGAAACAACTAGCACTTTGCCCGCGACTTCGTCTGCGCGTGTTTTTAAATTCGAACTCAGTGAATTTACTTCCCGCTCACCCTCCTTATAAGATACTTTTGGAAAATCTGTACTAGTTTCAGGGCCTATTCAATACAAACAAACAAAAATACGCTAGGGGTTGTTTTTTTAAATATAATAAATACGTATCCTTTATTCGATTGAGAGATAATTTATGCCCAGTTTAGAATTTATCGAAGCCAAGCAGTAAATCCTTCCCTTAAAACTTAATCAACCCTTTTCAAAATTTAGGGGGTGATTTTCGGAAAACCCAAAAATGGAGGGTAGTTATAAAAAACGAATAATGACTATCTTTTTTATTTACTTATACTCATATTCGTACCGAGTTTCAAGTTTATAATCCGAAGGAATAAGATTTTACATTCATAGGTTTTCACCCCTTTTCACCCCCTTAGAGGTAGATTTTCGCAAAATCCTTTCTTTATGCTCACCTACATTATAAACTGCAACTACCATCCAAAATTCAGGTTTCTACATTTAGTGGTTTAATATCCTCCCCTTAAAACTTGAATACCCCTTTTCACCAACTTGAGGGGCGATTTTCGAAAAATCCAAAAACACGTGTTTGATTAATTCTTATCTAGTATATAAATACTGATTTTCAAATTCATCAGCTCACGCGTTATGATTTTCCCATACAAACTTTAACATCGTCTAGATTACCAATGCAGGGTTTTTAAAAAAATAGTGGTGCTAATCTTATTTATTTACTGGTGTGCTTATTCGTGGTATGTTTCAAGTTTATAAACCCAAGGAATAAGATTTTTCATACAAACTTTTTCACCCCTTTTCACCCCCTAGAGGAGGATTTCCGCAAAATCCCGTATTATTGCCAATCTATATGGTAGACTGCAACTGCTGTCCAAAATTCAAGTTTCTGCGTTTAGCGGTTTCGGCTGTAGTCGAGTCAAAAGAAAAACCCCTGTTCTTTTATATATATTGATAGTAATAGTATCAGTCAGATTAGATAAATAATATAATTAGATAACTTCCGAATACTTACACCAAATTGTTTTTTTTATGTTCGACATTGCCAGGATAAGATTTGTATGAAAGAAAATTTTCTGAAAATCTACCGCGAGAGGATGGAATATTTGAAAACTGGTGAAGCCGGGGCGGACCATTAGTACTACATTAAAAAATCGAGTTTTAAAACAAATGTTAAACAAAACCGTTTATAAAATAAAACTTTTGAACAAAACTAAAATCCTTAGAAAACGTGTTTCATTTAATTTTACAATTTAAGTCAGAAAATCACGTGTCGCATTAAGTACAATTTTATTCAACTCGCTTTTTATTTTATAACGAGTGACATCTTGACTTCAAACAAACTAAATTACGGAGTCTAAAGACCTTCGTTTTTCTACGCAAACTACAAGTACCGACTCTTAATAATTTCGTTTTTCTACGTGAACTATGAGTAGTAAAAGCTTTGTATTATAGTAGGCATACACCATCCTGCCTATTGATACGATAGATTTAACGCTTGTAATTGTTTCAAATCGGCAGTTCGTCCATATACACCATACACCATCCTGCCTATCGATACGATAGATTTGTCACAACTTCAAATCTGCACCAGTGATGCCAACTCAGCAACTAGATCTGGCTATTATTCGGTGACGACAGCTACAATTTCTAGCACCTTTTCATTTCATCATGAGACTATCGAATTCGGAATCGGAGCAGTGGTGGCCCAGTGGTATCGGCCCCGACTTACGAGTTGTAGGTAGTGGGTTCGAATCCAAGCAGGCGCATTACTTTGTGTAATTTATTTCATCACCACTGCTCTCAAAACGGTGAAGGAAAACATCGTGAGGAAACCGGCATGTCCTAGAACCAAAAATTTGAAGACATGTGACATCCACCAATCCGCACTGGGCCCGCGTGGTGGATTATGGCCCACTCCTTCTCACAGAGAGGAGGCCTGTGTCCCAGCAGTGGGAACATTATAGGCTGATGATGATGAGACTATCGAATTAGATTAAAAAAAGTGGTGCAAGCGATTTTCGACCTTATCGACATTAAAAATTTAGTTTGTTTTTCTCACATTCTCATTCGTTAACATTGCTTCTTCATTAAAATCCGGTGTCTGCATCGTTGTCAATAAGGTCGAAAATCGCTTGAAGGTCGGAAAACATTTGCTTAAGGATTGCAAGTTAAAAAAAGTGGTGCAAGCGATTTTCGACCTTATCGACATTTAAAATTTAGTTTGTTTTTCTCACATTCTCATTCGTTAACATTGCTTCTTCATTAAAATCCGGTGTTTGCATCGTTGTCAATAAGGTCGAAAATCGCTTGAAGGTCGGAAAACATTTGCTTAAGGATTGCAAGTTAAAAAAAGTGGTGCAAGCGATTTTCGACCTTATCGACATTTAAAATTTAGTTTGTTTTTCTCACATTCTCATTCGTTAACATTGCTCCTTCATTAAAATCAGGTGTTTGCATAAATGTCAATAAGGTCGAAAATAGCATGAACCTTTTTTTAACTTGCTTTCGTGGTCCCTTGACACCTCTCAAGTTTTCAATCGTATTTTGGTTTAAAATAAAATGAATAACTCTTTTTTTTACGAGTGTACATGCGATCCATGTGCGAAAAGCCTCAGTTTTCCTGGTAAGGCCACGTTCACATGGCGATTATTTTCCCGTATACTGTATACAAGATTAAATCGAATAGAGCAGTAATAACAGTTCACAAATGAAAACTTAAAAATAGTTTAAAAGGCGTTCATACGGGAAAATCCCGTGTTAGAGAAATATAATATTTTACCGTGTACCGTGCAAAGTTGTCCTAAAACTGGTCAACTCTATTCGATAAAATCTCGTGTACGATATACGGGAAAATAATCGCCGTGTGAACGTGGCCTAACCGTCCCTGTAGAAAAGTAGCTAAAAAGTTTAGCCACAAGTTACACTTTTTAGCTTTTTTTCTAGCACCTTTATAAAATTAGCTAACTATCTATGAAGTTGCTAAGATGGCATCACTGCTGCCGATTTGACGTTGTGTCAAAAACGATTTGATGACCTATCAAAATTGGCATGTCATGCCATCAAATTGGCATTCCACCCCCATACACGTTCAATTCTATTTGAGCAAATTGGCAGTTTTATGCCGAATTGACAAATAGGCAGTATGGTGTATGGCTACCATTAGGGTGCCACATGACTTATACATATTTACTAAAGTAGGTTTATTTTAGATCTGACGGGGCACCCTTAAGCTATTGTCAAACAGACCGGCGAAGCCAATGCGATCCGAAGCGTTTTTATTTGTAATGTATGGAATTGTTTGAATTCAGTCACATAGAAAAGCGAAAGCGATCCGATAGTCTATGTGACTGGCTTCAAACAATTCCATAAATTACAAACAAAAACACCTCGCTTCACGTTCGCCACATATACAGACAGCAAGCTACCCATCATTCGCCAACCGGGTTATTCGATTGAACATGTACATCTTACTAATATTATGTATTTTAAATGCGAAAGTTTGTGAGGATGTATGTATGTGTATGTAGGTATATTTGTTACTCTTTCACGCAAAAACCATTAAATAGATTTGGCTAAAATTTGGTACACAGATAGTTTATAACCTGGATTAACACATAGGATAGTTTTTATCCCGATTTTATGTTCCCGTGGGATACATTTTCGAGTTGTAGCGGGTGAAGCCGCTGGCAACAGCTAATATTTTGTAACAAAGCTTTTTATGTGTAGGTTACTTTTAAACCTCCTTTCGGCAACAACCCTAAAAATCCACAAAACAACTAAGTTAGAAAAATATACGGAAAACTTAAGAAATACATTGCTCTTACTTTTTGTTTAGCCCTAAAAGTAACGTCTTGTGTACAAGTTTTAGGTCATAAAAAGAAAAACAGCTTACGTGCTTTGATCTTTAAAAGATTCGTTAGGTTAGGTTCTTGAAAAAGGGGTAGATGAGTTTTTTGAAAGCGTTTTCAGGTAACAGGGTTATAAATCCAAGAAGAAAAGTATGTAGGTCGAAATTACTGATCTTATGGCTTTGTTACAATGATGGCTAGGATTTGTTTTTGTACTCAAAAGTTTGGGGCTAAGAATTTTGCAAGATTAAACTCATCTTGTAAAGTCTTAGCCTAAAAGGGTGATACCTAATTTATTTCAAGGTTCTGCCTTAATAGAATGCAAATCTTTATCATACAATAGCTTTTTAATGGTACTGTTAAATTATCTAGATATCATAAATAAAGTGCCGGTTCAATCAAATGAGTCCTAGTCCGTTTTATAAGTTTAGTTATTAATTATGACATAGTAATCTATGACATAATTAAAGAAACATTAATACTTTGTTTCTAAGCCTTATCTCTTGCTGTCATGTGTGGAAATGGACTTTAATAACTTATTTTGGTAATATCTGTCACAAAATTATGATACACATTACTAAGTTTTCAATAACAAACTTTTAATATACAGTCATGTACATTTTGTTATGTGCTTAATTATGTCAACATTTTTCATCAAAAATATGCCTTTTGACACACAGGCTAAAACCTTCTTGCCTACTAAACCTTCAAAAAAAAAAAACACAAAAAACCTCTATTCAATCTAAAATACTCGTAAAAATATAACGACACTCCGGGGAGTTACCAAACTAAGTCTGGAATAGAGATATCTAGAACAAAAAGTTTTAATACCAAACGTTTGGACTGTGCGATTTCTTGAACTAGTTGGAAGCTCGGCCGGTTCATATCTCTAGAGATCTACAGTCTTAGGTGATCTTCACACAACCGCAATCGGTCGGTCGGTTTTGTGGCAACGCGTCCATTTAGCCCCTTCGTACACTAGGCGACGCAAGTCTCCGAAAACTTACGATTTTGGTATTCATTGACGCGTGCTTGCGTTCGAACCTCTATGGTATGTATTGCGATAGCCGCTTGGATACCGAAGTCTTAAGGTATCGGAGACTTGAGTCGCCTAGTGTATGAAGGGCCTTATAAGGTCCTGAATGCTCCAAGTCCGCCAAATTAAATTTTTTTTACGTCAGAATTATCAAAACATTCGCTCCATCACCTCTCACATAGAAATGATGCTAAGTTAGATTTCGGAGATTTTAACAATTTACACCTTTTCTATGTGAGAGCTGATGGAGCGAATGTTTTGATATTTTTTTTATTTAAAATTAAACTTGTTACCTACTGCCGCGAATCGTAATTTCATAAAGTTACAACATGTCACTGGCCTGCAAATTGCAAAAAACGTAAGAAAATTTGAATTTCGCGGGCTGGTTGGAGCATTCACTTTAGCCAATTCAAGAACAAAGTTTCCGTGTGGACAAGCGTTTTTGAATAGAAGCTCACAATTAAGGACCTTATCTATTTTAATATGAGCATGCGGACGGTAAGTAATGGGTGACTCACCGTCCGAGTGTGGATCATGGCCGGGTCGACGCCGACGTCGCGTCGTATTCCACGCGCATCTCAAAGAGCTGTCAGCTTTCTGACGGGGTCTTAAAGAGCCAAAGCCTACGGGACTGTCTCATCAGGTAATCGTGACCCTGGAACGTCAAGGGCTATTGAAGGACACCGTGGATTTTAGACAGAAGGAAAAATTCTGACACTTCATCAGCCGACCGCACGGAAAGGCGGCGTCGTGTGAGAATCGCTTTACAAATGCCCTTTGATCATGACCGCGTTATTGCCGAAAATAGATTGGTTCTATAATGGCAAAATCGTTACAATTTGGGAAAAATATTGGGGATGAAAACGCCTCGTGACCAAGTTGGTGATGAATAGTATTTTTACAATAAAAATCAATGAAATTTTACATTTCACTCGGCAAACTACAAAGTGATTTGAGATAGGGTCAATCTCGTAATAGCATGAAACTCTTTAAAAAATGCAACCTTTTTTGATTGAATTGGAAGTCGGTGACTTTGTTTCTTATTTCTTTTACTTTGTTGTCACCGACTTCCAATAATAATTTAGAAGTCGGTTTAGTCTTTTTTAAATGTTTTGTTTTTCACTTTTTAGTGAGTACTGGCGTAATATTGTGTTGTTTGATGAAGTATACTATGCATAGATACGCGATAGCAACAATTTGATTTGCTGCAATTTGTTTTAGAGTTCCCTCGATTTCTCCAAGACCCCTATTTCACATTCTAACCTAACTATCATGGCACAATTTTTGAAGTATAAAAAATCGGGGAACATACATAAAAATAGATTCCGAGAAATTGAAATCTCTATTTTTTAATAATTCATTTTCTGACATTTGAACAAATAACAAAATGGATGCACTTTATATTTATGCCGAACTCTCAGTCGGTTTTCACCACAAACTCGTCTTGCGTGACTCCATGACACTGCATATGCATAAGACTATTATTCAATTAGACCGCCTTCGAGACTGTATGACCTTGTTAGTTATATTAATATCATAACATAGTTACCATAGAGTAAATATTGAAATAGATCTCCTTTTATAAGCCTTATTTAATTTCATTTGTCCCGTTTTCTTTCTTTAAATAATAACCGGTTACCACAAAAAATTTAAAACGTCTGCGTCTGTTGAACACTTGTCTAATAAAAAGATGTCAGATTATGACTTTGAAATAAGGTCCGTTTTTCAGTAACACTTTTTTTAGACAAGTGTGGAACAGATGTTTAAGTTTTTGTAGTAAGGCTGTTACTCTCTAAAATAATATTTTCATGGAAAAAAAGTAAGAGTAATTTTTAAAATTGGCAACATTTTGAAAAAGTTATGTTTTCATTATAATACCTACCAACTTTTGAACCACAACAAAAATTCGCAGAGCGAAACATATCAGTAATGACCTTTTTTATACCCCTATTTGATTTGTACACACACATACAGTAAAAAAGTTAAAGTACACTAGTACATTCAAATATGAGCCTTAATAAACACATCTACACGAGAGTACAGTCGGTAATCCCTTACAATCTACGCCATGCCCAAGCCATTCATTAGCACACCTGCATCATATTGAATGAACATCACTGTCTATCAGATGATGTAGTCTGTGACAGCGACGCGGCGCTGCGGTAACGTTGTTATTGGTTCCCGTAAACAATGCTTCTCTGTAAAGTAGGTTGGTGTCTTTCTATGGAAGTTTGTGGAGATTTTTTGAAAGAATGTCGAATAAAGAAAGAAAGAAAGAAAAGCGAGCCTTACAGTAGTCATGACTGTATTTAGCATAACGGTGCGTCGCTTATGATATTGTGTAAAAGTTTTTTTTTTTTTGGGACAAACCCACCACACTATTCCCAATAATCGGTAAACTAATGTATAGAAATGTTTGAAACACGTCACGAAGCGCCGCTAGTGGTGAATTCGCGCAAAGTATTTAATCTCTTATTCATGCCGCCCATCGAAATCTATTATCGTGAAAATTAACAGTATTTCCCGTTAGTAAGGCCCTCCCATAGCAGGTCAAAGTCCAAATGATTCCTGACAAACAAATACAGCACTTGAATAATTCCAAAGTCCTGTTAAGATGTTGTTTACCTCCTTTGTCATCTTCCAGTGTTCAGCTGCGGTACCACTGAGGCGGAACCGTTTGGAGCGGAGCGGAGTGGAGCGGAGTGGAGCGGTGTAGCTTGGAGCGGAGCGGAGTGGTGTGGAGTGGAGCGGGGCTGCTTTGCCTATCCTATTGCTAACTAAATAAATGAATACGCGCGTGAGTGAGTGAGCTATGGAGAGGGCTATGCTCGGTTGTTGTTATGTTTCTCTACGTGATCGAATCCGAAATGAGGAGATCCGTAGACGAACTAAAGTCACCGATATAGCCCACCGGATTAGCAAGCTGAAGTGCCACTGCCAATGGGCAGGCCTTATTTGCTCGCAGAGCAGATGGCCGATGGGGTCGAAAAGTGATAGAGTGGAGACCACGGACTAGCAAGCGCAGCGTAGGACGTCCACTATCAAGGTGTACAGACGACCTTATAAAAGTCGCCGGAAGACGCTGGATGCAGGTCGCTTCCAACCGGTCTATGTGGAGGTCTAAAGGGGAGGCCTATGCTGAGATGATGACGATGATGATGATGAGCCGCCTAGCTCCGCACTGCCTCGCCCCACTCTCCGCGTCCTCCGCTGCTCTCTCGGGGCGCTAGCCTAATCTAGTCTATTTTCCCGATATTTAAAATAATTCCGTTCCTCTCCGCCAATGCTGTTTCTTTTGAAGCACAGTGGAGAGGGTCGCGGGATTATTTCCTTACCGTGACCCCGGAAGATAACAGGCTACTGAAGGACACCGTGGATTTTAGTCAGTACAAGTCTGACAGTCCCTCCCGCCCTGCCCGGGGTGGGATGACTCATTTGATGATTTTACCACGATATAAAAAAAAAGCACAGTGGAGAAGAGATGTGAGTTTCAAGCCATTGGCGAATTGTCATTCGGCGTGGCGGTCCCACTATGTCCAGCAGTGGACGTCTTCCGGCTGATGATGATGATGATCATTCACAGCTCGTCTCCGCTCAGCTTCGCTCCGCCTCAGTGGAACCGCAGCTTTCAAGCGGCACAGTTACATAATAATAACATAACATAGTGATGTAACGTTGTTACCTCTTAGTTTGCAAAGGGCTTTGAGCAAAACAACGTCATGTGTGTGTAGTGAACATTCCTTGGGGTTGCAACTTTGTCAAAGTATGCAGATACGGTTCGGAAATTCTGTTGAGTAAAATTTTAGTAGTTTGTAGGAAGGACTGCAGGTGTTGATTGTAATGAGTATTTTTGTTTTGTTCTGTTGAAAATGTTTGGATTTTTAAGTTCCTACTTTTTTGTATTATGGAATACTTATACGACGTGCATCGGAATAGGGTCTAAATTCGAGCTACAAGCTGATTTTCCGTAACGCTACCAGTCAACAAAAGGATTTGCTCACTCAAAGTTTCATAATTTTCATCATCATCATCATCAGCCAATATTGTTCCCACTGCTGGGACACAGGCCTTCTCTCTGTGAGAGGGAGTGGGCCATAATCCACCACGCGGGCATGTCACATGTCTTCGAATTTTTGGTTGTAGGACATGCCGGTTCCCTCACGATGTTTTCCTTCACCGTTTTTCACCGTTTTGAGAGCAGTGGTGATGAAATAAATTACACAAAGTAATGCGCCTGGCGGGGTTCGACCACACGACCTACAACTCGTAAGTCGGGAACATAAAATCGGGATGAAAACTATCCTATATGTTAATACTGGTTATAAACTATCTGTGTGCCAAATCCGTTCAGTGGTTTTTGCGTGAAAGTGTAACAAATATACCTACATATACACTACAAACACAGTATAATAATATTACCGTGTCACAAACTTTCGCATTTATGATATTAGCAGGATTGGACAATCTCACGGGCGACGCCATTGTCAAAGTGTCCTTTGTTCCAGAATGGGTCACATATTCAGGTTAAATAAATCAAAAACAGCCGAAAATTTATCGTAACAAAACATAATAATCCGAAACATAGTTCTAAAATCTAATAAATTTCTATATCCAGCTACTACACGTACTTTACTACTACAGCCTTTAATACATGAACGATATATCTTTTGGGCCGGGCCCGTGATAAATGTTCCATACTTGAGTCTAAATTCCTCTAATTTATTTGGCGACTAACATTCTTTGTTGTAACGTCGGCATGTAATAAGTAGATTATTATAAGCGGACGTGTGTTTGTAGATGAAAAATTGTGTAACAAAATTGTGTGAAGTACAAAGGGTTTTTTTTTTATCGTGTTAAAGTCATCAAATGAGTCCTCCCACCTCGGGCAGGGCGGGGGGGACTGTCAGACTTGTACTGACTAAAATCCACGGTGTCCTTCAGTAGCCTGTTATGTTCCGGGGTCACGGTAAGGAAATAATCCTGCGACCCCGGCAGGCTTTGGCCCTCTGAGAGGGGGCCCGTCATTATGCTGACGCTCTTCGAGGCGCGCGTGGGACACAACGCGCCGTCGACCCGGGCATGGTCCATGGTCAGGCAGCGAGTTGCCCTTTGCTCGCTGCCCGCATGCCCGAGCTGTCTTTGGTCTTAGGGCATTTGATGATTATACAAGGTAGGTACCTAAAAGAAACTCACACCTTTGTGCGTCCCTAGGTCAACGCACTCATTTTTTAAATGGGTTTTTAAATTCCCAGCACTTGAAAGAATAGAAATGAGTCTGTTAGCTCTACACTCCTCCCCTCAAGGGTTCAAAGATCTTAAAATCTTACAGACTTTCTACCCTAAAGGTTGTAACAATAAATTCTCTTTTAAAAACAATCAAGGTTTGTCACTGTGAAGTACCGAAAATGTGAAGAATGTTTGTATAACTAAAAACCAAAGGTACCAAAGGAACTATACAGTGGCTCTAGCGTTAATTCTAAACATTTGACCGTACAGCGTAATTCAAATATTATTTCGTAAATTGTATGCAAAATGAGAAAGTTTCTTGAACGAGGAACTAATTTTATTTATCAAATTACTGTCAAAGCCCCGTTTACTTCACATTACAAAATCGTCACAACACTATCATCCGGGACCAATATAAAGACATACTCGTACAGCTTGGCAAAAAACAGTAGAAAACCGGAAGTCGCCACTGTGCTCTCGCTACCAGCACTTAGAATGATTTTATTTTATTTACTTTCACTTATTATGATAATTTTATGGCACAATAATATGTAAATCTAACAAACCTGCGACTTTGTTTCTATCAAGTATCAAAGATTTTAAAACGTTGTCAGCAAACAAAAACATTAGTTCCGTTTCAAGACGTTCTGGCCAAGCTGTAGGTCTTACATTATACGATCATGGGATGTCTTTATATTTCTTTTTTTTTCATCGAGAAATTTGTTCTGAGGTTGGCTATGGACAAAGCGTTCGCCGTATCCTATGGATGCCTGCAATACCAGAGATATCATCTGCGCGTTAGCGCTCATGTACACGACGCCGCCGCCGCGCCGCCGCCGCGCCGCTACCGCGCCTCTAGGCTGTGTACACGGTCGCTACCGCGCCGCCGCCGCGCCGCCGCCGCGCCGCCGCCGCTCCGCCGCCGCGCCGCCGCCGCGCCGCCGCCGCTCCGCCGCCGCGCCGCCTCCGCGCCGCCACCGCGATCCCATTCGCTAGTGTTTTATTTATCTAACAAAGGAGATGTCTTATTGCGGCCATATAATGTTTTTTTTTTTGATAATTCAAGGATAACTTCTTCGTTTTTGAATCGGTTTTGATGATTCTTTTTTTGTTGGAAAGAAGGTATTTCAAAGGCGGTTCCATGATATGGAGATTAGGGTTTGATGATGGAAGACCAGAGAAATCGAGTGGAGCTAAATAGTAAGAAATATCTGCTTTCCAACAAAAAAAGAATCATCAAAACCGGTTCATGAACAAAGAAGTAATCCGCGAATAAACATTAAAAAAAACATTATGGCCGAAATGAGAAACCTCCTTTTTCAGATAAATAAAACACTATCGAATTGGATTCGCGGTGCCAGCGCGGTGGCGGCGCGGCGGCGGCGCGGTAGCGACCGTGTACACAGCCTAGAGGCGCGGTAGTGGCGCGGCGGCGGCGCGGCGGCGGCGTCGTGTACATGAGCCCTTATCGATCCTGCAACATTTTCAAGCCCCTTTTTGATGGTGTAACGAAGGGAACTTGTACCGATGGTTGAAGGGACAATAGTTTGGGTGAAAAGTGTTTACACCGTGAGTCCCCAGCTTTCGGTACAAATTGAACGATTTGCCGATTTTGGAGAATTTTGTGTTGAAATTGACGATAGTTTGAACATGAAATTCTCCAACAGCAACTTCGTCATCGATATTAATTTAGTATGCCTTTACGTTAAAATTTTGACAGAAGTTCATGTAAGGGTTGAACCACATCTGGCAGCACGGAATCGCCTTTTTCCGTCGCTCTTTCTCTTTCTGTCGCTTACAACTGCCATTTGCTAGACACACGAGACAATGCGATAGCACGCGGCCGCCTCAAGGATTCCGCCGCGTGCTATCGCATTATGCTTTCTGTCTCGGTCTAGCAAATGGCAGTTGTAAGCGACAGAAAGCGAAAGGGCGACGGAAAAAGGCGATTCCGTGCTGCCAGATGTGGTTTAACCATAAAGGAATCGTCGCAAAACAGAGCCTGGAGATCACATCCCTACTCCTAAGTCACCTACGTGAGAAGTCCCTTTAATTTGGGATTTTCTAAGCGAACACACTCAGCTTTTTAGATTAAAACATCGCGTAAATTTGTGTAAGTTACTGCAGGGAATGAAAACGTTCTCGCCCATAATTTCAAGGTTACTTGGTGTAGAGCCATAAGACTTGGTAATTTACGTTCGGATGAAGCCGTCCAGTGAATCTTTTGGAAAGGAAATTTAAATTTTTAGGTAAAGATGTTGATTGCGATGTTGATTTGATTTTGTTTTTGTTGGAGGGTTATGAATAATATGAAGGAGAATTTATTGAAGGTAGTGCTACAAAAGATTTGGATTGTTGAAATTGCTTCATTTACTGTAAATTGTATTCTGGGGCGTTGTGAGTCATGGTGACTATAATAAGTGGATACTTCGAGAATCGAATGTCGTAAAATACATTCGATTCTTGAAACATGATAGTTTTCAAAACCAAGTTTCGTTCTCGCCAAACAAATTGGTTTAGTGCGCTGACTGCTCAACTGTTATTGATGAAAATTAAATTTTTTCAACACATTTGTTCGAAAAATGCATTTACGAAGCCTGTATACATTGTTCGAAAGTTAAAAATTACGCACCATACAACGCAGCGTGCGGTAAAATAGGTACTCTCACCTAAGTACCTACTTTACCGCAGACCACGTTGTATAGCACCGTGCGTTTTCTTTACGGTTTTTTTTAAATTTCCATTTAAAAAAAAGAATTCCACCAAATAGTTTCACAATATGAGAATAAACAGCCTGACTCATCGAACCTCCTTGGAAGTGCTTTTGATCAATACGTTGTCTCACTTTAATACTAATGAGTAAATGAGAGGAAGGATGTAATTCTTATTTCCACCACATGCATGTGGCGCCATTTGCAAATTCACGCCATTTTCATAATAGGAACTTCAAAAATTGTTGCGACTTTTCTACTGTTACATAAAGTTGGTTTAATTACATATTGTACTGTTTTCTCGCAAATGTGTTGAAAAACGTATGACACACGTGCGGAAATTGGTGTTTACAAACTCGTGACTATGGTAAGCCCTCGGCTTCGCCTCGGGCTTACATTCGTCTACTCGTTTGTAAAAAACCAACTTACCGCACTAGTATCATAAATAACTATTACCACAGGGTGCTTATATAAATGTAAAACTGTCGGTGCAGAAAGCTCAGTACAGATCTGTGCAGGCAAAACGTAACACAGATCGGTACCTACTCCCTGCACGATACATACTTCATTGAAATGATTAATAATTTAAATAAATAAATACATCATCTGTCGAATTTTCGGTACCAGGGACACTCCAATACAAAAATAAAATCCTTTCTACAACGCTCGATTTTACCGTTGGAGTACCGTTGAAAATAGGTTTTTCATGTCAACCCACTATCAGGTAACAAATTCGATACACCTGAAATTTTAGGCTTCCCGTGACCAAATGATAAAATGAAATAGCCTGCGTGGAAACGAAATAGTCTGTGGCAGAGTCATAATATTTTTTTCTTTTTTTTAGATGTCGCAAATCAAGCATTCAAAATACAACGTGGCAATGCTGCCAGCGTTCTGGGCACCGTTCCCGTTGACAGCGATGTGGACGTATTCTTTGACGCCCTTTGAATGTTTTTTTTTTATCTTTTTTTTTTGTACATATTACTAGTAAGTTTTTATTTATAGTTTGTACATAATTTTGCGATATCTTAAAAGTTAAAAGCATTCAAAATGAATGAAACAAACGAATGTTTTACTCTAGGAGGAGTGAAAGGGACTGATAAAGTCAGGCTTACAGCAAAATCAGCATATAATGCCCACTGTTGGAACTTGGAATACAGCTCTCCTCTTAATTGTAATTCACCACGCGGGCCTTTTTTTTTTTTTTTAGCGTGGTAAAAACATCAAATGAGTCCTCCAACCCCGGGCAGGGCGGGAGGGACTGTCAGACTTCTACTGACTAAAATCCACGGTGTCCTTCATAGCCTGTCATGTTCCGGGGTCACGGTAAGGGAATAATTCCGCGACCCCGGCAGGCTTTGGCCCTCACCACGCGGGCCTTGCTAGAAATTACATAATATTATTGTTGAAATTTTGGTTTTAAAACACGCCGATTATATCAAAGTGATTTCCCTTGAAACGCTCTTTTAGTTGTTTATGGCTAAAGGGCTTCACCAGCAGCTATAATGTAAAGCAGGCCCGAAGCCACCTAACAAGCCGATTCCTATCGGGTTGCCTTTCGAAATAATTATAGCAAATACTAGCATCTATTATTTTCATTTATCATAAACAAAATATGAAACAAACAATCAAAAAAATAAATAAACGCCTACCATTTTTTTCCGCGCAATCAATTTCAACTCGCGCCAAACAGACAAAGATTGTAAGCCGCAAGGCGAATCCGGAATTCAGTTAATAAAATTCAAAGTTTCTCTTGTAGCGATCGTGAGCTTGAGGCCACATAACACCGCTAGTCTAAGGACGCTCGGAAGCCGAATATTACCGGCTTATGATAAGGATAGAAATACGAAATGCGTACGCCAGAACGAGACGGAATGATACTGGACTTCGTAATTCGTTTAGATAGTATTCTTTGGATGACAGATTCACATTAGTTTTGGTTCGTGCTTATTTTTTTTTTTGCATTTATTGTTTTCACCTGTCCATTTGTATTTGATTTGATATTATTGTTGAAATTTATAAGTTTTGCGTAGTTAGCGCATTAATAACAAAGTTAGTTCGGTTCAATGGTATTGTTTGGTAAGTGTTCAGTGTTCACCGTAATGTTAGTTTCGAAGTTTTAACTAGATGGCGTTGTACAATTACATCACAACCCTGAATCGCGGTGTTAAGGTGTGTAAGCGATTAGTATAAGATTTTATGAACATGATTTTTTGGAAATTGTTAATAATTGATTAACCGACTACAAATATTAAGGAGGTTACTCCGGCTACTCAATTTATTCGTCCTTAAAATACGTTAAATTCGTTAATTATTTGTTCGCGGCACAATTTCATCGTTTATGAACCGATTTTGATGATTCTTTTTTTGTTGGAAAGAAGATGTTTTAATGGTGGAAACTCGATATGTGGAAATCAGGATTTGATGGTAGAAGACCAGAGAAATCGAGTGAAACTTTCAAAAATCGTAGGGGCGACTAGTATGTTTGTAAGTTTTTTCATTAAGTTTTGGTCCGGGTTCCCTTTCATGAATTTTTACCCTACGCCACTGATGTAAAGATGTACATTACAGCTAAGATGTAAAAATATACATTGTAGCTGCAGTGTGTGGTCCCCTGACGATTTCTATGGAAAGATGTAATGAGATGTATTGTGCTATAATGTACATCTTTACATTATAGCTGCTGTGTGTGAAGCCCTTAATCCAACTCCAAGCTCCATGGTTGCGGTACTTATCAAATTACCGTGACCATTGCAGGGCTATTGAAGGACACCGTGAATTTTAGTCAGTACGAGTCTGACAGTACCTCCCGCCCTGCCCGGGGTTTGAGGACTCATTTGATGATTTTACCACGTAATAAACAAAAAGTCTAAGCTCCATATATCTCAACTGAGATATATTTAGGTACATCATGTACACAGCTGAACAACAATTCTCTACACTTTCACGCAACACGAGCACTAAAGCAAAACAAAACATCCTTTCTAGAACAGCTACATTTACATAATCACAAGAGTTTCCTTGTGTCCATCTAAAATGCTGGGACATTAGCACACCCTCAAGGACTTATGTCGTTCGCTAAGAGTAACTCAGTACCTTTATTTTGGTATAGTTTAAGGTGATTATGCGCTTTCGTGAGCAACCCGTGTCTAAATAATTACAGCTCACAGGCCGATCTTCCGGGTTAAGCCGCGCTTGTCGAGGTTGGTCTGTGGATGGGTGACCATATGTCACAGCGAGTTTCCTCCGTGCCTCGGAAAGCACGTAAAGCCGTTTGTTTCGGCTGTCATTTGCAGATCTTTGCCAGTCGTTACTGTTAGTGCTCTAAAGCCTTACAATGAGGTAACGTATTAAACAGTTACTGGGTTGGGAGGTCCGATAGACAGTCGCTCCATGTAAAATACTGATATTCAGCTGCATTCGGTTTAACTGGAAGCCGACCCTATACCCTATAGTTGGGAAAAGGCTAGGCAGATTTTTTTTCAGAGGATTCTTTTTCGTAACATTCAGCAAAGATCGTCTCTCTCTGACTCACTCGACACCTGAGGGCAGACATCGCCATCGAGGTCGACCGTGGCCGAGATGTTGTGATGATCTGATCATGTTCGCTTGGCAGACATGGCCAGAAATTGCCCAAAATCTCTATTTTGGGCAATTTCTGGCCATGTCTGCCAAGCGTTTACGTTTAGTTTGTGTCCACTGCTGGGCAAAGACCTCCCCTTTTCCACTCCAAAACCCTCTCGTTTTGAAGTGGAAAAGGGGAGGTCTTTGCCCAGCAGTGGACACAAAATAATAAAAAGAAACATTTATCAAAAACGCAGGCGTGACGAGCTGAATCTCTTTTTGACAGACTGGTCAGAAAAGGCAGTACTGACAAGCGATAGCAAGGATGTGAAAGGAGGCCTCGAGGAGAATAGACTATTAAAAAAACAAAGGACGCTTTTCCTTTCCACCTGGGAGAGAATGGAACTAACAGGTTATTATAGACTAAAACTTCACCTTGATGCTGCAGTTATTCTATGCGTTACAAGGCTCGGTGCCCTGTTAAGACCGTCACGTTAAGACAGCCTTGAAACTTTTCTTACTCAGTTTCGCTCAGGTAGGTTAAAACACGACTTCTGATCAGTCATTGTTGGTCCTACCAGAAAAAAGCCATAGTTCAATCAAAATTCAAATCTATTCAGATTCCTAGCCTGAAACTTTCAACTGGGTATGCGGACGGCGAGTTATGGGCAACTCGCTGTCCGATCATGGACTATGGCCGGGTCGACTAAGCGTCGTGTTCCACGCGGGCCTTGAAGAGCTGTGTGTCTCTAAAAAAATCTATAACTTTCAACAGCTCAACGTTATTTTGTGCAAATAAAAATATGACGGATTTATTACCTAGTTTCACTAGTCAAACTGTTCGTTAACTAGGTTTAACTAGCAAAAAAACCTGAAATAAAATATCCTGAAACTCGTTGGGAACTACAATTAAATATTCAACATGTGCCGAGGTGAAAGTTTTGCGGATTTTTTGCTCGTAAAATATATCAATCCTACTAATATTATAAATGTGAAAGTTTGTGAGGATGTATGTACGAGTATGTGTGTGTCTATGTAGGTATGTTTGTTACTCTTTCACGCAAAAACCACTGAACGGATTTGGCTAAAATTTGGTCTAAAATAGTTTATGACCTGGTTTAACACATAGGATAGTTTTTATCCCGATTTTATGTTCCCGTGGGATAATTTTCGAGTTGTAGCGGGTGAAGCCGCCGGCAACAGCTAGTATTATAAATGTGGAAGTTCGTTTGGATGGATGGATGTTTGTTTCTCTCTCACGAAAAAGCTACTAAACGGATTTGGGCGTCTTTAAATTTTTGTAAACAGTCACAAATAATGTTTCAGTTTTAATGTCTTTTTTTCTTAATCTCTTTTATTATTGGCAACATTTAAAGGTTGTTCAACGAAAGTTTTCAAAGGTCAAAAGAAGGTTTTATTAATAGAGAGTCAAGTTTGAGTTTAGAAATCAATGATTAATCGTTTTTAATTGAGTTCGCTATTCGTTTTGATTGAACAATCACCTAACTTAATAAATTATGTTTTTCTTGCCCTTTTCATTTTAACTAATAGCGCTCTTTTAAAATTTATTCGACTAGTTGAAAAGGGCATCGACGCAAAAACTTTAAGAACGTATTTTGCGAAATACGGTAACTAGTGGAGTAGTCAGGTCTTTCTGAAAAACAGTAATGCTAGCGAAGGAGGAGGCAGAATGCGTGAGGGAGAGGAAATCCTCATTATCACGCCTCAGGTAAGATACTACCTATCTACCTATCTACACTGCCTATCTACCTTCGCGGTAAGAATGGAATATAAACCTACTTGAAAATCAAAATGTTTTGATTACTCTATTAAAATGTATCTTGAAATAAAAAACTGAACACTTTGACTAAATGTTACGCTAGGAAACTAGGAACCACTAAAATTATACAATAAGGATTTTCAAAGCGAACGGACTAGATAGAAATTGCCCGAGGACATAGCCCTCTAATGACCAAAAGCAAACATAATATCATCGAGAAACCGTTTCGATGCAATTTAATCGATACAGCTACTTTTATAGATATTGTGACTGGCATGGCATGAACAAAATTATTATCAATCGGTAAAATGTTTTTGGGCATTCTCCGTTGCACCACAAAAAGGTTAAGCAGCTGTTGAACAGCTGTCTAAAAAAGTGTAACCGCAAAACTCTCTGACTCTTATATCAACGTCAAATGCCATTTTGCAGTTGACAGTTCTTTTAGACAAGTGTTCAACAGATGTTTAACCTTTTTGTAGTCAGATGGGATACTCACTTTTTAGGTTTTTACAAGCTTTTATTTAGCCGATTGAACTGAAATTTTGCACGTAAATGTGTATGTATATCGCGGGACAATAATGAAATGACATGGAGTTGGTCTGGTAATGGATCGTAGTGGCAATAGGAACCCTTTAATGAAATGTCGCAAACCCATCGACTATAGACTCGTTTGATTCGTCTTGACGAGTACTTTGTTAAAAAATAACATAGTTTTTTAAATTACTAACTTATATAGACAAAACAAGTTCATCAATTCAATGAAATTCAAGTAGTAATTTACCCCGTACCCAGACATTTAAAACACAATTTACAATATACCTTTTCAAAATTATTTGTCAAACTTGTCGAAAAGGGTTTGTATTTTATTTTATTTATAAACTGTTTCGGCAAACCGGCTCGTTCCAATTTATTTAGTTTATTGTTAGAATAAATTAATTGACGTATTTTGGGTAGCCATGTTTTTTGGCCAGTACCTATTTCGTATTTGGGTCAAGAGGGTGTTCAAATTCTGTTTCGGACAGTTGTTTTAGAGTTAGACGTGGGAAAATTGTATATTTCAATTTGAAATGTAGACGTTTTTGTCCTATTAATAGAGTTTGGTTTTGTTTGGACTTGATTATAAAACCTGAGCTGTCTGTCCGTCAATCCAATAGTCACAGAGTTGTATTTTAACCAGTCAGCTTTTTTGACTTTGTGAATAGTAATTATGAATTCTAATCCCACGAATAAAACTTTGATTATTACCAGAGACGCAAGAAGAGTTTCAACTATGCATTGTCAATTTATATAAACTGTTGGGCATGCGGGCGGCGTGTAAAGGGCAATTACTCGCTGTCCGACCATGGACCATGCCCGCGTCGACGGCGCGTTGTGTTCCACGCGCCCTTCAAAGAGCTTTAGCATAATCACGGAGCTCCCCTCTAGAGGGCCAAAGCCTGTCGAGGTCGCGGGACTTATCTCGTTACCGTGACCCCGGAACATAAAGGGTTATTGAAAGACACCGTGGATTTTAGTCAGTACGAGTCTGACAGTAGGGCTAAAAAAAACAATAAAATAAAAGAAATAGCAAAACTTAAGCTATAAAAACAAAAATAAAAGGAAGAAGTGAAAAACAAAGATTTGATGTGTGTCCCTTGGCTGCGCCAAATAGGCCCAGTTCAACAAAATGTTGAGCAACTAGTGCTCAATCGCTGGCCACTGCATCAATCGTGCCGTCATCAGTCCAAAATATAAAATATAAATATGTATGTATTTAAAAATATATAAGTATGTTTATCAGTTCTGTATTACCCAT
The DNA here is from genome assembly GCA_036375495.1 of Agrotis segetum. Taxonomy (NCBI): domain Eukaryota; kingdom Metazoa; phylum Arthropoda; class Insecta; order Lepidoptera; family Noctuidae; genus Agrotis; species Agrotis segetum. The sequence goes on from JAQSVV010000031.1 coordinate 709,628, forward strand.
AACACAAGCTCTGCTTAGCTTGGGACTAGATGGCGTTGTGTGATAGTTGTGGAATATTATTAAAATAATATCAAATGGTCCATTGGAGTCAATCCCAAGAAAAATCATCACATGTTAGAAGTCAAAACATCAAATTACCGAACTTGGAAGTTAATTGCTTTACAACTTAGATTGTATTGGTCCATCAACTCGACTCGAACAACACTCTGAGGTTGGCACCACTGTTAATTGTCTATGCAATTACTGAAATCGTTGAACTTATGTTAGAACTTCTCTATGGAACTTGAAGACCGACTTCAAGCGTTTGTTTGATCGTTTTATTGGATAGGCTTTCCTTAGTGTATGAGAATTTAAATTATTCCTACGAGATTGAGTTCCTTCTAAATAGAAATTTGTCAGACAGTTACGAGTACATAAATAGTATCAGATAATAGAAGATTGTTGACTTAAGGCGAGAGTGTTTTTTTTGAATCCGGAGCGTAGCGAGGGATTTATAGTAATTATGTAAGCTTTATATAGCGTTGAGCCCGTGGCCGCGTGGTTGATACTATACTTTTAATCACCTTCTACGAGAAAATAAATGAGTGCAACTTAAGAATAGGAACTTTTACTTTATTTATTTAAATACAATTAGACCATAACAAAAAATAATAATTCGATGCAAATGTTCATATTTGAATAACTGTTAAGGAATTGCTCGTCTACTGAATTTAGTGTGAGGATCATTATCATTGTACCTTATTGTACTTTTTCTTTTTATTTTTTTTTAATAGCCTGCTTTGTCCTGCAGTGGTTGACGCCCACGGCGCGGGCATGAGGACAGTGAGTAAAGGGCATTAACGTGAGCCCGGAAGGTGCTATTGAAGGACACCGTGGATTTTAGTCAGTACAAGCCTGACAGTACCTCCCGCCCTGCCGGGGTGAGAGGACTCAATTGATGATTTTACCACGCTAAAAACAAAGCTTGCTTTGTCCCACTCCTGGGCTTATTATCCTTATTGAAAGAAATTCGGTCTGTAGAACTAGGTCAAAATTAACAAAAAATCATATACGTCACACATTTTCAGGCTTTTGAAGAACTGTCTGTTGTAATTAATGTTCAGAAAGTACTGAACTTTAACCTAATTTAAATAAATGACTTCTGATTTTGGAAAGTTTCTTTACCCACTTTGGCTATCCAGATTTTGTTCTCGACGCAAATCTAGAATACGAAGACATATAATTTTTGTTTTAATGACTTTTTTATTAGGCTAATCTATTTTGTTTGAAAAAGTTAGATAGAATGATAATTTTCAATTAAGAAATCTCATTAATAATACTGAAGATTAGTCATAAAGTTTGTTTCAAAATACGGAGAAATAATATAAAATTACATAATTAATAAAGTTATGAAACAAATGACTAATTTTCGAGTGCTTTTGTTTTAATATTTTTATTTGCTTGGTTTGTTTTTGACCTTAGTCTAGCCCACAAGCAAAGCCGAGGCCTAAGGCGCGGGCCACATAGAAAGGACGTAAGACGAGGACGCGTGCCTGTGACGACTTCGAAATAAAGAGACGCGTCCCTGTGTACAAGCATCTATGGATTTGTTTTGCTATATGTAGTCGCCTAGATACCAAAGTCGTAAGGTATCGGAGACTTGCATCGGAGAGACCGTTCGCAACGCGATGCGCAAAGGTTTGAATATATTTTTTTTTGATAATTTAATTAATTATCTTTAGACTTTTTTATTAATGTTGCCTGTTCTTCTTCATCATTCAGATGAAGAAATGAGATGGTAAATCTTTTCACTGGCGGATATAGGCCATAGCATTACCACAACAAGTTTTAGGCCTATTGTCCACGTAACCGCACGTCATACGCAGGCTTGCGTCAATTGACGATTGCAAGACGAATGCTTGCATCTTGCGTAGAAACAATGAAATCTGTGTCCACGAAGCGGCAACGTCGCGTCAGCCACTCGTGTTGCGTTCGTCATGCGGTGCGCGCGCGTGGCAACATGTCACCAGCAGCAAAAGACGTTCTTTCTCGATGCTAGTTGAAAGAAAACTGAGACTTTTTGTAGTGTGAATGACTATTGCATGAAGCAGCGTGGACATAACAAATATGCAAAATACGTGCACCCTACGAAGGACGACTGTGTGGACAGTAGGCCTTACACGTCACACGTACGACAAATCGACCTTTCTCATTACCATTCATATCTCATTACCATTCATATCTCATTACCATACGTACTTATCCCTCTACAACTCTCCTTCAACATAACACCATAGACTGAACATCAACACATTGTAAAAGTACGTCATGATCCGGGTGCGGAAACGAGGAGCAATTACACCCAACTTTTAGGCAAATGAGGTCTGACATTCATTCATTCGAACTTCATTGGGTACGGCTGACGAGCATTTATTTTACGGTCTCAGTCTGTGTTGGTTTAGGGACTATTTTCCCCTGTTTTTGGGGAAAATAATCGCTCAAAAGGAGGTGTTAGAAGAATGGGAGACGTTTTGGAGCAGTTTTCAATATAATTTAAATAACTATAATGTACTCAAAGTGAAAACTATTTAGATTATGCCATTGAAAGGCACCTTAAACTTCACATCAAACCAGGAAAAAGAAAAAGATTCTGGTAATTGATTCCACACGGGTAATTTCTTTTGAAGAAGAATGGGAAAGAAACTCTATCGTAGCCCTTTTAAAATAAAAAAAAATGTGAAGGTACAGTGAACTGTAGAAGTCTATGAAAAGATCAGAAAATAAATAAAATCGTGTGAACCGAGAATGACGCCGCTTAGCGTTTTTGTATCTGATTAAATTCAACGTCTACGGGAAAGTTGTAGCCGAAAGCTGTTAAAACCATTTGTAATTACGGAGAAGAATGGGAAAGAATTTCTATTAAGAGATATATGAAAGTAATAAAAAAACTCCGTAAAATGCGCTAATTTCTCAATAATGCAGGTACGAAAGTTAATGCAATCACAACTTTTAAGCTTTCACACTTGATTTCTATCTCTCATTTTTCCATTTTTCAGCTCTTAAAATAAAACAAAATAAAACAATACCCATAAGCAACGCGTACAATTTTCGAAAAAAAAGTATGAATATAATGGAAAATTCAGAACATAAATACAGCAACATTGGCCCAGCAATTTTGCTTCAAGGAACGACATGACATTTGAAGGGTTGCCCCGAAAATCTGTTTTGTTTATTTTAATTTGGGTATTGGACCTTTTAATTTTAAGGAAACTGTGATCAAAGGGCAAATAAAATAGTGTTTTCGGGAAGTTTGTAGGAAAACGGTGATGCGTGAGTAATTTGGGATACATGTACGGTAGTTGTGAATTTGTGTAATGTTGTTGTGTCTGAATATTTTTGGTGTCGGTATTTCTATTGATATAAAAAGTGTAACGCCAAAAGCTTAAAACTTCTCGTTTGGTGAGGCCCATGTTACTAAACAATTTTTGTACCTACTAAGACTTTTGGAAATTCGCAAAAAAAAAAGCGTTTTCATACAGATGTGCCCGACTAATTTCTCATTTTGGACGCTGACAACCGACACTCCATTCCGTAAATTCATCTTAACACTCCAATTACCAAGCTATCATCATCATCAGTCGGAAGACGTCCACTGCTGAACATAGGCCTCCCCTTTAGACCGCCACGCCGAACCTTCGCTGCGTCTTCTGGTCATTGGTCGCCACTCGAGAACTTTTCTTCCCCATCGGTTGTCAGTTCTACGAGCAATGTGGTCTGGCCATTGCCACTTGAACTTGCAAATTTTATGAGCTATGTCGGTGACTCTGGTTCTTCGCCGAATATCCAAGTTCCGGATTTTATCCCGCAAAGAAACTCCGAGCATAGCTCTTTCCATTGCTCGTTTAGTGACTCTTAGTCTCTCTAAAATGCCTGCAGTTAAAGTTGTACTGAAAAATAATGTGTTAAAGGGTCTTATTACATACATTCACATAAAACTGCACTCCGACCTTACTTTTAAAACGTTCAAAAGAACCATAATCGTCAAATTTGCGGAACAAATTGTATAAAGACTGCACGTTTTCATAAATTTGCGTCTCTGAAACGCTTCTTTCGCGCACTCGGTAACGTAGAGTGACAAGGCTTTGTCGGATACAACGCAGTGCCACATAATTTGTTTGAGAAAATGTTCCTGTTACCTTGTCTAGTTTTGAAAAGAGGATAAAATTGTAGAAACAGTACCATTAGTTCGAGTTTTCAGTATTTGAGATGTAAACTAAACTGGAACTTTGACAATTTCCAATTGACAATTTTCAAGAAAAAAGTAGTTTCTTCTTCGCACGCAAAAGGCGCTGTTCCATTTTTTCATACAAGAAACACTGTAAATACTGGAAAAATGCTGTAAAGTAAGAGTGAAAATTAGTGCTAAGCCTACTGTGCCATTTTGTTTTTTTTAAAGAGAAACTTGGCTGTCATAAAAATATGAGTCCTCACCCAGGGCGGGATGAAAAGGACTGTCAGACTCGTACTAACGTAAATCAACTGTCTCATTCAATATTTCTTTACGTTGCAGGGTCGCGGTTATCTGATGACACTATCCCACGATCCCGACAGGCTTTGGTCAAGGGCCAAGTCAGTTTGTTGACAGTTTTCTGAGGGGCGCTTGAAACACGACTCAAGCATGGTTCATGGCCCGACGGCGAGTCACCCCTTACGCGCCATACGTATTCCCACCCCTTTAGCTGTCAGGGTCGCGAGATTCATCAAATTACCGTGATTCTGGAATGTAAAGGACTATTGAAGAACACCGTGAATTTTAGTCAGTAAGAGTCTGACTGTCCCTCCCGCCCAGCCTTGGGTGATATTACCACGTAAAAAAAAAGAAAATGCCATAAACCAACAATTTTCAACCTCAACCTTATCAACAAGTATATGAAATTTTATGTACTAAATGACCGAAAACAGTTAACCTTTAAACATATAACGGAGTGTGTTATGCCATAAAAAGACATTTTATGACAGACTTGAGGGTCGTAAACTGAAGGGTTACGTGTCTTTGATCTGATGTCACTGGTTATGACATGTCATGTCCTTTTTGCGAGGTGGTTGGGACGCGAGCAAAGTCGAAAGTTTAAAAAAAAGTTGAATGCATTTTGCGCTTGACTTCAGTCCACACCATCCCACAGACCGGAAGACGGAACGTAGGCAGGCCTCCCACTAGGTTGACCGACGACATCGTGAGGGTCGCGGGCAGCCGATGGATGTAAGTGGCGAATTGTCGTTCGGCGTGGCGGTCTAAGGGTGCGTCCACATCTGGCGAATGAGCCGCAAATGCGCAGCTCGCGCGCCTTTTGGCATACTAAATTCTCATTCTCATTGCCGAGAATGCGCGCGCGCGGCTCGCGCGCAGCTCGGAAACGGCGTGCGAGCTGCGCATTTGCGGCGCATTCGACAGATGTGGACGCACCCTTAGGGGGAGGCGTATGTTCAGCAGTGGACGTCCTCCGGCTGACTGATTGTGACCTTAGTTGTCAATTTAAAAACATTGACACTAGTATATTCCACGATTACACCGCTCACCCTCCTTACCAGTTCCCAATAATCGCTAAATAAATTATCCCTTAACCCTAACGATGCCGCTGGGAATCGAATGGTCTATTTATAGTCCAAACAATAGCCGTTAAGGCCATTGAAAACCATAATCGATGTTTGAATAAGACATAAAATCTAATCATCTGCGTTGCGGTTGGTGTTTCGAACCAAAACTACAATTATATTCAATTTAAGGATACTTGGTAAAAGCAGTAGTGGCCCAGTGGTATCGGTCCCGACTTACGAATTGTAGGTTGTGATTTCGAACCCCGCCAGGCGCATAATTTGTGTAAATTATTTCATCACTGCTCTCAAAACAGTGAAAGAAAACCTCGTGAGGAAACCGGCATGTCCTAGAACCAAAAATTCGAAGACATGTGACATCTACCAACCTGCACTGGGCCCGCGTGGTGGAGTATGGCCCTCTCCCTCTCACAAAGAGGCCTGTGTCTCAGCAGTGGGAACATTATAGGCTGATGATGATAATGATGAAGGATATTTGAAACGTCGCCGTCGTTATAAGTTAAAGTTGTGTGTTTTTAGTATGTAAGACGTATGTTAGGTGGTAGGTCCTCAAAGACAGGATCTTTGAGAAGTGGCTAAAGAAACGCAACGGGGCGTCCTCACCTTCTGCCTGAAGCAGTTCCTCACCGAATATGGTTGTTTCCGGGTAGTTCCAGTGTTCGATTCGGCAGCAGGGTGCAACTAGGTGTCACTATTGTGTGGACTGCCCGAAAGACATGGACCTATAGAGGTCACAGTGAAGGTCCCATTCACATTGACACATTGCCGTGTCTTATTAGCAATTGACGGCGGCGAATTCTTGCGTCGAACTCTGGTACAGGCCATGGTGCGAAGCAAAGGGGTGTATGAAGCAGTTACTTTCTTCTGCGAAGCAGTAATACGGGTGTAGTAGAAGGCCAGAACGCGAGGGAGTGGTAATGATACTCGCACCCTCAGATCAAAGAAATAGGCAGATAGAACGCTCAGAACATGCGAGTGTGTCCACCAAAGTTAATACAAAATCAAATCGAATCAAATGTTTTGTTTGTTTTTGAGAACAACTTTCACAATGGTTTAATACACGAGACGGCATATTTTGCGATGCGCAACTTGGTACGACGCGTAGCTTGGTACTGTCGCGAGTTTGTATTCGATTTTGATTTTGTATTAACTTTGGTGGACACACTCGCGCGTTCTGAGCGCTCTATCTGCCTATTTCTTTGATCTGAGCTCGCACTCGAGCCTCCGATAAAGACATTGAGGATCGTCGAGGTCGACCTATGAGTAGCTCACGGTCTGGTCTAGGTCTAAGTTGACGGTGCGGAGTGTTTAGCACCACACGATTGTTAAAGAGCTGTCATCAAACTTATGGGGCCCGATAGGGTCAGATTCTTGCCCGTCGTTTTGGTAAAAAAAGTAGACGTACAAACGAACATGGAAACGTCAACCCGGCAAGCCCAGAAGGAGATGGCGGGATGAACTCGGCTCATTTTTGAGGGATTGGCCTACACTCGCATCAACACCCCTTCTACACGATCAGACCCGACCGCTGACAGAGGTGACCTTGGTCGCGTCAACAGTACCCAACAGTCTGGAATGCTGTCGGCTGACGGTCGGGTCCCACCGCGGACGCAGCCTGTCGGGACGGGTGCGCTCCCGACCGAGGTCGATTGACTCCGCCCATATTTGGTCGCCCGACCAACGACTACACGGTAGATTTTCACACCCACCGGACCAAGGTCACCTCTGTCGGGCGGTCGAGTCTGATCGTGTAGAAGGGTTTTAAATCGCGAGAGATGGAAAGAGGGAAGGGAGGCCTTTGCCCTGCAGTGGGACAACGTAGGGTCATAATAATGATAACTAAGTTTATAATTTTCACAGAGTTCAATTGGTCCTTATATTTCGTAGATACGACGGATTGAAGCAACGGACCTACCGTGCATTTATACAATTTACTACGAAAGAAACTTTACCGTTTTTACGGTCTTCACTTTGTAATTTTATGACTTTGTTTTCTAGCTGCCATCAAATTGTCTAGACTTGCGTTAAAATGGCCACGGATCATATTACAGGAGCACTTAGGAAGGTTATTTTTATTAGGTAATTCTGTTGGATATTGTTTAAAGTGGGTAATTTGAGGGCGAAAATTGTGTGGATAAAGTGTTGTTAGTAACAACGTAGTGATCGTAAAAAGATTTAAAATTTTATATTAACAATGTTTGTTTGTTTGGTTGAACGCGATAATCTCAGGAACTGCTGGTTCAAATTGAAAAATGTTGTTGTGTTTTTTAGTCAGTTTATTGAGGAAGGCTTTAAGGCTATAATAACATCACGCTGCGCGCTGTGACGAATTAAGAGCAGAGCCCGATGTAAAATGTGGCAAAATCGGAAAAAAGTATTCCTTACTAGCTGTTGAAAGCGGCCACACCCGCTACAAATTGAAAATTATTCACCGTGTGTATACTCTACACAGTACATCATCATCATCATCATAATTATCCACCGTAAGACATCCACTGCTGAGTGGACGTCTTACGGCTGATAATTATGCCCTGACTATGACTATGTATATTTATGGGCCTCTCCTATAGACTTCCAAGTTCCAATAGTAAGCGGCTTGCATCTAGCGTGATTCAGTGGTCTTCATAAGATAGTCTGTCCACCTTATGGGTGGACGTCCTACGCTGCGCTTGCCGGTGCGTGGTCTCCATTCGAGAACCTAACGGCCCCATCGGCTATCAGTTCTGCGTGCTATATGGCCTGCCAACTGCCTTTACAACTTGCTAATTCGTTGAGCTATGTTGATAACTTAGGTTCGTCTACGAATCTCCTCCTTTCTGAGTCGATCGCGCAGAGAGAGTCCGAGCAAAGCCCTCTCCATAGTTCGTTAGACTATCTCGAGCTTAGTTATGAGGGCTTTAGTATGAGACCACGATTCGGCAACATAAGTCATCACTGGTAACACAAATAGGTCGAAAAATTTCGATTGAGGCACTTGGTTCGTCTACGAATCTCCTCATTTCTGAGTCGATCGCGCAGAGAGACTCCGAGCATAGCCTTCTCCATAGCTCGTTGGACTATCTTGAGCTTACTAATGAGGCTTATAGTAAAAGACCACGTTTCGGCACCTTATGCCATCACTGGTAACACACATTGGTCGAAAACTTTCACCTTGAGCATAGAATATATGGGGTGACTGGTAATTAGTGAACGATACTTAAACACGTGATTGTGCTCATGATAACAACCAATTTTTATTATGGAAGCAAAGCCGAAATCGTGAAAAAAAATATCAGCTGTTCAGTACATTAAGCAAACATAAATGTGCTGAACAGCTGATTTTTTTTTTCGAGTTTTCAGGTTTGTTCCCATAGTAAAAGTTGTTGGTTATCATGAGCACAATCACGTGTTTAAGTATCGTACACTTATTACCAGTCACCCTATATAATAGTACTACCTTGAGGCACTGAGGTACTCCAGATGAGAAAATGTTACGCAATTTCCCGTACGTAGTACATACTCGTATCACAAGAAATTACTCAACTAACGTTGTATTTACTGCACTCAAAGAGACCTTGCTACTTCCCACTTTCATAGTCAAATTGGAGTGTGAATAAATTAAAAGTTACTACTACCTTCACCGCCTCACCTTTGAAGGTAATTTTCTTAGACAAAGTTAACTTTTCATAGATTACATGATGACTTTCAGAATTGCTTTTCTTGTTTTAGCGGTTGTTGTCAAGGGCACTCTGTGTTGTTATGATTTTTGTATGCTTTTTTGCATAAGTTTTGCTGTTACGAGTACTTACCTTTCATTATTCATTTACTGGTTTAGAAAATGTTGGAATGTGAACTTTGTGATGTTTTGTGTAAAGTAATAATTCAATAACTGCTGTCTCGTTGCAGAGCTCAATCTAACCTTAATGTTTAGCGCGAGTTTTTTTTTAAGGCTCACCCTATCCCGATTTGAAATCAGCACAATCATCGGTAACAGACTAAGAGAATAGACAATATTACAGGTTAATAGAGAAATAAAGAGATTTTGGAAACGATTTCATTTATTAATGAAGTACCAAAAGCAGAATTTGTTCATTTAGGATTCTCTTCAGGTAAATCAGGCATTCGACATCAGATTTTTATTTATTTGTGAACTAGGTCACGGAAAATAAACATCACAGGTTCATTGTAAGCAGAAAGAATAAATCTCAATATGAAAGAAAAAACTTTCTTTGTAAACTAATTTACGAACGTAAATGTGGTGTTGCTCAAGACTAGTTTTTCCTCGCGGTTTCGCTACCTCCCGCCATTTTTGTTGCTTCAAGATCTGGTAAAAAGAACTAGCTTATAGTTATACGTTTCCATCATCATCACCAGCCAGTATTCGTCCACTTATGTACACAGGCCCCTTCCAATGTACGCCACTAAACCCGTTCTTGAAGATCGACACCTTTATGTCGTAGTAAAAAGGTCGAGTTTCGTCAAAAAAGTTATATCACTAATCTACATAAAAGTCGTGTTATAAGGCGTTTAAATATTAATGCCTTTTCGTATAAAACTAGGCTTTTGGCACAGCCAGAACAACGATAAAGAGCCCTAATGTATTTCGAATAAATAATGGTTTTGTTTGGCCTTCAAATTTTCATAGCAAACTCCTTGTAAACCAGTATGAACAGACTGTTCATTGTGTAGAACGATTATATAAATCGAGGTCATCATAAACTGGTTATGTGTAGCCTGATGTGTAGCCGGCTGTACAGTCCATTAGCCCTTTTTTCTCTTATAACAAAAAAGATTTTAGGTCGTTACATAATTCTGATAAAGGCCTATCATCCGTCCTGATTTTTAGGGTACCGTACCTCATATGAAAAAAACTGAACTCTTATACGATTATCACTTTATTGTTCGTCACTCTGTCAAACTCTTTTTCACAGCAACGTATGGAGGTGTAATGTGGAAATTGGTACCAAACCTCTATGGCTCCTTGGAGCTCTAAAATACGGTCTCTTAAGCAATATAATGATACTCGTAAGTAAATCAATACCGGCCTGAAGCCTGCAGTTTCACAGCACATGTAGTAAAAAGGTTTGAAAATTGCTAATTTTATAGCATTATTTTTTGTTTCACTAGGTTTTTTTCAACTATTTCTTGTTGTTTTTCAACTTTTTATTGTTTTTCAACTACTTCTTGTCCTGTTTCAGTTATTCCCTGTTGTGATTCAACTACTTCTTGTTGTGTTTCAACTACTTATTATTTTACAACTACTTCGTTTTTCAACTACAATCACATTATTATTGTGCGCACAGCTATGGAGTAGAATTTCCTGCTGTAGTCTGTATTTTTTATAGCTACAACTGTCGGGTCTTCAAGTCAAGAGTAAATAGTTTATTTCTAGACTAACCACATCTTCCCTTACCATCAGGCAAGATAGCGGTAAAAGGCGAGCCTGGCGGTAAATAAAATAAAAAATGTTTTAGACTTAAATATATTCAACTACTGAACCCTTCATTTTGCGCGACTAACAAACAGTTAATCTATACGGCTTCAGTTTTTTCTGTAGTTTTTGGAGCGAAATAATGAAATCTGTGGAATTATGTCTGAGAGGACTGATAAGAACTCTTATCGAATTATTTATTTAAGGACTATTATAAATAATCAAATTACTGTAGGCACTTCTGTGAAAGTACTTTTATTTATTGTTTCAATTTGTATCGCCATTTTGATTTGAAGACATGCTATCTGATCTCTAAGATATTAGATCTGCTCAAGTATCAAACTAACCATAAATTGCGCAAGAGCAAATTGTTCGGCAGACGACCTCCGGCCACCGTAGGCGCGGGCATGTAGACAGCGAGTAAAGGACAACTCGCAGTTCGACCATGTCGTCGTCCACGCGCGCCTCAAAGAGCGTCATAGTCCAGTCATTAAAGCCGAAACCCGAAAATAATTAGTAACACGCTGAAATTTTAAGGGGTTCTTAAGGAAGACATTGTCTATTATTAAAAAAAATGAATTAATTATTTAATCACACTGGTGAAAAAAAATTGTAACTCGCTGTAAATAAGTTGTTTTTACCGTTTCGTAAGGTATATCAAATTTGCAGCGTTTTACAACAAATTGAACATTGTTTATTATTAAAAAAACAGTGCGATATACGTTACGAAACGGTAAAAACAACTTAATTACGAATTTACAGCGACTTACAATTTATTTTCACCCGTGTGATTAAATAATTTCATTTTTTTTAATAATAGACAATGTTCCGTATGTTGCAAAACGCTGCAAATTTGATACACGTTACAAACCGGTAAGAACAACCTAATTCCAAATTTGCAGCGTGTTACTAATTTTCTTACCCCTGTTTTTAACTAATTGCACTGTTTTAAAAAAAAAAACAATGTTCCGTATGTTGCAAAACGCTGCAAATTTAATACACGTTACAAAACCGTAAGAACAACCTTATTCCAAATTTGCAGCGTGTTACTAATTTTTTTGGCAAAGTTATTAGCAAAAAACACCTTTTCACCCCTTTTCAACCCTTTCCGTACACCCCAGAACGCTGCAAAATCACCCGGTATGTTATTTTACCTTCCTTAAGAACCCCCTAAAATTTCAGCAAGTTACTAATTATTTTCGGGTTTTGGCTTTAATGACTGGACTATCAGCAAATATGACGGGGGCAGGGGCCGTCTCAGAAAGCTTGCCGGGGTCGCGGGACTTACTTCCTACCGTGACCCCAGAACATAAAGGGCTATTGAAGGACACCGTGGATATGATTTTTTGAGGAAAGAAAAATTAGATTGCAAGCGGGATTCGAACCCACGTCTTCTGGATAGGTACTCCTGACGCCTTAACCAACTAGGCTAGTAGCCTAGTTGGTTGCAACCGCTTGCAATCTAATTTTTCTTTCCTCAAAAAATCATCTTTACGATGCGCATCGCATGCGTTAATGCGTTTAAAAATAATTGACACCGTGGATTTTCGTAAGTACAAGTCTGACAGTCCCTCCCGTCCTGCCCGGGATGAGAGGACTCATTTGAAGATTTTACCACGATAAAAAAAGAGCAAATTGTTAAACCAGTGGTCCAACTAAGTTTTTATTTTAGCAAAAATATAAAAGCACGAATTACTTTCACGAAATGTTTTACAATTGCATAATGTGCGATAGTAGCAATTGCAGTTGATTTGTTGGAATTTAAAGAAGAGTTTCGTTGTTTGTCGTCGAAACAACCGTTTTTCAGAATAAAACTCTTTGAAACAAAAAAACAATTTCGCAATTTTTATGTATAACTGAGTTATGCCAATACCTGAGCTTAAATAAAGAAATATTTGTAAACGCATTTCCGAATAACCCCTTTTTTCGGTTAAAAATATAAATAATTTATAAAAAATGCCCCAAGCTAGGGATGTCTCCTGCATTGTGGGTCCGTTAAGTCCGTTTACAAACATTTTTTTTCCATTGGCAACGTTTACAAACATTTTATTTATTTTTTTATTATTTATACCCATACGAGTATCCAGTTTCTTAATCTAATAGTGCACAAAAATAACAATTAATTTAGATAGGTATAATTTACATTATACCCACAAAACAAATACAAAGATTACGAAAAATGTATACGTATGAAAATTTAATTTCACTAACTAACATAAATAGCACACACTGACACACACAACATAAAATATTGGTACCCCTAAAGGGGCACTGACACTTTCAATGTGCCACGAGCACGACACTGTCACAAAGACAAAACAATTTGAAAATTTAAGCTTTTACGCTGTCAAAACAGTCCTTAAATTTTGACAACCTAACACTAGGTACCATATTCAAATCCACATTTCACGTGACACCAAAAAGGATCTAACACTCACAAATGACACCATCTCATTAATAAGGACTCAACCCTCAACCGCTCCTCATTATAATTCTCTATGGCCGGTCCAAGTTTTGAGCGAGTTGCGTTAACCCTGTAATGCTGTTAATAATTTACGCGAAGGTCGAGCGCGTCATTTAGCAAACAACGCTTTGAATGTTAATTTATTAAGACATTTCGGGGTGATGGCACGTCACGACGGCACTTTAGGGTTGGTTACTTTGTAAGCGTAAAGCGGGAATGGCTGTAAAGTCTAGGTATATTGTTTACCTCACGACTAAGGCCTAGATTCTACCAAAACTGTGCGAGTCGAGACGTGTTTTGAACAACCAATAGAATTGCGTTATTGACACAGCTCCACTCCAGCAACGCAATTCTATTGGTTGTTCAAAACACTTCTCGACTCGCACAGCTTTGGTAGAGTCTCGGCTTAAGGGACTTTACTCATGGCGCGACGCGATATCGAATTGCATCGATTGACGATATCAGTCAGATATCGCACAAGCGTCCGGCCGAAGAATGTACGGACAATCGCTAGTGTTTTGCTAATGGAGTCGCACGGATTGACGATATCGCTCACAGATCTCCTCGATATCGAATTGCATGCACGTCCTAATGATAATGCAAATATGATTCTGTGTTCGAAATTCGATTGTGCAACTATTCGTCTCTGGCGATGTTGTTTATCTTTGGTTTGCAGCGCATTTATGTCGTAGTAGTAAGGTGGATTGTTGAAGTGCACGGTCGAATTTTATCGCATCAATCCGTTAGTAAACACGTGTGACTTAAATCGGCAATCGACTCGATATCGCACGAATCGCGACGCGTCGAATCGCGGCATGAGTAAAGTCCCTTAGGAGCTATCTGTCAAATAGTAATATCATTCATTCTTAGTTAGGGCTTGATGGGGAGTACTTAGAAAACGTTCGTCAATAACGCCGAAACCACGGGTTTCGTGCTACTCGTAAAAGCTTAGACTCCCTGGCCCACGGCGCGTTGTGTTTCACGCGTGCCTCAAAGATTGTCTGCACATTGGCAGGGCCAAGAGGACCAAAGCCTGCCGGGGTCGTTGGACTAATTAATACGGTGACCCCAGAACATAAAGGGCTATTGAAGGACAACGTGGATTTAGTCAGTTCAGGTCTGACAGTCTCTTCTGCCCTGCCCTGGGTGGGATGACTCATTTGAAATTCTACCACGATAAAAAAAAGACGCCCGGGCCCGGGTCGAGACGGCGTGGCGGCGGCAAATTTCCACGCACTTACCAAGGAGCTGTCAGCAGTCTGATGTGTTAAGGATCCAAAATAGGGTTGATAAAGCAATCCCTTTTCATACAACATTATGAAAATGCCTAAGTGCTTGGATTTCAAATATATTACATCGAGCAAAGTTCTACAAAACGCCGAATCATAGTAAACATGAATAATTCTCAACATTAAACCTAAGTACTCATAGTTCAAGCTTTCTCGTATTTTCTGCTGATTTGCAAATACGTAAGGGTTACTTCACACTTTCGACGTAGCACATTCAATTCGGCGGAATAGTTGAAGATCAAGAGGTCTAAAATTTTGCTGAGTCAAACTATGAAAGAGGCACAAAACAGCTAAATCAGCAGTAATAATTATACACTTATAGGATATTAAGTAATTGATATAATTTATATTATTATTCTAACAATTTTAACATATAATATTTATTTGACATTTTTGTCAACTTGTTGGTAATTAATGTGGTTGGTTAGTCCTTTGTGAGACAGAGATAACGCTCTACATAATTTATCCTTTCACTTTCTCCCGTCAGCATTTGTACACGTATCCATCCATGTTAATCGATTGTACCGAATAAGGCCTCTTTCACATAAGGACGCATACACACGACACGCGCGTAAGCAGCGCGATGGTAGCGCGGCAGAAACAGATTTCTTCACATTTCATAAGAACAGTTGCGCGTTTAATAGTTGCGTTAATGTGAAAGCGGTTTAATGGCGACCCGCTTAAATATTATGAAGCATATCTAAGACTCGATTCACATCGAAACGCGATGATGAGCGCACATTTCAATAGAGCGACTCAAAATCTATCTTTATTTACTACACGAAAATAACATGGGATTTGAGGGTGAAGAAATCAAAAAGTTTTTATGCACTTTCATCTTCATAATATTTCCACATCTTAATGAAAATTCTTTCGTAATGGCGACTGTCCATCATTCCATGATTCTCTCTTTCTCTTGTTTTCTCTTTCACACATGACAGAGTACTGTTCCAGGTAGGTCCAAATTCTACATACTCTAGTTTTTTTTTTTTTTAATTATAACCGGCTCTGTAAACTGTTTTACATATAAATATGGAAGCGGGTGATCTTATATCACAAGTATTTCCATGCTTAAAAGAAGGCCTCTATGTATAATGTTTTTGTTAAAACCCGTTGTTAACCGAATAAACTTATTATTATACATTTCCAGTATTTTTGCGTCACGTCGCGCCGTCGCGTGCGTCTTGGTGTAAACTGACCCTAAAAACATAGAATATTATCTGCTTACATTTCAACAAAGTAGTGAATCAGCTGATCCCACGTGGCACAGCTCCAAGTAACGTTTAGGTCAGGACTGACGATATATCACGTTGGTTTAAATGAGGCAAATATTTTGGGTACTGACAAAACGGTTACGTATCTGAATGCTGAATCAAAAATATATGAATGGCTTTTCAACCGCATAAAAACTTTAATTTTAAATCTCTTTCATACGTCCTAAAGATTTAATTATCGCCGCATAAATATAGGGTGACTGATAATTAGTGTACGATACTTAAGCACGACCGTAATTGTGCTCATGATAACAAACAATTTTTGTTATGGAAGCAAAGCCGAAATCGTGAAAAAAATATCAGCTGTTCAGTACAATAAGCAGACATAAATGAACTGAACAGTTGTTTTTTTTTCGCGTTTTCAGGTTTGTTCCCATCGAAAAAGTTGTTGGTTATCATGAACACAATCACGTGTTTAAGTGTCGTACACTAATTACCAGTCACCCTATTTACACAGATTTTACAATCGAAACTCTTCGGACCAACTAATTTGATTTGCAAAGTATCAAATAGCCAATTAATTCTTACATTTTCAGTCTGCTTTTTGTCCAAAACAAAAATCGGTTGTCTGTAAAGTCGGTTTACTGGCGATAGTTGAACGTGACAACGTCATAAGAAAATACTGCACTTACGTCGCTATAAATAAACAATTAACACGCCGTTGCTATGGAACGCTATAGAGCGAGGTAACGTCGCATGACGTCATTTTTTTTCGTACGTGCAGCCGGCCATTGAATTATAAGACGTTATCACATCAAAAAGGAAATCAACAATAACGAAAAACAAATACATAGTAATCAACTTGTTCGTTTGCATCTTAAAACAATTATTTTGTTAGACAAATATTAAATAATGCTAATTAAACGTAAAGTCCTAGAACAACATTACAATAAACACTGGATTTTAACGATGTTTATGAAGAAACTTTTTTTTAAAATTTTTTTTTAGCTTGGTAAAATCATGAAATGAGTCCTCCAAGCCCGGGCAGGGCGGGAGGGACTGTCAGACTTCTACTGACTAAAATCCACGGTGTCCTTCAATAGCCCTTTCTGTTACGGGGTCACAGTAATGAAATAATCCCGCGACCCCGGCAGGCTTTGGCCCTCTGAGAGGGGGGCCCCGTCATTATGCCGACGTTCTTTGAGGCGCGCGTGGGACACAACGCGCCGTCGACCCTGGCATGGTCCTTGGTCGGGTAGCGAGTTGCCCTTTACTCGCTGCCCGCATGCCCGCGCCTACGGTGGCCGGAGATCATCAAGCGACGTCCGTCGCCGTGGGCGTCTACTACCGCGGGATAAAGAAACATAATAAAGAAAATGGAGATATAGAACAAGCAGTAAAAGAGAAATTAAACATTGAATAAAATATTTTTATCTACATTTTCTAACTATGATAGGATCGGCTAGAAGTCTGACCGACCCCGACATGGTTCTAAAATCTACTTTATGACATGACTTTTCTTTCGGAGGTCCGGTGGCTTTGTGTTTTTTTTTATTGATTTTTTCAGGTAGGTAGGTTATTTTTCCCTTTTTTGTGGTTGCTTTTAAAGTCGGTTACTTCTTTTTTTTCAAAGTTTTGATTTGATTTGAGTTGAGTTTTGATTTGAGATAGAAGAGTGTAGGTCCAAGAGGTGGACCGATGACTTAATAAAAAAAAACATTTCGATATTTTGTGTTTAAAATATAATTCTAAACTCTCTGCTGTATAAATTAAGTTCCAAATTACTATAAGTAATAAACTGACACCAACGACGCCAGACTGAAAAACATTCTATCATAATAATATAGCCAATCTTCTCATAAAAATCAGTCTTTTTCGCCTCCGTTCATTTTTGTCATTGACAAGACCAACCATAGAGTACAGAATCACAGAGAAGGCAGCGATTAGAGAAGGCATCCATACTATTAAAAAAATCGGCCAAGTGCGTGTCGGGCCACGCACAGTGTAGGGTTCCGTAGTTGCCCATCAAAATACTTATGCGAACTAACTAAACTGATTCGCTGAATTTAATTTTAAAAAGAAGAATTTTCAAAACTGGTCCAGGAGTCTTTGAGAAATCGGGGAAAATACATAAGAAAAAAGATTACAACGAATTTAGAACCTCCTCCTATTTTTGAATTTAGTTAAAAATAATTGACGATAAAAACCTACCTATCCCCAAAAAACATACCTATAAAAGCTGTAAAAATAAAGTTGACAAACTTACATTTGCAGTTGCCTCCGATACATTTTGTTTAAGAAAATATGATATGAAGTACATTTTATAAGTTGGTCGACTATTACTCGTAAAGTTGTAAAGCCTACTTAGTCGTGATAATTTTCTTTTAAATTTCGTTATATATACTACTATTGTGAATTTTTTCACACCCCCAAACATAACCGTTTAGCTGGTAGAGGGGGGGGACACTCGAATCGAGCAAAATTGAGCACTTTAAAGCTAAATATTTCACAAACGAATTTTTTTATCAAAAAATTGTTAATGGAAACTATCCTTATTTTTTAAAGGCCTATTTAATGATACCCCACACTAAGGGGTACGCGAGAAAAAAAAAATCCTCACTTTACGTGTAAGTACTGGAGGTACCCTAAAAAAAAATATTTTACGACATTTTATTTTACCTTTTTTTCGGCACAACAAAACCGTATATTTACACCAAATTACAGCTCTCTAGTACTGTGCGTCTCTGAGCTAAACTGCGGACAGACGGACGGACGGACGGACGGACGGACGGACGGACATGGCGAAACTATAAGGGTTCCTTGTTGACTACGGAACCCTAAAAAACTGGTTCACCCTTTTTGGTAGAACAACGTTTCGTCGAAAATTACTCCGGCTAGTTATGGTTACAATAAAGTCGTTTCGTAGAATTATTCATTTCACCGAATAATTAATTGATAGTTTTTTTTAGCATATTTATTTCTTTGAAATAATTCCATTTGACCGAATTTTTAAATGCACTTATTTTATTTAAATTTGATTTTTCACTAGACTATTAATTATTTAGTCGAAATATCGTATCGAATATTCAGTTAATTAATAATTCGCGTATTTATTTTATATTATTCGAAATTTAACTTTCAATATTACATGATCTCCATTTTGGATTTACGGAAACTGAAAAATTGATACGAATATAAAACACTGCAAATACGTTCTTATGATAGTGTTACGTCGATCTTATTGCGAGACTAATCTACAGGCTTCTCGAAGGTTCCACAAGGTTCTCGACTATTCTACTGAAGATTGGTCTGGAAGTTTCTAGAAAATGCTACCCTGATCTAGATGTTTCGAGATGGTTCTGGAATGTTCTAGAAGGTATGAGACTGTGTAGAAATCTATGGATATTTCCAGAACTTTCAACCATCTTGTAGAAACATCTAGTGGGTCCGGCCGGGGTATACATAGGGCACCGACTGGCGACCTGGGTCAGTCTGGTTTTGACTACGATTGAGGCTCGAAAGTGAACTCGAAGCGATCTTTATGTGTCTTTTATGTGTGATTAAGTGTGTATAAGAGTTCAAGTGTTGAGTAGTGTTTAGTGTTTGTTGTAATTAGTGATTGTGTGTCAAAAATGTTTATTTGGTTTTAATTGGTGTTAATAAATGTATGTCCCAGGTCGAAATAATAGCATGAACCGTATATTCATAATGCCGCCTCTACGATCGCCTTTGTTTCCAAGCTCTGCGACACCAATCAACTCCCACCCTCAATATTTTCCATTCAAAAAGTTATATAGGACCCTGATCTTTATACAGGATATGAGTCGATAAGGGCGTCATATGATGTCAATATCGAATTCTTAATATTACTTTGAAAATGTTAAAAGCTTATTCAGATAAATCTTTGCTCATGTCGTTATAGGAAATTGGATTAGATTCTGAATCATTTTCTCGATTTAATACAAGTTTTGGCTTTTTTGGGCATTTTTTTAGACTCGGTGATCTATCATAACTAATGATCGTCTAGTGGCCGCATTAAAGTTTAAAGTAGGAACGATTTCGCAAGACGATCTCCGGCCACCGTAGTCGCAGGCGGTGAATAATGGGCAACTTGCCGCCTGACCATGGACCATGCCCGGGTCGACGGCGCGTTGTGTTCCACGCGCGCCTCAAAGATCGTCAGCAAGATGACGGGGCCTCTAGAGGGCCAAAGCCTGCTGGAGTCGCGGGAATTATTCCATTACCGTGACCTTGGAACGGAATGAAGGACACCGTGGATTTTAGTCAGTAGAAGCCTGATAATCCCTCCCGCCCTGCCCTGGGTGGGAGGACTCATTACTCAAAAAGGTAGAATGATTTAAAGATTCTGTCTATTAGCATCTTTCATTGATGTTTTGAGGTTTCCGTATCCAGAGGGGTAAAACAGGACCCTATTACTATTAAGACTGTTTGTCCATCACTCGGCTGTAACTCATGAACCGTGATACGCATTATTTTTTTTACAAATGATTTTTTACTTATTTTGTTGCCGTTTCAACAACTACTACTAAAAAAACAGAATAAAATAAAATTATATTTGTGTAGGCTCCCATACTGCAGACATGATTTTCTAGCCGTTTTTATAGATACGGTAGGTAAGGAACCTAACGTGAAACAGACTATTTACTATTTGTCTAAACTTATGACCCTTTGTATGAGAATACGACTTATAAAGAAACACTCACAGGCCTATAACAATTACAAAAAAAAACCCTGACCAACATTTGTCCAAAAAAAAGTCAGCGTCAAAACGACATTTCACGTTGATTTAAGGGTCGTTACTGCAGTTACAGTTTTTTAGATAGGCGTTCAACAGCTGTTTAACTTTTTTGTGCAAAGACGGTGAAAGTTTAAAGTAAGCAGTAACTAAAAGAAAATTAACTTAAAGTTTACTTTTACCTTTACTAACATTTAAAAGTCATCAGAATTATAATTTTAGCTCAACTAAAAATACACCTTGAAAAGTCAAAAGTGTCTGTAAGTCTAAACAGAGTAGGAAGGTAAAGTTATTCGACGAAATACTCGTAGTTATTTCGACGTTTTCAATTTCAAATTATTTAGCTTCAAACCGGGTTAAATGCTGAAATATTACTAGTTAATTGGAATAAAGTTTCAACAAGTTCCGTTAAAGACCCTTAGAGTGCGTTCAGACGAAATCATTTATAACGCGCGTTTGGAGTATGTTAAATTTTTTGAGCGAAAATAATATGACGAGTGTGTGTATTTTATTTTGCTACGACGTATTAAAATCGGCATTAATCCGGTTTTTTTTAATGAACCATCGTGGGAAGTGGAAGCAATGGGACAGCCCAATGATGAGGCCAGAGAAATAAGTAAAAAAACTTTAGGAAATAAAAAGGGAGAAGTTTTAGCAGTTAAATAGCAATAATTGTTGGAGAAAAGCAAACACAAGGGGAAAATATATCGTAGCAAATGTATTCAGAGAAAATTTGGTAAGCAGTGACAGACAAAATTACACATGACACAGAATCATTCACGTAACTTTTTAAATTCAAATTTACATCAAGCTTGGCATATACACACCACATAGTCCGTATATCCAATACTCCCTCATAAATTTTAATTTATAAACACTAAAATACGTCCAAAATCAATAATCTTTAAGACCTAGACCAGTTAAGCACTTATAGTGCTTGACACTACACAATGGCTTAGTGAGTACGTCAGCCAACATGGATTCAGTGGATACATGTCTCAGCTCAATGTCTTTGTTGTCCCTTAACACTTCCCTAATATAATGATGTCTTATATCAATGTGTTTACTGCGCGCGTGAAACATTGGGTCTTGAGCCAAACATATCGCTCCTTGATTATCAGCATGAACAATCACTCGAGTGTACCTCACAATTCCTAGCTCCTTCATAAGACTATTTAAATAAACAGCTTCTTTCATGCAATCAGATAGACTTACGTATTCAGCCTCACAAGTCGATGTAGCCACGCTACGTTGTTTTCTTGATTGCCAAGATACGCATGCACCACCTAAAATAAAAGCATACCCAGAATATGATCGCCTGTCTGATAAACAATTAGCCCAATCAGCATCCGAAAAGCCCTGAACACAATGACCAGTCCTCTTGTATACGAGACTGTATCGTATTGTCCCTTTAAGGTAACGTAATATACGTTTCGCTGATTTCCAGTCGCTTAATTCGGGTTTCGCTAACTTTTGGCTTAGTTTACTCACCGCATTTGCAATATCGGGTCTAGTTGCGTTGCTCAGATAATTTAAGCAACCTATTAGTTCTCGGTAAGGCAATGTTTCATACTTTTCCGTATCACACTTTTCTTCCGATTTAATTTTGGAATTAATTTCCATAGGAGTTGCACATTTATTACAATTTTCCATGCTAAATTGTTTTAACAATTTTTCAATATAATTTTCTTGTGACAATACAATGACATTGTCATTTCTTATAATGTCTATTCCTAAAATATTTTTCGCCTGACCATAATCTTTCAAGTCAAACTCTTTTGACAACTCTTGTTTAAAATTGACTATTAAACCTCTTTCTTGGCTTGCTACCAGAAAATCGTCTACATAAATCAATATAAATAAGAATGCATTTCCATTCTGCTTAAAATAAAGGCATGGCTCATTCAGACTCTGCTTCAATCCCATCTCAGTGAGTTTCTTGTTTAGTCTAAGATGCCGTTGACGTCCAGCTTGTTTCAAACCATACAATGATTTCCGCAATAAGCATGAATCGCAACCATCATCCAATTTCTTGAGCATGACTTGCGCTTGCTTTTTAATAATTGGATCCTCTCCCTCACGATTCATAAGCTTAATTAACGTCTCCTTTAATAGTTCTGGAATTTTCATATAAATCTCTTCATCCAACGAACCATTCAAGTAAGCAGTATTAATGTCTAATTGGTGAACTTCCAAATTTAATTCAACTGCGAGGGCCATTAATAATCTGACGGTGTCCAGTCTAGCTACAGGCGCAAAGGTTTTTTCATAATCAACCCCATATCGCTGGCTAAAACCTTGAGCTACAAGCCTAGCTTTCTTCTTAAAAGTCTTGTCAACATTCTGCTTTGTCGTTAAAACGTAACGGCAACCAATGACGTTTCTGTTTTTTGGTCTTTTAACGATATCCCATGTCTCTTTTTGAACAAGGCTCCTAATTTCAGATAGTATAGCTTCCTCCCACTCTAGTTTATCGACACATCTCAGAGCATTTTTCAATTTTATTTCCGCTGAACCAACAAAATCAGTAACATCGTGAGAATCAGTAAAATTGATTGGTTCAACTTCGGTCATTCGATAGATTTTCTTTGGACGACCTATATTACCTGTCCGTAATATTTTAGGTCTACCAGGAGCTCTTTTCATCATCATTTGTTGATCAGTATGTCCACGTGTTACAAGCGTTCTTGATTCTTCTTGATGATGATCAATATTTGAAGGGTTTGTCTCTTCATCTTGTTCACATCCTCTTGATTCTACAGAGTATTCTTGACATTCGCTCCATATCTCATCTTCCACTTGTTCTATTTGATTATCATGTTCTTCCGGTTGAGTACACTTTGAAAACTCGATTTCAATGAACTCGTTATCCGTATCTTCTTTAACGTTAGACGATCCTGGCTCTTGCATCGAGATCTCGTGACTTGAATGATCATTTTCGTGAAATCTCACATCTCTCGCAACTATGAATTTTCTTTGTTCTGGAATCCATATCCTATATCCTTTCGCATTCTTTGGATATCCGACAAAGATGCCAAAAATTCCTCTTGCTGTGAACTTATCCTTATTTGGATTTTTATTTAAAATATGTACCTTAGTTCCAAATTTTCGAAGGTAATCAATCTTCACTGCTTTCTGTAACCATCTTTCATAAGGAGTATCACCATGTAGACTGCTTGTAGGACAACGATTCCTTATATAACACGCGGTATCCACTGCATCTGCCCAAAAACCTGCTGAAAGATCAGAACTTAGCAACATACACCTGGCCATTTCTACCAAAGTTCGATTCATTCGTTCAGCTATTCCATTTTGTTGCGGTGTCCGAGCAACTGTCAGTCTTCGTATGATTCCCGCTTGTTTCAAAAATTCATCGAACTCAGCGTTACAATATTCACCTCCATTGTCGCTTTGAAGATACTTGATTTTTAATCCGGTTAGATTCTCAACTTGATTTTTATACACCTTAAAAGCTTCTAAGGCTTTATTTTTAGCACTGAGGAAATATACCTCACACCAACGTGTACAATCATCAATAAAAGTAATAATGTATTTCGCACCTCCTACTGACTCACATTTCATAGGACCTACGATGTCAGAATGAATAATTTTAAGTTTTTCAGCGCAAGGACCCCCGGAATTAGAAAATGGTAACGCGGTCATTTTTCCCTTAGCACATATATCGCAATCACGTAAGCTTTGTACTTCGGTTGGGTCAGTTTTGACACCTAATTTGGTTAAAAGTTTATCGACATCCTTACCATTTAAATGTCCCAAACGTTCGTGCCAACTCTTTATGTCAACATTTGCATTACTTAAACTAAACGAATATTCAGACTTATTTAAACAATACAAGTTCCCTTTGCGATAAGCGCTCAATTTAATATTGCCCTTTTTGTCAATGACATTTGCTACATCGTGCTTAAATGTGACATCATAACCATCGTTGGTTAACTTGGCTACAGATATTAAATTTGTCCTCAGATTCGGAACATAAAGTGTATCATGTAAATCAATATTTGAGTGTTTGTTACATGCCGACAATCTTATAGAACCCTTACCTCTTATTTCCGTACTTACGTGAGTAGCTAAATTTAATTCCCCGCTAGTTGCAGTTAAAGTGCCCCCGAACATACTCGCATCATTACAAAGGTGAGACGTGCACCCACTGTCAAAAATCCAGTCGCCTTTTTGTACATTGACAGCATAACTAATTTCTAAATCTGAAACATTAAAAGTAGTTAGTGCTTCGTTCACGACCACATGATGTGCTATCATATCCTTTCGTACCTTCTTTTTATTCGGACATTCTGATGCCTTATGTCCTTGCTCGTGGCATTTAAAACATTTATATTTAAATCCTTCTCCGGTGGTAGCTGGGTTAGATTTGTTTCCAACTTTTGCGCTTTTTATCCATTTCTTTAAACCTTTTTTTGTAGATGTA
Source organism: Agrotis segetum (assembly GCA_036375495.1). NCBI lineage: Eukaryota > Metazoa > Arthropoda > Insecta > Lepidoptera > Noctuidae > Agrotis > Agrotis segetum. Next base: position 734,797 of record JAQSVV010000031.1, read on the forward strand.
TGCATTACGCCTTCATTCTGAGATCCATTTATCTCTCTGGATTCGTGCTCTTCTAATATTTTTATTTTCAATGCCTCTGGTTTCGGCAACTCGTCTCTTGACTCAATGGCACATCTAAAGCTTTCAAATTTTCCAGGTAAACTATATAACAACATTATAGACAGCAAGTCATCATTGATATGTATATTCATTTCTGATAGTTTATCAACAGCATCGAAAAAACTATTTAAATGATCCCGTACATCACCTGTGTCAGACAGCTTGTGCAACATCAACCGCTTCAGAAGTGTGGCCTTCTTAGCAGGTCCTTTCGAAGCATAAATTGACTCCAATTTCAGCCAAATTTCTCTCGATGTGTTGCAATTTCTTATATGCCGAAGTTCAGTACCACACATTGACAAAATAAGATCAGCTTTTGTAATTTCGTCCTCCGTTTCCCATTTTTTAGCTTCTTCAGTGTTAAGTGGTTTAGGTGCCCTTCCACTTGCATACTTCCATGCATCATTTTTAATTAAAATAGCCTGCACTTGTATTTTCCAACTGTCATAATTGTTCAGGGGCGCAATTCTGAACATACTATTCATCTTTGCTCCTTTTCACAAATAATTAATTACTGGTTTGAACATAAAAATTTTCTCCGTACCTAATGTGTCCAGATACCTTTTTACTATATCGACAATTATTCCACACTACTTCTTTTCGCCCTTGATCTCATGCTTTAGATTCTCTCGTGGTTTCTGGGTACTGGGCCCATAACCAATGTTGGAGAAAAGCAAACACAAGGGGAAAATATATCGTAGCAAATGTATTCAGAGAAAATTTGGTAAGCAGTGACAGACAAAATTACACATGACACAGAATCATTCACGTAACTTTTTAAATTCAAATTTACATCAAGCTTGGCATATACACACCACATAGTCCGTATATCCAATAATAATCACTTGTCACGTGGCGGGGTCGCGAGCGTATCTGATTAGGAAACCGTGACGATGGAACGTAAAGAGCGATTGAAGGATCATCGTGGATTTTAGTCTTGGCACTCAGATCAAAGAAATAGGCAGATAGAGCGCTTAGAACACGCGAGTGGGTCCACCAAAGTAAATACAAAATCAAAATCGAATACAAAGTCGCGACAGTACCAAGCTATGCGTCGAACCAAGCTGCGCGTCGTTGTTGTTTTTTGCCAACATATGCCGTCTCGTGTGTTTAACCATCGTAAAAGTTGTTCCCAAAAACAAAGAAAACATTATGGAATGTAATTCTATTTGATTTTATATTAACTTTGGTGGAGACACACGCGTGTTCTGAGCGTACTATCTGCCTATTTCTTTGATCTGAGTCATGGCAAATGTCAGTGCAATTGTTTGTTAAAAACTTATGTATTAGTCTGTAAGCTTTCCGAACAATAAATAAATAAACTAGTCTGACTATCCCTCCAGTTCGGTCCTGGGTGGGCGGATTCATTTGATTATTTTACCACAAAAAAGGGCCGTTGCCACTGGGCCAGCACTGCTCTTACGAGTCGAGCTTCACGATAACTGACAAATGCTTGCCCTGACTGGACTGGTCCATTCAAATTTGTATGGCTCTTTCTTCAAAAGACCATCTCGGACACAAACCTGCAGGGTCCTCGCATGACTTAACTAACCAATCTAATGTCTGGACTTTAAAAGAGACGATGACCTCTGAGTTTGTTTCGGATGTTTCTTCTCAGAGTAGTCAGGTACAAGCAAATGTCAATAACGTACACGGAACAGTTTGATAACAAACATGCATTCAAACGTGCTATGAAATGGCAAACTCCTAGGAATTTTATACACGGGAAATTGGACCAAAATGCAGGAAAGTTCCAGTTGAAATTGTTAAAGATTTTTGTTGTAATATATGCGGTCTTAATAAATAAAAGTTAACATCTGTTGAACAGTTGTCAAAAAAAGTGACAGCGTCAAAACTGCATTTGATGTTTATATAAGGGTCGTTTTGCAGTTACAGTCAAGAGCAATAGTATGTTTACACTAAGCAGTATTCAAAAGCGATGTTCTGCTACCATATTGATTTAACGTTTGTCTTTTCTGCTACCATATTGATTTAACGTTTGTCTTTTAATCAGACTTCTTATTTCGGAAGCCATACTTTTACAAACTAGGTCTTATTTCAAAGTGGAAATCAGTATTTCACAGCAATTTGCGTTTGAATTTTGTTAAATGTTTTCATGTTATTGCTCGTGACTGTACACATTTTAAGACAAGTGTTAAACAAAATAAATGTTAAACTTTTTGTATTACGGCGAGTATAGTCGCTGTTCACAGTTCGTCTGAACTGATTTTACAATAAAGGTACCTACAACAACAACTTATACAACTGTACACATTGTTTCAAAAATTACAAACTTACCTTTAAATAAATACAAAGTGAATATTGATTACAGGTAGAGGATAACTTGATACCGGAATTTAAATTAAAGTATTTTATTTCATAACTGATTCTGTAAAATATTTCAGTTTTGTATATTAATTTTCATTCGGAGAATTTACGAAATGGAACAAATTGGTGGAAATAACTTCGAAACGTGGTATTAAAAAAGATTTAATATCGTTTTAATGTAAAATTACTCTTTCATCATATTTTTTTCTTGATTATAATGACTAGCTGTTTCACATGACTTCACCCGCTGCTGCAAAAAACACACAGCGTATTTTTTTATGCCCGGGTTGACGGCGCGTCGTGTTCCATGCGCACCTCAAAGAGCTGTCAGCAATTTTGACAGGGCCAAAGCCTGCCGGGGTCGCGGGAACGGTAACCATGACCCTGGAACGTAAAGGGATATTGAAGGATCGCCGTGGATTTTAGTCAGAAAAAAAAATCAGTTGTCTGTAAAGTCGGTTTACTGACGATAGTTGAACGTGACAACGTCAACATAAGAAAATACTGCACTTACGTTGTTATAAACAAACAATTGACACGCCATTGCTATGGAACGCTACAGAATGAGGTAAAGCCGCATGACGTAATTTTTCCTGACCGCTATGCTGGAGGTCGTGAGTTCGATTCCCACCCAGGACAAATGTTTGTGTGATAAGCACGATCATTTGTTCTGTGTCTGGGTGTAATTTATCTGTAATATGTATGTATTTAGAAATAAATAAGTATGTTTATCAGTTGTCTAGTACCCATAACACAAGCTCTGCTTAGCTTGGGACTAGATGGCGTTGTGCGATGTTGTGGAATATTATTATTATTATTTATTAAAAGATGTTATCACGTCAAAAAAAAACAAAAAAGATGACAGATCTCCTTGGAAAGCAACCACCAGAATAAATTGTACTTATCCCATTTGAAATCAAATGCTGTTCGATCATGAAATACAAGTACATAGCTACACTCGAAGCCAAACGAACGACTAGCCAATATTTCGCCATGTCTCTTGCTCGTTTCCTGAGCAATTCTATACGTTGATATCTTTAATTTCCTCATTCGGGCGTCCACGGGTCACTTTCGTTTTAAAAGGTTCAACTCGCTATGTTTCTGCTAGAGTTGTGAAATATGATTTGAAGCCGAAACCGATACTGAGAATTCGGCTTATACGACAGTTTCGGCTATAATAATAATTGGGTCGTATGTAAAAACGCTTTAGTATCGAGAAGGTTCTTCTTGGTGAGATTTTTGGAAAGGTGAAGTAAATAATAAATAAAGTAAAAAATAAATAGTAACAGTAACAGGAGTGCTTGACAGATTTATTAAACACGTAGATGAGGTGAAAGAAGTAAGTAAGAAGATTAATAAATGTAGATATTTAATTAAATTGTAATTAATGTAAATCTTGATATCCTGGAATTATCACTAACGAAATTTTCGATAAAAGTATGATCATTAATTGGTTTTATGGTTTGATAAATATGACTGTCGGCTCACAAAGTTTGTTATAGCCGAGCTAAAGTTTCGGCCTTTTTCAAGCTAGCCAGCCGAAACTAGCCTATTAGGCCGAAACCGAAACATTGGTTGGTCTCTATTTTGTGTAAAACTTTATACATTTTGTACTACCTGATATTTGATGATGTTAAGGGAAATTGGTCCTTTAAATTTTCATCGTCTTTCATTTAGAATTTCACTCCTGTTTCGTGTGTGTTTGATGTCTTTATTGATTACGTGTGAAGAGAAGAGTCCTTTGCTTTTGACCCCATATTTCTTTTGTTTATTTGTAGTAAAGATATTGTTTTGGAAACTTATCTTATTTATTTATCTTTATTATATCGCGGGAAACCGATGGATGCAAGTGGCGAATTGTCGTTCGGCGTGGCGATCTAAGGGGGAGGCCTATGTTCAGCAGTGGACGTCTTCTGGCTGATGATGATGATGATGAGGATGATCATATCTTATCATATTGGGTCTACGTTTATTATCCATTCGATGAATGGTGCGTCTTTTGATGTGATTTGAGTTAAAAGCAACACCACTTGACTTGATGCGACGTCCTTTCAGTGTGAAAGTGATTTGTTAGACGGCTCTTACAAATATATTTAAGGACGTAACCGCTATTATCCTACTAATATTATAAATGCGAAAGTTTGTGAGGATGAATGTATTTGTATGTGTATGTAGGTATGTTTGTTACTCTTTCACGCAAAAACCACTGAACGGATTTGGCTAAAATTTGGTACACAGATAGTTTATAACCTGGATTAACACATAGGATAGTTTTTATCCCGATTTCATGTTCCCGTTGGATAATTTTCGAGTTGTAGCGGGTGAAGCCGCTGGCAACCGCTAGTTAGCTAATGTATTTGATTCAATCACTCGTTATTTGAGTAAAATGTGTTAACCAGTCGCGACGCAGTGATTTGTGGCAGGCTTTTGACAACGTTTTCATTTGATTTTACCGCGATTTTCATTTAATTTCGCTTGAGTTTAAACTTGTAGCCAGGGGCTTGCGAAACAAAGTAAGTATCTTACTTGAAATATTTTATTTACATTACTGAAATAAAAAGTATCGAAAACTGCTCCTTAATAATGTATCAGCTGGTAACTGGAGACTGCCGGCGTTACCCCGATATATTGCAACATTGAAACATTAAAGTACCTTAAGTTGTTGTTACTTTAAGTTGTAGCATTCCTCAACTGTAAAATAAAAATGCATCCAAAATTAACTCCATAAAGTTAGCTTTTCATTAGTATAGATAATTAAGTGTATATTTTCATACCAGTCATGACTTACAAAGCTCATCAACGATGAATAAATCTGAATACTCATTATCAAGATCGTAAACTTCTAGTTGAAGATTTGATTACATAAACCTCCCTACTTCGGAAACTAACTGAAGTATCATAACACGATCTACCAGCAAATGCTTTCGTCTAAGAATCAACTTTAAAATATACAGTTTGTTGAAAAGATTAAGTCTATCATCTACAGCCTTCAGACTCGTCTCTCGAAGAATTTTTAAGAAACACTTTGGCAAAATCGTTCGGAAACGCGAGCCATGTCAGAAAATTTACATTTTATTAATCTTCGAATGAGGAGAGTCTTTGGATGAGCTCCGTGAAAAAGGGAGAAAAAAAAACAATATGAAAGCGCCTGCGAAGATTGGTACCGTCCCTCTTTCATTGATGAAATTTTGCAAAAGAAAATTTCTATAAGATTAAAGTTTACGTTTTGGAGTGCGACGGAAGGAGCGTCAGTCGTGATTCTAAACTGTTGACACTTTAAAGTAGTAATAACGTATGTAAAACGTCGTATATGTATGAAGCTCTCTTGTTGTTTTTACTACGAAAAAAAAAACAAGAGAGCTGCATAATTTTTGAACAGTCTTTTGAAGTTTTAGTACAAATGGCACGACAATTTGACGGATTTTCTTCTACTATTCATTACTTTGATTTTGTTTAGAGGATCAATATTGACTGCCTCGTCAGTCTAGTTAGCGGTTGCAAGCGTGACTACTGGACATGTGGTCCTGAGTACGATTCCTGCGCATCAGTGATAATAGGTTTTTTTATAAAATCATCTCTTAAGGCGATTTTCACCAAAAGTCAAAATTATATTGAATTTAATGTCAAAATTCTATTGAATTTTGACATTAAATAAAATTTTAAACATGTTTAACTTTTGGTGAATGTCGCCCTTAGTGACAGCCACAGAGTCTAAATTTTTACCCAACTGTCGGGCACCTCCGCACCATGCCAGTATTATAAACAATAATTACAGCCGCACAGGTCGATCTTCCGGGTTAAGCCACGGTTGCCTAGGTTGGTCTGTGGATGGGTGACCATCTGTCACAGTGAGTACTGTCCTTCGTGCCTCGGAAAGAACACCAAGCTAAAGATCTTTGACAGTCGTTACTCTTAGTCAGATGATCTAAAGTCTGTCAACCAGTCTTACCATGGGGTATCGTATTATTACCCAGTGACTGGGTTGTGGAGGTCTGATAGGCAGTCGCTCCATGTAAAATACTGATATTCAGCTGCATCCGGTTTGACTGGAAGCCGACCCCAATATAGTTGGGAAAAGGCTAGGAAGATGATGATGTGGAACGGAAAACATTTGTGTAGTATCTTTGTATAAAGTCTAGAATACTTACGATAACGTAAACAGTTCTTCATAAATAGCTCACAGCCTATGTACGCAAATAGTTAGCGAATATTTACATAGTTAACAAGATCTATAGAGCTAATTCAAACAAATTAGGTGACGCTGTATTAGTTTGATCTAGTTAGACCGAAAAGTTAGCTAGACTGAAATATAGACTAGAAGCTCCAGACTTAAGTAGAAGTTATGATAATAAATAGTTATTGTACTTTTCAATTGCATTAATTGTTCTTATGGCCTGCCGCTGCGAGCGCTGGCATAACACGGGGTGGTAAAATGTATAGAAAAGATTGATGCATGCCATGACACGCTGTTCGTAGCTTAGACCAAAGTCATGAATGGGCTGTTATGGGCCTACCACAACTCGCTGTCCGACCATGGACCATGCCCGGGTCGACGGCGCGTTGTGTTCCACGCGCGCTTCAAAGAGCGTCAGTATAATGACGGGACCCCCCTCTAGAGGGCCAAAGCCTGCCGGGATCAACGAAATTATCTCATTACCTTGACCCCGAAACATAAAAGGCTATTGAAGAACACCGTGGATTTTAGTCAGAACAAGTCTGACAGTCCTTCCCGCTCTTCCCGGGGTGGGAGAACTCATTTGATGATTTTACTAAGACAAAAAAAATGAGCCTACCCCACCCACAAGCTTCACCATAGTTCTGTCTACGCAAGCTTCTCGCATGAAAAAACAATACACGGTCGGCAACACTGAACGCCCAACTACACACACAGGTAAGTACGTGCAGGCAAGAGCTTGCGCAGGCACAACTGTGGACTAACCTTGTGCGGGTGGCTGGCCCATAGGGTAGGGTCAGTTAATAACATTTCACAGGGTTAGCTTTCGGATGAGTGACCATCAATTAGTTGTTGGGACACTTTTTTCTGGTAGATTGTGATCAAAAGTCAAGTTTGATCGGCAAACGGTCCGCATAGCCCTGCTAACTATTGTCAGCTGGGCACGCCGCAATCGCAGCGGTAAGACCCCTCTTTGAGGAGTGGCTGGATAGGCGTCACGGCGTCCTAAACTATCGCATAACGTAGGTCCTCACCGGACATGGAAGTTTCGGTAGGTACCTGTGTCGGATAAAGAGGGAAGAAACGCCTGGGTGTCAACACTGCGAGGATCGCCCGGAGGATACGGTAGAGCATACGGTGCAGGTCTCCCCCGCATAAAATTCACGATGTCCTTCAATAGCCCTTTACATTCCGGGGCCACGGTTACCTGATAAGACAGTCCCACGACTCGAAAAGCGCTTCTAATGTAAATCAAATTAACGTCAAACTTCCCGTTTACTATACGTCACGTAAACGTGAACAGTAAGTCATGCTAAGGCTTATTTCTCGATATCATTGGGAAAAGGGTAAGTATGTCATTGTCAAACAGGGCATTTGTTATGATAATAGGTACGTGTAGAACTTAACATCATCACAGCAGACCTCACGTAATCTATAATATTCTATAATGAGTTCCATGTAATCCTCTAAACATGAACGTTTGAGCTCACCATAAACTTGGCTAATTAAACTTTGGGCCCAACTGAGGTCCTTGGGGTGTCCCCCGTGAGACAACAACGAAGATAATTATATACAGAAGGCTTAAGACAAACGAAAACAAGCGAGAAAAGTAGACAGGAAGACGCAAGAAAAAATGTCGACAAACAGCGTCCAGTGTGACACAAACCTGGGACCAGGTAAAACCAGGCTTATTCCGGCAAGTGAAAGTGACAGAGTCATACAAGTCGTCTAGCGCCATCTCGTTCACTCACTGGATCAAGAATGGTTTTAAAAAGTTGTAAAACCCCCCCTGTTTTCCAAATTTGTCTTGTAATAGTACTTGTGAAGGTCGCGGGACTAAACAGCTACCGTGACCCCGAAAAATTTTCGTTACGGAATTTCTTGATTCGATCGCCGCGCTCTGTGCTCGCGATAAAAGCTATGCAATAACTTAAAAATGCTTGTGAAAACATAAAGCATCGCACGATACGAGAGAAAATTGCTTTGGATTTCACTGTTTGAGCTTGTACCATAAAAAAATTAAGCCCGGTGCAAGTGCGCTTACATTTAATTCTGTATATGCTTCCGATTTGCATGTGAGCGTCTCGTATTTCCACGCTTAGCCTGTAGCCAAATGGCAAGCGACAATCGTTAACGTTCAGCAGTCGCTAATACATTTTCAACTTTATACTCCATCGCATAAATTTGAAAATCTGGTTGACTGCTGAGCGATAGCGAACAAAACAAACGAAAACGATGTGTAATCTTTAATAGATTTTCAATTTCATGCAGAAGGGTATAAAGTTGAAAATGTATTAGCGACTGCTGGACGTTAGCGAATGTCGCTTACCATTTGGCTATAGGTCCTTGCGTACCACCCCGCTTCACTATATTCACAAAAGCGATATTTATCTTCATAATGTGGAGCGTGTCTATGAGTGCGTGTGTTCTGTATACAAATGACAGCCACAGTGCGCTATTGTGCTTGCATTCGCTTTTACAAGAAGAGTATTTAAGTGTGCGTGCATGCGTTTTTGTATGTTATGTGGACCTGACCTTCTGTAACTATCTTTGTCGCTTGACTATGTTTATATGTAGGCATAATCTTTTACTCTGAAATATTAAACTAAAATTAGATTGTTAGGAATAATGTTTTGATTTCGTGGAACTTTCCTTATGGGAAATTGTTGTTTATTCGTTTTTCTTTATGTCTTTTCTTGTAAACGATCTTTTGAGTTTATTCATTGAGTTCCATGTGTCTAACTACGTAGTACGCGTTGATTTGAAAACTTTCTTCTATTTTTGCGTTGAGTTCTTTATAATCAGTAAGTGAAGTGAAGAGGTTCAAAAATAAATACGATAAAAGCTGATACTGCGATTAAGTTCAATGCAATTGAAAAAGGGCATTGGCTTTTGGTGTTCGTTGTATTCCAATCCAAACTCTATTAGTGGCAGCCTCCTAATTATTTGGGAATGTTTCAATGCAGTGGAACTTCCCTATATAGTTCACTGCATCTTCTTCAACATTTACGAGTATAATAGCTTAATATCTGTTTTGCGTTTAAAAATAATAATACAACTTTAGTTTAGAAGTCGCTTTCTAATACAGCATTGATTTGATTGCAATATCAGACGTGTTGGTTGGTAAGTAGTTTGAAACACTACCAATAGATGGTGCAACGTGTAAACAGCGTTAGCAAAACAAGGGAACGAGAAATTCAGCGTTGTGAGTAGTGGTTGCGATGGCCTAGTGGTTAAGGCGTCTGGGGTACCTATCCAGAAGACGCAGGATCGAACCCTGCTCGCAACAGAATGTTTCGTTTCTTCTTTAAAAATATCTTATTAGATTAGATTCGTTAAACGAAGGCCGCTTACACTTATTTCACTTACAAACTTATTTCACTTACACTATGTAGTATACGATACAAGGGGAAGCCCTGTCCGACATTCATATAGCAACTTTTCATGACCACAAAATCATCAAAAAATAACCACAATTCACCTAAAAAAACACATATTTCAACAACAACAAAAAATACATAAAATGATTTGTATTCCAACAAAAATAATGGTTTATTTTATACGACAAAAAATATTGTAATGATTATATTGTGTAAACAAAATATGGAGCGGTATTTAGATATAACGGAGGGTGATCAATCAAATATAATTTATGTACCATTACACATTGAACGGGAACAGAGGATGACGAAAATTGAGACGAAGAAACGGATTTTTTTGGCAAAACAATATTCCTGGCTTTATTTTTGTAGAAAAGTAGGTTTCTAGGACACGTTAGTCAAACGCATGGATCAATTTTCAAGGCAAAAAAGTACAATAGGGTATTGGAACTGAAAATATCTAATAAACGCGTCAGTTATATTTTCAAAAAATATTAGACACCTATTTTTTCTTTTATTGGGTAAACCAATTTATATAAAAAATAGAAAAGACGTGGTATCTTTCAACGCTTGCTTGACCCACGTTATGAATTACAAGCCCACTCCCTCTCACACAGAGGGGGCCTGTGTGCCAGCACTGGGAACATTATAAGCTGATTATACTGTGTTTTTTTTTTCTAAGCCGCCTCCTCCTTCGCGAGCATGACTGCTTCACAGAGAGAGGCCACCGTTTCCCACTCCGTCTCACCCCGCAGCATGGCCTCGATCAATGCCGGGCGCGAGAGGTCTCCGCCTATCGCCGCCGTGAAGACGCGGCGGTGCTATGCCCAAGCGGGGCAGTCCTGCACCGTATGCTACACGGTATCCTCACGGCTCTCAACAGACACAGGTACCTCCCGAAACTTCCACGTCCGGTGAGGAGCTGCGTCATGCGGTAGGTCAGGACGCCGTGACGCCTATCCAGCCACTCCTCAAAGAGGGGTCTTACCGCCGCGATTGCGGCATGCCCGGGTTATGCTGGGCTATGATCAATATTGACTGACTAATAAAACCTCTGCGAAACTTTTCATAAAACTTGTCGAAATATTAACTCTTATTTTCACCACATAATATATAGGTAAACAAAGCTTTCCGCCATCTTACGTGACGTATGAACCATTACGCACGTCAACGAAAACAGTAATATCTATTTATTGTATTGAAATAGCATGAGTGTTAAGAAATATGTGCCCCGTTATAATGTTAGTCTTGCGACTGATTTAGAGCTGAAAATGTTCACGAATATGTTTGTAGAGGGCTTACATTGTAATCTATGGTTTTTCTTATAGACGGCAGGAATTGAAAATTATGGGCTAGACGTTCGGTTTATTGGTAGGTGTTATTGCGAGTTCGGTTTTGTTTGTTTTGTGACTGGTTCTTGTTGGTTTGGAAGGGACTCAAATGATGTTTTATTTAAGGAGACCATACTTACGGAAAATGACATCCATTACCACAATAACCAATGACTTAATACTCAATACTTTTATTGCATTCCACATGTTTTCTTAGGTGGTAAAACTTATAATTAGATCATAACATGGACCCTGTCGGGCACAGCAAATAAGTGAGTACTTTAAGAGTAAGTGTAGCTATAGGGCTACTAAAGGATCACCTTGGATTTTAGTCAGTAAAAATGTGACAGTCCCTCCCACCCGTCTTTGGCTGGGAGGACTCGTTTGATGATTATACCACGATTAAAAGCTACGAGGACCGCCGCGGTAAGGCTGCGTTTCCACCAGAGATGTGCTGACTGAGGCGAGGTAAATGCAGCGATTCTATTGGTTCTTTACAAACACATTCCTCGCTACACATCCTCGCACATCTCTGGTGGAAACGCAGCCTAAAGCTACTGCACAGGAATTTTTTAAAAATTACAAGAAAATTTATCGGTGGAGGATAGATAAGTGGGTCTTTTATATATACAGGATTCCCAGGTCTCACTTCAAAACTGGGTCAAAATTTTCAAGAGGTAATGCTCCCAGCACGCTTCCACTGGTCTACTCTACTTTGTTGTAGGAGAATTTTATAAGTAGGTACTTAGTACATTGTGAAAATCTACTTTTGCAGCTGGCCGTTTAGAATCAGTAAGAAAAAGTAAATTGTCTTCATGACGAATGTTTTTATGATTGCCGAAGTCTTCCAAACTGAAACGACGTTAGACGATGCGGGGTGTTAGGTATTTTCGTTACGGAATTTCCTGATTCTGTCGCAGCGCTCAGAACCCGCAATAAAAGCTATGTTATAGCTTAAAAAGCACCCTGTTTAACAGACCCATGACCCAGGCATTTCCACGACCCTAGTAGAGTTGATTTCCCTTACGTCGTTTATTATAGTAGGCCAAGAATTTACAAGTCCTAGGGCCCTTAAACTTGAGTCTTGTCATTAACATAACTTAATATTTCACCGACATTCCGCTACAAAGTTGGGTAGATTTGTTTAGTACGCATACTCGTGCATAGCGACAGTAATGTTTTGGGCCTGTGTAATGGGGCAGGCTTCTTGTCATCCGCGAAGCATCTATAGGTACATTTAAAATTATATGGAAGGAAAGTCAAATCTGTACATTGAATATTTTTTGTGATGTACAATCGATACCGAAACCAAAAATATAGTTTTAAAGTTGTCTGTTTGTCAGTACGTATATCCAGGTAAATCTCATAAAGTACTGCATGGATTTACTTCATCTTTGGCACGAAGCAGAAGATTCGTCACAGCATTTTCACAATATAATAGGCTGACTATACTTTTAAATAGTGCCTTGAATAAAAGTCAACAATAAGACAAAATACACAAAAGCAGCCACTATTCAGAATTAGTAAATTTTCTCACTTTACATATTAAACAGGCCTTTTGAAGTGTATATTATGAAAGGAGCAACGAATTTACTTTTCAAAACCTCTAGAGGGAATGTTTTAACGGTGTTCAAATATGATATAATTATAACGTTGCCTAATGTGTCTGTCATATTTTCAAGGTAGTTTGTTATATTATTTTAGACGGGCATCGTCAGCTGTATGTATTGGCTCACAGCCGAAGTGAATAAAAAAACCGGCCAAGTGCGTGTCGGGCCACGCACAGTGTAGGGTTCCGTAGTTGCCCATCAAAATACTTATACGAACTAACGAAACTGATTCGCTGAATTTAATTTTAAAAAGAAGAATTTTCAAAATCGGTCCAGGAGTCTTTGAGAAATCGGGGAAAATACATAAGAAAAAAGATTACAACGAATTTAGAACCTCCTCCTTTTTTTGAATTTAGTTAAAAATTGTTGATCCCTAAAAACATACCTATTAAAGCTGTAAAAATAAAGTTGACAAACTTACATTGGCAGTTGTCTCCGATACATTTTGTTTAAGAAAACATGGATATAAGTACATTTTATAAGTTGGTCGACTATTACTCGTAAAGTTGTAAAGCCTACTTAGTCATGATAATTTTCTTTTAAACTTCGTTATATATACTACTGTTGTGAATTTTTTCACACCCCCAAACATAACCGTTTAGCTGGTAGAGGGGGGGACACTTGAATCGAGCAAAATTTAGCACTTTAAAGCTTAATATTTCACAAACGAATTTTTTTATCAAAAAATTGTCAATGAAAACTATCATTATTTTTTAAAGGCCTATTTAATGATACCCCACACTAAGGGGTACGCGAGAAAAAAAAAATCCTCACTTTACGTGTAAGTACTGGAGGTACCCTAAAAAAAATATTTTACGAGATTTTATTTTACCACTTTTTCGGCACAACAAATCCGTATATTTACACCAAATTACAGCTCTCTAGTACTGTGCGTCTCTGAGCTAAACTGCGGACAGACGGACGGACGGACGGACATGGCGAAACTATAAGGGTTCCTTGTTGACTACGGAACCCTAAAAAGAAGTAAAATTAAAAAAAAAAACTTTTTGAAACAAAAAAGAATCGCCCTTGAAACCAAACATACAACTAAGCTTTTTACTGATAATGTAGAATTTGTAAAATGAGGGTCGGTAGAGTAGAGCAGATTTAGAAGCTTGGCTCTACATGAGATCTGATATCTTTTTCACAGGACAAACCTTATATGGTCGTCTTGGCAACATTTTACATGAAATGTTTTTGGTGGGATAGCATTTGCACTGATGTAATGCTCGAATATAAATTGTTTCAATACAGGTGAATGCTCTCGGGAAAGCTTTTACGAAGCCTCACGGGTTAGGTACCTACGTCTAGATAAGTAGGTAGTAGTAAAATTTATTGCAGTTCTGACGTAAAGAGAAAATGTTCAGCCTACCTATTGAGTAGTCATAGAGTGCCAAATGTTCTAAAATTTCTCTTTAAAATCTAAAAAAAATATGTAGTTACTTGTATTGTATATTAAAACTTTTTCTGTCGAAAGGAAAATTCGACTCGGTGAGCATGATTTTAACCTGCGATCTTCCGGTACACTACACCAGACTTTTGTCATTCGAGCCATCGCAGTCTTTCTCATGGCTGCAACTTCGATATGTCTAGAAGCAGTAGCCAGTACCTATTTGTATTGCAAATATGCTTGTAAGCTTGTAAGAGCAATGGTGACCCCAACATATGAGTTTTAGGTCATGAGTTCAAAAACCAGGCGCATTACTTTGTGTAATTTATTTCATCACCACTGCTCTCAAAACGATGAAGAAAAACATCGTGAGAAAACCGGCATGTCTTAAAACCAAATATTTGAAGACACGTGTCATCCACCACCAACCTGCACTGTGAAAGCTTGCGTGGTGGATTATGACCCACTCCGTCTTACAGAATAGAGGTCTGTACCCCAGCTGTGGGAACGTTTGAAATCGATATAATTATTTAAAGAAGAAGCCGAATCAGGTCGGTCGATAACTTCTTTACAAATACAAATCGGTTAACTGAAAATAATCTTCCAAGAAAATCGCTTCATCAGCATAACAACCGAAGATACCGCAAAATTAATTCAACAAAAAAAAAAGAAAGAAAATTCTTTTCTTTTCGTTTCCAATCTCGAAACCCGTTAATAGCAATTGAGTTTAAGCGATTCTTAGAGTTCGTTACACTATTGATTTTGAGGATAAAGTTCGCAAACACTTTACAAAGAAGGTTATATTATAATTCTAATCTCTGTAAAGCGTGCTTCATAGTCAACCACATCATCGCTTACCGTCATTGAGATAGGGTCAAACGTGAGCCGTCGAGCTTGCCTAGAGTCGGACGGCAAGTCACCTATTACTCGCCGTCCGCATGCCTGCTAGCAGATGAGCCCTGGAGTGGAGACCGCATATCTCAGCTAGATGGACTAGCGACCTCAAGAAGATGGTTGGGAAAGACTGGATGCGGAATTCAGAAAAGAGAGAGTATGGAATTTCTTGCCCATTCTTCTCCATACAACCTACCTTAGCGAATGGGTGTAAAATCAATCCCAACCCTTCCTATTCCCTTTGAATTTAAAATCGACGTTCAAAAGTGCCTCATTGATGGCCTAATTGGAATAAATGATTTGACTTTGACTTTGAGAAAGCACGTTGATGGTGGTGACTAGTAGTCATCTGCATGTCTTGTTACAAGGCAACCGAATATTTTAAAACTTCTAACTTTAAATTACGCAACGTAATATTCGTCAAACGTGTCTTTAGTCTAAAATCTACGCAATCTTAGAAGCACACACCTCATTGGTTCAAATCCGACGTGATTTGAATAGCACAATAGACATTTTGAAAGGACGTGACTGTTATTTTAATAGTATTCCAATCTGGTTCTAGAGTAATCAGAATAGATGACGTAATGAAATTATATTTATGACATTCTTAGGTGCGGGTCACATAGAAAAGACGCGTAAGTCGAGGACGCGTCGCGTGCGGGTGAAAATGTATGAGTGTCGCGCCCGCGACACTCATACATTTGTATGAGTTGTGATACATTTTGTATGAAAGGGACACCGAAGAGACATGTGTCTTCACCCCGTTTGCGTCTTACGTCTTTTCTATGTATCCCACGCCGTGGGCAGAAGGCTCATATAGGGCGACTGGCAATTAGTGTACGATACTTAAACACGTGATTGTGCTCATGATACGAGTAACTACCTAATAACTTTTACGATGGTAACAAACCTGAACTCGCGAAAAAAAATGTAATATATAATAATTATAACCTGCATTAACACGTAGGATAGTTTTTAACCCGATTATGAGTTTTAGAAAAAGTTAACAGATTAAAAAAAGTAATTGTGAAAATTAAACAGACACTTGAGTAAAAAGAAATAATTAACCAAAAATTGTTCAAAGTCAAATCATTTATTCCAATTAGGCCATCAAAGAGGCACTCTTGAACGTCGATTATTAAATTTAAAGGAAATAGGAAGGCAAGGGATTGATTCTACACCCATTCGCAAAGGTATGTTTGTATGGAGAAGAATGGGCAAGAAACTCTATACTTACTCTTTTTCATGTTAAAATCATAAATAAGCCAGAGGTTCCTATTACAGATTTTCTGTATCTCTATGGACGCGAATTTACCCCTGTTTAAAGGAAAAACCCTGTGAAAAAGTTACCTGACTATTTGTTTCAGTTTTCTCATCGTTTCGAAAACAGTGGTAAAGAAATATTACAGACTAGCTGTTACAAGCGGCTTCACCCGCTAAAACTCGAAAATTTTCCTACGGGAACTTATAATAGGGATAAAAACTATCCTATGAGTTAATCCAGGTTATAAAATAGGTATCTGTGTACCAAATTTTAGCCAAATCCGTTCAGTGGTTGTTGCGTGAAAGAGTAACAAACATACCTACATACACATACACATACATCCTCACAAACTTTCGCATTTATAATATTAGTAGGATAGTAATGTGCCTGGCAAGGATCGGACCCACAACCTCGACTCGTCACCACTGAGCTCCACAAATGAAATTTATTACCAAAATCCGATATCCCTTTAAACCTACACAAAACACATACATACAAACACCACCCATTTACGATCCGATTCTTTTTTTACCTCCGTACCAAAATAAATATATAATGTATTCGACCAGCCGTGATCTGCGGAATCCGACAAGGGAAATGACGAATGGGTAGAGGAATCATACAATAAGGAAACGGCCCGAAATCCGGGATGGTTTTTAGGGTTCCGTAGCCAAATGGCAAAAAAGGGAGCCTTTAAACTTTTTTTAGACTGAGCGAATCGAATGCGATCCGAATCCTGTCATATAAAAAAGCGAAGGCGGTCTGATAGTCTATGTGACAGGCTTCAAACAATTTCAAACATTACAAACAATAACTGTCTGTCCGATGTCACAGCCACTTTTTTACGAAAGTATAAGAGGTATCCTGTTAAAACTTAATAAGTAGATGTATTATGTAAACCGCATTATGATTTTCACACAAAAATAAAACACATTTTGGTGGTTCCCCATAATAAGAATTATTGAAACTCAAAAATTTTTTTTTGACCAAATCCATACGCGTGACCTCATATCTATAGGATAGGTCTTTAAGAATGATATTTAGGTTACTAATATAACTTTTTTCTAAACAGATACGTTTGCGCGAGAGGCTTCTAAATTATGAGAAGAATAAAACTACTAAAGTGTATATTTATAATTACATTATCAAGCAAACTTCCAGCGAAAATTGGTTTAAACGAGATCAAGTAAGTTGTTTTTTTTTTAATACGTCATCAATCGGGAACCGCACTTTTACCTTTCAAAGTTGCAACCTACAAACATTTTTATGTTGTGTTACTTGCTGCTACGGAACACTTTATGGGCGAGTCCGACTCGCATTTGGCCGGTTTTTATCCCTATATCTCTTTGTAGAAAGCGGTCTGTATAAATTAATTTGGGTTTTTGTTCAGCATTTAGGTCCTGCTAATGGGATTTGGAATTTGGTGCTGATTTTCTGAATTGTATTGTGAAGGGATTAGAGATAAAGGTGGGTTTTGTGTGGAGGGTACTGATTTGTTTTTTTAGACAACTGAGTTGAAATAAGGTCGTTTTTTTACCGGAATACGGTGAAAAAATAAGGTTTTGTCTACTTCGTCTCGGTGGCTGAAAAGCCCAAAATTCCAACAAGTAAAAGTTGATCAAAGTAAAAAAAAAATCAATGAAGATTTATCATCAGGTTTAGGATGACACGGTTTGGTTCAATAGCTGAGCGATTGACCACTGCGCAATTGACATGTTGCGGTTTTCTTACCGCACGGAAAAAATATTTGTATGGTATACTACAAAGTGTAACGTTAATAGCGCAAAACCTCGCAAAAAAATGCTTTTTCATACAAAATGGGAAATTGATCGGACCCATCAGTATGAAAAATCATTTTTTTTTTGCGAATTTCCAAAATTCTTAAAACAAACATAGTTCAGTAACATGGGCTGAGTTACTTCACGAGAAGTTTTATTAACGTTACACGTTGTATATGGATCTCGGTATTTTTTATGTGAGTTCAAATGTTTGTAAATGTCCCGTTTAGTACAAGAAATTCCTGGAAGTAATAAAATATAGAAATGCTTGCTGAATCATAATGATAAGCCTCTTTAATTGCATGAAATTTAACTAAATTCTCGACGAATCTCATCCAGATGTTACAAACCAGTACCAGCCTGTGAAAAATTGAGTACAGATGAAACACTCGACATGATGCAACGTAGTCTGCTTAGCATAATACCAAATCGTAGCATAGGCACTTTTACGATATAGCGTAGCGTACGCTCCGTAGCAACTCAATTACACAGGCCCGTAGCACAATGTAACTTAAAAAATCGTAGCTGCGTAGTGCCACTACTACGATATAGCGTAGCGTACGCTCCGTAGCAACTCAATTACACAGGCACGTAGCACAATGTAACTTAAAAAATCGTAGCAGCGTAGCATCATAGGCAATGTAGCTTCAAAAGCGTAGCACACTACCATGCTACGAAAAGTAACGTAGCAAACATCATTCCTACCTTCATTAACGCACATACGGAATTTTTTTAATGTGCAGCAAAAAAGAGACAAAAAGCTCGACATACTTTACAGTAATCTTTAAAATCTCAGTTGGCATGCAAGAACGTACAGTCACAGCCATAATGCTTACCTGGGTTCTTCGCAAAAAATCCGCGTAATTTTTCCTCTGGGCCGTGTCAAAGGACAGTGCTCAATCACCTGCCGACTGCGGTTGGGCTAGGAAAACAGCGGGAGTGTGACCTTAATTTATGGAAAGACAGGCAAATTGCAGAGGTATACTATTGGCATGGTTTGATCAGGAAGCAGTGGTGACCCAGTATCGACCCCGAATTACGAGTTGTAGGTCTTGGGTCCGAACCCAGCTTGGCGCATTACGTTGTGTAATTTATTTCATCACCACCGCTCTCAAAATGATGAAGAAAAACATCGTGAGGAAACCGGCATGTACTAGAACCATCAAATTTCAGACAGTGTCATTTAACAAATAATCCGCACTAAGCCCGCGTGGTGGATTATGGCGCACCCTCTCTCACAGAGACGAGGCCTGTGTCCCAGCAGTGGGAAGTTATAGGCTGATGATGATAGTCTGATCTTAGACATTGTCACAGATTTTGTTTGTATTTTTGCAATATTGTAAGCGATCAATCTATTATGTCTTGTAATAGTTCAAGGGTTTACGTCTTGTCACGGGACAGCCTGAAATAATAATCGTGACCCTAAAATGCAAAAAGCAACTGACAGAAGAACAGGGGGAATTTTCAGTTAGTCCCTTTCCGCTTCACGAATGGTAAGTCAATTGGTTATTTTACAAACAAAACAAAGTTTGACCTCTTTTACTTTACAATATTTACAGCGTTTCTTGTATGGAAAAATGGATCAGCGCCTCTGGTGTGCGAAGCAGGAACTAAATTTTTCCTTAAAAATTGTCAATTTGAAATTGTCAAAGTTCCAGTTTACGTCTCAAATACTGAAAATTACGTCTTGTCACGGGACAGCCTGAAATAATAATCGTGACCCTAAAATGCAAAAAGCAACTGACAGAAGAACAGGGGGAATTTTCAGTTAGTCCCTTTCCGCTTCACGAATGGTAAGTCAATTGGTTATTTTACAAACAAAACAAAGTTTGACCTCTTTTACTTTACAATATTTACAGCGTTTCTTGTATGGAAAAATGGATCAGCGCCTCTGGTGTGCGAAGCAGGAACTAAATTTTTCCTTAAAAATTGTCAATTTGAAATTGTCAAAGTTCCAGTTTACGTCTCAAATACTGAAAATTCGTGCTAAGGGTACAGGGTAGGTTTTAGTCAGTACAAGTCTGTCAGTCCCTTTCACACACCCTAAATCGGGAGTAGTTGTTTATTCATGATTTCCCATCCCCCAAAAAAGCTTCCGCAGTTTCAATGGCCCCACAACTGATTCGACTGCATCTGCCGGTGACAAATGAACGCGGTTTTTTAAGCACGTTGAACATATCCGCATTTCGCAAATAGCATTACGTCGTAAACACCTTCGTACTCACAACATAAGGTCTGTTTTCGTCTGTGGAGTAACATTAGATATTTTTGCCCCGAAACGTGAGATAGAATGAGAGGGCATAATGTAGGGTGTTTAAGTTATGTAGCGCTAAGTAAAGGTCTTTTATTATATTTTTTTGGCGTTTACCGCGATTTCGTGCGGGAATTAAAAATCGTCCGAGAAAAAAGTTTCTTTGCTTTTGTTTTTTAAGGTAAAGTGAATTGTTAAAGCCTTTTGTGGGCCATAGTTTTTTTTCTGTGGCAAGAATTTTCGTGAGAAGAAAAAGTTTAATTTGGGAAATTGTCCGGATTATACCGTGGTTTGTTTTTATTTTGCAAACGTCTTGGGTTCGTGTTTCTAAGGTTGAATTTGGCGGCGGAAATTTTCAAAAATTACTTTGTAATCTTGTGCAGTACTAGAGCGTTTAAATGGTATATCGGGTTTTGGGAACAGAACTGCCAGAGTCAATTTCTTGAAAGTGGAAAAATCCACAGGCTCTTTTTATGTTATTGTAAAAAGGACTATAACAGTATTAAGTTAAAGTATGAAATTTAATTGAGGGTGAAGTTGACCCATACACAGCTTCCAGATATGAGTGAAAGAAGAAACGTTTGTTTAAACTCAATGCACTTAAATTGTAATTCAGTTTGTTTATTTTTAAGAGTATTTATTCAGGAGACGCGAGTTTGCATTCCTATCGCACCTGAATTACTTTTTTCTCAAAAATCTTCAATAATAATTTCGTCACAATAGTTTTCGATAAATGAATCTAATTAGATGGTTATAAATATGAGTAGAGTTGAGCAGTGATGGCGCAGTGGCCCGGACTTAAGAATTGTAGGTCATGAGTTCATACCTAGCCGGGCGCATTACTTTGTGTAATTTTCATCACCACTATTCTCAAAACGGTGAATAAAAAGATTAGGAGCAAATGGGTATGTCTTGGTCTATGCTAAGTTTGGTACTGACAGTGTTGCATCAAATCAGATACGGTATCAAGTGAGTACGTAGAGACGAGCCCGCTGCGAACTGCTTGCTGTAAGCTCAAACCATAGGCGGCTCGCAAAGTGCTCGGACGACCTGTATCTAGTACAGTATCTGATATGTTATATGCAACACTGCTGGGAAACCCGTGAGTACCCAGCTGAAAGCGCTTTATGTTTTTTCAGCAAAACATAATAAAAATAAACGATCACTAGGCAGAGCTTTACTCAGTAACTTCACACAAAAGGTGCGTAAAGTGTGTTTCTGATAAGCAAACTCAAACTATCAGTATCATTAGAGCCCGTTTACGACCTCATACAATGCGACTTACATGAAGATACAAGCGCGTGCTTTTAATGTGTTGTGGGCTCGTCATTTATGACGACGACTTGTTAGTCCTTTATTCAATACGACGTTTTGCACACAAATTCAATTCAAATCATTTATTCAAAGTAGGCCAGTTAGGGGCGAGACGGAGTGCGAAGCGGACAACACCTTCTGCGAAGCATTCATGCTTGCGAAGGATGAGGCGGGCCGCGTGAGGGAAAGGATACCGTCCTCCCTCCGCCCCAGCTGCAGTAGACGCCCACGGCGACACACGTCGCCAGACGATCTCCGGCCCGGAGGACGCTGTCTTCTCCATCACGCGGCGCGCCTCCTCCTTCGCGACTAAAGAGCCATAGCAAAAAGCACACGTCCCTTGTTTACTTATTATTATTACTTGTAGTACGTCCCAAACGTGTTTCATTTGTTTTTGTCCAAAGAAATATGTCGTTTAAGCGTGTAGGTCGTGGCCACAGCGTAGATACATTTTTTCTCAACCCTTCAAGGTTAAGTACATAAATATAACAATGCTGAAAACATGTTTCCCCATGTTTTTGCGGGAAAATGATCGTTGTACCGAATAAAAACGACATGAATCCGCCATTTGTTTTCTTGCAAGTACAGTCAGGATTGAAAAATATTGGATCAAAGGGACTCACGATGGCAAGATTTTTTTATCATCATTTCCCTAGTCTTTTCCCAACAGACATGGTTAATTAGTAATTAATTTATAAACCTATTTAGTCCGTAAATTAGAATAACTTTATTTCTTTAATCACTGAATATTAATTAAAGTAAAAGAGTCCAAAATCACATCCACACTACATCTTTTTAGAAACGGTTCCATTTTCCCAAGATTATTAAATATATATTTTTTATAATAATATAACTGTTTGTCGCGCAGTTTCAGATAGATTTTGCTTTATTTGTGACTGAAACAATGAAAAAAAAAACCCATGAAATGTCACTCATATATATTTTATTTTAAATGATTTTATTCACTCGAACATTTTATTTTAAAATAATTTTACATATTTCATGTTTTTAAACTGTACCCATAGTACAAATTTTCAGTATTTGAGACGTAAAGTAAACTGGAACTTTGACAATTTCAAATTTAAAATTTTTGAGGAAAAAATTAGTTCCTGCTTCGCACACCAGAGGCGCTGTTCCATTTTTCCATCCAAAAAACGCTGTAAATATTGTAAAGTAAAAGTGTGAAAATTCGTGCTATGGGTACTGATATATATCTATGCTGGTAACTGTACCATCCCGGAAATAACTATCGAATACTTTCTCACGTTTCTATTGTCGTATCATATTTATTGAATGACTATAAAAGTGAACGGCCTATGTTGCGGTCGAAATTGGAAAAGGGGTAGTTTGGGGAAACTTCTTGTTTTGTCACGTGATAGATGGATGAATCAGCTGTTCCTTACTAAAACGATCATTTATAGGAGCAAAAATGTACCTATGGGAAAGTCTAAAATCAAAAACCGTTTCGTAATTCAGGAGTGGCGGTTTGTGACGTCATAACGCCTGTAAAGTTATACGGAACGAGTGACGTTTTGTGATTTTTTGAAGCGTCGAGTCGTTTTTTTATTACAGATAGGTTCGCAGATTTTCTTTGGAAAGGAAAAATTCGATCCGCGGGCAGGATTCGAACCCACGACCTTCGGATTCAGTACATCCGACGCTCATTTCCAAAGAAAATCTTTGAAATTCGCTACGCATGCGTTAATGCGTTTAATATAAAAGATAGGTTCGCGTTTGACTACTATCTCGCCTGATGGTAAGCGAAGATGTGATCGATGGTGAAGCACGCTAGCCTAGAAGTAACCTTTTTCACTCACTCTTGACTTGAAGACCCCAAGGTTATAGCTGTAGGGAAATACAGATGGCGGCAGGGAATTCCACTCCTTACCTGTGCGTACAGTAAAGGTAATTGTCAAAACGCTTTGTACGCACCGGAGGGATGTCCACCATTATATCGATGGCGCATTGCCGTACGTCTTGTAGTCCGATGATGGAAAGGGCTAGGCGGAATGTCGTATCTTTTTCAATAATAAGGATTAGTTCCTCATTCGGATACTAGTTGTGCATTTATTCATCTTCCATACAATAAACATTCAGTAAATAATAAGCCAGAAATCTTGCGATAAGACCTTTGTAGACATTACCCAAAAATACTCCTTTTATCACTTCCCAAAACATCTTGTTCCACAAAATCTATAGATAAATGTCGCGAACAAGACTTGGAATTAATTTGCTGTATATAAAATGAGCCCGACTTCGCTACAGGGATCTAAATCAGACCGTGGTCGATCGGATTAACTGGTGAGTTACGGTAGTCGCCCGTCCGCAATGTATTTGACCCCATTTCCTAGATATTTTTTGGCAAAATTATACTTGGGAAGTGTATTTGAAGGTTGAGTATTATTTTTAACAGTGAAAGCGTGTAAGAAAGAGATTTTAAATGTTTACTGTTCGAAATTACTGAACTAATTCTAATTAAACTTCATACGAATAAGCAGGATATATAGGTCTAAAATAATCAAAGTTACAGTTACATTAGACCGATTTTTTTTTCATTCAATAATGTTCCTTGTAAATAATTGCATTATGTGTCTGAATTATTTAAATCGATCAATTTTTTTTTATTGAGAACGTCCTCCTAAAAATAATACAAAAAGGTTCTCTCCGGCGGGGAATCGAACCCCGGTCTCCCGCGTGACAGGCGGGGATACTTACCACTATACTACCGAAGACCTTGTGTTTCATTGCCAATTTTTCGTATCCAACATTGATAATGTATCCAAGAATGTAGAAGGTAGCACAATGTAATTTATTTTAGGGTGTAACATGTCAAATTGAGAAGTTTTTCAAAATACCAATAGAGTTCAGACCAATTAAATTCGTAAGTATAAATACTTTTAGGCGTACTATTAGGTTATACCTCTCTCTGCCTTAAAGCATGATTTTATGTGAGAGCAGTGGTGGCCCAGTGGTATCGGTCCGGACTTACGAGTTGTAGGTCGTGGGTTCGAACCCCGCCAGGCGCATTACTTTGTGTAATTTATTTCATCACCAGTACTCTCAAAACGGTAAAGGAAAACATCGTGAGGAAACCGGCATGTCCTAGAACCAAACATTCGAAGACATGCGACATCCACCAATCCGCACTGTTCCCGCGTGGTGGATTATGGCCCACTCCCTCTCACAGAGAGAAGTCCTGTGTCCCAGCAGTGGGAACATTATAGGCTGATGTGAGACAAAAAGTGAAACCTATACAAAAATAAATAAAGTATACGTACAACACAAATAGACTTTCCTACCACCTAAGCCCGTAGATTGAATTCATCGGAGGGCCATACATTGGTCTATGTTTTCGACACGACTGTCAGTATCGATTGTTCCGACAAATTGCACGTGTCATCCCATGCCAGTGGACATTCGCCTTAATAACTTTTGTCCGTATGCTTTATTTAGACGAACAGTTCTTTGTTTTCATTTTTGGTTTGAAATTTTTAGCTTTTAATGGGAATCTAGTACATGGAGGAGGGGAACGGGACTCTTAAATTACCTACTCTAGAATCCCATAGGTCCAGATGTATCAACGTAACGACGCTAGTCGCTGCATGTTGTAGCTTCAACTCACCTAATGTTGCTGGCCAACATGCATCTACACCGTAAAGTGTCGGAATGCGCCGCTCATCCGAAACACAAGTTTATTTCGAATGTTTTCCAATCCTTCCCACGTACTACAACAAAGAATAGGTACATTTTTTTTCACTTAGTCAGTCTAAACATACCGACAAATTAACTTGATTAATGGTATTTTGGACACTTACCTACTTATTATTTCCAAATTTTCAATGTTGCATACAAAATTGCTTTATGTATTATCAATATTCCTCATCAAAATTATTTATTTTATTCACTTATTTTAAATTATTAGAATACCCGCAGCTACAAGTATTTTTTAGTTTCTATTTTTAAATATAAGCACAGATATCAGTGACTCGTGCGTCACACCCGGCTGCGAGCGATGCAGTGTCAGTGTGATGCTACAGACTAACGATAGTGTTGTCTTCTTATCGGTGTTTTAAATACCTAGTTTTAATGGACCCTTCATGATTGCGGTGATAACACTATTTATTTTACATATTATTTTATTTTACATATACACACTGGATATAGTACATAATATTAATACATATTTATATATATATACATATTTTTTTTCTTTAACAGAGCTGATTTTCGTCCGTGCACTCACTACGTAGGCTCAGTTGAAAACCAGTGTCGGGCACTAGTTGTCCGACATTTGCTGAACTGGGTCTATTTGGCGCAGCCGTGAGTCACACAATAGTTTAGCGTTTTTACTTTGTCTTTTATATAATTTCTTTATGTTTATGTTGTGTGTACTTATGGCATGTGTCAATAAACGTTTTTTTCTTTCTTTCTTTAACGAACATCATCTGCCTGTCTTTTCCCAACTATGTAAAACGTCTGTCACTAAAGGTGTGCGTCCACAGTTCCGCATCGCACGTATCGGACGTATCGTACGTAACGGATTTTAGTTTGCCTTGTATAAAAACTCATACAACTGCGTCCACTGATCCACATCGTACGGACGGCTCATGGGCAATGCCTTAATGCGATGCGTACCGATGACGTCATACAGAATGCCGATCAGTAGAAGCGATGAAGGTGGCATCAGTAATCCGATTGCTGATACTCGCGTCGTCAATCCGATCGCTGCCGACACAGATATCCGTTTGATGTGATGTCCGATAACGTACGACGCGGACCTGTGGACGCTTACTATAAGGCCGAAAAAGCGGGCTTCGTGCTTAGAGATTACACCCCCAGAGCCTCTGTACTCCATCTTCGTGAACGGACGGATGCAGAGGCAACTCAAAGGTCTACCTGCCTTATAAAGAACCCAGAGCCAGCTACTCAAAACCTCGTAATAAAATCTCTAAGTTTATACAACATACAAACCACGGCATTCCACACAGCCACACTGAAGGCGGGAAGCTTAAGTTGTTCCTTGAGGCGTGTGTAAAGTCTAAGTCTTAACGCTTGACCACGACTTACACGATCTCGCGATATGTGTGTCTAGACGGGTATTTAGTAGTTTCGCAATAGGAGCGGTTCGGAACACAGTGCGAATCGTTCAAGTACTGAAATTTTAATGGCGGGACATTCATGGAATGGCTGCTGCAGAAAAAAGACATGAAAAGTATTGTTAAGATCATTCCATGAATCACTGCGACGCGATTCTTGAAGATCTGTTTAAGCTTGATATTCATCGGTTCATGAGTCAGGGGTTACTTTTTAAATTTCTTTTTATGTTCTGGAGTTAATCTAAAAAAAACCACTCGTTATGGCGCCAAGCAGTGGCTTGGTAGTTCTCGTCCTACACTATGTGGGAGTCGTTTTCATGGTTTTCGAGGATGCTAAAGCCGAAAGTGAAGTCAAAATTGAAATCTAAGATGGCGTTTGCAAGTTGACGTGGCAATAGGCAGGCCACATCGCTCGTAGAACTGACAACCGATGGGGAAGAAAAGTTCTCGAGTGGCGACCATGGACCGGAAAACGCAGCATAGGCAGGCCTCCCACTCTAGGTGGACCGACGACATCGTGAGGGTCGCGGGTAGCCGATGGATGCAAGTGGCGCATTGTCGTTCGGCGTGGCGGTCTAAGGGGGAGGGCTATGTTCAGCAGTGGATGTCCTTCGGTTGATGATGATGATGATGACTATGTAGTACTGATTATGATCTGGTGTTGCAATAATGGCCTAATGTTTCTTAAACAAGGTAATAGATGTCATCGCTCCATTCCTTGAACGAGAAGCTCGCATACGCCACACGTCTTACTGACGATGACGGTGTCACGTGACAGTGCGTGCACTTGCCTCTTAACGCCAGTCGCTTTGGTTGAGGACATGAACACGGCTTAAAAAGCAAACATCTAACGCGAACGAAAACCTCACAAAACTTTCAATTTACGACTAAGTTTGCCGTGTTAACTAATATTGTAGTTTCGGCTTTGTCTTTGTACGCATATGTAGCATGCATGGATTAATTTTCTTGTAAATAAGTCTAGATATTTGTGGTTTGGTAATAGCAAACATAATTTCAAATACTAGAATCTTACGATAATCATTTGATGATTCATAGTCATCATCTGGCTAGTTTTTCCCAACTATATTGGGGTCGGCTTCCAGTCGAACCAGATTCAGCTGAATATATGTAAGTATTTTAAATGGAGCGACTGCCTATCGTACCTCCACAACCCAGTAACTGGGAAATACGATATCCCATGGTAAGACTGGGTGATAATTCATAGATCAGCGCAAATTAAACTAGACCAAAGAGGTGGTTCTTTGGTCTTGTGGTCACAAACGTGATTACTGAGGGCATGCGGACGGCGAGTGATGGGTGACTCGCCGTCCGATCATGGACCATGCCCGGGTTGGCGGCGTGTCGTGATTCACGCGCACCTCAAAGAGCTGTCAGCAATATGGCAGGCTTTGGCTCTCGAGAGGGGAACACCCTTTAGAGGGTCAAAGCCTGCCGGGGTCGCAGACCTTTTTAATTAAATAATATTTAGTCTTGTTTTTCAAGGTACATTGGTACGTTATTACATTATTTATTTGAAATTGTGAGATAAAATTATTTTAAAAAGAGTAATTATGGAGTTTCTTGCACAATTTTCTTCTCCGTACAAACCTACCTTTGCGAATGGGTGTAGAATCAATCCCATCCCATTTCATTAAATTTTTACATTCGGCGTTTAAAAGTGCCTCTTTGTGGTAAGCGTCCACAAGTACGCATCGTACGTATCGGACGCATCGCAACAATCGGATTTCTATGTCGACACGATCGGATTGCCGACGCGAGTATCAGCAATCGGATTGCCGATGCCACCTTCATTGCTTCCACTGATCGGCATTCCGTATGGTATGACGTCATCGGTACGCATCGCATTAAGGCATTACCGATGAGCCGTCCGTACGATGCAGATCAGTGGACGCAGTTGTATGAGTTTTCATACAAGGCAAACTAAAATCCGTTACGTGCGATACGTCGGTTACCTGCGATTCCGACCTGTGGACGCACACCTTTGATGGATTTGACAAATGACTTGACTTTGTCTTGGATCGATGTGCGCTTGCCAGACCGTGATCTCCATTCGACAACCTTACCTTGTGTGTTCTACTGTGAGTTTATTATTACAACATTATATTAATACCATATCTTGTTTACATATTTACAAGATAAACTCTAAGCTCCCAAGTTATAGATTCAAGGAACGTACTACACGAAACTAATCTGGTATTTCTTGGAATCTTGTTACACTGAAGATTCGATTTGTTTGCTGTGTGTGAACCGATTTGCTTTGAATAATGTTATGTTATGAAACTGTTATATAATCCTACTACTATTATAAAGGCGAAAGTTTGTAAGTATGGATGTATGGATGTTTGTTACTCTTTCACGCAAAAACCACTGAACGGATTTGGCTAAAATTTGGTACAGATATAGTTTATAACCTGGATTAATACATAGGATAGTTTTCATCCCGTTTTTATGTTCCCGTGGGATTATTTTCGAATTGTAGCGGGTGAAGCCGCTGGCAACAGCTAGTTGTGTTATATAATACCGTGCGTGGGCTCGGAGTATTACTTACTAGCTTTTCCCCAAAGTTTAACCCACGCTACACGGCTCCTCTCTGTCATAATTATCGTGATGTTTTACAGCCTTCCTCGATAAATAGACTATCCAATACAAAAATTTATAAACGATTTTAATTAAAAACAATTTGAACCAGTACTTTGAACCAGTACAGAACTTCAGATTTGCGCGATCAACCAACAAACGTCTGTATTAAAAGAAAACAGACACAAAACATATAAAAACATTCTTAATTTATTAGATTAAAATTTTATTATTTTTAAATATTAAACGCATTCAGCTTGCGTAGCGAATTTCAATGATTTTCTTTCCTAAGAGAATCTTTAAGATTTTATTTGAATTACGCTTTCAACGCAGATGGATTTTGTGATTATTATAATTCTTTTGATTACTTTACTGTAATAGAATTGAAAAGTTAATAAATGCTTCAAATTAACAAAATATACGTAGTACTAACTGTAAAGTTAAAGTATAACCCGTATAACATTATAAACACCTTTTAACATTTATATCAAAACAAGAGGTTTTTTTTTTTATTTAATGCATTAAAAAGATAGATCATTGTATGTAAAATAAAAAGATGAGGGTAAACTCATCATTTAAATAACACGAAATTGATCGTTCTAAAATAAAACATCATTTTGTGGATGTGAAATAGGTAATGATGATTTTTTTGAGGAAAGAAAAATTAGATTGCAAGCGGGATTCGAACCCACGTCTTCTGGTTAGGTACTCCAGACGCCTTAACCAACTAGGCTATCGCAACCCACACCTGCAAGCTGAATTTCTCTATTCCTCGTTTTACGCTTTTCGGTAGCAAAAAAAATCATCTTTACGATGCGCGTCGCATGCGTTAATGCGTTTAAAAATAAATAATGTGTAATAGGTATTTTAAAAACTCATAAATGTTTTTACAACCAAAACTTAAAGTAACGAAATGGTTTTCTAAAAAGGTCTCACTCCGCCATTTTTCAGATAGATTTTCGAGATTAGTATAATTTGTAGCTCGACGTTGGCAACTAGCTAAACTTATTTACACTTTGAACAAAATATGGTCCGAGCCTTTCAAAGTTATCTGGCAGCGAAATAAATAAAAACAGACCAAAGGCTATCTCTTAGTACATTAGTCTTTGTCTCCAAATAAGAAATATAACGCTGCTATAAAAATTACTGGAACACTCTAAATTCTCTAGTAATTTTGCTTAGTATTATCGGTGGGGGTGCTAAGACAGGAAACCTTCACGTCAGTGGACTGTTGTTCCCTCTCGGATACGTCCGGGGGAAGACCAGTTTTTCGGGCCGGTGCACCCTGGGATGCGGGCAAAAACTCTTCCTTACGGGGACTTTTCGCCCGTATGCGAATAGCCTGTCGTGTGGACGCTCCAACGCGTGTCTCTCTGATCAGCAGAGGGCACAGCGGCGGAGCGGGCTTGCGGACGGTGAGTAATGTGTAGCTCGCCGTCCGACCAAGAACCAAGCCCGGGTCGATGGCGCGTCGTGATTCGCGCCAAAAGCCTGCTGAGTGCTGGGGTCACGGGTTTTTCTTAACTCAGGATACCGTCGCCCCGGAATGTAAAGAGCATCCGAAGGAACACGTATATTTTAGTCAGTAAGAGTCTGACAGTCCCCTCCGCCCCACTCAGGGCGGGAGGACTCATTTGATGTTTTTACCACTTTAAAAAAAAAAAGTTTTATCGGTGAATAAAAGAACGTTGAAATTCGAAACAGTTTTTTCAAGCTGTTACTTTTTCGGGCACGCCGTAATCGTGGCGGTAAGACCCACCCTCATTGAGGAGTGGCTGGATAGGCGTCACGGCGTCCTAACCTACCGCATGACGCAGGTCATCGCCGGACATGGAAGTTTTTGGAGGTTCCTATGTAAAGTTTTGCACTTACCTTGCAGTACCCTTAGCACAAATTTTCAGTATTTGAGACGTAAAGTAAACTGGAAATTTGTCAATTTTATGTTAACATTTTTCAAAAATTAGTTACGCTTCGCGCACCAGAGGCGCTGTTCCATTTTTTCATACAAGAAACGCTGTAAATACTGTAAAGTAAAAGAGTGAAAATTCGTGCTAAGGGTACTGTTTTCCTGTAAAATTTTGCAAACAGGAAAACCAAACATAAAATGATTTATTTTTTATTTTTTCATTTTTATCCAAACACAAACGCCATTTAAAATTCTCCTCTTGTACGTGAAACGGGCAATGGAAATGTTAATTTATAATGAGTCTCAAACGCACGATTACTGCGACTGTCACGTTTGTTAAACGAGCATCATGTTCTGAATGTGCTTTCATTGTTTAATATTCTATGATTGTTAATTTCTCTTGAGACGTATTAACTTCATGTCTCCTACTATTTAAGTAAGTTTACAAATCGTGGTCTTCTTTATGAAAAGTTTAGCATTGGTTGTGGTTTTATTACTGGTATATTGTCCCACGGAGACTTTATAATGGGATAAAAAATATCCTATTTATTAATCCTGGTTTTAAACTATCTGTGTACCAAATTACATCCAAATCCGTTCAACGGCTTTTGTGTGAAAGAGTAGGTAACAAACGTCCATCCATTAATCCATCTTTTTCATTTCTTCGTTTTATTATCGCTTCATTCATACTTTTTATTTATTCTATACTAGCTGTTGCAAGCGGTTTCACCCGCTACAACTCGAAAATTATCCCACGGGAACATAGAATCGGGATAAAAACTATCCTATGTGTTAATCCAGGTTATAAACTATCTGTGTACCAAATTTTAGCCAAATCCGTTCAGTGGTTTTTGCGTGAAAGAGTAACAAACATCCATACATCCATATTTACAAACTTTCGCCTTTATAAAGTAGTAGGATAAATATTTTTACAAAAAAAGAAAACAGAAATATTTAAAATACTTATTTAATTCGGGTCTCGAACTCAGGAAGCAGGCGCGCTTGCGACTACTAGACCAACGTGGCAGTTAAGGACTAAAAATATAAAAACACTATCAATATCAAAACACAAACCACAGCCTATTTAGTACTCTTTAAAATTCATACCCTTAAAAACAAAACATAAAAATAAAACTTGGTCCTAATCTTAATTTTCTTATTCAAAACCGACTTCAACAGCTGAAGTAGGGATAACTAATGTCCTACAAAAAGGGCCATAAAGGAACAAATTAATGGACCAAATGGCCAGACATTAAGTTCAGTTAACAGGATCTCCACAGTGTCACGGGTTCGAGTGTATTTGTTAAGGAATAAATTCTCTTAGCCAATGAGTTGGCTTGGGATCCTGAGTTACAGGCGGGACATTTTGTGGACGAATGTGATTAGGGGTTGTGTGTGAATTTATTGGAATTGTATTAGATTTTATTATGAGAGAAAAGACATTGACACCCCACCAGAGACCGTACTACGAGCTCTTAACGCGATCCAATTTAGGCTGTGGGAAAGAGACAGAGCTATACAATTCGTATAGCGCCATCTCTTTCCCACAGCCTAAACTGCATCAGGTTAACCAGTTATTGGGTTGCGCAGGTTAGGTAAACTACAAGCACATCCTACTTTCTACTACTATTTTAAACGTGAAAGTTTATATAGATGGATGTTTGGCACTCTTTCTCATGGTCTTTGACTGCTGGCCTTTTAGAGAGACTAAGAGTCACTCAACGAGCAATGGAAAGAGCTATGCTCGGAGTTTCTTTGCGGGATAAAATCCGGAACATGGATATTCGGCGAAGAACCAGAGTTACCACATACATAAAATTTGCAAGTTAAAGTGGCAATGGGCAGGCCACATCGCTCGTAGAACTGACAACCGATGGGGAAGAAAAGTTCTCGAGTGGCGACCACGGACCGGAAAACGCAGCGTAGGCAGGCCTCCCACTAAGTGGACCGGCGACATCGTGAGGGTCGCGGGCAGCCGATAGACGCAAGTGGCAAATTGTCGTTCGGCGTGGCAGTCTAAGGGGGAGGCCTATGTTCAGCAGTGGTCGTCTTCCGGCTGATGATGATGATGATGATTGTTATGCTCTTATTAATTCTCTTATGAGTCGTACATTATTGCGGGTAGTTTTATGCACAAAATTACCCGCTATCTAAAGGACCAAGCCCAAACATTGTGACTGCAAAATCTTCAAAACAAAATGTTAATTAAAAACGACGAGCTACCGAGAACTCATTTAGTATGCTTTGTGAATTTGCGGCAGCATCTTCATTTATTTATTTATTTATAAATATATACATTGTTTCTCTTTTTAATTCCTTTGTGTAGCTCTGTGATTATTTTCCGAAACGTGTTGCTGAAGTTTTCTGTTTGTTTCTTCTTTATGAGTAATTTCGTTTTTCATGTTTGTTTTTTTCATTATTGGGTAATTTATTTCCATTATGTATTGGATAAGTTTACTATTTAAGGTCTTTGTGTGATTTCATAAGTTTACTATCTCAATAGTTATATCTAAAGTCTGCTTAAAAATAAGAGAGTACTGATTGCGCTATTCTATAATTATTACTTCCCAGAATCTATCCTAATTAGCGACACAAGGTATCGATTGGTGACATAATACATGGTGTGATTTTTTTCCAAAATTAAAGAATTCGATTTATTGCCAGCAACATAAATATTTAAAAAATCCAATGATGCAGTTTTAGTTTTTGTCAAAGTCAGCCTCGAGACTTTTTTCAGTACTTATCGATATTCCTCATAGTTTTGGTTAAAGCCACGCGCAGTTGAAAAATTATCCCTGTATGTATATCTGTAGTTTAAAGTATGGTCGTGTTCAACCGTCTCAGAAATATTATTAAATAATGTACAATCGACAAAGTTGAATCATGACCCATTTTGACAAAAAATCGTTTGAATCCATCAAATTTAGAAAGATCAAAGTCGTTCCCATGGACATGTGGATATATATTTTACGCGAATGTGAACCTAATTGTATTTGAATGTCTGTAAGAAAATAAGCTTATGGGTGTCATGATTCAACTTTGTCGATTGTACCTCACACAGCTCAAGGGCATGATTTTTGTTTCGTTATTTTGAATCATTAATAGCTCCAATGAATATGAATTTACCATTACCTCTCATGTAGGCCTGACTAACAGTAACAGCCTTTAAATAGAACATGTCAGAATATGAGCTGGGTTTAGAACTTTCATACAATAGGTACGTAGAATATTTTAAAATGACCTACATATCAAAATCCGAAAACGCAAACTGTCTGGACAATTGTTTCGAATTTATTTATTTTCTAGATGTTGCCAGCGGTTTCACTCGCTACAACTCGAAAATCATCCCGTGGGAACATAAAATCGGGATAAAAACTATCCTATGTGTTAATCCAGGTTATAAACTATCTGTGTACCGAATTTCAACCAAATCCGTTCAGTAGTTTTTGCGTGAAAGAGGCTCAGACATCCATCCATCAAAACAAACATTCACATTTATAATAATAGCTGTTGACAGCGGGTTCACCCGCTACAACTCAAAAATTATCACACGGGAACATAAAATCGGGATAAAATCTAATCTAAACTAAACTATCCTATGTGTTAATCCAGGTTATAAACTATCTGTGAACCAAATTTTAGCCAAATCCGTTCAGTGGTTTATGCGTGAAAGAGTTACAAACATACACATACATACATCCTCACTAACTTTCGCATTTATAATATTAGTAGAACCTGATGTGGAACTCTAAGAGCCGCGGGCAGAAGCAAGTGAAAGATAACATTATAAATGCTATGAAAATGTTAATAGCTTTTATTGGTATCGTCGCAAAATAATTTTAAATTGAATTTCACCAATTTTCCATCACAATTACAATGTTGATTTATTTTGATTGTTTTCTCGTAGACGAAAATATAAAACTTTGTATAAAATTAATAAAAAGTTGCAATAATTACTTTAATGGTCTTTTTTGAACGTTTTTCATTAAAAATAATTGAAAAGAAAATTAAGATTCACGTTACCAACTTTCAATATTGGAAAAATGTTTGACATTTTGATTTTTTTTTTAATTAAAAAAGATGTTGATTCTTTTACGTATTTTGAAATGTTTCACTATCTTTAACTGTGAACATCAAAATGGAAAATTTAATCACGTTGAAAGTCTGTTTGCTTTTTAATAAATAAATAACTTTCTCATTGACTTTCAATCTTAGGTATGAGGAGAGAGGACATCCTCACGACCCGGCCGTCGACCAAAGGTCCTTAACTGGAAGTGATCACGGAGGCTCCCAGAATTGGTAGAAAAGGAATGGGTAGCGGTCGCCTCCTTCTGCGAAGCAGTCATGCTAGCGTAGAAAGAGGCGGGCGCCAGCAAGCTCTAGGACATGCCGGTTTCCTCACGATGTTTTCTTTGAGAGCAGTGGTGATGAAATAAATTACACACAAGTAATGCGCCTGGCGGGGTTCAAACCCACGACCTACAACTCGTAAGTCGGGACCGGTACCACTGGGCCACCACTGCTCTCAGGACAATAATACACTCCGTAAATCTCACAAGAAAAATGTTGTATAAAAAAAAAATTAACGAAAAACAAAAAACCCGACTGCTTTAAAAAAACTAAAAAGAAAGAAACAAGTCGAGTAGTTAAGAATTCACTCATTCACACTCACAGTCGGGGCCCGTTGGGAAGATTTGATTGGTATAATTTGAACGGGCCCCGACTGTGAGTGTGAATGAGTGAATTCTTAACTACTCGACTTGTTTCTTTCTTTTTAGTTTTTTTAAAGCAGTCGGTTTTTTTGTTTTTCGTTAAATATTTTTTTTATTTCATACTTTTTAGTTACTATTCATAGAATTATTGTTTTCCTAAACAACTTTAAATCGTTATATATCCTAAACTATTATTTAAAATGAAAAATGATAAAGGAAACCTAAAGATGATTTTAAAATACCTATTCAACGATACCCCACATGACATAGTTCATCGACATTTTTTTTTTTCATTTTGACAATATGGCGTCTGGTGGTCGCTGTGGTGAATTTTGATTACTGTCATGTCTTTAGTGACACTCGCAAGATTAAGACGAATCGATTGACGTAAAAATTATCAAAATCGGCCTACGCATTTGGCCTCTAGAACGCCACATAGAAACAAACATACATACATACATACATACATACTTACATACATACATACATACATAGACTGATAAACACATTACCCTCCTTTCCGTCGCGCAGTCGGGTAAAAAAGCTTATCGACTTTATCAAAGAAATGAATTGTATGAGCATAACTCATGTTGATCCAACTTGCTCTTTCAAACATGTTGACTTAAAATTCCAACTTTTGTGCCACTAATATTATAAAATGTTGGAAACAGATTTAGTTTCAATGCACGGCTTTGTATGTTTCCGTGTTCCAACTTCTATTGTTAGGTTGTACACTTCCGAGCATATGTGGGCATGTTTATTTTTTTACACAATGGTTTAACTCTTGTCATATAATGCCAGAAGCCCAGGAGTAAAGATGAGTTCTAAGATAGAGTGAGCTCGCTCCGAAGAAATTGAAAATCCTGTGTATTGACAGAAAATATTAAAATCTGTTTGACGCTGGACTCTGTCAGGATGGTGGTCGAAGGTGACCTTGGTGGGACCTATCACCGCCAGTACAACCATAGCTGTTCCCTGCAGTTTCAGCCTCTGGTCGGCTGTAGTTACATGTTTCCTAAATAAAAGGATCAAAATCAAATTCAAACCAGTTCGCGTTTAACGAAAGAAACTCTTCAGCTTTAAAATATGAAGTACAGGTTCTTCTTAAAATAAGTAATTTAAATTGGTGGTAATTTCAAAAACAAAGACGTGAAAGTTTTATAAAAATGTTGACGACGTACACGCTCGTAAAGCTTGATTTTTTCTATTGCGCTGATGTTCAATGCATACGTCTATCGCGCGTACCAATGTACATTGTATTCTATTTGATACCGTACTGAGACACTGACGCACTTCAGAGGCGCGTATTACGTCCCTTTTCCTCACTAAAACACGAGACCGCCGATCGTACGCAACCGACGTCGGCGAATTCAAGCCAAAGCGTGTACAATATTAGTGCTCGAAAGTGTACTGCATTGATATTTCAGCTGCTAAATAAGTAGTTCTGTGATTCAAACGGAGTTGTTTGGAGTAAATACAGAG
The DNA here is from genome assembly GCA_036375495.1 of Agrotis segetum. NCBI lineage: Eukaryota > Metazoa > Arthropoda > Insecta > Lepidoptera > Noctuidae > Agrotis > Agrotis segetum. The sequence continues at coordinate 772,404 of JAQSVV010000031.1, forward strand.
GCTAGCTGGTTTTCCAGTGTATTTTCCGTATCTAGGGGAATTACTCTTGTTTGGTAATGAATTGAATGTTTTAGTAGTAGTAGAGTTATATTTGTGAAGGGGATTGTCAGGGGACATACTAGTTAGGTTCCTTTAACGGGCTATTTTTTTACAGTTTGAAGTGATTGAAGTGCTTTTGGTCTGTTTTTGGCATCTCAGATACTTTTCAGTAAGAGAATGAAATTATTTTTGGACATTCCAAAAAGTGGGTTTTTAGATTTTTTGAAATCTATTATTTATTTTTATCTTTGTTCATCGGGTTTGAAGTTACCCTGAAAATTTCAGGCTGTCAGCTTATCGGGAAGAGCCTCGAAATTGAGTTGCAAAAATTCAACCGGAACGACAAACGAACAAACAAACAAGAAAAGTGAGTGTATAAAAATATGGGAAAATAAACCTTAAAATGTTATCTTAGTAGGTATAGTTTTGTTTAAACTTTCAGAGCAGATTTTGAAATACATTTTTTAAATATGAAAAACAGAGGTTCTCAATTTGACACGTATATAATTTTGCCATTAACTTGAATTGTCAGTAAGTTTATTTGAACTACGTATAATAATGATATTTTTCAAGAGTGTTTCAGTGTTAATATCTGCAGCTCAGCAATCAATTTCGTACAGCAAAATTGCTTATCAATAAAATTTATGGAACATTTTATCGCAGCAGAATTTTTCTTTCCTCAAAAATATCTTTTCTGAAGCTAATACTGTTTTGACCAGAACGAAAAAAGTAAGGATCCATTCTATTGCAATTGCAAGTCATTCGAAGGGTTAATACATTAGGGTACAATGTGGGACACAGAACACGTTGTTGTGGAAACAAAACAGTTCCCTCGACGGCGGCCATTTAATTTTATTTCGCCTAACTTTCGACGTAGTGATGTGCCTTGTTGCGGATGTTAAGTCTATCGTCTACTGAGCTTTCGTCCATACAAAAAGAGAAAACGTTTTCCTCCCCCTAAATGTTATCCTATCTCAATGATTTTTTACAATGCATCTGACACAGTAAAAAACTAGGTTTATAGATTTTCTTTTTTTCAAAATTTATAATAGTTTGAAAGTTACAGGCGCCTAAAAGTTACTATTTTTATGACAAAATTTTCATTGAAGTAAAGCCTTTGTATTTAAAAAACAAAGAAGTTTAAAAAAAAAAACAAAACCTACAAACCTAGAATATAATATGCTGAAACGATTGACACCAGAATCTAAGAGATTGGTCGTGATTTAGTATGTGAAAAACGTTTTCTCCCGAGAGACAAATACTTACATTCAGTCGCGAGTTGCAACGCTCTCTATCGCACGATCGGGGTTTTTTCAACGCGTGAGAGGGACAGTACGAGTTTTTCTAAATACCAATTTTTTGAAATGGCAGCAGCTATTCTATCCTCTTAATATCCGATTTGATCCGTTTTTACAGAATAAGAAACCGCATAAAGGCTTATCGTGCTAAAGAGTATCATGATTAATTTGGTGTTTAAAATCATCACGAAGTACTTAATGTGCTATGTGAGAAATGAAACGCAGTTACAAGTATTCTCTTTGGCAAATACACAACGTTTCTTACTTTAATTTTCTCGATCCAGCCGGAAGACATCCACTGCTGAACATCCCTTTCCATTATTTAACCAAATAAATGTTTTTTTCTTTCTATGACCCATAGGACCCGAGCAGCGGGCGAAACCGCTCGATACAGCTAGTTTCCCTAAATAGCCACAAAAGATAATGACGTTTAAATAATTCTTGCCAACATAACCGTGACTAAATAATCCGAGTTTGTAAGTAAGTAACATCACTAAAGCCAGCTAGTTTCGTGTCTAATCCCATGTGACAGTAAAGTTTGAATGTCTCCTTGCTGTAAATAATTTAGGAACCAATCCTTTCGTACGCTTGTGGAAAGCGTAATATTCTTCTATTTTTTATTATAGTGGTAAAATTAACAAATGAGCGGGCTCAGCCTAGGGCGCGGGGCGACAGAGACTGTCAGACTTTTACTGACAACGGTGAACCTTTAATAGCTCTTTACGTTCCAGGGTCACGAATACCTGATGTAACAGTCGAGAGTCTTTGGCCCTCTATGGGCGCCGTCAGTTTGACGTTTTTCGACCTGGGCATTTTCAATAATCGGGCGGCTAGTCACTTATAACTTTCTGTCGGCATGCTCGTTCGCTTGTTTGTTTGTATAGTTAGTTTTTTTTTTTTGTCAATATGTTTTGTGAATGAGGTGGTAAGATGACCTGATTGCATACCACGAGGGCTGGTTCGATGATGCACCAGCATAAGAGACCTAGTGGGCCAGCATTGGTTAATGGCATTATTTGGCCGAAAAAGGACAAAGAAAAGATCTCAAAAACTCCAGTAGTTCTTTGAACGACCTCTAAACTCACTGTACTTTAGTTTTGATCCTTGTTTCCATTGCACTAGCTTATTTATTCAAATGTCATTATGAGCTTACACCAGTGTTCTGATGAATATGAGTTCGTTACGTAACCTAGTCCACTGTCTCCCATTTCGGTCAGCGTAGGTTTAAATAATAATTCGTATTTTCATAATATTTTTTTCTCGTTTATTGCACTCTTAGCACTTATGCACACAATGTCACAATTTCGGTACAAACTTAAAGGGGAGGTAAAATGATTCAATGTGAGGGGGTCGAAACCCAACTCATACTGAATCTTAGGCAGCCTAATTTTGGTGGTGACAAAAAATAAACTTTTAGCAATTGAAAATAATAAACTATAAGTTAAATAATTCAAATAATAATTTATCAATAAATGCTGCAAGAAAAAGTTTAGTATATCACTAGCAACTCGTCCCTGCTTCACACGGGTACAATCTTTACTACATTATGCATGCTCTACACTTATAAACCTTCCTTGAAACACTCTTATATTAAAAACAATCGCATCAAAATCCGTTGCGTAGTTTTAAAGATCAAAACATACAAAAGGACAGATAGACAGCGGGAAGCGACTTTGTTTTATACTATAGTTGTAGTAATTTGTGACGGCGCGACTTTGTTTTATACTATGGTTATAGTAATTTGCCTTTTGTGACGGCCCCAACTTCCATACAACACATATCATACAAAATCGGGATCATGCGAACCAAAATAATCCTGGATTCGCCCTAAGCCAAAATAAATTACCACCACTACTACCCATAATAATGGTGGAAATACTTCCTCATCTCGATGTTATTGGAGAAAATTCTACGTACATTTTATCGAAGGAAACTCCACTGTATTTAATACTGGAAAAAGGATGCAAACATTGAGAGAAAAAGGAGTAAGTTTTTTTTTCTTTCTGGTCGGAAAAAAACTGAAAGAAAACTTTTGATTATCTGTGCTTCATAGAATCTTCGATTTTTGCATAGCTGTAGAAACGTTCGTATTTTTTTGCTGAAAAAATATTGAATTTTCTCACAAATATTTTTCCGTGACCAGAGGGCAGGTTTGGCCAAAGCTGCATTCCTATTCAAATTCATTTATTTCGTAAGCACATGGTACAATCGACAAAGTTGAATCATGACCCATATTGACAATAAATCGTTTGAATCCAATCAAATTGACAAAGATCAAAGTCGTTACCATGGTTATGTATGTTTACGCGAATGGGGACCTAATTAGTATTTGAAAGTCTGTGAGAAAATAGGCTTATGGTGGGTCATGATTCAACTTTCGATTGTACATATACATTAGACGTTTGATAAATATGCTACGTCATGAATCCGCCGCTACGTTATATACTGCCTTAAGATTTTTAAACTTTATCCCTTTTGACAGTAAAGCATAAATATTTATTTTTTCTCAAGTTTAATTATTGAGATTCAATGGCTTATTCGAATTTTATTATTAAACCATAAGGCGAGTTTTTTACCATAGTTATAAGGATGGAAAAGCATACCTACTGACATTTTTAAGACATCCGTTTCATTTGCCGTCCACACAATAGTGAACGTCGAGCGGTATCGTGTAAGAACCGCCTTAATAGCCATACAATTCTTGTAATAACTACACAAAAGTTAAAAAGATAAACTCGAAATTACTCGGAATAACTGCAAACTATTTCCGTATCCGTTTCACATATTCTGTGAAAACAAACAAACAAACATTAGTTTAATTGCGCTAGATAACGTTGTTCTACAAAACAATTAACACTCTAGCTACGTTTTCATTTGTTTCAACCCCCAGTTCTGTGTAGGGGTTGAAATTAAAAACGATAGTATAGGTAAGTATGTAATGGTACTGTATGAGTTCATTATCGTGCCTAGCGTGGTCCCAACTATATTGGGGTCGGCTTCCAGTCAAACCGGGTGCAGCTGATTATCAGTATTTTACATTTAGCGATTGCCTATCGGACCTCCACAACCCAGGAACTGGATTATTACGACACCCCATGGTAAGACTGGTTGTCAGACTTTACAGCTTCTTCTAACAGTAACGACTGTCAAAGATTTATAAGTGTCATGGTACTGTTAGAATTAAGAAGAGAAATTGTGGTTATTATTACCCAGTAGTGGGACAATATATGCTTTTTTAGAAATTATCAAACGTGCCTTTGCATTCTAGTGCCGCGTTAAACTCTTATGTCATTCCAGTGATGAGGCAGTATAAAAAAATGCATACGCTTCAGTTTATATACGTTTTGAGTTTTAGATATTTTAGCAAGAGCAGATGGTTTTTTTTCCTGGTGTAAAATCATCAAATGAGTCCTCCCACCCAGGGCAGAGCGGGAGGGACTGTCAGACTTGTTCTGACTATAATCCACGGGTCCTTCAATAACCCTTTACGTTCCGGGGTCACGGTAATTTGTGAGTCCCGCGACCCCGGCAGTCTTTGGCCCTTTAAAGGCCCCGTCATAATTCTGACACTCGAACACAACGCCGTCAACCCGGGTATGGTCCATAGTCGGAGAGCGAGACACCATGAGATCGTCTAGCGACATCCGTTGACGTGGGCGTCTACCACTTCAGCTGGCGTAAAGGGAGGACACTGTCCTCTCCCTCACGCGGCAGATATACCTACTCTTTGCATAACTTTACAGTCATTTAACGGTATTTGCTCCTCCATTTATGTCAAAACGTCGCATGAACTGCTGGGACAGCTACTTAAAAAGTTTGGTTTTGTTTCGCATCCGTAGTGGACGGGTGTTAGGCCGGCTTGTTTCTACTGCGGTAGTTTTTATTTGGGTCTGTTTATTTAAATGCTAGTACTGGTTTACTGGGGTGCTATGACAGGAAACCTTCACGTGCGCCCGTGGACTGGAGTTCCCTCTCGGATACGTCCGGGGGAAGACCAGTTTTTCGAGCCGGTGCTCCCTGGGATGCGGGCCAAAAACTCTTCCTTGGCCACCGTGTGCCTAAGGGGTCTCTTTGCCCGTATGCGAATAGCCTATCGTGTGGACGCTCCAACGCGTGTCCCTCTGATTAGCAGAAATTTCAGGTGAGCGGCGTGTCATAGACAAAACAGCTTTGTTTATGTTTTAAGACAGACTTGTCTATGTGAGACAAGACTGTCTTAAAACAGTTGTGACTCAAGTCTGCGCTCAGCCTTATTGCGAGAATTTCTTTCTTTTGTTTTAATTGTACCGAAGAGTTGGACAATGATTGGATTATGACAGGCTGGTTGCAAGTATTATAACACTATATTAAAACAATAAATAAACTACAAAGCTCAAACTACAAAAGAGCAAACATAAAATCATTAAATAAACATTAATTCGACCGGAAACTTAATTTGTTAATTAAAATTAATAATGCTGGTCCATGCTGTTATTAAATCCAATAATTATATGAATGAGTGAACAAAATAATTTATGTATAGTTTGGCGGCAGGAATAGTTTATCTGAGCGTAAAGAAAATAGATACCTACTAATAGAATATATTAATGTTAATGTTTATTACTTAATTTTATGCTAATGTAATCAATAAGTTTTGGTACGGGCGCAAAATGTTCCTTTCGCAAAATGTCCACAGGTAGCAAAATGTCCCTTTCGCAAAATTTACCTTTCGCAGAATGTCCTATTTCTCAAAATGTTCATTTTTCAAAATGTCCCTTTCGCAGAATGCACTTCAAAACTCAAATATTCATAGACTTTTTGCATCGGAGAAAAAACTGGTGAAGAGCTAGGAGGTGCAGAGCACAAAAACCGGTACTGTTGTGATGTTTAATTAGCAAAATGGTAATTGACTGTCTCAAATAAAAATATATTTTTTTATGTTCATACAAATTGTATGAAAAATAGTACTGCAGACTGTTTTTGGTTCTACGCACCTCCTGGCTCTTGACTAGTTTTTTTCACTGGTACAAAATGCCTATGAATGAATTTTTCGACTGTGACATACGGACGGACAGACAGACAGACAGACATGACGAATCTATAAGGGTTCCGTTTTCTGTCATTTGGCTACGGAACCCTAAAAACACATCTGAGTTGAATCCGTGTACATGAGTGCTGTGCTATGTTTATTATGATTGGTGGATATCAACTGCATCCGCAGCAACGTAGCATGGCGCATCTCTGTGGGAAAAAGCAGAGACTGCCACGCCGAATGACAATTCGCCACTTGCATCCATTGGTTGCCCGCGACTCTCACGATATCGTCGGTCCACCTAGTGAAGGGCCTGTCTACGCTGCGTTTTGCGATACGTGGACGACACTCGAGGTTTTTTCTTTCCCATCGGTTCAGACAAAATGTATTCGAGTTTTTAACATCATGTTTATTATCGTCCCAAATCAACTTTTCCCGAATTGGCACAGTACCAAGCAACAACGAAAGAAAAACTTTTGCTTGTGGACTCACACGGTTAAACTTGTACTGTACTTTATGCTACAAGTCTAATCCAAGTCCGCATATACTTTATACTTTGATTTCTTACTTTTAAGCGGCTGCATTATACACTGGTTTAAAGTTGCAAAGCGCTTTTTAAGCTGGAGAGAGATGTTCGCGGAAATGTTAGATGGTTTTTGTTGGGTGATTTTTATTTGACTTGTTGTTTGTTGCATGTGGAACTATTATAACGAAGTCTATGAGTATATGCATAATATGTGTATACGTGAGTCTTCATATATATTTCTTAACCAGTCATTTGATTGTAACGAACTTTGCTGGCCATACACTAGGAATTTCCAATTTTATCATGAGGGGTTTACTTATTCCACTTGTAGAACTGGAAACGTGAACTGTAATTTCTTCCACATGTAGACTATACAAATAAATTGTTGCGAACAGGTATCAAATCGTCAATTCGCAGCGCAACAGCCAATCGCTCATCCAATGCGGCAACCGCTCATGCTTTGCAAAACTGCGCGACGCGGCGCGACGTGAGCGTGGCGTGTCGTTGGCGTGCTTCATCATCATCAGCCTATAATATTCTCCCTGCTCGGACACAGTAGAGGGAGTGGGCCATAATCCACCAGACGGGTTGGCAGATGTCACATGCCATTTTCCTCATGATGTTTTCCTCCACCATTTTGAGAGCAGTGGTGATGAAATAAATTACACAAAGTAATGCGCCTGGTTTGAATCCACGACATACAACTCGTAAGTCGGGACCAAATGTGCTGGCGTGCTTACTTACTAAGAAAATAATTATTACATATGAGTCGACACACAAAACAAACCACGCTAGCGCTGACATTTAGCGAGATGCCGGCGCTATTTCACAAGTTTTTATTTAGTTTTATCTGTTCCGTGGGCTGTACTCAAATATTGAAAGTTTTGATCCACTTCCCGATTTCCGATTAAGCTGGTAAATGTAATGAAAACTGGATCGTGAATGTATCGCGTGACAATGCAATATTACGATGACATGGAGCGGTTAATGGAGCTGGAAGGTGGCTATAGGAACTCTATAAATGAAATGCCGCAAACCCATCGAGTTTTTTGATTTGTTTTTACTAGTACTTTGTCTATGTTATTTTTTTATAATGAAAGCTTGTTTTTTAAAAGAACATAGTTTTTAAATGAATATACTTGTTTATGTCTTCGTAGCTGGCCTTTTAGAGAGACTAAGAGTCACTCAAGTGGCGACCACGGACCGAAAAACGCAGCGTAGGCAGGCCTCCCACTAGGTGGACCGACGACATCGTGAGGGTCGAGGCAGCCGATGGATGTAAGTGGCGAATTGTCATTCGGCGTGGCCGTCTAAGGGGGTGACCTATGTTCAGCAGTGGACGTCTTCCGGCTGATGATGATGATGATGACTTGTTTATAGTTAGTAAGCTCATCACGCTAGCGTAGATTTCGCTCTGTCGACGCGTTTTCAGTCGTTCATTATAACCGTCACCAAAGAATCCAAGTTAACTCGAAGTAATGTCTATCATATTCATGAAAATTAAGAACATTAACCGAATTCGCATTAGTCGCGTCTTATTAACTGTAAAATATTGAACATCTCCCGAACTTCTCACAGTTTCTAACTCAAACTTTACTGTTTTACGCAGTACTTCATTTAAACGATTTTGTTTGAGTTTTGCTACTTAGATTCGGGTTGGTTTTTGGTCTTAATTTGAAAATTAGGTTCATAAAATATCTGAATAGGCCTATAGCGAAATAGTGTATAAGACGGGAACGTAGGGTATAATGGGATCACACACACTTAGACAAACTTAATACAACATTACAAGCGCCAAAAGGACGCCAGATGCAAGCGGCCATTAGCAATTGTCGTCATTTGTTCGAATTTTAAATTCTAGGACATGCGTCATTCTTATTGCTCATGCTGCATTCCTCCCGTTGTTTATCTTCACCATTTTGAGAGCAGTGGTGATAAAATAAATTACACAAATTAACGGGCCTGGTTAGGTTCGAATTCACGACCTACAACCTCGTAAGTCAGGGTCGATAACACTGGATCATCACTGCTCTCAAATACTGCCTACTACTATTGCTTTAAAAACTGAAGGGTGAAATGAGAAAGTGGATTAAGATTTATCCTTATGTACACCTGCAAACTAAGTTCATAGGACCGGAAATCGACAATCAATCGTGATTTACTCAGACCATAAAGTCCAAAGAAGCACGTTCAAACTACTATGGAGTGATGTATACCATGAATCCATCAGTCTAACGTCACAAAGGACCTCCGTAAACTACACATCAGCCTTCAATCAGGCTGCAAATATATTTTCTTAAGCACTGACCTTGTTCCGAACAGCCAATAAGATATTCCCTCTTCGGAGCAAAACGGATTACACCACAAATATCCATGTGTCACTGTGATTGTCGCATTCGTCTTTTTTACGATGTCCAATGACATTGGTATAGTCCTTTCGAACTTATTTTACTTTTTTGACATTTGAATCGCTGTCACTGAGATGTTTGTTGCTGAATAACGCCACACGTCAAGGTCAAAAAGCGATTGCCAAGGTCAGTCTGTAGATACAAAATATGTAGAGATTGCTCGGCCACTGAATGAGTCTGAGTGGTTGGTGTTGTTTGTCATTTCTAGATGTTTGACAGTCGTTACAGGTAGTCAGTTGCCCGTAGTTTGATAACCAGTCTTATCATAGTGGATTGTATACTTACAGCCTTAACTAGTTTAAATTAAATAGGCAGTTGCTCCATGTAAAATTTGAAAAACCCCCGACACAAAAACCAAGATTCCTTTAAAAAGTACTAAATAATAAAAAAAAAAACTCAATCTTAAAGTACCTAACTATGTATTAATAATTATTAAAAAAATACGTCACGTTGGGGGACCGGTCCAAATTATTTATTATCTACGTTTTTTTTGGTCCCCCAACGTGACGTATTTTTTTAATAATTATTAATACATAGTTAGGTACTTAAAGATTGAGTTTTTTTTATTATTTAGTACTTTTTAAAGGAATCTTGGTTTTTGTGTCGGGGGTTTTTTAAATTTTTAATTTAATTTTTATTTGAAACTTTTTATAGGTACACACTTAATTAAGTGATCAATATTCTCTTTCAGTTTGCTTTGATTTAAGACCCCACTCGAGCATATTTGCAAACCCTCGGCTACCCTTTCTCACTTTTACCCCCACAACTTTTAAACGGCTCAACCGATTTTCATCAAACATGCCTAAGAACATTCGCACGTAAATCACCTTTAATACAAAAAAAAAACTAAATTGAAATCGCTTCATCCGTTCGGGCTCTACGGTGCCACAGACAGACAGACAGACAGACACGTCAAACTTATAACACCCCTCTTTTTCCGTCGGGGGTTAAAAATAGACTGGAAGCCAAACCTTAAATAGTTGAACAAATATGCTAGGAAGAACATGATTGTAGATCATCATCTGTCAAATTACAATGATTTTTATAATCATCATAATAAGGATCCTATTGGATGGAACCAAACAAGTTCTAAAACAACACTAAGTGTAATCTTTGTTGCTTTTCGAATAAAGTTGCTTTTAAGTTGCAGCTGTCAGTAGCAACACAATTTTTGAAGGACTGTACATACAACGGAGGTGTCTTATAATGCCGTGACCTTTCAGAGGAAGGAAAAAAGTTAGATTGGCTTTGATCTTTTAAGATTTTTATTTCGTCTCTGATCTCGTTTCGGGGGTCTTCATAATTCAATTTTGGAATTTGGCCGTTGTTAAAGTAGTCAAGGAAACTGTATTAGGTGTCCGCTGAAAATTTAACCTTAGATTCGGATAAATGGATGTCGACATGGTTGGCCCATTGGCTGAGCGATTGTTCATCATCAGCCTATTAATGTTCCCACTGCTGGGACACAGGCCTCTTCTCTGTGAGAGGGAGTGGGCCATAATTCACCACGCGGGCCCAGTGCGGATTGGTGGATGTCACATGTCTTCAAATTTTTGGTTCTAGGACATGCCGGTTTCCTCACGATGTTTTCCTTCACCGTTTTGAGAGCAGTGGTGATGAAATAAATTACACAAAGTAATTCGAACACACGACCTACAACTCGTAAGTCGGGGCCGATACTACTGGGCCACCACTGCTCTCAATTTCGATTGTTACATCATACAAATTGATCTGTAAGTAGTAGTTCCGGGTCTGGATGTTTGTGTATGTGAGTTTTAATCGTTGTAAACGAACCTAATAATTACACAGGAGAAATTACTAGTGTGGGGAAACTTTGGTCCCGGCTGTCATTTGTAGATCTTTGTCAGTCGTTACTGTAAGTCAGAAGCTCTAAACTTTAACGCCCAGTCTTACCATGGGGTATTGTATTACCCAGTATGTGGGTTGTGGAGGTCCGATAGGCAGTCGCTCCATATAAAATACTGATATTCAGCTGCATCTGGTTCAACTGAAATTCGTCTACAATATAGTTGGGAAAAGGCTAGGCAGATGACGGCTGATGGTGGTTTCTAAATACTCTTAAATGCAACCATGAACATGTTTAACATTTTTTTTAGCGTGGTAAAATCATCAAATGAGTCCTCCCAACCCGAACAGGGCGGGACTTTCAGACGGACGGTGCCCTTCAATAGCCCTTTATGTTCCGGACTCTTTGAGTCGCGCGTGGAACACAACGCGCCGTTGACCCGTGCACGGTCCATGGTCGGACAGCGAGTTGCCCTTTACTCGCTGCCCGCATGCCCACCATGAACGTAACATCGATGACTGTGGAACCATTTTCATCCCACTGGTGGCCTAACTTTATGGAGAAATTCAGAATATACCCAAAAAGTTTACAATATATTAGAAAGTTAAATAAAGCGAGATTACATTAAAGCAGGACTTATCTTCTTGACAAAGATACTTGGTGCGTAACGTAGCGGCATTTGTTATACAATTTTGTAAGATTAGACTTTTGAAGGCGCTCCGAACTTGAGTGAGTCATGTTCGGGAGTTTAGGTTTATGAGGCTTTTTAAAAAGAATCTTTATTATGATTTGTTGAAGTCTAATTTTAGCTTGAAGCTGGTGTGTATTAAAAGAAGCCGAAGAATGTACCATGTCTTTTTATTTGGGTGGATTACAATCAAATAAGTATTTCCACTCTGGTTAAAGTGGAATTAAGACTGTCAGAGTTGTACTGATTAAAAATCACCCTGATCATTCAGTTGTCTTTTGAATTCCAGGACTTGATTCAGGAATAAATTATAGTTAAGTATTTTCTTCTGTTAGGATATAAATTAATTGAAACCGTAATAGATTAAAAAAGTGGACAGATACCACACAATACCAAAAGTGTAGACCTTAAGGTGCTCTCTCACCGCGAGCATTCGCGAGAGATTCACCTGTAATGTAACGTTACAGATTCAAACAGTTTCATCAGTGACGGGAGACAATCGAGCATCACGACTCAATTCAATATTATATCCTACTATTATTATAAATGCGAAAGCTTGTGAGGATGAATGTATCTGTATGTAGGTATGTTTGTTACTCTTTCACGCAAAAACCACTAAACGGATTTGGCTAAAATTTGGTATAAAGATGGTATATAACCTGGATTAACACATAGGATAGTTTGATCCCGATTTTATGTTCCCGTGGGATCATTTTCGAGTTGTAGCGGGTGAAGCCGCTGGCAACAGCTAGTCTATACTAAATGTACGCGAATGCTCGTCAGTCAGGGATGTAGTATTGTAATGTAATGCTCAAAGTCGAATCTATAATGTAACATTACACGCGAATGCTCCCGGTGAGGGAGCGCCTTTAGATTTGTACGCATTTGATGGCAAGTACCTTACAGCCCCCAAATACTTACTCCCTTCCGGCTTAAATATCTACTTATAGTAGAGACTTAAGCCGCAACTGATTAAAAATATCATTATTTTTTTTATTAATGTAAATTTTATTATATTTTGTTCCCACACATATTCTCCTTTTTGAAGTAAACAACCTTATTACCACAGTACGAAATAAACCGCACCACCCACATAACATTATACCAAGCCCATTAAAATTATAACTCAAATTAAGCCTTCGTGCTGAAGTAATAAAGTCATAATTATATTAATCGTACCCAACGAAGTTAACTCGAAAAAAATAGAATTTACAACAAGGGCCTAACCCAAGAATTATGTGAGAACATTATTACTTAAGACCTCTGTTCATTTGATAGCTGTGGTTCCTTTCAAAAACCAACCTTAACAATTTAGTCGAAGGTTGAAAGTCCAATGTGTTGTCATGGACCTCGAACGCAAGTAACATATTATAAGAGGTAATATGGCGCTATATTTATGATAGGGACCGTTGGGTTGGTCCCCGGTCTCATATTCAGTGGTTCAATGGGAAATTACGGATCTCACCTGCTTGTGTTGATTCTGGATGTCTACTCTCTTAGTCCGTCAACGAAAATACGGACCCGTACAAAATAACTGGAATCTTTTGAGTGAACTTTTTGGATCTTTTTTTTTCTATTGTGGTAAAATCACCAAGTGAGACCCACCCAGGGCAGGGTGGGAGGGACCGTCAGACTCGTACTGACTAAAATCCACGGTATCCTTCAATAGCCCTTTCGTTCCAGTGTCACGGTAATTCGGTTAACCCGCGACCCCGGCAGGCTTTGGCCCCCCGGAGGGGACCCAGTCATTATGCTGACACTCTTTGAGGCGCGGGTGGAATATAACGCGCCGTCGACCCAGGCATGGTCCATGGTTGGAAAGCGAGTCGCCCATTACTCGTCGCTCTCATGCTCAACTTTGTGCATCTTTATAAAAATATAATGTCTCGTAATTATTACTCTACTTCTAAAAATGACCTAAGTATTCAAATAAATTCGCAAAGCCCCTGCAATCTGCAACAATTTATCCTACAGTAGCGATCTTCGGCACGGCGAACTAAATCCTGAATACATAACGAATATACCAAGCCAGGACAGTAAGCCAGAGGTATCAAGCCAGTAACTGGCTCGAGTCGTGTAAACAACGTTTTCGATTTGAACTAGTAAATACTGAGCTTAGTCATCGTGTTGCTGGGCGGTGATAATCAAAGTAACTGTTTCTTTTTTTTTGTATATTTAGATCAACAATATAGTTCAGTAGAGTTTTATAGTGAAAACATTTAGGGAATTCTGTACCTAATGTCATAATCATTAGGTTCAAGATACATCTCAACTCAAGAGTGAATAGCTTCTAGGCAAGCCTGCTTCACCGTCGACTGCATCTTCTCTTACTATCTAGGTGAAATAGTGGTCAAACGAGAACCTATCAGTTACACTTAATTTTCAAAAAGTATGCGTGTTTATAAAAAAAAAATAGATACGTGTCATGTCGAATTGAGAACCACCTCCTTTTTTTCGTCGGTTTAAATTAAAAACGAATTTTCAATGTAAAATTCGTTTTAAAATCAAAATATTCGAGTTGCTATTGCCATACAAATTCAAGGAGAAATTAATTTTGACAGATCATCAATCGGTGTGTGGACTGTAACGATTTGCTAATTTGACTATCATCACCTAAGGTTTTAAAAACTTTGGTGGCCAGAATTTTCACGGGTAATTTTCAGACTTCCTTTTTATGCAAATGGTTAAAAGACCAACCACAAGACCAATTTATTAAGAAAACTTTTCAGGAAAAGGTTTACAGTTAACAGATCAGGGACCTACTTTCTAAGTCCAGTAACTAAAACATGGGTATCGATATAATGTAAATGTAAGTAACGTCAAAATCAAAGTCGACGGACTCCAGTTGTTACGGTACAACTGATTCCTTTTGACGCTGGTGTCTACATAGACACCAGCGTCAAAAGGAATCAGTTGTACCGTCAATACATCGTCATCGTCATTACATCAAATTGGATAAAAAAAAATGTAGTTCCACGAATTATCCGCAGGTCGGGCGGCAGACGAGAGGAGATGTGTTTGAATAACCAACCAGATGTCCACTGAAGCTAAGCGGTGAGGAGATGTGGTTAAAGGACACCTCGTAATCTGTGACCTTGGATTATAGACAGCACAAGTCTGTCTCGCTCTGCCCTGAGTGGGAGGACTCATTTGATTATTTTACCACGTAAAAAAAGAGACTCCTAGTTTAAAACCCATGCATGATTTTTTAACTCAAAAATTACGCAGGGACTTTATTGTTATTTTTTTATTATCTAACTTTTAATACTCGCAAAATAGTTAAGGATAAAAGGCTTAATTCAAATCCTAGATTTGTTGTAGTACAAAGTTTACATCAATTAGGATTAAAAAGGGATCACAGTTTAAATGTTTCTAGGTGTTTGTTCGACCAAAGTTTAGTTATTAAAGCGGATCAAAATAAAGTTAAAAGTAAGAAGTTAGAATTGGTATTGTTAAACTAGCTACTAAATAGATAAAACAATTTAAAAAAAAACAACGGAAAATCCATAAATAACGAGAATTTAATTTTTAAAATAATTTACATTCTGTTCGAGTGAGATAGCAATACAATTTAGGTCAATTTAATTGTTTATTTTTCAGCCTGTTTGAGTGAGATATTTATATAAAATATGTATTGCTATTACATCTATAATATAAAAATGGATCGCAAAATGTGTTGCTAACCTCATAACTCGAAAACGGCTGGACCGATTCGGGAACCTCTTTTTTTGTTGTGTTTGTAACCATCAGCGCCAGGTTTTAGAAGACGAAAATCATCATGTCCACCCGAGCGAAGCCGGGACGGACCGCAAGTATTTTATATATTTTGCAAATGATAAAAGGACTAAGCTCAGTAACCGATTGATTTCTTTTAAATAGACCATTCATTTAACAAATAACTGTTTAGTACGAAAGTTTTATTAAACCCTTTTATTTTTGGAACATGATTTGAATACTTCGATATTAAAATATAAAATAAAAATAGTGCAAAAATAATGAAACTTTACTCGAGACTCAACTATGACTGTTTCAACTGTAAATAATAATTCATCTTCATTATTTGCATTTTTAAAGTACACTGCAAAGCAGGTTTTGTAGTTAAAATAGAACCTTAAGCGCAAAATAATTCACAACAACTTTGAAAGCGGTCCCATACAAAAGCTCATATCTCTAAAATTTTCCTGATACTTACACCTGAGTTGCTCGAAATCGTTCATTCGTTCACTCACCTCTCCCGTTCACTGAACTGACGCTATCTGCGCTGTGTCGTCATGACCGAATGAACGAGAAAAGATTCAAAATACGCGAAGCATTTTTGCGAATTTAAAATTCCGATTTTCAAATTCTTTATTCGAATCTTGATATGAACGGATCATCTGTCTTATTTATTTGCATTTTTTCATTTTAAGTTTTTAAATTGTTATTCAAGAATGATTGAATTAATATTAAAGAGTTTTTTTTTTCAACTTTAAAGGTTAATTTAAAACAGTTTTATTTAAACACTAGCTGTTGCCAGCAGCTTCACCCGCTACAACTCGAAAATTATCCAACTGGAACATAAAATCGGAATAAAAACTATCCTATGTGTTAATCCAGGTTATAAACTATCTGTGTACCAAATTTTAGCCAAATCCGTTTAGTAGTTTTTGCGTGAAAGAGTAACAAACATACCTACATACACATACACATACGTACATCCTCACAAACTTTCGCATTTACGAGTATAATAGATGATTAAACGAACTTTGAAAGTGAAGTTCGATCACTATTATATGAGTCGCTTCATCCGAAGATATAAGTATACCAGGTAGTCCCTTTAACCTACAGGCAACATCGCACGTTCTTCAAAGAGTTACTAAATCGATGTTTAAATCGATTCCAAAAAAAAAAGTTTGACATTTCCGGTTATACCCTCTATACCGTGTCAGGTCCAACCTTGTCTCATTTTTTAGAGCTTAGACACAAAGCTTTCATACAGGGCGTATAATCACCGGTTAGGTACCACGTGATTAAGTTTAAAGGGTTGGGAGGGACCTTATATCTTCGGATGAAGCGACTCATATAATAGTGATCGAACTTCACTTTCAAAGTTCGTTTAATCATCTATTATATTTCGTCGCTTCATCCTTCAGATATAAGTATACCAGGTAGATATTTAGAGATAGAAACTTTGTGTCTTTGGTAAACATATAATTTTAGGATGGTTTCTTAAGGTGAAACACAAGTACATCTTAATATTATTTATTTTTAAACATAAAAAAAAAACATAATTAAGGTAAGAAACAAACCAATTTTACTTTACAAAATAATTAACCTTTTAAAGTAATGAATCAAGTAATTAATGGATCGATTAATTTCGAAAGGCAACCGCCCTAGCGAAACCACTTTCGTCAATAATAGGCCTGTTGTAAAAACGGGCAAAGGCTGTGGACGTGCTGGTCCAACCGGCTGTTTTCCTAATCGTATCCACACTTATCCCTGCTGCGTATGCAGCTGACGTAGCGGCATGTCGCGTACTATGCGCGCTATACGTACCTACGTCTACCCCGCTCTCTGACAGCACTTGCTTGAGCCAGCGACTGATGGTTTGTGCTGTAGCTGCCCTATGTGGAGGTTTATAGGTTAGCAGTAAACTTCCCGCATTCGTAGTTCTCATATTTTTTGTAACAAAAATATAATCCTTGAGGACTGAAGCAGGGCATATTTTCAAATTTTCATGAAAAAAGGGTAAGAATAGTGTTGGTTGGTCACGACCAGGGGCAGAGGTTTTTATTGCTTCCGTTATGGCTATCTTAACACCACTTTGAGTAATTGACACGTTTTCTAATTTTAATAATGATAGTGTTTGCACCCTATGTGCCGTACTGAGTGCCAATAGAATAACTAATTTTTTTGTTATTTTTTCCAAACTCAATTCCAAATTAGGATGCCAATTTGAAATGTAATTAAAAACTATTTGTGGATCCCAAGTGGATGCATATTTAGGTCGATTTGGCTTAAGTTTGTAAGCCCCTTTAAGCAATCGCCTTATATTCTCGTCCGAACCAATCTTGTCATTTAAAAACAAAGATAACGCTGAACGGTGAGTGTTAAGAGAGCTATACGAACATCCATTATTAAACTGCTCTGTCAAAAAAGATAATATAAAAGGTATGCAATCATTATGTATGCAAGAATTGTGAAGAGCACAATAGTCCCACCATAGTTTCAAAGTTACGCTATATTGCTTGATTGTGCTATCAGAGAGGGATGCCAACATTAGGTCGAGCGTCTCAACTGGTGTGCCGCGCCTCTTAAACGCCTCCCGCAAAGCCTGGCGGCACCCAGGGTAAGTTTGTTGTGTAGGGGATGATGATGTCTGAAATAGGATTGAAGTAAAAATTTATTAGGATTGAGATAAAGTATCTGCGAATCCAGTAAGGTTTGGAGAAGGGGGAACCATGGCTGAGAGGGCCAGTGAGGGAAAACTAAGACACCGGTGGCTTCATCGTCGATGATCTTTCGTAAACATTTGAGGACTAGAGAAAAAGGAGGAAACGCGTAAAAAAATTCCGTCTTCCAATTTATGGTAAAAGCATCAACGGTAAATGCGTCTGGCTCTGGTCTCCAAGAGACAAAAAGGTCGCATTTGGCATTGCTTCGAGAAGCGAATAGATCGATCTTGGGACAGCCGAAGTTTTGTTGAATAAGCCTAAAGGCTTTATTTGACAGCTCCCACTCTGTGTCTGGGTTTACTTTTCTAGACTCGGCGTCCGCACAGTTCTCTCTTGTATTAATGTATGATGCGAAAAGAGAGATGTCGCGCTTCTCGCACCATTGTCAAATAGATCTTGTAAGATCATTTAAATGGGGAAATTGTATTCCACCAAGACGATTAATATAGCATATTGCTGTGGTGTTATCTACGCGCAATAGTATTGAAGAATGTTCGTCATCCTCCGTGATGAAACTTTTTAGTCCTAGAAAGGCAGCAAGAAGTTCTAGATAATTAATGTGGTGTTCTGATTCCGTAGCCTTCCATCTTCCGTTTACTTTTTTACCATTACAGACAGCGCCCCACCCGGTTCTTGAAGCGTCTGTGAAGATTTCTTTACTGTAGCTTAAAACTCTCATTGAATTATTTATTGTTAATATATTACTGCGCCACCAAAGTAAATCTTGTAAAATAATGTTTGAAGGACTGATTTTCGCATCGTAATTATTGTTACATCTTTGTAATGCTAAAAATTTCTGACGTTCCAAAATTTTTGTGTATAAATATCCATATTTAACTGCCGGGCAAGCTGCGATCAGAACACCAATTAATTGAGAAAATTCTCTAATAGTGCACTTTGGAAGATGAGTGAACTTGTCAACCATCTGTGCAATATTATTACGTTTATCTGTCGGCAATGAAAGAGATAGTTCACCTGTGTTATACATGAAGCCTAAAAACTTGCATGATTGCGATGGAGTTAATGAGCTTTTTGGGTAATTAACTACAAAACCTAAACAACGTAACAACTTTAAAGTTTCGTATACATTGTTTACACACTCTTCATAATTATCCCCAATACATAATATGTCATCAAGGAAAATTACTGATTTATATCCCCGTTTTCGAAGATGAGTAATAACCTCCTTCATGATTTTGGTGAAAACCCTGGGTGCTACCGACAGGCCATAGGGCATCGCCGTGAATTCAAAGGTATTTATACTACCCGAATTAGGATCTTTATAAAAAAATCTCAAATATTTTCTATCCGAAACAGAAATAGGCACTAACAAATATGCTTCTGTTAGGTCAATGGTGGCTAGAAAACCGTCTCGAGGAATAAGTTTCGCGGCGGTTCTATAATCCTCCATTTTAAAATGTTCTTTCCTAATGAATTTATTTAATGGCTTTAAATTTAAAATAAACCTTTTGCCTCCATTAGCTTTTGGTGCTAAAAAGGTGTTTGAAATGAACTGATTATTTTCTGTTAGACACTGACATATAGCTCCTAATTCGAGTAATTTATGAATAGCTTTAGCCATTTCTTGGCTTTCAATTAAAGATAGGTTTGAGAGGGATGGTGCTCTGTGTTGAGTCACCTCCTTACAAAAAGGTATTGAGTAGCCATGTTCTATCCATGAAAGTACGACTTCGTTATTAGTGATATTTGACCAACAATTAAGATAGAATTTAATTCTGCCTGCGTGTACCTGTGCTACTGCGGAGGTGGAGCACGAGTCTTCGGCTGATTGTAGCTGGCACTCTTCACTGGTGTTGGAGCCGGAGGGTACGTTCGCCGCTGTGACGATGACGACGGTTTCCTCTGACCTCCTCGCCCCCCCCTGTTCGACGAGTAACGAGGAGGTCCTGACCAGTTTCCCGGCGGAGCAGGACGACTTGAGGACGGCTGTGAAGCGCTGGGCTTCTGACTCATTACCATCTTCCTTATCTGGGAGCCTTGCTTTTCAATGGCTTTACTAGCCTTGATTTTGTCATTCAGTGTCGTTCCAAATAACGTCTCATCACGTTCGGCATCTTGGATTACGTGTAGAAAATTTTTTTTCTAGACTTGGGGTAATTAATTTTATTCTGTCCTTTGACAGGGTAAAATGCAAATCCGACAAAATGCGACAACTATCGCTTAAATATTTCAAGGCTGATATTTTATCATCCGTCGTAAGCAATGTGTTCATTGCCTTATTGATTGCTGAAGTGCCCGTGCCCAGCTGCTGTTGAAAGTAATAAAGTTTCTTGTCTCGGCCTCTAACTAGCTCGGAGACGGCGGCGGATATTTCTGCATTGAGCTTAGGTGCTTGCAGTAATCTGCAATTGCCGGGCACAAGATAAGTTTTTAATATTTTATCTTTGTCATCTTTTGGTAATCCTTTCTTTAACAAAGGAGTCCATAGGTTGGCCAAGCTAGTGTGAATATTTTCACCAAATTCGGGGGTATCGGATGTAACTGCTCCCAAAGCGGACAAAAGCTCTGGATCCAGGCTTGCATCGGGTATAGCGTCCGACGTGGCGACAGGCACTGAGATGGCCGGGGTGTCGGACGACGAGGTGTCCGGTACATTTCCGTCTTGGACGTAAGCTGGCGGCGTTCCTTCAACAGTCGCTGTGGTCTCTTGTGGTGCAGGAAGCGTGAGATTCTCGCTCTGCGACTGGGATAGGTGACCACAAAAGGTTTCTGGTGGACCCGCATCATTTTCTAAAAATACGATAAGTATTTTAATTTTTTGCCACTGAGGGTAGACAAAAAAAAATTTTTGAAAAAAGTATATGGCCACTATTATCTCGCGGATAATATCTTGTACGTAACGTGTATCTATTAAGATTACACATTTTTGTACTAATTAGTCAATATTGACTCACAATCAACTCGCAGTTGATCATGTTATCGCAATTGCCTCGCAGGCAATCCCGATTTAATTTTGTATAAACGTGTAACGAGCACCAATTTTCACTTTTAGAAATAAAAAACACTATGTAGGTACTAACCTGCATTATTTTCGTCGTCTGATGAATCAATTATGAGACGTCTTATTCGACGTCGGGGTATTTCGGTATCTTTGCGCTGTTTATTTTCTTTTATTTTCTTAATCTTCTGTTCATAATGAACTAATAACTCTTCCGCACTGCGCTTCGGCATTTTACATGAACGCATGCGCACGTTGCCTCGCACGAAAAAGGAATGAGACAAGGTTGGACCTGACACGGTATAGAGGGTATAACCGGAAATGTCAAACTTTTTTTTTTGGAATCGATTTAAACATCGATTTAGTAACTCTTTGAAGAACGTGCGATGTTGCCTGTAGGTTAAAGGGACTACCTGGTATACTTATATCTGAAGGATGAAGCGACGAAATATAATATTAGTAGGATTGACCTTAGTTTAGCTGTAAATTCGGTTGATTTTGTATTTGCAGATTTTGGGTATTTTTTGAAAAAAAGACTGATAATTTAATCCAATATTTTACCAGATTGCCGAAAAAATATCTTAAATGTTATGACCACTAAGTTTGTAACTGCTTCAATTTATTTTAGAAGCTTAGAAGTTGGTCCCTTTGCGCCTGATAATAATTCTAAGTTATCTTTAATGTCTTTTATTACAGAAAATGTTAGTTTCTTATGTTGCAAAATTTTTGAGAAATTTTTTATCTAGCTTGTGAACTTTTGTAATTTTGTTTGCGTTGGGCAAAATATTCATACTCGTACATTTCTAGCTAGTAGCCAATCGTCTGAGTTTTAACTTTGGTCATTGAACCTGTAATATTATTGTAAACAGTTTTTGTTATGAGGTCAACTTTTTTTTTGTGAAAACTCTTTAAATGCGTTCTCCCGTCGTCCGCTCTGGGTGAAGAATAAGAGGTCTCTCTGAAAAAACACTACTGCTCTTTATTTTTTTTTTCTTTAACTTAGTATTATCTTGAAATGAGTCCTCCCAGGACGGAATGGGAGGGACTGTCAGACTTGTAATGACTATTCATGGTGATCCTTCAATAACCCTTTACGTTTCAGGTTCACGGTTACCTCGTGAGACAGCCCCGCGACCCCGGAAGCCTTGAGCTTTCCAAAGGCGGTCCATTTCAAAACTTTACTCAAAGCAACCTAAGCTTAAATAAAAACTAAAGAAGAAACTTTCCATACTTTCATTTTTCTCGGCAGAAGAGAAGCGTGTACATAAAAAAAAAAAAACATAAAAAAACCCGGCCGGGTACAGTAATATCGCTCAAAGTACGCGCTCCGTCACAACGCGTTGAATAATTCAACACACCAATAACTAGTTGGTTTAAAAGTAAAATTTTAAATTTACTCTCAAAGTGTGTTCGCGTCACATTTGCTTGGAGCAGACAGGTCCCCTCATGTGGCTGAGAGAGTATTTTTTTTGTGGTTCAAGTTAGGAGATACAGCGTTTGAAAATCAGGAAATTAATTTTTATCTTTTACTTTCCTTAATTAATATACTATCCGTTCCATTGGTAAGTCCAGAGATTTTGGTCAAACTGGAGCCTGTCGTTAAATAAAAAAAAACTTGAGAGGTGTCAAGGGACACCCGGACGCAACGAAGTTACTGTATACACTCAACAAAAATAATCAAAAAAACACACAAAAACAACAACGCGCGATAAGGAACTTCGTTCCAAAAAGTGTCGTGACAGCTATTCGTAAGAATTTTTTCCGTCTAGCCCCCTTTCACAACGCGCGATAAGGAACTTCGTTCCAAAAACACTCCAATTCATTCTCAACCTACCTCGATCTGTCACATTTCTTTAGTAGATTTTCAACCTTATCACAATCGTAGAAGGTTAGTATTTGATTAGTTTTTGACTGATTGGTGTAGGTTGACCTGCTGGCGTCTGTAAAAATAGTAAAAATCTAGTTTAAAAATTATCTAGGTTTTAATTTTTCCTTTCAATTGCCATATAAATATCTAAACTCGTTCGTGATTGTTGTGTGAAAGCTTAAAAATTAAAAATTGCAACTGGTCACTACTATTGCAGTTGTCAGTGTTGTTTGTTGTCCTATTTACCCGTGACCACAAAGTTGTAGCATCAGGAAATAAAGACCCCGGTAGAGAATAATTATCACTCATTAGCAGTGCGAACAACAAAACATCTGCAAAACGCTGAATCCGCTGTCCGCTTTAACTTGGATCATACGACAAATACGTCGTCGTGTTCTCGCGAGAACATCTTATTTAAGCGCAAGCGAGCGTGATGTCTCCAGGATTTTCCTGGAATTTTCCATTCAATAATAAAATTTAGATTTTGAAAGATCACCTATCGGTTACAACATACCCTGGTAAATTTGTCACCTCCATAAAATACATTTTGTAAAACTCCTTTATTTCATTTTTTTTAGACAATACGCTGCCCAACTGTAGGAATTTCTTTCGTCATGGGTGCGTTTACAAACATAGAAACTAACGTACACATACACCCAGACTCGGAACAACTACATGTAGAAAGTAGTTTGAGTAGTTTATTCCGCGTTCAACCCCCAATAATTTCTACCCTCTTCCGCTTTCAACCCCTAAACGATTCCACATTCAACCCCTGAGGGTTGAACGTGGAACTCAATACATTGGTAAGCTTTTCTTTGTCCAGATTCAACCCCTAGTTTTAATGTCAAGGTCAAAATAAAAGAAATTGTAAAAAAAGTTAAATTGTAAAAAAGCATCTTTCTAGTTCCACCATGAGATCAGCTCCATAATTTTGTTCATAATATTGCAATGTCACGAAATGTACATGTAGGTGTAAATTTTCAGCTGAATCGGAAACCGGGAATTGGATCTTTAAGGCCCTAAACATACGGTAAAACGCAACTGCAAGGAAACTGCAACTTCTATTTACTTTAGAATTTTATTTGAGTTTCTGCCATAGACTCCTATGAGTGAGCGCACATGACGGAAGCGTTTCAAACCGGTTTCATCGGTTGCAGTTGCGTTTCACCGTGTGTTTAGGGCCTAACTTCATATTAGTATTTTTTGTCATAATTATCACTAGATACTTTTCTTGATAATTGGATTTCGTGAAATCCCTGATTTCCTCATTTCACTGCGACATGCATAAACAAAACCTCGTCTTTTTTTTTGGAGTTTGACTCGTGCGTGACTAAAATGGTACTAGATTTTGTCCGCGCATTTTCTTTGAAAATATCAAAACAAAAAGCTAATCTATTTGAGTCAAGTTTTTTACTGAGATAGATTAGGTTTTGTTGAGAAATATGCACAAACAAAAGCTAATCGATTATAGTCTGACTCGGGACTGAAATAGTATAGGCTTTGGAAATAGGCCAACGGGACATTGTGAAAGTAAATAAAAAAGAGTCCTTTCGCCTTGTTTTCATCTTACTCTCATTTAGTTTAGTTAGAAAAATCTACAAAATGAAACGACCCTTGATTTAAAACTTTCAACCTTAAAAGCATAATTACGCGTACAATATAACACAGTAATTAATTATAACGCCACATAAAATGACTGCAGTCTCATTAGCATGTGAATTGAACTATAAATCACGTAATTAAGGCATATTATGACGTCATACTATCGATGTGTCATGTACTGGTCGGCTTATCTTGGTATTACTGGATAATAATTATGTTGTATCGCCAAATCCAATTTCAAACCAAACTACACTTGCGAGCAAGTTTGGAATCACTTACTTGGGAATTGATTCTGGATAGCTCCTTAAAAAATAGCGTGATTCGAATGAATTTGCTATCATTTAAAAGTTAACAGTTAACCCCCTTATAAAAACTTGTGTTGCTTAGCTATCGATTAAATATCACCTGTCCTTGTCATTTCTATTTAAATGAATAGAGATGGCAAGTGACTTAAGAGCTATTTAAGATAAGTAACGTCTTATCAATGTTTATAAGGGGTTAAACCTTTAAAATCGTGTAATTATTATTGCTCATAACTAGTAATTAAGTACCTACATACTCAAGATCGCGCGGAATTGAAGTAACTTTTGTGTTTTCCATACTTTTGCTAGCGAGTGACGTTTGTCGTATCTGGAGCAAGTTTTGAGCATTTTTTATTTTTTTTTTCAGCGACACACGTGAGCATGAAAGCGAATCAAATTTTTTGTATCACTTTTGTAAACTGGTACAATTTTTTTTTTTGGAATCTCTTATCATTATTTAGCTCGGTTGAAAATAAGCGTCGGATGTACTGAATCCAAAGGTTGCAGGTTCGAAACCTAATTTGTTTTTTCAAGGAAAATCTTTGTAAAAATAAATAGTTCTAGAACGACAACGTTCCAGAAGAAATAAATCCATTTTATCGGATTCCTTGAACAAATTGCTGACAGAAACTCTTCTAACAGTTGTATTATGTGCACTTCATAGACGGAGTACTTGTAATAACGTTGCCACATCGTAGTAATATTATTGCTGACTCAGATAATGTATAAAATAGTGGAGTGTTCATAAAATATTGGATAAGATTGATCTGCTGTTGGGGTCAGTGGTTTTGTAGGTACATTTTTTAAGTAGGTATATTAAGCTTTTTTGTACGGTGAATATTTCAGTTTTCAGTTATTTCTAGTTTAACTGAAAACGGTCGTTAATAAAGGAAAAAGTTAAGTAGAATCAGATAAACAGTCATACGAATAGTTGTATAAAATTATCAAAATTGGCGTCGTGTGACTCTGAAGTTTTCAACGGCTGTTGCAATAGCTCTGTATTTAATTTAATAAAATGGAAAAAAAATAAGTTTTTAAAATATAATGAAAAATCTAAATTGATGAAAACAAAAATCCTCAATGGTTAATTTTTGTTATCGAAAGAGCAAGCTTTTTGTCATCAAATTAATGAGTACAAAGCAAGACTTCTAGCTAGCAAGCTACTGTTTGATAAATTAATGTCTAGAAATGTCAATAAAGATTTACCTGATCTGGGAATAGAATCCAGGCTCTCATGCTCAGTATAATCGATTTTCACCACCAAACCAAATAACAACGCAAAATGTTAAATGAAAATTGTAACCAAACTCTGTAGAACCCAAAAAGCATTTCAATACAAAATAGTCACTCGACTTTGTTTGCTGAAGGTTACGATAATATTACTGTCATTAAGCTTTATGTCTTTGTTGACGGTGTTTTTCGGAAAATACCGGTTTTTTACGCACTTCCCTCCTCCTCTTAATGTTGTCTCGTTTGGCTTAGGAAGTAGGAGTGACTGGCTACCTCATGTTGTTGTGTTAATGTTTGTTTAAATATTTTGATGGCTCGTTTACTGTTGTTTTTGTGGGAAATTAATGATAAAGCTTTGTCGTAGTGTTTGATTCAGCTCAAAGTTCGATACTGATCCTTAAGTTCTAATAAAAAAATACATGAATGCACCCGATTTTGAGAGTTTTCTTGAGGAACCGATCCGGCAAATGTGGCTAATGATGTGGTGGGAGTTTCGAACAGATGAGAAAAATACTGACTCGGAGTCAATTGAGCATAAGATAAGTTTTTTAATATGAGGGTTACTGTCAATCCCATATTAGATGTTACTTGTTTTTTTTTTTTTTTTTTTAGCGTGGTAAAATCATCAAATGAGTCCTCCAACCCCGGGCAGGGCGGGAGGGACTGTCAGTCAGACTTCTACTGACTAAAATCCACGGTGTCCTTCATAGCCTGTTACGTTCCGGGGTTACGGTAAGGGAATAATCCCGCGACCCCGGCAGGCTTTGGCCCTCTGAGAGGGGGGCCCCGTCATTATGCTGACGCTCTTTGAGGCGCGCGTGGGACACAACGCGCCGTCGACCCGGGCATGGTCCTTGGTCGGGCAGCGAGTTGCCCTTTACTCGCTGCCCGCATGCCCGCGCCTACGGTGGCCGGAGATCATCTTGCGACGTCCGTCGCCGTGGGCGCCTACCACTGCGGCTGGGGCGGAGGGAGGACGCTGTCCTCTCTCGCTCGCGGCCTGCCTCCTCCTTTACGAGCATTACTGCCTCGCAGAAGGAGCTGACCGCTTCCCACTCCGTCTCGCCCCGCAGCATGGCCGCAACCAATGCCGGGCGCGAGAGGTCTCCGCCTATCGCAGCCGTGAGGACACGTCGGTGCTCCGCCCAAGCTGGGCAGTCTTGCACCGTATGCTCCACCGTGTCCTCCGGGAGATCTTCGCAGTGGTGACACCCAGGCGTCTCCTCCTTTCGCATCAGACACAGGTACCTCCCGAAACTTCCGTGTCCGGTGAGGACCTGCGTCAAGCGGTAGGTCAGGACGCCATGACTTCTCTCCAGCCACTCCTCAAAGAGGGGTCTTACCGCCGCAATTGCGGCGTGCCCGAGATGTTACTTGTTTTAAGATAAGATTTACTAGTTAACATTTTTGGTCAAATATCCTCAAATATGAGCCTTAAGGTACGGCTTTCCGAAGCATGCGCAAATCTCGAATTTAAGTTGACTTCATCCATCCACGAATAAACCTTGGCATGATTGCTTAACCTATATGGATGTTATTACTTAGACTCCAACTCCACTGTCTACCTGTCCATCTGTCACCACGCTGAATTTAATGAGCCGTGAAAGTTGAGACAGTTGTTTTTTTTTAATGATGTATTTCTGCCCTTTTTATGAAGTGCTCTTATAGAACAGATTTCTTTTTTTTGCCATATTTAATGATAATGGTACGGAACCCTTTGTGCGCGAGTTGCACTTGGCACGGCTTTTTATTTATCTACGAGCTCGATTCAATTACCTGGATTTTCAAAAAAGAAAAATGAAACAAAGGGGCTAGCCCACTGCATTCATCGTGATCATACCCCCACATACATTCATCACATATTTGCTCACGCATCTTTGTGTATACTCGTATTTACCCTCATTCTGATTAGACAAGGCAAACGTGGTCAACGTTTTCTTAAAGAATTTTCCCTAAACATTATGTGGATTTATTTTTCCTTCCCCTTTTGTTAAGGAAATGGACTCTACGTGTCTGACTGTGTATTGGAGTTAATCTGTATATTGCTGGGTGTAACAGATGGATATTTATGATTTTGCTTGTGTACAAGTAAAGGTTTTTTTTTCTACAGCTGTTGTTTGTGTTGTTTGCCTGCTTGAGGTAATGCTGGCCATTGATTTTTATTATGTTGTTGCTGCACACTGGTGTGTTTTTTGTCCTATATCATGGGTAGGTTATTTTTGTTTATCATGGTATAATCTTCAAATAAGTCGTCCCACCTTATGTGGGGCGGGAGGTACTGTCAGACTTGTAATCTGACTAAAATCCACGGTTACCCTTTAACGTTCCGGGGTCACGGTTATTTGATAAGATAGTCTCACGACCCCGTCATATAGCTGACAGCCCTTTTAAAATTATAATTCCTATATTTATTAGAATTTTATTTTAATGTTATAATCAATTCTTTTTTATTGTTAGTGATCTACGTATGATATAAGACATTAAAACAAACGTCCGTATCCAAAGCAAAAAACACAAATAAAGAGCAAATTCCTTAAAGCAAAAATGATTACAGCAAGCAAAAAGCTACCTCCGCACCTAAACCCTTCGTATAAATTACGTTGGCACATCCCCCTTGTGATATGCAAAAAACTATTTTATGTACTACAAAACCGTCTACTGGATGAATTTTCAAAGACTTCATACATCAGGTACACACACGCCGGCAGAGTAAGGTAATTGCCACTTTCAATGCAAAAACGACATCCCCACTTGAATTTTAAACACCCTAGCTAAGTGTGAACTAATGCCAATTTTTACGAGACAACCCTGCCTTGAATACTCGATAAGTTAGTGATGTAATGACGCGGACCGTTCAACCCCAGTCGATTTATTCGATACCGAATTATAATCGGATCGGTAATCGATACAGCTTAGTGAATCGGCTATTCAGGAAAGGTCACGCTGATCTGTTTTTCTTTCATCTTAAATGTACTGTGTATTTTTTTGAATATGATATCCGTGGAAACGGGTTTGTGAGTCCATTTTTTTTTGTTTTTTTTTTAATGTCCGCGTACATGGACTTCAATCAAACCGTTGCTGTCGGTGAATTTAAATAGGATTTTTGAATGTCAAAAACTGCAAACATGACGTTTGCTGATGTTATTTTTTATACACTACGTCGCTTTCGATTCAGTGTCCGGAAATATTAACTTCTTTTTTAATTATAGTTTTGGCCGACTCTAATTTTAATGTCAGCAAGCAGTAATTAACAAATGAATGAAAACATATCTATACACCTATCTATACATCTTCTTTTATACAGCTAAACATATAAATAAAATTGGAGTGTCTGTTTGTAATATTGAAATAACCGTTTTTACTACATGCATACGAATATGTATACGGTACATACACCAAAATAACATTTTTTACAATTTGTCTGTCGGTCTGTTTGTAATGGCTAATCTCTCAAATGGCTGAACTGATATCTGATATTGTACAATTTGTATTGATTGTCGTTCGTCGAAACCGACGAATTTTTACAGTGTCTACGAGTATCTATGTACAAGAAGTTCTTAGGTAGGAGTCTGTTGATGGAACGAACTTAAAATGAATTATCCTGGCCTGGCCTGTTGGTTCAGTGGTTAGTGACTCTGACTGCTATGCCGGAGGTCGTGGGTGCGATTCCCACCCAGGAAAAATGTTTGTGTGATGAGCATGATCATTTTTTCTGTGTCTGGGTGGAATTTATCTATAATATGTACGTGTTTAGAAATATATAAGTATGTTTATCAGTTGTCGAGTACCTATAACACAAGCTATGCTTAGCTTGGGACTAGATGGCGTTGTGTGATAGTTGCGGAATATTATTACTATTATCCTGTCGACGCTCTATCTACTCGTAATGATGAATTACTTATCGAAGCTAAATTCATAACATAATACAAATAGTTAAAAAACATCAACAAATTTCAATTTACACAAAAGATTATTCGAAACAAATCGATTAACGTTCTACTGACCCAATAAATCGATAATCGTTTTCTCATCCCTATAAAACGTCGAAAGAGTTTAAGTTTTTATAGCAGTTTACTTATTTCATTGCTAAGCACTCTAGAGTACGATTAATTCCCATGGGCATGTTTTTCAGCGGACCGATTAAGTGAATTCGCTTCAGCAGCTTTACTGTAAATAACACTTTTTATTACCTGACTTTTTCTTAATTAAATATTTTATTTATTTCTTTTTTTTCTCGGTTTTAGCTGTGGCCAGGAGTTTTACGACCGTGTGCATTAGGGTGCTTGTACACGGCGCAAGTAAAGATGCGGGTTACCCGCGGGGTGCTTGTACACGGCGCATGTAGCTTAAGCATGTTGATGCACTTGCGCAGGTTACATGCGCCGTGTACAAGCACCCTTATTGAGAGTAAACCCTATTATGTAGGAGTGCGACTATTTTATTTGGTGTGCTGTTAGGGAGATTTTGAAACGGTAGATATTTTTGGGTCGACGACAGCTGGTCGTGTTCCACGCGCTCCTCAAAGAGTTGTCAGTAATCAGACAACTCTTGAGTACCCCCTTAGAGGACCAAAGACTGCCGGGGTCGCGGGACTGTCTCATTAGGTAACCGTGACCCTAGAGCCCATAAAAAGCTATTAAAGGACACCTTGGATTTTAGTCAGTACAAGTCTGACAGTCTCTCTCGCCCCACCGTGGGTGGGAAGTCATTTGATGTCTTGACCACGTTAATAATTACGACATCACAAGTAAAAAAAAATGTTATAACTATATTTTTATAGTTTTTAACATCGTCATCAAAAGCCTATAAATGTTTTCACACGTTTCCTCTCTGCGAAACGGAGTTGGCCGTAATCCATCACACGGGCTCAGTCTGGTTTGGTAGATGTCAAATTTTTTCAAATTTTTGGTTCTAGGACATGCCGGTTTCCTCAAGACGTTTTCCTTCCCTTCAGACTTTCCTTTTGAGTGCAGTAGTGATGAAATAATTTAGAAAAAAATATGTGCCTGGCTGGGTTCAAACCGACGCGGACGACCTACAACTCGTAAGTCAGGGTAGATGCCACTGTGCCACCACTGCTCTGAACATTAAGTAAATATTATTACAATTTGAAATGAGTAGGTATTTTAAATTCCAAAATATTTCTATTACATTTTAATTGCACAAAGGTTATAATTTCAGACCTGACATGTTTTATAATGAAAGCGGTTCCTAAAACATGTTACGAGTACATGCATGGCTCTCATTGTGAACAACTTGCTTTTGCTTTAAATCTTTCTACATTTTGAAATTTTGAAAGCTTTATGAATAAATTAGTTAAAATTTCGAGGAAACTGAAAATAATTTGAATGGTAAACGCTTAGAAATCCGGGATATTTAAAATTTTGCAATTACCTGCAACGTTTTACAATAATGAAATGATAACAAATAATTTTTAAAAGAACCGTTTATGGCCCATGCCACATCAAAAAGTAGTTTTATTTCCCACCTGCCTTTTAAATATGAATAAAAAAAAACTATTGAAACAACGCATATAAATATGAAAATACGGCATTTAAAAATATGGGTGACAGATTTATAATTTAAACACTTCAACAACAACAGCCAAAATGATTTAATTTAAAATTACGATTGTTGCTTCCAATTATTTCTTGTGAAATCAATAAGAGTAATTACCTCATGCGTTCAGAATGCATACGAGTAGGTACAGTTATGAGCAGAAACAATTGTTATTGCACCAGAAAAAGTAAATAATGAAAATATTGGCGAATTAAAGGAAACAAAAAATCTTTTTAAATTAAAAATATTTTAAGCCTACTTTAGCATCGTAAAGTACGGAGGATGTGCCTAAGTGCGAGTAAATTTATTCACAATCGTTATTGCCGATTTTGCGTATTTTCTGTCATTAAAAAAATATGAAAAATGGTGAACGAAATAAAATCTCATAACGTACCTACATTATCACTGGAGAATAAATAAGAAAAAAATGTTTCCCTACACTAGGAATTTCTCCTGTGCCGTGTTTACAAACATAGAAACTCAAACACACAAACGCCCAGACCCGAAACAACTAATTGTAGATCATACAAATATTTGCACCGTACGGGAATCAAACCTGGGACACGCAACGCAGCAGTCCAATCGCCCAGCCACTACGCTAGCCGTGCCGTATAATTTGTCTGCAGATAGTAGTATGATGAGCATAATTATATTAAAATAAACAATTAGAAATTAATTTCAAACCAATGGAACTTGTTATTTTAAAAGAATAAATTCCTAAAAGAACGGTCCTAAAAATATTTCGTTCATACTACCATAGACAATTACAATTTAATGCAGTAAGTACAAGGAACATTCTTTAAAAGTCCACACGTAAACATGTTTGTGTTCGTGAGTGTACTAGCTAATTAGCATACTGTAATGGCCGCATGTGACCATATTGTTCGAGAAACAATTTGCCGAATTAAATTACGTTTAAAATTATTCTGATGCATTGACGGTATGCAGTTGTTGGGAAACAGCAATTTGTTTTGAACAACCGACCTGCACGCATAGTATGACTAATTCTTAAGGTAACAGACAAAATAACATAACATGGTATAAAACATTGCTGTATAACATGTTTCACATATTATTGATGTTAGACTCTATTAGGAAGTTAGTCTTTATAATTGGGAACATGTATTTTTCCTACTCCTCCACTATTCATTTCTGATAAATTTCGTTGCAGGGGCCAAGACAGATAAATTCATTCTCCGGGACACGTCGAGCTTCATTATCTCTGCGCTTTTCAGGTGGTTGCCACTGTTGATTCTGGCTTTCAGGAGTTGCAGTAGTTGGGAATAGTGTGGTGGGTTTGTCCCAATATAAGTCTGTACGCACCTTTACTCTATTCTATGAAGAATAGAAGAAAGTTAATTTATACAATTTGTCATTTTTAGGGTTCCGTAGTCAACAAGGAACCCTTATAGTTTCGCCATGTCCGTCCGTCCGTCCGTCCGTCTGTCCGCAGTTTAGCTCAGAGACGCACAGTACTAGAGAGCTGTAATTTGGTGTAAATATACGGATTTGTTGTGCCGAAAAAGTGGTAAAATAAAATCTCGTAAAATATTTTTTTTAGGGTACCTCCTGTACCTTACACGTAAAGTGAGGATTTTTTTTTCTCGCGTACCCCTTAGTGTGGGGTATCATTAAATAGGCCTTTAGAAAATAATGATAGTTTCCATTAACAGTTTTTTGATAAAAAAAATCGTTTGTGAAATATTAAGCTTTAAAGTGCTAAATTTTGCTCGATTCGTGTGTCCCCCCCCTCTACCAGCTAAATGGTTATGTTTGGGGGTGTGAAAAAATTCACAATAGTAGTATATATAACGAAGTTTAAAAGAAAATTATCATGACTAAGTAAGCTTTACAACTTTACGAGTAATAGTGGACCAACTTATAAAATGTACTTGGATAATATGTTTTCTTAAACAAAATGTATCGGAGACAACTGCAAATGTAAGTTTGTCAACTTTATTTTTACAGCTTTAATAGGTATGACGGTATGTTTTTTGGGGATAGGTAGGTTTTTATCGTCAACTATTTTTAACTAACTTCAAAAAAAAGGAGGTGGTTCTAAATTCGTCGTAATCTTTTTTCTTATGTATTTTCCCTGATTTCTCAAAGACTCCTGGACCGATTTTGATAATTCTTCTTTTTAAAATTAAATTCAGCAAATCAGTTTAGTTAGTTCGCATAAGTATTTTGATGGGCAACTACGGAACCCTACACTGTGCGTGGCCCGACACGCACTTGGCCGGTTTTTTTAGTTGCAAAATGCAGTAGCCAGTAACTGTCTCCGTGGCCCCCGTCAGTACCAAACAAAATTCATGAAAATTGAATAATGTAAGGAAGTTAGGCTTAAAACCGTTACAAATAAAACTTAGTTCACCATTTATTTCATTACACTACAACATTTAGGTAAAATACCAACCCGCATTAGGCCCGTATGGTGGATTACGGCCCACTTTCACTAAGCCTATGTCCCAGTAGTGGGAACAATAAAATTAAAGGCTGAAAATGATAGATAAAATACCATAAAAACAAAACAAAATCATACTTATTCAGTTTAAAACAACAAAAATATAAAAGGCCCACGCCGTGGTACACGCCATATACCAACAAAAGGCAAGTCATCTTATCGTGAGAGATAATAATTCACAATTCAAAAACACTTTTATTCATGAATAGAGGAAAGAATTTATCCGACCAGACGTCAGGAAAAGGCGACGCGTCGCGAGATGTGAGGCCTTGGACCGTTTTAACGATAAACTTGGAATTACAACGAGTTTCTTGGATTACGAAATACAGTATATGCGGCTTTTTGTGTTTTTGGAACGAAGTTCCTTATCGCGCGTTGTGAAAGGGGGCTAGACGGAAAAAAATCTTACGAAAAGTTGTCACGACACTTTTTGGAACGAAGTTCTTTATCGCGCGTTGCGAAAGGGTGCTAGAGCTCAAAGAGTGGAGTGGAGTGGAGCGGAGTGGAGCGGAGCGGAGTGGAGTGGAGCGGAGCTGAGCGGAGTGGAGCGGAGCGGAGTGGAGTGGAGTGGAGTCGCGACGATTATTTTTGTTGAGTGTAAACAGTAACTTCGTTCCACCCGGGTGTCCCTTGACACCTCTCAAGTTTTTTTTTTGTTTCACGTGGCTAAATTATAGTCGCACAGGCTGAACTTCCGGGTTAAGCCGCGTTTGCTGAGGTTGGTCTGTGGATGGTTGACCAGCTGACATAGCGAGTTTCCACCGTGTCTCGGAAAGCACGTCAAGCCGTTGGTCCCGGCTGTCATTTGTAGATCTTCGACAGTCGTTACTATTAGTCAGATGCTCATAAGTCTGACCACCAGTCTTGTCATGGGGTATCGTATTGCCCAGTTACTGGGTTATGGAGGTCCGATAGGAAGTCGCTCCACGTAAAATACTGATATTCAGCTGTGTACGACCCTAATAGAGTTGGGAAAAGGCTAGACAGATGATGATAATAGTTTGTTGCTCATTTCTAAATAATTCGAAATGAATTTCCTAATCCTTATAAAAGCGAAAATGTATGGTCCGTTTTTATATCAAAACTACTAATTTTTAGTTTATACTAAAGAAAATTAATTTGAGGTTCAATACTTGTTTAAAACTATGTAATTATGTATTGCATAGAGCAGAAGTAAACAAAACTACTGATAACTTCCGCTTTTTATTTGAAAGAAAACATTTTACCACACTAAAACAAGTAACATTATTCGACGCGTAGGCGTTTTGTGTGCATTAGCGGCGTAGCGGGCGCTACGATTGCTACGAATTGCTACGGCGTAGCCACCATTTCGTAGCACGACGTATTCAAATGCTGATTTTCTCACAGACTCTCTATCTTTCTCACTGAGAGTAGTTTCAAATCATAAACTAATGGGGTTTCGTAGAAAATTGGTTTTTCATTATAGATAATACTTAATCTTGTATTTTCAAATGGAGTTTTTTTTTTTGTTATAAATCATGAAATGTGTCCTCCCACCCAGGGCATGAAAGGAAAGGACTTTCAGACTTGTACTGACTAAAATCCATGGTATTCCTCAATAGCCCTTTACGTTCCAGGGCGACAGTTACAATATATAGTCCCGTGACCCCGCAAAGTAATAAGATATTCAAGTATTTTAAATTTTATTTTTGATCTTGAATTACACACTGCAAACTTCGTTAACTGATGCTGTCAGTTGTAAGATCATCAATATTGGACATGAAGTGCATCATAAATGGTAGTCTGAGCTAAAATTAGGTTTTGAGTCTATCTAGAGACCTATCCCTACCTCGCGTGGGTATTTCGCATTTTTTTCTACATTTATTTTGTACATGAAATATCCTTGCTCGGATATTTCTTAAATTACGATCACAAGAAGGTTTTCTTTACTTTAGAAGTCGGTTTCTTTTAGTTCCATTAATTACAATTACAAACTTTTAAATATAAAAGTGTGTTTGTTTGTTCCTTATGCTGTTACGTCCTACTGATCAGCTAATTTGATTAATTTTTGCAAAGGTATAGGTAAAAATACTTTTTTTAGCGTGGTAAAATCATCAAATTTGTCCTCCCACCCTGGTCAGGAAAGGAAGGGACTGTTAGACTTTACTGACCAAAATCCAAGGTGTCCTTCAACAGCCCTTTACACTCCAGGGTCACGGTAAGTTCCGCGACTACGGGATAGTTTTATGCCTCTCTATGGGAGAGGGGCATAAAACTAAAACCTTCTCCATCCTTCGCCACTAAAAAATCCAGTTTAATAATAAACATTAAAGAAAACTAGAAAAGAAAATTCGTACACACAAAACGGTTCCTTAATAAAAAATCTCTATCAATACAAAAAGGTATTTTATCTTCAATAGTGCTTAAAGAAGTCCTTTTTAAAAAGATTTAATGGGTCAATAAATTCATTGCGATACCGATCAGCTATAGGTAGTTCTCGGTATTCAAGCTAAGATCTACCGGGTTTCCGCTTAAGTGCTTCTAAAATATTTCTCTTAAACTATTTCTTTTGGGTGTAGTTAATTAGAAATAGTAGTAGAATGAAACACTGTGTTTCTTTTTCTCGCTTAAGCTTTTTGCATTCAGTGTGCGATCCGTTTTAGCGATCCGATCTCATCGCACGCGATCTCTGTAATTCTGGCGTCAAATCGCAGTGCGTTTTGCCTTTACAGAGATTTCATACGATCAGATCGAATCACGTTCAGCCTTTTCAGAGATCGCATGGCTTCAGATCGTATCGCCAGATCGGATCGCTGGAACGGATCGCACTGTATAGGCGTTTTAAATACGCAACCGATATCAACGTAACAGCTGAATTCAAACAATTTTTATGATCAATTTTAAATAATTGTGTTCAGTTGATATTATAGTGACCGACATGATTCCTAAAATCTTTGATAGTGTTTTAATTGTCACGTGATACATGGTGATTATAGTGACGAGACTAACGAGAGCAGAGGTGGCCCAGTGGTATTGGTCCCGACTTACGAGTTGTAGGTCGTGGGTTTGGACCCCGCCAGGCGCATTACTTTTTGTAATTAATTTCATCACCACTGCTCTCAAAACGGTGAAGAAAAGCATCGTGACGAAACCAGCATTTCCGACAACCAAAAATTCGAAGACATTGTGACATCTACCAATCCGCACTGGGCCCGCGTGGTACCGTGGATTATGGCCCACTCCCTCTCACATAGAGGAAGCCTGTGTCCCAGCAATGGAATTATTATAGGCTGATGATGATGACAAGGTGATGCAGGGTTTTTTTTTAGTCTCAGCGGGTAATTATTGACAGTTGAATGTTGTTTTATTATTGTTCTATTTTGTTTCTACGGAGAACTGTTTATTTTATTATTTCATCTAGATGTCATAAACGGATTCCAATGTAATTATTTTTATGGCAGCCGACATTCGGTGTAAATATCGGTACCGCTTACAAAACCAAACAAAAGCACAACAATCGCGTTGCACCGCATCACACCACGCTCGGTGAAAGGAGTTCCTAAGCCGGCTTTACAGCGCCAACATCTTGCAACATTACACCATAACACAATACACAGAAGGTCTAATTCAGGCGGGCATGGGGACGGTGAGTAATGGGTAACTTGTCGCCTGATCATGGACTATGCCCGGATCGACGGCGCGTCGTGTTCCACGCCCCCATACAGGGCCAAATAATTTGATGATTTTGCCACCGAAAAAGAAAGTGATTCATTTATATTATCATTTGCTAATACTTGTCACTCGTTGTGACAAGCCTTCTCTTTTGCTAGCATGACTGCTACGCAGAAGAAGGCGACAGCTTCCCTTTCAGTCTTGCCCAGTAGCATGACCTCGACCAATGCGGGGCGCGAGAGGTCTACGCTTGTCGTCGTCGTGAGGACACGGTGGTGCAGTCCTGCACCGTATGCTCCACCGTGTCCCCCGGGCGATTCTCGCAATGGTGACACCCAGGTGTTTCTTCCTTTTCCA
This sequence comes from Agrotis segetum, assembly GCA_036375495.1. Taxonomy (NCBI): domain Eukaryota; kingdom Metazoa; phylum Arthropoda; class Insecta; order Lepidoptera; family Noctuidae; genus Agrotis; species Agrotis segetum. Next base: position 810,588 of record JAQSVV010000031.1, read on the forward strand.
TACGACACAGGAACCTCCCGAAACATTCGTGCCCGGTGAGGACCTCGATCAAGCGGAAGGTGAGGACGCCGTGACACCTCTCCAGCCACTCCTCAAAGAGGGGTCTTACCACCGCGATTGCGGCGTTCCCGACTTTATGCCAGGCTTGAGTGCGCTTGCACGAGTGCAAGTTGCATGTAAAGTATAATCTACGTATGCTCGCGGCTTTGCTCATTGATGGGTGTTAACCTTCTGTATCTGTATACTTTGTGGTTGCAACAAGCCGCATGTGTGTTATGTGGCGACATGGCAGAGATTGAAACTACTTATAGCTACTTATACTATGAGTCTTTTCCTCAGCATTCAATATGTAAGTAAAAAAATCACATTCCTATACTCAATTGGTGTGTATTAGCTATTTAGTAAGAAAACGAGCGTGTTTTATCACTGGAGGCTTTTTAATTGTGGTTTAGTCGTCGCGTGGTGCAAACTTCTGCGTCAGGGCAACCGTCAGCATAGCACCAAGTGATATCTGATGTTCCACAATAACTTCCTTCGATCCCTATGGAGCATCGTACGAAATCTATACACATAATAAAATGGTGGGAAAGTCAAAACTGTACATTGATCTTAAAAAAATGGTAGGAAAGTCAAAATAGTACGTCGATAGCGAAAAATGAAATCACTCGCTGGTTTCAATCTCCTGCAGTGATGAATGGGCACTTTTTTTGACTTGTTTTGAACGGATTTTGTATAGTTGTCGAATAGAGAAACTACGAGCTACATAATAGCCTCTACGGTGACCGGGGTATATGATATCTATATCTGTCAGATAAATTGGCTACACGACAGAGATCTTTAATTCTTTATGCAGTGATATCACTCACCTCTCCGATTCAAATCCAGGGCAGGGTATTAAAGACATGAAAGATGTCAAGAGACCCCATCATCATCATCATCATCAGCCTATAATGTTCCCACTGCTAAGACATAGGCCTCCTCTCTGTGAGAGGGAGTGGGCCATAATCCACCACGCGGGCCCAGTGCGGATTGGTAGATGTCACATCTCTTCGAATTTTTGGTTCTAGGACATGCCGGTTTCCTCACGATGTTTTAATTCACCGTTTTGAGAGCAGTGGTGATGATATAATTTACACAAAGAAATGTGCCTGGCGGAATTCGTAAGTGGGGACCGATACCACTGGGCCACCACTGCTCAAAGAGACCCCACTCCCTCGAAAGAGGCAGTTACCATAATATGCGCAAATCCATCTTCTATACGAATGTTACTTGTAATTAGCTTACGCTGCAAAACAACTTAACCCATAGAATCCCAAACCTACATGTTGTCCTTTGCCCTCTTGTCGGACAAGAAAACAAATGGTACAACTGATCAAGGTACCAACAAAACCGTTTCCGCTTACGCAATCAGAATTGGAGGAAAAAATAAGTGACCCACTTCAGTTCCACTTCCTAATATATTCCGTCAATTGTGGGAGTTAAGTTGCTGGAATGGTCCTTGTAAGATTTGAGGGTCCTGGACCTTAAACATGTTTTATGCAAAAACATGTTTAAGGTCCAGCGAAACATGAGCGAAACATATTTAGGAGCGTTTAAAACATGGTATAATTAGTTATCAAAAAGATTTGGAAAAAAAAAAATCATACAATATGAGAAATTGATCGAGCCCATGAAATAGGTATCTGTTTTTTTTTTTCTAAAAGATTTTGATCAAACATTGTTCAGCAACATGGGCTGAATTACCCCACGAGAGGTTTTGCGCTATTAACGTTACACGTTGTATAAGGAAAATGTAAAACAATAAATCCATATCTTAATAAATCTATAGTCATTATATTTTCAGTTTTTAATAGAAAAAACTCGTGGCTCTTTAATTACAGCCACACCGGCTGATCTTCCGGATTAAGCGGCGCTTGCCGAGTTTGGTCTTTTGGTGGTGACCATCTGTCACAGCGAGTTTCCTCCGTGTCTCGGAAAGCTTTTAAAGCCGCTGGTCCAGGCTGTCATTTGTAGATCTTTTAAAGTCGTTAATCACAGTCAGAAGCTCGAAAGTCTGACAACTAGTCTTACCATAGGGTATCGTATTACCCAGTTACTGGGTTGTGGAGATCCTCTTATGCTTGCTTCACACGGTGCGTCGTATTGCTAACCCAAATTCACTAACAACAAAACGAAGTACAAAACGACGCAAATTCTCCAAACTCCAAGTAAAACAAATTGGTGCTCAAACACAGAATCGTTGAATAATTCCAGTTCCGAATTTCTCAAAAATAAAATTTCCTACAATGTAACCTGTCGCTTCCAGTGTTACCTTAAACTGTTGAAGGGTTAAAACGGTCGAGAGTTGGTTAAGACAGGTGAAATAGTGCGAAAAATTGCCCAGCGGTCAACCCGCACCGTTTTCTCTTTTCGCAGCGGCAGGGTTGGATTCACATCAAGCTTATATTGAGCTAATCAGGTTTGTGATGTAAGGGTTAGGGGACAAATAGTTGGACAGTAGATGTTTAAGTTGTTGGATAATATTGAGGAGAAATGGAGAGGTATAGCAACAGAAACAAGAAAGAAAATAAGTTTATTTGGCAAGCCTTAAGCACACAATTAGGCCCTAAACAGACGGTGAAACGCAACTGCAACGAAACTGCAACTTCTAGTTACTTTAGAGTTTCGTTTGAGTTTCTGCCATAGACTCTTATGAGTGAGCGCACATGACGCAATCGTTTCAAACCGGTTTCATCGGTTGCGTCATGTGCGCTCACTCATAAGAGTCTATGGCGGAAACTCAAATGAAACTAGAAGTTGCAGTTTCGTTGCAGTTGCGTTTCACCGTGTGTTTAGGGTCTTACAGTTAAAATTACTAGAATACACTGAATGTCGCACACGGTACCTCGTGTGCCTGACGGCTGTGCAAAATAGGCTCAATTCAGCATAAAGCCAGCAACATTTTTTAGGGCACCACGCACCACGCTTTATCACATGAACCGTGAAAAGCTGGGTACTTACTTAGCAGTGTTACAATCGTATCAGATACTGTATCAAGTGAGTACGTAGGAAAGAGCCCGCTATGCGAACCGCTCGCTGTAAGCTCGCAGTGACCCGTCGAGTAGCGGTATCATTGAGAACACAAAGGCGGCTCGCAGTGTGCTCGGACGAGCCGTACCCACTTTCAGATTGATAATATATTTGATACGTTACATGCAACACTGCTAAGTGAGTACGCAGCCCTTTAACAAGAAAAAAAAACAGTATAATATTTACTGAGGCTCCCATACTATAAACGTAATTGTTTGGGCAAGACCGTCTCGCAATTGGGCAGTTTCATTTCATTGTTCGTCATAAAAACCATTGTCTGCTTCTGTTACAGACAATTTTCAGAATTTTGAACTATCTCAAAAACAAGGTATAAAAGTAAAATTAATCTTGAAGTGAAAATACACACAAAAATTTCAACTTTTACTTTGAAAGCAACTTCAGGGAAAATACTTTTTCCATAGAAACACTCCCTTTTCAAACAAAATGTAGGGAGCAGATGTTTTTTCCAATACAGTGACCCCAGTTTGAACTTTCAGTAAAAAGTATAGTGTATTAGTTCGAGTGGCGAACGACCAAACATTGCAAGCATTTTGTATGGCCGATTTCTTTCACGTCTCTTAAGTTTTTTTTTTTACGTGGTAAAATCATCAAAACACTCAAAAAAATCATCAAAGCACTAGGTGGACCGACGACATCGTGAGAGTCGCGGACGACCGATGGATGCAAGTGACGAATTGTCGTTCGGCGTGGCGGTCTAAGGGGAGGCCTTTGTACAGCAGTGGACGTCTTCCAGCCGATGATGATGATGATGATGAAAATCATAAAAAGACCACCGGCAGAGCAGGAGAAACTGCCAGATCTGTACTGAATAAAATCCATGATAACCTTCAATAGCCCTTTACGTTCTGGGGCCACAGTTACTCGTTAATCCCGCGACCTCGGCAGGTTTTGGCCCTATCGTTGTGCTGACAGATCTTTGAGGCCCACGTCGGACGCGACGCGCCGTCGATAACGTCACATAAGTGGAGTAGAGAAATAACCGTAATGCCTTTAATCAGCTGGTTTACTAACGCACTACTTTACTTTATTATTTACCCTTTCTCATTTGTTTTTCTTGTCCTCCAAGGGATTTTGTTTCCAAGGATTTTAATGCCTTTTTGGTCTAGTGGTGTTAAGTGCAAATCAAATCAAAAGAATTTATTTCAAGTAGTTACAGGCACTTTTGAATTGTCACAGACATAGAAAATTTATAATGTATACTACTAAGTTATGGTGCTACAGTCCCAGTCATAAGACATAAAAACTGTGAAAGTACCGAAGATGCATTCCAAGAAGTAGACCTCTATGGAGAAGAACGGACAAGAAACTCTATGGACACTCTTTTTACTTTCTGCGACTGTTGAGCAAATGGTTCAGCTTTCGATTACCATTGATTTGTTTCAAACTTTACTGACATATTGAGAATTGTTTGACAAATTCTTTAAGACACAAGCGAAGTTTTGGGCACAAAGTAGTACTAAATAAACAAAACTTTCTCCAATATTCATAGTTGGCCAATAAATCTACTTAACTCAAACAAATATCGAAGATGTGTGTGAACCACAAGGGTACAATCATTAATTTGCTCAAGTATTTTAGATTGTCAAACCACGAGGATCAAGCCACAGGCAGTCAATATATCTAAAGGTCCACGTAACATACCAATGTGTGCGGTGTTGTTCAGTTCTTAGAGCTTCGTTTTGAGGGGATTGACCGGACGACCTGCACCGTGTGTTATATAACACGAACCATTTGGAGCAACTTTTGATACCCTCCTAACTCAAAAACTGTTTCATCTAAATTAAAAAAAAAAATGTAAAGGTCTCCCTAATTTTTTGGAACGAAGTTCCTTATCGCGCGTTGTGAAAGGGGGCTAGACGGAAAAAAATCTTACAAAAAGTTGTCACGACACTTTTTTGCCTGGTCCAGCACCTCGCGCCTGCACCCCGCGCCCCGTACCCCTCACTCAACCCCCGTTCCTCGTGACTCTTGTCGTATTGCGGCGTACACATGTTTCTCTGTCTCTCTCTCTCTTTTAGAAAGCAAGCCAGATATTTTCGTTTCATCTTTCTATTTCGCATTGAACAGTGTGGTGTTGCGACGATTATTTTTGTTAACTTCGTTCCATCCGGGTGTCCCATGACACCTCTCAAGTTTTTTTAATCCAAAAATTCCGTTTTAGTACTTATAACAGTTTTATTGTTTCAATATTAAGCGCACCTTAAAAGTGTAAGTTCCAATATCGAAAACAGGGTTCAAAAATAAGACCTAATAAGTTCCAAACACTTTTGTGTTTGGGTTACCAATACTATCCATATATTATCATGACCTTTGATATTGACCCTCAGTAAAGATGTCAAATCTATTGACCTCCGCAAATGAGTTCGAAAGTAATCTAGATTCTTTCTGTAAAACGGCTTTAGCCAATTTCGTAAACACTTCCTGATACTGGCGTACGCGTAGGTTCGGATACAAATAAAAATAAATACGTGTGGCACTCGGTGATGGCCGCAGTAAATCTATTGCATAGCAATTCTAAAAAAAATACAAGATAAAGTCATCGCCTATCGCGAATTTTTGACGAAAATATCATTTTATCTAAAATGTTTATGGTGCACTACTGTAATAATTAAATTATAAAGAAAAATAAATTGTGAGCCCAGCACGCTTCTACTACGCCACTCTGTTTTGTTTTAGGAGAATTTTATAAGTAGGTTTCATTGTGAAAGCCTCCTTTTGTAGGTGGCCGTTTAGAATCAGTAAGAAAAGTGAATTGTCTTTATGACGGATCTTTTTTATGATTACTGAAGTCTCCCGAACAAAACGACGATAAACGAGTGTTAGGTTATTTTCGTTATGGAATTTCTTGATTCGGTTGCCGCACTCAAACCAGTATAAGCTGATCGTTCATTGCACAAAAATATCATACAAAGCGAGGTCAAGATTAACTTAGCCAGGTTCCCATTCAATTCCACTGTTATTTTGGAAAGCTCAAACCGTCGTGAGAGTATTTGTTCACTTCTCTACGAGGAAGGAGAGGGCGTTTTATCGGGTACAAAAATAATATTAGGATTTTCTAACGGAAATTTTGTGTGGGACGTAGTTTCTAGTATGTTATTGTTGACAGTCTGTTTTAACCTTTAGGTAGCGACTCGCTGACGTCAGCATCGTGGGTTAATACAATATAAAACACAATGTATATTGGTACGCGTGCTTACGTACGCGAACATTCAAGCCTTCTCTTTAAACAAGTTAGTCAATCAAAATGGATTTTTTAACACGCTTATTAATTCTGATGACAATACATGACTAACCAAAAAACGTCATCACAAATCCAATATGGTGGCCTCCCCAAGATGGCGGACTGGGTGTTTTAAATCCACTCCCATGATATGAGTATCAAATAAAGGGTTTGCTGACAGGAACACGAAAAAAATAGTCATGTGGCTTAAATCCAATATGGTGGACGTCCAAGATGGCGGATTAGCTATTGGAAATGCACCCCCATGATATGGATATTAAACGAAAGGGTTAGCTAGGTGGCAAGGTGGCGGGTAAGTAGTAAATTAAGTTTGATTGATAAAAAGGCAAAAAACATATTTTTTTGTGTATGCTAAAAGCGTGTTTTTTAATTTTTTTAACTATAAAAGTATTATTAAAACCAAGCTTTTATTGTTTTCGTGAGACAAAGTACTCGTCAAGACAAATCAAACGAGTCTACATTTGATGGGTATACGGCTCTTCATTACAGAATTCCTATGGCCACATACAATGTCGTACTCACTATATAGGGTGACTGGTAAATAGTGAACGATACTTAAACACGTGATTGTGCTCATGATAACAAACAACTTTTATTGTGGGAGCAAAGCCGAAATCGTGAAAAAAATATCAGCTGCTCAGTACATTAAACAAACATAAATGTACTGAACAGCTGATTTTTTTTCCGCGGTTTCAGGTTTGTACCCATAGTAAAAGTTGTTTGTTATCATGAGCACAATCACGTGTTTAAGTATCGTGCACTAATTACCAGTCACCCTATATAACTGATTCCAGTTCTTTTAAGGCAGCTCCTTTAAAAAGTCCCTCAAGATACCTTTATAAGCGTAATCTGGTCGAGACGAAAACAATCCATAAATCTTCAATTACATCCGCTCCCATACAAAACTGCAAGCCCATACATCTCTCACTCAAGGTTACGAAGCGAAATTAATAAAACATTATCCTCTTAAACTGAAAACGTGCTCAGCAGAAACAAAAGACGGCAATTAATCCCCACACTGTTTACGGTGATGCAAAAGTTTCGAATCTTATTTAAGCACCTTGTTGTTGAGGATCGTTTACACGGGGAGAATTTCTCGCATCGTGATTAATTTATGAATTTAGTACTTAATTTGAAACCTATGTATATTTAACAGTCGTTATTGTTAGTCAGAAGCTCAAAAGTCTAACAAGCCTTACGAAAACATATTGTATTACCAAATTACAGGGTTGTGAAGGTGAGATAGGCAGTAGCTCCATGTTAAATACTGATTATTATTCAGCTGCATCCAATAGAAATAATAAAACACAGCACAGTTGGGAAAAGGCTAGGCAAATGATGTACAGGATAAAAACAATAATTATATCTGTTTAATTGTATGTTATTTGGTGGAAATTTTCACCAACAACGTTAAAACAATTTATTCATTCACATTTAGCTCGCTGTCAGGTAAAAGTAGAGAGTAAATCTCCTCGTGTAAAGGACCCTTTAAGCACCTTGCTTTTAGAAAGTTGCTAACTATTTTAATTAAAAATCTTAGACTAAGAGGACAGGGAACAATATGAGAGGGACAAAGAAATCTTTTGGGGGAATTAAAACAATTAATTTGTTTAGATTCTTGGTTTTTGTAAGGGAAGTGTTTTGTTAAGCTGTTTTGGATACCGCAATGTATTTTGTGACAAATTATGGACTATTTTGTCGTATTTTACTTGTAGATAGATAGTAGATTTCGGAATCATGTTTCCAGTCTGCCTCCTAGGTTGGTCTTAAGAGTTCGATTACTAGGTCGCTCAATTTTTTTTCTATTAGAATTTCTTAGTAGCATTCATGAAGCCTAGAATTGTGCCCAGTTAATGACGATAGGCACACCCCCTTTTAAATGTATACTAAGACATAATATATCTAGTGGGTGTACTAAACTATGAGAAACCTGTCGTCCAAAGTCTATGTGGATTACTGTGCAGGCGTGATCAAAAGTACCTAACGATTAAAGTATATTATATTAAAATAAATTTAATGCTTAATTTGTTCATTTTTGTAATCATTTTCACGAAGCGTGTCGCTAGCGTTATTGCGTTTAAAAAATGTTTGTTGTATATTGTAGACGATTCGGCAATTTAAAAAGAATAGTCAATTTCAAAAAGAAACTGATATTATTTTACAAGTACAAGAATTTCTGTTTGTAGCGCTACTATTTTAATTATTCAGGAGCAAATTGATTTATTTCACTAGAAGACACTGATGGGGAAGGAAAATTCTTGAATAGCAACCATGAACTGGAAGTCGCAGCGTATGCAGGACTCCTAAAAGATGGACCGACGACGTCGTGAGGGTCACGGGCAACAAATGGATGCAAGAGATATAATTGTCGATCCACGTGAAGGTCTAAGGGGAAGACCTTTCTTCAGGAGCGGTCATCTTACGGCTGATGACCATGATATTGGCTAACAAAAGAAACTACTATAATAGTTTTAATTTGCCAATATCAAATAAATTATTTTCTATTCGATTCTATTCTATATAAATTAAAGAACCAATACACAGCTCTAAATGAATTCATAAATTCAATTTAATATTCTTCATCTAATTGAAAACGTAAAATTAATATGAACTGCCAAATAATTTAAATTTGTATTTGAAATCAAAAGAGCAAATATTGAGTACAAATAGTAAATAATTTATATTTGTAAATCAATTATAACATTTCATAGAATTTATGTTATCTGACGAGTAATTGGATTTAGCAGTTAGTTCACAATTAATCGAAGATAAACATTTGATTAAAGTTGTAGGTAATAGATTTTGTAGTAGTAGTTTGAATTTTGTTGAATTTTAATGTTGTAAATAATTTGAGGGATAACTTTGAGTTTGCATCTTTCATAATATTAAAATTAATCATAACTGTTAAAGGTCTTTTTTTAATCAGCAAAACTAGTTGAACAACAAACACATATAATGTAAAAGAAGGGCATGAAAAGTAAAAAAAAAATCTGTAAGTTTTATAATAGGTAAAAAAAGATTCTTTGTTTCCAAGGAAAGATTTTTTTTTAATCTATCAAATTATTCCGTCATCTCTAAAAAATCGAAATTCTTTATAACTTAGAGGCAATTAACATGCTGAAACTCTAGTTTTAGAATCATGATATATTTTATATGATTATAATAGTAAGTTAATATAAAACTAATCTAATTATTATAATCTATCTAAATTATATAAAACTCAAAGGTGACTGACTGACATAGTGATCTATCAACGCACAGCCCAAATTACTGGACGGATCGGGCTGAAATTTGGCATGTGGCTAGATGTTATGACGTAGGCATCCGCTAAGAAAGGATTTTGATAAATTCCACCCCTAAGGGGATAAAATAGGGGATGAAAGTTTATATGAAACTTCGTCAATTTTAAACCGATCGGGCTGAAACTTTGCATGCATAAAGCTACTATAACGTAGGCATCCGCTAAGAAAGGATTTTGACAAATTCCACCCCTAAGGGGATGAAATAGGGGATGAAAGTTTGTATGAAACTTCGTCAATTTTAAACCGATCGGGCTGAAACTTTGCATGCATAAAGCTACTATGACGTAGGCACCCCTTAAGAAAGGATTTAGATAAATTCCACCCCTAAGGAGATAAAAGAGGGGATGAAAGTTTATAAGTCTTCTTTGATTTTCTACTGATTGACCTGAAATCAAAGATTGGAAGACGTCCGCTTAAATAGGATTTTGATGAATTCAACCCCCATGGCGATATAATAAGGATGATGGAGAATGTAAATGTATTAGTTAGAACCTATCAGTACCTAATGGAACGAATCAATTAAGACGAATGTTAAACCGCACAGCAATAAAATCATAACATTGCAATAAAATAGTTCATTGATTGTCGATAGATGGTGCTTTTTGATGGCTTATTATTTTCCGAGTGACTAATAACTTAAAAGTCGACTAAATGATTGCAACAAATAAAATAACTTGCCAGCGATTAAATATTTTCGCGACTATTATATTATGTAAGGTTCAAAATTAAGGGTGTTATAAAAACTAAAAACTAGCAGCTGTGTTTAGGTAGCAAATAAAGTATACCAGTCAATTAAAATATCAGGCGAGGATCTATAAATAATGACTTGGCGACTAATAATATTAGTAGGGTAGCAAAGATAATATATTACCAACTATTTCGTGCCGTCTAAAAACCCACTTTCAGGCTTCGCTTTGCGGGCAGCTCTAAATATTAAAACGTAAGTACTATAAAAATGAATAAGAGTTAATTATTAATATTTTTTTATCATAATTTCATGAAAACGGCGGAAGGTGCGATGGTTGGATACGGGTGTAGTGTGGGGTGGTGCAAATACGACTAATGTGGTGCACTAATGTGGTGGTGGTAAACTAATGTGGTGCAAATACGGGGTGCAAATACGACTGTGGGCACCCCGATTCGGACAGGTTAGGTTAGAAGGGGATGGCAGGGTCTGAAAGACCCCGCCATCCCCTTCGTGGTTATTTTTTTTTAAACCACCCAGAAGTAGGAGCACCGCGAAGCGGTGCTCCGTCGACGTTTTCTGACATTTTACTTAGTTTAGTGAAATGACATGATCTCTAACTTAAAAATAAATAAAAGTAATTACTCTTTTTATGTTCTTAATTTATTCACCTATAATTTTATTACCACAAAATATTTTTTCTTCATGCCATTTTAGAGTTTATTTAAAGCTATTAAAAGTCATACGATATATGTATAATATAAGCTAGTTTATATTTATTCTTCATACAAACAATTTTAAATAGAATCTGATTTATATTATTTATGAATGCCCATTTTCTATTTTATTTTCGCCATTAAGTTTCCGCTTAGATATTAATTCAGTTCCCAAAAGAAAAACTTGATGCCAGTTTAAATTAAAACGGAGCTTATTTCTGATATATTAATATGCTACCTATTAATTATTACGATACTCCTTATTAGCTGCCAAACCATTATATATGGTACCCACTCTATTATTTTTTAAAACCTATATTCAGTTTACTTAGTTGCCGCATTAAATACATGCCCTTTTTGATGTGCGTTTTTCACTGGACGGATCGGGCTGAAATTTGGCATGCAGCTAGATGTTATGACGTAGGCATCCGCTAAGAAAGGATTTTGATCCATTCTACAAATTGGGGATGGAAGTTTGTATGACACTTTGTCAATTTAAAAGAAAATACATTTTTACGTTCCGACATCCACGCGAACGAAGTGGCGGGCACAGCTAGTTACTAATAAAATAATTATAATAAAAATCAGGTTTGAATAATGGCGCTAGTAAGTGACCATGTCAAATTACTTAAAATGCTTTTAAAATCATGAACATTTAAAAAGAAAATTTTAAAATTCTTTTTTCAAATGAAAACTCTTGAGCACTCGGCTTAACAGCTCACTCAATAAAAATGTAACCAGCCAACCAGTCTGGCAGTCCGAATTCATTAGTTGGTGTAATTTATCATGACAATCCGAATGGTCAGGCTACAGCAATTAATGCTCGGTTAACCATCTCATTAGTGCATGTTAGATTTGGAATTATGCGAATTACGATGATGTTTTTGTACTAGATACGGCAGTGCAGTCGAAAGATTAGAGCAGTGGTGGCCCTATGGTATCGGCTAAGACATATTACTGCAAGTAGTCATAGATACAAAGCTAGTCAGGTGTATTACTAGTTTTTTGACGTGATAACATCTTATAATTCGATAGCCGGCTGACTGCACGCACGAAAAAAGATGACATCATGCGGCGTTACCTCGCTCTGTAGCGTTCCATAGCAACGGCGTGTCAATTGATTGTTTTTAGCAACGTAAGTGCAGTATTTTCTTATGACGGACGTTGTCACGTTCAACCATCGATCGTCAGTAAATCGACTTTACAGACATCTTTTTTTTCGTCAAAGTAACGCTAACAGAACAGATTGGAAGGTTATGGGGGATACCTTTGCCCAGCAGTGGGACAACATAGGTTAAAAAAAAAAACGTCTTCGAATGAGTCCTCCCACCCAGGGCAGGACTGCAGGGAAAACAATCCACGGTGATCCTTCAATAGCCCTTTACGTTCCGGGGTCACGGTTACCTGATGAGACAGTCCCGCGACGTCGGAAATCTCTGGTTCTCTAAGTTCCGTCCCCGTCATATTCCTGACAGCTTTTAGAGGCGCGCGTGGAAAACGACGCGGGTATGGTCCATGATCGGACGGCGAGTCACCCATTACTCGCCAACCATATTATGCTTGCACCTGCAGTGGCCGGTGATCTCAAGATAGTGCCTATGGATTGCTGCACAGACTTTTTGAAAATACATTTTGTATAAATTTTGTTTGGTTTGGTTTATAAAAGAGGCCACTCTCAATGCCCTTAAATAAATCTCTCCTCTTACTTTACCAGATTTAATGTTCACACAAAATATTACATTAAAGTGGATTTATAGAACCATTAACAAAAGCTTAGATAGATAAGAAAAATATTGAGAAACCCGTAAAGCCTTGTACCTTGTTTAAAAGATTTATAGTACGTATTATTGCTTGAGATATATTGTCTAATCTGTGGGGTTCTAGTGGTTTGATAACAGACAAGAATCTCATTCAATCGTCATTAAAGTTAGTGGAATTATTGTCTCGAGAAAATTACCCCATTACTTTTAGACAGTTGGTGATTTTTTTTTAACAAAGTACACTTACTTTTTTGAGTGACCACTGCAATTCAAACCTGCGGGCCCCTCACCCCAAAGCATTAAAGCAGATTTACATTGAGTCAGTAACTAACGTCAGTCCACTGACGAGTCAGTGCTGACCTGGCACTGCCACAGTGTAAATTGATTTCAAGTCAGTATATTACCTACTGATGACATACTGACTCCGTATAAATAGTATGCGTCAGTTTTCGGCGCTAGCAATGACGTCAGTTACTGTCATAATGCTACGAATAGTCCAGTCATTAAAGCCTAAACCCGAAAATAATTAGTAACACGCTGAAATTTTAAGGGGTTCTTAAGGAAGGTAAAATAACATACGGGGTGATTTTGCAGCGTTCTGGGGTGTACGGAAAGCGTTGAAAAGGGGTGAAAAGGGTTTTCGTTAATAACATTGCCAAGAAAATTAGTAACACGCTGCAAATTTGGAATTAGGTTGTTCTTACCGTTTTTTAACGTGTATTAAATTTGCAGCGTTTTGCGACATACGGAACATTGTTTTTTTTTAAAAAAAACAGTGCAATTAGTTAAAAACAGGGGTAAGAAAATTAGTAACAAGCTGCAAATTTGGAATTAGGTTGTTCTTACCGGTTTGTAACGTGTATCAAATTTGCAGCGTTTTGCAACATACGGAACATTGTCTATTATTAAAAAAACAATGAAATTATTTAATCACACAGGTGAAAGAAATTTGTAACTCGCTGTAAATTTGTAATTAAGTTGTTTTTACCGTTTCGTAACGTATATCAAATTTGCAGCGTTTTACAACAAATTGAACATTGTTTATTATTAAAAAAACAGTGCGATTTGTTAGTAACAAGGGTAAAAAAGTAGGAACACGCTGCAATTTTAGAATTAGGTTGTTCTTACCGGTTTGTAACGTTTTGCAAAAAAGAGAACTTTTTTCATTCATTGCCATAAAAACAAATATTTCAGTTAGTAACAATAGTGAAAAAGTTAGTGAAGAGTTGCAATCTGAAGAAAATGTTGTCAAAACCTTTTTGAAACATTTGTCAAAGGACATCATTTTTTTGGGCCATTTCTGAAAGTGCCAACGAAAAAAATTGGTACCTTTTGTATTATTGGTTGGTATAGGTAGTACTAGTCATTTGGAGCAATAGTTACTATGGCACAAAAGTTGTAGGATTGCTCTCGGCCAAGTTAGACAAGTTCGAAGATTCGTAATTTTCATACATTTTTTAATTTTTGAAAGTGCCGATATTCACCAAATAATGATAAGAATTGCTAGAACTAGCGACCTCAAGTAATTTTACATAACGCCTGTAATCCCTGAGGGGTTGGGCAGAGGAGTACCGAATAAAAATGAATAGTATTCTGTTTCTTTTTGTGAAAAGTACCAAAAACATTTTAAAAATATACAAATCTGCTGAGGACCAGCATCGGGAACAGAATCGGGGTTGCCTGTGGTTAGGGGTCTTGGGAGAGGAATCTCCTAACAATACGAAACTTGATCAGCACTGCTGCTTTTTGAATCAGCCCTTTTTAGGGGGAAATAAAATCATCAAATGAGTTATCTCGCTCTGGGCTGATCTGTAGAGTCTGTCAGACTCCTAGACGCCCTTTGCGTTCCAGATACTAAGATAGTCGACGAGCTGGTACCTACATTTCATTCATACATTTGTTGTTTTCTCAATGAGCCTCATAGCTTTGGAACACGATACTGTTAGCGGTGAGACGGGTTTGCCTCACCGCCCGCCCAATCAACGAGACTCGACTGAAACTCGTCCTTGGCATCCCGTGGAACTTCAAGGAGCAAACGGAACATTGTCTACTATTAAAAAAACAATGAAATTATTTAATCACACGGGTGAAAAAAAATAGTAACTCGCTGTAAATTTGTAATTAATTTGTTTTTACCGTTTCGTAACGTATATCAAATTTGCAGCGTTTTTCAACAAATTGAACATTGTTTATTATTAAAAAAAAACAATGCGATTTGTTAGTAACAAGAGTAAAAAAAGTAGGAACACGCTGCAATTTTAGAATTAGGTTGTTCTTACCGGTTTGTAACGTTTTGCAAAAAACCGAACTTTTTTCATTCATTACCATAATATTATAAACAAATATTTCAGTTAGTAACAATAGTGAAAAAGTTAGTGAAGAGTTGCAATTTGGTGAAAATGTTGTCAACACCTTTTTGAAACATTTTTCAAAGGAGAACATTCACGCTCCATACATTTTGACTGGCCTGTTGGTCTAGTGGTTAGTGACCCTGACTGCTATGCCGGGGGTCGTGGGTTCGATTCCCACCCAGGACAAATGTTTGTGTGAAGAGCACGTTCATTTGTTCTGTGTCTGGGTGTAATTTGTCTATTATATTATGATGTATGTTAAAATGTCACTTACGGGATATCTTCCGTGATTGTTTTTGAATTTGAGTTCCCGACATTTTGACGCTGTTGCAAGCGCCATGATCGCGGGATGACTGGAGAGTGCGGGTGGATGGAAATAAATTGTTAAGAGCAGACAAATCTGTCTACCCTCTTTCTCTGTCTACGGCATAACACACTCACAGTATCACCAAGTTGAAAGTCTTTATTATGATGCCGGATCCCACTTTTTATCGTGTTAACCACTGGATTCCACGTACTTGACAATTTGAAACCATCCTCTCGATTGAAATTTTTGTGTTTCCTTATTTCAATTGCTTCTCTTGTCAGTCTGGGTATGTAATGTTTGTCCGTGGACAAAACACTTGGCTTGTGGAATTCGATCCAGTGATTGGGCCCTGAATGCAGTAGATGTTCAGCTATGGCAGATTTTTGCACATCATTGTTTTTGACAGCCTTGATGTGCTTTTTAATGCGGCATGAGACAGTTCGCTTCGTCTGACCTATGTATGAGCTGCCACAGCTGCAATCAATTTTATGAACCCCAGGATGTTCAAATGGAATTTTATCCTTAGGGGAACGCAGACTCATCACGGAAGATATGTAATGTGTAGGAAGATATGTGTGTATTATGTATCCGTAAGTGACATTTTAAGTTATGAAAATAACCGTGATAGCCTATGTGTTTATGATGTATGTATTTAGAAATATATAAGTATGCTTATCAGTTGTCTAGTACCCCTATCACAAGCTCTGCTTAGCTTG
Organism: Agrotis segetum; assembly: GCA_036375495.1. NCBI lineage: Eukaryota > Metazoa > Arthropoda > Insecta > Lepidoptera > Noctuidae > Agrotis > Agrotis segetum. Next base: position 826,756 of record JAQSVV010000031.1, read on the forward strand.
GGACTAGATGGCGTTGTGTGATAGTTGTGGAATAATAATAATTATTATTGGGCCTTTTCTGAAAGGAACGAAAAAAATTGTCACCTATGGGTACTACTAGTCATTGGGAGAAATAGTTACTATGGCACAACAGTTGTAGGATTGCTCTCGGCCAAGTTATACAAGATCGAAGATTCGTAATTTACATACATTTTTTAATTTCTGAAAGTGCCAATAAGCAAATAATGATAAAAACTAGCGACTTCAAGCAATTTAACATAAAATATCATTACACCTGTTATTCCTGAAGGGTTGGGTTGAGGTGTACCCAATAAAAATGAATAATAATTAATCACAATATTTTTTGTGTTTTTTTTTTTAAATATATAAATCTACTGGTGGGGCCAGAATCGAGAACAGAATCGAAGTTGACTGTATTAGGGGTCTTGGGAGAGCGACCTCCTAAGAGTACGAATCGTGACCAAAAGTACTGCTTTTTGAATCAACCCGTTTTTTGGGTAATAAAATCGTCAAGTCAGACTCCTGCTGACTAACATTCCACCTCCTTCATTAGGTTGCAATATGCGTTCCAGATCTAAGATAGTCGACGACCCGATACATTTCATTCATACATTTGTTGTTTTCTGAAAGAGTCTCATAGCCTTCGGTACGCGATACTGTCAGATCCCAATTATCGGTGGGATGGGTTTGCATCGCCGTCCAATCAACGAAGCTCGACTGATACTCGTCCTTGAAATCCCGTGGAACTTCAAGAAGCAGTCCCGGGGCTGACTTCAAGCTAGTTACCCAATATTGCGAGGCAACAGCCTCTTTTTGGAGACTCTACGTGGAAGTGGTGCGGTTAAAGTCCATCTATGGGAACTCTGTGTCCGTTGTCTCCATAAGAAAGCAGTTCTGTTGGTCAGGATTTGTATTGTTAAGAGGTTTCTCTCCCAAGATCCCTACCACAGGCAACTTCGATTCTGTTCCGGATTCTGGCCCCACCAGCGGATTTATATATTATTTTAACATGTTTTAACTTCTTTTCACAAAAAATAAAGTGATTTTCATTCATTTTAATTGGGTACGCCTCTACCTAACCCTAACCCTTTTTTTTTAACTTGGTAAAATCATCAAATGAGTCCTCCGACCCCGGGCAGGGCAGGAGGGACTGTCAGACTTTTACTGACTAAAATTCACGGTGTCCTTCAATAGCCCTTTCTGTTCCGGGGTCACGGTAAGGAAATAATCCTTCGGCCCTCTGAGAGGGGGCCCCGTCAGTGTGCTGACGCTCTTTGAGGCGCGCGTGGGACACAAGGAGCCGTCGACCCGGGCATGGTCCGTGGTCGGGCAGCGAGTTGCCCTTTACTCGCTGCCCGCATGCCCGCGCCTACGGTGGCCGGAGATCATCTGCTGACATCCGACGCCGCGGGCGCCTACCACTGCGGTTGGGGCGGAGGGAGGACGCTGTCCTTTCTTTCTCTCGGCCCACCTCCTTCTTCGCGAGCATGACTGCTTCGCAGAAGGAGGCGACCGCTTCCCACTCCATCTCGCCCCGCTGCATGGGCGCGAGAGGTCTCCGCCTATTGCCGTGAGGACACGGCGGTGCTCCGCCCAAGCAGGGCAGTCCTGCACCGTATGCTCCACCGTGTCCTCCGGGCGGCCACATCAGCCATGTCCGCTAGGGACCTGTGTCATGCGATAGCTGAGGACGCCGTGGGAACTATCCAGCCACTCCTCAAAAAGGGGTCTGACAGCCGCGATTGCGGTTAGCCCGTGCCTCGGTTGCGACAGTCGTTCTCTCCAAACTGCCTTGAGATCGCGCCGGAGCTCTTCCCGCTGCGCCTCGACTTCTCGAGGCAGCGGGGATACACCCCGACGCTGCGCCTCTACGCGCCACTCATAGACGCGCCGGAGGGCAGTCGCCCCCAGATCCCAGGGCAGCGATCCGGCAAGAACGTTCCTCGAACGTATCCTCAGATCATTCTGATATATCCATGACCCTCTGGCATGCGACCAGCTTTGCCAGCCGCGTTCGAATGCTCAGGGCACACACGGGGGCCCCATAGAGGGCCATGGAGCGCACGACAGTGCGCGTGCAACCTCCTGCACGGGGCGTTTGGCCTGCCGATATTGGGCAGGAGCCGCCTGAGGGCGGCTGATGCCCGGTTCAGCCTTGGGGCCAAACGCAGAATTCATCATCATCGACCGTGCTACGGTACCTTTCCCGCTGAAATAGTCCCGCAAGCCGGTAGGCGGTTGGGTCCATAAGGGCCACTAAAAGCTTATTTAGACGAGGGTGGAACACGATATGCTGTCGTCCTGGGCCTGATCCTTGATAAGACACCTAGCTCCGCATTACTTGCCGTACGCGACTGGATTGAGATTTCGAGGGCGTCCTTTCGCGTGTTCTGCCTCTTCCTTCACTGTCATTACTGCTGCTGAAGTAGTGGCAACCTCCTTTCCGGATTGCCAACGTGTGATCTGGAAGCAGATCCTCCAGCATCTTTGTGTATGAGTGGATCGCCCGAATAGCCATGATCCCCTGATGCGATTGGCTTGTGTGTTTGCTTCCGAAACGACAGACACAGGGTTCCCGTAGAGAGGCTTTAACAGTACCACTTCCTCGTAGAGCCTTCAGAAAGCGGCGTTTGCTCACAAGGTTGGGTAACAGCTTGATGGCAGCCCCGGCTCGATCCTGTTTTTGATCCAAACGTCGGAAATGCTCCTTGAAGTTCCACGGGATGCCAAGGACGAGTTTCAGTCGAGTCTCGTTGATTGGGCGGGCGGTGAGGCAAACCCGTCTCACCGCTAACAGTATCGTGTTCCAAAGCTATGAGGCTCATTGAGAAAACAACAAATGTATGAATGAAATGTAGGTACCAGTTCGTCGACTATCTTAGTATCTGGAACGCAAAGGGCGTCTAGGAGTCTGACAGACTCTACAGATCAGCCCAGAGCGAGATAACTCATTTGATGATTTTATTTCCCCCTAAAAAGGGCTGATTCAAAAAGCAGCAGTGCTGATCACGTTTCGTAATGTTAGGAGATTCCTCTCCCAAGACCCCTAACCACAGGCAACCCCGATTCTGTTCCCGATGCTGGTCCTCAGCAGATTTGTATATTTTAAAATGTTTTTGGTACTTTTCACAAAAAGAAACAGATTACTATTCATTTTTATTCGGTACTCCTCTGCCCAACCCCTCAGGGATTACAGGCGTTATGTAAAATTACTTGAGGTCGCTAGTTCTAGCAATTCTTATCATTATTTGGTGAATATCAGCACTTTTAAAAATTAAAAAATGTATGAAAATTACGAATCTTCGAACTTGTCTAACTTGGCCGAGAGCAATCCTACAACTTTTGTGCCATAGTAACTATTGCTCCAAATGACTAGTACTACCTATACCAACCAATAATACAAAAGGTACCAATTTTTTTCGTTGGCACTTTCAGAAATGGCCCAAAAAAAAAGATGTCCTTTGAAAAATGTTTCAATAAGGTTTTGACAACATTTTCTCCAGATTCCAACTCTTCACTAACTTTTTCACTATTGTTACTAACTGAAATATTTGTTTTTATGGTAATGAATGAAAAAAAGTTCAGTTTTTTGCAAAACGTTACAAACCGGTAAGAACAACCTAATTCTAAAATTGCAGCGTGTTCCTACTTTTTTACCCTTGTTACTAACAATTCGCACTGTTTTTTTAATAATAAACAATGTTCAATTTGTTGCAAAACGCTGCAAATTTGATACACGTTACAAACCGGTAAGAACAACCTAATTCCAAATTTGCAGCGTGTTACTAATTTTCTTACCCCTGTTTTTAACTAATTGCACTGTTTTTTTTAAAAAAACAATGTTCCGTATGTCACAAAACGCTGCAAATTTAATACACGTTAAAAAACGGTAAGAACAACCTAATTCCAAATTTGCAGCGTGTTACTAATTTTCTTGGCAATGTTATTAAAGAAAAACCCTTTTCACCCCTTTTCAACCCTTTCCGTACACCCCAGAACGCTGCAAAATCACCCTGTATGTTATTTTACCTTCCTTAAGAACCCCTTAAAATTTCAGCGTGTTACTAATTATTTTCGGGTTTAGGCTTTAATGACTGGACTAGAATGTCGTTGTCATAACATGCAGCTACTGATTCTGTTCGTATTTTGAATACTATGTAAATGCTGGGCCAGATTGAAAGAGGCAAGAGCAAACCTATTTTTTAACCTATATTGCCCAATTGCTGGGCAAAGGTGTCCCCCATAACTTTCCACTCTTCTTTTTGTGCGGCTTTCTCCGGCTTATCTCTCAAAAATGCGTACGTTTTCAAAGCCTAGAATAAACCCTGATCGTCTGAGCACAAAAACATAAAGATCTGTTGAACACTTGTCAACGTCAAAACGACATTTCACGTTGATAATAATAATTATAAGGGTAGTTTTGCAGTTACACTTTTTGAGATAAGCGTTCAAAAGATGTTTATCTTTTTGGTAAGGCAGTATAGACTGGATATCAAAAATAAAAGTCACATTAATACTGACTGGCCTGTTGGTCTAGTGGTTAGTGACTCTGACTGCTATGCCGGGGGTCATGGGTTCGATTTCCACTCAGGACAAATGTTTGTGTGGTGAACATGATCATTTGTTCTGTGTCTGGGTGTAATTTATCTATAATATGACTGTATGTATTTAGAAATATATAAGTATGTTTATCAGTTACACAAGCTCTGCTTAGCTTGGGACTAGATGGCGTTGTGTGATAGTTGTGGAATTTTATTGTTGTTTATCTTTTTTGGTAAGGCGGTATTTTTAATTTTTTTTCTTTAGCCATTTATGTCCCGCTGGGCAAAGGCCTCCCCCATATCCTTCCAAGTAGATACTCTTTTCTAGTGCCACACGGCGGAAAAGCGGGAAAGGCGGTATAGGTATAGTAGGTGATATAAATGTGACTTTTATTTTTGAAAAGTCACATTTATATCACCTAAAACCCTAACCACTTCCATCAAATCAACTTCAGTGTCCACGGCATACTGTTAGGGAAGCATCATTCGGTCACAAGGTATTATAACCTATTTATTCCATGATTAATTGACATTTCAGCGCCAACTGGACGCCTATCTCCTGAGGTTTGATTATGATCAGTTAGAACTGATGAGTAATTAACTGTACCGTGATTTAGCATTAAGCTCCCTTTGTTTCTGTTAATTGTGAGATTGGCGTGGAAAATGAGGGTAAGAGGAAAAACTAAGGAGAAGAGTCATTAGCAGATTTGACAGTAAAAATCTTGTATTTTGCGCACTTATCAGAGACAAGACAAAATAATTAAAAAACTCAAAAAAAGTACCGACTAATTTTAAGATAGCTTTTTTGCTTCTTTTTTTATTTAATTGACTAGTGCCGCCGACTTCCGAAAGAAAAGTTTTTTTTTGTATTTGTATTTGAAGTCGGCACTTTTTTTTACGTTTTTATTTTACCCTTTTTTTTTTAATTTAATAAAAATATTCGTATATAATGGGAGTCTGTAGAAATCTGTGATCCAAGTGCGTAACAAAAACGGATCTATGTACGCGGACAACCTCACGAGATATTCATTATTGTTATACAGGCTGAATTTTTCAACTGGGCGTGGATGGCTATCTTTGAAACTATGAGGAATATCGAAAAACGTTGAAAGGAGTCTCGAGGCGATTTTGACGAAATCTAAAACTGCATCGTTGGATTTTAGAAAATTCAATAATTATAGCCAGGAATCGAACCCGCTGATTTTGGAAAAAAAAATCACACCCTGTATTATTACACTATTCGATAGTATTGCTAATAAGGATCAATTTTTGGGAAGTAACCATATACGGCAAACTGAAGGAAAACGTCTAATTATGAAAAAAACTGATCAATCTCAAGGCAATGACTGTATTCGAAACATAGGTTTATCGTTTTTTCTTGGAAATAATGATATTTTTTGTTCAATTCAATAATTGCGTATTTCTGAACAAAGTGCACTTTTTGAGGCGTCAAATCCAGTCAACATTGAAAACAACGAAATTTTGTAATTTCGAATAGATTTATGGCTCAGTTGTTAGTAGTAAAGTGCCATAGAAAAATAGCAGTTTTATAAAAATATGCTGTTTCCTTATGTTTGCCGTATATGGTTACTTCCCAGAAATTGATCCTTATTAGCAACACTATCGAATGGAGTAATAATACAGGGTGGGATTTTTTTTCCTAAATCAGCGGGTTCGATTCCTGGCCAGGATTATTGAATTTTCTTAAATCTAACGATGCACTTTATGTTTTCGTCAAAATCGGCTTCGAGACTCCTTTCAACATTTTTCAAAATTCCTCATAGTTTCCAAGATAGCCATCCACGCCCAGTTGAAAAATTCACCCTGTATACTAAAACCTTCCCTAGAATGTAATAAACACTTAGCAAAACTGCTGTGTAAGGTGAAGATTGGAATCATACTCGTTTTTGAAACTCTTTATTTTATTTAGAGATTTTCTATCGATACGGATAAATGGCAACCCCATAGTACCTTTTAAAATTCTAGAGCCTGTTATTGAACCATGCCTTTACGGTTTAAAATAAACTATTTCTTTTGATTTCTCGAAACCAAACAGATACAGATCTTAAGTACTAGATTGCGTGTTTAGAACTTTGTAGGAATCAATAAGACATCTGAAGTTAATCTTTAATACCGTTGAAAGGTAATGGAATGAATTGTGTGCACTTTGAAGAAACTGGAACATCATTAGCTAATAGCACTTTAGTTAGTTTTTAGTTTTGTAAAGTTTAGCTTTAGAAGTCTATATATATAAAATTCAAAACTGACTGACTGATCTGACAACGCACAGCCCAAACCGCTGGGCCTAGAAACTTGAAATTTGGCATAAGTCCTCCTTATACCACGTAGGTGAGCACTAAGAACGGTTTTTGCGAAATTCGGGCCCTAAGGGGTTGTTTTTGGGGTTGATAGTTTGTATGAAAATTCGTTACTATAAGCGCTAGGAAATTTAAATTTAGAATACGGGTTCTTTTGAGGACGTCAGAGTTACTTTTGACAGGATTTCGCGAAATTCGACCCCTAGGGGTTTGTTTTTGGGGTTGACAGTTTGTAAGAAACTTTGTTATTAGAAGTGCTAGGCGTCTCAAATCTTGCATGGCGGTTCTTATTAAGACGTTAACGCTCACCAAAGTAGAAATTTTGAGAAATTCGACCCCTAAGGGGTTGTTTTTGGGGTTGAAAGTTTTGAGACTCAAATTTTACATAGGGGTTCTTTTTTGAGCGTAAGTGATACATAAGTCGGGATTTTGCGAAATTCGACCCTTAAGGGTTTGTTTTTGGGGTTGATAGTTTGTATGAAACTTTGTTACCTTTTTGGACGTAGATGCTCACCATGAAGGGATTTGGAGAAATTCGAGCTCTAAGGGGTTTGTTTTTGGGGTTGATCTTGATTGTTTGTACGGAACTTCGTTAGGTACTACAGGTGCTAAGAATTTTAAGTTTTGCATCGGGTTTCTTTTAAGGATGTAGATGCTCAACATGACGGGATTTTGCAAAATTCGGACCCTAAGGGGTTTTTTTGGGGTTGATAGTTTTTATGAAACTTTTTGAATACAAGTGCTAGACGTCTCAAATCTTACATATTGATTCTTTTTAAGACGTAAATGCTCACCAAGGTGGACATTTTGTGAAATTCGACCCGTAAGGGGTTATAATGGTAATTGTGCATTGGGGTCATTTTTAGTAGGCGTGGGTGCCACCCAAGACGGGATATTGCGGGGTGATAGAATTTTTGTTGAATATTGACTCCAATTTTCTAACAGTATCATAAAAAGACGGTGGCCTTGATTAGAAATTCACAAAGGCAAAGTTCGAAAATCACGCGGACGAAGTCGCGGGCGTAGTGCTAGTATTGTATATTTAGTAAAAATAAAGTGGAAGTGGATGGGCCATATATGCCGTAGACTGGATGGAAGATGGGGCAGGAAAGTGTTGGAGTGGAGACCACGAACGGGAAAGAGTAATGTAGGGAGACAACCGACTAGGTGGACAGACGATTTTGTTAAAGTGGCAGGAAGAAACTGGATAGCCATAACACAAAACCGCCAGAAGTGAAGAGATTTGGAAGAGACCTACACTCAGCATTGAGTGACTAAAGGTTAAAGAAGAGATACTAATTATTCTTTTTAATTTGGAAATCATTTAGCACTTTTCTCATCCTCTTTTAACAAGGTGTAGTCATACGTAAAAACAATCAATCTAATTTATTTATTTGAACTGATTCTCTAATTACGCATCATCTTTTATTTGTTCGTGTTTCATTTCTCTGTTCCACTCAAAATGTACGTGAAACTGATGCAAGACCGAGCGAAGCGAGCTCGAAAACTACGCTTCAGATTTTTACTGTTTATGTAGCTTTAGACAAAGCTATCGTTTTGTATAATTGTGTTTAGAGTGGTCAAAAGGATATAACATCGGAAAAACAAGTTGAGCGTGCTAGAAAATTTTGTAACTTACCTCGGATAAATATGTTTGAAAACCGTAAAACCTCCCAGTCTCACATATTATCGCTAAATATAGTCAGTCTCCGTGAAACCGAGAGCCCTAACCCTACAATATAGCGGCTTAAGTCCAATTGGCTGACACGTTGTAAGTACATAATTAATCAGTACTTGTTTCAGTAAAGGAATGCGTACATTACACAGACTTGACGTCTGTTCTACTACGTTAAAACAGTGATGCATTGAAATTTGAGCTTTATGACGTATTCCTCACGTTTTAATTTCCAATTTTGTTTCCTTCTTGTTGACGTGTTGCATGCATGCTTCAGGTAAATGTATTTGAAAAATGCATGCAATCGCTCAGTCTTCGACCGAAAAACAAAAAATATAAGAACTTTTTCTAAAAAAAAAATGTAACCGCCTTCAAAAACAACCACAAAAAAGGTAAAATAACCTACAACACTTGTCTTTCGGAAGTCGGTGACTCTTTATTAATTTCATTGTATCTTTTGCCACCTTTTTAGAAAAAGTTTTTATTTTACCCTTTTTAGTCTTTAATATTCAACCACAATTCTTGTCAAAAACATCATTTTCTTCGAATTTTGTAATCCGTACACCGGTAATAACATCGTTAACATTTCATTCATTCCCTATCTCAAAAACTACTAAACCGATATTGATGAAACTTGCAGTAAATATTCCCTAAGTTGAACGATAAATAGTACAACAAAAAAAGAATTACTTAGATCGGATTTGTAGTTACGAACCCAAACATAATTTACTAAATCAGTCGATGTCGAGTCCTTACTAGACGAGTTGTACCTTCCATCATTAGCTCAGCTACATGAGATGATGATTTCCAGACGCGAGTACTTAAATTACTTCATAAGATTTGCGACTAACTACCTACCACAGACCACCCTCAGCAAGCATGGCTTAACCCGGAAGATCGGCCTGTGCGACTGTAATTATTTAGCCACGAGCTCCTCATTCATAACTCATTCGATGACAGCACACTAAACAAATATAGGTGATGTCTCTTTATTGCACGAATGTACGCGGGCCTTATATGACTCCACATATTCAAACTGATCCTTAAGTTCAACCACATTGTAACATGACACAGGTTTAACCTTTGTTTAAATATTTCGTTTGATGTCTTAATAAACGAGTATGTAGTAGTAATAAGCCTTTGTGTTTTTAATATTACTTCAACATTATTCTGGTCGATGTTTTTTCTCAAAGAAGACAGACATTCAGCTTGTCAGTTTTTTTTTTTCATTTTTTTTCCATGTTACCTTTGAAATAAGACGTTTCTAAATTCATAATTCGCCATTTCTAGATTTATTTTTCTAGATACTCGAAGATCTGATGTCAGGATTTACGCTACGGAGTTTTTTGTTTTTCAATTTTTGTAGCTTTTATCGCGGTCTCCGAGTGCGGCGACCGAATCAATGAATTCCGAAATGAAAAAAAAAACACCCCGCATTCCCCTCTAGAGGGTCAAAGCCTGCCATGGTCGCGGGAATTATCTCGTTACCATGACCCCGGCACACTAAGGGCTATTGAAGGACACCATGGATTTTAATCAGTACGAGTCTGACAGTAGGGATGGGAAGACTCATTTGATGATTTTACCACGCTAAAAAATACACTTCGCATCGTCTAACGTCGTTTCAGTTCGGCAGACTTCAGCAGGGTGTTTTTTTTAACGTTTCACTAGATTGACGTGGCTGACTATAGCCTATGATAATGCTGTGCTTAACCACGGCAGTTTCCGAGTGCCACAAGTATTTTTTATTTATTTATTTATTTAGGTACCAACTGTTGTTACAGGTAATTATGATAAAGACAGGATTAGAAAAGTATTAGTATGTTAAATCCAATTGCGTAAATAGTTACAGGCAAACATCACATGAAAAATGATTTTAGTATCACCATCTGTGACATAATTATTTAAAAAGTTATTTCTGTGCACTAAAATTCTAGATATTCATTTTACAAAATTTAAATCACGGCCCATCGGTTTTAAGCCAGGTCACTGAATTCATTTAACTTTTCACATGCATAGTATAGGGAAAGTAACATTACCGTACAATAAATGGCGAAGTAGCGAAACTAGCCTTTTAAAACTGTATTGGGGTCGGCTTCCAGTCAAACCAGATACAGCTGAATATCAATATTTTACATGGAACGACTGCCTATCGGACTTCCACAACCCTGGGTAAAACGATACACCATGGTAAGACTGGTTGTCATACTTTAGAGCTTCTGACTGAGATTAAACGACTGTCCAAGGTCTACAAATTACAGGACCAACGGCTTTACGTGCTTTCCGTGTCACGGAGGAAAATTGCTATAACAGATGGTCACCCATCTCAGACCAACATCGACAAGAGCGGCTTAACTAGATCGGGAGGAACTAGGATATTATAGGTGTCATTAATTTAGAAAACTGACTCCTACCTAACTAACTAAACATACGAGGTATTCCCATTTAAGCTACTATTTCCAGAGCACCTTTTTTAAGAGTCATTATTTATTCCCGTTTGAGCAATTTGTCAAAATTTTGACGAGTTGCTCAATCGGGAACGAAAATATAATTCAAATCTATTCCCATTAAAGCAACCACGGCGCGGAAACTATATACATTTATTGATACTGTCATCACGTCTATAATGTTATAGCTGGCTTAATAGGAACCATTTAAATTTTTAATTTAACTGCATTCTTTTGTTTCATGACACGGCCGTCGCCTGCTGATAAAAATTTAATTAAATATGAACATTATATTGCCAGTAAAGCTCCGTTTATCAGTGTCGTCCTGTATTATAGTTGATGTCAATGAACTCTCTCATTACTTGGTTTAATTAATAAACTAGTAAGCATAGTTGGCGCCTGCGGGTTTTTTACAACTAGCTTTCAAAATTAATCTTGCTATAAGTAATCTGTCAGGCGCAAAATGAAAATTTCCTTGAAATTATTATTTTTTTTGTTTCGGAGAATTCTTAGGATTTCGGTTCGTTATATTAAATTGAATATTTTAATAACTTTTAAATCCGTTGAATGTGATTGGATAAAAAGTTTTAATATTTTTTTAGAGTTTCTGACAGTAATCTTAATGAGATTAAACTTTCTGAGAAATATTTTTCTATAGCTTCAATTTATTAATTGTTGGTAAGCCAAATAAATAAATAATTCATTTTATTTCAGTCACATTTTAGGTTAGTAGGACCTAAATTAAAATACAAGAGGATTCCTACCTAGACATTAATAGCCTTACCACAAAAAGATAAACATCTATTGAACGCTTGTCTAAAAAAGTTTAACTTCAAAATGACCGACGACTTATCATATCAACGTGAAATGTCATTTTGACGCTGACAGTTTTCTAGACAAATGTTCAACAGATGTTCATCTTTTTTTTGTGGAAGTTTAAACATAGTAACACAGCAACATCACTTTTATATCTTATCTACCTCAAAGTTCATTGCCCCCACAACGTTTTTAATAAACCGACACGTTTACTTTTCTTAATACAATAGAATACCTTCAAAGCGCTAGAACGTTAAACAACACTAAAATATTTCAAAATGAATGTTTTGAGCCACCGAAAAACGCCAGAGACCGAATATTTTAATTTAAAGGTACGTAATTCCATTGTAAAAACTTTATTTTGTACAACAAAGCTCCTTACATTTTGTGCAGCAAACGTTTTATTAGTTTTTTCAAGACTTTGTACAAAGAATTTCGCTGGTCTTATTAGTAGCATGTCTTACAATGTTATGAAATTTTCATGTATAAGAGTTCTTGGAGTAAAATGTAAGCAAGATTAGGTGAGTGACGCAAAAACTGCATGTGAAGAGGTAACTACAAGAAACTTTGAAGATAATAGAGTTGTTGGTGAAGAAAATACAGTAGGAAAGTAAGTACGAACTGCTGAAGTTTGTTTTGAAGTTAAAAATTTAGACTTAGATTTAAATATCCATAGAACAGAAAAGAAAATGTCCTGGTATGGACATGTGATGAGGAGGGATGAGACTCATGTGACTAAGAGAGTGATGAGTATGAATGTTGATGGATGGAGAGGAAAAGGAAGGCCTAAAAAAGATGGATGGATTATAAACGAAATGATATGAATGAAAAAGGAGTAAATGATACTATGCCGTCTGATAGGGGAGAATGGGAGAAAAATACGTGTTGCGCCGACCCCAAGTAAAAAGGGATGAGGGCAGGAAGATGATGAGAACAGAGAAAGGAACTGCTAATAGACAACGTTGGACTCTTTCATGATTTTATTAATGACGGTTTTCTTAAGCAAAAATAGAAATGGACGATATAGCAACTGAAAATAAATTATAGTAGTGACGCTATTTTTAGATCTTGAGCTACTCCAGTGCACAACTGCGCACGGGCATGCGGACGGTAAGTGGGTGACTCGCTGTCTGATCAATAAATTGATCATGGACTATGCCCGGGTGATAAGACTCATTTGATGATTTAACAACGTTACAGAAAGCTAGTCAAATGCAAGCACGTTTATTTGTCTCAGCCACGTAGATGCTAGATCAAATTTTCTATATGAAACTAATATTGCATTCAACTGACGTCAGTGTCACTTTTTTATATGAAAGTGTAATAATGCGCAAGTTTTTTTCTTTTCCATACTTCTCTGTTACTAGATGTCCCATGACTTATCTCCCTCTTCTAGTCATAATTATAATCTTCCACTCATTCATCTATCATTCACAGTTTATCTATAGTTTCTTCAAACTCATCTTCTGCTACTACTACCTCAGTGTCATCATCATGATTATCAGCCGGGGGACGTCCACTGCTGAACATAGGCTTCCCCTTAGACCGCCACACCGAACGCCACTTGCATCCATCGGCTGCCCGCGACCCTCACGATGTCGTCGGTCCACCTAGTGGGAGGCCTGCCTACGCTCCGTTTTCCGGTCCGTGATCGCCACTCGAGAACTTTTCTTCCCCATCGGTTGTCAGGTTCTACGAGCACTTATCACTTTTTCTTAATTTTCCGTCAAAGGAAGATAAAATCCCAACACGAAAATCACAGTAACGGACAATAATTCCCAACTAAAACAACTCCTTGACAGAAACTCACCCAAAATTATAATCGAGTCCAATGGGAAACGAATTTCGTTTCTTGATTATAGTATTTACATATTCATAAAGCGTTGCTGGATTACATACTTAGACTGAATTACGGCTCGATCTATAATTTATTACTGAGGCAATGTAATTAAAATTGTTGGTGTTTCCTCAGTAGATTAAGTTTGTGTTTTGTTACTTTCGACGGCTTTGGTTTTGGCTTTGAGACTCGATTTATATTTAGGCCTTTGATAAATATTTTACTTTCAGAGTATTTTGTATTTAATAACTTTAGAGGCATTATCACAAGATTTCTGTGTATTTTTACAGCGTACCTGAAGTGTATAGTGTTCCATTCTTCTTGGACCGTCATATTTCAAGATAGTAATACCAGAGCCGTGACATACATGGTCGTTGATCATCATCGAGGTGGATAAAGACTTAACAGCTCCAGATGCAAGTCCAAAGCTGGCTACTATCCTCATAAATGAGGAACTGACTACAGGGAGGGAAAAAAGTTACATAATTGTAACAATTATATCTGCATACAATCACGCATTTTTCTCATTATGAGGAATCAGAAGATTAGCTTCTGGCTATTGACTGCTATAGACAGCTGATTAAAGAGCCAGAGCCGGAATGATTATGAAAAATCAAAAATGTATGAGGACGGACACAGTCATCATCTGCCTCGCCTTTTCCCAACTATATTGGGGTCGGCTTCCAGTCAATACAGATGCAGCTAAATATCAGTATTTTACATGGAGTGACTGCCTATCGAACCTCCACAACCCAGTAACTGAGCAATACTATATCCCATGGAAAGAGTGGTTGTCAGACTTATCAGCTGATTAACAGTAACGACTGATATATCTACAAATGACAGCCGAGACCAAACGGCTTTACGTGCTCTCCGAGCCACGGACAAAACTCGCTAAGATAGATGGTCACCCATCCACAGAGAAACCTTGTCAAGTGCTGCTTAACCCGAAAGATCGGTTGGTGCGGCAGTAATTACATATTTAGCTACAAGCTCAGAGGAAAGAGAAAAAACAGAAATACCATACTGAAAAATTATTGTATCAGGAACAAGTGTTGGTTAAAAGACAAACCGTCTAATCTGTTGAACACTTGTCTAAAAAAAGTGTAACTGCAAAATGACCCTTATATCAATATGCAATGTCGTTTTGACGTTGACAGTTTTTTTAGACAAGTGTTCAATATATGTTAATTTTTCTTGTGGTAAGACGAGAACCGTGGCACCACAAAAACTTTTAAACGTCTTCGCACTCACACTTTTTTTAGACAATTGATCAACAGAATATGTTTAAATTTTTGTAGAAAGGCTGTAAATGTTTTGAAAACGATTGCCTTTTGCAAGCCTTCTAAAATTTCAAGAATACAAAGATAGCAGCAAATAATAAATAACAAAAATATAACATAACTCAATTTTACCCTGTCCTTGTGAGTTTGAAATGAAAAATTCAATTGCTGCCGAAAACTTTGTCTAAAATAAGTTCAATATTAATAAAATGTAGATGAAGGGAATGTCGGGCGAAGTTTGCAGGACCATCAGTAATTCTTATTGAAAGAGGCTTCAGCGAAACATGGCGTCCTGGTAGTAAAAATTTGAAAAGAAGTATTTGCTATTTTTATTTTTTAACATTAAAGCGACTGCTGGGCTTGATTGATGTTTCCTTCTCTAAGCAGCGCTGTCCGTTGGTCGCGGGACTTACCGAATTACTGTGACCTTGGAACATTAAGGGCTATTGAAGGACACCGTGGATTTTAGTCAATAGTCAGACTCATTTGATGATACTACCACGAAAAATACGTGGGAAAAAAAAAATAGCAGCGCCGTCCCACCGTCGTAACTACAGCTATTTATAGGTATTCACTCTATAACGAATAGCCTATAGCGCTGTCTTTTCGAGAATTGCAGAAAGGACGTTACCGTTTTGAGACTCTATAGTAGTGATTCGGACTCAAGCGAGTTGCACTGGTTGTATGGAGCAAAAATTGCGAAAAGCACTTGTAGTTAGACAATGGATATTCAGCTGTGTAACTTTTTGTGGGGATCATTTAAATTATAGTTATCCTGAAGTAACGTATTTATATTCTTCTTGTAATATCCCATTATAAAGGCTCGTCCCAGGATTTCCTATTCCTCTTCCATTTATGAAACAGAGCATTATAGTCATGAAATATTTGCACTGCTCGGACACACGCCTCCTCGCTGTTAGGAAGTGTGCTGAAATCCACCACACGGTCCTAATGCGAGTCGGAATTGTTTCGCTTCCATACCTCTTTTAAATCTAAAATATACACTGTATGTAACTCAAAGGTGATTGACTGACATAGTGATCTATCAACCCACAGCCCAAACCACTAGACGGATCGGGCTGAAATTTGACCTGCAGGTAGATGTTATGACGTAGGTATTCACTAAGAAAGGATTTTGATCAATTGTACCTCCAAAGGGTTAAAATAGGGGATGAAAGTTTGTAGGAAACTTTGTCCATTTTATAAAAAATAAGTACAGTGTTAATTTCCGACATCCACACAAACGAAGTCGCGGGCAAACTGTTTTCAAAGAGACAACGATATAAAAAAACTAAGCCACCGACATCCGAAAGAAAAGTTTTTTGTAGGTTATTTTACCCTTTTTGTGGTTGTTTTTATAGGCGCTTAATTTTGTTTGAAAAATGTTTTTTATTAATTATAACCACAAAAGTTAGTATGAGCACTGACCTCAACAATCCAAAATCGTAGATAAAACTCGGAGAAGTGGTAACTCAAAGATTGCGCAGTACAACCTGGATTTGTTGGTTCAGGATCATTTTTATCCTTCAGATATTACGATCCCGTGTCAACATCTGCTCCTTTGTTAGATATTTTCGTTACGAGAATATTAGGTAGATACGTTGGGTGGTACAATATGGAGTGATGTGTATGATAAATATCTCCTGAATTTTCGTAGTGATTTGAGTGTTCTATACTGTGTTTTGAGGTTTTTTCTTTCTGGAAGATAGCATTCTTGTCAATCTGGGATGCCAAAAATAAGGAGTTTTGCCCAAAAAACGCCTAGAATGTTTTTTTATAATCAATTATTTATTTTCTTTTCTTTTCTATGTAGTACTAAATTAGCTTTAAAAATGAAATGTCAAAGGTCCACTTAATACAAGAAATATGTCTATGCAACTTGTGAACAACAGAAAAGAAGAAAGAAAAGTTCTCGAGTGGCGACCATGGACCGGAAAAAGCAGCGTAGGCAGGCCTCCCAATACGTGGACCGACGACATCGTGAGGGTCGCGGGCAGCCGATGGATGCAAGTGGCGAATTGTCGTTCGGCGTGGCGGTCTAGGGGGAGGCCTATGTTCAGCAGTGGACGTCCTCCGGGTGATGATGATGATGAACTTGTGAACAACAGGTTTATACGATAATCAATCTAAATACTCAAGAATTACACTACAGATGCTATTATATGATATAGATCTTCTTTCTGGGCGTTCCGGGGCAGAACTCCATACTAATTTAGCCATCGTCCTAATAACACACGAAGTCTTTATATATTTAATGTATGCAGATTACACACACCTACATTTAAAAAAACCAAAGAGAACTGCGTAAAACCAAACATTAACTAATTAAAAGACCTCGAAAGCGTACAGAACAAATATTATTATACAGGAATACTCTTCCAGAAAAAAAAAAACCGGCGAGCCAATGAAATATTACCGTTTTGCGGTACCCACTTAATTAAATAAAACGCCCAGTCAACTCTAGGGGGACGTTTACGATGTTTACCCGAACACCGCCGTCAACTGACACGGCAATTAGGACCGTTTTTGAAATTAAAAATATTAAAACTCTCGGCTCAAGGGTTTTGGGCGTTATAAAGTTATTAATCAGCTTTGTAGGGCGGAAATCTTGGCCTTATTCTTTAGGGATACATCAAATGGCCAGCCTTTTCTCAACTATGAAGCTTATTTGTTTCTTTGTTTCCTAATAGCTACAAATGTTGAAATCATCAAATGAGTCTTCTCAACCTAGGTGGAGTTGTGTGTCCCACAGTGTCCCTTCAATTGTCCTATAAGTTCTAACGTAACTGTTACCTGTTTCGTCAATCCCTCGACCCCGGCAGGCATTTGGCCCGAGACTTTGTCATAGTAACAGCCTCAAGGTCATGGCGCATTTTACCAACACCGCATCTGCACAGCTGCTGCACAGCGTCACCTCCAATTTAGGCTACGGCTAGTCGTAAGCGTGTCTTTTTCATAATGGCATTATGAAATATGCCACATGATTTAAGGCTCTAATTTGAATGACAGGTTAAGTGCTGGGTTGGAGTCGTGCCTTTGATAATATTTATTATTTAAATCGAAATTTTTAAGTAAATACCTAAGTCAGTTTGTACAAATAATGTAGTAATTCCATATAAAGAATACAGAATTTAATAAACAGTAACGAATTCCACGAAACCAGGTAATTGGATATTATTTTCAGTAAACATTTTTTTTAAATTAAGTAATCGTATCTGATGCTTAATTATTGTGAGATATAAATAACTCTTTGAATTGAATAACATAACATCACGCTTGTAGTTTCCAAGGGATTAGGCAGAGGTTTGTCTATTGTACTTTTCTAATGGCACGATGCGGCGCGATTCGAACGAATTCCAACTAGAAATGAAAATTAACCTTACCACTATGACATAAGACACAAAACACTTTGTTATCTATGGGTAGATGAAAAAAAAACACGATGGCCACGATATAGAAGAAATCCCTAGTTAGGCTGTGGAGAAACAATAAAAAAAGGATAAAAATTAAATGCGCATCAATAATTCTTTTTGTATATCAAATATACTGAATGTGCACCAAATCTAAAACTCGCTTTAGCAAGATTTCAGGGACACCCCGAAGTTCGGTTTGGTTAGGTTCCTTTAAACCTTGTACACAGAAATAGAAGCCCCGCGTAGCGGGGCTTCGTCGACCCTGCTTAGGTAGATTTTTTTTATTACACCTCGTTATGACATATTTTAATGAACATATTTTGGTGCACATTCAGTATATTTGGTGGAACACAGGTAAAATTAGGTAAATGAAATGGGAATAAATTGAAGTACTTATACGAGTATATACCATCCATAAAAAAATAAGAGATGAATAAAAGTCCTTCGTACGAATTCATTATTACAATTAAAAGATTATGAATGAATGACTTAGGTTTTGGTTGAACGCGTTCAATGTATTTTAAGGGCCCAAATTAATTTGTGAGTAACAAAAGACTATTGAAGGGAATAAATGTTTGACTGAGCATGTAAAAAAATATAACAATAAGGTACTCGTATTATGTGCATCAAATATATATTTTATAAGATAAACGATTATCGTCGGACAAAGACGCCTTTTGATTTGAAATGATTCACGTTTTCTTTTAAATTAATGGTCTAAGTGAGTAATTAATATTATCTTTTTGTTGAAGCTCCGTAGGTGGCAACCGAATATTAATCATTTAATTATTATCTTAAATACATTAATCCATTCCACAGTTACAAATCAAAGTTGATGAAGACAAGACCCTATTAAAATTGGTAATACGTCACTACCTAGTATAATTTTTGCTATGTTCTTAGGTCACGAGTTACTTTTGTTAATTTGCATTGATATAAAAGAACAAAAAAAATATGTACTTTATTTTTCAAATACGAGAAGGCAACGACGATATAATACTAGACACCGCATGCTCGATCTAAAGAACACAAACTATTCTGCCAAGTTGCTGAGGTACTACGTAAGCGAGGGGGACGGGGTACTGCGTTGTGATTGGCTAACTCAAGGTCTGTGCTGTCTCAACGTATGTTTACGGCTCACAGGATTGGTCGAAATGAGACGAATATAAGACTTTTTTGCCTAATGTGTTGGCAGACATCGGTCGCCTGTTATTACGAGTCTAGTATTATATCGTCGTTGCGAGAAGGTGTTGCTAGCGGCTTTGCACGCTACAAAAACGGGATATAAAAAAAACTATCATGTGTGTTAATGCAGGTTATGAATTACTATCTGTGTACCAAATTTTGTCTAAATCCGTTCAGTATTTTTTTGCGTAAAAAGGTAACAAACATCCATCCATTCAAACATCCAAATAAACTTTCATTTTCATAACAATTTGAGAATTGCACATTTTGCGTCAAGTGCACATTTTGCGTCAAGTGCACAATTTGCGAAGTGCACAATCTGCGTCAAACCCATTAGTAGGAAGGGTAAAATTAGTAAGATACTCATATCAACTAACGGAAAAATTTGATTAGCCATTTTTTGATGTTGACAATAAATTATAATTATAATCACTAGCATTACGATATGTAGAAAATAAATAAAAAAAAACAGTCACTTTTTGTGAAAGAATAAATCTCATATCAAATACCTAATCAAAATTATCAAAATCATTAAAATCTAAATTGATCCAATCCAATTACAAAATCTTGCGGAAAACCAATATTGTGATTGAATTAGATATCGACGTTTTGTTACCAATTAATGGTTTAGCGACGTCAAACATTTACTTCAATATATTTTGCGGTTCTACTAATTGTGGTTCGAATGTCACTAGTATTTGTGGGTTACCAAAATTAAATGACACAGTGAAAGTGATAGTCTAGAAAGATACATATTTGAACTGAAAATTCAGACGTAATTTATAGGCGTAACTTTGGTCCATAGATTGCAGGAATAGAATAGTGAGGGCCCAGAAAAAGAAAATAATAATTGAAGGCATAATAATAACTGTAAGGAAAATGAAAAATCAGTAATAGTATGTGATGGACGTGGCCATTCTCTGGTGTCAGAGTTAATTGTACCGCTTTTCGTGGTCCTACAGAGCTCGCCGTCCTATAAAGAAACACGCCCGGGTCGACAGTGCGTAGTATACGTATTCCGCGCACCTCAAGGAGATGTCGGCGAACTGACAGGGCCTCCAGAGCCGAACTGGGTCACGGGACTATTTTAAAGCCACGCCTCTACCCTAAAACAGTTGACTGAGGACCTCACAGACCTCGAACATGGCATAATAATTAAATTCAATAGATGTGTAATGGTAAGCGTCCACAAGTCCGCTTTGCAGTTATCGGACGTATCGTACTTAACGGTTTTTAAAACTGAAACAAACTCATACAACTGCGTGCACTGATCCGCATCGTACGGACGGCTCATCGGCAATGCCTACATGCGATGCGTACCGATGACGTCATACGGAATGCCGATCAGTGGACGCGATGAAGGTGGCATCGGCAATCCGATTGCTGATACTCGCGTCGGCAATTTGATCGCTGCCGATACAGAAATCCATTTGATGCGATGCGTCCGATACGCACGATGCCGACCTGTGGACAGTCCAGGTTTCCTAACAAAATATTCCTTCACCAAAGACAAAATCAAGAAATTAAAACAACTATCTCTCATTGCCTCGTAAATGATTTTGACCTAGTAACGCACTAACTGTTGTTGCAGTCCATTCGAGTGTATAATAATCAAACCGGCCTGTTTGGGATTAATCATTGGCTTGTTGGGTTCATAGTCAAATAAACAGTAGCAAACTGGTAGAACCTGTTAAGTCAGCATTACATTTATGAATTGTTTTTAGCCTAAGTTTAGCAAAATCTTTAAGGTCAGATTCCTAGCAGGCCACTGAAAATTGAAGCCAAAAACACGGATGAAAAATTACGACCGTCGTCGGCGTCGTCTTTCTGTACCCTTGGCACGAATTTTCACTCTTTTATTTTACAATATTTACATTTGCGTTATGGAAAAATGGAACAGCGCCTCTGGTGTGCGAAGCAGGAACTAATTTTTTCCTCAAAAATTGTCAATTTGAAATTGTCAAAGTTTCAGTTTACTTTACGTCTCAAATACTGACAATTCGTGCTAAGGGCTTCACTAAAAACGTAAGTTTTGTCACACGGAATCTGGACATGTTTTTTTTTATTATTTTATTATCTAAGGTAAAATCATAATTACCAATTTGACGGCAACTAAGAACGAACGGCACATGTGTAAATCACTAGTTTTCAAAAGGAAAATGTGATGCGTCGTGACTTAGTAAGAATAGGAGTATTTTATTATATTTCTTAAAGAAAATACCTGTGTTCTTCTTCTTGTCCTTATACCAATCACCAATCTTAAACTTCAATAAATTCTTCTCATTTTTTCTTTGACTCTTTGCAACACGTTTACTTGTTACATTCTCCCTGCCAGTTGTCAAGGCACCATTTCAATAATTTTTCTTCCATATAATTTCATACAATCCTTCCATTTTTCCTTGGTCTTTTTCTTCCTTTCCATCCACATTCATACCCATCACTCTCTTACGAACATACGTATCATCCCTCCTCTTAAAAATCGCACAAAAAGCCTAATGATTTGAGAAAACGTACCGTTAAAGACTCATTAGAAAACATTAAAGCTGACAGGCGTGGCGAAAGCGAAGCAAGGCGTTTTTGTTTGTAATTTATGGAATTGTTTAAAGCCAGTCACATAGACTATCGGATCGCTTTCGCTTTTCTATGTGACTGGGTTCAAACAATTCCATACATTACAAATAAAGCCGCTTCGGATCGCATTCGCTTCGCCTGTCTGTTTGACAATCGCTAGAATTGTTTTGTAACTCGCCATTCTGCCTTATGTTTATTATTACTGTCTCAGTTATGTTTGAGAAAAAACTTTTGCCCTACGGAACACTAATTAAACTTCATTATAATGGGTTTATAGCATTGACAGTATTAGTTGTAAGCAACAAGCGACAAGGCAGTAAAGATCAATTGTAAAATCCAAGCGTAGGTACTTCAAAACGTAAGTCCCCATTAACAGTCAAGTCCCTTTCCACAATACTTCAAACGGGGACTTAGGTATATTTAAAGGGAATTAAAGTTAATGATGGTGTATACTAGGGGTGCTCAAGCCTATGCCCGCCCGTGGGCCACAAAGAGGTCGGCAGTCGATTTTAATATGACCCGCGCCAGTTTTATTTTTATTTTCTGGTTAGTATAAGTCAGAAAATTTCCATCCAGCCCTTCGCTGATCCTCAACTGCGTCTGTGTCTACTCTCGTGTTCGGTCAGTTCAGAACTGACCTAGACTGAGGTAAAGAGTAAACCCATCTCACATAAAAATAAAACTTACTTCTAAAGGTTCTTACAAATGGAAGAAGTCACTGGCTCCTGAAACACAGGTACTATAACCTAGATGTAGAGCCAGGGTCTCAATTATTTATTGTGAAATTTTGTATGGCATTAAAGAATTAATTATTATTATTACTTCTAAGTAAGCCTGCTTTACCGTTTTACCGTCGACCACATCATCGCTTACTATTAGGCGAGATAGTGGTCAAACACAAACTAATTTGAAATTGTCAGAGGCTCGCCAAAAATTACAGAATAGATCCTAAGGCCCGACTTACATAAAATATCCACTAAGATTTACACAGAAGTCTTTGATAACATTATGGCTTTGGTATTTAGATGTTCTAATAAATAAAATTGACCACCTACCCGTTGCTCACGTCGTCTGCGTCTGATTCCTGGGTATTTTTTTTTGGTCGGAAAAGTGCTACTGGGCTTTTATAAGAATTTCTCAATAGTTCGGAAGTTTTAGGTAGTAATTAATTATAATTCAGTCACAAGTTCCAAACCGATGGCGACAATCTGAACATTCTGCAAAATGTTATGAAGTTATCGTTTAATATTAACTTCAAACCTTCGGGCGTACTGAATTTGACACAAGCAATTACTGTCAGTAAAATGTCTTTTGCAAGCTACACTAACTACGAAATGCAATTATGTAATTACTATTATTATTAAATATGGTAGCAAATCATTAGCTTAGGTAATCGTATAGCCTCGTTTAGATCGGGCACGCTGCATTCGCGGCGGGAAGACATCTTTTTGAGGAGTGGCTAGATAAGCGTCACGGCGTCCTGACCTACCTATGCATGACCCAGGTCCTCACCGGACACGGAAGTTTCGGGAGGTACCTGTGTGTGATGAGAAAGGAGGAAACGCCTGGGTGTCACCACTGCGAGGATCGCCCGGAGGCCACATCGGGGTATACGGTGTAAGACTGCCCGCTTAGGCAGAGCAACGACGTGTCCTCACGGCGGCGATAGGCGGAGACCTCTCGCGCTCAGCATTGGTCGCGGTCATGCTGCGGGGAGAGACGGAGAGGGAAGCGGTCGCCTCCGTCGTCCTCTGTCAGTCATGCTCGCGAAGGAGGAGATGGGCTGCGTGAGTGAGAGGATAACGTCCTCCTTCCGCCCCACCCGCAATGGTGGATGCCCACGGCGACGGACGTCGCAAGACGATCTCCGGCCACCGTAGGCGCGGGCATGCGGGCGGCGAGAAAAGGGCTACTCAACAAACAAACTTTAGGGTGTTAATCAACTCTCATACCAGAAGTTTCCAGAAATCATAAAAAAACAACTATCGATCAACGATCGATAGCCATTGTAAACCGTATCACAATAGCGTAGACTACAGTCCAGGGGAAACGCCTTTAATCCGTTTTGGTTTACAGTTTAAACTTAGATAACCCAACACTCGCCATGGGCCTCGTAAAAAGGGATTATCCTTCGTGGATGCGTAACTTCGACCACCTGTGCCTTAATCACAGTGATTACATCGCATACCACGCGTTTGACCATTCATTCTAATGGTTTGTGAGGAGCTCACATTAACATTTACTGATATTTTCTCGTTGGACTGCTTTTTTCACGAGTAATTTATTTTTGAAAAATATTTTTGTTGGTACGATTTAACTGTCTGATTACGAGATATGTTCTAAGTGATGAAAACTGTTTTTTTTTTGTGAGTCGAGATCTTGAACGAGATTCGAAACAGAAAATGCAAAGAAAACAATATCACCTTCCCAATTAATTAAACATAAAACATTTGCTATAAGTACAGGGAGTGATTTTTGCCTTATCAGCTATAAATATAAATATTCCGAGGTCAAACAAATACAACAAAAGACAGCAAAATTGTTTTGTAAACTCAGCAAGGAACCGAAAATAAAGACGCCTCCTCTACAAAAAACATAAATACCCATTATGACGCTGAAAAAAAAGAATATTTGTCATTGAACAAGGAAAAAAATCCTCATAATACCTACACTTATTCAATATAAGGTGGGACGAAGACCAATCTCACAATAGGGACATTACAAAGAGAGGAATTTTTCAAAAGGGAAAAATTACTTTTCTAAATTGGTGAGATATAAAAGACGTTTTGTCAATATTAAAATTTCTCGTCAGCACTCGACCCCCGAATTCTCGAGAACCCGGCGGAATTAAAAAGTCGAACGGCTTTTTATTTATGTATTTTAATATTAAAGGTGTTATTGGGAATTTTGGAGTGCTGCGGTGAAGTGATTGCGCGATTTAAGGCTCTGTCCGCTTTGTGCCATCGTTCTTTAGGAATGATTTATTGGAATATTGGTGTTTAGCCATGATCAAAGCAGTACTTAGAATTTGTTTGTTTCAAGTGCTTTAAAGTGCTCAGTGGATTCATTATGAAAATATTTTAGTGAGTAAGACGAAAATTACAATAGATTCTTTTTCATTCTTACTCAGATGTTTTCTAGAGACTTATTTCTACATTTTTATTCTATTCTCTCATAAGATTAGGCGGAGACCTCTCGCGCCCAGCATTGGTTACGGCCATGCTGCGGGGCGGGATGGAGTGGGAAGCGGTCGCCTCCTTCTGCGAAGCAGTAATGCTCGCGAAGGAGTAGGCGCGCCGCGCGCGAGAGAGGACAGACGCGAGACGATCTCCGGCCACCGTAGGCGCGGGCATGCGGGCAGCGAGTAAAGGGCAACAGGGACCATGCCCGGGTCGACGGCGCGTTGTGTCCCACGCGCGCCTTAAAGAGCGTCAGCATACTGACGGGGCCCCCCTCTCAGAGGGCCAAAGCCTGAAGGGGTCGCGGGATTAATTCCTTACCGTGACCCCGGAACAGAAAGGGCTATTGAAGGACACCGTGGATTTTAGTCAATAGAAGTTTGACAGTCCCTCCCGCCCTGCCCGGGGTGGGAGGACTCATTTTATGATTTTACCACGCTAAAAAAAAAGAAATTTTCACCTATGATTAAGATGATTTTCGGTCATTTTATCACAGTCTGACGTGGTGCATATAACTTTCCCATCATTGCCATTGAGAAAAAAAACACTTGTCTTATTTCACAGCTTTTAAAGAAGAAGTGAAGTAAATCTAACGCCATTTTGATGTAGGTTAAATAATAAAGTAAACGGACATGAACAAAAACATTTATGTCATTTACCGATTATATTTTATATACCCATTTTTTTTCGTTCAAAAATAAATTGTCAATGTCCGTTTCATTGTATACTTCTCTGTCTTATTTGTTTTTTGACTGAGAATTTTAGTTACAGTAAGAGTGGGAGAGATAAAAGTCATAGAAAAGAGACGTATTACTTCGCTATAAAAGTACTTTAGAAGGGAATGTTAAAACTAATCCAAAAGTCCTTGCGCAAAAGCTTAAAATGAACCACGAGTGTACCGTTGCTCTGAAGAGGCAATATATATTCATTACCATCATCGCATCAAGATTAGTGGCCGTACACACACGTTCATACATTTGTATTACTATGGTAGTTCTCAATAATGCCTTGTTTAGCATACTCATAAATATATTAGCTGTGCAATCCTGTATGCGTAAGTACTGGTTCACGTTGACTCGCGGGCGCGGTGGCGGGCGCGGTCACGAAATATCAAACATATGGCGTAATATCCAAGTGTTCACGTACGAAACGCACGTGCGGTGTAAGTAGCGGGCAAACTAGCGACTGGCGCGCGCGCGCCGCTCGCGTCAATATCAAACGCGTGAGATGTTTGTGTGTGTTCACGTCGAACTAGCGGCGGAGCGCGCGATTCACTCGCGACGTCAGGTAAGTTCCACCATTTTGAACTTGTCGCTAGAATCTCACCCGCGCAAACGCCTGGCGGCCAATGTGAACACGAACCCGCCACGTCTTCGCGACCGCACCCGCCACCGCGCCCGCGCGTTCCAACGTGAACAAGTACTATGTATTGTGTGAGAACGTGAAGTATGAATTAATTTGTTATGTTGGTATTTAGTAGAGGGGTAGTTAGGAAATGTTTATGATTGTATTATTTTAAGCAATAATAATAATTTATACAACGTGACTTTTTAGTCGTCGTCAAAAGCAGCTCAGTTTTTGTATCCAATAACTAGAACGCGTTTATAATAATTAATTAGGTATTTAAGAGATTTGAAAGTTTTTATAATAACATTTTAATTCGTTATGACGCAAGGAGTAGTTAGAAACATCCTTGTCTCATAGAAAATTGGAATGGAATGATCTGTCCGAATATTGCGCTGGGTAGGTATACTCTACAGTTTGATACGTAAACATTTTAACAGGGCGTTTCATATTTCTAAGGTAGGTATTACGATAAAAAAAAACTCGCCTAGAAGTATTTTAGGTCGGATGCATTAAGTGGACCACTTTTATAAGACTACTAAAAAGTCACGGTGTAGAGCAAATGGAAAAAAAAAATGAAGGAGCGGTTTAAAAATAGAATGCAGCAGTGGTACCGGCCCGCGACTTACGAGTTGTATGTAGGTCGTAGGTTTTAACCCAGCCTTGCACATTTCTTTGTGTAAATTACTCCATCACCACTGCTCTCAAAAGGGTGAAGGATAGCATACTGAGGAAACCGACATGCCCTCAAAATAAAAATTAGAAGTTGCCGAAACCGTGGTGCTTTTAAAAATCTACTGTAGTCTAAACTTGACTTGAGAATACTTCTCTGATAGAATAAGTTTTGTGTGTAGACAACACAAATGATGAAATGAATTAAATTCAAATGCAGTTTCATGTAGCGCGCTCGCGCATAGGTTGCTTTACATGCGAAATCTAGAGAATGACGGGCATTGGCCCCCTAGAGGGAGGCCCCTTTGTCATGCTGACGCTCTTTCAGGTGCGCGTGGAACACAACGCGCCGTCGACCCGGGCATGGTCCATGGTTGGACAACGAGTTGCCCTTTACTCGCCGCCCGCATGCCCGTAGCGACAAACCTAAAGAAGTTTTATTATTTTTAGCCTAATGAACGAGTGGCCATCAATACTTTTTTCTTAACTTAGCGAGAAAAGGCCTAATGCCCTTCTATATCTATATATATAAAAGCAAAAGGTCACTCACTCATAGGACACGAAAGCTCGGAAACTACCAGTGCTAAGGGTTCAAAATTTTGCACAGGGGTTCTTTTTAGGACGTAGGTACCCGCTAAGAACGGATTTTGCGATATTACGCCCCTAAGGGGTTGTTTTTGGGGTTGACAGTTTGTATGAAACTTTTTTGCTACAAGTACTAGGAGTTTCAAACTTTGCATGCGGGTTCTTTTTAAGACGTAGGTGCTACTTTAGAAAAGAGTTTTTCGAAATTCGACCCCTAAGGGGTTGTTTTTGGTGTTGAAAGTTTGTTTGAAACTTCGTTATTACACGTGCTAGGAGTCTCAAATTTTGCATGGGGTTTGTTTTTAAGACGTACGCACTACCCTCAACGGGGTTTTTTGAAATTCAACCCCTAAAGGATTGTTTTAGGTGTTGATAGATAGAGGTCTCAAATTTTGCATGGGGCTTCTTTTACGGACGTAGGTGCTCACTAAGACAGGATTTTGCGAAATTTCACCTCTAAGGGGTTGTTTTGGGGTTGATAGGTTGTATGAAACTTTGTTATTACAAGTACCTACTAGAAGTTTAAAATTTTGCATGCGGGTTTTTTGTAGGAAGTAAGTGCTACTTACGATAGGGGTTGTTCGAAATTCGATCCCTAAGGGGTTGTTTTTGGTGATGGTAGTTTGTATGAAACTTTCGTTACTACAAGTGCTGGGAAACTCAAATTTTGCATGGGATTTGTTTTAGGACGTACGCACACTGTGGGGTTGTTTTAGGTGTTGATAGATAGAGATCTCAAATTTTGCAAAGGGATTCTTTTAGGACGTAGGTGCTCACTAAGATGGGATTTTGTGAAATTTCACCCCTAAGGGGTTGTTTTTGAGGTTGATAGGTTGCATGTAACTTCGTTACTACAAGTGCTAGAAGTCTCAAATTTTGTATGAGGTTTATTTTTAGGACTTCGATGCTTACTATGACGGGGTGATTCAAAATTTGAACTCTAAGGGGTTGTGTTTGATGTTGTTAGATACAGGTTTCAAATTTTGCATGGGGATTCATAGAAGGATGTAGGTGGTCACAATGATGGGACTTAGTTAAATTTCACTTCTAAAGGGCTGTTTTTGGGGTTGATAGTTTGTATGAAACTTTATTACTACAAGTACTAGGAGTTTTTAATGTTTCACCGGAAGGTTCTTTTACGACGTAGGTGCTACTTAAGGCGGGACTATGACGTGTAATTCCCCCCCTACGGGGTACTTTTTAGCTTCAGAGTTTGTATGAAACTTCGTTACTACAAGTGCTACGAGTCTCAAATTATCCCAGGGGTATATCTTTAGGATGTAGAGCTGGGATGTTGCGAAAACCGACTGCTAAAGGGATATTTGTGGTCGAATGAGAGAGAATAGAATTTTAGTTGATTTAGATTTTCTAAAAGTATTGCATAAAGAGGGTAAACGGAGAAGAAATTCACAGAAAGCAAAGCTCTAAATAAGCGCGGACGAAGTCGCGGGGGAAGTGCTAGTCTTATAATATTTCTAATTAACCTATACCCTTGACTTGATCAATGCCATTCATACGAAATTAATTAGTAGGTATTATGTATGGCCGTAAGTAGTAAATTGGTAGTACGTATTTTCGCTTTAATTTTATCGTCATTTGTTTATTTTTGTAGAATTTTGCTGAGAAACTTTAGCATTCACGTGTAATGAGTATTTTTGCGAATGTTAAATTTTTTTTCGGAAGTCGATGGCTTTGTTTTTATTTCACAGACTATGGCCACCGACTTCCGAAAGAAAACTATTTTACAGTTTTTTGTGTTTGGTTTTGAGGTTGGTTCCCTTTTTTTCAAAAAGTTTTTTCTGTAATATAGTCGACTGTCAAGTCTGACACCTTCATGAAGAAAAGTTTTTATTATCAATCATCGTCTAGAGTGTTCACTAAAAATGTTAGTAGCGACGTTTAGCTCTGTGCATGGCTCTGTTCGTTTCTCAGTTCAAAAAAAAAAACAAGACGAATGCTCGATGTTCGGTTACAAGTGAATGCTGAAGTGTATCAGCACCTTTAGCCATTGCCTTTTCTTTGTACCAACAAAGATATTGAAATAAAAATCTTTTTGGCCTTTATCGTAATTTCCCTAGAGATTTTATAGATTTACTGCCAAGGCTGAACTTATTTTGGTCTCCGGAAAGGGTTAAACATAATTTAAGGGTCTTGTTAAAAAAAATAAGTAACATTGATTTATGTTCGAAAATAAAAATAGCCGCTAAGTTGAAATGGGACTGGGCCGTTGAGTAATCAGTGCAGATAGTTTTGTTTACTCAACCACTCCTTTTTATAACGCTTTTGCAAATAAACGCATATCGCACAGGTAAGGAGTGGAATTCTTTGCACGAGTCACAGTAGTCACAGTACAGTGCCAATTTGTAGTACACAGTAACATTTTGTTTGACTCTAGTTCAAAATTAGATTGTTTATTTACATAAACCTTTATCACATAGTATCGGGTAACCAATTACAACTCTTAATACCTTTGTTTTTGTTACAATCATTGTCTTTGTACTTGCATTTTGTTCGTATCGGTGCTTAGAAACGTTTATTATAATAAAGCAGTCTGTTGTTCGCTCGTACGTTCTAAGAAATGGCTAAAATCAAACAGCACAGATTGGATTACATTAGCTCATATTATTATGCACCTAAAAAGGACCATGTTGTTATTTTTTTTGATAACGATGCATTATGGCACAGAAATAGATGCAAGCGATGAGTTTTACGATCATAATCAGTATAAGCTTCAACTGCTTGGGCACAGGCTTATTCTCTATGAAAGGTGCTGTAATCCACCATGTGAGCTCCATGCAGATTGGTTGATGTCACATGTTTTCGTATTTTTGGCATAAAAAGCACTTCAAACAAATCTGAGATGAAATACTAAATCTAAAACCACAAGTGCGTGTCGATACGATTTACCAGATAGATCATGAGTGTAGGTACAGCGCGGCGTAAAACAAAAAGACATTTTTATATATTATAAATGTTGTAGGCATTGGACTAATTTATTATATGGAAATTTGGAAACCTGAACCCTGATTAG
Source organism: Agrotis segetum (assembly GCA_036375495.1). Taxonomy (NCBI): domain Eukaryota; kingdom Metazoa; phylum Arthropoda; class Insecta; order Lepidoptera; family Noctuidae; genus Agrotis; species Agrotis segetum. Next base: position 857,653 of record JAQSVV010000031.1, read on the forward strand.
TACATACGCAAGCAGAATACACAAAAAATCTTTTTACGTAAAATCGCAACTAATTTGCTAATGCCTCTTATTATGAGAAGACAAAACAAAATGACGTAACGATACGTTATCATTATCCTCTAGCAGGATGTCACAGGAACCTACTGCAGCCTCGTCATATGAATCTACTGCGGAAAGGAAGAAGCGTTTCCATAATTTTTATTCCAAAAATATCTAAAACATCTGATTAATTTTTTTGCTAAATGAGTCGTAACATTTTCATTGAAAACTTTGAAAAAAAGATTTTTGTAACTAAAATGTAAGAAAAATATGATTATTTATGTATACATCAATGCTACAGGTACTGTCATAATATCAAGACACATAATAGTCTAGATAACTCATTGTATTTTTAACCTAATTCGTTTATTTGTGTAATGTGTCTGATGGACACTACTGGTTCGTTACGTTAGAAAAGCATACTGGGTAGTTAAGGCGGCGCTAGTCGCGAGCTCGAACTCACTGGCAGGCATGGTCAAAAACCATGATATTTCACCGGAAATCGAGCCATATTGTTCATGTGTGCGCGACCGTCATCCCCCCGTGGAGAAAACAGGGGAAAACTTATTCAGTGAGATGCACGATCATTCAGAGTAAAAGGCGCGCGTAAAAAAATACGAAAAAGCCTTTGGCTGTTGGGGTTTTATGTAAAAACCACTGCACCAATTAATTTCAAATAAAATATATTAAATTCTTCGATAAATTTGCTGTGTCGGTACGGACTTCGTTTTGGAAATTTGATGCTTCTTTAGCTTCTAATTTACACCTAAAGTTGTGTTAAAATTAGCAAAAAAACGAATCTTTAGAAGCTTGTAACTTTTTAATAGCTTCATATTTTACAATTCTGCTTCCGTACAGACAAAATTAATAATGAGACAAAACGATACCATGTTTAATTTTGGATGTACGTTGTCAATTAATGGAGTAAAACCCCAAACAAGTTTCTATGGACAAAATGTTGACTTGTTTGCTCTTAAGGGTTAATTGTAGACCTTTATCTGAACCACGAGTTATATTCCTCTTAAACATTTCAACCCAAAACACAGCAACTGTCAACTAATTAAAACCAGAGCAAACACTTCGACACTCTACCCAACGCTTTCATACATCCATCCATACGTGGAGTGAAGCGCAAAATTGAAGTAGAAATGTCGTAATAATGTCGAATGGAGGTAACATCACCATTCGCGTCTCATCAATTATGGAGGCGCACAATCAAAGCATTCAGTACGTTCGGTTTTGTAGTGGGAAATTTACGAGCCTCGTATTTGGTATTTTTGTCAATGGCAGTTAGGAAGTGTAAATTTCAAAAAGTAGTGAAATGTTTAGAATTTTTTGAAAATACTTTATGTTCATTCTGATGATCTAGATGCGTACCTCGATGGCTGGTCCGAAGTGGCATTAGAAAAGAGCACTTGGAAGGATATGGGGGAGGCCTTTGCCCAGCAGTGGGACATAAATGGATAGAAAAAAAAATATGTTCTAGTTTTAATTCGACGATACGGTTCGAGCAGTGGCTGGGCGATTGGAGTGCTGCGCAGCGTGTCGCGGGTTCGATTCCCACACAGAGTAAATGTTATTGTGTGACCTACAAGTAGTTGTTTAGGGTGTAGGTGTTTGTGAGTTCCTATGTTTGTTCTGGGTGTTTGTGTATGTGAGTTTCTATGTTTGTAATTGGAACCACGACACAGGAGTAATTCGCAGAGTGGGGCAACGTTTAAAAAGTAAATGTTGTAATTTTGTGTTTATCTAAGAAAAGACGTGTTTCACAGGTTTGTTATTTTATTGAAGTGTCAGGTAACCTAGTTACATAGAACAAGAAGAATTTTGAATACGTTAAAAAAGAGAACGCTATAAAGCCAGTATTATTACAACAGTAAATAATAATAATAAAATTCCACAACTGTCACACAACGCCATCTAGTCCCAAGCTCAGCAGATCTTGTTATTGGTATATGTTATGGGTACTAGACAAACTGATATAAGTACATACTTATTTCTAAATACATAAATAATATACAATACAAATAGATAACCATACAAATAGATAGACGAAATTAATGTAATAAACTACACGAGTCAAATTTAAAAATAATTGGATTACTAAAATAGAAAAAGAAAACTTTAAGAAGGTTTCAAAAGTCGTGCATAGTTTTGTATTTACTTTAGAAAACATATTTATTTACATTTTAATATTCATGTTAGTCAAGACTTAATAATTTAAACAAACAATATTTCCAACAACAAACAATAATAACAACCGATTAAAATAAACATCACCAGAACCACACTACAAAACCCAGAATTCATCAAAAAAATAATTCTAACGGTTATATGCAAAACAGAAACAGCGAAATAATTGCATTTCGCGTGCCTGATACAACATGCATGAGACAGATGCAATAACTGAAATTGGTGGAGTCATATAATGGTATATGTCACACGTAGAGTACAATATTTTGTTTGTTTGATATGCTTGATGACTGCGTGTTGCATAATATAGTCCACTGTACGTGTTGTGAAGTATTGATAACAATGTTAAAGCAACGGGATAAAAGTATCGCAACTTATATTTTGTTTGTTAAATCAAAATTATCAAAGTAAAAAGTCATTTATTCAATTTATCAGCACTTTTTGAAGGTAAATTTTTACATAATACAGTCCCCCAAAGCGCCCCCCTTCGACACTTCCTAGTGTTTTGGCTGGGAAGAAGAAGAGGCGGAAAAAACTCCCCAGCAACACATCTGTCTGTACGGTGTCTGTACGGTATGGTAAATATGTTTGATGACTGGGTGTTTCATAATGTAGGCTGATATAAGCTTTGTGAGATGAGGTATCGATAAATCGAACAATAATCCACTCGTAGAGTGGTATTCCTCCATTGCATTTCAAGTTTGTTTATAGATTGAAGGCGAAAATCTTAGAATGCTTGCCGTTCTGCATGACAATATATTTACAAGATAACTTATTTAATTTTATAACTGTATACAAAATATACGTTTAATTTTGTGCTACTTATAAAATCTGAACTTACAGATAAACGTAAACCCATTGTTGCGCACTACGTCAAAAATTCCAAAGTCCCACTTAAAAATAAACGTTTTCCGTTATAGCAAAACACTTTTCTCGACTTGAAAATCGAATCTAAGATGCTCAGAAGTAGTAATAAAAGCTATTCTTATCTACAAATACTCTTTGATGTACCTTTTGAACGTATGGGAAGTATCGTTACGTTTTCTCAATGGTTAAACCGTATCGATACTTATTAATCTCACTCTTACATAAAACTGTCCTAGATTTTACAATGATTTGTGAACAAATAACGAATTTATATTTTGTTTATGTATTCATTAATTACATTAGCAAATAAGATGATGTTTTAAATTAAATAATTAGGGATAGCTTATGCAATTTTGAACTCGGTTAAATGCTCTGCTATTAGTAACTATATTTATTTATTTAATAAATCCAGTTCTACAAACAAACATGATTGCATAAATAATTCTGATGTGTTTGTTTTGTTATTAATTGAATAGGGATTTATGGCTTTGGTTTTGTGTACCTATTGTTTGATATTCATTAAAATGATATAGTTAATACTAGCTGTTGCCAGCGACTTCACTCGCTACAACTCGAAAATTATCCCACAGGAACATAAAATCGGGATAGTACCTATCCTATTTGTGTTAATCCAGATTATAAACTATCTGTGTTTCAAATTTTAGCCAAATCCGTTCAGTGGTTTTGGCGTGAAAAAGTAACAAACATATCTACATACACCTACATACATCCTCACAAACTTTAGCATTTATAGTAGGATACGTATATTACGGAGAGTTATAAAAAGTTAGAAGTAAGTCTCATCTAGCCGGGCCGACAGTAAGCCCCTTCGTACAAAAGGCGAAGCAGGTCGATACTTTACGACTTTGATATCCATTGACACATGCCTGTGTACAAACTTCTATTTTTAGCGTGGCAAAATCGTCAAATAAATCCTTCTACACCCTACTGTCAGACTCGTACTGACGAAAATCCACGGTGTCCTTCAATAGCCCTTTATAGCGGGGCCCCGTCATTATGCTGTCGCTCTTTGAGGCACGCGTAGAACACAACGCACCGTCGACCCGGACATGGTCCATGGTCGGACAGCCAGTTGCCCTTTTCTTGCCGCCCGCATGCCCGCGATAAGCGCCTGATACTAAAGTCGTAAGGTATCGGAGACTTTCGTCGCCTTGTGTACGAAGGGGCTAAAAGTATTTTATAAGTATTTTCTCGTTTTTGCGTATTTAGACAACGAAACCTTAAAGATTTTTTTCGAAGACCCAATTCTTTACAATGCTCTCCCAAAAGCTAGTGATTTTGTATATAGATAGGTTTTGTTCTTTACTACTGTCGAATATTTAAACAAAACAGTCCCACTTCGATATTTTATTTATTCACGAAAAACCAAACCGAGAGACTTATTTAAGCAGAAAGCTCCCAAGATTCAAGCCATAAAAATATGTCCTTAGGCACGTAAAGTTTCCTACAATAGTAAAATAGTAGGAAGAGATCATAAATGTAACTTTATTATATGTTTTTACTGGCATATCTTTTCAGATATGACGACGGCATATTTATGTATCAGTCTATCAAACGTTATGCTACGTTCACACGCTCGCGTTCAACTCTACATTCAACGTACACATTCACATTCACGAGCGTGTAAACGGTACGCCCGAGCCCGTGAACGCGCCTGTGAACGTGAATGCTGCGAATCCGGCAAGTGTCGGTTTTTTGGCAAGATTCAAAGGATGAATGTGCGGGCGCCCGGTTACTGTTTACACGCGCGCGGGCAGGCAGTCTCTCCCGCGCTTTCGCGACGCTTACACCACTGAATCACGATCGGAGAAAACACAGGAACGGTAATCCCCGGTGTCTCTACTATTACTTTTGCTACTTGCAAACTGTATTACTAGTGCTCTGTTTGTAAATTTTCGCGACAGGACGCTATTGGACATCATTTCCCGTGTAATGAGAAAAGACTCGCTGTGTGGTTAAAGTGTCTAAACTAAACCATGATGATCTGCAAGACTGCAATCGTTATCACCTGAACAACTTTTTTTTTGTCAAAGCACTTCGAAAATAAGTTCATTCCGTCTAAATCTCGTCTCACTGGCAGTGCCTATCCTTCCCTGTTTACTGAAGATGACATTTTGAGTAGAACAAGAACTCTGCAATAAACCGGAAAATATTATGATGAAAGCTATCATTAAGTTCTTGCTGTCTTAACCTTACTTAGTTCTAAGTGATAACTGTAACAAATGCATAATTGAAACACATTATTCATAAAAATAATGTTACGTCAAAAGGTATACAATAATGAACAGGTGCAATGTAATAATTTTATAAAATTTATTAAACGGTTTTCGTTATTTGCCTGCGATGCAAAAACAGCATTCGAAAAATTTAAAAGGAAATTGAAAAATAAATGTTTTATTAAGTAATTGTTTGTTTTATTTTATTTTTTTCCAAAATTAAATTCCAATCCAAAAAAAAGTTTCAGTATATAGTATAGCAATATCGAGTACGGCGTTTTAGGCTGTATAGTGTATACGATTATTCCTTTGCCATTGAGCAACAGTGATTAAAAAAAAAAAAACGTCACACGACATTAAAACCATTTTAAGGATTTAATTTAATTTTTAATTTTAATTGTTTTTTTAAATTTAATTTTAAGGATTTTTTTCCAATAAAAATAAGTTAAGCCAAAGGATATGGCAGCACCAACACCGAGATCCTCGCTGCTCGCCATTCTGGCACTGACTGACACGACGGCGTGCGTGTGAACAGCTTGAATGTCCGCCGGCCCGGGACGGGCTGCGTGCCGCGCAGCCCGCCAGGCAGCCCGCCGGGCTGCACGGCGCGCGTGTGACCGTAGCATTATATTTTGAAGATTTTTGTTTTTCTTTTGTTTTTATTCTGATAGTTGTGGTATTTTGTCGCAAAACCTATGAGTGTTTTAATAAAGAAGGTTTTCAGTAGGTACTGGCAGCTTGATACAGAATATGGATGCCAGCTTTTCTTTATGAAAGTTGTCTTCAAAACTCAGCTGACTATTCTGTACATGCTTTTTTTTAAGAATGCATTATTAAAGGTCTCCGAATATTTTGTTCTTATTCCTTGATTGTTTTTGTTTTTGTGTGTAGATATTTTTGATTCATTTGATGATGTGAGATAAAAATATCCATAGTTCTTAATACCTAGACCATAGAAACAACCAAATACCTAGATAATGTAAGTATTGCGATAAGAGGCGTTGGCACGAGTGCGTAACACACACATTAAGTGAATAAGACGTTTTTTGGTTAAAAATACAACTACCCTGTAGCATCTGATAGTACCTATAAATAATTAAAACAATATTGTAGGTGAATTATACGAACATCATCTGCAAAAACGATTGTATTCCCTAGATGCTATGATTTAAAAAAGAAAATTTAGACACTAACCTGCATAGGCAGGAATCGGAGTCGCTCGCTGCACTCGGGATTTCTGGCGTGGCGTAGCGAGTATCCAATATACTCTTCAAACACTTAACTGGCTTCACTTCATATCACTTCACAAGGAGGGTTACAAGAACTAAGCATTTACTAGAGGTTTGTAGACGTATTCCACATTAAGTACCCTTTGAAATGGCACCTAAGGTACAGGCATCAAAATTATTCCACATACGGCTTCTATTTATAATTCAAAAATTTTCGCAGTTTTTTCGGTGACCAATATGAAATACGTCATTGTTTTTACATTTTTTTTTAATTAAAAATAAGACACGTTATTGTCCATATTAAAGGCTGATAGTTTTCATTGGCGCCGCAGTGCGACGTGAGCAAGTCGCGTTAGTAATTAAGACGCCAAGTTTAAATTAGGAACAGAAAGAATGGGATGCGACAAAGACATTAAACTATATACGAGCAGTAGTCGGGATATCACGAAGGTGATCCAAAATTTTTTACCAATAGGTAAAAAGTCCCTCAGTCTAGTAGTCGCATAGTGCTACTGACGCACGGCATCAACAATTTAGTATGACAATTTTCCCAATGCCCGCTCTATAGGTTCTTTTAAATCTCTTTGGGATGCGAGATATAACGCACTTACACATGAAACATCGCGACACTAGCGATATCGAATCGATTACAGACTCAAGCACTTATCCGATGTGATGCAATTCGACCGTTTTGCGTCGCCGACCGAACTCCGACTGGTAATGAACTACAAAAATCCTTACTACCTGCGGTATAAAGGCGTTGCCATTTTATCCGAGGGTAGATAGTATGCCGGTTATTCACTTTCTACCCACATACATTTTTCATTTTTCCTTCGTGAATTATAATTCGTGGCATGCTTTTAGTAATTACCTTTATTTGTTTTCTTAGCAATATGTCGCAACAAACATGGCTTGATGGCTAGATCAGGGGGGTATTACAATATCTTAAAACCAGGCTTGCTTCAGTGAGTGAACGAGATGGCGATAAACGACTTGAATAGCTCTGTCAATTTCACTCGCCGGAACAAGCCTGGTTTTGAGAAGTTGTAATACCTCCCCAGGTGACTTTCTGTGACGTCTTAAAGCCAGAGTATGTTCAGTGGGGAAACGAGATGGCGATAGACGACTTGAATAGCTCTGTCTCTTTCACTCACTGGAACTAATCTGGCTTTAACTAGCTAGCACCAGTCTTCACGTTATTGTGACGTAAAGTAAATGAAACTGAAATTAATTTGATGGATAAAATTTGAACATTACTTCGCACTAATTGTACGTTTTTATGTAGAATTCGTTCTAGGACCTCAGAGCAGAGTTGAGTGACCCCGGAACACAAAGGGTTATTGAAGAACACCGTGGGTTTTAGTCAGTACAAGTCTGAGAGTCCCGCCCTGAGTCTTCGCCCTGCCGGGGTGGGAGGACTCATTTGATGATTTTACTACGATAAAAAAAAAACTGCTGGGCACAGGCTTCTACTCTGTAAGAGGGAGTGGGCGTTCGTCGTACTCGTAATCCTCCACGTGGGCCTAGTGTGGGTAGATGGGTAGATGTCACATATTTTTTCTTTTTTCCTTTACTGTTTTGAATGCACTTGTAATATTGCTTCTTAAAAATATTAAAACAAAACCCAAGTGTAATGTTTCTATCTTTATTTGTCAAAGTTTGCCTTATCAATAGTTACATAATCATTTTATTTTTCAGTTTCCTACTATTTGTAAATTGTTTTTGTAAAGAAATCCAACTTTTTTCCAAAGTTCAATTTTCTACCGCACATTATTGCATCATTAATTATAATAAATAAAAAATAATTTAAACAAGTAATTTTACTATTTACAAATAATTATTTACAATTTATATTACACTTTATAATTTGTTTATCCTAATTAAACATTCGACTAGAAAAACAACTACAAAATAACAATACAAGTATAATTCCGTGCTATTTTATTTTCGATTGTGATCTTAAAAATCTGTTTTAAATTTCATTATTTACAATAAAATATCTAACAATTAAATATAACATTTAATCTGAAAACAATAGTTGTTTATAAGTCTAACAATACAGATATTATAAGTGTTACAAACGAAAAATTTATAATATAATTATTTTCCTATAAAATTTACAAGTCTTTGAGGATTTTTACAAAGAAACAAAAACATAATATTATTTTATTTTAGTATAATTTAAATAAAAGATACTTTTTACAAAAATAAAACTGGAAAGATTTTATAATTTTCTTTTTGAAATCTGTGAAATAGAAATGAAATTGACAAGTAATACCTAAAAAGTAAATTGGTAAAAAGATTTCACAGTGGGAATTGAATAAAAAGCATAATTGCTGGCTTAAACTGTAAGAGATTGGCAACTAAAACTAATTCGTTGAAAGGTTTTAAAAAGCTGAACAAAACCAGAAAATACTTTTGTAAAATTATTGCGTCTTACCAGCTGAATAATCAGGAACAACGTCGCTTTTTGGATTATAAGAGTTAGACTTTTTGTCTAATGTCCATTAACATAATCATCTTCTTAGTATTTTTCTTTTATCGTTCTTTTATAAAAAAAATCATAAAAAGTCTGCATTATATTTGAATTATAGTTCTCTTTTCTGTCAGGCTTCAAGCAAGATTGATGAAATCAATTGAAACGATTTGCTGTTTCTGCTTAATCGTGTAGTCATTGGCTGTAACCGTCAAGGACGGTCAATGTTGAACATTCAGACTTAATACGGGTGTATGTTTCAAGTAACTAAATACAAAATTAAAGCCTTGATAAATCTGAACCATACAATTATCATACATAATTTATAATAAAAATATAACAAAAAAATCTACACATTTTTTAAATTAATTTCAAATCGCTATCTCTTATAAATTATACCACACTTCCCTCAATACCTATCTAATATTAAATTAAGTTTTATTTACATTTTTCCGAAATTAGAAGGCCATATTTCTTGAATAAAATAGTATAGAGTAGATAAAGCTGGGTCAATGTGTTCATAGAATTTTCGAGATGGTGCAAACTACTGGTAAATTGTGTTCCAGTTTAAAATCGTGTAGTTTTAATATCATAATGTGTTAATTCTGCTTAAAAGAGCCAACCCGTAACTAATTTAGTTTAATGGTCGAAATAATTTGTATTTTATATTTATAAATAAATTTTATACATATAATATAAAATAAAATTATTCAAAATCATTTAAATTTTTTGATGAGGGTTAGTTCAATTTGACAGAACTAAGCTCACTTTCTTGGTCAAACTAAATTGAATGTTTGAAACTGAAATAACAAACAACTATCTATATTAATGAATTTCAGGACAAGAACTTTCAAGAGAATTTAATTTAATATTATAAATGAACTTTCAAAATAACGTTTACTTCAATTATTATTTTTTACAGTAACAAAAGAAATTCAAGTTGAAAATGTCAGGGTTTACGACATGAACATTCAAACTTTAATATTTTTCATAAAGAAAAATTAGAAACTAAAATTTTAAAGATTAAAAACAAAATTCTTCGTCTTTTTAAAGAATAAATTCGTAACATTTTTGTAAAGTTTCTTATAAAGAAACTATACTATATCAATATAATTTCGGCAATACAGTGAAATTTATAATTATTTTTCTTAATTACATTATTTTCGTATCTTAAACTAAATCTTATAAACATGTGGGCTATTCTATACACAGTTCAATGAAAAAGGGTTTCTCTTATGGTTGAGAGTTACGGACGTGAATTAATTAAATGTAGGCAACTGTGTATTAAAACTGAAACGAAATATTAAGTTATTCATAAAAGTTTCAATTAATGGTTTCAATCATTGGAAGTGAGGATGAGGTAATCGTTAATGAAAATTCAAAAAGAACAAACTGGATACAGAAAGTGGAAAAAAGGTATTATGGCATTGTTATTAAGGCCTATTATTAAATTGCTAAAGCCTGCAAGGTTTCGTAATATAACAAAAGCTTACTAAACCGTATTTTGCAATACCGAAAATCTGAACGTAATTCTACGAAACCACTGAACACATTTATTGAACTAAAAATTCCATTGACATATTTTAAATTAACAGTTCCAAATCAGAGACCAAACGAAAGGGTATCGTTTCTTGAATATTTGATTGGACATTACAATTCGTCCGTTTAAATCCATTGAACCACTTCTGACACGTTTAAAATCCATTGGACCTATCCTGTCAAATAAAGGTACCTTTTATGTATCAGTTAAGGATCGAATTTATTCGTTCTATGTTAGATGGTAAAGGGTTTAGAGTTGTTGTTGTAGTAAAAAGTTAAAATTAATCAAAAGCATTTATTTTCAAGTACATGCTTTTGATTTAATTTCAAAGCTTGAAAACCATCTCGTTGAAATTCAAGTAGATCTTAGTACAAACAAAATTGCTTCGTGTAAATGTCTCAGCTCAAGTTGACGCAAAATTATTAGTTTATTTAAAATGTGTGTAGTAATTTTAAACGTAAACCAAATTTTGTGGATACAGTTTCTACGTAGCAAAGGCAATTTTCGGGTTTTTCAAATTGCATGCAATTTGAAAAACCAACAACTGGAGAAATAATTATATTTCTCCAGTTTCAAAATTTTATTTGCAAGTTTTCATAATTATTTTGTAAATTACGATGCGTACATGTAAAACAAAAAGAAATTTGTTGTAATTTTCTACAGTAATAATACTGCCCTATTGGACAAAAATACGTCAGATGCGGCTGAATTCTCTTCGAAGTTCATTAAATCAAAAATAAAAAAAAAATATTCAAAAATTAAGAATAAGAGACGAATAAGGCAAAAATTTCTAAAACACAATAAACAAAAATAAAAATTCTTCAAAAATTTATAAATATTATGTTAATTTAACAAAAATTTATAAAAATTCACGTCCGCAACACTTCATCCCTCACCAAAATCTACTTACACCTAAATTTTTACAAACCACAACATTGTACCACAATGTTGCCTATAGTACTTTGTGTAATTTTCATCTGAATCCATCTACGGTGCTTGTGTATAGCGTCGCAAGCGTGCAGTATAGAGAAATAAGTAAGTTGACTGACAATGCACAAGGAGATGCTGTGTTGGCGTTCCCGTGCTGCATTGCTGCTGGGTGCTCGCCTGTTGGAGAAAAATATTTCAGGTTAGATAACGTATATTATGAAAATGACAGCTTTGATTCCTGAAGCCGATAAAATTTGCCGGTAGTAAGACAACACATGAATCATAATCATCATCAGCCTATAATGTTCTCACTGCTATGACATAGGCCTCCTCTCTGTGAGAGGGAGTGGGCCATAATACACCACACGGGCCCAGTGCAGGTTGGTAGATGTCACATGTCTTCAAATTTTTTGGTTGGTTCTAGGACGTGCTGGTTTCCTCACGATGTTTTCCTTCACCGTTTTGAGAGCAGTGGTGATGAAATAAATTACACAAAGTAATGCGCCTGGCGGGGTTCGAACCCAAGACCGACTACTCGTTAAGTCGGGATTGATAGCACTGGGCCGCCACTACGAATTACACTAGTTTTATGTATTTGATTTTACAGTAATCAAACGTCTTCAAAATGGGCAAATCAAATCTTGAACTATTTTGTGTTGGAGGTTTAGCGTGACGAAATGCTACAGCGGTATCATGCCTCAGCACTTCAGCGTCTCTCGCTGGTATCAATATTCTGTTATCCTTTCCGTGATCATGCTGCTTGCAATAGTGCCAACATATCGGAAACTCAAATAACAAAATCAAAATCAAATCGTTTATTTCAAGTAGGCCAGTTACAGGCACTTTTGTATTGTCAAAAGACAAAATTAAAATAAAATAGTTTAAAAATAGTTACGGTGCTACAGTACCCGTCACAAGACATAAAAACTGTGAAAATACTGTAGATGCCCATTCAAAAGCGTAGATCTCTATGGAGAAGAACGGGCAAGAAACTCCATGGACACCCTGTGTCAATCGCCAAAATTATAACAAAACGCGCGATAAGGAACTGCGTTCCAAAAAGTGTGACATCTTTTCGTAAGAATTTTTTCCGTCTAGCCCCCTTTCACAACGCGCGATAAGGAACTTTTTTCCAAAATCTTTGTTACATCATTCAACTTGTGATGTTTCATTATTGTGAGAACGATGTAGCATGTTAAATATCCCGTTTTAACCTTAACAACATGTCAATCAAAATGTTCACTCAATTCATTTTCTGTCTTATTTGAATGCGTTTTCAATGACTCATATCTCTCTTACTCCTCAAACAAGTAAGAGACACCAATAGCTTAAGTTCAACCAAGTTTCCCGAAACCGATAACCAACAAAATCATGTGTGACCCATACCACTTAAATTTATTTAGGTCACCCCATATCTTAAACAAGGATGATGTAAGTGGCAACTTAGAGATTATATCTAATGGAGGGGTCGAAATTTCACATGGAGTGTCGACTTGGGTAGAGTATTAAAGTAAATTAGGGCTTAATGTAGAAGTAATAAGTTTACTTAGTTAATCACGGGAGAAACTATGATAATAATTTAATATATTTTCGAAGTTTCAAAAAAATTATATCGTAATTTGATTTTAAAATTTTTTCACTGCTCTTAAATTTTTTCTTAAAATTTTTGCTTAAGAGTTAGTTTCCCCATAAAGAGAAAATACTATAACATTGACTCAGATATTGTAAAAGATTTGCGAGTTAACTTTTATAAATGTGTGAACTCAATGTCTCAAATAAGTTCTTTCTTTTTTTGAAAAACGGTGCCCCACGTAGTTTAAATAATGTTTAAATTCATGGTTGGTGGATACCTCCTTGTATCATTGTCCAACTTTCAAAATCTTGTTTACCCATAAAAATGGGTAGTTACTTATTTTTCCCCTCTACCACAGAATACTTAACAGTGCTACGTACAGAAGTGTCACTTCTCAAAAACAAACAAAATGTAAAATCTATGTAAAAGAGAATAAAGTACATTTTAACAAAACTATGACGAACTATGTACGAAGCGCGTGCGGAACGAGCTGCGGGCGGTAGCCGACTGTGAAACCCGTCCACGGTGCGCCTGCGTGTTGTTGCAGTTTCATACCTACAACGATGAGTGCGCCGGGCCTGCTTCTACTTACTACTTCTTCTTCCGGCCTTATCCCATGTTTATTTGGGGTCAGCTCTCCCTGAGTCGTTATTCTGCCTTCTACTTGTTGGCAACACCAACATCAACAATTTTAATCTGTATTTTTGACATATATATTATCTGTGAATTTTGTGTTTCCGCTCTCTTCCAACCAAACTGTGCAATAAAAGGACGTGTCTGTAACTCCAGATTTTAATTCACCAAATACTGAAGCCCTCCTGCCCTACCAGCTATCTAGCAACATTCCCCACAGTCCACTGCTACCGGCCTTGTACACTACTTACTACAGTTTTATTTATTTCCTAAACTTCCTTACCGTTTATAACGTGCACATTAACCGAGGCCGCATCGGCCATGGTTGGCACACAGCTATAGTTCCCGCTGTCAGCTGGAAGCAGCTTCTCCACCGTCAACCGTGACGTCAGCTGCTCCGTCCACTCGGTCTTCAGTCTCACTCGAGGCTCTTCTTGCAACTCGTTCTCTTCTAGTTCCTTATATTCTATTATATTTGATCCTGGGGAAGAGGGGGTTTGGTTAATCGCTGTTATTATTGTCTTTACTAACAGTAGTTATAAGTTATCCTTTACTAATTCTATTATTTTTGCATTATTTGGAACTTGTCACTTAAATAGCCTTTTTTGGTACACATATCTGTGTTTATAACCTAGATTAACAACAGGATCCCGATTTTATGATCCCATGGAATAATGTTCGAGTTGTAACGGGTGAAACCGCTGGCAAAAGCAAGCAGCATAATATTTTAACCCGAAAGATACCAAAATTAAAATCCCTCAATTTAGCTTTTCAGTGAAGGTCACACTGAGATACGACTTCGAAACCTAACGATCTAGAACGGGGGCCATATTTTATCGAAATATGTTTTTTATATTGAAAGCTCATTTTTTAACATCTCTTTTATTATTTATTTGAGATAGGTTTGCCCTTGACTCTAGTGCAAGTCAGAGGTGACTAAGACAAAGTACCTATACGATTGAGTGAGCTTACTTATAAGAAGCCTTTTTACTCTAAAGAAAAGACCCGGTTATAAATATGCGTTTGGGAACACAGACGTAGCTAGTGTGTTTCACTCTTTTGACATGATGAAGGATGTTCAGAAGCACTTCTTTTATGAAAACTTCGTTGTTGCCAGCAGTTTCACCCGTTAAAACTCTAATATTATCCCACGGTAACGTGACATCGGGATAAAAACAATCTTATGTGTTAATCCGGGTTACAAACTGTATGTGTACAAAATTTCATCCAAATACATTCACTAGTTTTTGCGTGAAAGAGTAACAAAATACATACATCAAAACAAACTTTCACGTTTATAATGTAAGAAGCAAGCACGCGAACTGCAACTACAGCGGAGCTGAAGCAATCGCCCTGGCCGAAATCGGTCGGATCACATAATATCATCATCATCATCAACAGTGATAGGGCTCGATTGAGCTTTATAAAAGGAGTGGACTGTATAACAACATGGTTTATTGCTACAATGATACTATGAATATTATGCTTACACAGAAATGACCAGAGCGGTCCGCGCTGGAAGCCAAGTGTGACCGGCGGTGCACGGACTGATCCCCGAGGACGGACGGAGGCGCCGACAAACAGGTTAATATGTATCAATATCCAACTTACCCTTATACCAAAATATCGTGCCCAAGTCGTGTGGACCCTGGCTCAGTATACACGTCAGTGACAGTGAGCTGCCCGTCTTCACGTATAGGTCCACTGGACCCAGGATGTGTGCTTTCGCTTCTGTTGACAAAATAATGACAAGAATTAGTGTGAGTACAAAATAATGAAGTTTCCATGAATCTCCTAGCTGGAGGTTCACTCGAGGCATCTACAGGATAATCCGGTTAAGCAGACGACTGCGACTGTTGACTTCCGAGATGCTTTTCAACAAATAAAATGGGTTTCATTGCTTTGTGAGAAAAACTTAATAAATATACTATAATCCCCTTCTATGGTAAAAGTGGGGAAAGTAACCGAATGTCTGCAAATATACACGAGTGGGGTCTCAAATGAAAGCGCACTGAAAGGAAATATTGATGACTTAATCGAGAGTGTTCTTAGCTTCGTTTGATGAGAAAATTGGTGGAGGGATATCCGATTGTCAAGTGAAAGTGGCAATTAATACATCTCAGTCTTAGCAATTCTGCTAAAGACAATTAATTGTCATGTGGGTTATACATAACCTCACAAATTGCTACACCAGAATCCAAGGTTTTTACTCTACTTATTTTCGTCAATGTTTTAGAAAAGTGGATTTTATACCTCCTCATCAGATTTTATTTATTTATCTTACTTTAAACAATCTGATATAATGATTATCACAATTACAATTTTCGTCTGAACTAAGTTGCCTTTTCAAGAAGTCTTGTTGACGAATAAAAAATTAAAAAGACAACTACACTTGTAACATTTATTTCAAATTACAAACTTTTAACTGTACCCAGCCACATAAGTTGTTGCACAACTTTCTGCACATCCCAGGGGAAATTACTCGCTAAGATTTCTTAACTAGTAACTAGCTTAAAGAACTTTAGAATTAATTCCCTTAATTCATCTGTATTTACGTAGCTCGTTCTAAAGTACAGTTAATCTTATTCTACGCTAGCATGTCCTTAGCGTGAAGTTTACTATTTGTCCCGCGGGATCCTAAGTACACTTTGGGGTAACTGGCTATCCAAGTGAATTACAGCTACGGGCTGGTAGTAACGGCTGGTGTACCACTGGGGGTCCCAGTGGTCGACCCTGGGCAACGCCATTACATGCTGCACTGCGGTGGAGGCTGAGCGATCCCCCGGACAGTGATTGCCCTCAATAGGATCACCTGGTGGTCTTATAGTGTGAGTAGTAAGGCTGTGGGAAAGAAACAGAGCTATGCAATCAAATCTCGTTTCTAGAGCGGAACCACTCACACTTTAAGCCGGAAGAATGGTAGGCCACCTGGTTTGCGACCGTTATCCTGCCAGAGTCCAGATTATAATAGTTTCTATTTACAGTTTTGACACAGTTGTTGCGTGGAAGAGCAAACCAAAGGATATCGTGAACTACAATACGGTGTGGGGTATTACAGGTCATTTAGGCAGTGGTGGCTACTTGTATTTAACTACATTGTACGGCTTCAGTTAGACTGGAAGTCGACTCTTCGACGAACTTTTTTTTTTTTTTTTTTTTTTTTTAGCGTGGTAAAATCATCAAATGAGTCCTCCAACCCCGGGCAGGGCGGGAGGGACTGTCAGACTTCTACTGACTAAAATCCACGGTGTCTTTCATAGCCTGTTACGTTCCGGGGTTACGGTAAGGGAATAATCCCGCTACCCCGGCAGGCTTTGGCCCTCTGAGAGGGGGCCCCGTCATTATGCTGACGCTCTTTGAGGCGCGCGTGGGACACAACGCGCCGTCGACCCGGGCATGGCCCTTGGTCGGGCAGCGAGTTGCCCTTTACTCGCTGCCCGCATGCCCGCGCCTACGGTGGCCGGAGATCGTCGCGCGACGTCCGTCGCCGTGGGCGTCCTACACCGCGGTTGGGGCGGAGGGAGGACTCTGTCCTCTCTCGCTCGCGGCGCGCCTCCTCCTTCGCGAGCATTACTGCTTCGCAGAAGGAGGCGACCGCTTCCCACTCCGTCTCGCCCCGCAGCATGGCCGAAACCAATGCCGGGCGCGAGAGGTCTCCGCCTATCGCAGCCGTGAGGACACGTCGGTGCGCCGCCCAAGCTGGGCAGTCCTGCACCGTATGCTCCACCGTGTCCTCCGGGCGATCTTCGCAGTGATGACACCCAGACGTATCCTCCTTCCGCATTAGACACAGGTACCTCCCGAAGCACCCGTGCCCGGTGAGGACCTGCGTCAGGCGGAAGGTAAGGACGCCATGACTTCTCTCCAACCACTCCTCAAAGAGGGGTCTTACCGCCGCAATTGCGGCGTGCCCGGCCGTCGGTCGCGACAGTCGTTCCTTCCATACTGCCCTGAGATCGCGCCGGAGGTCGTCGCGCCGCGCCTCAACTTCGCGAGGCAGCGGGCTCACGCCCCGGCGCTGCGCCTCCACGCGCCACTCATAGACGCGCTGGAGGGCAGTCGCCTCCAGATCCCAAGGCAGACTCTTCGACGAACTTAGCAAAAAAAATTGTATGCAAAAATTTCGCTCAAGGCAATCAAAAATAAATTTTGAATTATAATTAAGCTCTCAAATTCACAATTGTGTTCGTAAATATTCATCATGAAATTATTTAATGAATATACATTTAGTTATTCCCCGCAACGAATTTTAAAGAAATAAATATTCAGCTCCGCAAACCCTCATACATTTGTAAAAGCATCATACATGTTATACCGACTAATTTCAAGTCCTTTTATAAAGTAGACAATTTCCAGATTTTGTACAAATATTTCGCCGTCCTGAAATTACCAAAAAGCCAAATCTCCAACCACATTACTAAGACCGTAACGACATTTAAAATTCAAATTATACTCCATAACATGAAAAATGTATCCCAGAAATCCACTCGGCTCACACGACTGTAATTCTTAATAACACAACTGTTCTCTCAATAACAATAATAATTCTATGAATACACAAGTGTGTCGTGTAATAGCCGAGATAAAAAAAAACTCATTTTCTCGTTTACTGTCCCAATTCCGCTAGAGATGTTGTCTACTAAGATATTAAAGACACAAGAGCCTATCAAGAACCTTCAAACTGTGATACAGCACGTCTATAGTAGAAAGAAAATGCCCCTTAAAACGATGAAGAAAAAATTAGGCCAAGATTAAATCTGACGAAGCCTGAAGGTTGCTTCGAACCCTCATTTCACATTGTTATCGGGGGATTCGAAAAGTTCAAGAGGGTTCACGCAAGGAGGTTCTAAAGTCATGGCTAATAAGCAAGGATAAAGAAAATCGGGAGCTGTTACGAACCTTAAACAGATTAACAATGTAAATGAAAAGAAATTGCTGGTAAACAACAAATGTTTTGCTGTTAAACACGGTTTTATTAGAAAAGCCGACTACGGTAAGTGAGAAAATAATCGTCTCGGTAAACAATTTTAAATTTGCATACTAACTGTTACTATGGACTTTGTAGTCGCTGTGTTAAGTGCAACGACAACTAACGATAACTTTAAAGTGAAACAGTTTCCAAGAAAGTTAAGAGATCCCAATTATTTTATGAACACAATGGAGAATCTCAGAAATGGCTTTTTTAACTCTGTTTGAACAGTGTTGGAACAGTGGTAATGAACTCATTGCATTAATTGTTGACCGTGGATTTTAAGCTCTACAGATCGAGCGTAACTGAAAGTCTGGTGTATCCTACATCTTGGCAAAAGTAGGTTATTAAGGACGAAGTCTTCAAGCAAAAGCAAAACACGTCACACTATCGCCTGTGACAGTCGCAATCATTGTGAAATTTATTTCATTACCACTGCTACATGAACGTGAAAGAAAATTTTGTGAGTTAGCAGGCATGTCCTTGAACCAAACAATCTAAAGGGCTGCAGTGTGTGGTCTCCTGACAATTTATATGGAAAGATGTAATGGGATGTATCGTGCTATAATGTACATCTTTACATTATAGCTGCTGTGTGTGAAGCCCTTAAGATGTGTGACATTTACACTGGCTTCATGAGGTTGATATTAATAGCTTTTTCATTGAAAGGAGTTTTATATCCTAGCGAAGGAAATATTATAAACCGCTTGCGTTAATACGCTAGAGCAAAAAGCCAAAAAAAACAGATGAAACCGAATACAACAACCAATTTAATTTTATTACTCGCTTTATGCTATGTGATCAAATGTAATGACTATTTTCAGTGTAGAACGCCAAATAATAAATTAAATTATGACGCAATTACCAACGTTTCACGTGTAAATAGGTTTCGGTGTGATCTTGTGAAATATATTTTCAGTATGAACCATGAACGAAGATAATGAAATTCAGCTTTCATATTGTGGAGCTTTAGTTGGTAACATTTTATTAGATTTTGCTTCTAAGAAATATTTATTGCATCAATTTTAGGTTTTAGTTTAGTTTTCTTTTCTTGAGTTAGAAGCCACAATAAATTATTTATTTATTCCATTACATTTACTTTCTGTATATTATCTTTCGACTGATCTATTTACAAGAGCACTAAGCTATGTGGTATATTATTTTGTCTTAGAACTCTCAAAACCTATAGCAACTATTTTTAACCGACTTCAAAAAAAGGAGGAGGTTCTCAATTCGTCGGAATCTTTTTTTTTTTTTTTTATGTATGTTCCCCGATTTCTCGAAGACGCCTGGACCGATTTGGAATTTTTTTCTTTTGTTTGAAAGGGTATACTTTCCAATTGGTCCCATGATCACCAGGTCAGGATCTGATGATGGGATCCTAGGGAAATCGAGGGCAACCTTCAAATTTTATAGGCACATAGTACCATTTTCATATATTTTCTAAAGCTGTTCAAGTATTTGCATCTGATAATCATCATCTCAGGTGGATGACCTGATGATGGAAGGTACAACTCCTTAACAGTAAGGAGTAGGCATCGATTGATTTACTTTGTGTTCGCATATCTCCGGAACTACAAGTCCGATTTAAGTAATTCTTTTTTTGTTGTACTAGGTATCATTTAACTTAGAGAATACTGCAAGTTTCATCAAAATCGGTTTAGTAATTTTTGAGATATGGAATTTTATTAGCTTAATGTGTACATGAGTGATGTAAGTACTGGTGCGAAGGATTACAAAATTATAGTGCACATGTAAGAGAATAATGTTCTTGACAAGAATTCGGGTTGAATATTTAAACTAAAAAGAGTAAAATAAAAACTTTTTCAAAAAAAATGTAACCGCCTTCAAAAACAACCACAAAAAAGTGTAAAATAATCTACAAAATAACTTTTTTTTCGGAAGTCGGTGGCTAAAAAGACAATGAAAAGAAAAAAAACAAAGGCACCGACTTCCGAAAGAAAAGTTATTTTGTAGATTATTTTACACTTTTTTGTGGTTGTTTTTGAAGGCGGTTACATTTTTTTCAGAATGTGTAATCCGTGTATTAGTGTTTTATATGTGGCGACAGCCTAACTATTTGATGATTTTACCACGATAAAAAAAGTTCCATAGAAAGTCGCTTCATTACCACTACCTTTCTTGTATCTTTAACTACTTTTACCGACTCTTAAAGATGTACAAATTAGAACAGGGACAAATGGCTTATTGTGTTTTCTGACAGGGAAAAGACTCGGTATGCAATATAAGGTTTTCGCGGGACTCACGAATTACCTTGACACCAGAACGTAATGGGCTATTGAAGGACGCTGTGGATTTTAGTCAGCACGAGTCTGACTGTCACTCCCGCCCTGCCCTGGGTGAGAGGACTCAGTTAATGATTTTACAACGCTAAAGAAAATTTGTAATATAGACCAAGATCACAGTACTACGTCATTTTAGCAAAGCCGTAATTTTGTGGGTTTGTAGTCTTCTATAAAGTTAAGAGAGTACTGGCACAGGGATCTCTCTCTATTATGGAAAACTTCGGCTTAACCTCAAAAGACAACCTTACGGCTGTTATTCCTGCTATCAAAACATGATCTATTACATCAAAAATATTATGATCAGCCACAATATGACCAGAAAATCCATCATTCATTATGCCATAACCAAAATATCCATATAAATCAAAACTTTCACTGACAGCTGTAATCCCTAAAAACATCTTAGCGTTTGACCCACTTACTTCGCAAATATTCAAGTTTGGCGAGCGTGTTTTGCCGTGTCATTAGGGCGGCAAGACAGAGCATTAAGTGCTCAGCGGTTCTAAAACGGTCACTTTAAGCAATTCTCCTTTTAGTAATTCACTTTTAGAATTTCCAGGAACGTCGTCATCAAATTCTTCGTTGGATTAATAATTCGTAAAATTGTACCACGCAGTAGAATTGCATGTCATATTTGAACATAGACTTATAGCATGGACTGAACATAAGGGGTCTTACTTATAAACATTGATTAGACGTTACTTATCTTAAATAGCTCTTAAGTTACTTGCCATCTCTATTCACTGAAATAGAAATGACAAGGACAGGTGATATTTAATCAGTAACCAAGCAACACAAGTTTTTATTAGTAAGGGGGTAAGTGGTTAAAATAGCCCTACTTTTTAGAGTGAGAGAGAAACAATTATAAATGATCAACGATGTCTTTATTGTACGACATAAATAATGTCTTTGGATTATCAATACAATAAATAACCATTAAAAATTGTAATTGAATATCCATTTTTTTTGTCAGTCTATGCTATGTATTTTTTTGTAAACCATTTCATAATTCGCAATAAAAATCTATCAAACAGAAGAGTTCTGTGTATACGTCGTCAATTTAATGGTCATTTTAAGATTTTTTGCATGATTCATAATATTATGACATTATTATTAACACGTTTCTTTTATTTTTATTTTATAACTTGTCTTAGCTTAAGTATTTTCCTGTATTTTGTTTTATTTTTTTCTCTAACAAATAGATAGGATTATTTCGTTAAACGCAATTTCAGCATTTAAAATGCGTGGAAAAACGAATATTCAATTACTTTTATTGCGGTAAGTATCCTTTTTGATCAGTAAACATCAAAATATTAAAAAAAAATAAGAATAAATATGTCACTACTTGTACATGCTTGCCAGCTCATAACTCGGAAACGTGACGCTTTACGAGGTTTTAGCACTTACATTTTATGTTTGTATTAATGTGATCTATCGATTTATCAATGTTTCATTCGTGTACGCCGTTTAAAAAAAAGAAAACAAAATGGCGGATGGCACTTGGTACACGGCCCATACAAAAAAGTTCAAACCCCTTTATGACTTCATATTTTACAAGATTGCGACAGTGGCCTGTTATACCCACAGGAAGCTAAGAAAATTGCAATGTCAAGTGTCGGCAGTCTACAACCTTTGTTATATGCATGTAGTTGGAAAGTTTGCGGCAGAACTTTGACTGCGTCAGTCTCCTATTTCGCTTAGTTTACGCTTCATTCCAGTTATTTGACGCTTTGGTTCTGGATTTGAGATTAAGTCGTTAGCTGAGTTTCGGTGGCGGTGGCACAGTTTTGAGTTGGTTATTGAATGGGTTGAAGATATTATTAGTGTAGTTTCTGAAAGTGTTAAAACTAAAATTACATGGTCTAGTGGTGGTAAGTGCAACGGTTGATTTTTATCATAATTATTATGTAAGAGGTCATCATCATCATCATCATTTCAGCCTATTGCAGTTCACTGCTGGACATAGGTCTCTCGCAGGGAGCACCACAGCGCACGATCTCCAGCTTTTTTCATTCAAACACTGCCAGATATAAGAGGTAACTAAGTTTAAAAAAAAAATTCGCTCACAGTGCACGACTTTAATAACACCCTAAAAATACATGAGTTTAAAAGTAAGAAGAACAGAATAAAGAAAATTGTCTTATACGAGGTAAAAGCATGATGATGATCGCGACATTTTGAAATAAATGCCAAAGTCCATTCGAATTAACCAGTGCCAGAGGATTTACCGTATGACGTTACATCTTTGATGCTTTCTACAAAAAAGTTTAATGAATTATTTTATTAACGTCAAAAGCCGTATTGCAGTTGTCAGTATTTTTAGACAAGTGTTTAACAGATCTTTAACTTTTAGTGATAAGACCTTCAACGGCCGATTTTCAGGTCTAGCACAAAATACCGATGCCGATGTATGAAATTAACAATATTTACATCCGGAACGTGTTGTTTTTCATTTGAAGCTCAGCTGTAACCCGGTTATAATACTAAGCCCGGTCAAAACTATAGTCTCATCATAGTTGACGAGAGATGGGAGTAATGGCATAACTACTTAAAACACTGAATAATCAGCACAAGTAAAAGAAAAAAGAATAAAAGCCAATATAGCCGTTATTTGTGACCGTAACAAAATCAAAGATATAATAAATCAAAGCGTGACCCACGTAAACTGCGTAGTATTTATTTGATAAAGAATTCAGAACGAAAGTAGTTCCGTGCATCTAATCAATCAGGAAACACTGGCGTGACGATTTAAATGGATTTCCGAACGATCGGAATCAAAGCGAAACACGAAACTTGAAAGTCAAAGCAGAAAATATCTGGAGAGCGAAACATTTCGTTAACTAAAGAATGGAACCGGTTGCTTTTGTGTTTTGAAATGAAAACTTCTTTCTACGAATCTGCAATGCGGATGATAAAATTAGACTTCTAACGAGAGCGTTCACATTCTATTCTAAGTTTTCATCTTAGCATTTCCTTGTTTTTAGCACCTTTACGGTTACGGCACCAACAATGGATCTTAATGGCGGACCTGTGTGCGCTTAGTCCACAGGTCCGCATCGTACTTATCGGACGCATCGCATCAAACGGATTTATGTGTCGGCAATCCGATTGCTGATACTCGCGTCCCACCACCTTCATCGCTTCCACTGATCGGCATTCCGTATGAGGTCATCGGTACGCATCGCATTAAGGCATTGCCGATGAGCCGTCCGTACGATGCCGATCAGTGGACGCAGTTGTATGAGTTTTCATACAAGGCAAACTATAATCCGTTACGTACGATACGTCCAATACGAGCGCAAGGGCGGATCCAGCCATTACATCAGGGGGGGCTCAATATGTCGGAGACAGCTGTCACTGTAGCTAGCTATACTTTTTTTATTGTGCTAAAATCATCAAATGAGTCCTCCCACTCAAAGCAGGGCGGGAGGGACTGTCGGACTCGTACTGACTAAAATCCACGGTGTCCTTCAATACCTCTTTATATGTTCCGGGGTCACGGTAATTCGTGAGTCCCGCGACCCCGACAGACTGTGTGGCGCCTCAAAGAGTGTCAGCATAATGACGGGGGTCATAATGCTGGCACTCTTTGAGGCGCGCGTGGAACACAACGCGCCTCTACACGCGGGGTATGGTTCATGGTCGGGCAGCGTGTCACCCATTACCTACTCGCCGCCCGCATGCCCGTGCATACGGTGGTTTGAGACCGTCTGCCGACGTCCATGAGTCCATCGCCGTGGGCATCTATAACTGCGGCTGGGGTGGAGGGAGGACGCTATCCTCTCCCTCACGCAGCCCGTCTCCTCCTTCGCAAGCATGACTGCTTGGTAGAAGGAGGCGACCGCTTCACATTCCCTCTCGCCCTGCAGCATGGCCTCGACCAATGCCGGGCACGAGAGGTCTCCGACTATCGGCGTCGTGAGGACACGGCGGTGCTCTGCCCAAGCGGGACAGTCCTACACCGCGTATTGCTTCACCGTGTCCTCCGGGCGATCCTCGCAGTGGTGACACCAAGAAGTTTTTTCCTTCCCCATCCGACACAGGTACCTCCCGAAACTTTCGTGTCCGGTGAGGAACTGCGTCATGCGCTAGGTCAGGACGTCTCTTGTGTCACGTTGAAACCGCTAAACGAATAAGATTTCATGGGGTCGATTGCATTTGTCCTCCACTGCAGCGAAGTTAACCTGATCGCGGACGGAGTCACCGGAAAAATCTAGCAATTATACTATTCGTAAACAATAGTTACTTGTTATGTAAGGCTGCAAAGTTGTTTTTTGGCGCGAGTAGGTGCTTGAATTAAAAACTGAGCAAGCGAAGGCCTGTTCGCTCGCGGTTTAAAGTTGTGTGTTGCACTGGGCACTAAAGTTATTCTGCGTCTCGTACCTTTGAAAACTTCGCTACGCTGAGGATTCTATATTTGAACCGCTCGCAATTGCAGTGGCCACCTATGACCCAGCCTGTCGCCCAGGGGGGGGTCATGACCCCCATGACCCCCCCCTTGTATCCGCCACTGTACGAGCGATGCCGACCTGTGGACGCACACCTTAAATCTTGGTGCAAATAATTATAGCAGCTTCGCCTTACCACAAAAAGACAATATTTAAACATCTGTTGAACGCTTGTCTTGTCTTCTCTTCTCTAACTGGACTCTACGCTACGACTCGTCATGCGAAAATGTCATCAGTGGTGGCGCTGACTCTAGGAGTATGTAGGTTTTTCCAAGAATTCCTTAATACAATTTGTAAATAATTGTAAATCATAATTTTCTAGGCTTCAAACTCAGTGTCATCGGCCCCCAGTTTTTCTGACATAACATTCCTTGATGAATATCAATCTAGACACGCGAGAGCGTGGCCAGCCAAGCACAAGCGCGCTCACAGTGTGTAATATTACGAACCATTTGGAGGCACTTTTTAGCCCCTCATAACTCAAAAACAATTTGACCTAGTAGTAATTTAGTTACTGTTTCTGCCAGTATTTTAGATTTCAGACTAACCTGATAAAATCCATTGATCCCAGTTCCTTCGTCCTCGGAATTCCCAGAAACAAATCTCTAAAAATAAATCCCCAATGCTATTTTCACCTTCCAAGCAAAAGTTTCCCTAATATTAATTGGATCCTAACCACGGTTAACGAAGTCGTTTCTTCAATTCTTTCCCAACTTTGGGTCACGTACGAACCTCAGTAAGATTAGAAAATTAAAGTAAATTGCTATGATTGGTCTTCCTGACGATGTTATTCTGTCGAGCCTTTTCACAAGGGATCTGCTTCTAGTTATACCAATTGCAGCTGAACTCAAGTTTTTTAAATGGTTGACTGCTTATTTGACCTGCAAAACCCAGTTCGTACTGCTTCTTTGCGTGATCTCAAATTATATCCGACAATACGTGTGTTAAATCCTGGATTGTGCAGGTAGTTGGGCAGGATAGGCGCGGCGCTGGGCTCGGATTCTCCCCATTTGATGACGTGACTAAGCAAAAAAAAAAAACGTAGTTGGAAAAAGGCCAGGATGATAATTTAATAATGGACTTACCAACGACGTTGAGCTGAAACGCGAGAGACATCTTCGGTTCGGTGTTAACTTGACACTCGTAGATACCCGCGTCCCTTTCTTGAGGAAATTTTATTTGTAGCGTCCAATTTTCTGATTTTTCTGGTCTTATAACCTGGGGGGAAAAAAGATTAGATTTTTAATCGAGTAAGTGTTTTATTTATTGTTCTGGGGTGGTTTGAAATAATATAAGATTAGTTGCTTTTTACTTTTTAAGTGTTAGGCATAATTATCAAAGTAGACCTCCTTCGGGCACGTCGCAATCGTGGCGGTAAGACCCCTCTTTGAGGAGTGGTTGGATAGGCGTCACGGCGTGCTGACCTACCGCATGATGCTGGTCCTCACCGGACACGGAAGTTGCGGGAGGTCGTGTCTGATGAGGAAGGAAGAAACGCCTGGGTATCTATCAAAGGCAAGGATCGCCCTGAGGACACGGTGGAGCATACGATGCAGGACTGCGCCGCTTGGGCAGAGCACCGCCGTGTCTTCACGGCGGTGACAGGCGGAGGCCTCTCGAGCCCGGCATTGGTCGAGGCCATGCTGCGGGCGGGACGGAATGGGAAGCGGTCGCCTCCTTCTGCGAAGCAGTCATGCTCGCGAAAGAGGAGGCGGGTCACGTGAGGAAGAGGATAGCGTTCATAGAGAATGGAATAGTTAGATAGTATCTAAAACATTTAGTTTCAGCTTTCAGTTTATATCTATGTTCTTCTCAGATTCAATTTGCAGATTGTATCGCATTGTATTAAAGTCTAGCGTTATCTGCGCTTAATGGCTAAACTTGTATGGACAAAGGATCTAATGGCGAAATCGCAATCAGGATTGCTGGGCGATAAGTTTGAACTAATAGAATATAATTGTAAGTCTTTGATTTTGGTGTAATGGAGGTTTGAATGAAGATTTTTTTATACTTGATGAAATAGCAAAAACCTTCATACTTATTATATATTTTTTAAGTTTTTTAAAGCACATACATTCCAGGGTCACAAATCCGTGAAGGGCTATTGTAGAAACTCAGTGAATTATAGTCAGTACGAGTCTGACATTCCCTTCCACTTCCTTTTTTCAGGGAAGACTAATTTGATGATTTTACTACCAAAAAAAGTTAACACCAAGAAAGCTCTGAAGTCAAAGTATCAGTACTTTTCATTTGCCATAGAATTTACGTAATGACGTTCAAGTAAACATAATGTTATTTCAAGTACGCTGTATGGCCAAATACGTAGCATTTAAGCTAGAGTTAGGTATTCTGTGGGTATTGTTAAACTCCGTATAAGTTTGACGATAATATAGAACGACTGTACGGAAGCCAGAATTCTAAAATAAATTTTGCATAGGATCGTTCATTTTGTTCGCAAAACTTTCATCAAGTCAGTCAATGTCATGTCTTTGAAACGAGTTCACGAAACTCTAGTTCCATAAAGACGAAGTTTATTCGAAAGTGTAGCAGTTTCAAAAGTTCTCTTGAGGAATTGAATTTCCTGTTTGTCTGTTGAAATTTTTCGAAAAACTAGACGATTTTTGATAAAAGTAAGTTTTTGAAGAACTGGTTTTATTTTGTCACTTTTTAGATGAAGTCTGGTTCAAACTATACTCACTTATCTCAGTTTCGAAATTCACATTTCGGTTCTGCGACTCTGATAACAATATGAAAGTGTAATGAACAAACACAAACTCACTTTCGTATTTACAATGTTTAGTATACACTAGCAACCTGTTCCGGCTTTGCTTTTGCGCAATTCAGTATAAAAAAAAGAACAGTAATTAGCACCGCTACAAAATTATAATTTCACACTTATTTAGGAAAAACTGTTTTTCTCTAAATTATACCAACCCAATAACACGTTTTTTACACACAAACCATCCGTGAAGAACTATCTAACTGATGGTGAAAACCGTTTCAAAATGTGTTCATCATCATCATCATCAGCCTATTAATGTTCCCACTGCTGGGACGCAGGCCTCCTCTCTGTGAGAGGGAAAATGTGTTGCTTAATTTAAAAGATCTAAGCAGACATACAAACGGACTTACGTTATACTATCTAGAGAAATATTATAGTGGGATTGACTGCAATGCAAACTATTATTGTTCAATATCAACGTGTATCAGAATTTCCGTACATTAATTACGATGACAGTTGGACAGATCAACGGAAGCGCTAGTAATATTACTGTGTTTGAATACGATACATAACATCACATCACACGCCAGAGGGCCTACTATGAACTCATAACGCGATCCAGTTTAAGCTATGGGAAAGAGATGGCGCTAGACAACTTGTATAGCTCTGTCTCTTTCCCACAGCTAGTGGAACTACTCTCATGTTAGGCCCCAGATAGGATATTATGTAACGATTTCGATTTCAAATCTCGAATTCTCATCGAACACCTTTCGCATTTCGAACGTACTGTTTAAAACAAATGAGTTCGTTCGAGATTCCAAATCGGGTGACCGTTACATCATAATTTTTTTTTTTACAACAATCACACAAGGCTATCTAGTCCCAAGCTAAGCAGAGCTTAAATGCGAAAGTTCAAAGGATAGATGGATGTATCGGTGTTATTATTCTTTCACGCAAACACTACTGAATGGATTCGGAAGTAATTTGTTACCCAGATAGTTACTGTTTATAACTTGAACTAAGTGCGGGAGCACACGGCGCATTGCGGCGCCGCACCGTTAAAATTTCGCCCTATTGGCATACACACGTGACAAAATATTTGCGGTACGGCACCGCAACGCACCGTGTGCTCTGGCACTAACACACAAACTCGTATTTTTTATCCTAGAAGCCCGTTTTTTGGATATAATATTTTGGAGAAACGTCTGGACGATTCCCCTGGAATATTATTATGAATTCTTCTATTACTTGGTAAAGTCTAAAACGGGTTTCAATAAGCGATCAATCAACAATCAAAGGCTAATCGTACGCATCCGTCTTTAAAGGAATTCAGGCCTAAAAGAAATTGTGATGTCGTCTTTAAAGGACCTTTACTTATGTTACGTGCGCAGAATATGAATAAAGTAAATCATATGTACCTGAAACCGTTGATCCGATGTATAAGTCAGAATCCCAGCCGTTAATATATGAAGATCCCGCTTCCGTATCCACGACACCTGAAACGAAGGAAGACTTGAGTACATTCGGGAGGAGTTATTTAAAGAGTGTTTGGTAGAAGGACTGACATAGTTTTTAAGGGATTTTCGGATATTATTTTTATGCCACCGGCATCATCATCATCATCAGCCTATAATGTTCCCACTGCTGGGACACAGGCCTCCTCTATATGAGAGAGAGTGGGCCATAATCCACCACACAGGCCTAGTGTGGATTGGTGGATGTCACATGTCTTCGAATTTTTGGTTCTAAAGAAAACATCGTGAGGAAGATCCCGGTTTCCTCGAGGAAACCGGCATGTTCCTCACAACAAAAAAAAGGGCTATTGAAAGACACCGTGGATTTTAGTCAGTACAAATCTGACAGACCCTCCCGCATTCCCGACATTTTGATGAATTTACCACAAAAAAAAGTACAGTTATTTTCTGAGAAAATTCACCCTCTCCGTAGTGATATCATTAACAAAGGGGGTGAGATTTATTATGAAGTTTACCAAACATGATATGTTTTTGCTCATGACTGTATGTACCAACTTTTGCCATTTCTCGTTTCCTTGACCCAGTTTTGATTCGGACTTTTCGTCAAGGCACTTAATAAATTCAACACTCGCGGAATCCCTCATCGTTATCAAATTCAAAAGGAACGTGCTAAAATAATGCTTTCTAAGTTTGTTTCTGAACGAATTCTATATATATTTTTTTTGTTTTTGTTCTAGAAGTGTTTGTGGCTGACAGTTTGTTGTGGGGAAACAAAGTTGTTAAATTTTAGAAGTAGGCCTTTTATCTTTGTGGGTCGTGGACCCAATAATTATCTTGACCCCGGAACGTAAAGGGTTATTGAAGGACCCGTGGATTTAAGTCAGTACAAGTCTGGCAGTCCCACACGCTCTGCTCTGAGTGGAAGGACTCATTTGATGATTTTACCACGATAAGCCATCATTATACAAAGAACATTTTTTTTAACATTGTCTTCGATTCTTCTTTCAGAAAATTATTATTATTGACTATTTTAACATCAAAGCGCCTTCAAAGCCTTATTAATAAATTTTATAACGTTGGCAATTTTTTTTTTAACTTTATTTGGTTATAAGAGACGGGCGAAGCCGCGGGTCACAGTAAGTATCTACAAGTCTATTTGTACCAAAACGATCGAAAAATTTATTTATCAAAATTCTTGCTCAATCAAGAGCAACAAACAGAATAAGGAAACAAATACATGATCGTAATTAAAAACAAACATTCAATTTCCGTTTACAAGAATAATTGATGAAGCAAAGTTCTCGAGGCAGCTTCCAGTCCGTGGCCTATCAAGACGTCTTAGGGTGCTCCCACATCTATCGACGCGGAATCGGCTTTTTCCGTCGCTCTTTCTCTTTCTGTCGCTTAGAACTGCCATTTGTTATACC
This sequence comes from Agrotis segetum, assembly GCA_036375495.1. NCBI lineage: Eukaryota > Metazoa > Arthropoda > Insecta > Lepidoptera > Noctuidae > Agrotis > Agrotis segetum. The sequence continues at coordinate 888,717 of JAQSVV010000031.1, forward strand.
GAGACAATGCGATAGCACGCCGCCGCCTCGAGGATTCCGCCGCGTGCTATCGGATTATGCTTTCTGTCGTCTGTCGATTCCGCGTCGATAGATGTGGGAGCACCCTAAGGGACTTAGCTCATGGCGCGATGCGACGACATTCCGACGGGATAGAACGAATTCCAACTACAAGTGAAAATCAACCTTGTTACTTAGAAATAAAGATGCAATTTGATTGACTTGACGTAGTCATGGCCATCGTGTTTTGTTTTTCATCTACCCATAGATAACAAGGTGTTTTAAGTCTTATGTCATAGTGGTAAGGTTGATTTTCACTTGTAGTTGGAATTCGTACGTACATGAGTTAAGTACCTTAAAGTGAGAGTAGTTTCACTGTAGGATAGAGATGGCGCTAGACGACTTGTATAGCTCTGTCTTATTCCTGTAAAACTCTACTCTACTCCCGCTTAGTGTTATTCTGCATTAGAGTTATTACGCCTAAGACATTAAACTATAATTATGTACGAGCAATAGACGGGACATTACGAAGAAAGTAATCCAAAACTTTTACCAATAGGTAAAAAGTCCCTCAGTCTAGTAGTCGCGTTGCTATGCAACGCTTAGATAGCTCTACTGACGCACGGCATCCACAATATTGTATGACAATTTTCCCAATGCCCGCTCTATAGTTTCTTATAAATCTCTTTGTCTAAGCACTCGATTTCAAATCTCGAATTCCCAACAAAAAACCATTCGAATTTCGAACGTTCTGTTTAAAACAAATGAGTTCGTTCGAGATTCGAAATTGAGTGACCGTTACAAAACAGCACTACTGATAGTGATGTTTAAAATAGCTAATAAATAATCAATACTAGGCGCTTTGTTAGCTCACTGGTATTGTATGGAAGTAGAACACTCTATATCCAGAAAGCTGTGGATTCTAGTTTATTTTTGTATCGGAAAGTATGTCAAGCTGGACTGTTGACATTTGTGTGCATTAGTATAAAATAAGCAAGTTCACTGCAAAAAATATATTAGACCATCTGTAACCTTATCACTATCGTACTTTACAGCGCCTTTCCAGTATTTACAGCGTTTCTTGTATGGAAAAATAGAACAGCGCCTCTGGTGTGCAAAGAAGGAACAAATTTTTTCCTTGTTTGTCAATTTGAAAATGTCAAAGTCCTAGTTTACTTTTTACGTCCAGAATAACTGAAAACTAAACACTTGACCAGTAAACTTTGTATTATTACGCAAAACCAAATTGTTGAGGTCGCGAGACCATCAGGTAACCATGACCTTGGAACGAAAGGGCTATTAGAGGACACCGTGGATTTTAGTCAGTACAAGTCTGACAGTCTCTAACTGTCCCGCCCTGGTTGGGAGGATTCTTTTAATGATGTTACCACGATAGGTAGCCTGTTGTGCCGTTGCCTTGGGTGAACCGCTCAGAAGTGGATCACTCAGATCACGTCAAACTTAGGAGCTCCTCGTGTCTTTAAAGTCTGCTAAAATGCAGTAAATTAGAGACTTCCCATGGCGTGATGCGACGCAAGCTAGAATTCACTCCATACTGTGCTCAGTAACTCTTCCTTGAGCATCTTTAGCTCTTCCCTAAGGAGGTCCAAGCTAAATTCCTGAGTGACGTCCTAGGCCGTATCATTTTTGGGGCCGGTGGTATCCATAAGGTTGACCAGGCTTTCCACATGCGGGCCTGTTGTTCATCCCTTAACTGGTGTCTCAGCCCTGTTGTCCCTTACCACGTTCTTATTGCATTCTGGGCATTGCCAGGCGGTCGAAATTGGGCTGGTATGTTTCGACGCACAACCGATGATAGTGGGCCCTGCATCGAATGCACCTAGCAGCCTCTGCCGGCATGACGCAACGCGATTCGTGGTATATCGAGTCGATTGCCGATTTAAGTCGCACGTATTTACTAATGGAGTGATGCGATGCAATTCGACCGTGAACTTCAAAAATTCACCTTACTACTACAACATAAAGGCGCTGCAAACCAAAGGCAAAGATGTCGCACGAGACGAGTAGTTGCGCAATCGAATTTTGAACAGAGAATCAAGCGCATTGTCATAAGTTGTTGTTCATAAGTTGTTGCTGTTGGTCTAGTGGTTGGTGACCCTGACTGCTATGCCGGAGGTCGTGGGTTCGATTCCCACCCAGGACAAATGTTGGTGTGATGAGCACGATCATTTGTTCTGTGTCTGGGTGTAATTTATCTATTATATGTATGTATTTAGAAATATATAAGTATGTTTATCAGTTGTCTAGTACACATAACACAAGCTCTGCTTAGCTTGGGACTAGATGGCGTTGTGTGATAGTTGTGGAATATTATTATTATTATTATTATTATAAGTACATGCAATTCGATATCGAGCAGATCTACGAGCGATATCGATAATGTGTGCGACTCCATTAGCAAACACTAGCGATTGTCCATACATTTTCTTCAGCCGGACGCTTGTGTGATATCTGACCGATATCGTCAATCGATGCCATTCGATATCGCGTCGCGAATCGCGACTTGAGTTACCTCCCTTGCATGAACTATAGGCCGTATCTACACCACGACAACCCACGCCTATCTATTTAATTGTCACACTCAACATAGGTATACATAATAGTGCGTGCTGGACCTAAGTGTATGACCGTATTGTTGTAAGATAATCTAACATGTAATACCCAGGAGAGCAACAGCTTATGTCAACACTGTTTGGTCACGAATTAAGTGAAACACGTAAGGGGTGGTTTATACTGGAGGGATGTGGCGAGGGCGTGTGACGGTGGCGGATATTGAAAAAATCTGATACCTGTTATGTGACCCAGGGTCAGTTGTTTGATCAATAATTGAACTAATTACTGTTAACCATTTAAATACTCTTCAAATGAATTATCCAAAGTAACATAGGGCTGCATTGAAAACGCCAGCGGCCTCATGATGGTAAATGAAATCAAAGAAACCTTAAAATTAACCTAATAGAGACCTTGGGTCCCAGGGTCACTCGTTTGATAAATAGTTAAACTAACTACTGTTAATATTAAAAAAAAGAGGAGAAATAGTTTAGAAGCTATAATGAAAATAAAACAAGTTATAATGGTCATATAGCGTTGCAAAGATGACGTTGCCTAGAACAATATTATGTACCATCTGAAGATGAATAATGTTACAAAGGGTGTGTAATAATCTTTGCGATTGAAAAAGAGTGTTCATGAATTTTCTTTCACATTTTTCTCCTTATATAATATATACGCATTGGAATGGGCACCTACGATACTATCACATTAATAATTATGTCTTGTGACTGGGACTGTAGCACCGTTACTTTTCTTGTACTAGTTTTGTTTTATGTCTTTAACAATTTAAAATTGCCTGTAATTGCCCTAGTTGAAATAAATGGTCTGATTTGATTGATTGGGAAGTGCCCGAAAATCGACTAAAAGCGTCATAACTGTTACATTATCTTTAGGTTTCTTTCATTATCTGCCATCGCCACAAATTTTCGCCACATATCTCCTGTATAAACCGCCCTTTAGGTTCCAAAAAATCTAGATACACTGTCATAAATTATGATAAATCGTGGCTGGTCTAAAAAATGGAAAAATGTATTTTATATTAATTTTTCTCGCGGCTTCGTACGCCCCTACTAAATATTTCCCCCGGCGAGTAGCAAAAAAATATAGCTGCCTCTAGGGTCTCATTCATCTTAGTACCGAATACAAACTTTCTTTCACATTTAAAATAGTAGTTAGGGTAAAATCGGTGTTTTTTTAAGTTTTATAACGACACAAATTATTTCTTTTTTTTACTAGCTGCTAAATTTTAATCTTCTCATATTGTAATCGGGTTCAGCTAAATAAACTAATTATGCAATTTTACACGTCGCGCCATTCTCCTTCACCGTTTTGAGAGCAGTGGTGATGAAACAAATTACACAAAGTAATGCGCCTGGCTGGATTCGACACGGCCGATTCGTAAGTCGTAGCCAATATCACTGGGCCACCACTGCTCTCACTTTAATAAATCTCATTCATTCATCATCAGCCTATAAATGTTCCCACTGCTGGGACACTGGCCTCCTCTCTGAGAAAGGGAAAATCATCATTATTATCCTGATTTTACCGCGTTATGTTTAATGACGTAGCAATAATTATTCCCTTTCCTCCTACCCCGCCGCAGTGGTAGTCATCGGCAGACGATCTCAGGCCACCGTAGCCACGGACATGCGGGCAGAGCGGCGAGTAATGGACGACACGCTGTCCGATTATGGACCATCCGGGACCATGCCCTGATCAACGGCTCGTCGTATTCCACGCGCGCCTCAAAGAACTGTCGGCACAATGACGGGGCCTCCCTTAAGGCCAAAGCCTGCATGGACCACGAGACCCCAGAATGTAAAAAAAAACTGCTCCCCTCCTTTCTGATCGTACCTATTAACCTTCACACAATATATCCATCTTTTATATAGGGCAGGGACTGAATTACCCAAAAATAAAGGTACCTTTAAAGGAGATGGCTAAATGAGTGCCCCAGTCGCCTATAAGAATTTCATTTTAACTCGTAGTATTTGAAAATTCATTCATGAATTTTTTAATGTTTAATAATTTCCTAAGACTTATATAAAATGTTAAACATAAAAAAGTATCTGAATTGCTTTTCGCTCATTTTTTATTGACATGACTTGGTCACGATGAAATAATGAAAACTAGGGAAGGGTAAAAACGCTTTTCCAGACTGTTAAAATGAAACTGTATTTAATCGATTTTTACTAATGTGATTTAAAACGATTTGTTTGCTGAAATTAAAAATTGGCGTTGAAACAGTATTTGGCGGGAATCGATAGATTCAGAGTCGTTTCGTTGCTTTTTATTGTGTTTTCATGCGTTTTGATTCGGAAAATCGGATTGTTTTAAAGTGATTCGTCCATTAAACTCAACTTCATTATTTTCGTTAAAAGCTTCGGAATGAGCTTCTTAGTTTAATCTTAGTTCATGTTTTGTGCAGAATAATATTAACTGGACAGGTTCCGTCCGAACTGGAAGGAAGACGCCCAACATCGTGAAAGGTAGGAGTGGAAAGAGAATATTGCCCAGCACGCGTATCATGGCGATTCTATCTCTATTCTACCAGGAAAAGACAAGGTTATTTCATCGTTATTTCTATACAAATCGACTGTTTTTTTGCACAAATATGACACCATTCGTACACTATTGAAGAAAAGAACGTTTATTTTTCATATTTATTACATTACCATGCTTAAAACGCTAAAAATATTTCTACGTTTTGTCATTTGTCTATTCTTGCGTCGAGAAAACCTCTTTCTACGGCGCCATGCTACACCTGCTGGAGTGGGAGAGAAAAAAAAACTGAAGTATGATCGATACTACTTTCTAACGATTTCAATCGATTCTTTTATCGTTTCTGTGACTATTTGAGTTCAATCCCATCTTTATGAAAAAAACAAACGTCAGATGTCATTTGAACGCTCTGCGCTCTGCTTATTAATATTGTTCGTTGTGATTCTTCCTTTTGCTTCCCCCCGCTTGTTTATTGGACTTCCTGCTTGCAAACCTACCGACCTCTCGCTTCTCGATCCGGACTTGACTTGTATACAGTGAATCATGCAATGCATAAACTGTGGTATATCCACGCGAAGACTGCGGCGTCATATACACTCGAGAGGAGCTCGTGGCTAAATAATTATAACCGGCACAGGCCGATCTTTCAGCCAACATTGTCATCCTTGTTTTGAACTGCTGCATTCAGGAGCAACTGGTGAAATTCGTTTATTCGGCTATTCAACGGAGTGCTTAGCTTGTGGTCGTTCTGTGAAAATATTGCAAAGCCATCGCCATGTAGTGGAAAGAAACAGTTCAAAGTTGCAGAAATTAACAACATCACATCCAGATTTCCATCACCACGTAATAAAATGACATTTAAACACAGTCCGTCGCTTCGTATTCTTTCAGACTTTATTTATAAGAATCACAGATTATCGAATAAATATACTATTTCCTATTTTTCTTGTTTCATTTCGAAATTGTTAAATGTATCCTTAGCTAATTAGAGGCTTCAACGAGTTCAGAAAGGATATATCAAGATATCGTTTGATTATATTATCATTACAACTACATACCTACTTATATCGTCTGTGAAAACTATCTTTATTTTAAGTTTAAGCACGTATAGCATTATTTGGTAAGTAGTTTGAAGATGTTTAATTAATCTCAGTGGGTCACAAATGTGGTCATCAATAAATAAATACAATCGTAGATACATAAAACTAAACGCCTACGTAAAAGTTTATAGCAATATCAATATTTGCAATTTTTGTAGTACTTTTAATGGTAGGTGTTCACGTTTTTTTTATCATGATTATGAAGATATAACAAGTTTTAGAAACTTTTTTTATGTGAAATATGAATATTTAGCTATTCAGCGTTATACAGTGCTAGGTCCCATTTCTATACCTGTCTGAATTTTTCCCCATACTTGAACTTTCCATCTCCTTTCGGTATGACGTCATACCGTTAAATAACGATAACCGATATATAACGGTACCGTTATTTTTTGAAGTAGCCGAATTTTAAGGTACAATATTTATACCGGTATATTTCGGTAGCGGTACCATAACCTTTATAATAATATCGATACCGTTACCTTAACCTTTTTAAATAAGGGTTTTCTTTGATATACCGCCTCACCACTCTATCTGTCTCTGTCGTTCGCGATTGTTGAATCACGCAATGTACTTACGCGGGCTATCTGCCTCAAGGCGCGGGGCGCGGGCGGGGGCGGCGGCGGCAGGCGCGTACTTATTATTTTATACGCATTTATTTAGGATCGATCTAACATTCTAACGTTATGTCCTTTGTTATAATTTTTTATAATATTGTTTTACGGTTACCATCTACTATCATTTTTAAATTCGAAAATTGTTTAGACTTGCTCGCTTCTTGTTTTGTATTTATTGGTATGTACTAATTACTTCTATGCGTCTGAAATAAGAATGGAAAATGAGCTCAATGAGCTGCATTATTTTGTTCTGCTTTGTACAAATTAACTCCCAGTTGAGTAATATTTTTATCGTCTATCTTTCTAAGTGCGTTGACGTTGACTCGCGGGCTCGTAAGCGCAATGATGAAATAACAATCATAATAATTATGGCGTCATATCCAAGTGTTCACGTACGAAACGCACGGTAGCGGGCAAGCTAACGTCTGACGTGCGCGGCGCGCTAGCGGCACTACCAAAGGCGCGAGGTGTTTGTGTGTGTCTCTATAACCGCCAGGCGTTTGTGCGAGCGACAAGTTCAGACAGATTAAACTTACCTACCTAACGTCGAGAGTGAATCGCGCACTTCCCGCTTGTTTGACTTGAACACACACAAATATCTCACGTGTTTGATATTGTCGCGCGCGTCAGCGGGGTCTAAGGCCCGACGCTGCGTTAAGCGGATGCCCGCGCGGTTCTATACAAAAGTGCTCCGTCGCGGAGCCACGCACGGGGCCACGCGCGGGGCCACGCGCGGAGCCACGCGCGGTTCTACGCGCGGTGCCTGCCAGCGGTAACACGCACGGGCTTGTTCAGTCAATAAGGGTGCTTATACACGGTGCATGTAACTGGAGCAAACAGAGAGCAATTTTTTTTTTTGTATAAAGACTTTCGAATAATTCCTCCGGTGCTGAATGGTGAGAGTAGGTGATACAGATTATAGATGCACAATAATCCAACATTTTTTTAGCCGAGAAGTTCTGTTTTTTTACCAAAACATGAAAATTGCTTATAACTCTCTGCGAAAAATTCCTCAGTCTCAAATTCTTTTTGTAGGTTTTTGTTTAAATGAAATATGTAATAGGAAAAAAAAGTATAAGTTAGAATAGAAAAGTATAAACATCCAAAAATGTTCGATTTCAGTGCCACTCCAAATCAACTTTTTACATATCGCGCTTTAACTTGAAATTGAAATAAAAATCTTCAAATTGAACTAGCGACACTGCGTAAAACGCACAATGGTCCACATGAAGGACTAAGTGCGGAAACCAAAACCCCTAACATAGAACATAGAAAAGACACTGCGTAAATCGGTCTCCGCGACGGGGACCGTCGCATATCCACGGAAACCAGCCGCGTATCCGCGCGCGTGTCCCCGCGCGGTACCACAGACGGGGCCACGCGTGGACCCGCGACCGTTGCCCGTCGCGGGCTCCCGTTCAACGCAGCGTCGGGCCTAAGTAGCTTGCCCGCTGCTTAGACCGCACGTGCGTTTTGCAAGTGACCACTTATAGTAGGGGAGCCGAGGATGCTAAATTTGCAGTAACTCGAGCGTCATGGCGACCTATTGGATTTGAAAGATTATTTTCTAAAAAGAAAAAAGTTTCTGACAAGTTTTCTATTTAAGTGGGGGGGAGAGCGTGAAAACAGTTTTAAAACTGTAAAAAAAAAAAACAGTTGTACAGAAGTACTCGAGCGCGTCAATTATTTATAGTGTAAACGCGCTTTATATTTCTGATAACCAATACATATTAATATGACGATTAACTTGAGGGGGCTGTCCGTGGCAAGCGGTTGAAAATCCAAAAAAAAAAGTTACTCGAGCGCGTCAGATATTCAAGTGTATGTAAAGTAAACCCTAAAAAGTGTCGTATTAAAATGTCTGACGATTTGGACGTGGCACAAAGCAATAATTCATATTTCTATCTGTAAAAAAAACGTAATCTCAAGATACTCGAGCGCGACAGATTTTTATGCAAGAGGTTTAAGTTGATATCAAAGTCCTCCTGAATAATAATCTGACAATTATATGGAGGGATATCGCTACTCTGAGCATCTTAAAGGAAATTTATAAACAATATAACTGCATTCATGTATATTATATTAATTACGAATAGAAACTCATCTACATCATTAAAATCCCATCAGAAACATAAAATGTGTAATGGGAGCCAAGTTCAATGAGAGGTTTTCTTTTTGGAGTTTAAAAAAAAAGTAGTTTCCAAGGACTCTATAGATGGCGTTGAACTGACGATGTTACTCTAGGAAAAAGATGTATGCCTTCATTTTTGTACAAATCCACGAGGCACAGACTTCTCTTCTTTTTCTTTTGGGACATTTTCTTTCTGGCGTGGAAAACTCATAAATTAAAAAGACTGGTAAATGATTTTTTTTTCTTTTTCCTTATTTTCAAAATGCCATTTGTGTGATGTGATGTGACTGACAATGACATGACATGTACTTTATATTTTACAATCTCAAAATTACATCCAAGTGAAAAAAAATAAAAAAATGACGTGACTTTCGTTCATTGAAGTAACATATCAAGTTCAGCGCCATCTAACCATTGACTAGGGAAAACATAAAAAGAAAATCCCTCATTACGATTTATGCCTTGGTTGTTGACTTCACGGACAAAATAAGTGAAATCGAAATGGATGCCAAGGTCAGTGGTCAGTCCTAAAATGTATTTATCTATATACAGGGTGTTTCTTTTAAATTGGCCAAAAGTTGGAAATCCAAATCCATAAGAGATACGGGAAAACTTTCTTAGGAAACTTGAGCTCTTTTATGATGTTGACTAGTGATTTTACGAATATTCGCATTCACAAATATTCGCAAGATTCTTGATATTCGCATTCGCATCCGCATAAATCGATGCAAATGTTTGCGAATATTTTTAAAACACTATTTTTTAATTTACTACTATGATTTGAATATGGAAACTGCATGTTACGGAATAGTCTTAAAGTAGACACCTATATTGAACTATTTCTGTTAGTCCCGTTGTATTAAAATATTAAAAGAATAGCAAAAAAAATGACAAAAATCCTTTTTATCGTGATAAAATCATCAAATGAGTCCTTTCACCCAGTTATGCAACATTATCTACCAAAAATCGGGTTACTTGAGGTTTTAATTTGTTTACTCTTTTTTACTGTATGAAACTAACAAGTATTGTAGGATTTTAGAATTCTGATTAAATGCGCTAACTTTTAATGTCACTTGCCAAGGTACGCTAGTACATTTTTTTTAAAGGAGGGCCTGTCAAAGTCGACAAATCTTGAAAATTTTAAATTCGTAGTGTAACAAATAGTCTCAATTCTCGGAAACTTGAGGCAATTGTGTCATTTTTTATTGGGATTCTCGAAATGTTATTTAGGATTACGTTTCCAAAGTTCAAATGAACAAAAATTAAAAAGAATAACCACAATAACCGAAAAATAGTACAGTTTGATCAAATTTCTAGGTTTTTCTTAAAATGCCCATAATTTTCAAACTGCATGGGTTAATTTTTTTTTCTAATTTTTCTCGTGGTGGTTATGATCAATCCTGTCACCCCGTTTCGGCTTGACGTTGAGTTTTGGGACACCCTGTATACATAATTTTGCATATAGTATGAGAATAAAAAAAAATATTTTAATTGTTTTTACAAGTCGTGATATTAATTCAACTATTATAGACTTGGCCAATGTTCAGTTTAAATTTATTATGTCTGACATGAAATGTCAAACCTATCTATCATTTTGCGTGCGTTTTATTGAAAAGTCAACATTGAATATTCGCATTCGCGAATGTCATAAATCAGACATTCGCAACATCACTAATGTTGACTGTTTAAGCATTTTTTATTTTTTCGTCAAGTGTGAGCTGTCCACAGAAATTAGTGAAAATGGCCATTTTTTTATGCCGTTCAACTAAGTTTCATGTAAGGATCATTTGATTGTATAGGCAGAAAAAAATCGGGACCGCGGAAGTTGGTCAAATGCAAAATATTTTTTCATACAAATTGTATGAATGACAAAATTACTTATATTTTTATGATGTTATTTGATTTCGTGTTAAGTGAGGATCATTTCATTGTATGGGAAGGAAAATATCTGGACAGAAGAAGTTGGTCAAAAGTACAGTAAAGTTTCTTCTAACAGCATGAAGTTAATTTGTAGTCAGTATTTCATTAGATTTAACATACTTCTGTTGCCCAGACATTTTCCTTCCCATACAATGAAATGATCCTCGCATAACATGAAATCAATGCCACTTTTCGTTGTAATTTTATAACTGAGGAACGGGCTCACCTATCCAAACCAAATGTTTAGGCTTTGTTTGGACTCTTTAGTAGATGGTTTATGTGAAGTTTGCACAAAATCAGTAGAGCGGTTCTTCATTTATCACGTTTTTTGTAACAAATTAATTCAATAAATGGCGGATCATTTTGACAATGATCGCCATCGAAGATGGCGGACATTAAATCACGACCGATAGTTGCGAACTTACTAGTAGTTCACCTATACTCCACGATTCTACCGTCATCGCCCCATGCAAAACGTGAGATTATTAGTGAGTATGATTTTTACAGTATCACCGTCAATTGAAAAAAAAATGAAACGCGCTCGAGTAGATCAGTTCAGTACTCGCTCATTTCCTAATGCCGCGCTCAAATTGTCCGGGTATTGAAATATATACACTCTACTGAACCTAATTAATTTACCTTTTCTTAATCTGACGCGCTCGAGTATTCTGCGGATCGATTTTTTTTTACTAATCTGACGGGTTCTCCCAAACAAACCCCACCAGATGAAGGGTTGATACTTGGTACAGGTACATTAAAGGGTGCAAGGATTCTCGCTTATAATAATCTGACGCGCTGAAGTCACAGCAAAAATCCCTTCCTGGGCTCCCCAACTATTAGATATTAGGCCATAATAATGTTTGATATTTCGTGACAGTTAACTTAGTGTTAGTGCTTCAAGACGAAAGTCTTCAACCAATGTGTGTTACTAGTGACGACTTACGGCACCGAAACGTGGTCTTTCACTATCAGCCTCATCGCAAAGCTCAAAGTCGCTCAACGAGCTATGGAGAGGGCTATGCTTGGTGTTGTTCTACGTGATCGAATCCGAAATGAGAAGATCCGTAGACGAACTAAAGTCATCGATATAGCCCATCGAATTAGCAAGCACAAGTGCCAATAAACGCAATTTTCTTTCTTTCTTTCAATGGGCAGGTCATATTGCTCGCAGAGCAGATAGCCGATGGGGTCGAAAAGCACTAGAGGGGAGACCATCACGGACTAGCAAGCGCAGTGTAGCACGTCCACCAACAAGATGGACAGACGACCTTATAAAGGTCGCCGGATGCAGGTCGCTTCCAACTGGTATATGTGGAAATCTAAAGGGGAGGCCTATGTTCAGCAGTGGACGTCCGATGGCTGAGATGATGATGATGGTGATGAAATTAAAGACATAATATGAACATGGTTTGTTTTATTTATTAAAAAAAGAGCTTTTGTAAGTAATAAAAAAAAAGTAACAAGCAATTTTAGTTTTAACAAATTTGTAGGTTTGACGTCTGCGTTAACGTATTGTAATACCATCTCGTTCAAAATCACGTAGCGCATCCGAAAACGCGCGCAATAATTGTTTGTTTCCAATTTTCCAATTCACTTTGATCGGTCTTACCACAGATGTCGCTAAGTATTAACTTAGCATGAAAGGCATGAGTGCGTGCACCAGGGTTGGAAAAAAACCTTTTTAAAGTTTTAACTAAGCATCATCATCATCTGCCTAGCCTTTTCCCAACTATATTGGGGTCGGCTTCCAGTCGAACCAAATTCAGCTGGATATCAGTATTTTACATGGAGCGACTGCCTGTCGGACCTCCACAACCCAGTAACTGGGTAATACAATACCCCATGGTAAGACTGGTTGTCAGACTTTAGAGCTTCTGACTAACAGTAACGACTGTCAGTGATCTACAAATGACAGCCGGGACCAACGGCTTTACGTGCTTTCCGAGGCACGGAGGAAACTCGCTATGACAGATGGTCACCCATCCACAGACCAACCTCGGCAAGCGCGGCTTAACCCGGAAGATCGGCCTGTGCGGCTGTGATTATTTAGCCACGAGCTCCTCGATTCACCTTTAAAGTTTTAACTAAGCGTTTTTTTGTTATTTTTAGTTTAGGGCATTATTTCAAATTAGTTCGACTATGTTTCTTTTCTAGGCTAGATCTTTATAAACTTGCCATAATAAATTAAATATTTACAGAAAAACGATCAATAGATAACATATACAGGGAAATTGAAAAAAGAATTTGTACCTATACAGTGTTTAAACACATCGTACTAACACTACTACACGTACTAATGCGTTACACACCATGCATCGCCCGTCGCGCGTCGTCCTGCACCGCGCTATCTCGCTCGCACGCATGTATTAAATAAGAATTGTACAGCAAGCAAACACAAGGTCAAGTTGCAACGCGTTAGATACCCCCCGCCCTTGTACCCGCGCCGTGCCGTCTCGCATGATTTCGGTACCGAAATCATATAAAGGTTAAATAACAATTTATCCTAACCTTTATAAATATGGGTACCGGTATAGGTCAACCTCTATTTTGAATCGGTACCGTTATATTTTTGAGGTATCTTAACCTTTAACCGTAACCGCTTTCAGTCCCTGGATTGGTGACTTCACGGACAAAATAAGTAAAATCTAAATGGGCGCCAAGGTCAGTGGTCACGGGCACGCCGCAATTGCGGCGGTAAGACCCCTCTTTGAGGAGTGGCTGGAGAGAAGTCATGGCGTCCTGACCTACCGCTTGACGCAGGTCCTCACCGGACACGGAAGTTTCGGGAGGTACCTGTGGCTGATGCGAAAGGAGGAGACGCCTGGGTGTCACCACTGCGAAGATCGCCCGGAGGACACGGTGGAGCATACGGTGCAAGACTGCCCGGCTTGGGCGGAGCACCGACGTGTCCTCACGGCTGCGATAGGCGGAGACCTCTCGCGCCCGGCATTGGTTGCGGCCATGCTGCGGGGCGAGACGGAGTGGGAAGCGGTCAGCTCCTTCTGCGAGGCAGTAATGCTCGTAAAGGAGGAGGCAGGCTGCGAGCGAGAGAGGACAGCGTCCTCCCTCCGCCCCAGCCGCAGTGGTAGGCGCCCACGGCGACGGACGTTGCTTGATGATCTCCGGCCACCGTAGGCGCGGGCATGCGGGCAACGAGTAAAGGGCAACTCGCTGCCCGACCAAGGACCATGCCCGGGTCGGCGGCGCGTTGTGTCCCACGCGCGCCTCAAAGAGCGTCAGCATAATGACGGGGCCCCCCTCTCAGAGGGCCAAAGCCTGCCGGGGTTGCGGGATTATTTCCTCACCGTGACCCCGGTACATAAAGGGCTACTGAAGGACACCGTGGATTTTAGTCAGTACAAGTCTGACAGTCCCTCCCGCCCTGCCCGGGGTGGGAGGACTAATTTGATGATTTTACCAAGTTAAAAAAAAAAAAAAAAAGGTCAGTGGTCAGTCCTGAAATTTATTTATCTATATACTGGGTGTTTCTTTTAAATTGGCCAAAAGGGGGAAATCCGAATCCTTATGAGATACGGGAAAACTTTCTTAGGAAACTTTAGCTCTTTTATGATGTTGACTAGTGATGTTACGAATATTCGCATTCGCAAATATTCGCAAGTTTTTTGATATTCGCATTCGCATAAATCGATGCGAATGTTTGCTAGTATTTTTAAAACACTATTTTTTAATTTATCACTATGATTTGAATATGAAAACTGCATGTAATGGAATAGTCTTAAAGAAGACACCTATATTGAACTATTTCTGTTAATCCGGTTGTATTAAAATATTAACAGAATCGCAACAAAAATCCTTTTATCGTGATAAAATCATCAAATGAGTCCTTTCACCCAGTTATGCAAAATTATCTACTATATACATAACTAGCGACCCGCCCCGGCTTCGCACGGGTGCAATGCTGATATTAAATACACTACAGAAAAACTGTGAACGTTGTATATAAAAACATAGCGGCCCGCTCCGGCTTCGCACGGGTATAAATTATATAGCCTATGTGATTAAAATCGATCCAGTAGTTTTGATTTATTCATTAATGGCCGTGGCTCGCACGCGTTAAATTTGGAGTGAAACAATCCCCTTTCCCTATACCATGAAGATTTCCTGCTATCTTCGGAATATCTAAATTCATACACTACATTTTTACTTATTTACTTTTTACATTTTTAACTATTTATTTTATTTTTACAACATATTACAGAAACATAGTATAAAACAAATTCGCTCTTGCCGCACCGGGCGACCGGCCGGTACCGCCGCAAACGCTACGTCCCGCAATTTTTAAATCTGTAATATCTTCGAAAATATTCACTTAAATCATACGGTGTAAAGGGCCATATAGATCTAAATTAAATGAACAATGTATTCAAGGTATTTAATTGGTTAAGGATTAGTGCTGTATTGGTTAAAATCGCTTCAAAAATTAGCCATTATTTGTCGTAAAAAGTAAATGACAAAAAAAAGTTATTGTGGGTTATCCATAAGAGATAGACATATACCATCGCGGACTTTCTGTAGACCTTTTCAATGTGTACGATACTTAGTACATTTTTTTGATAAAACTCGTAGGGTTCAGCCTGCGTTTGCAATGTAAGCGGAAAAAATGTATTATTTACGACATCACATTAGAAACCTCAAAAATAACAGTACTTCTCCACTATTTAATGGATGTTATTATACATATAAACCTTCCTTTTGAATCACTCTATCTATTAAAAAAAACCGCATCAAATTCCGTTGCGTAGTTTCAAAGATTTAAGCGTACAAAGGGACATAGGGACAGAGAAAGCGACTTTGTTCTATACTATGTAGTGATTTTGCATATACACACATCAACACGGTCTAGGCCCTAGGGTATAGGAATATTTCATTCTCAATTAAATAACTCGAAAAGTACAGTGGAGCGTCGATTATCCGAACGTCGGTTAACCGAACGACCGCTTAACCGAACTACCTTCGGCTCCTTTATACCATTGGAATTCCTGAGTAATGCTTATTTTATTTATTATCATCCATACTTAGTTGCCATTCCACCAATTTGCACTAAGCACTTGCACATAATATGCACACAGCAAAGGACCACAACTCACTTCCTGCGTCGTTAAACAGTTATAGTGAACAAATGTCTTCAGTCTGGTAATCTCGCTCGATTGTAAGCTTTGTCTCTGTCACTTTTGACCTGGACTAGAGTCAAGAGCAAACCCATCTCATATAAAAAAATAAAGAAAAAACTGTACGTAAACTTATATAACTACATACAGCTTGACATAAAAATGTAGAAAACCGGAAGTCGCCACTGTCTTCGCGCTACCAGCACTTTGAATGATTTTATTTTAATTTTTTTCACTTATTACGTTAGTTTTTATGGCACAATAATAAATCTAATAAACCTGCGGTCTTTGTTTACATCAAATATCCAAGATTTTAAAACGTTGTCATAAACAAAAAGATTAGTTAGTGACCCTGACTGCTATGCCGGAGGTCGTGGGTTCGATTCCCACCCAGGACAAAGGTTTGTGTGATGAGCACGATCATTTGTTCTGTGTCTGGGTGTAATTTATCTATAATATGTATGTATTTAGAAATATATAAGTATGTTTATCAGTTGTCTAGTACCCATAACACAAGCTCTGCTTAGCTTGGGACTAGATGGCGTTGTGTGATAGTTGTGGAATATTATATTATATTATATTATTAGTTCCGTTTCAATCCGTTCTGGCCAAGCTGTACATTATAGGAAGTTCGATTATCCAAAAAATTCGGTTTTCCGAACACCCATGTCCCCCAATTAGTTCTGATAATTTAATCGACGCTCTACTGTACTGGCCGCATTGGAATCTTTTATACACCGATTTGTTTGTAATTTATCTCAGACTAATTCCAAATTCAAATTGTTGAAAATTCTTTTGTTTCGGTGGCATAAAAATATCTTGATGTATATGAGAGGGAGTTTTCATTTGTGCGAAATTTAGAAAACAATACGAATTACGTTTAGTTACAGTTTTTTTTTTCATTTTTAAACGAAAGATAAAGTTAAAATTGAGGTATTGTAGCCATGCAACGCCGGCATTTGACGAGGGCGGAGATGTTACGAGCTGTGGGAATGCTGGAAGCTGGATCAGTTCAGCGTAATGCTGCTGAGGCCATAGGGACCCATCAAAATGTAATTTCAAGATTGTGGACACGCTATCGTACCACAGCTAGCGGAAAGGCACCGGGGGCCAAGTCGCATCACTACCCCCAGACAAGACCGATTTTTGCAAATTACTGCGCGAGCACAACCAAATGCAACGGCGACTCAATAGGTCCAAAGGCTGCGAGTGGAACACCAAGTGCTTGTGAGTGACCAAACTGTAAGAAAGCGACTGCATGAAAGCAATCTACGCTCTCGTAGACCACTCCGGGTCCCACCTTTAAGGAGAGGCAATCGTGGACGACGATTAGAATGGGTTCGGAACCACGTGGACTGGGGCCATGAGCAATGGTCCAATGTGCTGTTCACGGATGAATCCAGGTTCGGCTTCCATCCAGATTCACGAAGGACGCGTGTTTGGCGAATTCCTGGACGATGGAGCCGTCTCCAGAACCCTCAGGAAGTTCACCCATACCAAGGAGGACCAATTATGGTTTGGGCAGGAATTCGTCTTGGAGGACGGACGGATCTCGTTTGGGTGCGGGGCAATATGACGGCAGAACGATACGTCCAACAGGTGCTGGGGCCCGTAATCTTGCCCCACAGAACACATAATGTTAGGGCCTTAGACTGGCCTGCTCAATCGCCATGCTGCAAAGAAGAGCTCTGAAGGAAGTTCCTGAAAATCTGGCTACAGAGGATCAACTTATTGCGCACCTCAGAAGGACATGGAACAATATTCCGCAGCAAGACATTGACAACCTTGTTCTGAGCATGCCGAATCGTTGTCGATGTGTTATGAACATCATGGGCGCTTTCTCAGACTACTAACTTTAAGTTTATAAACACAAATTAAATGATTTTTTTATTTGTTTCAGTTTTTACTCACAAATTAAAAGTTCATTCATATACGGTTTCCGTCTATGCTTCATTTTTTTTCCATAAAATCCTGAAATTTTAATCTATACCTTAACCATTATTAAAAAATGACATTTAAATAATTAACACATTGATAGTAATTCGCCTTTTTAAAAATATCCCTAGACCGTGTTGATGTGTGTATGAGAATATAGAGAAAAACAATAAAAAAAAAAAAAGTTTTTATAAGACGTGATATTAATTCAAATATTATAGACTTGGCCAATGTTTGGTTTAAACTTTAATGTCTGACATGAAATACCTATCTATCATTTTTCGTGCGTTTTATAGAAAAGTCAATATTCGCATTCGCAATCGCGA
Source organism: Agrotis segetum (assembly GCA_036375495.1). Taxonomy (NCBI): domain Eukaryota; kingdom Metazoa; phylum Arthropoda; class Insecta; order Lepidoptera; family Noctuidae; genus Agrotis; species Agrotis segetum. Next base: position 906,948 of record JAQSVV010000031.1, read on the forward strand.
ATATTGAAATTGAATATTCGCATTCGCGAATGTCATAAACATTCACAACATCACTAATGTTGACTATTTAAGCATTTTTTATTTTTTCATCAAGTGTGAGCTGTCCACAGAAATTAGTGTTATTGGCCATTTTTTTTAATGCCGTTCGACTCTGTTTCATGTAAGGATCATTATTTTCATTGTATGGGAAGAAAATAATCGGAACGGCGGAAGTTGGTCAAATGCAAAATATTTTTTCATACAAATTGTATGAATGACAAAATTAGTTACTTATATTTTTTATGATGTTATTTGATTTCGTGTTATGTGAGGATTATTTCATTGTATGGGAAGGAAAATATCTGGACAGAAGAAGTTGGTCAAAAGTACAGTAAAGTTTCTTCTAACAGCATGAAGTTTATTTGTAGTAGTCAGTACTTCATTAGATTTACTATTTATTTTCACACTTCTGTTGCCCGTACAATGAAATGATCCTCACATAACACGAAATCAATGCCACTTTTCGTAGTAATTTTATAACTGAGGAACGGGCTCACCTATCCAAACCAAATGTTTAGGCTTTGTTTGGACTATTTAGTAGATGGTTCATGTGAAATTTGCACAAAATTAGTAGAGCGGTTCTACATTTATCACAATTTTTGTAACAAATTAATTCAATAAATGGCGGATCATTTTGACAATGATCGCCATCGAAGATGGCGGACATTAAATCACGACCGATAGTTGCGAACTCACTGGTAGTTCACCTTTACTCCAAGATTCTACCGACATCGCCCCATGCAAAACGTCAGATTATTAGTGGGTATGATTTTTACAGTGTTATCTTCAATTAAAAAAAATTAAACGCGCTCGAGTAGATCAGTTCAGTACTCGCTCGAGTATTTCTGCGGATCGATTTTCGATTCGATTTTTACTATTCTGACGGGTTGTCCCAAACAAAACCCCACCAGATGAAGGGTTGAAACTTGTTACAGGTACATTAAAGGGTGCAAGGATTCTCCCTTATAATAATCTCACGCGCTGAAGTCACAGCAAAAATCCTTTCCTGGGCTCCCCAACTATTAGATATTAATCCATAATAATGTTTGATATTTCGTGACAGTTAACTTAGTGCCTCAAGACGAAAGTCTTCAAAAATATGTGTTACCAGTGACGACTTACGGCACCGAAACGTGGTCTTTCACTATCAGCCTCATCGCAAAGCTGTAAGTCGCCCAACGAGCTATGGAGAGGGCTATGCTCGGTGTTGTTCTACGTGATCGAATCCGAAATGAGAAGATCCGTAGACGAACTAAAGTCACCGATATATCCCATCGGATTAGCAAGCTGAACTGGCAATGGGCAGGCCATATTGCTCGCAGAGCAGTAGCCGATGGGGTCGAAAAGCACTAGAGGGGAGACCACGGACTAGCAAGCGCAGCGTAGGACGTCTACCAACAAGATGGACAGGCGACCTTATAAAGGTCGCCGGATGCAGGTCGCTTCCAACTGGTATAATTATGTGGAAATCTAAAGGGCAGGCCTATGCTCAGCAGTGGACGTCCGATGGCTGAGATGATGATGATGGTGATGAAATTAAAGACATAATATGTTGTTTTAAAAAGAGCTTTTGTAAGTAATAAAAAAATTTAAAAAAAGTAACAAGCAGTTTTAGTTTTCAAAATGTTTAAATAAGCGTTTTTTTTTGTTTTTTTTTTTTTAGTTTAGGGCATTATTTCAAATTAGTTCGACTATGTTTCTTTTCTAGGCTAGATCTTTATAAACTTGCCATAATAAATTAAATATTTACAGAAAAACGATCAATAGATAACATTTATTTGTATCTTGCGTAATCAAACGCTTCACATTCACCTGGTAGGTATGTTCTAATGTTGATTTTATAATGGGCGACGTAGGGACTTTCCTAGCGGGACAGGCGGCGCGCCTCCTATTCGTAGATTATTTCATTGTTCATAAGGGATATACCTTATGAACAATGAACTGAGAAACACCGACCTACTTATAAATAGGGTAGTTTCCAGGGTCAAAATAATTACATTCTATTTAGTCCGTATTTTAGATTATAAAAAAATATTGGACACGTATTTTTTCTTTTTTCGATTAAACAAAAAATAACAAAGATAATAGCCTATTTAAGTTACCTGTGACGTCACTCTGCGCGAAAAATGCCACGCATCGTGACGTCACACGTAACTTTAATAGGCTATATCTTTGTCATTTTTGGTCTAATTTACAAATAAAAAAATACGTGTCCCTTATTTTTGAATAATCTAAAAGTCGGACTAATTACATTTTTTTAGGCAACTAGCCTATTATGTCTTAAAAATAGGGAAATTACCAAGTAAACTGCGTTTCTACGCTTTCTTTCCATTTTGTTTATTTATAATACTTATTGCGTTGACGAACTATCAGCGGTCGACTTTAACACGTATTACCCGTCACACAGTCGGTAGCAAAACAAATACAGGGAAAGAGAAAAAATAATTTGTATACAGTGTAACACATGTACTAATACTAATGCGTTACCTACACACCACCGCCGGTCGCGCGTCGTCCTGCCCCGCGCTATCTCGCTCGCACGCATGTATTAAAATAAGAATTGCACAGCAAGCAAACACAACATCAAGTTGCAACGCGTTAGATACCCCCGCCCTTGTACCCGCGCCGCCGTGCCGTCTCGCATGCTCGCATGTTTTTCGGTACCGAAATCGTATAAAGGTTAAATAACAATTTATCCTAACCTTTATTTATATGGGTACCGGTATAGCTCAACCTCTATTTTGAATCGGTACCGTTATATTTTTGAGGTATCTTAACCTTTAACCTTAACCGCTTTCAGTCCCTGATATAGGGTGACTGGCAATGAGTATACGATCCTTAAAACACGTGATTAAGCTCATGATAACAAACAATTTCTATCATGGGCACAGCTGAAATCGTGAAAAAAATATCAGCTGTTCAGTACATTAGGCAAACATAAATTGTACTGAACAGCTGATTTTTTTGGAACGAAGTTCCTTATCGCGCGTTGTGAAAGGGGACTAGACGGAAAAAATTCTTACGAAAAGTTGGCACGATACTTTTTTGCCTCGCCCTGCACCCCACACCCCGTACCCCTCACTCAACCCCCGTTCCTCGTGACTCTTGTCTTATTGCGGCGTGCACATGTTTCTCTGTCTCTCTCTCTCTCTATAATAGAAAGCAAGCCAGATATTTTCGTTCGTCTTTCTATTTCGCATCGATCAGTGTGGTGTTGCGACGATTATTTTTGTTAACTTCGTTTCATCCGGGTGCCCCTTGACACCTCTCAAGTTTTATTTTCACGATTTCGGCTTTGCTCCCATACCTTGTAAAAGTTGTTTTTTATCATGAGCACAATCACGTCTTTAAGGATCGTAAACTAATTGCTAGTCACCCTATATAGTCTTCCTCAACTCTTAAAGCTGTCACTACGTTATGCCGCAGTACGAGAAAAGGGTCAAGGTCACTAGCGATGTCCCTTATGCCTTTTATGGGTTCCGTTGCGCCGCAATGGGACATGACGCGCATTTTGCGGGATATAATGTGATGGAAAATGGGGCTTATGTTGGAAAGAATAAGATGTAGATTTGGTTAGAAGTTTATAGGTGTAGTTGGAATGTTGATGTGATCCTAAGCTTGCTTTAATTTAGAAAGAAAGAAAGAAAATTTAGACACATTCAATTTCTTTTTAGAAATAAAATTGAGCCTATATTTTTTTAAATTCACTTATTTTCTGTCAGTATCAAAGAAATTCCTAGAGTGTGTCAAATTGGTTTACAAAAGGTAAACCAATTTGACACACTCTAGGAATTTCTTTTGTATCGTGGATGTGTTTGGTTTTGAACATTAAAACTCTCATACACAATCACACAAACACTTCAACTACTTATATATCGTACGAATATTTATTTCGTGCGGGAATCAAACTCGCAAAACGTTGCGTAGTAGTTGATCACTTAGCCATTGCGTCAACCGTGCCGTTATTCGTTGTTTTTTAATTTAATAAGAAAAGAAAAAAAATTAAAACAGCGAGTACTAAAACGAAAGTGACAAAAAATTACAAGTGGCATTGTTAGAACTCAAACGGAAAGTAAAAGGTCATTAAAGGACACCGTAGATTTTAGTCAGTACAAGTCTGACAGATTCCCGTCCGGCCTTAGCTGGGAGGGCTCATTGGATGATTTGATTTTTTACCATGTAAAAAAAAGGAAATGATACATACATAAGCATTCCATTTTAGTCGGACATAGACACAGCTTAAGTCCATCGATACAAGAAATTATCAGCGACTTCATGTCCCATTTATGCCTTCACAACCCCACAAATAACACAACCACATCTCCATCCATACTTCCACTAGCTACTAATTTACAAAACAGACAGACAATGTTACTTACAGCTTTGTCCCCGAGTTGTTCGACCCTACAATGCAGGAACGCAGTCTGTCCGACCACAGTCGTGACATTGCGAGGCACATTGTACTCGAAGTACGGAAATGACCCCACGCTGTCCTCGCCATAGTGCGCTGTACCTGTGTGCAAAGAAATTGTTTTGTTTTAGTAAAGGGTTGTTTATTTTTTTAATGGTTAGTGTTTTTTTTTTTTGGTAATGCTAATTTGCTTATATTGATATTGATATATCAGACGTTTACAAAATAATTAACAATCTAAGAAATACTAACGCGACTGGATTTGATGACCTGAGCACTAAGGTGTTAAAAATATCTGCAAAGAGTTTAATATTGCCCTTAACCTACATTATAAACCTGTCTCTAACAGAAGGAATATTTCCAACTCGTCTGAAAAGGTCAATTGTCAAACCTCTTTATAAGAAAGGTGCTAAAAATGACATGAGCAATTATCGTCCAATTATTAATTCCAATTCTATCCAAAATATTTGAGAAGGTTATGTGCATTAAATTAGAGAACTTTTTAACAGCTTGTGATATTCTTAAAAAAGAACAATTTGGCTTTAGGAAAGGCAGCTCAACTGCTTTAGCATGTTTTACGCTGGTAAAATATATCACTGAGAGTCTAAATCAAAAATCTAAGATAAGTTGCCTGTTCTTAGATATGACTAAAGCCTTTGATTTTGTTTGCCATAAAACACTACTCTCAAAGCTTGAGCATTATGGAATCAGGGGTAAAGCAAACGACTGGATCAAAAGTTACCTCTCTGGAAGAGAACAATGCGTGGAAATAACCAAATCATGTCATAATGAAAAAAAAGTCTATAGGTCAGCATATAAACAAAATAATTATGGCACGCCACAGGGAGGTATCCTATCCCCACCACTCTTTCTGGTTTACATCAACGACATTCTAGAGACGATAGGCAAAGATTGCATACTGTTCGCTGATGACACAACAATTATGATTAAGAGTGACAATAACAAAGAATTAGAAAATGAAATCGTCAAAGCTCTTGATAGTGCAATCTTTTGGTTGGAAAATAATAACTTAAAAATAAATATGACAAAAACAAACGTAATACAATTTCAGACTTACAATTCAAACATAAATGAAATAGTCATTCACTATAAAAATTCTCACTTGACCACTGTTGATAATTGTGTATTCTTGGGTATAACTGTCGATAAAAATTGTAATTGGAAAACCCACATAGATAAAATTGTTGCAAAAATAGATCGTTTTATATATGTCTTGAAAAGAATTAGGCAAACAGTAAACTGTGACACTGCAATGCTGGCCTACCATGGTTATGTATCATCCGTACTAAGATACGGCATTATAATATGGGGTAACTCAGTAGATTTAGACAGAGTTTTTAAAGCCCAAAAAAAATGTGTCCGTGCAATTTGTGGAGCTCACCCTTTAGACAGCTGTAAGCCACTATTCCAAAAACTTAAAATTCTACCCCTGCCATGTCTCTATATTTTTGAAATATGTATTTTTGTAAAGAAACATTACAATTTATTTGAAACTTGCATTGACAGGCCAAATACACGAGCACGGCAGAAAGATAGACTACGGCTTCCACCAATAAAACTAAAATTATTTAAGAAAAATGTTTACTGCATGTCGATAATAATATATAATCATTTACCAAATAGTCTTCAAGACTTACCACTGACAATATTTAAAAAAAAACTTTTCAAACTATTATTATTCAAAAGATATTATACCACTAAGGAATATTTAGAAGATAAGTCAATAGAATATACAATTCATAATATAGATTAATGGACATGACTATAACATTTTGCACGTCATCTAATGGCAGGATATGCTGCAACAAACTAAGTGTAACATCTTATTTACCATATTCTAGCAAATAAATATTTTTGATTTGATTTGATTTGATTTGAAAATCTGGGTAAATTTTGGACAGTCATATAAAAATTACACATAATCGAGAGTAGTTCCAATGTTGGAGATATTGCTATAAAAGTCGTCATCGCCATTTCATTCCCACAGTGGTGTCTCATGGTTTGTGTTGGCTAAACTACCAACTTGCAGACAATATTATCAAAATTAAATAAATTTCAACTTTTTTACAATGCATTTCCTGCATTGTAAAAAAGTTGATATTTATTTAATTTAGTGAGTAGTAGTTTATTTAATTTAGTGTAGTTGAGAAATTGGCATATAAAAAAAGAAAACTTTCTGTAGTTATTTTAACTCCAATGTTCTAAACCATAAAGTTAATAATAATAATAATAATATTCCACAACTATCACACAACGCCATCTAGTCCCAAGCTAAGCAGAGCTTGTGTTATGGGTACTAGACAACTGATAAACATACTTATATATTTCTAAATACATACATATTATAGATACCAGACACCCAGACACAGAACAAATGATCGTGCTCATCACACAAACATTTGTCCTGGGTGGGAATCGAACCCACGACCTCCGGCATAGCAGTCAGGGTCACTAACCACTAGACCAACAGGCCAGTCGAAAGTCGAAGTCAGTTGAAGTTCTATTGAAGAATAAAGTTCATCTGTAATATAATTAACTAATAAATTTTGTCTGAAACTGTGTCATGGGTTCATCTTCAATAGGAAGTTGACAGATTGGGGTATTTGGCATCTGTACAGTAGACGAGGTATGGTATACCATGTTTGCCAACGTTGAAATCAACCTGTATTCGATTGTATTGACTTGAAGTTCTCCGGTTGACATTTATTGAACCATATTGTTCGCACACAGTGTGTGCAGTGCCGCATAGTAAATGTTTGTCAAGTATCAAATCCGATTGGTCGCGGAACTAGTCTCATTCCCGTGACCCTTTTTGATACATTTTTTTTTTACATTTTTTTTCACCCGCCCTGGGTGGGGCGGAAGGGACTGTCAGACTCTTACTGAGTAAAATCCACCCGTGGTCCTTCCTATGCCCTTAAGGTTCCGGGGCCATTATCGGCCGGTTTCCTGGGTTATTACCGTGACCCTGGAACATAAATGGTTATTAAAGGACACAGTGGATTTTTGTCAGTACAAGTCTGACAGTCCCTCTCGCCCTGCCCGGGGTGGAAGGATTTGAGGATTGTATCACGATAAACAAAAACATTTGCTTAGCAATATTATTTTTGTTCAAAGATGCTGTCTCTTTCCTCCAAATTAACATTTGCATGCTATTTTGCATCCTTTTCCTTTATAAATTGCTCCAATTTATCTACTTTGCAAGTCAAAATAGGGAAAGGAAATGTTCGTAATCTTACAGCAAGTCGGTGGCTACTTATTAAATTATACGCTACGGGTACGGGTCACTTTGATTATCAAAACACATCATGCAGTTCAATCACAACTGTCTTTGTTATTGAAAAGTCTAAATAAGTAAAAAAAAAGTATTTAAAAGTATGGCCACCCATTAATAATAATAATAATAAAAGCCTTTATTTGACAATCTATAAAATATTTTTACAAAGTTTTATGATTTCAAAGTTTTTTGAAAGTTTTTTGATCACGTGGAACCTAGGCACCCTCACAGGCAGAAGTCAAGAACTAGCAAAAATATTGCAGACCCGTGATATTGACATTTGCTGTCTACAAGAGACTAAATGGAAGGGATCAAAGTCACGGGATTTAGGACTGGGATACCAGCTTATCTATCATGGAACAAATAATACGCACAATGGAGTTGCTATTGTACTGAACTCGTATCTAAAACAGCGCATCATCAATATAGATAGAAGAAGTGACCGACTTATAGGTGTGAAGCTTGCCATGGACGGACAACCACCCTTTAACATAATATCTGCATACGCGCCGCAAGTGGGCTGCACCGACAATGAAAAAGACGCTTTTTGGGACGAGTTTGATGACATGATTAACTCGATACCACCCGAAGAAGTAAAGTACGTTGGAGGTGATCTAAATGGCCACATAGGCAAAGATAACTCAATGTATAGTACAATACAGGGAAAGTCCGGATATGGTACACGTAACAAAAATGGGGAGCAAATATTGGACTTCTGTGTAAGACATCACTTGGCAATTGTAAACACATTCTTTATAAAGAAAACCGAGCATCTGATCACATACAAAAGTGGAGGCAATAAATCCCAAATTGATTTCATCCTCGCAGACAGACCTGTGTTAAAGAACTTCAAGGACTGCAAGGTGATTCCCGGTGAGGCACTCACATCGCAACACAGAATCCTGGTTGGGTGTATAAAACTGCCGAAGCCAATAAAACACACTGTGGATAAAACTCCTAAAATCAAATGGCACCTGCTAAACACTGAAAAAGGAGCCGGGCTAGTTGACTCCCTTTCTAGGAAATTGGCTGAAGATATAGAGAAATACAACAGTGAAAACATAACAGCAGAGAATATGTGGTCAAGTTTTGAGAGGTTCTGTAAAAATGAATCCGAATCTACACTTGGCGTATCGAAAGGGATAATAAGCAACAATAAGGACCCCTCATGGTGGAACGAAGATGTAAAAAACTCTATAAAGACAAAGAAAGAGTATTTCATAAAATGGCAGACCTCAAAACTGGACGACGATCACGCTGTGTATAAAAACTTTAAGAATATAGCAAAACGCAAGGTTGCGCAAAACAGGGCAGACTCGAGAAACAACTTTTACAATAGGCTTGAAAATGCACAGACTGACAAAGAAATATTTAAACTTGCGAAACAACGGCACACGGCAAGTCTGGACATCAAAATAAACAAGTATATCAAAGACGATAACGGACACTTGTTAACCGAAAATGATAAAATAAACCACCGATGGTGTCAGTATTACCAACATCTACTCAATGAAGAATTTCCGAGTCAGCCTCTAACAGCTATTCCCAAAACAGTCGGTCCCCTAAACAATGTTACTGAAGAGGAAGTTACAAGAGCTATTGGTAAAATGAAAAACCATAAAGCAGTAGGACCTGACAGCATACCTGCAGATCTTTGGAAAAGGCTCGGGTCAGTTGCTGTGAAATGGCTGACAAAACTATTCCAATTAATCCTTGTCTCCCAAAAAATTCCGGAGTCTTGGCGACGTAGCTATTTGGTACCTTTTTATAAAAACAAGGGAGAAGTAAGCGACTGCGGTAACTACAGGGGCATCAAGCTCACCTCACACACGTTAAAAATATGGGAGCGCATACTTCACAACCGCCTAGCAAAACTGGTATCTATATCTGATAACCAATGTGGCTTTATGCCGGGAAAGTCTACCAGTGATGCGATCCAAACAATAAGAATTCTCATGGAAAAGCACCGATCCAATAAAGAAGACCTGCACTTACTCTTCATAGACCTCGAAAAAGCTTTCGATAGAATTCCTCGAAAACTTGTGTGGCAAGCTATGAGAGCTCAACAAATCCCAGAGCAGTACGTGATCCTAGTCCAGGATATGTACGACCACATTAGCACGCAAGTCAGAAGCTTGGCAGGACTTAGTAAACCTTTCGAGGTAAAAGTTGGAGTGCACCAGGGATCGGCACTTAGCCCCTTCCTATTTAATCTATCTATGGACTATCTCACAAAGGACATCCAGTCTCCTCCTCCGTGGTGTATGCTTTACGCGGATGACATTGTACTTATAGAAAAATGTGCGAATAAATTAAATAACACTCTCCAGCAATGGACACGCGCGCTTGAAAACAATGGCTTACGCATAAGTAGAAGCAAGACCGAATATCTTAAGTGCGCCTTTAATGAACAGTCAGCACCTGATACTAGCATCTTGATTGACGGACAGCCTGTACCAAAAGTAGACCGATTCAAATATCTCGGATCAATGCTTACTGCAGATCTAAATATAGACGCAGACGTTACCCATAGAATAAATGCGGCGTGGGTAAGGTGGAGAACCTTAACAGGAGTTCTCTGTGACAGCCAAATGCCAATAAAAGTAAAAGGTAAAGTCTATAAAGTAGCAGTAAGACCCGCCATGATGTACGGCGCCGAATGCTGGGCGGCCAAGAAGACTCATGAACAAAAGATGCACACCACTGAAATGAAGATGCTACGGTGGTCAGCGGGAGTGACGAGGCTTGATAAAGTACGGAATGAGTACATCAGAGGCTCCTTCAAAATCACCCCAATCGCAGAAAAAATGACTGAGAGCCGCTTAAGATGGTTTGGACACGTAATGAGGCGAGACGAAGAGCACGCTGTTAAGAAAGCATTGCGCATCCCAGAAAAGAAGAAAGGCAGAGGGAGGCCACTGGCCACGTGGCTGACAACCGTTACCAGGGATATGGAACGGGCACAGCTGAATCCAGAGACAACCCAGGACAGAGCGGCCAGGCGCCGAAATACGAGGAGGGCCGACCCCAAGTAAAGGGAAAAGGCAAAGAAGAAGAAGAAGAAGAAAGTTTTATGATTTCTGACATCGGTTAAGATGATGAACTGGGCCTATTTGGCGATGGCCAATTACCACTTAAAAAATCTGGAAAAAACTTGGAAAAATAAAAAAAATATAATGTACTCCATTTGCATATTCAGAGCACAAGTTTTTTTGTCCCATTCGATTTAAAAATGTGGTCCTACAAGCCGGATCGACACTACCAACCACCATAAAAATATGAGTGAGATAATAAAAAAGTCACGCTTATCACTCATATCATGTGCCATGAATTGTTTTCATATACGTGGTCACCCATCCATACACTAACGTTGAGAAGCGTAGCTTAACCTTAGCTAGACACATGTGGTCATTATTATTATGCTATTTCTTTATTTTTAAGCCTGATGGATGTTGAATATTACATCAAACGCAACGTGTAATGCAGCTCATTACATCATTCGTAGAAATTCCGTTTGCAACAAAAAGAATACGAAATGACACAATTATCTCAAACAGAAGGCAGTGTTAATTATGAAAATATTCATGAAGAAACAACAGCTGAACTACAATGTTATTGCTTTAATTAAAAAGCCTTTATTTGGGTGTTGCATAAGGTTGGTTTTCGAAAAAGGCTACTGTTTAAAATGGAGTTCACATTCACTTAAATAATTTTATTTTATTTTTAACGCAGGTGAATTTATTAAATAGTAAGGAGTAACAGTCAAAGATATCAAGTAATTTAAATGATTAATAAATGTAGAAGTAATATTTCATATTATTCGTCATAATTACGAAAGTTAACCATAAAAAACTAATTATTCCATTGTGTATTTTTTTGCTCTGTTATCTAAAAATGAATAAGATTTAACCATAATAATATAACAAAATAAAGGGATCTTGTCCATTATTTTTCAAAACCGACTGATTACTTTATTCGATTTGCTGTTGATTGCTGTAAATGTCAATTCCATATTTAAAACTAAGGTAGTTATTTCCAGGGTCGCGGGACTATCTCATCAGGTAACCGTGACCCCGGACCGTAAAAGGCTATTGAAGGATCACCGTGGATTTTAGTCAGTACAAGTCTGGCAGTCCATCTCGCTTGGACTAATTTGATGATATTACGACGATAAAATAAAAGGTTGTTACATCTTATGTCCTGAACACTGTAACAAAATAATCTAGTCCAATTTTCAGTTACCTTACTTGCAAATTGTTACGGTTACTCTGAAACCTGAAAGTCTGACCAGAGTCTAACCTTAGGATATCGGTTTTCCTTCAGTAATTGGATTGCGGACGGCAGACGCTCGGTGTAAAATATCTATGTTTAGCGTATCTAGTGAGCTTAGAAGAGAACTTGGAGTAGGTGGGAAGCTTTAAAGGTTTTGTAAGCTGTACGATCGAAATTCAAAATTTTGGTACCACAAAAGCTTTTAAACGTCTGTTGAACACTTGTCTAAAAAAATGTCAGATTATGACGTTGAAATAAGGTCCGTTTTGCAGTCACACTTTTTTTAGACAAGTGTTCAATAGTTGTTTAAGTTTTTGTGTCTAGTCATTTTTAGCGTGGTAAAATCATCAAATGAGTCCTCCCACCCCGGGCAGGGCGGGAGGGACTGTCAGACTTCTACTGACTAAAATCCACGGTGTCCTTCAATAGACCTTTATGTTCCGGGGTCGCGGTAAGGAAATAATCCCGTGACCCCAGCAAGCTTTGGCCCTCTGAGAGGGGGGCCCCGTCATTATGCTGAAGCTTTTTGAGGCGCGCGTGGGACACAACGCGCCGTCGACCCGGGCATGGTCCATGGTCGGGCAGCGAGTTGCCCTTTATTGGCTGCCCGCATGCTCAAGTGTCTAGTCATGTAATAGAAAAAAAACTTATAAAATAAGCCAAAGCACAACATGACACAACTCAAAATAGCACAAAATTGAGTAAACACAACCATTACATTCCTAGAACGTTAAATAAAGTTAGTAGTACGTTCATGTCAAATATCATTTTAAGGGGAACATTTTAGCACTAACTGTAACTTCGCCGCTTAACTCGTTAGCGTTATAAAGCAAGTCAAATATTTATGCGATCGTTCGTCTAACTTCTATTTCCATTTAACTAACCATGTATTCACGTCTGGCGTCGTTTTTCAACATTTTTTCTACTGATTTTGTTATTTTCACAGAACATTTTTGAATTTATTTCAGTGAAAGAAAACTTCGTGAGGAATATAAAAAAGTGTAAAATAACTTTTTTTGCGGAAGTGAGTGGACAAAAAGTCAAGCAAGTAAGACATCATTCATCAGTCATCAGTCATCGACTTCCGAAAGAAAAGTTATTTTTAACCGACTTCAAAAAATGGAGGAGATTCTCAATTCGATCGGTTTTTTTACTCTTTCTTGTGTTTTTTGTTTTTTCAGAAGTCGTTTTCATTTTTAGACGAGACATGTAGGCTCGTTATGTTTAGTTCATTTATTTTCATTATAATGAAATGTCTACAATAAATATATTAACGCACATAAAAACAAATAAATAAGTACATATCGAATTGAGAAGCGCCTCCTTTTATTGCATCGGTTAAAATTGATTGATATCAACGCTTTGCTAATAAGCGATACCAAAATTCATTCGAATTTGGGTTACGTAGTGTTTCAACCATAAATAAAATTTTATTGGAATCAATCTGAATCAAAATAATTATGCGAAACTGCGGTTTCGGATAGTTGACATACAATCGATTCGAAAGGATTTAATTTATTTTATTGATGCTATTTTACTGCATTTGTCCCGATTATTATGAAAGCAACCATTTGTCAATAATTTGGTAAATTGCTGGACTCATTCGCAATTGCTCGCTAACCGCTTGTGAATTTTCAAAACTGTCTCCCTCAAAATTTTCTTATGATATGCGCTTTATGTTATACGCTGTATTGCTGACTAACGTATGTATAATTTTCGAACCATGACTATAAAAATAAATACCAGTAATTTCATGCTTATATATACCAGTATTTCACTGTGATAACTAACCTATTATTTCAGTGTAAATCTGAACATGAAGCTATTTACTGAAATTAAATACTATCAGTGTCCGTTTAAAGTTTATATTTGTGTGTCAACGTTCTCGGGTCGACATTATAAACTATGATAACCAGTTATTGTAGCTGTTAATGCTTTTTAATTACAGTAGTTTAATTTTAGAGCTTCATTTTCAGTTTAAAGTGGTAATTAAGAGATACGGAAAGTTTGAATGGCGGTATGTTGGTCACTTTTGAGGTTACACGGTATTAAAGTTCAAATGCTTGCGGTATGACCTTTTTTATAGCGTGGTAAAATCATCAAAAATGATTCCTGAAATAAATAATCATAAATTGTTGTGGAAATTAACCTATTATGTGTAATAATAAAGAAAATCGGCCTACGTAGGGTCGACAAAGCCCCGCTATCTATTTCTGCTTGCAGAGTTTAAAGGAAACTTGCAGATTAAAATCAAACAACATCATCGTCCTCAGCCCACTGCTGGGACACAGGCCTCCTCTCCATGCTGCACATGCTGGTATCCTCACGATGTTTTCCTTAACCGTTTTGAGAGCAGTTGTGATGAAATAAATAACACAAAGTTATGAGGCTTGGGTCGTTTCGAACCCACAACCTACAACTTGTAAGTTGGGGCCGATACCACTGGGCCACCACACCACTGCTCTCAACAGCACCAATACCTCGTCCTAAGTAGTTAATACTCTCAAGAATTGAACCACTTCTTCCTCACTAAATCATTACAGAAAATATTCACATAATATAAGTCTGTGTCCCGTTCGAGGACTTTATGAATGTAACAGGCTTAGAAGCCGCATACGTCGGCCACTTGACCTAATAGCTTTACAGTAAGCCCTAGGCTTGAAAGGAGTACTATTGCCTAGCTATCTAAACGCATTACGTCGAGGATGCGAATGCAAAGTGGTTTTTCCTTGAGAGTTCCGTATGTAAGGCTCTTTTTTTCCTTTGATGGCGATTTTCTGCAAAAAGGTTGTATATTCTCGTTAGCTGAGGTTTGTGGTCTTTTTAACCGACTGAGTGAAAAGTGCTGTTTTTTTATTTGAATAATTGGTCTTGTATTTGTAGGGTTGAAATATAGAAAGTCAAGATTTTAATTGGTTTGATATCAATGAGCAGTAGCGGCCCAGTGGTATCGGTCTTGACTTACGAGTTGTAGGTCGTGGGCTCAAACCCCGCCACGCGCATTACTTTGTGAAAATTTCATCACCACTACTCTCAAAATGGTGAAGGAAAACATCGTGAGGAAACCGGCATGTCGTAAGACAAAAAATTCGAAGACCTCTACCAACCCGCACTGGGCCCGCGTGGTCGATTATGGTCTACTCCCTCTTACATAGAGGAGGCCTGTGTCCCAGTAGTGGAAACAATATAGGCTGATGATGATGATCACGTAAAAAAACACGGTACAGGAGAAATTCGTAGTGTAAGGGATTGTTTTCATATTGCACATTTTTATCTTTCTGGAAAGACACATACCGGGCGTAGGACCGCTTTGTATTTTTCTAAAGAGTGTTTTATTTCACGCAAGTATTACTCAATCCGTTCTCTGTGCCTGTATTATGATTCCAATCAACAATAAAGTAAAGAGAGATTATTTGGTGAGACAGGTAACTCAGTGATAGTCTTAAAAGTCTCTCAAAATGTTACTTAAGCATGCCGTAATGCGAAATGATGTGCCACTACATCTTGTCCACTTTAGTGGTGAACTAGTTGCTATAGGTAACGTTTTGAGAGATTTTTAAGACTCTATCACTGAGTTGCCTGTCTCACCAAATAATCTCCCTTTACCCTACAACACAGTTACAAATCCAACTGTTAACATTCGATAGTGACAGACGCAGAAACTCTATTAATAGGATTACAGTGCTTACCTTTGTATAATCACATTAAAGCCGTTGTAATGCTATCTACTTTCTGTTATAAACATAGCCTGGAGTAGGTGAATTGATTTGGGGTCAATAGCCTGACACGATACAGGGTGAATTTTTCAACAGGGCGTGAGTGGCTATATCGATTTGATATGATAAATCGATTCCTTGAGCCGAAAAACCCCTAATTTGTAACTTTAATGAAAATCCTTGGAGCCGTTTCCGAGATCCTGATTATAATAAATAAATATACAAGAATTTCTCGTTTAAACATATTAGATAATTATTAGATTAAAGTATATGTATACAAAATAAAAAGAAATACAAAAAATATAAATAGCAATATATTTCATGAAAGAGTCAAAAAAATAACAGCGAAAATAATAAAAGCGTTAATCAAACAAAAACAACAATATATTGGAAAGAAGATTTTACTGTTAAAACAGAACAAATTGGAATCCAGCTAGCGACGTGATATCGCAAAATGAAATGAAATGAACTTTTTTATTACGAAAAAACTTATATTTTACCACATTTTATGAACATTTTCTAACGTATAGACAAAGTTAATAAAAAAGCTACAAATTCAGTATTAGCGTCTCACGTTCTCGTATTACGTTCAATATTTGCCAAATCTTTTTACCCCAAAATAGCTTTGATAACCATTTTTATTTTGATTATAAAGAACGTAAAAACATAGCGAATAAAAACTAGTTTTGTGCCGAAATTTTCTTTCTTACTTATTGTAGGTTTCATAATGTTATTGAAATGGCTTGTATTAGGCTAAATTGGGCTTAGTTTGTAGTCCTTAAGGCAGTTCACGACTTTGGTCTAAGCGATGAGCGGAGCACTGGTGGCCCATTATATGATATGATAGCATTAAAATGTTATCATTACTTTGAAACTGATTTTATGCAAAGAGAATTTTGCAATTTACAAATTTTTTCAAACAAAAGTGTTTCACAAACACTGAAAATTTTCATTTGTAATCATCATCAGCCTATTAATGTTCCCACTGCTGAGACACAGGCCTCCTCTCTGTGAGAGGGGGTGGGCCATAATTCACCACGCGGGCCCAGTGCGGATTGGTGGATGTCACATGTCTTCGAATTTTTGGTTCTAGGACATGCCGGTTTCCTCACGATGTTTTCCTTCACCGTTTTCATTCAGTTTTCATTTGTAATGAATGTAGATATTTCTTTCAAAAGTCTTCTTCTAGCTGAAGAAGGTACTTTGAATTAATAATATTAAAAATTCAGGCAGTAATTTCTATTCAACCTTAGTTGAAAATAAATATTTTGAGTGAGCTTTTAATCTCGCTATATTTTGAACGATAAGCCCATCACTCAAAATAAAGCAAACCTAAATTAATCTGTCATAAACAATAATTGAAATAATAGTTGCTTAAAAAAAACTAATTTCAAAAACGATTGAAACATTGTCTCGGTTGAAACTAAAGAAATTCTATTTATTTTAAAATGTACAAATAATTTGAAGATACCTTTTAGTAATAAGATTTAAAGGGTTTGTTCCCTTTACGTCGAGGCGAAAACCTTGCCTCGCTTCTATTAGCCTCGTCCCGTTTTTAGAAGAACAGTCACGCCCAATGAAATGTAGATATAATTATGTTACGATTAAATCCCGAAGTACCTACGGTTGTCTAACCTCGCGACTTGCTGGCACCCCGACAAGGACAATTTAGGTTAGTGGTTATTTTTTTTGGAACGAAGTTCCTTATCGCGCGTTGTGAAAGGGGGCTAGACGGAAAAAAATCTTACGAAAAGTTGTCACGACACTTTTTGGAACGAAGTTCCTTATCGCGCGTTGCGAAAGGGTGCTAAAGCTCAAAGAGTGGAGTGGAGTGGAGTCGCGACGATTATTTTTGTTGAGTGTATACAGTAACTTCGTTCCATCCGGGTGTCCCTTGACACTTCTCAAGTTTTTTTAAACCACGCAAAAGTAGGAGCCCCGCTACGCGGGGCTCCGTCGACTTGCTCCTGTGATCTTGTGATATACGAAAAAAGTAATGGAACAATGTTTTGATGCCATTGGCTTTTAATTTACATCTCTCTACTTCTTCACCAAACTCGACATAAAGGTAATAGATACTTCTACTACTACTTTGGAGAACAATAGACTTCCAGACTCGACGTAACGGGACTCGACGTAAAGGGAATATATCATTTAAAGCTACCTAGCGGTGTAAAGCGATGTATTTAAGTTTGTTTTTTAATATTTTTTCTGACTACTGTGTGCACTTGTGGCATTATGCTGATAAGCTTTTTTTCATTCTTTTTTTTTACATAGCATTCGACTGGGAAACTATCAGTCTTCATGACTAAAAGTCACCATTGTGGGTCTGGCCTAAAGCTTACCGCATAAAAGGTTGCCAGAAAACGAACTTTGAATACAGATGACCGTTTTCCTCAAGAGGTAACCTCAAACTTTTCTGAGCAATGAAACAGTGGCAAGGTCGGACAATCAATAGTTGGTGAAAGTTACTTCTAATTGTTTACTAGAAATGTTTGCTTTTTGGTATACTACTCACGTACTCCCCAAAGAGTTGGAACTTGTGTAGTTTGTGAGTCATTTTTCATCTTGTCAAGTTATGGGCGACTAGTGGCTGTAGATTAGAAAATAGTCTATTGTATAAATACGTGAACGGAAAAGTTTGTATCTCTTTTTACGAAAATGTGAAATATTTATGTGAGTTGTCTATTAATAAGTAGTTGTCTAAGTCCGGGTATTTGAGTAACATGTGAGTTTCTATGTTTGTAAACGAACCCACGATACAGAAAGAAATTCCTAGTGTAGGGGCAAGATTAAAAAAAAAAAAACGTTTGGTAGTCGGGAACTGCCGCAATAAAGCTATTGCATAGCATTTTTATTAACTTATACATTTTTTTAGGCTTTGATCAGCCACGTCAATCAAATGAAACGTCAAGAAAAACAAACACCGTGCCGAAGTCTGCGGAATTGAAACACCGTTAGACGATGCGAGGTGTAGGTTTTATTTTCGTTACGGAATTTCTTGATTCGGTCGCCGCGGTCAGGGCCCACGATAAAAGCTATGCAATAACTTAACAAAAAAAGAACTGAATACCCGGTCGAAGTCACTGGCAAGAGCTTGTTTTTTATAAATTCGTCTATTTGTCTATCAAAATTCCGAAAACAGATTCCCAGGATTTAACAAAAGACTGAACATTTGAAATTCGCTAACTACATTTAGCTTAACTTGATCCAACATTCCCATAAATCTTGCTTTAAACTAGAGATCTAATTACACTGGTCCTGTCAAAATCTGCTACTTTAGTTGAAATATGATTAATATTTCCGTTTAATTGTTAACGAGTATACTTAGCGTACTTATACGTTGCTCATTTATCATTAGTACAAGCTTAAAGCTAGTAATAGTTAATTTTCCGGGATTTTCATTTACATTTGTATCATTTAATAAGATTAGGCTACTATTATTCATGTTTATTCACACACATACTTAAAAAAAATCCTACTAATATTATAAATGCGAAAGTTTGTGAGAATCCTACTACTATTATAAAGGCGAAAGTTTGTAAGTATGGATGTATGGATGTTTGTTACTCTTTTACGCAAAAACCACTGAACGGATTTAGCTAAAATTTGGTACACATCAGATAGTTTATAACCTGGATTAACACAAAGGATAGTTTTTATCCCGATTTTATGTTTACGTGGGATAATTTTCGAGTTGTAGCGGGTGAAGCCGCTGGCAACAGCCATTCTATTTATGTATCATAAAAAAGCGCACTGAAAAGGACTCTTACTCAATTCTTGCTGCTATATGTCGTGTTCTCATTGCATAAGGCTTCTTCAGTGAAAACTCACCTCATTGTAGGCTTTGTTTCAGTTACCTTTGACCTGGACCACAGTCAAGAGCAAACCCAAATGAAACAAAAAAAAAATATTGCGGTCCAGCAATATTGGAATCAGATTCCAAACTACGGTCTTGGAAAGTAAAGGGCTTTTGAAGAATCACCGTGGATTTTAGTCAGCAGGAGTCTGACAGTCCCTCCCGTCCGGTCTAGGGCGGGAGGACTCATTAATTGATGATTTTACCACGATAAAAAGCACTTTTATGTAGCTGTAAACTTTAGCCACTAAGGGTGCTTGTACACGGCGCATATGTAGGTATTTAGTTTCCAAAAAAGTCAGGTGTACATATTGACATCCCCGCCACGGTGCACACGAACTAGGTACGAAAAAAGTTGTCAAAGTGAGAATGTCTTTTGTTAAAAAATACACACACCCCGTTTGGTAAACACGATGCAAAAGGCTTGAACAAACGTTTTGGAACGGCCATTTTGTTTTTACAAAATAACTTGACACTAGACGGCCAGTTCTTTTTTTGAAGACAGTGGTACTGCCTCACGTCACATTCAAACCTGTGCGGTAAAGCCTTCTTCTGTTGATGCAATTTTCAAATAATCATTTCAATGAATCATCTTCCGTCATTTGTAGCTTTGGCAGTTATACTATCAGTCAGAGGTCTGACGAATAGTCTTACCATGGGGGATTGTATTACCGAGCTACTGGGTTGTGGATGTCCGATATGCAGTCGCTAAAAAGTCGTTAAAAACTAATCCAAGAGATTGCGCTACGCTACCGAAAAGCGTAAACGAGGAATAGAGAATTTCAGCTTGCAGGTGTGGGTTGCAATAGCCTAGTTGGTTAAGGCGTCTGGAGTACTTAACCAGAAGACGCGGGTTCGAACCCCACTTGCAATCTAATTTTTCTTAGAGTTTGAAGGATTTATTTCTAATTTTTTTCCTAAAATACGTCAACTAAAATAGATAATTCGTCAAAATAAATCGCTGAATGTTACAAAACCAATGCTTTTGCTTCTGGCATTTGCGTGCCATATTTGAATGCATAATATTGCTTGCGAAACGAATATTTTTGATGGAAAAATTATGCATGAATTCATGTTCCGAAAAGGAAGACGAAGCAGTGATTTATTGTACTAAAGTTTAGGTCAGGGCCGAAATAAGAATGGTTATGTCGATTTTTTTATAGAGCGTGTCTTACAAATGTCTGTTAAATTCCGGCCACCGCAGGCGCGAGGGCGAGTAATGGGCGACTCGCTCGGACCATGCCCGGATCAACGGCGCATTGAGTTCCACGCGCGCTTTAAAGAGTGTCAGCATTGTGAAGGGGCCCCCTATAGAGGGCCAAAACCTGCCGAGGTCCTTGGACTCACGAATTACCGTGACCCCGGAACGTAAAAGACTATTGAAGGCAAAGACATTAAACTATGTACGAGCAGTAGACGGGACATCACGAAGAAATTTGTGATCCAAAAATTTTTACCAATAGGTAAAAAGTCCCTCAGTCTAGTAGTCGCGTTGCTATGCAACGCTTAGATGATGTGCTACTGACGCACGGCATCAACAATTTTGTATGACAATTTTCCTAATGCCCGCTCTATAGGTTCTTTTAAATCTCTTTGATTGAAGGACACCGTGGATTTTACGTGACGGTCCTACCCGCTCTGCCCTGGGTGGGAGGACTTATTTGATGATTTTACCATGCTAAAAAAAAGCATAGCGGTGGGCCTCATGACTCAATAGAAACAGACAAAAAATGCCTTTTTTTAGGGTTCCGTATATCCCAATGACTAAAACGGAATTTAATTTCTACCTGGCCCGGCAAACTGTTTCATATAGAATCAATTTCAAGTAACAAAACATTATGACCAAACCTTTCTGCTGTAACCGTTAAGTCACTTACATAAGTTTGACCCACTTACGACAAATGCAAAAATGTAAACAATAACAAAGAGAACGTTAAATGAAACTGAGTTCTTTGAAACAAATGAAATGGAAATAACAAGCAATGTCCGTATCAGGAGAAAAACTTTTTAAGACGAAATTATTTGTTTAAGTGAAAAAGCTTTTGAAACACAAAACATTTTAAGAAGAGGAAGAAACAATTTTGAAAACTGTTCTTTGTATTTTTTTTATTTCTCGAACTGTTGAGCAAAGTTGTGTTTATAGGTCTAACTCCCAGAAAACCAGGGTAACGGCACCACAGGCTACCTGTAGTGACCTTCTACGACTGATCAATCTTATTGGTAGTGGTCGGCCACACAAGGGCCGCCTGGCTCGCGATCCTGACAGAATCCAGCGCCAAACAGTTTTGATAATTATGTTTTGTAAGTGCGCAAGAATTCCAGACCCTATAGCCAAACGCAAGCGACATTCGCTAACGCTCAGCAGTCGCTAATACATTTTCAACTTTACACCTCATTGCATAAAGTTAAAAATCAATCAGATCGTTTTCGTTTGTTTCGTTCGCTATCGCTCAGCAGTCTTTGCTAGATTGTTAACTTTATGCAATGGGGTATAAAGTTGAAAATGTATTAGCGATTGCTGAACGTTAAAGATTGTCGCTTGCCGTTTGGCTACAGGCTCAGTTCCACCTTCTCTTGCTGTATTTTATAAAATGATTAAATGTACCGCACTGGGTGAATGAGTCGGTACACTTGTACTGAGTAAAAGCCACGGTGATCATTCAATAGCACATAACGTTTCAGGGTCACGGTTACTTGATGAGACAGTGTATCGCGATCCCGGAACTCTTAGCCCTTGGGCTACATTGACGTTAAGACCAAATCCATTGTAAGTAAATCAAAAAGAAAATCTATTTTGTGTCCCACTACTGGGCAAAGGCCTTTCCTGTTTCCTTCCAAACCACTTTATTTTGGGAAATTTCTGACCATGTTTGCCGGGCGAATATTTTTTATACCTTTATGTTCAATTTTAAAAGGAGAATGACCATCAACCGGTCACAACTTTAACTCAATTTTTAAACAGAAAAAAAAAAGAAAAAACTTTTTTACATTACACATTCCGAGTTTAAAGTGCTATTGAAAGCAGTAGAACGCGGCACAGTCAAAGTGGTGCACGTAAAGGGACACTTATTCAATTACCGACCTGTCCATAGTAACGCTCACGTTTATGGAAAGGTCTAGAATTTCTTCTCTTCCTTGCAAAAATCCATTAGGAAGCGATCTGAGTACAGCCAAAGAATCTTTTTGATAAAAGAGTCCTTTTAGTAAAACCTTTTCTCATGAGCGTTCGTTGGAAATAATTTAGAAGGTACAAGATATCTAATTAAGGAAATTGAAAAGGCACGAAAATCTTTAAAGGTACAAGTGAAATCATTCGAATTCAAATTTGTTTCGTTCGTATTTGAATATTTGTGGCAAAAAGCCGATTGGTTTTGAGATATAAAGGGCTTAGGTGGCTAAATTATATCATTCGCTTGTTGTCCGTGTCTTGTAGCATGTTAAACAGTAGAATTATATAAAGTAAAAAGGAATCAGTTAGAGTAACAATTGAATTGTCAAAATATGAAAATATTGCAGTTACCAATTTCCAAAGTGTTGATCTCTATGGAGAAGAACGGGCAAAAAACTCCTTGGACACTTTTTTTTTAATCAAAAAATTATGACAACCCTTCCGTCACATCATTCCTGTTGATATCTAATATCTTTAAACGAGCAATTCTTGTATATTTATATATAATCAGGATCTCGGAAACGGCTTCAAGGATTTTCATGAAACTTACAGATTAGGGGTTTTTCGGCTCAAAGAATCGATTTATCAAGGTCCCAGGTTCGAGAAAAGCTCGGTTCCCAAGATATAGACATTTTAAAAACCGTGCGAAGCTCGGTCAACCAGATATTTATGTATTATGTGAGAACGACGTTACAAGTTAAAAAAATCCAACCACCATTAGGAGGAAATGAAACGAAACGGTAATTTAAGGCTATTATTCAAAATGTATTTCAATGCTGTTGGTTACACGCTCAGAGTTCATCAAAAAATGCGCGTAATCCTTTCTGTCTTAGCCAATATATTTGAACAATTTTATTATCATATTGTTACAGGACCACACAACACTCCATACACCATTAAACCTTCTAATTTCAAGGGTAACATACACCTCTATAACCCAAAATGTATGCCCATAAATAAAATTTCCATTAAAACAGCAGTAACAACATAACCTAGTCCTTACGAAGCTCGTAAAGCTGTATATTATACACCCATACGTAATATTGTTGAACGAGCACAACTTTTATAATAAAGAGAATGGAGGACCGCCTATATAGGCGTAAGTGGGTAGGTTCCCAGAAGAGAACTTCAAATGTACATTCAGCTAAAGAGTTAGGTATGCAGTTGAGTGGGATCTACTTCCTAGTGGCCCAATCGGGACAACGCCACAGGTTTCCTGTAACCTGTTGAGACAACTGAGCAATCCAAAAGGGCCCGTAAGCCTTCTTACAGAACCAAAGCCTGCCGTGGTCACGGAACTAAACAACTACTGAGCTGACCCTGGAACGTAAACGGCTATTGAAGGGCATCGTGGATTTTAGTGTAAGTGTGACAGAGCCTCCTGCCCTGCTCTGAGTGGGAGAACTCATTTCTTGATTTTACCACGCCAAAAGAAAACAGACCTCACTAGGGCCGACTGGCTCGCGGCCACCATCCTGTCGGTGTCCGACGCCAAACAGTTTTAACTGTGTTTCGTCGATGTGCAGGAGTTTCAGTTTTTTCTGGGTGAGCTAGCTCCATCTAAGGCCTGATCTTTGACTCTGGGCTATATTGAGACCAAGAGCTATCAAAAATAAATGACTAATAATGAAAGAAAATTTTAAACAAGTTTCATGACTGTTTACAATACGTTTGTTTTATGCTCTATATAAGCACTTTTTGCCTGTAAGCTATATGCAGTCAAATAGTTTGATAAGCAGACACATTTTCGTAGCTCTATTTGGAGAATCTTATAACACTAGCTGTGCACCTAACTCCTTTGCTGACTGTACTTGGGTACTTTCATGCCAGTTTTTGTTAATGGACGCACCTGTACATAGGTACTGTAGGAGGTAATGTAGGAGGTAATTTTGGTAGAGGTAAATGTATGCTTTTGAGGATGTGTAGAGAATGTTAAACGCTAAGTTGAAGGTAATGGGAAGATGTTGGCGCTTCCCTTGACCCAAAGGCTGAATTTTACCTTAGAGACTGTAAGTTCGCTAAAACGTGGAAACGAAGTCAGTCACTTGGGAACAGTACCCAGTTGACATCGTTGAGGAAGAGTTTTTGATGTCAAGTGGATGGTTTCAGTAATTATTATTTATTTTCATGTACAGTTATCTAAGTTGGGACAGAGGCCTCCTCACTGTGAGTTAAATGAATTGTGCCTAAACAACCGCGAACCCAGTGCAGCTAGATGTCACTTTCGATAAATTTTATTTCACTGGAGTGAGGATTGCTTGAGTGAAAATTGCTATTTTTAATCTTCCTCACGTTCAACTCAAATTTGATGTATTATGGTTAGTTAATTTTGCATGCCGTATTTTTGTTGTGGTTAAAATCTTCAAATGAGTTTTGCAACCCATGGCAGAGCGGAAGGGACTGCCAAATACTGACTAAAATCTATGGTGATCCGGGCCTCCAAGAGCCATTTACGTTACTGATGAGACAGTCCTGCTGCAAGCTTTGGCCTTCTATGGCCAGATTAACCCCGTCAGATAGCTGACTTATTGCATGCTGTAAGGCAAAAATGTCTCTGGACTCTCATCAAATTAACCGTCATATCTATATATGTGTACTTACATTTTCAGCAAATGATTTTTTTCTAAACAAAAAAACAAACTACAAAAAAAAATCTCTTCTAAATAAACAATTCCTTACCTATAATTACTCTAACGCAGTAACAAAACAAAATTACCCACAAACATCCGATAATTACGGATTGTCACGTCACTCCATTATTTAAGGGGAAGTAATTATCACGTCTCCTACAGTCCGTCTCGCTGGGAGCCGTCTGATGCAGCAAGCTTCTCTTTAATTGGATAGTAATTGCCGTAATCGGCGAGCTCAACAGGGCTTCTGTGATGTTATTAGGTTCTTTTGTAGCAAGAAACACTACTAATTTGCAGATACATTAATATAGGGTATATTTAACGGCTTTTCTTTTTTTTTAGCGTGTTAAAATCATCAAATGAGTCCTCCGGCCCCGGGCAGGGCGGGAGGGACTGTCAGACTTTTACTGACTAAAATCCACGGTGTCCTTCACAGCCTGTTTTGTTCCGGGGTCACGGTAAGGGAATAATCCCGCGACCCCGGCAGGCTTTGGCCCTCTGAGAGGGGGGCCCCGTCAGTGTGCTGACGCTCTTTGAGGCGCGCGTGGGACACAACGCGCCGTCGACCCGGGCATGGTCCTTGGTCGGGCAGCGAGTTGCCCTTTACTCGCTGCCCGCATGCCCGGGCCTACGGTGGCCGGAGATCGTCTGCTGACGTCCGACGCCGTGGGCGCCTATCAATGCGGCTGGGGCGGAGGGAGGACGCTGTCCTCTCTCGCTCGCGGCCCGCCTCCTCCTTCACGAGCAATTTTTATCGGCTTTAGTGTTACTTTTCTCTATATTATTTTTAAGACATTTTATAAAAAATCCGCGGCTAGAAGAAGGGCGTTCTCCTTTGTGAGAGATAGTGGGCCATTTCTCAACCATCCAGATTGGTAGATATCACAAGACAGGGTCTTGGATTTTTTTGTTATTATGTTACTTAACGCAAAAATAGATTTATACGATCCCGAGTCAAGGGGTCTAATAGTGTAATAAAATACTGTTATTATTGTACTTAGAAATTATCGTAATCAAAGGAATCTAATTCAATTTGTAATAGATGAAGTGGGTAGATTTTTTATCGGTAAGTGTCTGACAGTCCCGTGTACTTGAGAGGGACATCTGACACTCCAGAGACGTAGGACTCATTTGGTGATTTTGCCACCCCAAATAAAAGGCCTAATACGTATACATGTATTGTAGCTGCCCGTTTCAAAGTGTAGAAAGAGCAAAAAATAAAAATCGGTTGTCTGTAAAGTCGGTTTACTGACGATAGTTCAACGTGACAACGTCATAATAAAATACTGCACTTACGTTGCTATAAACAAACAATTGACACGCCGTTGCTATGGAACGCTACAGAGCGAGACATCGCCGCATGACATCATCCATTTCCATAAACACCCAAAAAAAAAACGAAAAACCAATGCAAGTAACTCAACTACTACAAGAATACAGTACCAAGATAAGGTTACGATACATATACATTTCACCGCACTCAAAATATATAGCCACATAAGGCCCAAATATATCACACAGAGATAACCTTTATATGGATTCCCAGCACACCTTGGGGACCACACTCGTAACATCGAGCGCGTACTGACGTATAAATGGGTGAATTTCTATGATTATGTCTATTTTTACAGCTTTGCTTTCTACCGTGGAGTTTCGGGGAGTCAAAACATCTCGACGTACCACGTACCGTTTAGTTTTTTAGTGAGATTTTTTTGACTTTTAAATAAAATTGACACGTATGGAAATATTTGACAGATTAAAACAAAATGGCGGGCGTTGTGAAAATGGCGTGCCAACAATCCTACAACTATTATAAAGGCGAAAGTTTGTAAGTATGGATGTGGATGTTTGTTACTCTTTCACGCAAAAACCACTGAACGGATTTTGCTAAAATTTGGTACACAGATAGTTTATAACCTGGATTAACACATAGGATAGTTTTTATCCCGATTTTATGTTCCCGTGGGATAATTTTCGAGTTGTAGCGGGTGAAACCGCTGGCAACAGCTAGTATCTTTATAAAGAACTAAAGAATTTTGGGGTGGCGTTATCGACGTACCGTTTAGTTTTTGAAGTTATTCGACGTATTTTAATAAGGTCTTTTGAAAATTCACTGACATAGACAGTTGTTTGACATTTGATTATTACTTTTGACGTTTGAATGATGTTGACAGATTAGTTAATCGTTTGTGAATTCACATGAATGTGAACTGTTTAATCGAACGGAAAGTTTCATAGTTTAAACTTTGTTTCTTTTGTTATTTCTAAAACACATTCCTTCCTTACCCAGTTCACCTGACAAAATGACCGACTCAAAACATGCCCAATATCCATCTTAATGAAAAATCCTCGTCAAAATCTAAAATTCACACAGCCTTACTACAAAAACTTAAACATCTGTTGAACACTATTGTCTAAAAAAAGTGTGACTGCAAAACGGACTTTATTTCAACGTCATAATCTGTCACTTTTTTAGAAAAGTGTTCAACAGACGTTTAAAAGTTTTTGTGGTCAGTGTTTATATCAAATTAATTGTTTCCTTTAATCTTTTGCTCTTCGAATGCAACACTATCCGTTTCAAATGCAAGACTTAATTCGATTTCCAATTTAAATGCTGATCGGTTGAATTGAGAGATAAAGGTGAAGTTACGGAAAATTCCAGAACATTCCAGAGGAGATTAGAACAATTTTCGTACAATACCGCGAATCGTCGAGATAACTCCGAAGTTATTTTAAGGGTTTTTGACCCTACCAACCTTGGTTTACCAGAACGATTGAGTTTTAAAATAGAAACGTAAAGTCTTTGATTGCGAAGTATTGAACTCTGGCGGAATACCTGTTATTTTAGCTATTATCAACCCCAGTAAAAGTTGTTCATAATAAGTGGATAAGATTAGCTGAATCTGAAATTTTTGTTCAGTAATTTCGTAAAAATAGGAACTTGAAACTTGAACTCAACTCACTTTTTGCCTCGTTTAGTCTATGGCAGGTAGTTAAAAATAGTGTCGACCCATTAAAGCAACACCACGATTGATGAGGAACTAAGGAGTCACGAACTTAACTAATGGGACAACTACTAAGAAAAGGCGTAAATTAGCAGACATTCATTGAGTTTTACGAGAACAACGCAGCATGTTTTACGTTGTAAAAAACCGGCAAAGTGCGGTGGGTTCCGTACGAATATCCATAAAGATGGCGAATAAATCATGTTTGTTGTATGCACTGCAGTACTGGACAGGACATAGGCTTCTCAAATCGCACACCATTTCACTCAATCCCCGGCTACTCTCATCCGGCTTTTACCGGCCACCTTGCGAAGGTCATCGCACCATCTAGGAGAAAGATAATATATAAGATACTTATACGATTAATTATTGTTTGTTATCTTAAATATGTATTTATTTTATTCTGTTCTTTTTTCCTTTGTTATGGCAATAAAAATACGTCGTCTGTAAAATTTTCAACTGTCTAACTGTCATGGTTCTGTTAATAAAGTCAAATTAGATATAATTGTTCGGACCAAAGGTTTGGTAATACAAAGGAGCAAGGTAGCACACGCGATGACCGCTAATCGAGTACTGAATGCTTCACATAAATTAATTTGTCAATTAAGGTAAAAATGCACGAGTAAGTAAAAGTGCAAGTGTATGGTTGCACCGTACATTATAAAATCTCTGTTTATAGTTCCATACCCAAAGGGTAACACGGGACCGTACACCCGTGTTACCCTTTGGGTATGGAACCCTAAAATAGAGATTTTTCCCTAATGGTTGGGAAAATATCACGCTCACTTATATGTTTCGAAGATGGTGGCACGTGTGTCGGATCATTTAACTCCTTTCAAAATGGTTGAGCTGAACGACTGAAATAAGGTTGATAGTACGGAACTCTAACTAGGTAAAAACTAATCTGTATTCAAGAGGAAACGTCGGTTTTTACACTATTGGGTCTTTTTATGTCCATCCTTAAACTCTTTAATCACTATTGCCTTGTGTTTACAACTTGTTATAAACCTTTTGATCTAAGTTTTGTGTCTTTAGAGTGTCAGCATGATGATGCCCCATCCTCCCCCTCTAGAGGGCTTAACCCTGCCGTGGTCGCGGGACTTATCTCATTACCGTGACCCCGGAACGTAAAGGGCTATTAAAGGTCACCGTGGATTTAAGTCAGCACGAGTCTGACAGTCCCTCCCCTGCCCTGGGTGGGAGGACTCATTTGATGATTTTACCACGAAAAAAAAAGTGTTGTGTCTTCGTCTATCGTTTACAACTAAAGGTTTGCTACATCGCTACTCATGCACGAGTCTGTGAACCAAAAAATAAATTACTAATACCTAAAACCCTACTACTACGAAAAAATCGCGTAATGAAAAGTTTTTATTAGAACAATTCTCTACCACCACCTGCGGTTGTTTCACATAGTCTTTATTGGCTGGGAGGCATACATATCGGTCAAAATCATAACCTTCCTTTTGGCTTTGCCGTAGTGTCGGTTAGAAACCAGGTAATAGACTACTAATGGGTCTTCCTCAATGCCTATGTATTTTTAAGTTTATTTTGGTGATTAGTTTGAGAACTAGAAGTGAAAACTGAGTCCTCTCAACTTTTTGAGTAGAGAAAAATTCAGTTGCAACTGAATTGATTTGGCTGTAATGTCAACGTGTTGGGTGGAAGTTAGTTAAACACTAATCCAAGAGATAGCGCCACGCTACCGAAAAGCGTTAAAAACGAGGAATAGAGATTTTCAGCTTTTGGTTGCAATGGCCTAGTTGGTTAAGGCGTCTGGAGAGATCCAGAAGACGCGGGTTCGAATCCCACTTGCAACTAAATTTTTCTTTCCTCAAAAATCATCTTTACGATGCGCGTCGCATGCGTTTAATAGTAGATTATGCACCGAGGGACTAAAGTTGTGTCTTATGTCACGGGCGTCATATTGAATCTCGAGCGCAATGAAGGATTCGGGATTTAACTCCCGAGCGTAGCGAGGGAGTTAAGAGTTTAACTCACGAGCGAAGCGAGGGAGTTAATACAAGAATCCTGAATGCAGCGAGGGATTCAAGCTAGCCCAAGGCAAAGACACCTTTAGCCCAGAGGAGGATACTCTACTTTTTACACCTACTGTGAGAAAATAATAGCCATAGTACGAAAAACAAAGTATTTATTAAATACAAAAAACCGTAAGAATAACATTTAGAACTAGTTATATAGGTACACTCATATATTAATTCAAGTTAATTGTAACATTTGAGACATTAGTCCAGTTGTGCAAAGATATAGTTATGTTTTTATTTGTTTTTATTTTTACTAAATCAGACTTGGCTGTATGGGCTCAGCTCCCTTTGCCTGCCCCAAAGAGGGACGAAAAGAACCAAAAAAAAAATCTAGGCTGCATGGGCTAGATAGATTTTGTCCCTTTGTCTTCCCAAAATGGAAAAGAAAATTAAAAAAAAAAATCTTTCTGGCACCAAAGGGTGTTTGTTGTTTATAAACATATTCCAAATTCAAATCACATTATTGACCAGCGGGTAATAATGAAATCCAGTACAACATTATTGACCGGCTGTGCCCTCGGCCACTAATGACTCACTTTAGGTTAAGGTTGCTTGACATATAATTAGACATTTTCGAGCAGGTGGTGTGAAAAAATAATTATTAATAGGTTGTGTTTTAACATTTTTATTTAAGTATATAACCTACCAAGAAGTGAACAGTATTTTTTTAATCTTTGCTTCGGAAATGTCTTTAATAATTTATAGTTCTCTGATCCCTTACCGAGATGAAAAAGTATCGTCATTTATTCATCCTGACTCTATAGGTAGGTTAGGGTTGTCAGATAAAAATCTAACTGTCATGAAACGCGGAAAAATCACGAGGACCTCCTCGTGATTTGAAAAAGTGGACGGAAAACGGACGGATTTACGAGTTTTTAAGAGATAATGCTTTGAGTGTGTAAATTTTTTTATCGACAAAAAAGAGCGAGTTTTGATAGTGTTAAATATTTGGGGCCACGTTTAGTGAAGTCACCATGCACTTGCCATTTTTTTTGTTAAAATCTAAAAGCCATAACACATTGTCGACTAGTCGCCAGCAACTCAGGCGAGCGACCGTCAACCAAGTGCGTTAACACCTATTTGAACCAGTGAAATCAGTCGCTGGCGACAGAGACGCCGACGACCAGTCGACAATGTCACAATGAGCCTTAGTGTTAGTACTGGGCCTGATTGTTAGTGTATGTCAGTTTAAATGTTTGAAAACGCAACGACGATTAAATTGAAATCTCAGTTTGGCGGAGTAAAAAAAAACTGTGATGTTAAAAAATAGCAAAGCATTATTTTTAAAATTAATTGACATCCCTGTTTTTTTTTACGTGACAAAATCATCAAATGTGTCCTCCCACCCCGGACAGGGCGGGAGGGACTGTCAGACTTGTACTGACTAAAATCCAAGGTGTCCTTCGGTAGCCCTTGTGTGCCGGAGTCGCGGTATACGTATGTCCCGCAACCCCGGCAGGACTGTGGCCCTCTATAAGGGGGCCCCGTCATTATGCTGACGCTCCTTGAGGCGCTCGTGGAACACTACGCGCCGTATACCCGGGCATGGTCCATGGTCGGACAACGAGTAGCTAAAGCGCTATAAGCTAAGTAGCGAGTAGCTGTAGTAGTAGTTTAAAAATGATCTGATGTTAAAAAACATCAAGCATTATTTTGAAATGAACTGACATCCCTGATTGTGGTACAGGTAACTCAACTTCGCCGTATTCTTTTAGTGCTGTCAAAGGAAATATTTCTTGTGACGTAAATACTGTTTTTCTAGTATCCGTAATGTTTTTTCTTTCAAGGAGTTTTTTGTATATTGGTATAACTGAGTTTGTTGAACAAACAAATGAATGTTATTTCAAATGTTTTGTCTAAAGAAAATTGTTGTTTTTCTTTTACTTTGTTAGAACGAATTCTTTTTTGTATTAAGTTGAGCTCACTCTTTGACGGCAAATATCTTATTTAAAAGGTACAAAAGGTTCTATTTTTGGGTGGACTTTGTATTTTATCTTGTCTTAAAACTATCCTAGACCTTTTGGCAGTTTCAAGTGTTTAATTAAGCATTATTTTCAAATAATCTTTGAGCGACTAGTGCGGTGAACCAAAACTTGTTGTTACAGTTTTCAAAAATAAAAGAAGATTCGCAGACTATTTTATGACTAAATAAACTTCTTTATCTTGGCTTTCTGCTCATACTAATATTATTCCATAATTGCGCCTTTTTAGGGTTCCGTAGTCAACAAGGAACCCTTATAGTTTCGCCATGTCCGTCCGTCCGTCCGTCTGTCCGCAGTTTAGCTCAGAGACGCACAGTACTAGAGAGCTGTAATTTGGTGTAAATATACGGATTTGTTGTGTCAAAAAAGTGGTAAAATAAAATCTCGTAAAATATTTTTTTTTAGGGTACCTCCAGTACTTACACGTAAAGTGAGGATTTTTTTTTCTCGCGTACCCCTTAGTGTGGGGTATCATTAAATAGGTCTTTAAAAAATAATGATAGTTTCCATTAACAATTTTTTGATAAAAAAATTCGTTTGTGAAATATTAAGCTTTAAAGTGCTAAATTTTGCTCGATTTGAGTGTCCCCCCCCCTCTACCAGCTAAACGGTTATGTTTGGGGGTATGAAAAAATTCAGAATATATAACGAAGTTTAAAAGAAAATTATCATGACTAAGTAGGCTTTACAACTTTACGAGTAATAGTCGACCAACTTATAAAATGTACTTGGACATCATATTTTCTAAACAAAATGTATCGGAGACAACTGCAAATGTAAGTTTGTCAACTTTATTTTTACAGCTTTTATAGGTATGTTTTTTGGGGATAGGTAGGTTTTTATCGTCAACTATTTTTAACTAAATTCAAAAAAAGGAGGAGGTTCTAAATTCGTCGTAATCTTTATTCTTATGTATTTTCCCCGATTTCTCAAAGACTCCTGGACCGATTTTGAAAATTCTTCTTTTTAAAATTAAATTCAGCGAATCAGTTTAGTTAGTTCGCATAAGTATTTTGATGGGCAACTACGGAACCCTCCACTGTGCGTGGCCCGACACGCACTTGTTTTTTTTTTTTTTTTTTTAGCCTGGTAAAATCATCAAATTAATGAGTCCTCCAACCCCTTCTGTCAGACTTCTACTGACTAAAATCCACGGTGTCCTTCATAGCCTGTTACGTTCCGGGGTTACGGTAAGGGAATAATCCCGCGACCCCGGCAGGCTTTGGCCCTCTGAGAGGGGGGCCCCGTCATTATGCTGACGCTCTTTGAGGCGCGCGTGGGACACAACGCGCCGTCGACCCGGGCATGGTCCTTGGTCGGGCAGCGAGTTGCCCTTTACTCGCTGCCCGCATGCCCGCGCCTACGGTGGCCGGAGATCATCTAGCGACGTCCGTCGCCGTGGGCGCCTACCACTGCGGCTGGGGCGGAGGGAGGACGCTGTCCTCTCTCGCTCGCGGCCCGCCTCCTCCTTAACGAGCATTACTGCCTCGCAGAAGGAGCTGACCGCTTCCCACTCCGTCTCGCCCCGCAGCATGGCCGCAACCAATGCCGGGCGCGAGAGGTCTCCGCCTATCGCAGCCGTGAGGACACGTCGGTGCTCCGCCCAAGCTGGGCAGTCTTGCACCGTATGCTCCACCGTCCATAATTGCGCCTTGGAAAATATATCTAGGGACGAAAAGAAGGACAAATACTTGTCAAATTTTTCATCTTAATAATTATTATTTAAAAAATCCTGCTGTGTCAGTGAGAAAATTGAAGAATAATTATGTTTGTAAGAACTAACAGTCGATCGATTTTTCGTGTAAACTATTTTAATCACCTACTATTCAAGTAGGTACATCTAATGATTTCATCAAAACCAGACCTTATTCTCTCGAGTCAACATTTTGTATTTGATTGTTTTTGCGAAGTACTTCTTCTGTACGTAGTACTATTATATATTCTGTGACAAAGCCAAGATGCGTGTCTCACACCAATCTATTTTGGTGTCGCTACACAATACCTTCTTCGTGCCTTTGCCTACAAACAAGACGAGATTGTTTTCAAACATGTTTAGTAA
Source organism: Agrotis segetum (assembly GCA_036375495.1). Lineage (NCBI taxonomy): Eukaryota > Metazoa > Arthropoda > Insecta > Lepidoptera > Noctuidae > Agrotis > Agrotis segetum. Next base: position 941,433 of record JAQSVV010000031.1, read on the forward strand.
AACATAGGGTATTTGTAATTCATGAAACATAAATGTCTTTCCGTTGTTTCTGACTTGTTTTTGTAACTATTTTATTCGAATTTCCGTCACGATTGGTGTATTTCTTTTCTTTATCTTTATTTTTTGTTTGTACACGACAGTGAATAGGTAATCAAATATTATGTTGAAAAGATTAAATACATTTTATCTAATTAACGATAATATGGGGTTAATAATTTTTTTATCGACTTCAAGAAGGAGCAAATTCTCAATTCTGAGGTTTTTTTTTAATATTTGTTTTGGTAAAATCATACAATTATTCCTCCCACCCTGTATCGAACGAAAGGTTTTCTTTTTATACAATAGCTTTGCACTGTTCCCAAAACACTGCAAATCCAGAATTAACAGTGGTGACTTCCAAAAAAGCGCCCGTTTTTTGTTTTTAAGACGGAATCTGAACATTTTATGATCAGAAAGAACTAATTTCTAAACTCACAAAAGACAGTTCTTTTAGCGACGACAGAATGTGAATTAAAAGCTAGTTTAGTGCTTAAAATGTCTTAAGATTTAATCTAAAGGACTAGGCTTTAAAGTGAAAGCCCATTTTATAGTAATAGGTACCCTGAATGAAAAGATGCCTGGATTGGAGGCTCTTAGAGCATTTAAAATACGTTTTATTTTGTAATGAAAAGTAATAAGTAGGTGAAGATTTTTAAAATGAACTTCTCTTGTTTTTATAGTAAAGCGTTTTGTGCTTTGAGAAAATAAGTTTAATGGTCCTCCAAAACCCAGTCACTGGGCATGGTAATAGTGGTTGTCAGACTAATGAGTTTCTGACTAACAGTTACTGTCAAAGATATACAAAAAAAAAGTCAGGACCAACGGCTTTACTTACTTTCCCAGACATGGAGGACAGATCACACATCCACAGACCATCCTTGGCAAGAGTGGCTTAACCTAAAAGACCGGCCTGTGCGGCTGTAATTATTTAGCCACGCTCCTTTATACTGCTCAGCTACTCAAAAATCAATTTCAATCAAAAACACGTGCATCCCAGACATTATGAGTATCAAGTTGACAGTATCCTCCATGATCGGTAATGAATTTGACACCTCTTGCTCATAACAATAAGGACAATTTTGGATTGAAGATGCGAATGACGTGCGGTTGGGCAAAAGAACTCGGGCGTGTTCGACACAATAACCCTTTTTTGCTTGTATGGGAGCTTTTGTAAGTACTCTGGTGTGTGTTTTATTTATGCGCAACAAAAATAATGATGTTTTTTGTTTTTTTTTTTTTTGCATTTCGCTTTTCTTATGGAGCCATAAGCCATAACATTTAGAAAGTAATAATGTATCTCGATCGCAATTTTGATCCTATACTGTGTCCACAACTGCATTGCAGTATGTAAATCTTTATTGTGGAAAGAAAAAAAAAAACGCGAGCACGATTTTTGAACCTGTGACATCATTAATTATCAAATTATTCATTTTATTAGATGGTTGATAAAGCATTTAAAAATATTTTTTCGTATTTTTGCGGAAGAATGTTGAATTTGTACTAATTAATACCCACCCTATTCTTTCAATTGCCATTTAAATTCCAAGGCCACGGTAACCTCTTAAGACAAAGTCATTCTCGACACAATAACCTACGAACCCCTATAGTATACTAGCAAGGAAATATCTCAGCTTCACCCCAAACTATAGATATCTTTGATCCCGATACATTAAGATAACGATACCTACCTTTGAAATATCGAGATTAAACTGTCAGTTGGATATTAGTTACAAGACAAAGGGAAGCCTACGCCCAGATAAATAGATAGCTATTGTTAATTTGACCTGGAATCTAAATCAATAGTTAAAATTTATGTTTAGGAGTCATTCATACGGGAACCGTTATTGACGATTCGTCAAAAACGCGGATGACGAATGGACAGTGACACCTTAAGCTAGCTAGGTACTCACTTCGAATTGTTGCATGTAACGTATGAGATACTGTATCAACGTGCAAGTGGGTACGGCTCTTCCGAACACACTGCTAGTCGACTTTTTGTTCGCAGTGAAACCGCCACTCGGCGAGTCACTCGTCGTCGTCCCCTTCTGTTCGGTAAACACGCAAGCAAGTTTTGTGTTGTACTGGGCAAGTCGCAAATGCAATAGCAAATTTATGTCACTATAATAAATGCTACATTTTCTTTAATTAAGTTTGTCGTCGAGCAATTAAAAATCAAAGCCACAGTCGTGATCAAAAAACGTTTCGTGAAAAAAAAACGTTTCGTGAAACGTCTCCATGTGAATGAACCTTAATTTTATAAATGCCCAATTAATGATTGTTGTGCTATTTACAATTTGTCGCCAAACAGTTTGAAATCCGAAACGTTTATCAAAATATTGCAAGTCAACATAAAATTCCAGAACGAATCGACTCTCGTTTGGAAATTCCTTAATTAGTTGAGTTTGTTCGACTTTATACTTTGTCGTTCCGTTTCATAAATATTGCTTGTACAAATGTACAAGGATTTAGGAATGTATGGAGATGGCGAGGTGTTAACATGCCTTTTTCGTATGTAGGCCGAAACTTCGAAACACCACCTCCTAATATATTTCAAAACTCCATTGCGGTCGCCTCCTTCTGCGAAGCTGTCATGCTCGCGAAGGAGGAGGTGCGTCGCGTGAGCACAGTGTCCTCCCTCCAAGTCAGCCGCAGTAGCAGACACCCACGACGACGGACGTCGCCAGACGATCTCCGGCCACCGTAGGCGCGGGCATGCGGACAGCGAGTAAAGGGCAACTCGCTGTCCGACCATGGACCATGCCCGGGTAAACGGCGCGTTGTGGTCCACGCGCGCCTCAAAGAGTGTCAGCGTCATAATGACTGACGGGGCCCCTCTATAAAGGACCAAAGCCTGCCGAGGATTTTAGTCGGTACGAGGACTCACATGAAGATTTTACCACGCTAAAAAAAATTACTGTCACCGTACTGGCAGTGACCCGTCATGCTCACAAACAGATAGCAAGTACCTACAATGCACAACCAGAGTTTGAACTAAAAAATTCGGCTTTCTCATTCAACTGTGAATTAGTTTCAAATAACGGCTACTCCAACATAGTTGGTAAAACGCTAAGCAGATCATGATTAGATTGGAATAAGTATACCTACAAAAAACCATCTTAGAAAAACAGACCTCGATAATAAATCTGCAATAATCTGTTATGGCGGCTCCACATTAGTGGCGTGAACCTCCGTGAATAGGCGCGAACGAGAATGTGGATGGTTTTCGCGGGGTTCACGCGCGTTCGCGCCTGTTCCCCGAGCAGTGTCGGTATTGTGCCGAGAATTCTTGGCGAGAATTCGCTGCTTGAATTCACTGCACTAATGTGGAGCCGCTATTAGACTTTGTTAAATTTAAAAATAAAACGAAAGCTTTTACTAATCGCAATCGTATCGTATAATTAGAGAAGTGATTCCCAATATTTTTTTATTTAGCTTTGTAACGGTTCTCTTTAAAAATTCAATGAAATCTGTTTACCTTTAATTGTACCTTCGTTCATTTTTTGAAAGTCCCTTATAATTTATTTCATGATTGCTTTGTGAGTGTATCTTAAATATTTTTTACTCTGACAAATCGGAATTATTTTTTTACAACTTACCTTTTTGGTTCTTGTTTAATAATTTAAAAAAAATCTTATTATTTTCACTGTTGAAAGTCTTTTTTTTATTCTTTTTTAATTAGGGACTTTTAGTTGAAAGTCTTAATTTTGTAGAAAAAATCAATGTGAAAATGACAATAGTGTGTTGCGTTCTTTAAAATTAGTACCATTTTCGGCGTGACACTCAAAGTCAAAATCAAAATGTTTTATTTTACAAGGGCCTCAGTGGGCACTTATAAAACGTAGAAAAATTGGCACTTGGCGGGCAGCGCTACAAATCGGTTTAAATTGTATTTTAAGAACTTACCATTAATATTGAATTTTTTTAATTAGTATTACTTACCATTCCAAAAAAAAAAAAACTCAAGAAAAAACATCCAAAATGAGTATGCATTTTAAAAACTGCTCTAAAATCCTAACCGATTTCAATCTATCGCTTCTGCAGTATTCGCTCCCCTTTATTAATACGCATATTTTTTAAAGTTTCAATATAAGAACGTAACATAAATAAAATAATTAATTAATTAATCGCAATTCTACATCAAATACAAACAAACACACAACTACAAAAAACCAAAGCTCTAAAATGAAAATCCTTTAAAAAAAGTGCACTCACATCCTTATTCGTTTCTGTATTGTTTCCATTTTGTACTAACCGTACCCCTTCACTAATCAATAATTAGAATTTCACTTTAAATGTACTTAACACTAATATTGAAACTCCACCACAAAATACTTAAAAGTACTGCGTACTCCACTTGAAAAACTTAACATGAATAAAATAATTAATTAATGAAACGGAATTCTACGTCAATGAAAAACAAACACCAATAATGAAACTCCGCTAAAAAACTGTTCTAAGATACTAACCGGTTGCTGTATCGCTTCCATTTTGCACTATCCGTGCCTCTTCACTAATATTTAAATTTTACTTTGAATTCTACTTTAAAAACTTAGCATAAATAAAAGAACTAATCAGTGAAACGTTATTCTACGTCAATGAAAAACAAATACCAAAACTGAAACTCTATTAAAAAAACTGTTCTAAGATCCTAACCGGTTGCTGTATCGCTTCCATTTTGCACTATCCTTGCCCCTTTACTAATACTTAAATTCCACTTTAAAAACTTAACAAAGATATCCTAATTAATTTATGAAACGTAATTCTACGTCAATGAAAAACAAACAACCTTAATGAGAATTTATTCAAAAAACTGGTCTAAAATCCTAAGCGGTTGCTGTTTCGCTTCCATTTTGCACTATCCGTGCCCGTTCTACTAATGAAACACATTAATAACATCTGGCCCACTAAAATGTCTTTTGTTTCTTGCGATTTCGGAAATTGTACCCCTCTTTTGTTTTGCTATATTCGGTTAATAACAAGGCATGTAGACGAAATATTGTATACAAACGGCATAAAGGCTTAGGGTCAGTTCACATCGAGGCGCGACGCGACGCTACGTAACGCGATGAAACTGGAAATGTGTAGGTACCTTTTTATGTAGTAAAAATAAAGTTAGATTTTGAATCTACTGATATACTGCATCCAGTTTAACTGTAAGTCAATCCCAACATAGTTAGGTAAAGCTAGGCAGATGTAGTAATAGAATTAACATTCATTTTCTATGAAATTCTACGGGTACAACTTAATTTTCAGGTGAACTCAATTAAACTAGCTTATACAGGGCAAGCTTTGATTAATTAGTTTAGCTTGGAAAAGTGATCCCTAAAAGCATTTGCAGTAGGTGCGTTTTAGTTTGAATTTATCGAGGACTTTTACAATATAGATTCAATTTCCGTTCCGTGCTATCATAACCTGGAGAGAAAGTAAATTAATAAAATCATTATCATCATCTGCCTAGCCTTTTCCCAACTCTTGGGGTCGGCTTCCAGTCGAACCAGAGGCAGCTGAATATCAGTATTGCACATGGAGCGACTATCTATCGGACCTCCACAATCCAGTGGGTCCATATTGGCTCACCTAAAGTTTTCTTCCACCCGAAATTGTTCTTCCTAACGATTTGTAATCCGAATGATCACTCTTCCTTCTAACCTAACCTGTCCGAGTCATGGTGCCCCCAGTCGTTTGGTCAGAGTGTCGTCTTGGAGGCACTATGAAAAGTGCCAACAAAATAAAAATAAATCTTAACAAAAAGATATGACTTTGAATAATAATGTAAAAGAAGGTTATGTTGAGAAAATAATTATAGGAAAACAAAAATAATAGTATAATAGACGTTTATTGCTACTGACATGAAGTCGAATGATTCAGAATTATAAAAAATTGTGACAGAGCAATTAGGAGTTGTGATTATTAGTATTAAAAATGTTAGGAATTAAATTTTCGGGCTTCCAATGATCGGAGTTTAAATTTTAGGTGAAATTTGGCGCGCCCCAATCCAGTACAGTTACTACAATACAATACCAATAATTGTATTGGTATTGTATTGTAGTAACTGTACTGGATTGGCAATTATTGGTATTGTATTGTAGTAACTGTACTGGATTGGGGCGCGCCAAAGTTCACCTTTACCAAATCTGACAACCAGTCTTACCATGGGGTATTGACCCCATGGTAAGACTGGTTGTCAGATTTATGAACAAAATGAAATCACAAAATATTTAGTTGAAAATACAGCATAAACTTGCCACAGTTATAATGAAGTAACTGAACACAAGGTACTAATTGGTATAACATTCCTTTTAGAACTAACAAAACAATGTTAAATCCTATTAGGAAAGGTTGTTTAATTCCAAAAGGTCGTAATTAAGGGTCATTTGAAATGATCCCAATTATCAGAAGAAAAATTGATATCGCGAACGCGTCTGGCCTTCCTGATTATTTTATTATTATGATTATCCGTTTCTGTTTCAACTTCGTTTGATCATTTCGCTTGTATCTTATCTGCTTTATTTATGGACGCGATTTTGTGTTCATTTTTGTGCTCTTTTGGTTTGTTATAAGGATGGTTTTTGTTTGAAATGTTGGATTGTGGTGTATAGTCAAGTTTGTTATTTATTTCTAATTACCGTTTTGAGTATAAATTTCATTAATCATTACGTTAAGCATAGATATTCGGAGGTCGACAGCAAAAGGCATTGAATTAAAAAAAAAAACAACTTCAATGACTTCCAAAAGAAAAGTTACTTTAGACTGACGACAGTAGTTAAAGCCTACATAATATATTATAACACATTAGTATTATTTCTATCCATTTATCATTCACTTTCCCAGCGACAATGTGCATTCGTTAAAGGTGCGTACACGCAGAGCGAGCATTTGCTGCGCGAGGCAGTTTCCTCGCGCGGCAAATGCTTCGCGGGGCTGCACACTCTGTAATGACACATCTAATGCCTCTGTCGGTATCTTTATGTAGTACACCCATATTAACTCAGTATTGTATAAGTTTCTTATTATATGGGACGGTCCTACTCGATCTCGATACCAGCAATAAATATCTGTCGCAATAAAATCAACGTCCCGAAAAGTATTTAAATACAGTCAATAAAACTTGTCAAAATTAACAAAAAAAAGAGAATAACACTGGGTCACAACGACACACAAATAAAATCGTTCATGAAATAACTATTAATTGAAAAACTATTCCACTTAACTTATTTGTGGGACGCCATGGAAACAATAGAAAAGTTACACCAACAAACAATTTGCGAGAAACAATATCCAAACGTTGGTAGTAAATAAAATATTCGAAACAAACCTCAATGTGTATTTTAATAGGAGTAAATCTATTTGAACTAAATAATCACATTAGTTCTGCAAATATTATGTAGAGGTGCACAAACATTGTAACATGTTCTATACAATATTTTCTGACAGATACGATTTAAGCCTCATTTAGACGATGCAAGAACTCGAAGGCGAGTTGCGTTACATTGCGGAATCTATAGGTAAAACAAATTCAGTTAATGAAACAAATGCCGCAATGTAGTGAAACTCGCATACGAGTTCTTGCTCCGTCTAAATGGCGCTTTAGGTATTTGCCGTTGTTATTTTGTCAGATTTTTTGCATATTTTGCGAGGAATTCCCTTTGTATCGGTTGTCCGTTTATCGCGGATTGCAACAAGAGCAAAATATTAGTTGATGGTATCAGCTTCTCTGTAACTCGATGCATTAGAATACCAGAATTTTACGTGAAACGATTTTGAACTTCGTTATAAAATTGTTTCGTTGGAAAAATTCTTAGCAGCAGTTCCCTGAAATTATTTATTTTTACGAATTTTAGTTATACGCCAGAAGTTACTAAGGCTAAACTTTTTTCTTTTTTTTTAATGGGACATACCAACACTCTATTCCCAAACCACTGCAACTCCTGAAGCCAGAATCAACAGTGGCAACCACCAGAAAAGCGCCGAGACAATGAAGACGTTTCCCGGAGAATGAATTTACCTGTCTTGGATCCTGCAATGAAATTAATCAGAAAAAAATAGTGGAGGTGTCGGAAAAAATATGTTTCCACTACCCTCCATGCAAGCAGGAGACATAACAAAACAAGGCCAATAGGCACAAAGGGACATTACAATTGGGAGTAGCCAAGTTGAAGGCTAAACTTATCATTTGACAGAATAATGTTGGTCGACCTTAAGAAAGTGGCTGAAATGAACTGGATGGAGAAGGCAGAGGACAGGGTGATTTGGCCCAGCCAGGCAGAGGCCTATGTCCCGCAGTGGACTGCGATAGACTGAGTGGAACATGAATTTAGAAATTGATGATCATATTGTAATCATCATCATCATCACTCTGAAGACGTCCACTGCTGAACATAGGCCTCCCCTTAGACCACCACGCCGAACGATATTTAGTCACTTGCATCCATCAATTGTCTGCGACTCTGACGATGTCGCCGTTCCACCTAGTGGAAGGCCTGCCTACGCTGCATCTTCCGGCCTGTGGTCGCCACTTGAGAACTTTTCTTCTCTATCGGTTATCAGTTCTACGACTGATGTGGCCTGCCCATTGCCTCTTCAACTTGCAAATACGAGCTGTTTCGATAACTCTAGTTCTTCGTCGTATATCCTTGTTTCGGATTTTATCCCGCAAAGAAACTCCAAGCATAGCTTTTGCATTGCTTAATGTATCATAGAATATCCATAAGTTTTCACAGGATTAACGATTTGATATATTTTTCACATTCACAAACCGTACCAAAGAAATCAATCATTCAGGCACTATACACTACTATCAAACTGTATTGGATGTTCAATGTAGCGGAATCTTTTTATCATTTCATACTGCCCATAAATTCTGCCATAGATCTGTCATAATCATCACTTTAGATAAGATTAGGAGATTGTATGAGAGATTAATCTGAAGGCATGTCAGATGAATGTCCTTCTTGTGGACGTATTAAGTAATCCTTTTGAAGCCGACGGCTAATACATATTTGATATTTCGTTTTTAGGCGTTTCAGTTCGGTTTCTTGTGAGTTGTGTTATGGATTCATAAATCTTTTGATTACTCCTCATTTTGGTTTTATATTACACAATTGAATAAGTTTAGAAAGTTTATCGAGTCATGGTTCGTATTCTTTCTGGTTTTGTTTCTAGTTACTTGGGGTCAAAACTTTTTTCTTCAATTTTCTAGTTTTCTTCAGTCACTTAATCTTTGGTTTTCTTCTCCCTTTTCATCCATCAACAATTATCTTAGTACAAAGTTAGCTAATCTTGTTCAGTTTCATTTGCTTCCACATCATTATCATAAACAACTTGATTTGGTCTACCACAACTTTTTTTGCGAGTTAAAGCCTGGGAGCGCAAAGGACTTTTTTTGGGACAAACCCATCAAACTATTCCCAAATCACTGCAACTCCTGAAAGCCAGAATCAACACTGGCAACTACTAGAAAAGCGCGCAGACAATGAAGCTCGATGTGTCGGAAAATGAATTTCAAAAGCCTTTTACGGTCCAGAGCAGGGTCATGGTTACCTATTCAGTCAGTCTTGTGACCACAGTGTCGGAAGGTGGTCGGCAGATTCAAGGAGGAAAACCACAGGATCCTTATGCTTAAAAGCGAAGTTCTCGAGGATGGTAACCACATCGTGACACTATTTGTACCTTTTTCCAAATTCGATTCTCCTCTGTCATGTTGCTGTCACAATCAAATGAGTTGGTCACGTCGATGTTCCTTCAATTCAGTCATCCAATCACACTTCCTCGAAATTTGGCAGCAACTCCACAACTGCTTAACATTCAGAAACTAAGACTAGTGTTACTACCTTCAAAGATCTTCTCTATTAAACCAAGATAAGCAGCTGTTGTATGATTAAACAGCAAGTTTCCAACGTGAGGTGCCAAATTAGTTGGTCGCTTCCACAAACTTAGCCTGGACAATGCTAAGTTTACCTAGAGCTTCCAATTATTCTCAACTATTGTGCTAAGTTTGGCGATATCTTAGTTTATTGCAAAACATTGGGTTTGTGTATTTGGAAGCTAAGCGTGGAATGCTTATTGATGATCGGTTTAACTTCGTGGTCTAGTTTGCCTTTCATCTGTTTGTTAATGGGCTGAATTTTTGCATTGGCTTTTTTTGTGGTGCACTTAATTTCTTCCTCTCCTTAAGGCTTGGTATGTCTAACAATATCAACGCCGTGAGCGCATTTTTTTAGCTAGAAAAAACCAGCAAATGAATCCTGCCGCCCTAGGTCGTCGGGTGGAAGGAACTATCAGACTTGTACTGACTAAAACCCAACGTATTTCTTTAATTGTCCTTTATATTCCAGGCTAATGAGACTGTCCAGCGAACATTTGGAAGATTCAGTCATTAGAAAAATATAATTTAAAGTATAAATGTTAGGAAATTACTTCTTTTAAATATACTTTTTATTACTAGACGCTATCAACGTCACAAAACTTCACGCGTGGTATAGTTTTACTTTAAATAAGTCAACGTTTATTGATTAAAATATTTTATTTAAAAAAAAAACAGCAAAAAAACCTGTTCTTTTATTATTTTTCCATAGTCTATCTGACAGCCTAAATAATTTTGTTGTTTATTGATTCTGGAAATTTACCTATTCTATCAATATTACATTCAACAGCATTCTAACACCCACTTATAACTATTGTAAACACGTCAAATCCATTTGCTCTGCATCATCGGAAACATCGTAATTAATGTTGCCTAATACCTCATTAATTAGATCCTAAGTTAGATTTAGTAGGGTAAGGCCGTTGTCCTACCGCCAGCGAGTAATTTTCTTCGTACACAAGGCGACGCTAGTCTCCGCTACCTTACGACTTTAGTATCCATTGACGCGTGCTGTGTACGAACGTCTATAGATTTGTATTGTGATAATCGTCTGGATAGGTACCAAAGTCGTAAGGTATCTGAAACTGGCGTTGCGTTGAATGTAATGTATAGAATTGCGCTAAATCTACTACTCTTCTTCAATGGTGTAATCTTAGTGGTTAATATTTCTCTGTTTTTCCGCCTAACTGTAGAAGACATTCCGTGTAAACGGTACCGACAAAGTGACGCATACGTCGGAAATTGGCCGGTGAGCGAGAGGAACTTCAAAGCTATATACTCGCTCGGCGGTGCTCAGTCAGCGATGCTCATTTGGCATAGTTCTGACACTCACGTTGACAGACTAACCACGACATTGATAGTATTGCGCAGCCGGGCGAGACTCGGATACTCGCTGACAGCCAAGCGACAAAACTATCGGAACTACACACAAGCTGCTCGCTGACTCGTTTTTAATTGCTCGCATATAGAGCAAGTGAATACGCTACTCGCTAACCTCTGTCAACGGGACTACTGCCTAACGTACTGGCCTATTAGGACACCATAAACTGTTGAGTATGGAGAATGGACCAGTAGTAAACTTTGCCAAATTATAGACTTTGATAGTAATGAATTTGTGTTTCACATTCCGTGAGGAGAATTGATGGCCTTTTGGGGAGTATTAGTGAGTTTGTATAGCGGGTTTTCGGTAGTTGCTGTAGGCGGTTTGTGTTTAAGTTTCAGATAACGTCAAATATATATAGGCGGCAATATTCTCTGCATTACCTACTTGACCGTCAAGATTATTATTTTAAATAACTAAATTAATAATGGAGAAAACTAAGAACTATGAAAGTATTTCTTAATTTTGATTAAATCAACCATGTTTGATTGTTCTTCTAATAATAAATTAGCTTTTCTTTGTGTATTAACCTGCCACGTTCCTCAACGTTAGCGTGTTGTTGTGTGGCGTATATTGACTATCCAATAATATTTATTTATTTCAAATTAGTAGTTCCTGAGCGCGCTCAAATAAACTAATTCCAGTTTTAAAATATTAGTGTAGATCAAATATGAACTAAAAAAAATACGAAACTAAAAATCATGTTAGGTACGCAAGAAATTCACTTCTTCTTTTTTTCATCTCACAATTTTTATTCACAGGTACTTAAATTGTAAGCACCAGTAAAATAATTGTCTCAGTTAAGAACACCGTATTTTTATTTAAAAGTCTGGATAATAGCACTTAAAAGTTATTTTCGTCCGTTGTTTCCAAGTCGAGGCTACCTGCCTTCTTAGTACTGTAATTAAAATATCGATTATCGCCTTCACTTTGAGAAGATTTAACGGAAGAGAGTTTCAGAATGGAAATGCTTTACATTATGTTTTTTATACTCATTGAAGCAGCAATTTATTTAGGATGCCCCTAAATGTTAACCTATCTCAATTATTTTTTAGAATGCTTCTGACTCAGTAAAAAACTAGGTAACTTTCAAACTATTATAAATTTTGAAAAAAAAAAACATATAGCCCTAGTTTTTTACTGCGTCAGAAGCATTCTAAAAAATCCTTGAGATAGGTTAACATTTAGGGGCAGGAAAACGTTTTCTCTTTTAGTATAGACGAGCGCTCGGTAGACGATTGTCTCAAGGGTACTGTGTTAAACGTTTATCTACCTACAAGATTTTGCTATTTACACCAACATTTTATCCATAATACAATTGATGGGAGATTAGCCATTAATGATCATCAGCATAATGAAGTCCACTGTTGGACATTGCCCTCTCCAATCGCACGCCGATAGCGATTTGTTTCAGACATCCTTGGATATTAAAAAAACTAACAGAATAGGTTATTCGAAATTTAACCACTTCCCTGTCCGATGAATCACATGTGTTCCACGACTATTGTTTAGGTATTGTGTCTGCTGCGCGGACAGTGAAAGTGTTAAATTTGCGGTAGAAGAAAAAATTCAAAGTAATTACTCATTTGTTTTGGCGCAATTAATGTCACTTACCAATAGGAATCAGGAGGCCAGTTCCTGTAAGTAAAAGGTTTGTAATCTAGTTCCAATCTTTTTTATAGGTCATCAAAAAGTTGTCACAAATGTTGTCAAAAATATTTCGAAAGAAAGATAACATTTGACAAATTACCACTGAGATTAAATCGCGAATGAAAAATATGGTAATTGCTCTAAAAAACGCTGATACAATAAAACGAAAAATTAAAACAATTTTTGTTTAAATTGGCTTTCTTCAATTCATCATCATCATGACCAGCCACAAGACATCCACTGCATAACAAAGGCCTCTCCTTTAGAGCCTATGCACACGACGTTTTTTAATCGCACCGGTGCAGCGCGTTTTAGAAACGTGCGTCAACGGCGCGTTTTGATCAGCCCCCCTAGACAAGTCGCAAACGATACTCGTTAACGCTCGGTTCTCCCCAATAGATTTTCAACCTTATTCCTTCGAGTCTTTAGTTGAAAATCTGAAGAAAAGTTGAAGATTTCATGGCGTTGTCGTTCGTTCCAGTCGCTAACGCTTAGAAATCTAGTGGGGAGAACCGAGCGTTAACGATTATCGTTTGCGACTTGTCTAGGGGGGCAGGCCCTATAGCGAAACGGCAAGAGACAATCGCTAACGTTCAGCTTTATGCAATTGGGTATAAAGTTGAAAATATATTAAGCGACTGCTGAACGTTAACGATTGTCGCTTGCCGTTTGGCTACACTCTACAAGGTCAGAACAGTTTGTTGTCGTTTGTTTTAGGCTGCGTCTGACTTGCGTGCGTATCACGTTTGTATTGCGTCAAACGTGCTGCATCGTCGCGTTTAAAAAACGTGGTTTGGATAAGCTCTTAGACCACTAGGTCAAACCACAATTCGCCAATGACACTCATGGTTGCCCGCGTCTCTCCAGATGTCATCGGTCAACATAGTAGGAGGCCTGCTACGCTGCATTGCCACCCGAGAACTAATTCACCTCCTACAATTCGTGTTATTTTGTTTTATTACTCCTTTTGACGTTCATCATCATCATCATCATCATATCAGCCGTAGGACGTCCACTGCTGAACATAGGCTTCCCCTTTAGACTTCCAGTAGGACCGGTTGTAAGCGGCCTGCATTCAGCGTGATCCTGTGGCCTTCATAAGATCGTCTGCAGACCTAGTTGGTGGACGTCCTACGCTGCGCTTGTCGGTGCGTGGTCTCCATTCGAGAGCCTTAAGGCCCCATCAGCCTTCTGACGTTGGTTAGATACAATGAAAAATAAAACTAAGAAACTCACCTTGACTTTCATTAAAAAACCCCAGAACCATGATGACGATGACGGCGATACCGATTTTGAGTCGGTAGCTGAAGCCCAACGCATGCATGTCGACCCTCCCGTACAAGCCAACCATGACTCAACCTCGCCTCATCCATTCGTTGTACAGTTTTGTACCTCCACGGTTTTCCTGTTCTTTGTTACTCGAATGCATCATCTGGAACAAAAAAAGAAGGGTATAAGAGGTACAGTATAAAAAATTACGTCAGTAAACCAACACTGATTTTTTTAGGTTATTGTATAGCTTTTATCGCGGGCTCTGAGCGCGGCGAAGAAATCAATAAATTTCGTAACGAAAATAACCAACATCCCGCGTCGTGTTACGTTGTTCCAGTTCATAAGTTGACAAAAACTGCAATAGCTTTACCGCGGCAGTCCCCGAGTGCCACAAGTTTTTTTTTTAATCCAAATGTCTCTCTCCCTTTAACAATTTTTTTGTTATGTTGCTTTTATTTTCGAAAGGAATGGTTAACATACATAAAATCACGTTAATCTCCGATTTAATTGATGACAACAAAATTTTGTATTTGCTCTAGTTTGAAAGATGTTTTTGATTGAAGAATTGTTTTTGACAAGATAAACGTTAACGTAACGTTTGTTAAGTTTTTAGGTGTAGATGACAATATTAATGTTGATAAGTATTACCATGTGAAAATAATAAATTCAGAACCTCCTTATTTTGAAGTGGGTTAAAAAGAATTGCACCCAATAAAAGTAGGGTATCTACTAAATACACTATACAAATACAGTTACATATCGGTGTCCATTTTTACGTCCTTAAGGTATTAAAGTTCACTTTCGTACTTGAAATACTGTTTATTTTTCTGTACACTGTGCCATGTAAGAGTGGTGCTAATTAAAAGAGAATATGTAGCTGTAGATAATACATGAACAAAAGTCGGTTCGCGTTGAAATCCCAAAAGATTAAGCCGAATAAATTCGACTGTAATACCAAGGTGTTTTTGGTACATTTGTAATGAATCGATGACGCAAACAGGTCTCTGGTGAGAGTTTGAAGAATCAGGTCCGTTTTGAAGTTTTGTAGTGTGAAAAGAATTAGATAGATAGATAGAATATTTTTTAAGCTATTGCGTGACTCTCACGTTGTCGTTGGTCCATCTAGTGAGACGCCCGCCTGTGTTGCGTCTTCCAGTCCATGGTAACTCTAGTCAGTTCTACGAACGATGTGGTCGCCATTGCCATTTGAACTTGCAAATTTTTGGGGGGTTTTTTATTGCGTGGTAAAATCATCAAATGAATCCTCCCACTCCGGGCAGGGCGGGAGGGACTGTCAGACTTGTACTGACCAAAATCCACGGTGTCCTTCAATAGCCCTTTATGTTCCGGGGTCACGATAATGAGATAAGTCCCACGACCCCGGCAGGCTTTGGTCCTCTAGAGGACCCCGTCATCTTGCTGACGCTCTTTCAGGCGCGCGTTGAACCCAACGCGCCGCCGACTCGGAAATTGTCCATGGTCAGACAGCGAGTTGCCCTTTACTCGCTGCCCGCATGCCAAAAATAGCCCGCATAGGACTAGTGAGTGATACTTACGATTTTTGTCATCGTTTTAGGAGCAGTTGTGATGAAGTAAAAACATCACAAAACAATGCGAGATATTACCCACGTTCTCGAACTCGTAATTTGGATCGTTACGATCATTCCATTAAAGGAAAGTGCGAGTAATTTTTTTGTAGGTAGTTGAGTAACAAACATCCATAATTATGGCTGTTCAAACATCCAAACTATCGCTTTCAAGACTAAGAATATTACAGATTAACACAAACAAGTCTCTGGCGAGATTTCAACAAATTTTCAAGGAGTTTTAAAGCATTTGTAGTACAAAACTAGAGTATTTCACACCATTCAAAGTTCACTATGTGGAATAAAGAAAGTGTGGAAGCAAGAAATGTTCGCCAACTGTTCCCATGTTCACGCGTCAAAAAACACAATGAATTTCTCCATCTACACTATTTTTCAACGGCTGGCTTTTACGAAAAAGTCAGTTCCGTTGAGTCGGTTTGAATTTCAAATTCAATACAATCATCTTTTACCATTTTTCTTAATTTAAAAAAAAAAAAAAAAAAAAACCATTAATGAAATTGTTTTTAACCGACTAAAACAATGGAGGAGGTTTTCAATTCGACATGTTTTTTTTTTTATTATTTATATAGCATCTCTGATAAATAGAAGCTCCAGAGAAGATATTATAATGATGTCATTCTTATCATCAGACCAACTCCAGATCCTTCCGAAGTCAGTTCCAAGAGATACATACAGGGTGTAAGAGACAGTCCACCACAAACTTTCAGGGCTTGCTCATAGACGAAACTGAACAACCGTCGACATTTTTTTTTTCAGGAAATGAAAAAGAAAAACAGCTTCTCGACACAAACTGTCCAATCAAGTTTATAATTTTCTATGGTGAGGCTGTTTTTTTTTTTATTTCCTGGAAAAAAAAAATGTGGAAGATTATTCAGTTTCGTCTACTGAACAAGCCCCGAAAGTTTGTCATGCTGTCCCTTACACCCTGTATAGCTGGTGTTAACACCATCTACAACGTTATTTTTTATTTATGCGAAACCCTATTCACCTGTCAATTATTTTTGTGTGAAGAAACTACAAAAATTTAAAACCGTATCATAAAAATCACAAACTTATAAGCTTGTATAATACCTGGTTTTCCGTTCAAAAACATGCTCATTTCGCGGTACACCAGCGTAAACCGCGTTTCCTGTGTTATACACTCGTGATAATAGTTTGGCAATAGATACCTAACCGTACGGTGATTGTATTGTATTTAATTGGTAATCTTTTTTTTTAAATAAAACATATATAAAATAAAACATGGTGTAAAATTATTGGAATAGAATCAGTTACTCATTCTGAACAAACTGTATTCAGGTTTCCCATATGATAAAAATTATGATGTATTTTGTGTTTGAACTCAATTCACGTGTCATTGCCATTAGAGGGTCTAAGCTTGGAGACGAAAGACAGGGGCAAGAGGTCCTCAACAATTAACAGCACTTTTATCGTGTTTGGGCACATTTCACTAGTCTTGATGAGAACTTTAGATCTAGCTGGAAATGTCATCGAGCATCTGAGGATGGAGGCGGAAGGCAGTAGCAAGAGATCCTTTACAGTTAACAGCAATGATAATATATCGTCACTGGAAAGGCTTTTAGCCTTTCCACTAAAGCGCCAAAATACCTAAAATGCGTTTTTTATATCGTTGGATTCGTAATTTTTTCCTCTATGCATTGGTCTAGGTCTCGTAGCAATCTGAGCATTATTAAAAAAGTTGATGGCGCTTTAGCCGTGGCATTTTTTGCTTTTGTCGATATTTTACTTACCTAGACAAAATTTCATGATTTTTATTGTTATTATCGGTTAGTGTTTTTTCCTTACTGCCATGTGCCCGCCGAGCCATGATTAGCAATCTAAATTTCATCATTGAGATAATAGTTGTCGCTTAAGTATTATTTCCTTTCCGCAAATTGTAGCGCAGTGGTCGTTTAGTCAATTTGACTTACGTAAAAATTGGTAGACGTGAGGGCTTAGCACTTTTTCCTTTCGAGATTCAATAATGACCTACATTTCTATATGCGTATTTAGCGTTTTTGATGTTTTGTTTACTTGATAAATGGCGGCGACGGTGACGGCGGTGGCAGAGGGCCTACCTCTGCGCCTGGCCTTGGTGGGTGGGGCGCAGGACTTGCCCTCAGCCCGGTGATCGGCCGGCTTGCCAGCCGCCTCACATGCGAAACAGTGAGGCAGAGCACGAGCCGGCCTTGTGACCGCAGCGGAAACACCTATCGCTGCGGTCCACCTCTGAGGTGCAGACGCATGCTGCGTAACACCCACTTGGCAGCGGTAACACCTCAAGGGTCTGGGTTACAGGATTTTCACCTGCGCAAATACCCTACCAACCAGGAGCCTTCGGCCCTAATGGATCTTTTTGGCCGCCGTAACGGGGCAGCTAACCGTGATGGTTGTTAGCAGCCCCGCAAAGCCAGGACGCAGGGGGCCCGCCCTCACCTCATCTGAGGAGCACCCCCAGTCCTGGCAACGGCGGCCACCACGTCCTCCGCCGTCACGGAGTCATCCAGACCCAATATGCGCATGTCTGCGCGCTTTGTGGGTCTGGAGACTAGGGCCTTCTCCGCATTTAAGGAAGCTCTGTGCCGTTCGGACAGAGCGTCACCGGTGGGGCCATTGGCCGCACCGGGGAGCTCTAACATCCGGGCCCTCGTTGCAGTGACCCGCAAACGGAGACCACCGGCGATGCCGAGCTCCTCGAGATACGCCCTTCTTTACCGCGTAATCACCACAGCCGCGGTCTTTGGGGCGCGCAATCGCGCCGCGACGTCACGCTCCTTGCGCCTCCGCCGCTTCTCCCTCCTCCTTTTCGACCTGGCCGCACCAGCAGCCTTCCTCTTCTCTCCGGCCACTTGCCAATCGGCGCCGGCCGGAAGAGTTTGCTGAGGTGACTGTGGAGGCGGCCGGTTCTCAGCCTGAGCCTTCCTTGAGGCCGCTCGTGCTGGCCTCGCAGGCGTCGAGGTCGGTGGCGGCTGTGACCTCGACGGGCCCGGCCTTGCCTATCTGGGCCTGGCCGGAGTCGTCCTACACCCCGCAGGGGCCGTCCCAACCGGGGCCGTCCTCGCCTGACGCGGCCGCGGCCGCGTACGAAGACCGCAGCGGGGGCCGCAGCACGCGGCTCTCCAGCACGGATAACTACGCTCAAAGGCAGCCAGCTCCTGCCGCACCAGGGTGAGAACTGGGTTCTCACCCGGCGCAGGCCGGCCTTTCTCTTGGCTCCCCGGTGGTGCCTCCCGACGTCCGGCCGCCTGCAGGCCGTTCAATGCCGCTCTTAGGGCGGCGTTCTCGTTTTGGAGAGCCCCCATGGCGGCAGTCAGGCGGGTGACCTCCGTTCGCATTTCGGACATATCGTCCCTTACGGACGAAGTCTCGCCGTGTATGTACGCTGCCGCCACGATGGAGGTCAAGGCGTCGGCGATCGCGTCCTCGTGCGTCTTCTTCCTCCTTATCATGGCTACTACGCGCATCGCAGCCGCCACGACCTTCTACTACCCAACTAGTGTTGGGCTCTCCAAGGGAGGGCCCCCTCCCCGAAGTCTTGCCTCGGCCCTTACCCTGCACGCTCGTGGGGATCTTAGGGGCCGAGACAAGCCCTTCCTCCGACGACGATATATCGCCCTTCGATCGTCGGTGCTTTAGGAAACCCCCGGTTCTTCTACGCGCTCTCAGAGACTGAGCTCTGGGAGCTAGCTGCGTCCGATGCAGAGTCGGACTCCGACTCGAGCATCAGCGTCGTCTCCTCATTTGGAGCGGCACCCTGTGCCTGCTCGTTATTCTGAGTGTTTGTGCCGGTGAGGAGGACGTGCTGGACAAGTCCAGCGACTCCTCCCCACAGGCACGTGAGCCACCCTGGCTCTCTGCGGCGACTGCCAGTGTATCGGGGTTTTTTTCAAGATAAATTCCACGTTTGTTACAGCTACCCGTCAACCAAGCTATCAACCTCCCTCGTGGTGCGCCGCCACTTGGAGGTTCAGGGTAGTTTTTTTAAAGGTTTTCTTCCTTGCGGCCCGGGGGGTTAAGCCAAGGCCCTCGACTCCCTTCGAAAGTCATAGACATGATCATGACAATCTTCGGGGCTACGAGAAAAGCGGTGGCAAAAGAGGCGGGAGTACAAGACTGTCGAACATAGACGTCCCTCTTAGACCGCCATGCCGAACGACAATTCGCCACTTGCATCCATCGGTTTCCCACGACTCTCACGATGTCGTCGGTCTATCTAGTGGAAGGCCTACCTACGCTTTGTCTTCTCGTCCGTGGTCGCCACTCGAGAACTTTTCATTACAGACAAATCCAACAAAACAAAGATCATTAAAATCAGTCTCTCCAGTTGTTGAGTTATAATTGGATTGAAGTACTAGGTTAGTTAAATAAGTCAAGTCTTTAAATGTAATTATAAGGTTTATGTTATTATTGCTAGGCCTGTATTATTCTGCAATGGATGTTAGTTGTTTTTCCAGCCCTAAAGGACCTTGCGTCATTTTGGGCCATCGCTCAACAGCGATGAAACCTATGCCAAATGAAAGCTTTGAGGATATTAAGCATTTCTTATTATGGCAGCTAAGTCGAATTCGAGCGCCAACAAGGTGATTTCAAGCATCGAAAAAAATTTCCATTACCTAACCTAACCTGTGGCAATATTCTCCAAGGGATTTGAAACAGGTGTCATTCGAAGCGTGAGGTAGACACGATATACTTTTACTATGGCGACATTCTTCAAATATGTAAGGTTCATCTGAAATATCTGAAAATGTCATCCTAACCTAACCTGTAGCAACATTCTCCAAAGGATTTGAAACAGGTGTCATTCGAAGCGTGTGGTAGACACGATATACTTTTACTATGGCGACATTCTTCAGATGTGTAAGGTTTACCTGGAATATCTGAAAATGTCAACCTAACCTAACCTGTGGCAATATTCTCCAAGGGATTTGAAACATGTGTCATTCGAAGCTCGTGGTAGACACGATATACTTTTACTATGGCGACATTCTTCAGATGTGTAAGGTTTACCTGGAATATCTGAAAATGTCAACCTAACCTGTGGCAATAATCTCCAAGGGATTTGAAACAGGTGTCATTCGAAGAGTGAGGTAGACACGATATACTTTTACTATGGCGACATTCTTCAAATATGTAAGGTTCATATGAAATATCTGAAAATGTCAACCTAACCTAACCTGTGGCAATATTCTCCAAGGGATTTGAAACAGGTGTCATTCGAAGGGTGTGGTAGACACGATATACTTTTACTAAGGCGACATTCTTCAAATATGTAAGGTTCATATGAAATATCTGAAAATGTCAACCTAACCTAACCTGTGGCAATATTCTCCAAGGGATTTGAAACAGGTGTCATTCGAAGAGTGAGGTAGACACGATATACTTTTACTATGGCGACATTCTTCAAATATGTAAGGTTCATATGAAATATCTGAAAATGTCAACCTAACCTAACCTGTGGCAATATTCTCCAAGGGATTTGAAACAGGTGTCATTCGAAGGGTGTGGTAGACACGATATACTTTTACTAAGGCGACATTCTTCAAATGTGTAAGGTTTACCTGGAATATCTGAAAATGTCAACCTAACCTAACCTGTGGCAATATTCTCCAAGGGATTTGAAACAGGTGTCATTCGAAGAGTGAGGTAGACACGATATACTTTTACTATGGCGACATTCTTCAAATATGTAAGGTTCATCTGAAATATCTGAAAATGTCATCCTAACCTAACATGGGGCAATATTCTCCAACGTCTTAACCCCATGGACTATTTACGGCTGCTGAAATAAGGCGTTGTTAGTACTGACCACAGCTGCGTCTCATTTGTATTATTTCAAAAGTATTAGCAAACCGCTTTGTGTGGGTGGGATACCCACCATGTAATGATGATGCATTGCCGTAAATACTGCGAGTCTTAAGAACCGGTGAATTAAAACAAATTATATTATTTTTTTATTCGCACGTCTTAAAACGCGACGCGTGTAATGTAATTACAGGTGTAAGTACTTTACTCTGCGGCGTTAAGTTCTTTATTTTTTTTAATTTAGATCTTTTTAATGGAGTTTGATAAGATCTTCTGCTTTTGAAACTTGTCTAGTTTGACAACTTTATTTTTAAATAACAAAAGCAAAAACAGAAACCACTGTTCAATTTTTATGTTGTTTCATGTCATATTTCTATCAGATTTCTTTGCAATCTATAATACTGATTCCGTAAATTGAATTTACGATCAGCGATTTTACTGATTTTTTTGCGCAATGCCAGTTAATCCCTGCATAAGCTGCCTGCGTTTACGCGCTGTCCAAAATAGACGTCATGTTTTGGGAGCTGATTTTCCTCAAAATCAACCTCAGTTTGCAGAATATATTCGACAAAATGCCTTGGTTGACGAAGTATGTACTTATTCATTCAATTTTACGATATCTTTAATATCCTTTTGGGTACATATTTGAATATCGAAGATTAAAATATCTACGCTTAAAATATCGATGTTCAAAATATCGAAAATGAAAATATCGAATGACCATAAAATCGAAAATTAAAATATCGAAAGTTTAAAATATCGAATGATTAAATGATCTACGTCCAATATATCTAAAATCTAAATATCTACAAAAGTTACATCGAAAAATCTAAATATCGAAATACAGATTATCGATTGTCCGAAATATCGAACTTATCGAGGTAAGAGGAAGGTTTAAAGTAACCTAACACGAAGAGGATGGCGGGGTCTTTCAGACCCCGCCATCCTCTTCGAACCTAAACTGTCCGAGTCGGGATGCCCCAAGTTCCGAGCTCACTTCGCTCGCTCTTGCATCCGAAGTCCGTCCAGTTACCTTGTTGGGCAGTAATCAGTAATTTGACTAATAGTAGGCATACACCATCCTGCCTATGTGAACGATAGATGTGACGCTTGCAATTGTTTCAAATCGGCATTTCGTCCATAGACACCATACACCATAATGCCTATCGTAAAGATTGATTTGACACAACGTCAAATCTGCATCAGTGATGCCTACTCATAACGCAACAGTGGCTAATTCTACATATACAGGGTGTCCCAAAACTCAACGTCAAGCCGGAACGGGGTGATAGGATTGATCATAACCATCACGAGAAAAATCTGAAAAAAATTCTATCCCATGCAGTTTGAAAATTATGGGCATTTTAAGAAAAACCTAGAAATTTGATCAAACTGCACCATTTTTCGGTTATTGTGGTTATTCCTTTTTATTTTTGTTCAATTGAACTTTGGAAACGTAATTCTAAATAACATTTCTAGAATCCCAATAAAAAATAATGACACAACTGCCTCAAGTTTCCGAGAATTAAGACTATTTGTTTAACTACGAATTTAAAATTTTCAACATCCATCGACTTTGACAGGCCCTCCTTTAAAAAAAATGTACTAGAGTGCCTTGGCAAGTGGCATCAAAAGTTGGCGCATTTAATCAGGATTCTAAAATGGTACAATACTTGTTAGTTCCATACAATAAAAAAGAGTAAAAAAATTAAAACCTCAAGTAAGCCGATTTTTGCTATCTCAGTTAAAATGTTTTTGATTCGCACAAGCTCTAGATAGGTTCTTAATTTTAAGGCAAAATGATGAGAAAGATGGATAGTGGGTATGTTTGCCATAAATGAGCGAGATAGATAATGACGCCACTTTAACCAAAGTGAAAAAAGTTAGTAAAAGTAGTAAAGTAATGAAAAATCTTGATCTCGTTTAATTTAGGTTTGATGGAATAAAAGTCAGATAGAGAAATAACATTTTATAACAATAAATTCAAATTGTTTACCATTGGTCTTAATACAAGCAATACATCTTCTTAAAAAAGATCTACTTATTAGTCGAGCATATCTTCGAGAGTTAATCTCCTCAGCTGCTTGAGAAATGCATTAACGCAGGTCGGCTACGTTTTCAATGGGCTTTGAGATCATTTTGCCTTAAAATTACGAACCTACCTAGAGCTTTTGCGAATCAAAAACATTTTAACTGAGATAGCAAAAATCTGCTTACTTGAGGTTTTAATTTTTTAACTCTTTTTTATTGTATGGAACTAACAAGTATTGTACCATTTTAGAATCCTGATTAAATGCGCCAACTTTTGATACTACTTGCCAAGGCACTCTAGTACATTTTTTTTAAAGGAGGGCCTGTCAAAGTCGACGGATGTTGAAAATTTTAAATTTGTAGTTAAACAAATAGTCTCAATTCTCGGAAACTTGAGGCAATTGTGTCATTATTTTTTATAGGGATTCTAGAAATGTTATTTAAGATTACGTTTACAAAGTTCAATTGAACAAAAATAAAAAAGGAAAACCACAATAACCGAAAAATGGTACAGTTTGATCAAATTTCTAGGATTTTCTTAAAATGTCCATAATTTTCAAACTACATGGGATAGATTTTTTTTCAGATTTTTCTCGTGATGGTTATGATCAATCCTATCACCCTGTTTCGGCTTGACGTTGAGTTTTGGGACACCCTGTATAAATAAGTGGAATTCTGAAGCAATAGTTCAGTTTTGGGTTGAAGTAAAAAAAATGAAATTCTTCCGGTGAAATAATAAAAAAATTGGAATCGACTTCGTTTTTGATACCGAGTACGCCCACGAAATGCCTGCGGTTCATTTTTTAACACCTTTACCCTTAGCACGAATTATTTTATAAACGCAACCAAGTACTTTCAATGTGTTGAATCTGTGCAAAACTGAATTTAAAACAGGATTTCTACTAACAGAAAACCACCAACTTTATGTATGCCAAGAAGCAAACTACTACAGTCTGTTATCAGCTTGGACTTGCTATAGTTATAAGGTAGGAATGACCAAACATTATTAACCATACCTACTACTACTATAATAAGTTTATGCAGGATGTGATGATACATACGTACATCAACTATTAAATGCAAAACCATCACTAACAAATTCATATAATGTAATCAACAATTTGATTACGTTTATTGGTTTAAACTGTCTCACAACCCATTTCTACCCCTTAATAGGTACTGGTAGATTAAAAACATACCTATATAGTGTGCACTTTTGTCCGAATCTGTCACACTAATATAAATTAACTGAACTACAATATTCACAAGCAAGGGCCATCACTGAGCCAGCATCTTCGCTGTATCATTTTAGTTACAAGTTTTTTACACTAGAAAAATGGGTTAATTTAATGGTAATTTCTTCATGTTTACAGATTATTTTATCTTTGGACAGTAACTCTACTGAGAGCAAGGATTGCCTATTCTCAATTTCGCTGCTGCTCTGTGAATCATGCAAGAAAAACACACTGAATTATATGATAAAATATGTGGTAGTTTACCTAATATTATAGGTATATATAGTGTTTTAACCTTTTATTATTAAAATAAATAGGGTAAAGTACCCAACTGCTGACCTCCCACCAACTATTGACCGCATAACAGTTTTTATCAAAAATAATACTAAATCTTCTTGCAGTGCTGCATAAAGAATACAGAAACTGAAATATAATTTATCTTGTAATATATTGGCGTCACAGAAAATTTAAATAAAGCAATAATGCGTCCGTAAACCTATGATAACAAAATACCCTCCTAAAGTCAACAAAAAATTTAACAGTTTGCTAAGCTGACGGTTGTTTTCAATGTCATTTTATTTCAGTTTTACAAGATAGATTCCTTTGAGTTTGGTATTTTTTGGTTATTTAAGACAGACACAATGCTTTTCCACATGATTTTCAAGTTTTAATGAGCGTTAACTTGTTAAAATGATGAGGTCAATATCTGGTACACTCAAATGTATGGATAACCATTTTTTTAACATGGCATGTCAATAGCTGGTAATTTACCAAATGTACGAGAATACCAGTTACTGACACCACGGTGAGTACGTATAGTTCATTTTTAATGGTGAGGTAGCTTAACTTTAATGCATCTGTATTAAGCCCATGGGCGTTGGCACCCCTAAAGGTGCATAATCACAAACGTAAAAAATACCTTGCGTAGTAACCTGACTACCTAGCAAAATTTGAGTGTGGTACTTAAATTTTCGGTCTACTGTCAGATTCTGGATCCTCCTGAATATTTTAGACTTTTAGAATTACTAATATTATAGGAAAAGTGAATGGCTGAATGGATTTTGATACAATTTGGCAAGCAGATTATTTTAAAACCTGGTTAAGTGGGTGTACCTGGACGCAGGATACTTTTTATGTCGGTATATGGTCCCGTGGGACAATTGCAGAATATAACACGAGCAATGCCTCAGCCACAGGTTGGTTTAATGCATAAAATGACAAAATATACCCTAACCTGCATGTTTAGGCAAAGTGTGAGCAAATTTTTTATTTGTATCTATGTTCTCTTCATTTGTGAGGTCTTTTACATAAGTTTAAACAGTTAAAACCGTCTTATGTAATTAAGAAAATATTAATTCAAAGGTTTTGAAACTCACTTTGTAGAACTAAAGCCGTGTTCTTTCAATTTATATTTTGCCGGCGAGTATTTTTATAATATCTGCTGCATAATACAGAACAGTGAAATTAATAACTACTAATAAAGAAGAAAAAATGGACAAAAAGTGATAAAAACTACAACAAGAAGTGATAAAAACTACAAAATTTCAAAATTAAGTGCAAGAATATTATTGACGGCGTTTGAAGACTGAAGACCTAAATAGTGTGAAAAAAGAAAATGAGAAGGGCTATAAGACTAGCTTTGTTTGTTTTTTTGTCAAATAAAACCTCGTATCACATTCATAATAAAAATAATTTGAGTTTATTCTTATACTACAGGAGGTCAAAAATTGGTCATTTGCATGATGAAAATTTGGTACAAGCATGTTAATAACTGGTCAAATGGCCTGTTCTTGCTAAACTCGAGAAAAAAAACACTTTTTACCTTTGTATGACTGGAAATAATGTTTTAGTTACATTCTCCAATGTTTATTTTATCTTCCAAAAACATTTATTTCCACTTGTAACTCGTACATTAGTTTATTTTGCGAAAGAAGCAAGGAAAACCGCTTAAGGGGTCAATAGTTGGGTGTTTTACCCTACTTAGGGAAATATTAATAGTTATATTTTATTTACAAATCATATGATTCGTCGTCTCATCGTTCTCCTGCCCTTATTCTAATTCATCAAATCTTCTATTTTTCTCTACTCATTATGTCAGTACTCACCTTTTTAGTAAAATCATGAAAAATTATTATATTTTATATATTTGCTCTGGCAGAGCTGCTTAGCTTTGCTTGAAATGCTTTAATTAAAATCATATCAAAATGAAAGTCGTTGGTTTTACTTTACTTACTTTACTTTTACCTATATTATTAACATTCTGTAAGTTATAACAGCATAGGAAAAATACAATTATTGTAATTTAAACACAATCACTAAATAACTATTACTAACAACAATAAGGAATATGATATTTCACTTCACTGAGATGTAAATCCATTGTACATTTTTTGTTAATCGAAGTACCTAAATCCATGATAAAGAATTACACATTGATCCAATGGGTCTCAACTTTCTGTATCAAATTGTTTGCATGAAATAATTAGGAAACATTTTGATCATACTCGTACAATACCTAGCGGTTTCACACTAGGTATATCACTGTGTCAGCTGGTTTTATCTTCCACCTTATTCATGTCTGAAGAATGGCAGGTTCTGCGATTATTTTGTGCTGATCCTCTTAGCATGTCGATGGCAATCTAAATTGAGTCGGGTCAGAATTGGACCACGCGTTTTCCATATAATTTTTCCAGAGCAAAGTCGTCGATGATGATGATGATCTCCCTTAGGTAGGTAGGTATTTTAAACGCTTCTCGATTTTATTGAAACGAACCACAAAATTTAATTTATTGAATTTCCTAACGTATTTTTGTTTGATGTTTGTTACTTAGATACACATCGATTGTTTTATTTGAATATTCGTTGTCATAGTAACCATATTGTCAGCCTCTGATTTCAGTTTTGCCCGTATTTTAATATTACTAAAAAGGTATTAAAATTAAAAATAAAATGATTTTACAATTTTATCCTAACTTATTCGTGTAGTATAAATGCACTTGTTCGTTATGCTTTCACGCCTAAACCGCTGAACTATTTTAATGATATTGGTTCGTAGACCCATCTGAAAAAAAAGTCATAATGACTACTCATTAATCGTAGTAATAGTGCCTGCAGGCAGTTGCTGGTTTTTTTAATCCTACCTAGACTTTTTAAGACGCCATTCGCGCGAAATTTTTTTTTTCTGCTGGCGTTAAAAAACCGCCGATATAGAACAAATGCATTCCCTTGTATAATAATAATAATATTCCACAACTATCACACAACGCCATTTAGTCCCAAGCTAAGCAGGGCTTGTGTTATGGGTACTAGAAAACTGAAAACATACTTATATATTTTTAAATACATACTTACTATAGATAAATTACACCCAGACACAGAACAAATGATCATGCTCATCACACAAAGATTTGTCCTGGGTGGGAATCGAACCCACGACCCCCGGCATAGCAGTCAGGGTCACTAACTACTAGACCAACAGGCCAGTCAAAATCTGTTCACACGTCAGCGCTTTTAAAGTGCCAGCAAAAGAAAACGCTCGTTTGAGTCGGGGCTTACCCGTAAGTATAATAAATACTTAGTTTTAACTTACCTACCTGTTCCGACACCTTTTTTTAACCTACTTCAAAAAAAGGAGGAGGTTCTCAGTTCGGAATATTTTTTTATTATTATGTATGTTCCCCGATTTCTCGAAGACGCTTGGACTGATTTGGAAAAAAAATCTCAGGTCAGGTTCTGGTGATAGGATCCCAGGGAAAGCGAGGGTTCCTTCAAATTTTATAGGCAGATAGTACCAATTATATATATTTTCTAAAGCTGTTCGAGTATTTGCATCTGATAATCATCATTTCAGGTGGATGAGCTGATGATGGAAGGTACAACTCCTTAACAATAAGGAGTAGGCATCGATTGATTTAGTTTGTGTTCGCATATCTCCGGAATTTGAGTCCGATTTAAGTAATGCTTTTTTTTGGTGTGCGAGGTATCATTTAACTTAGGGAACACTGCAAGTTTCATCAGAATCGGTAGAAATCGGTCAGTAATTTTGAGATATGGAATTTTATTAGCTTATTGTGTACATGAGCGATGTAATTACCGGTGCGAAGGATTACAAAATTCTAGTGCACATGTAAGAGAATGATGTTCTTGACAAGAATTCGGGTTGAATATTTAAACTAAAAAGAGTTTAAAAAATTTTTTTTTCAAAAAACTGTAACCGCCTTCAAAAACAACCACAATCTACAAAATTACTTTTCATTCGGAAGTCGGTGGCTAATAGACAATGAAAAGAAAAAAAAAACAAAGGCACCGACAACCGAAAGAAAAGTTATTTTGTAGATTATTTTACAATTTTTTGTGGTTGTTTTAGAAGGCGGTTACATTTTTCTTGAAAAAGTTTTTTTTATTATCACCTTTTCAATACACGATTATTTTGACATTGAAAAATTTTGCCTTTTTTTTAATTGAAGTCGAAAATAAAAATTATAATAATGCAGAGAAGTGTTGCTTTTTATTATTTAGCTATTAGCCTCCTAGAGGGTTACACGAGCACAAAGCATGAAGGTTGGTTTTTGGGTAGTTAATTTCATAAAGACCTTCATATATTTATTTATTTTACAATTTTTTCGCTTAAATAATGACCAACATTTGAAAGGACCCTAAATAAAGGGAAAATATTTATAAAGTGGGAACACTGTCTTATATTGCGTACGCATCACAGACTAGATAGGTACGCATGCTAGACGTGGTGCGTTCGAAAACGTTTGTCTAGTAAATTAAATGTAAAATGAAATGCGGAGAATATTTGTTTTTTTTTTTTTAGTCAATTCTATTATATATTATTAACGTTTTTGTACAATTATTTTCTTATTTAGTCACTGAATTTGGATTAGTAGGTACTGGTTATTTTTAAATAAAAATAAATATTTGTCAAAAAGTCGAGTTTCAGAACGATCCCATATGCAGGACTCTGGGCTGCGTTTATATCCTTTATCCAGTTTAAATTTATACTGCCTAAATGTCAAACACCCCGTTTAAGTACACCGCGACGTGAAAAATGAAGCTAACTAAAATTTAATCTGCCCCGTTTACGGTCATTCGCTGGGATAAGTTTTTACTAAATGGAATTTACTGATAAAATATTGCGACCTTTTTACCTCGCAATATTTTATCCTGCTGTCAGACTGACATTACGTTTTGTTGTTTTGCTCGATATCCGCAGTAAAAACGAATATTATTTTTATTTTAGAGAGTAAATATTATTTGTGGATTATGGATTTGTATTAAACCGGCAAATTGATTATTTGTTCAATAAACTGAGCTGTCAATTGAATTTGACAACTAACATTGACAGAAACTTATGACTCCGTTCAGCGAACCTTCGCTAGTTTAATTTTTTCCGGCGAAATACCGCCGGAAGATTTAAACGCACCCCAGCCCTGGCCACCACTCCTTGACCTTTAGACATGGCGCTAGTGTCTATTTCATTACATCAAATGCATTAAAAAATTAGTACCTAGAAATTTCCGAAAGTCATGAGTGGTCGGATTTTAGTGACTTCTCAGTGATGTCGGCTGACAATAATCCCTGTATTTGTTACAGAGATTTTGCAGTATTTTACTCTACAGAGTCTGCTTTACTTTCCCAGTTTACTTAAGATTGAAAATTCATATTCAGGGTATCTTGTATATTTAAATATATTTTGCCACCGGAAGAATTTCATTTCTTTTTTATTTCCACCCGAAACTAAACTATTTCTTCAGAATGCCACTTATTTATATGTAGAATGAGCCACTGTTGCATTATCTTGTCTTTTGACTCGGGACACTACTTGACTAATTTTGAAAGTCTCAATGTCATGATGAATTGAAATGGTGTTAGAAAAGTAGCTAAAAAGTTTAGCCACAAGTTACACTTTTTAGCTTTTTTTCTAGCACCTTTATAAAATTAGCTAACTATCTATGAAGTTGCTAAGATGGCATCACTGCTGCCGATTTTACGTTGTGTCAAAAACGATTTGATGACCTATCAAAATTGGCATGTCATGCCATCAAATTGGCATTCCACCCCCATACACGTTCAATTCTATTTGAGCAAATTGGCATTTTATGCCGAATTGACAAATAGGCATTATGGTGTATGGCTACCATAAGGACGCAAGAGCGAGCGAAGCGAGCTCGGGACTTGGGGCACCCCGACTCGGACAGGTTAGGTTCGAAGAGGGTGGCGGGGTCTGAAAGACCCCGCCATCCTCTTCGTGTTAGGTTACTTTAAACCTTGCAAACAAAAATAGGAGCCCCGCGAAGCGGGGCTCCGTCGACTTACTTTGGTAGGTGGATATTTCAACT
This sequence comes from Agrotis segetum, assembly GCA_036375495.1. Taxonomy (NCBI): domain Eukaryota; kingdom Metazoa; phylum Arthropoda; class Insecta; order Lepidoptera; family Noctuidae; genus Agrotis; species Agrotis segetum. The sequence continues at coordinate 972,656 of JAQSVV010000031.1, forward strand.
AGTAGGTATTTTTAACGTAGTTATTATGAAATTAGATATTATGAACTGCGATGTATTAAACGTTGATATTTTGAATTTCGACATAACGTTTTTCGATATTTTGAATCATTCGACATTTAAATCAGTCGACATTTTAATCTTCGACGTTTTAAGCGTAGATGTAACATTTTTCGATATTTTGTTACAATCGATATTTTAATTTTCGATATTCTGAACATCGATATTTTAAGCGTAGATATTTTAATCTTCGATATTCAAATATGTACCCATCCTTTTTCTTTCCTTGTTTTTGACTGCAAGTCTCCGAACTGAAAAAGTCTCTATTTCGACGCCTTAGTAAAAGTATATCGTGTCTACCTCACGCTTCGAATGACACCTGTTTTAAACCCTTTGGAGAATATTGCCACAGGTTAGGTTAGGTTTACATTTTCAGATATTCCAGGTAAACCTTACACATTTGAAGAATGTCGCCTAAGTAAAAGTATATCGTGTCTACCACACGCTTCGAATGAAACCTGTTTTAAATCCTTTGGAGAATATTGCCACAGGTTAGGTTAGGTTGACATTTTCAGACATTCCAGGTGAACCTTACATATTTGAAGAATGGCGCCATAGTAAAAGTATATCGTGTCTACCTCACGCTTCGAATGACACCTGTTTCAAATCCCTTGGAGAATATTGCCACAGGTTAGGTTAGGTTGACATTTTCAGATATTCCAGGTAAACCTTACACATCTGAAGAATGTCGCCATAGTAAAAGTATATCGTGTCTACCACACGCTTGGAATGACACCTGTTTCAAATCCTTTGGAGAATACTGCCACAGGTTAGGTTAGGATGACGTTTTCAGATATTCCAGGTGAACCTTACATATTTAAAGAATGTCGCCATAGTAAAAGTTTATCGTATCTACCACACGCTTCGAAAGACACCTGTTTCAAATCCCTTGGAGAATATTGCCACAGGTTAGGTTAGGTAATGAAAGATTTTTCGATGCTCAAAATCACCTTGATGGCGCTCGAATTCGACTTAGCTGCCATAATAAGAAATGCATAACATCCTCAAAGCTTTCATTTGGGATAGGTTTCATCGCTGTTGAGCGATGGTGCAGCCTCCATACATTTTTGCCCGTGGTCCTTTCAATGGATATTACTGATTACTATTTATGCTTTACCGTTTCCGAATTTGTTTATGGAGATTAGTGCTTTTGCCTTACGTAGATCTCAAACCATTTGTACTAAAGCGACACTATCTTCGGAAATACAACAGTGATTGGCATGATGTCTATTCTAAAACGTAGATTGAATTTTTATAATCACTTTTTGTCTTAAGAATATTTAAATTGGAACAATAGAAAAAAAGTTATGCCAGCTAGAACAAAAAAAAAAACTTTAAATCGCTCTCCTGTAAAATGCACTTTTGGCGCTTTAGCGTTTTAGCCTTTCCAGTGACGATATAATTATAAACTTTAACATGACTTGTGAAAACTGCTTGTACTTTAGGAAACTGTATTTATACTTTTGGGATTAGAGGCGTAATGTACGGAGTTTCTAAAGATTTACTATTTATCATCATTATATTGTTTGTTTCAAAACTCGTTTGGCATTTTGTTTCTTGACCTACAACATTAATCAACTGGAAACTTTTCACAACTTCTCTAATGTCTTTCATTTATAACATCAAAGAAACGGAGGCCCTAGCTTGAGTTTTACGTATTTGGCCATACAGCGTACAAATTGGAAGTATTAGTGTATAGAAAATGGAAAACTCTTCTAATACCATCATCATCATCATCAGCCGGAAGACGTCCACTGCTGAACATAGGCCTCCCCCTCAACCCGCCACGCCGAACGACAATTCGCCACTTGCATCCATCGGCTGCCCGCGACCCTCACGATGTCGTCGGTCCACTTAGTGGGAGGCCTGCTTACGCTGCGTTTACCGATCCGTGGTCGCCACTTGAGAACTTTTCTTCCCCATTGGTTATCAGTTCTAATAGACCAACTAGTAACTAATTTTTCTATGAAATTAACGTCAAATTCCCTATTTACATTACGTCACAAACTCGTTAAATATCGTGATAAGAACTCAAGCTAAAGGTACAAGTTGCTTATATATAACTCTACCTAATTCTGACCTCATAATTCAATCAATCATTACTCGCCGTCCAGGAGCTAACGTCTACTCAATGGCTCACCTTCTCTCCTGCGCCGCAAGTCCTGTCACCTGTAGACTTGACGACCTTATGACTACATCAGTGGGCGGGGTTCAAATCATATTTGCCATCGACACGCTAAGAAGAAGAACATCGTTGTTAAGTTGAGTTTGGAATAGTGACGACAGCGACATGACGTTGAGACGTGTCGCTGCGACACGACGCGTCGTCATCGTCTGCTGTTTGCTGTCGGCTACGAATCGTACCTTAAGTTAGGTACTGTATCCAAAAAACTTTTGTTCTAATACTGAAAAGCACTTCGTCATAATTATCAACTAACGTTTTTGAAGTTTCATAAGATTATTAGGTAACTTTGCAACGTAACAAAGTTACAGATTAATGACAAAGATTATTATTTGATTAAATATTTTGACGGTAGATATATTAATCTTATTCATACTAACTCTTTGATTTCCCCGATTAATATTTTAAGCCAGTTTAAGCAGAATTTTTGCATCGTTGTATACTTATACCCTAGTTTTTTTTTATTTGTGAAATCATTAAATGAGTCTTCCCACCCAGAGCAGGACGGGAGGGAATGTCAGATTTGTACTTACTTAAATCCACGGTGTCCTTCAATCGCTCTTTACGTTCCAGTATCCGAGTTATCTAATGAGAAAGTCTCGTGACCCCGACAGACATAGTTCATGATCGGTCATGCGGACGGCGAGTCACCTATTACTCACCGTCCGTATGACCATAACTGTTCACATAGCTTAACGAAGTATCCTTCACTTGAAGTTAGATGGTAAGATACTTTCAATTTTAATCATGTTAAAAACTTTATCAACAACTTTAACAAGTTTCAAACTTTTTCCTTTTTAATTTGTCAGTAGGTTACTTTTTCTTTTAAATTTTTAGTTTAATGAGAAGAGGCAAAGCTACTTCGCTTGGCTTAGCTTCGCTTCGATCACTTAATTGTACGAATAGTCTTTATGAACGAATCCTAAAACTTTCTCGATACTTTTTGCTTGAATCTGCTTGGAGTTCAAAACATATTCTTTCTTTGTGCTAAAACAACTCTACAAACAAATTTTTCATGTTTCTGTTGTTGTTAGAATAAAAATAAAGTCGTGGGACTCACGAATTACCGTGATTAAGGACGTATAGGTCAATTAAAGGAGACCGTGGATTTTATTCAGAACAAGTCTGACAGTCCCTCTCGCTCTACCCTGGGTGGGAAGATTCATTTGATTATTGAAATTAAGAAGTACTGTGATATAAAGATAGGTTTTTGGAAATTATCGTTTTCAGTAATTTAACGATATTTGGTTAATTAACTATTGTATATTGATTTATTCAAAATCCAGTTCGTAACAATGACATCGAAAATAAATTGTTTGTACATGAAATAAGGCTTAGTCCACACAACACACAGTAATCAACAACTTAACAACTTATATCATAACTGAGTTCCACAAATTACTAGAGATTACACAAGTAGAACACCAACTCCCACAATCGCTATACATTTAATATCATGCAAGTCCAGAACTAATTATGAACTTTAGACTTTAAACATACATGGGTAGAGTTTCTAATAGTAATTTGATGCAGATAGTTAAAGATTAGGGCTCCATAGGGAAAACTTAAAAATACAATACGGGTAAAGTTTAATAATAAAGTAGTTGTCATCATACCTGGGAGGATATTACAACGTCTTAAAACCGGGCTTATTCCGGCGAGTAAAAGTGACAGAGCTATACAAGTCGTCTAGCGCTATCTCGTTCACTCACTTTTGGTTATTAGTGTTACTTCCCACAGTTTCCTTTGATTTACAGATCAAGGATAAAAAGGAATGCAAATTCAAGATGTTTGAAAAAAAAAAGTGAGGTATTAGGTATAAATCCGATGTGGAATCTGCAGTGAAAGTACTAAGGGAATAGGATCAATACTTTTTTTCGTGAGGAATTAATTTTGTGTGAATGAGAACTCGGGTCGACGGCGCGTTGTGTCCCACGCGCGCCTCAAAGAGCGTCAGCATACTGACGGGGCCCCCCTCTCAGAGGGCCAAAGCCTGCCGGCGTCGCGGGATTATTTCCTTACCGTGACCCCGGAACATAACAGGCTATTGAAGGACACCGTGGATTTTAGTCAGTAGAAGTCTGACAGTCCCTCCTGCCCTGCCCGGGGCCGGAGGACTCATTTGATGATTTTACCACGCTAAAAAAAAAAGGTTGAATGAGAAGAAGAGAAACGTCAGAGTGTACGTTTAATCGGTGTAAACAAGAGGTCAGACTTTTGTGATAAACAACAAGGCGACAGTCACTACAAACGAAAATAAATCAAGACCTTGATAAAACTAAAGGAAACACAATTGATCTTTATTAGTCACTGTGCCCATAAGAAAGCCAAGGACACAAATAAAATAACAAAAACTTATTCACTTAAAATCAAGGTTAGATCAATCTGAGAAGATTAAATAGTACTCTATCACAATCATGCTGTTACCAAGAAACATCTATAGGAAAAACACCTATTCAGTTGCTATCCTACTATCCTATTGACTGGCCTGTTGGTCTAGTGGTTAGTGACCCTGACTGCTATGCCGGAGGTCGTGGGTTCGATTCCCACCCAAGACAAATGTTTGTGTGATGAGCACGATCATTTGTTCTCTGTCTGGGTGTAATTTATCTACAATATGTATGTATTTAGAATTAATATGTAAGTATGTTTATCAGTTGTCTAGTACCCAACTACCCATAACAGAACCTCTGCTTAGCTTGGGACTAGATGGTGTTGTGTGATAGTTGTAGAATATTTCAAATTATGGGGGAGCGTTAAATAGCGCTCCGATCCATTCCGAATAAAAACGAAGTTACACGATGCATACACCGTCCGCCTCGCCGTCATCATGACATAAGACATGTGTGTCATGAAACGTTTTTTTTAACATGACATGCTACAAGGGTTGTAGTCAAATTATGGGGGAGCGTTAAATAAAAGAATAGGACTACGTGTGAGCAGAAGCGCATGCTCTAATGTAATGCCTTCAAAAACTAGCCTATGGTTACATGGACTTACTGCTACTTAAAATGCTAAATTGACAAAAATGCAAGAACCGTCTCGAAGGGCCACCCTAAACTGCAATCGTGCATTTTATGCTCTCACGGTGATCACTCGTTGCGGTTCAGGTTGCATAACTCCTCCCTCCTCAAGAGCGAAATTATCAGGGTTGTTAAGATTCTGATGATTTCGCTTACAGTTTAATAATTTTATCTTATATCTAAAAACAAGAAAGGTTATAAATCCTAAAGGTAGAATTACATACAGAATTATCGTACCTAAACTAATGTTCTTAGTGTTAACCGCACTATAATTTTCACTGTATTTCACTTTGCTCATTTTCACTACTTGAGCTAACTCTTTCAGCTCATCTAGATTTATACCTTTCATATTCACTGCACTGACACTGGGGGTACGTTTTTCTGGCTTCAACGCTGGCAGGATAATGATCGGAGTTATTGGATAATTCAGATGTGTATAAGAAAATTGGTAATTTTGTAGATGTATGTGCCCGATGTTAACTTTACAGGCATCTTCCAGGGTTACGATGTACGTTCCTTGTAAAGACTCGTGGCTCATGACGTCACCATGGCATTTTTTGCTGGCTATAACGTTATTCTTTGTATATAGGATCCAACTTACGCGTCCAATTCGTTGAACTTTCAAATCTTCTATGTCAACTATGTGCTGCTCACATGCACTAGTATTAGAATGGAACTTCATCAACTGTTCTTCACATAATGGCTCTAGATGGGTCAACACATCATCATTGGTGCATAAAAATTTGTCTTCTATTGCAATCTGGTTACAGGCTCTCACGACTGGTAAGTAATCTGAGTCTTTCACCAAAAGGTAGGGATATTTAGGAACTACTATTACAGTTTCGTTTAAATCTGTGTTAATAATAGGTAAAGAGTAAAGTTTAAAATAACTGTAAGTACTGTTTTCAATTAATGGAATCTCTATTATAAACGTAATCTGGTTTTGTTTAATAAATGCCTTAACAGTTAAACAATCTTCAAACTTAACTAAATTAATTTCGTTCACGTCATATAACAGATTTTCTGTCTTAGCTATAGATTGTAACATGTATAATAATTCAGTAGAATTAACAATCGCTCGATGCAGTACAGACACCTTACTAAAGGCTAAGGCCGTTTCAATCTCACTTAAAATTATATTAATTGTTCTAAAGTTTGTTAAAAACATATTAAACATTCCTAAAACGTAAGTAGAGTAAATTGAATTTTCTTCTTTAGTAATTATATTTTTAACCAATCTCTCAATTCTTTTCAAACGTTCATCTAAAATTAGTGTATTGTTATGTAAGATTTCTGTACTGTTGACAAAACCATTTAACATTTTAGAGACCAAAGTTATTTTCTTATCCATTATTATTTGGTTGCTTTTTAACTGAGAAATGAGAGAATCATATCGGATTGCGTCACTGTGATCTAAATTACCTGTAACAATTTTAATCATAGACCCAAGTGGATCGATTAGTCCTCGCTTAAATCTTTTAGCTGGTACTAGTTGCTGAAATTTTTCGATAGTTCTATCCTTTAAATAATCCGTTTGAGTGCGAATGCCTAAGAACTCATGGCTGTAAGGTTTGTTAACATCTACCAATTTACTGAATTCATTATATTTAATTAAACTTAATTCTAGATCATTACCTAAACTATCTAAATTTAAGAGTTTTATAATTAACCACTTATCTACTTGTTTAAACGCCTGTCCTTGTTTCACGGGAAGGATACCGGGGTTTTTCTCAACCTTTTGAAGTTGAAGGGCCCATGTTATTTGCGCTGCTGCCCATAGCAGGAGGCACCACCTGCGGAGGACGTTTAATATTTTTAAGGGGGACTTTTGTGAGTCTAGGTCCAATTTTTACAGGTACTACATTATGTTCTACGTCACCGCTAACAGTTGCCTTTCTATAACGTGGCTTGTCTTTACTTAATCTGGTGTTAACCTCTTTTGCATAAATTACGTCACCTATTTCAAATTTCTTACTTATCTCACCACCCTTGCTATTTCTAATCTTTTGCTTTGTCTCTATCATTTTATCTGATATGTAAGTATAGAGTCGTTTAGTGCGCTTCGCATGATCTTTTAGCAATTGCTGAGTGTATAATTTCTCGAAATTTGCATTCAATACAGTATTTGAATCAGTATGACCGAAAACCACTTCAAATGGTGTCAAACCGGTTGTTGTATGTATAGTATGATTGTAAGCCATTATTGAGTAGGTCATAACTGATGCTGCATCAGTACATTTTCGTTCGTACTTGGCTAAACGATATATTTCTATTATAGTCGAATGGAAACGTTCGACAATGCCTGTTGAGTTAGGATTATTAGGTGTACTAATATGTAATTGTATGTTGTACATTAGCATTAATTCCTTCATTAATTCATTATTAAATTCACTGCCCGGATCGCAACTAATTTTTTTGGGGGTTCCGTACATGGAAAAATATTTAATAAGTGCACGTATTACTTCGGGTGTAGATCGATTGGATATTTCTATTGCTTGCCCTAATTTACTGAACGCGTCGACTAATGTAAGATAGTATACAGATTCTATAGCGAAGAGGTCTATGAAAATTTCCTGAAATGGTGCATTTTGTGTTTGAGTTAACTGTAGAAAAGGCTTTATGGGTTTTCTGTCATATTTGGTTTTTTGGCATGCTTCACAATTATTTATTACTGCTGAAATCGTCTCTTGCATGTTATTCCAAAAATAATTTCTCCTTATCCTAGACATGGTTTCTTTTATACCTCTATGACACGTTTTTCCTTCATGATGCTGTATGATGATATCCTTTTGTTCCTTTTCATCTTCAACAAAAACTACACGCTCTGTACATTCCACGAATTCAACCATTCCTTTTTTAAATAACTGTATAATAATTTTACTAAATTGTTTTTTATGCTCTCCACTTTCAAAATATATAAAGTATTTAGTTTTATATTTAATGTATTCTTTTAAAAACTGTTTAATTAATTCATCATTATTTAATGGTAGAAATACTTCGAGGATTTTTTGTTTTTCGTGAGAAATATCACTAACTTGGATATCGTTTTTATGCCATGTAAAGACTAATATCTGGTTGGGTTTAGTGTCTACTGCTTCATGTAATATTGGAATGCCAATTGATTCCATATCTTTAGCTGAATGTACTGTGAATGTTTTATCTTTAGTGGGAATAAGTGGAATTGGTTCATTTGCATCATTTTCCGAGCTGGCTGTTACAGTTGCAGACAAATCTGAGATGGAAATTGTTCTAGAGTCGTCACTATCGGTATCATGTAAATTATCTAATTGCTTGGTAGTTTGTAATTTTTTCGGTCGTTGTTCCTTCTCATCTAAATTAACTGCCATTGATAAGTCATCTTCATCTGAGCCTAATACATTTAATTTAATACGGGACAAAGCATCAGCGTTTGTATTCTGCTTGCCATTTTTATATTTAATTTCGAAATCATATTCTTGGAGACGAAGTCGCCAACGGGTGAGTTTGCTATTCGGTTCTTTAAGGGAATAGAGCCAGGCTAAGGGTCTATGGTCAGTATAAATGATAAATTTATTACCATAAAGGTATGGGCGGAAATGTTTTACGGCCCAAATGATTGCTAAAAGCTCACGTTCTATAGTACTGTATCTGGTCTCTGTATCACTTAAGGTTCTGCTGGCATAAGCTACTGGTTTATCAGACCCTACGGTGCCTTGTGATAGTACAGCGCCTAAGGCATTTAACGAAGCGTCTGTAGTTAAGATATAAGGCTTATCTGGGTCAGGATACTGGAGTAAAGGAGCATTAGTAAGAAGCTCTTTACATTTTTGGAAAGCATCTATGTATGCTTGATTTATAATAATTTTGTTCCTCTTCTTTAAGCAACTAGTTAGTGGTTGTGTTACCTTGGCAAAATCTTTAATAAATCGCCTGTAATAACCTATCAAGCCCAAAAAACTTTTTATTTCTGTTACGGTTTTTGGCAATGGATAGTTTAGAACTGCTTTAATTTTATCATCATTAGGTTTAAGGCCATCCTTAGTTATAACATGACCTAAGTATAAAACTTCTTTCCGGAGAAATTCGGATTTATCAAGCTGAATTTTGAGGTTATTGGCCTTTAAACGATCAAAAACGGCTCTTAATTTCTGGATATGTTCTGCGAGAGAATTTGAAAAGACAATAATATCATCTAAATAAACTAGGCAATGGATTCCATGCAATCCTCTTAGAACGCTGTCCATTGCTCGCTGGAAGGTCGCTGGAGCAGTTTTAAGACCAAACGGCATTCTTAAAAATTCAAAGTGTCCGTTTTCAGTGCTGAACGCTGTTTTCTGTCTGTCATTTTCATTAACCTCAATTTGATGATAACCGCTTGCTAAATCTAATGTCGTGAAGTATGTACTTTTACCTAATTTATCGAATAGATCAGTGATATTTGGAAGTGGGTATCTATCGTCAACTGTTATTTCGTTTAGCCGTCTGTAGTCAATTACCATCCTATATTTTATTTCTCCTGATGCATCTTTCTTTTTAGGGACTAAATGAACTGGAGCCGACCAAGGTGAATGAGATTCCTGAATGACATTTTCCTTAAGTAACTTTTCGATTTGGTTTTTTATTTCCTGTGACTGACTAGGGGGTTGTCTGTATGGCTTGACATAAATAGGATCTTCGTTTTTCGTCCTAATACAGTGTTTGACTTGATTCGTGAAACTTAATGGAATGCCATCACAGTAGAAAATATCTTTATATTCTAGGCATAATGCACTTATAGCTTTGCTTTCTTCACCTGACATGTGACTCAGACGAAGCTTTCGTAAGTTATCTGTCAATAATTTTTCTATTTCAATATCTTTTAAATTATTCACATCACAATCATTTTCATAATTTTCATACGGTTCTACTTGAAATGGTTTATTAATAGCTAACTTAATTGGTTGGTCAAGGGTATTTTGAATAATAGTAGTAAAGTAACCGTCTTTACATTTGACTAAAGCGCTGGGCATACGCACGCCTTCAGTAAATTCTCTAAAATCCACTACAGCATTACCAGAATGATAATTTGCAGGAATTTTAACTCTTTGTTCCGATCGAGGCGCTAACTGTAATATATGTTTATTTTTATCGCGCATGATTGGTATCACCGTAGTTTTAGTTCTCAGGATCTCATTTTTTAAATCTATTACTGCCTCTACACTATGTAGAATATCATTACCTAGTAGACCGTCGAAGCTAGGGTCGACTTCATATAAGTGAAATTTATGAGTTTCATTAGTATTAAAAATCGGAAGTGCTGGAATCGAAAGTACCAGTTCGTGTTGGCTAGTACTATGAGTGCTTCTAACTTCGAATGGATCGTGATAAATATATTCGTAAAAATAGTAATAAGCCTTTTCCGGGTTAATAAATGATTTAGTACTACCCGTATCTATCATAAATTTGGCATCTATTTCTGGAATATATATGTACGGTAATTTAATGCATGTATCGCAATTCAAATTTATTATTTTTCTATGTTCTCCGAAGCCACTAATTGAAAATCCTCATTATTTTCCGCTAAAATTTCCTTATTAATTTCTTCCGAATAATTCTCGTTTTGATTTTCGAAAAAAGGGGGATAATCGTAATACTGATCATATTCTTCGTTACATTGGTAGTCGCAGGAAAACTGACTGTTATCGTTATGATCAAGGTCAAGCTCATTTAATTTAAATCCTTTTATAAAGACCTTGGCTGGAGGTGCAGTACGCATTGTGACGTCACTGGATTGAGTTTGAGGTTGCTGAATGCCGACTGACTGTAAAGGTCTATTATTTAATTGCTGTTGATTTCCAAACTGTTGAGGGCGCATCCCAAATTGTTGCGGACGCATGCCAAATTGTTGGGGACGCATCCCAAATTGTTGCGGACGCATAACCATCCCAAATTGTTGCGGACGTATTCCAAATTGCTGCGGACGGTAACCGTATGTTTGACCTTGAAATCCGAATTGTGGAGGACGTGTCCCAATTTGTTGACCTTGGGGGTTACCGAAATGTAATTTGGGTTGTAAATTTGATTGCGTAAAAATAGGTTTATTATTATTAATAGGCGTATTATAATTATTTGTGCCGAATTTAAAAGTTGGAGTATTATTTGGTACAACTTGCTTACTGGAGGACGTCAGCAGTATTTTATTTCGGGCATTATATTGATCATGGAAATTAACCTCTTCTAATACGAAAGATAAAGCCTGTTCCAAAGTAGACGGCTCTTTTAATCTCACAATACGCACCATATTTTCCGGTAGATTATAAAGAAACACATTTAATGACGTATTATTATAAATAGTTATTTTACTTTCCCGCATAGTACTACTCGATAATCTATTAACTTTTGATATTAAAATACTACGCACTGATTGAATACGATTGCAAAAATCCAAAAATGATTCACCATTTCTTATGCGCAAAGTTTCCAATTCAATAGCTAAACACTCTTCACTTCTCGGGTCTCCAAAATGCTGTATTAGTAACTCTTTAAATTCTTCCCATGTAACAATATCCTCGCGCTCACTGATAAGCGCGGCTGCATTCCCCGCTAATCTACTCGTTATAGCATGCATTACATACAAGTTTTGCTCGCCACTTCCCCTGTATTTATTTATAATATATTCACATTTGCGAATAAAAAGATTTAAATGGCGCTTATCGCCATCAAACAGCGGAATAATTTTAATCATTTCATTTGGAATCATGATAATTTTTACTTCATCAACCATTTTAATACTATAATATATATACTAACACACAATAATAGTCTAAAATACAAAATAAAATAGTAAGCTAAAAGTGCAATAGAGTTTCTTTAAACACAAACTTTAAATATTACGCAATTATCGAATGATTTTTTAAAAATTTAGTTCATACACAGAACAATATTTCAATATTTTTTAAATGCAATCACTTTTTAATAACTTATTCTATAACTAAACTAGCCTTACAGATTTTATGCAAAACCAGATAACGTTATAACGCGAGACTTCTAATCGCAAAATAACAAACAAAGGAAATGGGAAAGGAAGGTGAAAATTTGGACTCACCAGCACGCCTTTCTCATTTTCAGCTCCAAGTACAACTCGACAAAATTTCTTTGGTTCGTAGAATCACCACAGCTGCTCAGGGCCACCCGAACGCGTAACACGAAAAAGTTTTATTTCGGAAACAACGCGAAGGACAGCGCAGCTCTATTCGGCGATCCTACCGGCTGCGCCAGTCAAATTATGGGGGAGCGTTAAATAAAAGAATAGGACTACGTGTGAGCAGAAGCGCATGCTCTAATGTAATGCCTTCAAAAACTAGCCTATGGTTACATGGACTTACTGCTACTTAAAATGCTAAATTGACAAAAATGCAAGAACCGTCTCGAAGGGCCACCCTAAACTGCAATCGTGCATTTTATGCTCTCACGGTGATCACTCGTTGCGGTTCAGAAGAAAATTAGTAGATCGTACCGGATGCTAAGATAACTATATTTATTGAATAAAACAAATAAAATAAACTGTTTCGTAAATATTTGTTGATTATTTACTGAAAATAAAAAGTATGAACACATTTTTGGGCTTTGAATTATATTTTATTCTTTAAATTTTTAAACAGTTTTATTAAACTATGTATAAAAACAAAGAAAAATAGCTATCTCATCAACATCGGAGACAGACAAACCTTCTAACAATACGCGCTGTGACCAGGAGAACTGCCTTCTGAATCTATGGCTTGATTCAGCTGACTACAGACTTCCTCCAGCTTTCGTGAAATTAAACTGTTCTTCGTTTACATTAACATGTCAATCATCAATCGATGTCAATGCGTTTCGTGTTGATCTAAACATGGATTCAGGGTTAAATTATCAAGCAAAACTACGCACCAACAAAATCATTTTTTTTTAAATATAAACTCAAAATAATCCTTACGGTGGAGACTTATTTATATCGCCTTGGTGTTCCTACAGCCGAACTCGGCTTCGCTGCCCCGCCCCCGCGGGACAGTCTTATTAGGTAACAGTGACCCCGGAACGTAAAGTGCTATTGAAGGACATCGTGGATTTTGTTTTTTTTTTTTTTTTAGCGTAGTAAAATCATCAAATGAGTCCTCCAACCCCGGGCAGGGCGGGAGGGACTGTCAGACTTCTACTGACTAAAATCCACGGTGTCCTTCATAGCCTGTTATGTTCCGGGGTTACGGTAAGGGAATAATCCCGCGACCCCGGCAGGCTTTGGCCCTCTGAGAGGGGGGCCCCGTCATTATGCTGACGCTCTTTGAGGCGCGCGTGGGACACAACCCCGGGCATGGTCCTTGGTCGGGCAGCGAGTTGCCCTTTGCTCGCTGCTCGCATGCCCGCGCCTACGGTGGCCGGAGATCATCGAGCGACGTTCGTCGCCGTGGGCGCCTTCCACAGCGGCTGGGGCGGAGGGAGGACGCTGTCCTCTCTCGCTCGCGGCCTGCCTCCTCCTTTACGAGCATTACTGCCTCGCAGAAGGAGCTGACCGCTTCCCACTCCGTCTCGCCCCGCAGCATGGCCGCAACCAATGCCGGGCGCGAGAGGTCTCCGCCTATCGCAGCCGTGAGGACACGTCGGTGCTTCGCCCAAGCTGGGCAGTCTTGCACCGTATGCTCCACCGTGTCCTCCGGGCGATCTTCGCAGTATCGTGGATTTTGATTAGTAAAAGACTGTCAGTCCCTGCCCGGGGTGGTAGATCTCACTTGATGATTTTATACCCATTGAACTATATTACTAGATTTTACCACGTCATAAAAGATCATCAAATACGAGTATGTAAGTACCTAGAGATTAGTTGTAACAAATTATATGACTTACCCAATGTTGATTTTAATTTGTTTACAAGTGTTCTACAATGAACCAACACAATCTTACTGGCACTAAAATCCATTCAAAGCTATTCCAATATTTCCAATTTATAATAATTCAGAGTCCAAACAATTTCAAGTCAAACAGATAAAGTAATTCTAAAGGTGGTATTACACGGTTCAATTAAATTGACAGCAATTCCGTTGAAAAGCATTGAACATTGCACATATTTCCTATTTACAAACAAAACAGTCAACAAGACATTCAATGTTCATTTGCCTAGCGATGTCGCGTCGTCAAGTCGTGCGTGCAGGTGTTTCCCTTATTTGTATTTAAGGAATCATCAGCCTATTAATGTTCCCACTGCTGGGACACAGGCCTCCTCTCTGTAAGAGGGGGTGGGCCATAATCCACCACGCGGGCCCAGTGCGGATTGGTGGATGTCACATGTCTTCGAGTTTTTGGTTCTAGGACATGCCGGTTTCCTCACGATGTTTTCCTTCACCGTTTTGAGAGCAGTGGTGATGAAATAAATTACACAAAGTAATGCGCCTGCCGGGATTCGAACCCACGACCTACAACTCGTAAGTCGGGGCCGATACCACTGGGCCACCACTGCTCTGTGTGTCAGTGTATTTAATGAATGAGCTAAACTGCTAAATAAAAAAAACTCGGCGTTGGTGGGTACGTCCGTGGATTTAGCGAAGAGCGACCATAGGAGCGTCACAAGTATTATAGTTGGATTTTGTATTCCACAAACACTCATATTTTTGAAAAAGTTCCAGAAAATGAGGAACATGATTGTCACGCCACTCAAAAACCATTTTTAAAACTATAAACATTAGCGCACGCTAGAAACTACACAATCCTATACGTCCGATTCCTTCGCTGCCGTTCGCGGATTGGTCATTGTTCAATGTTCGTGTTTACATGTTTTAACCGACATTTCGATTGATCAATATTGGTTCCATTCCATTGAAAGGCAATTAAAAATCTAAACTTTCAATGATATTAGACAATCAAATCGAAATGTGTTTAGATGCGTCAATGCCATTGAAGCAATGGAATGGAAAGCAATATTGAACCGAAATTGACCTGTGTAATATCGGCTTAATCAAAATCCAAAATTCAAGCCAGGTTCAAAAGAGTATTATCGTAAACCATAGATATTATAGGTTGTCAACGTACACGTCATACGGAGACAGCCGGGCGCGGCGCCATGTCTATTCATAGTATGCATGTGTGCGTGCGCGTCACCCTCCCGCACCGCACCGAAGGCAACTATTCAGTGAGATGCACGATATTTCACGAGTAAAAGGCGCACGTGATAAAATACAAAAAGGCCTTTGGAATTTGGGGTTTTATGAAACAACCACTGCATCAATCAATTTCAAGAAACATTTACTAAACTCTTCGATAAATTTGCTGTGTCGGTACAGGCTTCGTTTTGGAAATTGATGCTTCTTTTATTTCAAATTTACGCCCAAAGTTGTGTTAAAATTAGCAAAAAATAATGAATCTTTAGGAGCTCGTAACTTTTTAATGGTTTCATATTTTACAATTCTGCTTCCGTACCGACAAAATTTATAAGGAGACAAAACGATACCATGTTTAACTTTGGATATACTTTGTCAAATAGTGGAGTAAAACCCCAAACAAGTTTCTATGGAAAAAATGTTGACTTGTTTGCTCTTAAAGTAATAACACAAACATACACAGATACGGTTTCGCCACTACATCTTAAAACAGTACACAACCATATAAAATAAAGTAGTCTGCCACTCAAGTCCATCAAAATCTTCTGCCCTTTAGAAAATATTATCCGAAGAACGTAATCCGAAGCAGCTTCGCTCTCTAATCTCGGAACTTTTCAATTAGTGAGTTCACTGCTTCGGAAAGTGGTCCCAACTTTCTTCGGACCATTAAAACAGTCTTTTAAAATCGCCACAGTACAAGTTTTAATGTGTCTCTCGGATTCTCTTTGTGGGGCGTACGGTGGGCAAACAAAAAAATTGGTCAAGTACTACCTCAGTGAATATTTTAAGGCTTTCAGGTCTAAGTAACGTCGATTTTTGTTTTTGTTGTTCAAAGTGCAGAGTTTTAAGTGTTTGTTCCAAGAATCTTATTTTGTGTGACGTTCGGTGGTTTCTTTGCGGGTGTGCGGACGGCGAGTAATGTGTGACTCGCTGTCCGATCATGGACTACGCCCAGGTCGATGGCGCGTCGTGTTTCACGCGCATTTCAAAGAGCTGTCAGCAATCTGTGTCCCTCGAAAGTAAAGGGCTATTGAAGGACACCGTGGATTTTGGGGGGATTTTGGCGGGAGATTTCGTGGGAGCAGTGGTGCCCCAGTTTCGGTCCCGACTTACATATTTTAGGTCGTGGGATCAAATTCCGCTAGGCGCACTACTTTGTGTAATTTATTTCATCATCACTGCTCTCAAAACGGTGAAAGAAAACATCGTGAAGAAACCGGCATGTCCTAGAACCAAAAATTCGAAGACATGTGACATCTACCAACCCGCACTGGGCCCGCGTGCTGGATATAATATGGCCCATTCCCTCTCACAGAGAGGAGGCCTGTGTCCCATCAGTGGGAACATTATGGGTTGATGATGATGATGATGATGTGGATTTTAGTCAGTACAAGTCTTTAGTAGGAGGACTTATTCGATGAGTTCACCACGTAAAAAAAAAAACCAAACACACAAGGAACCATAACATCGTTAGCCGCGGCCATCTTGTTAAGGTGATGGTGATTCCCACAGGGAATACTGTTTTATGTTATATTCTTTGGCAAACGACTTTATTTCTTAGTTTGTATGGAAGGTGGAAGGTGGAAAGTTTGATAGTTTCTGTGGTAAACACTTTTAGTTATTAGGAAACTGGTTACATTGCGGGTAGTTTATGGCTTGTCATATTGTTTACTGGGGCCTGTGGCGTAAAGGTTAAGAGGGCGGTTAACATGTAAGAGCCTATATGTATATGCACACCATGTTTTTTAAACGCACCGTCGACACACATTTGTAGCAAGTCAGACGAAGCCTGTCTGCTCTGTTTGATAAAAACGCACCGTCGACGCGCCGTCAACGCGCGTCACCAGTGCGTTTGGTACTGTACAACCTTACAAACAATTTTTGAAATGCCTCTAACGATTTTTAGGTGTACCTACAGTAATGAAGTTCATGTTTTGTACAATTGTACGTAAATAAATGTTTAAGGGGGCTCGCCATTCATCAAACGTGGTTTTTTGCTCGTTTTGATAGTTACTGGTACGGAAACCTTCGTGTGAGAATCCGGCTGGTTATTTTTTTGTGTTTCAAGGCTTTGTACATTTTTTTAAGGATTACGATCAACTGTACCCTTAGCACGAGTTTTCAATATTTGAGATGTAAACTGGAATTTTGACAATTTAAAATTGACATTTTTTTAAGGAAATAATTAGTTCCTTCTTCACACACCAGAGGCGGTGTACCATTTTTTCATACAAGAAAAGCTGTAAATACTGGAAAAACGCTGTAAAGTAAAAGAGTGATTAAGTTTTTTAGTCCCCTTTTCACGCTTAAAACATTTAATTGTTTTTATTTTTCATAATTCAGCGTTATCAGAATAACACTAGGTCATAACTTCTTCTAAAACTAGTCGACAGCTAAATTAAATTCACACTAGAAATTAATGACGGCGATAAAAACCTATCCACACAATAGATGATTAATGTATCTGCTAATTGCTAATCCGAATTATGTGGCCCAGGTCTATCTGGCTTGTTTTTCAGAATAATTAATGGTACATTTAGGTTACATTCTTGACCTAGATGATTAATCATACGTGTATGATCTAGCTCATGCCTGTGGTTTCGTCCGTTCAGATAAGATCATTAATTTGTTCCACGGAAACGTATCACAAGGAAAAAAGGACCCAATTTAAAACAAGGCGAACGCGAGCGGCTAAGAGTCCCTTCCGCGAAACCCAGGGCGCGAGGACACATTATTTTGATGATCTAAACATCATACCAAAACAGGCACTAAACTTTCTGCGTGACAAACATCTGGATTATTTTAGAAGTTATTTAACTAATGTCCATACATCCATCCACAAACTTTCACAAACCAATGGAAATACAAGTTTAGAAAAATTAATAATAAAAAAATATTTGTATAAATTGTTTCTATAAACATAATTATTTTTAAGCATCTATTGTTTTATGATTAAAAAATAGACGCTGAATTTTTAAAGTATTTCAAAACAAAATGTCAGCGATTTTGTTTGTTAGTCGTATTCAATGTTTGTAACTAAAACTTCCCTTTTAGGCAAAAACAAAATGTCTATCTCGTTAGCAGAAACATTTCACAGTATCACTTCCAAATGAAAAACAGACACCATTATTTAAAGCTGAACTCACTCAGCAAATAAAGCATTACTGAGGAAAATAATATGAGCATAAATACTGTTTTTTATACGAAAAAATACACATGAGCTAGATTCGTCTCGCGAGTCGCATGCATTTGTGTGCTGAAGAAAATAAAATGTTCAACTACAGTTATGAGATTTATTTTTTGTTGTTCGCTTTCGTTGATATTTTTCACTGAAGCAGCGAATACCTTTATTTATGTTTGCTGTTGCTTTAAAAGGATTTTGAAATATAGCTTTTGTGAGAGACAATGTTGAAGTGTTGACAAAAAAAACGGGAAGCATTTTTACATCACCAGCTTATTGCATACATTATTGCATAGCATTTTTACATGACAGAGGTGATTGAATAAAAGCTGTTAAACACACATAAAGAAAAGCACACGGGACGATCTTCCAGTGAGGGTATAACAACGTTTTAAAACCAGGCTTGTTCCAGTGAGGAAACGAAATGGCGCTAGACGACTTGTAAAGCTCTGTCACTTTCACTCGCCGGAACAAGCCTGATTGTAAGACGTTCTAATAGGTCCAGGTTAAGCAATGCTCGCAAAGGTCTTTTCGTAGATGGGTGGTCTAGTATCGGGTCTTGCTGTGCATTTTAGTTTAAAGCGTAAACTTGCAAAATCAGCCATGATTAAAGGAAAAATTAGAAAATATTTTAAGACTAAAATATAATTAATAGTTTTACAGCAAATTCTCATTCAATTCTTAAGAATTTTCTAGCTTTGTGGATGTAAATATTATTTAGATCATTAAGTATTAATACTTAATAATCTAAATAATATTTACATAAACTTGTGGAATAATCTCGAAATGTCGTCGTCCAAGCATTTTATCTGATTCCTTCTAAATTTTAAGCACTAAGGCTAAACTGTTTATCTAGACTTATCAAGTACTTTAGATAACTACTAAAGTTGATTTGAATTTCGTTTTTCATTTATCTCAATAGTCGCCAAGATAAATAGAATTTAAATGATTCAAATCTTAAAGATTTTCTTAGGAAAGGAAAAATACGATCCGAGAGCAGGATTCGAACCTACGGCCTTCGGATTCAGTACATCCGACGTTAGAAATGGAAGGAAGAATTCGCCGCGGCAGGTAAGATCCTCGGTGGCTCGGTTGGAAATGAGCGTCGGATGTACTGAAACTGAAGGCCGTAGATTCGAATCCTGCCCGCGGATCGAATTTTTCCTTTCCTAAGAAAATCTTTGAAATTCGCTACGCATGCATTAAGGGCCTTCGCGCCTTTTAAGCCGTAAAAACGTTACATTCTAAAGCACATTCCTGATTAACGGCTGGGTGTAAAGATTGAAAAAAAATATATGTTGAATGTATATTCATGTACAACAATGTGAGTAAATTTTATTTTCATAAGACAAATAGTTGAAACGTAAAAAAATATTTAACAACAGGCTATTTTGTTCAAATAAATGCTCACTCCTTCTAAACGGCTTCGTTTGTTTAAAATATTTTTGAATGTATCAATCGGTGTTAAAATTTACTACAAAGTGAGTAACGCTCATGTAAATCAGTTAGTATTTTACAAAGAATATGTTGAAAATTGAGATTTCCACACATAAAAACCGGGCGAAGGCGGGTTTTTGCAGCTGTTTCTACCTCGCTACATAGTGTATGATATGATTTTGAGGTATCGCGGTACACTCGGGACATATTAATATGTGCGGTGCAGA
The DNA here is from genome assembly GCA_036375495.1 of Agrotis segetum. Taxonomy (NCBI): domain Eukaryota; kingdom Metazoa; phylum Arthropoda; class Insecta; order Lepidoptera; family Noctuidae; genus Agrotis; species Agrotis segetum. Next base: position 992,848 of record JAQSVV010000031.1, read on the forward strand.
TATAAAAGTGTGCGTTTAGCTCCGCCTGAATGTTCAAGGTCATTGAGGGTACTATGCGCCTTAATACGTTTAATATTTAAAAAAATATTCAAATCTTGTTTATGTACAAATTAGTAGAACTCTACCCTTGCTTAGCACGGTTTAAAGTTTTCGATCTAACTACTGCATTTTCCAAAAATTTACTTACATACAATTTTTTTTCAAACTTTGCCCCACACTAGAAATTTCTTCTTTGAATCGTGGGTGTCCCCTCTGAGACTTTCCAGTCACATCTGCCATTCATTTAAATCAGCTTCAATTTATTGGTTAATAACTAAAAAAAAGAGATTTAAGTGTCGTATTTTCTCTGTTACTCCCGAAACCCGGAAGAATCCGGGTTAATAAACAAACGAAAATCGCCGGGACCTACATCTTGCTTTATACTCCAATCTCGCCTTTTAGGGTTCTCAGTTAAAAGTCAAAATAAGATGTCTTAGAGAATTTTTTCAACACATAGTTTATTATAGTCTCCACAAAATAGGGACAGCATATTTTTTTCTCAGTGTTATGTATATATTTCTTGAATATTTGACAGGAATTTAATAAAAAGTTTAGACTAGGAAAGCATTTTTGTTAAGGTACCTTAATTTTATAATATAATTTCAAAGTTATGTCCTAATTCGCTCATTAACTGAATTATTAATGACCTTGGAACTAAGAAACGGATTTACAAAACGAAAAAAAAAATTTAGACCAAATCAATACCCTTCAGTTCGAGTCTTTCCAGTATTTACAGAGTTTCTTTTATGGAAAAGTGGAATAGCGCTTCTGGTGTGCAAAGAAGGAACTAATTTTTTCCTTGTTTGTCAGTTTGATAATGTCATAGTTCCAGTTTACGTCAAAATAACTGAAAACTCATGATATGACCTCACTTACAAAATCTAACTTTAGAAACAAATCCGATCTCAGCATATTATGCTGTAACTACGGAACCAACACACAACCGACTGGGTTTTTGCTTCCACGCTTTACTCCTAGCAGCTTATAATGGAAAATAAGGAAAAAAATACTGTCAAAAGAGTGCATAATTATTATAATTAACGAATATGGAAAGTTAAGCCTTTGTGTACTTTCTGTTTTTATTTTTTATCGTTTGATCACACTTGAGTTTATATTGTTAAAAGGTTTTGTAATAAAATTGGCGTTAAATAACGGTTTTCATTAGTTTATCACTTTGTTGTTTCTTTTTAAATTTTTATTAGCTGACCGGGCTAACTTCGCACCACCTCTAAATCACATTTAGCAACTCAAAACCTTCCCTGGATTTCCAAAAATAATTTAATACTAAAATTATCCATATCGGTCCAGGCGTTTGCAAGTTTTTGCGAGAATAACGAACAGCAATTGATTTTTATAGAGAAATTATCCCACCAAAACATTTAATGTAAAATGTTGCCAAGACGATCACATAATGTTTGCCCTGTGAAAAAGATATCAGATCTCATGTAGAACCAAGCTTCTGAATCAACACGGTCTGACTCTACAGACCCTAACTTCAGAAATTCTACATATCAGTGAAAATGGCTTTGCCATTTCGCTACCGTCGTGGAGGTACCTAGTGCAAATATTTAGTTAAAATAAGTAACGAAACAGCCAAGCCATACATTTTTTATATTATGTCAATGGCAATAACATCAGTGTCCGAAACCATGATCAGCAACCATTAAAACCGCGCACACAGATCCAAATTCCCTTCTCCCCAAAAATATTCCCAAGAAAAAAAAAAAAACCGAAATAACATAGCACCGTCGTCATAAATTTTCTATCCACATCGTTCCTCGTTTGATACACAAAACGTTATTGGAACGGATCGGGTAAACCGCTCTTAAGGAATCCCGAGAATTTATTCATGATGTTCGCACAAAGGGTGCCTGGAAGAAAAAAAACTGGCGAAGTGCGAGTCGGACTCCCGCAAGAAAGGTTCTGTACCCTTATCTAATAAAATGGCAACAAAAATACGTCTGTTGTATCCTTAATTTAATTTGTTGATTTTTTTTTTATTATTTGTTTTTAACGGGAATAGGTATGAAATTGAATTGTGCATATCTGAAGCGTCTACCTAATTCGTTGTTTTAAATATAGAGCAAAAACAAGCTAAAAACCTCTTTTGTTGTGTAGCCCTTTGAATATTTATTTTATTCTTTTTTTTTTCGTTTTTTTTTTTTTATATAATAACGATAACACAATATCATCTGTGATAAAGTCGAGTGTCTAATTATTACGATTCATTACAGCCCACTGACAGACAGACAGACGGACAGCAAAGTCTTAATAATTGGGTCCCGTTTTACCCTTTGGGTACGGAACGCTAAAAAAATGTTTTTCTTAACACATGATGGACAGAGAACAAAAAGTAGTCAGACGAAATGTTATGTCATACAAAATTGATTGTTTAGGCAAGATATATTTGTCAGAGATGAACACGGTGATGAGAACATCTCACGCAAGTGAGTATCGAGTGAGAATCTTATTCTGTTCGTTCGGAATAAGACTTGATGTATGTTTGAGGGAACGTAAGAAAATATTATTTGATCAGCTGTTTTTTGTTCTTAGGTTATTTGAAATAATGTTTCGTTTGAATAAATAGGTCTAGACTATTTGCTTATTGGATACATTTATTTTTTAATGTGTTTCAAAGATTCTTTGAATCAGATTTCATCGTCTGCTTCTCAACATTATAGAGGTTTTGCATTTTTTAGTAACTTTTTATATCCGGTTATATTTTTTTAAAAATAATTTTAAAAATACAAGGCAGATCTAGCATGAAACGGAAAGAGAAGGCGCTTTTAATTTTATATGAATTCTAGTCATCGATTTAATGGTCTAATCTTTTAGGATACTCACCCTATTTTAACACAGATCATAAACTTTACGTCTTATTTATTTCATAACCGTGTAAGCTGCTTTATCGTTAAAAAGTAACAAACATCCATCCATCACTCCATCCTCCCAAACTATCACATTTACAACAGTACTTAGACATAAAAATCAGTTATACACTGTTGAACACTTGTCTAAAAAAGGTTTAGTTCAAAACGAATCTTTCTTCAATGTCAATGTCGTTTTGCTGTTACCATTTTGTTTACACAAGAGTGTTTATCAGAGATGTTTAAATTTGTGTAGTGAGACGAAAATTGTTCAGCTATCCGAAACGGGAATAGATCATATAAAACTGTATTGACGATATTAAAAACAAAAGTAGGAGATCAAGAAAACGAATTGGTATCACTTCCGTCCCATCTAAAGATATCTACTTCACTCCAAGATATTGCCCGGACCTCATTAATGCAGACGCACGGATACTTCCTTTATCCCGGATATGGTAAAATTTTCGATTGCATGTTGGATGATATCCCAACTTTGCTACCCTGAGAGAATAATTTGGGATGGGGAGAGGAAAGGTTTAGGAGGATTTTGGTTAAGATTAGGGTCATCTTTTGTATTTCTTTTTCGTGTGAGCATGTGTTGTACGTGTCAAAGTTAATTAATCAGCCTCTGGAAATATCAAAGGTCTCTGCCATGGCTTTGGACTTATGTTTTTGTGTCTAAGATAAACTTAGAAAGTAAATATACTCGTATATTCAAAAAGACATATTGGTTATTGTACGTGCCCGGGTTGAACTCGCAACCTCATGCATTAGAAGTCTAAAAAAGGCAGTGCTTGCCAATTAATTTGCCAGTTTCATTTCAATTTCAATTCTAAGTGTGTATCAATGTTCACTGTGTTATTTTTTATGCGCAAAATGTAGTTCATGCTGTGCTTTTCTTTATTATAAGTGATGAAACGCTTAGATATAAGTTTGTAATATTATAATTATAAAGTAACAGTGTACTCATTGTTGAGAAGCCTAATAAATAAATAAAAATAAATAAAGTCAGTTGCCAAACCTCCGGGCTATCACGACTGAGGCTTGAGTCAAAGGAGCGTGGTAATTCACGCGCAACTGTGTTTGTTTTTAGTCAGCCTTGTTTGATTTTTCACCCCTATCATAGGCATAACGGCAAAACTTAACTTAATTTGGGACACAAAGGCAAAACATAACAAAATTCCGACATATAGAGCTTAAGTTTCAACTTTTTGGGTGTAAACTATCAATACCAGGGTTATTATTAAAAAAAAAAACACATAATTTATAGTCATTGTCGAATACGGTATTGTATAATATTCACGTTTTAAAACCGATTGGGATTCGATACCGCATCAATTATGCAAGCAGGCATGTTCTCAGTAGGTCGGGCGGTGACCGAGTTGTAAAATATCTCCGATTTAAACTTATTTACGGAAATAAAAGGCTGTATACTAGTGCCTTTTGTTTGCCAAAATAAAGAAAACTTATTTAGGCTTTATTCGAATTGACAAAGAAGACGGGCGGCTCTACAAGGCTTTTTTAGTGTTAAAATTGACTTGTGACAGACGAACTTATGTATGAACAGCAGAGTGGTACGAATATTGTTCCCACTGCTGGGACCTGCCTCTGCTTCCTCACTTTGAGACGGAATTACAATCCTCGACAAGGGACCCTGGTTTGGTAGATGTCACACGTCTACGAATTATCGGTTCTATGACATTTCAGTATCTTGAAGGTGTTTCAATGCAATCAAGTAATTTTACAAAGTAATGCACTTTTTATGCTTTGGAAAAATCCAGATGAGTGCCCCCGCCCAGAGTGGAGTATTTTGACGTGGCGCTAGTGTCTATGTTATAACGCCAAATTGCATGAAAATTAAAACTTGAGAGGTGTCAAGGGGCACCCGGATGGAACGAAGTTAACAAAAATAATATTAGAGAGAGAGAGACAGAGAAACATGTGCACGCCGCAATACGACAAGAGTCACGAGGAACGGGGGTTGAGTGAGGAGTACGGGGCGCGGGGTGCAGGTGCGAGGTGCGGGGCGAGGCAAAAAAGTGTCGTGCCAACTTTTCGTAAGAATTTTTTCCGTGTAGCCTCCTTTCACAACGCGCGATAAGGAACTTCGTTCCAAAAATTTAGTACCATCCGCAGGCAGAGGCCTTATCATGAGTTTTCAGTTATTCTGACAAAAAGTAAACTGGATCTTTGACATTTTCAAATTGACTTTCAAGGAAAAAAATAGTACAGATCATGCGTGGTGGCGCGGACTCGCAGAAGCTATCAGTCAAATCGTAATTATCACTCTTAGTTCAGGCTGGTTGTTAAAACTTCTATCACTAAGGCCGAAACCACTGGCTTCGTAGAATCCACAGTCCACTACTGCTCTCTCCTCTGCGTACAAAATACTAAAAATTATTCACAAATTCAAATCCATAACTCACAAAGATATCCACAAACATCTAAAGTGCCCAACAGGCTATACGTTGTACCACTACACTCATAACCAGGCTATTTAGCGTACATCGCGCAATATTTATACATATTTGGACATATTCCAAATAGGTTTTGGGGTAGCGTGACCGTTTTATTTACGGCACCGCATATATTAGGAACCTACTGAATTTTAAGGGGTTATATGGAATATTATTCACATGTCGTGCTTTGGGATTCTTTGAGTGTTTTTTTGATGTTTAAATTAGATGTGGTGTTATTTTTTATAATTATGTTTTCGGGATAAAAATGTTATTAAAATTCATCATCATCATCATCAGCCTATGAAGTTCCCACTGTTGAGACACAGGCCTCTCTGTGAGAGGGAGTGGGCCATAATACACCACGCGGGCCCAGTGCGGTTTGGTAGATGTCACAATGTCTTCCTTCGAATTTTTGGTTCTAGGACATGCTGGTTTCCTCACGATGTTTTCCTTCACCGTTTTGAGAGCAGTTTTGTTAAAATGATTGGTACATAATTTTATTTTAGTCATGCTTCAAAAATAAAAAATCAAATTTAATTAAGTACACAAAGTGATGGGTTATAACTCAAATATACAACTAATCATTCACTAAATAAAGACGCTATTTACAATTCTCCGAATTGCGTTGACAATCGTTTACGACAAAGGATTAACCACATGTAATGGGTTATGCATGACCCATTACATAACCCACAAATATGTCAACTGGGTTGTTCGTGACCAAACATGGTAATTCATTGCATTACTGTAGCCCGTAACATCAAATCATACGGTTGCTATGATATACGGACTCATTACATCACAAATCCAGTACCATCAATCTTGTGAGCAGTGGTGGCGGTTGTGGCTTATATTTTGTTTGGTTGTTGGTTTGAACCTGGGCAGATGTATAATTTATTTCATCGATACTGCTCTGAAAAAATGAGGAACTCTTAGCTAAATTCTACTACTATTATAAAGGCGAAAGTTTGTAAGTATGGATGTATGGATGTATGGATGTTTGTTACTCTTTCACGCAAAAACCACTGAACGGATTTGGCTAAAATTTGGTACACAGATAGTTTATAACCTGGATTAACACATAGGATAGCTTTTATCCCGATTTTATGTTCCCGTGGGATAATTTTCGAGTTGTAGCGGGTGAAGCCGCTGGCAGCAGCTAGTAATACATAACATTTGACGGCAGGTTTGACCCAGTGGCTTCCTTTTCAGATGCCTTGTCCCATGCTAGGAGTTTGTCCTGTATCATGGTTTCGTTTACAAACATAGCAACGCACATAAACAAACACCCAGACCCGGAACAACTACGAGAGTTGCAGATCACACAAACGGCTTTGTGCCTTTTGTTTCAGATGCCATCTTTTTTGGCAGTCACGCTGAAACATTCATAGATCGACAGATCATAATATATCAATACAAACATAAAATGTACGAGGCAAAACTTCGTAAAGCGTCACGTTTCCGAGTTATAAGCTGTCAAACATAATACAAATAGCTACTTGTACATGTTTGACAGCTCATAACTCGGAAACGTGGCGCTTTACGAGGTTTTACCTCTAACATTTCATGTTTGTAATGATATAATCTATCGATCAATAAATGTTTCAGATGTGACCGCCGAAAATAAAAATGACTGATGGCACCTGGTACACTCCCTATACAAAAATGTTCAAACCCCCTTTGTTGCGTGCGGGGATTTAACCTGCGCCACGCTGCACAGTAGTCGATCGCTCAGCCACTACGCCAACCGCCGTCAACCGTGTCATCGTACCATATTTGGCTTAAAAATAGGTTTTTGACGGTATTTTAAGTGTGAATGACTCTGAAAACACATTTTATCTGGGTATAACGTTCCCCCGCTAGGAATAGATAGACAGATAGATAGAATACTCTTTATTATGCACACCATACAACTTAAAGGTAATAACATTACAAAAATTAATAACTTAAACATAGGGTGACACAATAGGCGGTCTTATCACTAAAAGCGATCTTTTCAAGACAACCTTAGGATGGATTAGGAAGAAAGAGAGACAGTATGCTGTTGGCAGTAATAGCAAATTATAAATTATAAACGCACTATCATCAGTCTCTCGAATGAGCGGCTACTTGGCAAAGTGTTAATCAGGTTTTTGGAAAGCTAATTTTCAGTTTTGGAAATGTGCCCGGTAAGTCAGTGATGCCAAGTCCACCTGATGGCAACTGGTTGGTACCAATTAAAAGCACCTGGGGTTTGGGCCTAAGTTATATTCTATTAGGTATAATGTTGATGAAGTATCTGAAAGTAGCTTTAAGCGTCTACATGTCCGCATCGCACGTATCGGACGTATCGTACGTAACGGATTGTAGTTTGCCTTGTGTTAAAACTCATACAACTGCGTCCACTGATCGGCATTGTATGGACGGCTCATCGGCAATCATGCGGTGCGTACCGATGACGTCATACACGCGATGAAGGTGGCATCGGCAATCCGATTGCTGATACTCGCGCCGGCAATCCAATCGCTGCCGATACAGAAATTCGTTTGATGCGATGCGTCCGATACGTACGATGCCGACCTGTGGACGCTTACCATAAGGCTGCTGCAGTGTCCACGAAATGGAAATGATCACGTGTGAAAATAGAGAAAAAAAAAAGAATTTGCACTCATAATAATTGGTAAGAGCAATTTGTCTTGTTTCGTGATCAATTTGTCTTGCTCACAAAAAAATAAACTCACATACATAGACAGCTAGACCCGTAAAAAGTACGTGTAGGTCATAGGTGTCTTCGAATTTTTAATTCTAAGACATGCCAGTTCCTTTATGATGTTTTATTTTGCCGTTTTGAGGGCAGTGCGTGCTAAAATAAATTATACAAAGTCATGCATCTGATGGAGACTCGTAAATACATTTATGAAGCTGTTACTGTTAGCGGAACTTTTTAAAACATCAGAGTAAATGTCGTAAGGAAACATACTTTCTAGTTATAATATTTAACTTTGTAGGTACGTACAAAATATTCCTTCAAAAATGGAAATTATTGTGAGCTACGCAACTGACCCATTTTCGCAAGAAAATGAAAAATAAAACCACCACATTTCAAAATTTGAATAAAGTTTTAAACTGCTCTATTTTACTCACTTTTCCAGAACATAAATTTATTTTTCCTTCGGACTAACTTATTCCTTATAATACTTGTCTGTCTAATGTTGGGAAACTATGTATAATATATTTTGTTAGGTATTCAAAATGTGTTACCTTCTGTTCTAAATGAACAGAAGCAAAGATTAGACCTATGAGGTCACCACTGCTCCACGGTTTATAGAGCCTTTGTCAAAATCAAGTCGTCAACAAAAAATGAAATTTTATGAATGGCAACAACGATAAAAAGTTAGAAAATTAGATTGACATAGTTGCAAAAACTCTTATATATTTATTATGTATGTCCAATGATGGTCAATCCTGTATAAAGCCAGTTTTGACGAGTTAACGTCTTATCGATGGCCGACTGCACGCACGAAAAAATTACGTCATGCGGCGTTACCTCGCGCTGTAGCATTCCATAGCAACGGGGCGTGTCAATTGTTTGTTTATAGCAACGTAAGTGCAGTATTTTCTCATGACCTTGTCACGTTCAAACCGACTTTACAGACAACCGATTTTTTTTTAAATACGAAACGCTTTGAAGTTTGCCTTTATCACCAGTCAATAAACTAGATGCTGACACAGCGATTTCGTGCTCTACAAACGTCCAATCACGAAAACCAACCCGTTTTTCAACGGAACATCGACCAATCACAGACCAGATCAAGCTCGCAAAGACTAGGAGATAATGAAACAAAGCTACTCATTAGGAAACTCCCCAAAAACAGTTGAACGTCGGACTACATTCACGCCAAACTCAATCCATCACAGAGTGAACAGTACCGACATCTGACGACAGCGAAATTAAGCATCGCAATCGTTTTTTAAACGTACGGGCCTACCCATCAATCATTCTGGGTTTCGTAATTTTTCACTGTCTGTTTAAAAAAAGGGCGGCCTGTAGCTCAAGATCTGCATATAGGGATGTTTGTTTTTGGATTTAATTTTAGGTTATTGTATTGTGTAACGACAATGATAAAATAAATCGAAAATACGGGATTTACCCTTTTATTTGGGCAGAGCTTTCTTTAGGCTTGGCATGGCGGGCTTGACAGCCGGCTTGGCTAGCTTGGCATTGCTTGACTTGGCTTGGCTTGGCCCGGCTTGGCTGGGCTTGCCAGGACTTCGCTTGGCTCGGCATGGCTTGCTAGCAACATCTTGTTTTACAATTTTTAGTCAGGAAATTAAGTTCATATGGCAGCGGATGCTAAAATTTGCAGTCGCATAAATACTGATAAATAATCAGCGGCATGCGTTGCGATTGGAAGTTGATCACCGGTTGATGAACGGCTTGGAATTTGCCGATGATTTACGAAACGTTCATTTTTAAATATTGGACGTAATACAATTTAAGATGACTATTTCGTCCACCGTATAGCTATCACGAAAGTCTCTGTACTATAATATACACATACACGCAACCGATTAGCTTGTACGACCAAATCTATGAATATTCACGATGCAAAAAATACTTGAGCTTATGTGGCCACCGATTGTTAGGATCGATTCCATCCCTAAGTCGGACAAAGTTTTGTGGGTTTTACCTTTACGATTTTGTGTGCACATCGCAGAGAAAGGATTTGTGCCTGTTTTATTGCTATACTGCCCTTAGAGCAGTCATGGGACTTATAACTCTGCTGGAAAAATATAGGTGTAGTAAAACAGATTTTCTTGGGAACATACATTTGTGTTTCAACAAGAAAGTAGTTGCTTAATTTTTTTTTCAGTGGATCTTACCTAACTGAACGTCCTGAAATTATGTCATTATCACATCAATTTTGTTCGGTGATAAAGGTTCCCTTCCGATTTTTCATAACCTGACTAATATAATTATTAAGAATGCCAAAATCGGACATTCGAACGTTTTATAAGTACGAGTACATAACGTAACTTCTACCGATCTCCCTTCCTAACTTTTGTTCCATCCAGGTGTGGCAATTTAGGACTCATTTGTTAATTTTACTAACCCATAACCATAGGCTGGGATCATCAATAAATCCAAACAGATTCATGGTTCCGTTTTTTGGGAAACCAGGGCCCGTAGACTGTCCAAGGATACATCAATAATTATTCTGGCATAAACGACGTCTATTGGTCAATATTTTGAGAATCTTTGAGTTCCAAAACATTGACCAATGTTCTAGAAAATTCTGGTTACTTCACAAAGTTCTTATTCACCATTACGATCACATTACAGGATAATGTTTAAAGTGAGTAACACTGCCGAATTTCAATAAATAACACTTCCCCACCAAAGCAGGATAAAGCTGAAATTTTCCTTATTAAATCGTAATAACGCTGAAATTTCCTTATAAAAGGGGTAATATCAAAATAATCAAAGCAATATCTCATGACGTGATCTCTCATTTACCTGAAATTACAATCCCGTGTTTGGTATCAAAGGATATATAAAATCAAAGATAGAACAACTTTTTCTTGTTATATCATCAAACACAGGAACCTTAAGGAAATCATGCTGCTATTATTGGCTCAATTATTGGTTTCAGAGCTTGTGGTTAAATAATAACACCTGGCGTCGGGTATCGTGAAATGATTTCTAGCCACCGTAGGCACAGGCTCACGGGTGGCGAGTTGTGGGTGCCGTTTGATAAAAGACCAGGCCCAATAGACAAACAGAGGACAATCGTTATCGCTCAGCAGCCACTATTACATTTTCAACTTTATACCCTAGCGCATAAAGTTAAAAACAAAGACTGCTGCGCGATAAAGAATGAAATGAACGAAAACGATCTGTGAACTTCAATAGATTTTCAACTTTACGCGCTGGGGTATAAAGTTAAAAATGTATTAGTGACTGCTGAGCGATAACGATTGTCGTCTGCTGTCGTCGTCTGTTTGTCTATAGGGCCAGGGGGTCTACTGTCTAAGTTCGTTTACAAAGACTTAGGCACGGATAGTTATGACCGAACGTAACTAACGTGTAAATCAGCGGACGGATAATAACTAGATTTTTTTTTTATTATAGGTAGGTTCGCGTTTGACCACTAGGTATCAATATAATTGCGCCACGATTGAAGTCATTTTGGCGTGGTACTAATGACATCAAATTGCAAAAAAAATGTAGTACCGTAGTACAACGATTGTCCCCAGCTCATGAGTGGTGGCGCGGACAAGGAGCTATCTTTCAAATAGTAATAGATTTCATTCTTACTTCGAGCTCGCAATCAAAACGACCGTAATTGAGGCCAAAATCATGGGTCTCGTGCTTACAGATTTGACTCCCTTTATTAGGCTTGGAAGTAACTGCAGTTGCAAAGATAATTGAAGGAACCCTCCCTAGTGTTTTAGCAAGTGCAAGTTTGAGTCCTTTCCGCTGCACCCTGGGCGGGTGAAGTCATTTGATAATTCCCACAAAATAAAAGCCACACAAGTCAATCTTCAAGGTCAAGTTTCTTTGGTGAAGGCTAGTCTGCGGATGGGTGAGCCTATCATTGAAAGATCTTAACAAATTTCGACATGATGACAAACTGTACTTGCCAGAATAACTATATTAAATTTTTATGTATGATTGCCAGTATAAATTAAAAATAAAAGAAAAAAAAAGATTTTTAACATTTGGTTTCATGAAGAGTTTATTGCCCGGGCTTAAAAATTAACTTTAAGTGGTTCGCAACTGACGATAAATCTTATATTAATGATTCATTTATTTTATTTCGTTATGCACATAAGAACTGGCAGTTTATTTTCAGCAGTATTTGTATTTCATTAATATCATGAAACGGCGAATGAAAGTTAAATATTTATATAAAGAGTAATTTAATTTTCTTCGTGTAGGAATATGTGCTTTTGTGTTTGTGTCCTTGAGTCGGATTAAGCCACGGATTTCTTTATTTAATTTGCGTCATAGACGTCGCCAATGTTTTTGTGATTATGTTCACTATAGCACAGAATACTTAAAAGTACTACGTATAAAATATGACTATAGTATAAAATAAAATTTTAAAAATAGATGGTCCGTCGAACCGGATCCCTCGTATCGTTGGTCTGCTAGAATGGATTTCTTAATGAAATAAGCAGTATTTGTTCTCTTTTATTATTATTTATTTATGTGATTTCCTGCGTTTGTGATCAGTGGCAATATAAATGAGTAAATTGCTTTGAATCTCCCATTTTATCTTTGAATGGCTACGCAGTGGTTTACCTAAAACTACACACATTTCACCTATTATATTTAGGCCCTATGATAGGGGACAGTCTATTGCGATCAACCGACCTGAAATCCCCACTTCTTAACTTTCAATGATACATTTCTGATTATATTGAAATTATAATAGGTATTTACTGTTTTTCTGTTTTTTAATGACATTATATGGGTAGTTCTTCAGAGACAAAATTTTCGATGTCTGTGGGTATATTTCTGTAACCAACTAACAAAACGGCATGTAATATTTTTTTCTGTACAGTTTAGCTTTAGCTCTACCTGGGACAAATTCTATTTTTTTAATAGTAGTTAACTAGATACAAAATAAAAAAATTTGAAGTCTGTTCTCCTGATTCATATAGGGCGTCCGTTTCCCATTTTCCGGAACAAAATGGTCGATGTCGCATTTTCCTTTTGATTCATCAATATAAATTATAGTTATATCGAAAGGTAATTAATTGACCTCTTACAAAAAAAATACATATTAGATATAACTACGTTAGTGTAATTTTAATTAAGTAAATAAGAAGTGTCCGGCGTATAATACTGATTCATGTGGAGTAAGCTTTGCTTGACTGTACTTGGTCGAGGAATAATGATGAGAGTCTGGGATCCCACGTGGGGGGAAACCTGTCGTACAACGGACGTGCTAGAAGGTGGACATGAGGCTGGTTGGCTTAGAACCTGGTGAAACACAGGTAAATGTCTGATTCATCTGTGCTTGGTTTAGGTACCTTGCTGATTGCAATGCCTAATTTATTAATTTTATTTTGCTGTTTTAATACTTTAATCTGAGTTTCGTGTGATGCTTTTGGGTTACAGATTCGTGTAGAAAAATGTTAATACTGAAGTCTGTATGAATGATGAGTTAAGCATGATTTTAGGCAAAATCATGATTCATCTGTGCCTGATTTATATGTTCAAAAACCCATATGAATCTGAAAATAAATTAGTTTTCCTCTTTTCCAGCCAGAAAGGAGCACTTTTGTTACGTTATTTTACTTTTTCATGTCAGTAGAGTGTGTGTGACATAATTTTGACCATATTCTTCGGTTTTTATTCATATAAAAGTCAAACTCTATCTATTTTATTTTATATTGCTGTTTACAACAATACCACTATCAATAGTAGAAAAGATGGAACAAAATATATCTATGAGAAAAAGAGACTCACAGAACGTACGAATTTTTCATCCTTCTAAGATGGAAAATAAGAAAAGTTCCAGGCAAGTATGCTGCGTGGAAATTAGAAATGAAAGAATTATATTTGAAAAAATAGAGAGGAAAACAAAAGTAAACAGAGAGAATATTATAACGTATCATTAAAATAACTATCTAGTACCTATTTATAACAAAATTCTCGTTTTTCTGTAAGTATTTATTTCTGTAATTGTTAGTTTAAAAACAAGAATTTTATAGTTGAATTGACCAGATTTTTTCCTTGATAATATGATCACTGTTAATAAATTAATTGTTTTATAAAAAAATAATATTGTTGTTATAATATTATGATTATTTTCTTATTACAAAGCCCATTTTTATTTACATCTGTTAAAAAATCTGATTCATCTGGGCACAAAATTTTTAAACGTCGATATCTTAAAAACTACTTTGTAAAAAGAAGTCCCTCAAACAAATAAATGTTATTTGGAATATCTATTTTCATATGAACATGTGTTACTGAGCTGAAAATGAAATTAAAATTTGACCATATGAATCAGTCAAAGAATCAAATTTCGAAGAACTACCCATATACAGATCATGACATTATCAGAACATACAGTTTATATTTTGTCTCTAGCATGTTTATTTTTATCAACTGCCACAGATTTTCCTAGAAATGGTCTTTTTATACTGACAATAAAATAAAAAGGTTGTTTTTTCGTTTCTTATGATTCCGTCTACACATTCTTTTTTTACGTAGCTTCAAGGTATTTTTAATTAACTTTCTCCGTAGGTAATATAAAATAAGACACAACGAATAAGAGATTTTTTAACATTTTTATAATGCTTAAAGCTTCGTTTCCACTGAGGCGGAGCGGAGCGGAGCGAAGAGCGATTCACCAATCACACGACTTGTATGGAGAAGAGATGTGGATTTCAAGGCATGTGATTGGTGAATCACTCTCCACTTCACCTCATTGGAAATGCAGCATAAGGCTGTGTTTCCATTGAGCGGAGTGGAGCGGTGCGGAGGGAGTTGTGCCGCGATTCACCAATCACATGGCTTGAATATACATGTGTCACGTGGTCAGCCATTTTATTAGTGAATCGTGGCACAACTCATCTCCACTCTGCTCTGCTCCGCCTCAGTGGAACCGCAACCTTAACCGTGAAGTTTAATAACCTTCCAAGTAATATTGGATAAAATGTATCAGCATCCAATTAAGTACTACGTAAAATACAAAAACAACGCAAAGGTAAATTATGTTGAAACAAAAATAACTCTTAATGTACTTGTATTTACAGTATATTTTTCATGTAAATAACTGTGTCTTGAAAATACCTGGAACTCGAATGTTATTTTTAATAACATAATTTCGTTTTTATTTGATCCCACTGAGTATACATTTTCCGTCATTTTTTATCACGTACTGTTTGTTTTATGAAAATTATGTAAGGTATAACAAAATATACTCAACATCGAAATGGGATATCAATTGCGATTGCAATTCATTTTTTTTTTGGTCTAATATAAATTGAAAGGTCATTGATGAAAGGAATTTAATATAAAATTTTGATTATCAGCTACCAAGTTGCAAAAGGATTTCCCCCTGTAATATTTTTTTTTTCAATTTTGCTGAATAGCTTTGGGTATAAAACTATTGTCAAACAGACAGGTGTGGCGAACGCGAAGCGAGGCGTTTTTGTTTCTAATGTATGAAATTGTTTGAAGCCAGTCACATAAACTATCGGATCGCTTTCGCTTTTCTATGTGACTGGATTCAAACAATTCCATACGCTTCGCCTTATACCTACTTATACGTCGATGATTGCGAGTTCGAGTCAATTTATATCAACGCTGAGTCGAACTCAGAGAGCACTGAAAGAGCCCAGCTTAGAGGGCCAAAGCCTGCCGAGGTCGCGGGACTGTCACATTAGATAATTGTGTTCCTGGAACGTAAATGGCCACCCAAGGATTGGTGCATTATAGTCAGTACAAGTCTGAGTCAGTTCCTCCCGTCCCGCCCTTGTTCATTTGATGAATTTACCATAATTATAAAAAGAGTCAAAACTGAATCCATGCGCTACTCAGTCGATGGTTTCATGTTTTAATTAAAATAATTATTTAGTTTATGAAAAAACTTTTCCGCGACGACTACTAACTAGCGAAGGTCAAAACAGGATAAATTACACAAAAAAAAAAAACAAACTGTACTAATAACATAAAACGAAGGACATCATTAGAAAAATAAATAACAAAGTTATATAATAAAACAAAAAAATCTGACAATGAAAACAAGCAAATTAACTATGTCTGACGGGTTCAAAAAAATAAAAACAAAATATAACGATGTTTGTAGAAAGCCATCAAAATAATACAACAGACCAAGTGGTAAGTTAGAATTGCTTACTGGGAACATTTTGTCGCAGTGACTTTTTGTCCAAGTGACATTTTGTCGTGGTGACTTTATGTCGCAGTGACTTTTTATAGCAGTGACTTTTCATCGTAGTGACTTTATTTTGCAGTTACTTTTTGTCGCTGTGACTTTTTATCGCTGTGACTTTTTGTCGCAGTGACTTTAAGGCGCGATGACTTTTAATTGTGGTGCCTTTTCACCACACTGACTTTTTCCACACAGTGATTTTTGTCGAAGTGACTTTTTGACACAATGACTTTTTGACACAGTGACTTTTTGACACAGTGACTTTTTAACACAGTGACTTTTTGACACAGTGACTTTTTAACACAGTGACTTTTTTCGCAGTGACTTTACTAAAATCCAGAATTTGAAGTGCCATCTTAGAGCTTAGTTTTGCTTCCGGGCTTTAATGAACAGGAGCAAACCCATTTAAAAATTAAACAAAAAACTACAATCAAAACATTGACGTCATATCTATCAAATCCTTTACAAAATTGTTGCCATACATACAGGGACTGAAACAATTGCTGTCAAACCCAGAGATTTAAACGCCATACTGTAACACAATGTTTTCTAAAACCTTTTGTTATATTTTTGAAACGGTGATGGATGCGGGAAGATTAGCAGGTTTGTGTTTACTGTTTTAGGTTTTTTTTTTCGTTATTTTTTTCTGGTCATTTATTTATCTATGTAAACATACAGAAAACAGTAATTAAATTGAAAAAGGAAAGAATTAATAAATATGCACTGCTTATTTCTAAGAGTTTCTTCAAGTAGACCTGAGACAGATTTTTGGGGTAGTTGATAAAGTGGTGTGAATTAAGAAATAAATATTATCATAAATAATACTTTCCACAAAAAAACACATAATTAAGTCTGATCTGAGCCTATAGCCAATCGGCAAGCGACAACCGTTAACGTTCAGCTGTCGCTACTACATTTTCAACTTTATACCCCATCGCATAAAGTTGAAAATCTAGTAAAGACTGCTGAGCGATAGCAAACAAAACAAACGAAAACGATCTGTAATCTTTGATAGATTGTCAACTTTATGCAATGGGGTATAAAGTCGAAAATGTACTAGCGACTGCTGAACATTAGCGAATGTCGCTTGCAATTTGACTACAGGCTCAGAACAGAATAAATTGTCTATGCCCTACGGCGTAGTTCTCTTGCTACGGCGTAGCTCCATTGCTACGGCGTAACTCCGTTACTACGGCGTAGCTCCATTGCTACGGCGTAACTCCATTACTACGGCGTAGCTCCACTGCTACGGCGTAGCTCCACAGCTACGGCGTAACTCCATTGCCCTTTGTTAGCTTTGCGGGTGTAGTTAATCTATCAATGCAATTATATTTTTTTAAATAATTTATTTGCTTTAAATATATAAATTGATAAGTTAGTATCAGTAAAAACAAAAACAACTAAATGGATAACCACTTTCCACAAATACCGTAGCATTACAACCCCATACTTAAGATTTTTTCACACTTTTATGACGTCATAAAAAGCAACATTTAAAGGTTTAAACCATGAGACAGTAAGCACCAATAAAAACCATTGTTACGGCTGTATAAAACTCAACAGATACTCAGTTCACTCATTTCATTCGTTCGTAAACGATTCGAATTGAATGAGAGCATATTTGTTTTATTTTCACTCTCTGTTAGCGGAATGCTCCTTATTATTTTTGAGTGAATGAGCCTTTTTAAGGTGAGAGAGTGTTTTGTTTTTTGTGAGGTGATAAAGTGACGGAGAAGCTCGTTAGGAATAGACAATTAATTTTTATGTTATGCTTGTTACCTTTTTGGCACATAAATCTTGATTTAATTAAACCCCACCCTGTTTCTATGAGGCTAAGGCTTGTGGACAGAGGGTATGCGAACGGCGAGTCATTGGTGACTCGCTGTCTGATCATAGACCATCTGACCATGGGTCGACAGCGCGTCAATAATATTTTTTTTATCATTTTTCCCGTTTTCCCTACCACCTAAATGTGAAAAATCATTGTAAGGCTTTTGATGTGTTCATTTATTTTTGTGTTTATTTTCAGCTAGGCCTCGGACGTACTCGAGGAATAATTGCCGACTTTCACCCCTACAAATCTAAAAGCCAAAGCTGTTTGATTTATAAAGCAACGTACACATCACATGTCCCCTGGGTTTTAATCTCATGATATAAATCTCCAACCAGAAACAACCCTAAACGTCAGTTTTAGCTTCCCACAGCTTAAGTCCTCCCCCAAGCGCAGCTTCTCAAGGAGCTCAAGTTGACAGCTTAGCGGATTCTCTAAGGAATCGAGCACTAAAACTTTCAAGGAAAGTAGCTTACGTTCTCAATTTTACTTTCATGTTCTAGAGAAGCGGTCGATTGGGCTGTAAATACACTGGCGTTCTGGTCTGGGTCAGCTTGTGAAGGGAAACTTATGAGAACGAGTTAGGGAGGGAGGGAGTAAGGGGATTCGACCGATTCCAACAACAAATGAAAATACAACATTAAGGCCCATTGTCCACGTAACCGCACGTCATACGCACGCTTTCGTCAATTGACGATTGCAAGACGAATGCTTGCATCTTGCGTAGAAACAATAAAATCTGTGGTAAAAAAGTGGTAACGTCGCGTCAGCCGGTGTTGCGTTCGTCATGCATTTTAACAACAAAAGACGTCCTTTCTCGATGCTAGTTGAAAGGAAACTGAGACCTTTTGTAGCGTGAGTGACTATTGCATGAAGAAACGTGGACATAAAAAAAAAATCCGAACCAATTTATCCCGAGATTAACATGTTTAACAAAAAAATTGGAGGAGCGGCGCAGTGGGCTACTGCTACTATGTTCATCATCAGCCTATAATGTTCCCACTGCTGGAACACAGATCTCCTCTCTGTGAGAGGGAGTGGGCCATAATCCAACACGCGGGCCCAGTGCGGATTGGTGGATGTCACATGTCTTCGAATGTTTTGGTTCTAGAACATGCCTCACGATGTTTTCCTTCACCGTTTTGAGAACAGTGGTGATGAAATAAATTACACAAAGTAATGCGCCTGCCTGAATTCGAACCCACCATCTACAACTCGTAAGTCGGGCCGATATCACTTTGCCACTACTGCTAAGTATGTTATAAAACATAAAAGACACAATATAATAAAAATAAGTGTATGAAAATACCCATTCGCTTCAAACTCTCTGCCGATTTCAAAAATAAATTTAATAATACTACAGAAATATTGTATAAAAAGGTAAACTTTGTAACTGAAGTCGGTTTTCCGCCATTTTATTTGACTTTTGTTATATTTTCAATGGTGAGCGCTGTGAACTCGGAATTGTAATCGGCTTACATTGCTGTTTTCACGACAACTTGTTTTTTCTACTGTTTGGGGTTGGCAGAGTTCTAGCTTATGGCTTTTAGAGGAAGCGTGATTTGTTTTGTTAGAGAATAAGAGCATTTTTTACGGTGTTATCAATGGCTTCATACGCTACAACTCGAAAATTATGCCACAGGAATATAAAATCGGGATAAAATCTATCTTATGTGTTATTCAGGTTGTAAACTATTTATGAAAAGTAATACAAAGTTAAAGGTAGAAGAATTTTTTTAGTCAATTAGCCGGCCCTGCACCGGCACTGGCGACGCGACGGCGCAAAAATGTATGAAAATGCGGGAAACAAAAATATATGAAAATGTACGGCTCGCTTTTGCACTTACCGGCGGCACCCCAGCGCTGGCACGGCGTTCATACATTTTCGCTTCCCAGCACCGGCGGGAGGACTATGTTCCGGGGTCACGGTAATGAGATATGTCCCGCGACCCCGTCATCGTCTGACGCCCTTTGAGGCGCGCGTGGAACACAACGCGCCGTCGATCCGGGCATGGTCCATGGTCGGCAGCGAGTTGCCCTTAACTTACCGCCCGCATGCCCGCGGCTACGATGGCCGGAGATCATCTGGCGACGTCCGTCGCCGTGGGCGTCCACCAACTGTCATTAGCTTGGATCAAAGTATACTTTAGTCCCAGCGTAGCGTAAGCGATCACGCGGTCACAAGGCTGTGCTTGCAGAGAATAGCAACACTGGATTGAAAATGCCCAGGAGAAGAGTCCCTGGAAGGAATTAGAAAAGACTTTGCCCAGCAGTGAGAAAAAAATGTACTCAGAAGCACATCAAAACCCAACAACACGTCCCACAGCCTGCAATCTAAAACTACCCATAATTACATCACACATAAACCTCATTTTCCCATAACAACACATTAAAGGATTACACAGCTTGCAAGAGCACCTGAGACCACTAATAACAATGATAAATTGATAACCATTATCAATCAAATTGGATGATTATAATCTTGTATACAGTATGAAGGAGGCAATTAAATGAAGGAGCAGCAACGTGATGGAATTAATTGTTTAGGTGAGAGTTGTTTAGTGAGGAGTATAGTGGTATAGGTCTTAAACTGAAATTATGTTCTAACTGTATTCTTTAACCCTTACTAATGAACGTGGACTAAAGTTACAACCAGTAAACCTCGGATCAACCACATATTTTTTAAAGATATATGTTTATTATTAAGGGGGTCTTAGAGTAGAAGTTTAAGGGCAACTCGCTGTCCAACCATGGACCATGCCCGGGTCGACGGCGCGTTGTGTTCCACGCGCACCGCAAAGAGCATTCAGCAAGATGACGTGGTCCCCCTCTAGAGGGCCAAAGCCTGTCCGGGTCGCGGGACTTATCTCATTACCGTGACCCCGGAACATAAAAAGCTATTGAAGGACACCGTGGATTTAGTTAGTACAAGTCTGACAGTAAGGGGTGGGAGGATTCATTTGATGATTTTACCACGCTAAAAAAAGGTGTGGTTGAACAAAATTTTCAGGTGCTAATAAAAGTATTCATTTGTAATGAGCATTTTGCGAATGTCGAATGTCGAACATCACAGAAAAACCAACAGCATTCTGGCAACCTCTTTACGGAACTGACTATCAAATACACAAAAAAAAACATACCGTTGAATTGATAACCTCCTCGTTTTTTGTAGGCGGTTAAAAATATCCATGTATTTTTAAGGCCCAAAGGCTTTAATAGCAGCCACTATAAAAGGGTTAACGGTATGTAGGCTAACGATGTTTGTTCTATGATAAGTATGTAATTTTAGGGAACTAATGGGCTAGGCCCGAAATATAGCACCCTACGTTACAGGGTTAAAATAGGTATATTAAAGGAAAGTCGACCGAGTGTTAATAATTTTCTGAGAAAATTCATATCTAGGTTGAAGGTATAACGTTTCGTTAAGCCTTTGCGGCGGTAACAGCTAAAATAGTTTACAGTAAATCTTTGAAAGTATATTATCCAAACATAGCTGTAATCCTTTGAAGCACATAAATTAGACTAAAAAAGAAGCTGAAATCATTTATCTAGTTGGGAACTTATACGCCAATAATTCAGAGTTTTTAGAAAATAAAAAGAAACATTACCAAGAATATTAAAAAAAAACTCCATATTCTAACAGATTTGAAACATGTTATGACACCTGTTTCAAATCTGTTAGGCCCAGTATCCACCAAAGCGGAGAGGAGAGAAGATGTGATTGAATAACCAACCAGATGTTCACTGAAGCTAAGCGGAGAGGAGATGTGGACATCTGATTGGTTATTCAAACACATCTCCTCTCCTCTCCGCTTTTGTGGACACCGGGCCTTATGTCCGAAGCGTCGGAAAGATGAGATTAATAAATGTTTCAGCATGGCGACATTCTACGAATAAATAGGTATTTAAATGGGTGCGACTAAATATTTCAACTTAACTTTACCTATGACGATTAGGAAAAGTATTTAAATGCTAAAAGTAATTGAATGACAGATGAACTTCAATGACGTTTCTATTCTACCGTAAAAGTATAGTAAAGAGACTGTTTGGGATGGCAATAATGGTCATAAGGAATAAGGGCGCTGTGGATGGCAACACCGGGACGTGCCGGCACTGGTTGTGTGAGAGTCAAGTGAATACACATATTTAATAATGGATACTCGTTTTATTTAAAATATCTGCTAGTGCCTGTCTAAACATGGTGTCAGGTGAAAAAAGCGTATTCATTTTATAAAGAAGTTAGTTGTATGAAGGATAGCTTAGTGCAAGTTGAAGTACATAGATGTCAAACAAGGATCAAGAACCCAAAGTGACAATCAAAATGGAGGGAATAAAACCCCCAAAAAATTTGATTTTAACGGGGGAACAAGCCAATTTTATGAAGTATAAACAATTATTTCAAATTTATCTGGATGCAGCAGGCTTAACATCGGCGGAGGAGTCGAGGAAAATTGCTATATTTTTAAATGCAGCTGGTGAGGAAGCTGTAGAAGTTTTCAACACTTTCAAGGTTAAGCCGACGAAACTTGCGTCTCTTCTCGACGAGTTCCAGACTTACACCCAACCAAGGAAAAGAACGTTGATAAATACTTATGAATTTCTGCAATTAAAACAAGAAGATAGTGAGTCTGTAGATCACTTCATAACTAGAGTAAAAACTTTGAGTAAACTTTGTGATTTTACCACTTTAGAAGACAGGTTGGTAACCATGATGATCATAATAGGAGTAAAAGATAAGGGTCTAAAAGAAAACCTACTAAGAGAGGAAGAGATTTCTATGAATGAGGCAGAAAAAATATGTAGAGCCTATGAGGCAAGTAAACAACAAATAAAGTTCTTGGAAAAGAGTGAAGAAGTGCATGTCATTAAAAAAGCTCATACAGTCAACCAACAAAGTAAGACAGAACAAGTTCGTCAAAAGTGCTCATGGTGTGGGCAAGCTCATGTAAAAGGAAACTGCCCTGCGTATGGAAAAAAATGTGCATTGTGTACTAGGTATAATCATTTTGCAGCAGTATGTAGAAGTTCTAAGCAGGAGGCTGGGAAAACTAAGCAGGCAGCTGGACAGTCAAGAAGCAGGAGAATGATGCTAATGGAAGAAGAAGAGGATGAAGAAGAGTTCGCATTAGATGGAATATGTTGTGTAGACAGTGTAGGTAAAGTGCAATGGAAAGAAAATGTTGAAATTGAAGGAGTAAATTTGTCAATTAAGCTGGACACAGGAGCGGAGTGCAATACTTTATCTCAGAGTGACTATGTAAAGTTGAACAAAAATTCCTTACAAGAAACTCAAACAGTGCTAGTGGTCTACAATGGTGAGAAAATTAAGCCTCTTGGATGTGATACTTTGAACTGCAAAGTAAAAGGTATAAGTCATAAGTTAAACTTTAATGTGATTGATTTGCCTGTACAGTCAGTGTTAGGATTGAAAGACTGTATTAAGTTAAACTTGTTGAAAAGAGTAGATGTAGTGGAAAAGGAAGATCAATCAATGAAAGAAGGGTTTGTGGAAAAAAATAAGGATGTTTTTACTGGGTTAGGAGAGATAGGAATTTATAAGTTAAAGTTAAGGCAAGATGCAGAGCCTGTCAATAAGCCCATCAGGCGTATTCCAGAGAAAATTAAATACAGATTGAAACAAACTTTGGATAGGTATGAAACATTAGGTGTGTTAGAAAAGGTTGAGTACCCTACTGCATGGTGTAACAACATTGTTATTGTGGAAAAGCCGGATAAGTCTCTTAGATTGTGCTTAGATCCTAAAGAACTTAATAACAGTATTGAAAGGGAAAAATTTTTGATTCCATCTCCGGAGGAAATTTACAGCAATTTATCAGAAAAAGAAATATTTACTGTGTTAGACCTAAAGGATGGGTTTCTACAGGTTTTGTTAGACGATCCGGATAAAGTTTGCACTTTTGTCACCCCATTTGGTAGGTACAGATTCTTGAGAATGCCCTTTGGTATATCATCTGCCCCAGAGGTTATGCAAAAAGTTAGTTCAAATATATTTGGTGACATTGAGGGGGTGCAGGTGTATTTTGATGACATTATTGTGGCAGGAAAAAATAAACAAGACCATGATGAAATACTAGAAAAGGTTTTAAACAGGGCTAGACTACATAAAGTTAAATTTAATCAAAGAAAGTTACAGTACAGATTAGATCATGTTAAGTATGTGGGATTGATAGTGTCAAAGTCTGGTATACAGGTAGATCCAGACCATGTGAAGTCTATTACAGAACTAAAAGCACCTAACAATGTGAAAGAGTTGCAAAAATTCCTAGGGATGTGCAATTATTTATGTAAATTCATTCCGCAGTATACAAAAACTACTGAACCTTTAAGGTGGTTGCTTAAAAAAGAAGTGGAGTGGGTATGGGAAGACTCACAGGCTCAAGCATTTCAAGAGTTAAAAAATAAGTTATCTTGTACACCTACATTAGGTATTTTGACAAAAGAAGGTTCAGTGGTTTTGCAGACTGATAGTTCAAAGGATGGGATGGGAGCATGTCTTTTACAAAAAGGTAGGCCTATATCTTTTTATTCTCGTTGCTATACTGATTGCCAGAAAAGATGGGCACCAATTGAAAAGGAACTTTTTGCCATATGTGCTTCATTAGAAAAGTATCACCAATTTGTGTATGGTCGAAAGATTGTGGTTGAAACAGATCATAAACCTCTGGAATCAATAGTCAACAAAGACATCAATAAAATTAGTTGTAGACTACAAAGGATGGTATTAAAATTGCTAAAATATGATATTGAGGTTAAGTATGTGCCGGGGCACAAAATGTTTGTAGCTGATTATCTGTCTAGGCACTATATTATGGACAATGCTAAAATAGATCCAACTGTGCAGGAGTTAGTGCATAGTTTTGAACAACAATTAGCAGTTACAGATAAAAAATTGGCAGAGTTTCAAAATGAAACTTTAAATGATACAGATTTGAGACAGGTTACCACTTGGTATAATGAAGGGTACCCTAAAAATGATAGGAAGATTACCAGTAAAAATTTGAGTGTCTATTATAAACTGAGAAGTGAGTTACATGTAAAAGATAACATTGTATATTATAATGATCGCATAGTAGTGCCACAAAATATGAGGCAAGGGGTGCTAGAAAGCTTACACACAGGTCATGTAGGGGCAGGTAAATGTAAAAAGAGAGCCAGAAATTTGCTGTACTGGCCGGGAATGTCAATAGACATTGAGAAGTTTGTCTTCTCGTGTAATATTTGTGAAAAATATAGAGTTTCAAAGCCTAAAGATTCTCTCATGTCTCATGAGATTCCTGACCTACCGTTTTTTAAGGTTGGGATGGATATTTGCACGTATGGAACTAAAGATTATATAGTTGTGGTTGATTATTATTCGAGGTGGATTGAAGTTAAGGTGCTGCAAGATAAAACAGCGGGTACAGTAATTAAAAAGTTAAAAGTGATTTTTGCTGTTCATGGGTTTCCTAAGGTTATTGTTTGTGATAACATGCCTTTTGCCAGTTACAACTTTAGGCAGTTTGCAGAATCTTATGACATGCAACTAGTGCATTCTAGTCCTAGGTACCCTCAATCTAATGGTTTAAGCGAAAAGGCAGTGGGAATTGTAAAGAACATGATGAGGAAGTGCAGAGAAAGTAACACTGATTTTAATGATGCTATGTTGAATTACAGAGCCACACCTGTAGCTGGGTTGGATTACAGTCCTTCTGAACTTTTAATGGCCAGAAAACTGCGCACTAAATTACCATGTTCTGTGAAAAGCTTAAAACCACATGTTCCTAAACAGGTATATGAAAAAATGTTACAGTTGAAAAACAAAAGTAAGTTAAATTATGATAAGACTGCCATTGACAAAAAGTCATTTCATTGTGGAGAGGATGTTAAAATTCAAAATCAACCAAGTAAAATATGGGAACAGGGGAAAATAGTTAGAAAAGAGGGGCCTAGGTCATTTGTAGTTAAAACGGAGAAGGGGAATGAAGTAAGGAGAAATGAAAGACATTTGATGCATAGTAGAAATGTGTTTATGGAAAAACCAATGATTGTGCATGAGCCTAAAAGTAGGGATTCACAAATAGTTGTTCAGATTAATAATGAAGCAAATGATGATCAGCCCTGTTCTGGGCAACCTATGTCAACTCAATCAGAAGCTACTGGTAGTTCTGAAATTATGCAGACTACTAGGTCTGGTCGCTCAGTGCGTCCTCCTATAAGATTTGCTGATTATTCTTTGCATTAGTTTTTAAGTTACTGTCAGGTTCAATTGCTTATGTTGATTAATTAATTAATGTAAAATTTGTGTCGTCCCATTATTGTTACAATTGTAAAAGGGGGGGATGTTTGGGATGGCAATAATGGTCATAAGGAATAAGGGCGCTGTGGATGGCAACACCGGGACGTGCCGGCACTGGTTGTGTGAGAGTCAAGTGAATACACATATTTAATAATGGATACTCGTTTTATTTAAAATATCTGCTAGTGCCTGTCTAAACAGAGACCACATCTGGAACAAATCCCTGAGGCGAGTCCGTCTTATCTTACTCACGTCTACCGATGACGTAATCCAGGCTCGGCCTCTACCTGTCTACAGTGTCTTCGAGCCCTATTTCAATTTACCTGAGAGTCTGTATCATATAAAATGTACGAGACAAAGGCATGGACACACTTTTATGTTATTCTTTAATTCCCACGCCGGTGACGGAGTATTATTCTTCGGTAGTATGCTTCTGTTTTTGTACATTGTTTTTTTAGCCTAGAAGATCTTTTCGTTGGTACTATATTTCTAGGTAAAGGTAAATGTTATACATATAGCAACAATTCGATGTTTTTGTAATAGGTATCGTGTGTTTGCTTAACGGTTATCGATACTTTATGTTTCTTAGACTCATTTTTATCGACATAGGTATCTTGGCGGCCATTTTACAAGTTGTGTTATCAATATAATGCTTACCTAATTTTGCATCCAATAACCTAGAATAAATAACAACGAAAAAGAGCAATTTTACGAAAGAACAATCATGAACTTTTTAACTCTAAATTATTTCTCGTCTTACCACAAAAAGATAAACATCTGTTAAACACTTGTTTAAAAAACTGTCAACGACAGCCATTTCACTGATATAAGGGTCGTTTTGCAGTTACACTTTTTTGGACAAGTGTTAAAAAGATGCTTAAATTTTTTTGGTAAGGCAGTTAGAGGAAAAAAATTTTGAAATAATTAATGCTGTCATCATCCCTAATGGCTTCTGGTTGGGTTGTTGTAAGTTCGCCACAAAAATTATTCCCCTCGAAAAAAAAAGTTTTGATCCTGTTTTCCTAGTACTTTCTGTTCAGATTCCACATCGTTACAGGTAGTTTTGTGCTGGATTTTTTAATTTTATATAATGTTTCTGCTATCCCGGAAGTACAGCGGAAAAAAATGGATCGAATGATCAATAATCCAAATTAAAAAATAATACAAAAACCTATTTCTAATTTATACATACTTTTTTCGTGACGAATTATTGTTGTGGCGAACTTACAACAGCCTTTCTGGTTGTTCATCCGAAAATGCCAGTGGATGAATTTCATGTCTTGTTAATTCTTCCTTCACAGATTAAACAACAAAAACAAATGACTACTAACGCCTACCTGCCTAATTGCGTCTCCCAGCGTTATCAAGGTTAATGTCACTTCCTAAAGACCAAACACACTATAAAGTATAATGTTACTGCAAACTTTCTCATTACCATTACATCCTACGGGGCCATTTCACTAATTTACTCTGTGTAATTCTTGGCAGTGCACTAAGGAACATCTCTGTACTTCAAAACATGGGAAATGACATTTGTTTATGTTATACTAGCTGTTGCCAGCGGCTTCACCCGCTACAACTCGAAAATTATCCCACGGGAACATAAAATCGGGATAAAAGCTATCCTATGTGTTAATCCAGGTTATAAACTATCTGTGTACCAAATTTTAGCCAAATCCGTTCAGTGGTTTTTGCGTGAAAGAGTAACAAACATCCATACATCCATACTTACAAACTTTCGCCTTTATAATAGTAGTAGGATGTAATTGTTTTGGAGTGGATGGGGTCTAAGTCTTTGCAGTCCACAACTGGCAACGGCATCTTAACCTACTTGTAACTAGTGGTGACGGCCTATCGATCATACTGGTGAAGTCCAGTGCTTAGCATTTTTTTATGTACATTTTTAAATAATAAAATCATAAAAAAGACATAATTGTGTCTATAATTTCAAAGATTTGCTAATATTATTTTTCCACAGAAAATCTTTGAGATTTTATTATTTTATTTCTACCTTCGGTGCGCATGCGTGCTAGTTGAATTCACGCCATATTAGTTCTAGGATAATTGCGGTCAAGGACAAATCCGTTATAAAAAAAGGTTTGAAAAAACTCAACGTTCACAGACTCAATTTATTGAATGAGTACCGATTATGTTTTTCAATTATGAAACAAGATGTAAAGTCCTCTATATTATGTCCTAGCAGGCAACCGTATTATTATTTCTGTTAGCTCGAATCTATCTATACCTGTACCCTTAGCACGAATTTTCACTCTTTTACTTTACAGCGTCTTTCCAGTATTCCCAGTGTTTTTGTATGAAAAAATGGAACAGCGCCTCTGGGGTGCGAAGAAAGAACTAATTTTTTCCTTGAAAATTGTCAATTTGAAATTGTCAAAGTTCCAGTTTACTTTACGTCTCATATACTGAAAATTCGTGCTAAGGGTATGAGATATGAGAAAAAGAAAGGTTTGTAATGAGTAAACTAAAACTACTGGACCGATGTAAAACAGTCACCGCTGGAAGCTTGTCGCTTGAGTCGGTAGCTCATTGCATAGGTAGCGCTGAAGGGCGTTTCCTCATTTTATGTTGTCTGTCACGTTCAACGCAGTGAGAGTTCTTAACACACTGACATTTGTGTAATCAAGGTCAGGAGCACAGCCCTTGGAGAAGCGTCAAGGAAATACAGAAGAATTGAATAATTTTGAACTGATTGAATAGGCACTATTACTGTTAGCAGCTTCACCCCTTTCGCCTCCTTCTGCGAAGCAGTCATGCTCACGAAGGAGGAGACGGGCCGCGTGAGAGAGAGGACAATGTCCTCCCTCCGCCCCACCTGCGGTGGTGAACGTCCACGGCGGCAACTCGCTGCCCGACCATGGCAAGGCACGCGCGCCTCAAAGAGCGTCGGTATAATGACGGGGCCCCTAGAGGGCCAAAGCCTGCCGGGGTCGCGGGACTTATCTCAGTACTGTGACCCTGGAACATAAAGTGCTATTGAAGGAACACCGCGGATTTTAGTCAGTACAAGTCTGACAGTCCCTCCTGGCCACGATAAAAAAAGGGGTTGAGATTTCTCTAAAGCTTATCGTACACAATGACGTATTATATATAGACACGTCTCGAACGAACATTGCGGCGTTTGAAAACGGCGACATTAATTAAATACGCGTGAAGAAAGAGAAAGAAAATATGACACCGTACGGCGGAAGGGAGACGCAACTATGCGCAATGTAGCCAATTGGCTTCATTATTTGTTGCCATTTTAGAGTGCGGATAACGTATCTATAGTTTATATAATTATCATTGATCGTACAGAACAAACCTTCTGTCTTCACAGTTCTCTTCATATCATAATAATGGCTCTTAACTGTTGTGCGGTGAATTTTATAGGGGGTGAATAATGCATAGGAGCGCTCTGCTAAAGTGACGCGTAGGGGATGGTGTCGAGACGTGATGTCACAGAAATTAGGAGAACATTTGTGTTGTGTGATATATAACTGGATTGTTCAATTTTGGCGGTTGGGAGAACTTTGGGGAATGAGCATGAAAGGGGTACGGGTAAGTAAAAAACGTGTCTCTACTCTTGCTATCTATTTTTGTAAAGATTTTTGAAGTGAAAACTTCTTTAGCGGCGTTGTACACTTTTTCTGTAATGGGTAAAAAATTTAAAACTCGCGTCAGGGTCACGTGACCAAAACTCGCGTCAGGGTCACGTGACCCTGATCGAAAATGAGTAAGACGTCATTCAAATTAAAAATAAAACATAGTAACAAAAAAGTTTTCACTTCTACCGGCACTCCTGGAGTGCAACCTTTTTCTTTAAAGCTGTTGCGTAGCATTAAATGTAATGAAAAATATCTAGTTTTAATTCCGCGACAATAATCCAGGCTTGTTGCATGATGCAATCCCACCCTATGCAATCATGCATATGCATGATTACATAGGACCCACCCTCCAGCCCGCATGCATAATTATGCACACGTGCAAGAAACGGAAAAACATGCCATGCATTCAAACCTATACACGACACGTGTTACGCCCTTTCACAGGGCATCCTCAGGAGATGTTGACTCGACAAGCGACCGGCCTTGAATGAGGCACTTTTGTTTTTTTTGAAGTGAAAACTTCTTTAGCGGCGTTGTACACTTTTTCTGTAATGGGTAAAAAATTTAAAACTCGCGTCAGGGTCACGTGACCAAAACTCGCGTCAGGGTCACGTGACCCTGATCGAAAATGAGTAAGACGTCATTCAAATTAAAAATAAAACATAGTAACAAAAAAGTTTTCACTTCTACCGGCACTCCTGGAGTGCAACCTTTTTTTTTTTTTTTGATTGTGGCATCTCGCAGGTCAACCTAGAAGAGGTTGTGTGCTGCTTAACCGGACTTTCCTGTGGTTGTCAAAGATGACTCTAAGGCCTAGAGCCTGGGTCGAGCCAGTTTGACAGCTCTCGCCTCTGCGTCGTGATGCCAAACAAACTAAATTCGATCAACTCTTTTAAGTATGATTACAGGTAGATCGATTACAGACGTCTTCATAACGTTTGTATCGAACGTTGCTAATGCGTCATAAATCATCAAAAAAAGTAATAGGCTACTATCAGCCTATTACTTTTTTTGATGATTTCTTTTGCCTTCTACTCCAACCACAACAGGAGGGCTCATTTGCTAATTATATCACCACACAAAAAAGAGGCCAATGAACTGCAAAATGGCTTCCCATAAGTAACCTCAGCCTCAAGGGGAAGCAATACCATGAAAACGTATTCACGTATCCCCTAGTTCCATTAATCACGGCCATCTACTCCACTTAGCAACTAACGCGGCATTCGCGCGTATAACTCGACATTAACCCGAGTTAATAGTGTATTATACTCATCTGCATAATAAGGCTGTAACCAGATACAGATCGTCATTTTGGTATAACGAGGTTCTATTTCACGGTGTGGACAATGTGACTTGGCGTCAAGTGAACAGTATCCTTAGCACCAGTTTTCAGTATTTGAGACGTAAAGTAAACTGGAACTTTGACTATTTCAAAACGACAATTTTCAAGGAAAAAATTAGTTCCTTCATCCCACACCAGAGGCGCTGTTCCTTTTTTTCATACAAGAAACGCTGTAAATACTGTAAAGTAAAAGAGTGAAAATTCGTGCTAAGGGTACTGAACGTGCGTATCTTGTTTTTATTACCAAGTTTTAAGTCAAAAGTCAAACATAACTGCGAATCGAACCGAATTTGTGGCGAATGCGAAACAAACGTGGAGACGTCAAATTAATCGAGCCTTTGAAATCATAGGAGGAGCTCGTTGCTAAATAATCACAGTCGCACAGGCCGATCTTCCGGGTTAAGCTGCGCTTGCCGAGGTTGGTCTATGGATGGGTGACCATCTGTCATAGTGAGTTTCCTCCGTGCCTCGGAAAGCACGTAAAGCCGTTGGTCCCGGTTGTCATTTGTAGATCTTTGACAGTTGTTACTGTTAGTCAGAAGCTCTAAAGTCTGACAACCATTCTTACCATGGGGTATCGTATTACCCAATTACTGGGTTGTGGAGGTCCAACAGGCAGTCGCTCCATGTAAAATACTGATATCACGTTGAATCTGGTTCGACTGGAAGCCGACCCCAATATAGTTGGGAAAAGGCTAGGCAGATGATGATGAGCCTTTGAAATCAAAATATATATGGTTTCAAAGCCTCGATTAACCAATTTGATGCTTCTATATTGATAGTTCCGTGACATGGAATATTCATGTCGCGAGACTACCTTGACAGGTACCCGGGACTCTGGAACATAAAGGACTAACAAACACCGTGGATTTTAGTCAGTATGAGTCTGACAATCCCTCCCGTCCCGCTCTAGGCGAATGGACTTACTTGATGATTTTAACGTGATAAAAAAGTACGATGCCGTGGAACATTTTATAATCCGTTTTATTACTATATTAATCACTTTCTCAACTTTCGTTATTTACCATATTTATTTCTAGAAGGAACTTTTACACGAAATAAGACCGTAAGACATTCATCTCAAATCACATAAATATATACCTATCTACTATAACCAAGCTTGCGCTCATAAATACACAACATGTTGCATCAATGACGTCACAGAGTCAGTGTACGCGAAGTAGCTGTTTAATATGCTGTTTCAATACTGCACTTCGAACACATTAGTCTCAAATAGATTGTTCTAGAACACTGTTAGGTATTCAGGTCATTACACTTGCGTCATATAGAAGGTAATGGATGCATATTTTGTGTGGGAACTTATAATATTTATTTATTTACTCGTATCATTACTACTTCAATCAAAATATATCTATAATTATTTATCCTAATGTTATAAAGCTGACGAGTTTCTTTGATTGAACAAGCTTATCTCAGGTACAACTGCTTGGATTGATTTATTTTTTGACTGGCCTGTTGGCCTAGTGGTTAGTGACCCTAACTGCTATGCCGGAGGTCGTGGGTTGGATTCCCACCCAGGACAAATGTTTGTGTGATGAGCACGATTATTTGTTCTGTGTCTGGGTGTAATTTATCTATAATATGTATGTATTTAGAAATATATAAGTATGTTTATCAGTTGTCTAGTACCCATAACACAAGCTCTGTTTAGCTTGGGACTAGATGGCGTTGTGTGACAGTTGTTAATTTTTTTTTTCTAGAGCTCTTTGGGGGCGCTTACGTTCAGAAGTGGACGGCAAATGAAACCGACTTCAAAAAGTACAGCAATGCGCCATCATTAGTTCGCCAGCGTTACGCGAACACTTTTTTTGTGCGTACAGCTAATAAGAAGTGGAATTCCGTGTCCTGCTCCGCCGCGGAGCCACCGTGTTAAAAACCGATTAATTATATCTTAAAATGATGTACGTCAGACGTACATAATGTACGTAAACTGTTATTGATGTACGTGTATCATCTTGTCGGAATCTCTATTTCCTGATAACCACAACCTTGGGGTCTTCAAATCAAAAGTTTTGGTCTTTGGGGCTAGCGTACTTTACCGTCGACCACATCGCTTATGCGGGAAGTGGTCAAACGTAAACCCATCGCTAAAAAGCCACAGCAATTTCAATCATAATATTTCCCCCAATAAAACCAAATTCCCATACCACCACAACGGTTCCCACGTTATCTCTTCAGCAGTAGCCGTATAATGACCATGATTTATGCTCAAGCGAGTCGCTGAAATCAATACCTGTGTTTGTCGACGCGCTCTCTGAATTCAAAATGAGAACGTTTTTATCAATGTAATGTTTAGCCGTTTTTGATTTAGAACTGGCCGCGGTTTTGCTGAAATGTAAGCTGATTTATTTTAGAGGATCAGGAAATGGTTAACGCGTTTTTATTATTTTTATAGGGGATATCTGTTAGGTTGTCAGGGAAATTGCGGCGTTCACGACCTCAGGTGATTTGACTGGGTTGCTGTTAATTCGTCACAAAATTAATTCGTCACATTTTTTGTTAACCTCATACCTATTGACTTTGTTATAATTCGTCACAATTTATTTGAAATAAATATTGTAGTGGATTCAAAACAATAATAATTGTCGTATTTTTTAAACCCATACATTGAGTAATCCGTCACAAGCTTTATATTACGGGCAGTTGTACATTTAATTGGTCACAAACTGATATCGTGCGTCAAGGTTTACGACATAGATTGAGATGTGGCTTACTCACGTTTTTCGCATGGATGCGTCTTGGCAATACCGTTGCGTTTCGTCACGGTCACAAGTAAGTAATTTGTTTTTGGAACGAAGTTCCTTATTGCGCGTTGTGAAAGGGCCCTAGACGGAAAAAAATCTTACGAAAAGTTGTCACGACACTTTTTGGAACGAAGTAGAAGAACTAGAGCTCAAAGAGTGGAGTGGAGTGGAGCGGAGCGGAGCGGAGTGGAGTGGAGCGGAGCGGAGCGGAGTGGAGTGGAGTGGAGTGGAGTCGCGACGATTATTTTTGTTGAGTGTATACAGTAACTTCGTTCCATCCGGGTGTCCCTTGACACCTCTCAAGTTTTTTGGACTGTCTCATAACATTCTCTTAATATAATTCAAAGTTATCTACCTAAATATAAATAAAACATGGACGAGAACGATCTAAACCACAAAATTATTCATGATTGAGACTACCTGATAAAGTTGAGGAACTCCTAGACCGGAGTTCTCCAACTACAATAGATCACCTGTATTTCTGCATAGCCGCATACTAATGCAGTTTCCGTGACAAATGGCGGGGTCTAATCCAGGCCATTGACGATTGACGGCAGCGGCCAGTGACACTGGATTGCAGAGTGCACGGACTGCGTATTAGAGTACAGTCACGAGCAATAGTATGTATACACTAAGCAGTCTTCAAAAGCGATGTTCTGCCACCATATTGATTAGACTTCTGCCTTTTCATTAGATTTCTATTTTGGAAGCCATACTATTACGAAATAGGGCTTATATCAAAATGGAAACCAGTATTTTCCGAGTAAATTGCGTCTGAACTTTGTTAAGTGTTTACATGTTATTGCTCGTGACTGTACCTTATCGTAAGGTACATAACGACTCCAGATAGTCATCTTCGTCAATCAGAATTCGTCACGGATTTTGGAACTTTTTTTTGATCGTGGTAACATCATCAAATGAGTATTTCGGAACCCAGGGCAGGGTAGGAGGCGATTGTCAGACTCGTACTGACTAAAATCCACGGTGTCCTTCAATAGCCCTTTACGTTCCAGGGTCACATTTCAATAGAGCTATTCGAAATGAAACTCCATTTATTACACGAAAAGAAACACATTTGCAGTATCGTTGCGTCGCATCTCGTTGTGAACTGACCGTAAAGGTGTGCGTCCACAGGTCGGCATCGCACGTATCGGACGTATCGTACGTAACGGATTTTTAGTTTGCCTTGTATGAAAACTCATACAACTGCGTCCACTGATCCGCATCGTACGGACGGCTCATCGGCAATGCCTTAATGCGATGCGTATACCGATGACGTCATACGGAATGCCGATCAGTAGAAGCGATGAAAGCGGCATCCGCAATTCGATTGCTGATACTCGCGTCGGCAATCCGATCGCTGCCGACACAGAAATCCGTTTGATGCGATGCGTACGATACGTACGATGCGGACCTGTGGACGCTTACTTTATTAGGTACTTCAACTACGCTGTTCGGCCGATCACGTAGTATTCATGCTTGGGCCCCAGACAATACAAGTCAGAACTACTACAAAAGTATTTAGAAACCTCTCGTCGAACGATTCAAATCGACACTTCAAGCAGTCTAAAGATAAATGCGAGGGTCTTAAATCAAAGCCCTCTTGTCTAAGTTTATCTAGCTTAAGAGAATGTTCCAGATTAAGCCAGATTATTGAATCAACAGTGAAACGCCCGCGATGTTTAGTTCCGAGAGAGTTGAGGTAGTACTCGAGGTTTTGGAGGATTAGCGTGTTGGAGGGAAGGTGTTTATTTATAAAATGAACTCGCATTTGTAATGAGGTAGTGAGAAATAAATAGGTACAATAAATATACATTATTCTTTCAAATAACTTCCTCCTTAACATTCCTTTGCTACATGTGCATATGCATGATTGCATAGGGTGGGATTGCATCCTGCAACAGGCCTGGATTTTTGTCGCGGAATGAAAGCTAGATATTTTTCGTATCATTTTAATTAATGTCATGGATTTCCGCAAAATAACGCCTGATTCAATAATTTATGTCAGACTATTGACGACTAAAAAGACTGAGGCCATACTATTTTATATATTTGTGTATTTTATTTACTGCGTTTATTGTTCGGATAAGTTGTAAAACTTAGGTACTCTTTCACGCAAAACCACTGAACGATTTGGCTAAAATTTGGTACACAGATAGTTTATAACCTGGATTAACACAAAGGATAGTTTTTATACCGATTTTATGTTCCCGTGGGATAATTATAGAGTTATAGCGGGTGAAGCCGCTGGCAAAAGCTACTAATAAATTCATGCATCCTAGATTCAAACAGTCAAATCAACTAAATGTCCATATTATTTTCTTGATGGTTTTCAAAGTTGACTTCCCAATAAATCAAAATCTATCAAAAGAAAGTTGAAAACACCAAGAACAGCATGTAAGCAATCAATTAACTTCCAACTTCACTTGAAACCCATTCAAGGTATCCGAAGCTAATTAAAAACTTAACACGAACAAATCGGATAAACATACTGATATTAAGTTCAAAGACTTTGAATGTATTGTTGAAAGACTTTGAATGTATTGTTCTTCAACTTTGACGTAACAACAATAGAGGTCTATTTCAGAGAACCTTGCAAGCGTATGACGTTGAATTGAAAGAATCTTCAGCTCAATCTTAGAACTAAGGTTGGGAACAAAAGAAAGATTTTCTTTTGTTTTTGTACCTACGTCTTTCTCTCAAGACTGCTACACGGTATGAAATGACTAGTGATTGAACGAACAATGAATGTAGTACCGACTTTATTTTTTATTTTGATAAGTAGAGATTATAACCCAGTTCATTGAAGAAAGGAATTTAAAACGGCGGCTTGTACTTGCGTTGACAGATAGTACAGTTAGCAGATAAGATTTCAAGTTTGTTTCAAATTAAAAATAATAAAAACAAGCTTGGATCACAATAATTTCTTAAACTTAACCTTGCAATAAAACAAAATTCAACAACAATAATCAACAGGTAACAACGGAAAAATAACAGAAAACTATAGTAAATATTCTTATGAAAAATCACTGAGCGCGTCAAGACATCAAGACTATTTTTTTTTCTGCTTACGCTACGCGCGGGAGTGAGTATAGACGGCACTAGTGTGCGAGCGAGAAAACACGATAATAAGCGCCGTCTTTTAAGATTCCTTTCTTTAATGAAGCGGGTTATAATTACTTTCATGGGCCTTAGGCTGGACCTTTGTACAGCATTGGGATCATCATCCGCTCAGGCTCAAAATGTCCACTTCCCAAAATGTCCACCGATTGCAAAACGTCCATTTCCCAAAATGTCCACTTCTCATAATGTCTACTTCCCAGAATGTCCACTTCCCAAAATGTCCAGTTCCCAAAATGTCCACTTCCCGAAACGTCCATTTCCCAAAATGTCCACTTCCCTACGACAGCGCCTAACTGCTACTACTTAAAACTGAGAATATGAGTACTATTTTTTTTTGGATTTCAAATTCAAATATATTATTATTTATTAATATTAAATTTGAATAGATATTGAATAACAACTTAACTTTACTAGACATTTTTTCAATGTTTATTTTTTTGGATTTCAAATTCAAATAGATTATTATTTAGTAATATTAAATTCGAAAAGATATTAATAACAACTTAACTAAACATTTTATTAGTTTTTTTTTTTTTTTAATTCAAATAGATTGTTTTTTATTAATATTAAATTTGAATAGATATTAAATTAAAAAAAAAATCCGTTTCATCTAAATCATTGAAAAAATGTTAAGTTAAGTTGTTATTAATATCTATTCGAATTTAATATTATTAAATAATAACACAAGGGAACAAAATAAACTTTTTTTTTTGTTGCATGGAATTTTATGCCTGTTTTTTACTAATTTGAGGTCGCTGATTTCAAATCTTCTTTCAGTTTTTTTCTAGCAGCTCTAGTTTTTGAGATACAGCTATCAGTCATATTTTAGTACTAGTCACATTTAAATTTCAATTCTACCGAGCTTTTCTTTAAAACAATTTTTTGTTTAACAATGTCCAAGTCGACAAAGATCTGTAAGAACGATCCCAACTACTTTTGTAACATCTGTGGTGAGAATACATTAAAAAATCGTGGACTAAGTGTGTCAGATTTCATAAAACAGGTGTATTTTGATTACTTTGGATTCCCTTTGGACATCCGTGACAAGTACTGGGTTTCTCCTTGGGCAAGTAAAATATGTGTGGAGTCTTTCAGATTATGGGGAATAAGAAAAGACCCCATTGTGTGTATCAAACACCAATGATGTGGCATTAACTTTCCAATCATCAAGATGATTGCTATTCTGGTGTGGTTGATATAAACAGGATTTACAAAAGAAACCGTCCGAAACGGTTTCATCCTAATTTGTTATCTGTTACTCGACCAGCCTTGTACTCCGTCAATGCTCCAGTTTCCCAAGCTTCTTCATCTATACAAAATAATCCCGATTTAGAAGAAACAAAAAAAGCTTCTTCAAGTTATGATAGTGGTAAAACGATTTTAACCCGGATATTTCTGCTGACCCCCAGCCTTAATCAGGAAGTCCCCAGTGCATAAGTCAGAACCCTTGGTCTTTCTATAAAAGCGTCGAAGAGCCTTTGGGAAAAATAACAAAAAAAATGTTGGGAAACAATTAGGTTGAAGCTATGTGGAGCATAATTAACTGATGTTTTCACACTTCTAGCAGCTTGGTTGTGATATGAGCATCAAGGTACACTCCCTCCAAAGCCATTTAGACCGTTTCCCTGAAAATCATGGTGAATTTAGTGAAGAACAAGAGGAACGGTTCCATCGAAGACATTCGGCCTATGGAGGCACGTTACCAGGGTCACTGGAATGCTCCAAGATGGCGGATTATTGCTGGAGCTTCAAAAACAGCCCTTGTGAACCAAGTCAAGCAAGAAAATCTTTTAAAAGATTTTTTTTTTGATAAGTTTAGGTTGATTTTCTAAGGGGTTTCTTCAGAAAAAATGGATTTTTCTTAAAAAACGCGTTTTAATGATATCTCGAAAACTAAAGCTGATACAAACAATCTGACTTCCAGATCTGAAATCAGCACCCCGAGAAAGTATAATATTAGTCATAATATTTCATGCAACAAAAATGCTGTTCCCTTGTGAATCTATTTGAAATTGAAATCCAAAAAAAAAAAACATTGAAAAAATGTCTAGTAAAGTTAATTTGTTATTCAATATCTATTCAAATTTAATATTAATAAAAAATAATCTATTTGAATTTGAAATCCAAAAAAAAAAACGCGTTGCAAAAATGTTTTGTAAAGTTAAAAAAAAAAAATTAGAACTCATATTCCCACTTTTAAGTAGTAGCAGTTAGGCGCTGTCGTAGGGAAGTGGACATTTTGGGAAATGGACGTTTCGGGAAGTGGACATTTTGGGAAATGGACATTTTGGGAAATGGACATTTTGGGAAGTGGACATTCTGGGAAGTGGACATTATGGGAAGTGGACATTATGGGAAGTGGACATTTTGGGAAATGGACGTTTTGCAACCGGTGGACATTTTGGGAAGTGGACATTTTGAGCCTGAGCGTCATCATCTACCTAGCCTTTTCCCAGCTATATTGGAGTCATCTTCCAGTCAAACCATAAGCAGCTGAATATCAGTATTTTACCTGGAGCGACTACCTATCCGACCTCCATAACCCAGTAACTGGGTAACACGATAACCATAATAAGACTTGTTGTCAGACTTTTAAAGTTTCTGACTAATAAGTAACGACTGTCAAAGATACCCAAAATGACAGCCGGAACCAGTGGCTTTACAAGCTTTTCAAGGCACGGAAGAAACTCGCTATGACAGATAGTCACCTATCCACAGACCATAACCTTGGTAAGCGCGGCTTAACCCGGAAGATTGGCTTGTACGGTTGTACGAATGACCAATGATATTTTACTTATTATCAAAACCGGACCAGTTCTTATTCTTCACCATTCCTCATGCAAATTCGTTTTTCATTAGGCCACACGCCCACATAACAAAAAAAAGGTTGCACTCCAGGAGTGCCGGTAGAAGTGAAAACTTTTTTGTTACTATGTTTTATTTTTAATTTGAATGACGTCTTACTCATTTTCGATCAGGGTCACGTGACCCTGACGCGAGTTTTGGTCACGTGACCCTGACGCGAGTTTTAAATTTTTTACCCATTACAGAAAAAGTGTACAACGCCGCTAAAGAAGTTTTCACTTCAAAAAAAAACTCCGTTCATCCATTTTTAAT
Organism: Agrotis segetum; assembly: GCA_036375495.1. Lineage (NCBI taxonomy): Eukaryota > Metazoa > Arthropoda > Insecta > Lepidoptera > Noctuidae > Agrotis > Agrotis segetum. The sequence goes on from JAQSVV010000031.1 coordinate 1,033,187, forward strand.
AAAACCCCAAAATAAATAAACACGTACAAGTATGCAAAATACGGGCTAAAAATACGCCCACTTCATCTAACATAATGACAGATCTGCCCACGATTTCTGAAAAACTGACCCAAATATCCATCAATAGCTATATCATGTTGGTTGATGTAATTGGTTGACCAAAATAGTCTTTATAAAAATCATGATCTGACATAGGTCTTAAACGGAGGACTAGGCTCAAATGACGTAGACATATATGTAAAAACGAACGGTTATAAAATTGAATAATTTTAATTTTTTCATCATATTTCAATAAGGGAAGGAAAGATCTCGTGTGGCGACGACAAACTTGGAAGATGCAGCGTAGGCAAGCCTCCCATTAGGTGGACCGACGACATTGTGAGAGTCGTAGACAACCGATGGATGCAAGTGGCTAAATTGTCGTTTGGGCTGGTGTTTAGATAAATGCATATAGTCCAAATAAAACATGCCATCTCATCGTTGTAACCTGTGCTAAAGTAAGTTTTTTTAGCTTATACAGGGTGAATTTTTCAACTGGACGTGGATAACCTTATAAATATCATGATTTCCCAGAATTTGATCCTTATTAGCAACGCTATCGAATAGCGTAGGTAATTTAATATAGGTTGTGATTTGCATTTTCTAAAATCCAATGATGCAGGTTTAGTTTTCGTCAAAATTGGCCTCGAGACGCCTTTAAACGTTTGTCGATATTCCTCATAGTTTCGGATGTAGCCATCCACGCACAGACCAGTTGAAAAATTCACCCCGTATAATTTTCCTGTAGGTTCTCCACCACGTATCGTTTAGAAGACACGGTTTCGTGACAGAATAATAAACCATCTGACCAAAGACACTAATAAGACCTCAAAAGCACCCTTTGTCTATCGAACCCTAAAAAATCACATCGACATACGCACTCACGAACAGGGAGAGATCTTCAGAACGGGACCAATTTTGCGACGCATCGTCACGTGATACGCTAATGGAACGTCATACCGATTGAGAGAGGTGCTTTGATGTAGGTGAGTTTGTGAGATATTATACGCGAATGTTTTTGACAACCACCTGATGTAAAGGCGACCACATACAGTATCTCAAAGCTATGCTACGCACGTGGACTTTAGCTCGTCTGATGTGAAAGAGGTGCCGTGTGAAAAGCAGCATTAATGCAACATACGATATCGTGGTAAAATCATCAAGTGAGTCTTCCCAACCAGGTCTGTCAAACTTGCCTACTGACTAAAATACACGGCGTCCTTCAATAGCCCTTTATGTTCTGGAGTCACAGTAATTCGTTAGTCCCGCGACCCCTGCCGTCTTTGGCCCTCTAAGGGGAGCCCCGTCATCTCGCTGACACTCTTTGAGGCGCGCGTGGAACACAACAAGTTGATCATACCTACTAGGAGAATCATTTTTAGAATCACGCTTTCATATTTATAGAACTTCATAGCGTACAGATACAATCCCATGCATAACAAAGCTAATAAATCCAAGCGCATAGCTAAGCTGTGGGATACTATGGAACACCGGTTTAAAAAGGTGTGTAAGAAATCTTGTCGGTACATTATTCTAGGGAGAAGGATAATGTATGTCTGTTTTTGATGTCAATCCTGTTGTTGAAATAACGCGATAGGTTTTCGGATTTAGTAACCTGTTTTTGTTGTTGTTGATTGGGGATTTGGAAAAGTTACTGGTCCTATACCTGTTGCGTAGAAATGAAATACATGTACCTACTGATATTGCTTATAATCAGAGGTCGGAATAAGGTTGGTACTTGCATTGAAATGTTGATATTAAAACGGATGGAAAATACTATAACAAATAAATAATAATAATAAAAACATCAGAGATAGATTACACAATCAAATTATGTAAAAGAAAATAACTTTTTTAATTCATTAATCACGGGATTTTAAAATAATTCCGGGATTTGGGGCATACCCACTTAATTCTTTCGCTCTATGTGAACAGTGTAAGTACATGAATAATAACTCTACCTAATTCCGCCCTAACAAACACGTTTTTTACAGAAGTTTAAGGCTGAAATGTACCTGGTACACTGTCATTCAGCCAGCAATGTTTAGATCCAATTTAAAAGAGGCCCTATTAAAATTTGTTAAAAAAAAGCACAAGAGGCAACCGTTGTGACCATTTTATAGATAGACACTCTTTCAAAACTATCGGTAATCCGATCTAAACCCATGCGACTTTTGGATGTCCAATTATGTGCTTTCTGACTGCCAGCGTCAGATAGCATGGCGTTTGACCTTGAAGCTGAAGCTAGACAAGGCCGCGACGCGATCTGCAACACAGCGATTATAACTAATAAGGCCCATTGTCCACGTAACCGCACGTCACATGCACGCTTTCGTCAATTGACGATTGCAAGACGAATGCTTGCATCTTGCGTAGAAACAATAATAATCTGTGTCCACGAAGCGGTAAAAATGCATGGCGAACGCAATACGAGCAGCTGACGCGACATTGCCTCTTTCATTGCATTCGTCTTGCAATTGTCAATTGACGAAAGCGTGCGTATAACGTGCGGTTACGTGGACAATTGACCTAAGTTATTGCTCACGGATAAGGCTACAGCGTACTCGTATTTCAGCGATACCACTTGTAACCTGTTTCGCTCTTCCAGTCGCATCGCAAATCGGTGTCTAATGTAACCTCAGCTTTACAGACATCGCATACGATCAGTTTGCAGCACCAGATCGTGTGGCCAGGACGGATCGCGCTCTGTCGGTAAAGGCCTTAATAGAGGTTGTAGGTATATAATTATCTACATTGAAATAATATTGTTCAAACGTCTGGAATGTTCTAAAGTTGTAACAAGATCTAGTAGTTCGTTAACAGTCGGCCAAGCATTGTAATTTGTTAAGTTGACCACAAAGGCAAGTTTGAACATCTATTCAAGTACTACGAAAGGGTCAACTAATGAACTTAGTGATTTCTGTAACAAATGGTTTCTTAATTGAACGCAAATAGAGCTGAAGAATTAAAATTACTTGAATCATCAGCGAAATCAATTAATAAAATATTGAAATACTAATTTCAACGGAGGAGTTTGGTCTTAATAATTACAGCCACACAGAGGCCTACTACTTAATCTTTTTCAGTTTTTGAGACGAATTCATGAAATAAACATGCTTATATTTTTGGTTTCAAACACAGGATTTGAGAATGGAGATTCTTGTCCATTCGTCTTTATGTGGATCTTGGGAATTGGTTGAATCAATCCCATTTCCTTTAGGTAATTTTAATATTCGACGTTGTAAAGTACCTCTTTGATCATCATCATTAGCCGGAGGACGTCCACTGCTGGACATAGGCCTCCCCCTTAGACTGCCACGCCGAACGACAATTCGCCACCTGCATCGATCGGTCGCCCGCGACCCTCACGATGTCGTCGGTCCACCTAGTGGGAGGCCTGCGTCTTCCGGTCCGTGGTCGCCACTCGAGAACTTTTCTTCCCCATCGGTTGATGGTGACTCTGGTTCTTCGCCGTATATCCATGTTCTGGATGTTATCCCGCAAAGAAACTCTGAGCATTGCTCTTTCCATTGCTCGTTGAGTGACTCTCACTCTCTCTAAAAGGCCAGCAGTCAAAGCCTCTATAAAATGTATGGTTTTACTTTGACTTTGAATTTTATCGTAAGTCGGGTGCGATACCTGTCTGCCAGTGTTCCATTCTCTTTGTTCACCATTATTTATTCCGTTTTAATAGGTATTCAAACCGTGTTTATTTTTCACACCAAGTTCAAACGCTACACACAAATGAAAAGCCACTCAATCCTTTTTGTTGTAAAATAAAAATAGCTGTTTATTTTTTACTCAAAGTAAAAGATCGCTTTTCCCTTTGATGAAACATGAATTTGTAAATATCGGCAATTTACTTTTTAAATGATTTTGCGTCTTTTACAAAGCTTTTTAGTTTCACCTGTCCCGTTATCTATAATCAAATATTGCAAGTTTTACAAGATTCACTTCCCAGTTTCCGATTGAGCTGAAATTTTGCACGTATGTGTATACTGCGTGACAATTGAATATTTTGATAACATGGAGCTGATCTGATGATGGAGCTGGAAGGTGGCCATTGGATCTCTGTAATGAAACGCCGCAAACCCATCGAATTTAGACTCGTTTGATTCGTCTTGACGAGTACTTTGTAGGGGAACAGAGTATTATGACGGGGACGCGCGGTATAATGGGGACATACACTCTTTAGGTATACTTAACAGAAAACTAACGTAGCGCAAGCGCCATCAGGACGTCATTTGCAAGCGGCCATTAACAAATGGCGTCCTGTTGGTGCTTGCGCTACGTTAGTATTGTGTTAAGTTTGGCTTAAGTCTTTTTCCCATCATACCTCACGTCCCCGTCTATACACTGTTTTCTTATATTATTATATTTTGTTTTACAATCAAAGCTTGATTTTAAAAAGAATATATTGTTTTTAAATGACTTACTTTTTTTACTAGTTTCCACCAGCTATACTTATTAGGAGAGGTATCACAAAACCATGGCGATTGGATATTTTGGCGTCCAATAAAACCCTTGACATCATTTCCCAACTCCACACCACAAATTCCTTTTACAAATTTCAACTTTGCCACCATTGGATACTGTTCAAAATTGCTTGTGGCCACAATAATCAAATTCCTAGCACGATATTTCGGCTTTTTTCGTTAATTTTGTACATTTGTGGTGCACGGAAACAGGATCATAGCTGGCTTTTAGCCATTTATATCCCGTATTTTATTGTGAATATTGTTAAAACATTGTGTTTTATTGTGAATATTGTTAAAACATGAGAATATGTTTGTGTTAACTACCGTTTTATTTTCGAACGTTATGTTTAAAACGCTTCCTGAAATTGTAGGGTAGTTTCACAATGGAAATTTACTGTGAAATTGAACGCTTTACAATAAAATGGGAAATCCTGGAATCTACTAACAGATGTTACGTGTAAATTTATTCATGTAATATAAAAAAACTTTAAAAATATTATGATATTATTTCAAATAAAAAAAGCGTTGTCTACCACACTGGGTATGAGAAATACCTAAGTACCACACTTAGGTATTTCTCATACCCAGTGTTTTGCGTTTACAAACACAAACTCACATAACGCAAACACCTAGCCCCGGAACAACTACTTTGCAGATTATACAAATATTTTTTCCGTGCGGGAATCGAACCCACGACAGGCTGTCCTGTGCCGCTTTTATTTTCATGCCACCGACTAATACGGACCTAAATAAGAACGTCCTCCTTTTCTAATTCGTATATAAAAAAAAAAACTAAAACAATTCCAACAGCGCCTCACTTATTCAAATCAAAATTAGTATTCTACCCACTAAGACACACCCACATCAAAGGACAATGGGCAAAAATGTATGGAACTTGGTCCAAGATCCTCCACTGATGACACTTATGGGAAATGAAAGTATATGGTTGTGACATCATTCCGGCAAGAGATTATCAAAATCCGTCCGGGGGTTCTTTTTTTATGTCTATTTAAGTGACTCCTAACCTAACCTAACTTTACCTATCCAAACCTAACCTAACCTAACTTGATTTGTTAAGCTGTAAATGATGCCCGACGTATATTGAAGCATCTGGGAAGGCGCTTAGCTTATGCGTGCCTTAGACCCACTAGAATACCAACGAGACCTAAAATAGCTAACCTAACCTAACTTTTTTTTCAGCTAAAAATGATGCCCGACGTATACTGAACCATCTGGGAAAGCGGTTGGCTTACGTGTGACTTCGAGCCACTAAAAATACCAAAAAAACCTTAAATAGCTAACCTAACCTAACTTTTTTTGTTCAGCTAAAAATGATGCCCGAAGTATACTGAACCATCTAGGAAAGCGGTTGGCTTATGTGTGACTTCGAGCCACTAAAAATACCAAAAAAACCTTAAATAGCTAACCTAACCTAACTTTTTTTGTTCAGCTAAAAATGATGCCCGAAGTATACTGAACCATCTGGGAAAGCGGTTGGTTTATGTGTGACTTCGAGCCACTAAAAATACCAAAAAAAACCTTAAATAGCTAACCTAACCTAACTTTTTTTGTTCAGCTAAAAATGATGCCCGAATTATACTGAACCATCTGGGAAAGCGGTTGGCTTATGTGTGACTTCGAGCCACTAAAAATACCAATGAGACCATAAATAGCTAACCTAACCTAACTTTTTTTGTTCAGCTAAAAATGATGCCCTACGTTTAATGGACCATCTGGGAAGGTGGTTGGCTTATGTTTCTTACACCGACTAAAAATACCAATGAGACCTTAAGGTCTGCTGAAGCTGAACAAATAAGTTAGGGTGGGTTAGCTATTTAAATAGCTAATTAAGGTCTCGTTGATATTTTTAGTAGGTGTAAGTGAAACATAAGGTAACCGCATTCCCAGATAGTTTATAGTGGAATCGTTTACAGCGGAACAAAAAAAGTTAGGTTAAGTTAGCTATTTTAGGTCTCGTTGGTATTCTAGTGGGTCTAAGGCACGCATAAGCTAAGCGCCTTCCCAGATGCTTCAATATACGTCGGGCATCATTTACAGCTTAACAAATCAAGTTAGGTTAGGTTAGGTTTGGATAGGTAAAGTTAGGTTAGGTTAGGAGTCACTTAAATAGACATAAAAAAAGAACCCCCGGACGGATTTTGATAGTTAGCTATTTTAGGTCTCGTTGGTATTTTTAGTGGGTCCAAGTCACACATAAGCCAACTGCCTTCCCAGATGGACCAGTATACGTCGGGCATCATTTTTAGCTGAACAAAAAATGTTCGGTTAGGTTAGCTATTTATGGTCTCATTGGTATCTTTAGTGGGTCGAAGTCACACATAAGCCAACCGCCTTCCCAGATGGTTCAGTATACGTCGGGCATCATTTTTAGCTGAACAAAAAAGTTAGGTTACGTTAGCTATTTAAGGTTTTGATGGTATTTTTAGTGGTTCGAAGTCACACATAAGCCAACCGCATTCCCAGATGGTTCAGTATACTTCGGGCATCATTTTTAGCTGAACAAAAAAAGTTAGGTTAGGTTAGCTATTTATGGTCAAATTGGTATTTTTAGTGGCTTGAAGTCACACATAAGCCAACCGCCTTCCCAGATGTTTCAGTATACGTTGGGCGTCATTTTTAGTTGAACAAAAAACGTTAGGTTAGGTTAGCTATTTAAGGTTTTTTTGGTATTTTTAGTGGGTCGAAGTCACACATAAGCCAACCGCCTTCCCAGATGTTTCAGCATACGTTGGGCGTCATTTTTAGTTGAACAAAAAAAGTTAGGTTACGTTAGCTATTTGAGGTTTTGATGGTATTTTTAGTGGTTCGAAGTCACACATAAGCCAACCGCTTTCCCAGATGGTTCAGTTTACTTCGGGCATCATTCATAGCTGAACAAAAAAGTTAGGTTACGTTAGCTATTTAAGGTTTTGATGGTATTTTTAGTGGCTCGAAGTAACACATAAGCCATCCGCTTTCCCAGATGGTTCAATATACGTCGGGCATCATTTACAGCTTAATGAAAAGTTGGGTTAGGTTAGATTAGGTAGTCACTTTTAAACGGAAATAAAAAAAGAACCCCAGGACAGATTTCGATAATTTTTTGCCAGAATGATGTCACAACTATTTTCTTTCATTTCCCATAAGTGTCATAAGTGGAGGATCTTGGACCGCTTTTGCCCATTGTCATTTCTGAACGTACACCAGAAAATAAGGATCTTACCCTAACCTGTATCACACACGGAATATTATAATAATTCCGCTATAAATCTCAGTAGGCTCTGATAGAACTGTCGCAAAGATACCTCATTATTATATGTGCTAAGAGTTTCTGAAACACGGAACGAAATTTTGACAGTGGGTAGGGTTTCGTAGTGCATAAGGAATTTCTGAACGAGTAAGTAAATTTTGATTGTATGTAGGTGTGGATGTGGGTGATAATTTTTAATCGACGTCTAAGAAGAAAGAAGTTGTCGATTCAGATGTTTATCCTTATGCCATATCCTATCCTATAGCCATAACTAATAGCAGAAGTGCGGCTACACTTAGTTTTAGCCGGCTACAACTAGGTGCAGCCGACCACATGCGGTTAGCAAGTAGACGGAGCCCTGCTTCGCGGGGCTTCTACTTCTGGGTAGTTTAAAAAAGATAGCCAAGAAGAGGTGTCAGGTAGTAGTAGGTCTTCAGTGCTTTTTTCGGGATGAAAATGTGCCTTATCTCCGTCTTTGTAATCTGTATACCTGATAACATACTAGCACCACAATTGGTTTAGTGTTTTGGCTGTGAAAATTTGTAACAAACCAACAAACAGACAAACCTAGATTGCATAAATAATATTAGTTAGGATACAGAAAATCATTTCTATAAACCCAAACATGTTTTATAACTCCACAAGGAGTTCCATACACATAAAAGCAATAAATATTACTAGAGCAGAACCTATAATTGGATTACTATCTATCAAGATCTAGCTCATAAGTTTCACGGGCATGGTCTAGAATATTCAATTGAATTACATTCCCGTATCTACTGATGTTTCACTCACATAGATGAGATTTGTGTCCCAGAAGTGGGAACATTATAGGCGTAAACAGACTTATACACGTAAACATTTTGAAGGATCTTTGAGACAACTATTCTTTTGGGTTTAATCATCAAATAAGTCCCCGCCTTATGTGGCGCGGTAAAGGGACTGTCAGGCTTGGCTAAAATCCACCCTTTTCCAGTTGCTTGCCATAGGGGTGCGAACTTGCGGACGGCAAGTAATGCGTGCGCCTCAAAAGGTTACCAACGTTCTGACGATAATGTTCCCACTGCTGGGACACAGGCCTCCTCGTTGTGCGAGGGAATGGGCCATAAATCCATAATCCACCACGTGGGCCCAGTGCGGGTTGGTAGATGTCGCATGTCTACGAATTTTTGGTTCTAAGACATGCCGGTTTCCTCACGATGTTTTCCTTCAGCGTTTTGAGAGCAGTGGTGATGAAATAAATTACACGAAGTAATTGCATCGTGAAAGCTGAAAGTCCTGGGGAGAGACCTTTGCCCAGCAATGGGATGATGTACGCTAGTATCAGTATCAGTATCAGTAATTGCACCTGGTGGGGTTCGAACCCACGACCCGACTCGTAAGTCGGGACCGATACCACTGGGCCACCACTGTTCTTATCAATTTATGGAGCTTAAGCTACTGATAAACCCGATTAATCATGCATGTTTCAACTTTCCATCTTAAAATATATTTCCAAAAGAAAAATGACGACTCCTTTTCCCTTCGCCTTTTTTTTCGTACAAAATTTCTGCGGACTGTTCAATTTTTCACGCTTTATTAGTCGGGCCCTGGCCTGACCCTTCTAATTTGGAAGCCGTTGCTACCCTCCTTTATACATTTCGAACTAGTTTCTCAGTTTTCACACGTAATTCAACCCGTACTGCTATTTACTTAGCCTCTCGTGCGTTAAAATTAAGTTCTTGTATGTAGTTTCCCCTTTTTATCTAGTTTGTCAATGTTTACTCGAAACTATTTCGACTTTGTATTTATTTCATTAATTATTTCTTTGGGGTCGGTTTTACGTCGTGTAAAAACATTAGCCTTCTTGTAGGGCTTGTGTGGGACTTTTGTTATTGCGATATTTTATGCCTGGGAGCCTTTTTTTTTTGTGTACATTGAGTTTGCTCTTGACCTTAGTGTAGGTCAGGGGTGACAAAGACAAGGTCAACGATAGAGCGAGCTTACCTAGAAGAAGCCTGTTCACTCTAACTTTAAAGTGATTACGACGTTGGCAGAGAGTTCCACTCCTTCGCTGTTTACATTATGAAAGACGTTCTTGTTACGAGGAGTTAGTACTATCAGCCTTTAACGTTCCCACTGCTGGGACGCAGGCTTTTTTCTGTAGAAAGAATGGACTGTAATCCATACGGTCTACGAAATAGTAATTTTCCATAACTATCACACAAGCGAGGTCTCAGTGCGAGTTGATAGATGTCACAATTATGTCTTCAATTTTTGGTTTCAGGACATTTGGTTTCCCCACCATTTTGAGCGCGGTGGTGATGAAATAAATTACACAAATGAATGCTATTGACTGGGTTTGAACTCACAACCTAGAAACAACTTGGGGCCATTACAAAAGCAAGCAAAAGCTTCTTGCACTGTTTTTTTTTTGCACAACATACTAAGTTTTAAATACAAAGCGCTTGGTTGATGGCTTCATCAAGGGTCAAACTGCACCATGTATTTTACGTTGGACGTACCTTCTAGCTTACTTATTTATTTATTTTTAATCAGGACCTTAGTTTATTCCCGGCCTAATTAGCCAATCTGTATTCATGAAAACTTTAGCACCTAGTCCGAGCAAAAGCGATTGCATGGAATGTTTCTTTTTGCTTTCCTGTAAAAAAATGTGGGAGAAAAAAACTCTTGTCGTTTGATGCGGTTTTAAACTAAAGCATTTTTTACTTTCTTGCTGGAAGTTTGTTTATGCAAAATTATATTGGTTTGTTTACGTTTATAAGCTCGTATAAAGCTGTATTCCCATAGCTATGCTGCATTTCGTGGTTTCGATTCTTTGACGGAACATTTATTTGTATGATGTGCAAATGGTTGCTACGGGTCTAGTTGTTTGTGTACCGTCAACTGTGGCATCTTTACTTTCCGTGGGTTTCTTTACCTACGCATACCCTATACTAGTTCAACTTAATTTTTGTCTGTGGCAGTTTATGACATTTTGCACATTTTGGTAGGTTCTGTAATAAATTGTGGTAACCCAAAAAGTTTTTTAAGCTAGAAACTTCGTTATCTGTCAAAATAAACTGTTTTTTGTTGTATGCGGTCAATTTCGTAAGCAGCGTCTTCGCATAAAGATTGGTGTTTCCTACAGTAAATGCAAGTGCAGGTAAGTGGCGTACATTAAATATTATTTGGTATATTGTCATGAAGATAATTATATCGCAGTGATTAAATCCTAAGAATCTTCTATCTCCTGAGTTATTAGAAAAGGTAATGTTATTTGAAGTAAGGTAAAGTTACCAAACTCAGCATGAAGGCAACTTTACCTATGAATAGGGTTGTCAAATTTAACTTGTATAACTAATTTGGTTTTATGTGGGAAGAAACCTTTTAAAATTTCGTTTAGCTGTTCAGAGCACTAACTTTATTATTCGTTCATGAAATATTGTGATGTGATATAAGTTGATAACAAATTTGGCTGATATCGTATTTCAGATGTTATATTGAAGATGCCTCCAAAACGTAGCGTCAAACAAAGAAATAGACGACGTTTGGGAGCGTGAACTTAAAAAAAAAAATCTGAAGAAATGCTATTGTTGGCTGTTTATTCGTCAAGAAACTAAAAAGAACTTCCTAGAAAGCTGAGAAGCAATTTGGCATGCTATACATATACATTACGCTAAGTATTTAATTTTTTGACTTTAAAATAAAAGTTTATTATTAAAAAAGTAAAAAAAAAGTTGTATTCTTTTTCGACAACCCTGATGACATGCGGCCGTTTCTTTGATCATTTTGAATTTCTGTGGGCAACTTTACCCAGGTATTGGTAGTGGTTACTCAAACGAAGATTGTAACTTCAAAATAATATACATCACTTTTTTATCGCCTGGACCTTTGGTAACTTTACATTGCATGCACTTTGGAACACACATTCAATAAAAACTGTACGGTAGGTAAAGTTGCCAAAATTGTGTCAATTTTACCTAGCTCATATTTTTGGTCTTTATTGCGATTCTATGTGAGATTTAGTATAATTCGTTGGTTCAATGAAAAGAGACACATATTTTGTACAAAATAAATCAATTAAAGTTTAAATATCTAGCTCCATGTTGTGGTAAATTGATAAAAATGTAAAAAATACGGTAAAGTTGCCACAGTTGACGTATGTGAATTTTATGAAAAAATGTTTGTAAACGTATCCTGCATATAACAGTAGTTTTTAATGTGGAGGCAATGTTGGTCAAAAAAAAATATTATCATGTATGTTCAATTGTTCACCCATCCACGGGCCAACATCCTGTTAACGTTGTTTAACCTTCATACAACTTGTATGAGTTTTCGGCAAACGTTGCATAACCTTTGAACGATTACTATTTGACCCGAACACCTCGAAACCCTTAGCACGTCATGAAACAAACACTCCATTCACACAAGATCCCTTGACGGGACATAATCAACTCTTCCTAAATTAATATTGACAGGAGTACCAAGCGTTCACTAGAGGATTCGTCGACATAGTACCTTAGGGATCGATGTTTAATTGTTCACGCAATTATCTGTGTAATAATTGAGTTTTTCGGTACCGTTTGTCTGTTAGTTTGGTATTCCGTGACGGTATATTTTGGTCTTTTTTGTTCTGAACAAGAATTAGTGAGTTTAGTTATTGGTGTTGCTACTAAGTTTTTATAAAATACGCTTGAGTTTGGTGTGGTTTGCTCCTCAAAGATTTTTTTATTACAACTAAAAAAAAAACTGAAATAACATTACAACTTAAAAAATGTAAGTAATTATTAACTGATTGTGCTACGAGTATTTATGCTTTATGATTGACTAGCTGTTGCTAGCGGTTTCACCCGCTACAACTCGAAAATTATCCCACGGGAACATAAAATCGGGATAAAAACTATTCTATGTGTTAATCCAGGTTATAAACTATCTGTGTACCAAATAGCCAAATCCGTTCAGTGGTTTTTGCGTGAAAGAGTAACAAATATCCATACATCCATACTTACAAACTTTCGCCTTTATAATAGTAGTAGGATGAGTTGTTTGTGATCAACCTTGATTGATCTACCTCAATGATCGAAATTCAACTCGTCACACGTCATACGTCGGCAGTCGTAGACAGCTCACTGGCGCGGGCAGACGAGCGGCGGGTAATGGGTGACTCGCTGTCCGATCATGGAACATTCGCGGTTCGGTTTGTTGTGTTCCACGGGAACCTCAAAGAGCTATCAGCAATATGACGAGGCCTCCTTGGAAGGTTAAAGCCTGCCGGTATAGCGGGACTGTCTTATCAGGAAAACGTGATCCTAGAACGTAAAGGGTTATTGAAGGATCACTGTGGATTTTACTCAATACAAAACTGATAGTCCCTCTCGCCCCACCTTAGGTAGGAGGACTCATTTGATGAATTTTACAACCTATAAAAATTAAAGATTCAACGGAATAATTAAAAAAGAAAACTTAAGAGGTGTCAAGGGACACCCGGATGGAACGAAGTTAACAAAAATAATCGTCGCAACACCACACTGTTCAATGCGAAATAGAAAGACGAAACGAAAATATCTGGCTTGCTTTCTATTAGAGGGTTATGGGGCGCGGGGTGCAGGCGCGAGGTGCGGGGCGAGGCAAAAAAGTGTCGTGATAACTTTTCGTAAGAATTTTTTTCCGTCTAGCCCTCTTTCACAACGCGCGATTACCTACCTCCGTAATATAGAAACCTAGAACATCCATTTGTGTATCATCACAGAAGTTTCATTAGATCGTTACGTAGTATTAACTCGAGATACTGTAGCACCTACAGCGAACTAATTATGCAGGAAATCTTGAATTTGATAGAGTAGTTAATTTGGTAATAAACATTGCGATAGATCCTCTGAAATACAGTGAATACAGTCTGTAGTACAGAATAAACCTCTTGATGTATACGAGTATATAGCAAGTGTTGTATTAGCAACTGCATTTGCTGCAATTTAGCTAATCTCATCAATGCAAAATCGGAACACAAAATACTATATTAAATTTACGTCCAGTTTATGTAAATACCCAAGCGTATATTTAATTTTAAAGCTTGTATTTTAATGACTTTTTTTTGTGAAAAATAAGATGAAGATTAGCAAAGTTATTTGTCGATTACCTATATTCGAAACTTCGATGTTTCACAAAAAAATGAAACTAAAAACTCTTTTCCTGTATAGCGTAAATATTATGACAATAATTATTATCTCCCATCTTGTATATCTATACAAAAAACGGTCCAACCGTTTAGATATTTAACACTAACAGATAGATACACATTCGTATTTATAATATTAGTAAGAAGTCAGATTTTACGCCTCATCAATTTTGACTGATAAGGGTTTCATGATGGGGATGGCAGTTCTAAGCGACAGAAAGAGAAAAGGCGACGGAAAAAGGCGATTCCGTGCTGCCAGATGTGGTGTAACCCTAACTCGTCAGTTGCCTCCAAATAGAATAACTATTTGCTATTCAAACACATACAGACGGAAAGGTGTAGTTAGGGTCCTGCTCATTTGAGCACAAAACCCCAAAAACTAATAAAAGCCTCAGGTAAGTTAACCCAAGCAAAAACCAACCTTAATGACAAAGAAAAACGCTTCAATGATCAAGGAGATAGTTTTAGCTCTAAAGAAAAACCAGATCGCTTTAATGGCTTTAAACTAACTGAAGTTGTAGAAGTCAACGTTGTGGATTAAGATACAAATGTAGCTCCAACGTCTTTGTGCGGTCGTAAATTTTGTGGTGACTTAACACTGACCAACTTAGCTAGTATATTTTAACTGTGTGGTTAAGCGGTTGAAACGTATAACAGACTATACTGTAAGAAGTTTTACTGAATGAGTTGAAATGTGTGATGGGACTTTGAAGACAGATGGATGAGTTTTTGATGGAGGGTCTTTGGGGTGTGGTAGATACAGTCAAAGATAAAAGTACAAAAATCTGTTTACTGCATTAAAGCTTAACGAATGAGACTATATTGTAAGAAATTCTAAGGACTGTAATGTTAGAGTTGAAATGTGTGATGGAACTTTGAAGATAAATGGATGAGTTTTTGATGGAGGATCTTTGGGGTGTGGTAGATACAGTCAAAGATAAAGGTACAAAAAGCTGTTTACTGCATTAAAGCATAACGAATGAGATGATGAATTTTGTAAGCAAAATCATCTTAGCAAAATCAAAATATCGAAATTCTGTACCAAAGTTGTCTACGTGAGAAGGAAACATTTAAAATCGCTTCCAAAAAGAAAGCCAGTCATTCATTATTCTTGCTTTAAAGTTACAAAACAATGACAATACAAAAGTTTAATGAACAAAACTCTCACATCAGCAAATTAAAACCGATCCAGAGAAGAGATCAGAACAAACAATTCACATTACAGCCATTCCGAAGTTAAAGAAGGGTTGTCGAATAAAAGCTTGTGACGACGCACCAATTACTAAACAAATACATTACAGAGGCAGTACAGGGTTTGTTTTTGCAATCTATCCTTCTTTCAATTAAGCTAATTGGTCGGAAAACAGGGGAAAATTCAGAAGTGGTTGGGAACAGACTAATTTATTTAAAGGGCCTCTGAATTTTTATCCAAATACTCGTATAGCACGAAAGAACATAATTTAATTTTGTGATATTTTGTCGGATTGTAATTTTAGATTAATTGAGTTTTGCTGTACTACGTCCGGAATCGAAAGTTAACCACTGTAGTAATTAAAATTTTACTGAATTTACTTATAAAATAAGTCTTATAATGGGCACAGAATTTATTATTTTCATGGATCTAGATTAAACTAAGGCCTTCGAAAGCATGAAGCTTGGAAAAAAATTTCAAATCATCAGAAAAATCAGCCTTTGATTCCCGATAGCTACTACTTGGGATATTTATCAGTGGGGTGTTTGTTTGTCACTTGGTTAAATGTGAGTTTAAAACATTTTAACAACAATATACTTCAAATAATATTTACTAAAACAGGGTAACCCACTCTGTCCAAAGCTCTTTACAAATCTCTTTTGAGGAGATACCAGAATTATACCAGGCTCATAATCGAGCAAGAGCATCGTGAGACAAACAAACTGTCATAAACCGATGACGTTTTTGTCCTCAAAGTCCTGAAACTACAAATCATATATCAAGAACGAAGCGGGGACTACCTGCAGGGTGATAATTGCGATAAATTAGTCTAAAACCCAGATACTGACCAACATCACTAAGCCAGGCATGAAAATTGATGGGCAGAAAATACATTATGTCAATGAGTACATTCATTTACTTCCATCATTCAGGTAGTATTTCGAAAACAGGCAAGCAAGGTATATCGATCGCAGAGTCCATTATAACAAAAATACTTCTCATTCCTGAATAAAATCCGTCGATTAAAGAAAACCGCTCCTTTCATTTATTTTTTTGTACGAGCTAAAAACTCTTTGCCTTTGTGCCTCCACTTTGTCCTATTTTTTCATAATCTGGTCCCTGAGCTTTCACTAAAACCCTGTTTTACATCTCAGTTAGGCCTTGATAAATCATCTTAAATTAACCGCCCAGCATCGCCTTTGTTGAATTTTGTATCCCGATGATTATCTCCAAGAAAATTATTCTGGGCCTTTTTACGCCTTGAACGAATTACAACTGGATTATACTCATTCAAGGTTTTATAAGAAACTTCTAACAATATATTCTGAACTTAGTTAAAATGGAAGCGATTTAAGGAAACTTTCTTCACTATGTTATCGGTTGAGGAATTTGGGGCAGAATTTATACAATCATTATTTATATTCCGGGGAGTGAATGTAGCGTTTCTTACCAAGGGGGATTTTGTTTGTTTGGGAGATTCGCCGGAGAAAGTTTTATGGGTGTAACGAAACGGACATTTCTTTTCTTGAGGGGTGTTGGTTGTCAAATTATTTATTTTTTAGACGTTGACATAAATTCTACTCGAATTGTGTACAACGTTGAAGAAACATAATAATCAGCCTTTACTCTTTTATCGTGATGACTCTGGAAAGAGCAATTGATGGAACAGTGTATATTAGTTAGTACAAGAGTCCCTTTTGCTTCTTTCCAAGGAGGGAGGACTCATTTGATGACTTCAAACCAACAAAACGGTTACCGGTGTAATTGACAAAGAGGACTTCTTGGTCTAAATTCAGTTTTTCTTTTTTAGCTTGGTAAAATCATAAAACGGGTTCTCCCACCCCGGGCAGGGCGGGAGGCACTGTCAGACTTGTACTGAATAAAATCAACGGTGTCCTTCAATAGCCCTTTATGTTCCGGGGTCACGGTAAGGAAATAGGTCCCGCGACTCCGGCAGGCTGTGGCCCTCTGAGTGGGGCCCCGTTATTATGTCTAAATTCAGTTGGCTAAATTTTGGGAAGGTAAATGTCCCATTCAATTTTTTGGTCCAAGGTCATGTCAGTTTATTCACGCTATTTTTTTCCTTACTATTTTGAAAGTAATGGTGATAAAACGTATGACATAAAGTGACGCGCCTGTTTGGGCTGTCCTCAACGGCGTGGAATTATGGAATTAGCAAAATATTCAAAATCAATGGAAATACTTGGAAAATAAATGCACTAAATCAAAATAACTGTGTGCTCCTTCATCAAGTAACATTTCAGAAAAACGAAACTGATCTTTTACTCGCTTAAAAATGCGATAAACAATATTGAGTACTGAGTGAATCGTTTCTTGTTTACGAGCACCAGAATCGACCATTACTCCTCAGTGAAAATTTAAATTTTACGATTCACTTGACTTGTATTCATTGCCACATTAATATTGAAACTTATCTATAAATTTTTAAGAACTTCATCGAGAAGGAGCAGTGGTGGTCCAGTTGTAATGGTTCTTTATACTCCATCTAGGCAACCGAGAACTTGCATGTAAGTGTGACTACATTGCGGTATTTGTTTGATCAACTGAATTTATTCTTCGGTACAAGTCCGCAATGTATTCAAAATTGCATTCAAATTCTTGCAGTCTAAATAGGGTTCAAACTCTGAGAGAGTCCGTCAAAACAGATTCCAGACAAAGAAACTCATAGAAATTTCTATCAGTGAATAAGTTGGAATGATCAGTTGATATACATGAAAGTTGTAACAAAAACACAAGTTCTTCAGATAGACAAGTTAACGTATATTTAAGAAAAAAAAAACCGGCCAAGTGCGTGTCGGGCCACGCACAGTGTAGGGTTCCGTAGTTGCCCATCAAAATACTTATGCGAAATAACTAAACTGATTCGCTGAATTTAATTTAAAAAAAAAGAATTTTCAAAATCGGTCCAGGAGTCTTTGAGAAATCGGGGAAAATACATAAGAAAAAAGATTACAACGAATTTAGAACCTCCTCCTTTTTTTAAATTTAGTTAAAAATAGTTGACGATAAAAACCTACCTATCCCCAAAATACATACTTATAAAAACTGTAAAAATAAAAGTTGACAAACTTGCATTTGCAGTTGTCGCCGATACATTTTGTTTAAGAAAATAATAATCCAAGTACATTTTATAAGTTGGTCGACTATTACTCGTAAAGTTGTAAAGCCTACTTAGTCATGATAATTTTCTTTTAAACTTCGTTATATATACTACTATTGTGATTTTTTCACACCCCCAAACATAACCGTTTAGCTGGTAGAGGGGGGGACACTCGAATCGAGCAAAATTTAGCACTTTAAAGCTTAATATTTCACAAACGAATTTTTTTATCAAAAAATTGTTAATGAAAACTATCATTATTTTTTAAAGGCCTATTTAATGATACCCCACACTAAGGGGTACGCGAGAAAAAAAAATCCACACTTTACGTGTAAGTACTGGAGGTACCCTAGAAAAAAATATTTTACGAGATTTTATTTTACCACTTTTTCGGCACAACAAATCCGTATATTTACACCAAATTACAGCTCTCTAGTACTGTGCGTCTCTGAGCTACACTGCGGACAGACGGACGGACGGACGGACATGGCGAAACTATAAGGGTTCCTTGTTGACTTCGGAACCCTAAAAACCTTGAAAATACGTTAATTTTTTATCATTTTTCATTTTAAGACTACATTTATAAAATACTCATCTATCACACATAAGTCTGTGGAATGTGTTCGTAATTTGTAGCTGAACTAAACAGAGCCTACATTTCAAAAATCTTTTTTGTAGTTTGGATCTAACGGCCTCTCATAATACCAAACGTGTTCGAGACCAATTAAATAAACAATAGAACTACTAACCTACTAAAAAAACAACAATTCCCGTGTTGCTACACAACATTGTGCGTGTCCGAAGTACCTAACAACAATATCACAAAGAAAAACAAATAGGTCACTATTTTTCTTACTACTTCACTGACACTATTCTTTCTAAGACAGCCAAGTACAAACACAACTATTCCAGAAGATTTATTTGACAGAACAAACACAAAAAACTATACCCTAGATAAGACTTCAACTTTAATTAAAAGATTACTCCATGATTATGGTCAAGTCGACGAAAGTTCGGTGTAAATCTGCGACGAATCGACGTCAAAACAAAAATGTTATTTTCGTCGAGAAAATTTCTTGTTTTCGACGAATTCGTTTGGTATATGTGTTTGTTTTGCTTTCTGGAGTAATTTATTTGAAGTACGACGCTGTTATTCGTTGTAATGATGTGTAATGATGGTTGTACACTGTACATTCTTGTTCAAGAGCTCTCATTACGTCTCTGATGAAACGTCTCGAGAAAACCCAACAAAGAGTAGACAGGCTAGACGAGCGCTACTACAACTACACTACAGTATCAAAAAGATCTAAACTAGTACCACGAGTTTTTATGTTCTTTTTTATGACGTACAACTTTAAGCGATAAGACCGCCCATTGTGTCACCCTATTTATAAGATATTTTTAATTGAATGTATCCTGTAATTTGTATGGTGTACATAATAAAGAGTATTCTATTCTATTCTGTTCTACAGTAAACGGGGACTTTGACGTTAATTTGATGGAAACAATTAGTTCACGGTGCGTACACTAGAGGTGTTTTTACATTTTCATTTTCTGTAAGGCCAAATACGTAGAATTCAGGCTAGGGCCGCTTGTTTTTTGTGTATTATATCAAACTGAATAGTTTAGTTGAAACACGCCACATTGCACATCTTCACTATCACCAAAATCTAAAGAGACTTAGTCCCAGCTCAAGTCTAGCCGAGTTATGCTTCATTCGAAAACAAACCTTAGTAGTATAATACTGAGTTGCATGTTCCTACAGACGATTGTGATCATGCAAATCATACGGAGGACATTAAGACGTCGTCCAAGGACACACAGCGTGTCGAGCGACCCATCGAGCGGCACTGGAAATTATTCGTCAAATTGTTGCCGCTTCTCTTTTAAGCTATTTTCAAACAAACAGGCGTGGTGATCGCGAAGCGAAGCGTTTTTGTTTGTAATGTATGGAAATGTTTGAAGCCAGTTACATAGACTCTCGAATCGCTTTCGCTTTTCTATGTGACTGGATTCAAACAATTCCATACATTACAAATTAAATTGCTTCGGATCGCATTCGCTTCACCTGTCTGTTTGACAATAGCTCTATCATTTGTTTTCCTGGCGACCCACCCCGCTCAACGCGACGCCTGACACGTCGCGGGGTCTAGAAAAAAGCCTTGAAGCGCGACTGTACTTAGTTTAAGCCAACGACGATATAATACTAGACTCGTAATAACAGGCGACCGATGTCTGCCAACACATTAGGCAAAAAAGTCTTATATTCGTCTCATTTCGACCAATCCTGTGAGCCGTAAACATACGTTGAGACAGCACAGACCTTGAGTTAGCCAATCACAACGCAGTACCCCCTCGCTTACGTAGTACCTCAGCAACTTGGCAGAATAGTTTGTGTTCTTTAGATCGTGCATGCGGAGTCTAGTATTATATCGTCGTTGGTTTAAGCTTTTCTGGGTCAATAAACTTTATTATTATTAGCTCAATCGCGATGAGCTAGTATTCACTGACGCGTCCTTGTGTACAACCTCTTTGGATTTGATATGCGATAACCACCTGTATACCAAACTCGTAAGGTATCGTATCCTTGAGTTATGAGTCGAGCTACACGATAACCTGCAAATGCTTGCACTGACTGGACATGGATAGGTTCACTCAAATCTTTCCTCAAAAGACCATCTCAGACACCCGCATTGTCCTTGTATGATGGACATACGCAAAACAATGTCTGGACTTTAAAAGAGACTTCTGTTTCTTCTTAGAGTAGTCACGTACAAAACACCGGCCACATCAAGTTTGTAAAAAAACGACGTATAAAAATATTTATACCGAATATAACCTACATGCAGAAACAAATATCAGTTTATTTCATTTAATTTCTTCGGCGACAACGCTAGCTTCGGAGCCCTTTCGTACACAACGCGAAGCAAAGCGTTGTGTACGAAAGGGCTTCAACTTCGGTCCATAGATTTGGGCCTAGAACACACTGTGGTGGGTAGGTGTCTCGGCTAGAGTGTACATCCACCATTTCACGAAGTGATGACGTATAACGCACACTCAAGTGCTAGTAGAGATGGTCTAATAAAAGGAATATATATTTTATAGCCTTCCCACCGCTTTTGAAGATTTATGAGTTATTTTATTTGGTTTTGATATAGCTAATGAGGGTAATATTGAGGTAATAGAATAGGGTAATAGGTTTTGTGGTAGTTTAAGTACAGTCATTTACGTTTTTATGATATTTATATTTAAATTATTTATAGTTTTTGGTATCGTAGTTATATTATATGAAATAGATAGAGAATAATAAAAAAACAACCGTTGTGGCTAATTATTGAAGAGTAATTAGCTGTCCACGTATTGCATCAATACCACAGTCTATCCTAATTAAAATTATAATTTAGGCTTAGAGCATAAAGCTTTAAATCTTCTAAAGACTAAGTAAGCGCCGCCGCCGCCTCTTTTTGGGCCTTCCTCAGTGACAACATCCTTCTATAAACAGCTCATCGGGACTATTATTATATGGTACAGCAGTCGGGTGGGTTACAAAAAATAGATTGTAAGACTCGTATTTCATCAAGACTGATGTCAAAACTATGCCTTTTATGTTTTGAGAGCAGTTTGTACGTCGTGATCAAAACTGCCTTTTCAAGAAAAGAAAAAACAAGGACCTAGATTAAGAATTCTCATTATAAAATAAGGTGTAATTACTCCTCAATAGACACCTAATAACTTCCTGAAGATAAAACTAATTTAAAACAAAGCAAATCTGCAAAATTATTCTCCGCTATCTCAGTAACTTATTGATGGAAACTACCTCACAATAATTAACACATCACTCCAACGTTTACAACACAAAATAATTAGTCAGCGAAACATAACCAAGCAATAATAACAATAGTATTCTCTAGAACACACATCAAAATTCCTGAAACCATATTCCATTACATATCTACAATGAAATCAAACTCAAGCCGAAAACGTTTAAAATTAATTCAACCTTATCTCTGGTGTAAGGGAGCGTTCATACGTGTGATAACCACAGTACATCTCATCACAAACATCAACATATCACAAAGAAAATTACATGATAATGGCGAGAGATTTATCTAAAAATTTAAAAGTGCTGAAATTATTCACGATGTACATTTAAGAGTCAATATCAATCCCATTACAGCCACAAAACCAAGCATAAGCCACCACAAAATGAAAACAACAAAATTTTTGTTACCACAAACTATAGTGCTACATACACTACACTTATTTAGCTACTCACATTGCTCTAATTTTACTACTTATTTTTTTGACACCAATGTAATAAAAGAGCGAGCGTATTTGGCAGACTGCAATCCTAATATTTCGAAGTCTCATTTTGTATGAAAAATCATTTTTTTAATTATTTTTTTTCCAACAGTTTTAGAACTAACATTGTTCAGTAACATGGACTGAGTTACCTCACGAGATGTTTTGCGCGTGTCAGATTTATTTATGATACATAGCCCTTATTTAATTAAAAATAGTAATATATTTAAAATAACAATGATCTGATTTCCGAACGAAATCAGTTGATAGTCAAATTTGTATCGAAATTAATAAAGGTTGCAAAAAAATAAAAACTTAATTTCTAAATTAAGTAATCAAGTTTTAAAAAGGTTCTACTACATAAGATTTGTTTGTTATTGCTTGTTTTATTAGTTATTTAGCTAAAATGTATGACAATCTGTGATTCGTCAACAATGGCGGCAATTTTTGTTGGAAGTGGTACAATTCTAAGTTTATAAAAACAGATGTACCGTCAAATTCGTGGTCATTATTATCCGATCGTTTGATAAGAAAAAGCTGTACTCTGAGTGTTGTTTTATTCAATTAATTAATGTGAAATGTGATGTAATAATTGAGAATACAAGAAAGTGATGCTGAAAGTTTTAATTAGTGTACTAATGTTCTACAATGAAAATGTAAGTTAATCAATGTTTATTATGATTTGAATATTACTGATATTGTATGTTCTATAAATGTGTATCTGTGTACTGATAATGTTTGTTGCCGTGGAGTTTCTTTCTCCGTTCTTCTCCACGAAGACCTAGGGTTTGCGAACGGAAGTAGCTTCGAAATAAATACTTAGTCTTGATTTGTGATTTTCTTTATAAACCCATTCCTGTACAAATGTCATAAGAGATACTTTACATACAGTAAATAAATAACATTAACCATCCTGATATCTAAAACTTGGTAATAAAGTCTATTTAATGTCAATAAAACCAGAAATACACATTCCATTAATCACACACACAATCCTCCTTTCCTTTATTTTTCTGACATCAGAAGTGGGATTGTGCCCTAACCTATTTATTAATTCTAATGAACTTTTATTTTGTTTTTCATAATCAACGTTGGAGCTATCAATCTGCATATCCCTGCTGAAAGCTGTGATGTCATCGGGCGGACGAATCATCTTTAGAAGGGCGATGAAGACGTGCTGCCATCTCGAACAGCGGGACTGCGAAGCTGCTGAAAAGGAGCGAAGCCATGCCGAGGATAACGAAACGGGAACTTCTGCACTACAGTATGAATTATTGTCTTAATGTCGGTAAGGCCCTCGGAGGCTCTTGTTTTATTATGTTGTAATTTAACTAAAAGCGAGTCGAAAAGATCATAGATTTATACCATGAAACTTATTTTATAATTGTTTTTGAAAGTTTAGCTTCGTTATAATTTAACGAACCTAAAAAAAAAAGGGGGAGGAATATAAATTAAAAGTGAAAAAGTATGAAAAACTGTTAAAGGTTACAAATAAAAAGGCTAACAAGTTGTTACAGCATTGAGTAAAGGGAACAATTGATAAAGATTATTTGCAAAATACAGATAGACTGTTTTCCTGGCGGTGTACATACTTTAAACTTGACGTAGATAGTAAAGTAGTTGTAGATCCTCTGTTCAATGATCAGATCCTAAACTAAAGGTTATTTTTATAAGAAAAAGAACATTAATCTACAAAGAAACAAAAAAAAAAACTTTTTTGCAATTAGTAAGTATATTGATAAACATTAGTTTTACGTTTTTTTTCTATATTTTATAATAAAAAGGCGGTTTGATAATGAAATAATTTTAATGTTGACATTCATAAAATCATTAATTAATCATAAGATCATAGGATTGATCAATGTAACAAGATTTTGACTACTATGAAGCTAGAATATGATAGAAATTTCAAATACATTTTAAAGCCAAGTCTTAAAATTAAAACATAACCCTCCTGGCGTAGTCGGGTAATAGATATAGCTTTGCACATCGATTAAAATTGAAAAGGTCTCGACGTGACAAAACTATTCCAATAAAATTAATAATTGTCAGAATAGCCGAGCCGTAAATTTCTTTGGAAAATAAAACGCAAATCCATGATTCATGTACCAAAAAAAAAAGGGTCATAGTATGTATTAGTATATAGGTACAGGGTTGAGAATATACAGAATAATATGCAAAGAAAAATGAAAAATAACTAAGTGATAAATGATATCATTGTTTGTTATAATTATGTCCACTATGTAAACAGAAATTTGAAAAAAAAACAATCTAGGTTTAATCTAGAGATTAAGTGATGTAAGTGTTATTTTGTTATCATTAATGTATTGTATTTTACATTGGTGAATGTTTATTATAATTAGTTTAAAGATGATTATGACAATGATGATTGTATTATGTATGAATTAAGACCTTAGTTGTGGTATGACATTCACTGACTGCGGGTGATTGAGCTTCACCGACGGCGGGGTGTTTTGGTCTGCCCAATAAGGTTGACATTAATAAATGACTATAGACGTTATGGACTGACTATAGACTTTATGACTATATATTTTATGAATATTATGTATATGTACTGCTGGTCGGTCACTGCCCTGATACCTTTCTGAAATTCACGCGCAGCAGGTGATAGGACTGGTATGTCAAGGCCAGAGACTATTATATGAAAGTATTATGTATATGTATAACTGCTGGTCGGTCACTGCCCTGATACCTTTCTGAAATTCACGCGCAGCAGGTGATAGGACTGGTATGTCAAGGCCAGAGACTATTGTATGAATATTATGTATATGAACTGCTGGTCGGTCACTGCCCTGATACCTTTCTGAAATTCACGCGCAGCAGGTGATAGGACTGGTATGTCAAGGCCAGAGACTATTTTATGAAAGTATTATGTATATGTATAACTGCTGGTCGGTCACTGCCCTGATATCTTTCTGAAACTCACGCGCAGCAGGTGATAGGACTGATATGTCAAGGCCAGAGACTATTTGAAAAAAAAATATCTATATAATTATTTATTAATATCATTATGACTGTGCCCGTGGCGTATACTGTGCCAGTACTGTCCTGTTGCCAGTGCCTGTGGCCATGACTGTGACTATGACTTAGACTGTGACTGTGACTTATGACTTAGACTGAGACTGTGACTTATGACTTAGACTGAGCCTGTGGCTGTTAAGATATGTAGTATAAAAATGTGTTGATGTTAAATTATGTGTTTTAAGATTTATTAATTAATATGTTTTATCAAAAAGGTATAAACTTCGAGAACGAAGTTTTTTTCAGAATGGCCGTGTCAGATTTATTTATGATACATAGCCCTTATTTAATTAAAAATAGTAATATATTTAAAATAACAATGATCTGATTTCCGAACGAAATCAGTTGATAGTCAAATTTGTATCGAAATTAATAAAGGTTGCAAAAAAATAAAAACTTAATTTCTAAATTAAGTAATCAAGTTTTAAAAAGGTTCTACTACATAAGATTTGTTTGTTATTGCTTGTTTTATTAGTTATTTAGCTAAAATGTATGACAATCTGTGATTCGTCAACAATGGCGGCAATTTTTGTTGGAAGTGGTACAATTCTAAGTTTATAAAAACAGATGTACCGTCAAATTCGTGGTCATTATTATCCGATCGTTTGATAAGAAAAAGCTGTACTCTGAGTGTTGTTTTATTCAATTAATTAATGTGAAATGTGATGTAATAATTGAGAATACAAGAAAGTGATGCTGAAAGTTTTAATTAGTGTACTAATGTTCTACAATGAAAATGTAAGTTAATCAATGTTTATTATGATTTGAATATTACTGATATTGTATGTTCTATAAATGTGTATCTGTGTACTGATAATGTTTGTTGCCGTGGAGTTTCTTTCTCCGTTCTTCTCCACGAAGACCTAGGGTTTGCGAACGGAAGTAGCTTCGAAATAAATACTTAGTCTTGATTTGTGATTTTCTTTATAAACCCATTCCTGTACAAATGTCATAAGAGATACTTTACATACAGTAAATAAATAACATTAACCATCCTGATATCTAAAACTTGGTAATAAAGTCTATTTAATGTCAATAAAACCAGAAATACACATTCCATTAATCACACACACAATCCTCCTTTCCTTTATTTTTCTGACACGCGTAAATATGACTGCTACATTTTAACGTAACCACTTCTTGTGTAATTTTTGTTACTGTGATAAATGACGTACGTGATACGATGTATCACAGCCCCATGCATACGTGCCCTAAGGGTGTAGATCATTAAAATGACAATACCGAGGCCCAAACTTACATACAACTTGCTTGTTACAATTCCCGTTTACAAGTCATGTTATCTCCCCTTCAAGAGTAATCCTTACAAGTTAAATTGTGCTTTCATATCTGAGATGGCTCAGTTCTGTGTCTTCTTGAATAATTGTGTAAGTTTCGATAGCAGTGTTTTGTTTAAGTGAAACAAGTTGGGGAACTATTGCAATCTCTGAATGTTCTGTTACAATTTGAACGTCTGCTGTTAAGAGATTTCGTTGGTTTTAGTTTTGATACTTATGTCACTTTTATTGAAGAACTTTTCGGTTTAAACATGTAGTGAAGAAATTTGAAAAACGACCTCAGCTTACGAGTTTGTAGGTGATGATTTTGATACCAGCCAGACGTTTTACTTTGTTTATTTTCATCACTACACATAAAGCAGCGAAAGTGAAGAACGTGAGGAATCAGGCATGGCCTAGAAACAAAAATTTAAAGACATAAAACATCTACCAACTTGCACTGGACCCGCGTAGTGAATTTATTACAACCCTCTGTCTCTCACTGAGAAAAGGCCAGTGTTTCGGCAGTGTAAATATTATGGTCTGGTGATATTTATTAAATACGACTAACAATAGGCAGAAGTGAAAACGCAACTTATGATCTCAGCAAGCGTCTTACAAATAAATTTTCGTAATCATCATCATCATCATCATCATCAGCCGGAAGACGTCCACTGCTAAACATAGGGAGGCCTAAGACCTTAGACCACCACGCCGAAAGACAATTCGCCACTTGCATCCATCCAAATTTTCATAATAGGGGAACAGTGTATAAGACGGGGACGCGAGTTACAATGGGGACATACACTGTTTAGGTATACTTAACACAACACTAACGTAGCGCAAGCGCCACGAGGACGTCATTTGCAAGCGAGCACGAACAAAATGGCGTCCTGTCGGCACTTGCGCTACGATAGCATCGTGTTAGGTTTGCTTTAAGTGCGTGATTTCCCATCATACCCCAAGTCCCCGTCTTATCCACTGTTCCTTTACATATTAATATTAATTTATTTTCAAAATTGTTTAGTTTTAAGTTCTTTTTAACCGACTTCAAAAAAAGGAGGAGGTTATCAATTCGATTGTATTTTTTTTTTTTTTTTATGTTTGTTACCTCATAACTTGCCATTGGGTGAACCGATTTTCATGATTCTTTTTTCAATCGAAAGCTGGTGCTTCCCGTGTGGTCCCATTGTTACCATTTCAAGATCTGATGATTTGATCTTGGATAAATCGAGGGCAACCCTCAAATTTTATTGGCTTACACATAGTTTTTCACAAATCTTATGAAGTAATTCAAGTACTTGCGTATGGAAATCATCATCTCATGTAGCTGAGCTGATGATGGAAGGTACAACTCCTCAAGTAAGAAAATTTTGTTTGTCTTCGCATATCTCCGGAACTACAAGTCCGATTTAAGTAATTCTTTTTTTGTTGTACTGGCTATCGTTCAACTTAGGGAATACTGGAAGTTTCATCAAATTCGGTTCAGTAGTTTTTGAGATAGGGAATGAAAGAGATGTTAACGATGTTATTACCGGTGCTACGGATTACAAAATTCTAGTGCTCATGTAAGAAAATGATGTATTTGACAAGAATTCTGGTTGAATATTTAAACTAAAAAGAGTAAAATAAAAACTTTTTCCAAAAAAATGTGACGGCCTTCAAAAACAACCACAAAAAAGTGTAAAATAACCTAAAAAACTTTTCTTTCGGAAGTCGGTGGCAAATGAGACAATTAAATTAATAAAAAAAGTCACCGACTTCCGAAAGCAAAGTTTTTAAGGTTATTTTACACTTTTTTGTGGTTGTTTTTGAAGGCGGCCACATTTTTTTGGAAAAAGTTTTTTTCTTTGTTATAATATTTAATTTTTATCAAAATGTCAGTGATGATCAAAAATATTAATTAATGAACTACTTCTTATTGCTTCTCTTAATAAGGCAAGGTTTCTTTTATTTTTTTCGTGACAAAAATATAAGTTAGACCAAATAAAAAGCGTCGTCTATTATTATCCTTCGAAACACTTGTATTTTTCTTTCTGTTACTAAGTACAAAAGAAAACTAATTCCTAAGAGACTTATCCCTTCTTTAAATAAACAAAACTCGATCAATCCTTCCAAGCAACCTCGTGTAGAAAACGCTCAATAGAATAAAAACAAAAAAAGAATAAACAAAGTAAAGAAAAATGTTATTTGGTAAGGAAAAACATTAAATATTTACAAAGAAACCTTTAGTACTTCAAAAAGGGATGAAGGAAAAAAAAAACTAAGTTGTATTATGTCATCTACCAAATATTAATGTATCTGCGTCGTTGGTAACTTTTTTCCCACAGATGTATACGTTACAGCATCAATTATTTCATAATCAATTATTTCAAGCACTTTCACTTTCACAATCACTTTTGAATTGTCAAAAGACAAAAGTAAAATAAAATAGTTTATAAATAGTTACGGTGCGGTGCCACAATCCCAGTCACAAGACATAAAAACTGTGAAAGTACTGTAGATGCCCATTTCAAAGCGTAGATCTCTATGGAGAAGAACGGGCAAGAAACTCCATTGACACTCTTTTACAATTGCCAAAAAAAAAGAAAAAAATATAGAACAAAACCTTTGTTACATCATTCAACTTGAGATGGTACATTATGTGAATAGCCCTCTCTCTCTAATTAAATCGGTTTGTGTCCCAGCAGTGGCAACATAAGCTAATACTAAAACTTGCTAAAAAGATCTATCCTAAATTACACTTGAAAATAATAATGAAGCTATTAAAAACATCGCCTCTAGAGAATGCTAGTGAGTCCTTTCGTAGGAGTAGTCAAACATAAGGGGTTTTAAGTAAAATTATACAAAATTAAATTTAGTTTAGACGCCGGGTGGGAGGGCCTCCTAAACAAACTTATTGATCGTGTGTGGTATATGGTGTGAGCTGAAGCGAAGGAGAACTAAGTTTTCCATATTTTTTATGTTTTATTGACGTGATCTTCTAATTCGATGGCCCGCTGCACGCACGAAAAAAGATGACGTCATGCGGCGTTACTTCACTCTGTAGCGTTCCATAGCAACGGCGTGTCAATTGTTTGTTCATAGCAACGTAAGAGCAATATTTTCTTTTGATGTTGTTTTTCAAAATGTCTGTCTCTCAAGCTTAAAAGTTGTTTTCATATTTGAACTCACTCAAATTATAATATTAATTCTACTATGTCAACCTTGCTTATACAATATAGCACGTTATAAATCTATTAATGCAATTCATATTCGCATGAACATTCTCAAAAGCTTTCCAGTATCGCTCATTTCTCACATTGTCCAAAGTCTACTTGAGCTTACGTCAAAACTTTGAGAACGTTGATTTATCTTCAAATTAACTTTATTGCCTTCCGCCATGTATGTGAAGCATGTTTAAATAGACACAGAATAGATACGTACAGAAGGAACATACAACGAGCTACAACTAGCACACATACACACAGATTTCATCTCAAACAAAATAATGCCGATTGCGATTACGTTTGAACTCGCTGTACGGGATTTTGCCACGCTATTTTTTTGTGTTTTATGATTTTGTTGTGTGGACTCGTGGTTATCGCCGTTTTTTACCCGAATGCGCGACGCAAAGGAGGACGATTTCGATAATTTTTACGTCAATCGATTCATCTTAATCTCGCGAGTGTCACTAAAGACATGACAGTAATCAAAAGTCGGGGCCCGTTGGGATGATTTGATTGGTATAATTTGAATGGGCCTCGACTGTGAGTGTGAATGAGTGAATTCTTAACTATTGGACTTGTTTCTTTCTTTTTAGTTTTTTTAACGCAGTTGGGTTTTTCGTTTTTTTATCGTTTCAACGTGAGCGTGCTTTAAATGCTCGCTGTATGAAGCCTCTTTTCTGTGGCCACATAATTTTAATACCTATTGGCGTATGAGGTCATTATAAAATTCGCCAACATACGTATTGTACGTTTATTGTATGGAAACGTATACACATTAGGGTGTCCCGAAAATTTTTTTTTTTAATTTCACAACGCAAGACGTCTCAAAAGTTGCGTAATTTATTGTAGATTACTGGAAAAATAATTAAAAAAATATCAAATGTTATCTTTAGGGCTCTACCGGTCTGCAAAGTTACGATAAATTGACATTTTTATTGTGATATTTAGTTGTCCCTAATTTTGGCTATTGAAGTACATAATAGTT
This sequence comes from Agrotis segetum, assembly GCA_036375495.1. NCBI lineage: Eukaryota > Metazoa > Arthropoda > Insecta > Lepidoptera > Noctuidae > Agrotis > Agrotis segetum. The sequence continues at coordinate 1,064,236 of JAQSVV010000031.1, forward strand.
TAAAAATCATTTTTTTATATTAATTAGGTGTCATACATACACAAAAATCCTATTTGCACCTTTAGAAACGTAAGGTTTTATAGTTTTTGACATGCAAACACCCTTCAGTTTCTACATAGCGCCATGATTTTCTGCACTTGACCTGCGAATGTTTTCTTCGTATCTAATTACGGTTGTTATTGTGTTTAATCGTTCTTAAATAATGAGTTTGGAGGCGGATGAAACTGCTTGTGATTTATTGAGGCCTAAAAAGAACTTGACGAACGACAGCTACCAACTTTATGGAACGTCATTAAATATGGTTTATTTTGTAAGAATGACCTAAAGTTAAATTAAAATAGAAAGGATCCATCCAATTTAGATGTATTTTCGATTATTTCTGAAAAGATCAATACTATTTGGATTAAATCTTCGATTCCTATTGCAACTTACAGCTTTACTTTAATACTAATAAGCCATCACAAAATTTGCAACAGCTTGTCAACTACATTGTTCGGTTTCGGTACTTTTCAAACTAAAGAAGTCTTATAAGGACGGAGCTAAACATATTATTGACATTTCAAGAATATAATACGTTAAACTCTCGAATTTTACTTGAAAATCTGAGCTCTGTTGTGAATTCTATCACTACAAGAAATGCTTTTCAGAAAACCTTCTTGCCAGCACGCTTTATGATGACAGAGATCACATTCAGGAGCTGGTTTTTCGAAGAATACTACAAGCTTGAGGAGCTAAAAGTAGCTGTAAACACAGGATATTTAAACCGTTAATAAAAAATAGAGATTACACCGAAACGAGTGTGTGGCACAACTTTTAGACGACAGCAACACTTGTTTTTAAACGTATTTATAACGAGGACCATTAATTAAATCATGGTAAAAGTAAGGGCTTGCAAATAATGGACTTTTTCTGTCACACAGAAGCTGTGGGAAGACATAAAGTCTAACTGACGAAACTTTTAGAGATAGTTACTTAGAACGGATTTGAATGGAAGTGCTAAATTTTGACATTAAAATAAGTTTGAATTTCACGTTTTGAATAATATTAGAAGCTTAATTTTTTTTTCTAATGGATTTTGTTACTGATATAAATAATAAAATACCCTTTTTAACTGATTTTTATATTCTGTTAACCATACGGTTTCTGTCTGTAAAAATGAAAATTTAAAACTTCAAGCTCCGGTAGAGCCCTAAAGATACTACTTAATTATAGTTTTTTTAGCATATTCGTAATCTATATAAAATTACGCAAATTTTGATACCTCTTGCGATTGTGTAGCTTGAAAAAATTTTTTTTTCATACATCGACGGGACACCCTAATACACATAGGCGCAAACACACAGAGACGGTGTACTGAAACAAATAACAGCCACGAATGCGTTAGCACTCGCTGAACGTGAAACGTATAAATTATTATAATTATAGTGTGTGTTACTCCCGGTGTGAAGCTAGCATTCTGTAATTATTTAGTCTGTGTCCGTTAGGTTCGTCCTACAAACAAAGAGTAAATCTTTGTTAATTACATAATTGAATTATTACCGCATATTTTCTTTGCAAAACTTTGAGAGCCTGTGAGATTCCTGTTTCTGACGGCTTTTCTTTGCGAGATTTTGAAAGGAGAAGATTAAGACAGTATTAAGTAAGGATTTGGTGATTCGTAAGGTTAATGAGATTTAAAAAATCTTTATGTTGAAAGTAATTTAATGAACTTCTAATTATTTTCTAACCTATGAATACATTTTTGTTTTTTATTTGGTTATTATGTTAACAAATTGACGTCTCCGAATTTTTTATACCCAAAATTTTAGACCGTACTTAAATATAAATAGCTCAAGCTTACCTCAGTCACGCTTCATCCTAAAATGGACCTTAGTTGCAGCGGGTTAATGTCCTTATCCATAAGACTAAGATCCGTTTGGTCTCAATATTGTTTGTAGGAATATGCACACTAACTATAAAACGATAAGGCTTATTTTTTATTGAACTTTTCTATAGACAGATCTATACCTTAGAAGGCGCTAGGTTTTCAGTTGATAAGTACCTGAAATCAAAACAAAAAAGTCGTTAGAAAGATAAACTTTAACAAAACACAATTAAGAAAAGTGAAACTTTTGTATTACGTACTCTAATTTGATTGGCACAATTTTCTACAAATGAATTTATTTTCCTACGCAGTATTTTAACTAATTCTCGGATTTCTGAAGGATCTCGATCGAAATAACTAGAATACCTATCCTAGATTATTAAAATCTGTGTTTTGGGGTTCAGGACCTAAATATCTAAGCCAATGTAATCATTTTATCCACGCTTTATGGTCGTATGTCGACCAAAAAAATTAAATTTTCAGTGCGTACATTAATGTGGCCGCTTTATAAAAAAAAAAGTTTCACATTAAAAGTCACGTATTTTTTTAATAATTACTTTTTGTTGTTAAAATTGTAGTACACACTCGCACCTGGCCGTTCTATTTTGTATTTTTGTTACCTAAATCTAAAAGTAAGAAACTAACAAAATTTTCTTTACTAATAACAGCGTTTAGAACAATGAACAATCCAGTTAATTAAAACTTTCCAACTTTTTCGATTCGAGATATTTACCAAATAAGTACAATCTGTTTTTAGCTGGATCATTATGGTACCTTTTTTTTAAGGAAGAATATGGCTAAAGAAGAGATGGATGGATTGTCTAAGGAATGGTATGAAAAAAAGGAGTAGATGATACTATCACGGTCACGCACCAGGAAACTCGTTATGATAGTGGTCACCCATCCACAGACCATCCTCGGCAAGCGCGGCTTAACCCGGAAGATCGGCCTGTGCGGCTGTAATTATTTAGCCACGAGCTCTTCTCCTCGCGCTTACAGTTCTGCAGTGGCCGGAAAATACAACGTAAGTACCCTATAGAAGTTTACAATCGCTGATGCTTATCGCTTAACTCGAACTGTACTCGTAGTTCGTAACGCAAGTTTATTAAATGACCCGGACTTGGGAAGTGTATAAATTGTCGAATTTATCGTTTGGGTTCTCAGTGTGTTGGCTAAGGGCGATGACGTCGGTCGGCGGGCATGGCTTAGAATGGGGCTGGTTGACCACATAATGTTGTTTGGGCGTTATTTTTGGTTCACAACTGAAATGGACACGTTTTTTTGTTATTGCGCTTTCGTTTTTTCAGCAAATACATATTTGGAGAAAAGATTTTTACTTTCGTATTTTAGGAGGCTTTTACACGGCGCATGTAACCCGCGCAAGCAAAGGTCCGGGTTACCCGCGCGAGTAACATGCGCATGCTACTTGATCAAATTACCCGCGGGGTGCTTGTACACGGCGCATGTAGCTTGAGCATGTTGAGGCACTTTCGCGGGTTACATACGCCGTGTACAAGCACCCTGAGTGTTTGTGATGTATAATAACTCAAATACTAGAGTAACGGGAAAGTATGAAATCTGCGCTGATGAAGTCTAAACAGACTGGTCTGGGTTGACTAAAGGAAAGTTTGATACGAGCGAGACTCATCTGCCTTCCGTCTCCCAACTATGTCGGGGTCCCAATTGTACTGGATACAACTGAATACCGATATATCACACGGAGCAACCTGACCTGCCTATCTGACTTCCACAACGCACTTTTTGGGTATATTAAAAACCTTCGACAGATTTCAACCTTGACAACGACATCTGGGATCTGAGATGACTGTGAGACTCGCTATTAAATATGGTCACTTACTTGTATCCATAGAACAACCTCGGCAAGCGCGATTTAACCTTGAAAGCAGTTCTATATGGCTATAATTATTTGAGCAAGAGCTCTGCTCAATTGTCATTCTTCCATTATCCTTATCGGCTGATGCCGGAAGTCGTCCATTGCTAGACATAGGACTCCCCCTTTGACCACCACATCATCATCGTCATCAGCCGGAAGACGTCCACTGCTGAACATAGGCCTCCCCCTTAGACTGCCACGCCGAACAACAATTCACCACTTGCATCCATCGGTTGTATTTCCACGATGTTGTCGGTCCACCTAGTGGGAAGCCTGCCTACGCTGCGACTTACGGTCCGTGGTCACCACTTGAGAAATTTTCTTCCCCATCGGTTGTCGGTTCTACAAGCGATGTGGCCTGTCCATTGCCACTTCAACTTGCAAAGTTTACGAGCTATATGACCACGCCAAAATTAAATGATAATTCGCCACTTGCATCCACGACTCTCACGATGTCGTCGGTCCTTTTCTACATTCATCAAACGTTTAATGTTTAGCAATAATGCCACATTTGCATAGCCTAAAGGCACCGCGATGCTAATCTAGGTTTAAAGATCCTTAGATTAGTCGGAGCTCACCGAGATCACCAAACATGGGAGGTTAACCGATCGTGATAATTTCGGGTTACAGCACTAATGTGTATTGGAGTTAGTGACACAAAGGCTTTTACTCTGAAAGGAAAATCGCTTCAATAGTGACAGGTGACGAGACAAAGGTCATTATTGTCATTATCAAAGGCTTGTTGGAGTTCAAAGCTGAATGTGGTCTCGAAAATGGTACAATGAACGGATAGTTCGAAATTTTGGACGGGAATTAAGCTCGAAATTAGTATCTAACCATTTATTAAACTTCGTCGTTCGAAAAAAGAGGCGTTTACGAGTATAAGTGACGCTTGAAGCATTGTAGTTCCTAAACGAATTGATTGATTTTGTTGAGTTTTGACGTGACCTTGGAATAATTTGAACTTGATTAATTACAATTTTTAATTGATTTGGGATGGGTTTGCTCTTGACTCCAGTCTAGGTTAGAGGTGACTGAGACAAAGCCATTATTGAACTGAATTTACTCAGAAGAAGTCATGTTACTGACTTTTGAAGAGAATCGGGTTGTATTCGGCACACAGATCTAGAATTTCAAGAGTATTTGTTGCAATTTTAGATCTGAACTGGCTTTCTTTATGATATTCGTAGTCCGACTTGAAAACCGTCATCTATTTTTCAAAGAAATACACCGCGAGGAGGACAAAAGATAGGCTATCATGACGCCTTAAAACGAGAGTAATTCCAGTGTGGGAGTGAGGTTGCGCTACGACTTGTATTAGATCCCCTCTTTCGCACACCTCCGTCTTAATTTCAACACGAAAACCAACATCCAGTTTTCCAAGAAATACACCGTGAGGAGGAAAAAAGATGGGCTGTCATGACGCTTTAAACGAGAGTAATTCTAGTGTGGGAGCGAGGTTGCGCTACTACTTGTAATAGGTCCCCTCTTTCGCACACCTCCATCTAACTGCGTAGTTTCATCGCGAGCTTGGACTGCGGTGACCTAACCAAGAAATCGCGTAACGAAAATTAACCTAACGAAAATAAATCTAACACCCCGCATCATCAAACGTCGTTTCAGTTCGGTAGGCTTCGGCACGGTGTTTGTTTTTCTAGACGTTTCACTTGATTGACCAATCTGACCATAGCATAAAAAATCATAAGTTGATAAAAAATGCCAGACTTTGATAATAAAATACCTACTTATTGACTGAAAATGTCGTCTCTAATTGTCGTTATCATGGAACAACTCACAGTCAATACCGTTCAATCAGAAATATCACAAAAATCATAAAAACTTGATAATTCTTGTACGTATTTTTGCCAGAAATGACCCCTACTCACTTAAAACTAAAGGCGATAGCTTTTAGATGGCAGTAAATACAGAAGGGAAACATGAACCACTAGCGGCTGCCAAGTGGGGCGAGCTACTAGCCAAGTTTCGTGAACAGCTGATATTGGTACACTATACACTTTTTGTGTTGTAATCCTTTTTGCTTTGGTTCGTGAAATATTTCGGTGGTCAGGGTTGATTTGTTTGGTAGTTATCTGTTTTAGTGAGTTGGATTGTTGACTAAGGAGACTATAAATAACTATCAGTTACGAGTACCAGCGGCTTTTCACGAGTGAAAATATCTCACGAGATCGTCATATTAGGGCGCTCCCTCACCGCGAGCATGCAGCTGTAATGTAACGTTACAGTTTCGAACATTTGAAGACAATAAAGCATCAAATTGCGCACTTTTATGTTACATTTTATAGAATGCACGCGGTGAGGGAACGCCTTCATCAAAACATCTCTCACCCTAAACACAAAACCTGCTCCGTTCCTCGTAAAAGTATATTCAATGATCCCATGTTTTCCATATAAACTATCTGTGTACCATAATTATGTCATCCAAATCCGTTTAGTACTTTTGTATGAAAGAGTTATAAACACAGTACGTCCATCTTCTCGCATTTTATAATATTCAAAGTTAGATTAGGTAGTGGGATAATAATAATTGTAGTCCTATGATTGTTTAGTTAAGTAGCCTTGTTTCATCATCATTTTGGATTCACTTCCAGATTGAAACATAAACAGTTGACTTTTCGAACTGCTGTGATATCTACCTTTTTTGAGGTTTCGATTTCATTGATCTCGCCCTGGATGGGGCAGGGCGAAACACAGGCATGTGACTGGAAGTGGGCCATAATCCACCACGTGGGCCCAATGACCAATCGAACGGAAATATTCACACCTACATACTAACACCGTTTCCAACATTATGACCATTTCTAAAAATATGACTTTTATAAGAATCCTATTTGAAAATTCTTCTAACTTGCCATAATAGTGTCGCAAGTCATAATATTTCTCGAAAGATGTCATAACTTTCTTCAAAACCTAAGTTATTTTAATAGAGCGTACTCTAAATTCTACCTCTGAGGCCTTTAACCTCTTCTTACAATGCCAGTTTGGGAATGGACCGTATTCTTTTGTTTTTAGGTTTATTTTTGTAATGACACGGCATTGTCAAAGGCTTGGCTAACTATCTGTCTAGACGACGGGCTATATTTCATATTATGAGACTCTTGTTACAGCTCACGATCAAATGCGCGTCGATGGCTAAATCCGAAAAAATAAACAATGGAGAAAATTAGTAGAAGAACGCCGTTTTATCGCCGCGGTCGTAGTTTTAATAAAAAAGGAACACGTTCTGTGACACCTCTGTATCGGTACATGCTCTGTATTGTTTTGTAAAGGCGTTCCCTCACAGCGATTATTCACCTGTAATGTAACGTTACAGATTCGAGCATTTCATCAGTGAGGGGAGACAATCAGTTAGGGAGGTAGTATTGTAATGTAATGCTCAAAGCCGAATCTCTAATGTTACATTACATGCGAACCTGGCGTTTTGCCTCGCGAACACTCAGTATTAAAAATTCTTTGAAGTAATGACGAACTAAAAGCTAACTTTAAGTAATTCTTGTATAATTATTTAATATAATCGGGATCTCGGAAACGGCTCCAAGGATTTTCCGATAAGGTCCCATCCCAGGTTCGAGAAAAGCTCCGTTCCCAAGATATAGATATTTATTTTTAAAAACCGAGCGAAGCTCGGTAAACCAGATATTAAGTAATAATTATATGCTACGTATAAAATCTCAGTTTTATCTAAAAATCTACTAATATTAAATAAGTAGATGTATATTATAGGAAAAAGAGTAAATAAAAAGAATTGATTCCAAATGGAGCCCACTCCTCGATTTACAGGTTCAATAAAGCGATTGATCTTACAACTAATCAAAGCCATCCGTCAAACCATCAAATGTAATTGAGACTATGTTAATATTAATTCTGTGTTGCATAGATCGTTAATTAAGATAATTACTGTAATGTAGGTATAGACTTCAAGAGTAATTGCGGTTTCCAGTGAAATGTATTAGTTTTGATAGCAGTATTAAATATCATTGAAGATCAGGCCGGGTACGGCACGTGCCATGCGTGCCTCATGTAAGCTGTCAAGAATGATTTCCAAAAATCTCACGGCAACATTAAGAGATTCTCCGCTAAGCATCAATATCATAATTATCATCTGCCTAATCTTTTCCCAACTAAATTGTGGTCGGCTTGTAGTCGAACCAGATGCAGCTTAATATCAGTATTTTAAATGGAGCGACTGCCTATCGGACCTCCACAGTCCAGTAACTGGGTAATACGATACCTCATCGTAAGACTAAGTAGTTGTCAGACTTATAAGCTACTGACTAACAGTAACGACTGTCAAAGATCTATAAATGACAGCCGGGACCAACAGCTTTATGTGCTTTCCGAGGCACGGAGGAAACTCGCTATGATAGATGGTCACCCATCCACAGACCAACCTCGGCATGCGCGGCTTAACCCGGAAGATCGGCCTGTGCGGCTGTGATTATTTAGCCACGAGCTCCTCTTACAGTAACGACTGTCAAAGATCTACAAATAACAGCCGGGACCAACGGCTTTACGTGCTTTCCGAGGCACGGAGACCAACCTCGGCAAGCGTGGCCGAAATACCGCCTGTGCAGCGGTAATTATTTAGCCATGAGGTCCAATAACCATCAATATATTTCCCAAAATTCCTCTCTCTATCTCCATAATCATATATAAAACCGCCTCTTTGTAGTTAGAGAAACAAAAACAAATTTATTGCAGGTTCGCAATGATTTTGACGCGGGTTCCTGATACGGGTTCCGTAAACACCCTTATATTAATTGATGTAATTTATATGTGTTGAACATTGGGGGCTCAGAACCGACGTTATTGCTTCGTTTAAGCTGTTTCTATATTGCTTTGTATTGAATTTTGAAGGTTTTGGGGTTATAGTGTTGAATGATTTGACCCCGATTTATGGGACTGTCGAGTTAGACTTGTGTAGCCTTTAATATCAAAACTTTTGTGGGGAAAACTCATCATTATCAACGTCAGCCGGAAGACGTCAACTGCTGAACGTAGGCCTATCCTTTAGACCGCCACGCCCAATGACATTTCGCCACTTGCATCCATCGGTTGCCCGCGTCTCCCGCATGATTTTCTTTTATAATTGCGATAATTTATGTTAGCATGGATGGAAGGATATTATGTTACTATCGCATTAATTGCTACTAAACGACTGTTGATGAAAGGTAAGCGGGTAGTTTAAAACCTTAATTTCATGTTGTCGTGGGATTATTTTCAATTTAAGTTTTAATTGGGTGAAGACGCTGGTAACAGCTATAAAATTATCTGAATCAGTCTGTAGGTGAAGACCAAGTAAAATGTGATGGATGGACTATGTGAGACGTCCCGGTTGCAATAATTACGCATCTGACAGTTCTGAGCAATATTACCGATATTACCAGAATACCTTCCCTAAAGGCAAAAAAAGGAGCGAATTAAAAATACATAGATTACGTAGATAAACATTCAGTACCTTAAAATAACATAAAACTGCCGTTACTTCGCAAATTGTAGCCCAGACTTAACTAATTTAATTATTCATACCAAGTTTAATGGACCAACTTAGCTTTAAAACAAAGAAGTAAGAAGAGATTAGCATAAAATTAAGTTGAAAAATATTCATTGTAATAATGGCCGACAGTAATGAGGGCACGCACAAACCACTAACAATCAAAGTCTGGTTTACAAACGGATGAAAACAATGAATTTTTAGCGAACCAACAAAGCTTGGCCATTAATCAACGAAACTAGTCCGCAATTTAATAAATCATGAAGAAAAGAAAAATGTAAATTACGAACCGGTATTTGAAGGGTCATCGTACACCGCGACTGTTTGTAGGAAAAGGCCATTTTACACAAAAATAAGAATTAAGTCAAAATCTAGCTATTTAAAAAATAATAGACCCATGTTTTTTTTTGTTTTTGTTGTTGTCAATTGTCAATTGTTTGTTTATAGCAACATAAGTGCAATATTTTCTTATGTCGTCACGTTCAACTATCGTCAGTAAACCGACTTTACAGACAACCGATTTTTTAAAACATTTTCCTCTCCTAGGATTTTTTCCTGTGTCATGGCTGCGTTTACAAACATCCAAACTCACATACGAAAATACCCAGACCCCGAACAACTACAATTAGATCATTGCCATAAAACATAAAACCCCAAAACAAAGTAATGGGATTTGGATTGAGATAGAATATTATTATTGGACGTACCTCGCGGTCTTTTTGCGCACCTCTGTGAAATGCCACAGTGGGTGAAAAGCCTTACAGCGAATAATAATTAAAAGAGGTTTCTAGCCGGTCTACGATTTTCAATCTATCGTTTCAGTATCCCTTTAATATTTTATAGTGTAAATTACTTTTTGGGATTCGGAAATTTATTTTACGCGCCGTACAACCGGGTATAACAATATTCTCAATAAAATTAATAGCTACGATTTTACGACTCGATCGTAACGAAAAATGGAATAATTTAAAAAACAATAATATATGATTGTGACCTGAAACGAAAAGTGAGAATGAAGATGTGTCACTTGCTGCAGTCTACAATGATAACCTCGAAGAAGAAAGCTCTGCCAGCTCTTTAGGGTTGGGCAATGCGATAGCACGCGGCCGCCTCGAGGATTCCACCGCGTGCTATCGTATTATGCTTTCTGTCTCGGTCTAGCAAATGGCAGTTCTAAGCGACAGAAAGATAAAGGGCGACGGAAAAAGGCGATTCCGTGCTGCCAGATGAGGTCCAACCCTTGTATGACGGTTCAGATGCAAAGGAAGAAGATGAAGATGTGGACGACGAAGAGGTGGAAAATGATCGCGAGGGAAATCAGAATTCCAAATTCAGCATTCTAATGATCAATTTCTTCACTAATGTGACACTAACAGAAAATATAAAACACACAATGAATCAAGAAGTTCAATTTAATGATGGCCTAAACTTTGATCCTTTCTCGTCATGTAATATTGAAAAATCAAAATGTAAGTACCAATAAAACTACGGTCGGACATCGTAAACTTGCCCTTCCATACAAATCAATCGAAAATCATCTAACTAACCACTAAAACCTTATCGAAATCAGCAATAAATTCAGATCCGTACTTTACATTCACCTAAACAATACCCTTAGCACGAATTTTCACTCTTTTACTTTACAGTATTTACAGCATTTCTTGTATGAAAAAATGGAACAACGCCTCTGGTGCGTGAAGATGGAACTCGTTTTTTTACCCGACTGCGCGACGCAAAGGAGGGTAATGTAACATTTTCTCTGCGTAACTGAGTGTGGTGTAAGTCAAGAGTTCTTGGTCGTGTATCTTCGTTTATAGGAGTACCACGTTTCCTTTCGTAAATTATTGAAACTTCTTCGACAGATATTTTTATAGTATAATCTTCTACTTTTACTGCATCTGTTTTAGGATTGCAATTTTTTTTGGAACGAAGTTCCTTATAGTTGTGAAAGGGGGCTGGACGGGAAAAAATCTTAAAAGTTGTCACGACACTTTTTCCGACTGCGCGACGCAAAAGGAGGGTGTTTATTACCATGGAATGGAATGGAATGGAATGGAATGGAGTGGAGTGGAGTGGAGTGGAGTACATCGGATCGGATCGGATCGGAGTGGAGTGGAGTGGAGTGGAATGGAGTGGAGTGGACTGATAAACATATCAGTCTATGTATGTATGTATGTATGTATGTATGTATGTATGTATGTATGTTTGTTTCTATGTGGCGTTCTAGAGACCAAACGCGTGGGCCGATTTTGATAATTTTTACGTCAATCGATTCGTCTTAACCTTGCGAGTGTCACTAAAGACATGACAGTAATCAAAATTCACCACAGCGACAACCAGACGCCATATTGTCAAAATGAAAAAAAAAAAATGTCGATGAACTATATCATGTGGGGTATCGTTGAATAGGTATTTTAAAATCATCTTTAGGTTCCCTTTAACATTTTTCATATTAAATAATAGTTTAGGAGATATAACGATTTAAAGCTGTTTAGCAAAACAATAATTCTCTGAATAGTAACTAAAAAGTATGAAATAAAAAAAATAAATAACGAAAAACAAAAAACCCGACTGCGTTAAAAAAAACTAAAAAGAAAGAAACAAGCCCAGTAGTTAAGAATTCACTCATTCACACTCACAGTCGGGGCCCGTTGGGAAGATTTGATTGGTATAATTTGAATGGGCCCCGACTGTGAGTGTGAATGAGTGAATTCTTAACTACTGGGCTTGTTTCTTTCTTTTTAGTTTTTTTTAACGCAGTCGGGTTTTTTGTTTTTCCTTGAAAATTGTCAATGTTCCAGTTTATTTTACGTCTCCAATACTGAAAATTCGTGCTAAGGGTACAGTTGAAAAAAGTATTTCATAGAAAAGACTTCTTGAGAATTATTCCTGGCACAAAATGATGCTGTCTAAATTTAAAATTATTGTCTACATTCGAAATTCAAAATTATTGACTAAATTCAAAATTCGTATTGTGAAAAGGGAACTTCTTAATCGCCGTCTCGTCAACAGAGAAGCATTAGCAGCAGCACTTCATTCAAGAAATAATAAATCAAAAAAGTAATATAATGACTAAATTGATGACTAAAGTTTGTGAGACCATGAACTTTATATAGAGCTTAAAATACTGTAACTCTATAAATACTAACAAAAATTAAAAATAAAATTAGAAAAATTCAAGTGAAACATGAGCAGGTTGCTGCGACCTCCGGATTCAGTAGATCCAACAGTCTTTTCAACCGAGCCATCAAGTTTCACGCCTACTGAGCATAAAATCGGGATTAAAACTAGCCTATGTGTTAATGCAGGTTATAAACTATCTGTATACCAGATTTTAGCCAAATCCGTTCAGTGGTTTTTGCATGAAAGAGTAACATACATACACACACATACACATACTCGTACATACATCCTCACAAACTTTCGCATTTATAATATTAGTTAGGTACTATTATATATTCTGTGATATTAGTAGGATAGGATTAATAAACAAAGTATCGATAGCTATAAAACTTGACCCAACGCAGAACAACTACCAGTCATTGAACTAATCACTTCAGTCTTTCAGAAAACCAGCAATAAATTCAGATCCGTACTTAACATTTACCTCAAAAAGCAATGAGCAATTGCAAGAAGTAAAGAATAATATAATAAAGACGACAAATCCAAAGGCTGTAGGTAGCAGAGGTTTGGACGCTTGCCAAATCATTTCGCTACATTTTCTCTGCGTAACTGAGTGTGGTGTAAGTCAAGAGTTCTTGGTCGTGTATCTTCGTTTATAGGAGTACCACGTTTCCTTTCGTAAATTATTGAAACTTCTTCGACAGATATTTTTATAGTATAATCTTCTACTTTTACTGCATCTGTTTTAGGATTGCAATTTTTTTTGGAACGAAGTTCCTTATAGTTGTGAAAGGGGGCTGGACGGGAAAAAATCTTAAAAGTTGTCACGACACTTTTTCCGACTGCGCGACGCAAAAGGAGGGTGTTTATTACCATGGAATGGAATGGAATGGAATGGAATGGAGTGGAGTGGAGTGGAGTGGAGTACATCGGATCGGATCGGATCGGAGTGGAGTGGAGTGGAGTGGAATGGAGTGGAGTGGAGTCGCTTCGATTATTTTTGTTGAGGGTATACAGTACCTGCCGGGGTTGCGAGACATACGTATACCGCGACTCCGGCACACAAAGGGCTACCGAAGGACACCGTGGATTTTAGTCAGTACAAGTCTGACAGTCCCTCCCGCCCTGCCCGGGGTCGGAGGACTCATTTGATGATTTTACCACGTAAAAAAAAAGAAAAAGAGGGTATACAGTAACTTCGTTCCGTCCGGGTGTCCCTTGACACCTCTCAAGTTTTTTTTACTTTGGTTTTCCCGCATTATAGTCAAAATAAAAACACATGGATCAAAGATGGCACTTATAAAACGTCATCAAACAGTTGCACGGTTCAGATTAATAATTTCCATTAAGAAAAACCAAGAAAAAATCCTTCATAGTTACTGTTTTAAAATACGCCATGAAAGAAACAAGCCCTCTGGCATTTTCCTTGTCAGACGTCACGGTATTACTTACTCCATTTTCTTTCATAATATCATTCCTCACACACAATTCATCCATATTATTCTATTTGACCTTGATAAGTTCTTAATGTGTTCTGATCATGTTTTCTTTTCAGAGTGAATTTCTAACTTGTCCCACCCATCGTTGAGTATAGAAGGCATGTGCCGAATCAAATCAATCGTCTCTTTAAACCCATGTTCAACCCCTGCCTACAGTCGTAAGCCAATGTTGCGTCCCGAGAGGATAACCCTCCGCTGCAAACAACTGTCAATGCATTTTTAGTTGAAGCTGATTGTCTTTTAGACTGTCTGCCGCATTGAAATAAATCTGTAGGTGATATTTTTAACAATAATGTTGTATTAGATATCGTCTATCATAATTACATTGTTGACACAATATAATTGATAGCGTCTATCACACCAAATTTTCTTTTAATTTTTCGCCTATCTTGCCAGCGCGTGGAATCGTAAAGCTTTTTTGAAGAAAGAATTTGATGTGGGTGTATTTTAACGTATTGGTGTAGTATAGTAGTTTGAGAGTCTCAAATTGAAGATTTGGCCCTGAAGACTAGTTTTTAGATGGCCTTAAATCCTCGCTGGTTCGAATCCTGCCCGCAGTCGATATTTACTTTCCTCGAAAAAATAAAGAATTTATCTTATCTCATTATTAGTTTTGATCGATCGATGGATGCAAGTGGCGAACTGTCGTTCGGCGTGGCGGTCTAAGGGGGAGGCCTATGTACAGCAGTGGACGTCTTCCGGCTGACGAAGATGATGATGATTATTAGTTTGGTGTATAAAAATATCACATCTTATTATTTACACCACACGAACCAAGAAACTGGTTGAAAGTAGAAATAAAATGAGAAGATTTTAATATCAAAAACTTTAATTAACTTGAAAAAATATTTTGTACTGGCTTTGATTGTTTTAAAAGTCTTTGAAAGTTGTAATAAGAAAATTTTGAACAAATTAAGGGTTACAGACGAAGGCGCTTTGTGGGCGTCAGATAAAAATACAAGATATATTTTTTATTCTTGGACAAAGGGGCGTGTTTGTAAAGGAAAAATAAAATATGACAAACTCGAAAAGTTTGGCACAGAAAGGAAGTGGCTTATTTTCAGTAATAAGGGGATTAAAACTGGTGGCTTTGATGGACGGTGAATCCTTATCCTAATCACTCCTAACTAATATTATAAATTGGAAAGTTTGTTTGTTACATTTTCAGGCCTAAATAACCACTCATCCCAAAAGGCTTAGCTAAGTTGTAGGCAGAAGGTAAGAAACAAAACTTTCGCATAATAATAATTATAAGTTGGCGGCTCCACATTAGTGCCGTGAAATCACGCCGCGACTTCTCTCCGTGAATTCTCGCCACAATACCGACACTGCTCGGGGAAGAGGCGCGAACGCGCGTGAACCCCGTGAAAACCATGCACATTCTCGTTCGCGCCTGTTCACGGGGGTTCACGACGCTATGTGTAGCCGCTAATACGCTGGTCCACGAGAGACAGGGAATTAAGATTTATATTTAAATCCTGAAAAAAATGGACACATCTGACACCATTTAGACAAGATTATCACAATGTGAGGCAAAGATGGCGGATTTGTATAAACGACTACGGGCAAGATTGGCCCATAGTTTCGCAAGATGGAGACGATTAGAAAGAAATACCTTTGCCCTTTGCTTTGTTTAGTGAAAAAGAATTAATAGCAAATGAATCGGGATTTAAATAAAAGAAAAATCAAGACTAAAAAATAACTCAAAGACCTCGACTAACAAGGAAAGATGTCGTTTTAAATAGATAAACCCATTTTCTAGGTAAAATGGACTAGGCAAGTAAAATGCGTAGGATGATAAAAATAATGGACCATTACAGTAATCTGAGCTCGACAACCTTTGGGAATATGTCGACTTTTCTCTTATCTCAAAGTAAGGATATCCATATTTCAAAATGATTAGGACCCCACACATGTTTCTCCTTTTTAGAGGTACGCAATTCAAGAAACTGTGAGAAAAGTAGCTACGTTGTCTATTTATTTCGGATCTCATTTTCAATCATTGAGTTCTTGTAAAGAATCTGTATTTATTATACGGAAAGTAAAAATTTTGCAGTCCTTTTAAAGTTTGTTGGGTCAAAAAACTAAATGACGGAACTGTCTTTCCGCAATTTTGTCTCAAAAGAGCCGGCTCAGTGGTGGTCTTTGCGGCCCTCGAAAGCAAAGGGCAAGTGAAGCAACAATATGGATTTTCGTCAATGAAGTCTGACAGTCTCTTTCAGTTTTCTTTAAGGGAACAGTGTATAAGACGGGGACGCGAGGTATAATGGGAATGTGTATGTTCCTAGGCATAGGCATACTTAACACAACCCTAACGTAGCGCAAGCGCCGTCAGGACGTCATTTGCAAGCGGCCATTAACAAATGGCGTCCTATTGGCGCTTGCGCTACTTTGGTATTGTGTTAAGTTTGCCTTAATCGTGATTTCCCATTCATAACCCGCATCCCCATCTTATACACTGCTCCCTTATTTAACAGCGAGGAGACTCATTTGATGATTTTCAACTCCAAAAAAGTCTTATTGCTGATAATGTTATTTTTTTTTCTAGACAGTCTTAGTATTACAAGGATCTAACAACAAGTAAGTAACATAACGTCACGCTTGTAATCCCTAAAGATTATAGTACGTGATAGCGAAATATTAGCAATCTATTTACACGCACGTTGAGCAAATTGGATTTATTTTTATACGTGACATATAACTGGCAATATTATGACAGTGGGATTTAATATTACTTCATGTATTTTTAGTATCTAAGCTAAAATAAACTAGATTTTGGCTTAGGTTTATAAAATACAAACCATAAATAAACATTAAAAACTCTTATGAAGGGTTTGGATGCTTTTTCCTACCCATGTCCTTTGTTTTATTTGAGCAGTAGGAAAATTTATATAGCGATTGAGAATTTGGGATTTCCCACTGTTCAACTATTGGCAGTTGATTACTTAGCCCCTTCGTACACTAGGCAACGCATCGACTTTGACATCAAGTGACGCATGGCTGGGTACCAACCTCTATGGATTTGCATTGCGGATACTAAAGTCGTACGTTATCGGAGACTTGCGTCGCCTTGTGAACGAAGGGGCTTACAGTTGAGAAGTGAGGGAAAAGGGAAACTGAACTTAAACTTAATAACCAAAAGTCAGAGGTTAAGTATAGGACTGATGTAAGGGCACGAAGAGAGGTGAAATAAAGTCCTCAACGTCAGTTTGAGCAGTGATGGCAATCCTCAAATCCTCTAGCCCTCTAAGGTGGGGAAACGACTATCAAAGTTGACTGGCTCAAAACTTCGTTGTTCTTTGGTTTCCGTCAATTCTTGTATCTTGTACTTTATTGAGTTATCAAGAGAGATGAAAAGATTTAGTTTCAAGAGTTGAGTTACACGATAACTGACAAATGCTTGCACTGCTTGGACAGGTCCACTCAAACTGGGTGGTTCTTTCTTCAACAGACAACCTCAGACACCTGCATGTTTCTCGTAAGATTTTTACGAATGCAAAATATCTGGACTTTGAAAGAGACAGTGATCTCTGAGTTTTTTCCGGTTGTTTCTTTTCAGAGTAGTCAGTTACGAAACACCGGCCTCATCTAGTTTAAAAAAAAATGAGTTAAAGAGTTTGTATAAACCAAATCATTTATCAAGCATTTTATTTCTTCGCATTACTATTTAATCAAGACATAGTTAGACTCATATTCAGACCAAAACTGATCAACAGAAGCAGTTACTCAATCTTCCATCAAACTGTCCATTCTAACCTAAATTAGTGTCACACCAAAAAGCATTAAATATTGTGAAGGATAAATCAATCTAGTCCATCTCACAGAATACGCGTAAAAGATAAAAACAGCTCACCACACATTAGAGGTATGACTGGGAGAATTCGCGCGATCAATAATGACATCGCAAAAACGATGCCCTTATTAATAACGCAGAACAAAAGGCGGGCTGGTAGATTACACAGAATAGATTCGAACAGAAGGTCTGCTTCGTGAAAAGAGTAAAAACTCACGCACACACAGACACGCCTCACGAATTCATTGTTAGCGCGATGGTAACGCCTCCGTGAGTGATTTTGGAACTTATAACATCAGTCTGTCAATTTTTGGCAATTAAATAAGTTTGATAAATATTAAAGGGTAGGTTTTAATAACAAAAAGGAACCTAAAAATGTATTCAAAGGTTCCTTGTCATTTTGACGATCTCTATCACACACTGAAAAAATATTACACTTTATGGTACTTACAACTTGCAGTAATAAATCTTAGTTCGCCTTAGAGGACACAACTCTTGTTATCATTGACAAATAGAGAACATATCATGAATCAATCACGTAGGTACAGCGATTAAAAGCATTCTTGCTTACTCAATCATTTAGGTGCGTCCACACAGAGCGAGCAGTCTCGCGAGCTATTTGTCGCGCGAAGCAACTCGGTTATTGTGGACGTGTCTTAGCCGAGGCAAGCGCTCGCGCTGCTGTGGGCGAGCGACCAAGCAACCGACCCATCCAGTGTCGGCTTTTTGTTTTGCTCGGGTATATTGTTTCGTGTGTCGGTCTAGAAACAATAAGCGCGGCCATACAGAGCGAACGCCTTGCCAAATGCCTCGCGAGGCAGCTCGTGCTCTGTAGACGCACCTATTTGTTTTAGATTTCGTACGTGTGTGCGTACGCCATTTTCGCTTATTGTATGGAGTCATCCTTCTGTTCACTATTTACTATATGGTAGGTTATAAGAATAATAACCTATATATTGGTTGTTGTGGTCCAATGATTGCCTTTCCCTTTTGTTCGTAAAGAGGAACCTCTGCCGCAATTGAAATTTTAATTTGGAGCTAGCACCTCTGTTTACTGGATCACTTTGAATTATTGTTTATTGTGTATTTATAAAGTATTTGACCTTGAGCATGGCTGCTTTCTGCGTTCATTCAATTTAGATAAAAAAATTGACCGTAATATAACTATTATAATAAGTTACTAACCACGTGGTTTCACCTACACAGCTCGACTCCTATTGACTGTAGCTTGGTCTATAATAGCTAATAGCTCTCCTAAATAAATGGAGTATATTTTATGAAAAAGGAAGAATTTTTCAAATCAAATCATTACTTAATGAGATATTCGTTGCTGAGCTTCATCATAATTATCTGCCGTAAGTCGTCCACTGCTGAACATAGGCCTCCCATATAGACTTCCGATAGAATCGGTTGGAAGAGGCTAGCATCCAGCGTGATCCTGTGGTCTTCATAAGATCTTCTGTCCACATGTGAGTGGATGTTCTACGTTACGCTTACGGGCGACCAATATTAGTATAGATAATAATACTCAGGCCAAGATATAATCTGACATAGATCGTACAGACATGAGAGGAGATTACAATGTAATCATGTGTGACTAATCTATCCCTAAGGACCCGAATAATATTGTTAACTAATCAAAAAGCTTATTTGTAAATAAAAATTTTGGTAATATTTATATCAATGAACTGGAAAACATACTCGTTAATCGTGACTTAACATTAATTGAAAAAAGTTTGACAAAGTCTTTTTTAAGGTTCCGTAGCCAAGTGACAAAAAACAGAGTACCGGTGTTAGCGCATGATGAACGCACGAACGTGTAATAAAATCCCAAAAAGTTCGGATTGATTTCGGACGTCGGACTTGCACGTACGAATACGTACGACTAATTCGCGCGCAGTGTGAGCGCTTTCATAGTACTCAGAAGGACGGGAATATTCGTACGTTTCTGCACGAATGGAATTCGGAAGAAAACGTATCTAAAGTGAGCGCGGCCATAAGATCCACTGCTCGGGCCTAGTGCGGGTTGGTAGATGTCACATAATTATATTAGAATTTTCTAGCACAGTGTTTCCCAACCTGTGGTCCGCGGACCCCTGGGGGTCCGCGAGTATATGTATGGGGGTCCGCGATGTCATCTCTGGACCAAACATAAATGCTAATGTCTCGTAATCGATACGCTTAGTTAGCACGGCGAACGTGCGCCAACGAGCGGTGAGCGAATACTGAAACTGAATGAATGATGTGAGTGAAATAAGTGCGTGCGTAATATACAAAAAACAATAGAGAAACAGATTACATAAGTCAAATCGGTTTTGAGATTACAAATAAATTATTATTTTATTAAGGGGGTCCGTGAAATTTGTGCTTGATTTTCTAGGGGTCCGTGGCCGAAAAAGGTTGGGAAACCCTGTTCTAGCATATGCCGGCGGTTTCCTCACGATGTTTTCCTTCACTAGTGTTAGAGCCGTGGTGATGAAATAAATTTCACAAAGTAATACGCCAGGCGGGGTTATACCACTGGGTCACAACTGCTCACTATTAAGATGTAAATCAGACAAGCATCATAAGGGTGCTTGTACACGGCGCATGTTACCCGCGCAAGCAAAGATGCGGGATACCCGCGCGAGTAACATGCGCAAGCTACATGATCAAGTTACCCGCGGGGTGCGTGTACACGGCGCATGTAGCTTGAGCATGTTGAGGCACTTGCGCGGGTTACATTCCGTTAGGACAGTCATAGTAGGAAGTCCAGGAAGAATTTTCACATCTAGTTAAACGAAACAAAACAAACGAATTCATCTACATGAATGAGAGCGCTAACTATTCTAGCCGTAGTATTATATATTATAGTCGTATGTGTAGCTGGTACAGTCGAATTGAAAGCTAAAGTCCTGAATAAGTTTAAAAAAATATTCGAACTCGACTGTACCTGTATTGTTGTAAACACTTTGTATCTACACAAAGCTTAAAAGTGTAATTCCTAAACAGAACGCGATACAAAAACCTTTTAAAAGTGCGACAAACCTGTCGTAGACTCCCGTCGGAATTCCGTTCACGCCATAAGGAAAAAGCGTCCGAAATTACTCTTTCTCAACTAAATCTTTTATGTAAATTTCTATTGCTTTTCGCACCAAAATCTTTCCCTTGAGATAACTGAGATACCTTCAGTTACGGTAGGCTGGGTATACACGCGAGGGTTGTGGGAATTAAAGCAGTTACTACTGTTCCGGAACGCAAAGGGAAATCGTAAAATGTCCACTGCTGAACAAAGCTGAGCCGCATAAATTTCCGAAACGTGATCCTTGACTGCTGGCCTCTTAGAGAGACTAGGAGTCACTCAACGAGTAATGGAAAGAGCTGTGCTCGGAGTTTCTTCGCGGGATAAAATCCGGAACATAGATATTCCGCAAAGAACCAAAGTCACCGACATAGCTCATGAAAGCAAGTTGAAATGGCAATGGGCAGGCCACATCGCTCGTAGAACTGACAACCGATAGGGAAAAAAAGTTCTCGAGTTGCGACCACGGACCGGAAAACGCAGCGTAGGCAAGCCTTCCACTAGGTGGACCGACGACATCGTGAGGGTCGCGGGCAGCAGATGGATGCAAGTGGCGAATTGTCATTCAGCGTGGAGGTCTAAGGAGGAGGCCTATGTTCAGCAGTGGACGTCCTCTGGCTGATGATGATGATGCATAAATTTCCAATAAGTCAGGTTGGAAACGGTTTGCATCCGGCGGCGGCGGCGCGATGGTCTGTCCACCTTGCAGGTGGATGTCCCACGCTGTACTTGCCGGTGCGTGATCTTTATTCCAGAACTTTACGGCCCAATCGGCTATCAGTTTTGCGTGCTATATTTCCTCCCATTGCCATATCAACTTGCTAATTCGTTGGGTTATGTTGGTAACTTTGGTTCGTCTATAAATCTCCTCATTTCTGAGTCTATCGCGTGGAGAGATTCCGAGCATAGCGCTCTCCATAGATCGTTGGATTACCTTGAGCTTACTAATGAGGCCTATAGTACCTACCTTTTATAATATCGCCAATTGATATTATTTGTGATAAAAGTTCATCATTTCGTATGAAATTGCAGAATGTACCTGTAACAAAAAGATTAATGATAAGTTATAGAAACTGGTTGGTTTAGAAGTTAATTATCAACTCGTTTAAACTGCAAGCTTCTGCTGGAAATTGAGAACTTTTTTTTTTCGAGTGGAAAATCATCAAAATACTGGTCTCTCCGCGGAGGTGGAGCGGAAAGGACTGTCGGACTTCAGGTGCTCTTTGCGTAACCTTTTAAAACATCCATCGACACTGGTAGGGTATATTTTGTAGGCAAACAATTTTATTTACTGGAAAAAAAAATGGTATGAAATATAACAGCTCACAATTTAGGACCCATTTTATATTAGTAGTCATTTTACCCGTGGTAAGCATCACGGGTAAAATGACTACTAATATAAAATGGGTTTCTCCCAGTTGTAATGTCCCTTTGTGCCCATTGACCTTGTTTTGTTCTGTCGCCTGCTTGCATGGAGGGAAGTGGGAACATTATTTCCTACTCCTCCACTATTCTTTTCTGATGATTCGGGTGATTAATTTCGTTGCAGGATCCAAGACAGGTAAATTCATTCTCCGGGACACGTCGAGCTTCATTGTCTCGGCGCTGTTCTGGTGTTTGCCACTGTCGATTCTGGCTTCAGGAGTTGCAGTGATTGGGAATAGTGTGGTAGGTTTGTCCCAATAAAAAAAAGTAAAGTATTGAAAATTCAGAAATTGGAAATCAGCTAGAGCATTTGCCAGCGTCAATGATATAATCGAGCTGGTTTTATCAACAAGCAAAAGCACCTAGTGGTCATCTACACGAGGTGGACCGACGACATCGTGAGGGTCGCGGGCAGCAGATGGATGCCAGTGGCGCATTGTCGTTTAGCGTGGTGGTCTAAGGGGAAGGCCTATGTTCAGCAGTGCACGTCTTCCGGCTGATGATGATGATAATAATGAAAGCATCTACCCTGTAACATCATCATTTTGCTTTTTATAAAATCGTTCATGATCGGACAGCGAGATATTCTTTACTAGCCTTTGGTGGCCGCGCATATAACTTCGGCCTTAGAGTTTTTCGGCAGACATTAATCCAGTTTTTATTACAATTCGTGAAGCTATCAAAGGTAGAAGATTAAATTGCTCGTGTGACGACTAGCGAGTTTATTGGCCAATAAATTTGGACGACGATATTTTATTAAGAGCGCAAATATTAAAGAGATTACCTTGTACGTTGTAAAAGTAAATTGGTTTGGAATGGGACTTGACGTTCAAGTTTTTCTAAAGCCACGTACAGACATCGCGAGGCGTGCGACACGAATGGTTCGTCTCGCATGCCTCAACCTGAGGCATACGATAGTACATTTATACGTGCGTCCCGAACGAAACATGCTCAAGCTGAGCAAGCAAACAACACCTGTCCGGAGCGCACGGCTCGTACTGAGGCGGCGTATGGCGCGAATGCTGACTGTGAGCACACACGTCCACACAGCCCGAGGCATGCGAGACAAACCATTCGTGTCGCACTCCTCGCGATGTCTGTACGCGGCTTAATAGAATTTTGCTTGTATCTGTTTTTGACAGGTTTCTGTTGTTGATGTGATTATAATTAATGTTTGAAGAGATAATTACCATATATAATTTGGGTCTTTGGTTAATTGAAGGTTAGACCGCTTAACCTTCAATTAACCTTCATTTGACACCGAGTAGGTATTAGGTGCGTCCACACAGAGCGAGTAGCCTCGTCAGGCAGTTTCCTCGCGCGACAAAGACGCATCTAATAGATAATTATGTTCGAATATTTTCGTCTTAAAATACCAAACAAGTTTAGGTTAGCGTGTTATGCAAACAGTACTCTTTCCATCAGGAAAACAACATGAATGAGAAAGCACAAGACACAAGAGACCTGTGGTCTTGGGCGCGAAGACTTATTAACTAACTAGCTGTTACCAGCGGCTTCACCAGCTACAACTCGAAAATTATCCGACGGAAACATAAAATCGGGATCTTTCTAGCGAACGTTTTAACGTTCGCTAGAAAGAAGATCGTGGATGGTCGTCAATAAAATTTTCTTCATGAAAATGGCAGACTTGACATTCGGCTTTGTAAAAGGTCGCCATAAGGCCCGGTTTCAACTAAAGCAGAGAGGAGAGGAGATGTGTTTGAATAACCAATCAAATGTCCACTAAAGCTAAGCGTAGAGGAGATGTGTACATCTGATTGGTTATTCAAACACGTCTCCTCTCCTCTCCCCTTTGGTGGATACCAGGCCGTACGCTCGTTAAAATGCTCGCTATATCTCTCGTTCGTTTTTCTGTAATGTAACTTTAGCAGAAAGCGCAAGCTATTCGCAAAGGTGAAGAATCAATTCCATCCCATTGCAATTCCTTTAATTTTAAAATTCGACGTTCAAAAGTGCCTCTTCAATGACCTAATTGAAAATGATTTTACTTAATGGCGGCTCCACATTAGTGCCGTGAACTCCGTGAACAGGCGCGAACGAGAATGTGGATGGTTTTCGCGGGGTTCACGCGCGTTCGCACCTGTTCCCCGATCAGTGTCGGTATTGTGCCGAGAATTCACGGCGAGAATTCGCGGCGTGGCACTAATGTGAAGCTAACTTGCACGTGTATGAACAAATGTTGTCAAGGGAATTTTAAATTAAAACTTATGAAAATACGTCCTAATTTATGTTCAAGCAGGAAAAAGGATAAATAATTGTGATAATATATTTCCCTTTTAAGTGGCAACTTTTTTATTTAATTCACACCAGCGGGTGTTAAAATGAAACATGAAAATGTACAGTAATTCAACTTGATTTTTTGTGAAAAGATTTTAAAAGTTAATTGTTTAGTAGCTTATTATCGAAATTTTTTATAGGAATCACGTATTCTATAATGTTCATTATTAAAATTGTTTTGGTTCAGCTATTTGACCCAGGAAGTTTTATGTCTATATTTTTTATAACTGACTTCAGAAAGGAGGTTCTCAATTCGGTTGGTATTTTTTTATGTGCACCATTTACTCGGGTTTGGTCTGATTTGTGTGATTCTTTTTTTGTTCGATGTCATTTGGTACCTACCATAAAATCTAGGTTCTTTTTGTTATCATTTTAGGAGCGATTTTCGCTTTTGCTTGGACGATGTTATTAACGTTACTACGGACTACTGAAATACAAAACTTTTTCAATTACTAATAATAATAATAAAGTATTTATTTGTGTAAAACATGATAGGCAATGGTATTAAATAATAATTTATATGGCACAAACATGTTTAGCTAAGATAGGACAAAGGATGCAAAATTTTAAGGTAAGTAATATGAGGAGGCACCAACAATGAAATTTCATAAATCAAAACTTTTTATAGAAATCTGTAAAAACTATGATCGAGTAACCATTTATAAAATGTTGTTTTAAATAGTAATAATAGATAAGCAGTACCGCAATCTTAAAATAAACTTATTTATCCTTTAAGGACAATCTGTATTATAAACAAAATCAATCAGACCGTCTTCGGGACACGGGCGTGCGAACTACTACACTGAATTCATTGAACCGGACATAATTAGCGAAATAGGGCACTATCACTGGGGACTAGATGCTATAAATGTATGTACGACTGATTACCCCTTATCTTGAAACTGTTGATATAATCTCACTATTTTACTATGCCTACGTTGTACTATCTGGAGGCGACTGCCCTCCAGCGCGTCTATGAGTGGCGCGTGGAGGCGCAGCGCCGGGGCGTGAGCCCGCTGCCTCGCGAAGTCGAGGCGCGGCGCGAAGACCTCCGGCGCGATCTCAGGGCAGTATGGAAGGAACGACTGTCGCGACCGACGGCCGGGCACGCCGCAATTGCGGCGGTAAGACCCCTCTTTGAGGAGTGGTTGGAGAGAAGTCATGGCGTCCTTACCTTCCGCCTGACGCAGGTCCTCACGGGGCACGGGTGCTTCGGGAGGTACCTGTGTCTAATGCGGAAGGAGGATACGTCTGGGTGTCATCACTGCGAAGATCGCCCGGAGGACACGGTGGAGCATACGGTGCAGGACTGCCCAGCTTGGGCGGCGCACCGACGTGTCCTCACGGCTGCGATAGGCGGAGACCTCTCGCGCCCGGCATTGGTTTCGGCCATGCTGCGGGGCGAGACGGAGTGGGAAGCGGTCGCCTCCTTCTGCGAAGCAGTAATGCTCGCGAAGGAGGAGGCGCGCCGCGAGCGAGAGAGGACAGAGTTCTCCCTCCGCCCCAACCGCGGTGTAGGACGCCCACGGCGACGGACGTCGCGCGACGATCTCCGGCCACCGTAGGCGCGGGCATGCGGGCAGCGAGTAAAGGGCAACTCGCTGCCCGACCAAGGACCATGCCCGGGTCGACGGCGTTGTGTCCCACGCGCGCCTCAAAGAGCGTCAGCATAATGACGGGGCCCCCCTCTCAGAGAGGGCCAAAGCCTGCCGGGGTCGCGGGATTATTCCCTAACCGTAACCCCGGAACGTAACAGGCTATGAAGGACACCGTGGATTTTAGTCAGTAGAAGTCTGACAGTCCCTCCCGCCCTGCCCGGGGTTGGAGGACTCATTTGATGATTTTACCACGCTAAAAAAAAAAAAAAAAAAAAAAAAAAAAAAAAAAAAAAAAAAAAAAAAAAAAAAAAAAAAAAATGCCTACATTGTACTAATATATTTTTTAGACTTGAAAGTTTGTTTGGTTTGATGTTTGTTACTTTTTCGATGGTGAATCTGTAATACCTAGCTTCCTCTGTACCCCGAAAAGCACGTAAATGCGTTGGTCTCGGCTGTAATTTTTTTAAGATCTTTGACAGTCGTTACCGTTAGTCAGAAGCTCTAAAATCTGACAACCAGTCTTGCCATGGTGATATCATATTACCCAATTATCCAGTTACTGGGTTGTGGAGGTTCGATAGGCAGACGCTTCATGTAAAATACTGAAATTCAGCTGTATTTGGTTAGACTGGAAGCCAACCCCAATATAGTTGGAAAAAGGCTAGGCAGGTGATGAATGTAACTAGCTGTGCCCGCGACTTCGTTCGTGTGGATGTCGGAACCTAACAATGTATTTTTTTATCAAATTGACAAAGTTTCGTACAAACTTTCATCCCCTATTTTATCCCCTTGCGGGCAGCATTGATCAAAATCCTCTCTTAGCGGATCCAGTCCAGTGGTTTGGGATGTACGTTGATAGATCACTATGTCAGTCAGTCACCTTTGAGTTATATAAATATTTAGAAAAATAAACAGTGTTAAATAAATGGATACCTTAATTTATTATAGAACTTGTGTTTGCCCGCGGCTTCGCTTGCGTTAATTTAAAATTTGAGAAATAATACGGATCATGTAAGTGGCGCCATCTGGAATATGAACGTAATTGTTTTCTCGGCAACAGCTCTCTTCTGTTATTCGGGATGTAAGATACCTTTTATCAGTGTCAGGAGTCGAGCTCCTGACAACGTATATGCTAAATTTTGGGACGATCGATTCAGTAGGTAGTAATGCGTGAAAAGGTAAAAAACAGACATACTTGCATTTTTATTATCAGTTTAGATCAATAATGTTATATCTAGGTACATAGTTTGCATAGGAAACGTCCTTATTTGAGCGCAAAGAACCGTGTTTAATTTAAACATTAGACTATCATTTTTTGGTCGATATAAGTATCGCTGCAAATTGAACGTACGATAGTATTGCTCTTCTCCCTTTAGCATACCGCGTGATACCTAAAAAATAACTAATTATCTGACTCGATGAGTACAACTTGTCGTCGTTCAAAACAGAATCTATGCCCTGGTTTGAGTACCAATTCAAAACATAAATAAACACAAATTATAGAAACCCAGATTTTTTTCTAATCTTTAAAATTCCTACACCTCGAAACAATAACAATTTAAAAAAATATCCAACTTTCTACCTACAATTTAAATCAGTGTAGATTTATATCCTAGAGAACTACTTATTGAAAAAAATAGTAATAATATTGAAATAAAAGTATGCACATTTTTTTTAATTATTTGAAACTCTCAGGACAAAATAATAACAAAAAAAAAACAAAAAGTGTAAAAGAAAACTGCGAGATTTGATCCAGAGACCCCTTGCACCAGAGTCAAGCGGGTTACCAATCAGACTGGCTAGGACGCTGACAGTGAGTTTCAAATAGCGGTTCTTATACAAATGTCAACAATGACTGAAAATCAACATATTATTAAATTGCTAATCCCCCAAAGGGAATAGCGTAATTATACATATCCTATTAATAGAAGAACAGTTTAAGGAATATTTGAGGAAAAATTTACTAAATAATATCCAGTGGTTTAGCTTCCAACTATCAACAAACACATAAAAACAACAAAATTCAAAATTGCTTATCTCCCAGGAAAAATAGCGTAATAATTGTAACGTTGTGGATTACCAACGTTGCATTTCAAACTCTAAATAGTTCATTAACACTTTCACTGTCCGCGCAGCAGACATAATACCTAAACAATAGTCGTGAGTCACATGTGATTCATCGGACAGGGAAGTGGTTGATATGAATTTGTAGGTATCTAGTAAATATTCTTGAATTACGTCGAGACAAAAAGTAATTTATAAGTGGGTAGTTCTAAACTGGTAGTAACATTTGACAGTTCTGTAGTGACAGAACTGTGGAATGTTCTAGCTGCGGATAAGTGAGTGGCAATGCTTATGCCGTCTCACTCTCACGCGTGCAAAGTCCAATTCCCCTTCTCTTTGAGCGAGGCATTTTGTAGCAATCAGCTGGGACATGATTTAGTACAGAAAAATATCACCGCGAGCTAACACGTAGTTAGAGTTACCGCAAGTAGTTCCTTATATTAGGACTATCTAATTTTGCTCGTCCCAGACTTACAGTTTTTAAGTCAAATAATAAATACCTAATTATTATTTAAATTCTGTGTAAGATCGCCCCGGTTTAAGGGTAAGTTGCCAAACCAAACCTTTATAACTGCTAGCTATTGTGTTTATATCTTTTTGTATTGAGCAGTTACCTTCAGACTTATTATTTTGTGTTCTTATTTTTTTTCTTTGTTAGGTTTTTATTTTGTTAAGCCTCGAATGTTCCATACGCTCGTAGGCCTATAAATAATGTTGTGTTAATGCTTCACGCTAATTTAATATTGTGTACCTGCCATGTAAACTCCGTTCTGATGTTGACCAAACTCACAAACGCCTCAAGCGCTTTACGTCCTAGGCTTTCGCTTACGCTGCGAGGTCATCATCAGAGAGGATTTGCAGTGGACCTTTTATTTACCGCTGGACGTTGATTCCAGGGAACAAGATTTGGGTTTGAAATACCCATCCTCAACGTTCGTTGAGTTCGACAGCTGACTCACGCTACCGAACGTTCGAGGCCTGCGCACACACAGCACCTAGCCGCACACAGCTGACCAGCCGGCGCATCCACCATCCTGTCCCTGGGGTCTCTGTCACCTCGGGACAACTCCTCGCCCATCGCGTCTCTGCACTACGCGATAAGCCAGGACAGTACTTAGTGCGCCTACTTCCACGGAACGATTAAATACCAAGTGACGGCTGTGAACCACGACCTAAATAAATGTTATTGTAAACGTTGGTGGGTTCTTTTATTCAACCCACCCGCTAACCGTTACATAATACATAGCCTATTAACAGAAGCATACTCGTATTAATAGAAATATTTGAGGAAAATTTGATCGACAACTTTACAGTAGTTTAGGAGATAGATCAAATAAAAAAACATAAAAAATTTCGAAAAAAAAAGTTGATTTGGCATCAGAATCGATCCCTTATCTCGAAAAAAATACAAAAAGAAAAAAATATTCAATGTACAGGAATGACAGCTCTACGATTTTATTATATTTAAAGAAGATAAAGATGTTCCCGTAGGATAATTACCAAACATCATGCGAGTATAATTTTGTGATCGCTAAGTTTTGCCTCTAAACTGAACTCCACCGAAGTTTCTTAGTCGAGGCTACTAAATTGCTTTCTAATACTATTTGTGGCACGTAGTTCCAAAGTCAACGGGATCAATACGACTAATGAAGGCTATATAGGAAGTCTTGTTTCCCAACTTCTAAAGGTCAAATCTATACTTAATATTTATAAAGCTGCAGAGAACTTAAGAACTGGTTCAAATAGCGGTTTTCAGAAAAGTATTTGTTACATTCCGGAGAAGGAATGTAACAAATACATTATGTTAAAACAATAATAGTAATTATTGTTATAATTTTATGTGATCACGATTATTATCTACACAAATTTATGTTTAATTTTAAAGTCGATTCCTTTTTTTTGAGAATTTTTTTTAGGACAGTCATTCATCGAAGAAGACGAAAACGCTACGACCAATAGGGCAGCGGGTTTAAAATACGGAAAACAGCTTTTTTTTTTTTTTTAGCGTGGTAAAATCATCAAGTGAGTCCTCCAACCCCGGGCAGGGCGGGAGGGACTGTCAGACTTCTACTGACTAAAATCCACGGTGTCCTTCATAGCCTGTTACGTTCCGGGGTTACGGTAAGGGAATAATCCCGCGACCCCGGCAGGCTTTGGCCCTCTGAGAGGGGGGCCCCGTCATTATGCTGACGCTCTTTGAGGCGCGCGTGAGACACAACGCGCCGTCGACCCGGGCATGGTCCTTGGTCGGGCAGCGAGTTGCCCTTTACTCGCTGCCCGCATGCCCGCGCCTACGGTGGCCGGAGATCATCTAGCGACGTCCGTCGCCGTGGGCGTCTACCACTGCGGCTGGGGCGGAGGGAGGACGCTGTCCTCTCTCGCTCGCAGCCCGCCTCCTCCTTAACGAGCATTACTGCCTCGCAGAAGGAGCTGACCGCTTCCCACTCCGTCTCGCCCCGCAGCATGGCCGCAACCAATGCCGGGCGCGAGAGGTCTCCGCCTATCGCAGCCGTACGGAAAACAGCTAGTAGATTTTATTTGCAATTTTTTTTTATGATGTGTGGGGTCCACCTCCTAACGGTCCACTCTGGGTAAGGTACTTTACCCATGGCGCTTCGCGATTGCAATTCGACCGATTCCAACTAAAATTGAAAACCAAGCATACTTCAACGACATATGGCAAACACGTTGATATCTGCGAATAGATGAAAAACAAGATAATATAAGAAAGAGATTACTTCCAGTGAGTGAACGACCGACGTGATGCTAGACGACAGGTATAGCTTTGTCTCTTTAACTCACTGGAACAAGTTTGGTTTTATGACGTCATAATATGGCCGTAGGGCAGTCTGGCTCACGACTATCATCCTGTCGAAGTCCAGCGCCAAATAGATTTCCTCCTTATTGCCTCTTCTTTGCCTCTGGGGTACATTAAGGCCGAGATCAATCCCATTTTAAAATCAAAATGACCTAACTGTCGACTGTTATTCAGAATTTTGTTTGTGTAAAATTTTAAATATTAAAAAAAAAAACAAAACGTTTGCATTGAAAACAAGTCATTCCGCTTTTCAAATAACAGATATACCTACAATTCAAATTCACAAACAGCTTCAGAACTAAGGTTTGTAGGTTAAACAAATGTTTGTTCCGATGTGCCAATTGAGTAGTCAAATGGACTGAAACTAGGTCGGAGTAAGCTTGAGATTAGAGGCTGTTGAATTTCAAAACTTGCTGAGATCTTAGCTCTACATAGTATGCCATAGAACGTCTTCTTCATACATCATTGTGGGAATGTGGGATCAGAGTCAAATAGCTTTTACAAAACACTTAAAGAATTTATTTTCAAAAAAAAAACAAAACGCTACACGTCTTCGTCTTTTAAATCATAACGCCATCTTTTTATTCATTCTTCGCTCTCACTCTCTCATATATCCAGCCCTTTCGTACACTCTTACGTTCCATTTCCCACATCATTATCAGCCTAGCCTTTTCCCAACTATAGTCAGGTCGGCTCCCAGTCGCAACTTGATATCAGTACTTAGAACGACCGCTCGCTGTTTTATTTTGATAAGTAGAGAGGTGATTACTTTTACGTGCCTTGGATTGGACTTTTGCACAACAGTAAGGTCATCATCTGCCTAGCCTTTTCTCAACTATAATATTTGGGGTCGGCTTCCAGTCGAACTAGATGCAGCTGAATATCAGGATTTTACATGGAGCAACTGTCTATCTGACCTCCACAACCCAGTAACTGGGAAATACAATAACCCATGGTAAGACTGGTTGTTAGACTTTCAAGCATCTGTAAAACAGTAACGACTGTCAAAAATCTACAAATGACACCCGGGAGCGACGGCTTTATGTGCTTTCCGAGGCACGGACAGATGGTCACCCATCCACAGACCAAACCTTTGATGAAAATCTTGCTTGTGCTAAGGTCTCAGTTGGCGATGCTTTCGGTACTTCATAACTCAGATAATCGTAAAAAAACTGTCGTGTAATATTAATACGTAGATAATAGCTATCGAATATAAATACTATTATAAATTATATTCAGTCTAGTTTATACTGTAAGCCTAGTCGTATTTATCGCAAGGCTTTTGTACAAAAAATATCGTAATCCGACATTTACATCAGTAAATTATTCAATTGGAATAACACGTGTAATTCTATTTCTGAATTCAAAAAATATAATATTTCGTTGTGGCTTAGCAACGAAAAAAAAAATTAAATGTGTACGACGGAGTATAAAAATAATTATTAAAATTATTTACTACAGCCTCAAGTCTGATATTATTATAGTTTCAGAATGGTCTATCATTATTTCATGACTAGCTGTCCCGGCAGCTTGACTTTTTGATTTTTAAAATTTAAATCATTTATTTCAAGTAGACCTACTTTACACGCACTTTTTTGCATTGTCAAAAGACCAAAACACAAATTCAATTTTGTTATGGTGCTACATTCACAAGACATAATAACCAGTGAAAGTACTGTAGGTACCCATTCCAAAGCCTAGGATCTCTATGGAGAAGAACGGGCAAGAAACTCTATGGACATTGGACATTCTTTTTAAATCGCCAAAATTATTACAAAACCTTTGTTACATAATTCATCTTGAAATGGATCAAAGCATAGGCTGTGTTAGCCCAGTAAGTAGTGCGAGTAATCCCTCGTTTGCACTTGAAAACTTGCCACTAGTAGCCCAGCGCTAAAACTAAACACATCATGCTCGTTCCCCTGGCTGGAGTTCTTAGATTCTAGGCACACCACAGGATTTAGCAGCATACAGTAGAATCCGTTTATTATGACTCCGCTTGTAATGGCCAACCGCTTATTATGACGTATTACACAGATAAGTTTTGTTTTCATACAAAATTCTTTGTTCAAAGTCGTATATAATGACTTCGCATTTAGAGACATACTGCTTATTATGACCCATTTATAATAAATTGTGTCTTTTATGTAGTTTTTACCGACGTGATTCATAACACCTTCGACAAAGTTTTCGGGATCGTCCCATGATATCCGCCAATGTTCGGTGCGTACACGTGGTTGTTTTGAGTCCCAGTGAGATAGTTGAATTATTAGATAATATTGACTTCTAAGTTCAGTTTTGTCTCTCGCTATAAAAATAAATATTCTGTTCTTCTTTCTCGTTCTCACTCATACTGACAAAAACAGGAGGTTGTTTATTTTGTACAAAATGCTTTGTATGACGTCCGCTTAATATGACGTGTCTATTATTTCCCTTCGATGTCATAATAAACGGATTCAACTGTATAACGTTTTCAAGGGTGACCTGTCTAATTTCAATGCTCGCCAACTCGTTTTCAGTTGCTCGGTTTACTCGCTAATCGCCGTTGGTGGGAGAACCACCTAACAAGTAAAAGTGAAATTTATTTTTGTCTAAGTTCATTTTATGATTTTATGTTCCTTAGAGTTTTAGATTCTTTAGTCTAAGAAGTTGTTTTGACGTGGTGTCTTGTCTGTTTTATGGATCGTAAATGAAGTCGTAAAATAAAGTTGTACGAGTTATTACTTAAGGTTTTTAGTGAAAAACAATTTTGCAACAGCAAAACGAGATGAATCATCAGTATTACGGCCTAATTTCTCATTTACTTGGGCCGAATATTCTTTATTATATACACAATACAAAATCAGACATGATAGGTAAAAAAAAACACAGAAAGTCACACATATTTACTAATTAGCTAGATAGATTAGATAGATTATATGAATGGCGGAAGACATTGCAACTGATCTATGCGAGGGAGTGGAATTAGAGTAGGAAAGGCAGAGTAAGAAAGGCAGAGCTATGTCGTCAAGTATCTAAAGTAGGCAAAACTTAATAGATAACATTATTCTATTAAACCATTAATAACTTACTTCTAATTATAATGACTGACATTATTATATTTAATTCTTTTACTCTTTCACGCAAAAAGTACTGAAAAGATTTTGATGAGATTTGATACACAGATAGTTTATGATTTGCATTAAATTTTAAGGTTTACGTTCCCATATAATGTTCTGTTCTTATCATATAATGTTCAGTTATAGCAGGAGAAGCCGATGCAAAAGTTAGTATTTCAAAATTAGAAATTATAAAATATTTTACATAAAATTTTGATCGGCGTAATTCCTTCTAACAGTATTTCAATTTTCCTCACTACACGGCGGCGATAGGCGGAGACCTCTCGCGCCCGGCATTGGTTGCGGCCACGCTGCGGGGCGAGACTGAGTGGGAAGCGGTCTCCTCCTTCTGCGAAGCAGTAATGCTCGTGAAGGAGGAGGCGGGCCGCTTGAGAGAGAAGACAGCGTCCTCCCTCCGCCCCAACCGCAGTGGTAGGCGCCCGCAGCGTCGGACGTCAGCAGATGATCTCCGGCCACCGTAGGCGCGGGCATGCGGGCAGCGAGTTAAGGGCAACTCGCTGCCCGACCATGTGATGGACCATGCCCGGGTCGCCTATTTCCAAAGCCTATACCATTTCAGTCACGAGTCAAACTGTAATCGATTAGCTTTTGTTTGTGCATATTTCTCAACAAAACCTAATCTATCTCAGTAAAAAACCTGACTCAAATAGATTAGCTTTTGGAATTGATATTTTCAATGAAAATGCACGGACAAAACCTAGTTCTATATAATTCATATCATTCGAATAGCTAGACTTTTGGCGAGTTATTTTAAAACATTACGTACGAACAAAACCTTGTCGAGTAGAGGCTCACTAGCTATATGAGTAAATATACCTCGGAATTTAACTTTTCAAAATTTTGTATTTGAATTTCGCAAAAACGACTGTGGGCACCCCGACTCGGACAGGTTAGGTTAGAAGGGGATGGCGGGGTCTTTCAGACCCCGCCATCCCCATCCATCCATCATCCATCCCATCCATCCATCCCCATCGTGGTTATTTTTTTTTAAACCACCCAGAAGTAGGAGCACCGCGAAGCGGTGCTCCGTCGACGTTTTCTAACATTTTACTTAGTTTAGTGAAATTACATGATCTGTGACTTTATATTAGTATTTTTTGTCATAATTATCACTAGATACTTTTCTTGATAATTGGATTTCGTGAAATCCCTGATTTCCTCATTTCACTGCGACATGTATAAACAAAACCTGGTCTTTTTTTTTAGAGTTTGGCTCGTGCGTGACTAAAATGGTATAGATTTTAGCGATGGGTCGTTGACGGTTTTTCCGTCAACGAAACGTTAACGTTGATTCACGTTTGTCAATTAGTTAATCAACTAGTTAAATTCGTCAACGAGTTGAATGAGATAACGTGTTCATCTCGTTGACGAATTTAACTGTCAACTTGCAACGTAAACCGTTGATTCATTAAACGGTTTATAATCAACGATTGCGCGTTTAATTTAAGAAACAATTTGATTCAAATTTTGTATTGGAAACGTTTTATGTACAAACTAACATCTAAAATTGTGTGAAATAAAAATATTATTATTACATTTTTCACAGAGGGCTGTTCGCTATACCTCATGCGTCTCAAAAAATAGTACATTTCAAATAATACATTGGGATAATTAAACAAACTCCACCAATATTTATGTACTATTCTTAAAATAAATAACTCGAAAATCAACTCATTCAACCGCTCGCAATCTATGACTTTAAAAATATCGAACCATAAAACTCAACGTTGAAGATAACGTTTGCGTTCTCGTTAATTCAACGAGTTGAATTAACGAGAACGAGAACGAACGAACGAACGAGTTCAACTCATAAACGTCGTTGACGAATTCAACTAGTTGTACACTCGTTCGTTCGTTCGTTCTCGTTGAATTTAACGAGAACGAACGAACGAACGAGTTCAACTCATAAACGTCGTTGACGAATTCAACTAGTTGATTCATATTCAGTTAACGTTGATACGTTGACAGGAGATCAACAGTTGATTCAACTAGTTCGTTGATTCAACGCTCATCCCTAATAGATTTTGTCCGTGCATTTTCTTTGAAAATATCAAAACAAAACCATTTGAGTCAAGTTTTTTACTGAGATACACTATTACTATTTTAAAATAACTCGCCAAAAGTCTAGCTATTCGAGTGATATGAATTATATAGAACTATAAGTCGGTGCCAGTTAAGATGGCAATAGCGGTCATTGACCTTTACCTAATAAGTCCTCGTATGATGACATAAGATAAGAATTATCATTTGGGAGTCTTAAATATAAAAATAATATAAAATCTTAGGTATAGGTGAAATATTTTTAACATTTTGATATTTTATGAATAATAAAGTACTTATATCCTTACAATATACTTACTTATTTATTCGGTATTTTATAAAAATGCTAATTCTGAACTTATGTCCATTATACAAGGACTTATTAGGTAGGGGTCAATGTCCGCTATTGCCATGTTAACTGGTACCCCAAAAGCTAATCTATTTGAGTCAGGTTTTTTACTGAGATAGATTAGGTTTTGTTGAGAAATATGCACAAACAAAAGCTAATCGATTACAGTCCGACTCGTGACTGAAATAGTATAGGCTTTGGAAATACGCGCCCGGGTCGACGGCGCGCTGTGTCCCACGCGCGCCTCAAAGAGCGTCAGCATACTGACGTGGCCCCCCTCTCAGAGGGCCAAAGCCTGCCGAGGTCGCGGGATTATTTTCTTACTGTGACCCCGGAACATAAAGGACTATTGAAGGACACCGTGGATTTTAGTCAGTAAAAGTCTGACAGTCCCTCCCACCCTGCCCGGGGTGGGAGGACTCATTTGATGATTTTCAATTTACACAATCTCTTACCAACTTAAGAACAATGCCATCTGATACAAGTTGATTCAGAAAAACAAACAATCATGTTTATCTTAACATTACTCTGTTTATTCGAATAGCAACTTGTTCGGAAAATTCTCAGATATTTACTTAGATTATGCATACGAAAAGTTTTACGAGAAATCTTTTTTGTTGATAAAGCGAAGATGGGCCGACTTCCATGTTGATTCTGAAGTCGGAAGTGAAAACGGCAGGGAATATTTATCAAACTATCTGCTTATCATTTGCGCATTGCGTAAAAGTTTCTTTGGGAGTTTTGATAAAATATTATGACAATGGATCATACTCGTAGTTTGGAATCGTAAGCTACTTGAAAATTTTTGGTGTATTTTTGGTGACATCATCATCATCAGCCTATAATGTTCCCACTGCGGGGACACAGGCTTCCTCTCTGTGAAAGGGAGTGAGCCATAATCCACCATGCGGGCCCAGTGCGGGTTGGTAGATGTCACATGTCTACGAAGTTTTGGTTCTAGGACATGCCGGTTTCCTCACGATGTTTTCCTTCACCATTTTGAGAGCAGTGGTTATAAAATAAATTACACAAAGTAGGTAATGCGCCTGGCGGGGTTCGAACCCACGATCTATAATTCTTAAGTCGGTACCGACACCACTGGGCCACCACTGCTCTGGGCTATTTTTGGTGTATTTATGGAATATCGTCCTCCAGCTGCAGCCAGCCACTCTCTTTGAATCGTTGATCTATCATGCCGCAGGGTGTCCTACACTACGTTTGCCCATTCGTGGTCTCCACTCTAGCAAATGTCTGCTCCATCGACCGTCTGTCCATCTGCAGATATGACTGGCGCACTTCCACTTCACCATATAGCATGTTGAAGTGAAAGTGGGCCAGTCATGATTAGATAGACAATTTTATGATTTTATTTTTATGCGTCATGCCTGCGTCGCGTCTTCGCTAAGATTAAGGGTTGAACCACATCTGGCAGCACGGAATCGCCTTTATCCGTCGCCCTTTCTCTTTCTGTCGCTTAGAACTGCCATTTGCTAGACCGAGACAATTCGATAGCACGCGGCCGCCTCGAGGATTCCGCCGCGTGCTATCGCATTATGCTTTCTGTCTCGGTCTAGCAAATGGCATTTGAAAGAAACGAAAAATTCAGATTTCGAGCAGGGCTCGAACCTGCGTCATTTTTCCGTTTCTTTAGGGTGTGGTTCAACCCTAAAGAAACGGAAAAATGACGCAGGCCATTTGCTAGACCGAGACAGACCGAAAGTAAGTTCAAAATAAGGCTGACTGCACAAAAATAGTTTTAACAGCTCATGAAATTGTCTAAAACTTTTTTCCCGTTTTGATATTTTGAAAGAAACGAAAAATTCAGATTTCGAGCTTTTGTGCAGTCAGTCTTATTTTGAACTTACTTTCGTTGCTATTAAAGTAATGCGATTACTTAAGAAAACGCACGAACGATCTCGAAATCGCGAGTATGGGTACTGGCATTTTGTGGGAGTAAAGCGCCATTTAGACGGAGCAAGAACTCGTATGCGAGTTTCACTACATTGCGGCATGAATTTGTTTTACCTATAAATTCCGAAATGTAACGCAACTCGCGTTCGAGTTCCTGCATCGTCTAAATGAGGCTTTAGTCATGCATATACGTGCGTATAATTCCGACGTCCGAGGTCAAACCTTCTTGGTTGTGTTTCCATGCGTAATTAATACAAACAAAATAGTCGCAAAAACTGTTTTGTTGATGTAGGTAGCTGGTCACTGTTTTATAGGTAACAATATTATGTTTACGAGATAGGAAAGTTGTATTTATTTATCTGGCTTCGAGTGAGGGTTAGTCGTTATTATTTTTTAACTGGATATTTCTTGGTTACATAAATATTGAAAGCAGTTTAAATAAGAAAAATAAAATAATGAAGATAATAATAAGTATCTAATACAGGATTCCCAGGTCTCACTTCCAAACTGGGTCAAAATTTTCAACAGGTTATGGACCCAGCACGCTTCACTGCGCCACTCTGCTTTGTTGTAGGAAAATTTTATAAGTAGGTTTCATTGTGAAAACCTCCTTATGGACCATAAATTATGGCCGTTTAGAATCAATAAGAAAAAGTAAATTGTCTTCATGACGGATGTTTTTATGATTGCCGAAGTCTGAAACGACGTTAGACAATGCGGGGTGTTAGGTGTTTTTGTTAGGTTTTTTTCGTTAGGTATTTTCGCTACGGAATTTCTTGATTCGGTCGCTGCGCTCAGAAACTGCGATAAAAGCTATCCAATAGCTTAATAAAAACAACAATATTTCAGTAATAAATGATAGTTCCAATATTACATTACCTAAAGTGCAACAAAGCATTAAAACATTAGCCCGAAAATAACAAATACAGACAGTATTTTAAATACATATTCGATGAATTTAGCACTCGATTGTAATCCTAAGTCCTTTTAATTAGAGTCGAATTTAGCATCCTATTTATAAATTGTAATTTCGAGAACATTTTCATTCGAATATTTGACTATTGATAAATTGACCAGTGATCAACATTTCATTTGTTACTGATACATGTTTTCAGTAACATACTATGACACCTAGATGAATGACTGAAAGTGCATTGTTGGAAATTCAATGCTCCGCTTTGTAGTGAGGGTTCAAATTCCAGTAACGTTTTATTGTTAGGCACTTTGGCTGCGCTGTATAATGTGTGTCAATGCTAATGTAGTTTGATATTTATGAAGACTTTTTCCTAAACATAATATG
Source organism: Agrotis segetum (assembly GCA_036375495.1). Classification (NCBI taxonomy): domain Eukaryota; kingdom Metazoa; phylum Arthropoda; class Insecta; order Lepidoptera; family Noctuidae; genus Agrotis; species Agrotis segetum. The sequence continues at coordinate 1,103,904 of JAQSVV010000031.1, forward strand.
GCTGATTTGGCCAATTTTTTCTCCTTTTTTAACGTATAATATCATCAAATGAGTCCTCCCACTCAGGGCAGGGGAGACTGTGAGACTTGTACTGATTAAAATCCACAGTGTCTTTCAATAGCCCTTTTCGTTCCGGGGTCACGGTATTCGTTAGACTCGCAAACGTGATCTAAAAGATCTTATTTTGTATTTTACCAAAAGTTCAGAAAACTATACGGCACTTAATCGAACAACATTTGATTGTCTGTTGACAACAAATTTCAATTGCAAAGTCAGAAAAATACACACATTTATACCCTACTAGCTGTTGCCAGCGGCTTCACCCGCTACAACTCGTAAATTATCCCACGGGAACATAAAATCGGGATAAAAACTATCCCATGTGTTAATCCAGGTTATAAAATATCTGTGTACCAAATTTTGTCCAAAACCGTTTAGTGGTTTTTGCGTGAAAGAGTAACAAACATACCTACATACACATACATACATCCTCAAAAACTTTCGCATTTATAATATTAGTAGGTCTATTTTTACATAAAACCAAGCCTGAAAAATAATACGAAACATAATCCAGCATTACGATCGTCTGTCTGTACTAAAGTGGACGTTGGACGCTCTATCAAAATAATTAGGTGACCTCTTTAGGAGCGCTTCCGGGCGCAAGGGGCTAATGTGTCTTCTTAGCGAGACGAACGTTCCTGACAAGTCGCTCTAGGGACTGTTATCAATTTGAGTGACAGTGGAGCTGTGTTAAATATAGTCGTTTTAAGGATGACGTTGTGAGCGCCTTAATATTTGTTATGGCAATTTAAAAAATACGGTTTTTAAAGGACCTTTCCATGTTCACCTTTGTGGTAAAAGTACCAGGCATGCATAAATTCAAGTGGTATTTAATTTATCTTCGTCTCTATCTTTCCCCGAGACTGTGACCATTTTGAGTTTGAATTTATGCATGCCTAGTACATTTACAACAAAGGTGAATAATTTAGAGCAGTCTTTTAAATACCATATTTTTTAAATTACCATAAAACTAATTTAAAAAATATGGTATTTAAAATACTGCTTTAAATTCGCCTTTGTTGTAAATGTACCAGGCATGCATAAATTCAAAGTGGTATTTAATTTATCTTCGCCTCTATCTTGCCACGAGATTGTGACCAGTTTGACTAATGCCATGACTTGATGATTTAAACGGTAATTCAGAATAAAGAATAGTGTTGTCAACTGTCCATGAAATACATCAAATAAAGTTACAGTATATTTTATTTTGTTTCGGAAAAAAAAAACTAAAAAATCATCAAATTACTCGAAAAAGTACTAGGCTTGCACAAATTCTTAGTTCTACGATTCTGTCAGTACACGAAATAACCTGCTTGTTATTAAGTAATAGAATGGCATAATCATAAGTAAGTAGTCCAGTACCTGAGTGGATGTTAGACGCTGTATCAAAATAATTAGGTGATCTCTATAGGACCGCTATCGAGACGACGTGCCTTGACATGTCGCTCCTGAGACTGTTATCAGTTTGATTGGCACTGGGGATAAAGAATAGTGGCATTAAATGGTAATGAGGAATCACTGAGTCACTGTGCTAGTGATGCCACTATATTGAAAAAAATAGAAGACGTACGAGTAATGTGTTCGTGCCGGGTGTACGTCATTACTGCGAAGTTCGTTACCGCGATGTAATACGATTAATGCTTGGTCTTTTTTTAAAATAAAGCATAATAATATGTAAGTCCCTCCCGTCACGCATTGGGCGGGAGGACTCATTTGATGATTTTAACGCGCTAAAAAACGGTTAAATACGTAACCAAATTGTAATATTCAAAACTTAAATACTACTTAAAAAAGTAAAGGAAACAACTTATTCCGACACTTTACATAAATAAATAAGTGAGTATATTTTATAATAACCGGTGTAATCTCATTTCTTTTAGCCATAAAATATCAAGTTAAAAACCATACACTGAAGTAAAGTTTACGTTACATTTTGTAACATTTTTATGTCTTAGCTTCACGAAACGGTCAATGATTGTTTTAATAAAAAAATTTAATACTCGTTTTTGTTTTTTACGACTCTCGTTAATTCTGAGTTCATCTTCTGGTCGTCATAACTTTAAGGATGATCGAAAAGTTTGTTTTTATGGAGATGGCTGTTGTTTTTTTTTTTTTTGTAGTAAATATTAAATTAGATAATATTCATAATTCTAGAAGGGTAAGGCATGGGTGTTTAGTATTTTTGCTAAACAGTGCATCCAGTCACGCAAAAGGCAATCGACGGAACATAATGATTTTAATTATTACGAGTCTGACAGCCCTTTTCTGAATTGTAACGCAGTACTGCAAGTATGAAAAAATTCACTGTCATTTTAAAATTGACATTAACAAGAAATGACATGAATGTAATTAATTTTCATGTCATTTTTTGTTTGTGTAACTTTTAGTGTTCTGCGTGTTCTTACTAATGTAAGTAATTTTAAGTTTTACTAATCATGTTTGATTATTGAAACAAAAATAAACATAATTCTATTCTAGATACTTTGTCTAATAGTCCCCTAAGAGGCAACTAAAAATAATGAATATACTAGAAGTGGATTTATTTTCCTACACCAAATCATAATCATAATAATTTATTTGTCGGAACATGGTACAAATTTATGGTCTTAAGATTAATTATTGGTCTCATCACATTCTGCCAATTGTGGCGTGCAAATGTTGGGTACATATTATACATAATTATAAAAGAGAACATTTGGGTTGCTAACCCAGTATTGATTCTAATATTAAGCCTTAAATGCATAAAAAAGTTATAAATTTACAAATGTGCCAAAAGAAACTATGAATCAAAACAATTGTTTGAATAATGTAACAGTGCGGTGTGGTGGTAAGAACGAAAACTTTCATAATTTCTCCATTTATCAAAGACGTTTTCAGTTTCTCCTTAGATATTCACCTCATTAATTTCAGCCACCACAGCGACCGCTTATAAATAATTTAGCATTTATTTTCATTTATCAAGAAGTCAGATAAAAAAGATGTATTTTTTACTTCAAAGGTATTAAAGTGACATCAGAGGCCTTACCACGAGCTTTTAACGCGATCCAGTTTGGGCTGTGGGAAAGGGACAGAGCTATACAAGTCGTCTAGCGCCGTCGCTTTCCCACAGCTTAATTTGATCTCGTTTAGAGGTCGTGGTGAGGCAGGGTTGGAAAAAAACAGTTTTTTTTCAAATTTTTAAAACAAACAGTTCAAAATGTTTTAAACAAGTGTTTTTTTTTTTGCTTTTTTTTTTTAGTTTCTGATTTTTTTCGAATTCATTCCACCTTGTTTGTTGATGTCTAAACGTATAAATCAATTATGTTTCATTTTTAGACTACATCTTTTCAAATTCACCCTTTGTAATTAAATTTTGACGAAAAATGATCAATGGTAAAAAAACATGTGATGTTTTTAATAATTTTATGCATTGTTTCATTACAATGCCAATAAAAGTTTTAAAAAATTACATTCCAATGGCATGACACTCAAAAGGTTTTATGTTAAACTAAATCCTGAATATTAATTTATTTTCATAATAATATAATTTACATGCCTTGAAAAGTAGTTGAAACGGGTAGGTAATAAAAAACTCTGTTTAATTTCAAACTGTTTTAAACAGTTGTCCTGTTTTAAACCCGCACAAGGCTCGCGTGGTGTATTATAGTCCACTCCCTATCAAAGAGAGGAGGCCTCCTATACAGATCCTTTACATAATATATAAATAAAAAAAAGGTTTCATTGTTTAAAAATATAGGTATTTACGATAGACAAAGTACTCATCCAGACGAATCAAACGAGTCTAAACTCGATAGGTTTGCGGCGTTTCATTACACAGTTCTTATGGCCACCTTCCAGCTCTATCATCAGATCACTTCCATCTTATCATAATATTGTATTGTCACGTCATATACATATACGTTCAAAATTTCATCTCAATCGAAATCCGGGAAGTGGGTCAAATTTAACTTACAACATTTGATCACAGACAACGGGACAGATGAAAGTAAATAAAATCTTGTAAAAACTCTTTGTCGTCAAAAACCAAAAAAATCGAATGCATTTTATTTCGATCTACGAGTATTTACTGTCTCGAAAACCTTTTCTCTAGGTAAGAATTCACCATTGTTCTTTATTATTTCGAAGGCAATGCATATTTTTCCATCAGCAGCTGCACTTTGCTCAAGTCGAACAGAAAACAAAACGTCTACTCATTACGTTTGAGCAAGCAAGAACGTTTTGTTTCGTTTCTCTTAGCAGACAAGCCGTTTTTCAAGCTGGTTAGTTACAAAAGAATCAACGTGAATTTATAATAACTGTTCTTCCATTAGCTTGCTTCTCTAGTCGCAACAATGAATATTTTTCCTTCATCTGATTCTTGAAGCTTTTAAATGTACGGAGAAATGCCAATTAAAAATAATTGCGTATTGTCCTTTATGATGGCTGCAGAGCTTTTTAACTAAGACTTGCATTTGAAGAAAGTTTCTATTTGCGAAAAGCTTAGCGAAGGCTAAGCTTAAACTAAGCCAAAGTTCTCTATAGATTTGGGCGTAAGACTTGGGTAGAATACCTATTGTATACTCGGCCTTAAAATAAAAAGTACTCTTTGTTTTTTCCAATAACTCAAAATGAACACTAAAACTGTACCAAATACGCAGTGCGCCAAATCCGTCTAATTTCCTTTAAAAACTTTACTTTCTCCAAGAAACGCCTCGCGAAGTACTAATCTAAGTAAATTCAATACCTAAATCTTATTACTGAACAGCAATACATTCAAAAGAGAGATTTATTTAGTCCCTTTTGCGAAGCAGACGACCTTGAGGGCCGGATAAACGTTAACAGCGCAGACCCAACTTATGATTGGAAATGGCGTTCGATCGAGAGAAAAAAAAAACCTAAAATGAATGAACACTGGCCGAAACGCGAAGTCTCAGGGGATAAAAACTCATTTCTATTTTTTACGACTTGCCAGGACATTGCTGTATCTAGATCTGTATATTTAATGGTAGATAGATAGCTGATAATAATTTATTTGATTCGAGAAGATTCTGTTTTATTAAGTCTATTTTCGTTTTTCAGGGTTTGGCGGTTGTTTCTATGGCATTTTTATCACTAAAAATAATGTTGGTATAGAAATGGGAGTACAGATTTTTCTTGACACTGAATCGAGCAATATTGTTTGTCTGATAATAAAGATTGACTAAAATTTCATGTACAAAATATCTGAAGTAAAGGTAACAACAGTAGTTTGCTAGCGGACATTAACTAACAACGGGTTACTTGCCGTCCAATCAAGAACGACGCGCGACCCATTGTTCTCCACGCCCGCCTCAAGGAGCTGCCAGCAAACTGACGGAGGCTATAAGACCAAACGTCTGTCGAGGTCGCGTGACTGTATAAGCGGGATACCGCAGTCGTGGAAAGCAAAAGCCATGTGAAGGAACGGCATGCTTTTTAGTCTGTAAGACCCGAAAGTCAAATGATTTCAACACACATGAAAAATACAACTAGATAAGCATTGGGAAATACATAGGTACTGATAAATAATTACCCTTACTCTCAAAATATTAGGCCCTCAAAAATTTCTATGATCCTTAATCAAAAATAAGTACTTTCTCCCTGATGTCCTTAAGTAGGCACGAGGACTATCCTGTCCCTTATATCCAATGTATGAGTGTTTTTCATTTATTTGTCCACTCAATCATGGTGGACAAGTTGACAGCTTGAATTGAGTGGACTGAGATTGTCCCCAATTTATTAAATTAAGTGTGTAGTTTATTACTATAATGAATTCTGGAGGGAAGCGAAGATACTCGGTGTGGGGAGAGTGATAATGTTGAGAGATTAATATAATTATTAGGCTGTTATAAGTCTCGCTTACGGATAGAGAGACGTCTTCGTCTTGGAGTAAGTAAGTCTTTGAGATTGTGTGAAATTCGTTTCTTTTTAGGGTTCCGTAGTCAACAAGGAACCCTTATAGTTTCGCCATGTCCGTCCGTCCGTCCGTCCGTCTGTCCGCAGTTTAGCTCAGAGACGCACAGTACTAGAGAGCTGTAATTTGGTGTAAATATACGGATTTGTTGTGCCGAAAAAGTGGTAAAATAAAATCTCGTAAAATATTTTTTTTTAGGGTACCTCCAGTACTTACACGTAAAGTGAGGATTTTTTTTTTCTCGCGTACCCCTTAGTGTGGGGTATCATTAAATAGGCCTTTAAAAAATAATGATAGTTTCTATTAACAATTTTTTGATAAAAAAATTCGTTTGTGAAATATTAAGCTTTAAAGTGCTAAATTTTGCTCGATTCGAGTGTCCCCCCCCTCTACCAGCTAAACGGTTATGTTTGGGGGTGTAAAAAAATTCACAATAGTAGTACATATAACGAAGTTTAAAAGAAAATTATCATGACTAAGTAGGCTTTACAACTTTACGAGTAATAGTCGACCAACTTATAAAATGTACTTGATATCATATTTTCTTAAACAAAATGTATCGGAGACAACTGCAAATGTAAGTTTGTCAACTTTATTTTTACAGCTTTTATAGGTATGTCTTTTGGGGATAGGTAGGTTTTTATCGTCAACTATTTTTAACTAAATTCAAAAAAAGGAGGAGGTTCTAAATTCGTTGTAATCGTTTTTCTTATGTATTTTCCCCGATTTCTCAAAGACTCCTGGACCGATTTTGAAAATTCTTCTTTTTAAAATTAAATTCAGCGAATCAGTTTAGTTAGTTCGCATAAGTATTTTGATGGGCAACTACGGAACCCTACACTGTGCGTGGCCCGCGCCCGACACGCACTTGGCCGGTTTTTATTTGTAGTTTACTACTCATATTTTTATTAGTAGAAAAAAAAATACTTCGCCTTGAGCATTACTTTCGCTCGTGTACACAATGCTTTTTGATTCAAAAAAAAAAAAAAATAGTTGGTATTGAATTCCTTTTCGGTTGCGTCATATACGCTCACTCATAAGAGTCTATGGTAGAAACTCAAATGAAACTCTAAAGTAACTAGAAGTTGCAGTTTCGTTGTAGTTGCGTTTCACCGTGTATTTAAGGCCTTACGCAACGAGTTAAACTGCTTTGCGCCGTACTTCGATGGGATGGTGGTCTGATGGCTCCTGACTTTAGGCCTACCACCGTGTGGGGCAGCGTCAATTTTTTTTCAAAAGTACTCCGCTTACGTTTATACATTTATAAATAAACGGACCGTAATTTAATGAAATAATGTTAAACATACATCTGCTATTTCCTTATATTCTCAATGCTTCTAAAAAAACAACCAGTCTTCCCCACTTAAACTAGATTACTTCAAAACCCCGAATCATTTGGGTCGTCAACAAAAATTTGGGACGATTTTTCGTAAATTTTAAAGCAACTCCATTTTATATGTCCGGCGCGGTCCAACGGCGGCTTAGCCAAGATTTGGACCAAAGCTATAAACCAAATTTTATCCCGATCCTCCGAGAAATACGGCTTCCATTTCGCGGGTGAATTTCTTTATGTCCAATATTTCTACCTTATGGTGCTGTGGGCTTGACTTAGAGAGCTAAGCCTCGCAAAAGGGGCAAACAGAGAGGTTTTAGAAATCGTGTTTTATTTTTAGAGAACTTATGTTTGGATGTAAACAAGGTTATTGATTGACTTTTAGGGCGACTTTCACCAAAAATTCTATTGAATATTGACACTAAATAAAATTTTAAACATATTTAACTTTTGGTGAAAGTCGCCCTTAGTGTTTGATTCATGTAACATTTTAGTAACAGAATATTTATAGTAATTTTGGAACATGATAAAATAATGATTTAAATAAAAAAAAAATTAAACTGACTGATGATAAGTGTGGTGTACCCAAAAAAATATAATATCGAATTTATTAAGTGGTTTGGTAAATCTTTATGAATTATTCAAAATATTTGAATCGTTTTTTTTTGTCAAAGTCTTTTAAATAAATAAAAAACTTTTTCAAAAAAAAATGCAACCGACTTCAAAACAACCACAAAAAAAGTTCAAAATAACCTACAAAAAAACTTTTCTTTCGAAAGTCGGTGACTTTATTTTATATTTCATTGACTTTGTGTCACCGACTTTCTAAAGAAAAGTTTTTTTGTAGGTTATTTTGAACTTTTTTTGTGGTTGTTTTGAAGTCGGTTGCATTTTTTTTGAAAAAGTTTTTTATTTTATCCTTTTTAGTTTCACTATTCAACCCAAATTATTGTCAAATACATAATTTTCTTACATGTGCACTAAAATGTTGTAATCCGTAGCACCGGTAATAACAAAACAACGCCCATGGATGTATGTACACAATGAGCTAAAAATATTTACTACTGCACCAAACTAAATGAAAATTTTATGGGATCAAATGGCAGATAAACTGTTTCGAACAAAAAAAGAATCATCGAAATCGGACCAGAAACCTCGGAGTAATCGGTGTAGACAAAGTTGAAAACTTTTTAGGTTTTTGTTGTTTTTTGTTGATTTTTCAAAAAGTACTAGTCCGATTTCGATAAAATTTTAATGGGACCATTTCGGAAGTATACCCTATCCAACAAAAAAAGAATTTTTCAAATCGGTTGTGAAACGACGGAGTTATGCCCGAACAAACATAAAAAAAAAAAAAAAAAAAAAAAATACAAACATCCGAATTGAGAACCTCCTCCTTTTGGAAGTCGGTTAATAAAGTATTTGTCTTTAGTAGATATAAAACTAATAAATGGACAAGCTAATACCAAATTATAAATAACATAATGTCCAATACATGCACAGAATGATGATAATACCAATTTAACATAATTTTTTACCCATAGTGCTTATGTTTATAAGGACAATGGGTAAATGTGGGTGAATATAGTTCCCAAAATATAAAAAGATCCCATTGAAAAAAAACTATGCAAATCTTCCAAAAACCCGTTAAATATGTCCAAAAAAGGATTACGAAAAACCCATTTTCATAACCAAGAACTCACACAGCACTCACAACATTAAAATTCACTAAAAAATTAATGGCGTACATAATTTCGAAAGCACTGACTGCAGAACTAAATTTCCTGCTACTAAATCAAATTCTTGTTCCTACATGTGAAGTTCATGCATTTACATACATAGTATTTCCTCTTACGCCACTTGAGATTTTGGTGTTCCACGTCTTTTGTAATTGTTGTGGAAATTCTGACAATTGTGGAGCTAAAGTGGCTTTTGGAAATGCTCCTTCTCCTTTGTTGTTAGTGACGTAATAACATAACGTTAGTCGGAGTAAATCCCATAGAGCAGAGTTATACGAAATTTCGTGTATTCCCAATTTTTAATATCTCGTGATATTTATGATAAATTTGTAGGTATACCTATTTCGTACGAATATTATAAATGTGAAAGGTGTTCAGTTTATTGGGCAATGTTATGTTTTAACAGAGTAACTTACAAGTTTGACCTCCTGTCGTCATTTTAAAATAAAGTCTAGTGTCTCCCATTTGGTCGCGGGACTTATCTCATCACCGTGGCCCGTGAACGTAAAAGGCTATTGAAGGACACCGTGGATTTTAGTCAGTACAAGTATGACGTGACGAAATGAGTCCTTCCCGCCCTGCCCGGGGTGGGAGGACTCATTTGATGATTTTACAACGCTAATAAAAAAGTGTCTCCCATTTCAAGGAATGCACCCAATTACTTCCACCCTGTATGTAATTTAAGTAGTTTGTCACACCATCATACCCTAATAATTTTTAAGTTTTCAACTCTAGAAGCCCAAGCACGAATTTTACGTATTTGGCCCTCCTTCGTCTTTGAAGGATTCGACATAAATTGTAACATGGAAATAAAAAAGCGCCTCTAGTGTATGAATGAAGATATAATTTTATCCATCAAAATTAACGTCAGTTTTCGTTAACTTGACGTCACAAAGACGTGAAAACTCGTGATAACTAATATACTACTAACACATACAAACACACATTCTCATTTCCCATTCTATGAGCCCATTGTTTTACTCCAAAACAAACATAAACCGTAAGTCTATTCGAATGGAAACTGAGTATCTACTAACTCAAATTCAGAGCTTTTGAAATGTTCGGCAGTGGAATTCGAAGAGCATTACTTACTTCGTCGCATTTTACGATGTCTACGGACCTAAGTGATGTAGTATTAGAGTAACTAAAAGGTTCTTTTATGAAGAGCACGGCTTTAAATAGTTGGTTCTTTTTGTATAAAATGTGAACACATTTTAACCGACTTCAAAAAAAGGAGGAGGTTCTCAATTCGTCGGAATTGGTTCAACAACTCTAACTAACTAACTCAATTCGTTTTTTGTATGTTCCCCGTTTTCTCGAAGACGCCTGTAGGCCAAAAAAAACAATAAAATTATTCAGAAAACCACCGACTTGCGAAAGAAAAGTTTTATAGGTTATTTTTAAAGAAAAGTTTTATAGGTATCCTACACCATTTGTGCTAGGTATGGTAACATACCAATCTTTGGAAGTCAGGAGAAATCTTGCCACGGTTAAATATTTCATCCGCCTTATTCGTGGTTTCCACTTCAACTCTTCGCTATTGCAGTACATTTCCTTCAATATCCCTCTACCTATCCGTCGTACACTTCGCCCTCGGCAACGTTCTTTATTTTCTGTGCCCCAAACATCCAAATCCCTCAAGACCAGTCCATTATACGAGTACGTGGCACTCACTCTCATAAACAATATCTTATCATTTGATGACACATTGGATATATTTGCGACCACTGAGCTGACATTCCTTAGCACTGCTACTCATTACCTGGAGTCTATCGTTGCCTCCAGTACAATTCCCCTATAATTATGTAATTTTATTTTTATTATGTTATTATTTTATTTTTATGTGCATGCTTAATAATTTCTCTGTGATGTAAAGATTATTATTATTTCTATTGTTCTGTTTTTTATATTTATTTTTGCTTGTATGATTTTTTTTCTTTTGTTTACAGACCAATAACTTGTGAGTGTAAAAAAAAAAAAAAATTACTGGTTGTTTTTGAAGGCGGTTACATCTTTTTTAACGTTTTTTTAACTGTGCGTTTTCATTATCAAATCTAATTACCTATGTTAAAAATAAGTATTTGAATTTGAAAACAATTCAAAAAGCAATCCTTATCAATCGAGAATTTGACCTGTTTCGACACAGACGCAAAAAATAAATATCACTAGAGGCTTTTTTGTGGTAAAATCATCAAATGAGTCCTCTCGGGTGACTTGTACTGACTCCTGTCCTTCAATAGCCTTTATGTTCCAGGGTCACGTTAATGAGATAAGTCCCGCGACCCCGGAAGGCTTTGGCCCTGTAGAGGGGGGCCCCGTCATCAGGCTGACACTCTTTGAGGCGTGCGCCTTTGTAAGGCTGGTTGTAAAACCAAATAAAACTGATATTCCATTAAAGCATTACAGTTAAAATCACGGTGAAAATTTTGAAAGCACCACACCGACAGGTTCTCTCAAAATTATGTTCAAAGTAGAACGTTACTGTATTCTGAACATAACCCATTTCGCTCCATTACCCTTACGAGTATCGACTAAAATAGAACGCTCTTGTTACGTAAAATATATCCTATATTCATGTATTTTAATGTCTTTTTGGACTGGCCTTTATTCTTTTGAATTAGCTACTTTGGGTACATACGAGTATACTTGGCCTGTTGGCAATGACTTTGAAGATGCGGTGAAAACCGCTAAACTGGACTGCATATTTATATTGCCAAAGGAATTCAAATCTAAGTGAAGATGTATGGATGGATGTTTATATACTTTTTCATACAAAAACTGCTGATTCGAATGACGGTACTACAGAGGTTTTACAATGTGAACAAACCTGAAATAGTTTTTGTAAGCACTGGCTGAATAAAGCCGCTCAAATTATTGAACAAATATTAAAAAAGAATACGTAGAAACGTATACATTGTTCGAGTTGTTAAAAATATGCATCTAAGTCTTAAATATACTTTTAATTATGAACTAACATATCGCACATCTAGATCTAAAGAGGTATAACTCAAAAAAGCACTTTTTTCAGAAAAGGCGAAAAACTGATTACTGTGTCTCTGTGCACTTCAGAAGTGTTCTGAATAGAAAAAATCTTTTATTACGCAGATAGAACAAAGATGTTATAGAAATCTGGTGTTTATCTCAGATATTTGGGCTAAAAAATGGATTTTCGGAGTTATTTCCCTTTTCCTTGACAATTTATTTATATTTATTGGGTTATTTTGAGTTGAACCTGTGTTGGTGAATCAAGTTGTTAGTTAGCTCTCTTTTGTAGAATTACATCATCATAAACGGCGGTATTAGTCTTGGGATTTTGTGTACTCTTATCGTTATTTAGGCTTTATTAGTTGCCGTTCAGGGGCAGAATGAAAAGTGTCCAATTCTCAAAATGTCCAGTGGTGCCAAAAAGTCCAATTCTCAAAACGTCCAATTCCCATAATACCTAAATCTAAAAATGTTCAAGACCCAAACTGTCCACAAAATGTTCAATTTTCGAGAATGTGGTAAAGTGAATTGTGCAAAAAAATCGATATTTAGGACATTTTTTGATAATAATCTGTACTTTGATATTTAGGTCTTTCCATGTTACTTGTGTAGATATTTCATTTGATCACACAAAATTTCTGTCCTGCCATGGGCCACTCAGTTGATTAGGAGGTTTATGAAACACGCCATAGATTACTAAAAACATTTGAAACAGATTCCAATAAGATTTAAATGTGATTGCGTTTTAATGCTTTAAATCTTTGGTTCAATGATCATAAAAATGCCAAATGCGTCTCAGCAGTGGCATCCAAGCATTTTGCTGTGCTTATTTTTATAATTGTTAATAATCCGTCTGGTCCTCAATCGGACAGCGAGCTTCCCATTACTCGCAGAAAGAAGTGTCTATTTTATAAGCCAACGATGGCCTGAACCACTTCTGGACGCGTGCGGTCACTGCCACCGCCTATCGCCTGCTTTAGGTCACGGCGATACTCTGCCGAAGTCGCACAGACTTTCACCGTATCCTCCGGGCGGTCCACACAGTGGTGACACCCGAGCGAATCCTCCCGTCAATGTTTTTCTGAATTTTTACTTTTATCTCGGCAAAATCGAGATTAAAGACCAGATCATAGGCTGTTGCATTTGCTTGTTACACATGTCATACGAGTCGCGCTGTGTTGAATCACTTGTATATTGTCATTTATTAATAAGAATGGCTCCACTGACCACTTTCAATACGTTCGGGGACCACCCGTTAAGAACCACTGCTCTAGAGATTTATGTTGTGTAGAAATTATGGAACGAGTGACGTTTTTGCATATCCTTATTTTCTATCATATTTACTACAAACCGCTCACGTCTTCTATTTTCCTGCAAAAGGCAGGTACAATTATTGTACTTACTTAAAGGGTAATTTATTTAAGCAGTCATGTAATATTTTTACCCCATAAACGATATTCTAGAGTAATACTCGTATTTTGGGGCAACCATCTAAAGAGAGCTAACTCAAAATTTTGCATTAAAAAGGGAACAAATCCATGAATTTCAAAGACGAATATAAAATTATGCGAATTTAAAAAGATCCTTATTTTCAATAGCAAAAGAGTTCAATTTAGGCAGGTCTTTAAAGAAATTTAGGAGTTTAAAATATGACTCTATAAAACAGAGTTAATTACAAATTCGAAAATGTATCACCAATATGGCAACAACTCAAAATGAAAATAAAAAATATGTTCACCTGGCCAGCAAAATGGGTTCAATTCAAAATGTTGTATTATTTCACTCAGCAGCAACCACCTACAAAGCGTTAACTCAAAATAATACCGCTCAAAAATTCAACAATACAAGTGGAACTCAAAATAACTCCAATTTGTTTATATGGGGCATATAGACTTTGCTCATGTTTCTGATTGCAACCAGGAATGTCTCTGTTTTGGTGGGAGATTATCGGACTCGCTCATTCAACTAAAGAGATACTTGACGGCACCTAGCATCGAGTAGCAGACATATTTTTAAATCTGTTTTATTGGTCGATAGGCTTTTGGTTCGGTAATTTGATGGTGTGCATAACTCAAATTTGTCAATTTTTGAGTTAACTCCCTTTAGATCTAGGTGTGCGATATTTCATTAAGCAATCCCTCGTCACAGTACACAGATAGTGTATTCATCATCATCATCATCAGCCGGAGGACGTCCACTGTTGAACATAGGCCTCCCCCTTAGACCGCCACGCCGAACGACAATTCGCCACTTGCATCCATCGGCTGCCCGCGACCCTCACGATGTCGTCGGTCCACCTAGTGGGAGGCCTGCCTACGCTACGTTTTCCGATCCGTGGTCGCCACTCGAGAACTTTTCTTCCCCATCGGTTGTCAGTTCTACAAGTACCTAATGTGGCCTGCCCATTGCCACTTCAACTTGCAAATTGTATGAGCTATGTCAGAGACTCTGGTTCTTTTCCGAATATCCATGTTCCGGATTTTATCCCGCAAAGAAACTTCGAGCATAGTTCTTTCCATTGCTCGTTGAGTGACTCTTAGTCTATCTAAAAGGCCAGCAGTCAAGGACCAAGGATAGTGTAATATCTGGATTAATTAAATAATTGATATTAAAAAAAATATATTCCGCTTTAAGCGGCCTAAAAAGATATCGCAGTATTATTATCATGATCGGTCAAAATTTGGGTTTTGATCTACAGTCCGACACTTTTGACCGAATCGTAATCCATATAAGTCTTGTGACTGAAAAAACACAAATAGGAAAAAAGGTTTACAAGAGCATTAGTATAGATAGAGCAACGATAATTATTCATGCGAAGGAAACAATTGGCACTTGACGGAAGTTGTATCGCCTGAACGGAATACACGAAGCTAATTATTAATCGTCATTTTGCTTAGCTTTTGCTTATATTTATTATTTTGTTGCAAATTTTTTATCTAGATTTAAATAAATGGAATGGTACGACTTCGTCAAAAGATGGCCACAGTCCTTTATTTGGCACGAACACTTTCGTGCAACATATTTTGTTATTTATGTTAGTATAATATACACACAAAGTATAACTCAGGATAATGTTATATACGTAAAACAACTGCGTAAAAGGGTACTTAAGTATCGCGAAAGGCATAATAATAGGTAACTCGCCATCCGATAAAGAGCGATCCTGTCGGTCTTCTACTGATCGTACTTCGGAGAGTGTGACCAAGAACTACACGACCTCATCCCACCAACCTCCTTCTGTCATCACACATCTAGACGCACGGCATATTACCATCCTCACCTTATTGCCATTCCACCAATTCGAACTAAGCGTTTCCAAACGTCTTTTATAATGCGGACTGCGGAGGAGTGGAACTCTCTGCTTGCGTCTGTGTTTCCGAACACATACAACCCTAATCTCTTCAAAGTTAGAGTGAACAGGCTTCTTCTGGGTAAGCTCGCTCCATCGTTGACCTTGTCTTAGTCACTCCTGACCTAGGCTGAGGTAAAGAGCAAACCCATTGCACATTAAAAAAAACTTGAGAGGTGTCAAGGGACACCCGGATGGAACGAAGTTACTGTATACACTCAACAAAAATAATCATTGCGACTCCGCTCAGCTCCGCTCCGCTCGACTCCACTCCACTCCACTCTTTGAGCTCTATCACCCTTTCGCAACGCGCGATAAGGAACTTCGTTCCAAAAAGTGTCGTGACAAGTTTTCGTAAGAATTTTTTCCGTCTAGCCCCCTTTCACAACGCGCGATATGGAACTTCGTTCCAAAAAGCGACTCGAAAACGAGAAGTTGAGGTCCTAACATTTTCTTTACTACTCAACTCAGCTGTATTAAGGTTGGTTTCATACCAGATGCAGTTGAATACCCTACATAACGTGTTGTGTAGTACATTACACGAAGCTGACGCCGTTATAAAAAGATTATGGCCTGTCAGCGCGGAAGGAGGGTTGTCTAGAGTGCACCGGACGCACTTAAGTACTGTCGCTCGTGCACGATTTTTATTATATCAGACTGAGTTATAAAGCTATTGTGGCTTAATAAAGTATGTGGCGAAATATTCTTTTTAGTGTCTGTAAACTCAGATCAAAGAAATTGGCAGATAGAACGCTCAGAACACGCGAGTGTCTCCACCAAAGTTAATACAAAATCAAATAGAATTACATTCCTTAATGTTTTCTTTGCTTTTGAGAACAACTTTTGCGATGGTTAAAGACACGAGACGGCATAATTATTTTGGCAAAAAACAACAACTTTGTGTTGGATTTTGATTTTGTATTAACTTTGGTGGACCCACTCGCGTGTTCTAAGCGCTTTGTTTGCCTATTTCTTTGATCTGAGTCTGTAAATAAGTCTAAGGTACAGCGTAGACGACAGACTATCCATGACGCACTTTTTAGTCTGTGAAAATGGATTCTAAGCCATCTTCATCCACCCGCTGCTGGCCACATTCTTCAAATCATCGACCAGGCTTGCTACAGGGCATCCTAAACTACGTTTGCCTTTTGTGGTCTCCACTCAATCACGTGTCAGCTAAGAAGTTCATTAAATCATCAGTAAGTACGTTTTTTCGAGATGAAAATTATCTTTTTTCCAATTTTGTAGGTACACTCAAAAACAAAATACATACAAAATGATCATTTTTAAACAAACTTTTTTTCATTTTTAGTATAGACTGTTGCCAGCGGCTTCACCCGTTGCAACTCGAAAATTATCCCAAGGGAACATAAAATCGGGATAATATCCTATGTGTTAATCCAGGTTATAAACTATCTGTGTACCAAATTTTAGCCAAATCGGTTCCGTGGTTTTTGCGTGAAAGAGTAATTAAAAAACATACCTACATAGAATACACACACACATCCTCACAAACTTTCGCATTTATAATATTAGTAGGATTAGTAAGATAGGATTTTCTATTAAAAACATGCAAAATCTTCATGTCAACACTTTTTCCAGAGTTCCATAAATGTTTCGCCATGCCCTTTCCCATTAACAAACTTTCTCAAAAATTACTATGTAAAAGTAATTTTTCTCACTGACATTCAATTAAAACACAAACGTATTTAATTTCCTTTCCCCATTTAACTTTTCCCAAGAATTTCGGAAACGTTTTTGTTTTAAATTCAAGAGCAAAATTTCGGTAGATGTTTATCATTTTCAGGGCGTAAAGGCCGATTCAGTTTTTATTGGGGAACCGTTTCCTGTTAAAAGAAAACAAGAATTGTTCGCGTTCAGAATTGAAATTATTTTTTGTTCAAAAATCTTTTAAATTTATTGACTTTAAATTTTAAAAGGACCATGGGAGATTCTGTATGGAAACCTGCTTTTGAATGAAAATTATGTTTAATTTTTTAAATTAGTTTAAAAAAATTCTGATACACCAAAACGAAAATTATGTCTTTTTAGAAAGGATATCGCTGAATGATAAACGATTAAATTAATTTCAAATAACTTCAAAACCTGTTTAACAAGAAATTAATTAAGTTTACATTCCCTTGTTCCTGTTTTCCTTTCTTTCTCGATACAAACTTTTCTTATAGTATGGAAAATCATATTTATTATGGGCTTAACGTAACGTAAGTACCCAAAAGATTGTACTGATTTTCACATAGTATAGGATTCGTAAAAGTATTTAAACTAAAGTTAGAACATTCAAAATCTAAGTTACCATGGTTTCCAGAAATGGTCCAGAAACGCCTTTATATTGGGTCATTGTGATTCTGTCAATGTAATGAAAAGAAATTTTCAAATAAAATTTAAATTCAATTAATAACCTGTCAAGTGACACTGTACATATAAGTCATTTTAAAGTGCTTCTGTATTTGAACTGGCCCTTATGAGTGTTATTAATTTCAAAAACATTATTTTGTGCTCAATTTAATTAGTTTTTGAATTTGTTTTGTTATAAAGTAAATACCTACATAGATTCATGAACTCGCTCTTTTTTCCCGTGGGTGTAATCACAAACTACACAGAGCAGCACATTTCTATGTAAATACAAATAATATAGAACGCATACATACTCTTTATCACAGACTACTAAGAGATACTACGTATCTATTTA
Source organism: Agrotis segetum (assembly GCA_036375495.1). Lineage (NCBI taxonomy): Eukaryota > Metazoa > Arthropoda > Insecta > Lepidoptera > Noctuidae > Agrotis > Agrotis segetum. The sequence goes on from JAQSVV010000031.1 coordinate 1,121,991, forward strand.
TATCTTTTTACATAGGATAAATCATTGACACTTAAGTCTGTTGGTCCGTCTATAATTTTCAAAAGACTGCATCAAATTGGATAATTCTTTTTTTGTTGTATTCATAATAAAATTGTCCAGACTAGTTTGAATGTAAGAAAATTTCCGATATATTTAATGGGTAGGGGCGGGCCGTCAGCTAACAAAAATTAATTACATTCTAGAGAAACATCTAAATATTTAATTTTCCAACAACAAATCACGAAACAAAAACACCCAATTAACTGAAAATATTAGCAACACTTCCTTAATTTCAAAAATAAATAAACCCAAAGTAAAATAAACCTAACGGCTGTTTACATACGGTTCAAGAAATTAAAAGCAAACACACACGAGTGCTCTCAACAGATAAAGGAAAGGACACACAAAGCGAATTCGATATTTAAAGTGAATATCTCGTACGACTTTAGCCGTCTTGTCTACTACGTAATTGTGAGACTATTGTCTTTGCGACTTATGCCTTCCTGGTATCTTTGTAATTGTTAGATATTTGGGAGCAAACAAAATTCGAGTTTAATTGTTTAGGAACAGAGAGTAAAGTTCTTTGATACTCATTGGAAAACGGGAGGTTCGCTGAAGAGGCGAGAAGGTGAAGTGATGTTTGTGATACTCAACCTAGATGCGGGGTTTTTTTAAAATTAATTATTCTAGTAAATAATTAGCCCTAATGCGCTTAAACCACCACCTGCAACACTCCAGATCCAATTTCCGCCGATGGTTCAAAAAGTGCAAAAAATATTTTCAACCACCTTTTACGCTCGCGTTCAATTCGCCCACACCCTATTTCTAAATCTTCATTTAGTGCATGTTAAAAGCCTAAAATCGCCACCAACTTCATAAAAAACTTTTTTTCATGAATCACACTCTGAAAATAGGTCTGAGCATGACCGAGGAGCAGGTTTAAGGTTATACTTGGCAGCCCCAGGGAGAATCAGTTTCAATTTGACAACTGAAAAATAAAAATAAAATTAGTTCTATTTTGACATTTCTATTCACCAACTAAATAACAATCTAATACCTTTAAACGAGCAATTCTTGTATATTTATTTATATATAATCAGGATCCCGGAATCGGCTCCAAGGATTTTCATTAAAGTTACATATTAAGGGTTTTCGGCTCAAGGAATCGATTTATCAAGGTCCCATGTTCGAGAAAAAGAAAAAATGCGTGAAAGCGCACAAACAAAAAAAACTCGCTATATTATTTACTCACAATATTAGTAAAGATAAAAGGGTACGTAACATCAAGTGGGCTATGTCGACTTCTTGCCATTTAATAACACGAAAAACAGATCCAACTGACAGGCATTTAATCCACCCGCATTTTCGACGCATTTTTGTACGAATTTGAGTCGTACTAAAACGCACGTACGATTCCTTTCCCCTGAGCACTACGGAAGTTTGCACATTGGATACGATGTAGTCGTGCGTACTTGAACTTGTTTGGTATATTTTGGCTATTCGTGCGTAGAAAATACAAAATGGACAAGGGCTTTGCTGTCAAGATGGAAAAATACGAAAACAGTTTGCGATGACATTTTGTGTGACGAGTGTTGTATTTTTGTATTCGATTATATTCGTATGCTAGTAAAATTTCCGGTAAAACCGTATTTTGTAACAAATTTGGTGTACAATAAAGTGTTTTGTATCTATCAATCTAGGTATCTAATTATGACTTTGATTTTAGTGCAGTATCTATTTCGATCAGTTATAATATCTAAAGATAAAAACTTATCCAGAAAGAAGTAGGTAGGTAGTAAACGTCAAGAATAAAAATAAATAAGAACATTTCCGAACGACAGTCTTATCGATAAAAGCAATTTCTTCCAGACAACCATTGATGGAAATTATTATTGAGGAAGCTGGAATCTATCCGTCGATATGTTTGATTTATGAAACGGGTTAATGTATTGCATAATTACTTACTAATAATACTTAATAAAATTTAATTCAATAAAATGAAGGAAAAAAAGTTTCTTGCTGATGATGATGATGACGATGGGTCTTGCCGTCAGATCATTCACATAAAAAAAAATAATGCTATTGTCAAACAGACAGGCGAAGCGAATGTGATTCAAAGCGTTTTAATTTGTAACTAGCTGACCCGTGCCCACTTCGTGGGGCGGTAAAATATACATAATATCCTTATTATTTGTAGCTTATAGCATTTACAAATAATGTAGCTATCGACTAGTGAAAAAATATTAAAAATCAGTTCATTACTTCCGGAGATTACCCCCTACATACAAACAAACAAATTTTACCTCTTTATAATCAGTATAGGTGTATGGAATTATTTGAATCCAGTCAAACAGAAAAGCGAAAGCGATCATAGTCTATGTGACTGGCTTCAAACAATTCCATACATTATAAACAAAGACGTTTCGCTTTACGTTCGCGACGCCGCGCCTGTCTACTTGACAATAGCTTATAATTATTTATGCTTAAACTGGGAATGCGAAATAAGGTTATCATCGTGTCACCTATTCACCCCACTTCCAATGAAACCTGTTCCAAGCAGAAATATTTATTTCATTTTAAATTAAGTTTTAATTTTGATCTAAACTATTTCATTCATTTAATTTTAAACGACTTCTATTAATATCAGTGAGATCTGTGGTTTTGATAATTAATATTTCTGAAAATTGTGGGTGAATGGACGGTTGGAGGATTAAAAGCGATTTTCTTAATAGGATTCTGGTTAGTTAATGAAATAATAGTGTTTATTTAAGGCTTGCTAATCGTTTTGTGTCTGGAGCTTACTGAAAATACGACTTTTAATCTCCTTGGATATGAAGATTACTTTAATTTAATATTAGAAGAATATCCAACCTTTAGCCTGGCCGCATACATTAGTTTGCCTGATTCAGAAATACTGATCCGTTTTTCGAAATTTGTGTGGGAAGTTATACCAATGTGTGTGTCATGCACAAACATTTGTATGAATTCACTGTGTAAGGATAGAAAACTCAGACTCAAAATATCTTCTCAGGTACTTTTTCCTAGTCGTAGATCATCTTGCGACCTCTCCCCATGTCAAAAAATTCTACGAAACAAAATTTGCAGCGCGGCCCCACTGAAAATTCCCCTCTATTAAAACATTTACGATGTCGACCTACATAATTTTCATCACAACTTTTGTTCTGCAGTCAAAATATTTTTATTCGGACAATGTTTATTTACCGTGTTTGTTCGCAAACGTGGACATTGGCGGTTAATCACTTGTCACTCTTACAGCCTTTAAAATAAGGTTGAAAAATGGTCAACCAGGTTTTATGGTAGAAGCATGGAGTGGATTTTCATGTTAAAATTTGCTCCTATAAGCTGAGTGAAAGTGGATTGTTCAAGATTGGATTTGATCCACAAAATTAACGAATGTTTTGTTGTGATTTTTATGTTGGTTATAGATTAAAGGTGTTTGCTTTTAATTTGTTAAGGTTTTTTGAGTTGTAACGTAGTACCTTGTAACAGGTAAAGCACTCTCTAAATCATTAGGGCCAGAGACACGAAATTTTTCAACTTTTAATTTCCCAAATGAAAGAAGTAGAGCTTACAGTTTCATGAAATTTAACCGCTTTAGCCTAAAAGCCTTAAATGAGGAACGAATTTTAGCGCGTGATGCTTTATGCAAATCGGTTCATATATCCCAAAGAAATATGAAACAAAAAAGTAAACGAAACCTAAGGAATTTTACCTTCAGGAGAAACATAACTTATTTTATTCGACACTAGTTCTTGGTAGCGACTTCACTCACTACAACTAAAATATTATCTTAAAGAATCTCTAAATCGGAATAAAACTATCTTATGTCTTAAGGGCGTACGGCAAAGCGAAAGCATCGTTTGATGAGTCGGAAAAGTTGCTACGCACCGCCACCAGCATGCGCCAGTATCGCAAAATTAACGCAATCCAAAGTTTTATGTATTTCATTTCGTCAACTTCGACATTTCATAAAGTGTTCCCTTTACGCAAAATACATGTATTACTCTAGTAGAAATATTTTAATATAAGGATGTCGAAACATTTACCAAAACAAAATGATAGAAATCTTTATTGATGTGGATTAATATTTTGTGAATATTTTTATCATTCACAGTCTTAAATTTATTTTATAACATTTTGATGTCCCGAGATTACGAACAAAACTACTATTTTGGTAGAAAATTAATGATAATTGGCATACCCTACGAAAGTGACAATACCCAATTATCGTTAAGCCCCAAACACACGCGCGCACGGGTATGGGCTTGTGCGTTGTGTTCCACGCGCGCCGGAAAATGTGACAGCACAATAACGGGGCTCCCCCTTAGAGGGTCTACCTGGGTCGCGGACAAACGAATACAATACCGTGACCCCAGAACGTAAAAGGCTATTGAAATAAATCGTAGATTTTAGTAAGTATTCCGAGTCTGACAGTCCCTCCCGCCCTGCTAGGGGTAGGAGGACTCATTCGATTATTTTAACACGCTAAATAAAGCCCCAAACACACGCTCCTTTTACTATCGTGCGTTCACAAAGCTGGTTGCGTGATATCTTTATATGTTCGAGAGTGGAAAGCTAAGGATGCTTGACGCCCTGTCCTCCACCATCTGGTGTTTGTATTAATTTTTGATACATTTCGATGTAATGACAGACACAAGCGCCGCGTAAAATGGACATTAGTCGAGCAGCGGCGTGGATTTAGTAGTTTTTTACTCATATGAGGTACAGGTATAGTAGAACAGTTTAATTTTAGAACCTCTTTATAAATAAATCTTCATTCTATAATATCTTATCCACAGTATTTTTTTGGGACAAGGTTTTAATATCACTTTTCTGATAAATGAAATCTTTAGAGATATTATCTATCGACTCCAAAAGCATGAGCCCAGTACTGATCTTTTATACTCCAAAGCAATCAATAGAGCGAGAAGCAACTTGTACCGAACACGCGGTGAGACAGCAATGACCACCGATTTTTCATCATAGTCGCAGCATTATACTATAGGCGATATTTAAATCATGCAATGTGGACCATTTGGAATTGGTTCAAAAAACCGGTTTTAAACGCCCAAATGGTCGGTTCAACATTGCGCCTCAGGGTGGTGGGTGCTATGCCTTATTTGTAGTTGACAAGTAATTTTGAAGTATTCAAAATGACAACAGCAGTTTTCATTTAATTTATTTTATTCCTGTTTCTTCGAAATTGTTAAAATCTGTGACGAAACTAAATAAATAATAATAAAAGTGAAGTGCTTCTTATCCTATATCGCAGTTTGATACGATTAGAAGTTGTTTTCAGTTACATACTATCTCAAATTGTTGACTGCAAATCGGGGCATTTATCATTAGTTCATGTGAAATTGTATTTAGATGCATAAATATTAGATGGGAGGGGGATGGACACAGAGGAACCATCCGACAACAATAGTACGATATCACGATAGCATTGATATAATATCACTGTGAGTAATTTATTATATTGATAGGAACAATTCGTAATGTATAGAATCATACGTATTCTAACATTTCCCTTGTTTGCTCTGTAAGGGTCGTCAGGAATTTCCTGCGATGATTTTCAGTAAGTTTGGTTTATTTTATTCTTGATTTATTAATGAAAATAATTTGTTATTGAAAAAAGAAAGTTTACGTGACTTATTTACAGTCATGTCCGTTTACAATCACGTCCCATTGAACACATCGAAACATAGTTTTGAATAATCTATAAGCCTACGTATCATTCGTTTGTATTTTCTCGATCTTTTTATCCATTACCAATTTTATTATTACGAAAATCTGACAGCCGCGATCTGAAAAAAAGTGTCACAGGTCTAGCCTGTAAGAGCCACGCTGGCTGACTGATTCGTCAAGGAACGAAAGTGATGACACTACTTGTAAAAGGCAAAAGATGAGAGGACGATAGTGAATGTGTGCTCAGAATAAAACGGCGTATGTGCCCAAACATATTGACGTCTTTTTATGAATTAAAATTGTTATTAATTGAAAAACTGTCTTTAAAGAATTTAGATAGTGGTATTCTCTACAATTTAAAGTAACATCTTTTCCATAACTCATAGTAGTTATGCCATAAAGTCCAAAAAAGAAAAAATATAGACCTAACTTTGCATTTATTTTTTTTGTATCGAGAAAATTTCAATGAATCGTGTTTTCAACTTTGTGAGAATTTATATCATATAGTCAATTACTATATTCCAAGTTTTAAGATCTGTAGTCCATATACGTACGAAGAAAAGTAAAAAATAAAAAGCGGATTTTTATTGACCTATCACCTTAATTCGGGTTACAAACTATGTGTGTAACAAATATCATTCAAAGAAGTTCAGTAGTTTTTGCTTGAAAGAGTATCAAACATCCATCCATATCAAACTCTGGCATTTATAATATTAGTTAGAAAATTAGTACATAACATTAATAAAGTCTGTTTGTATGTTTATGTAAAATTATTATTTTATCAACCTTATTGCTTACATCTAAGACACAAATTGAGTTAACCAACTTATCCTATGAAAGACATCGAGGCTTATTAAGTTAAAGCTTTGGCTTCTAAGTTAATACATAAGTGAGCTTGTAAGCTATTGGTTAAGCCATTTATGTAGTTAAAAATACACCTTTGATGGTATGGCTGTGTTTCTCATCAAGCAAATCATCATCACCATCATCATCATCATCATATCAACCCGGGATCACCCACTGCTGGTGCGCGAGGAACACGACGCGCCGTCGACCTCAAGCTCCATGGTTGGACAACGAGTTGCCCTTTACTCGCTGTCCGCATGGCCGCCTATTAACCCCCTAGATCAATTTCGAAAAAAATTGACACAGAGATAAATGAGACTCTTGAAATATTAATAACCTATAGAGTAAGAAAGCGAAGCCTTGAGTAAAAGCTAGTCTATTCCGTTTGGATTCGGGTTCAAATCAAATTCCTCCTTTCTAGCAAGTACAAGAACAATTCAACTATTTTCATTAGGTATTTAAAAACTAAAAGAAAAGTTTTTCCCACAAACTCACAAACAAGCTAAATAATTCTGTTACGCTTAAACTTGTTTAGTTAACATGACACTTAAAAGGACTTTAGTGTGATTTTCCCGTGCAAGCAACATTATTCCGGGCACAGCTTAGTTTTACGTTCGAGCGCGAGTTATTTCGCCAATTACATTTTTACCTCTTGTTTTTTCTGTACTTCTAGTAGTTTCTGTTGCTAATTGAAAATATATTGTGCTGTAAAAGGAATTAGGAGCAAAATAAAAACAGAAAACAGTGTTAACAAATACAATAAGAGTTATTTTTATTTATTTTGTAAAATATAAGTTTTCAAGTATCTCGTAACATAACAAGAATAACGAAAATAATTGTCATCATCTTAAGAGTTTCTAAGTAAAATTAATTTTAATTGAAAATAAGTCTAACAAATTGAACTTGTTACGTTATATTTAAGTTTCGATTGAGGGCACATTGTTTTATAGATCTTTCGAGCAATAATAGAGAATTGATTATACTGGCAAGAACAATATCCGACAGTTTTCAATGAAAATAATTATAATCGAGAAGCAAAAGGTTGAATTTATTTTAATTGATATTGAATTTTGAAAATACAAATTTTTTACTAACTATAAATAAAAACTTACTAGCAATATGTACAGGAAAAATTAAAATAAATAAATAAAAGAGAAAATTCATAGGGCGTCAAAGAATACGTCCACATCGCTGTCAACGGGAACAGTGCCCAGAACGCTGGCAGCATTGCCACGTTGTATGGCAATGCTAATTCGTTGACCTAGGAAAAGGCCAGCCCTCTGGTCACCTGAAGAGTCGACTAAACGCCTGGCGATATCTTTAAAAACGTTTTGGGCACTCGGACCCCATGGCCCCAAGGTTTCAACCCCAAACGGCTCAAACACATAGCTACTGGCTAAGCCAATGTATTTGCGCCGCTTGGAGTTTTCAGCACATGCAGCAGCAGCGCCAGCACAACACGCTGAACTAGGAAGATGGGATGGCGCAAGGGTGTCGACACATGTTGCATCCCACACCAAAGGCCTACCCAGCTTCCATGGCATTATGGACATACCATCTGGTCTCTTTCCATCGTCGCGTGCCAAACCACTGGGTTCTAATACGGCTGGCACCCCGGCGGTGACAAGAGCACGACGGATTATGTCATTTAAGCTAGCGTGTCGTGCTAGCCGACCTGCACTCCTGCTGCAGGAAAGGCCATGGTGCCCGAGGCAGTCGACTACTTCACCACATTGACAGCGGTGTGGAGCACCACAGGGAGCGCCCAAACGTAGGCAAGTAGCGATCCTGAATGTTGTATCACCCAACATAGTACCTATGTTGGGTGAAGGTAGCGCCTGAAGCCAAAGGCCCGATTCCCACTCACCCACAGCCAGCAGGCGGGCACGCTCCGCAGTATTGGTGGACGTATTAAGGAGATTATTCCGTACCAACCTGCAGAGCGGCTCATCCCATTGTCTCTGGGAAAACGGGTTCACGGGCCGATCCGTGTTTGGGCAAGCCACTTTCCAGGCGTCCTCGGCATCTGTCAAACACGGCACCTCAGGGTCGACCAGGGAGAGAGATAAAATTCTCCTGGTCAGCTTTTCAGTGCTGTGGACAGAGGATAGGAACGCCGGTAAGCTAACACTGGAAATTTTGCGGACACCGAGCCCACCAAAACGAATTGGAAGTGTGGCTTGAAGCCACGCTCGGTCATCCAGGGCCACATTAAGAATGGATGTTAATGTATTACGAATAATTTTGTCAATTTTGTCCAAGAGTTGTGGATGTTTGAAAAGAGGGGATGAAAGAAGAAAATACATGAAATTTGGACCAAAACAGCAATATCTAATTAGGGTGAAAGCCGAATGTAAACTAATTTGGGAGAGTCTTTCTGAAATATCATTAATAAGCAAAATAATAAAAATATTATTATTTTTATTATTTAATTATTATTAGTAAATCAATTGAAATGATCGAATTAGTGTCTATAAAACAGGATATTTCTTTACGTAATGTGGAAATTTTATTCGGCAAAAATAATAACAAAAAAAAAAACAGGTATTTATTGTTAATTTTTTTTTTACCGAAAAATATTGAATTTGTCACATAATTAAAGACGTTAAATGTAATTTTTAAAACTGATTTTGACAAGTGCGCATTCAAGGATATTATAATAATTATGAAGTATATCCCCGACCCCGACTTACGAGTTGTAGTTCGTGGGTTCGAATCCCGGCAGGCGCATTCATCATCATCATCATCCGCAGCCCGTCTTCACCCACTGCTGGGTATAGGCCTCTCTCTGCTTGTGCCAAGCTTCACGGTCTTGCGCCAGCCTCATCCAGGACACTCCCGTAATGGCAACAATGTCGTCTGCCCATCTCGCAGGCGCATTACTTTGTGTAATTTATTTCATCACCACTGCTCTCAAAACGGTGAAGGAAAACATCGTGAGGAAACCAGCATGTCCTAGAACCAAAAATTCGAAGACATGTGACATCCACCAACCCGCACTGGGCCCGCGTGGTGGATTATGGCCCACCGCCTCTCACAGAGAGGAGGCCTGTGTCCCAGCAGTGGGAATATTAATAGGCTGATGATGATGATGATATCCCCGACTAGAGACGTCCTGATGTTCCTTTAAGAAAATAATGTAAGTTTGCCGAGTATAAATTATAACAGAAATTAAAAGCAAGCAGGCTTAAAAGATCCTTCTCAATGATTGTAAGTAATAAACCATTCTAGAATATTCCAGATTTTTTTTCTAGACGCAGCTCTTCAACATGTATAACACACACTTGAAAATTAATTATTATTTAAGGATTTACATTTATTTTAGTCAAATTAATTTTAATTGATTTTGGTTTGCGAAATATTAGCAAATTCAAAGATATGTTTTGCACAAAATAATTATTTGTACATAGTTGTATAAATATTAATATGTTTCACCATGTAAAGTCAGAAAATTATTAAACTAAATTACGTCTCAAATAATTACTTACAAATTATTTTGAATTACATAAATAGATTTGTAGATTTTATAATAGCTGTAGTTTTTTATATTCATTTTAATAAGTCATAGATATCTAAAATATGTTTGATCATATTTTATCAACAAAAACATAAACTAACCTACATTCACTTTTTTCTTTGATGAAATACACAACAAATATACGGGCAAATTATAATAATAATAATAAAAAAATCTGTGGCCCGAGTGTCAATGTGACACAACATATTTTTGAAAAATATTTAATTTAAATTGCATTATAAACATTTTATATATCCAAATAAAGTTTACTCGACGAAAAATGTACAATAGAAAAATAAAAACCAAACACAAATACCAAAAACCGGATTCTGAGAAATATGGAGCATAACAAAACTGGAAAATGTCACCATCACCAATGTTGACTAGACGCCGGGCCAAACAGCAGCTACAAGAGACACACCTACCATCTCCGGGCTCGTCGCTGAGCTCCGCCTCGCAGCCACCGGGACGCGCCACCCCTGCGGACGCCGCGTCGCCGGTGACTACAGCCGCGTCGAGCTCAAGCGATGAGTTTTACTCTCCACCGTCGACGCCTCCACAAGCAAGACGACGAGGAAGAGGACGGCCACCAGCGGGCTTGGGACCACGAGGCCAACAGGCCCCGAACAGGGTCCCCGCTGCCGGTGGAAATGTGTCGCGCATGCGATGGACTCAGTCCATTAACGAAAACGTCATGCGCGCATATTATGGGGCTACTGAGGGGGGAAGCAACCTGACTGCGTACCGTGGTCGGATGCTGTCTCTGTTTCAGGTGCTGGAGCCAGATGTCAATGTAACGGCGCAACGATTATCGGATCAGGTGCGGGTCATTCAGCGTAACCGTATGTTGAATGACACAGTACTTGATCGACTACGCTCTGACTCGCGGAGTAACCCAGTTACTGATCCTGCTTTGCCATTGATTGCGACGCAACTACAAAACATTTCCAGTGTGCCACCGCCGTCTGAGCACGCTGATGGAGAGGATCATGACGAAGTTACATCCGTGAGTACCCAATGCAACGTACAATTGAGGAGCGCTTTGGAGTGTGCGTTACGGGAATACCGTTCAACACCTCCTGAACTTAGACCACGTTTACCTCGTTTGCCTATGCACAATAAAAACAAGGCGCTGGTGTGTACTCTAGACTCGGAGCTGTCAAATTACTTTGATAGCAGCAAAGACCTAACTGATACCCACTCAATTCTGTACTGTGCAGCTGTAGCGGCATGTCGTGTAGCTCACGTCAAATTCCCTGACAGTGACAGAGCTACACGACCAAAATCAGCTACTCCGGCTTGGCAGTGCAGGATTGAGCGGCGTATCGGTGAGGCTAGAGCACTCATCGGCAAGTTGATCTGCTTCAGGGAGGGTAATACTCGCCCTAGAGTGATGCGCTTTGTGAGGCGGGCGTTCTCGGGGATTGATATTAGTCCACGTGAATATTTGGCCCGCGTCACAGAGCGTATCGACTTCCTGAAACAGAAGATTTGTGCATGGGCGAACCGTATTCGTCGGTACAAGCGGCGGGTGGAACGGTACACTTTGAATCGCACATTCCAAAGCGACGAAAGGTGGGTTTATAGAACTTGGGAGCGACCGGACCAAGGTGTTACTGACACGCGCCTACCGGATGATGACGCCATGAGTTCATTCTGGCGCAGCATCTGGTCGGTGCCTGTCAGTCACACTGAGGACGATTGGACCCGGGATGTTGAACGAGCGTGTGATCAGATTACCGAAATGGGGGCAATCACTATCAGCCCCCAAGACGTAGCTTGTGCAGTCCATCCGCTGCCTAACTGGAAATCCCCAGGGCCGGATGGACTGCACAATTTCTGGATAAAGTGGTTTAAAAGATCACACGTTCGCTTGGCATCCCAGTTCCAATTAGCCTTAGAGTCAGGGTCGTTGCCCCAATTCTTGACAACAGGAGTGACCCACCTGCTCCATAAATCGGGTAGTACTGCGGAACCCAAAAATTATAGACCGATTACTTGTCTACCAACGGTCTATAAAGTTCTTACATCCATTTTGAGAGCTAAAATCAATCAGCATATTGTGACTAACTCTATCATGTCTGCCTCTCAAAATGGATGTAGGAACGGGTCCCGCGGTACTAAGGAGCTCCTCCTCATTGATATGGCCATTAGCCAACAGGTTCACCGCTCCCGAAAAGATCTGTCCGCATGTTGGATAGATTATAAGAAGGCCTATGACTCGGTACCCCATACATGGCTCATGAGGGTGCTGGAGTTATATAAAGTTGATATAACTCTACGTACCTTCCTGTTGTCGTGTATGGGGACCTGGAGAACAGTCCTTCGCTATCCAGGATGTCGACAGATCCGAGGTAGCGGCGAACCGATAAGGATTGAGCGCGGGATATTCCAGGGTGATAGTCTGAGTCCTTTGTGGTTTTGTCTGGCCTTGAACCCGCTCAGCACATTGCTGGAGGGTTCGGGGCTAGGATATCGGTTGAAGAGAGGTGGTCAGGTCATATCTCACCTTCTTTACATGGATGATCTGAAACTCTTTGCCCCCAACAACTTGCAACTGATGAAGCTACTGAAGGTAACAGAAACTTTCAGTAACGACATCAGGATGGAATTTGGTGTGGACAAATGTGCAGTCATGCATGTGAAGAGAGGGGAGATTATGGAATCAGAGGGAACTCAACTCTCTGATTCCATACACCTTAGATCCCTCTCTTCAACAGAGACCTACAAATATTTGGGTATGTCGGAAGCATTAGGCATCAATAACGCTGACATGAAACAATCGTTGGGAGAGCGCTTCTTTGGCCGCCTGAATAAGGTACTTTACAGTCTTTTGTCAGGTGGCAATAAGGTGCGCGCTTTCAACGGTTGGGTCATGCCGGTGTTGATGTATTCTTTCGGCATACTCAAATGGACTCAGACGGAACTTGACGCCCTGGATAGAAGAGTCCGTTCACTGCTGACTGCAAATCGGATGCATGACCCACGGTCGTCGGTGATGAGACTGTATATCCCGCGGAAGTGCGGGGGTCGTGGCTTTTTAAATGCTAAGACCCTGCACAACCGTGAGGTATGCAGTCTCAGAGAATATTTCCTAGAAACCGACGTGGGGATGCACCGAGATGTGGTCACGGTGGACAAGGGTCTTACTCCGCTCTCCTTGGCTAACGAGAACTGGCGCAAACCTAAAGTTTTAGACACTAATGATCGTAGGGAGGTATGGCAAGGCAAGGAGCTTCACGGACGCTATTACCGGGCACTACATGGTCCCAATGTAGACTTTCTAGCGTCCGTATCCTGGCTACGCTTCGGTGACCTGTTTGGGGAAACTGAAGGTTTTGTCTGTGCAATTATGGACGAAGTTATGATGACGAATAACTACCGGAAATACATTGTGAAGGATGGCACGGTTGACATATGTCGGGCATGCCACCGTCCTGGAGAATCTATCCGACACATTATTTCTGGGTGTTCTAGTCTGGCTAACGGAGAGTATTTGCATAGACACAACCTCGTGGCCAGGATTATCCACCAGCAACTTGCTTTGAAGTACAACCTTGTGGAATCGGAAGTGCCTTACTATAGGTATGCGCCCGACCCAGTTCTCGAAAATGGCAATATCTCGCTGTATTGGGATCGACCTATCATCACTGACAGGACTATTGTTGCCAATAAACCTGACATTGTGGTGATAGATCGATCGGAGCGTCGTGCAATGATTGTTGATATTACGGTCCCGCATGATGAGAACCTCGTGAGGGCAGAAAAGGATAAGCAATTCAAGTATCTTGATCTGGCTCGCGAGGTTGTTGACATGTGGGACGTAAATACGGCAGTCATTGTGCCGATAGTCGTGTCTGCCAATGGCTTAATTGCCAAGAGCCTCGAACAACATCTTAAGAGGCTCTCGCTTGGCAGCTGGATCAAGCGCTTGATTCAGAAGGCAGTACTCCTGGACACGGCGCGTATTGTTAGGAGGTTCCTCTCTCAAGAGCCCTGACCACCGACAGCCCGGACCCTGTTCCTGGTGCTGGTGGAATGCTATTTTTTATATTTTTAAATGTTTTTTGTTTCTTTTTTATAAAAATATTTAAAAATGTAATTTATAAGTCTTAAAATAAATAAAGAATAAAAAAATATTTTAGAATTTGCTTACGATAAAGGTTTACATAATTGTTACAAGCAAAATACAATAATTCTATGTGTAATGTAGCGATCTGCCTGATCTAGGTTTATTAAAACCTATTAAATAATAATATAATAGGTATTAAATATTTGTGTAGTAACTGTATTTCTAATAACTTTCTACGAGAAAATCTATGCAAAACATAATTTAATATCATATCAAAAACCACTATATTTTATGAAATGCGTGTAATAGTACACTACAGAAGTGATACATGTTTTTACTTTGCAGAATAGAATTGGTTCCATAAGAACCATTCAATAAAATACCATAACAATTCCATTATTATTCATTCGTTCCCCCCTCTCGCTATTTCGAAAACCCTCCAATCAAGGAGGTAATTCCGCAAAAAGGGGGCTTTGTAACAACACTTCACTTTCAATCAAAATCTTAAAAGATCAAAAATCGAGAACAGTAAGTAAATAAACAACGAAGAAAGGAAAAGATCAAAACAATAAAATTATAACCTTTAAAAGCAACTTAAAATTGAAGTGGAGTGAGTGAAGACCTTTTTCTTTATAATGATAATTGTGATAAATTCGTCAATTATTTTTAAAGGTCAAACTCTATAAACAACTTTATTTAAACCGTAGGCGAAAAATCAATACGGCTTGTCCACACTTAAACGACTCTCATACAACACTGTTCGTCTGCGCCGATCTCACATCGCTATTCTTTTATATATACCAGGGTAGTGTCCGACCGAAACTGATTTTTCAGCCGAAAACGAAACCGAACTTTCGGCCTTGCTCTCAGTTTCGGCCGAAACCGAAACTTATTAAAACATTTAAATTTTCGATTATTTTCTAATTTTTTTTAATATTCTATAACACTTAAGAAAAAGTGTATAATTATACAGGAATTACAGGATGACGGAAGACCGATTTTGACGAAAACGGCATTATTGGATTCTAGAAAAATCAATAGTACTGGTCAGGAATCGAAACCGCAGATTTTGGAAAAGTACCACACATTATTACACCACCATAGTGTTGTTAATAAGGATCAAATAGAAATTAATGTTATACGGAAAACTAATGGGAACAATAGGTTTTTAAGAAATTGCTATTTTTCTATGTTATTTAACTTCTACTGAGCCATAATCTTTATTTTCTGCCTTGACAATTGATAAGTTTAAATATATTTTATTATTACATGAATATACAAGACTTACTCTTGGCAGTTGACAGTAAACTCGAAAATATAACCTCAACTCACGATTAAATGAACGGTGGCGAACAGCGCCGGGCCCCGCCGTCGAGCAAGCACTTGTTGGCTACGAATGTTACCGAACAGCGCACGAAAATGCACGAACACTTGAGTTTCGTCAGGTTTCGGTTTCGGCAAAGTTTCGGCTATATTCTGGCCGAAACCGAAACTAAGGCCGAAACTAGATTTTTTGGCCGAAACCGGCCGAAACCGAAACCGAAACCGAAATTTCGGTCGGTCACTATACCAGGGGCATTACCACGAGCTTAAGGCTGTGGGAAAGAGACAGAACTATACAGGTCGTCTAGCGCCGTCTCTTTCCCATAGGCTAAACCGCATCACGTTGAGAGTTCTTGGTAGAGGCCTACTGAGTTATAGAATGAAAAAAACAACCTAGACTGAATCGTTCAAAATCATCACATTCAGCGATTCATTTTTAGGGTTCCGTAGTCAACAAGGAACCCTTATAGTTTCGCCATGTCCGTCCGTCCGTCCGTCCGTCCGTCTGTCCGCAGTTTAGCTCAGAGACGCACAGTACTAGAGAGCTGTAATTTGGTGTAAATATACGGATTTGTTGTGCCGAAAAAGTGGTAAAATAAAATCTCGAAAAATATTTTTTTTTAGGGTACCTCCAGTACTTACACGTAAAGTGAGGTTTTTTTTTTCTCGCGTACCCCTTAGTGTGGGGTATCATTAAATAGGCCTTTAAAAAATAATGATAGTTTCCACTAACAGTTTTTTGATTAAAAAATTCGTTTGTGAAATATTAAGCTTTAAAGTGCTAAATTTTGCTCGATTCAAGAGACCCCCCCCTGTACCAGCTAAACGGTTATGTTTGGGGGTGTGAAAAAAATCACAATAGTAGTACATAAACGAAGTTTAAAAGAAAATTATCATGACTAAGTAGGCTTTACAACTTTACGAGTAATAGTCGACCAACTTATAAAATGTACTTAATATCATATTTTCTTAAACAAAATGTATCGGAGACAACTGCAAATGTAAGTTTGTCAACTTTATTTTTACAGCTTTTATAAGTATGTTTTTTGGGGATAGGTAGGTTTTTATCGTCAACTATTTTTAACTAAATTCAAAAAAAGGAGGAGGTTCTAAATTCGTTGTAATCTTTTTTCTTATGTATTTTCCCCGATTTCTCAGACTCTCCTAGACCGATTTTGAAAATAATTCTTCTTTTTAAAATTAAATTCAGCGAATCAGTTTAGTTACTTCGCATAAGTATTTTGATGGGCAACTACGGAACCCTACACTGTGCGTGGCTCGACACGCACTTGGCCGGTTTTTAGGGTTCCGTAGTCAACAAGGAACCCTTATAGCTTCGCCATGTCCGTCCGTCCGTCCGTCCGTCCGTCCGTCCGTACGTCCGTCCGTCCGTCTGTCCGCAGTTTAGCTCAGAGACGCACAGTACTAGAGAGCTGTAATTTGGTGTAAATATATGGATTTGTTGTGCCGAAAAACTGGTAAAATAAAATCTCGTAAAATATTTTTTTTAGGGTACCTCCTGTACACGTAACTTGGGGATGATTTTTTTTTTCTAGCGTACCCCTTATTGTGGGGTATCATTAAATAGGTCTTTAAAAAATATTGATAGTTTCCATTAACAATTTTTAGGGTTCCGTAGTCAACAAGGAACCCTTATAGTTTCGCTATGTCCGTCCGTCCGTCCGTCCGTCCGTCCGTCCGTCCGTCCATCCGTCCGTCTGTCCGCAGTTTAGCTCAGAGACGCACAGTACTAGAGAGCTGTAATTTGGTGTAAATATACGGATTTGTTGTGCCGAAAAAGTGGTAAAATAAAATCTCGTAAAATATTTTTTTTTAGGGTACCTCCTGTACTTACACGTAAAGTGAGGTTTTTTTTTTCTCGCGTACCCCTTAGTGTGGGGTATCATTAAATAGGTCTTTAAAAAATAATGTGAGTTTCCATTAACAATTTTTTGATAAAAAAATTCGTTTGTGAAATATTAGGCTTTAAAGTGCCAAATTTTGCTCGACTCGTGCGTCCCCCCCCTCTACCAGCTAAACGGTTATGTTTGGGGGTGTGAAAAAATTCACAATAGTAGTATATATATCGAAATTTAAAAGAAAATTATCATGACTAAGTAGACTTTACAACTTTACAAGTAATAGTCGACCAACTTATAAAATGTACTTGATATCATATTTTCTTAAACAAAATGTATCGGAGACAACTGCAAATGTAAGTTTGTCAACTTTATTTTTACAGCTTTAATAGGTTTGTTTTTACGGTATGTTTTTTGGGGATAGGCAGGTTTTAATCGTCAACTATTATTAACTAATTTCTAAAAAAGGAGGAGTTTCTAAATTCGTCGTAATCTTTTTTTTATGTATTATCCCCGATTTCTCAGAGTCCTGGACCGATTTTGAAAATTCTACTATTCCGAAACAAAATGTGTCGGAGAACATGTTTTTCAACTGCAAATGTTAGTTTGTCAACTTTTATTTTTACAGCTATAATAGGTGGGTATGTTTTGGGGATAGGTAAGTTTTTATTGTCAACTATTTTTAACTAAATTAAAAAAAGGAGGAGGTTTTTGAATTCGTCGTAATCTTTTTTTTAATGTATTTTCCCCGATTTCTCAAATACTCCTGGTCCGATTTGGAAAATTCTTCTTTTTAAAATTAAATTCAGCGAATCAGTTTAGTTAGTTCGCATAAGTATTTTGATGGGCAACTACGGAACCCTACACTGTGCGTGGCCCGACACGCACTTGGCCGCTTTTTTGGTAAAAAAATTCATCATCATCATCATCAGCCTATTAATGTTCCCACTGCTGGGACACAGGCCTCCTCTTTGTGAGAGGGGGTGGGCCATAATCCACCACGCGGGCCCGGTGCGGATTGGTGGATGTCACATGTCTTCGAATTTTTGGTTCTAGGATATGCCGGTTTCCTCACGATGTTTTCCTTCACCGTTTTGAGAGCAGTGGTGATGAAATAAATTACACAAAGTAATGCGCCTGCCGGGAATCGAACCCACGACCTACAACTCGTAAGTCGGGGCCGATACCACTGGGCCACCACTGCTCACAAAAGAATTCATTCAGAAAAAAAAATTCGTTTGTGAAATATTAAGCTTTAAAGTGCTAAATTTTGCTCGACTCGGGTGTCCCCCCCCCTCTACCAGCTAAACGGTTGTTTAGGGGTGTGAAAAAATTCACAATAGTAATATATATAACGAAGTTTAAAAGAAAATTATCATGACTAAGTAGGCTTTACAACTTTACGAGTAATAGTCGACCAACTTATAAAGTGTACTTGATTAAATTTTTTCTTAAGCAAAATGTATCGGGGAACATGCTTTTCAACTGCAAAATAATGTAAGTTTGTCAACTTTATTTTTACAGCTATAATAGGTATGTTTTTTGGGGAGAGGTAGGATTTTATCGTCAACTATTTTTAATTAACTTCAAAAAAGTAGGAGGTTCTAAATTCGCCGTAATCTTTTTAGGGTTCCGTAGTCAACAAGGAACCCTTATAGTTTCGCCATGTTCGTCCGTCCGTCCGTCCGCAGTTTAGCTCAGAGACGCACAGTACTAGAGAGCTGTAATTTGGTGTAAACATACGGATTTGTTGTGCCGAAAAAGTGGTAAAATAAAATCTCGTAAAATATTTTTTTTTAGGGTACCTCCAGTACTTACACGTAAAGTGAGGATTTTTTTTTCTCGCGTACCCCTTAGTGTGGGGTATCATTAAATAGGCCTTTAAAAAATAATGATAGTTTCCATTAACAATTTTTTGATAAAAAAATTCTTTTGTGAAATATTAAGCTTTAAATTGCTAAATTTTGCTCGATTCAAGTGTCCCCCCCCTCTACCAGCTAAACGGTTATGTTTGGGGGTGTGAAAAAATTCACAATAGTAGTACATATAACGAAGTTTAAAAGAAAATTATCATGACTAAGTAGGCTTTACAACTTTACGAGTAATAGTCGACCAACTTATAAAATGTACTTGATATCATATTTTCTTAAACAAAATGTATCGGAGACAACTGCAAATGTAAGTTTGTCAACTTTATTTTTACAGCTTTTCTAAGTATGTTTTTTGGGGATAGGTAGGTTTTTATCGTCAACTATTTTTAACTAAATTCAAAAAAAGGAGGAGGTTCTAAATTCGTTGTAATCTTTTTTCTTATGTATTTTCCCCGATTTCACAAAGACTCCTGGACCGATTTTGAAAATTCTTCTTTTTAAAATTAAATTCAGCGAATCAGTTTAGTTAGTTCGCATAAGTATTTTGATGGGCAACTACGGAACCCTACACTGTGCGTGGCCCGACACGCACTTGGCCGGTTTTTTTAATGTATTTTCCCCGATTTCTCAAAGACTCCTGGACCGATTATGAAAATTCTTCTTTTTAAAATTAAATTCAGCGATTGCTCAGATGAAGGAATAGGCAGATAGAACGTGCGCGAACAACAAAGCGACCACAGTTTTTATTTATGTGTGCGCGGCAGATAAGTGGCGCCGTGTACGGACACGTGCATCTGTGTGCGTTTACGGTTGCCAGATATTGAGAAATACTCCCACATTTTTGTTCAGTTACATTGCTCTCAAATACTGTACTACATTTTTTTTTTATTGGAAACGCTATTTTGCATTATGGTTATACCTAGAGAGCATAAGCGTGTAGTATTTATTATTTATCAGAATAATAATAAGGAATAAAAGTTAATATGCGTAATTACTTACTACCTATTTAATTACTCCTTACCTATTTAATTCTCACAATAATGTACCATGTACCATCACAAGTTGAATTATGACCCACCATAAGCTTATTTTCCCAGAGACATTCAAATACAATTAGGTCCACATTCGCGTCAACATACATATCCATGGTAACAACTTTGATCTTTGTCAATTTGACAGATTCAAACGATTTATTGTCAAAATGGGTCATGATTCCACTTTGTCGACTGTACATGGATTCTTTACATAAAAATACTAGATACGTGTTTCAGGTTTCGCATAAGCAAAAACTAATGTTGTATAGGTACTATAGATTACGACTGTGCAGTTGTTTTGACGAATTTGATCGATATTTTTAATGCACAATACACATTCCTCTAATTCAGGGTAATTTACCCGTCATAAACTAGCAACACAGACGATTTACTGTTAAGGTTTTGTGTTTCAAGTGAGCCGAAAATATTTTATGGAAAATAAATACCAAAACAATAAAAATAACAAGAGTTACCTGTGGAAAGATATTCCATCTTGTTTTCTTTCTTTTTGTGAACAACTTTTGCAGTGTTTAAACACACAAGACGGCATGTTTTGACATAAAATGGCAAATCACTAGTGACGTGTGAGCGAGACGATGCGTAGCTTGGTACTGTCGCGAGTTCGTAGCAACTTTTGATTTAGTTGTAACTTTGGTGGACCCACTCGCGTGTTCTGAGCGCTCTATCTGCCTATTTGTTTTATCTGAGAGCGATTGGATGTTTTTCCATTAGACGGCACGGCACCGGCACGGCACCGGCATGGCCGTGCACCGGCACCGGCGCCGGGGCTTCGTTTTTCCACTGCACCGGTTCCTAACCGGCCCGGCAACGGCACGGCACCGGCATGGCCCTGCACCGGCACCGGCGCCGGGGTATCGTTTTTCCACTGCGCCGGTTCCTACACCGGCGCCGGTTCCTCAACATGGTTTTATTTGTTACTAGCTGTGCCCGCGACTTCGGCGCGGATGTCGGAATTTAACAATGTATTTTTTAGTGCGAAGCGCCTAATTCTCGCCACGTTTTTCAATATAATTATTTGAATAACAATTCAAGAATATTTGATGTGTTTGATCGCCCTCTGTTGTTCAAAGGCAGTACCATTAAATTGCTACTGGATTAGAGTAATGAATGGAAAATGAATTAATGAAATAAAAAAATATTATGTTGATATAAATCTTTACATATAATAAAATCGTAGAGATGTCATTCCTGTACATTGAATATTTTTTTCTTTTTGTATTTTTTTCGAGATAAGGGATCGATTCTGATGCCAGATCAACTTTTAATTTTTTTCGAAATTTGTTATGTTTTTTTGATTTGATCTATCTCCGAAACTACTGTAAAGTTGTCGATCAAATTTTCCTCAAATATTCCTAATAATATGTTTCTGTTAATATGCTATGTATTATTACGCTATTTTTCCTGGGAGATAAGCAATTTTGAATTTTGTTGTTTTTAGATGTTTGTTGATAGTTGGAAGCTAAACCACTGGATATTATTTAGTCAATTTTTCCTCAAATATTCCTTAAACTGCTCTTCAATTAATAGGATATGTATAATTACGCTATTCCCCTCGGGGGATTAGCAATTTTATAATATGTTGATTTTCAGTCATTGTTGACATTTGTACAAGAACCGCTATTTGCAAATCACTGTCAGCGTACTAGCCAGTCCGGTCGGTAACCTGCTTGACTTTCGTGCAAGGGGTCTCTGGATCAAATCTTGCAGTTTTTTTTTCTCTTTTTGAGTTTTTTTTTATTTGTCCTGAGAGTTTTAAATAATTTAAAAAAAAATGTGCATACTTTTGTTTCAATATTATTCGCGATTTTAAATAATTACTATTTTTTTCAATACTTCTCTAGGATATAAATCTATACCGATTTAAATTGTAGGTTGTAAGTTTGATATGTTTTTTAATTGTAATTGTTTCGAGGTGTGGAATTTTAAAGATTAGAAAAAAATCAGGGTTTCTATAATTTGTGTTTATTTATGTTTTGAATTGGTGCTCAAACCAGTGCATAGATTCTGTTTTAAAACGACGACAAGTTGTACTCATCGAGTCAGATAATTAGTTATTTTTTAGGTATCACGCGGTATGCTAAAGGGAGAAGAGCAATGCTATCGTACGTTCAATTTGCAGCGATATTGTAAATCGACCCAAAAATGATAGTCTAATGTTTAAAATAAACACGGTTCTTTGAAATTAATGTCGCTCAAATAAGGATGTTTCCTATGCAAACTATGTACCTAGATATAACATTATTGATCTAAACTAATAATAAAAATGCAAGCATGTTTGTTTTTTACCTTTTCACGCATTACTATCTACTGAATCGATCGTCCCAAAATTTAGCATAGGTATAGGTTGTTAGGAGTATAGACACGGATATAAGGTATCTTACATCCCGAATAACAGAAGAGAGCTGTTTCCGAGAAAACAATTACGTTCATATTCCAGATGGCGCCACACGATCCGTATTGTTTCTCAAATTCTAAAATAACGCAAGCGAAGCCGCGGGCAAACACTAGTAATATATAAAAATGTTATGTTTCATTTATGTAATTCATTGAATGACACACAAGAACATATATTTCTTCTAAAAAACAAAATAACATGATCATTAGACTTTCAAAAGTCATCATCATCATCATCAGCCTATTAATGTTCCCACTGCTGGGACACAGGCCTCCTCTCCGTGAGAGGGGGCGGGCCATAATCCACCACGCGGGCCCAGTGCGGATTGGTGGATGTCACATGTCTTCGAATTTTTGGTTCTAGGACATGCCGGTTTCCTCACGATGTTTTCCTTCACCGTTTTGAGAGCAGTGGTGATGAAATAAATTACACAAAGTAATGCGCCTGCCGGGATTCGAACCCACGACCTACAACTCGTAAGTCGGGGCCGATACCACTGGGCCACCACTGCTCCTTTCAAAAGTAAAGAGGCTAAATTAACCTTATTACGAGCCACAAACCGAGTCTCACGCCCTCCGCCCCGCGTCCGCCTACACGCCTGCGCACTCACACACGCACACGGCTACAATTCATACACACATTATGCACATTTGCCGTCCGGCACCGACTGGGAAGCTTGCTACCCCGGCGACGGCGACGGCGCCGGCAGGACTCAACGCTGGGCCGACGCCGGCGCCGGTAAGTGGAAAAGCCAGCCATACATTTTCATATATTCTTGCTTCCCCGGTACCGGCGCCGGCTAATTGAAAAACGCCAGGCCAGCACCGACTAGGAAGTTTATTACCCCGGCGCCGGCAGGACTCATCGCCGGGCCGGCGCCGGGCCGGCGCCGGCGCCGGTAAGTGGAAAAGCGAGCCATACATTTTCATATATTCTGGCTTCCCCGGCACCCGCCGGTGCCGGTGCCGGGCCGGCTAATGGAAAAACGCCCAATCAGTTTAGTTAGTTTGCATAAGTATTTTGATGGGCAACTACGGAACCCTACATTGTGCATGGCCCGACACGCACTTGGCCGGTTTTTATATTATAGACTAAGTGACCCGGCAAACGTTGTATTGCCATATAAATTATTTCAAGTGCCACAATATGACAAAAAAAAAAAAAAAAACAAAAAAAATTTTAGAGACCCTTATCACTTAGGGGTATGAAAAATAGAAGCCGATTCTCAGACCTACTGAATAAATGCATATAAAACATAAAAATCGTTTCAGAGGAGTATGGTAACTAACACAATTAGTATTAAGGGCTTCACACACAGCAGCTATAATGTAAAGATGTACATTATTTAGCACGATACATCTCATTACATCTTTCCATTGAGATTCAAAGATGTGAAAATATACATTATAGCTGCCGTGTGTGGTCTCCTTACGATTTCTATGGAAAGATGTAATGAGATGTATCGTGCTATAATATACATCTTTACATTATAGCTGCTGTGTGTGAAGTCCTTTAGATATATTGAAGTCCGTTCTATAATTAATGGATTTTTTTCAATTGAGAAAAGTTAAACCACCTCTTTATAAAAGTCTAAATCATCCTTTTAAATGCAATTTGAAGTGCTTAATATTTTTTTACGGACTTAATTCTTCTATAGCCCATTCTCTCGATTCAATGAGGTATACAAATCGTTTGTCTCTTAAGCATTAATTTAATAAAGAAACGGCCATTGGTTCTGAGTGCTTTCATAAAAATATTGGAGATTTAAAGTCGTAAGGAATTGTGAGTCAATAAAATCAAGGTAAATTTTATATCAAACGTAATTTAAACTTCATCATCAGCCTATAATGTTCCCACTGCTGGGACACAGGCCTCCTGTCTGTGAGAGGGATTGGGCCATTACCCACCACGCGGGACCAGTGCGGATTGGTGGATGTCGCTTCAAATTTTATGGTTCTGCCGGTTTCTTCACGATGTTTTACTTCACTTTTTTGACAGCAGTGGTGATGAAATAAATTACACAAAGTAATGCGCCAGGCTGAGTTAGAACCCACGACCTAAAACTCATAACTCATCTCGCGTATACATTGGGTCACTTTAATAAAATTCATAGAATGGAAACTCCCAACATAAACAAAATTATTGATAACCACAATTTTAATAAAAGCTATAAAGTACAACGTTATCTACTGAAACAAGGACTCAGATTTTATGGAAGAAAATTTGCATTTTTGATGCGCACTGAGCTTAATTTAAAGTTAATTTTATTAAGCGCTGAGGAAAACTTAATTATTTATTATATTCTTCCGGCAATCAGGCTTCTTAGACTACTAGATTATGTGCAATGTTGATTTAATACTTCGTAGTATTACGCTTTTCTTTGTCAATTTATTTCAATTTTCTTGTGAGAAACGCTTTTGCCTGAAGAAGTTTTGTTGGGTGACTAACGTTGGTAAGTTGAGTACCTGTGATCTTAAATTATAATTCTTTATTTTTGCAATTATTACCCGATAGGTACAGAAGGAGAGATTATGTTTAAACATATTAACTGTACCCTTAGCATGAATTTTCAGTATTTGCTAAGTAAAGTAAACTGGAACTTTGACAATTTCAAATTGACAATTTTCAAGGGAAAAATTAGTTCTTTCTTCGCATACCAGAGGCGCTGTTCCACTTTTTCATACAAGAAACACCTTAAGAAAAGCTGTAAATACTCGTACTGTAAAATAAAGAAGGAAAATTCGTGCTAAGGGTACTGGTCTAATAATAATTGTTGGTGTTAACCTTTTAAATTATTGAACTTTTTAGCCTGCAAAATGGAAGGTCAGATCAAGCATTTTTTTACACATAAAAGTACTTGAATGCTGGAAATTTAAATATTTTTTTGACCAATGGATCTTAACTGCATAGTTAATTGCTTCTTTGTAATCTTTTAGGACGGACAACGGACATTAAGCATTTTTTTGAAGATATAAATCGCTCGATGATAAAAACATCAAAATATCCCACTAAAACTTCCAACAGAATTTCAACTTCTCCCACAAACATTATTAAATAATAATATGTCAATATAAGAATTAAGTCCACAGAATGACAGATTACGGCTCATAAATATCACGAAAACTCATTTCCGAAAACGAAATCGCCTTCTAAGAAACCACATTAGCAAGAACATTCATTTCCATACTAAAAACTTTAATCGTTCGCCGAAAACTTTAAATAAAGTGCCGTTTTATCTCACGAAACTTCAGCCTGGCCTGACTTTCGGCTTAGTTGTTCGAATTAGTATTCAGCCAAAAATAGTAGCTGAATTGTAAATCTGTGATGCTGGCCTATCTTTAGTATGAGCTACTTTAAGGTTTATTCAGACGGGCCATAAAGTGTAGCAACTAAATATTCTTCTTGCTTCGTGTCCTATGGGCCTACCACACGCACAAGCTTTACCACAGTTTAACCTGCGCAAGCTTACAACCATACACGGTCGGCAACCAGATATAGATATACCTAGACAACGCAAGAGCAACTACTTCACGTGCCAAAAATCCGTGCTAGCTTACGACCAAAAATCGTAAGTGGCCATTTTCGCGCTCGTCTAAATCGGTCTATCATTAGTTGGACGTCAGTTTTTATATCTGTGTCGGCAACACTGAATGTCCAAACAAACACACAGGCAAGTACCTACGCGCAGGCAGAGCTTGCACAGGCAAAACTGTGGTGAAGCTTGTGCGTGTGGTGGCCCATAGAAGCAAGTGCACATTAAGCGATTGCATTTGATGATGTACACTCTAAATTAATTATCATTTGTTTCATTTTAAGTATTATTTTGGTGTTCAAAACGCACGTTTTAAAACGTCCAATTTGAATGTGCTGTAGAACATGGATGAGGTGAAAAACAAGTGATTTGGGTATTGTATTTTGTATTTTTTGAGCTAAGACTAAGCTTTTTCATGTAGAAAAGAAACATACAAAACTGGCATAGTTTTCTCATAAATTGAGGTTTCGCACTATCGAAATGTGTATAAATGAGTGCGCATACAAATGCAAGTTGATGAACAACAGATGTATACTGTATAAAGTAGTTACAATTCTGGACCTCTTCAAATGCATATTGGAATACGACTGAAACGTCGTTGAGTGCGTTGCTCTTTCAAATTAGCCAGCAACATATTTATTGCTCATCAGAACAAACCCTTAATGACTGGAAAATTAAACTGGGTCACAGTTATCGATTTAGTTGAGCGAAATAAACTAGTAATTAATATTAATAAGGAAAAAGACCCTGATAGCACCAGAGTAGCGAAACAGAAAGGTAGGAAGTAATTAAAATCTCATTATGGCGAAGCTATGTTAGTTGCAAAGCTGATGGCTTTCGATAGTACCCTCAGTATGGTCGATAGAGAATTCTCTAGAACAAGTACTCAGTTTCTAGAAAGTTCTCGAAATTTCCAACAGTTGTTCGAGCGAGGAGAGTTTTAGTGCCTTATTTACATATCTTTACTGCGAATCTGGACGTTTAAAATTGGTGTTTCGCATTTTGGAATTAAGGTCCGGAGTTGTTAGTGGGGAAGTAGCGTCGCGAGATGTAGGTTGTGCGAGAATTATCTTTGTAAGTTTGTACTTAGTCAATGTGGCTAATTTGACTAAAAAGCCTTACGTTATTACTGAGCTTTGATTTTTACTTGGTAGTAAAGTCATCAACAAGACTATTCTTTCAATCTAAAACGGGTGCTTGTTAGATATTTGTTTTTAGTTTCTGATATTTTGTATTTCACTGTATCAATTCCAACAGTGTTGAAATATTGGAAACTGAAAACGACATCCTAGACGATACCCTGCTTAAATAGTCCCGCAATCAAACTAGACTAAGCTAAACTTGGTACCTATTCTTTCATCCTACTATCCTACTACTATTATAAAGGCGAAAGTTTGTAAGTATGAATGTATGGATGTATGGATGTTTGTTACTCTTTCACGCAAAAACCACTGAACGGATTTGGCTAAAATTTGGTACACAGATAGTTTATAACCTGGATTAACACAAAGGATAGCTTTTATCCCGATTTTATGTTCCCGTGGGATAATTTTCGAGTTGTAGCGGGTGAAGCCGCTGGCAACAGCTAGTATATTATATAAAAATCAATTGCTGTTCGCTAGTATCGCTAAAACTCGATAACGGCTGGACCGATTTGGCTCATTTTGGTTTTGAATTATTTTTGGGAGTCCAGGCTAGGCTTAAAAGGTGATTTGGAAGCGGTACGGTGTGCCGCGTCGGCTAGTGTTTCTTTGCTGAAATTCATGACATTAAATTTTAAGAAAAATATCAAGTTTCAATTCCGCGACAAAAATCCAGGCTTACATACAAGTTGCACTCGACAACTGCTCGGGCGCGAATAACTCGACATCGACTCGACTACTGTCGAGTCAAAATCTAAGTATGCCTCATGGAGGAGCGAAACACATGTCAAGTATAGGCAGGTTGTTTACATGGCATATTTCTCAATTTTTCTCACTTTTCTTGCATCTGTGCATAATAATAATAATATGTATGATTACTACATTCTACATCCAAACCTCGATTATGTCGCAGAATTTATAATACTAATGCTTAAGTGCCTAAGGACTGAAAAAATTGGTAGGAGTGTGTTAAACTCCTTCACTTTACTGATCAGTACCCTTAGCACGAATTTTCACTCTTTTACTTTACAGTATTTACAGCGTTTCTTTATATTTCTTGTATGAAAAAATGGAACAGCGCCTCTGGTGTGCGAAGAAGGAACTAATTTTTCCCTTGAAAATTGACAATTTGAAATTGTCAAAGTTCCAGTTTACTTCACGTCTCAAATACTGAAAACTCGTGCTAAGGGTACAGTAAACAGTTAACCGAGAAATTAATTTTCCGACGCAATTTTTTTGTACAGTTACTGTTAATAATAGCTTAGTCGTTCAGCGATTACCTACCATCCTTGAGGAAAAAAACTCCTTAGCGACACTTTTCTCAACTAATTTTCTTGCCAAGAAAAGCTTGTGTAAACAAGATTCTTTCCAGGTTGAACAGTGTTACCGGATTCTGTTAGAAAAAGTTAATAAAAGCGACTTCATAAAATATTAAATTCACTGAAAGACATTGCTAATCCTAAAACACTGAGTCTAGAAGTAATTTTGTAAAAAAAGAGTGTCTTATAGAAAACCGGATGTATTTTTTAGGGTTCCGTTCCCAAAGGATAAAACGGGACCCTATTACTAAGACTCTGTTTTCCGACTGTCTGTCAGTTCGTCTCTATATCTGTGTTAATGAACTCTCATAGTTTGGCAGATGTCACCGATGTTTTTGATTTCTGTAGCCACTATAACATCACACTTGCGCGGCTTATTTAAACAAGCTTTTAAACATCTGTTGAACACTTGTCTAAAAAAATGTCAGATTATAACGTTGAAATAAGGTCCGTTTTGCAGTCACACTTTTTTTAGGCAAGTGTTCAACGTATGTTGTTGTAATAAGGCTGTTCGAATTAATAATCTGTTCTGAAATGAAATTAAATGATGAGGAAAAACGTTGAAAGACGTCTCGAGGCTGTCTTTGACGAAATGTTCCACGCTTGCCTCGAAGAGACTCTTCTTCTCAGAGGACGACATCACCGTGGGTCATCACAGCGCACGACAAGACGTTCGCGGAGGCCACTTCAGAACCCCTCGCTATCATGGCCGTCAAGTTTGACGGCATCCTCGACATAGCGTTTAGCAGCAACACGATGGACGGCGTGATCATCATCATCATCATATCAGCCGTAAGACGTCCACTGCTGAACATAGGCCTCCCCTTTCGGACGGCGTGATATCTGTGTCCCTAGTAGGTGGCTCAACGCTACAGTACCATTCCAATAGTAAATTCCACGTAATAAAAGGGTGTTAGGATTACTGTCCTACAACTCAAAATTCAAGAGAGAAAAAGATTATTTCAACTGTAACTGTAACAGGAACTTAACCATAGAGTAAATAAAAACTTCTAAAGTAAAGTAACCCTAAAATCGCTAAAACCCTAAAAGTAAGCGCCGTGATAACTGCTCCACTTTTGTAGTAAAAAAGCCTTTGGCCTGCGGTGATACAATAACCGGACTGAAAAAATACCGCCCGAGGAATATCCGTGAATTTGGGTCGCGGGACTCACAAATTACCGTGAGCCCGGAACATAAATGGCTATGAAGGACACCGTGGATTTAATCAGTACAGTACCGACTCTGACAGTCCCTCCCGCTCTGCCCTGGGAGGGGAGGACTTATTTAATGATTTTACAACGCTTAAAAAAGTAGTCCTAGCACTCTGGGTGGAGCGAAAAGGACTGTGGACCTACTGACTTGAAAACACTCTATTTCTGTGCATGCACTGCACGTTCTAGGGCCGCTGTCTTAAGGGGCCTCTAAGGAGGCCCTTAAGAAAGCTGACAGCTATTTGAAGCGACGCGTCGACGACCAGGGTGTGGTCCATGATCGAACATCGAGTCACCCCATTACTCGCCGTCTGCATGCCCGCGACCCACTTATATCTTTCAAGTTAAAATTAAACAAATATACGGCACGAATATAGGCTTGAAAGCAATTACATATGAGAGTATAATTAAAAGATCAATAGTAGGCATAATTTCAACAAAATTACTGTTCTATTTCTGAACACCACTTTCTATACACGACTTGTAGTTTAAAAGAACTCATTACCGATAAAACATGAATGAATTCGAAGAAAAAACGACCGCAGCGTTTATGTACAATCACTAAAATCGTTAGGTACGCAGGCAGCAATTTTTAAACGGTTTTCTTGTATATATACTATGCATGCTGTAGCCTTGGGTTACCAGTAGAGTAAAAGGGGGATACCGCTTTTTACCAGGTGTTGTAAGAGCCGACTGAGGTACCGGAATCGATTAATACTTTCTAATAATTTATATTTTCTAACCGCCGTAGTTAAAATGGCACAGTTCGAGGATGGGCAGTAGCATCCTCGTTGTTAAGCTATGTTTCTGGGATCGCTATCATGCCTGCCCATCGTGGCGATTTAGGGGCGAAACCCCCCTAAATGAGTAAAACTAAAAGAACTAGGCACCCAAAGGCTCCACCTTATGGGCCACACGTTGACAACGCCCACTAGTTGACAAAACACCTCATAAAAATAAAATTCTAGTATCAAAGTTACTGCTTTGAACTCCACGTGAGAGTGACTGCTATTAGCGTACAACATGGCAAGCTGTTTTGTCAACTATGGGTGTAATAACTAGTGTTTCTCTGTATGCTATATGAATGCACATTTTGGCTGATGCCACACGCAGCCAATGAATTTGGTATAAAGACACATTGAAACTTATACGTACATCATTTGAAAACCGTTCAAAAATTGCTTTACTTAACTATTTTGATGACTGTACAAGTACACTAGTAGAAAATTATAGAACTTAGCAGAGACTATAGTTGTTGCCCGCTGTTTTATAGCCTTAAACTGTCTTTATTTAACCATTTCTTTCTGGAATATGGAACACCATGCTCCATCGAACCTGGCCTGGTTCTTGATCAGACGGCGAGCTACGCATTGCTCGCTGTCCGTAAACCCGCTGCATCCCTCTACCTGCCATCATTTTGATATCCATAAATAGAAAGGGCCCTTTTCCTTACCGACATAATAGAAGCAGGATTACTAATGGGTCGATGGGATCATGATATTAATTTGGTATGTCATGCTTCTGGACTATTACGGAAAAGGGGAACAATATTGCTTACTGTAATTAGATTGATGGTTTCTGGATTTTGGTTTACCAATAAGGATAATTATGACATTTATAATAGTTATTTTTAAATTATTTGATGTGCTGACTTTAAAGCTAAAGTCATCGTGCGATAGAGAGCGTTGCAGCTCGCGACTGACGGTAAGTATTTTTTATATGAAATTTGTCTCTCGGGAGAAAACGTTTTTCAGATACTAAATCACGACCAATCTCTTAGATTCTAGTACCAATCGTTTCAGCTTATTATATTCTAGGTTTGTAGGTTTTGCTTTTTTTCTTAAACTTCTTTGTTTTTTAAATACAAACGTTTTACTTCAATGAAGATTTTGTCATAAAAATAGTAACTTTTAAGCGCCTGTAACTTTCAAACTATTATAACTTTTGAAAAAAAGAAAACCTATAAACCTAGTTTTTTACTGTGTCAGATGCATACTAAAAAATCATTGAGATAGGATAACATCTAGGGGGAAGAAAACGTTTTCTCTTTTTGTATGGACGATCCCTCGGTAGACGATCATCTTAATAGCCAAAGGGCTGTTTCTAGAAATTACTAGATTCGACCATGATCCATGAACCTTCTAGTGTGAACTGTCAGGGTTTAAATAGCCATGCTTATAATTATTCATATCGATATAGTTATAGTTCACCGTGTTTTATTTCTCACAAAATGAAAATGATGATTACCTACAACTAAAATAGAACGACCAAAGAACAAGAAATCAATACAATTGTGTAGGTATTTCAAATGGTATAAAAATAGCAATAACTCCATCTGTCACCGGTTCGACCCACGCTAAGAGTAACGCTCATACTCGAGTAAATTCTAAAATAGTACAACATAACGCAATAACAACACAAAAGAATTTAATCATAGCAACACAGTCTATTCATCCATTTGACGAAACGGAATATGAATAAAATATTTAGTCGAAAAGAAACGGAAAGGAACTCTCACAAATCTGAATCAGAGAGAAGGACAATCTGAACTCGCTTCGTTTACTCGTCAAACATGATTTGACGTACAAGAATATTGGATATATTACTTTACTCAGCACTTACTACGCCCCAGGGCCGGCTAATGGGCCCACTAGGGTATTGCCCAGGGCCTCTCTATCCTTAGAGGCCCCAAGTTTCCGTGTGCGACATAATAGTAGCCTATTGGGGGCCCACGGCACTTTGGGACAATAGGGTACGTTAAGTTTTCTTGTGACCGTTCATGCAAAAATATACGTAAATGTCATTATTTTGAAAGCCAACTTATCCCAGAGGGTTGTAAAAACTTTGAGCTCGCTACGCTTCCTTTTGCATCATTCAGTTTTATGATTCTTAAGTTTTTCAACGTCTCTATTACTAAATAAGTGATAGTATATTTTTGGACAGACTTTCAACTGTTTTTTTCGAGGCCCCATATATAGTCCTGAAGTGTCTTGGGCCTCCAATAGGTCAATTCCGGGTCTGGTACGCCAGCGGCTACGTTCGCAATGAGAACTGTACAAGGAATAGAATAAAAACGGTTATTGCTCGGGTTTGAAGATATCTTAAAGCTTATTTGGTATTTCCTCAATTTCTATAATATGGTTGGTCGTCTTTTGAAGAGTGTACCTTGAAGTATATTGCTAGTTCTATCCAGGCATTCAATTGGAACTATACACTTTGCTTGTGTAGGTGTCACGACTGCTCATATTGTTAGATTTGTGAAGGACTTTCTAAAATTTATTGCTTTAGCCAGTCTATAAGTAGGCGACGTTAAAAATGCGACATAGTGATACATACTAATTATAAGTGCGGCTATTAGAATTAAATAAAGTGGGAGCTTAACCAATGATCGAAACTTTGACCTGTTCTGTAGCTTTGGAGTATTTTATGTTGTTGTTGTCTTCAAAACGTTCACAACATAGACGTTCTTGTAATATCCAACAAATAGACCCTTTGAACATAACTGTCAATGGTTATGTAGTCGTCTACCATCCTCTACAGATATATCCATGCAATTTGCAGGGTGCCTACGAGATCGGCTCTTCAAATTGAGGGTGAAAATGGAACATTCCTCTCTGTATGCACTTTCATCGCTCACTAGACCATAATAACGAAATTTCCTTACGTTTATTGCTACTAGTGTAGGAGTATATACAGAATGTGTTAGATCGTATGGTTTATCGATAGTCTTAACTAGTCTTATCTTATTGTCTTGCTATTATTGTATGTGTATGGAGGAACGCCATTTTTAAGGAAACGACTTTAAAAACAATGCAATGACAACAAAACAAAATAATTATTCCAAAAAACAACTTCAAAAGAAGCCAGAAAATGGAACAGGAAAAATAATTTCCAATTTTGCTCCAATTACCGACAAAATTATGTGTATCGCCACGCCTGTTTTGCCATAAAGCGTAGGCAGAGGTTCAGAACGTGCCAAATATTCTGTTGGCACTTCGCCTCTTTGTAACATGTTGAGTTTAAACTGCAAGTAGTGACAAATAGTTACTGCTACACCCACAGAACTGGAGTCAGTGAATCATAGAAAGTGGGAGTTGGTCGATATTATGATGTTGGGGGAAGAGTATTGAGGCATGATCATGTGGGTGATTAAATGAGGTTGAGGTGAAAGGTTTAATCCAAAATTCAGCAATGCAATTCAATTTTTAGGTATCAACAACACAAGATCTAGGCACGCGGGATGTTATGGCGTGCAGCTCACAGTGTGTATGTGAGTATAATATTACTATCTCGCAATCAAACTCAAGAATTGAAATGTTGATGGAGAGGAAGAGGAAGGCCAAAGAAACGATGGATGGATTGTCTAAGGAATGATTTGAAAGAAAAAGGAGTAAATGATACTGTGACGTCTGATAGGGACAATGAAAGAATAAAACGTGTTTCGCCGACCCCAAGTAGAATGGGATAAGGGCAGGAAGAAGAAGAATCAAACTCAAGAATTCACACACAGCCATCAGAAGGAAGAAATAAGATAAAACAGAGACAGTCTATAAAAAAGACGACAAGAAATAAAAAATCTATAAAAACATTATCTTGAAGAACCTAAGACAAGATCCTCTAACAAAAACTACAACAAGAATAATGATTTACATTAAGTGAATGAAACTCAAGCGATAGACGGAGCAAAACCACTTAGTGATATGAAACCCTAAGTAACAGATAGCTGAGATAAAGGCCAAATTGAGGCAGAATACAAGATAAACGCAGACGAATTTCTGACGTCACTGGTACAAGATGAAATTAGAACTGATTTGAGGTTAGACACGAGTGCGGTAGTTTTAGTCTGACAAAGTATTAAATCGTTGTTTATAGTGTGTCATTGTATAAGGGCTGAATTCCTCCTACGCTGATAATAGGTAGCGTATGTCAGACGCGCGTTCGATTATATGGGTTGTTGTAAGTTTGCCACAAAAATAATTCCTCACGTAAAAAGTATATTGTGTAAATTAGCCAAAGGTTTTTGTTTTTTTTTTGATTATTGTACATTTGACCCATTTTTTTTTTTCGCGCACGGGGAAAGCAGAACAATTAAATTATAAAAACCAGCACAAAAATTCCGAAAACGAGGACACTATATATGGAATCTGAACAGAAAGTAGGTACTAGGAGAACAGGATAAAAAAAAATTTCGAGGGGAAAAAAAATTGTGGCGAACTTACAACAACCCGATTATACATTGTGTTTTTGTGATAGCTCCATTGGCGATTATCGAAAACTTGTTGTTTCTCGAATTCTAGCTTCACAGGCAAGGTGTCCACATAAAATCATCGATCTTAAATGCTTAAAGTGCTCCCGAAGTATTCATTTCTATTGCGAGACTATGTATAATATTATATATATTTAATTTTCATTATAATTTATGAAATTGTGTGATGGATAGATGCGTGTTACTTTTTACCCGACAGTGCCAGGAGGGTTATTTTGTTTGAATTAAAAGTTACTAAGCGGATTTAGCTTTATCTGATCGTATGATCCTACAGTTACATACCTAACGTAGGTGAAACGGCGGGTTTTTACACATTGATAAGATAAACAAGTTAATAAGAAGAGCGTAAGTAATATTTGATATACTGTAGGGCTCATAGCAGCTCGTGAGATTAACTTGATTCGCAAGACAGTCTTAAAAAGGACAGCCTTGGTATTTACCTATCGGGCATGAGATGGAACAGTGTGATTTTTAATCAGTTATGGAAGGTTTATTCTGACGGAACATCCATCGAGCGAATCAATGAATGTTCTTTGACACACTAACGTATCATCGGTTGAGTGTGTTTTTCTATACATTTGTCTGATCTGGCGTTACGCGACCGATGTTCCTTTCGCTTTGCACAATCAAAACATAAATGCATTTAAAGTGAAAATAGAAAATTAAGACCAGTATATTTTTTTAAGTTGTCATAGCATCAATTTCTGTTGATAAAGACGTAATTTTTTCCATTTCTAGAACAAAAGAAAACATTGGCGGAAACAACACGTGCCTACTGGCTGAAATAAGGATGTTTTAGACCCTTTATTTTATTAATACCCTCCAAAGATTATTCCCTTTGTGGCCAAATATAACTAAGTCGCATTAGAAATTTCCTTATCTTTCATCAGATTTGGAATTGACGGATTATGCTGGTGGCTTGAAAACACGATGTAGATTTCAGGTTGAGGAAAGGTTTTGTCGAATTAAATTCATAATTTTCAAGGAGTTTTTGAAAGTGCCTTTTGGAGTAGATCGTGGGTCAGCATTGTCACTCTCATCCTAATTTATTTATTAAATCCTGTATTCTTCATTATTATGCTGATTTCCGTCACGTGTTTTAGTGGAAAATAGCAACGTAGTCCACGTCATTGACGTAAGTGTTGCAGTAATGGTTCTAATAGTTCTAATGGTTTTCTATTACACGGCACAGCACCGGCACCGGCGACGACGGCGGTGCTGTGCCGTTGCCGTCTGGTATTCTCTACCAGTATACCAGTCTTTCAAATTTTCAGTGTCTGTTTCTAAACGTTTTTTTTTTGTAGTTCAAATATTATTTTGGCCAAATTTTGAGAGATTTTTTTCCGAGATGTTTGTTTAAAGTCGGAAATCATACATTAATTTTAGATTTGATTACACCAGTCCAGTCAGTGCACACACTTTTTGAGTAGTTTAAAACATTAGATTATATTACACAAAAGATTTTAAGAATAACGGGAAAATGATATTGTAACATCCAACAGAGAATGAAATAAGCAAACGATTTGCATCGACCACAAGCAAAATAGCTTAAGAACATAAATACACAATACAGGAGAATTTTCTGACAAAAAAGAAAGAAAACGAAGATAAATAAGTCAATACCGACATCGAAAGAAAAATACAATTAACAACCGTAACACATATGAAATAAGTTCTCAAATCCATTCATCTCAATGACAGAACTACACTGATTTCGGAATTCTTACTTTCTAACACAAATACAGCTTCAGTGTGATTCAGAATTGAGTGACAAGTAACTAGTGACCGGCTTGTGACTATCCACGCGTGGAATCGAACGCCAAAAGCCTTTGACGTAAACGTTCTAGCAATCTACCTAGATATCTGTGTGTCGGCGTTGTAACATCAATCAGTGCTATCTACTATACCTTTGTTTTGTTATGCTCTGATTTTTTCGTCACTATTAAAATAAAAATGATGAGACGGTGTAAAAAGGTAAGTAGCACTATAACCCCTAGAAAGCCACTGGGAAGATTTCTTCCCAAATTGTCATTAGTGTCAAATTTACAAAAAAAAAGTGGGAAGTTTGGTTCCCAGTGAAGTTTACGAAAAAAAAACAAACCGCCGTAGTCGAGAATATCATCCTATTGTTGTTCTATGGGGAGTTATTTTACTAATTAGGTTATCGTCACCCACGTCAATCAAGTGAAACGTCAAAAAATTCCCTATCTCAAAAACTGCTGAACAGATTTTGATGAAACTTGCAGTATTCCCTAAGATAAACAATACTTAGTACAACAAGAAAGAATTTTGAAAATCGGTCCACAATTGGCGGAGTGATCGCGTTACAAACACGCAAAAATTAAAGATCAATAAATCATCCAAGTAACCGAAATTAATAAAAATATTAATGCACAATAATAGCTGCCAAAATGACATGAATATTTTGATAGAAGATAATTTAAAGTATCCGTATCATTGACAATTTCTCCCTGCTACCTAAATATAGAATGTTCAAATAAGGATCAAAGTCATTTTCATGAGATAAGCAAGTTCCTAAGTTCGGTGTCATCTGAGATAAGGAAAACTTTGCAAGTGTCAGTTAAGGCAACGTCTGTAACAGTTTATAAGGGGTTAAGAATTAGGTCATTTGTGGGGCTGTCTCAAATCTGTGATAGTCGTTCAGACGGTAGTAGACGCCATGCATTTGGATGATAGATCCAAAGTTTAATGAAAATTCATACATCGTTGTATGATAAATAGGTTCAAAAAGTTAAGACAACACATTTTCGGAATGTCATTTTTAGAAAAGATTACTGAAACTTTTTGCCACGATGTTTTTTTTTGTCCAGTCTAAAGTACCGGCTAACTATGTTTGTCACCATAATCAGCGCACACTGGTTACTTTTTGTAACATAGAAACAAAAATCTATGTTACAAAAAGTAACCAGTACCCTTAGCACGAATTTTCAATATTTGTGACGTAAAGAAAACTGGAACTTTGACAATTTCAAATTGACAATTTTCAAGGAAAAACTTAGTTCCTTCTTCGCACACCAGAGGCGCTGTTCCATTTTTTTTTTGTATAAGAAACGCTGTAAATACTGTAAAGTGAAAGAGTGAAAATTCGTGCTAAGGGTACTGATAGCGACTGGTCTTAGTAATTTCCAAAATATGAACTCGAAATTTTCTTTAAAATCCTGCAGGTACAAGAACTCCAACTCATAAAATTTACACCCCGAAAAATGAAAACATTCGAAATAAAAATACAGGTTAGTGACAGCTGCTTAGTACTCCGCCGAACATGCTAAAGTCAACTGCGAAAAATGAGGTCAATGGGTCCATAAGCGTTGGACAAGCTAGCTGTCACTAAAAATATAACGACGGGTCTTTCTACGCTATACATTACCGAAAATATCTCTGCGCGAGGCAGAGCTATTTTCGGTATGGGTAGTGGACTTCAATGGCCAAGACATTTTGTTGACCGCTATAATGAAGTAAATAACTTGAAGCTTTATTTGTTTCCTGATAGCAACCTTAAGGTTTTTAATAATGTTCGACCGAAACTGATTTTTCAGCCGAAACCGAAACAGAACTTTCGGCCTTGCTCTCAGTTTCGGCCGAAACGGAAACTGAAACTTTTTAACACATTCAAAATTTCGATTTTTATTCAAAATTATTTTTTTGAACACTTGAGAAATACAGGGTGAAGGCCGAACGACGCACGAAAATACACGGACACTTGAGTTTCGGCGAGGCCGAAAGTTTCGGCTACATTTTGGCGGAAACCGATACTAAGGCCGATACTACATTTTTTGGCCGAAACCGAAACCAAAATTTCGGTCGTTCACTAGTTTTTAAGTTAAAAAGTAATAGGTTACTGGCAAACGTGCTTCATCGTCGACCACATCTTTACTTACCAACAGTCAAGATAGTGATCCTTAACACTGTTACTATTGAGATATACACACGATATTTAAAATCATCATCCTATAATGTTCCCACTGCTGGGACACCGGTCTTCTCTCTGTAAGAGTGGGCTATATAATCCACTGCACGGGCGTGTTGGTGGATTGATAGATATCACTTCATGTTTTCGAAATTATAATTCTAGGACGTGTCAGTTATCTCACGATGTTTTCCATCTATGGTTTTGATGGTAGTAGTTATGAAATAAATTACACAAAGTATTGCACCTGGTTGGGTGTCAACCTAAGATCTACCAACTCGTAAGTCGAGGCCGATACTGGGCCACCACTGTCCTCTAAACATTTAATTTTAATTTTCTTACAATCAATAGAATATTCTTCAAACAATGCTTTGCAAAGTAGACGTTTCGTCATTACTAAAATGAGATGTATTTACTTTTGGAAAAGAAACAAATTACACCCAAAAGTATTGCGTAACACGCAACGACCATCATGAGAATATAACTAGAAAAATAAATAACATCATAAAAGTACGAGCTTTGGCCAAGAAAAGTCCAATTAGGAATAAATGAGATATGACCACGGGCTACGAGAATTACAACTAAGTGCTCGTGTAAGTCTCTTTAACAAGATTCTTTTTGTCCGTAGCTTCTTTGACAACAAAATATCCAATAATAACCTAAAAGATTTTAACAAGCATAAAAATATCACTTCGCCAACAACAAATCAATGAAAGTCTTTGGACCGTACCAAAGTCTTTGGACAGTATAAAAGACTTTGGAGGAAATAATTTGCACAAACGTTCGTGAATGTGATACACAAAGCTATATAAAGTTCCGAAGTAAGGAAGTATCTGAAAATTTAATACGCTCGTGTGGGTATCTAAAATACTATGTATGTAATTATATAAATGAGGTCTTTGACTTACTTTCAAAATAAATATTACTGTTATGAAACACAATTTTTGTTTATAATTCGGTTAGTAGGAAATCATGTTAATATACTTACACATACTACGTGCATCTCAAGAAGATTAAATACCTGAACCTATTAGTGGGAATTTCAATAAAATTAACCGTTAAAATAATTCTCAAATGCATTTATACCACTTCTAAAACCTCTGAAGTCTTAAAAAGAAAATCTCAGCCAAGCCAATCTAGACTTACAGTTGCTTTAGAATCTAAAGCTGTAACGGTATTGGCGTAACAACCCGATTGCTTAAGGCTTACGCTCGGCGTACGATGGAATCTCGACGTTTCAAAATCCTTCACTGATTCATCATTTTCTACGGCATTGTTACTAACCGACTCCCGACTCCTTGCGCAAACTGGCAACAGTAGTATGTGAGGTTTATGAGCTTCTATTAAGGCGTATTTTTGCTGGAACTAATATTAAGAGGCGCCCACGGTCTTGGCTAGAAAGTGCCCAGAATAAACGGCAAAGACCGAGGTCCTGGATAGAAGTGACCAGCAGTGGGGCAAAAAATAGGCTTTTAAAAATTATAAGAGATAGGAGGTTAACTATGATGAAGAGGCCTATTTCATAATAACATTGAGAAGTAAAACAGCTGTCCAATGTGAAATTATGTGGAGTAAATTGAAATGACTTAATTATGTCATTTAAAAGAGAAATTATTTAAAGATATCGTAATTAGTCACTCGAGTCAATTATTACGATGGTAAAAAGCTACTCCATATTATTTCGTCTGTATTTATATCAAACCATTTGAATACTAAAACCTGAAAATTCGGTAATGATCACTACAAAATATGGATTAGCATGATTTTTTATTCCTACATCACTAAAGCCGGGTTTCCCGTATAAAAGTTACTTTTAAATATTATATTTTCCGGTGTATTAATTTTCAATTTCGGTGGGATGGAATTCATCACAACAGTTGTTTATTTCCTACATAAACATCCAAAATACTAATGAATTCTAGAATAAAACAAGTTTGTTTTTCCATCCCAAAGGTACAAATAAAAAAATTCCACCGAAATTAGTAAAAAATTGAGCCTGCGTGAAATGAACTTTATATAACTTGAACAAAACCTGCATACAAGCTCCAAATTGCAAGGAAATTGGTTTCAACTTGCAGATTTTGTTTTTTCCAACTCAAGCAAATGTGACGCCATGCACTAGCATGGCGTCACATTTGCTTACTCTTAAGGCGCGTTCCCATTATTCAAGTTTTGCACACTAGTGCGAAACTTGAATAATGGGAACGCGCCTTAAGAGTTTTTAACAAGCAAACGACGGTTCCTGAAACATTTGCAAACTTATTTATCAAAATTTTCATCATCATCATCATAATTATCAGCCGTAAGATGTCCACTCCTGAACATAAGCCTCCCTTAAAGATGCACAATATAACTAGTTGGAAAAAGCTTCCGTCCGCTGTCCTGTGGTCTTCATCTTAAAAATTGTATCATTATCAAATTCTATGTCTGCATAATATAGCGGATATGAAATTAGAGCACGGAATAAGGTTGTAAGGAATCAATCCAATCCCATCCCACTTTCTTTAACCCATTCTTGACCACTGTGCCAATTTGGGAACACTTAACTAAAAAGGGTAAATAAAAAAAGTTTTGACAATAGTAAAGATTGTGTTACTTTGTTGTGCAGTCGAAGGTGCGTTCATTAGGTAAAGATATCGGATTATACTAATTTGTTTAAAAATCTTTCGTTTCGGATACATTCAATTTCGTTATCCGGAGGCCACTGCAGGTAGGTGTACTTTTGTTCTTTTTTTTCGTTACAGATAATGAATATCGTGAATATTGGTGATATTTTTTTATTATAGGTACATAATCTAACCTCTAAAGTTATTTTATTGCGGTTATTTTACATGAATATAAAAACATAGTGACATAAATATAGGTGTGCCAATTTGGGTACAACGGCTACAAGTGTACTAAAAATATCCTTTTCATTTACGGAATCAATATGAATCGCAAGCAATATTTTAGTGGTACTAATGACTTCAGGGGTTTTTTTAGCGTTGTAAAATAATCAAATGAGTCCTCCCACCCCGGGCAGGGTGGGAGGTACTGACAGTACCTGTCTTGTACTGACTAAAATCCACGCTGTCCTTCAATAGCTCTTTATATTCCGGGGTCACGGTAGGGAAATAAGTCCCGCGACCCCGGCAGGCTTTGGTCCTCTAAGAGGGGGCCCCATCATTTTGCTGACGATCTTTGAGGCGCGCATGGAAAACGGCGTGTTGTCGACCCGGGCATGGTCCATGGTCAGACAGCGAGCCTAGACAGACACAGCCTACGTTGGCCTGCGATCGTCTGCCGACGTCCGACGCCGTGCGCGTCTACCACTGCGGATGGGGCGGATGAAGGACGCTGTCCTCTCCCTATGGCGGCCCGCCTCCTCCTTCGGGAACATTACTGCTTCGCAGAGGAGGCCACCACTTCCCACTCCGTCTCGCCCAACAGCATGGCCTCGACCAATGCCGGGCGCGAGAGGTCTCCGCCTATCGCCTCCGTGAGGACACGGCGGTGCTCTGCCCAAGCGCGGCAGTCCTGCACCGTATGCTCCACCGTGTCCTCCGGGCGATCATTGCAGTGGTGACACCCGGGCGTCTGCTCCCTCCCTATCCGACATAGGTACCTCCCGAAACTTCCGTGTCCGGTGAGGATGGGCATCTACAGTACTTTCACAGTTTTTTTGCAGTGATGATGAACCTTTGCTGCTAAAAGGTCACGACCTTCCTTTAGATCAGCTCAACCAGAGCAAAGAGAAATGAGTGCGATGTGCTGTGTGCCATATCAGAGGTCGCTGGGGTTGCAAAAAGTGCAAGAAAACCCTGTGTATTGACAAATCGTGTTTCGCAAATTTTCACTCATAAGGAGCCGTTGTGCCAATTTGGGAACACCACTGAAAAATCATGAAAATTAATCCATTTGTTTTTCCTTGTGATACTGTTTTTTCTTGTAGCTACTAAATTTCAATTAATAAAAGAATTTTGAAAATCCGGTCATTAGTTTTGATTTGGCCACTAATGGGTTAATTTTAATATCCAACGTTTCAAAGTTTCTTAAAACGCCTCTTGAAAAAAAAAATTTGACTTTATCTTTGATTTTGACTTCGTTTCACTTCTCTGTTTAACAAGACGTTAACAATGTAATCTCTTAAAATGACCATTCCAAATAAAAAAATAACACTATCGAGGTCAAAATCTTATTTAAAAGTTTCCTTTGCCAAAAGAATACAAATTTTTCATTACTGGAAGTATTAATGTTCCATATTAACATTTAAATAGTACAATCAAGTCCGTTTTGGCAACGATGTCCGTCGGCCAGAGATCTTGGTATCTAAACGTGAAACACGAAATTGTTTTTGGTCTTTAAAATTGTTTGTGAAATTATTGTCCGCAATTCTTGATACTGTACAACCTTGATTAGGTTTCCTACGTCCGAATGAAAAAACAAAACCATATAAGTTCACTCCAAGAAATGAGACGAAAAATTACCGCTCCCTTTTATCTCCGGAACGATTTAAAATTAGATCGGTTTTCAGGTTCAGTATAACCTCATCGAGCTGAAAACCATCCCCTACATGCAAACCTTGTTTTCATACCCTTTTTTTACGTGGTAAAATTATCAAATTTGTCCTCCCACCTAGGGCACCTAGGGCGGGAGGGGCTGTCAAACTTGTAATGACCAAAATCCACGGTGTCCGATCCGATTGACACCGAAGTGTCAATTGTCAGATTGGATCAATGGAACGGATCGCGCTTTTTCGGTACAGGCCTTACGTGAATGGTTGGTGGCTAGCCAGTTGGACCCTAAACGGATGCTTAATACCAGACAAAACGTAACCTCTGTATAATATTAGAATATTTACCAACTTTCTTATTACCTATCAGTAAAATAACGAGCTATTTTCGAACTCGATATGAGGAACTTTAGTAATGAACTAAGTTGGTCTAAGAGATTAGTGGCTTAGTTTTATTACTTAGTAGTTCTAAGCTTGGCGAGTTAGACCAACCTACAGAGCTTACACTTAGTAGGCTTCTTAAAACTATAAGTGAACCGCCATTAATATGGCGCTTTTCCATTATACAAGTAACTTGTATACAAGTTACAAGCTGTATACAACATAAACGAACCTACATACAAGTTGCTAGGGTAGTTTGAACTTTTACCTACCTTTTCATGCCAAAACCAAAAACAATCATTCTGAAATGCATTTACGTTGAT
The DNA here is from genome assembly GCA_036375495.1 of Agrotis segetum. Lineage (NCBI taxonomy): Eukaryota > Metazoa > Arthropoda > Insecta > Lepidoptera > Noctuidae > Agrotis > Agrotis segetum. The sequence continues at coordinate 1,166,232 of JAQSVV010000031.1, forward strand.
AAAACGTGTACTCACTCAGGTGTAACAGTCATATCTAGATCAGTACCCTTAGCACGAATTTTCACTCTTTTACTTTACATTATTTACAGCGTTTCTTATAAGAAAAAATATAACAACGTCTCTGGTGTGCGAAGAAGGAACTAATTTTTTCGTTGAAATTTGTCAATTTGAAATTGTCAAAGTTCCAGTTTACATTACGTGTCAAATACTGAAAATTCGTGCTAAGGGTACTGGTGTGGGGTGCTATGACAGGAAACCTCCACGTGCGCCCGTGGACTGGAGTTCCTTCTCGGATACGTCCGGGGGGAAGACCAGTTTTTCGGGCCGGTGCACCCTGGGATGCGGGCAAAAACTCTTTCTTAAGCACTGTGTGCCTAAGTGGTCTCTTTGCCCGTATGCGAATAGCCTGTCGTGTGGACGCTCCAACGCGTGTCGCTCTGATTAGCAGAGGGCACAGTGGCGGAGCGGGCTTGCGGACGGTGAGTGATGGGTAACTCGCCGTCCGAAGGACCAAGCCCGGGTCGGTGGCGCGTCGTGTTTCGCGCCAAATGCCTGCTGGGGTCGCGGGTTTTTTCTTAACCCAGGATACCGTGGCCCCAGAACGTAAAGGGCATAGGAAGGAACACGGGTGGATTTTAGTCAGTAAGAGTCTGACAGTCCCTTCCGCCCCACCCAGGGCGGGAGGACTCATTTGATGATTTTACCACCTTAAAAAAAAAAAAAAAAAAAAAAAGGGTACTGGTGTACATTTCATTCAGGTGTACAAAAATGGACATAGTGTACCATAGGATGAATGAAAGAAAGAAAGGGACGTAGGGTATATCGAAATAAAAAGTACTGTTCCCGAGAAAAGCTACAATCACGTTTACTATGATAGTAAACGACGATGATAGTTGACGGTCATATATTAAATAAATGCGAGTAAAACCGCAGGCAGAAGCTAGTCCTCCATTAATATTAAAGTCCTCAATGCTAAGGATAGTGACCCATCGTGTTGGTCTCTTGTCTTGGCTTCACGCCAGATGTGTTGGTTCTGAGCTGTTCTTGAAGTTTCCAGAAAAGGTAATGGTTCTCGTATACTCCCCCTATTAAAAGACTGACAGAAACTTCTACAAGTCTACAAGGGTTTGTACACTTTCCATTAATAAGGGGAGTATACGAGAACAATTGCCGTAAAAGTGACACACACACCGCATATTATCCGGTATAGTAACTGGTAGGTATCATAATAATATCGATGTTAAGAATTTTTAAAAATTCTTGAGCTCAAATATTTGTTAAGATATCAAATATTTCATCACAGGTAAGCATACTGACACTTAAATATATCATTTTCGATGAAAACAGCCAATAGAAACGAAAACTATAAAAATCGATCTTCAGAAACATCGTTTCACCGATTGCGACAAAATTAAAGCGTGCTAGTAATTCATCGGACCAATCCCGTGCAATTGGCACTTCGCGAGAAATATTGCCGACTGTAAAAAATCGATGAAAACCTAATAAGTTCGTCGAAAGTTTTACATTCTGCTACAACCGCACCCATTATTCACAACGTCAGTTCTAAGAAAGTGCTGAAAATTGCTTGTGAAATAGCTGGAACAAGCTTTTTGAAGTAACCCCTTTTTCCAAGAAAATTTAACCAAATTTTCAGTGGTTTACGTTTCAATTCTGGAACGGTGTTCTTTTTTCAGTCGCACAGTGTTCATTTTGTGAAATTTTTAACGGTATCATAGTGTAGTTAATTCTGAATATATTGCAGATATTTTTCGCATCGTTAAAGAAAATGTGTCTTGTTCACTCGAATTTATAATTTAATTTTGGCCAGAGATAACGCAGCTGAATTTTTTATCGATGTAAAGAAGTGTTATTAATATTTTTACATCATTTTGAGCGATACATATTGCAAGGATTTAAATTGCTGTAAAAACATCAAAAATGTTAAGTAGTCATTGCATATAACACAGTCATTTATATTTCTTTTTAGAAGAAGCAATAATTCAAATCACACTCGCTTACCTGATAAATCCAGAAAAATAAAAACTGGAGTCACTTCATAAAATAAAAACTTTCCTGTTTATTAAATTTCCACTAAAACAGTAAAAACCTCACTACACACTTCACAAAAACTATTAGCCGAACAAAGTTTCTAAGTGCACAAAGTTCGTCACAAACTTTTACCGACCACCCTTATTATGTGTCATAAATCTTAACACTTTCTTTTATACCCGATATTTTACGATTCGCGACGTCACATTTCGTTGCACCCGACGTACGTCAAATGACGCGACAACACGTCTGCCTCGCACGACACCTTGCGGGAAACTAACTAACGAACACAGCATCGCCAGGGCTAGGTTTTCAATGTGTGCGTGGAACTCTGTAAGCAGTATACAATGTACACACAGATGTATTGATGTGTGAGTGATCCTAGACTCGCGTCAGTGATTTGAGTCCCAGTACAATTCTGTTTATGTGTGCGTGTCCGATCACCTACGAATTTGCTTCTGTGTGCACGGCACAGCCGGGAAAAACGGACTGGCCCACGGCGCATGCTCAAAGAGGTCTGAAAAATAAAATTGTGTTTCGCGCTATTTAAATACTGATGCGAGCGACAGATTATGAAACCAGTGTGCTCTTACAAAGGGGTAATTTAAGTGAATAAAGGGGTTTTTCATTAAATTCGTTTTGTGAATGTCTTTATGTTCGTCTGTAGGTGTTTTATTGGATGTTCGTGGATTTTTCTTTTTGATACACGTTGAAACATGGAGATTCGCGCGACATTGTCGTTGGCAGGAATCATAATAAACGTTGTATACATTTTCATCAAAATCTAATGTTTGACGCAGTAAGTTGATAGCACAGATCAATAAAGTTGGTAAATAGCACTTCTAGAATAAATAATTTACACTAATATTGCAAAGAAGAGAAAAGATATGGTTGTTTGTTTATATCGAATAGGCTCCAAAACTACTGGACCGATTTCAGAAGTTCTTTCACCAGTTAAAAGCTGCTTTGGTCCTGAGTGACATAGGCAATAACGGGGGCTGGAACAAGCGGGCGAAGCCCTGGCAAGTTATCATTAGTAAAATCTCAAGGTCCGGTAGGAAACGGCTCTGCTAAACATAACCTTTACTGTATCCGAGGATAGACAATTTATTTTTTTAGGCGATAATTTTTCTTGTTTTTTTTTTATATAACTAGGCAATAGGTTTACCGCGGCAGTCCCCGAGTGCCACACGTAGTTTTTTAATTAGTTTCAGAAATTACCCCTAGCCATAAACAAATTTCAGCTCTTTTATAATATTAATAAAGATTAAAACCTCATTTCCTTTCCCCACAGATTATATAACCTCGATTACCCACTATTATTTTCTCATTAAACATTGGGAGGCGTATCCGCGAACAATTCTCAGAGGGATTCGTGATAAATCATGTTATTTCGGGCCATCAAACTCTACGTTAATTATATAAATAAGGAAAACAAACCAATTTGAGAAACTATGTGTATAAAAGGTCAATGAACACAGGCAATAAAGAAATCATGGTTTTGTACAGGGGGTGACATACAGCCCAATTCCAAACTCAGGGTACCTAGCCACTGAGAAATATTTTTTTGGAAAACCTGATAGTACTTTTTCCTCGACCCTGAAAACGAACACAGGGGTGCTAAGACAGGAAACCTCCACGTGCGCCCGTGGACTGGAGTTCCCTCTCGGATACGTCCAGGGGGAAGACAGGTTTTTCGGGCCGGTGCACCCTGGGATGCGAGCAAAAACTCTTCCTAACTCTTCCTTAGGCACTGTGTGCCAAAGTCTCTTTGCCCGTATGCGAATAGCTTATTGTGTGGACGCTCCAACGCGTGTCCCTCTGATCAGCAGAGGGCACAGCGGCGGAGCGGGCTTGCGGACGGTGATGTAACGGTGTGAAAAAAAAAAAGAAAAAAAAAGAAGAAAAGAATATTGGGTTGTAAAAGTTACCGTTATGTTACAAGTTGAAAAGTAATATAGTAGGCCTTCAAACTCTCGGCTTTCAGCATTGGACTATTGTTTCAAGGACCTCTTGTCTAAAGGGAACCTATGGGTGATTCATTTGGAATAAAACGAATAAATTAACATTGTAAACAATAACCGTATATTACAACATATAACACTTATACAGCTATAGACAGATTATGGAAATTGATGTAGCAAAATCCTGAGACCAGAAAGTTCTAGAAAGAGGACGGGCATCGGTGCCTGTGATATGCAAAACGCGCACCGACTCTAGTTTGGCCAAAAGAATACAAGAGACTTACGTGGTACCACGATCACGCACTCACACGTTCACGATGTGGCCTCGGAAGCCATGGATTTTTGAGCAGAACGCCGGCGATGAAGTTGGTCTGGCATCACGACGGGATGGCGACCACTAAGACCGTCAATCGTCCAGGATCGTCGACGAACGCCATCTGCCGACGCACCACGTCGTGGGCGCAGGGCACCTCCCGCGAAGTCGACCAGGAGCACACGGAGAATTACCGGCTGGCAACGGCTTTGATGATCCTTGGGATCGTTCACTGGGAAAGCTTTCCCAGCGGACAAGGCCCGCCGCGTAGGCCTCCCTTCGGAAGGTTTAGGACTGCCGCACGGAGCACGCGGTACGGAAAATTGTCATCGAGCAAATCAGGGCTGATGACGCACTTTTACGTTGACTAATCATCCATCGGGATATAAAGATTAGCCATATTTTGTAGTTTTTGAAGTTAGAAACCCAAGGAGAAATGAGAAGCGATCATGGCGCTATATTCAGTCCAGCTACGCCATCTTCTCGGCGTCGTGTAGATGAGTCCGACGGCACGCAACTTGCCCAAGCCATCATTTTTTCCAGACTGTTCGATCCCATCCGGAAATCGTCGACACGAAGCGATGACGGTCCGTTCCACACGAAATGTTGACATTGAAAATGCTTTAACTATTTTTCTAATTCTAGTTTTAAAACAGCATAAACTAATTGACACTCTACCACATCCGTGACAAGAAAAATAACTCCCTTGTCGAGTTTATGTAGTTCACATAAAAATAACAAATATTTAAACGCTGATGACTGCAGTGGTCATAGACAGCCACAACGAGTTGGAACGGAACGCAATTCTGATGGTGCGTTTACACATTCGTATGAATAGCGAGGCGCATGTGTAAATGGAGTATGACATTTATTACATGATTAAGAATAAAATTAAAAGTGTAATAAATCCGAAAACCATTATTCTATTTGGAAAGATCTTCCAACGAGGATTCCGAAAAGCATATATATGTCATAGTTCTGATCAACAGTTATTGCGTAATTCGACCGTCAAAATATCACAGACCAGGCTGTATGGTCTAAGACCTTTGCCTATCCTCAACGGGATGAATGAAAAAAATCATCATCATAGACTGTCAAAATGCTGATTATTGTCGAATTTTTCGTACATAATTGTGAGACATGAATAGCGTTCAATCTCAAAGTGATTAGTGTTTCAGATTACCTGAAAAGTAAATAACCTATATACAATGAAGGTTATTTATTTCGAAGTGTAATTTATGTTCCAGGCTTTCATTGTAAAACTAACCCCCAAAAAAACGTTACTGTTCTACATCAATTGTGCTGTTATCAAGAAAGTAGCAGGATATGTTATCTAGCTGCTACAGTGAGTGATGGGTAGCTCGCCGTCCGACCAGGGACCAATATCGAAGTATAATGTCGTTTTGACGTTGACAGTTTTTTTAGACAAGTGTTCAACAGATGTTTCAATGTTTTATGGTAAGACGGTATTTCATTAATTTATGTGTGTACAAATTGGTTGAAAAAAAAAACATGAATGGATAGGCAGTGCTCCAATGCAATTATTCAATCACAACAGAATGCTCACTTATATTGTCTGAAATAAAATTAATTTAGAACGGAATAATTAAACGAAAACAATACTGTTGTTACGTTTTGATCGCTTTCTACGTATTGTGTATTTAATTCTTAGTAACAATTTTATTTCGAATTGTTATTTATTACGTGGATTTGGAAAATGGGACACCAATAATTAAATTACAGCAAAATACATTATGAGTATTGATTTTAATTACTAGTCATCATCAGCCTATTAATGTTCCCACTGCTCTGGGACACAGGCCTCCTCTTTGTGAGAGGGAGTGGGCCATAATCCACCACGCGGGCCTAGTGCGTGTTGGTGAATATCACATGTCTTCGAATTTTTGGTTCTAGGACATGCCGGTTTCCTCACGATGTTTTCTTTCACCGTTTTGAGAGCAGTGGTTATGAAATAAATTACACAAAGTAATGCGCCTGGCAGGGTTGGAACCCACGCCCTACAAGTACAACTCGTAAGTCGGGACCGATGCCACTGGGCCACCACTGCTCCCAATTACTAGTGCTGCAATTGAATAGTCTAGCAACACTAATTCGTACAGAAGAAACCCTAAGAGGGCTAAAGCCTGCTGGAGTCGTGGAACTAACTGTCTCACCAGATATGGACTGGCCTGTTGGTCTAGCGGTTAGTGACCCTTGACTGCTATGCCGGAGGTCGTGGGTTCGATTCCCACCCAGGACAAATGTTTGTGTGATGAGCACGATCATTTGTTCTGTGTCTGGGTGTAATTTTATCTATAATATGTATGTATTTAGAAATATATAAGTATGTTTATCAGTTGTCTAGTACCCATAACACAAGCTCTGCTTAGCTTGGGACTAGATGGCGTTGTGTGATAGTTGTGGAATATTATTATTATTATATATTATTATTATATCCATGATCGTGGAACATAAAGGGCTATTGAAGGACACCGTCGTCCGTGGATTTTAGTCAGTACGAGTCTGACAGTACGTGTGGGAGGACTCATTTGATGACTGTACGAAGATAAAAAACCGGCCAAGTGCGTGTCGGGCCACGCACAGTGTAGGGTTCCGTAGTTGCCCATCAAAAAACTAATTAAACTGATTCGCTGAATTTAATTTTAAAAAGAAGAATTTTCAAAATCGGTTCAGGAGTCTTTGAGAAATCAGGAAAAATACATAAGAAAAAAGATTACGACGAATTTAGAACCTCCTCCTTTTTTTGAAGTTAGTTAAAAATAGTTGACGATAAAAACCTACCTATCCCCAAAAACATACCTATAAAAGCTGTAAAAATAAAGTTGACAAACTTACATTTGCAGTTGAAGAGCATGTTCTCCGATACATTTTGTTTAAGAAAACATATTATTCAAGTACATTTTATAAGTTGGTCGACTATTACTCGTAAAGTTGTAAAGCCTACTTAGTCATGATAATTTTCTTTTAAACTTCGTTATATATGCTACTATTGTGAATTTTTTCACACCCCCAAACATAACCGTTTGGCTGGTAGAGGGGGGGGACACTCGAATCGAGCAAAATTTAGCACTTTAAAGCTTAATATTTCACTAACGAATTTTTTTATCAAAAACCTGTTAATGGAAACTATCATTATTTTTTAAAGGCCTATTTAATGATACCCCACACTAAGGTGTACGCGAGAAAAAAAAATCCTCACTTTACGTGTAAGTACTGGAGGTATCCTTAAAAAAATATTTTACGAGATTTTATTTTACCACTTTTTCGGCACAACAAATCCGTATATTTACACCAAATTACAGCTCTCTAGTACTGTGCGTCTCTGAGCTAAACTGCGGACAGACGGACGGACGGACGGACGGACATGGCGAAACTATAAGGGTTCCTTGTTGACTACGGAACCCTAAAAATGGCATTGGGATTTATAATTATCTAGATTATAATCAACTACAGGTTGTCAAACTGAGAAACAATTAATTATATCGTTTTTTTTTTTTTTCTATAAACACAGCGTACTTCATTGTTTTGCTTCGAAACTCAAAGTTAATCCTAACAACGTTTTAAAATTAGAACAACGTACAATATTGGTTTCCTTGTTCATAATAAATTCAAACTTCAAATAAACAGACAAAACGGACCTTCTCATAAAACAAAAATAAACGATTTATTTCATAAAAGGAATTCTAAATTTCTGCACGAAGCCATAAATAAGGCCAGTCCCATAAAAACTCGGTCAAATAAAACCAAACTAATAATATTGTTGTGAAAAATAATTAAAAGTTGTCGGAAAGTACTAAGACATCAGGATGACAAGGAAAAGAATAAAAACTCAGAAACCCGAGTTTGAGCATTTCATTTGTTTTTTGACGTGATAACGTCTTATAATTCAATGGCCAGCTGCACGAACAAAAACAGAAGACGTCATGCGGCGTTACCTCGCTCTGTACCGTTCCATAGCAACGGCGTGTAAATAATTGTTTGTTTATAGCAACGTAAGTGCAGTATTTTCTTATGACGTTGGCACGGTCAACTATCGTCAGTATGTAAACCGACTTTACAGACAACCAATTAAAAAAAAAAACTAAACATGTTCCCACTGGTAGTACATAAGCCTCTGTGTGAGACACAGTGGGCTTAAATCGACAACGGAGGTCCAGTGCGCTTTGGAAGACACGTCATGTCTTCAATTTTTTTTAGCGTGGTAATCTCTTCAAATGAGGCCTGCTGCTCTAGTTGGCCCAAAAGGGACTATCAGACTCGTACTGACTAAAATCCACGGTGTTCCTTCAATGTCTCTTTACGGTCCAGGGTCTCGATTGTTTGACAGTCCCGATCCTTTAAATTTTATAGGGTACCTCCTCTACAGTTTGCACGTATTTTGTTGGCGCGACTAATCCGTAAATTAATGACAAATTGCAGCTTGTTAGTACTTATAGTATTTGAGCTAAGCTACGGACAAACTGACGAAAGGACATGGTGAAATTTTCAAGGTTATTTATATTAGACTGCGTACTCTAAAAAAAAAGGTTGCACTCCAGGAGTGCCGGTAGAAGTGAAAACTTTTTTGTTACTATGTTTTATTTTTAATTTGAATGACGTCTTACTCATTTTCGATCAGGGTCACGTGACCCTGACGCGAGTTTTGGTCACGTGACCCTGACGCGAGTTTTAAATTTTTTACCCATTACAGAAAAAGTGTACAACGCCGCTAAAGAAGTTTTCACTTCAAAAATCGGTTGTTTGTGTAAAGTCGGTTTACTGACGATACTTGAACGTGACAACGTCATAAGAAAATACTACACATACGTTGCTATAAACAAACAATTGACACGCCGTTGCTATGGAATCTACAGAGCTTTTTTCGTGCGTGCAGCCGGCCAATTTAAACACAGAAACTCACTACAAACACTAAAATCATAGTGAAATAGTGATGAAAAGTACTAGGTCCGCATGACGAAAGAGAAGGAATGAAAATTCAGAAACTCAGTAAAGTTATACATGGGTCTTAGTAACTTGGAAGCAGATAATACATCGGTCTTTTGGGACTGCCATAATTACAGAGTATGTTACAATGTAGAGGCTTCGATACATCATCATCACTTTCAAGGGTAATAGGTATTTGAACAGTTTAAAATAATTATTTCGTGTTGCTAACTGGGAAATTTTGATTCGGTTTTGTGTTTTGCAGTTGGTGATTTTTGGGGGAGGTTTACGTAGAGTACTTATAATAATAAATATGAATGTGGGTATAATTTGTACAAAATTAGGTTTCGTTTTCACGTCAAAGCCGATGGACTGATTTGACGATTTTTTGTATTAAGATGGGACAGAAAATATTAATAGGCTTAAAAGCTAAAATTATAAAAGCGATAGTACCTATATTTGTTTGTAAGACCATCTTGAACTTATGCTAGCCTAGTACTTTTTGCCGGTTAGTTAAAAGTCTTTCAATATCTAAACTTGTAACTGAAACTTTCTGCGGACGGTAAGCTGCCCATTAGTTAAACTGGTTGTCACCTTCAAACTTCTGAAAATAACATTACTTTGATTACTATTTGGTTATATCTCTGCCTTTCTATTTTTCAGTGTTTACGGTCTATGATATTATCTAATTAAGAGAAAGACTAGAAAACTTCATCTACCAAGTTAGTTAAAAGATCAAGATTTTTCAGGGACTTGAAACTTCTTGAAACAAAAAAGTCCTTAAGTTTTAATAGGACATTTTTATTTGACATCGAACCAATTAAAAACAATAATAAAATACTAAGATTTTTATCTGCAGTCTGAAATTTTATTTAAGTACTAGTGTTTGCCCGCGGCTTCGCTTGCGTTATTTTAGAATTTGAGAAACAATACGGATCGTGTGGCGCCATCTGGAATATGAACGTAATTGTTTTCTCGGCAACAGCTCTCTTCTGTTATTCGGGATGTAAGATACATTATATCTGTGTCTATACTCCTGACAACGTATATGCTAAATTTTGGGACGATCGATTCAGTAGGTAGTAATGCGTGAAAAGGTAAAAAACAAACATAATTGCATTTTTATTATTAGTTTAGATCAATAATGTTATATCTAGGTACATAGCTTGCATAGGAAACGTCCTTATTTGAGCGACATTAATTTCAAAGAACCGTGTTTATTTAAACATTAGACTATCATTTTTCGGTCTATTTACAGTATCGCTGCAAATTGAACGTACAGACGCCAGCACATCAAGCTACCACAATCTGTCAGATTTCTTTAATAAAATTTCAACCTTATCACAAAAGTAGAAGGTTAAGGTTTGAATGGTAAAATCTGACAGATTCGGGTAGGTTGACCTGCTGGCGTCTGTACGATAGCATTGCTCTTCTCCCTGTAGCATACCGCGTGATACCTAAAAAATAACTAATTATCTGACTCGATGAGTACAACTTGTCGTCGTTTAAAACAGAATCTATGCACTGGTTTGAGCACCAATTCAAAACATAAATAAACACAAATTATAGAAACCCTGATTTTTTTCTAATCTTTAAAATTCCACACCTCGAAACAACTACTTACAATTAAAAAAAATATCCAACTTACTACCTACAATTTAAATCGGTGTAGATTTATATCCTAGAGAAGTATTGAAAAAAAATAGTAATTATTTTAAATCGCGAATAATATTGAAACAAAAGTATGCACATTTTTTTTTATTATTATTTAAAACTCTCAGGACAAATAAAAAAAAACTCAAAAAGAGAAAAAAAAAACTGCGAGATTTGATCCAGAAACCCCTTGCACGAAAGTCAAGCAGGTTACCGACCGGACTGGCTAGTACGTTGACAGTGATTTCCAAATAGCGGTTCTTGTACAAATGTCAACAATGACTGAAAATCAACATATTATAAAATTGCTAATCCCCCAAGGGGAATAGCGTAATTATACATATCCTATTAAAAGAACAGCAGTTTAAGGAATATTTGAGGAAAAATTGACTAAATAATATCCAGTGGTTTAGCTTCCAACTATCAACAAACTTCTAAAAACAACAAAATTCAAAATTGCTTATCTCCCAGGTAAAATAGCGTAATAATACATAGCATATAAACAGAAGCATATTATTAGGAATATTTGAGGAAAATTTGATCGACAACTTTACAGTAGTTTCGGAGATAGATCAAATCAAAAAAACATAAAAAATTTCGAAAAAAAATAAAAGTTGATCTGGCATCAGAATCGATCCCTTATCTCGAAAAAAATACAAAAAGAAAAAAATATTCAACGTACAGGAATGACATCTCTACGATTTTATTATATGTAAAGAAGTACTTGAAATTTTGAGAATTTTTATAACAAAAACAAAATTTTATTTTAATGTAGAAATAAGGGCTCATTATATCGCACCTTTAAAGTAAAACCGTTACTAAACGAAAATTTTCTCAAATTGAGTTATCAATGCCATCTATGTAAAATATACGTAAACTTTAACATAAACTTGTCATTTTTTTAAAATATTGTATTTTACGCCATCTGGCGATAAATCAAAGCGTTCCTAAACCGAATTATGATCGGCTCACGAAATACAATATTGTGTCTATAGCAATAAGAACGTGTTCATGGAAGACTGAAAACGGAAGTTTAAAATAAAACTGTTATTATTTGGATAAACACGGCGCTAAATGTCACAAAAAATGGTAAGATGTTATTTTTTTTTAATAGGTAAAGTGTTTCAATTTGTTTAAACCAGGGACCACTTTGGTTACCCATTCAAAGGGTTTTTGATAGGGTTTTGGCAAAGTGTTGTTTTAAAACCCATTTCATATTGATAACACTTTTTTACGAAAACCCCCATCAATGGGTAACCCCTTCAAAACCCTTTCGATTTGATAGCTGTTAATTCGAAAACCTGTTCTTGGGGGTTATACTTTTGAACGTTAAGACGTTTTGAACAGGTTACCCCTTCAACGACTATATCAGAGTTACCCATTCGGTCAACAAGTAATGTAATTTTATCTCTCGTGCCTTTACTTTAAAGTACTAAACTGCATGCATTCGCATGATATGCGTCAAGTTGCAAAATGCAGTCTTGGGCCTAGCGACACATACAATAAAATTATAGTTATTATTGCTGAGATTTACGGAATTTTAAATGTTAGAGAATAATGTCAGTATCAATTTTGGACGTGGACATCTTACGGCCGGCCGACGACGTCGCCATTCGAGAAGTTTTCTTCTACATATGTTGTTACTTTTATGAGGCCTGCCCATTGCCACTCCAACTCGTAAATAAGAGCTATGTTGGTGAATCTGGTTTTTCGCCGAATATCCATGTTCCGGATTTAATCCCGCAAAGAAACTCCGAGCTTTGCTAAAGAGCAACGGAAAGCAGTTGCTCGTTGAGTAACTCTAAAAGGCCAGCAGTCAAAGACCACGTTTCAGTGCCATATTATGTCATATCACTGGCAACACACACTGGTTAAACACCCTTGTCTGAAGACACTGAGGAATTCTCGATGTTAAGATCACGGTCTACAACTTCGAGATTATCATTCCGAACAACAACACCTTTTTATTGTTTTCTTTAGCTTTTTTTTTTTAGCGTGATAAAATCATCAAATGAGTCCTCCCACCCCGGGCAGGGCGGGAGGGACTGTCAGACTTCTACTGACTAAAATCCATGGTGTCCTAAATAATCCCGCGGCAGGCTTTGGCCCTCTGAGAGGGGGGCCCCGTCATTATGCTGACGCCGTCGACCCGGGCATGGTCCATAGTCGGGCAGCGAGTTGCCCTTTACTCGCTGCCCGCGCCTACGGTGGCCGGAGATCGTCTAGCGACGTCCGTCACCGTGGGCGTCCACCACCGCCGGTGGGGCGGAGGGAGGACACTGTCCTCTCTCGCTCGCGGCCCGCCTCCTCCTTCGCTAGCATTACTGCTTCGCAGAAGGAGGCGACCGCTTCCCACTCCGTCTCGCCCCGCAGCATGGTCGCGACCAATGCTGGGCGCGAGAGGTCTCCGCCTATCGCAGCCGTGAGGACACGTCGGTGCTCTGCCCAAGCTGGGCAGTCTTGCACCGTATGCTCCACCGTGACCTCCGGGCGATCTTCGCAGTGGTGACACCCAGGCGTTTCCTCCTTTCGCATGAAACACAGGTACCTCCCGAATCTTCCGTGTCCGGTGAGGACCTGCGTCAAGCGGTAGGTCAGGACGCCATGACTTCTCTCCAGCCACTCCTCAAAGGGGTCTTACCGCCGCAATTGCGGCGTGCCGCATATCCATGCGGTCCAACTTAATGGTTCCGTTCAAGAGCTTTTGAGGTTTATTGCGGCAAGGGGACTTAAAGAATTCCACTGCTTGGACAGTGTCACCAGTTTCGCATTCGGTTAGGCACTGGAAGCGATTGTACAGTTCTAGTTGGAAGTTTTCGGGGTTTTGGATATTGTGGGTAGGGCCAGGTCGGACCGTGGACTTCACCAGACGTGACCTTTCAAGCTTTACATTGATATTAAATTTGCTTCTGACGATACGGTTATCGCTATCGGCTTTACCTTGGCGATGTCAGAGACATCATTAAATAATATTCGCTTCTTAGTCGTCATAATGAAGTCTATATCATTTCTAGTAGTACCATGTGGGTTATCCACGTCATCTCCTAGATGGTCGCTTCTGGAAATAGGGAGTCCTGCATTAAATGGAGTTCTTCATTTTTCATAAAGTCAACCAGCCGCTGGCCCCTATTGATTCGCTGCCCATAGCCAAATAAATGTCTCCACTCTCAACTCATCGCCATTCCGTGCGCTCACTTTCGCGGTGAAGTCCCCCATAACAACGATGAAGTATGTTTCATAGGTATGTACGGCTATGTATATCCTCATACAATGCCTCTACTTCATCATCAGAATGAGTCGAGATTAGTGCATATACCTGTATGACCTTCAACGAATACTGGTTGGTTATTCTGACTAAAGGTATGCTACCCTGCTGCCCTAGCTGGGATCTGGAGGCGACTGCCCTCCAGGGCGTGTATGAGAGGCGCGTGGAGGCGCAGCGCCTGGGCGTGACCCCGTTGCCTCGAGAAGTCGAGGCGCGGAGGGAAGAGCTCCGGCGCGATCTCAGGGCAGTATGGAGGGGACGACTGTCGCGACCGAAGGCCGGGCACGCCGCAATTGCGGCGGCAAGACCCCTCTTTGAGGAGTGACTGGAAAGACGTCACGGCGTCCTGACCTATCGGATGACGCAGGTGCTCACCGGACACGGAAGTTTCGGGAGGTACCTGTGCCTGATGGGGAAGGAGGAAACGCCCGGGTGCCACCACTTCGAAGATCGCCCGGAGGACACAGTAGAGCATACGGTGTAAGACTGCCCCGCTTGGGCAGAGCACCGACGTGTCCTCACGGCGGCGATAGGAGACCTCTCGCGCCCGGCATTGGTTGCGGCCATGCTGCGGGACGAGACGGAGTGAGAAGCGGTCTCCTCCTTCTGCGAGGCAGTAATGCTCGTGAAGGAGGAGGCGGGCCGCTAGAGAGAGAGGACAGCGTCGTCCCTCCGCCCCAACCGCAGTGGTAGGCGCCCGCGGCGTCGGACGTCAGCAGATGATCTCCGGCCACCGTAGGCGCGGGCATGCGGGCAGCGAGTAAAGGGCAACTCGCTGCCCGACCATGGACCATGCCCGGGTCGACGGCGCGTTGTGTCCCACGCGCTCCCCAAAGAGCGTCAGCATAATGACGGGGCCCCCCTCTCAGAGGCCAAAGCCTGCCGGGGTCGCGGGATTATTTCCTTACCGTGACCCCGGAACAGAAAGGGCTATTGAAGGACACCGTGGATTTAAGTCAGTAAAAGTCTGACAGTAAGGGGGTGGGAGGACTCATTTGATGATTTTATCACGTTAAAAAAAAAAAAAAGCTATGCTACCCTACTCGGCACACTGACGACTTTCGTAACGTTGTTGTTGAGGGACCTGCGGACGAGAAATCCAACACCACCCTGAGATTTACGGTCTCCTTCCCGGAAGAAGAGCATGTTGCCGGAATCTAGGACTATCGTATCCTGACACTCGTTTATCCTCGTTAAAAAAAGGGCTTTGGCTGAGGAAGCAATCGTTCCGGGTGAGGACATCTTGGCAGTGTCTCTCGTCATGACGAACGTCTTCCAGACTTTGCTCTAGAGTTAAATTAAGGAAGCGCTCCGCTATTACGAAGATTCGAATTCAAACCATCTACGGTGCACCGTCGTGTTTGGAACCTGGCACACTGTTTCTGCTTGACCGATCGCTACGTGGTTACAATCCTCCATGGTATCGGCGTTGTCTGCTACGCCGATGACATGTTTGACTGTAAAATAAATATATTTTCTACCTTAAGACTTGGTTAGACTCAGTCATACTCGGGCAGACTCGGTAAGACTCGGTCAGACTTAGTAAGACTCGGTAAGATTCTAAGATTCGGTAAGACTCGGTTAGACTCATTCAGATTCGGAATCAGATTCGGTCAGCCTTGGTAGGACTCAGTCAGACTCGGAATCATACTCACTAAGACTCCGTAAGACTCGATAAGACACGGTCGGACTTGGTAAGACTCGGTAAGACTCTGTAAGAATCGGTCAGACTTAGTCAGGATCGGAGTCAGACTTGGTAAAACTCGGTCAGACTCGGAATCATACTCACTAAGACTCCGTAAGACTCGATAAGACACGGTCGGACTTGGTAAGACTCGGTCAGATTCGGTAAGACTCTGTAAGAATCAGTCAGACTTAGTCAGGATCGGAGTCAGACTTGGTAAAACTCGGTCAGACTCGGAATCATACTAGTTAAGACTCCGTAAGACTCGGTCAGACTCAGTAAGAATCAGCCAGAGTCAGTCAGACACGTTCAGACTCGAAATCATACTCGCTACGACTCCGTAAGACTCGGTAAGACTCTATAAGAATCGGTCAGACTTGTTCGAACTCGGAGTCATGCTCGTTAAGACTCCGTAAGACTCGTTCAGACTCAGTAAGAATCGGTCAGAGTCAGTCAGACTCGTTCAGACACGAAAACATACTCGCTAAGACTCAGTAAGAATCGGTCGGACTCAGTCACACTCGGTCAGACTCGAAATCATACTCGCTAAGACTCCGTAAGACTCGGTAAGACTTTATAAGACTCGGTCAAACTTGTTCCAACTCGGAGTCATGCTCGTTAAGACTCCGTCATGCTCGTTAAGACTCCGTCAGACTCGGTAAGACTCAGTCAGACTCAGTCATAGTCGGTATTAGGTTCGCTCAGACTCAGACTCGGAGTCAGACTCCATCAGAATCTGTGTCAGTCTGACGGTTACACTCAGTTAGACTCGGTTAGATTTGATCAGACAAATGTGCGGTCGCGTGTCCGCGTCAGTCCTACTTTTTAATTAATTAGAAACTGAAAATTATGTTTGATTGAAAAATTGAAAAAACGAAAACAACGAATTATGAAAAAACGTGAATATTTCCTCCTTTTTCAACGCTTATAGTTAATTGTCATTATTAAAGTGATTAAAAAAGTACGTTACAAATCTATAATAATAATAATAATAACACCGGCGGACTACTATTTTTATATTTTTAAATGTTTTTTTATTGTTTTGTATTTTTTTTAAAGAAATATTTAAAAATGTAATAGTATGTAAGAAAAATGAATAAACGGAATAATAATAATAATCTTTATTTCATATAAACTTAATATATAGTACAATAATAACTTAGGCTAGGAACAATGTTTACATAAGCAGATGATTTAAGCTTCTGTAGTCGAACTAGGCATTGCCTGTATTTCGACTATCAGTGCCCAATCCCTTACAATTTGGTCCATTTAGCGTTAAGAGCCTAGCGTTTAAATGTAGGACTAGTATTTGCGCGTTGCGCGAGCTGCAAGCAGCTCGCGGGGTCGTGTTTTGAAAAGTATTTCTTACTTAGAATATTTTGCAGTCGCCATTTTAGATTTTGATTTTGATCTTACTGTCGGCTTTAGCATCCTCGAAAACTATTAACCCTATACTTGGCAGAGAATTTTACCTTAAGAAAAATTAACTTTTACTAGTTCCTTATGTTAATTGGATCATAAGGATGTCAGGAAAAATAAAAAAAAAAATCTCTGAATTTCAGTTTTCAGGATATATTATGTGTCTTCAAGTGCACACTGCCATGTAATCACTAATCTAAAAAAGAAACAATAACATAAAAATAACATTATTCTCGAAAAATATCAAAACAATTTGAAATTCATTAGGATCTTGGTTCGTTATAGTTACGATATGGACATAGTAAAACATTTTTTCTATTACTATATTAACAGTATTCAGTCCTAATGCTCTGAGATCAACGTTTTCTTACATGTCTATCTAAGTATGTAACAATATGAAAAACTTAAATACGTTTGCGTTTGGAAAGTTGTATTTTATATCGCAAAAGATCCAGAAACCAGCAGCAGTCATTTGAGACCCTCCCTTCACTACTTTAGATGAACAAAGTCCAGTGAAACCTACATTTTGAGGTGGAATGGGCCTCCAGCTAAAAAGCCTCCCTCAATACCCAGAAGTACCTATAAGTGATTCTTGAATTCGGTGGACACCATGATGCTTGATATTTCTTATCTTCCTCCCACCGAGGGAGCAGAAAAAAGTAGCGCAGAAACTCATTTTAGGCTAGATAGTGAAACACGAATGAACAACTTGTGGAGTGAGGACCCATTTTTTGGGTCCGGGGACCCGTCTTCGGAGACATCTTGATGAGACACACATCTGGAATGCATTTTCCATAGATTCGCAAGATTCTACATCAGACTTAGCTCCACATTTAGGCACCAACGCTAGAAATTTCAACTTCTAGTCATCTGAAATAAAAGTATTGCAAGCTAAAGTAAAGGAATATGGTGGAAAGTGTGATACGAATTGTTGTCATGCATTATGAAAAAAACTCTGTCTGAAGAAAGGCTCGAGTATGTAGTAGCACAGCATTTATAAACACAACATTCACAAGTAGTAACCATCTATGACGTTGGCAGTGTGCATTTAAATATACACAAAAAATAAATTGTCATTCACACTGCACCAGGCAGTGTGTATTTAAATGCACACCTTACAAAAATCGTGAATTACGCTATATGCAAAAAAGATATCAAAGAAATAATTTATACAGACTATTGCGTAAAGCTTGCATAAAGTAAAATTATATCAAATTCATACATTTAATTTTATCTAAGTGAGATAAAATACGATACTTACAGAGCAATGCACAGGCTCTGACGGACGGTTCGCCATTTTGTTCACCACTGACAAAGTGTGAGCCAGACAATTATAGATTTCTTTTTCTCACATAAACAGACGTATAGGAAATCACTTGGAGTTATAATTAAAACGATTCGATGTAATGTTTTGTTTAAAAAAAAATCTGAATTCAATGTGCATTTAAGTGCACCATGTCAAGTATAGGGTTAAAACGACTCCCATGATGAACAATTCAAAAGTGATCGCAGCCGCCATCTTAGATTCTGATTTAAACTTCACTATCGGCACCCTCGAAAACCATGAAAACGGCATCCAATATAAAAAAAAATATTTTTTGCAGCCGCCGTCTTGGATTTTGATTTTAACCGGCTTTAGCATCCTCGAAAACCCTGAAAACGACTCCCAGGATGATTATTTCGAAAATATCGCAGCCACCATCTTGGATTTTGATTTTGACCTCGCTATCAGCTTTATATCATCATCAGCCTATTGCCGTCCACTACTGGACGTAAGCCTCCCCCAAAGAGCGCCAACCATCCCGGTTTTGGGCAGGCCGCATCCATCCACTGCCAGCCACCTTCCTTTAATCATCGACCCATCTTGCAGCAGGGCGTCCTACACTACGTTTGCCCATTCGCGGTCTCCACTCAAGCACATGTTTGCTCCCTCTGCCGTTTGTCCGTCTACAGACGTGCCATTTGGTTCTACATTTGGTTCTCTGGCGAATGACTTCATTACGAATTCTATCCACCAGAGAAACCCCGAGCATTGCTCTCTCCATTGCACGCTGAGCAACCTTAAATTTGTGGACCAGGCCGATGGTAAGTGTTCACGTTTCAGCTCCGTAAGTCATTACGGGTAGGACACGCTGGTTGTAAACCCTGGTTTTAAGGGATTGTGGGATCGATGATTCAAAGATATGACGCAGCTTCCCGAATACCGCCCAGCCCAAGCGTATTCTTCTAGCTGCCTCCTTCTCAAAGTCGTGCCTGCCCAGTTGTACACTTTGGCCTAGATAAATGTATTCTTGCACAACCTCGAGGGCAGCATCATTCACGATTACAGGTCTCGGGGTGACGTGACCATTAAACATGACTTTGGTTTTGTTCAGCCAGATTCATTCCGAGACCCACACGCCTTGAAGAATCGCTCAAGCTGTTCAGCATTTTTTCCAGCTCGTGCAGAGACTCTGCTATGATGACAATGTCATCCGCAAATCGGAGGTGTGAGATGTACTGACCGTTGATATTAACACCCCGTCCTTTCCAATCAATCGTCTTGAAAACGTCCTCCAACGCGTTTGTAAACAGTTGGATTGGTTTTGTGGTCTGTTCTTGTACTTAGACGGTCACTGTTGCGGCCTTATACAGACATCTCATCACCTCAACGTAGCGACAGTCGATGAGGCATCTCTGCATGGACTCCAGAACAGCCCAGGTCTCGACGGTACCTATCGAAAGCCTTCTCGTAGTCCACACACGCTAGGCACAGAGGCTGGTTATACTCCTCGGTCTTTTGAATCACTTGCCTAAGGGTGTGTATGTGGTCTATGGTGCGGTAACCTTTTTGAAACCCGCCCTGCTCCGGTGGCTGAAAATCATCGAACTATCGGGCGAGACTTTTTAGAATAACCCTCGAGAACAGCTCATAGATATGGCTCAGAAGTGAGATGGGGCGGTAGTTTTTGAGGAGCGCTTTATCGCCCTTTTTGAAGAATAAAACTAACACACTCCCATGCCATGCCTCCGGTGTTATGCAAGTGTGGATGACAGAATTGAAGAGTTTACAAGCTCTGTCAAGATAGGTATTCCTCTTGCCTTGCGCAGCTCTATGGTTATTCTGTCATCCCCTGGGGCTTTGTTGTGGTGAAGCTGCCTGAGTGCCATTCCAATCTCACCCATGTCAATGTCGGGAAGCTCGTGTGAGATGGCGTGTCAGTTTGGCCCGTTGGTCATCCGCGCCATGGGCCTGAGGTGGGCAAGGTTTTTGAGCATATAAGTCTCCGAAGAACTTTTCGACTTCAGCTAGAATCTCTGGTTTTGAGGTGACGGTGGTGCCTTGTGACGTTCTGAGCTTTGTCAGGCAACAGCGGGAGGTATTGGGCTTGGCAAATACCTTCGAGCCTTTGATCCGAGCTAAAGCTTGCTCTATAATTCGGTTATTTGCACTCCGAGTATCGCGTATGAACTGCTTTTTGACCTCCCCGTTAAGAACCTGACCCTCAGCCTGTGTGGCTTTGTGAGTTCTTGTCGTTTCCTCATCAGTGCCAGAGTCTCGCTAGTAATTAAGTTCCGACTTACGTCCATTCCTGATCGGTCGAAAAAGTTTACAGCCCACCTCGCAGACAACACGCAGCAGGCCTTCGGTGACGTCGTTTCTCCTGGATTTTAAACCTCACTATCGGATTTAGCATCCTCGAAAACCATGAAAACGACTCCCATGATGAACAATTCGAAAATTATCGCAGCCGCCATCTTGCATTCCCGTCTTGACCTCGCCATCAGTTTAACATCTTCGAAAACCATGAAAACGACACCCATGATGAAAACACAAAAACTATCCAAGACAAAAAGAATTTTTCAATTCCAAAACAAACTTGTCAGTTTAGATAAAAATATGATATTTCAAAATATTATTGTGTTAGGTACGCGCTTACCGCCCCTCGAACACTCTATGCGATCATAGGATTTGGTTTTTAACCTCACTATCGGCTTAAGCATCCTCGAAAACCATGAAAACGACTCCCATGATGAAAAAATTCAAACATTATCGCAGCCGCCATCTTGGATTCTCATTTTGACCTCACTATCGGCTTTAGCATTCTCGAAAACCATGAAAACGATTCCCATGATGAACAATTCGAAAATTATAGCAGCCACCATCTTGGATTTTCATTAAGACTTCACTACCGGTTTTAGCACCCTCGAAAACCCTGAAAACGACATCCATGATGAACATTTTGAAAATGATCGCAGCCGATATCTTGGATTTTGATTCTTAGTTCACTATCAACTTAAGCATCCTCGAAAACCATGAAAACGACTGCCATGATGAACATTTCGAAAATTATAGCAGCTGCCATCTTCGATTTTGATTTTGACCTCACTATCGGCTTAAGCATCCCCGAAAACCATGAAAACGACTGCCATGATGAGCAATTCGAAAATTATCGCAGCTGCCATCTTGGATTCTCATTTTCACCTCACTATCGGATTAAGGATCCTCGAAAACCATCAAAACGACTAACATGATTAACAATTCGAAAATTATCGCAGTCGCCATCATGGATTTTGATTCTTACTTCACTATCATCTTTAGTATCCTCGAAAACTATGAAAACGACTACCGTAATGAACATTTCGAAAATTATCGCAGCCGCCATCTTCGATTTTGATTTTAACTTCACTATCATCTTTATTACCCTCGAAAACCATGAAAACGACATCCATTATGATATCTTTGAATTTTTTGCTGTCGCCATCTTTGATTTTGATTTTGACCTCATTATCGGCTGTAGCATCCTCGAAAACCATGAAAACGACTCCCATGATGAACAATTCGAAAATGATCGCAGTCGCCATCTTGGATTTTGATTTTGACTTCACTATCATCTTTATTAACCTCGAAAACCATGAAAACGACATCCATGATGATATCTTTGAATTTTTTGCTGTCGCCATCTTTGATTTTGATTTTGACCTCACTATCGGCTTTAGCATCCTCGAAAACCATGAAAACGACATCCATGATGATATCTTTTAATTTTTTGCTGTCGCCATCTTGGATTTTGATTTTGACCTCACCATCGGCTTAAGCATCCTCAAAAACCATGAAAACGACTCCCATGATGAACAATTCGAAAATGATCGCAGCCGCCATCTTGGATTTTGATTTTGACTTCACTATCATCTTTTTTTACCCTCGAAAACCATGAAAACGACATCCATGATGATATCTTTGAATTTTTTGCTGTCGCCATCTTTGATTTTGATTTTGACCTCATTATCGGCTGTAGCATCCTCGAAAACCATGAAAACGACTCCCATGATAAAATTGATGAACAATTCGAAAATTATAGCAGCCGCCATCTTGGATTCTCATTTTGATTTTGAGAAATGATTTTGACATACTCTGGGCCCCAAGAGAAAATGTTCTAAGTTTCTTCTGAGATCCACTTAAAGGGGGGAGAAGGGGGTGAAGAGGGGAGATTTTGGAAAAAATGTTTTTTTCTTTTCCGATTTTCTCTATACGAATCCGTAAAAAAAGACCAAACACGGGTCTCCTAGTTTCTGAGATACGATAGGGAGGGGGGGGGGGAGGCCAAAAAGCGGAGGCTTGGTACTTTTGCCCTACTTATGAGAGTTATTTGTAAGTTTGCTTGTCGTCACCCGCGAGTTACGCTTCACCCGCTCAACCTTCGTTACGCTACGGAGGTCGCCGGCTCGCTTCGCTCGCCCAACTCGGTCTCGCAGGTTCGCTCCACTCAGGACCTACCTACCACCGGAAAGCTATCGTGACCTCATTCCTACGCTTCGCTTTACCGCTAAGTACATAGTTTTTCCGATATACGATGGGGGGATGGGTGAAGAGACGGAAATGGGGGAGTTTAGAAAAATCATTTTGACCAATTCCGGGTACCTTGATGTGAATCTGAAAAAAAAAAATGTTCCAAGTCTCTTCTGAGATCCGCCTTAAGGGGGGGGAAAGGGTCAAGAGGGGCAACTTTGAAAAAATGGGTTTTTCTTTTCCGAGCCTTCTCTATAAGAATCCGTAAAAAAATAAAACCTGGGTTTCTTACTTTCTGAGATACGATTGGGAGGGGGGGAGACGCCAAAAAGGGGAAGCTTGGTACTTTTGCCCTACTCATGAGAGTTACTTGTAAGTTTGCTTGTCGTCACCCCTGAGTTACGCTTCACCCACTCAACCTTCGTTACGCTATGGACGCTTCGCTCCACTCGGTCTCGCAGGTTCGCTCCACTCAGGACCTACCTACCACCGGAAAGCTATCGTGACCTCATTCCTACGCTTCGCTTTACCGCTAAGTACATAGTTTTTCCGATATACGATGGGGGGATGGGTGAAGAGACGGAAATGGGGGAGTTTAGAAAAATCATTTTGACCAATTCCGGGTACCTTGATGTGAATCTGAAAAAAAAAAATGTTCCAAGTCTCTTCTGAGATCCGCCTTAAGGGGGGGGAAAGGGTCAAGAGGGGCAACTTTGAAAAAATGGGTTTTTCTTTTCCGAGCCTTCTCTATAAGAATCCGTAAAAAAATAAAACCTGGGTTTCTTACTTTCTGAGATACGATTGGGAGGGGGGGAGACGCCAAAAAGGGGAAGCTTGGTACTTTTGCCCTACTCATGAGAGTTACTTGTAAGTTTGCTTGTCGTCACCCCTGAGTTACGCTTCACCCACTCAACCTTCGTTACGCTATGGACGCTTCGCTCCACTCGGTCTCGCAGGTTCGCTCCACTCAGGACCTACCTACCACCGGAAAGGTATCGTGACCTTTTCCCTACGCTACCTAGTTTCCGAGATACGATGGAGGGAGGGGTGAAGGGGGAGAGGGGGAGTTTTGTAAAATTATTTTGAAATACTCTGGGCCCCTTGATATGAATCTGAAAAAAAATATGTTCCAACTCTCTTCTGAGATCCGCCTAAAGGGGGGAGAACGGGGTCAAGAGGGGGGGACTTTGAAAAATGGTTTTTACTTTTCCGAGCCTCCTCTATACGAATCCATAAAAAAACACAACACGGGTCTCATAGTTTCTGAGATACGATTGGGAGGGGGGGGGGAGCAAAAAGGGGAGGCTTGGTACTTTTGCCCTACTAATGAGAGTTACTTGTAAGTTTGCTTGTCGTCACCGCTGAGTTACGCTTCACCCACTCAACCTTCGTTACGCTACGGAGGTCGCCGGCTCGCTTCGCTCGCCACCTCCCCCCTTCGCTCCACTCGGTCTCGCAGGTTCGCTCCACTCAGGACCTACCTACCACCGGAAAGCTATCGTGACCTTATCCCTACGCTATGCTGCGCTTCGCTTTACCGCTATGGGGTGAGGGGTGAAGAGGGGGAGAGGGGTGAGTTTCAAAAAATGATTTTGACATACTCTGGACCTCTTGACATGAGTCTGAAAAAAAAAATTTTTGAGAACGGAGTAAAGGGGGGGGGGGGGGAGGGGGGCAAGGGGGAACTTTGAAAATGATTTTTACTATTTCGAGCCTCCTCTATACGAATCCGTAAACAAACAAAACATGGGTCTCTTAGTTTCCGAGATACGACGGGGGGAGGGGTGAAGGGGGGGAGAGAGGAGAGTTTTGAAAAATGATTTTGACCAACTATGGGGCCCTTGACATGAATCTGAAAAAAAAACTGTTGCAAGTCTGTTAACTTCCGAGATCCTCCTAAAGGGGGGAGAAGGGGAAAAGGGGAGGGGGGACACTAAAAAATGAATTTTACTTTTCCGAGCCTCCTCTATACGAATCCGTAAAAAAACAAAACACTGGTCTCTTAGTTTCCGAGATACAATGGGGAGGGGGGAGAGGGGGGCCGAAAAGGGGAGGTTTGGGATTTTTCCCATACTCACGAGAGTGACTTGTATACGAATCTGTCAAAATATACCCACCTCCCCCTTCACCATCTGGGAGAACAATTCTGTCAGTGAGTGAGTAGTAATCGAGCTTTATATAATATAATATTAAGCATAAAGGTTTGTTAATGTTAATTTAATAATATCGATACCGGAAGTATCAATTAACGTAAGGGACAAAATACGACTTTTCAGGAGAGCCAAAAAACGATTTTTATTTTTTTATTATGTCCATAACTTTTTACTGTCTGGTCCAATTTTTATGGTGTTCAGAGCAAAGTTTCTTAGAATTTCCCCTTCTTTCCTGTTTTATACGAAAGATTGAGGCATACCCAGTAGTTTCAAAAATAGCATGTCCTTTACATTAGAAAAAAATGTTTAGATGACCGTTACGTTACTGAAATTTTAGAGATAATCCGTCGAGCATAGTGTAAGCAGCCAGAGAAATAGAAAATTATACGAAATTTTATTGTAAAGGACTTTGTCAGTGTTGCAATTTAATGTAACAATAGATTATCTACTAAAATTTATACTATTTTAGCACTATGGAAATGAGATTAAAGAGTAAATGAGTTCAGTTTCAGGTTTTACTGCTAGCTATCGCAGATTTAAGTCTGATTCGAGTCGGACCTCGTTCTACTGCTCCGAGCTAGCTCGGTTACTAGGCTCAAAGCAGTTCTTTATAGTTTTAGATGTTTATGAAGCAGGATTTACTTGTTCTTTGTTAAAATTGCTAGATGTGCGATGTTCTTCGTGATCGCTGAATCAAAGGAATAGTCCAAATTGTTCTCCTTCTCACAGATTACTATCCTTTTGCTATAAAAGACTTATGTTTTTCCCGTCTTAACTCTTCGATTAACATGTCTCTGACAATTCAGATACTATATAAAACAAAATTCGTTTTTTTTCTTTGTTGACTATAAAATATTAAACAGTATTAACTACTATCCGTGTACACTTTGTATGCAACTTACTCGTTTGAGCCCACTTGGTCCGAGCGCACTCTGACAGCGTCAACGCGGCTTTGATCGGCTTTATAATTTTATTACATTAATTAATTTAAGTTTTCTTGGAATTTATTGCTTACTACCACTTTTTCTCCACCTGGCAAGAAGTGATGATGTAGGTAGCGGTTCTGAAGAGGATACCTATCTTCTTCAGAGCTGATATTGAATGAATGTAATGGAAACGAAAGGTCGATGAATTAAGGCATAGGAATTCTGCAAAACATGATATTAGTATGATGGCAATGAAAGTAGAAGTGACGAGTAGAGCGGACGTAAGGGGAAAAGACAGAATAAAAGGTGCATGGGTTGCGTGAAAGATGAAGCAATAAATATCTGTTTGACGTATTTCATCTGCAGTAATTTCAGCTCATTCCGACTTAGAAACGAGATCGTGTACTGTGGTGTTCCTTGGGTGAAGCCTATGAAGGTATATTTAGAAATTATAATGATGATGAATTTCACCTGCAGATTGATTTCTGTTGTCTATAGTTTGTTTTTTATGTCTAACGGCCGTAATTTTCCAAATTTCTTTACCCTTTTCTATTGCATTTAAATTGTTTCGAGGTAATCTTCAGATTTTTTTATGTCGTAAGTGTCACCGATCCCTAACATTTTATATTAACTTCAGATATCGTCAAACAATTTTTTAAAGTAAGGGACATGTTGTTTACAGTGAGAGACATTTTATTTACGGTAAGGGACATGGTTTTTAAAGTTAGAGGCATTTTATTTAAAGTAAGAGACATTGTCATTTAAATCGACTTATTTTTGACTAAGGTAAGGGAGTAAATTATTTAGTACGGTGACTTACTTTAATTTTTTGAGAAGAAAAAGTATTAATGACTGTTACATCAATTTTTTTTCCCGAAATCGTGATTCGCGGTCAAAATTTTTGTACTGTAAGGGACATTCTTTTAAAGATAGAATTTTTTTAATAATACCAATCGATAGAGCGCGAAATTCTGAATCCAATGATATATATAACTCATTTTCGCCAAAATGTCCCTTACGTTAATTGATACTTCCGGTGTCGATATGTTAATTTATTATAATAATCTATTTTTGACCTATGAATGTATTGTGTGTTAAAGTGTATATAGGTGTATGTGTGTGAGTGTGTAGTGTGTGTATGGGTGTGTGAGTGCTTGTATGTCTGTAGTGAGATGCATGAATATGAGAATATAAATATGATAATATAATATATAATATTTACAGATTTTCATGTATTTCAATATTTATTATTGTAAAATAACAAAATTTACGATGAACAATGTAACTTACACTGTAAGTAGTATTTATCCACTGTTTTGGATAAAAACTCGAGTAAAAATGGATATTTATTGAGTATTTATCCATTTTGAGTATTTATCCGGATAAAAACCCATCACTAATCTCAATATGTTCCAGAGCATTTTGCTCAATTCATCCTTCAACTCAACAATCTTCTCATCGCGTAACAAACACAAAGAAATATACCGTCGAATTGACAACCTCCTTCTTTTTGAAGTCGGTTAAAAAGAAAGCGCCGCCCGTCCTGTCAAACCGAGTAAGAAACACTTATGAACGATTCTATCATGATTCCGAACTTCCAAGGCCAACCTATTTCTACACTCCAACGTAATTTTAAATTATTTTATTTAAAACCCTTTCATTACCCCAACAAACCCTTTTAAAGGGTTATCTACTTCAATTGGAAATCATACAAGAGCCGGTAACATCTTGAACTAGTTAACTTATTGAAAGGGTTACCCTAACGTTAGGGTTTTGAAAAGGCTACCACTACCAAGAGGTAACACTTTTATTGACTGTAGCCATATAACATGTAACACTTTCGAAGGAATTAACTTATATTCGGGGTTGTACGGTCCCTGGTTTAAACACAGTTTTCTGTGTTAATGACCAAAACTATTAATGGTAAAGTGTTACTTTAATAATATAAATCACAATAAATAATACTGTAAATAAAAATAAAAACTTTTCTAAATCACGTGTTATAAAAAGTAAACAGAGATCTATAATAATACCTTATTATCCGTCATAAAGAACCCTGCATTCAGATTTTATTGACAAAAAATGTTGACTTTTTTCTAATTTTGGCTCTCCTGTAAAATTGTAAAGTTCCGTTTAGTAACGGTTTTACTTTAAAGGTGCGATATATTATGTGTATACCTTCGCGACGGCGCCGCCTCCGCGCCGCTACCGCGCCGCCGGCCGCCGCCGCCGGAAAGGCGAGCGCTAAGGTCACTACAGATATTGATATGTGAGAAGTCGTTTCTACTCATCACCCTTGATTATCATAATATTTTTGGTGTCTATTTCCCCAACTAGCAAAGAAATCCTATGAGCAATTAAACTTACGACTATAGATCGAAAGACAGTCGTATGTAAGATCCTAGAATTCAAAAAGCCGTTTAAAAGCAGCTTTCTCGATATTTTAGCCTTCAACGCTTTTTTTTTCTTTGGCTCTATACATATAAGTACGTATAATAATTGTCTATGCAATCTATGTTAGATACTGGTAGCTGACAGCTACTAGCTGTATTATTTTAAACTGGAAACCATCATCATCTGCCTAGCCTTTTCCCAACTATATTGGGGTCGGCTTCCAGTCAAACCAGATTCAGCTGGATATCAGTATTTTACATGGAGCGACTGCCTGTCGGACCTCCACAACCCAGTTACTGGGTAATACGATACCCCTTGGTAAGACTGGTTGTCAGACTTTAGAGCTTCTGACTAACAGTAACGACTGTCAAAGATCTACAAATGACAGCCGGGACCAACGGCTTATTTTAAACTGGAAACCAATCCTAATTGTAGTACAGAAAAATCTCGGAAGAAAATTTTCTTTTAAAGTAACAAAGCAACTTTACAATAACTTCCTGACATTTACCTGCTAAAGATCATTAAAGTCTTGTGCAAAAACTTTTCTAATTTGCGTTTTCATAAAAATGCGATCGGTGCAACCATAAAAAGCCTATTTAAGTTTGATCACTTATGTTATACAGGTTGATCCAAAGGCTGCCAAACACTGAGTGGCATTGAAGACAAAAACCTCTTGAAAGTTTGGAGTGACAGAATTGGTGTAAGTACAAGCGGAAAGCGGTTTCCTGTGAGATTTTTAAAATAAATTGTGAATCATTTAAAAGAGCTAGCGCGAGTGTGACGTAAATGCTGAATTGTTGACCATTAATAATTATTAGTACCACTGTATTTTGAAATGATTGTATTAGTTTCAACTTTAACTGTATTTGACATGCATTAGTATTGACCATGACTGTGATAGTTTCACTGTATTTTACATTTAAAATAATTAAATTTACCACGCATAATAATTCCAAATAATGCCAAAACCTACCTACATAATTTATATATTCAATGCCACTTTTCGTTGTAATTTTATAACTCAAAACCGGCCAAGTGCGTGTCGGGCCACGCACAGTGTAGGGTTCCGTAGTTGCCCATCAAAATACTTATGCGAACTAACTAAACTGATTCGCTGAACTTAATTTTAAAAAGAAGAATTTTCAAAATCGGTCCAGGAGTCTGAGAAATCGGGGAAAATACATAAGAATAAAGATTACGACGAATTTAGAACCTCCTCCTTTTTTTGAATTTAGTTAAAAATAGTTGACGATAAAAACCTACCTATCCCCAAAAAAAAAAAACATACCTATAAAAGCTGTAAAAATAAAGTTGACAAACTTACATTTGCAGTTGCCTCCGATACATTTTGTTTAGAAAATATGATGTCCAAGTACATTTTATAAGTTGGTCGACTATTACTCGTAAAGTTGTAAAGCTTACTTAGTCATGATAATTTTTTTTTAAACTTCGTTATATATACTACTATTGTGATTTTTTTCACACCCCCAAAAATAACCGTTTAGCTGGTAGAGGGGGGGGACACTCGAATCGAGCAAAATTTAGCACTTTAAAGCTTAATATTTCACAAACTAATTTTTTTATCAAAAAATTGTTAATGGAAACTATCATTATTTTTTAAAGACCTATTTAATGATACCCCACACTAAGGGGTACGCGAGAAAAAAAAAATCCTCACTTTACGTGTAAGTACTGGAGGTACTCTAAAAAAAAATATTTTACGAGATTTTATTTTACCACTTTTTTGGCACAACAAATCCGTATATTTACACCAAATTACAGCTCTCTAGTCTTGTGCGTCTCTGAGCTAAACTGCGGACAGACGGACGGACGGACGGACGGACGGACGGACGGACGGACGGACGGACGGACGGACATGGCGAAACTATAAGGGTTCCTTGTTGACTACGGAACCCTAAAAACGGGCTCACCTATCCAAGGTAAATAATGTTTAAGCTTTGTTCGGACTATTATGTAGATAGTTCATGTGAATTTTGCACAAAATCGGTCGAGCGGTTCTTCATTTATCACATTTTTTGTAACAAATTAATTCAATAAATGGCGGATCATTTTGTTGATGGGGATTTTGCTGTCAAAGTAGCGACACACGTACCGGGCCGCTAGATTAATATATTGGTAAGACCTGTAACTTACATTTATTATATGCCCATGATAAAGATACTTTGACTTCTCAACAATTATTGTCAAGTTTTAATATTGACATCTGCTGTAAGTACAATCGACAAAGTTGAATCATAGCATAAGCTTATTTTTCTACCAACTTTGAAATACAATTAGATTCACATTCCCGTAAACGTACAGTCATATCCATGGAAACGACTTTGATTTTTGTCAATTTGACGGATTCAAATGATTTATTGTCAAAATGGGTCATGATTCAACTTTGTCCAAAATCGCCCCGCTACCTCCCATAAATTATGCCCTAACAAACAATGCCAATCTGAATCTAAGCTAACGAGTGGTCCGCTTCAATCTTCGATGGCTATTGTCCGATACGAGTGCCCCGTTTACATTATAAAATAACACGCTTTCGAGTAGTTTTCCGTTCAATTCTGTTGATTCTACTTCAAAATTGAACAGTGTTTGTTTAGCAGATAGACTTCAGATTTGTTTTAGTAAAATAATGTTAATAAATTGTTATTTCTAATACCAAAATTACGGGCATCGATCCAAAGGATGATGCCTATGCCCCTTTTGTACACTAGTCGTGCGTATGTACGAAACTTTATGGATTTCTATTACAATAGTCGCCTGGATATCAAAGTCGTAAGACATCGGAACTCATTATTGTTTTTAAAAGTTATAAATTGTAGTCTCTTTTAAACATGTAACCAAACCCTGGGTCAATCTTCAATTTTGAGACTTCCGTTGAAAAAAGAAAAATATAAATTATTTTAATTACATTTAACTTAAATGAAATTAAAATAATTCTTTTTTTTTTTGTCAATGGATTCTTGCACTAGTAATAAAAGTATCTATCGGGTGTCTTATCCTCAATGTTTAATAATTATGTTTTTTGCGACTTCTGACAATATTGAGTTTTCTGGTACATTCTGAACGATGGTGAAAACAACGGAGTTGTCCATCAAACAGAATCGTTGACAGAAAAGATCATGTTATTTTTTACAGCCGAAGGTGGAATGGTCTCACAGAGAAGCCGTATTCCAGAAACACTAATGCCTTTGTCAAACTGAAAAATGTGCCGAAGCGTTTTTGTTTGTATGTATGGAATTGTTTGAAGCCTGTCACATAGATTATCGGACCACTTTCGATTTTTTATATGACAGGATTCGGATCGCATTCTGTCTGTTTGATAATAGCTTAAAAGGCTATAACTTCTAAAGGATTATAGCCTATAATTTAACCACATAGTCATATCAAATTGAAATATCACACAGAATAAGTGCATTTCACCCTTCCCATAAAAATAATTGCGCGTTAATGTCATTGTAATGTAACCTATATTTAACACCCACATAATTTAAAAAAAGAAAGCCATAAAAAGTTGTCATGAAAGTATAATTTTTACCGGCACCAAAGAACATTAATGACCCGTATCTGATTTAAAATGGTACCTAACGCCTTTATAAGTGTACATTATTCCATAAAATATTCATGATTTAATGATATGACCCATATTCTGTACTGGACTTATTTTACTATTACACTCATTACAATGTATTATATGTATTATACTCATTGATGACGTCATTGGACATTTTTGTGTATTTATGTCAATCCTGGGGGGGTATTACCAACGTCTTTAAACCAGGCTTGTTCCAGTGAGAGAACGAGATGGCGCTAGACGACTTATAAAGCTCTGTCACTTTCATTCGCCGGAATAACCCTGATGTTTATACTTGATTGGCGCAGTAGCTGATACATTGATCGATTGAGAGACTGGCAGAAAAAATATTTGCATCTCATCAATTTACATAAGATTGTGACAGGTACCAAAGGTATGACATAAAAATTTAAACAGAATTTTGCACAATTTTAGTCAAATACGAAAAAAATAACTGCTGTACAACGATCACGTAGTTCTTTTAACATTTTTTACCACAAACCAAACATCTCAGAAAATTGTCTAATGTGGTACAAACGCATGTTTGAGAAATCTTTATCTTTACATATAATAAAATCGTAGAGATGTCATTCCTGTACATTGAATATTTTTTTCTTTTTGTATTTTTTTCGAGATAAGGGATCGATTCTGATGCCAGATCAACTTTTATTTTTTTTCGAAATTTTTTATGTTTTTTTTATTTGATCTATCTCCGAAACTACTGTAAAGTTGTCGATCAAATTTTCCTCAAATATTCCTAATAATATGCTTCTGTTTGTATGCTATGTATTATTACGCTATTTTTCCTGGGAGATAAGCAATTTTGAATTTTGTTGTTTTTAGATGTTTGTTGATAGTTGGAAGCTAAACCACTGGATATTATTTAGTCAATTTTTCCTCAAATATTCCTTAAACTGCTGTTCTATTAATGGGATATGTATAATTACGCTATTCCCCTTGGGGGATTAGCAATTTTATAATATGTTGATTTTCAGTCATTGTTGACATTTGTACAAGAACCGCTATTTGAAAATCACTGTCAACGTACTAGCCAGTCCGGTCGGTAACCTGCTTGACTTTCGTGCAAGGGGTCTCTGGATCAAATCTCGCATTTTTTTTCTCTTTTTGAGTTTTTTTTTTATTTGTACTGAGAGTTTTAAATAATTTAAAAAAAATGTGCATACTTTTGTTTCAATATTATTCGCGATTTAAAATAATTACTATTTTTTTTCAATACATCTCTAGGATATAAATCTACACCGATTTAAATTGTAGGTAGTAAGTTGGATATTTTTTTTAATTGTAATTGTTTCGAGGTGTGGAATTTTAAAGATTAGAAAAAAATCAGGGTTTCTATAATTTGTTTTTATTTATGTTTTGAATTGGTGCTCAAACCAGTGCATAGATTCTGTTTTAAACGACGACAAGTTGTACTCATCGAGTCAGATAATTAGTTGTTTTTTAGGTATCACGCGGTATGCTAAAGGGAGAAGAGCAATGCTATCGTACAGACGCCAGCAGGTCAACCTACCCGAATCTGTCAGATTTAACCATTCAAACCTTAACCTTCTACTCTTGTGATAAGGTTGAAATTTTATTAAAGAAATCTGACAGATTGTGGTAGCTTGATGTGCTGGCGTCTGTACGTACGTTAATGTTTAAATAAACACGGTTCTTTGAAATTAATATTCTCAAATAAGGACGTTTCCTATGCAAACTATGTACCTAGATTTAACATTATTGATCTAAACTAATAATAAAAATGCAATTATGTTTGTTTTTTACCTTTTCACGCATTCTACCTACTGAATCGATCGTCCCAAAATTTAGCATATACGTTGTCAGGAGTATAGACACGGATATAAGGTATCTTACATCCCGAATAACAGAAGAGAGCTGTTGATGAGAAAACAATTACGTTCATATTCCAGATGGCGCCACACGATCCGTATTGTTTCTCAAATTCTAAAATAACGCAAGCGAAGCAGCGGGCAAACACTAGTAAAGAATAATCTAGAGAAACGTGATGTGGTATCCTTTAAATTGAAGATATCACGATCGTCTGGTGAGACTGACAAACCGCAACACTCTGCTAAGAATATGATTATTTATGAAACATTTTAATTTTTTATGTGTACGAACTTTGCTTGCTTGAAGCAGACATGGGTAGCTCACCGACCGACAGTGCGTCGAATTCTACGCATGCTTCATGTAGCTTGACCGGGCTATAGGACCCAATGCCTGCCTCGGCACTGTTACAGTAGGATTCTGCAGCCTTGGAACGCAAAGAACATGTCAATGAACAAATGATCACTGAACAAAGAGCTCCACACCATAGGTGCCAGAGATAGAAGACGCCTGTCTAGACGGTTCCACAACAAAAATCCAGAAAAACTCAAGAGAAAAGACAACGAGTTTCTAAAGGAACTCGCAAATTAAGAACTATGAAAAAAAAGATAAATGTATTGTAAGAGGATTTTTGAAATGCAAAGTGTCATTGTGTCGTGGCCAGATGTAAGCTTATATGTATAGCTATCATAACATCGTCTACAAGCGACCATATCTCAAGAATCCAGGTGCACCCACTTACCGTAACACCACATCCCAGTAATAAACCAACATCATAATCAACTTTTACATCCACTCCACAATTCATGTTCCCATCTTTAAATAATGCACCATTCGCTTCGGCCAAAACTTTTTTATCGTCAAACTTGCAATTCTCAATTTTGAATGCATTTTACGACACCTGTCAACTTTGAAATGGCTCGTAAAATGTTTACCTGTTCATTACATTCCCTGCGGGATTGTGGGAGTCAACTTGAAAAATATTTTGAATCAAACTGAATATCATGAAAATGGCGTACAATTTACTAAATGAGATTGTTCTTGCAAGTTGATGAATGTTTTGTTGTCATTTCAGCTTTATAGGGTTTTTTCATTTGGTTGGTGGAAGGATTGACTACCTGATGTAGTGTTTTTTATCCTATGATTATTCTAAACGTGGATTTGTGGATGAATGGATGTGGATCGGACTGGTCGGATCCTATCTGATGCTGGATGGTTCTCGGTGAATTTGGCTCAAAGTCTGGAATTTAATACGTAGGTATTCCGGTATTAAGTTTCTGTGAGATAATTTTCGAGCTACATGCAGGTGAAACCATGAGAAACAACTAGTAGGGAAATGTGCGTCTGAAAAACAAGCACAATATGAAGTGCAATCAAAGCAGAATTGCAATTATTGACGCAATTGTTTCAACAACTGTTCTAAAAAAATGGCTTTAAAAGATTTAGCACATTTATTAAACATATCTGTAGTAAAGGCCAATTGTAGTAGTTAATAGTTTCTTAAGAAATTTCATAAGCATTGTTGGCTAAAAATTTTCTAACATCAAGTCTCAAACCCACCCCTCAATTTAGCTTATTAAATTAAATACAATAAAAGCCCTTGTGCAGTCAATCCCTAAATGGATTTCAATGACTAAGGACACAATCCCCTTCATTTTAATCCACTTCGCCAAACATCAGCTAAATAAATCAAGCCAAGCACTCCACGTAACGCCCTTAATTTGATTAAATCATTCGAAAATCCGGTCAATTTTCGAAGTAAATGAAGTTGAAATGCTCATTATATCGAAAATATAAAACAAGGGAACAATCGTGGACGGACAATACCTGCCGACGAATCACGGAATAGCGCTATTTGTAAATAATCAACACATTTCTATTCGCGAGGAGGCCCAGCCCTGGGTGACGAAGTGCGAAGGGAGTGAATACGGCATTCAGTATACAAAGAATTGTTGTTCGGTAGGAATTTTTGGTATTCCGTAAAGCATTTCGGGAATTTAGTAATCAACTGATGGATTTTTGAGGTGGTAGTTCCCGAATTTGGAGGTTTCTGGCTACGATTTTCAGATTTCCAATTTTTGGATTCTGGTTGTGGTGTGATTTTTTTGTTGACATCACTAAGCAGCAGCCTCAAAAGGCGTTGGTAAAGCATAAGTCTTAGTAAAAGTCGAAATGAAGGTTAACCACTTCCCTGTCCGATGAATCACATGTGACTCACGACTATTGTTTAGGTATTGTGTCTGCTGCGCGGACAGTGAAAGTGTTAAAGTTGAAGCCAAAATCGAAGTCGTGGGCTATATGAATTCGTCGATTCGTTAGTTTATAAAATTGACAATGATAAGTTAAATCTCCATCAGTGCGATTTTTTGTTTCGTTTTCCATTATTCTTTTGTACGTTATTTATCTGTTACTAGGCAGTTGATCCGTATAAAGTACTGGTATTCAGCTAAATCCACGGAGGCTGGAAACCGACCCAACATACATAAAAAAAGACACATGAAGATATTCGTTTTCAATAAAATTCAGTCCGTAAACGCCCACAGCGGTACCTTTTTAATTCAATTACTTTTACATTAAACATATTAGACACTAAATTACTGGACACGTTAATTACAGCACCGAAATCTTCGTTTTCTGCGCTAATTTTCACATTTCTATTCAATGTACCGATTGTTCCCGACGGATTTGGACTAAAGGGACGAATTAGCTTTTGGGTAGACCTAGTACATCCCAAGATAGCACTGTGCTACTTTTAGGCAGTGGTACATTTTGATACAATGTTGCAGTGCTCGGCTCCATAACACCCTCGTCTACGGGTCGGCTGGTAATTCCGCCTCAAATGGTTAAAAACTTCCTCCATTTATTTCAAAGTGTTTTCTTTTGTATCTGATACTCCATTGTGTAGTTTTGGGCACTGACCAATAGACGCAATAATAACTTGTCCTTCATTTTCATTTTTCCGAAGAAATGTTAGACTCAATTGACTAAAAACACACGGTGTCCTCTATTGCCTTAGGTCGAGGGTGTGAATTCGCTAGCGCGGCCACTGCTTCCACTCCGTCTTCCACCAGACCAAGAACTGAAATCTAAATCCTACTTCAGACTTCTCCGGAAGTTAAGAATAGATAGAAAATGTTGGCTTTAACATTGTCAGTTAGCAGTCTCAAGGTAACCTGCGTCTGGGTTTTCGAATACAACCCTGATGGCTTTATAGTGAACAGCTTTCTTCGGAGTAAGCTCGCTTCATCACCTCTGACTCAGGATAGAGTCAAGCAAAACTATCTAAAATAAGAAAGGGTGACCCTCGTTTTATCGAGAACGATTTTATTTAAATAAAAAAATAATATAATTATTAACTTTTTTTAATAAAAATTTCTCCATGCAAACTGCTCTTGGTTTCGCTAAAAATGTGATAAAAATATTATCGATTCTGAAAGCAGAAGAACACTTTAAAGAACTATACGCAAAGTTATTTCGTGATAGACATAGTGGCTTTAATACTTCCACAGGGTTTCTGAACAAAAAGCTTTAACTACTGCTAGTTGAAATTATTAAGAATTTTCCATCTTGTTCGAGTATTCCAATATATATTAATCGTCGGAATCTGTATTTAATAGATTCACGAATTTCGGAAGCAAGTAAATTTTATTTACAAACCGGGTTTTATTGGATTAACTTGTTATTGGAGAATTTTAATGAAACTGTATGAAGTAGGTAATCACTGGAAAAATTTTGTTCCGTTACATTGCTTTACTTTGTTGATATGAAAAATGTTTTTTTTTAAAGAAGTTTAGTTGTGTTTCATTTTAAATGAAAATTCTTTCATGGTGATTGGATGCAGTGAGTGATTTTTTGTACAGAAATTTTGAAGCTTTGAAATAGGTTTCAGATTAATAATATTTTTTGTGAAACAAATAAATTAAAGCTGAAACAAACTATAACAGAGTGCGTTTTCTCTGAAGAATTAACAAACTGCGATTTTGGCTATCCACTATAACATTACCGTTCCTTGTAACAATGTTATCAATAAATACTTTTTATTTTTGACCTATAGACACATAATAGTAGTTTATCTACTCTCATATCGTAAACTTCGAAATATAAAACTCAAAACGAGTTTATAATGACATACTTTATACCATAGAGTATCGTAATGAAATTAAAAAATTAAATTATAACACTGTTTGTCTAACAAAACAATGTTATAATTTAATTTTTTTTTCATTATGATACAGATTACTGATCATAGATACATTTTTTTACTTTTTTATCTGTGGCTGCGCGCGCTTTCTAAGGGAATGTTGGGATTTTGACGTTTGTGTTTCGGTGGATGACATGGTGGATGATTATTAGTGATTATTAATTTTATCTTTTACTAGCTGACCCGTGCCCACTTCGTTGGGCATTAATATTTTAACTTGTAATGAAATAAAATTATGAGTGTGGTTCGGTTAGTACTAAGTGCTATGATTTATTTCCTGACTGTCTTTCTGTTGCTAGGCGCTGCGCATGTTCAGCGCTAAATTCCCGAGCGATTGCGATATTCATATTCTTTGGTTAGCGAGCCGCTGCGAGCGCTTAGCGCTCGACTTCCTATCCCTTGTTGCGGAGACATGCTGCCTTAAATCACTATGTGATGCTGCGCACGTTCAGCGCTAGATTCCCGACCACCTGCCATGTTCTCCAGCTTTGTTAATTGGTTGGCAAGCGTTCGGGGGCCACGGTATCCTGGGTTAAGAAAAAACCCGCGACCCCAGCGCGAAACACGACGCGCCACCGACCCGGGCTTGGTCTTTGGTCGGACGGTGAGCTACCCATCACTCACCGTCCGCAAGCCCGCTCCGCCGCTGTGCCCTCTGCTAAACAGAGGGACACGCGTTGGAGCGTCGACACGACAGGCTATTCGCATGCGGGCAAAGCGACCCCTTAGACACGCAGTGCCTAAGGAAGAGTTTTTGCCAGCATCGCAGGGTGCACCGGCCCGAAAAACTGGTCTTCCCCCCGGATGATTCCGAGAGGGAACTCCAGTCCACGGGCGCACGTGGAGGTATCCTGTCATAGCACCCCCCCATAGCGAGCTTGCGAGATATTTTCTCTATTCGTCGAGAGGCGCTGATGATTTTAAAGAGCAGACTCTTCTGTACGTACGTACGTACGCGTACTCGATCTGTTCTTGTCTGCGATGTCTCCCAAAAACAGAAATACCACAGCTTCGCTTCAAAGCGTGTTCTAATGCGGTTCGTGAATGGACGGCGGCATTTTGCGATTTAGTAATTTTATGTTATCTTCGAAACTATTTAACCAATTGACATACTGTTTTGGGAATCGTATCTCTATGATGTTATTGTGATCATAATAATATTTTTTTCGATAAGGTTTAATGTTTTGTTGTGTAAAAAATCGTCCAAAGGCAAGTACATCGAAAATAACTTTTTTTAACTCATAAAACCTGCTATATCTGCTAAAATATAAAAGATAAAAATATGGTGTCGCGGACTTTATTGTAGAACTATTCAAAGCGGACATTTTTGCCATACATTGTTTTCAATTAAATACAACTATTAAGGCAGCGCATGCTAATAACTGTGTTGGAAGAGCAATTTTTTTCCGCCCAGCTAGAGAAAAATTAAGATATTTCGGCTAATAAGCATGATATCTTTATAATTTATAGCCTATAGCACTCACGGATAATGTAGCTTTCTACCGGTGAAACAATTTTTGAAATCGGTTCATTACTTCCGGAGATTACCCCCTACATACAAACTTACAAACAAATGTTACCTCTTTATAATATTAGTATAGATTTGATATGTTCGTGTTCAATGAGAGTAGATAAAGTAGTGTATGAAACTGTACATAACTAGGTATTATACCACTCGTGTGATACTATTATAAAACTCGCTTCGCTCGTTTTATAAACTCACACTCGTGTATAATACCCCTCATTATGTACCAGTTACATAAACTACTATTATGTAAACACTAATAATCATCCACCATGTCATCCACCGAAACACAAACGTCAAAATCCCAACATTCCCTTAGAAAGCGCGCGCAGCCACAGATAAAAAAGTAAAAAAATGTATCTATGATCAGTAATCTGTATCATAATGAAAAAAAATTAAATTATAACATTGTTTTGTTAGACAAACAGTGTTTTAATTTAATTTTTTAATTTCATTACGATACTCTATGGTATAAAGTATGTCATTATAAACTCGTTTTGAGTTTTGTATTTCGAAGTTTACGATATGAGAGTAGATAAAAACCGTTTGTTTCGTCTCGGGTATAATTATAATACATGCAATTAACGTTAATTTTTTCTGGACGGGATTCGTAAATCCGTGAAATCGTGAATCCGTGCGATATCGAGATGATTGCCGAGTTGCTTTTTTTTACATCGCACGAGCTATGTGATGCTATTCCACTGTGAACTACGGGAATCCACCTTATTCCTACGACATAAGGGCGCTGTCAAAATAATGATTGCTAGTATTTACAAAGAAACGAAATATCACGCTAATTGCCCAATCGCTTGCCAGTATAGAATCGTGGGCATTATTTAAAAGCAATAATAATACTATAAATAAATTTATTTATTTATTTATTTATTTCATTAACACATACAATTGCCATTACAGGTAATACCCAAGCTAACAAAAGTAGTCATAAATAATTCTATCCGATCGTTCGATCTGTGAGCAATATCGGCAACTCGTATATCGGAGTCGCCTCCATTAGCAAACACTAGCGATGGTCCATATATTTCCTACGACCGAAAGTTTGTGCGATATCGGACCGATATCGTCAATCGATGTTATTCTGTATCGCGTCGCTGAGGAAGCTTGCTTAAAACAAAAATAAATGTAATACCAGTTTTTACCATAATCCAAAAAGTCTTCCCTTCTTACAGTGTATCAATATCAAAGGCAAGCAGGTAGCGTGCTAACAGCCTGTTACG
The DNA here is from genome assembly GCA_036375495.1 of Agrotis segetum. Taxonomy (NCBI): domain Eukaryota; kingdom Metazoa; phylum Arthropoda; class Insecta; order Lepidoptera; family Noctuidae; genus Agrotis; species Agrotis segetum. Next base: position 1,207,161 of record JAQSVV010000031.1, read on the forward strand.
TTCACAATTATAATAATAACCCCGCATTCGGCTCCTAATTAAGAACACTAAATCCTAGGCATTATCGAAAAACAAAAATTATACTATAAAGAAATAATTATATCTGATCGTTCGATCTGTGAGCGATATCGGCAACCAGTGTACCGGAGACGCGTCCATGAGCAAACAGTAGAGCGATGGTCCATAAATTTCCTACGACCGAAAGTTTGTGCGACATCTGACCGATATCGTCAATCGATGCAGTTCTGTATCGCGTCGCTGAGCAAGCTTCCTTATGGTAGCCATACACCATGATGCCTATTTGTCAATTCGGCATAAAACTGCCAATTTGCTCAAATAGAATTGAACGTGTATGGGGGTGGAATGCCAATTTGATGGCATGACATGCCAATTTTGATAGGTCATCAAATCGTTTTTGACACAACGTAAAATCGGCAGCAGTGATGCCATCTTAGCAACTTCATAGATAGTTAGCTAATTTTATAAAGGTGCTAGAAAAAAAGCTAAAAAGTGTAACTTGTGGCTAAACTTTTTAGCTACTTTTCTAACACCATTTCAATTCATCATGACATTGAGACTTTCAAAATTAGTCAAGTAGTGTCCCGAGTCAAAAGACAAGATAATGCAACAGTGGCTCATTCTACATATAAATAAGTGGCATTCTGAAGAAATAGTTTAGTTTCGGGTGGAAATAAAAAAGAAATGAAATTCTTCCGGTGGCAAAATATATTTAAATATACAAGATACTCTGAATATGAATTTTCAATCTTAAGTAAACTGGGAAAGTAAAGCAGACTCTGTAGAGTAAAATACTGCAAAATCTCTGTAACAAATACAGGGATTATTGTCAGCCGACATCACTGAGAAGTCACTAAAATCCGACCACTCATGACTTTCGGAAATTTCTAGGTACTAATTTTTTAATGCATTTGATGTAATGAAATGTCTGCCATGTCTAAAGGTCAAGGAGTGGTGGCCAGGGCTGGGGTGCGTTTAAATCTTCCGGCGGTATTTCGCCGGAAAAAATTAAACTAGCGAAGGTTCGCTGAACGGAGTCATAAGTTTCTGTCAATGTTAGTTGTCAAATTCAATTGACAGCTCAGTTTATTGAACAAATAATCAATTTGCCGGTTTAATACAAATCCATAATCCACAAATAATATTTACTCTCTAAAATAAAAATAATATTCGTTTTTACTGCGGATATCGAGCAAAACAACAAAACGTAATGTCAGTCTGACAGCAGGATAAAATATTGCGAGGTAAAAAGGTCGCAATATTTTATCAGTAAATTCCATTTAGTAAAAACTTATCCCAGCGAATGACCGTAAACGGGGCAGATTAAATTTTAGTTAGCTTCATTTTTCACGTCGCGGTGTACTTAAACGGGGTGTTTGACATTTAGGCAGTATAAATTTAAACTGGATAAAGGATATAAACGCAGCCCAGAGTCCTGCATATGGGATCGTTCTGAAACTCGACTTTTTGACAAATATTTATTTTTATTTAAAAATAACCAGTACTAATCCAAATTCAGTGACTAAATAAGAAAATAATTGTACAAAAACGTTAATAATATATAATAGAATTGACTAAAAAAAAAACAAATATTCTCCGCATTTCATTTTACATTTAATTTACTATACCTACAAACGTTTTCGAACGCACCACGTCTAGCATGCGTACCTATCTAGTCTGTGATGCGTACGCAATATAAGACAGTGTTCCCACTTTATAAATATTTTCCCTTTATTTAGGGTAGGGGGGTCCTTTCAAATGTTGGTCATTATTTAAGCGAAAAAATTGTAAAATAAATAAATATATGAAGGTCTTTATGAAATTAACTACCCAAAAACCAACCTTCATGCTTTGTGCTCGTGTAACCCTCTAGGAGGCTAATAGCTAAATAATAAAAAGCAACACTTCTCTGCATTATTATAATTTTTATTTTCGACTTCAATTAAAAAAAAGGCAAAATTTTTCAATGTCAAAATAATCGTGTATTGAAAAGGTGATAATAAAAAAAAACTTTTTCAAGAAAAATGTAACCGCCTTCTAAAACAAACACAAAAAATTGTAAAATAATCTACAAAATAACTTTTCTTTCGGTTGTCGGTGCCTTTGTTTTTTTTTTCTTTTCATTGTCTTTTAGCCACCGACTTCCGAATGAAAAGTAATTTTGTAGATTGTGGTTGTTTTTGAAGGCGGTTACAGATTTTTGAAAAAAAAATTTTTTTAACTCTTTTTAGTTTAAATAATTATTCAACCCGAATTCTTGTCAAGAACATCATTCTCTTACATGTGCACTAGAATTTTGTAATCCTTCGCACCGGTAATTACATCGCTCATGTACACAATAAGCTAATAAAATTCCATATCTCAAAAATTACTGACCGATTTCTACCGATTCTGATGAAACTTGCAGTGTTCCCTAAGTTAATTGATACCTCGCACACCAAAAAAAGCATTACTTAAATCGGACTCAAATTCCGGAGATATGCGAACACAAACTAAATCAATCGATGCCTACTCCTTACTGTTAAGGAGTTGTACCTTCCATCATCAACTCATCCACCTGAAATGATGATTATCAGATGCAAATACTCGAACAGCTTTAGAAAATATATATAATTGGTACTATCTGCCTATAAAATTTGAAGGTTACCCTCGCTTTCCCTGGGATCTTATCACCAGAATCTGACCTGAGAATTTTTTTCCAAATCAGTCCAGGCGTCTTCGAGAAATCGGGGAACATACATAAAAATAAAAAAAATATTCCGAACTGAGAACCTCCTCCTTTTTTTGAAGTAGGTTAAAAAAGGTGTCGGAACAGGTAGGTAAGTTAAAACTAAGTATTTATTATACTTACGGGTAAGCCCCGACTCAAACGAGCGTTTTCTTTTGCTGGCACTTTAAAAGCGCTGACGTGTGAACAGATTTTGACTGGCCTGTTGGTCTAGTAGTTAGTGACCCTGACTGCTATGCCGAGGGTCGTGGGTTCGATTCCCACCCAGGACAAATCTTTGTGTGATGAGCATGATCATTTGTTCTGTGTCTGGGTGTAATTTATCTATAGTAAGTATGTATTTAAAAATATATAAGTATGTTTTCAGTTGTCTAGTACCCATAACACAAGCCCTGCTTAGCTTGGGACTAAATGGCGTTGTGTGATAGTTGTGGAATATTATTATTATTATACAAGGGAATGCATTTGTTCTATATCGGCGGTTTTTTAACGCCAGCAGAAAAAAAAAATTTCGCGCGAATGGCGTCTTAAAAAGTCTAGGTAGGATTAAAAAAACCAGCAACTGCCTGCAGGCACTATTACTACGATTAATGAGTAGTCATTATGACTTTTTTTTCAGATGGGTCTACGAACCAATATCATCAAAATAGTTCAGCGGTTTAGGCGTGAAAGCATAACGAACAAGTGCATTTATACTACACGAATAAGTTAGGATAAAATTGTAAAATCATTTTATTTTTAATTTTAATACCTTTTTAGTAATATTAAAATACGGGCAAAACTGAAATCAGAGGCTGACAATATGGTTACTATGACAACGAATATTCAAATAAAACAATCGATGTGTATCTAAGTAACAAACATCAAACAAAAATACGTTAGGAAATTCAATAAATTAAATTTTGTGGTTCGTTTCAATAAAATCGAGAAGCGTTTAAAATACCTACCTACCTAAGGGAGATCATCATCATCATCGACGACTTTGCTCTGGAAAAATTATATGGAAAACGCGTGGTCCAATTCTGACCCGACTCAATTTAGATTGCCATCGACATGCTAAGAGGATCAGCACAAAATAATCTCAGAACCTGCCATTCTTCAGACATGAATAAGGTGGAAGATAAAACCAGCTGACACAGTGATATACCTAGTGTGAAACCGCGAGGTATTGTACGAGTATGATCAAAATGTTTCCTAATTATTTCATGCAAACAATTTGATACAGAAAGTTGAGAGCCATTGGATCAATGTGTAATTCTTTATCATGGATTTAGGTACTTCGATTAACAAAAAATGTACAATGGATTTACATCTCAGTGAAGTGAAATATCATATTCCTTATTGTTGTTAGTAATAGTTATTTAGTGATTGTGTTTAAATTACAATAATTGTGTTTTTCCTATGCTGTTATAACTTTGCGGCGGTAAGACCCCTCTTTGAGGAGTGGTTAGAGAGAAGTCATGGCGTCCTTACCTTCCGCCTGACGCAGGTCCTCACCGGGCACGGGTGCTTCGGGAGGTACCTGTGTCTAATGCGGAAGGAGGATACGTCTGGGTGTCATCACTGCGAAGATCGCCCGGAGGATACGGTGGAGCATACGGTGCAGGACTGCCCAGCTTGGGCGGCGCACCGACGTGTCCTCACGGCTGCGATAGGCGGAGACCTCTCGCGCCCGGCATTGGTTTCGGCCATGCTGCGGGGCGAGACGGAGTGGGAAGCGGTCGCCTCCTTCTGCGAAGCAGTAATGCTCGCGAAGGAGGAGGCGCGCCGCGAGCGAGAGAGGACAGAGTCCTCCCTCCGCCCCAACCGCGGTGAAGGACGCCCACGGCGACGGACGTCGCGCGACGATCTCCGGCCACCGTAGGCGCGGGCATGCGGGCAGCGAGTAAAGGGCAACTCGCTGCCCGACCAAGGACCATGCCCGGGTCGACGGCGCGTTGTGTCCCACGCGCGCCTCAAAGAGCGTCAGCATAATGACGGGGCCCCCCTCTCAGAGGGCCAAAGCCTGCCGGGGTCGCGGGATTATTCCCTAACCGTAACCCCGGAACATAACAGGCTATGAAGGACACCGTGGATTTTAGTCAGTAGAAGTCTGACAGTCCCTCCCGCCCTGCCCGGGGTTGGAGGACTCATTTGATGATTTTACCACGCTAAAAAAAAAAAAAAAAAAAAAAAAAAAAAAAAAAAAAAAAAAAAAAAAAAAAAAAAAAAAAAAAAAAATGCTGTTATAACTTACAGAATGTTAATAATATAGGTAAAAGTAAAGTAAGTAAAGTAAAACCAACGACTTTCATTTTGATATGATTTTAATTAAAGCATTTCAAGCAAAGCTAAGCAGCTCTGCCAGAGCAAATATATAAAATATAATTATTTTTGCATGATTTTACTAAAAAGGTGAGTACTGACTTAATGAGTAGAGAAAAATAGAAGATTTGATGAATTAGAATAAGGGCAGGAGAACGATGAGACGACGAATCATAAGATTTGTAAATAAAATATAACTATTAATATTTCCCTAAGTATTTATTTTAATAATAAAAGGTTAAAACACTATACATATATACCTATAATATTAGGTAAACTACCACATATTTTATCATATAATTCAGTGTGTTTTTCTTGCATGATTCACAGAGCAGCAGCGAAATTGAGAATAGGCAATCCTTGCTCTCAGTAGAGTTACTGTCCAAAGATAAAATAATCTGTAAACATGAAGAAATTACCATTAAATTAACCCATTTTTCTAGTGTAAAAAACTTGTAACTAAAATGATACAGCGAAGATGCTGGCTCAGTGATGGCCCTTGCTTGTGAATATTGTAGTTCAGTTAATTTATATTAGTGTGACAGATTCGGACAAAAGTGCACACTATATAGGTATGTTTTTAATCTACCAGTACCTATTAACCCATTCATTGCGGCAGAGAAAAATAACTCTAAATGTCAGGTGCGGGGCGGTTTTCGTCTATGACGCCGATGGGCGTCCTCAGCACCTCAAATGGATAATATAAAACGCCGATGGGCGTTTTCAGCACTGTTCAAAATGATTAATAATTCTTACGTTAAAATGTTTAACAAACCTCAAATGCGCGAAATTGGTGGTACGATAACGAACTTAATTAGTGTTAAAAAATAAATTAACATCGATTAGAATTTTGGTTTTGTAATAGTTGGATCGTGAAAAATATAAGAATATGGCGATAAATGGTTAATATCAGAGGTGGTAAACCTTTTCTTACTTTTACAATACCACTATTTATTAGTTTTTTTTTCTTCACCCATTTTGGTAGGCAAAGGGAACTGCATACAGCTTAGTCTTCAGTAGATTTTTTTTATTGATATGAAATGAAAATGAAATGGAATGAGATGAAACCTAATCTAATTCATTCAACTAAATCATTAAATCTGATAATGAAATAAATTAATAGCTTCTTTTTAGAAATATACTTATTTGTATTGTATGAATCACAAAAACTTCATGGTTGGTTTTTATTTTTACCGACTTCAAAAAAAGGAGGTTATCAATTCGACCCGTATGTATGTAATATTATCAGAACTGCCCAGTTTTCGTATATGTTAGTCTATATCAGCGTCTGAACAAATATACAAAATTTCATAAGTGTATGTATGTATGTATGTATTTTTTTATGTTTGTGCACGCATATCTCCGGAACTACAAGTCCGATTTAAGTAATTCTTTTTTTGATGTACTAGGTATTGTTCAACTTAGGGTACACTGCAAGTTTCATCAAAATCGGTTCAGTAGTTTTAGATATATGGATTTTTTCGTTGTGATGGATTACATGATTAGTGCACATCATGTAAGAAAACTTTGTATTTTACAAGAATTTGGGTTAAATATTTAATAAATAAACTAAAAAGGGTGAAATAAAAACTTAATAAATAAACTTAATAGACATTAATATACTCCACAACTATAATAATAAAACATTATTTTGAAAGTTGGGAAAGAGAACGCACGAGTTCGGGAATGGTAAAAAAAAGCAGTGGTGTGTATTCACATCCCGCACGCTATACGTCCCTGCACTACGCCACTTTTTGAGTGCAAACTACCTACTTTTCAAACGAAAGTGAACCTTAACTTCAAATTATACAGGTTAACTTTAATCTGTGTACTGACCGGTTCGGGATTAGCTAAGAGAAAAATTGGAACTAAATTCCACATCGGTAAGACTGTCAGTGTTGTTATCGGTAAAGTTTTATTAAGTTTTATTGAATTTATACTTATGTAAATATACCCTACACAATTTTATGTCATTAAAAGTCATACCTAACTCGTAAAACCAATGCAAAATAGGAAATAATAATTATGCGATGTAAGTGTTCGCTAAAAATACCTTTATTATAGAAAAGTAATAATTCACAAAATATATTTAGAATCCAAGGTTGTTAAATCCTGGAAAACGCCCATAGGCGTCTTCAGCACCTAGAAAGGATTTCGCAATTTTTTTTATAGTTAAAAATCCGGAAACTGTGAGCACTACTTCGTGCATTCAAAAAAAAAATAGCACCTATTGCAAAATTTTACTTTTTAGGCTGGTTTTTGCCAAGATATAAACAATTGTAAAAAAACGCCGATAGGCGTCCTCCGCACCTGAATATGAAATAAAAAGACGCCGATAGGCGTCTGCCGCAACGAATGGGTTAAGGGGTAGAAATGGGTTGTGAGACAGTTTAAACCAATAAACGTAATCAAATTGTTGATTACATTATATGAATTTGTTAGTGATGGTTTTGCATTTAATAGTTGACGTACGTATGTATCATCACATCCTGCATAAACTTATTATAGTAGTAGTAGGTATGGTTAATAATCTTTGGTCATTCCTACCTTATAACTATAGCAAGTCCAAGCTGATAACTGTACAGTAGTAGCTTGCTTCTTGGCATACATAAAGTTGGTGGTTTTCTGTTAGTAGAAATCCTGTTTTAAATTCAGTTTTGCACAGATTCAACACATTGAAAGTACTTGGTTGCGTTTATAAAATAATTCGTGCTAAGGGTAAAGGTGTTAAAAAATGAACCGCAGGCATTTCGTGGGCGTACTCGGTATCAAAAACGAAGTCGATTCCAATTTTTTTATTATTCCACCGGAAGAATTTAATTTTTTTTTATTTCAACCCAAAACTGAACTATTGCTTCAGAATTCCACTTATTTATATATGTAGAATTAGCCACTGTTGCGTTATGAGTAGGCATCACTGATGCAGATTTGACGTTGTGTCAAATCAATCTTTACGATAGGCATTATGGTGTATGGTGACTATTAAACAAAAATAAATGTAATACCAGTTTTTACCATATCCAAAAATGTCTTTCCCATACAATTCCTTACCGTGTATCAATATCAAAGGCAAGCAGGTAGCGTGCTAAAAGCCTGTTACGTTCACAATTATAATAATAACCCCGCATTCGGCTCCTAATTAAGAACACTAAATCGTGGGCATTTTCTAAGAAAAAAAATAATACTATAAATAAATAATTCTATCCGATCGTTCGATCTGTGAGCGATATCGGCAACTCGTATGTCGGAGTCGCCTCCATTAGCAAACACTAGCGATGGTCCATACATTTCCTACGACCGAAATTTTGTGCGATATCTGACCGATATCGTCAATTCTGTATCGAGTCGCTGAGCAAGCTTACTTATTGCTTAAACAAAAATAAATGTAATACCAGTTTTTACCATATCCAAAAATGTCTTTCCCACACAATTCCTTACAGTGTATCAATATCAAAGGCAAGCAGGTAGCGTGCTAAAAGCCTGTTACGTTCACAATTATAATAATAACCCCGCATTCGGCTCCTAATTAAATACAATACTAGTTTTGACTACGAAGCGACTTCATAAGTGTGTTTAGGAGATCGTGAGTACGATTGTATGGAAATAATTGCGTTTTTATGATAATTTACTGGGTTTTTTCGGATTATTATTGTCGGGTGTGGTAATTGAATCTGCCTGATAAGGTCTGCATTTTCATTATGTTTCAACGCGTGTGGAAAATTGGCTTTTGCCATGAATGGTCTTTTGTTTTTCTTGGACGTAAAAGAAGCTCTAGGTAAATACATATATTATTTCCGAATGATCAAAAAACAGATGGCTCGGCTGAGCGATTGACGGTTGCGCTGCTTCTCGTGAGTTCTATTCGGATAAAAATATTTGTATGACCTGCAATAAGTTTTTCCGAGTCTAAATGTTTGTGTTATGTGAGTTTAAGTGTTTGTTAACGCACCCACGACACATGAAGACGTACAAGTGGGGGGACAGCATTTTTAAAATATATTACTAATTTATATGATGTAAATATCAAATTAACCCTACTACTATGGAGTGCCGAGGTGTACCTCGACTTCGCTAATTACAAGGCAAGGAATGATAACATGATGTTATGTCCATGCAAACTGCAAAAAAATCCATATGTGTAGATTTAGCGTGTGATATATTATGTATATTAATATTAGCAATTACAACGTAAAAGCTGACGTAACGTCTCCCCTGATTGTAGGTAATGGGTACTAATCGACATAATTATTTAAAGACGAAGGATATGCCTATGTACTACCAATTTGACGTCACTAATGCGAGGTTTGTTAAGCTAAGCTATGCTTCTAAAGTAATTATAATATTAACGGCGTATGGTCAAGCGAAAGCATCGTTTGATAAGTCGGAAAAGTTGCAACGCACCGCCACCAGTAGGCGTCAGTATCGCGAAATTAACGCAATCCAAAGTTTTATGAATTTCATTTCGTCAACTTCGACATTTCATAAAGAGTTCCCCTTACGCAAAATACATGTATTACTCTAGAAGAAATATTTTGATATAAGGATATCGAAACATTTACTAAAACAAAATGATAGAAATCGTTATTGATGTGGATTAATATTTTGTGAATATTTTTATCATTCACAGTCTTAAATTTATTTTATAACATTTTGATGTCCGGAGATTACGAACAAAACTACTATTTTGGTAGAAAATGAATGATAATTGGCATACCTTACGAAAGTGACAATACCCATTATCGTTAAGCCCCAAACACACGCGCGCACGGGCAAGGGCATGTGTTTTGTGTTCCACACGCGCCTGAAAGAGTGTCAGCACAATGGCAATGACGGGGCTCTCTTTTAGAGGGCCTACCTGGGTCGCGGGCTAGCGAATACCATGACCCCAGAACGTAAAGGGCTATTGAAAGACATCGTAGATTTTAGTAAGTATTCCGAGTCTGACAGTCCCTCCCGCCGTGCCCTGGGTAGGAGGACTCATTCGATTATTTTAGCACTCTAAAAAAAGCCCCAAACACACGCTCCTTTTATTAACGTGCGGTCACAAAGCTGGTTGCGTGATATCTTTATATGTTCGAGAGTGGAAAGCTAAGGGTGCTTGACACCCTGTCCTCCATCATCTGGTGTTGGTACTAATTTTTGATGCATTTTGATGTAATGACAAACACTAGAACAATTTGATGTGTAATAATCACTTTTCTGATAAATCGACGCTGTCCTTATAGCCCTTTCTGTTCCGGGGTCACGGTAAGGAAATAATCCCGCGACCCCGGCAGGATTTGGCCCTCTGAGAGGGGGGCCCCGTCATTATGCTGACGTTCTTTGAGGCGCGCGTGGGACACAACGCGCCGTCGACCGGGGCATGGTCCATGGTCGGGCAGCGAGTTGCCCTTTACTCGCTGCCCGCATACCCGCGCCTACGGTGGCCGGAGATCGTTTAGCGACGTCCGTCGCCGTGGGTTTCACCACCGCGGGTGGGGCGGAGGGAGGACACTGTCCTCTCTCGCTCGCGGCCCGCCTCCTCCTTCGCGAGCATTACTGCTTCGCAGAAGGAGGCCTGCTTCCTTCTTCTGTGCGTGAGAGGTCTCCGCCTATCGCAACCGTGAGGACACGTCGGTGCTCTGCCCAAGCTGGACAGTCTTGCACCGTATGCTCCACCGTGCCCTCCGGGCGATCTTCGCAGTGGTGACACCCAGGCGTTTCCTCCTTTCGCATCAGACATAGGTGCCTCCCGAAACTTCCGTGTCCGATGAGTACCTGCGTCAAGCGGTGAGCGGAGGTCAGGACGCCATGACTTCTCTCCAGCCACTCCTCAAAGAGAGGTCTTACCGCCGCAATTGCGGCGTGCCCGGATAAATGAAACCCTTAGAGATATTATCTATCGACTCCAAAAGCATGAACCCAGTACTGATATTTTTTTACTCCAAAGCAATAAATAGAGCGAGAAGCAACTTGTACCGAACACGCGGTGAGACAGCAATGACCACCGATTTTTCATCATAGGCGATATTTAACAGGGTGGTGGGTGCTATGCCTTATTTGTAGTTGACAAGTAATTTTGAAGTATTCAAAATGACAACAGCAGTTTTCATTTAATTTATTTTAATCCTGTTTCTTAGAAATTGTTATAAATCTGTGACGAAACTAAATAAATAATAATAAAAGTGAAGTGCTTCTTATCCTATATCGCAATTTGATACGATTAGAAGTTGTTTTCAGTTACATAATTATTATCTCAAAATGTTGATTGTAAATCAGTGCATTTATCATTAGTTCATGTGAAATGGTATTTAGATGCATAAAGATTAGATGGGAGGAGGATGGACACAGAGGAACCATCCGACAACAATAGTATATACAGGGTGTCCCAAAACTCAACGTCAAGTCGAAACGGGGTGATAGGATTGATCATAGTCATCACGAGAAAAATCTGAAAAAAATTCTATCCCATGCAGTTTGAAAATTATGGGCATTTTAAGAAAAACCTAGAAATTTTATCAAACTGTACCATTTTTCGGTTATTGTGGTTATTCTTTTTTAGTTTTGTTCAATTGAACTTTGGAAACGTAATCCTAAATAGCATTTCTAGAATCTCAATAAAAAATAATGACACAATTGCCTCAAGTTTCCGAGAATTGAGACTATTTGTTTAACTACGAATTTAAAATTTTCAATATCCGTCGACTTTGACAGGCCCTCCTTTAAAAAAAATGTACTAGCGTGGCTTGGCAAGTGGCATCAAAAGTTGGCGCATTTAATCAGAATTCTAAAATGGTACCACACTTGTTAGTTCCATACAATAAAAAGGAGTAAAAAAATTAAAACCTCAAGTAAGCCGATTTTCGCTATCTCAGTTAAAATGTTTTTGATTCGCACAAGCTCTAGATAGGTTCTTAATTTTAAGGCAAAATGATCTCAAAGCCCATTAAAAACGTAGCCGACCTGCGTTAATGCATTTCTCAAGCAGCTGAGGAGATCAACTCTCGAAGATGTGCTCGACTAATAAGTAGATATAGTATATCACGATAGCATTGATATAATATCACTGTGAGTAATTTATTATATTGATAGGAACAATTTGTAATTTATAGAATCATACGTATTCTAACATTTCCCTTGTTTGCTCAGTAGGGGTAGTCAGGAATTTCCTGCGTTGATTTTCAGTAAGTTTGGTTTATTTTATTCTTTATTTATTCATCAAAATAATGTGTTATTTAAAATAGAAAGTTTACGTGACTTATTTACAGTCATGTCCGTTTAATCACGTCCCATTGAACACAGCGGAACATAGTTTTGAATAATCTATAAGCCTACGTATCATTCGTCTTTATTTTCTCGATCTTTTTATCCGTTCCAATTTTATTATTACGAAAATCTGACAGCCGCGATTTGAAAAAAAGTGTCGCAGGTCTAGCCTGTAAGAGCCACGCTGGCTGACTGATTCGTCAAGGAACGAAAGTGATGACACTACTTTTAAAAGGCAAAAGATGAGAGGACGATAGTGGATGTGTGCTCAGAATAAAACGGCGTATGTGCCCAAACATATCGGCGTCTTTTTATGAATTAAAATTGTTATTAATTGAAAAAATGTCTTTACAGAATTTAGACACTAGTATTTTATACAATTTAAAACAACATCCTTTCAATAACTCATATTAGTTATTCCATAAAGTCCAAAAAATAAATTAGATAGACCGAACTTTGCATTTTTTTTTGTATCGAGAAAATTTAATTGAATCGTGTTTTCAACTTTGTGAGAATTTAGATCATATAGTCAATAACTATATTCCAAGTTGTAAGATCTGTAGTCCAGATATGTACGAAGAAAAGTAAAAAATAAAAACTGTATTTTTACTGACCTATCCCCTTAAAACCGTGTGAAGTAAGTATTCATTAGACCCTACACTGTATGGCTTAGGCCCATTTTCCACGTAACCGCATGTCAAACGCACGCTTTCGTCAATTAACGATTGTAAGACGAATGATTGCGTCTTGCGTAAAAACAATAAAATCTGTGTCCACGAAGCAGCAACGTCGCGTCAGCCGCTTATGTTGCGTACGACATGCGGTGCGCGCGCGCGGCAACATGTCACCAGCGTTGCCAGACATCTGAAGAAAACTGAGAACTTTTGTAGCGTGACTGACTATTGCATAAAGCAGCGTGGACATAACAAATATGCAAAATACGCCTATCTTCATTTGTTGGTTACATGCATCCTACAAAAGACGACTGTGTGGACAGTAGGCCTTCATGCACAAATAAAACAATTGACGAGCGCGCATGGTCAAACGTTAATACTCCGTTGTTTGGTAGTATTTGTCACAATAATGCCTATTCCAGAAGCTTTTTTAAGACCATCATGGGTCCATAGTCAAGAGACGTCCCACTCCACATTAGCCAACAAACCACATTAACCTTAATAAATTAATGATTAAAAGCACCCACGAAACTTTAAAACAACCCTTTGCTCTCATTTGCCAATGAAACACCCAATTACATTTGGCGAATGTTGAATTTTATCATCCTAAAATCCATTGAGACGTGTACTAAAATCCACATTTTCCCATTCATAAATAAGTTTGGTAACAAAATTAATCACCTTTCAGTCGAGCACAAAAGTGTTACAGAAGCACCACACAAACACTAAGGCGCAGATATTACAGTCACATAGTCGTTGCTAAGCATCTGTTGAAATGATTACATCACGAATTACTAGTACTACTTCAGCTTAGCTAAGCCAAGTATCTGATTGGGAAGAAATAAATAATTTTCTGGCCATTGCTTAGCGTGGCAATGGCTAAGCAAAGTATTGGTTCAATAATAGGTTGGCTCTCAAAGAAAGTAAATACTGAAGTAATATTTATTGATAAAATATGGATGCTTGGAACGTCGCTAAGCACTGACATTGGCTTAGCTGTTTCTAAGCTACCACTAGTTATCCCGGCTTAAAGCTATTGGCAAACAGACAGGGTGGAGCGAATGCGATCTGAATCAGGTCAAATAAAAAAGCGAAAGCGGTCCGATAGTCTTAGATGTGACAGGCTTCAAACAATTCTATACATTACAAACAAAAACGTTTCAGCATCGGCACGCTTTTTAGTTTGACAAAGGCATTAGGTACGGTGTGGAGGTCTCAAACAAATTACAGTCGCGAGTGCACTTGCACTAGCTATATGTGATGCGTGACTATGTGTGCGTAAGTCAGGCTCCTGGCTTTTCTTTAATGTGTTTTAAAATGAAAAGAATAAGGTTCAATTCACCTTTATGTTCTTAAAGGGTTCAATCAAAATGCTTGGAGCCAGTGCAATTGCACTCGCTGTACGTGATAAGTGTATCTGTGTGCGTTAAAAATTTCATTGCTTATGTGAACAAGGACTTCTGTGTTATTCCATTTTGTGACCTAAATCTAAACTAATTAGGTGAAATTCACCTTCACGCGTCAATAAACTTGATGGGACGGGTGTATGTTTTGGGCTTTCATTGCTTCAAAACTACATAAATAATAATATTATTAGTGTTTTCGTTTATAAGGGCGAGGACAGATACAAACACGGTATATAAAGGTTACAAAACTAACTGAAACTACCAAGAATACTTTGTCTCTCTCATCTTTGACTATAGAGATTGAGACAAAGTCGATAATGGAGTGAACTTATCCAAAAGACGTCAGGTGGCCATGACGTCTTAAAACGAGAGTAGGTAATTCTAGTTTGGGAAAGAGACAGACCTATAGATACAAGTAGTCTAGCATCACCTCGTTTCCACACTAAAATTACTCTCGCTTTAAAGGACTTTACTCATGGCGCGATGCGACGCAATGCGATGCGATTCGAACGAATTCCAACTACAAGTGAAAATCAACCTTACCACTATGAGACATAAAACACGCTGTTATCTATGAATAGATGAAAAACAAAACACGATGGCCATGACAACGTCAAGTATGACATATCGTACGTAGTATGGATTTTTAGTTTGCCTTGTATTAAAACTCATACAACTGCGTCCACTGATCCGCATCGTACGGACGGCTCATCGGCAACGCCTACATGCAATGCGTATCGATGACGTCATACGGAATGCCGATCAGTGGACGCGCCCCGTACGCTTTCTGAATCATTTGTTCTTATCATTTGTTCTTTTACTTTCATGCGTTCCTCTTTTGCTAAAAAACAAGCCATAATAACTTCTGCATCGCTTTCCTCCTTTCTCAACAAATACTTTCCGAACGTACGATCACTAAAAAAATCCAAATGAAGGTGTCATCGGCAATCCGATTGCTGATACTCGCGTCAGCATTTCGATCGCTGCAGATACAGAAATCCGTTTGATGCGAGGCGTCCGATGCGTACGATGCCGACCTGTGGACGCTTACCTTAATAACCACACTGGCACAAAATAAAACGTATACACACAAACTCTGCGGTATTGCGGACAAGGCTAAATGGGAAATCAATAAAACACCAAAATTATTAGCAAAATTAGAACCTAATCACTGGCTATATTATTATTATGACCGCAGCTTTGTATCATTATTATGCCTGAATCAAATGGATATAAGTGACGCACAACGTTCGAAACTATTAGTTTGATTCGAAAATTTAAACGTATAAATTATAATTTGAAATTGTTGACCGTAATAACGTGTGTAATTATTGTGTACTAGTTGATGCAGGTGGGTTTGTCCGTGTTTAAATTAGACATGACCTGTGAATGTCGATATAGTAATTGTGTTACTTCGAATTCTAACCTATCTATTTTTTTTTATTTTTTTTACGTGGTAAAATCATCAAATGAGTCCTCTCGCCCTGGGTGGGGCGGAAGGGACTGTCAGACTCTTACTGACTAAAATCCACCCGTGTTCCTTCCTATGCCCTTTACGTTCCGGGGCCACGGTAACCTGGGTTAAGAAAAAACCCGCGACCCCAGCAGGCATTTGGCGCGAAACACGACTCGCCACCGACCCGGGCTTGGTCCTTGGTCAGACGGCGAGCTACCCATCACTCACCGTCCATAAGCCCGCTCCGCCGCTGTGCCCTGTGGACGTATCCGAGAGGGAACTCCAGTCTACGGGCGCACGTGGAGGTTTCCTGTCATAGCACCCCATCTAACCTATCTCTTGGCCAAACATCAAAAATTCGTCCAGTCATTCTGACTTTAGAAACAAACATCCAAACTTACGCATTTCCACTCGTAGTTTATAGTTGCAAATTAGATTAGATTTTGTACGATTAGTTGTACCTAGGTCTTTTTCACACGAATAGTTTTAGGCTTCAAAAAGTTTTCTAATTTGTCTGCTAACTCAATTAACCTTTAGTAAATTAGCCCCCAGGTAATAATAGGTAATTAGTATCGTAGAAACTAAAGGTGCTGAGAAACTCGAGCATCATTTATATGCCTTTGACAAACTAAAAAGCATGCCAATTTCTGAAGCGTTTTTGGAACGAAGTTCCTTATCACGCGTTGTGAAAGGGGGCTAGACGGAAAAAAATCTTACGAAAAGTTGGCACGACACTTTTTTGCCTCGCCCCGCACCTCACGCCTGCACCCCGCTTTCGCTTTTTATATGACGGGATTCGGATCGCATTCGCTTCGCCCTGTCTGTTTGACAATAGCTTATTATGAGTATTTTTGCGAATGTCACATTACAGAAAAACCAACGAGAGCGTTGTAGCGAGCATTCCATCGAACGTTGCTTGCAGCGAGCTTTTTCTCGAGCCGACTGTCAAGTTGGACAACTTCATAGAGAAATAATTTTGACGTACATCGACTAGAGCGTTCGCTAGAAAGATCGCGAAAATGTTCGTCGAGATGTTTGGTTCTAAGCTCGGCTCTGTTCGTTGTGAAATTAAAAACGGCGAATGGTCTATGTTCTGTTACAAGTTAATGCTTAATTCTGTAAGCACCTTATGTAATAATTATTATAATTATCTATCCTCTCACTGATCTATATACCTAAAGACATGTTGAAAAAGATTACCTTAATAAATTATCTTTATATTTTGAATTTGAGTAATTTTGCAAAACTAACTTTCAGTTAAGTATAAAAATTCGTTCTGATTTACTAAATTCCACCGTCTTCTTTCAATTGCCCTTAACGATCTAGAGTCACGGTCATTGCGGCATTACTCTCTAAGATCAATATCCGTATCTTCGATCGAATTTTCTGACGGATTCTACTCCGTATCATACAAGATTAGTTTAGGATACGAACTGAAAATTGGTTGCAACACGATTGCACATTAGTTTCCTACTCCCGATGTGTTGTCAAGAGTGATGAATTAAAAATAATAAATAATAACCTCGTGAAAGCTGAGAAATATAAGCAAATCAAGTATCTTGATTTGGCTCGCGAGGTTGTCGATATATGGGGCGTGGATTCAGCTGTCATTGTGCCGATAGTCGTGTCGGCCCATGGCTTAAATGCCAAGAGTCTCGACCAACACCTTAGGAGTCTCTCGTTAGGCAGCTGGATAAAGGGCTTGATTCAGAAAGCAGTTCTTCTGGACACGGCGCGCATTGTTAGGAGGTTCCTTTCTCTGGAGCCCTGAGTGCCGGTAGCTTGGAGCTTCCCGATACCAGTGGGCCATTATTATTATTTTAACTGCTTTTTTTTTCTTTTTAGTTTTATAGAAATATTTAAAAATGTGAATCATATGGAAACAAAGATAAATAAAGGAAATAATAAAAATAGGGAATAGGGTTCACTCTAAAGTGTCGTGGCTTTTTGGATCACCACGCCACGTATCTTTGCTGACGGACTTACAGAGTACACCCTCTGACTTGCTCAGAAAAAAATAAACAGTAGCTAGCTGACAGAATAATATCCCTAGAGACAGATCCTCGTTTAAAATAAGCCTTAAGAGTGATAAAATAGAATAAACATTTAGTAATTTGAATTATTTATTGTGTAGGGCTATAAATTGTGGTTTCGGCTAAACACAGGTTGTTAGGATAATGTAGATGTAATTTAATTTTGTTTATGAGCCACTGTTTTTAGAATAAATACGTTGTTTCAGTAACATGTTAGTGGGTAATTGGGTATTCTATATTTTCTAACACAAATACATTGTTTTTAATTGTGTTTCTAATGGATAAACGAAATAGCTCAAAACCGAAATAGTTTTCGTAACAAGCGCAGCAAAATCCACGGTGTCCTCCAATAGCCCTTTACGTTCCGAGGTCACGGTAATTTTTAAGTCCCGCGACTCCGTCAGGATTTGACCCTCACCTTTGAAGGGATTATGCTGGCACTCTTTGAGGCGCATGTGGAACACAACGAGCCGCGCCGTCGACCTGGGCATGATCCATGATCGGACAGCGAGTCGCCCATTACTCGCCACTCGCATGCCTGCGCCTACGGTGGCCGGAGATCGTCCTATGACATCGTCGTGCTTAGGATAAGAAAAACATCGTAAAGGGAAATGCCCACGGTCCATAGTGCCCCAGGCCCAGAATGGACATCAAATATAAGTCTAAAAATGCAGTGTTTTAGAATCTTAATAATATAGGATATCTGAAAAGTACATTTAAAATGAGGCCACTATTTTAGAAATGTTAAAAAAACCAAATGTTTTGGGGTTAATTTTCTATGTGCAAAAGTTTGGGAGTGTGAGATACAAGAAGTTTTCTTTTTGATAAACTGGTTTATTGATAATGATAGTAGGGGAGAGTTTCTAATATACTTTTGTCTAATTATTATAGGCAGTAGGGTATTAAAAAGAATCAATCCATTTAATAATGACATTTCTAATGAGACTTCTCTATCTTTCTGTATCTGATCTTAATAAGTGACTTCTTATCCGTCTATCAGAACTTCCACAATTAGTGCAGCTGCCTAGACGTACAATCCTTCCAGGTGTTGTTGCAGAACAAGGCATAAGTTACTACCAACCAGCGGTTGTGGCAAACAAGATTGTCTCTTGATACCTGAAATAATATAATTATCCGTAAATAATTGTAAAATGGCGTAGGCAATTTCTTTTTTTTTTTTTTGTTGGTAAAATCATCAAATGAGTCCTCCCGCCTGAGTGGGGCGGAAGGGACTGTCAGACTCTTACTGACTAAAATCCACCCGTCTTCCTTCCTATGCCCTTTACGTTCCGGGGCCACGGTAACCTGGGTTAAGAAAAAACCCGCGACCCCAGCAGGCATTTGACGCGAAACACGACGCGCCACCAACCCGGGCTTGGTCCTTGGTCGGACGGCGAGCTACCCATCACTCACCGTCCGCAAGCCCGTTCCGCCGCTGTGCCCTCTGCTGATCAGAGGGACACGCGTTGGAGCATCCACACGACAGGCTATTCACCTACGAGCAAAGAGACGTTTTTGCCCGCATCCCAGGGTGCACCGGGCCCGAAAAACTGGTCTTCCCCCCGGACGTATCCCAGAGGGAACTCCAGTCCACGGGCGCACGTGGAGGTTTCCTGTCATAGCACCCCATGGCGTAGGCAATAGCAAAATCATTTTAAGATTAGTATTTTTACCTGCCGTGATACAACCAACTGCTGTATGTATGATTTTTTTTTCAGGTTTTAACGTACTTATGATTTTGAAATTCGGTTAGGTTAAAACCACAATTCACACAATGTTCTTCAGTCACTGAAGAAAACGTTATAATTCGGTATCCAAAATCCGAAACAAGTCCATATAAAACCAGGTCGCAGTAAAAGAAATTGAAGAAAAATCAAAATACATTACATTCACATTGAGCGCAACATGACAGTGTCAGTCAGTGCAAGTGTCAGATTTAAAATTAGTGTTGTCACTATCACAAAAAAATAAAACTATGAACCGATTTATCGATTCCTTTTTAAATGACTGATTTTTGATTATTATTTAAATTCTTTTTTTCAAGCACAATTATTTAGTTTGTATATTCATGTTTTATTTTAGTTCGTTTTTATTACAATACAAGAAAAGCCAAATGGGTATGCCGGTGAGGTTATTGTATTTTTGTTTAATCGATTCTAATCGATTAATTAATGAAAATACTTGAAATGTGATTAGATGCTGGCAATATTTTACCAGCGTTGAAATCAAGAAAACTTCCGGTTTTTTCAATTCGGTTACTTTTTTTAACGAATTATTGTAGATTGTAGTGGCGGTTCTTTGAAAACACATATATTCCTATTTTTTTATGGCAAAATTAATGCATGTAGTATTTTTTCTCTAGTGTACTGTTCGCTGTGGGCCTCATTTGGGCAATGCCCTTTGGCCAATTTGTCTATCATTCCGTCTACAAAACTCGTTTCTAAGGTGCCACCCTATACTAAGTACTGGCGTTTAATTTCCCACATTCACACTGCTACTAACTACGCAACGAATCTAATTCGACATTCCACACTCCATGACTCCATTTGACAGGGCAAAACAGGCTTTATTCACGAAGCCAATTTGCATGGGTGGCTATACATCATTGTACCGCCTATAGGTTCGCAAATTCCAAATCCGTACGTATCTGATTACAATAATGACATTCGGTTCAATGTGACTTTTGGGGCCTTGGAACAGGTTTTTGGATCTATATTGGATGGTTTCATTATGAGGGTTATTAAGGGCTGTGGGGGTGTTTTTAGAGGTTACCGTGAACGGATAGTAATGTCCTATCCGCCTCATTAATAAAATGAGAAGTAAACGCCAAGGTTAATCCTTAAAAATGTATGGTAAGTCCGAAGATTATCTTGATTGTAACTTTAGTCCACGTTTTTTAACGTGAAAATTTATGGAAAAAATATTTTCATACTGATGGGCTCGATCAATTTCTCATTTTGTAAAAAAAATAAATACATTATTTTAATTTTTTTTACAAAAGTTTTAGAACATACATTGTTCAGTAACATGGGCTGAGTTACCCCACGAGAGGTTATGCGCATTTAACGTTACACGTTGTATAAATAAGTATTTTTTGCGTGAAAGAGTAACAAACATTTGCATAATAATATTAGAGTAAGTAAAAAGGTTTTGTCAACCTTGCTTTGAAACCATACATTCAATCATTGTTATCACTCATTATTATTTATTATCCCGAAAAAATTGGAAAATACTAGAAAAACTTTACCGAAAACAAAATTCGAACCGAGTGGCATACCACGCATTCAATAAATTACTCACACAGCCCGCCGCCGTGCCAAACGCGATTCATTATCATTGACATTTCTATTGTCAAAGAAAATCTTTGAAGGTCAAATCTATTTGGAATGTCGCACAAACTATAAGGTTAACGAACTTTATGAATACGAGGAGGGAACGTCAAAAAACTAAGAATATATTTTGTAACATTATACACCGTGACTTTTTAGTCGTCTTACAAAAGCTGCCCAGTTGATGTATCCAATGACTAGAACACGTTTATATTAAAAAAATAGGATTTTAAGAGATTTGAAAATTTTATAAATAAAGTTTGAATGACGCAAAGCGTAGTTAGAAACACCCTTGTCTCATAGAAAATGGAGATGGAATGATGTGCCCGACTATTGCGCTGGGTAGATATACTACAGCTTGATTTCTAATTGCTTGATAATTAGAAATCAAGCTGTAATTAAAATCAATAATTAGAAATAAGCTTGAAATCTAAAATGCTTGATTTCTAATGTACTTAATTATTAAAAAAAAAAATATTATTAACGATAAAAAAAAAAACTCGCCTAGAGGTATTGTAGGTCGGGATATAAGTTGACCACTTTTGTAGATGACTAAAAAGTCACGGTGTTTATTGGGTATGTGACTGTTTTTATTTCCTTGACTTTTTAGCCGCCGATTTCCAAAAATTACTTTTCATTCATATGAAGTCGGTTTGTTTTTTTTCAAAAAAGTGTTTTTTTTTCACAATAGCAATGTCACAGTCTCTTTTAAAGCCTCAACGTGTAATAATATGTCCCCCCCAAACCCGGTAATTTATTACCATTGACATTTCTATTGTATAGGGAAAACCTGTGAAGGTTATAACTTTATGGAATGTCGCAGAAACCATAAACTTAGCGGCTTCTACTTGCCAACCTTTTATGTTCTTGTAATAACGTTAAAAAGCCACAGAAATGTGCCCCTATACAAGACTGTTGGATAATAATGTACGCTGTTTTAAAATGTAGGGCGGTAGTGTCGGAGGCGATCTAAATAGGAAAAACTAGGAGACGTGTGGAAGAGAGACAGACTTATACAAGTTGGCTAGCGTCACCTCGTTTCCACAAATGGAACGACTCACGCTTAAGACGTCATGGTAGGACACCATTTAAGGGGTGATCTCCAGTCATTTTAGGTGGAGTATTGCGGAAGACGAAATTGCATTTCAAATAGCCTGCCCGCCATCTTGGACGTCCGCCATATTGGATTTAAGTCACGTGACTATATTTTTTTCGTATTGCTGACAGCAAACCCTATTCATTTGATACCCATATCATGGGGGTGGATTTCAAACAGCCTTAGCCGAATATCTATTGGCCGCGGAATTTATTTCCTCACCGTGACCCCAGGACAAGGGCTATCGAAGGACACCGTGGATCACCGTGGTCAGTACTGTACAAGTCTGACAGTCCCTCCCGCCCTGCCCGGGGTGGAAGGACTCGTTTGATGATTTTACAACGTTAAAAAAAAATCTATATTGATTATTACATTCGGAAAGTCGGGACGGAAAAAAACCGTACGGGTCAGTTATCGAATGTGTGTGGCATACAGCTTTTGTATTAATTTCCTGCGTTCGGAAAACGGATAAGGAAATCGAATTAGGAAAATTGATGTTCACGTACGTCACCGGCCTAAGTGCTGATTGTTGCTTGAATTGCATTTTCCGCTGGCACAACAGCCCAACCCTTCGAGTCGCTCCGCTAGTCACCCTCGCCAGCGATGCGGGACGAACTCATAAAGAGAAATTGACGGCTCACATTATATGCTGCCGTAAAACACCGATTTCAAATGCACCTTGCCTTTGTTATAAACCATATTTTGCCACTTTAGTGTTATGAATAAGTTTTTATTTGTCAATTTTGCACGGCGTTAGTTTTATTGTGTTGTGTTTGTTTGTTTAATTTGATATGATATGGAAATTGTTATTTGTACGGTGTTTGCATCGTTAAAAGTAATTATTAAGGTTGTTCGTGTATGTGAGCTTAAATGTATATGCCCCACAATGCAGGAAAAATCTAAGGAAAATATTGAATCACAATTACGATGAAAATGAAAGAAGAAACGCTTCCAACTTGACCTTTATATCACATAGCTACACCAGGACACATAATCAAAGTGAAATCCAAAACGTTTGCTTCTGGAGAAAGCCATAATAATAATTAGAACTCCCTTAATACATTATGTATGAGAGTTATGTACATTATTTGTTCTCATGTGAAAAAAGGACGTATCTCATAAAATAGAAAATTACTATTTATTTTAAATACGAGAAACTGTAGCTTATCAACATAGCAGTTAATTAGGCTGGGGTTAGCTTTGCCACGATCCTCCAATCCCATTGCTTGAGGAGAGAAGTGATGTGGATTTCAAACCATGTGATTGGTGGGTGATAACCGCACACTCGCACAGCTCTTTTCCGCTCAAATTGGGGTTCTACTAATATTTAATTGGCGTCGGCTTCCAGTCAAACCAGACGCAGCTGAATATCAGTATTTTACATGGAGCAACTGCCTATCGGACCTCAACAACCCAGTAAGTGGGAAATACGATACCTCATGGTAAGACTGGTTGTCAGACTTTTGAGCTTCTGACTAACAGTAACGACTGTCAAAGATCTACAAAACTTCGGCAACAGCGGCTTTACTCGGAAGGTCAGCCTGTCTGTAATATTTAGCCACAAGCTCTTTTTCTTACGTAAGAGGTGTAACGTCCAAAAAAAAAAGTAATTTCTTCAGAATATTATTTCTTGAGTTACCACATTTTGGCGTTAGTGAACAATATTTTGCTCCACACATTGCTGCATTTTCCTTAATAAGACCTTCTTTCTCCTATTCACAATATTGAAATAAAACGAGTATTATTATATGAACCACGGGCTTTGCTTTTGTTACTTGATATTTTTGTTTTGGCTCCCACAAATATTATATTGTTCTTATAAAAACAATTTGATATTTGAAGGTTCATGCACAGGTTTGTGTATATTTTGATAACCAAATTGCTTTTGGATAATAACGCCATAACTCATTACTACAAATTCTATGGTAGATTTCTTCAGAATACGAGTGATCTAGCTATATTATAATAATTATAATTATTCAAAAGTTTGACTGATAAGATCAACACCATACAGTAAAAATCATGTCTAGTCTAGTCAAACTCATAGCGTCTTAATAAAATAAGTTATAAACTCTCGAACACTTGTCTGAAAAACGTGCAACTGCAAAACGATAAGGTTTGTTTATGATTTAAAGTTGAAACTTTAAATCATTATCATCAGCTTAAAATTTTCCCACTGCTCACTTGAGAGGGAGTGGACATAATCCACCAAGCGGGCCCAGTGCGGATTGGTAGATGTCACAGTCATGTCTTCGAATTTTTGGTTCTAGGACATGCCTGTTTCCTCACGATGTTTTCCTTCACCGTTTTGAGAGCAGTGGTCATGAAATAAATTACACAAAGTAATGCACCTGGCGGTGTAACCCACGACCTACAATACGTAAGTCGAGACCGATATATACCACAGGGCCACCACTGCTCAACGTCATTTATGCCGTTTTACAATTTGAAAGTTTTTTTGCACAAGTGTTCATTTCCACAGGTTATTTTTATCTGGAATTTAGAGCAAGCTTTCTATGTTTTAGAACAAACTAAATTCAAACTGTAATAGCTTGTCATATTACATTGTCATTCTCATTACTCTTTAACGTGTTAAAACTTTAAACCAGCATCACGTTGGCTTGATTGAAAAATAATTCGAATTACTGATATTTAGCGCGATGAAAATCGAACCCTAACATAGGCGGCTATCCGCAGCTACATCACGCAAAGTTATCTATACAATCCTAAAACTATTCGCGCCCTCGAAAATAGATTGTATTACATTGAAATAAGGGTTCTTTGTATATAGATCCAGAGTTTCATAACCGCAAAATGCTTTGTCCTGCCAAAATGATGAAGCAAAACTTTGATAGAGGTTTACTTTTACAGTACTAAAGTTGGTAGCAACGTAACTCGTGGTCCTAAATAAGTATCAAAAGTTAGTAATAATAGAACCATTACACTGAAATAGGTACCTAAAAAAATAAAAGCTTAAGGTTACAAAGATAATGATTTGTTTTGCATAATGTACCTTGTGGGTCAAGTAGTTGTAACAGTTACTGTTCAGAATGACATTCTAAATTCAATTTACAGTTTTATACATTTGGGGTTTCTCATTTTCATGGACAAAAAGACACCGAGGCAATAGAACGTGATTTTTTATCAATAAAAGTCTAACATTCGCTTCTACTCCATCCATGTGGGAGGTCTCATTTGATGATTTTACCACCCAAAGGTCACCGAACCTGGCTTTGTGCCCCGTTGGTCGTAGGTAATAGATTTTCCTATTGAACTCTCTAGTATTCTAATCTCAATATCGTCCGTGACGATTTCATATTTTCCCCTATAATTTTCAATTATACGCCTTTAGGGTTGGGAAATCCAAAAATTCTGTTATACATATATTATCTCAATTTGTTAGAAAAGTTAACATTAGAAGGATGCATCCCTTCCAATGTTAACATTATGATTGTAGTCTAGACTTAGTGTTGATCGCTTAGTCAGTCAGATTCGTTTTTTTTTGTATACAGGATAACGCTCCCAACGATTGTATAATGGGAGCGTTAACCTCTGGGCCACCACGAAGCCTCTTAAGTTTAAGCCAACCATTTTACTATGATTCGTAAATAAACATTTAATAATAAAACGAGAGGAAAATTTTAGTTAATCTCATACGATTTTCAGAATATTGTAACGTCAAAAGCTTAATGGTAATGCTTTTACATCGGCCGGATAAGTTGGCAATGTGGAAATTATTAATAGAAGGGATAAACCTGACAAAATACGAAGGAGACAAAGATTCTATGAATATCGACAATTCTCTTGACTATACCGGGTAAGGTCCTCCCCTCCTTCAATTTGTCACATGTCCTCCTTCCAGTTTTGTCGAAATTTATCCAATTCTTGCCGTCTCCTTCTTGGTCTGACTCAGTGAGTCGGATCCACTGTCTCAGAGTACCAGTTCTACGCTTTGATGATTGGGATCAAAATATTGCAAGTTGATAATACCCAGGTTTTGATATTCCCACTTTAGAGACACTGGCCTCCTCCCTGTGTGAGAGATTTGGCTGTTATCCAACAAGCTGTGATAGAGCTAGAAAAATCATCATCTGCCGAGATTTTTCCCAACTATATTGAGGTTACTTTGCAGACGAAACAGATGTGATTACCAGTACATGGAGTGACTGCCTATTGGACCTCCACAACTCAGTAACTGGGTAATATGACGTAGGTTGATTGTGTAGCCATTTATTAATTTTATTCCCTTAGTCTTTAATGTTTATACAAAAAAAAACCACTACACACGAGAATGTTTTAGTGTGTGTGTTTTATTAAATTGGTATATAAATATAAAAAAGAATGGCAATCTGAGTACCAAACTGACGCGCAAGAGTTGCCTAAAGCAACGCGCAAGCCCTTCTCTATAAACACAATGTAGATAATGCAATAATGATGTCATGTTTTGTTGAATTTATTCACAATTCTCATTTATCATTCCGTTGATATTTTAATCATGGATTTAATGTAAACTGAATTGTGAATTACATTCGTGAATGATTCGATTAAGTTGAAATAATTCAGTTGATCCATCGCTGTTCACATGTTCACGTGGCAATAATTTTTCGGCTGCCGAAAGTTTTAAATAATGTTCTGTAAAATTATTATTTGTGTTTTTCGTTTGCGCGTTTGATTGTGAGGATTATAATTTGTAATAATGAAAAGTATACCTAGTTTTTCATGTAAAAAAATCAAAACCAAGTAGAAACTAATAAATATGTATTTTTCAATTCAAATTAACTTTTTCAGCCTTACTAAAACACTTAAACATCTGTTGAAAACTTGGTTAAAGTGTGACTGCGGACCTTACTTCAACGTCATAATCTGACATTTTTTTAGACAAGTGTTCAACAAGCGTTTAAAAGTTTTTGTGGTGCCACGGTTTAATGCCGGATCCACACGCTTGCCGTGTTTGCCAAACAGAAGGAGACGGCGCTATACTAAGAAACGAGATAGAATTATTTGCGTCTTGCTTTCTGATATAGCGCCGTCCCCTTCTGTTTGCCAATCACGGCAAGCGTGTGGATCCGGCATAATATCTAGAACATCACTGCCATCTGTAAAGGAAAACATCGTGAGGAACCCAGAACGTACATAGTTATAAGTCCAAAAGCCACCTCAATAAGCCAGTGTGATTCTCGACGGCTTAATTAACCCTGCCACCAAACTGAGGGTGGCCACATACTCGTACTCACATAAAAAAAAACTTGCAATTCTAGTAAATTTTTACTTCATTGTGCTGCATTTATCTTCTTTTATAATTTAGGTTCCTCATGCCGTATCTGAATTACACGCATGTATATTTCGCGAGTTTTTAGAGTTTTTATGGTTATTTTTTTTAAGAATCCTCGATTTCAACAATCTTGTTATAATATACTTGAACAAAAATGATAATAATTCATTTTAGTAGTTTCCCTTTTTTGGACAATGACTATCCTACTACTATTATAAAAGCGAAAGTTTGTAAGTATGGATGTATGGATGTTTGTTACTCTTTCACGCAAAAACCACAGAACGGATTTGGCTAAAATTTGGTACACAGATAGTTTATAACCTGAATTAACAGATAGGATAGTTTTTATCCCGATTTTATGTTCCCGTGGGATAATTTTCGAGTTGTAGCGGGTGAAGCCGCTGGAAACACCAAGTATAATATATCTCAATATTATAAATACAACAACATACCGTGTGTTTAACCATAACCTCAATTAAATATTCTTTTCTGTGTCACCTATGCCGTACGTGCCTTTAGTTCGCGAACCATAGCTAATGGATTAAACGTGGACACATGAAACCTTTTTGTTGTGTGTGGAAAATAAAACCTTTTTAAAAAAAATCAAACCGACGAAACATCGAACTGAAAAGCAAAAAATAAATTTTGAGGCGGCGCCAAACAAACAAACATATAAATTAACTATTTGAAAAGCAGAATAACTCGTTGTATAGCTTGTCGTAGACGTCGTGGTTGAATAGCTCGTCGTTGAATGTTTCTTTGGCGCCGCCTCAAAATTTATTTTTTGCTTTTCAGTTCGATGTTTCGTCGGTTTGATTTTTTTTAAAAAGGTTTTATTTTTTACTTTTGAGTTTCCTATCTCGTGTCAATTTCTGTAAGTAAAAATATAGGTATTTTTAATATATATATATTTTTGTTAACTATTGACGACCCCCTGCACATGCTTTCTGTCTTCATTCTCAAACTCTCAACGACTGTCATACCCCAGCTACGTCTAAAGTTCTCATCAAGATGAGTGAAATGAGCCCAAATACGATATAGTTGCTGTTAACTGTTATGGATCTCTTGCTACTGCCCTCTGTTACCATCCTCAGACCCTCGATGACAATTATACCCCAGCTAGGTATAAAGTTTTCATCAAGACTAGTGAAATGAGCCCAAACACTATAAAGGTGCTGTTAACTGATGAGGACCTCTTGCCCCTGCTATCCGTCACCATCCTCAGACCCTCGATAGCAATGATACCTCAGCTAGGTCTAAAGTTCTCATCAAGCTGAGTGAAATGAGCCCAAACACGATATAGCAGTTGTTAACTGTTAAGGAACTCTTGGGACTGACTTCACAAAATAACAGGGATCTGGAGTTGATCTGATGATGGTGACGCCATCATGTTATGTTCTCCACATCTCTACTGTATAATAATGTCCTCAGAACTACAATTGTTAACTTTATTTCAACAGACTCGGTCCATAATTGAAAATTATGTAGGAATTTTGACATTTAATTCCTTTTTTTCTACCCTTAGCGGCCGATTTTTGTTTTGAAATTTAAATGGGACCAACTTTGAGATAAACTCTTTCCAACACAAAAAGAATTTTTGAAATCGGACCACGTTAGGAAAAGTTATGCGTGGTCATACATAAAAAAAAAAAAAACAAATATACATGTCGAATTGAGAACCTCCTCCTTTTTTTTCGTCGGTTAAAAAATATGAATAAAAGCCTGTATAAAGACTATATAGATTGAAATAAGCAAGAGTGCTTTGGTTTGGTGCTTAAAAAAAGCATACAAATATTGTATTAACTACAATATTGTAATAACTGCAAAAAGAAAAAAGAAAAATACGTGTAGCACTCGGGGACTGCTGCGGTAAAGCTATACACATATATTATAGTAGCTAGCATAGCATCTTGTGCCCCATATATTATTTTCTTTCATCTTCTCCTTCTCTCCGTCAAACAATGCTGTCAATAACCCATAAATCATTCGAAAACACGGTAAAATGTTTAGCGAATGTCAAGTTAAAGTCGTAAAGACCCAACCGAAAGGAATAGAATCAAAAGTGGTAGCTAACTCCCATCTATCAACAAGTTTATAAAGGCAACTTTCTCAAGTTTTACGTCGGGGCGGCAGAGGAGGTTTTAAAGTTCATATTTTGGCTCAAACTTGAAATATTTTGTCCGTGTTTTGACCGGAGAATAGAAGGCTTGCGAAAAGGGGAAATGGACTTTAAATGCGCATTTAGAAAATTGTATTCCTCCGGATGGCTAAGACATGAAAATTGCTTTTGAATTATTTGTTTGTACGATTATTTTAGAATACCTAGGTTTAGGTTACCAACTTACATTTTTGTTTTCTTTATAAGGCCAATTTGAGAACATTGCCTTTTTGCTGTAATTTGTAGATCTTTGACAATCTAGCAAAACCAGTAGACACTCGAACACAATTATCATAACACACTCATGCCCACACAAAATAGATAAATGCAATACACCAATACTAAAAAAATCCACAGTACATTCCAGTAATTCTAATCACTCTAATTTAAAACAAAATGTTTTATTCTTAATTGGCTTAATGTTTACAATTTTATTACCTATTTAATTTATGTTTACTTCCTTTTTTATTTAATTAAAAAAAAAATGAAATCAGCATAAGCTATAAAATGAAAACAATTTAACAAAAATCCATCCACTTTCTCAAATTAGAGCAATATCTCTAACTTTGCATCATTTACCTTTCCTATAAGTACCATATTTCTTTGAACCCCTCCATATGACCTCAACCGTGACAATATTCGTTGTCCCCTAGACTGTCTGCATTGCTAACTATTATGTCAGAAGCCTTTCGGATAAATTTATTCAATTGCATTCCACAGAGTAGCTACTTGCAGTGGTTCACTTCTACTTTTAATAGGTACGACTATAGGTCCATTGTCAATTATTGTCAAGTGACCAAAATTCGTTTTTTAAGTTCGCACATTAATACGGTTTTATTGTCAAAACCATCCCTTTAATCAACTTAACCTTTGTACGACATTTGACATTCATCGTGTGTCAAATGGTCAAACTGTGGGTGGGTAATGTGTAATATTAATTTATTTTTTAATAATTTGATATCAATATTTTTAAGACATATTATTATTAAATAAATGATTCTGCTTTTCTTCTCCAAATAAACTTGACCTGTGTCAAATTAAACACTGCTTCGCTCGCTCAATTCTCGTCAAAAGGTTCACGTGTACATATTATTGTTTTATCTATTAAACTCTACAATTTTCATTGCGTGGCAAACGTTTGCGTTGACAGACTGTAAAGGGCAACATTTGTAGACTGTGATACACATAATTGACGCGTTATCCCCAAATTGGTGTCTGCCTGCGATACGTCCGCAGTTATGTTTTGTTTTGTTTTTATTGAAGGGATATTGTTATATTTGTTTTGCAAGGTTTGAATTGCTGTGAGAAGTCTGTGGTTTTTTAAAGTGAGATAGTTAAGCCATACGTCTTGCCGCGGTCTAATTTTTAGTGCATCATGCCGTCACAAGCCCCCACTTTTGAATGTATCTTTGTAAATATTTACTCATCAAGAAAAAATACGACTGAGAGCAGTGGTGGCCCTGTGGTATCGGCCCCGACTTACAAGTTCTAGGTCGTGGGTTCGAATCCAGCCAGGCGGAAAACATCGTGAGGAAACCGGCATGTCCTAGAACCAATCCAATCCACCTTGGGCCTGCGTGGTGGATTATGGCCAAATACGTTGCTGTTTCCCAGCAGTAAGAACATTAGTAGGCTGATGATGATGATGATGAAGAAAAAATAACTGTCCATTATTTTTCAAAACTTTAACTGAAAGTCTATTAGATTTGCAATTTTATTGGATGCTAGAAAATTATATATAGCACCGTCAGGCTTTGTCGGTATAAATACAATGCTAACTTTGGTTTTGTCATCAAACCACAGCATATTATGAATTAATTACACATAACGCTCATTTCTGAATAGAGGAAACCGACTATTGTATATCAAAATTAACTCAATTGGAGGAATTTCTCGGAAGCAGTGTGCGGTGTATCTTTGCTATCTTTGAATTCAATATGTTCGAAATGTTTGCAAAAATTCAGCACTGCGATAGAATGGATGGGTACAGAAGGCAGGCTTCAGCTACATCAATGCTCATCATAAAAGCGATTTATATAAACTAGAGGTCCAAAATGTGACCTCAATACATTTAGATTTAAAAACCGGCCAAGTGCGTGTCGAGCCACGCACAGTGTGTGTTTCCGTAGTTGCCCATCAAAATAATTGACAATAAAAACGTACCTACCTGAGATAAGCTGCGGACAGACGGACGGATGAACATGGTGAAACTATAAGTGTTCCTTGTTGAACCCTAAAAATTAGAACATTGATAAGGTTTTCTTGTTCTCCTCTTTAAACAATCTTTAACTTCAGCAAAACATTTGACATTCCGTGAGTGTCAAAAGGGAAAGGTGAGGTGTTGTGGGTAATGTTGGTTTTTACAAAATTGCTCAAAAAAGAAGTGTTATGTCATTAGGGTTTTGTGTATGTAGGTATGTGAATTTCTTTTTATCAGTAGTATTTGTCCTGTAAAATAACTCTAATTCAGAGCAACTAAGTGTATGCCTTAGTCCGATATTTGGAATCCTACAACGGATCTCTGAATTGCTTAGTTATAAGTCCCAACATTAGATACTCTTTATACAACAAGCAAAATTGCACGCACACATAGACAGGTTTCACGTTCAATGAGTGCACAAACAGCAAGCGCGCTCAGAACTGTCATTTGTTTGAGATTAGACGTTTCCATGTGTGCGTGCACCTGTTTTTGATCCTTGTATGAAGTAGACACTCTGTACGTATCTTCTACGTAACCTAGCTTCTACATGTGAAAGTTCTCGTTTCTGTATAGCAGTTCTGAATTTGTTACCGATGAGTTCGTGGATATGTCCTTCGGAGTTTGAAGCTAGATCAATATTTTAACGGTTGAACTCTTGTTGGATATAGTGTTGATGATCAACGAAACGGGAACTGTAGTTTTCATACTGCATCAACTTTGATATAAGTTTTACCCAGTGTTGTTTGCCACGAACAATCGAGTAACCGAAGATATTTTTGGTATGTCATAATAATGACATACCAGATATTATCGTCTCTGTGGAATTCATTTCGTGAAATGTATGGGAAGTAGTACAGAGGCCTTATCACAAGATTTCTGTATTGTATTTACAGCGTACATTAAGTATTTACTGCTTTTATTGTATGGAAAAATGAATGCGCCCCTTGTGATCAACGAGGAACTATTTTTTGCCTTCAAATTAACGTCAAAGTGCCAGTTTATGTCATAAAAATGGGAAAGTCATGACAAGACATATTTATTTATTTAAATAAATAAGTGGAACAGGATTGACCAAATCATATAGAGACCGCACGTAGATAGAATTAGTTTAGCCGTACTCTTGCCAAAGTTAAACACCAAAGTCAAAACCAAAACCAAGGTGTCTTTTTATTTTCCCATACAATTTTCGGGTGCCCTCTATCTGGCAGAAACTTGTTGCTCCGAAACTTATTTGGCAGAACTCACTTGGCAGAAACTTTTTTAAACGAACATTGTTATGGTATAAAAAATATTTAATATAATTGTTTTTTGGCCGAATGTTTTTATGTCCGAATTTAAATTGGGATACTTTTAAGATGGCAGAATTGTATTGGGCATAATTACCTTTGTCAGAGTTATAATTTTGCATATTTTCATTTAGCATAACGTTTATTTAGAGCGCCGATTATTTGGAATAATTTGAATGAAATTTGAAACTTCGAAAATCACAGAATTTCAGAATAGAAATAACTTAATAGTCATAATAAAAAATAAAAACATTGTTTTATAAAATCAATATGGTGTGCTACAAAAGTTAGTGACAGAAATGAATCGCTGCAAAACCGACTTCACGTAGTCTTGTCTGCCCTACCCCTAGAGTGTAATTTATAATCGCGTAGGCGCGGAGGGGCGAGGCGGCCCGCGAGCTGAGGAGCAGGTGGTTTTAACGCACACCGTGGTGGGCGTAAAATCATCTGCGACGATTAGCTCGCGTGGGACCGCCGGAGACCCGCAGCGCCGGAGCCGTGACAGAAGCCATGCCTGCTGCCATGCCTGCTGTGAATTTTCTGCGATATGATGATGATGATACTTTTGATTATTATGGATATAAAATATATGCCAACAGATGATTCTGGTTGTGAACTTTCTACGATATGATGGTTATACTTATTGATTATTATGGAAATGAAATTTATGCCTAAAGATGATTCTGACTTACAAAATTATGGGTTTCGGTGTTATGGTAAATGAGTGTATGCCAAACGATTTTCTGCGAAAAGAGGTTTATGCTATCCGTTGCTATGCAAAATAAAATTATGACGTAAAAAGTTCTGCTATAAAGGGTGGACCCACAATTTTCTTCTTCAATCTTTAGTCACCCAATGCTGAGTGTAGGTCTCTTCCAAATCTTTCCACTTCTGGCAGTTTTGTGTTATGGCTATCCAGTTTCTTCCAGCTACTTTAACAAGATCGTGTGCCCACCTAGTCGGTTGTCTCCCTACATTCCTCTTTCCCGTTAGTGGTCTTCACTCCAACACTTTCCTGCTCCATCTTCCATCCAGTAATTCCCATACAATAAACGCAGTAAATACTTTAAGTACGCTGTACCTAAATTCAATACAAAAATTTTGTGATAAGGTCTCAACCGTCAATCGAATTGAAAATCATTGTAAAAACATATCTATAAGCTCCGTCTACGGTTTCAGGAACAAAAACCACTTATAATTTTAATCTGCAGTACAAAGTGACAACAACTAAACTTCCGCTAACAACAGATCAAAAGGTCTTATCAAGCCAAAAATAGTACCAAGTTTCGGGTATCAGGGGCTTAAGTATGAACTCTGGTTACATCCCGACCCCCGAGATCTTTCGTGGAATTTCTGACCTGAACTATTGCTAAGTTAATGGACTTTATCGATTTGTGTGCTGAGAAGGATTAACGAGTAGATAGAACACGATTAGGTATAAAGTTTGGTTTTAGTTTGGTTTTTCAATGAAGTTTAGAAGCTTGGAGTTCAAACAACGCGAATTGTTTTTGTATATGAAAATTTAAAATGACCTTAACGTATTTTTTTATTAGATCACTATAATATTTCTTTATTTTAAATATATTTTTGAAAGTTAAGCCCGTATTTTGTAGTTTCTGTCTGCCATAAAAAAAGACACGACGTGATTATATATTTTGAAGAAATTAATGAGATCGTTTCTTAAAAAAATAAAATGGGCGCAGTAAAGAAGCATGTTTGCGTTCACACCAAATGTTTTTGTCGACCATACACTAACTAATACTAACAGAACCCAATAAACGTTTCAGTCCAATCCCATCTGCGTCGGCTCCCACAAAAACCGATACAAAATCACTTAACCCACCAACTATAAAAAGCCTTATCTACTTACAGATCCGGTTACCCGATTCTTCGACCCGATTAATGAAACGGGCCCAGAATTTCGTACAAACTGTAATCCGTTTAACACCTCAAGTTTGGTGAAATCGTAATCGTGAAGTTGGTCCCAGTTTGGGCGCCAATGGAACCTTTTGGCGCCCAAACTGGGACCAACTGATTATACCCAAATTATTAAGCACGATAAGCAGGTTGGTTAGGAATAGTGTTTGCTCCTAATTAAATGTAAATCTTAAGTAACGGTCTAAAGGATTCGCAATGTGCTTTATTGACTTTGATGATGTGATGACTAAATGAAGTGAGATTTGATGATGATGACATTCAGTTACTTGATTGATTAATTACTGAACTGAGCCCTTAGAATTTTCACGTTTTTGTGACGCAAAGTAAACGAGGACTTAGGCGTAACTTTTATGATGAATGAAACGAATTCGTCGTTCTTAAAATGGAAGCGCTTTTTCCATACATTTTACGTCATAATACTCTAAGTATGCTGAGGAGCTCGTGGCTAAATAATCACAGCCGCACAAGCCGATCTTCCGGGTTAAGCCGCGCTTGCCGAGGTTGGTCTGTGGATGGGTGACCATCTATCATAGCGAGTTTCCTCCGTGCCTCGGAAAGCACGTAAAGCCGTTGGTCCCGGCTGTCATTTGTAGATCTTTGACAGTCGTTACTGTTAGTCAGAAGCTCTAAAGTCTGACAACCAGTCTTACCAAGGGGTATCGTATTATCCAGTTACTGGGTTGTGGAGGTCCGACAGGCAGTCGTTCCATGTAAAATACTGATATCCAGCTGAATCTGGTTTGACTGGAAGCCGACCCCAATATAGTTGGGAAAAGGCTAGGCAGATGATGAATACTCTAAGTATGCTGTACGGCCAAATACGTAGAATTCATGATAG
Organism: Agrotis segetum; assembly: GCA_036375495.1. Classification (NCBI taxonomy): domain Eukaryota; kingdom Metazoa; phylum Arthropoda; class Insecta; order Lepidoptera; family Noctuidae; genus Agrotis; species Agrotis segetum. The sequence continues at coordinate 1,243,142 of JAQSVV010000031.1, forward strand.
GTTCTCTAGGGATCTAGAAATATCACTTCTGCAGAATTATTATAATATTAGTTTAGTGGGTTTTAATATCCCGGAGGTTTATTTGGCACAGCAGTGTTAATACAAAAATGTTTTCTCCCTTTTTATTCCTCAAACATTAGAATGCTTTTACAATGCTTGCTTTTTCAGCGTGGTTTGGCGACTAAGCCGATATAATTAGTTTAAGTTGAATTACTTACGAAATGGATTGCGAACACCTTGTGTAATCTCTGAAAAATCTGTGAAACTTTAATAGACTTTATAATAAAAACAGAAGGTTCATGTTCAAATGTGAAAATTTTAATATTTGGAATAGTATGACACGCTTGGCGTCTATACATCAGATTTTACTCAACCTTTATTGTAAGACAATTGTTTCAATACACTGAAATAAATGATAATAATGAAGTAAATAACCCCATAACCCCCATAACAAAAAAGAACAGTTCTTCTTAAAAGTTTGCCACTGAAAGAAAAATTTCCCCCATTATAACTTCGGATATAACGCTTATAACGCACTTTCTGAAGGCTTAATAATTAATTTAAAAGGTACATCGAATTTTTAGAAATCATTAGTTGAAGCATTCAGTTTGAGTTTAAGAAAATATAATATAGAGACCACCTCGGTATCAACACTAAATTAAGCTCACGCACTTTGAATTATTCCTCGCTGCACTCTGGATTTTACTCTAGAATCTCACGCTCTGCTCTGGATTCAAAAAACGCTCTTCCCAATAAAATGGTTCTTTGCTCTCTTGTTAAACAATCTACTATTTCAGATCTCCTATGGTCTGGTGGAAGTAAATGATAAATAATTAGGAAAAGACTACACCTAGTGCAATTAGTGGAAAACACACGTGATTTAAGAGAACAACGTGGTTAGTCTACAAGACAAGACAACAGAAAAGTGACATTCAAATGTAAATAATTGTGAGCAATGTTTTTTTGGACAAGATTTATGTCAAGAATATGAAAAAAGTGTAGATCATTAGTTATGTCATCGTCTCTGAAGATTTTTCTAGAAAAAGATTATAATGGACCGACTAATGGTCTATTATTTAAGGATTTTTGTACTAATCTCTATTTTTATCTTCTTAGTAGATGTAGAAATGCATTGTAGGAGCAATTGTTATTTTTGTGACTTGACATTGCAAAATCATTTTATTATAACTTTTTTTTTTCTCAATTATATGTCTACTACTTTTAATTAAGAAAAGAAATATTTATTTATTCATAAGAAATGTTTGCTACTCTTCCATACAAAAATTTTTGAAGGAGTTTGGATGAAATTTTGTACATAGATAGACTATAGTCTAATTATATAGGCTATAGTCTATACACATAATTATACTTAACTTGATTAGACTTGTGTCACAACATTATAATTCCGTATGACAATTATACAGAGGCAAAGCTGCGAATGAGGTGCTATTATTGCTTCTTTCATTGGCCTATTAAAAAGACGCACCTAACAGAAAGCAATCGAAAAATAAAACAAAAAACCTTCAGAACAAAAAGCAACACATCCCTTCAACTTTCCATCGTATCAATCAATAGGTCAATAAATTAAACTCTTAAACCGGAAATGATAGCGGCCATGTTTGCTCCCGTCAAACTTCCGGCCACCATCTTAACTCAGCAAGTTTGCTTGATACGCAAACACATTGTTCCCAAGTCTTTACAAGTGGCTCTTGGCCAACTTTCAGCCTTAGTTTTTGCTAACGATAATATTACGAAGAACTTTCTTCAGTTTGCAAAGAAATTTGGGGTTTTCAGTAATAATTTGTGTTTTAATACACAACCTTGATAGTGTTTTGAAGTCTTTGTGTGTCATACTGAAATCAGGTCTATGTTGTCTCAGATCTTAAGATGTTTTGAAAAAACATAGAATTTTCTTAAAAAAAGTTAAAATCTTTGACAACAAAGAACATGGTTTTGTTTTGTAAGTTAACCACGTTTGTTACTTACTTTTTTGCCCCACACTAGGAATTTCTTCCTTGTAGTTGGTGCGTTTACAAACGTATAAACTCACACACTAAAACGCCCCGACCCGGTACAACTACTAGTAGATCATTCAAATATTTGCTCCGTGAGGGAATCGAACCCACGCCACGCAGCGCAGTTCAATCGCTAACCGTGCCGTCAATTTAATGTATAATACACAAAATCTTACTAAAAATTAAGAATACAAAGATGGTGACCAACTAAATCAATTTCCCGATTATATAATATAGCCTATAGCTGACCCTACATTATATGGTGATATATGAGCGCCTTACTCTATTAATTCCACGACCCGGTAAAGTCGGAGCCTTTCCGATTGCCATATTATTGTACTAACTTTTGCCTGCGACATTGCCTGATATTATATTAAAAAAAATATCAGACGATAACGTAATGATGGGATAAAAATGTAGATTAAAAAAGATATCGCTCTCAGCGATAAGACCGCCGTTGTACCGTTAATGCAACAAAATTGTAAAATGCTGCTTATTAATTTTTGGTGTACAATAAAGTATATTCTATTCTATTCTTTTATCATTATAGTACTATTTTTGGAGCATTTGGGACATAGCTCAAAAAACAGTTTAGTTGAAGTGGGACTTCGCTATTCACGTCTTCAGTTTCCACAATAAGCTATTTGGACCATAATACACGCAGAGAAAAATGTATACGAGAACTTCTGGTTGCAACCATGACAGCAAGACTCAATAGGTACTTGACTTTACAAAAGTTCTAGTAATAAATACTAAGTCCTTGTTATCTCTACTACTTACTTAGTATTTATTACTAGATAATTATGTTGTAAAGTCAACTAGGTAGTGAGTCTTGCTGTCACGGTTGCAACCAGAAGTTCTCGTACAGGTAGGTAGATATTTCTCTGCGTATAGCCACTAGCTATAAAGGAGTCCTGTGATCGCTTCAAACTTTTTGAATGAAAGTCACTTGAAGAGGTTTTTAGTGGTACATTTCGAAACCTAAGTCACGGTCGACCTATGTCATCATCATCATAATCAGCCTCCTCTCTGTGAGAGGGAGTGGGCCATTATTCACCACGCGGGCCCAGTACGGGTTGGTAACTGTCACATGTCTTCGAATTTTTGGGACATGCTGCTTTCCTCACCATGATTTTCTTCACCATTTTGAGAGTTACATAAAGTAATGCGCCTGGCGGGGTTCGAATCTGCGACCTACAAATTCGTAAGTCGGGACCGATACCACTGGGCCACCACTGCTCATGAGTTACATATTATGTGTGCCATACTAAAACCAAACAATCCAAATAAAAGTAAAAAGGTAATAGACAGACGTAGCTACTTTCGAATTTACAACATTAGTACGTATTCTTTCTAGATCAAAGTTCGATTTTGTTCAACAGGAATTTCCCCTGATTGGTTGAGTTAGCATGTGTCTTTGAGATTAGCGTGGGTTCGTTACATTATAATAGGTAGGTACGTAGAATGTTGGGATGATTACGGATTCACTTAGTAAAGTAGTTCAGGGTATGTTACGTCATTACAGTTGCCGGCGGTAAAGTAAACTTTGCTTTTGCCTTTAAAGCTCTGTACTCACATACAATTTAGCTCATTCGAGCAGAGACACTACATTTCTGTATTTTGCTGCACTTTGATACGGACTAGGAAGCGCAGCGTAGGATGTCCACCAACAAGGTGGACAGACGACCTTATAAAGGTCGCCGGAAGACGCTGGACTGGACGGACGCTCAGGTCGCTTCCAACCGGTATATGGGGAGATCAAAAGGAGGCCTATGTTCAGCAGTGGACGTCCTATGGCTGAGATGATGATGATGATGATGATGATGATACAGATTATCATCAATTTTATAAGTCTTATCTCGCTGTTAGCAGACATTTTACGAAGGTACCTAGCCTTAGAGCATTTTATTACTTTTTCTTTGTCGAAAACTAAATTAAATTTTATTAAAATCCTTTCATTATTTCCTAGAATAATTTAATAACGTTCTCAGTTTGTTCCGCGTACGGGAATCCGCTTAATCAAATTCTAGCCATTATCCTGATATTACTATGCAAACTGAAATACTTATCAATTTCCGGAGAAAAACATCAAAGAGTTTTAAATTCTAAGAAATATTCAACTTCTAACATTTGCGAAATTATTTCGCGACTAAAAGACGAGGCTACATAGAGAGCGGAGCGGAAAAGAGGTAGAGTGGAGAAGCGAGAAGCGGATACTGGTTATCGCTGTAAAAGTGTTTTCGTTATTTTACAGCGATTTTCAACAGTAATAGTCTTAGCTTTGTAGGGGTTATAATATTATCAATTCTATTATTTATGACTCTTGTAGCGTATTTTATTCTAGCAGTTTGTAATTTATCTAAGCTCTTACTAACACGGAATTTAGTCTACTTTTCAGAAAAAATAACGCAAAAGTCAAAATATCATAGATTTATCATGACGTGGCTATCAAGTCACGCCCACACATTTCCTTTTCGCCTCCTCTTTTATTGTGACCCAAGCCTTACTTCTGACTTTGACGTTTCTAAATGTTCACTGGGAATGGTAACTCGAGTAAACCGTTGCGATGTCGGTACTTAACAAAATCAAATATTAGAAGTTGTTGAAATGTTAAGGAAATTAGTGTATTTAATTATTGAATTTAACTTGAAGTTATTTAAAAGTCGAACTCCATTTTTATTGAGAAGTAATTTTTAAATTGAATTTTGTGCTATATACTTATCTAACTTATGCAATTTCTACCAACTAAGTATGAAAATCAACCTTTCCACTAAGACATAATGATGCAATTCGATTAATCGGCGTCTTGGCGATCGTGTTTTGTTTCACATCTACCCGTAGATAGCAACGTGTTTTTTGTCATATTTCGTAGTGGTAAGATTGAGTTTCACTTGTAGTTGAAATCGACAGAATTGCGACGCATCGCGTCCCGCTCCCTAGGTCTATCGTCTGTGTCTTTCGCACTTCTGATATTCACTCGTAAAAATGACGGTAGTAAAGTAAGTAGTGAGTTCCCTCCCTTTGCTGTGTTCATTGTGAAACATGATTGGAAGCGCTTAGAACGAGTTGGTAGAATGACAACTACAGTTATGAATTTTGGTAACTTGAGATTCTACTCGTATTTAGCTAGATGTCCATTTTCAGAAGAGATCCGGTAAGATGAGTATGGCGTAATAAGTCAGTGAAAAAATCTACCCAAGATAAAAAAAACAACATTTCAGATCACCCACAGATGGACGTGACTTAAAAACTTATAATTTCTGTGTCACTATTGTACGTCGCACTGAAAAAAACGACAAACGGTCAATAAACAAAACAATACCTCAAAATTTCACAGTAGTTAAAAAACTGACATCGCACTGTTTCGCTTATATTTCAAAAGGCTGATAGGTTTTTAAACGAGGTCGCACGAAACGGCGGGAGAACCAGAAAAAATATTTCATCTAACGACCATGAAATGGCATCGTTTAAAGTCAGTATTTTGGTTCGAGAAATGTATTTTCAATTTGCAGCAGTTGGAATGGAACCTGAAATCATGGAATGGAGTTATCTTTGTTTGAGCGAACATAAATGGGAAATAATCTACTCGTGCAGTAAGGTTAGGAGGCAACTAGTATCTGAGGGTATACTCTCTTTGTCTGTCAACGAAAATACGGGCCTGAGCCTAAACTTTTGAGTGAATCCTCATCATCATCATCATCACTGTTGAGACACAGGCCTCCTCTCTGTGAGAGGGAGTGGGCCATAATCCACTACGCGGGCTCAGTGCGGGTTGGTAGATGTCACAATGTCTTCGAATTTTTGATTCTAAGACATGCCGGTTTCCTCACGATGTTTTCCTTCACCGTTTTGAAAGCAGTGGTGATGAAATAAATTATACAAAGTAATGCGCTAAGCTGGGTTCGAACTCATGACCTACAACTCGTATCCTACTCCCTATTAATTGTGAATTTAAATGTTTTGAGAACATAATTATCGGGAGTCGGGGCAACTGTCCAATCATGCTGTGAGAAAATCTTAGTTCGTATCAATATAACTTAGGTCACATCCAGTGATAAAGAATATCGAACGCCCGAATCATCGACCAGAGCAAAGGATTTCGTGCCTAGATAGAGTTCACCTTGGTTTAGGAAAAGTTGGCTAAATGCGCGGGTTAGAATACCATGTAATCAACATAATTGAGATTTAATTTTGTTTTGACGACCTCTTTTAATTAGGCTACAAACGGTTTTCATAGTTTATTAATAAGTAAAAAAATCAGTACTTGTACAGGTTGTAAAATTTATAAAAATGTTTTTTTTTATCATTTGCAAAACAAAATGGGACAAAAATACAAAGCAGTTTTAAAATGAGAGGGAATTGCCTTCTGTCCAACACATACAAGTTTAACATCTATATACCTGCCTGTATGTTTACAATATTTAGATCCCAAAAATACCCAACGGGTACCACCCGGATCCCGCTGGGGAAACTTTTAATAGCTTTATTTAATACGAGTTCGATTATTGTTCGGTTCGAAAGCGAAAACTGGTCATTATCCGAAAAGTCCACAACGTTTCGAATCTACACACTGCTTTACAGAATATGCAGCCCTATTTTCTATGTTCTGAAGGTTTCTTTTTGGTAACCCTCCATTACTATCCATGTACTTGGTTTGAATATCATAATTATGTAAAAAGTACAAATCTATTATTTCCTGTTCAAAATTGACGAAGAAAAAAGACTTTTAAAATTGCCAATAACATATTTTTTGGTTAACTTGAGCATCGATCCGAATTCACAAACGTTAATTTATGTATCATAACTTATATTTTATCTTATGGCAGATTTAACGAGTCCTTTTTTCGGTGAATTTGACCGTGCGTCGAAAATCGATGATTTAATTGGAAATTCAACTAGACCAGGCGATACAAATAAAGTGACTGTAGCCTTACCACGAGCTCTTAACGATCCAGTTTAGGCTGTGGGAAAGGGACAGAGCTATACAAGCCGTCTAGCGTCATTTCTTTCCGACAGCCTAAAATGGATCCCATTAAGAGTTCATGGTAGGTCACCAGATGCTGGAAATCAAAATCAAGGAAAAACTGACACTTGTGCATCCCCATTAGAAATACCTATCTATTTTCAAACTAAATCTCATCAAACTCTTCGTGTCACATTGTGCAATGACGTTTAGATGCTCGCCATCCAAAACGCCAGTAACAAAATAAATACAGTTAGGATTAATGAAAACCGTCTGGGGGTTACGAAATCCATTCTATTTAACACCTCAATTAACTGATTCGATTTATTGAACAAGTTTTGACGCGACTTCCTCAATTTGTTTCATATTTTGTGAAATATGCCGCGCTGTTTGTGACATTCTGTTCGGTCTTTGTTTACGAAAATTTTAGTTGAAATATTGTGTTAATTTTTTTTTGCATTCCACGATTTTTGACTTATAGATTTTTGACTTGAAGGTTCAGGAAAATTGTAGTTTTTTTTTTTTTTTTGTAAAAAGTTACTTGACATTTCATTAGTTTTGAAATTGCGGCAGTTTGAAGTAACTCCACACTATTTTGATTGAACCCCTATTTTATATGAATTTATGACTTTTGACAACAAATTTCCAGGTAGAATAGGTACAAATGTTAAATCGCATTGTTACACACTTTCATGCTGCCAACTAATCATCATCATCAGCCGGAAGACGTCCACTGCTGAACACAAGCCTTAGACCGCCACGTCGAACGACAATTCGCCACTTGCATCCACCGGCTGCCCGCGAACCTCACGATGTCGTAGGTCCAAGTAATATTATATCCGTAAGGAATACGACAAAGAAAAGGCCCGAAACTTCAGTCGAAAATCCTTGATCGGACAGACGACAGCGAGGTACTCATTGGTCAATATCTGCCAGCCTGCGAAAACTGTGGCTGAAATCGCCTCGCCCTATCGATTTGCGACAGTCTCTTTCCAAAAGTCAATTTCTACAGTAGCTTATTAAATTTAACTACTCAATAATACTGTTTGATATTCAACACAGTACCCTTAGCACGAGTTTTCAGTATTTGAAACGTAAAGTAATACCACTTCTACACGATCAACCCGACCGCCTGACAGAGGTGAACTTGGTCGTGTCAACAGTACCCCACCGTCTAGAACGCTGTCGGCTGACGGTCGGGTCCCACCGCGGACGCAGCCTGTCGGGACGGCTGCACTCCTGATTGACTCCGCCCATATTTGGTCGCACGACCAAATCTACACGGTAGATTTTCATATTCATTCCCACCGGACCAAGGTCACCTCCGTCAGGCGGTCAGGTCTGACCGTGTAGAAGGGGTTTAAACAGGAACTTTGATAATTTCAAATTGACAATTTTCAAGGCAAACCTAGTTCCTTCTTCGCACAACAGAGGCGCTGTTCCATTTTTTCATGCAAGAAACGCTGTAAGGTAAAAGAGTGAAAATTCGTGCTAAGGGTGCAAGTATCACAAACTAACCCAGACGATGATATAAGCCAATAGAATTACTATTATATTCCTAGCACCTGTTACTAGAGAGATTACTAACTGCATAATGTATTAAGTGCATTGGCATGCTAATAGCATTGCAATTCTTTTTCATAATCATAGTAATCTGTGGTTGTGCGTGGATTCTGAGAATATAGCTTCTACAATTTGCTGCGTCTCGCGGGTTTGATCAAGGAACAAATATTTATTTATTTTATTTTGACTGGCCTGTTGGTCTGGTTAGTAACCCTGAATGCTTTGCCGGGGGATCGACTCCCACCCAGGACAAATGTTTGTGTGATGAGCATGATCATTTTGTTCTGTGTCTGGGTATAATTTATTTATAATTATTATGTATGTATTTAGAAATATATAAGTATGTTTATCAGTTGTCTAGTACCCATAAATAACACAAGCTCTGCTTAGCTTGGGACTAGTTGGCGTTGTGTGATAGTTGTGGAATATTATTATTAGGTACTAGCTGTGCCCGCGACTTCGTTCGCGTGGATGTCGGAATTTAGCAATGTTTTCTTAGTGCGAAGTGCTTAATTTTCGACTTGTTTTTTATAAATCATAATCGTTTTCATATAAACCTTATTATTATTAGAATTTATTTATATTTTTTTCAAGAATATTTGTCATGTTTGTGATAAACGCCCTGTGTCGTTCAAATCCCACCTAGCAGCGTTCAAAGCACCCATTGCATCCCGCTCCATCCCACTCCATCCCACTTTATCCCACTACATTCCACTCCATACCACTCCATCCCACTTCATCCCACTCCATCCCACTTCATCCCACTTCATCCCACTCCATCCCACTTTATCCCACTACAACCCACTCCATCCCACTCCATCCGACTCCATCCCACTCCATCCCACTCCATCCCACTCCATCCCACTCCATCCCACTCCATCCCACTCCATCCCACTCCATCCCACTCCATCCCACTCCATCCCACTCCATCCCACCCCATCCCACTCCATCCCACTCCATCCCACTCCATCCCACTCCATCCCACTCCATCCCACTCCATCCCACTCCATCCCACTCCATCCCACTCCATCCCACTCCATCCCACTCCATCCCACTCCATCCCACTCCATCCCACTCCATCCCACTCCATCCCACTCCATCCCACTACATCCCACTCCATCCCACTCCATCCCACTCCATCCCACTCCATCCCACTCCATCCCACTCCATCCCACTCCATCCCACGCCATCCCACTCCATCCCACTCCATCCCACTCCATCCCACTCCATCCCACTCCATCCCACTACATCCCACTCCATACCACTCCAACCCACTCGATCCCGCTCCATCCCACCCCGTCCCGCTCCATCCCGCTCTATCCCGCTCCATCCCGCTACATCCCACTACATCCCACTCTATCCCGCTCCATCCCGCTCCATCCCGCTCCATCCCGCTCCATCCCGCTCCATCCCGGTCCATCCCACTACAACCCCCTCCATCCCACTCCATCCCACTTCATCCCACTCCATCCCACTTTATCCCACTTTATCCCACTTTATCCCACTCCATCCCACTCCATACCACTCCATCCCACTCAGTCCCACTCCATCCCGCTCCATCCCACTTTATCCCACTCCATTCCAATTTATCCCACAACATCCCACTCCAAACCACTCCACTCCAGGCCACACCATATTTGAATATGACGTAGTTTTTCTATTCCAAGCTAGATCGCGCTACTGAACTGCGCGTTCGGTGTAAACTGACCGTAATTTTACTTCTGGTACACTTTGAATTCAAATATCTTTTGATAGACTGATCCGATTTCAATGAAACAAAAACTAAATGTTACTTCAAGTTACGGTCAGTCGTTGTGTATTAAAGTTTTCTACATAACTTTCGTACATTTTACGTGATGCCCGAACAAATAAACATACAAACAGACAAACAGACAAACAGACATACAGACAAACAGACAAAAATTCTAAAAATGTTAGAAATGGGTTCTATTGGTTGTCCTTTATAACCCTGGCTATATTTTGTGAGTTTTTTTTGAATGTACAAAAATTACTTTTCTACAGTTTTATTATATGTATAGATTATTTGTATGATCTGCAAGTTTTTTCGGGTCTGGGTGTTAGTGCATGTGAGTTTCTATGTTTGTAAACGCACCCACGATATAGGAGAAAATACACTTCCAAATTAATAAAGCCGACATAAGTTTACTCGCTTTATAAGTTGTTTTAAAGTTTTCCGCGGTCTCATTCGCGTTAATTTAGAACTTCAATACGATCGGTTCAATGGTTCCAATGTTAAAGGTAACAAATTTTAATTTCGCGTTTATAATAGGTATTGTAGATAGGATAATCATCATTTTATTTCAAGAAACATTTTATTTTGAGAACTGAAACCTAATAATTCTTTAGATGGGTTGATTAAATTGACGAAATAAGATTTCTGAAATTAGAATTAATTTAGAACTTCTGGGAATTCAATACCTACGTTAGATAAAAGTTCGAAGTAAATATTTTCTCAATTTGTTATTGCGAAATTAAATTCAAATCGAGCATTGAATAATTAGAAGGGCACCTACTAAAATAGTACCAGCTAATGGCACTTGTGGTATTCCACATTATGGCACCAATACTAGACTATTTACGTTTACTAGACTGTCATACAAAATAAATATTATGTAAATTAAAAAAAAAAACCGGCCAAGTGCGTGTCGGGCCACGCACAGTGTAGGGTTCCGTAGTTGCCCATCAAAATACTTATGCGAACTAACTAAACTGATTCGCTGAATTTAATTTTACAAAGAAGAATTTTCAAAATCGGTCCAGGAGTCTTTGAGAAATCGGGGAAAATACATAAGAAAAAAGATTACAACGAATTTAAAACCTCCTCCTTTTTTGAATTTAGTTAAAAATAGTTGACGATAAAAACCTACCTATCCCCAAAAAATATAGGTATGTTTTTTGGGGATAGGTAGGCAGCTTTTATAGGTATAAAAGCTGTAAAAATAAAGTTGACAAACTTACATTTGCAGTTGTCTCCGATACATTTTGTTTAAGAAAATATGATATCAAGTACATTTTATAAGTTGGTCGACTATTACTCGTAAAGTTGTAAAGCCTACTTAGTCATGATAATTTTCTTTTAAATTTCGTTATATGTACTACTACTGTGAATTTTTTCACACCCCCAAACATAACCGTTTAGCTGGTAGAGGGGGGGGACACTCGAATCGAGCAAAATTTAGCACTTTAAAGCTTAATATTTCACATACGAATTTTTTTATCAAAAAATTGTAATGGAAACTATCATTATTTTTTAAAGGCCTATTTAATGATACCCCACACTAAGGGGTACGCGAGAAAAAAAAAATCCTCACTTTACGTGTAAGTACTGGAGGTACCCTAAAAAAAAATATTTTACGAGATTTTATTTTACCACTTTTTTGGCACAACAAATCCGTATATTTACACTAAATTACAGCTCTCTAGTACTAAACTGCGGACAGACGGACGGACGGACGGACGGACGGACGGACGGACGGACGGACGGACATGGCGAAACTATAAGGGTTCCTTGTTGACTACGGAACCCTAAAAACTGACTATAAAGGAATATATAATTCTGCATAGAAAGAGTGTGCAGTCAATGCCTTTAAGTTTGTAGATTTTTCAACCAACCAAAAACAATTGTCTGGGAGAAATTGCGTGGAACAGTTCAAAGGCACTAGGAATAATCCTACTACTATTACAAAGGCGAAAGTTTGTAAGTATGGATGTTTGTTACTCTTTCACGCAAAAACCACCGAACGGATTTGGCTAAAATTTGGTACACAGATAGTTTATAACCTGGATTAACATATAGGATAGTTTTTATCCCGATTTTATGTTCCCGTGGGATAATTTTCGAGTTGTAGCGGGTGAAGCCGCTGGCAACAGCTAGTATTATAATAATAATAATAAAGCTCTGCTCAAACTTAGGCGAATACAACTAGCTACGGTTACACGTAAAAAACAGGATCAAAGTCGTGTCAAGTCATTAAGAGGTATTTTTTCCAATGAAAATCAAAGTACCAGTAAAAGTGATTGAAAGTGATTTTGAAGAGCAACAGTAATTAGAAGAGCAATGTGTAGCATATTTTATGTCTAAAATATGATCATTTTGAACAAAGACCATTTGCAACCCGTACCTACGACGGGTTGCACTCTGGGAGTGCCGGTAGAAGTGAAAACTTGAATATTAACGTTGTGCATTTTTGGTAATTATTTTGGAATGGTAAGGGAATAATTTTGCACGGATGGCTTTAATTATCAGTTTAAAAGTATTGTCATTTACATATTTATTTATTTATAATACCACCGCGCCGGCTGCCTACTCTCGATCCGTCTTAAGAATTTTCGATCTGGGTGTCGAGTCTGCTAATTATTAGTCAGAATAGCGCCACAATGGCGTTTCAATTGTAGTGCTTAGTCGAACCATTTTTTACTGCTGAGTAAATAATGGTTCGAAAATTGAAACGCCATTGTGGCGCCATTCTGACTAATAATTAGCAGACTCGACACCCAGGTCATGTGTCCGGACGCGAGTTTAACATTTAAAACGCCGGATTTCACTTCTAAAATACGTTGACACAGTAAAGATGTGAGTGGGTTTTTACTAGACAAAGAAAGGGATTCACCTCAGTTACAGCCGTTCTTTATTCCCAACTATTATTTTATCAGTAAATCTGAAGAATTGCTATTGTTCAAATTCACTGAGGTGTGTTTATCTGTATTAATAAAAATGCCATCAATGTTATTTTATTGCATACTATTTTTAAAATCGATTTTCAAATGAAAATAAATATTTTATGTTTTCGATGTATTCTGCGACACGCACGTCAGTAAAAGCAACAATAATTTCGGCTTTTAGTGCTTACTTCACAGGTTTTTTATAATATCGACAAAAAAATAGGTTTTCTTTTTTCAAAAGTAATTCTTAGGCGCCTGTTACTTTTAAAGTATTATAAATTTTGAAAAAAAAAAGAAAACCTATAAACCTATTTTAACTGTGTCAGAAGCATTCTAAAAATCATTGAGATAGGATAACATTTAGGGGCAGGAAAACGTTTTCTCTTTTAGTATGGACGAGCGCTCTGTAGACGATTCGTTTTAAACGTGGACGTGGAAGAATGAGTATGTACAAATCGTAGCAGTAGGCGTTATAATTGACGTACCATGAACGTACCGTGAAAAAGACCTTATTTTGAGATAAGTTCTAAATATAAGAATATTTTAAGATATCAAAATAGTGAAATCTTTAAACTCGAGCGTCTGAAAATGAAATTACTCCTTGAATACGAACTGAAAATAGTCGGTCTTTGAACTATGAATAGGCGACAAATTTTTCATTCCAAATGGTTGGTCGAGACAGTTTTTTCATTATTCACAAAGATTTAAATGATAAGATTTACCTTGCCGTCAAAAATTTATCATTGTTACTGTTTTTAAGGCCCGGAGCATAAACGGCCGAGCGCACTTTAATATATAGATATTGTCTTAAGGTGATTGCGTCGATGTTGCCCGCGAAATTCAAATTTTCTTTCGTTTTTTGCAATTTGCAGGCCAGTGACATGTTGTAACTTTATCAAAATATGTATTGCGGTAATAATAAGTATAATTCTAAATATAAAAATTATCAAAACATTCGCTCCATCAGCTCTCACATAGAAAAGCTGTATCTAAGTTAGATTTCGGAGATTTCAACAAAATGGCTGGTTGGAGCATTCACCTTAATAGGGTTGGCAACGCAAAGACATTGTAGATGGCGCCACCATAGAGTAGTCCTAATCCGACCAATGACGTAGTACTATTTTGAAGTACGTTTAAGATTTGAACTGATTTGAATCAATGACGATGCTTGGAATAAGCTATACTAGCGCTATTAGTTCCCCGGTTGCCATAATACACAATAATCGAAAATCTGTTGACTGACATAATGGGTGTACTCGCTTTGATGATCTTAAGGGTTTGATTGTTGTGCTAGTTGATTTTGGACATTATTTCAACAAGAATAATGTCGACAATAAAACAGTTTGACAGCAAAAACTGATATATTATTAACTTCACCATTATGTGCAGGTGCACCACTACACCGCTTGCCCTAAGTATTCTCATATTGGGCGACTCGCCGTCCGACCTTGGACAGCCTTGGACCTTGGACCTTAAAGAACTGTCAGCAATATGACGAGGCCTCTTTAGAGGCCCAAAGCCTGCCGGGGTCGTAGGACTTTAGGGGTAAAAAGTAAAGTCTATTGAAGGTCAAGCGTGGATTTTAGTCAGTACCAGTCTGATAGTCCTTTCCGTCCAGCCCTGGAAGGACGTTCAGAACACATTAAATAAATTAATCACGAGAAAAAATAGTATTCTTAAATTAACTTTCAATCTCACTCGAGTCTACTTAGAGCAAATACTCGCGTGAGTTCGATGAGAGCATATCTCAAGAGTTAAATATTTGATAACTCAAAATTACGCGTAGGTAGATTAAAATTTGATAAGAAATCTAGACTTTTATGTTTGACTAAACAATTTTCATTGAGTTGAAAAACGACAACCTCAATTTAAAAGTCTATTTTTAGGTTCATAATACGGCTCATTATCCCAAGAAAAAAATATATTCAAAAAATATATATTCATTCACTGAGTATTTACACTAATTAAATTCGTAAAGTAATCTTGATAATGTGGAATGGTTCTTATTTTAGAAGTGCTCTATGTTTTCAATATTTTTTCGAAAAAAGAAAAAAAAGTGAGTAGTATGCTGAAAAGTTGCACAATAACATGCTATAAGTTTTCAATGAAACATTTTTAAATTATATAATACTAGCTGTTGCCAGCTTCACCCGCTACAACTCGAAAATTATCCCACGGGAACATAAAATCGGTATAAAAACTATCTTATGTGTTAATCCAGGTTATAAACTATTTGTGCACCAAATTTTAGCCAAATCCGTTCAGTGGTTTTTGCATGAAAGACGCAAACATACATCCTCACAAACTTTCGCATTTATAATAATATTAGGAAAGCGAAAAATAACAGCATTATCACGTTTAATGGCACTGCTTATTCTAGCAACAAAAAGAAGCCAGCTCTCTGGTCAATGCGAAATTATGTTGAATGAATATAAACAAATTCCTTCTCTGTGAAAAAAGTATTCCATAGGCAAATTAAACAAATAATACACGAACGAAAAATAACATTAGATAGATTTACTAATAAAACACTCTCAGTCCATTAACAGAGCA
Organism: Agrotis segetum; assembly: GCA_036375495.1. Lineage (NCBI taxonomy): Eukaryota > Metazoa > Arthropoda > Insecta > Lepidoptera > Noctuidae > Agrotis > Agrotis segetum. The sequence goes on from JAQSVV010000031.1 coordinate 1,258,919, forward strand.
TCAAACCAAAAAATCAAACATAAAATTTCCCTCTTCAACAGTTCGTTCAAATCGAAAAATCCAAACGTGATTTCGATTGCTAACACCTAGACTCTAGAGTAAAGGAGGTTACACATTTAATCGGGTGCGATATCCGAATTTGCTTTAGGCCGACCCGAAGCGTTTCCTACATTTAGTCCGTTTTTAGGGTTCCGTAGTCAACAAGGAACCCTTATAGTTTCGCCATGTCCGTCCGTCCGTCCGTCCGTCCGTCCGTCCGTCTGTCCGCAGTTTAGCTCAGAGACGCACAGTACTAGAGAGCTGTAATTTGGTGTAAATATACGGATTTGTTGTGCCGAAAAAGTGGTAAAATAAAATCTCGTAAAATATTTTTTTTAGGGTGCCTCCAGTACACGTAAAGTGGGGATGTTTTTTTTTTCTCCCGTACCCCTTAGTGTGGGGGGTGTGGGGTATCATTAAATAGATCTTTAAAAAATATTGATAGTTTCCATTAACAATTTTTTGATAAAAAAATTCTTTTGTGAAATATTAAGCTTTAAAGTGCTAAATTTTGCTCGATTCGAGTGTCCCCCCCCTCTACCAGCTAAACGGTTATGTTTGGGGGTGTGAAAAAATTCACAATAGTAGTATATATAACGAAGTTTAAAAGAAAATTGTCATGACTAAGTAGGCTTTACAACTTTACGAGTAATAGTCGACCAACTTATAAAATGTACTTGGATTTTATATTTTCTTAAACAAAATGTATCGGAGACAACTGCAAATGTAAGTTTGTCAACTTTATTTTTACAGCTTTTATAGGTATGTTTTTTGGGGATAGGTAGGTTTTTATCGTCAACTATTTTTAACTAAATTCAAAAAAAGGAGGAGGTTCTAAATTCGTTGTAATCTTTTTCTTATGTATTTTCCCCGATTTCTCAAAGACTCCTGGACAGGTTTTGAAAATTCTTCTTTTTAAAATTAAATTCAGCGAATCAGTTTAGTTAGTTCGCATACGTATTATGATGGGCAACTACGGAACCCTACACTGTGCGTGGCCCGACACGCACTTGGCCGGTTTTTTTGTTTGGTTCGTGTCGATCGGGAAATTATCTTCTATGATTGCCAACGCTGAATTTTTTAGTCAGGTTGGGTCGGCATAGTTTCAGAATCCAAACTAAACTATGGTAAGGCGTTTACAATCATGTGCTGGAGTCGTAGAAAAAAAACCGTTACTACTTGTTCAACTAGAAGAAATGTATGGTTCCTTAGTCAGTGGTAGTAATCAAAGTTTGAGCTCAAGCCATCAACAGCACAGCGTTATAATTTTGCTTCAATAAATAACTCAGTTTACTCAGGAATGAAATTAGCGACCTTTCAATTTCCAATAAATTGTATCCACCAATGGCCTAATTTTTCTCATCATACAATTTAAACTAGGTACTTATAACAAGCATAAGATTCGTGTAATAAAACGACTCAGTGACGAAGGTGATGTAAATTAAGACTATTTTAAATCGCTTTGCCGCCCGGCTTTGCCGACTCGAAAATAAAAAGTGTGGAACTCCCCTAGCAGTCAGTAGCAGTAATCAAAGTTCGAGCTCATATCGACAATGGTACAGAAACGGTTGAAAGAATCCGCCAGCACAGCACTATCCGTTTGAATTTCGAATGTGTTTAATTTCGATTCGATTCCGTTCTTATTATTTTTCTTCTTTCGCATTTTGATGAAACGGCGGATCGCAAATATATGAGGATTTAGCTGTTATTGAGTTTGATTTCATTTGGATTTGTTTGAAAATGGTTCCGTTATAATTGGATTAGGAACTTTAATTAATGTGCCCTTTGGGATAGTGTGGAAAGGTTTTTCTGAGTAAGATTCCCGAAGCAGCAGGCATTACGATGGTTACAATAAGTCAATCACATTTGTCACCACCGACAACGAATAGATAAAAAAAAACGTGTGGTACTCGGGGACTGCTGCGGTAAAGCTAACATAGCATAGCATAGCATTTTTTATCTATTTATGCAATTTTTTTTTTTTCTATGGTCAGCCACGAAAATCAAGTGAAAAGTCAAGACAACAGACACCGTGCCGAAGTCTGCCGAACTGCAACGACTTTAGCAGATGCGGGATATTAGGTTTTGTCGTTAGGTTTTATTTTCGTTACGGAATTTCTTAATTCGGTCGCTGGTCGCTGCGCTCAACGCCCGCGATAAAAGCTATGCAATAGCTTTAAATCCGGTCGTAGCTACTGGTGATGAACTAACACAACAGTACGTAAACAAATCAAACACCCTTTCTAATTTCTCCAAATCTCCATATTTGCGACGACATGCATTATTGGCGAAATGAAAGGTCTACTTAACAAGCTTCGTGCGTAGTCAGCCTTTTGTTAAGAGCGGGCGATATTGTTCCGACATAGTAATACTGTCAGAAGTACCCTTTTTTTTTTTTTTTTTTTTGTAGCGTGGTAAAATCATCAAATGAGTCCTCCAACCCCGGGCAGGGCGGGAGGGACTGTCAGACTTCTACTGACTAAAATCCACGGTGTCCTTCATAGCCTGTTATGTTCCGGGGTCACGGTAAGGGAATAATCCCGCGACCCCGGCAGGCTTTGGCCCTCTGAGAGGGGGGCCCCGTCATTATGCTGACGCTCTTTGAGGCGCGCGTGGGACACAACGCGCCGTCGACCCGGGCATGGTCCTTGGTCGGGCAGCGAGTTGCCCTTTACTCGCTGCCCGCATGCCCGCGCCTCCGGTGGCCGGAGATCATCTTGCGACGTCCGTCGCCGTGGGCGCCTACCACTGCGGCTGGGGCGGAGGGAGGACGCTGTCCTCTCTCGCTCGCGGCCTGCCTCCTCCTTGACGAGCATTACTGCCTCGCAGAAGGAGCTGACCGCTTCCCACTCCGTCTCGCCCCGCAGCATGGCCGCAACCAATGCCGGGCGCGAGAGGTCTCCGCCTATCGCAGCCGTGAGGACACGTCGGTGCTCCGCCCAAGCTGGGCAGTCTTGCACCGTATGCTCCACCGTGTCCTCCGGGCGATCTTCGCAGTGGTGGCACCCAGGCGTCTCCTCCTTTCGCATCAGACACAGGTACCTCCCGAAACTTCCGTGTCCGGTGAGGACCTGCGTCAAGCGGTAGGTCAGGACGCCATGACTTCTCTCCAGCCACTCCTCAAAGAGGGGTCTTACCGCCGCAATTGCGGCGTGCCCGGCCGTCGGTCGCGACAGTCGTTCCTTCCATACTGCCCTGAGATCGCGCCGGAGGTCTTCGCGCCGCGCCTCGACTTCGCGAGGCAGCGGGGTCACGCCCCGGCGCTGCGCCTCCACGCGCCACTCATAGACGCGCTGGAGGGCAGTCGCCTCCAGATCCCAAGGCAGCAATCCAGCAAGCAGGTTGGCCGATTCGCTTGCAATCGTGCGGTATCCCCGGATCATTCGGATAGCCATGACCCTCTGGCATGCGACCAGCTTCTGTGGTCGCGTCCGGATGCTCAGGGCCCACACAGGGGCCCCGTAGAGGGCCATGGACCGCACGACGCCAGCGTACAGCCTACGGCAGGAAGCGTTTGGCCCGCTGAGATTGGGTAGCAGTCGCCTGAGGGCGGCTGCTGTACGGTTCAGCTTTGGGGCCAAACTCAGGAAATGCTCCCTGAAGTTCCACCGGTGCCAGTACCCTTAGCATGAATTTTACTTTACAGCGTCTTTCCAGTATTTACAGTGTTTCTTGAATAAAAAAATGGAACAGCGCCTCTGGTGTGCGAAGAAGGAACTAATTTTTTCCTTGTTCTGAATTGTCAAAGTTCCAGTTTACTTTACGTCTCAAATACTGAACCCTCAGCACGAGTTTTCACTCTTTTACTTTACAGCGTCTTTCCAGTATTTACAGCGTTTCTTGTATGAAAAAATGGAACAGCATCTCTGGTGTGCGAAGATGGAACTAATTTTTTCCTTTGTCTGAATTGTCAAAGTTCTAGTTTACTTTACGTCTCAAATACTGAAACCTCGTGCTAAGAGTACAGGTAGTTGCTAGGAGGTGGATCCGAATAGGACTAAGGATCCCATATACCCCAAAAATGCCCTACATATTAAAAGGAATGAACCTTCTGTTAAACTACATAAAACCTACAGTTTCGGGATCATTCGCCACTTTAATCAGGGCATTGTTGACCCGCGCCTAACGCAAAATCCCATTTCGAGTTCCTCATTTATTGCGATTCACACCTTTGCGCACTTAATGGATAATGACTGGCGAAATGTGGTGCAGATGTGTGTGAAATCACATACTGCTCGGCGGAACTAAATTCAACTGAAAAGCCTATTTAGTAAAGGTCGGATTGTTTCAAATACCTTTACTGTTGTTTTTTGTGTATCTAATCTAACTCTGAGGATGTGGGTGATTATAGAAAGAAGGATATAACGTTTTCGTTTTTCACAGACACGCATTCAGAAATCAAAATCTAACAAAATCTGAACATTATTATTAAACAAAATAAAGGGCTTGATGCAGAAAGCAGTTCTCTTGGACACTGCGCGCATAGTGAGGAGATTCCCGTCTCTGGAACCCTAACCACCGCACCGGCAGCTTGGATCCTGTTCCCGATGCTGGTGAGCCACTATTTTTTTTCAATGTTTTTAATAATATTTAAAAATGTAACAGATACATTGTAAAATGAATATAACAAAAACACAAATTGACACGCCATGAGTGCCATGACAGTTAAAGGAAAGGTGACCACTCAACATAATGCGCACAGCATGTGAGGACCCACAGCACAATGAATTTAATTAATTAATAATAGTAATTTAATTCTGAAGCTTGAGTGATAACGGTAAGTGCAGAATTCCTTAAAAGCGTGACCATTTTATTTCTTCCACTGCTCTAAACGGTATGCTTGCCGATTCAAAAGACAACCGTCTAAGGCTGAACAGGACCAGAGTCGACGAATCGGCGCACCTCAAGGAGTAGAGCCTGTAGCGAAACAGTAAGTGGCAATCGTTAACGTTCAGCAGTCGCTAATACATTTTCAACTTTATACCTCATCGCATTAAGTTGAAAATCTAGTAAAAACTGCTGAACGAAACAAACGAAAACGATCTGTAATCTTTGATTGATTTTCAACTTTATGCAATGGGGTATAAAGTTGAAAATGTATCAGCGACCTCTGAACGAAAGCGATTGTCGGTTGCCGTTTGGCTACAGGGCCAGTTAGTAAATTAACGAAGAAAAGCCTGCCTTTGTCACCAGGTTGTATAACTGTGGTCTTTGAACGGAAAGAGCAATTGAAGGACTAGTTTTAACCAATCATTAGATCGTTCCGTTCATGTCAATTATGAAAATTATGTCAATCACGTTTTTCTAAATCCACCCAATTACCTTCATGGATATCTGTTAGATAACACCCGACCCGTCATAGCTTTCATAGAACCGTATCACTCTCATGATTTCTCTAACAAATATCGCTATACAAACATCTAACTTAATCCATTCCAATTCCGTATGAAACACCGAACCAGCAAAACAATACATAAACCGGCTCAAACTGAAACAGAATTGAACAAAACCCACAGACTAAACTCACAAAATATAGTCCAGTAACAAAAACATGCAGAATTCTACGGAACTCACCGGTACTGCAAGAGATTGAGGATCCGGTATCGTATCGCGAAAACGAAATTTGAAATTCGATAGCAATCGCCGCTGCCGGACGTCAGGGACGTGTCCGGTATGTATCCGGGCCGGACGCCGTCGAACTAATCATCCGGTAAGTTTGACGGCACTGATAATTGACTATTGAGTTTATTTTTGGTAGTAATTGGGTGACTTCCCTATTTAAAGTAAATTGATTGTAAATATTTTGGTGTACTAGTTAATGCTCGCAACGTTACCAGCATGAAATGTGTTAATTGTCCCACGGGAACGTCATTTTGTTGGTATAAAAATTATCCTGTGTAATAATCTCAATTAGAAACTATTTGTGTAATAAACATCCATCCGTTTATCCTCACAAACTGTCGCTTTTCAAGTAAGCTATACTCGAAATAATCCATATCGACGCATAGTTACCATACAGTCGGGTTTTTGTTATACACTAAAATGTTCATACCTATTTTGCTCTTTATTTATTGCTAACAGGTCATAAGGCTTCGCAATCGGGTAAAAAAGTGCAATTAAACTGGTTCCAGAGTAATCGTTTGTAAAAGCAAAAATAAAGGGAAAATTGAAAGGATATTGTTGAGCACAGAACACCTATAGCTTGTCCAGAAATGACGTAACCGACGAAAGCTGGTGGAGTAGAATGGTTCTCGGAAGAAAAGTGGGGTCGTTACTCGTCAAGACGGACCGATGGCTGGCAGTGGACAACAATGGGCTGCAATGGTGATGATAAAAACCCAGTCTAAAACTATCGTATTGCTAGGCCACATCAAAAGTTCTCTGTTCAAATTGTACTTTCATCATTTTAATAGAAACTCAGGTTTTCCCATTCTTAGTATTTGATAAGGTTAATATGAATGGAAAATTCCGTCTTGTTACAAATTATGAATACTTAATTATTTTCTTAGAAAATATGAATTTAAAAGTTTGCTGGAAACCATACATGTTACTCGCACTGTATTATATTTTCTACGTATTTTCATCTTGAAAAGAGATTAATTCTTAGTATTGTATCACGAGGTATCTAAATTGTATGAATAAAATTACCTTTAATAACATGTTTTTTGAATACATTATATTTTATTTTGTATAGTCAAGTAAAAGTATAACTACCTAGTTTAGTAAAAGTGTTAATTGAAATTATTATTATTGTTTAGTACCCAAATAATTTTTCATAATTATTATATGTTTTTTTGTCGAGTTTTAGAATACTCGATAAAATATCATCACGCATCAGGGGTACTATCGAAGCAAGAAAGCGCACCCGTAACTTCGACCAAAACTTCAGGCGTTTATAATAAAATTCAATTCAATTCATTTAATCAAAAAAATAACAATATTAAAAAAATTAGAAACTCATTTTAATAGGGTTCATATTATGATCATTTGAGTGCGGGCCCGTTTTTTCGTTGACTAAGAGTTTAAACTTCCTGATATCTTAACCTGTTTTTTTTTTTCAATTTGTTGCAAAGAATCATCATCTACCTAGCCTTTTCCCAACTACATTGGGGTCGGCTTCCAGTCAAACCAGATGCAGCTGGAAATCAGTATTTTACATGGAGCGACTGCCTGTTGGACTTCCACAACCCAGTAACTGGGTAATACGATACCCCATGCTAAAACTGGTTGACAGACTTTACAGGTTCTGACAGACAGTAACGACTGTCAAAGATCAACAAATGACAGCCGGGACCAACGGCTTTACGTGCTTTCCGAGGCACGGAGGAAACTCGCTATAACAGATGGTCACCCAACCATTTTTTGCAAAGAATATTAGTTTTTATCTTCATTATCGTTAAAAAATTAGCTCTACAGCTAGCTAGCACGCTCTGCCAATCTTACTTAGAGCCATAAATATATTATGCTGACTATACTTTCAAAGGTATAATCAGCATTTTTTCCGTGAACCGAGCGAAGAGATTTTAAGATTTACTTAATCACAAGTTGAATTGTTACCAGAAATCTTGATTACCTTTTGAAATATCCATTTTAAGTAACTCTTAGTAAGCTGTGATTCTGTGAACATACGGGTGCATAGCATGTAACCCGCGCAAGTAAAGATGCGGGTTACCTTCGCGAGTAACATGCGCAAGATACTTGATCAAGTTACACGCGGGATGCTTGTACGCGGCGCATGCAACTCGCGCAATAAAGGTGCAGGTTTGCGGTTTGCCCGCCCGAGTAACATAATGCAAGCTACTGATTCAAGCTACCCGCGGCGTGCTTGCACACGGCGCATGTAGCTTAAGCATGTTGAGGCACTTGCGCGGGTTACATGCGCCGTGTACAAGCACCCTTAATAATAGTATCGAAATACCATTAAGTACGTAAACGAAAAATAATACTTGTAATACTTGAGTACTTGGAAAGGCAACATTAATATTAAAGTATCGAAATATGATTAAGTATATACACGAAAAAAAAAAATTCAATACTTGGCTACTTGGAAAGACAATAATAAAAGATGATTTTTAAAGGTTTTTGTAAAAAGAAAAAATAAATTGCGAGCAGGATTTGTACCTGTAACCATGATAGAAGTCTTTTGGATAGCAACCCTTTTCTGCGGCCGCCATCTTAGAAAAAGCGGTACAGACAGTAGTTTGGCAAAATTATTAAGGGCTTCCCACACAGAAGCTATAATGTAAAGATGTACATTATAGCACGATACATGTCATTGCGTCATCTTTCCATAGAAATCGTCAGGAGACCACACACGACTGCTATAATGTACATCTTTACATTATAGCTGCTGTGCGTGAAGCTCTTTAGTCGCATAGAAAATTTGCAGAGACGTGTATTCGTTGCAGATTATATTAATGTCTTCTAACTTTTGTAGCAGAACCAAAACAAAACAAAGTTATAAACGAAAATGAAACTTCAAAGATCAACAAACAGAAATGCAAAAGAATAAAAAAGCTAAACCGTAATACTAAAAATTCGAAACACGACACTATCAATGAAAAATTTCGAATAAAATCGTCCAATGCGCTCGCTATACTTACATAGCCCGAAGGCAGGCGGCAACGACGATATAATACTAGACTCCGCATGCACGATCTAAGGAACAAAAATTATTCTGCCAACTCGTTGAGGTACTACGTCAGCGAGGGGGACGGGGTACTGCGTTGTGATTGGCTGACTCAAGGTCTGTTCTGTCTCAACGTATATTTACGGCTCACAGGATTGGTCAAAATGAGACGAATATAAGACTTTTTTACCTAATGTGTTGGCAGACATCGGTCGCCTGTTATTAGGAGTCTAGTATTATATCGTCGAAGGCAGGCGGGATCCTTTTACCAATATTTTATTGCTGCCAATTTGCTAGCACAAAGCCCAGATATTTGATTTAGAAATGAAATTCGGTTTATTAACGTTGACTTTCATAATGGCAAGGTGCAAATTGCCAATAAATTTGTGGATTTCCTGATATGAAACGTCGAAACTGGTGACGGTTGGGAAGCGTGTAATTGATGTGTGTGGATTGATGCTAAAGCAAATATTTATTGTGGACTAATTATTACTTGTATTGGATGTTGAATGTGTTTAGATATTTCCATATTTTTTAATCTGTCTAATCATAATTGATGATGAAATGGATGAAATGCTCCTTCTCGGATCGGTTTCCTCAATGCTGAGGGTCGTGACCACCTCCTTGTTGCAGCAGTTTGTTGCGCACCACGCGACGCCATCTGTCCCGATCTGCCGCCGAGTGGAGAGCTTCGTGGACCGTTGTGCCAAGAGCGTGGCCTTTTGCCTTCCACCTTACCAGTGACTAATAACCTTTCTAGGTTATCGTCATTCTTCCTGGCAATGTGGCCAAAGTATTCGAGAATCCTACGTAGGCAGATGGTAGTGAGCCTTGTCTTTATGTTTAATTGTCGTAGGATTGACACGTTGGTGCGATGTGCTGTCCAGGGGATCCCCAGCATCTTTCGCCAGCACGCAGGATGAAATGCACTATATAATTAATGTTACAAGCCATCAAAAGTTTAAGAATAATTATAACAAGTGTGAGTCGTAGTCGCCCATAAAGGGTTCCGTAGTAGCAAGTAACATAATAATTATAAAAGTTCTTGCAGTTGGTTTTAACTTTGAAAGGTAAATTGCGGTTTACGATAATATATGACTTATTAAAAAAAAAATTACTTGATATCGTTCAAAACAATTTTCAATTGAAGTTTGCATGATAATATACATCATAATTATATTTATTTTTTAGTTTTATCATTCTCTGGTTCTGGAAACGTTCGTTCTGGACACTTTCCCCATTGACAGCGATGTGGATGAGTTTTTAGCCCCCCTATTAATTTCAGTTTAGTTATTTTTGTCTCTCTCTTTAATTTTACAAAACTGTTAAACTGAAAGGGGTTTAAGAACATGTTAAACTTTTCATTAAAAAAAAGCAGTTAATAAAAATTTACAGCTTACAGTTTTCCTCTTTTTGGGACACAGGATTTCTTTTTGATGCCCGGCACACTAATGAGAAATCCGGACAATTTTCGACTTTAATACCTATGTATAAACGTCAATTATCGCGATAAGTACCCCGAATTTACCATGATTGTGTGGCCCAGGAATGGGAACCAAATTTAAACCAGTCAAATATTATGTAATTCGAATAAGAGAGTAACGTGGTCGCGGGATTTATTTTATTACCGTGACCCTGAAACGTAAAGGGCTATTGAATGACACAGTACAAGTCTGACAGTCCCTCCCGCTCTACCCTGGGTGGGAGGACTCGTTTGATGATTTTACCACGTAAAAAAAAAGGAGTAACGTTTTCAAAGCAGCTCGAAAACCAATATCGTATCTCAACTAAATATTTGCTTAAAAACCCATACCTAAACGTGAGATATCTTTTACCCCGAAGCTTCACAAAATGCTCTGTCATCAAGGAAAGGTTCTTTCGTCGGCGGAATTTAATCTAAGCTGTAGTAGGAACAAATTTGGAGAGAATATTGAAGTTACTTCGCTTAGAGATCATTGACCTTCTTGGATGAGATTATGAGACGTGCCAAACGTCAATGGAGCTTAAACAACTTTAGTATTAACTTCTTCGTGTAAAAAAAATCACGTGTTATTTATTATGTTTGAACGCATAACTATGTAACTACACCACCAAATTCAGTAAAATTTTGTGAATTGGTGTCGTTGTTTCCATTTTGAATGATAGAACGAGAGGATAGATTTTTTTTTAAAAAAAAACGGAGTGGTCCCACCCAGGACAGAGCCGGAGAGACTGTAAGACTTGTGCTTTTTTTATTATCTATATCATCATCATGATCAGCCTATTAATGTTCCTACTGCTGGGACACAGGCCTCCACTCTATGAGAGAGAGAGTGGGCCATAATCCACCACGCGAACCCAGTGCGGATTGATGGATGTCACATGTCTTCGAATTTTTGGTTCTAGGACATGCCGGTTTCCTCACGATGTTTTCCTTCACCGTTTAGAGAGCAGAGGTGATGAAATAAATTACACAAAGTAATGCCTGCCTGGATTCGAACCCACAACCTACAATTCGTAAGTCGGGACCGATACCACTGGGCCACCACTACTCTCATTATCTGTTTATATAATTATATATTATTTTTTTATAATAGCAATTTTTTATAATTGTCGATGTTGTCTAGAAATTCCCTCGATTTAATTTATGTCTGAAAGCAATGTTTGCGGAATCAGCTATTATAATATCTTAGATTTCTAGAGAGTCCATAAAATACAGAGTACATAAAGTACAAAGAACAGAAAACACTATGTACAGAGGAGGAACATAATTCTTTGTTTTAAATCCGATTTCAAGCCACCATGACATTTCTACCACCTAGAGACCAATTCTGTGACCACAGTTAAAATCACATTGCGAAGTTCTATATGAAATCTCTAGAAGTTCCACTGGCATTCAACTGTTTCTATAAACTTTTTAAAACTTTTGATAAATGTCACGAGGGAATCATGACTTTCTTTACGTCATTACTGGTTACAGTTGTGACTAGACTTCGAATGGTTATGGGAAATATTTAAAGATAAGTTGGCTGTAAAAATGAAAAAAACTTTTATTTTAATTTTAACAAGTTTTCATAGACGTAGTGATTGGAGCCTTCTTTTAAAATAAATCCTGTATTTAAGAGACTCCGCTCTTCCATGCATTATTGGTATTAACTATAAACTTTTTTATCTAAAATAATTATTTAAAAAAATAAGTATATTATTTTAAGAAAGGGAATGTAATCTACGATAACTATGGATAATTTATAAGTTTAAATTGTTTACAATAGTGTGTGTTGTGTGTAAAAGTGTGATTGTGCGTAATTGTGATTGGGTTGTTGTATTCAGAGTGTTCTGTTTGAATGTGAGGAAATATTTAAAGATAAGTTGGCTGGTGGTGTGACTAGTATAAAATTATAAGCTTTCTTGCAGCCATTTTTTAACGTCACAAAACTAAATGATGCTGTCAGACTTGTATTGACTAAAATCAACGGTGTCTTTCAATGGCCCTTTACTTTCTAGGGTCACGGTTACCTGATGGGACAGTCTCGCGACCCCGGCAAGTTTTGTCAAAAAATATGAGGACCTAACGGTCGCCCCGTTAGATTGCTGACGGCTCTTTGAGGCGTGCGTGAAACGCAACGCGCCGTTGACCCGTGAATGGACCATGATCAGACGCCCAGTCACTCATAACATAGGTACTCGTGTTGCAGTTTTAAAGTGTATTTAAAAATGTAAAATATTTAAATCAAATTCTCTCTCTTTATTTTTTAGCACTATTTCAATAACCAAACAACATTTTTTAAAATCTTTTGTGACTGCAAAATGGATGTAATCCAGTGCATTTTATAATGTATCAATTTATAGATAAATGGGTTTTCATTCATCATTTTCAGAAGATTGGCCTGACAGAAAATGGCCTGGTCCAATTGGGATTGAACAACTTTGGTTCCAGATCTAATTGAATAAAAAAAAAAAAACAGACACAAAAACCTAATACCCATCCGAAAACTCCACAAAAATCAAAACCACAGAACCAATCTCCTCCCAGACACATCGAACTGTCAGTCAAACCGCATCCTCAGTGCATTGACCCTCAATACTGAAAGGGTCGTCAGCTGATTGCTTCCCGTGTTGACGGCACGGTACAGGCGTGACGTAATTGCCGAACAATTGACTAGCAGTGTCATTTGAAGTGACGGCGGATTATCGTGTCTTGTGTGTGTCGGGCAGTGTGGGCGGCGGCCATTTTGTGTCTGATGATGAAATTGGTCTGATGGGTTAAGTAGGATGAATATTTTTGCATACAAAAACATAGGGTGATTGTATCCTGTTGTTGTTTGATAAAATTGGCTATGGATTATTCAGTTACTTTATCAACAATACCATAATTTTATTATTATCGTACGAGTATTTAATAAAATTATAAAAAATATGAGAGTATGGGACTTTATCCATGGCACGATGCGTCGCGATTCGACCGATTCCAACTACAAGCGAATACTATAAGGCATCGTTCACATCAAACGTATTGTCCGCCGCTGATTGTGAGCACGTGTTACGCAGTTTATTGTTTTTCAATATAATTATATTTAACTTCTTGTTCACACCGAGCCAACTATACGCAAACCGACCGACTATACAAACAGTGAGTATATTCACAGTCGGCGACGGACAATACGTTTGGTGTGAACGAATTCTAATAGTAGGCATACACCATCCTGCCTATCGATACGATATATTTCACGCTTGCAATTGTTTCAAATCGGCAGTTCGTCCATATACACCATACACCATCCTGCCTATCGATACGATAGATTTGTCACAACTTCAAATCTGCACCAGTGATGCCAACTCAGCAACTAGATCTGGCTATTATTCGGTGACGACAGACACACGACATTTTTCTCACATTCTTATTCGCTAACATTGCTCCTTCATTAAAATCCGGTGTTTGCATCATTGTCAATAAGGTCGAAAATCGCTTGAAGGTCGGAAAATACTTGCTTAAGGATTGCAAGTTAAAAAAAGTGGTGCAAGCGATTTTCGACCTTATCGACATTAAAAATTTAGTTTGTTTTTCTCACATTCTCATTCGTTAACATTGCTCCTTCATTAAAATCAGGTGTTTGCATAAATGTCAATAAGGTCGAAAATAGCATGAACCTTTTTTTAACTTGCTTTCGTGGTCCCTTGACACCTCTCAAGTTTTCAATCGTATTTTGGTTTAAAATAAAATGAATAACTCTTTTTTTTACGAGTGTACATGCGATCCATGTGCGAAAAGCCTCAGTTTTCCTGGTAAGGCCACGTTCACATGGCGATTATTTTCCCGTATACTGTATACAAGATTTTATCGAATAGAGCAGTAATAACAGTTCACAAATGAAAACTTAAAAATAGTTTGAACGGCGTTCATACGGGAAAATCCCGTGTTTGAGAAATATAATATTTTACCGTGTACCGTGCAAAGTTGTCCTAAAACTGGTCAACTCTATTTGATAAAATCTCGTGTACGGTATACGGGAAAATAGTCGCCGTGTGAACGTGGCCTAACCGTCCCTGTAGAAAAGTAGCTAAAAAGTTTAGCCACAAGTTACACTTTTTAGCTTTTTTTCTAGCACCTTTATAAAATTAGCTAACTATCTATGAAGTTGCTAAGATGGCATCACTGCTGCCGATTTGACGTTGTGTCAAAAGCGATTTGATGACCTATCAAAATTGGCATGTCATGCCATCAAATTGGCATTCCACCCCCATACACGTTCAATTCTATTTAGGCAGTATGGTGTATGGCTACCATAAGAAATAATGATGCAATTCGATTGACTTGACGTCGTCGTTGCGATCGTGTTTTGTTTTTCATTTACCCGTAGATAACACCGTGTTTTATGCCATATGTCGTAGTGGTAAGATTTTCACATTTAGTTGGAAATGGTGGAACTGCAATCGCGTCGTGCCGTGGGTTGAAATCCCATACTAAACATTATGTCGCACACCATAACTTTATACCGTTAGTACCTCATGCTTACGAATCCCTGGTAATGTTATTTTATTATTTTTTGTTGTGTTCAATATTGTCAGGACAATTGTTTACACTAAGAAAATTTTAATATTCTGTAAATACCCAATTCAGTACCCTTATCACGAGTTTTCACTGGGTTTCTTTACAGCGTTTCTTGTACGGAAAAATGGAACAGCGCCTCTGGTACGCGAAGAAGGATCTATTTTTTTTTTCTTGAAAGTCAATTTGGAAATATCAAAATTCCAGTTTACTTTACATCAGAATATCTGAAAACTCATGATAGCCCCTCTGGGGAGAACTCAGAATATCCTAAAACCTATAAAGGACTCAGGGGAGAACTCCCAAAAACTATTACAACACTATTAATCACAGTTTTAGCCGCTTTTACAAGAAAACATAGCTGGAGACAGATTATCACATCACACAAACATTTATATTTTCCAGTTACTTTCAGCTCTTGCAACTTCGTTACGAGATTGCTAATATTTCAGCGGTGAATGTTCCAAGGAGGTAGGGATTAGTTTTTTTTTGTTGTGTTTCTCAGTGGTGACTCTACTGTCATGTAATTATTATAGTAGGGGAGCCGTAGATGCTAAATCTGCAGTTCCTCGAGCGCCATGGCAATCTATTGGATTCGAAAGATTATGTTTAAAAAAAAAAAGTTTCTGACTAGTTTTCTATTTAGTTGGGGGGCGAGTGTGTAAACATTTTTAAAAATGTAAAAATAAATCAGTTGTATAGAAGTACTCGAGCGCGTCAGCCATTTATAATGTAAACGCGAATAATATTTCTGATAACCATTATTATGTATCAATCTGACAATTAATTTAAGGGGGCTGTCCGTAACAAGCGGTTGAAAACCCAAAAACGAAAACGCCGAAAATGGAAAATTTATAAAAACCCCACGAAATTATTTTTCATAAACTACAAAGCACCTTTGACAACACCTTATAACAGAAAATTATGGAACCGCCACTCGTGGGACCTATAAGGGAAGTCTCGACTTGATTTTTGGCAACCTATTTATATCCTACTTGAAAGGGTGAGTGAGAAATTGTGAAAAATATTCTGCGAAAATATTTTTAAGGTTCCGTATAGAAATTGAAAGAGCACAAAGACATTATTGTACCTACAAAAACATATCGAATCTCAAATATTCTGTTCTTTTTGTTATTTAATTTATAAAATAGTAAATCTCAAGCGTTTAATTAAATCACGTTTTGAAACTAGGTGATGTGATGTTTCTAACCCGACTATATAATCAACAAATCAGAAGTTTCCTCTCGTTCTTTTTGACTGAGCTCGCACTATTTTAGGCTTCATCTTTGCTTCCGGGCCAATTATTATTAAAATTGGCCCGGAAGCAAAGATGAGGGACCAGGCGGCCAAAAAGACATAAAAAAGAAAAACTCGGATATCTGTATCTAACATTGTGTTGTATGATCATAAATTAAGACAATTTATTATGACTCATTAACGAATAAGATGGTAAAATACTAAATGACTCAAGAAACAATACCAAAATCATACGAGAAAAAATTGTTAACTGTAGTGAAAAAAATATGAAGAGTAAAAATACGTTATTAATAAGATAAAAAAAAGGAAATACGTGTTTCGAAGGAATAGTTAGCAACGGGGATTATCCCAGTCCCAGTATCCCTAATTATTAATCCTAATTTTAAACCCCTGGACCTAAAACATTTTGTAACAAAACGAATACATGACACAACCATACAATTTTGATCCTACCTTTAAAAACAACAATGAGGCCTTTAAAATGTAATCAAACTTTATATTATGTACGAGTCCACCAAAAAAAACCGACTAAGTGCGAGTCGGACCGCGGGTCGATAAGGCGCGCCTCAAACAGTGTCTGCACACTGACGGGGGGGGGGCTTTTAGAGGGACTATTATTATATATGATCCGAATTACTGTGACCCCGGAACGTTAAAGGCTATTGAAGGACACCGTGGACACACTCAGAGTTAGTTGCTAACACAAGGTTAAATTGACAGTTTGTCATACAATATTGTCAACTAGCTGTTGCCAGCGGCTTCACCCGCTACAACTCGAAAATTATCCCACGGGAACATAAAATTGGGATAAAAGCTATCCTATGTGTTAATCCAGGTTATAAACTATCTGTGTACCAAATTTTAGCCAAATCCGTTCAGTGGTTTTTGCGTGAAAGAGTAACAAACATCCATACATCCATACTTACAAACTTTCGCCTTTATAATAGTAGTAGGATTTAACCTCGTGTTAGCAACTAACTCTGAGTTTAAAAGATAACTCGGGTTCGTGCAAGTGGGAGTTAGTAGAGTTTTAACCGTTGGGTACGTAACCCTAAAATAGAACCTTACACACAACTTTTTGTACAGAAAAAAATTTAATTTGTGAAAAAAAATGCCTTAGCAAAGCGCGTGCTTTGCGCGATTTCTTTTTAATTAATTTATAAGTCAGTATACCTAATATTACACGCTCTCTTTGACGTTTGACCCCGTTTAATTTTATACTCGAATAACGAGTACGGCTAGTAATTTACCTTTGAAACGGAATCAGTTGGACTTTTTGTTTTTGTAGGGAAATTAAAAAGGAAATGGGAAAGTGTCGGTTTGTATGAAAATTTAACGGACTGTGGTGGAGCTTTTGAAAAGAGCTCGTGTGTGTTTGGTCTTATGAGCTATTTTTGCATTTGGAAGCGTTTATCGGAGACTGAGAACAAAAACTTAAATTTTTACTTTTAATTTCTGTTAGCTTTTCACCGTTGAATGCTGGTTATAATTATCATAGCTATTTAAAATTTCACTTACGGGATATCTTCCGTGATTGTATAATTATTATTTTGAGTTCCCGATATTTCGACGCTGTTGCAAGCGCCATGATCGCGGGTTGACTGGAGATTGCGGGTGGATGGAAATTAATTTGTTAAGAGCAGGCAAATTTGTCTACCCTCTTTCTCTGTCTCTTGCTACGCGCATATCAGGAACTCAAATTAAATACAATCACGGAAGATATCCCGTAAGTGACATTTTGAAGAAAATAACCGTGATAGCCTAATACAGTGATTATTATCATTGCTGTTTGAAATCGATATCATTTTGAATGAAAATTGGGTGTCTATTGTTTTCCCATCGTTTTTTGTGCCATTATCCCACAATGTACAGTGTTCAGTACAGATTTTTAGGGTTCCGTAGTCAACAAGGAACCCTTATAGTTTCGCCATGTCCGTCCGTCCGTCCGTCCGTCTGTCCGCAGTTTAGCTCAGAGACGCACAGTACTAGAGAGCTGTAATTTGGTGTAAATATACGGATTCGTTGTGCCGAAAAAGTGGTAAAATAAAATCTCGTAAAATATTTTTTTTTAGGGTACCTCCAGTACTTACACGTAAAGTGAGGATTTTTTTTTTCTCGCGTACCCCTTACTGTGGGGTATCATTAAATAGGCCTTTAAAAAATAATTATAGTTTCCATTAACAATTTTTTGATAAAAAAATTCGTTTGTGAAATATTAAGCTTTAAAGTGCTAAATTTTGCTCGATTCGAGTGTCCCCCCCCTCTACCAGCTAAACGGTTATGTTTGGGGGTGTGAAAAAAATCACAATAGTAGTACATTTAACGAAGTTTAAAAGAAAATTATCATGACTAAGTAGGCTTTACAACTTTACGAGTAATAGTCGACCAACTTATAAAATGTACTTGATATCATATTTTCTTGAACAAAATGTATCGGAGACAACTGCAAATGTAAGTTTGTCAACTTTATTTTTACAGCTTTTAAAGGTATGTTTTTTGGGGATAGGTAGGTTTTTATCGTCAACTATTTTTAACTAAATTCAAAAAAAGGAGGAGGTTCTAAATTCGTTGTAATCTTTTTTCTTATGTATTTTCCCCGATTTCTCAAAGACTCCTGGACCGATTTTGAAAATTCTTCTTTTTAAAATTAAATTCAGCGAATCAGTTTAGTTAGTTCGCATAAGTATTTTGATGGGCAACTACGGAACCCTACACTGTGCGTGGCCCGACACGCACTTGGCCGGTTTTTTTTTAGATTACTGTCTGTACAATGAACGCAATTTGGCATAATAATCTAAAAGTTAAAATTAATTAAGTTTATTTATCTTAATATAAGTTTTGGTTTGGGTTAAAAACAAATGGGTACATATTTGAATATCGAAGATTAAAATATCTACGCTTAAAATATCGATGTTCAAAATATCGAAAATTAAAATATCGAATGACCATAAAATCGAAAATTAAAATATCGAAAGTTTAAAATGTCGAATGATTTAATGATCTACGTCCAATATATCTAAAATCTAAATATCTACAAAAGTTACATCGAAAGATCTAAATATCGAAACACAGATTATCGAATGTCCGAAATATCGAACCTAACAAGGTAAGACGACGGAGCCCCGCTTCGCAGGGCTCCTATTTCTGTTTGCAAGGTTTAAAGTAACCTAACACGAAGAGGATGGCGGGGTCTTTCAGACCCCGCCATCCTCTTCGAACCTAACCTGACCGAGTCGGGGTGCCCCAAGTTCCGAGCTCGCTTCGCTCGCTTTTGCATCTGAAGTCCGTCCAGCTACCTTGTTGGCTAGTAATCAATAATTTGACTAAGGATGCAAGAGCGAGTTAAGCGAGCTCGGGACTTGGGGCACCCCGACAAGGACAGGTTAGGTTCGAAGAGGATGGCGGGGTCTGCAAGACCCCGCCATCCTCTTCGTGTTAGGTTACTTTAAACCTTGCAAACAGAAATAGGAGCCCCGCGAAGCGGGGCTCCGTCGACTTACTTTGGTAGGTGGTTATCAGCAATTTGATATTTCAACTAGTAGGTATTTTTAACGTAGATATTATGAACTGCGATGTATTAAACGTTGATATTTTGAATTTCGACATTACGTCTTTCGATATTTTGAATCATTCGACATTTTAATCAGTTGATTTTATAATCTTCGACGTTTTAAGCGTAGATGTAACATTTTTCGATATTTTGTTACAATCGATATTTTAATTTTCGATATTCTGAACATCGATATTTTAAGCGTAGATATTTTAATCTTCGATATTCAAATATGTACCCAAACAAATACTGTAAGTTAATTAAAAACTCATAAATTAAGAACATTATTAACATCACTCAACTATTAAAAAAAAAGATAAATACAATTGTAAGACTGCACTAACTAAACAAAGACAAAAATTAAATAAACCCACTTATCCATTACTTCAAAACAACTTCCACTCCTCAAAACATTGAACCACCAAAAGAAGAAATCCAAAAAACAGGCCCAATTATGTAGAACCAGCCGAAACGACCCACTTTAGAATATCATAAAAATGGAGAAGAGACCATTTTTTTCGTTATCCCAACGCAAGTAGCTTATTCAGTCCGAGCATTCCAACTTCTAAGATTTGAAGGAAACGACTGCCAGACAATTACAGTTGGCTTTGTTATTTTAAGGGGTAGCGCTCTTGCAGAATTTTTAGGGTTCTGCATCTAAAGGGTGGTTTTGTGAAACCAAGGAGTTTATAATGGCCACTTTTTTTTGGTATGGCAACCAATTATAATATATATTTAATGAATCTCATAGTTAGAGATTCATTATATTATAATAGGTATGTGATTCCGCTGAAGTGGCATTTTAGGTGCACCTATATTTATTTATTTTTCTTGTTGTGGGTAGGTATATTAAATTACATTTTAACGTTGTCACGAGTGCGTAATCTTACAAAATTTTATAATTTGCTATTACCTACCAGACTTTAAAAGCTATAAGCTAACGGAGACTTAAACATATAAAAAAAGGTTCAAATAACTTTATTCTCAAAAAAAAAAGACAGGTTAAGGGCATCTATGATAAATACGTAATGTACGAGTATTTAACCTGTTTAAGATAATATTATTGTTATCAAGTAAGTGACTTCAATGCATTCAGTGTTGACGAAAGGTGCCATTTTCAACCAAATATTGTGCTAACTGAGTCTTAAATGCGTTATATGAATGTAAGTATAATATACACGATAAAAAAGAAAAAATAATTATAAAAATTTAATGACATACCCATAGAAGAAAGTCCGCTTTCTTTAAAAAAAATTTTAACAAGTGGGAATAACTTGGTGTTTACAGTTTATTTGTAAAAAATAAACTAATAAAAAGTTGAATAATCGATGTTTTATTTTATTTAATTCTTTTATTTCTAGAAGCTGGTAACATGACCTGACTTTTTAATTTTTAAATTGCTTTTTTTGCTTACTTTCATCTTAAGTTGGTAACCCTTTTGGTGTGGACATACTTAGCAAAATTCCTATTGTATTTTTTATTATTTCTGTGTGTGCGTGTCCTATATCAAATAAATATTTTTCTATTCTATTCTATTTATTCTAAAATGTTCCCACTACTGGGACACAAGTCTCCACCATCGCTTCTGTACTATGGCATCCCAATTTTCGCATCCAACTCGCACTTGGCCATATTTCAGCCGACGTTTCGTGGACTTTCCCATTGAAATTTCCTTGCTCTGAAAACCTAGAAGTGTTTGGTACTAATTAGGATTTTTTCCCTCCCATTGTAGTTTCATTGTGGAGTCTGAATGACTGTCGGGATGTCGGGTCTTGTCAGTTTTATATTATAAAGGGTTAATGGCCTCTGGTAGTGAACCTTGTTTAATTAAATGTCTAGAATAACGTGGTCTATTTGAGAACACGTGGATGGTTGTAATTTATTGTGTTATGTTGAAAATTTAAATTTTAATAAGTACCTGATTTGTTTCGGTTTTACAAAAAATTTACTATTATTGTGTTATAATACATTGTAAAGATGCAGGATCAGCATTGCCATCCAACGTGGCAATGCTGCCAGCGTTCTGGGCACTTTCCCCATTGACAGCGATGTGGATGAGTTTTTTGACGCCCTTTAAATTTTAGTTTTAGTTTTTGTTTAGTTATTTCTGTAAATATTTTACTCTTAATTTTAGTTTTTATATATAGTATGTCTTTATATTTTAATTAGAAAAGTAGAGTTTTCCTATGAATAAACACATGCAACTTTGTGATCTGGTAAAAAAAAGATGCATGATATGCAATATAATATTTGTATGTAACCTACCTAAACTGTGTACAATATAGTATTTACCAAAACTGCGCCAATGTCAGTCAGATATTGATGTATTGTGAAAGGGATCACAAAATATGGCGATCGCCATTTGTGATCTATTATTAACATTAGTTTCAAAAAAGTTAACATAAGCTTTAGGGCTTTTTATTACAGATAATTATTCTAGTTTTGTTAAAGTTATCGCCAATAATATCTCCGATCACGGCAACAAATCGGCAATCGCCGGTAACGTCCTTTTTAATGTTTTCTGATTTTTAGCATCTCCGAGTATCAGTCTATCACTCGAATTTTTTTTCATATTTTTAAAGTTAATATTTGTATAAAAATTAGCTTCTTTTATTTCTCCTGTAAAAAGTACTTTTTGATATTACCGTCTTGTTGCCCGGGGCCGGCGATATGTCACCTTTGTCTCGGTCCTTCAATTAAAAAAAAAATCAATATGGCCGTCACGAGATGTCAAGATCCAAACTTATACACAGTGTCTATGTAGTCTGTGTTATACACTCTTAATTTGTTTCCCCTCAATCTTTTTTGTTTATTTTTCTTGTCAACTGAATCTTAGAACCCGATACGATATTTGTATGCAATTGATATTTATTTAAAGAAAGTTGCAATAAGAATTTTTAACCTTGCGGTATTGCTGAACAATTTTTAAAATGCCTGGATATATTCTGAGAAAAGTACAATAGTTCGTACGCTTGATCGGAGCCATATTGAAATGAAATTCTAAGTTCAAATATCTTCAAACGTGCGTTTGAATTTCAAAGAAGTTCTTTAATATAAATTATGTCTGTCTTAAGAATGTTTTGGCATGTTTTCAACTTGAAAATAAACTTTTATTTTTATTTTAAGAAGTTTTTAGATTTTGTGGAGCCAAAAAAATGTAATGTAATAATTATACATTGTTAAATATTATTTTTCGTACCACTTGCTCAAAAAAGTGACATTCTATGCCACAAAAAGCGTACATAACAATAGTCATTATTAATCTGTTAGAAACAGCTTTCCCTAGGGAAAGAAAGTTGTACTGAATTTCATTCATCCTCTAGGGAGAGAATGTGATTTGAATTTCGAATACCTTACCGATAGTGAACTACATCAGTCTGTCTTTACACCATTGAGTTTGTATGTAAAGCATTATACAACTTTTTGAAAAAGGAATACGCATTTATTATGCAGTTATGATTTAATAACATTACGAAAACCGAAGAGGCCGTATGATCTTGATGCCTTTGCTTTTCCGAGAATACAATATAATCTAGGAATTTGCCGCGTTTTGTTTTCTTCATCTTCAAATACATAAACGTTGAGTTTATTACCCGACTGCGCGACGCAAAGGAGGGTAATGTGTTTATCAGTCTATGTATGTATGTAAGTATGTATGTATGTATGTATGTTTGTTTGTTTCTATGTGGCGTTCTAGAGACCAAATGCGTAGGCCGATTTTGATAATTTTTACGTCAATCGATTCGTCTTAATCTTGCGAGTGTCACTAAAGACATGACAGTAATCAAAATTCACCACAGCGACAACCAGACGCCATATTGTCAAAATGAAAAAAAAAATGTCGATGAACTATGTCATGTGGGGTATCGTTGAATAGGTATTTTAAAATCATCTTTAGGTTCCCTTTATCATTTTTCATTTTAAATAATAGTTTAGGATATAATTATGTATAACGATTTAAAGTTGTTTAGCAAAACAATAATTCTCTGAATAGCACACTCACAGTCGGGGCCCATTCAAATTATACCAATCAAATCTTTCCAACGGGCCCCGACTGTGAGTGTGAATGAGTGAATTCTTAACTACTGGACTTGTTTCTTTCTTTTTAGTTTTTTTAAAGCAGTCGGGTTTTTTGTTTTTCTTTTCGTTAATATTTTTTTTTTATTTTTTTTTTTTTAAATAAGTTAATGTTAAATTTAAATGTTTAATTAATGCGTAGCTCATACATATTATTATAACGTTAATTTTTTCGCAAGTGGTACGAAAAGTAGAGTATTTTCCTCGGTGATAAAGCTGTCTTAGTCTTGGGTGAACTTAAATCCCTCGCTACACTCAGGACTCGTCTTAAATCCCTCGCTTCGCTCGTGATTTAAGTTTCTAACACCCTCGCTACGCTCGGGAGTAAGCCTCGAGTCCTTCGTTATGCTCGCGATTTAAATCGTCACCCGCGACAGAAGACACTGCTTTATCCCCTTGGTTAATAATCTACTATTATGTATAATATTATAAATATTATTTAA
Organism: Agrotis segetum; assembly: GCA_036375495.1. Taxonomy (NCBI): domain Eukaryota; kingdom Metazoa; phylum Arthropoda; class Insecta; order Lepidoptera; family Noctuidae; genus Agrotis; species Agrotis segetum. The sequence continues at coordinate 1,282,939 of JAQSVV010000031.1, forward strand.
AAAGTGTTGGTAGTACTGCAAGCAAGAAGTTACCGTCGCATCGTATAGTCATTTGAACTTAGTTTTGTTAGTGTAAATACTACAAAGAGAGACCTTTGCAAAAGCTAATTGTTTATTTTATAGTACTTTGTTTTTAATTTCGCGAAATTATTTCAAGTTAACTAGGTACTCCAACACTGTCAAATCAAATTCTTTATAAGATTTCCAACTATGTGACAGACGCACACCGCCTTACCACAAAAATTAAACTACTGTTGAACACGTGTCTAAAAAAGTGTAACTGCAAAACGACCCTTTTAACAACGAGAAGTGTTGTTTTGACATTGACAGTTCTTTAAAACAAGTGTTCAACAGATCTTTATCTTTTTTGTGGTAACACGGAAAATGTTTATTTTCGATTAAAAAATAAATTGATGAGTTGGCGTCTGTAGGAAGTATTCGTATATTTTGGATATCTAAAACTACGGATTTAAGAACATGAAAGAAATTAGCAACGATCAAGTAGCAAGACCCCGATTCCTTACGACTTTAATGTCCAGTCGACTATTGCAACACAAAATCAATGGATACCAAAATCGTAAGGTATCGGAGACTTGCACCACATTGTGTATGAAAGGGGTTAGGCCTGTGGTTAGACTCATTGACTATCTGTAAAGGGTGTCAAAGATCTTCAAATGACAGACAAGACAGTTTCACGTGCTTACCAAGGCTAATATTCCAACCAAAATGATACGTCTAATTGGGTTAAAGGAGGTCTTTGACCTATGAAGAACTTGATATGACCACATAAACGTGAACGAAATAGTATCAGAAAATACGCTCACTTTGCTTGACTTGTCAGCGCTCTAACGCTCTCTGGCGTGGTTCCAAATTGATCTGTAATTTATATTGCATTGATATAGCTTCTTGAGACTTCCTATCTGATTGTTACCATGGACTGGATTTGGATGGAGACATAGGATTATTATTGTCCAAATTTTATTGCCGGAATCTTCTGTCTTGGAGATGTTTACGATAGATCGTTGACCTCTACCAAAGATCACGATAAAGACTTAAAAAGGCTTAAAGACGGAGACAAATAATGCAATTATTTTTAAACGCATTAACGCATGCGACGCGCATCGTAAAGATGATATTTTTGAGGAAAGAAAAATTAGATTGCAAGTGGGATTCGAACCCGCGTCGTCGATAGCAATGGTAGTTGCTATCTCATTATACAACATTGATTTGGCTGTAATGTCAACGTGTTGGGTGGAAGTTAGTTAAACACTAATCCAAGAGATAGCGCTACGCTACCGAAAAGCGTAAAATGAGAAATAGAGAATTTCAGCTTGCAGGTGTGGGTTGCAATAGCCTAGTTGGTTAAGGCGTCTGGAGTACTTATCCAGAAGACGCGGGTTCGAATCCCACTTGCAATCTAATTTTTCTTTCCTCAAAAAACTCATCTTTACAAATAATGTAATTTGATAAATACGTATTTTATTGTATCGGGCAACGGCACCACAAGATATTAGTTATCTACCTATGGTGATAGCTGAGTGATCCTAGTAGCAGTGGATCGGCCTCACAAGGGTGGCCTGCCTCGCAACCACCATGATATCGGAGTTCGGCACCAAACAGTTTTTAATGAAGGCCGTCGGTGATCAAGAATTTAAAAGTGTGTGGCACTCGGGGACTGCCGCAGTAAAGCTATTGCATAACATTTTATGCATTTTCTTTTCTTTTTTAGACTATGTTTAATCGCCACCTGTGCCGAAGTCTGCGGAACTGAAACGACGTTATACGATGCGGGGTATTAGGTTTATTTTCGTTAGGATTTTATGGTTAGGTATATTTTCGTTACGGAATTTTTCGGTTCGGTCGCCGCGCTCGGAGCCTGCGGTAAAAACTATGCATTATCTTAAAAATAATTTTAAATGATAGGATGCAATCCCACCCTATGCAATCACCCACATATCTACACAATTAAATAACAATGTGTGTGTTATTTGGTAATCCTCTACCTCACCCTTCAGGGACTGATGCGTGACTGCAGACGTGATGTTTTCTTATCAAGACAAGACTCTGATTACAAAATTTCTATTTATTTTCAATAATCAGTTAAAAAATTCAAAATATTTTCAAAATATATTTTATCATTATTTTAGGCAATAATATTCATTGCAACCAACCAGCGGTTTTTATGAATATCATGCCAGCTCGAATCACATAAAAATCTGCTAACGCGTTCAGTCATATCAACAGATAAGTTCAGTATCCACTAAAATAACTACTACTGAAACCGGAATTCCGTATCACAACAAAATCACAAAGCCATCTTTTAAACCGAACTCAATGTTGCAACAGGTCCACAGTTTATTGAACATCGTTGTATAAGCTTTCAGCTTTCTCGACTTATAAACAGCAGTTTAAGTTTTTCTTCCGTTTTGAATGGAAATAATTGGTTCCCTATCCATTTGCATAAAATTTTAAGACCTAATATAACTTAGCATAATTTTGTTTGGCATAATTATATTTTCGCATAATATAATTACGCATAATAGCTTACGCATAATTTTTTAAGCATAATTTCTCTAAGCATAATAATGATTAAGCATAATATTCTAAAGCATAAATTTATTAAGCATAAAGTTCTAAAGCATAACTTTTTTAAGCATAATATCTTAAAGCATAAATTTACTAAGCATAAAGTTCTAAAGCATAACTTTTTCAAGCATAATATCCTAAAGCATAAATTTATTTACGCCTAATGATATTAAAACATTACTTATAAAGGCATACAGCATGCAAGCAAGCAAGCATGCAAACAAGCAAACATGCAAGCATGCAAGCAAGCATGCAGCAAACAAGCAAGCATGCAGCATGCAGCATTCAAGCGAGCATGCAACATGCAGCAGGCAAGGTTTTCTGTCACGGCTCCGGCGCTGCGGGCCTCCGGCGGCCCCACGCGTGCTAATCGTCGCAGACGGCTTTCGCTCACCACCGCAGCTTAGGCTTGTTGGCCGGCTTCGCCGGCCAGCCTCAGCCGCGTCGGTTCGCTCGCAGCCGCCTACTCCTCAGCCCGCGGGCCGCCTCTCCCCTGCGCGCCTACGCGATTTTAAATTACACTCTAGGGGTAGGACAAACAAGACTACGTGGAGTCGGTTTTGCAGCAATTCGGTTCTGTCACTAACTTTTGTTGCACATCATATTCAATTTTTAATTAACATATTATTTAATTGTTACAGAAACGTATTAATTTAGAAAGTATTAATTGTATGCCTAAACACTATTATGCTAATAGTCATTAGGCGTACTAACGTTATGCTAATAGTCATTAGGCCTATTAACATTATGCTAATAGTCATTAGGCCTACTAACGTTATGCTAATAGTCATTAGGCCTACTAACGTTATGCGAATCAAATTTATGCCGAAACAAATTAGTCTTTAAGATGATTATGCGAATGTAAGATGTATGCCTAAAAAAATTATGCCGAAGTATTATTATGCCTAAACAAATTGTGCCAAAATCGTTATGCCGAAGTATATTATGACAAAGGACATTATGCGAATAGAAGGGATCCCGAAATAATTTAATGGCTTACGATATGGCGGGATTGCAACTTTATTGATAACTTCCTTGAGAAGCTTACGACTGGTTTCATAGTACTGGTTGATGCGATTTCGTTTTTTTTTTTTTGAACGAAGTTCCTTATCACGCGTTGTGAAAGGGGGCTAGACGGAAAAATTTCTTACGAAAAGTTGTCACGACACTTTTTGGAACGAAGTTCCTTATTGCGCGTTGCGAAAGGGTGCTAGAGCTCAAAGAGCAGAGCGGAGTGGAGTGGAGCGGAGTGGAGCGTAGCAAAGCGGAACGGAGCGGAGTGGAGTGGAGCGGAGCGGAGTGGAGTGGAGTCGCGACGATTATTTTTGTTGAGTGTATACAGTAACTTCGTTCCGTCCGGGTGTCCCTTGATACCTCTCAAGTTTTTTTTTTTGTAAAACGAATGATGTGTTTGGAAAGGTATGTTTAACACCACAGATGTGCTATGCTTAGTTGCTATGGATGCGTTTTATATCTACCAATCATATTCATTGGTGCACATAGCATATCAGTGGTAGAAACGGATTCAACTAAGATAATTATGTTTTTTAAAGAAGGATGCATGTTATGGATATATGCTATGGATGCGGCTATGGATGTGTGATATGGATGTGTGCTATGGATGCGTTGTAGGGATGCCTGCTATGGGTCGTCTTCCCTTCTATCGTTTCATCACATAGCTGGAGCAGCGCATCTACCTCGCACAAATATGTGGAGTTCGGATCCGCATCCATATTTCCTTGAATTAATTATAATCTACCAGGAAATAAGTGTTTTAAACACACCTGTGTGTTTATTTTGTTTTGTTTTCTCAATTAGGTGAACAGGAACTGAGTAACTGTATTATCTCAACCTCATTTCGCTACCCCGATCCGGGGCAAAAAAAACGAAACATGTTCTACTTCACTGTTCAAGGTTCCGTACGTGTATACTTGCTTTCTACCAACAAAGAAATTCAGTTAATTAATATCAAAAGTAGGTATTTAAAGAACGTTATCATTGTATTTTGAACTTTATGGAACTGCTATCTGTTGCCAGCGTTCTCATGCGCTACAACTCGAAAATTATCCCACGGGAACATAAAATCGGAATAATAAGTATCCTATGTGTTAAGTCAGGTTATAAACTATCTGTGTACCTAATTTCATCCAAAACCGTTCAGAAGTTTTTGCGTGAAAAAGACGTAACAAAGATCCAGTTATTCAAACAAACTTTCACGTTCATGATAAACTAGCTGTTGCCAGCGGCTTCACCCGCTACAACTAGAAAATTATCCCACGGGGACATAAAATCGGGATAAAAACTATCCTATGTGTTAATCCAGGTTACAAACTATCTGTGCACCAAATCCGTTCAGTGGTTTTTGCGTAAAACGTTCATGCACGTTCATAATAAATTAGTAGGATAGTTGGACAGTAAAATTTAAATGCAATTTAAAATGTCACTTACGGGATTTCTTCTGTCGGTGTTTGTTTGTTTGTTTGAGTTCTCGATATTTCGACGCTGTTGCAAGCAGCGTGATCGCGGTTTGACTGGAGACTGCCAAAAGAAAAAGAAAGAGGGTAGACGGATTTCTTTCCCCGTAATATTTTTTTTTCATCGACCCTCATTCTCCAGTCAACCCGCGATCATGGCGCTTGCAACAGCGTCATAACGGCTCCACATTAGTGCCGTGAACCCCCGTGAACAGGCGCGAACGAGAATGTGGATGGTTTTCGCGGGGTTCACGCGCGTTCGCGCCTGTTCCCCGGTCAGTGTCGGTAATGTGCCGAGAATTCACGGCGAGAATTTACGGCACTAATGTGGAGCCGCCATCAAAATATCGGGAACGAAACAAACAAAATAATCACGGCATTTATTCTCCTATTCCTTAGATAAGTGATATTTTTCATTTAGTAAGTGACATTTTTAACAAACCATGATACTCGTAGCTTAAAACGGTGTTCATTGAAAAACGGTCTCCTTATAACCTGTCCATTATTTATTTACGTGTGGGTACATAAAAGCTCAATACATTCCTCACGCAGAAATAAAGACCGACAATGGAAATTTAATAAATTGTTAGAGCTATGACAACACAAACAACCGCATAATCATACAACGCTTCCTTATTTTCTTTTCCGACACGGATCCTTAAAAAAACAAAAATGGCGAGAGCGTTGAAAAAAAAAAACGCGATTCCATAAATTGTTCAGTAAAACTTGAATGTGTTTCTTTCATTTCGCGTTTATCCTGAATTTCTTTGCTCGCTTTAATTTAAAAAGTTGGATTGATGTCCTGGGGCTGAAATCACAGGCTGTTTTTTGTATGACTATGTTTATGGAGTACAAATTACCCTGTTTTTTCTCTCCTTTCAAAGAGGTATCATAGCTCGTTAGTATATTTTTTGGGTGTCTGCTTATTAAAATGTTGATGCTGTTACATTTTCGGGACGAAAGTGGTTAGTATGAATTATTTATGTTGTTTTTATGGGGAAAATGTGTAATTGTATTTACTTATATAGGGTGACTAGTAATTAGTGTAGGATACTTAAACACGTGATTGTGCTCATGATAACAAACAACTTTTATTATGGGAGCAAAGCCGAAATCGTGAAAAAAATGTCAGCTGTTCGGTACATTAAACAAACATAAATGTATTGAACAGCTGATTTTTTTTCCTTGTTTTCAGGTTTGTTCCCATAGAAAAAGTTGTTTGCTATCATGAGCACAATCACGTGTTTAAGTATCGTACACTGATTACCAGTCACCCTATGTACAGAAAATAGTAGCAAATAATGGGCGTCTCACTGTCCGACCATGAGAAATGCCATGTTTGACGGCGTGTTCTATTATTCCACGCGCGTCTCAAAGCCAGCATAAGGCTGCTTTTCCACCAGAGATGCGCTATGCTGCGTTGCTAAGGATGCGTTTGATATCCACCAATCATACTCATTATGTGTGTGTGCGTTATGAAAACATATGAATATGATTGGTGGATATCAAACGCATCCTTAGCAACGTAGCATAGCGCATCTCAGGTGGAAAAGCAGCCTAATGACTGGCTTCATCTCATTCGCCGTTTGCAAATCTTTAATACCTAGTTCCATTATAACAAGGTTTATTTTCCAGTTATAAGAGGAGCGGTAATTTAATCTGAGAACGGAATTTAATAAACTATAATAGTAGGTATTATACCTATGTATAAATTCAGTTAGTACTTCTGTTCGCTTTTTATCTTAGTAAGGGTTCAGATTACGCAGGGCACTGACATTTCTATTTAATTAAATCTATCAAGAAGGAAGGCCATGCGCCGGGCGGCGAGTAAAGAGCAACTCGCTGCCCGACCATGGACCATGCCCGGGTCGACGGCGCGTTGTGTTTTCCACGCCTCAAAGAGCGCCTGCAAAATGACGGGGCCCCCTCTCAGAGGGCCAAAGCCTGCCGGGGTCGCGGGGCTTATCTCATTACCCTGGAACATAACGGGCTATTGTAGGACACCGTGGATTTTAGTCAGTACGAGTCTGACAGTCCCTCCCGCCCTGCCCGGGGTGGAAGGACTCATTTGATGATTTTACAACGCTAAAAAACAAAACACTCCAGGCGTGACCAAACTACGTAAGTGACTAATTTAAAAATTGTAGGTCAGTAAGCTCCAATAATAGCTCAAGTACCCAGTAATAACTTAGTACTGCCTTTTATCACGACATATTTCATTTAACACGATTTTGTTACCAACGAGGTAATTTATGTGGGAATAAATCATTTGTGATTTACAACCGGTTACAATGTGCGTAGTGCTGACATAAGCGTTGCGTAGGAAACGTGGGAGTTTTGATTGTGGGCGCAATTTAGAAATGGGACGCTTTTCAACATGTCCATATTTCCTTATCTGTCAGCTCTGAAATGTTTGTGGTTGCTAGTGAATACTCTTGCATGAAAACAATTCTTTCTTGCATGTTTTTATGGTCTTGTATGTCCATAAAGATGTACTCTATTCCATGCCCTTTTTTTTTCGTGGTAAAATCATCAAACGAGTCATCCCACCCCGAGCAGGGCGGGAGGGTGTCTTTCAGTAGCCTGTTATTGTTCCGGGGTCACGGTAAGGAAATACTCCCGCGACCCCGGCAGGCTTTGGCCCACTGAGAGGGGGCCCCGTCACTATGCTGAAGCTCTTTGAGGCGCGCGTGGGACACAACGCGCCGTCGACCCGGGCATGGTCCATGGTCGGGCAGCAAGTTGCCTTTTACTCGCTGCCCCATTTGCGGGAAACGCCCTGACTGCCCTGACGCCTTATCATGAGTTTTCAGTTAGGTACCTATTCTGACGTAAACTAAACTGGAACTTTGATATTTTCAAATTAACTTTCAAGGAAAAAATGTATAATAGTGAAAACTCGTGAAAAAGGGTACTGGGCATCGCAAGGCGATTTTCAGCCACAGTAGGCACGGGTTTGCGGATAGCGAGTATTGAATAGCTCGCCGTCTGATAAAGGACCACGGCAGAGTTGAAGACATGTCATATTCCTCGTTATCGCGCGCCTCAATGAGCTATAACTGACAGGGGTATAAGGTCAACCACCTGCAGAAGTCTCGAGACTGGAACGCAAAGAGCAACGTAGGAACAGGGTGGTTTTAGTTAGACTCTTAGACAGCGCCTCGCTCCACTCAATACCTGTTTTTGATGTTTTTTCTTGTCAGATCGACACAGAACTGCTCTTTATTCCTGAAGTCTTTCTTAAAACAATTAACAATTGAAACTGTAATTCCAACAATGTAATTGGTACTAAGACAACGTGAAAATGAACTATCAAATACCCAATAATAACTAAGACTTACTCATAATAACTTTTCCCCTTTGTTCCACATTAAAGGCAATCCTTTTATGTTGCCTACAAAACGGTATTCAAGCGAAATCATTTTCTATTACGAGTGAATTCTTATTAAGAGTCGGGAGATTTTCCCGTGACAATGGTGGGGAACCAAATCATTGTGTCATTTACGAACAATTCCTATTCAAAGGGAATGATATCTGACACAGAACTGAAAGTTATACTGTTAAAACTAGGTGGAGGATGATTGGCTGGCTATTTGATAGTAGTTGTTCAAACCAGGGTACGGCAGGCTGAGGAACCATCTTTGTATAAATTTTATTTTTTAAGGGAGCCTTGTTTGATCAATAGTTAAACTATCTATTGTTATCTTGGATCCCTTATTTGTGTTTTTAACAAATGGTAAAAATGTTTTAACTAACAGTTAGTTTAAGTACTAGTCAAACGATTCACTCTTATACACATTAACGCCAGAGTCACAGATTGCAGCTTTTTGTTGGTAAAAGACAAAGATTGCAAGCAAAAGAACATGCGTAGTTCCGCAAGTAAAATACAGCTTTTAATTTGATTCCTCGTCACTTCACATCGCTTCACATCACTTCACTTCACATCACTTCACTTCACATAACTTCACTTCACATCACTCCTCATTATTTCACGTCAATTCAAGTCACTTCACATCACTTCTTTCAATTCACTCTACTTCACTTAATTTACGTTGTTACTCGCCGTGATATAACCCAACTAAAATCAAGCCTCGCTCTGTATCAACAGCTATACAAAGCATGTTCTATATCTATTCCAATATCTGCAGAATTAATAGACACAGTCCAGTGAGCGTGTACTGGTATGTGGTGTGACCACATGCAACGGATAGATGTGCGTTCGAACTGGCCGGTAGCTGTGAAGCGACGGATTAGTTGCAGGATACCGTTCACGGTGGCTTGATTGAGTGTGACGATAGGAATCTATACATTGAGGGTGACGATTTAGTCACCTGCATCTGCCGAGGATATTTACTACCCAATATTTCAATCGCCTTTGAAATTTATAACCAACTAGCAATTCCAGTGAACTCCGTTTCGCCACCAGAATTTTCTTTGCTATAAACCTCACGGAGCCCGAGACCTTTCCAACGAATGCAAAACCGTGGAAATCAGTTCATGCGTTCTGGAGTTATAGCGTCAGGAAGGAAAACCCGACTTATTTTTAATATTACCAATTTGTGAATATAAAAATCAGGAAGACGCCCACTGTTGAACATAAGCCTATAAAAGAAATAACAATAACTTGAAACGTGTTTTTGGCACGGATTTCAAACCGACAAAAATACTTTTCGAAATACTTGTTTTACGAATCTACGAGCTTATAACGAGCTTACTACGAGCTTTTATTTAAATTGCTTTGGTTTTTATTATTTGAGCCGTTTTGAAACACTTGGGCCATGGGGTCAGAGTGGCCATCAAGTCATCAAAGACATCGCCAAGCGTTTAGTCGATGCCTCTCGTGACCAGACCGTTGGCCTATTTCTTGGTCAAAGGATCAGCATTGCCATGCTGCCAGCGTTCTGGACACTTTCCTCATTCACGACGATGTAGATGAATTATTAATTGACACCCCACATTTTTTTATTTTACTTTTAGTTTAGTAATTTTTGCAAATATTTTAGTTTAAAATGTAGTATTGTTTGTAGCTCTGTTCTGAGTGTGCTCTTCAGGTTGGTGATGATGATGTTTGGAATGATGTAGACGAAACTATTTTAGGTCGATATACAGATTTAATCTTCATTAAATTACAATAATATAGTTTCGGAGTTAGGTGCGCGTACAAGAATGGTAGCGAGATCAGAGTAGAATAAACAAAAAACGCGGAGGGCCCGCTCTGGAGGGAAAAAATTACTCGACGGTTTTTTAAAATGCTGCTCGGTGATTGATCGACTCGTACACGCCCATGCATGTACGTAGTATGTGACAGCACGCAGATTCTACGTGGATTTATGAAGTCCTTGGTCTGAACAAGTATGTAAATGTAGGTTATATAATACAGGGTGTTTGGTCCATCGTGTGCCAAATTAAAATGGTCGATAGAAGGGGTCATTTGCTATCCTTTCAGACCCCTTAACACCCCTCATGCCCTGTGGATTTTATTTAAATCGACTTTTTAATGTTTTACTAAAAAAGACCCAAATTTTACATTCAAATGCAATTTTCTTTTTAAATATCGGTCGTAGACTCTGAACTTTAATTTTATTTTGATGTCTATTGTTTAAGAGTACTTTTAAATACAATATTAGTGACATTAGCCACCTAGTTTTTTTTTAATTCACTCCCAAAGTTAAAACATAAATTAAAGCTGTACATGTTACAGCTGTTTATAAGGCTACAGAAAAAAAAACTAGAAGCGACTGGGATCTTCCAACTCCCTAATGAATTCTCCAGTCTATCCCCTTGCTAATGATGTGCCACATGCCATAAAAATCTTTTAACAACTTTGTGAATTCACTAGAATTGTGAATCGAGTGCCCTAAAGCGGACATACAAAATTATGATTTTAAACATTTTTTTTGCTTAAATGATACCTGACAAACCTTTAAATCTTATCTTTAAAATAATCTGTCTCGTATCTCTATGTTTTAGTGGGATTTACGTGTAAAAAAAAAATGCATTTTTAACGTTTATTTCATAATCCTGCTCGAATTGTTGGCCTCTGTTGCGAATGCACCCGACATCTATCTAGACAGTTGTTGTACGAAGTCGTATTTCCTCCTTTTTTATAGCGTGGTAAAATCAAATGAGTCCTCCCACCCCGGGTAGGGCGGGAGGGACTGTCAGACTTCTACTGACAAAATCCACGGTGTCCTTCATTAGCCTTTTCTGTTCCGGGGTCACGGTAAGGAAATAATCCCGCGGTCCCGGCAGGCTTTGGCCCTCTGAGAGGGGGCCCCGTCATTATGCTGACGCTCTTTGAGGCGCGCGTGGGACACAACGTGCCGTCGACCCGGGCATGGTCCATGGTCGGGCATTGAGTTGCTCTTTACTCGCTGCCCGCATGCCCCGTATTTCCTCCTTAGTGGTATTGAATGCCGCTTCCATGCGTTGGACTAGTAACACCCTAGTTGGAACGTCCGTTGCGTACCTATACCAGCCCTTTGGAACGTCTCTAGACATAAAGTGTGACGAAGTTAGATCTGGAGAACGTGGCGGCCATGGAATAGGGCCATCGCGTCCAATCCACGCATTGTGGAACATGTGTTCCGCAATGCGTAATGTTGTTAAGATATTTCCTCACAGTCAAACGCCAATGAGCAGGACAGCATTTTGAAATACCATGGGCAAACGTTCATTAAACACGGGCACATCATCGGTCACTAATTTGAGCAGGATTTGTAACAATTATGAAATAAATGTTAAAATTGCAATTTTTTTTTTTACACCTAAATCCCACTAAAACATAGAGATTCGAGACAGATTATTTTAAAGATAAGATTCATAGGTTTGTCAGGCATAATTTAAGCAAAAAAAATGTTTAAAATCATAATTTTGTATGTCAGCTTTAGGGCACTCGATTCACAATTCTAGTGAATTCACAAAGTTGTTAAAAGATTTTTATGGCATGTGGCACATCATTAGCAAGGAGATAGACTGGAGAATTCATTAGGGAGTTGGAAGATCCCAGTCGCTTCTAGTTTTTTTTCTGTAGCCATATAAACAGCTGTAACATGTACAGCTTTAATTTATGTTTTAACTTTGCGAGTGAATTAAGAAAAAACTAGGTGGCTAATGTCACTAATATTGTATTTTAAAGTACTCTTAAACAATAAACATCTAAATAACATTAAAGTTCAGAGTCTACGACCGATATTTAAAAAGAAAATTACATTTGAATGTAAAATTCGGGTATTTTTTAGTAAAACAATAAAACGTCGATTTAAAAAAAATCCACAGGGCATGAGTGGTGTTAAGGGGTCTGAAAGGATAGCAAATGACCCCTTCTATCGACCATTTCAATTTGGCACACGATGGACCAAACACCCTGTATAATTATCTAATGTTTATGTAGTTTTTTTTTTACTTATATAGTTGTTAATTAATAATTATGTAACACAATTACTGGAAAGACAACAATATAATTATTAATATTATTATAGGTTCTAATTTACTTTGTTTATTTGTAATCTGATCTACTCAAAGCAAAATCCAAATGTTCTTACAAAATGATAAGCCCCTCAAAATAAACAAAAAGAACCATTGTTTGTATTTCTCCTCATTACACGTTTCTTCTTTGTTCAAAAAACCATGATATTCTGAGATGGAGCCTCGTTTCGTTGCAACTTTTTGGTTTCAATTTTTCTTTTTAATCACCAAACGCCAGAAACATTTCCCTTGAGATTTTGGAATTTTTAGAATGCAAATGTTGGCAACCAAGAATGCCACAAAAAAATAAAATGTTCAGTCTTACAACTAACTATTATTATAAATGAATAAAACCTGCCAAGTGCGATTCGGACAGCCCCATGAAGGGTCAAAGTCAAAGTCAAGTCTTGTTCAAACCAATTTTCAATTGAAGTTTGTACATCATAATTATATTTTTTTCAGTTTTATCATTGACAAATTACAACACATCCTACTACTATTATAAAGGCGAAAGTTTGTAAGTATGGATGTATGGATGTATGGATGTTTGTTACTCTTTCACGCAAAAACCACTGAACGGATTAAGCTAAAATTTGGTACACAGATAGTTTATAACCTGAATTAACACATAGGATAGTTTTTATCCCGATTTTATGTTCCTGTGGGATAATTTTCGAGTTGTAGCGGGTGAAGCCGCGGGCAGCAGCTAGTAAACAATAAATCCAGTTAAGTGTCCACTATTATTTTGATCCTTATTTTTACACGATTTAAATTTACTATCACCTATTGTAAATTACTCAATGAATTTTGAGCCACGTAAATTACGCCTAACGCTCATCTGTCCCGTCCCTTCGCGCTCCGAAGCACTTCTATTCGCTTCACCAGATCCATACAATAATCACGACTAACAAAGCGTGGCTTTACACAATCAATAAATTAAGGCGAAGTTCGACAACCCTTTCAAACGACCTTGAAATAATTTATACTGAACAAATGAAGGGAATCTTGTCTAACATTCTATTTGCGACGAGTTTACGAGTTGGACGACACAACAGCGAGACATTCCGAGTGAAATATATCCCTTAGGTTCACCTTAGGGTGTGGGTACACGGTCGACAAGCTTAGACTTGTATTGTATTGTATTGTTTAACGGGCTGGTATCCGCAACTCCACGTCATATGGAATGTCGCGTATTTTGCGTGAAGCTTAGACTTTTATCAACTTTGTCGAGGTAGGATTCTTGCAAAATCGTACACAGCTGAATAACAATATTTTTACATGGAGCGACTACCTCGAGATAGCGCCAGACGACTTGTAATAGCTGTCTCTTTCCCACACTGGACTACTTTCACATTAAAGTCATGATAGGCCACCAGTGTGGCCTGCTCAACCAAGTTACCTTTAGATACCTATTTAACTTATTAAGAGTGAAAAACGCCGAATTCGAAACAGAAATCTCCCAAATCACCCGTGTTTGGTGAGGATCTGTATCAAGCGGAAAGTGTCCTCAAAGTGGACCTTGTCGTGCGATATCAGTGTGCCCTTGTAACCGCACCCTTACGTGACCCTTAGAGCTTTACGAGACGCCGTAAGATGCTGCAATACATCTTATATTGCATGTTTGACAACACATGGTAGGGATATTGCTTGAATTTCTTGCAAGATCTGCGTTTTAGTCAAAGGTAAGGGGCAAAATGCTGTGTATTTAAAGCACCAATAGTTCTATTTTATTGCTGAAATGAAGTTTTATGTTGTGTTCAAGTTTTGATGTATTCAAGTGTGTTTTATTTGCATCGTGTGTGGGGTGCAGATGGTCTCATTTGACAGTATTATGGGTTCTTTAACCGTTGGTGAATTCTATTGAGTTGTATTCATTGCATTAGTTTTTTTATAATTTGTTTAGATTTTGCATGAAGTAAATTGGCCTTAAATTTCCGGCGTGCAAGGCAAGTGAAAATCGCTTCGAAGGCGTTTCTTGTTTTAATGACTAGGTCAAACAAGATTGAGAAATGAATTAACTTATTAAAGTTTTCTCAGCTTATTGTATTTATCTCATTTCACAACATTTTTAGTTCATCTTGATTAACGAATAACTAAAATGATTTGGCTTTTGGATTCTCGCAGTTTATGACCACAACCAATGACCAAAGTGTGATATTTATACGTAGCTTTGGTGACAAGGTGAAGTCATAAACTGCATTTTATCACAGAAAACTCAGAATTCTGTGCTTATTTTTTTTATAGCTCAGGCAATTTTGAACGGGCTATTTAGATATGAGTATTTTCGCTGTTTCTACCTTCTACCATGAACTCTTAATGCGATTCAGTTTAGGCTGTCGGAAAGAAATGGCGCTATACGACTTGTATAGCTCTGTCTCTTTCCCACAGCCTAGACTGAATCGCGTTAAGGGCTCGCGGTAAGGCTCCTGGTTTTGTTTTGGAGACGAAAATGGGTCAGAGCCCATTCGTACCCTAAAATTCGTACCCCAGCATTAAAGTTGTGGATTCGGCCCCTTTATAGGTGCCCATTGGTCTCCTGGTAGGGTACCAATTAATATTTTAATAAAATATATTATTTTTAAGGTACCCATTCGTACCCTCTAATATAATACAATAAAAGTTAAAGATTCGGCACCTATTCAGGTGCCTATTGGTCCCCTGAGATAAAATTAGCTATATTTAACATAAAAAACGGTTAACAGAGTACACTTGTGAACAGTTTATTAACGGAATTAATTAAATAAATCATAACAGCTCATTCCACCATTTGGTTTCACCATTTCACCGACTTTCGAAAGAAAAGTTTTTTTGTAGGTTTTTTTGAACTTTTTTTGTGGTTGTCTTGAAGTCGGTGACATTTTTTTAAAAAAAGTTTTTTATTTATCCTTTTTAGTTTCACTATTCAACCCAAATTTTATTGGGCAAAATGGCAGATATTATACTAAGTATATCGAACAAAAATAGAATCATCGAAATCGGACCAGAAACCTCGGAGTAATCGGTGTAGGTAGACAAAGTTCAAAACTTTATAGGTTTTTGTTGATTTTTCAATATGTGCTAGTCCGATTTCGATAAAATTTTAATGGGACCATTCATGAAGTATACCCTATCCAACAAAAAAGAATTTTTCAAATCGGTTGTGTAACGGAGTTATGCCCGAACAAACAAAAGAAAATACAAACGTCCGAATTGAGAACCTCCTCCTTTTGGAACTCGGTTAAAAATAATGAAAGTTCTAACATTAACTCTGTTTTGCTCCAAAAATTGCTTTAATATTGGTAAGTATGTACTCTCCAGCTGTGCGCGGGGTGTTGAATGCAGTAGCGGGAGGGGTAAACTTAGCCAGAGTATCTGCGCGCAAGATATTTGTTGTTAGTAAAAATGTTAGTTTTACATAGTTGATAAAGACTGATTTTACTTTTTATATTTCTTTCATACAAAGTTATTATTGTAATATTGCATTATTTTGTAGATCTCTTTGACTGTACCAAGTACTAACAATTAATTGTTTATTTGTTATATTGATACCTATTGATATTTGGTTATTTGTTTGTACACTGGATGTATATTTATCTAAAATCAGTTATTACTGAAATTTTATTTAAATAGTTACACAGTTTTATTTTACTGCATAAAGATTATTATAGTTATAATAAACATTTTGCTAAATATTTACAAATGTACAAGAAACTAAAAGTTGATTAATTATTTTGAAGACTGACATAATGCCTAGAGCCTAGAGGCATTTATTAAACTTAATCTTATTTTAAATAAACATGATATCTACCGAATCACTATATTTTGCTTTTACCCTTTTCTGCGCGACTGTACCAGGACTACCAAGCTACAGTATACACATGTACATGTACTTATATTAGAAGAATTAATAAAAATAAATATTCTTCAGGGGACGAGTGGGCCCCTCAAAACTGCCAGGGTACGAGTGGGCACAGGGTGCGAATCTTAGGGTACGAATGGGCTCTGATCCACGAAAATCACCAGTGATCAGGACAATACAAAAAAAAAGCTTAGATGGAAGGAAGAGACAAATGAAATACAATTTGGCTGAAGTATTGAGTATTTAAGAAGGTTTCGTATACTAATTTTACTATATACGCAGTGTGACAATATATTTTATCACTAGATAACCAACAAAGAGCAAAAAGATTCCCACAATTTATCACAACATCACAAAAGAACAACACACAAAAACTAACCAGAATACGCTAATAGAAATGTCATAGACACGGAATATAATATAAAAGAAATATAACAACATTATATAACTACTACAACGTCAGTATATAACTCCCTATGTATCGCTTACCGTTCTATCAGAAAAGATGATTTATTACAGTCCGGAAAATAATAAAAGGCTAGCCACCATATCCCTGACCGTATTAGGGTGCCCATAAAACCGGTATAAAACGAGAAATTCTGTCGGTTGGTTTGGTGCCCGTTCATATAATTTAATGCAGGTAAAATACCGAAATTTCGGTAAAATACCGAAGTTATATTATGACTTATAATATTGGTAACGTTAAGATTTGAGTGACAGTTTTATGGTTTTGCTTTTGATCTTTAAGGACTTAAGTAGTTCATAATATAGTCGGTATTAGGATTTCGGTAGTAAAAGACGGTAATAGTTTATTTATGTTTTTTCATTCTTCTTTAGTAGAATATTACTACACATTTTTGATTATTTTCTCAATGTCCTACAGCACGCTTCGCGCAATAAATGATCGATAGACCGCGGCGTTCTGTATCAAAATTGCGTGTGTGAACAAATTATTGTAAAATCTACTAATTCTTGTAGTTCCGCGTCTGGTAGTTTGAGTATATGAGTTCAAATGTTTGTTAATGCACCCATGCTAAACGGCAATTTCTGGCAATAATAAATTATAATTTTGTCTATCTTAATGTAATTCATATTATAAATCAGATTTGAAAAAAACGATTGAACAGACTTTTTTCTTATATAGTAAAATCATCAATGAGTCCTCTCACCCCAGGCAGGGTGGGAGGGACTGTCAGACTTGCACTGACTAAAATCCACGGTGTCCTTCAATAGCCGTTTCTGTTCCGGGGTCACGGTTATGAGATAAATCAAGCGACCCCGGCAGGCTTTGGCTCTCTAGAGGGAGGGAGGCCCCGTCATTAAAATGACGCTCTTTGACGCGCGCGTGGAACACAATACGCCGTCGACCCGGACATGCCCGCGCCTACGGTGGCCGGAGATCGTCTTGCGATGTCCGTAGCCGTGGGTGTCCACCACTGATTGAACAGACTTTAATGACATTTTTGGTACTCAGATAGTTTAAAGCCTGTAACAAATAGGATAGTTTTTATCCCAATTTTAATGTCCACGTGGGATAATTATTATCAAGTAGCTTCTAGCAACATCTAGTTCTACATCCTACTACTATAATTACAAAGGCGAAAGTTTGTAAGTATGGATGTATGGATGTTTGTTACTCTTTCACGCAAAAACCACCGAACGGCAAATCCGTTCGGTGGTTGGTGGTGGTGGTGGCTAAAATTTGGTACCAACACAGATAGTTTATAACCTGGATTATCATATAGGATAGTTTTTATCCCGATTTTATGTTCCCGTGGGATAATTTTCGAGTTGTAGCGGGTGAAGCCGCTGGCAACAGCTAGTAATTACTAAACCAAGAACAAGTCAGAGAATATAATTATATTAAGACTATTACAACAGCCTTTAATACTCACGTTCTAGTTAGTTGGAAATTTACCCACCTACCTTCTCATCCTACTAATATTATAAATGCGAAAGTTTGTGAGGATGTGTGTATGTAGGTATGTTTGTTACTCTTTCACGCAAAAACCACTGAACGGATTTGACTAAAATTTGGTACACAGATAGTTTATAACCTGGATTAACACATAGAATAGTTTTTATCCCGATTTTATGTTCCCGTGGGATATTGTAGCGAGTTGTAGCGAGTGAAGCCGCTGGCAACTGCTAGTCTATAATAATATGAAAGGTCAAACGTATCAGAAAACAACAAGCGTGTTATTGTCTGCTAATATTAAATTCTGTTACATAGGTAGGGTCTCAGATCAAAGAAATAGGCAGATAGAGCGCTCAGAACACGCGAGTGGGTCCAACAAATCGAATACAAGTCGCGACTGTACCAAGCTACGCGTCGTACCAAGCTGCGCGTCGTTGTTGTTTTTTGCCAAAATATGCCGTCTCGTGTCTTTAACCATCGTAAAAGTTGTTCTCAAAAACAAAGAAAACATTATGGAATGTAATTCTATTTGCCTAGCGTTCTATCTGCCTATTTCTTTGATCTGAGAGGTAGGGTATAATAGCAGTCTGTGTGTAGGTATGAACACCTCTTTTCATTACTTAGTTGTACACGAAAAATATTATTAAGAAGCTCATTTCGTAGTTGAATGTTAGATGATTCGACAGTAAGGTTTTTGTTATCACAATCTTCGTTTTTTCTTTGATCAATTTTCAACTGGATTATCATCATCAGCCTATAATGTTCCCACTACTGAGACACAGGCCTCCTCACTTGTGAGAGGGAGTGAGCCATAATCCACCACGCTGGCCCAGTGCGGTTGGCAGATGTCACATCTGCCAACCCGTCTGTCTTCGAATTTTTGGTTCTAGGACATGCCGGTTTCCTCACGATGAACCTTCACCGTTTTGAGAGCAGTGATGATGAAATAAATTACACAAAGTAATGCGCCTGGCGAGGTTCGAACCCACGACCTACAACTCGTAAGTCGGGACGGACACCACTGAGCCACCACTGCTCATAACTTCAACTGGATTGCTAGGTATACAAGAAAGCTAAAATGTTTTATTAGGAAAATCTATGACAGATTAACAAACTGACCCACTCGAAGCGCTCTGCCTCATCTCTGCCTACGAAAAATTTGACAGAAAACATTGTATTTTTTTTCTTTATCTATCAGGTAATAACTGGCTAATTGACAGTGACAGACTTATACAGACAGAAACAGTGGCTAAGTGACATACCAATTAGTCCGTCATTAAGGCTGCGGTTCCACTGCGGCTGAGCTGAGACATACTGTACTGCGTTTCACCAATTACATGGCTGATGCACATCGCATGGCCACGTGACATTTATGTGTACTTATTAACTTTCGCTATGTGAATCATGCATCACGGGGCCCCTCTACAGAGGTCCAAAAGCCAGCCGGGGTCGCCGGACTAACGAATTACCATGGACCCCGGAACGTAGGTAAAGGGCTATTGAAGGACACCGTGGATTAGTCAGTACCAGTCTGACAGTCCCTCTCGCGCTGCCCTGGGTGGGACGACACATTAATTGATGATTTTACCACGCTAAAAGAAAAATGTGCATCATGCATCTCTGCTGTAACTGCTAAACCGCTTTCAGAACTTTACAGACACCAATTTTAAAATCGAACCGTCCCAGAAAAGAATAAAAAAAATCTTCAACACTTAAATTACTTTCCCAACTTTAAGCCTAAACTCATGGCGACCCGAGAGAACCGTTTCGTTAAATGAAAATCACCGTGTCACGGTGAGTGGTGGCCAATCTCTTCAGGAATCGACAATTGGATTTTCAGAATCACTGTTCAGTTCTTAGTGTAATAGGTTTTGATTTTGTGATTAACTCGGCCATTCTTCTTTTTTTGTTTTATTTCACCTTGACCTGTACACAGTGACAGACTTTTACTGACTACAGCTTGGCAAAAAACACTAGAAAACTGGAAGCCACCACTGTGCTCTCGCTACCACTTTGAATGATTTCATTTTATTTATTTTCACTTATTACGTTAGTTTTATGGCACACTAATAAATCTAACAAACCTGCGTCTTTGTTTACATCAAATATTAAAGATTTCAAAACGTTGTCAGTAAACAAAAAGATTAGGTCCGTTTCAAGACGTTCTGGCCAAGCTGTAAGGGCCTATATACACACACCAAGTTTTTAAACGCGCCGTTGACGCGTAGTTTAGAAACGCGCGTCGATCGCGCGCTTTAATCAATCAGGGCAGTTTGTTGTCATTTATATCGCACCAAACGCGCAGCACCGGCGCGTCTGTATCGATACAAACGCGTATTGTAATTTATACAAATGCACAAAGGTCTACAGGCTGCATCTGACTTGCGTGCGTATCGCTACAAACGTGCGTCAACGGCGCGTTCAAAAACGTTGTGTACATAGGCCTTAACAAAACCATAATTAAAATGCCTTTTGCATTCCAGGGTCTTAGTTAGCGGGACTGTCTCGTCAATTTACTGTGACCCTGGAACGTAAAGAGCTATTGAAGGGTCACCGTGGATTTTAGTCACTACAAACCTCCTTTCAAGTATTGGAATTTTTAGTTTTACAACATGCTGGTTTCCTCACCGTTTTGATTGGATTGATGATGTAATTAACCATAGAATATGTATGTATGTACCTGGCTAGGTTCGAACTCAGGACTTACAAATACCACTGAGCCACCACAGCACTGCTTTATACACTATCGCAGATACTATATAAACATCATCATCAGCATAAATTATCATCCGTAAGACGTCCACTGCTGAACATAGGCCTCCCCTTTAGACTTTCAGAAGGACCGGTTGTAAGCGGCCTGCATCCAGCGTGATCCTGTGGCCTTCATAAGATCGTCTGCCCACCTAGTGGGTGGACGTCCTACGCTGCGTTTGCCGGTGCGTGGTCTCCATTCGAGAACCTTACCCCTTCGGCCATCAGTTCTGCGTGCTATGTGGTATATATGGATATTATATCGCAGCAATAAAATATAAAACATGACAACTCCATTACAAATCCCAATAAATATCCAGTATGACAATAAAACGTTGAAACCTAACCAATAATTACGTAGAATTTAATTATTTTCCAACACGAGTAAAGGCTAGATTCGTATCACTATTATTTGTCTAACTGTATTACATTTGCCTACTAATATAGTATCAAACGTTGTTGAAAATGAACCTTATATTTATTTGACCTCATTTTGTAGATCCTGATTACATGGCCCAAAATATAATTGGCTCATTAGTAGAAAATGTTAGTGTTTTGTTTTTGAAACAATATTTTTTTTTTGTATAATTAGGAGAAGCAGTGTAATGAGGAGCTCGGGGCTAAATAATTACAGCCGCACAGGGTTCAGGGTTAACCCGCGCTTGCCGAGGTTGGTTTGTGGATGAGAGACCAACTGTCATAGCGAGTTTCCTACATGCCCCGGGAAGCACGTAAAGGCTGTCAGTTGTAGATTTTCATCAGTACTTTACGTGAAAGGACTACCTATCTGACCTCTACAAACCAGTAACTTGGTGATACTATACTCCTTAGAAAAGACTGAATGTCATACTTTCAAGTACAGACTAATATGGTTGTTATAAGTTCACCAGAAAAATTGTTCCACTCTAAAAAAAGTTTCGATCCTGTTCTCCTAGTACTTTTTGTTCAGATTCCATATTGTGTCCTCATTTTCTCTGTAGTTTTGTGCTGGATTTTATAATTTAGTTGTTCTACTATCCCCGTGCGAAAGAAGAAAATTGGTCGAATGTTCAATAATGAAAATTAAAAAAAAAAAACTTTTGCCTAATTCATACATTTATTGTATTTCGTGGGAAATATTTTTTGTGGCAGACTTTCAACAACCCATAGTAGCAACTGATTAAATGTCGAAACTAACTCCTTAGCTAAATCAATTTTAATCAATTTCTTCATTTTAATTTACAGCTCTAATTGTATACAAATAAAGTCCCCCAAAAATCATTCGTTATACACATTAAGCTTCTTTGAATACCAAACGAGGATTTACATACGAAATGTTAGCATCGTTACTTAGTACTATAAATCAAATAGGCTAATGAGCTTTCCTGGCTATTAATCTTGCAGTACTCATTAGGGGCACGGAGTAGTCAAATACAGAAGTCCAAGGCGCCATCTCCACGAGCGAGGGAATCGCGGCGATAATCGTCGTGTCACGTATTTCCACACACTCTCAATGAACGAACGCGTCTCCACACGGCAATATTATCGCGGCGATATATGCGACGAGTGGCAATGAGCGGGCCAAGAGCGGGCGTACCGCGCGCTCGCGGCTCTCTCGCAGCGAGCGCGTGGCGGACGCACGGCGAGCGCGCTACCAGTAGCGAAACAAAACACGGCGATTCCGTTGCTAGTCATTGCGAGTCGTTGCGCGCGCGCGGCGATTCCGTTGAATCGCTCATCGTGGAGATTCTCCGACGATAGAAGGACGAACTCGCCGCAATTGTCTCGCTCGTGGATGTGGCACCTAATTAATAAAAATGGCTGACAAAAAAATAACAATTAAAAATGTAACATGATTTCAGAAGAGTCTGTGCCGGAGATCTGCTCCGCTTGAGCAGAGCAACGCCTCCTTTTCTCACGGAAGCGTTGGAAGGCGATCTCTCGTACCCAACAACTGGCATTGGTTGATGTCATGTTGTGGAGAGAAAAGGAATTGGAAATAGTTATTCTAGCAAAGGAGTATGCGAAAGTCTCACTACCCAGTCGCCATGGGCGACGACCAGTGCGCCAGCGCATGCAAGGGCGTGTGGACAGCGATTTATGGGTAGCTTGCCGACCGATCAGGGGCCATGATCAGGTCGACGCGCCATGTCCATACGCTCCTCAAAGAGCTGCAGCAATCTGACAGGGCTAAAAAACCAAATGCCAGCCCTGGTGCAAGTTTATTTAAAACAGATTACCGTCATCTTGGACCGTGAAAACCAATTAAAGAAACTCACGGAGCTTAGACAGCCCCTTCCGCTCCACAAAGGATGGGAGGACTTATTTAATGAATTTACCACCTAAAATACCTGCATAACAAAATTTAGCTTATTATGTTAATGAAGGGCTTGCGGGCAGCGAGTAAAGGGCAACTCGCTGCCCGACCAAGGACCATGCCCGGGTCGACGGCGCGTTGAGTCCCACGCGCGTCAAAGAGCGTCAGCATAATGACGGGGCCCCCTCTCAGAGGGTCAAAGCCTGCCGGGGTTGCGGGATTATTTCCTTACCGTGACCCCGGAACAGGAAGGGCTATTGAAGGACACCGTGGATTTTAGTCAGTAGAAGTCTGACAGTCCCTCCCGCCCTGCCCGGGGTTGGAGGACTCATTTGATGATTTTACCACGCTAAAAAAAAAATATGTTAATGAAACAGGCATGCTTTATTTTTATATTTTTCTCACTGAGCGAAGTTGAACTTCTGTACCTTATTATTTAGTCACATATTTGCTTGAACTTTTTAGTCTAGATTTTTGTAATAGTTTTCCATTAGCTAGGTTAATGAGGTCTTGATATGAATAAAATTGTTTATGATTATAGTTTTTATATCAGTATCGTGATTGTATCGAGTTAATGATATATTTTATCGTCGTTGCTTTAAAATTATTTAATGAATATTAACGAATTTCTAGCTTGATAGGTATTGGAGATTTAACTACTCTCTTTTCGACCCACGCCTAGTGAGAAATAGAGTTAGTACGGGCTAATATTTTTATGTACCGATACTGATCTGAACATTGAATAGCATGACAAAATTCACACTTTCTGTATCTTTCTGTAGAGCAGCTGTATACACAGAGTCAAAAAAAATGACAAGGCAGGGTGTTGTCAATCATCACAATATAATCATTACCCCAGCAACCAGATCAGGTTGGGTCGCCGTTAGAGGAATAAGTGATCCTTGTTGTTAATACAAACGTCAGTGGAACTATTCGGTGGTTTAATTCAACCCACGCCGTTCACCTGCGCGTTAAGAACTCGCCCGTCATCAACGGTGTCAACCGCGTGCTGAGATCGCGCCTATTATCAACGGGATCTCTAGGGCGGTGGTCCAAACCACCGCACGGCGAGGCTGCGCGACCTTTCCCGGCGTTAGCTGCCGGGTAGTGGCCCATAAAACCAGCGGCGCAGGGCGATCAAGGCTTGCCCGCCAAACTTCAACTCGCATGTTCGTGAGCCGAGGAGCATTGCAAACATTCTTTGACAATTAAAGTCAACATAAACCAGTTTATTCAACTTCTAGTTGAAAGAAACCCTCAGTAAAAATAAACCGGTACATGCTGAATACGGCCTCTCTACTCCTTAAATACCATCTTGTTCAGTTAACCACTACTAAGTGCTATCATAATGAACTTTATGCAACAATAAATTCGACTTTGGTTTAAAAATTACTTTTCTTAACCACTTATTTAAAGTAAAGGAGGTCGCCCTTTGGTTTTTAAGGATTCATTTGTGAACTTACCCTGTTCACATCAAGACGAAATGCGATGCGACGTGACGGGACGCTACTGGAAAGGGGTATCTTTTTGTGTTATAAAATAAAGTGAGCTTTTGAGTCACTCTATTGAAATTCGCGTTCAGCGCGGTCGCATCTTGGTGAGACTTGGCCATTAGGATAATATTCCACACAAGATGTGCTGCTGTTCTGCGAAAATTTAAAAGCTAAGCTACAAAACTGTGTGATCGTTTCCACTGATGAGTAAAATGTATGAAAATGCGCACCTCAAGCTATGCGACGTATGAACAAGCCTTCTTATCTACACGAATCGCGACCGTCTATTGCACGCATCAATCGCATGTAGCTATAGAGCGCAACTATAGTTAGCATCCATAGCACGCATCCGCAGCACGCACGCAAAGCTTGCATCCATGGCACGCATTTTTCCATATAACGTCATAACGTAGCTATTTTCACCAGTGCTATGCTATGTGAATCAAGGAATATGATTGCTGGAAAAAAAAGCATCGGCAATACCGTAGCAATAGCTATAGCGATACAACGTCAGTGGAAAATCACCTTTATGCTAAAGAATAATATATTCGTTGTATTAAACAGATTGCAGTTTCTTTGGGTTTTATTTTTTAAATCTGCTAAATCGAAAAGCATTTTTATTGAGGACATTAATTTCGCGACCAGTTTATTTTTCACGAATCAAAAACGCTTTTAAAATTTAAATTTTGAAGCCAATGATTTACAGATCTTCGTAGGTGATTTAAGATCCACTGCCACCACAAATCACTTAGTGATTAAGCTAAACATAATTAAAATTAGAAGTTTTTTGAAAACTCTCACCCCTTAAATAATTTGTAGTGACGGATTAATTCGTTTGGATTTAATGAGAAAAGTTACGAGAATGTATTCTCTACTATGATAATTATTTATCTATCCTTACTTACAAACATTAAAACTTTTTTCTTTAGTACGATTCATAAGACCAAGTTTAATACACATTTTATACGCATTAATTCAGAAATACCGTGAAACGTAGGTATAACCGAAACGTAACTTTTACCGTAAAGCGTTAAAAAAAAAGAATTAATGAAGAGTCTCGATGAGCAGAGCTACGGTACTCTAATAAGTAGGGTGTTCTGAGGCCCGAGCATGAATTCTACGTACGTGCACGTGTAGTTTAAGAATTTTGACGTAAGTTATATGGCAAATGAAATAGCACTTATAGTATACGAACGAAGAACTAATTTTATCTATGAAACGTTACAGTCCGTTTATTTGACGTCATAATTATTAACGTGAAATCTAACCGTGACCACAGAACGTAAGGGCTATTGAAGGACACCATGGGTTTTAGTCAGTACGAGTATGACAGTCCCTCTCGTCCCACACTGGGTGGGAGGACTCATGTGATGATTTTGCTCAGTAAAAAAAAAGGTCTCTGGTGTGCTGATCCGGTTGGATGTAGATACATACAAATCCTTGACGCGGTTATTATTTTTTTGACCAAAAAACTTCAAGTTTCAACATGTTTGTTCCCTTTTTCTCATACGCAGTACATTACGTATTCAAGTCCTACATCTTATTTAGAAGGTTTTAGGTCTCAAGAAAAAATATTCATACCGATCCATGTATTTTGTATTCAGGAATTATAATAAAAAAATATCTGAGAAAATTCTTTATGCTTGAGGAATCTCTTTCAGGGAACGTTCTTCTTGTAATTTATTACCGTTTCCTAGGATTTTTCAAGAAATTCGTTCGTTATGATCTGTTAAGGGTACTACTGTTGTTGTATGAAAATCTCTTTTCATACAGAAATAATACCAATGCTGTAAGCGCTTACCCGGTGAGTTTTTCTGTATACATAAGAGGTGCGTTCACATCACAATGAAATGAATAGTATTTATGAGGCCTGCGGGCCTAAAATGGTCTAAAAAGATCACTAAATTGACACAATTAAATTGAAAAATTATTAAAAAAATTAAATTCACAATTCATAGTTTGACATTTTTGTAAAGGAAATCGTAAAATGGTCCACAAAATAAATATAGTCATAATAAATTATACTAGCGAGCTAAAGTGAGAGCAGTGGTGGCCCAGTGGTATCGGTCCGGACTTACGAGATGTAAGTCATGGGTTCAAACCCCACCAGGCGCATTATTTTGTGGAATATATTTCATCACCATTGCTCTCAAAACGGTGAAGGAAAACATCGTGAGGAATCCGGCATGTCCTAGAACCAAAAATTCGAAGACATGTGACATCTACCAACCCGCACTGGGCCCGCGTGGTGGATTATGGCCTACTTCCTCTCATAGAGAAGAGGCCTGTGTCCCAACAGTGGTAACATTATAGGCTGATGATGAATTTTTTGATCAAAATAAAAAATTGCTAATGGGAACTAACTAAATATTTTTATAGGCCTATTTAACCCCACACTAAGGGGTACGCGAGTAAAAAAAAAACATCCCCACTTAACGTGTACAGGAGGAATCCAAAAAAAAATGTTACCAGATTTTATTTTACCACTTTTACGTCTATTTATTTACACCAAGTTACAGCTTTCTAGTACTAGGCGTCTCTGAGCTAAGCTGCAGACGGGACGGACGGACGGACATAGCGAAACTATAAAGGTTCCCTTGTTGACTGCGGAACTCTAAAATCCAGCACAAAACTACCTATCGAAAACGAGGACACAATGAGGAATCTGAATAAAAAGTACTAGGAGAACATGATCAAAACTTTTTTCGAGGTTAATAATTTTGTGGCGAACTTACGACAACCATGAAACAATGTAGTGCAGAAAATATTCAATGTTGTGCACAAAATAATGTTCTTATCCTCTCCTGTCATAAAGCATTTTTCGTAAAGCTGTTGGACGTTTGAGACAAGCACGTAACATTCGGGATTATTATCCACGTGTATTATTCACATTGTTTTCTTCCAAAGATTTATAGGCCGTAAGAAAATCTTTTAGATTTACCCACCTTGAGGAAATATTGTTTTAACTCTGTATTTCGTATTCTTTCCGGGAAAAAAGTACGAAATCAGAAATATAGTGAAATATTTCTAAAGTTTGGCCTATTATAATATCGTGAAATACAGGAACTGACTGATTTGGTGCTCATATCTTGAGAAATTTCTGCCAGAAGATCCTCTAAAAGCCTCTAATTAAATCTTATTGTGACCTTCTTTATTATGTTATTTTGATAAGAAGCTGAAAGCTATGCGGGCGGCGACTCGCTGACCGACCATGTTCCATGCCCAGGTCGACGGCACATTGTGTACCACACGCGCCTCAAAGACCGTCAGCATGATGACGGAGCCCTTTAGAGGGCCAAAGCCTACCGGGGTCGCGGGACTTATCAAATTACCGTGACCCTGGAACGTAAAGGGCTAGGTATTGAAGGACACCGTGAATATTAGTCAGTACAAGTCTGTCTTTCAGTTGGCTGGGCAGTTTTAATCCGAGACCCAGGGACCGAAACCGGTATCAACAATACCGGTATTTTTTCGGTAACAACCTTTTTTTCTTTTACAGGTAATTTTAAAGATTACCTTTATTATTAAAAGTGAATACATAACCAGTATTAATACCGGTTACCGAAATAAAAATTACCCCTATTTTGCACACTTCAAACGTGCCGTCGGCAATAGTCACAGGGCGCGCATCACATGTGTGTGTGACAAAGAGTCGTTATCTTTAGTTAACCGGTATTAAAACGGTAACCTGAATAGAGGTTACATTTTTCTTCGGTCTGGTTACCTAGATAGCGGTAACCTAAATCTGAAAAATAACCGAAATTCTTTAATACCTGTACCGTAATTTATAAAGATTTTCGGTCCCTGCCGAGACTAAAAAGCTTAAAACTCAAATTCGCTTGAGGAGAGATCACGACACTATTCGCTCAAGAATCTTCTAGAGACTTAATTTGCAAGAGACCAAAATGCATTAGCAGACCACAGACAAAACAAGAAAGGAAATGAACTAATTCCAAGGAACACAGTCCATTACATTTTTGTAACGAAAAAAAATATCTGACACACTGCATTTCTTCCTTATTTAATTTTGTTTATTTCTAGCAACACAGACCACTCATAACGCCAGAATTAAAAAAAAAGAAAGATATTTAAATTAAAAAGAAAAAGCTTTTTTAATAAACGCAACACTGGGTCGGATGGAATTCGCTGATGGAATTTTAAAATATGAATGTTAGGGGAAACAGGGGAAATAGGGGCGCGAAGTTTTGCAATGCACTTCGAGTTGTTTTTTTAGGGGAAAATTAGGTGAAGTGGGGAAACTTAGAGCCCTTGGTGATAATTTGGGGTGAGACTCCCCTAAACGTTTTGAATTTGGGGATTATAGCTTGTGCTTCATTTCCGAAATTGTCGCACTTAATTGTATTGTTTATTTTGTTTGGAAGTATGTATTCAATATTTGCGCAGTTAATGAACTTTATAGTAGAGTAACTAGAACTCAAAATCAATTGGCACTATTTACTTAATTTGCTTTACAATATTTAATTCGTAATACTCATGAGTTTCCATTTCGTTCTGATTTTTTAATGCACTATTCAAAAGGAACGATACTCCTATAGAATGGAAGAAGCCGCTCTATTTTATGACTGTTCAATAAATGCCAATTCTCTTTTCATACACAATGAAAATACAAATACAAATCAACAGCAATATTTGGGGCATAATTATAAGCCTCTTATCTCCGCCGACCCAAAGACAACAAACAAAACAAACAGAAAAGAAATTCCGGGAACACTACAACTAATTGCACTCAATGCAAAATGTAAATTACTAAACAACTTTACAAAACTATTGCTGAGAGCTCCAACTTTGATCGAGTCTATAGGAAACTTAGCGTGGAAATAGAAATGGCATTTACATTTGACTTTCAGCTACCAAACATACCTACATCGTTCTCACGTCATAATGTACAATCTGAAAGGAATGATGTAACAAAGGTTCTGTAATAATTTTGGCGATCAAAAAGAGTGTCCGTGGAGTTTCTTGCCCGTTCTTCTTCATAGAGATCTACTTCTTGGAATCATCTACGGTACTTTCACAGTTTTTATGTCTTGTGATTGGGACTGTAGCAACATAACTAATTTTTAACTGTTTTTATTTAACGTAACTATTTTGGTACTGTTTTTGTCTTTTGACAATATATAAGTGCCATAACTGGCCTACTTGAAATAAATGCTTTGATTTTTGATTTTACCTACAGAACGATATTTAGTAGGATACCAAAGACATGAAAAGCTTCGTATCTCTAAAAGATTTTATTTGTTGGGACAAACCCACCACACAATTCTCAAACCACTAAAATCCAGAACCAACAGTGGCAACCACCAGAGAAGCACCGAGGCAATGAAGCTCGACGTGTCCCAGAGAATGAACCTTTACCTGTCTTGGATCCTGCCACGAAATAGATCAGAAAAAATTGTGGAGCAGTATGAAAAAATACGTTCCCACTTATCCTTGTCTAGCAGGATACAGAGCAAGGTCTCTAAAAGATAGCAGTTTAGAAAATAAAAAAATCGTCTCGCACTAAGGATTCCGCCTTGCGATTACAAACAAGAAAATTCACATACACAAACACCTAGACCAGGAAGGATTACTTGTAGATCATACTAACATTTATTCCGTGAGGAAACGTGGTAGAACCCGCAACACGCTACGCAGCAGCCGATTGCTCAGCCACTGCGCCAACCGAGGAATAATCCGTATAATATTACGTTTTAAATGCCGACAACCAAAACCTTTCATAATATAAACATCATCATCATCTGCCTAGCCTTTTCCCAACTATATTGAGGTCGGCTTCCAGTCGAACCAGATGCAGCAGAATATCAGTATTTTACATGGAGCGACTGCCTGTCGGACTTCTACAACCCAGTAACTGGGTAATACGATACTCCATGGTAAGACTGGTTATCAGGCTTTAGAGCTTCTGACTAACATGAACGACAAAACATGACATAAAATAAACATAAAACAAATCCGATAAGTTTGATCGACTCTCATCTGTTATTTTCACCGATGAATATGTATTTGAAAGTTGGCCCTTTCAATAGCGTATCAATATATCCTTGATAACTAAGCTATTCAATGGTATTTCATTATTCTTTCATTGACTGGGAGTTTGATTAAAGACATAGGGTGTTCTCTGTAATTATTACAGTCTAGCTATTTTGCTGGACTGCTTTTTATGTGTGGAGTTGAGTGGAGACCGGGAATCGACATTCAGTGTCAGCCTGTAATGTTTTCACTGCTGGAACACAGGCCTATTTTTTCTCACATTTTTATACACTCACTTTTCTTGTTTGTTTATTCGTTTGTTTGTTTGTCGTTCCGGTTGGACTTTAGCAACTCAATTTTGACGCACTTCCCGATAAGCTAGCAGGCTGATATTTTGCACACGCTCTGAGTTCTGATGACAATACATGACTAGCTAAAAAACGTCACAACAAAATCCAATATGGCGGCCTCTTAAATAATGTACTTACGCCCCCACGTTTTGAGTGGCCCCTCTCTCAGTCCGTGAGGACATTTTCTTATTTTTAGGACATTTAAAACAAAAAAAAGATTTTATTGATTTGAGACGAAATGTGTATCCTATATGGGTAATAATCCACCAAGCTGCCTCAATGCGGGTTGGTAGAAGTCACAATCATGTTTTCGAATTTTCTTTCTTGGACATGATAGTTTTCTCACAATGTGTCCCTACAGTTTTGAGAGCAGTTGTCATGAAATAAATTACACAAAGTCAAGCGCCTCATTGGGTTCGAAACCACGAGCTACAACTGATAAAAAGAGGCCGATACGATGGGGTCAACACTCACGGGCTTAGTGAAATTATAATTATTATGAAACTTAATGCACATTCACTAATGAAATACTATGCACATTGACTATAATAGTAGTAGTCATTTTTACCCGTGGTGCTAGGCATTTGGGCTTCTCCCAGTTGTAATGTCCCTTTGTGCTTATTGGCCTTGTTTTGTTCTGTCTCCTGCTTGCATGGAGGGAAGTGGAAAAATATTTTTGCTACTTCTCCACTATTCTTTTCTGATTAATTTCGTTGCAAGATCCAAGACAGTAAATTCATTCTCCGTGACACGTCAAGCTTCATTGTCTCGGCGCTTTTCTGATGGCTGCCACTGTTGATTAGAGCTCTCAGGAGTTGCAGTGGTTTGGGTATAGTGTGTTTGGGATTTTCCCAAAAAAAAACTAATGAAATAATGCATCACTCACTGCCTGCCTTAAAACTGCTGACTTCCACTCAATAAACAAAACAACCTAGTGCAGAAATTACCAACAAAAAGAACATTACGATGCTCTTTCTTAGTATCTGTTCTAAAAGACAGTAACAACACAAAGTCAATCAGTGACGTGAGAACACCCCAAAACAAACATACTACACAGAAATACACATAAATTAAATGTTAATACAGGAATGTTACAACAAAAGCGCCATGTTTATACACAGACCCCTTTAATTAGCGGAACAGATTTCCAAATACATACGTTACTCATAAATCGTATAGTATACACGGGGAACGTGCTAGAGTTGCGGAATAACACACCTGAATCGAATATTTCAGCTGCTGCAACAAGACAATATGACCTTTATACTTTAGGAACTAAAGTTGAGCAAAACTGCAATTGTAACTTTGTAATGCTACACTGAAATTGACAGTTGTAGCTTGGTTAAAGTAAAATGAAACTTATGGATACAGAGATAAAGTTTAAAACAACAGCACAGTTAGATTGGTCCAGCCAAAACTATACAGCTCGAAATAAATAAATAGTGAACCGGTTCAAATAAACCGGTTAGCATCAAAGTGTTTGACTAAATGTTAAACTGTATTGTTTACTAGTGTTTGCCCGCGGCTTCGCTTGCGTTATTTTAGAATTTGAGAAACAATACGGATCGTGTGGCGCCATCTGGAATATGAACGTAATTGTTTTCTCGGAAACAGCTTCTGTTATTCGGGATGTAAGATACCTTATATCCGTGTCTATACTCCTGACAACGTATATGCTAAATTTTGGGACGATCGATTCAGTAGGTAGTAATGCGTGAAAAGGTAAAAAACAAACATCAAACTACCACAATCTGTCAGATTTCTTTAATAAAATTTCAACCTTATCACAAGAGTAGAAGGTTAAGGTTTGAATGGAAAAATCTGACAGATTCGGGTAGGTTGACCTGCTGGCGTCTGTACGATAGCATTGCTCTTCTCCCTTTAGCATACCGCGTGATACTTAAAAAATAACTAATTATAGCTGACTCGATGAGTACATCTTGTCGTCGTTTAAAACAGAATCTATGCACTGGTTTGAGCGCCAATTCAATACATAAATAATCACAAATTATAGAAACCCTGTTTTTTTTCTAATCTTTAAAATTCCAAACCTCGAAACAATTACAATTTAAAAAAATATCCAATTTACTACCTACAATTTAAATCGGTGTATATTTATAACCTAGAGAAGTATTGAAAAAAAATAGTAATTATTTTAAATCGCGAATAATATTGAAACAAAAGTATGCACATTTTTTTTTTTATTATTTAAAACTCTCAGGACAAATAAAAAAAAAACTCAAAAAGAGAAAAAACAAAACTGCAAGATTTGATCCAGAGACCCCTTGCACGAAAGTCAAGCAGGTTACCGACCGGACTGGCTAGTACGTGGACAAAGATTTTCAAATAGCGGTTCTTGTACAAATGTCAACAATGACTGAAAATCAACATATTATAAAATTGCTAATCCCCCAAGGGTAATAGCGTAATTATACATATCCTATTAATAGAACAGCAGTTTAAGGAATATTTGAGGAAAAATTGACTAAATAATATCCAGTGGTTTAGCTTCCAACTATCAACAAACATCTAAAAACAACAAAATTCAAAATTGCTTATCTCCCAGGAAAAATAGCGTAATAATACATAGCATATAAACAGAAGCATATTATTAGGAACATTTGAGGAAAATTTGATCGACAACTTTACAGTAGTTTCGGAGATAGATCAAATAAAAAAAAACATAAAAAATTTCGAAAAAAAATAAAAGTTGATCTGGCATCAGAATCGATCCCTTATCTCGAAAAAAATACAAAAAGAAAAAAATATTCAATGTACAGGAATGACATCTCTACGATTTTATTATATGTAAAGATAAAGATAAAGATAAAGATAAAGATAGTGACAATGATATTTAGTGCGAACAGGTGTTAATCGGTTTGATTTACAGTTCCCGGTAGAATTGAGGTACTATCTTTGTGTGAAATTGTAAATTACGAATAGTACATAGTTTGTTGGTTGAATTTATTGGTGACTACTGGAATTCCAGTGGGTGTAAATTAGCTGGCATGTTTTGTTTTGTTTGGCAAATATTTGACATTTTGTTGAAATTACAAACACCTGTTTCTATCTGACCACAAAATCAAATATTGGAATCATTTGTTTTTGTGGTCCACCCAGGGCGGGACAGGGTGAACTATCAGACTTCATCATCATCATTATCAGCCGGAAGACGTCCATTGCTGAACACAGGCCTCCCCCTTAGACCACCACGCCGAACGACAATTCGCCAATTGCATCCATCGGCTGCCCGCGACCCTCACGATGTCGTCGGTCCACCTAGTGGGAGGCCTGCCTTCGCCAAATATCCATGTTCCGGATTTTATGCCGCAAAGAAACTCCGGACATAGCTCTTTCCATTGTTCGTTGAGTGACTCTAACGTTAGTCTCTCTAAAAGGCCAGCAGTCAAAGAAAGACTTGTACTGACAAAAAAAAATCATCGGTAAATATTTTATTTAATTATCCAAATACCAGTATTACATTTTTTTAACAGTTAAACCAACGTGCTTTTAATTTATCTGACGTGCATACTAATTACGTCATTATGAGCACAACAAACAAAAAATACAGAATTATGAAAACAAGGAACTTTTCACTTGACATACTAATGTTTCCAAATGTGTATCTAAATATTTTACATAATAATAAAATGGTAGGAAAGTTAAAACTGTACATTGAATATTTTTGTGAAGCCAAGAATATAGCTTTTAGTATTTTTGTCTGTATGTAGGTATGTCCGGGATAAACTCAAAAAGTACTGCATGGATTTTCTTCACTAAAGAAGTCTATACATACCCTCGTGTAAGCTACATTTTAACACGCTATCACCTACGCGGAACGACCAGTAAACCTTTATTCCTTCAACGAATTCTAGCAGACGAAGTCGCGGGAAGCAGCTAGTTTTAAATAACTGCCAACATTATCTGATGAAAAGATGTATTGCTCCAAAAAACCAGTCCTAGCATGAGTTTTCACGTTTTGAATAATAATAATATTCCACAACTATCACACAACGCCATCAGCAGAGCTTGTGTTATGTGTACTAGACAACTGATAAACATACATAAATATATTTCTAAATACATACATATTATAGATAAATTACACCCAGACACAGAACAAAAATTGATCGTGCTCATCACACAAAAATTTGTCCTGGGTGGGAATCGAACCCACGACCTCCGGCATAGAAGTCAGGGTCACTTACCACTAGACCATCAGGTCAGTCAGTAAATATTTAGGGACTTTCAAAAAAACCTTCCTCGTTCGTACACCAGAGGCGCTTTTTAAATTTTCCATACAAAAAACATAGTAAATACATCAAGACGTGCACAAATAAAATACAGAAATGTTGTGATAAGGCCTCAGGTCAGATACAACCACGTAGATAAGTTAATTAAACCGTTGAAATAAACGGTTTACTTGAATCCTGAGCTTGCACTATCGTAAACTTAAACTTAAGTTGCTATCAGGTTTGTTTGCAATGGCTTTGCAAGTAAATAGTGGTAATTAAAGCTAGGAATTCACGTACCAGTAACTTTCACGCAAGTATTTTTTGAGGAAACCGACTATTCCCAAACAACTGCAACTACTGAAAGTCAGAATCCACAGTGGCTATCAACACAAAAGTGACGAGACAATGAATTTCGACGTGTCCCGGAGAATGACTTTAACTGTAATTAACCGCCTTCAAAAACAACCAAACAAAAGGGTAAAATAACCTACAAAATAACTTTTCTTTCGGAAGTCGGTGGTTTTGTTTTTTAAATTCCGTTGTCTCTTTTCCACAGACTTCCGAAAGAAAGGTTATTTTGTAGGTTATTTTACCCTTTCTTGTGGTTGTTATTGAAGGTGGGCAATTTTTTTTAGACAAAAGTTTTTTGTTTTACTCTTTTTAGTTTAAATATACCTACAACCCAAATTCTTGTCAAATGCATCATTTTAAAAATGCTCACAAAATAAAAAGTAGTTAACCAAATTGGATGATTTTTATGGGACCACACTGCAAGTATACTGCATCGAACAAAAAAAGAATCACACTAATCGGACTAGAAAACTCGGAGTAATCGATGTACATACATTAAAAAAACCAGAAATAAAAAAATACCGATCAAATTGAGAACGTCCTCCGTTTTTTAAAGTCGGTTAATAAATAAAGCAACAAAATTGCACACGATTATGTAATGCTTACCATAGCACAGACAGCCTACAATGTCCCTGCTAGAATATAGACCTCCTCTCTATGAGACGGAGTAGGCTGTAATCCCAAACGCGAATTCAAGCCTTTATCAAACCGACAGGCGAAACGAAGCGTTTTTGTTTGTAATGTATGGAATTGTTCGAAGCCAGTCACATAGACTGTCGGATCGCTTTCGCTTTTCTATGTGACTGGATTCAAACAATTCGATACATTATAAATATAAACGCTTTGGATCGCATTCGTTTCGCCTATCTGTTTGACAATAGCTTCAGTGCGTCAACGCGGATTCAGTGGTAGGGTAGGTATGTGAAATGACCAGAGGCAACGTTTATAGGTTTGGTAATATGTCACAACACAAAATCCCCGCTGTAATTACACAACTTACAAAGTAACTTTCAAAATGGCTGCCAATATCAAATAATGAACACTGCACAATATTGCCAACGCCAATATCTTCGCTAAATACACGAAACTAAACTCCGCTACAGTTTAAACAGATATTATATGGGAACAACTAAAATTTCCCTCCAAAATTACAACGCAGGAACTTGTAATGTTGAATTTAAACTTTCAATGAGGGATGCATAGATTGTAGAAGGATGGATTAGAAGTCTTTTATTTGTGCTTTTGCTACTATTTTATTTGTACAATTCCACCGCAATAATTCCAAAGCACTGCACTGCAACTCTTGCAAGATGGAAACAAAAATGGATATAGCCAAAAATTAAACAAAACTACAATGAAAATAGTCGAAATCCCGGAGAATGAATAAAACGTCTTGGATCCGGCAACGAAAATAATAACAGAATACCGGAGGAGTAGAAAAAGACGTGATTTTTACTTCTCTCCTTAACAAGCAGGAGATCGATCAAAAAAAGGTAAATTATGAAGGCAATGATTATGAAACTTATTGTTAGAATTTTCGGGATTCTGACCAGTAAAGACTGTCATTGTTCCAATAGTCGTGTCAGCAAGTGGCTTAATTGCCAAAAGCTGGCGTGACCACCTGCATTGGCAGCCCGGATCCCGTTCCCGATGCTGGTGGACTGTTATTTCATATCTTTAAATGTTTTTTATTTTCTTAAGAGGATAGAATAGCTGCTGCCATTTCTAAAAATAGGTATTTAGAAAAACTCGTACTCTCCCTCTCACGCATTGAAAAAACCCCGATCGTGCGATGGAGAGCGTTGCAACTCGCGACTGAATGTAACTATTTTTTATTTGAAATTTGTCTCTCGGGAGAAAACGTTTTTCACTTATTAATCACGACCAATCTTTTAGATTCTGGTGTCAATCGTTTCAACATATTATATTCTAGGTTTGTAGGTTTTATTTTTTTTCTTAAACTTCTTTGTTTTTTAAATACAAAGGTTTTACTTCAATGAAGATTTTGTCATAAAAATAGTAACTTTTAGGCGCCTGTAACTTTCAAACTATTATAAATTTTGAAAAAAAGAAAACCTATAAACCTAGTTTTTTACTGTGTCAGATGCATTGTAAAAAATCATTGAGATAGGATAACATCTAGGGGGAGAAAAACGTTTTCTCTTTTTGTATGGACGAAAGCTCGGTAGACGATAGTCTTAAGTTATATTTAAAAATGTAACGAATAAGTTAAAATAATAATACAGAGAATAATAAAGAAGAGTGTCAAATACCAGCCGAGACCAACGGCTTTACGTGCATTCACAGGAAAATGTCTATTGTCACCCATTAACAGACCAGCCTCGGCAAACACGACCTGTCTATCTATGTATTATTACTTAGCCACAAGTTTCTCATAAAATATTCACCATCAGAAACATAATATTTCTTTCCAATCTTTAGTAAAAACTTGCCGAATCATGGGCGTACGTTAGGGAGCTTACACACGGCACGTTGCGACGCTATTGTACCGATTCCAACCACAAGAGAAAATCAACCTTTTCTCTACGTCTTATGACATAAAACAAGTTGATATCTAGGGGTAGATGAAAAACAAAACACGATCACCACGACGACGTAAATCAATCGAATTGCATCATTATTTCTAGTGGTAAAGTTGATTTTCACTTGTAGTTGGAATCGATCGAATCGCATCGCATCGCTTGATAGGTAAAGTCCTTAATGGCTGCTACACACCTTACGATAAATCGTTACGATTAGTCGGTACAGTTTAAACTGCAACGATAAATCGACAAGTGTGTATGAGAAAAACTGTACAGTTTGTTCGATTTTTCTCATACACACTTGTCGATTTATCGTTGCAGTTTAAACTGTACCGACTAATCGTAACGATTTATCGTAAGGTGTGTAGCAGCCATTAGTCAGTAAAAGTTTGATGGCTGTTTTGAATCCCGTCCAAAAAGTTCGGTAACAGTCCCATATGTTGAGATTCATGGGAAAATGGTTTGGCAAGAAAATTGATGGGATGTGCGTTTTGAAAACGCTTTATCACGAAAAAGGTTATTAGTATCACAATTACTTTTTTTTTTCAAGAATTCATGAATATTTTTTGTATTCTAATGTTGAACTTTGTAAGTTGAATTTGAATTAGTACGATTACTTGACACGATTTTTCTTCGCCTTTTTGAAGTCTATCTACAATAGCATGTGAAGCATTTATTAGCCTAATATTTCCGCTGCTGGGACACAGGCGACCTCTTTGTTAGAGGGAGTGGGTTATAGTCCATCATGAGGGTTCATCACACATGTTTTCATTTTGGTAACTGGAACTTTGACAATTTCAAATTGACAATTTTCAAGGAAAAAGTTAGTTCCTTCTTCACACAGCAGAGGCGCTGTTCTATTTTTCAAACTAATAGAATAATTTTGCTTAACAAAAAATCCGGGCGACCAATGTAAGTAGGTATCGAATTCCTAGAAAATATTTTATAGGTAGACATTCAATATTTGAAATAGACACGAATTTATCAGAGAAATAGCGTGAGAAAAGATCATATCAAAAGGTTTTCTTCAATAAATAATTTAAACAGTTTTATTTATGTTTCTCTCAAAATAACTGTTTATTTTGATGATGATAATTATGTGTTAATATTGAACAGTACAAACATAATAATAACTTTGATCAATATAATTATCATCTTTCAAAAAGTTTTAGAAATAACTGTCTAAAAATGTTTTATTGTATTTTGAAAAGATTCCTATTGTGGTAGTAGAATTATGTATTTAGTTAGGTTTTGAGAATTTTTTGATTCGGGTGCCACGCTGGGCCGCGCTCAGAGCCCGCAATAAAAGCTATGCAATAGCTTAAAAATAAAAAAGTTAACCCCTTCGGCGTCAATCCAATCTAAGTGTCTGCTACTGAGATATTCTTAATTGAAAACCAAATAACACATTTTCCCGACCTGGGAAACAAATCCAAGACCACACGCCCAGCACTCGCTCTATGACCGCTACACCGAAGCAGTCGAAAACCAATCTAAAGTAAAAGTCTCGAAGACAATTTCTACTTAGTTATTTTATGTTAATAAGGTACAAAATTCCATTCATTTATTTTGAAAGTAGGTGTTAACTTCTCCCACACACAAATTATGATCAAAGGTTTATAGTCTTTGAGAGTTAGACCGTAAATATTTTCATGGATTGTCTAACTTTTAGTAGTGCGTAGGTGTATGCTATTCATATTTAACGAATTTGAGTTTTACAAAAGGCGCATTAAACACCTACCTTACTTATTTATTTTTTACTA
Source organism: Agrotis segetum (assembly GCA_036375495.1). Classification (NCBI taxonomy): domain Eukaryota; kingdom Metazoa; phylum Arthropoda; class Insecta; order Lepidoptera; family Noctuidae; genus Agrotis; species Agrotis segetum. Next base: position 1,322,995 of record JAQSVV010000031.1, read on the forward strand.
GCTGCTGCCCGCGGCTTCACCCGCTACAACTCGAAAATTATCCCACAGGAACATAAAATCAGGATAAAAACTATCCTATGTGTTAATCCAGGTTATAAACTATCTGTGTACCAAATTTGAGCTTAATCCGTTCAGTGGTTTTTGCGTGAAAGAGTAACAAACATCCATACATCCATACATACAAACTTTCGCCTTTATAATAGTAGTAGGATATGCGTTGTATTTGCTCAAGACCTTGATCTAGGTCAGGGACAAGGTCGACGATGGAGCGAGCTTACCCAGAATAAGCTTGTTCACTCTAACTTTGAAGAGATTTTGGTTGTATGCGTTCGGAAACACAGACGCAGGCAGAGAGATCCACTCCTTCGCTGTCCGCATCATAGAAGACGTTTGGAAAAGCTTAGTGCAACTCGTAATATTTTACCATCTTTACAAAAAATTATACATATTATTATTATGTCTATGGATTCACTACATTAATAATTATTGACAGTGAAAAACATAACTTTTAAAAATACATCTTTGACCTATCCAGTACCAATGAATCTAAGGAAAACAGTGAACAAAAGTTTTAACTGAAAATTAACAACATCAGCCCCGCGTTTTAGGTTTAATAATGTCACCAATTAAGTGGTGTCATAGTTTTAGGATACTATAGGTTCGTTTATTCAGGTAATTGACTAAAACAATCTAATTCACTACCTGAGGGGGTATTACAACCTCCTAAAACAAGGCATGTTCCGGCGAGTGAATGTGACAGAGCTATTCAAGTCATCTAGCGCCATCTCGTTCACTCACTGCAACAAGCTTGGTTTTAAGACGTTGTAATACGCCCCCTGAGGCCTTACCACAAGCTCTTAACGCGATCCAGTTTAAGCTGTGGGACAGAGACAGAACTATACAAATCGTCTAGCGCCATCTCTTTCCCACAGCCTAAACTGGATTGTGTTAAGAGCTCGTGGTAAGACCTCTGGCGTCGATGTTTGCAATACAATAAATTTTATTTTAAACTAATAATTAGGTATTTGATTTTATGAAAAGTTAGCTCGCCACAGTGTCTACTATTATGACTTTTCTAGGGATGTCTCCAGGAAACGTGAACGGAAAACTCTAATACCAGAAAAAAATACATTCTCAATATAACAAAGTCCGGTACCGTATCCAAAATAAATACGGGAATATTATATCCAGCACTTGTAAGAAGTATTTCAAGTACTTAGCACATAGAATCCCCAATGTTTGTTGAACCAACATTCCCAGTTCGTATCGAGTCGAAGTATCGATCAGAAGGTATGGACAAATTAACGAAAATAAAAACGCCTTTAATAACTTACTAAATGTTATTTTTAAACCTAAATGAAGAGTTATTAAGGTTTAGGCGCATTTGGGCTAATTCTCATTTAGGCAACCGACTCCATAATGGACTACTTCTCATTTGGGCTACTTCTCATATGGGCTACTTCTCATTTGGGCTAATTCTCATTAACAGTCTTAGGTCTTTCAATGAGTCTCCTCTCGCCCTCGAGCGGAAGGAACTGCCACAGTTGTGGTGTCTGAATTCCACAATGAAGACACAAGTATTCATCATCATCATCATCAGCCTATTAATGTTACCACTGCAGGGACACAGGCCTCCTCTCTGTGAGGGGGGTGGGCCATAATCCACCACGCGGGCCCAGTACGGATTGGTGGATGTCGCATGTCTTCGAATTTTTGGTTCTAGGACATGCCGGTTTCCTCACGACGTTTTCCTTCACCGTTTTGAGAGCAGTGGTGATGAAATGAATTACACAAAGTAATGTGGATTCGAACTCACGACCTACAACTCGTAAGTCGGGGCCCATATCGTCCACTGGGCCACCACTGCTCTCGAACACAAGTATTAATAACGAGAAAAGAGTAAGAACGAAATACGCCCCAGTTGCAGCAACGAAAATCAGAATGAAAAAAAAAACACCTCATATAATTATATTATGTTACAGGCCAGTAACAGTATTTTTAGTTTCCAATTCTTTTTTATTGAGCCAAGACCCACTTGAAGAAGTGCTTATTATAGATGAATTACACACTAGATGCTTGTATAGACCCTCTTATAGATGAATGGCCTGATGGACATTGAAGAGAGCTGAAGTGCTGTTGTGATTCTAAGAGCTACAGATTTGAGTGGAAGTTAGTTTAAGAGGAAAATAAGAATATTATTGGAAATAACATATTGTAGAAGTGGAGTTGATGTTATAAACGTAATTTTAGATTTCATTTTTATACAACGTGTAACGTTAATAGCGCAAAACGCGTGGGGTAACTCAGCCCATGTTACTGAACAATGTTTGTTCTAAGACTTTTGGAAATTGGCAAAAAAAAATGATTTTTCATACTGATGGGCCCGATCAATTTCTCATTTTCAAAAAACAAACACCGTGCCGAAGGCTGCCGAACTCAAAACGACGCAAGGCCATGCGAAGTGTTAGGTTTATTTTCGTTACGGAATTTCTGGATTCGGTTGCCGCGGTCAGAGCCCGCCATAAAAACTATGCAATAGCTTAAAAATAATAGTGAAGTAGATTTATTTATTCGAAGACAGTCGTAGTCACGGTTATACTTCTGATAAATAGGTACCTTAGTAAAAAAAAAATATAATTTCAGTGACACCTAGTTATTGTAACTGCTTTACCGACAGAATTTTAAAACAATTCTTCGAAAAGTTAATTCACAAGAGCCACGAAGAAAAATCGTCGCCCTCAAATATCCCCAAAGTAGCGCTAGCATTTTCTTTGTTTCCAAACGTTTTGTTCCACTCCTGATACTGGTCTATTAATCCGTATCAAATTGGCTGTTAAACTGAGCTTTATTTTTGCTCTTCGAGCTTAGTCTTATTTTTCTACTCCTCTCTGTTAATATTTTTGTTTGCTGGGTTTTTATTTGATTTTGCTCTTATGAAAATATTAATTGATGTCTTACTGTCTGGCATCTTATTTATCTATTATTCCAAAAAGGTGGCTTTATTAATTCGTTTTTTTTGCGTAAGGTTACATTTAATTAAATCACAATTTTATTTATCTTATAAAATGTCAATTAATATAATAAATACAAAAATGAAAGTTAGTTACCTTGTCACGTCCAAACCATTTAAGGCGCAAAATACACAGAAGCGATGAAAGAATCGGATACGATGCGGATGAGAGACGGATACGGCACCGATGCGACTTAAATTACATAATAAAAGGCAAAGATCTGCTTAAGATCGTTATTGTACAAGCTAACTTTGTTGCAAAACATGTCCTCTTCAGAAGACGAAGATGCGTTTGCTGTGCTATTTTTTTTTGTGTAATTTACGACGACGCACCTCTTTCATGCATTTTGTATGAATTAAATTTAAAGCGACAACAAATCCGATCCACATCCGCATCGTATCCGAATCTTTCATCGCTTCTGTGTATTTTGCGCCTAAGCATTCATCATCATTGAAACGGACAAAGAGTAACCTTTAATCCAAAAGTTTTTATCTAGGAAAATAACTATAATGAGTAATAATAGATCATTTTTCGTCGTATTGATAGTCAGATTCAAAATTAACGCAAGCGAAGCCACGGTCAAAAACAAGTAAGTACAGAAAAATTTGGGCTAGACTTATTACGATCAAATATTAAATTTATTGTAGGAGAAATAAAATGTTGTCTAGACTAAAAGAATTTTGTCTTAAATACGTAAGTACTCCAGTAAACATCGTCTTGGTGCCAATTGCGTCGAAGAAATTCATAAAAATATAAAATTCTTCGACATAATAAACAACCTTAACCATTGAGTCAAGAAGCCTACAAGGTTTATATTGTTCAAAAACACAAAAACTGCTCACAAAATAAAAAGTAATTAAACAAATTGAATAAAATTGAATGGGACCAAATGACAATGCATCGAACAAAAAAAGAATCACACTAATCGGACTAAGAAACATTGGAGTAATCGGTGTACATACATAAAAAAAAGAAACCGACTGAATTGAGAACTTCCTCCATTTTTTGAAGTCGGTTAAAAAGTGATCACTAGATAGGATTTATGAGAAAATCTCTGACGGGTTTCCAATAGGGGATATTTTTTTTTGAACATTATGCTTGTAACTTGCATTGAATGAATAATTCTTTAAATATTGAAATAATTCAGCAGTCCAAATAGCTATATTAACCAAATCTTACTAATATTTTAAAGCTGTAACTTTGTTTAGATGGATGGATAGTTGTTCGTTACTCTTTCACGCAAAAACCTCTGATCGGAATTGGATGAAATATGGCATACAGATTATAATAACCTGGATTAACACATAGGACAGATTCTATCCATATTTTATGTACCCAGAGAATTTTCGAGTAGTAGCGAGTGAAACCGCTGGCAGCAAGTAGTATTCCACAGATAGTTTATTATGTTGGATACTGTACAGACTACATCTGGAGTCATTTACTATACGGACCTTGTGGAAACTCGAACAAACTTCCGTGCGTTCAAGCGTTTTTGCCATACCTACGAGTATTATTGGAATCAAATATAGCAGCTCACAATTTAGGACCCATTCATATTAGTCGTCATTTTTACCCGTGGTGCTAGGCAACTGGGCTTCTCCCAGTTGTAATGTCCCTTTGTGCCTGATGGCCTTGTTTTGTTCTGTCTCCTGCTTGCGTGGAGGGAAGTGGAAACAAATTTTTTCCTACTCCTCCACTATTCTTTTCTGATTAATGTGTCGTGCAGGATCCAATACAGGTAAATTCATTCTCCGGGACACGTCGAGCTTCATTGTTTCGACGCTTTTCTGGTGGTTGCCACTGTTGATTCTGGCTTTCAGGAGTTGCAGTGGTTTGGGACTAGTGTGGTGGGTTTGCCCCAATAAAAAAAGACAGTTTATTAATCTTTTCTCAATTTCCACATTAACTCGACCGCTTTACTCAATCCACTGTTGATATTCAAATACGCATTAAATAATTCCACCATAAAAATAATCACTAATATGACACCATCACAATTCAAGTCGCGTACAAAAAAAGGTTCTATGAGAAGCCACGGAATCGAGAATCGAATCGAATTGCCAGCAAGCGTGGAATTCGTATAAACGCATACCGATTATTATTATGCATCGAATACCAATCGAATGACTCGAATAGACGGGGACGTGCGAAGATTTTCTCGCATCGCGATTTTTCTATTGATGTGAGATTATTATCTTCAATACGTGTGTATGTTGTGTTGGAGAATGTTCGGATGGTCACGATTGAGTCTTTAAGGGTGAATATTTTTTTGCCGTAATGCCAACGGTCAATGATGGGTGGCTCGCCGTCCAACCATGAACCGTGCAACGGTGCAAGAGCTGTCAATAATCTGATGGAGCCCCTCTTGGAGGGCCAAAGGCTGCTGAGGTCGTGGTACGTGGGTCGAGGGACTGTCTCATCAGGAAACCAGGACCCTGGAACGTAAAGCGCTATTGAAAGATCATCGAGAATTTAGTCAGTACAAGTCTGACAGTCCCTCCCTCCCTCGCTCTGGGTAGGAGCACTCATTTGTTGATTTTACGACGATAAAAATAAGAAAATTGTTGAATATTTTGTCTTTGTGAGTTAAATTTTTGTATAATATAATACGTACAGTCACGAGCAATAGTATGTATACACTAAGCAGTATTGAAAAGCGATGTTCTGCTAACATATTGATCAAACTTTTGCTTTTTCATTAGATGAATATTTTGGAAGCAATACTATTACTAAATAGGTTTTATTTCAAAGTGAAAACTACTATTTTACGAGTAAATTGCGTTTGAATTTTGTTAAGTGTTTACATGTTATTGCTCGTGACTGTACAGCAAAAGTTCCTAATAAGGAGTAAATTAAACAAAATAAATAGACCTAATTAATCAACATACAATAGCGACAATAAAGTCGAAATATAATAATGTAATTACTTTTGTAAACAGTACACGTAAATTACTGATTACAGGCAATTAGCGAATACATTAAAATTAAATAATTAATCTCACGAACGATAAAAAGTCAACCAAACAGTTTTTGCTTTGTTGATTAAAATCATACATTTTAACTACGGTACATAATTACGACTCTTATCGAGGTAATTTCATAATTAATTTAAACTATGTTTTTTGATTGTGACAGAATTAACTGGCAATAATAATTATATTACAGTTTCATGTAGTACATGTCTATAAACTTTTACAACCTTAATATAAAATCTTAAACATCTGTTGAACACTTGTCTAAAAAAAGTGTGACTGCAAAATGGACCTTATTTGGGTTGTTATAAGTTCGCCACAAAAATTATTATCGCCATAAAAAGTTTTGATCCTGTTCTCCTAGTACTTTCTGTCCAGATTCCACATTGTGTCCTCGTTTTCAGTAGTTTTGTGTCGATTTTATAATTTAATTGTTCTGCTAACTCCGTGCGGAAAAATGGGTCGAATGTACAATAATGAAAATAAAATAAAAACTAAAACCTTTGGCTAATCTACACTTCCTTTTTTTCGTGGGGAATTATTTATGTGGCGAACTTATAATAACCCCTTATTTCAACGTCATAATCTGACATTTTTTTAGACAAGACAAGTGTTCAACAGACGTTTAAAAGTTTTTGTGGTTCCACGGTTAAAATCATCAAATGAGTCCTCCTACCCAGGGCGGGGCTGGAGATACTGTTTACGTTGATCCTTCAATAGCTCTTTACATTCAAGGGTGACGGTTTCATGATGATAAAGTCCCGCGACCCCGGTAAGCATTGGCCCTTTATGAGGATCGTCTACCGAGCGCTCGTCCATACTAAAAGAGAAAACGTTTTCCTACCCCTAAATGTTATCCTATCTCAATGATTTTTTAGAATACACAGTAAAAAACTAGGTTTATAGGTTTTCTTTTTTTAAAATTTATAATATCTACCTTACACAATATGTACAAATTCTTCATCCAAAATTGTAAATTTGGTTGAAAACCCGTCAAAAAGGGAGGAGGAAACTGCTCGTGGGGTTGGTTTTAGCCATCCCGCCCCTTCGGAAGATGGGAAAAATAGTTTTTCGTACCACTTGCTCAAAAAAGTGACATTCTCTGCCACAAAAAGCGTACATAACAATAGTCATTATTAATCTGTTAAAAACAGCTTTCCCTAGGGAAAGAAAGTTGTACTGAATTTCATTCATCCTCTAGGGAGAGAATGTGATTTGAATTTCGAATAATTACCGATAGTGAACTACATCAGCCTGTCTTTACACCATTGAGTTTGTATGTAAAGCATTATACAACTTTTTGAAAAAGGAATACGCATTTATTAAGCAGTTATGATTTAAAATTACGAAAACCGAAGAGGCCGTATGATCTTGATGCCTTTGCTTTTCCGAGAATCCTACTACTATTAGAAACGCGAAAGTTTGTAAGTATGGATGTATGGATGTTTGTTACTCTTTCACGTAAAAACTGATGAACGGATTTGGCTAAAATTTGGTATACAGATAGTTTATAACCTGGATTAACACATAGGATAGTTTTTATCCCGATTTTATGTTCCCGTGGGATAATTTTCGAGTTGTAGCGGGTGAAGCCGCTGGCAACAGCTAGTACAATATAATCTAGGAATTTGCCGCGTTTTGTTTTCTTCAAATACATAATTATTTTTTTAAATAAGTTATTGTTAAATTTAAATGTTTAATTAATGCTTATCTCATACATATTATTATAACGTTAATTTTTTCGCAAGTGGTACGAAAAGTAGAGTATTTTCCTCGGTGATAAAGCTGTCTTAGTCTTGGGTGAACTTAAATCCCTCGCTACACTCAGGACTCGTCTTAAATCCCTCGCTTCGCTCGTGATTTAAGTTTCTAACACCCTCGCTACGCTCGGGAGTAAGCCTCGAGTCCTTCGTTATGCTCGCGATTTAAATCGTCACCCGCGACAGAAGACACTGCTTTATCCCCTTGGTTAATAATCTACTATTATCGACCCCGTTACAGTTGACGCCGGAATTATGGGGGCAGTATTTGACTAACTGCTCGCCATGTCACAGGCGCACATGAAAGCCACATGACGGTAGTGCGATTGTGTATAATATTGTCGCCAATGTTACCATGCATACATCTACACCACTCTTATTCTGGGCAATATCTCACAAAAAGGTCTTTTCAGGTTTTATTCCACATCCTTATTAATATTACCTCTATTTTGTATCACACACAGTCTGAAATGAATAACCTATTTTCATCAATAAAAGACCTTTTAAAAAAGCACGACACAAACAAAAAAAAACTCTAGTTCCGTCTACCTACGTCACATATTTCTACGAACTATTCCCAATAAAGCACGGAGAGCGCAACAAATTGCTTTCTAAAATGAACACTTGGCAAAGTGCATAAGGTTTTAATAACGTGCACTGTCGAGCAAATAAGTGCTAGCTAATATACGCAACATTGTTTAAGTTCCGAAGTTCAACTGGGTGTAATATTTAATCAAACTTATGTGTACAATATTCGTATTATGCTCAGCTCAGAATTAAAGAATGTGAAATAGAAACTGTAGGGTTGCATTTGACTTGAAGTGTAAGAAAAAAAACGGTTGTCTTTAAAGTCGGTTTACTGACGATAGTTGAACGTGACAACGTCATAAGAAAATACTGCACTTACGGTGCTATAAACAAACAATTTGTAACGGCGTTACCTCGCTCTGTAACGTTCTATAGCAACGGTGCTATAGAACGTTACAGAGCGAGGTAACGCCGCGTGACGTCATCTTTTTTCGTGCGTGCAGCCGGCCATCGAATTATTAGACGTTATCCTAGGCTTCTGAATAACATTAGCTTTTTAAACATCTGTAAAAAAACAGCAAAAAAACACAAATACTTACAAAACTAAAAACTGGAGCAAGTAACAACTGAACACTAAAACAACTTGCTTCCAGCGAACCATCAGACAGTTAATTTAAAATAACTTGAAACTAACTGTAACTTAAACACAAGACTTAATTGACGGTAGTGAATTTTAATTAAGTTAGTGCCATTGTTTCTTGAAAGTTGATGATTTATTTAAAACTTTTAGTTTTGGTCAGTAGCATTCATAATATCGGACAACTTGTTGGCGCAGCGGCTGAGCGATTGATCGCTGCGCAGTGGGTCGCGAGTTCGATCCCTGCACGCAGCAAATATTTTATGATCTACAAGTTATTTACATAAATATATATAGTTATTTCGGGTCTGGGTGTTTAAATTTGTTAGTTTCTATGTTTGTTAAGGCACCCACGATACATAACCGCTCTGCCAGCTGGCGCGCGACCTTGAATCCGAGCCGTCTGTTTCAAGTGCCACTAACGATGAGTCATAAAGAAATTCCCATTAGCGGGGATAAAAGAAACTTAACACATAATTATGTTCAGATGGAATAAAAATAAAGTAATAGTCCAATGTTTCATTCATAAATGCGCTAAAGTATACTTCACAGAACTCGAAGTTACATACGAGTATGATGAATATTTAAAATAATAGTTGGAATCAATCGAGTAAAAGCCTCGAGTAAAATTTTAATTCTGTGCAAAAAATTTAAACGTACTACATTCCTTTTATCGCAGAAAAATTCTCCAGTTTTGATGAAAAAAAGTTCTCTCTTATTGTTCTTTTAATTACTATTTGTTTAACCCTTTAACAAGTCTAGGTACAGTCAAAGTCAAACTTAAAATAATTTATCAATTAGTCTAAAACATTACAGGCACTTTGATAGTAAAAAAAAAGCAGCCAAGTAGGAATCAGACTCACGCACGAAAGGTTCTGTACCATTATTTAAAAAATGTTTTCAAGATCACAGACTTCTCTATAATATTCCTGTAATGTAATAGGCAAAGGAGTATTATTTGTATAATTATAGAATTATAGACACAGAAGTTTTGGAGATATAGGGTATCATAATATGGTCATATTTCGGTAAAAGATTATTTTCAAATTACAAAAAGTAAACCACCTTCTTTGGGTCACAGAAAATTATTATGTTTACCAAACAACTTAATCAGTAAAGTAGGTTCGAAGCAAATTAACTGCGAAGGGCGGAGAGAACACACGACTGTTCTTATATGGGTTCTGTTTTTTTCATTCAAATTTACGGAACCCTAAAAACAAAAGCGAATCGAACCACAGATTAATACAAATACCGATCTATCACAAACCGATGAGACCAGTCAAGCATTGTCTGACAAATAGAAATGCCGTCTCTTGAATACAATTTAATTACTCGATTCTTGCTGTTAACACCGTGACAAAGAAATGGCAAATCAGAAGGCCCGTACATACAAAGCGATCTCAAAAGATGTGTACGCTAAGCGCGTACAAATACGAACATAGCGAACACAAACATAAAGGCGCTACCTGCATTCACCTGTAATGTAGGTAACATAAAAGTGCGCAATTTGATGCTCTATTGTCTTCAAAATGTTCGAATCTGTAACGCCAATCTGTAACCGCGAGCATTCACCTGTAATGTACACAGGTGAATGCTCGCGGTGAGAGAGCGCTTTTAAACTTGAACATTTAGTTTGTACGTGTGGACATATTATTCGAACATTAACGAGGTAGTAGAGGGCGTGATTGATGCCGGTTTTGACGCCACAGGCATGTAGGCATTTCAGATTTTTGTTTCATCAGCATCATTTATCAGCCGTAAGACGTCCACTGCTGAACGTAGGCCTCCCCTATAGACTTCCAATAGGACCGGTTGGAAGTGGTAAGCATCCAGCATAATCAAGTGGTCTTCATAAGATCGTCTGCCCACCTTGTAGCAGGACGTCCTACGCTGCGCTTGCCGGCGCGTGATCTCCATTCAAAAACCTTACCGCTTTATTGGCCATCAGTTCTGCGTACTATATGGCCTGCCCACTGCTGCTGATTTTTTTTGTTTGCAAGCAAGCTTTCGTGTTTATGATTTTGGCGCCCCTGGAGACTTAATCCATGGGTTATGTGCCCCGTCTGTCGGCCCCCTGTACATCCAGTACTGCCCATGCATGCGTGTATTTTTTGCTCATTGTACAGAGTTGAGCTTCTGTACCTTTCTGTCTTGTGTCCTTGGAAAGCGGATACTGAAGCTTTTGTAGCCGACTCGTACTTCCGCTCTAAACAATGGCGAATGCCGTAGAAATAAAGTTTATTGGACGTTTTAACGCTATACAGCCTTTATGGCATCCTTAATCGAGAGGAGAGAGAATTAGGTGCGCTGTTGTTTTGTTTATTGTGCTTCCAAATGATGTATGTTGAGTGAAATGGTCAGGCGTTGATGGGAGTTCGTCATCTGGTTCAAATTTATTACGTTTAAATGAAATGATGAAGTCGTAATAGGTACCTGGTTTTGTCGACATTTTTTTTATAGTTTATAAAAAAAAAATGGTACCTACTAAAAATATCCTTTAAGTCGTTTATTTTGATTTATAGGTTTTATGTGACGCGCTTGTGACAAGTAGTACGTGTTTTCCCGAAAGCGCAAACGATTTACTAAGGCTGACTGAGGTTTGTGGACTAAGTTAAATATATACTGGGTGTAAAGCCCGGTTTCCACCGCGAGCGGAACGGACCCATTAATGACTCCGTTAAACTCGCAAGCGTAAACTACATACTTGTATTTCCATCAACAAAGAGTTTTTAGTTCCCGGAGCGAGCTCATTTTTACTCTTTTCACCCGTTGGGTGTAAAGAGATGAACTGAGAAAAATGAGTCATTAATGTGTCCGTTACGCTCGCGGTAGAAACCGGGCTTTATGGACAGCCTTCCGCAAACTTTCAGGGCTTGCTCAGTGGACCAAACTGAACAATCTTCCACAATATTTTTATTACGAAATGAAAAAAAAATCAGCTTCTAAATACAAACTGTCCAATCAAGTTTATAATTTTCTATGGTGAGTGTGATTTTTTTTTTCATTTCCCAAAAAAAAATATTGTGGGAGATTGTCGAGTTTCGTCTACTGAGCAAGCCCTGAAAGTTTGCGGAGGGCTGTCCCTTACATCCAGTTTAATAAATATAGATATTTTTATATAATCGGAGACCCAAAAACAGGTCCAGTTGAAAACCAGCGTCAGGCACTTAGTGCCCGACATTTATGCTGAACTGGGCCTTTTTGGAGCAGCAGCTGTGGGTAAAACAATTTTATGCAAAATAGTTTTAGATTATCTTTTTTTTCTTTATCGCTTGTTCATTTTAATTTATTTTATTAGTGTGCCCTGTGTCTGTACCAATAAAATTTCTTTCTTGCTTCTTTCAAAAGTAACAGAAATTTGACTGCCTTGGGAAGGGACAATCATGGTTTAAGCCATTGATGGATTAGGTGTTCGTTAAACCAGTCAATGTTATCGTATTTGGTTTGTAATAATTATCTAATCACAAACATCTATTCGCAATTCATCATCTGTTTCAACAGTCATCAACTTAGCAACCCTCTTTTAAAAAGTACCAACCACGATAGCATTGTTCTCCGTCAACAAAATAACAAAAAACAATAGGTAATAAACATGGCGGTGGTTGGGAGGAAAAACAAAGGAAATGCAATGAATCAAGCTCTAAAGTGGCAAGTGAAGTTCGTTCGACTGTTTGTCTACCTTTTAAGAACTCACAATTTCGTTTGACAGATGTGGTCTTAAATCTTTGGTTGCCCGCTCGTTACATTTTGTGTTTGAATTAGTAATTGGTAGAATTTAATTTTTGCTTGACTATGAGTGTATAAACTATTCATGTAATGAAAATTGCATTACCAGTATAATTACGATACAATTAATTACGAACTATAAGACGTAACATGTGTAAGAAAAGATTTTTGCATGTAAAACCAAATTTTTATTTTGCGAATTTCCAATAGTCTTATAGTAGCCATACACCATCCTGCCTATCGATACGATAGATTTGACGCTTGCAATTGTTTCAAATCGGCAGTTCGTCCATATACACCATACACCATCCTGCCTATCGATACGATAGTTTTGACACAACTTCAAATCTGCAGCAGTGATGCCAACTCAGCAACTAGATCTGGCTATTATTCGGTGAGGACAGCTACAATTTCTAGCACCTTTTCATTTCATCATGAGACTATCGAATTAGATTAAAAAAGTGGTGCAAGTGATTTTCGACCTTATCGACATTAAAATTTTAGTTTGTTTTTCTCACATTCTTATTCGTTAACATTGCTCCTTCATTAAAATCCGGTGTCTGCATCATTGTCAATAAGGTCGAAAATCGCTTGAAGGTCGGAAAATACTTGCTTATGGATAGCAAGTTAAAAAAAGTGGTGCAAGCGATTTTCGACCTTATCGACATTTAAAATTTAGTTTGTTTTTCTCACATTCTCATTCGTTAACATTGCTTCTTCATTAAAATCCGGTGTTTGCATCGTTGTCAATAAGGTTAAAATATTATTGAAAATAAAATATTTTTGTCGCAGTGGTATCGGCCTCTACTTACGAGTTGTAGGTATTAATACTCCACAACTATCACACAACGCCATCTAGTACCAAACTAAGCAGAGCTTGTGTTACCTATATAGGTACTAGACAACTGATAAACATACTTATATATTTCTAAATACATAAATATTATAGATAAATTACAATGTCGTGGGTTCGAACCCAGCCTGGCACATTACTCCTAGAGGCTAATTGTGATAGTGGTGATATTTTTGGTAAACGTAATTTTCAAATGTCAGTTGCAATGGTTACATAGCAAACCGAAATGTAACACAATAATTATAATCAACGTAAGAATAAACGAGCATGAGGGAGTTACTTAATCAACGATCGGAACCTATATTCTATATTCAAAAAAATTCCAAGAAGTCTAAACCAATTTTCTCGGAGGGTATGATACCCAAATCAGAAAATTACTCAATCAGAAATCCAAGCTTTCAAACTAACGATGACGTCTCAATTAAAAATCGAAAACTCATCGCTAAACGATCCTTCGTTTTGAAATGATAAACTGTTCGCTCAATTGATCCAGACTTGCTCTTTAACTGGCTCACCTACATTTAGACGTATTAGCTAAATACAACTCAATTCGGTACCTCGCAATCAATACCGTTCCAGCTAGTCTAAACTAGGGACGGACGATACTTGCGTTTTTATCGATACTTTGGATCGTATGTGTCGTATGCGATACGTTTTCAGTATTGTATCGAATGATTTGGATCAAATTCTCTAAAATGTAGCAAATATATACAAATTATGTATCCTTTGGTGTGCATAATAGATATTTAATTACATTTGTATCGATACTTTGCACTACAAGATGCATAATTCCAATTCCATTAATAATTCTGAACTACTTTCGTGTTCTTCCGTTGGATTCATTTAAATGGACCATGCAATTATAGGGTACGATATGTCTCAATTATTCCGATACCGATATTTTTGTATTAATTCAATTCTTGAAATCACACCTAAATCGTTTGTATTGATTACAAATTATGCAGTATCGTATAATGTAGTACTGATACTGTTAAGAGGAAACAGCACGGTCGTTTTCCCATACAAACGTAGTCCCCTGTTTTCTTCCTGGATAATGCCAGTAGAGCAATAATTTTTAACAAAAAATCTATGACCACTATTGGCATGTCTCTATGTTTTCCTTTTTTCCATAAATTAATTATTAAAAGAGATATGAACATTCAAAATCCTAAAAAAATTGCCAGATTTTCCGCTGTGTTCAAATATCCAGAAAACAAATTTGACGGGATTATATAAAAAAAGGAAAACATAGGAACATGGTCAATGCTTTTTTTTTATTTTTTAAAGGAAAAAGTAGTGAAATTGGTTAAGTTTTGGAGGAGTAATCAGGAGACTACGAATCGTTGATTTTGTGCCATTTAATAAGGTATTTTCGGTCCAAGCTGCTGTTGTCTCTATTGCGCTCTGTAACTCTGTTGTGGGCACTGCGCGACAGCAACAGATTTTACAAATACCTATTTTTCAATTCTCCAGCCCTTACTGTCTCCTCTTAAGTACTGTAAAGTATTCGATTGGAATCGTACATCACTATTTCAGACACTACCCAGATAAGATTAATGTTTTGCTAACCTTAGGCGTAGGTGGAATAAGACCAACTTTACACCAAACAGTTGCTAAACAGGCCAATCACAAAATAAACCCTATTCGAGATTGTCTAAAGCTGTTAATCGCATGTGAAGGTTCTTGATTGAAGTTTCCATTCCCGTAACCGTAAGTTGTGCTTGACGGAGCGCATTGAAGAAATGCATTTGATTTTAAACCTAACTAGTGTACGAGTATGTATAAATAAACAGAGTTTTAGATTGATTACAGAATGTAGATTGATGACTCTATTACAATATTTTAATTTAGTTTACCTGATAAACTTTTTCAAGACAAAATTGTTTCGAATTCCAATCTTCGAAATTAATTTACTCCGATCAATTTTGAACTGTTTTTCAATTTGAATAAAGTTAAAAGTCAAATCAATATTTACAGAACAAGTTTTTTGTAGAACAAGTAATTTTGGCAAAGCTAATAGTAGAAGCCAAATTGAAAAGAATAACAAGCCAAAGATAAAGAAAAGGTAACATTTTTGTGGGCGTATATTTGCCTCCTCCTTTCTTAATTTCTAGCCTGCTTTCAGAAACCTTACAAAAGTATTTGACTTATTTATACATTTATTATCTTACTTTCAATTGAGAATCAAATATCTTGAAAGGAATATTTTATTATTACTATATTTTTGTGTAAATGAAACCTTGCCCCGACAAATTTATTAAATCACAAAATTTTTGACGTGATAACGTCTTATAATTCGATGGCCGGCGGCACACACGAAAAAAGATGACGTCATGCGGCGTTACCTCGCTCTGTAGCGTTCAATATCAACGGTGTCAATTGTTTGTTTATAGCATCGTAAGTGCAGTATTTTCTTATGACGTTGCCACGTTCAACTACCGTCAGTAAACCGACTTTACAGATAAATGTTTTTTTTTACGTATATTCCACTCGCAGTCTGTCAATCATCATGAGATTTTTGTCACTAGTTTTGTCAGAAGCTCATAACAAAAAAAAAAAAAAAAAAAAATCTTTTAGAAGCTTCTCCTTTTTTTAGTAGTCCGTTATAAATGCTCAATGATCTGTGGGCCAAAATTACTACCATGTGGAGCCCTGACAAAGCCAGAAGGCATCGCGGCAGACCTCACAGAAGATGGCCGGGCGAGCTGGACAAAACTAACAACCACAGGCTCACACTGGCCTTAGATCGAAATAGCTGGAAGGCATGGGGAGAAGCCTTTGCCCAGCAGTGGGATGATGCAGGCTGACAGTAACAGTAACGTTAAAAATAACTTGCAGTGGACTACAACAACGAATCAACGACAAATAGCTTTGTCAGAGAGTCACTTTGTGTACTTCCCAATATAGTGGTAAAATTATTTAGTAATTAAGCTATCGGGGTTGCGGGACTAATGAATACCGTGACCCCGAAATGTAAAGGGCTATTAAAGGACACCGTGGGTATTAGTCAGTAAAGTCTGACAGTCCCTCCAGCCCTGCCCTGGGCGGGAGGACTCATTTAATGATTTTGCCATGCTAAAAAAAGTGACAAAGCTATGGTTTTAACTAACATCATTAGGAAAGACACAAGATAATTTTCAACAAACATGGTGAAAATCACATTATCAAAAAAAATATATTTGGTTGGGGTTGGTAAAATATTCACATGTCATTATCAAGAAAAGAGAGAACACCATAGGTCAGCCGCACACACAAAATAATATTGACAATAAAGTACGTATTGTCAATAATATTGTGCGTGTGCGGGGCCTGTATTGCGGTATTCGGTTTTATTTCATTTGGTTTCGATTAATATTGATAATCTTGCATTGACAATAATATTTTGTGTGTGCGGCTAGCCTTACACCACTACCATTATCATTCTGTAGATATAATATATATAATTTATAATATATTCCACAACTATCACACAACGCCATCTAGTCCCAAGCTAAGCAGAGCTTGTGTTATGGGTACTAGACAACTGATAAACATACTTATATATTTCTAAATACATACATATTATAGATAAATTACACCCAGACACAGAACAAATGATCGTGCTCATCACACAAACGTTTGTCCTGGGTGGGAATCGAACCCACGACCTCTGGCATAGCAGTCAGGGTCACTAACCACTAGACCAACAGGCCAGTCATATTATTACAAAACGCTCCTTCAAAACATCAAAATTACAGCTACGTAAAGCCTGTCAATACAAATTATACATACACCTTTCCATTAAATTACTCCAAAACATCATTAAACAAAGTTCAGGATATCCCAAAACTATAACGTAACAAAGATGCCTTTACCCTTCAGAGTCCAAATCGTTGAAACAGAGATACAGCAATCAGTACCCGAAAGTTTGCCAATCCACATTTAACACCTTTAGACTGATGTCATGAAGTATGTAAGAACAGAAGACCAACTACAAACTGAAAATAAAAACGTGTGGCACTAGGGGACTACCGCGGTAAAGCTATTGTATAGCATTTTTTATCAAATTCTGCAATTAAAAAATAAATAAATTGGTCTATAGTCAGCCTCCTCCATCAAGTGAAACGTCAAGAAAAACAAACACCGTGCCAAAGTCTGCTACTGTCTAACAGTTTGGCTACAAACTCGTACATTTTAAACAAATGACATTCGCGCTGTACGAGTACTTTCACTCACTGTACAGTACGTGACGCGTATTTATGTGTGCGTGCGTATTTCAAACAAATGACAGTCGTGACTACACTTGTACTCACTGTACGTGAAGCTTGTCTATGTGTTCGTGCGCTGTTCAAACAAATAACAGTCGCGACTGCGCTTACAACCGCTGTACGTGAAACGTTGTATGTAGTAAGCCTTCTGTAGCAATTTATTCTGTGTTTAAACTTGAGACGCCCCAGGTTGAATTGTTTAATTATATTGTAGTACCCACAGGTAGGGGTTTAAATTAATAGTACTTTGTATATTTGTAAGTTCACAAAATGGTTATACGTAGAAGTAGAAATGGAGCAAGCGGTGATTGAAGCTGATGGTGGAATTTAAGCCTACAAAGTTTTAGAAAAAAATTTTTTTTTGGATAATTTGAAAGACTTTTTCCGCTTAACATATCTTACTTCCTAGTGCTTCTAAATTAAATGTTGAAGCAATCTTCATTATATCAGTCATAATAAAAAAAACACATCGAAATGAAAACAGATAAAAGTTTACGTAATTATATTAATCGATTTACAAAAGTGTGGTAGACTATCTAACTACTAGGTATATCAAATGTTAATTTTGTGATGTCACTTCCATTTTAAAATATCTAAACGTCACTCACAGTGTCAATAATCTTTTCTTTCAATAAAGATAAAGCTCATAAAACATTTTAGAACAAATTTTCTCATGAAAAAGCAAGGCACGTGTCCAATTAAACCTAAATTGATTCACACGATCTGTTGGACGAAAATTGCAAATTGTTTCTTCGACAGAAAGGGACTGATAATGGCAGGAGTCCGGAACTGTCAGCCTCTTCGACTGTAAATCTATTTGATTTATTAATCGGCAAGATCGAACCTTGAATTAGATAGCTACAGAAGGGTAACTCTGAACGACTACTGTAAAATATGCATGCACACATCATAGTCATGCTTTAAACACAGCGACTGCTCATTAGTGTCATTTGTGTGAAAAACGCACACACACTCATATACACGTTAAACGTACAGTGAGTGCAAGCGTACATACGACTGTCATTTGTTTGAAGCGCGCAGACACACAAGTAAGCCGTAGTCTGAATTCAAGTTCAGCGAGTGAAGAAGAAATCACGTTATACTCATAGACACGCTTAACACACTGTGAGTGCAAGTGCACTTGCGAATAATATCATTTATTTGAAGAACGCACGCACACATACACACGATTAACGTACAGTGAGTGTAAGCGCACTCACGACTGTCATTTGTTTGAGATCGTCGTATGTATCTTTGTGTGTCCACTTATAATCGCTTGTTATATCGAACTAGCCTTCTGTTATACGTCTGTCTATTGTAAGACCAGGCTGATCCAAAGTCGTCCTTTGCGAAACCATTATTTTTATTCGGAGAGGTGTCAATGAGGATTGGCATGGAGATTTTGTTTTATTGATTCTGGATCTCGAAGGATATAGGATTTTTTTGTCAGTCAAATTGTATATAATGTCGTGGTAATAATATTTTGAATATTTTCTCAGAAAAATAAAATAATGGAAGAATCAGAGAATCGGCTTTCAAGGTCTTGTCTGTCAAATGCATATTCTTCCCAGTGAATACTTGCTAAGATTTTCTTGGAAATCATTGTATTTGGTAAGGAAAAATACGAGTATCGTTAAAAAAATTAACAATTTTAGCATTACCACTAACTAACTACCTATCTGTTAAACGCTTGTCTAAAAAATGACATTTTGACATTGACAGTTTTTTAGACAAGTGTTCAACAGATGCTTAACATTTTTGTGGTAAAACGGCTTAAGTCTAAGCTAAGTTCTCTGACTTAGCTTAGACTTAAGCCGTTTTACCACAAAAATTAGATTTAATAGCCTCTCAGGACTTTTCCTGAGAGGCTCTTTAGAACGGCGTAGTTAACGCTGACAAGAGAATTAGCCAAAGCAGACCCTGACAAAAAAGTCTAACTATCACAAAGACGCTTGCCCTTGCTTCGCCACTTCGTCAAGGAACAGTCCTTGCCGACGTGGCGAAGGGCAAGCCACAGGTCCTGTAGTCCAAAAGCTACCTGGGGCACTCCGCGGTGTAGCACCGTCAACGGGGCACCCGCGTGTGGTTGTAGTATGAAATTGTTTTTTCATACTACAACCACACGCGGGCAAAACATTTTTTTTTTTTTACTTTATTCTTTCGAGCAAAGATTTTACAATTGTTTGTTTTTGGGAAGTTAGTGACACTTCTGTACGTAGTACTATTAAGTATTCTGTGCCTGGGGTCCTGCAAACATTTTTGAATGCTCCTACATCAGTAATCTCCTTCAACAGTACGCACTGTGAAACCTTTTACTGCAATTCTTCTTCCATTTATGAACGAGTATCCTACCACTATTTAAAGCTCCCATAATGATAGAAGCAAAGAATCGTTCAGCAGTAAACACGCCATACAAATTAGCATTCAAGCTTACAGTTCTAATACCGTGATCCAATAACGCCAGTACAAATGCAACAAACGCGAAGTGTCTCAATAAACTGACGTCAGTATAATTAGCTCTATCAAAAGCAACGAATGGCGTTTCATTAACGGTTCAAAATGCTTTTGGTGGATGTGGTTCAAGTCAAAAGCGGCAATAGATGCTTTTTTTTTTAATGTTACATAGGTAAACGTTTCCACTGCTGAGAAACAGGTCTACTTTCGTTTAGACTAAATAGGCGGTATTATCAATAAATATCTGTTTGACCGAGCTTCGCTCGGTTTTCAAAATGTCTATATCTTGGGAACCGAGCTTTTCTCGAACCTGGGACCTATATAAATCGATTCCTTGAGCCGAAACCCCCCTAAACCCCTAATCTGCAACTTTCATGAAAATCCTTGGAGCCCTTTCCGAAATCCTGATTATATATTGCACACACACACATATTGCATCATGGAAATGGTTAAAAATACTGAAAACCCTTCTTGAGATGGGTGCAACCACCTGCTAGCGGTCCATCTCGGGAAACAGCACCACAGCTCATCTAATCTGAGGTAACGACTGAGTGTTTCCACTGGTGGTGATAGCAGAGATAAGGTGGGGTTTCAGTTCTTTCTGAATGAGTTAGATCCATTTCGGGGCCTCCTCTTTGCTCCTCAGCCGGTTTAAGACCGAGAGTCCATTTATTCTATTAATTCATTTAAAAAATATGTAAGGTTTCGATCTGTCCAAACTTAAAAGTGATACCTACACTGGCTTGCTCAATTATGTCAATGAAATTAAAGCACATGTGAAGTCGGCAACCAACCCCTAATGAATGGTAACTATTTCGGTTTTTTTGTTAGCTTCGGCACAGTATAAATATTTACAGTAGAGTGGATCTCGGCCGCATGATAGAAATAAATACCTACAGCCGCGCGGTACGTAAACATGCGCTAGGGCTGTTCGATCCGACGCCCGTCTCTAGCATTTTAATTACATTTGCCTACTTTCTGTATCTATTTAGTTTTGTGATTGTAAATATACTTTTCTTACATCAGTAAACAAATAAAATAC
The DNA here is from genome assembly GCA_036375495.1 of Agrotis segetum. Classification (NCBI taxonomy): domain Eukaryota; kingdom Metazoa; phylum Arthropoda; class Insecta; order Lepidoptera; family Noctuidae; genus Agrotis; species Agrotis segetum. Next base: position 1,344,225 of record JAQSVV010000031.1, read on the forward strand.
TTTGTATATTGAATAGGAAGGATTTTAACACAAGCGTAAGTACCTACCGTATCATGATTCATTCAGAACTGTCTATAACTTACCTATTTCATTCGTTTCAGTAACTTTCCTTTAGTATATCCACTGTATTTATTAATTCAAATACCCTTTTTTTCGTTAGATAATAGAAAATATTTATCCATTAAAAAGTCACACATTATGTACCTACCTGCCAGCTACTAGTACCTACGTATAATTATTTTATAGTCAGTACTTTTCAGAGTTTACAGGTATTTAAAAAAAAACTTATGACTGGATACGTTATTGACGAATTCATACACCCAAAAACAGCACAATATTTCCTACTCGTCATATTAAATTATGTCCATGAACTGATTTTGTTAAAAAAACAACACACCGTCCGTTCATCACTACGGTACGGCCGTGACTGTCAGCGCCCCGAGCGCGCCCCGACATCGAGTCACGTGGTATAGCTCGCGTTTCGTCCGTTTGTATGAAGATCAAATACTGTTAGATATTATTACCGTGGCTTCGGCATTTACAACGAATTATGTTATTAGAAATGAACTTTTAGCAACTTTAAATAATCAACACTAATTAAAATAACTCAAACAATTTCAATAAATACTGTTCATTCAATTGCTCTGTCCCGGGGTGTAATTTACCTCCTTAAATTATTCCCATTACTAATTAATAAGCCATTAAATTGATCCCCGCTGTACTCTCATCACTTAGACCACATTGTAACACGCCAGAGGCGGGTGATGAATACTTCATTACCACGGAAATAGGGCGAAGGTTGCCTTTTCAAACGTTTTTATTTGCTTTATAAAACATACGGATCCCACCGTCGATATTTGACGTATTTACATTTTGTGAAAGGGAATTAGGAGTTTGTTCCTTTTGTTAAGCTGATTTGATATGATACTGTCATAATAAGAAGGTACAATTTTAGGTTTTTGAGTCCTTTATTTTATAGGGTTATCATTTTTGGCTTCGTCTTTGTGTCCCTCTACAATATAACGTGTAACATCAAATGCGCAAAACCTCTCGTTGGGTAACTCAGCCCATGTTACAGAACAATTTTTGTGTTATTCTTGGACAACATTCGGATGCGTCCGTAGTTCATCATCAGCCTATATAGCAGTCCACTGCTAGACATAGGCCTCTCCAATCTCACGCCATTTCACTTGATCACCGTCTACTCTCACCTAGCTGTTACCAGCTACCTTGCGAAGATCGTCGCTCCACCTTGCCTAAGAGCGTATTGTTAAGGATTAGAAAATAACTAAAATACCCAGAAGTTAGCAACGTTTAATATATCAGCAAAATTCAAAGCGAGATAAAAATAAACGCACCAAAAAGCACAATAACCCAGACCACAAAGATAAAGGAAGCGAAAAATTAAAGAAATTCAACTTAACATTAGATGAAACACAAAAAGCTAGTGCAAATCGTAACCCGCAAGCGGAGCATTTGCCTGCTCTCTCAGTGGATTCCGCATAACATTTTGCTCTGCAATATGAGGCACGAAGAAACGTTTAGTTTTAAAATATTAAACCGTAGTCACACGTGCGTTATCTGAAAATGTGAAATTCTTGCATTTCTTTCGTAATGAATACTTGATGAGGAACAGATGTTGTGGATTGAGAATTAATGTGTTAAGTTTTGGAAGATTTTTGGCCAATGAATTTGATTTGAGAATGATTATGATCACTCTAGCTTTTATTTAGTCTGGCCACATTTCAATCATCATTTTTGTCATCATCTACTAAGAGTTACCTACTGTATATGTATATAAGTAACTCTAGTTGCTGGTGCTGAACATTATTACCCTCATACTGTAGATCATTGTCTGGCCCCAGTGCCTCATCGTTTGTTATGACTTTCATCCGATCCTTTGACTACTCATTCGACATTTTTACTTTTACTTTCGTCATTTTTCCCATAATCGGGTTTCACTTCTTGATCTGAATATACCATGTTTTTTTATGCATTGTCTTTTGAACCGACTTCTTTATCTGCCTGATTGTCGTTTGTTTTCAAGGTTCTTCAATTTACTTTATCTTTATGTTTTTTTTTTTCTATTTTCATCTCAACTTCATCCTAAATATTGTGATCGTTATTCTGATTTACTACAATAACCTTTACTGTTAAGAGATAAGTGTCACATTGTAATGTATATTTTTTAGTACCTTTTACTGTCTTCAAAATAATATTCAAGCACGTCTGAACCACAGCTTTCTTATAAGACCAAGCGCTTCGGGCCGTTAGGTGAATGCGCTGAATTGTTTTCAAGCGAAATTCAACGTGTAAACGGGGGAATGTAGCCGCTGCACGCCACTGTTCCGTTTGCTATTGCGCTCTCATTTCATACAGATGATAAAATGGTTTTTAAGAAATGGCTCACGGGATTTTCGGCACTTTGGCTACGTGAAAGTCTTAGGAGAGCGAAATGGCAATTTATTGCAGAAACGTTGGGTGTAAAATTTGTTGTAATAATTTTGTTTGTTGTTTTAAGTTTGGCTTTAGTATTTTTAGTTTTTTTTTATTGTTGTAGATAGTCGAATGAAGATTTAAATTGCAAGATTGTGTATTTAGATTACGATATCTGTATTAATATAATATCTTAACAGGTCGTTTAAGTAATCTTCAGAAAAACTAATGAGGTCATAGTTTATTTATGCATATAAAAAGAAAATGATGATCCCGAGAAAAAGAAGCCGAGGTTAAAACTTGTATGGTTTTACACGAACATATCAATCACGGTCCATCAAACGAATACTTAAAAACGAATTTTGTAAAAAATATAGACAATCTGGAACAAAGTGGCGAGTGTCAACAAAAAAGCTGTTTAATAAATTAGAATAGCCAAAAAAATCGCTATACCTACATCGTTCATGATTTTTTTGTTACCGCTACAGGCATGATTTTGACAAGGGTCGATTATTATAAATTCAATATTTCATCTACTTGTTACGCTAAAACTCATATGTTTTGCAAATATTTTTTGTTATAAATAATTCATGTCTTGTAACAAAAAATAGCAGAATGTTACTACGCTGTTATGAAAGTGAAATATTACAGGGGATGAGCGTGAGCATTTCATTATAAAATCTACTTATAGTTTGATATTTAGGGGATTCACTAGAAGGAGAGAGTTCATAGTCAAGTGACTGTCTTGTTTTCAAGGACTGTTTCACACGTCAATCATGGGAAACCACATATCGTGGAAAACTCACTCTTCAACACTCCTGTTATCTGATTTGTAAGTTTTATACAACGTAGCTGTGTACAGTCACGGGCAATAACATGTAAACATTTCACAAGATTCAAACGCAATTTACTCGGAAAATACTGGTTTCCACTTTGATATAAGTCCTAATAGTACCTATGACTACCAAAATAGAAATCTAATGAAGGGGGAAAAGTTTAATCAATATGGTAGCAGAACATAATTATCTTTTGAATAGTACTTAGTGTATACATACTATTGCTTGTGACTGTACGTCTGAACCGATTTCTGAGTTTCTGTAAATTGATTCGGAGTGTGTAGATAATTACAAAGTCAAGATTTTCCTGCACGTCACCAATAAACCTCGATTAGTACCAGCGAAGACACCACTACCACCAACTCATCCCATAAAAAAACTACATCCAACTTCTCAGCTAAATACAAAATCAAAAAAGGCAAATCCACGGAGACACCGTTGACAAACAGGCGGCAAAGGGTCCCTTTATAATTGCAGCCGTAGGCTGAAAGGCCTTTGAGAGAACACGACGGATTTAAGCGTTTCGCTATACTACTAACATAGGAATAACACAGAAGGTTGGTTGCTTGCAACGAACGAAAACGCACGCACGCAACAATAGCGAGTTGCACGCACGCAACAATAGCGAATGCATGCACGCAACAATAGCGAGGGCACGCACGCAACAATAGCGAGTGCACGCTCGCAACAATGCACTTATGACAACTTGCGAGCTTGGTCATGAAGCGATTTGACGCGTGAGATAGTCGATTGTCGATACAAATGGCACGTTTATGTTAAACGACCGAATGATTGTACGATATCTGAGCAATGATGACGTTTATCGATACAATTCTGTATCTTCGTTCTGCGTCACGTCATGAGCAAACTCTCTTACTGTATTTTTTAAAAGGAATGCACACACACGTAGTTGCTTTTCGCGTACAGCGAGTACAAGCGTACTCATGACAACTGTCAAATTTTGTTTGTTTGAGTAACACACCCACACATAGATCAACTTACATGCTGCTCCCACACTACTTTTGTATCTATGAGTGCGTGTACTTGTTTTCACTTAACATTCTGCTGATAGCATATAATGATAATAAACACACACGCACACACATATACACGCTCCACATACAAAGAGTGCAAGCGTGCTCGCATTTGACATCTGTTTGATGGCGGCTCCACATTAGTGCCGTGAACCCCCGTGAACAGGCGCGAACGAGAATGTGGATGGTTTTCGCGGGGTTCACACGCGTTCGCGCCTGTTCCCCGATCAGTGTCGGTATTGTACCGAGAATTCACGGCGAGAATTCGCGGCGTGAACTCACGGCACTAATGTGGAGCCGCCATCAAACAGTTTGAGATCTCAATACATACGTGCGCGTGTGTGCATGCACCGGTTTTCTCCTTTTGTATGAAGTTGTCTTTCTGCATATATTTTTCTTGTGCTACTATCCTGTCTAGATATATTGGACATTTTGTTTCTATCTAAATATAGCAAGGGTTGCCGAAGACGAATTTCTTCCTTTTGTGCTGTTTATGAAAATTCCTGGGTCAATATGCTGGACGAAAGGAATATTTATTATCATATTGTAACGTTATTTATTGCTACTGTTTTGTATTGAAAAGGTTCCAATATGTTTAACGCTACTACCTGTTACTAATCAGACCCACGTAAGATTTAAAAAATAATGAGTAAATTTTTATTTCATCTTCTACAAAAAACGACTACAACTAACATAGTGTTCAACAAAATCTGTCTTGCCACAAGTTAAACGTATGTTGAACACCTGTCTAAAAAAACTGTCAACGTCAAAACGACGTTTCACGTTGATATATGGATCGTTTTGCAGTAACACTTATTTAAGACGGTTTGAATTAAAGTTTAACCTGTCAATAAATAAGATTATCTTAGGAATGAAAAATTCGATCCGCGGGCAGGACTCGAACCTGCGGCCATCGGATTCAGTACATCCGACGCTCATTTACAACCGAGCCACTGAGGATCTTACCCACCGCGGTGAATTCTTCCTTCCATTTCTTACGACGTCTCATGGTGACGTTTGATTTGTAAACAAATAGTTTTCCTAACCCAAAAATACGTTCATCAACCCTTAAATTTCATAGGAACCCATAAACTAATTGAACCTAGATTCATTACTAACGGAACCAAACTTTATTAAGGCGATCGTTTTACCAATTATTTCGGAAGCCACACTTTCCCTCTCGGACTATCCTTTTACTGAATTATTGCGGCAGCAGAGCCTGAGAAATGAAGACCGATATTCCGGAATTTCTTAGCAACGTGGATGAATTTGATAGGATTCTTTCTTTTCGTTATACACTAGCGTGCAAAAGTATGGAATCTTATTTGGAATTGATCCGCGTCAGTTCCTTAAATAATGGAGTGATTTGAATTAAGGGCTTCACACACAGCAGCTATAATGTAAAGATGTACATTATATTATAGCACGAAACATCTCATTACATCTTTCCATAGAGATTCGAATATGTAAAAATATACATTATAGCTGCAGTGTGTGGTTTCCTGACGATTTCTATAGAAAGATGTAATGAGATGTATCGTGCTATAATGTACATCTTTACATTATAGCTGCTGTGTGTGAAGCCCTTTATATTTTGTGTCAATTTAAAGTTAACATTTTTTTTAAATGGTAGTATGTTTTATTATTCTTAACTCAACTAGGTATTAAGTAAGTACTCAAGATCGCGGAATCAGAGATTAATCCCAAACATTTTTTTTAGCGTGTTTGAATCATCAAATGAGTTCTCCTACCAAGGGTCTGGCAGAAGGGACTGTCAGACTTGTACTGACTAAATTCCATGATGTCCCTCAATAGCTCTTTCCGTTCCTGGCAGACTTTGGCCCTCTAGAGGTCCGTCATCATACTACTATAGGCTTAAGGAGCTGTTAAAATTGGAGTGTGAAAAATTCTATTCTTAGACATACTAATACAATTTTATTTGAAATGGATAATCTTAAGTGCGGATTTTACGACTTCTCCATTTAATTTAATTTCCTTGAGAGCGTCGAGTTCGAAGCTTTTACTGTTGTGAATTTTGATGTATCGGCTTAGTACTTCAACGAAAGTACTTTTGCGAAAGTATTTTTAGATAGGACTTATAGAATTTGAACGTAACTTTTTTATTTGATTGTTAAGTTTTTAATGAAAAGCTTCAGGTGACTATTATCAAAGAAACAACCATTTTTATGTACATAAATGGATTTGCTCATTTCTCGTGTTATTTGGTAACTCAGCCCATGATAATGAACAATGTTTGTTCTAAGACTATTGGAAATTCGGAAAAATAAATTTTGGTTTTTCATACAAAATGAGAAATTGATCGGGCCCATCAGTATGAAAAATTTTTTTTTTTTTTTGTGAATTTCCAACACAAAAAAAACTTAAGCTTTGACGTGATAACGTCGATGGCCGGCTGCATGCACGAAAAAAGATGACGTCATGCGGCGTTACCTCGCTCTGTAGCGTTCCATAGCAACGGAACGTCAACTGTTTGTTTATAGCAGCGTTGCTACGTTGCTAATAATTGTCATGTTCAACTATCGTCAGTAAACCGAATTTACAGAAAACCGTTTTTTTTTTATTTAAACAAAAATATTGGTCTAGATTTATAAAAAGAGGAGAAAAATCTTAAAAAAAAATCTTAGAAAGTATTTATGCATCAATTAGATAATCTACTTACAACAAACCCAAATTCCAATATGTCGGAGTAGCAAACCTTATCAACTGAGCTTATCTAACCCAATTATTGAGCAGATGGCCCTCATTTGTCTAATGAATTGAAATAAAATGTGCCACCTGTGACCTCGTCGGACAATTTTATTGTTTCGCCATCTTTGTTATTGAATTCTATACTTAGATTTGAAGTTTAGAATTTTCGTTCAGGATTGTCGAAATATGGTTTGTTTAGAATTTGTGTTTTTTGTTTTTGGAATTTTTCCTGTTTTACGGTTTTTATTTTTTATCGAGGTAAAATCATCAAGAGTCTTCCCATAAGAACGATCACTGTTGCTCCTTTAATAAGCATATTTTTCCAGGTTTTTCAGTAGGAGTCTGACAGTCCCTCCCAGACTCGGTTAATGATTTTACAATGACAAAAAAGGTACAGGCAGCAGTTATCACCTGTTATCAAGTATTTCTTGATGACAAAACAAATTATTATTTTACCTGACATACTCCTACAAAAACAAAAGTGTTCCCAGAACATTTTTTTAATTAATCATTTGAACCAGTCAGTTCGCGGTATACAAAATAATAATAATAATTTGAGATCTTGAACAAAACCGTATACCTCTTTATCTTATTCCGAGAATTTATAATAAATAACACATTTTGGTTAATATCGTCTCCGAAAACCTCCTTTAGTAGCTACTAAGAATCTTCACCCTGTCAAGAAACCCATTTATTTTCATCAGAACATAATCTTTGTTTTCACATTACGTTCTAATACTTATAATCACGTTAATTAGTCCATAATCACATCTCTTCGTGACGTAATTGATCATACGTTGTACCCTAATTAAGTCGTTTAGAAGTGGGTAAGCCTTTTCTGGTAACTCGGCAAGGAATTTTGAACTTAGACTTTTAGTAGTTAAGGTTGAAGTTGACTTGTAGAGTGTGTCTGGAAAGTTTTTGAGGCAAAAATTATGCCTGGTCTTCAGTGTTATCTCAAAATTTTCGTTTATATGGATGTGGAAGAGTCTTCTTGGTCCAGATAAGGGAGGTTTGTTCCAAAACTTCCGAGATTTAGGTGAAGTTTTGGAACCTTGGCATGTCCTGAATGGCGACCTGTCGTTTAGATTGCAGGCGATAACAAAATAGGGGCTGATGTTTCTGGTTTAAAGGACCGTCTGTATCTTATGTGCCCTATGTACAGTCACGAGCATAACATTTATGTGTATGTATACACTTTTTTTTTTAGCGTGGTAAAATCATCAAATGAGTCCTCCAACCCCGGGCAGGGCGGGAGGGACTGTCAGACTTCTACTGACTAAAATCCACGGTGTCCTTCATAGCCTGTTATGTTCCGGGGTTACGGTAAGGGAATAATCCCGCGACCCCGGCAGGCTTTGGCCCTCTGAGAGGGGGGCCCCATCATTATGCTGGCGCTCTTTGAGGCGCGCGTGGGACACAACGCACCGTCGACCCGGGCATGGTCCTTGGTCAGGCAGCGAGTTGCCCTTTACTCGCTGCCCGCATGCCCGCGCCTACGGTGGCCGGAGATCATCAAGCGACGTCCGTTGCCGTGGGCGCCTACCACTGCGGCTGGGGCGGAGGGAGGACGCTGTCCTCTCTCGCTCGCGGCCTGCCTCCTCCTTCACGAGCATTACTGCCTCGCAGAAGGAGCTGACCGCTTCCCACTCCGTCTCGCCCCGCAGCATGGCCGCAACCAATGCCGGGTGCGAGAGGTCTCCGTCTATCGCAGCCGTGAGGACACGTCGGTGCCCCGCCCAAGCTGGGCAGTCTTGCACCGTATGCTCCACCGTGTCCTTTGGGCGATCTTCGCAGTGGTGACACCCGGCGTCTCCTCCTTTCGCATCAGACACAGGTACCTCCCTGTTTGTATACACTTAACAAAATTCAAACGCAAATTACTCGTGGAATACTGTTTTCCTCTTTGAAATAAGACCTGTGACGTAATAGTATGACTTACAAAATATAAGTAGGTAATGAAAAGACAAAAGTTTAACCAGTTTGGTAGCAGATAATCGTTTTTAAATACTGCTTAGTGTATACATACTATTGCTTGTGACTGTACAGAATCGCCTCACTGGTTGCTATAAGCAGCACCATTTTCATCCGTTCTGACGTAAAAGAGTAAGTAATATCCATCTATCCAGCAATTTATATGCAACTATGTAAATATTTCCCGCAGCAATGCGATATTAGGATAAAAAGTATCCAATGTATATACATAAATCATAAAATATCTTCTATGTACCAAATATTCAAACAGTCATCAATCCTCAAAAACTTTCGAGTTTATAATAGTAGTTAGAGTTAAGTGTTTTTTAAAACGGGTTCCATAATAGGATTATTGTCCACTAAAAAAGACATTAGCCACAGAATAAATAAGTCACCACGAATTAACTAAATTTGTTCAGCAAAATGTACAATTTTGACCAAGCCTAGGCGTAGTCAAAGGAGCCCCGCTTTGTTGGGCTCCTATTTCTATCTGCAGGGTTTAAAATAATCTAACCAAATCTAACCAAACCAAATCTCGGGATGCCTCCAAAACTAAAAATGTCGTTTTGTGGCTCGGTTTATCATTTTCCATAAGATTTGATTCAACGGGTAAATAAAAAACAAAACACGACCGCCACAACGTTGTCAAGTCAATCGAATTGCATCATTATTTCTTAGAGGCAAGGTTGATCTTAACTTGTAGTTGGAATCGGTCGAATCGGATCGCGTCGCGCCATGGGTATAGTTCCCTGAACGACCTGGGCTTCCTTCCAAGGTATTTGATGGCGGAAATGGAAAAAAATGGTCAAGTTTTGAACCCAGGCGTGCAAATCCAGATCCAGCACTTTGTTACCCCAAGCCACGTTGATTACCCACAGATGCAGTGCTTACACCCTAAGACCCGTTGCAATAGTGGCAAGTGGTTGCCGTGTGTTGATCTGAGTTGCCGGAACATTATACATCCAAAGTACTTATGTATATGCGTGCAAATCTCAACACCGCGATTCAGGAATTGGTCTCCAATAAAACCACCATCCATCGACAATCAATTAACTATTTTGACTGTAATCGCGATGCTGATATTCTAAAGACAAATTACAATCACTCCAATCCTGTACACAGTTCCCTTCACCGCCTTCATTATCTACGAATACCCATTAATTAATTTGAATGAAACTTCAAAGAGACTTCATAACAAGCTTATTGTGTGTTACTGTAATTAACAAACAACTATTCTCTTTACCTATGTTTAGTTTCGGTAGAAGTGTCGTCGCCTCGTGGAAGGATGATTCTGATTCTGTTTACTATATTCCATGATTTACAAAGATAGTTATGGAAGACGTAGCATGCTTATGGCTATAATAAATCTACAAATGAGTTATTAAAAGGCTATGTAGAATATGTAGATCCTTTATCTCACAGAATAAACCAATATTACACACCGTGACCCCGGAACATAAAGGGCTATTGAAGGACGCCGTGGATTTTAGTCAGTAAAAGTCTGACAGTCCTTCCCGCCCTGCCGGTGGGAGGACTCTGATGATTTTACCACGTTAAAAAAAAATGGGTGAAATCAGTGGAGACTTTCAAATCAATGGCAGATGAGACAGATGTGAATCAATTGATGCACTCACGGGGTGGACTGAAATACGTGCCAAGTTTAATATATACCGCCTTTGTAAGTAGTAATTTTCTAGTAATTTTCTAGAACTTTTAATGAAAAGCAAGCCAAAAATGTTGATCAAAATAATTATGTTGTTGGAAAAAAGTGGTAGATTTTATGGCCCTCAAAAATATGGTTACTATAAAGTAGGAGGCGCTGTTATAGTGCAAACAGCGTATACAAACAATCATCTTTGTTTCTTTAGGAGCATTATTAAAGAAAAAATTAGTATCAAAAAGCAAAAAATATTAATGACTTCCTCATTATATTATGATAATCGTTTAGCAAACAAATACCTACTACCCACGGTCCCCTCAGTATTATTTACCGTGAAATCCGCCAACTTTGGTTTTCAAGCCTAACATTGGCCAGTTACCAAAAATAAGCAAAACAAGTTGTAACGACAATATTGTCTCAAATGGCAACATTTTACAGTCTGTTAAGGAAAATAGGTTATATTTATGGCAATACTGATAGCAAGTTCAATTGCTACCTTCACTCAGTTGGCTGTCAACGGTCGTCGAAAGAAAGTCGATTCGAGTGGTACCAAATTGTGCATCGTGTTTTGCGATCCTAGTAAGCGTGAAAACTTGCCGAGATGAGTAGTTTTTTGATATGTTTTTGGGTGAATTCATGATAATAACATGATGAGCTTTTTTAAATCTTAACGAGTCTTTTGAACTTAGAAATTTAGCGACCAATGTTACAATCACTTTCTGCGAACACAAGATGTCAACTTTGGCCACCAAAAAACATGTGCTAGGGCTGCCCCTACTCACTTTGTAACCTATTAAATAAGTAAAATTGCCATGTTTTTATACCTTAATTTGTTAAGTATCTACAGTTATAGGTACCTAATAAAAATGATTGATATTAAAACACGTTTTTCTGTTAAAAACATCCAATCGATTTATTTTATTTTGGACAACCCTATGTCTAAAAATCATTTGTATGAATTTAAAGAAAAAATATTGGGTAACTTTGGCCACTGCCCTGTACGGCTAAATTCGTAACCTTTTGTTATTATTATCTTTTAACCGTCAACTTTAACCAGTTTCCTATCGTAATTCTTAATTATACGGCTGTAAGAGCGAAAATCCAAGAGTTATTAGCAGTGGCTAATGTTGGCAGAAAGTCGAGGTAATTTTGGTTGACTATTTAAATTCGTTTTTGGGTATAAAAAGTCATAAGTTTTGCAGGTTTCGAGTTTAATATCAAGAGTTAAGGTTGCACTTGGTTTGCAAATAAAAAAAAACTAATACTTGTCATATATTTTTTCATAGTTGTAGCCGATTATGTGTAAAAACCGGCCAAAGATGGCGAGTTTCACGGTACCAACTTAATAAATTACATCGACTCCTAAATTATTTTTACTTTTTACGTGAAAATGTTCATAAATTCTTTTCCAGCTAACGTTTATTCTTCGCAGTACATAGTTTTACGATCCTTTCTAATTACAACGTGAATATAAGGCTTCGTACAGACCAGGCGTGTGAACGCGGCCATGACATGTATTTGGAGAAGCGAGATGGCAACAATCTAGAACAGTAAAGTTTTATTCGGGGCTAGAAGCTCTTGTATGTACTGGTTTTTGACTCGAAATCGAATAAAAACTTAGTCTAGTCCTCAGTCGAAATATTGTTAAAGAAACAACAAAAATGTGGGTCATTTATGAAAATTGTCTTTCTCTGAATGACATACTTTGTGATTTTACATAACTCTTTTATCAATTATTGTCATAATTAATTAATTTACTGCAGATAATTATACATTATGCATCAACAATAATGAAAGTACTTGTTACTCTTATCTTCATCTACCTATCCCTTTCCCACACAAATGTTCACGTTTGGCGAGAAAACGCTTGACGTGGCTGTACCCTTATTTAGCAGAAACCGTTCCATGACCTGAATTTTGTTTCTGACAAGTTAATTAAAATTTGGATCTTATAATAATGGCCGTATCGGGTTATAAGCAAACAGCAGCTTTTGCTAAGGACTTAAAGTTCTTGCTAATTGTAATAGATAGAAGATTGTTAAATATTTTGTTAGTTATGAAACTTATTGGAACTGTAAACAAGGAAAAAGTTTCTGTCTTAATTTTGATTTCTTTGTTTTTCTGTAGTAAGATTTTGTTCGAATCTCAATCATACAAAATAAGTTATTTTTTTAATAACTCAATTCAGGAAAATACGTGAAATTCACGCTAGAACCTATGTTTGTTTTCAGTTTCAGCCGTGAAATATTTTATATGATATAATAATATTGATAGGTAATTATGAATTTTAATGTTTTTCACAAATGAGGGATTTTCTTTTTATGTTTTCCCTAGTCAATGGATAGATGGCGCTGAACTTGAAATGTTACTGGAATGGACGAACGTCACTTCATTTTTTTATTTTTTTCACTTGGATGTAATTTTGAGATCGTAAATCAAAAAGTACATGTCATGTCATTGTCAGTCACATCACATCACACAAATGGCATTTTGAAAATAAATAACAACAAGGAAAAAGAAAAAAAAAATTAATTTAAAAAAATGAAGGTATATCTTTTTCCTAGAGTAACACCGTCAGTTCAACGCCATCTATAGAGTCCTTGGAAACTACTTTTTTTTTTTAAACTCCAGAAAGAAAACCTCTCATTGGGACGAATAAAGCGCAAAATAGTGTGAATTGAAACGTGTATTCCATGATAAATAACCATTCGAGTATTGAATCGAATGGTTATTTATCATAGAATTCATAATTTCAGTCAATATTAGTTGCCGTATCAATTTCGGTTAGGCAAAATAAAAGATCAAAATAATAAGAATCGGACTGAGTTTGCGATATCGAATTACCTACACAGTAATTGGGTTGAGGTCAGAGAGCAAATAGTTCTACAAAAATATTGATTCAGCATATCAAGCTAGATACCTATTTTATGTTATACCTAAAAGAGCTTAGAAGGTCAAAGGCTGCCGGGGTCGTGGGAATGTCTTATCAGGTAACCGTGACCTTTTTTTTTTTACGCGGCAAAATCATCAAATGAGTCCTCCCACCCCGGGCAGAGTGGGACTGTCAGACTTGTACTGACTAGGTAACCATGACCTTGGAACGTAAAGGACTATTGACGGACACCGTGGATTTTAGTCAGTACAAGTCTGTCATTCCTCCAGTCCCGCTCTAGGTAGAAGGACTCATTTGATGATTTGATATCGATAGAAAAATAGCTATCTTCCCACAGATTTTTTGGCCTCGTTCTTTTAGCATATGTAGCCTAATAATCGTCTTGAGGGTCCCATCCATCTCTGTACCATAATTAATCAATATCAGTACCCTTAGCACGAATTTTCGCTCTTTTAATTTACAGTATTTACAGCGTTTCTTGTATGAAAAAATGGAACAACGCCTCTGGTGTGCGAAGAAGGAACTAATTTCTTCTTTGAAAATTGTCAATTTGAAATTGTTAAAGTTCCAGTTTAGTTTACGTCTCAAATACTGAAAATTTGTAGAAAGGGTACAGTTCAGGGTTTAAACGTAAAAGTATAATATCATAATAATGAAAATCTCATTCGCATTAAACGACTAATTAATATATATGTGGATTGGTTATTTTTTTTCGTTTCGTTACGTTCACAACATCCAGTTTTCATGGTATAAACACAATGGTTTCAATTAAAAAGTAATAAAGATTTCTATCAAAACAGTTGATCCCAAAATCATTATGACGATGATGATGGGTTTGTAGAGAAAACTTAATTTGCCTGTAAGGTAAGATGGCGGTAAAGAACATTGACATCTATCAACAGTAAATACAGTTCATATTTGCATGCAACTTACGGGACACGTCGCTACGTGTCGCGGAATGCCGACGGAGATAACTTTGCAAGCAAATTATGAACTGTAATTACTCTTGATAGATATCAATGTTCTTTACCGCATTGTAAAATGCCGCCGGATCCGGCCGGTTGGTGTGAATCTCACCTAACAGTTCACTGCTGGACATGCAGGGCCTCTCTAATCGCACGCTATTTCACTCCATTACCCTATAATCTCATCTCAATAAAAGTACCACTAAACAGAATAAATGCAAAAGAGGACATTACAAACACATAAAACGCATCAACAACTAATGATACAAGGCAAGCTATAAGCATAAACTTCCCTAAACGGTTCGCTTTTGTCGCCATAAACGATAAAGCTGTCACTGATTATACATCCAAAGATGTTTATCGCGAGACTGTACCTTATGCTTCTTTCACGACCTCAGGTGATGCGACTTACGACGCGACTAATGACAATAATCTCAACTACTATTGCGGTTCTGGCCCTATAGTCAAATGGCAAGCGACATTCGCTAACGTTCAGCAGTCGCTAATACATTTTTAACTTTATACCCCATTGTATAAAGTTGAAAATCTATCAAATATTAAAGATCGTTTTCGTTTGTTTCGTTCGCTATCGCTCAGAAGTCTTTACTAGATTTTCGACTTTACAAAGTTGGAAATGTATTATCGACTGCTAAAAGTAAACGATTGTCGCTTGCCGTTTGGCTAGAGGCTCAGGCCGCAAGTCGAAAAACGACGAGTCCTGACATGCTATAAGCAAATTCGTTTTTTTTTTACCAGAGACTTGCATCATCACGAATTTTATTTGAATAATCTTTACACAAACTCGCGACTGTTGCGTTTATTATTTAATTTTCGAACACAGAGTTATTGTAAACTGGGTTTTTTATTTTCAAAATAAATATTATATTATTATTATTATATTATTTAAGAAAATCAAACTACGAACATGACGTAGTTTGCAACGCGATGGTGATCATGCAAATCAAGGGAGCGCGTCGCGAGGGGACGCGTGTTGCGTCGATTCAAATTATGTCACAGTCGTATTGCTTGAGGTCATGAACGAGTCTTAATACAGTTCTTTTCACTCACTTAAAGCAGAAATGAAACAGTAATAATTTACGAAAACATTAATTCTGGCTGCCACATCAAATATACCGAGAATTTATGGCGGGAAAAACTTCGCCAATAAGACTGCAGCATTCTCATTTAATGGCTAGCTTTTACGCACGAGTTCGTCCGTTCAATTCAGTTAGTCAAATAGTGGGGATTCACCAAAATTCGTTCAGTTTTCCAAGTGATAGCCAAACATGTAAAATTTTATCGTTTTTGTTCTACATTCCAGTGTGGATTCTGAAAATGTTTGGTCTGTTTGCATAGTTCTGAATAATTTTGGTAACTGGAAAATATTTTGGTGAAAATAATTATTATTGTACTTACACTACTGATAATAATATAACATGTTGTATCTTGTAAAGCAGTGATGGCCCAGTGGTATCGGTCCCGACTTACGAATTCTAGGTCGTAGGTTCGAACCCAAAGAGAGGGACTCATTGACGATTTTTACACAAAAAAAGGTACAACGGGAAAAGGCTGAACGGATGATGAATACAAATAGCGTCATACTTAGACCTGATTACGTTGCCAGGGTTTCTAAGATACGTGTACTCAAAAACACATTTGATACAAAAAATATTCCCTCGAAAATCCACCACCTAGAAAGTATCTGTCACTAGGCTTACCTCGGTCTTTTTATTTTCACAACTCGTATTTGGAAACCGCGCTATTTTACACCAACAAAAACCTGTATTGCCACCAAAAAGAAATACTCACAGAAGATCTGTTCAATACAGTAAGCGAGTACGCACACATAGACTTGCTACACGTACACCGAGTGTAAGTGCACTCGCTGCTGTCATTTTGTTTATGATAATCGTACATACTGTGTTTCTGTGATAGAGAGAGTGTATTCACCACAGAATCAGGCACTTATGTACTGAGCCTATTTGGCACAGCAGCCGTGAAGCAAACGGTTCCTATTGTGTTCTTTTTTTTGTTTTGCAAAAACATTGTGTGCCTTATTTTTTGTCAAGTTAAGATATTTTAACTCAATCTTTCTTTACATTCCAGGATATTATTTATGTACAGCAAGTAACAAGTGTACTTATTATGACTATCATTTGTTGCAAAACGCACGCACACATGGACACACTGAATTCAAATGCGCAGCTACTGTCATCTCTTTCAGATCGCCATACGAACATGTCTAAAGTTCGGTCTCAAAACAGGAGGAATTTCCAACATTGACATAATATTACATGTCTCTGTCACTCCCGCGAAATTATGATGACCCTCTCGCTTGCACAAATGGCAAACGAAATTCCTCCTGTTTTGTGACCAGACTTTTGGGTGCTTGTACACGGCGCATGCAACTCGCACAAGTAAAGGTGCGAGTTTGCGGTTTACCCGCGCGAGTAACATGCGCAAGCTACTTGATCAAGCTACCCGCGGGGTGTTTGTACACGGCGCAAGTAGCTTGAGCGTGTTGAGGCACTTGCGCGGGTTACACGCTCACCTTAGTTGTGCGTGCGGGTTCATATAGGTCACCTTCTGTATCTATTTGTTTTGTGGTAGCACTGCTTTTGCAGGATACGAACAAAAGGGGAACATTCCTTGAACTGTCAGTGGGTAGGTTCCGTATGAATATTTGATAAACTACGGCAGGATAATGTGATGTTCTGTCGGATTCGATTTCTTTGTTGCTTTTCTGTGGTGATTTTTAGTAGCGTTAGAGGTTCTTGGGGTTTGGTAAACCATTTTCCTTGAATAATAAATATTGTTTTAAAAGCGATAGCTGTGTTTATAGGCTTGAATGGCAGTATTTTCTTTTTAATGTGATTCATATTTTCTTAAATTCCAAATTAATATCCTACATATCGCTTTTTTTATATATGCTTCTGATTGGATATCTGAAAAACTTGTATAATGTAAATTTGTACATTGACTTGTTATAACCTAAGTTTATGACTATTAGGAAAAATAATCGTTATAATACTTCGTATTTAGTTTAATTAGGTCAGATAGGCAGTCTTTTCGTGTAAAATATTGGTATTTACTTACATTTCATTTCAGGAAATCTACTCTTAACATACCTGGAAACAGAGACTCTAACAGGACTTTTCACGTTTTTGTGATGTAAAATAAACGGGAACTTTGACGTAAATTTGATAGAAAAAAGCTTTGTCATACACTAGGAGTGCTTTTACAATCTTCAATACAATAAACGCAGTAAATACAATACATACAGGGTGTCTGCTAATTATTAGTCAGAATGGCGCCACAATGGCGTTTCAATTTTCGAACCATTTTTTACTCAGCAGTAAAAAATGGTTCGAATAAGCATTACAATTGAAACGCCATTGTGGCGCCATTCTGACTAATAATTAGCAGACTCGACACCCAGAAATCTTGTTATTAAACCTCAGATCAGAGAGAATTTGATTTAGAAAATCCGTGATCAGGTCCAATGAAAGTTCCATAGGTAATAAAAATTAGTTCGAAAAAACAACAATTGAATTTACTCCCAACGAATCCGGTAACAAACAAAATATTTTTCGCCACCAAAATCACAACGAACTTTTCCGTCAAGTTTTACAACGTGACAATTTTCTTCTCACGAATAAATGCCAAAGGAACTCCAAAGTATAACCCGAGGTACTGCTAACTATAATTGCTGCCTCGGGTTAAAAAGGAGAGATGAAAGGACACTCTCCTCATAAAGGCACTGAGATCCCGTGAATGGCATCTGACAAAACTATTCATTCAGTTCCAAACACTCTTATTTTGACAGCAGTACAGTCGAAATTTGATAAATTTTTTAACAATTTAAGTTTGTCCTTGTACAATGTCTAGTTTTCTGTCTGGATTGCCGTGGAAAGGTTAAGCCGTTGTAACTAAAATGCTAGTAACAGTCAATGACATGAAAGGCGTTTCGCTAAATGCTGAGGTGGATTTGAGAGGCTTTTAACGTTGTATGAAACTTAATAGTCTGTTTGTAAACTACGATAAGGTTGAAATTCGTACAAAAAGATTACTCGAAAATTTTCTTGGGAGAGTTGGGAGTTATTTTGCGGTGGCATCGTTTGTGTTCCAGTTTAAAAGATATGGATGTCTTGCTTGGATATGAGACTTCAAGAATTTGTTCATACAGTTTCATTTTACTCCGTTGAATGTGGTTACAGCTCTTTTACAAAATGATTTTTACCGTGCGAATATAATGTTAGCTCTATTATTATTAGTGTTTTAACTCGTTTCATTTTGTATATGAAATGCGTTAGAACATTATACCAAGTCCGAACTACGAACTGCTGTTTTTCGGCACCAGACAAAACCACTGCTCTCAAAATTGTGACGGAAAATATCGTGAGGAGACAGATTAGAAGACATCAGGCCCTGTAGTCTCGACAAATATAACGACAAAAATCGCTCGTTAAGTCGAATCGATGTCAAATTTCTTCAATAGATTTTCAACCTTATGCTTTCGAAATAAAGTTGTAAGTCTATTAAAGGAATTTGACAACGATACGACTTAGCGACCGATTTTTGTCGCTATCTAATCGAGACTGCAGGGGGTGGGCAAACGACTATCGTTAACGTTCAGCAGTCGGCTAGCACAATATCGGTCAAATTAATATAGTTCTTGTTTTATACTTTTCAGTGCACGTTTTTGTCGTAGTCGGGTTTTAGTTATTTTTAACTTAATTTTTATTACGGATGGTTGATACTAAAAATCGGGAGAAAAGATTTTGAAACTAGAATCTTTCTAATTCTTCAAAGATACAGAATTTAAAAATACAAAAAAAAAAAACAGTTGCCTAACGTCTTTTATTTAACTTTCATAAAAATGTGAGGTATCAAAGCGAAAGATTTGCTTTGAAGCATAAATGTTCTGTAAATCTGCGACCATTGAAGAAAGAAATAATAATATGTTTTAAAGAAAAGCTTGAGATGTAAAGAAAATGCTTTCTAAGTTATAGAATTATTATTTTAAACTAGTTGTCGCCAGCGGCTTCGCTTGCTATAACCTGAAGATTATCCCTCATTAACATAAATCGAGATAAGAACTACTTTTTGTTAATAAATGTTATTTTTACTATTTGTGTACCAAACTTCATTTAAATCCGTTTAGTAGTTTTTGCGTAAAAGAGTTATGAAGAGAAACATAGGTACGCGAAAGTTTTTGAGTATAAATAATCATTATTTATACTCAAAAACTTTCGCATTTACAATATAATTAAGACTTAGGGTGCTTGCATGTAACCCGCGCAAGTAAAGGTGCGGCTTACCCGCGGGGTGCTTATACACGGCGGCGTATGCTACTCGCACAATAGTCCAGTCACTAAAGCCTAAACCCGAAAATAATTAGTAACACGCTGAAATTTTTAGGGGTTCTTAAGGAAGGTAAAATAACATACCGGGTGATTTTGCAGCGTTCTGGGGTGTACGGAAAGGGTTGAAAAGGGGTGAAAATGGTTTTTCGTTAATAACATTGCCAAGAAAATTAGTAACACGCTGCAAATTTGGAATTAGGTTGTTCTTACCGTTTTTTAACGTGTATTAAATTTGCAGCGCTTTGCGACATAAGGAACATTGTTTTTTTTTTAAAAAACAGTGATTCCACTGTTTTTATTGTAAAAACAGGGGTAAGAAAATTAGTAACACGCTGCAAATTTGGAATTAGGTTGTTCTTACCGGTTTGTAACGTGTATCAAGTTTGCAGCGTTTTGCAACATACGGAACATTGTCTATTATTAAAAAAACAATGAAATTATTTAATCACACAGGTGAAAGAAATGACATGGCCGGAATTTGTATAGAGCGATGCCCTGACAAAAAATATTAATGTACATTGACAAACAGTACCTCATATTAAAGCTTAAAGGTATTTATTTGTAGTAGTTTAAGTTTTATGAACAGAGAACAGGCGAGAGATACTGTAAACAGGATTTAAAAAAAGTGCCTGAACGTTTTGATTAGCAATTTCCGATTGCTATTCAAAATGTTCAGGCACATTTTATTCAGGCGGAACAATAGGAGAATTGGTATTTTCAGTAGATAGAGGCCGTTTCTTCACTAGGCGCGTATTAGATTTGTCTCTTCATACAGACTGGTCAGTACCGTGTGGCTAAAGGCGCGGCCCCACCACAGCGCTTGCTGTGCACGGGCACGCGGCGCATTTAAGCTGCGTGTATTAATTTAGTTGACAACGTGGATAATGGGAACGCGGTAGGTTTCCACTGGAGTACACACGACTATGTATATCGTGGTACGGCGCACGGAGAGCCTACGAACGTACCACTGCAAAACCGCCCTGCGATAATCGAGCTGTAAATAGTCATGGATCATATTCGTGTACTCCAGTGGAAACGTAGACCCAAGTCGACAACGTTGAGCTATGTAACCGCCTATTCGAGCAAGCCACGCGTGTATCAATGACGTCAATTCGTGCGTAGCTTCTCCGTGGGTTGCACTGGACACAACCACATACATTTTCTTACAAAGCGAAGCTTTCTTATACGTGCGTAGCCTCTCTGTTCACTGCGGTAAGGCCGCGTCTTAACGTTCAGTTAACTATTTTTTTTAGACTCTCTTCAAAAGTTTCACATCGCCAAAACACACGCAGAAACAGACAATAAAACACTAAAATTATATTTGTATTTTTATTAATTAATTAGATAATTGAGTGCTCTAGCAGGTTTATCATCTGGCAGCGGTAGTGGTGGTAGTTGTGGATCATAAGCGATAGCAGGGGAGTAGCAGCTGTTAGAATTGGAAGTGTTTCAGGCAATGCAGGTCCACATTTCTATAGTTCGGCATCTTGTTTAAGTATATTTAATCATTATCAATTAGCTCGTATCCAGCAGGGATGAATATACTTGCAGATTTGCTCTCCGATCCTGTAACATGGACATTTTAAGAGTAAATGGAAGAAATACTTAATACAGGTAGTGTAATAAACGTGGTTAATTATACTTGGTCATAATTAGGGTGCAATCTCAGATACCAGCACACGCTAACCTGATTGTGAGATTTCATGAAAAAATATTATTATGTACTGATTTCTTTAAGTGTATCAAAATGCAGAATATGAATAATTATTATAATTACTATTTAGGTACGTACCTCTCCTAAGGATAACCATTCAGACAATGTATTTTGTAGCTGCGGTATTTAAAGCTGTTACAACATTATACCGTCGCATTCGATAAGTGACCACAATACAATTCAGACATGGTGACCGTCACAATCCAAATCGTACGTATATACAAGTCCATTTTACACAGCACAATACTATTAACTTTGGAAGCGTAAACAAAAGTCAAAAGTCTGATAAATGATAGCGTGGAGGCGAGTTAAAACATCTAAAATCCAACACAGTAACGATCACAGTAATACGTGTAATGATCAACGCAAGATTTTACAGTTTTGACGGTTAAGTTCAACTGACGCAGAAACGTCAAAATAAGTCTAGGACATTTGGATACGCACTTTTAAAAATATATCGATTTATAAAGTGGTACGTTAGTCGCGTCAAGACGCGCGCCTTTCGAAAAGTGGTAAATTATCCTAACGATAAAATCATTTACGTACAATTCTAACAGTCACGGTCGTTTTATAGGTATTTTAATATGACCATCAAGCATAGTTTACATAGGTACACTGATTGTCTTATGCGTGTATCCAAACGTAGATGCAATTGTCTCTTCCTAGCAATGAATCAAAAGGGAAATCACCCTTAAAACATTTAATTTTTAGGAATTTTCCTCGCCTGTTTTAGAGAATCGTAATTGTTGCGACTATTTTTTATTTATTTTAGGAGAAGTTTTTCATATAATTGTTATTAATGTACAGTTTAAAATTTGGATTGAGTTTTGAGGGCAGAATCCGGCCATGTCATTTGTAACTCGCTGTAAATTTGTAATTAAGTTGTTTTTACCGTTTCGTAACGTATATCAAATTTGCAGCGTTTTACAACAAATTGAACATTGTTTATTATTAAAAAAACAGTGCGATTTGTTAGTAACAAGGGTAAAAAAGTAGGAACATGCTGCAATTTTAGAATTAGGTTGTTCTTACCGGTTTGTAACGTTTTGCAAAAAACTGAACTTTTTTCATTCATTACCATAAAAACAAATATTTCAGTTAGTAACAATAGTGAAAAAGTTAATGAAGAGTTGCAATCTGGAGAAAATGTTGTCAAAACCTTTTTGAAACGTTTTTCAAAGAACATCATTTTTTTGGGCCATTTCTGAAAGTGCCAACGAAAAAAATTGGTACCTTTTGTATTATTGGTTGGTAAAGGTAGTACTAGTCATTTGGAGCAATAGTTACTCTGGCACAAAAGTTGTAGGATTGCTCTCGGCCAAGTTATACTAGTTCGAAGATTCGTAATTTTCATACATTTTTTAATTTTTGAAAGTGCCGATATTCACCAAATAATGATAAGAATTGCTAGAACTAGCGACCTCAAGTAATTTAACATAACGCCTGTAATCCCTGAGGGGTTGGGCAGAGGAGTACCGAATAAAAATGAATAATAATCTGTTTCTTTTTATGAAAAGTAACAAAAACATTTTAAAATATACAAATCTGCTGGTAGGACCAGCATCGGGAACAGTATCGGGGTTGCCTGTGGTTAGGGGTCTTGGGAGAGGAATCTCCTAACAATACGAAACGTGATCAGCACTGCTGCTTGAATCAGCCCTTTTTAGGGGGAAATAAAATCATCAAATGAGTTATCTCGCTCTGGGCTGATCTCTAGAGTCTGTCAGACTCCTAGACGCCCTTTGCGTTCCAGATACTAAGATAGTCGACGAGCTGGTACCTACATTTCATTCATACATTTGTTGTTTTCTCAAAGAGCCTCATAGCTTTGGAACACGATACTTGTATGTTAGCGGTGAGACGGGGTTGCCTCACCGCCCGCCCAATCAACGAGACTCGACTGAAACTCGTCCTTGGAATCCCGTGGAACTTTAAGGATCATTTCCGACGTTTGGATCAAAAACAGGATCGAACCGGGGCTGCCATCAAGCTGTTACCCAACCTTGTAATCAAACGCCGCTTTCTGAAGGCTCTACGAGGAAGTGGTACTGTTAAAGCCCCTCTACGGGAACCCTGTGTCTGTCGTTTCCATACGGAAGCAAACACACAAGCCAATCGCACCAGGGGATCATGGCTATTCGGGCGATCCACTCATACACAAAGATGCTGGAGGATCTGCTTCCAGATCACACGTTGGCAATCCGGAAAGGAGGTTGCCACTACTTCAGCAGCAGTAATGACAGCGAAGGAAGAGGCAGAACACGCGAAAGGACGCCCTCGAAATCTCAATCCAGTCGCGTACGGCAAGTAATGCGGAGCTAGGTGTCTTATCAAGGATCAGGCCCAGGATGACAGCATATCGTGTTCCACCCTCGTCTAAAGAACCCAAACGCCTACCGGCTTGCGGGACCATTTCAGCGGGAAAGGTACCGTAGCACGGTCGATGATGATGATTCCTGCGTTTGGCCCCAAGGCTGAACCGGGCATCAGCCGGCCTCAGGCGGCTCCTCAATATCGGCGGGCCAAACGCCACCTGCAGGAGGTTGCACGCGCACTGTCGTGCGCTCCATGGCCCTCTACGGGGCCCCCGTGTGTGCCTTGAGCATTCGAACGCGGCCGGCAAAGCTGGTCGCATGCCAGAGGGTCATGGATATCAGAATGATCTGAGGATACCGCACGATTGTTGCGAATCGGTCAACGTTCTTGCCGGATCGCTGCCCTGGGATCTGGGGGTGACTGCCCTCCGGCGCGTCTATGAGTGGCGCGTAGAAGCGCAGCGTCGGGGTGTATCCCCGCTGCCTCGAGAAGTCGAGGCGCAGCGAGAAGAGCTCCGGCGCGATCTCAAGGCAGTTTGGGGAGAACGACTGTCGCAACCGAGGCACGGGCTAACCGCAATCGCGGCTGTCAGACCCCTTTTTGAGGAGTAGCTGGATAGTTCCCACGGCGTCCTCAGCTATCGCATGACACAGGTCCTTAGCGGACATGGCTGCTGTGGCCGCCCGGAGGACACGGTGGAGCATACGGTGCAGGACTGCCCTGCTTGGGCGGAATGAAAATAAAATAAAATAAATAAAATAAAATAATAATAAAATAAAAATAAATAAATAAATAATAATAATAAATAAAATCATTTGATGATTTTACCTAGTTAAAAAAAAAGGGTTAGGTAGAGGTGTACCCAATTAAAATGAATGAAAATCTATTTATTTTTTGTGAAAAGAAGTTAAAACATGTTAAAATCTATACATATAATAAAACTGTAGAAAAATAATTTTTGTACATTAAAAAAAAAACTCAAAAAATGTAGCCAGCGTGTTAAAGGACAACCAATAGAACCCATTTCTAGCATTTTTATAATTTTTGTCTGTTTGTCTGTGTGTCTGTATGTCTGTTTGTCTGTTTGTATGTTTATTTGTTCGGGCATCACGTAAAATGTACGAAAGCTATGTAGATAACTTTAACACACAACGACTGACCGTAACTCGAAGTAACATTTAGTTTTTGTTTCATTGAAATCGGATCAGTCTATCAAAAGATATTTGAATTTAAAGTGTTATAAAAAATTACGGTCCGTTCACACCGAGACGCGCAGTTCAGTAGCGCGATCTAGCTGCTTGGAATAGAAAAACTACAAACATATTCAAATATGGTGTGGACTGGAGTGGAGTGGCTTGGAGTGGAGTGGAGTAGAGTGGAATGGAATAGAATGGGATGGAATGGAATGAAAGAAAGAAAGAAAAGGTTTTTATTAGACTCACAATAGTATAGGATGAAATGTTATGGAAGAGGATGGAGTAGGATGAAGCGGGATGGAGTGAGATGGAGTAGGATGAAGCGGGATGGAGTGAGATGAAGTAGGATGGAGTGGGATGGAGTGGGATGGAGTAGGATGGAGTAGGATAGAGTGGGATGGAGTGGGATGGAGAGGGATGGAGTGGTATGGAGTGGGATGGTGTGGGATGGAGTGGGATGGTGTGGGATGAAGTGGGATGATGTGGGATAAATTGGGATGGAGCGGGATGGAGTGGGATGGAGTGGGATGAAGTGGGATAGAGTGGGATGGGATAGGATGGAGTGAGATGGAGTGGGATGCAGAGGGATCGAGCGGGATGGAGAGGGATGGAGTGGCATGGTCTGGGATGGGGTGGGATGGAGTGGGATGGAGTGGGATGAAGTGGGATAAATTGGGATGGAGCGGGATGGAGTGGGATGGAGTGGGATGAAGTGGGATGGAGTGGGATGGAATGGGATGGTGTGGGGTGGAGTGGGATGGAGTGTGATGGAGTGGGATGGAGAGGGATGGAGTGGGATGGAGTGGGTTGAAATGGGATGGAGAGGGATGGAGAGGGATGGAGTGAGATGGAGTGCGATAGAGTGGGATGGAGTCGGATGAAGTCGGATGAAGTGGGATGGAATGAGATGGAATGGGTGCTCTAATCCAGTGGCAATTGAATAGTACTACTGCGTTTAAACGACAGAGGGCGTTTATTACAAACACGTCAAATATTCTTGAAAAATCTAAAAAAAATTTAATATAGGGTTTATATGAAAACGATATGATTTATAAAAAACGTGGCGAGAATTAAGCGCTTCGCACTAAAAAATACATTGTTAAATTCCGACATCCACGCGAACGAAGTTGCGGGCACAGCTAGTAATATATAAATCCGCTGTGCCTGTGGTAGGGATCGTGGGAAAGAAATCTCTTAACAATTTAAATCCTGACCAACAGAACTGCTTTCTGAATCAACCACGTTTGTTTGGCTAATAAAATCATCAAAATTGTGCTACGGTATCCTGCTAAGATAGTCCTGCGACCTGGCAGGCATAAGACAACTAGCTCCTCATTACTCGCCGTATGCAGCTGGATTGAGATTTCGAGGGCGTCCTCTCCTTCACGTGTTCTGTTTCCTACTTCGCTGTCATTGCTACTGCAGAAGAAGCGGCTGCCTCCTTACCGGATTGCCACGGTGTGATCTGGATACAGAAGCCCCCCAAGCATATATAATAATAATATAATAATAATATTCCACAACTATCACACAATTGCCATCTAGTCCCAAGCTAAGCAGAGCTAGTGTTATGGGTACTAGACAACAGATAAACATACTTATATATTTCTAAATACATACATATTATAGATAAATTACACCCAGACACAGAACAAATGATCGTGCTCATCACACAAACATTTGCTCTGGGTGGGAATCGAACCCACGACCTCCGGCATAGCAGTCAGGGTCACTAACCACTAGACCAACAGGCCAGAGGTATATGAGTGGATCACCCAAAAAGCCATAATTCCCTGGTGCGATCAGCTTATCCGGTCTCTTTCTTATGGAGACAACGGACACAGAGTTCCCATAGATGGACTTTAACCGCACCACTTCCACGTAGAGTCTCCAAAAAGAGGCGGTTGCCTTGCAATATTGGGTAACTAGCTTGAAGTCAGCCCCGGGACTGTTTCTTGAAGTTCCACGGGATTTCAAGGACGAGTATCAGTCGAGCTTCGTTGATTCGACGGCGATGCAAACCCGTCCCACCGATAATTGGGATCTGACAGTTCCGCGTACTGAAGGCTATGAGACTCTTTCAGAAAACAACAAATGTATGAATTAAATGTATCGGGTCGTCGACTATCTTAGATCTGGAACGCATATTGCAACCTAATGAAGGAGGTGGACTGTTAGTCAGCAGGAGTCTAACTTGACGATTTTATTACACAAAAAACGGGTTGATTCAAAAAGCAATTTTTGGTCACGATTCGTACTCTTAGGAGGTCGCTCTCCCAGAACCCCTAATACAGACAACTTCGATTCTGTTCTCGATTCTGGCCCCACCAGTAGATTTATATAATTATTTAAAAAAAAAACACAAAAATAATGTGATTAATTATTATTCATTTTTATTGGGTACACCTCTACCCAACCCTTCTGGAATAACAGGTGTAATGATATTTTATGTTAAATTGCTTGAAGTCGCTAGTTTTTATCATTATTTGCTTATTGGTACTTTCAGAAATTAAAAAATGTATGTAAATTACGAATCTTCGATCTTGTATAACTTGGCCGCGAGAGCAATCCTACAACTGTTGTGCTATAGTAACTATTTCTCCCAATGACTAGTACTACCCATAGATGACAATTTTTTTCGTTCCTTTCAGAAAAGGCCCAAAAAAAAAATATTATTCCACAACTATCACACAACGCCATCTAGTCCCAAGGCAAGCTTAGCAGAGCTTGTGATAGGGGTACTAGACAACTGATAAGCATACTTATATATTTCTAAATACATACATCAAAATATAATAGACAAATTACACCCAGACACAGAACAAATGAACGTGCTCTTCACACAAACATTTGTCCTGGGTGGGAATCGAACCCACGACCCCCGGCATAGCAGTCAGGGTCACTAACCACTAGACCAACAGGCCAGTCAAAATGTATGGAGCGTGAATGTTCTCCTTTGTAAAATGTTTCAAAAAGGTGTTGACAACATTTTCACCAGATTGCAACTATTCACTAACTTTTTCACCATTGTTACTAACTGAAATATTTGTTTATAATTATGGTAATGAATGAAAAAAGTTCAGTTTTTTGCAAAACGTTACAAACCGGTAAGAACCACCTAATTCTAAAATTGAAGCGTGTTCCTAATTTTTTTACTCTTGTTACCAACAAATCGCACTGTTTTTACCGACTTCAAAAAAAAGGAGGTTATCAATTCGACCCGTATGTATGTAATATTATCAGAACTGCCCAGTTTTCGCATATGTTAGTCTATATCAGCGTCTGAACAAATGTACCAAATTTCATAAGTGTATGTATGTATGTATGTATGTTTTTATGTTTGTGCACGCATATCTCCGGAACTACAAGTTTGATTTAAGTAATTCTTTTTTTGTTGTACTAGGTATTGTTCAACTTAGGGTACACTGTAAATTTCATCAAAATCGGTTCAGTAGTTTTAGAGATATGGATTGTTTTCGTTGTGACGGATTACAAGATTAGTGCACATCATGTAAGAAAACTTTGTATTTTACAAGAATTAGGGTTGAATATTTAATAAATAAACTAAAAAGGGGAAAATAAAAACTTAAAAAAAAGTACCGACTTCAAAATAAATACAAAAAAGTTTAAAATAACCTTTCTTTCGGAAGTCGGTGGCAATAGTCAATGAAATATTAAAAATCAAAGCCACCGACTTCCGAAAGAAAGGTTATTTTAAACTTTTTTGTATTTATTTTGAAGTCGGTACTTTTTTTTTAAAGTTTTTTTTTAATAATAAACAATGTTCAATTTGTTGTAAAACGCTGCAAATTTGATATACGTTACGAAACGGTAAAACAAATTAATTACAAATTTACAGCGAGTTACAATTTTTTCTCACCCGTGTGAATAAATAATTTCATTCTTTTTTTAATAGTAGACAATGTTCCGTTTGCTCCTTGAAGTTCCACGGGATGCCAAGGACGAGTTTCAGTCGAGTCTCGTTGATTGGGCGGGCGGTGAGGCAAACCCGTCTCACCGCTAACATACAAGTATCGTGTTCCAAAGCTATGAGGCTCTTTGAGAAAACAACAAATGTATGAATGAAATGTAGGTACCAGCTCGTCGACTATCTTAGTATCTGGAACGCAAAGGGCGTCTAGGAGTCTGACAGACTCTAGAGATCAGCCCAGAGCGAGATAACTCATTTGATGATTTTATTTCCCCCTAAAAAGGGCTGATTCAATCAGCAGTGCTGATCACGTTTCGTATTGTTAGGAGATTCCTCTCCCAAGAACCCTAACCACAGGCAACCCCGATACTGTTCCCGATGCTGGTCCTACCAGCAGATTTGTATATTTTAAAATGTTTTTGTTACTTTTCATAAAAAGAAACAGATTATTATTCATTTTTATTCGGTACTCCTCTGCCCAACCCCTCAGGGATTACAGACGTTATGTTAAATTACTTGAGGTCGCTAGTTCTAGCAATTCTTATCATTATTTGGTGAATATTGGCACTTTCAAAAATTGAAAAATGTATGAAAATTACGAATCTTCGAACTTGTATAACTTGGCCGAGAGCAATCCTACAACTTTTGTGCCATAGTAACTATTGCTCCAAATGACTAGTACTACCTATACCAACCAATAATACAAAAGGTACCAATTTTTTTCGTTGGCACTTTCAGAAATGGCCCAAAAACAATGATGTCCTTTGAAAAATGTTTCAAAAAGGTTTTGACAACATTTTCTCCAGATTGCAACTCTTCATTAACTTTTTCACTATTGTTACTAACTGAAATATTTGTTTTTATGGTAATGAATGAAAAAAGTTCAGTTTTTTGCAAAACGTTACAAACCGGTAAGAACAACCTAATTCTAAAATTGCAGCGTGTTCCTACTTTTTTACCCTTGTTACTAACAAATCGCACTGTTTTTTTAATAATAAACAGTGTTAATTTGTTGTAAAATGCTGCAAATTTCATATACGTTACGAAACGGTAAAAACAACTTAATTACAAATTTACAGCGAGTTACAAATTTCTTTCACCTGTGTGATTAAATAATTTCATTGTTTTTTTAATAATAGACAATGTTCCGTATGTTGCAAAACGCTGCAAACTTGATACACGTTACAAACCGGTAAGAACAACCTAATTCCAAATTTGCAGCGTGTTACTAATTTTCTTACCCCTGTTTTTACAATAAAAACAGTGCAATCACTGTTTTTTAAAAAAAAAACAATGTTCCTTATGTCGCAAAGCGCTGCAAATTTAATACACGTTAAAAAACGGTAAGAACAACCTAATTCCAAATTTGCAGCGTGTTACTAATTTTCTTGGCAATGTTATTAACGAAAAACCATTTTCACCCCTTTTCAACCCTTTCCGTACACCCCAGAACGCTGCAAAATCACCCGGTATGTTATTTTACCTTCCTTAAGAACCCCTAAAAATTTCAGCGTGTTACTAATTATTTTCGGGTTTAGGCTTTAGTGACTGGACTATGCGGTTTACCCGCGCGAGTAACGTGCGCAAGCTACTTGAGCAAGCTACCCGTGGCGTGCTTGTACACGGCGCACGTAGCTTGAGCATATTGAGGCACTTGCGCGGGTTACATGCGCCGTGTACAAGCACACTTAGTTTAGGTTTAGGGGTCAGAGAGGATTACTTTTGCCTAAAATTAAATATGTTTTCGAGGATAAGCCTTTTATATTATATTCGTTAAACATAGAAGAAGGGTTAAATGAAGGAGGAGTGAACGAGAAAAAGAACAACACAGAGCATTCACCGTCAAACTATTATCGACATTATTCATATTGAAATAATATCCAAAATCAATTAACAC
The DNA here is from genome assembly GCA_036375495.1 of Agrotis segetum. Lineage (NCBI taxonomy): Eukaryota > Metazoa > Arthropoda > Insecta > Lepidoptera > Noctuidae > Agrotis > Agrotis segetum. The sequence continues at coordinate 1,375,152 of JAQSVV010000031.1, forward strand.
AAACATGGATGTAGTCACTTCTATCCACTTCAGGAATGAATTGCAATTAACATAAAAAAAACTTCACAAGCCGCATTATAATAACATACTTAATAACTATTAGATTTTCAACTGTATATTCTAGACTATAAAATTGAAAATCGATTAAAGACTAAAAAACCCTTTCATTTATAGCTTGCCAATTGCCTTAGCAGCCAGTAAAAAAAAGTGTGGCACTCGGGAACTGCCGCGTACTAACGATTGCATAGCATTTTTAATCAATTTAATTTAAAAAAACTTTATTTTTAGGCTATGGACAGCCACGTCAATCAAGTGAAACGTCAAAAAAAACAAAATACAGTACCGAAGTCTGCCGAACTGACACGACGAAACAGGGTGTTAGTTTTATTTTCGTTATGGAATTTCTTGATTCGGTCGCCGCGCTCAAAGCCCGCGATAGAAGCTATGCTATAGCTTAAAAGAATTTAAAAAACAAAATCACATAAATGACCATTGCGCCTTTAAAATATTATTTTTCCAAACACATCGTAAAATAAATCACTGTATTTGACGATTATTTATTCAAAAGCATTATATTTTAGAAAAGGTTTACAAATAAATAATTCAAAGACAAGCGTATTACCGTTTCTTGATACTCTTACGTCCAAAATAAGATGAATCTTGTTCGCATATTTTAAGCGGCTTGAATTATTGAGTGAGTTGGGGAAAACTAATGTGCTTTTAGTGGCTATGTCTGTTATCATATTATGTATTACTAGCGACTCTTTAACATATAAATTATTAAGAAATATTTCAAAAATAAATAAATTTAATCGTATTAAAAAACAGCCATAAAATAACTTTTCTTTCGAAAGTCGGTGGCAAAAAAGTCAATGAAACAAAAAAGAATATCACCGACTTTCGAAAGAAAAGTTATTTTGTACGTTATTTTAAACTCTTTTGTAGCTGTCGTAAATCGTAATACTCGTATTTTTCGCCGTACGTCCAAATACGCAAAATTCATGTTAGGGTAACTATAGTGTCTGAAAACTGGCATTTTCTTTGATTTTTAATCACCTTGCTGTTGTTTCAGTTTCCTTTACGTTCTATAGCCAGGTTCTCATTATACATCTCCTTGGGCGTTGATTGAGTGAGTCATATTATTATTTCATTTATTTAAATCATCGTTTCGATCAATTTTAATGCGATCTTCTTTTTCAACTGAACTATTTAATTAATCAAAATAAATACTCATTCATTTTCATCGTTCATTAAAAGTCGAAGTGAAATTAAGTTTTTGCCAAAAAAAGAAGATTCATCATTAGTGAAATTGCTTCATTTATTTCGGGTTCAAGAATAAAATATTTTTAGTTCATGCTTCAATTTAAAAAAGTGGAGTCACATGCTCCATTGAAAGATAAATTGCTTTGATTTCAAAATTAAATGCAGTAATTGCTTTTGTTGTTAGTTTAAGAATGGACCCACAAAGTTATTAAAAATGTGTTTCTTTAATTTTATTCGAACAAATCATATATTTCTGTTACATGTGAGATACACTTGTCTGGCGCACTACATTCGCACAATCGTTTGTCGTACCAGCGTGATGTCAACCTTCAGTGTGTCGCACAAGCGTGTATACGAACTATATACTTTTGTCGCAAAAGCGTTTTAGTCGTACATCTGTTTGTCAGGCTAGGGTGTACCATCTGTGAGATGACGTGTCCAACTGGCCATGTTTGGTGTAAAGGATGATTTAACCACCTCTGGCAACTTTACATGCCTTCGACACGGCTTTAAACCTCCACCCCCTTATTAATAAAACGAGAAGTAAAGTCACGGCAAAGTTAATCATTAAAAATGTATGGTTAGTGCGAAGGTTATCCTGGTTGAAACTTCAGTCCACGTTTATTAATAAGGGGGTAGTGATTAAATAAGTCCAGGTTTCATCAACATGAGGTCAACAAATTCCACAAATTTAAAGTCACTCAGTGTGCAATGGAGAGAGCCATGCTCACAGTGGGCAATGACTGCTCAGGGTTTCTCTAGTGGATAAAATTTGCAGAGATATTCGCCAGAGAACTAAATTCACTGACATTGAGCTTAGGATTACGATCCGAATTCATGAAGTAAACATTAATGCTGGAGTAGACACCGCGTATGGGAAAACGTAGAAGCTCGCCGGCAGCGGGTTGATTCGGAGTGTACAAGACCGGGATACTTGGTGCTCGTTGAGAAAGGCTGACTTACAGCAGTGGACCTTAATGGTAGGGAAACCAGATCAAGAGGAGTTCACTGAACTGACTGCCGTCTGCGTGCCATCAGGTGGCTCGAACAAATTTCACGCTAGAAAAGATGTGCGATTCACTTTGAAGTCTCAAAGAAGGAGAAAGTTTCACTCCTGATAGCCGTCTGATCATGAGACGCGTGTAAAATGAACCAAGGAAGAGGCAAAAGGAAGATGTATGGAACAGGGGACCCCACCTCTTTATAAGGGCTAGGTAAACAAAATGATCGCGAATTCTGAAGAGATTCAGTATATCGTACAGGACCTACTGCGGTCTATCCCTTGTATTCTAGGGCAGGCCTGACGCACTCTGCGGTGTAGCCCCGGCAACGGCGAAACTTCAAGCACACGACGTGAACGGGTTTTACAGTCTGCCCCTTTCAACCCCCTCCGTACGTATGTATTATAACTTAATTCTCTCGAGCAAAGATTTTATATTTGTTTATTTTTGGGCAGTGACACTTCTGTACGTAGCAATATTAAGACATTCTGTGTTTGGGGCGGAGGGAGGAGATTTCCCACAATCAGCAGTCACCATATCCAGTCAGAAAGCAGTTTCAGTGAATAGCAACAATAGTTACGTTCTCAGAAGAGCAATTGACTCTGATGTATTGTCGATACGTTAACTGAGATGGAAGCAGTTTGGTTATATTGTATGTAAACCTCAGATTTCGCCGAAATTGCATCCTGGAGTACATACCTATGCTATCGAAGTACCTCTACATCAGATAGAAATCGTTAAAAGGGAGTTACCATCATTTACCAAGCTTTTGCATGATAGTACACACAGTACACATAGTACACATTCGACATAGCTCATAAAATTTCCAAGTGTAAGTGGCAACGGGCAAGCCACATCGCTCGTAGAACCGACAACTGATGGGGAAGAAAAGTTCTGGAGTGGCGACCACGGACCGGAAGACGCAGCATAGGCAGGCCTCCCTCTAGGTGGACCGACGACATCGTGAGGTCGCGGGCAACCGATGGATGCAAGTGGCGAATTGTCGTTCGACGTGGCGGTCTAAGGGGGAAGCCTATGTTCAGCATTGGACATCTTACGGCTGATGACCAAGCTTTTTACCAACTATCTTGGGGTTGACTTCCAGTCGACATAATCGACCATCGTATGATGTGGACCGTGCCGACCGTACTTCTAGTCGCCATAAACCGACCTGAAGAAGGTAACTGGCGATGGTTGGATGAAAAAGCGGTGAATCGTGCGCTGTGGCACTACTTAGGTCAGACTTATAACAACCAGTGAACTGCAATTGGTCAGAAATGATAATGATAAAATGGTTAATTTTATGCACTTTCATTATAAAACACAATTTAAAATTGTAGGAAAATAATATCAAATATGACAGCATCAGATACTTGTAGCTAATAAATGTTATTTCTTTAAAATAGCCTTCGTTTACATTTCGTTTAGATTTTTTTTAATTACTCTACAAAAACATAAAAAAAAATGTCAGCAGATTTCTACCAATTTCTGAAGACACACAAGTTGGAATGTGGCGGTCCAGTAGTATCGGTCCCGACATACGAGTTATAAGGTCCTGGGTTCAAACCCCGCCATGCGCATTACTTTGTGTACCTAATTTATTTCATCACCACTGCTCTCAAAACGGTGAAGGAATACATCGTGAGGAAACTGGCATGTCCTAGAACCAAAAATTCTAAGACATGTGACATCCACCAATCCGCACACACGGTGGATTACAGCCCACTCCCTCTCAAAGAGAGGAGGCCAGTGTGGGAACATTACAGGCTGATGATGATGATGATGAAAAGTTTCCAATAACTTCGATTTTCCCAAAACGTCATAAGAAAGCTTAGATCAGAATAAAATACTAACCTAACCTAACTATGTGTACAAGCCATACACAAACTTCTTTCCCAATCTTCCAAGCAACGATCATGCATTCCCCGATCATGAATAAAACTTGTTCAATCAAGCAAATTGTACAGAAATTGCAAATCAATAAGTAAACTTTATCGGACACGTAAATCGTGGCTCAATATTTCTGTACCTCTACCATGAGTTTACACAGCCAAAACTCGCTAGCGTCTCAGTAATTTATTTGTATGAAATATTGTACAGCGCCCCTAGCGGTCACAGTGAGAATTAAAATTCGTACCATGAGCACTGTAGATTACGGTTGGTTAAAAACCTACCGTAATCTACACGACAGTCACTAACGTTTTTCAGCTGTCACCATACAAAACGGTACCATAAGTCATTAATACTACAGGCGCTAGCGAACGATACGCTTACGATAGTAGTTACGTAGCTCACTAGCATTTTGGCGTGTGAAACATGTATTCACGTTAATATTATTAACGTTTTTGAGTATAAAAAGTCAAAATAATGCTTACAAGAGCTTTTTAACATTAAATATGTTAGTGGCCGCTTAATTTGGGAACTACAACATGAATTTAAAGCTAAAATATAAGTGAAAAAAAAATCTTAAAATTTACGGACCCTTTAAAGAAGCTTTGGACAATTTGTTCACATTATTGTTTATTTGTTGCAATTCTCACGTCTTGCTTGGTTACACTTGAACACTGACACTTAAACTTGGTTGTCTTAATAGGTACACTTCCACATTTTCATATTTTTATACATTTAACTGCGTTTAGAGGGAACTATTTTGGAATTTTATCACTTTACGTTTTTTAAATAATTGAATACCAAGTAGAAACATTCCGTCTCATGCTATCCACCAATAATTGAAACAGTAAGGCACTTTGTAGTTAATAATCCAAATAATCTATCATTAGAAACTCTCAAACCACACAACGCAGTGTCAGCAATGAGGTGTCAGTGATACAAGGGCAAGGTCAACGAACATTAGACGACAGTGACGTATTATAAGCCGTTCTCTCCTCTTATTCGTGAGAAAGAAAGAAACAAAACATAAGTAGTGAAGTTAGCAACACGACATCATCTATCGAGCTTACATTATCGCCTGCGTAAGATTCAATTAATTTCATGGTGCCAGCAATATCGAAATCTATTTGATCCAAGTTAGTACGCTAGCGATTTCAACGCTAGCGAGTAAGTTTCCGATGACAACTCATGGTAGAGGTACTGAACTGTAACAAAGATAAGTACAGAAGGTTAGCTCTACTCACGGCCATCATTCGGCAAAGGAACCACGTGTCCATAGCGTTGTGTCGAGCGATACCCGATTCGCGTTTCTCATTGAGCCTGTAGCAAGCGACACTCGTTAACGTTCACCAGTCGCTAATACATTTTCAACTTTGGTGCCCCATCGCATAAAGATGAAAATCTAGTAAAGACTGCTGAGCGATAGCGAATGAAACAAACGAAAACGATCTGTAATCTTTGATAGATTTTCAACTTTATGCAATGGGGTATAAAGTTGAAAATGTATTAGCGACTGATGAACGTCAGCGAGTGTCGCGTGCCGTTTGGCTATAGGGCCAGACGACGATTACGATGAAGATTATTTAAGCGGGGGTGACTCGGTTTCTGAGGTGGTCCAGAAAGGCAAGAACGTTGCATCTATTTTAGCGTCAGCTAACTTCTATTTGAGAAAGTGGCAATCCAATAGTATGGACATTTTAGCAGTAGCTGGTTTGTCAGGGCATTCTGATAGTTGAACTTGTCAGACGATAGAAATTATGTTTATTTAAACACAGAAACACAGCTATCATCATAGGTTTGAGGTAATACAATGGTGTAGCTTTAGTAGTTAACAAAATGATGCTATAATAACATACTTTTTTATTAAGATGCCCTGCTGAACGCTTGTCAGTTTTTTAGAAAAGTGTTCAACAGCTGTTGTCAAACATACAGGCGTGGTGAACGCGAAGCAAGGCGTTTTGTTTATAATGTATGCAATTGTTTGAAGCCTGTCACATAGACTATCGGATCACTTTTGCTTTTCTATGTGACTGGATTCGAAAAATTCCGTACATTACAAATAAAAACGCTTCGCATCGCATTCGCTTCGCCTGTCTGTTTGACAATAGCTTAAGATCGACATACCTCCTAACGCATGTTTACATAATTTTACATGTTTTCAATCATTACATTGACTAGACCTTCTCCACTATCCTGTACCTGAACCCTCAATACTCCATACAAGTAATAAGTTGGATTAAATTCTCTCCCCGACATAAGTTAGGGACGGTTGCTAATAAATTTATACGCGGTACACGGTTGTTGGTGCTATAACCTATGATTTATGTGTGTCTTGTTAATATTAAAGACTGGGGCGTGATATATTGTCATGTGTAATGGTTTTAGGTTGTTATGGGTAAGTTGCTTTATTTTAAGGAGGTCATCGTGTTCTTTGTTTGGGGTTTTTGTTAATTTTATCGTCATGTCTTGTGTACGCCTTCGGCTACCTGCAAGGTAAATCTTACTATGCTTATACAGGTTACGCTTCTACTCTGTCTTTTTCGTAGCTGGCACGAAAATGTTAAATGTAGACAGTCGCTCATTTATAATACTTTCTAGCGGTCCGTCCTGGGTGGACTTGATGATTTTGGTCCTCTATAACCTGGCGGTGATGGTTACAAACACAACAAAAAAAGAAGTATCCGAATCGGTCCATCTTGTTTTCCAGTTATGAGCTTAGCAACACATTTTGCGATCCATTTTTATATTATAAGAAAGAAGAAGAAGATTACATTCTTATGAGTGCAAAATATCTCATGAACGTTGCTCTCTAATAGGAAGAACAAAACACAGCGAGGAATGATGTCCTAGATCTAAAAATTTTAAGACATGTAATATTCTGTTACATGTCTTAAAATTTTTACCAACCCACACTGGTTCTGAGTGGTGGATTAAAAATTCTCGTGTCTAAGATGAAGCCAGTCTTAGACATTCACAAAATTTAATTGAAATAAGTAAGGCGGTGTCCTGCGTGAGCGACGAATATTATGACGATACCCGACGCAATTCATTATTATTTCAACTACTGGGTATTATAATATTTACTTCGTGTTGCGTCGCATCGCGTCGTATTTGCTGCTCACGCAGGACACCGCGTTAGATGGTTTCAGAGATTAGACTCTACTAACAAAGTTTCTCTCTCAAATTATCCGTATAAGGTAAGCAACCTCATTCCAGTTCCTTCACCCCGTTTTCATTTATTCCTTTCATTTCATTATTTTAACCCAACACGTGACGCAATCATATTCCCTCATAAGCACGTACAATAAACATTCAAATCTCTTCTTGCCGGAATTTCTCGAAAATCCTAGCTTTTTTTTTCTCGCCCCATATATTTCTGTATTCCGCGCTAAAACTACCTAATTTATCAGATTACCCGTTCTTTTTCGCAAAAATACATCATAGTTCTTTTTACCCCACTCGCCTCTTATCGTGCTCTCTTATTGAAACTAAAGCGGTCCCATGGGCCTAGCGGGCGATGAAAAATGTGCCCACTTTACCCTCACCGCGATAGGTAGAAGATTATCGTGTGAAGCATAATGACCTTTTCATACAATAAAGGGGAGATTTCTTACAAGTGGGAAGGAAATTATAAAGGAGGCCGTTTGATAAAATCTGGACCTTTTTTAAATTCGGTTGAGATTACGTCACGACTTTTCCTGTTCAGATGAATTGTAGACTGTTTGCCTATGCTGGGATTCAGGAGGTCAGAATCATCAGTCTATATTCATTCACTTCTAGACACAGGCCTCTCTCAATGTTCAGCTTATGATAGGAAGTCAGTTCATGTGAAATATTGATAGCTGTATCGGGTTCGACTTGAAGCCGACCCTCAAATATATTGAACAAAGCTACATAGAACATGATACTGATGCTTTTGATCCGGAAGCATGACTGTTTAAGCTTGAGATCCTAGGATCGATTTTCATGTTGGCCGTCAATTGTATTGGGATTTTCCCTACAGAATTTCTTTGTAGAATCCATGGAATCTCAATTTGTAACGGTTGATAATAGGATCGCCGTTATGGTACATACTTCAATTATAAATATAGTCCGTCGTACTACAAAAAGTTAAACATCTGTCAATTGAACACTTGACTAAACTAACTGTCAACTGCAAAACGTTATTGACTTTGATATAAGGGTTGTTTTGCAGTTACACTTTTTTTAGACAAGTGTTCAATAGGTGTTTAACGTTTGACAGTAAGACGGATAATATTTATAAATCAACCCATTAATTGAGAAACACATGCCCAAAATCAGTTTCACTGTATAGGTACAGGTATTGGTGCATTGAATAGTAAAAAAAAACTGCTGTTGAAGGTTACGTGGATAGCTCCACTTTCAATTTTATTTCGTGCATTTTATGTGCTGACACGCACTTCGTGCACGCATGTGACTCTTTTATTTTTTAATTGAGTTTTGGGAACCATAAAATTAATTAATCTTTGTGTATCTGAAACTTTTTACTCGTCATGGTGATTGAATTTGGATGAAAACAAAAACAATTTCAGCTTAAAATAAAAATATACACGTGAAGATTTTATATTGCGTCAGAGAAAATTATTTTTAAGGTAGATTAAAAGCAAAGACCAATAAGATTTATAACCAATTTAGTTGAACATAAAGATAGAACGCCGATATTTAGAGCCGTAACTACCATAATATTTCACTGATCTAATCTCACGAAATAGTGAGTGATCGTATTGCAATTACTCGTGCATATAACTATATCATAACTCAATATGAATTTAGAGAAAATTGAAGTCATGTGCAATCAAATGGTCACATCAAATCGCATCCAAACCTATCATCCTAAAATTCCTAGACATATTATGACCTTGAAGTTGTGCAAGAAATCCAATGTTGCCACACTAAGCGGTGACCAGAAGAATACCTTTGGACTGGGTGACATTTTAGAAACTGCGTAATATCTTTGAATTATTGATCCTACAATCTCTTTAGAACAGGGTCTGTTATAAGTAGTGGTTACGCATAATGACTTACGGACCTCCTACCCATAATAGCTTACAGAGCCGAAACGTGGACTCTCACTATAGGACTGGGTCATAAATCCAAGATTCCTCATGGTACAATGGAGAAAGAAGAGCAGTGGTGACCCAGTGGTATCGGTCGCGACTTACGAATTGTAGGTCGTGGGTTCGAACCCCGCCAGGCGCATTACTATGTGTAAATTATTTCATCACCACTGCTCTCAAAACGGTGAAGGAAAACATCGTGAGGAAACCGGCATGTCCTAGAACCAAAAATTCGAAGACATGTGACATCTACCAACCCGCACTGGGCCCGCGTGGTGGATTATGGCCCACTCCCTCTGACAGAGAGGAGGCCTGTGTCCCAGCAGTGGGAACATTATAGGCTGATGATGATGATGATGATGATGACAATGGAGAAAGCAATACCCGGAGTTTCTGGTGGCTAGATTTTGCAAAGAAGTCGTTCACCGGAGAACTGAAGTCACTGACAATCCGCGTAGAATCATCATGCTGAAATGGAAGTGGCTGCTGATTTTGAGCAAATGTAGTGTGGCACGCCCTACAGCACGTTGGATTGACGATATTATTATGAAGAAGGTGGCTTGCAGCAGCGGCTGTACAAATGAACTATCCATGACCGGGATGGTTGGCGTTTTTTGGGAACTGGGGCTTACGTTCAGTAAAGCTTATGAATGTAAAAAAAAAACTGAAAATCCAACTATTTTCGTATACTAGGAATAACATGGACTAACTCAATGTTTAGAAATTACGAAATCAACAAGGTAGACAAAACAATCACTCCAACGCTTCCAAAAACTACTTCAATATTGAAAAAATACTGAAAACTATCGATAACAAACTTGTTTACCCCAACAATTGTTTACACGCAACGATTTTCATTCCATTAAATGAAATATTTCAAGCACTAAAATAGTGGCCTGCAGTTGATTGCCAATAGATTAACCATTTGTTGTATTGCGGGAAAACTAGAACAATGAAAATAGAAAACTAAATAAAAATTGTTCCTTTACAAGGTGATATTGGAAAGTTACACATAAAGGGCGGAGTTGTATTTGATTAGGGAGGCTCTTTGGTCCACTTGTGATTGGATTATTTTGAATATGTCTCTTTCTGACCTTTTGTTCAAGCATGTTTTATAAGTAACTTGGCCTTCTCATCAAGATGCTTCGTTTGTAATTTTTGACAATTCATATTATGAAATAAATTACCGACTGAACCTAAACTATCAAAATATTCCGAAACAAACGAGCACTGGATTTTTAAATACTTGGCTTTCTTGTCATCCGTCAGTCGCATACAGCAGGTGGTCATGCCTTTTGTGGAAAAAGCAACGTAGTACGCGCCGCGGACGCAGTTTAGTGCTATATTGAACACAAAGTTTCTGTGAGTTAATTTCTGGTCTACAAGTACACCAACCCGTAGGCCATTAGTATAATAATTACTACACACAAGACTTATCTTGCTTATGATAATTATCAAGACATTGGGAACTTAATTGAAAGTTTGTTCTACACATAATACGAGTATACCTGAATTAATTAATTCAAGCGTAAATGCGCAAGGTAGCTTTTGCGCGTGGTGTTACCTGCATAAAGTTCGATTGATATCATAATATGGAAGCGTAGCCCGGGATTAAAACACATAATGTGTTATTTTAGAAATAAAATATTATTATGTTCCAAACATCAATCCATCCTCACAAACTTTTGCATCTACACTAATATACTCGTAATATAAAGACGAAAGATTTTTATTTTTGTGTGTGTATGTTTGTAATGAATAAAACCCAAAAACTATTGCGCCGATTTCAAAAAGTTTTCGTTATTAGAAAGCTACATTCACCCTATGTAACATAGGCCACCCGTGCAAAGCCGGGGGGTTAGTTTATAATATTGTAGTAATCAATATTATGGTAAGATTCTGATATTTGTAAGATTATTTGAGTTATCAATATAGTACATCTTGACTTAATGAACATTTTACACTGATTTTGGTGTCGATAAAAGCCAGAGACACAAACAAAAGTCACGGAACAGGACTTTTTTTTGTGATCTATGCTCGATTAATGGCAGTAAACTCCCCTTCTATAACATACAGCTTGGGTGACTGAAAAAGTGTACATGCTTCTTTTATGTACACCTCTACCTGGATTAGGTATTCAGGGATTACAGACGTGATATTTTGTATGTAGTAAGTCTGTTATTTGTTTGCAAAAAATCTATTATTTTTATCTTACAATAAAAATACATACAAACCATATATTATTATTGTTATAGATTTACTGTCTCATAAACATCACCGTTTCTACTTCCAGGAATTTCGTTCGAAAATACTTTCCCTAAATAAAAATTCATCTTGCCGAAATTTTTCCCCGAAAAGACACAAAAATCTTTAGAATCACGACGGGAAACCTACTCCAAACTAAATGGCCATAACGCTCACTTCCATAATCCATAATGGTTCACACTACATTGATATGAGGAGCTACCGATTTTTTCTCAATAGAAAATTCGTCTTTCACGGCCAAAGGAATGTTTACAGCAAACCTTTTGACGGTGGAGTCGAAGAAAAATGTGTTCTGTGTTGTAGGCACGACCCGTAAATAAAATGTGGTTGCGCCACTTAGCCGGTTGTTCCAGGCTATTAGACAACATTCTGTGAGGAATTTCGAGTGTCACGACCTTTTCTGGATTAGTTTTTTGGACGATGTTATTTATGTGAGGTGTTGGTTTGACTGATGCTCTCGAATTTGATCGTCTGGATACGGCCATTGGATTTCACCAAATAAGATTGCATTAGTTTTGCGATACATTTTTTTTTCATTTGTGAGTAGTAAGCTTGGGTTATGTAGTTTTTATTCTATTAAATGTGGTTTGGTCCATAACAGTTAGTTTCAAGATATAAGACAACATTCTATGAAAAATTTGAAATAATCACGGTTTTTCGTTTATTTTGACGACGTATTATTTTACTAAGAGTGTTATATGATGTGATGCTTTGTCTGATAGTCTACATTTTGACAATAATTGGTTTTGATTTAGTAATCAGCTTTGGGTTAAGATCAATATTCCAATCTTTTCTCCAATTGTTAGTCACTACTTGTCAGCACTTCATTGTAATTCCTTTTCCTTTACTTGAACGGAAAAATGTTATAATTCACAGTTGAAATTCCTCATTTACACTAAATTTTACTCAAAGTAACTCCACTCACGGCAAAAACTATTACCTAAAACTGAAAAAGAATAGCGAAAAAAGTAAATGGCGCAAACAACAAAAGTTAAGGCGCCCATTACTTATAATAAAGCTAAAGACACACTAGAAAAAATCCGGCTTCGCGCTTCACAAACTTTAGCTCGAGAAAGTATTCCGCCAGTATTCTTTGGCGACAGAAATAAGTCTGTTCCGGTTTATTAGAGGAAGCTAGATAAATACCCAGAGCTATTATATATTATATGGTGAGTCTAGAATTCTAGTCCGTGCCTTAAGCCTCGGCGGTTTTAAATTGTTACCATCATTCTTTGCTTTGTTCAAAGTGAAGATTTTTCTAAAGAGAATTGCTTTCAGTATTTTTGTTGTGGATTACAAAGTTTTTAATATAATTGCTTGTGGTAAGGTGATACATATTATTTAAATTAATTTAATTAATGGCAGAATGTTGATATAATAATATGTTTTATATATATTTTTTGACGTCCTGTATTTATTGTTCTCTTTTGTATATTTGTACAAATTTTTCGTTAGTTTTCAAACTCTATTTTATGTTGATAAATGTAATAATATACATACCTACGAAAATAAATCATTGAAAACCGGCATTCAAATGACCAAAATCAGCGATTTAATAATAATATCATAAAGTTTCTCTAAAACTAAAAATCCACAGCTATTTTAAAATCCACATTCATATCACTTTTAAAATTCAGATTAAAAACCTGTATCTTGGTAAAATGCAATATTAGAGCGGCCACATAGACCAGAGCGGTACTTATAAATCATCCCCCTGACATTATAGTCCACGTTTTGTGTGGAACGCAATTTCACGGATGGCATTCAAAAATGGATATATAGGCAATGTTGCAAGCGTCTGTACCTAAAAGAATGTCTAGTGTTGGACAGTCGCAACAAATAGACGTTCGAATTTTAAATGTTGCTACAAGTTTTTATGAAAAATGAATCTACTCCAGTCAATTTTTAATAGGTAGATGTTTAAAAAAGATGGTCTCTTAAAAGCGGATTTGAATTTATTTATGTGACAACTCATGCATTCCAAATTAAATTCCTAAACCTTGTTTATTATCTGTGACGTTTTATATTATTATGGTCTATGAATGTACTTCTGTGTTCTCTCTGGTTATGATGGCTGAATAGTGAAAATGTAAATTGTTTTGTGTAAATTTATAATATATAATTTCAACAGTAAAATGTGGTTTTGGTATTCCAATAATCAACAAATTCAACAATAAAGTTGTTGAAATTTTTAATCGCTTCAATTTGTGAAAACAAGATTTTTTTTATATTCAGAACATAATTTTGATTGCTATATTTTATATCAATAACCAATAAATGTTTCAATCAACTTTATTATTGTTAACATTATTAAATTTTGTTTAACATTATTGTATGCCATGCTTTTGTAAAAAAATCTTCCTCAAATACAGTATTACAAAAAAGAAATGTTAACAGTGTGTTGTACATTATCAAAACACCTTATTAGAATTTGTTTTTTGTGTTTAGTAGCTTAGAAACATACTTTTTGTAGTTACCCAATTTAATATTTATGTATTTATATTGAAATAAAAAAAAAATCTTCTTCCTTCTTTCGAGAAAAATTGTGAATATGGAGAGAGATTTTTATTACTCTTTCGAGCCAAAATAACTGAACGGTTTATGATACAATTCGTCAAGGAGATTTTTTATAAGTTGATTGACATAATAGGATACTTTTTATTTCGATACAATGCTCTTAGGGGATCATTTTGTAGTACTGCGTGAGTGAAGACGAGGGCAAAACCTAGGCTTGTTTATAAAACGATTGTATTTTTTTTACGACCAATCTTGTTTTTGCCCGAGTCTTCAATTTTATCATTTACATTTTCATTTAGTGTTTTTCATTTAGTGCAAACACTACAACACTTTTATGGCAGTTTAGATGAGAAACAAACAAACGAAATTATAATCACTATCGTATTTATAATACGTTTTACGAAATAAGTATGTGTCATTGAAAAAATAAATTATTATAAAAAAAACTTTACCAATACTTTTGAAATCAACTGTACTTCCCTTTTCAAATGTTATTGCATTTTCGAAAGTGCAATCTTTCTTGGTATTCCAAATAATATACGGAAATACATCTCTTTACATCGAGTTTCTAGCCCTTAGAGGGTGAGTAGGGCCCTCTGGCATTCATGGATGCACTCAGAATATTTTATTTGACAGACTGATGTTATTTATTGTGAATCATTTTACCCTAGTAGGTATACCCTTCATTGCGGTCAAGAATTTATGAATTATGACATGTGCAGTATTTTACACTGAGAATTTTCTTGCTTGGTCTGCTAATGTTAAATGGTGTCATCCCTTAATATGTTTGTTTTCTGAGTACCTGTATGAGTAAATCCTAGTTTTTTACTATTATTTGCTTTCAGTGGGTTGAAATATTAAGGTTTATTCATTTCCTAACATACACTTGATGTATGACATACACATGATGAGACTTCAAAATAAATGTATTTTTTTAGTACCTATAACACTGTTTCGACGGGTTATGGGACATCTCGCCCACGAAAAAACTGGCCCACAGGCCAGATGTTCCCTTTTTAAAATGTGCATGGGTATATTCGCCCGGACCAATTTAGTAGAACGGGCCAGATGTCTTCTATTAAATATTAAAGGGATATTTCGGCAAAATCGTATATTTTCAATTATTCGACGATGTTAAAAGAAAAATACGAATCTAATACTAATAACTCTCCAGTTTTTGAAGTGAAAACTTCTTTAGCGGCGTTGTACACTTTTTCTGTAATGGGTAAAAAATTTAAAACTCGCGTCAGGGTCACGTGACCAAAACTCGCGTCAGGGTCACGTGACCCTGATCGAAAATGAGTAAGACGTCATTCAAATTAAAAATAAAACATAGTAACAAAAAAGTTTTCACTTCTACCGGCACTCCTGGAGTGCAACCTTTTTTTTTTTTACTTTAAATATACTTTGTTTGTTACTTTAAATATACTTTCCATTTAAATTAATACTACCTGTAACGATTCTACCAAAAAGTATATTTAAAATAAAAAACCTCTAGATAT
This sequence comes from Agrotis segetum, assembly GCA_036375495.1. Taxonomy (NCBI): domain Eukaryota; kingdom Metazoa; phylum Arthropoda; class Insecta; order Lepidoptera; family Noctuidae; genus Agrotis; species Agrotis segetum. The sequence continues at coordinate 1,390,668 of JAQSVV010000031.1, forward strand.
AAACATAATTATATTATTTTATGTGATGTTAGCTTAGTTATTATAAACATGCAAAAAAGTATGCTACGAAAAAAAACAAAAACAAAATATCATTGCAATTATAAGAAAATAGACAAATAACGCAAATCTATACATATAATAAATTTGTAGAAAAGTGGGGTCTGTACAATGAAAATATGCAAAAAAAAAGTAGCAGGGGATATTATTTTATCGATGCCGAACCCGAAACTGTAATTAAATTTTTTTTTGTCTGTTTGTCTGTTTGTCTGTGTGTTTGTGCACGCTAATCTTCGGAACTACTGGACGGATTTGAATTTTTTTTTGTAGTATAGGTATTAAGTCCACTTAACATATAGGCTATAATTTATCTTGGAAACTTGAACACCTGATGCAGAACTGCAACAGACCTGCTAAACTATAAGAGATACAAAAATGATACCATAGCAAAAAATGTTCCACGTGATGAGCATTTTCTGCTGAGATAATGAATTTGAAGATATGGAACACCTGATGTGGAACTCCAAGAGCCCAGCTACATTATAACATATTATTATACAGTAATGACGTCTTAGCAAGAGTTGTTCAGCCTGATGAACACTCTCTGTTTTCGTATAAAAATTGAAGATCTGGAACACCTGATGTGGAACTCCAACACCCCAGCTACACTATAAGATATAAGTATAGGAATTACGTCTTAGCAAGAGTTGTCAAACCTGATGAGCACTCTCTGTTGACGCATAAAAACTGAACACCTGATGTGGAACTTCAAGAGCCCAGCCACACTATAACATATACAGGAATGACGTCTTAGCAAGAGTTGTTCAGCCTGATGAGCACCTTCTGTTGATGTATAAAAATTGAAGATCTGGTACACCTGATGTGGAACTCCAAGAGCCCAGCCACACTATAACATTTAAGGGAATGACGTCTTAGCAAGAGTTATTCAGCCTGATGAGCACCTTCTGTTGATGAATAAAAATTGAAGATCAGGAACACCTGATGCGGAACTTCAAGAGCCCAGTTACACTATAATATATACAGGAATGACGTCTTAGCAAGAGTTGTTTAGTCTGATGGGCATTTCCTGTTGTCTTACAATAATGAAAGATCTGGAACGTCTGGAACCGTCTCGCGCACCCCGTTGTTTTCCCGTCTCCAGGCTCCTAGAAGTCGACATCAGACGTTTCAGATCTTCGATTTTGACGACCCCGACTGCTGGCATAAGCAACAGGATCCGCGTACGAAGTCGAGGGCAGAAGCTAGTATAAAATATTATTGGTCCCATATCCATCAAACCTTACTTGAAAGTACTCGTATTTTCAAAAAACTCAAAATTATCTAAAAATAAAACTCCATAATTATTAAATTTCTAAATTGAAGACGGAAGCAATAAAACAGATTCTAACAAAAAAGAAATGTAAATGAGAAAGAAGGAAAAAGTTTTATGTTTTTGCTTGTTTAAGTTTGAAATTAGAAAAAAAACATAATTGATGACTTGATGAGTATTTGAACGGTTGCCTTTGCTTTGTTTTTATGTGATGCGTCTTTTAAGTTGTGTATAAAGAACTAAGGTTTGTGCAAACATGAAAATTATTCGATTCTCCCACGATACTGCTCAAAAGGTCTCTTTTATAATAATTAACCTTTATGAAAGTTCTTCAGTACAATAAAGAAAATCCAATACTTTAAACTGAACATTTTTGGCTTCATAAATATTTTTGTAATAAAAAATAAGCAATACTAATACACTTGAAATAATAAGTGAATTTGGCGATTGAAAAAGAGTGTCCATGGAGTTTCTTGCCCGTTCTTCTCCATAGAGATCTACGCTTTGGAATGGGCATCTACAGTACGAGTACTTTCACAGTTTTTATGTCTTGTGACTGGGACTGTAGCACCGTAACTATTTTATTTTACTTTTGTCTTTTGACAATTCAAAAGTGCCTGTAATATAACTGGCCTACTTGAAATAAACGATTTGATATTGAATAACGGAAGACGCGCGAGGAAACTGACTCACGAGGCTGCTTGCTCTGTGTGGACGCGCCTATTGTTTCTCGACCAAGATATGAAACACTGGATGGCTCGGGCTCTTAGTCGCTCGCCCGCAGCAGCGCACGCGCTTGCCTCGGCTGAGACACGTCCATACTACACGAGCTGCTTCGCGCGGCAAATGCCTCGCGAGGCAGCTCGCTCTGTGTGGACGCACGTAACAATGAATGAAATACAAGACTTTGCATATTATATACACATGGATTCGCCATTCTTCTTTCAGCTTATTTAAAGAATCAAAACCAAATTAAATCTAAGGTCCTGACATAATTTACGTGAGTAAAGTTCAAAGGAAAACAACTCTTCCGTGATTGTCACTCAGGCGCTAAAATGTTGTGTTCCCCTGACAGGTTGCATGATTTACTTTTACCCTTGTGATGTGTGCTCTTTAGAGCGAGGTTGCATTGAGAGCGATTTGCTTGTCTTTTTTATTTTATGATTCGAATTGTCTCATTATTTTGTCAATAAAGTTTGACTGAACAAGTACGATGACAGTTTGATTTTCTTGATATAATATAAATATCATCTAGATTTATGCAGACTAGTTGACGGACCCGGATAACTAATGAGACGGGCTATTTTCTTTTCAAAACCGGCACAGTTATACGATTCTGACTCGCTTATGAAGGTTTACGAATCGTTATCTCTAAAACGGCAAAAGATCATAATCTGACTCGCTTTCTGACTCGCTTATGAAGGTTTACGAATCGTTATCTCTAAAACGGCAAAAGATCATAATGATCTTTTGCCGTTTTTAGAGATAACGATTTTTTTTTGCCTTTTTTTTCTCATATTATGAGAAAAAAAAGGCAATAAAAAATAAAACTGAAAATTTTAACTTTCTATCACTGTTATTGAGATACAGCCCGGTGACAAACAGACAGACGGATGGTTACAGGAGTTGTACTAACAGAGTCCCGTTGTACCCTTTGGGTACGTATATACGGTACCCTAAAATCAGCGTTTAGAAAATGCTTGAAATTTTCGAAAATGCTCGCCTCTCTAAATAACCTGCCAAATCGACCAAAAGACCAGTCCCACAACCATTATTTTGTTTATTATTCCACCGCCATCTTTCGCCCCCATTCTTTATAATCAAGCTGCCATCTTGGAAAATGCGTCCTCTCTAATTAAACATCAAAGGTTGGTTTGAACGCGTTTCGAGTTTTCCGTGCAGACGAGACGGTATTAAGGTAAACTCGATAATTACTCAGCCTTAATTGTTGCTTGCGTTACGATAAAGGTTGGATCTTTGATAGTATCGGGTGACCGTCTTTTCATAGTTTGTTTTGTTTACCTAGTAGTTTTGGGAACTAAGCAGTCTAAAGCCCGTATTACAGAACGAAACTCAAGCACTGATCTCTATTTAAATCTAGATTTCAACCAATCAAATGCCTTGAATCTAGATAAACGTAATACTTGAGTATTGAGTGACGTTCTTTAATAATAATTTATTTAATTAATTTGGCAACATTGGCCCAATGGTTAGTAAAACTTATCAACTAAGGGTTAGTAGTTAACCTAAATACAATATTTTCAGCCTTATATAATCCTTTTCTTTAATATGGGCCTAAGCCTCTTCTTACACAAGTCTTCGATACCTTACGACTTTGGTATCCATTGACGCGTGATTGTGTATGAACCTCGATTTGCATTGCGATAGTTGCCTGAATATAAATTATAGGTAGCAAAGTCGACTGCGTCGCCTAGTGCACGAAAAGGTTTTGACGAAAAACATTTAGAGGGCGTCAAAAGATTCGTTCACATTGCTATCAATAGGAAAAGTGTCCAGAACGCTGGTATTGCAGGATTTTGTCCAAAAAATAGGCCACCCCTTTTGTCATTCAACTAAACTACGAGTATTAAACATGAAACGGCCTCTAAAATATTCATTGCCACTCTAAGCAATATTTCTAATAATTCACTTCATGCATTTCTAGCAATATCATTGGCTATAAATTCAGGGTGAATCATTTGAAATATTGTTAAATCGCTCCATCAGCTCTCACATAGAAAAGCTGCATCATGTTAAAATCTACGAAATCTAACTTCGATGCACCTTTTCTATGTGAGAGCTGATGGAGCGAATTTTTTGATATTTTTTATATTTAAAATTATACTTGTTATTACCGCAACACATATATTTATAAAGTTACAACATGTCACTGGCCTGCAAATTGCAAAAAACGTAAAAAAATTGAATTTCGCGGGCTACATCGAAGCAGTCACCTTAAGTAGTCATTTTAGTTAGACCTGCTGCTAACATTAAAATCCTTAGTTTAGTTTTCTATCATAGGTTTTTTTTTCTGAACTTATCTCAATTTGTTCAGTGTATCTTGCCTTCCAAACTTCTTCAGAAAAATTAAACAATTACTGAAGATTTTGAATTAGAGCTTACCCCCTGAATTAACTTTCGTTTAATAATATATATTTTCATATGTATTAGTATATTATTATGCCATGTTGCATGTTGCGGCATGGGCAGGCCATGTTGCTCGCAGAGCAGATGCCCGATGGGGTCGAAAAGTACTAGAGTGGAGACCACGGACAGGCAAGAGCAGCGTAGGACATCCACCAGCAAGGTGGACAAACGACCTTATAAAGGTCGCCGGAAGACGCTGGATGCAGGTGGCTTCCAACCGGTATATATGGAGATGTAAAGGGGAGGCCTATGTTCAGCAGTGGCTGAGATGATGATGATGAGTCGTAGTTAGATGTAGTAGTTTTAATTGTTTCGTATTGTATGGATGCACCTATTCCAGCTTCTTCTCCATTTGACCCAAAGGTTGTCTGTTATGTACCACAATTGTACGTGAAAGTTAAAAAAAAAACTTTCTTTCTACACAGACGAAAAAGTTCCTTTAACCATCAAGTAAATAGATAGTTTAGTTCCACCGGAACGCTCCGTCTCCCATAGGTGTGATTTATCTCAATAATTGGACCTCACGTCACGAGCGTAGCTATTTGTTTGAAGAGATACACCGATTCCGAATCCACTTGGATTTTATTTTACGGATAGTGTTCTTCGTTCGTTTTTCTGAGAAGGAAGTAATAGATCCCGATTGAAAAAGAAAAACCAAGGTTATATTAATAGTATTAATTTTCTTTTCTTATACAACAAAATCCTACTACTATTATAAAGGCGAAAGTTTGTAAGTATGGATTTATGGATGTTTGTTACTCTTTCACGCAAAAACCACTGAACGGATTTGGCTAAAATTTGGTACACACATAGTTTATAATCTGGATTAACACATAGGATAGTTTTTATCCCGATTTTATGTTCCCGTGGGATAACTTTCGAGTAGTAGCGGGTGAAGCCGCTGGCAACAGCTAGTAAATGAATATTTCTGCCTTAGGTGGAGAGGAAGGCAGATTCCCTCCAGGCTCCTACTTACCAAAAACCGTGATTATTCACCTACTACCACCCTAACCTCATGATGTTTGTGTTCCAGAACTGTGTATCCTTTCTAGGATAGTCTCACCTTTTTTTTGCGTGGTAAAATCATCAAATGAGTCCTCCCACCCCGGGCAAGGGGGAATTGTCAGACTCGTACTGACTAAAATCCACGGTGTCCTTCAATAGCCCTTTAAGTTTCACGGTCACGGTAATGAGATAAGTCCCAGGACCCCGCCAGGCATTGGTCCTCTAGAGGGGGGCCCCGTCATCATGTAGACGCTCTTTGAGGCGCGCGTGGAACACAATGCGCCGTCGACCGGGCATGGTCCATGGTCGGACAGCGAGTCGACCTTTACTCACCGCCTGCATGCCCGCGCAAGTCCCGTGACCCTGGCAGGTATTTGAGCTTATAGGACTTCCGTCAGATTACTGATAGCTCAAACGACTCATATCTCACAGGATTCACTCCGGAAGCACTTCTGAAGATCTTATACGCAAAAATTATTTACCTACTTAGAATATTTTCTCATTTTGTCTCAATAAAAATATGTGTAAGTACATAATTGAAACCCAAATTAAGACGTCTCTTGACGTCACTTATCTTCCTCTTCAAATACCGAATACCCAACAAGTCTTTTAAAATAACAACGAAATATGAATCCCCATTATCTAAAACGCCATCCTTGAATTTTCTCTAATATCTCACAATTGGCTTACTTTAGAAAAGAGGGGACACTCATTTTTCTCTATTATAATCCACATTAATCGAAAAGCGACTTTAGACTTAACGCTACAGAGTTTAATTTGCAAAGTTTTAAAGATTTTCCATCAACAAATTCGTAGTACGAAGACAGGTTACAGTAGTTGGATTCAAAAGATAAGAATATTATAGGTGCTTTCATTTCCGTAGAGTTTGAATTAAAATAGGGTGCATTAGGGTGTTTGAACTTTGGCTTTTCAGAAAATGTCTGGCCCATTAAGGTAATCGGATTCACGCTATGCAATTTTTATTTGTTTTCTTCTTCATTTTGTGTTTTTGCCTTATCTGCCACAGAACCGATGAAAGGTGGAGTGGAAATTTTTAAATTCTCGAATGGAGAGGAGGAGGTAATTACCCACCTTTGCGTCGTGCAGTCGGGTAAGGGGTGGGCCACATAAAAAAGACGTAAGACGCTGACGGGACGGAGAGATAATTATGTCTCTTCGGCGTCTCTTTCATAAAAAAACCGGCAAAGTGCGCGTCGGGCCACGCACAGTGTAGGGTTCCGTAGTTGCCCATCAAAACACTTATGCGAACTAACTAAACTGATTCGCTGAATTTAATTTTAAAAAGAAGAATTTTCAAAATCTGTCCAGGAGTCTTTGAGAAATCGGGGAATATACATAAAGAAAATTAAACGACGAATTTAGAACCTCCTCCTTTTTTTGAAGTTAGTTAAAAATAGTTGACGATAAAAACCTACCTATCCCCAAAAAACATACCGTAAAAACATAACTATTAAAGCTGTAAAAATAAAGTTGACAAACTTACATTTGCAGTTGAAAAACAAGTTCTCCGATACATTTTGTTTAAGAAAAATGTTATCCAAGTACATTTTATAAGTTGGTCGACTATTACTCGTAAAGTTGTAAAGCCTACTTAGTCATGATAATTTTCTTTTAAACTTCGTTATATATACTACTATTGTGAATTTTTTCACACCCCCAAACGTAACCGTTTAGCTGGTAGAGGGGGAGGACACTCGAGTCGAGCAAAATTTAGCACTTTAAAGCTTAATATTTCACAAACGAGTTTTTTTACCAAAAAATTGTTAATGGAAACTAGCAATATTTTTTAAAGACCTATTTAATGATACCCCACACTAAGGGATACGCGAGAAAAAAAAAACAACCCCACTTTACGTGTACAGGAGGTACCCTAAAAAAATATTTTACTAGATTTTATTTTACCACTTTTTCGGCACAATAAATCCGTATATTTACACCAAATTACAGCTCTCTAGTACTGTGCGTCTCTGAGCTAAACTGCAGACAGACGGACGGACGGACATGGCGAACTATAAGGGTTCCTTGTTGACTACGGGACCCTAAAAATGGAAAAAAGCGACGTAAAACACACAGAAGAGATGGGGTGCGGACGCGACTCTCATACATTTACGCACGTGCTTTGACATGACCGTCCTCGTCTTACATCTTTTCTATGTGTCCCGCGCCTAAAGGTAGCTGGATCAAACAAGCGGGAGATCGTGCGCTGTGGTGCTCCCTGGGAGAGGCCTATGTCCAGCAGTGGACTACAATAGGCTGAGATGATGATGATGATGATGTGTGTTTTGTTAACCCAGAACTTTGTAATTTCTACGGCGTAGTGAATTACGACTCATTCGATTACTTTGCTTGTTTCTGCTGAGGTTGTGGAACTACTTAAGCAGCATACAGTGGCTTTGGAACGCAATGGACAACCGAAAACTGGAGTGTAATTAATCAGTAAGAGTACTACAATCTCTTTGGCTCCACCCAGGGCCGGAAGGACTCATTTGAAGATTTTTACACTCCAACTAGAAAGATTTATGGAAGTTAGTATAATAGTGATATGTAGATATTATATTATAGGTATTATATTATATATATTATATTATATATTATTTTATGTATTATATTACATTATATGTATGTATTATATTATATATATTATATTTTATATTATATTATATATTATATTATAGGTATTCCAAAACCTGGCACAAAATACATCTAGAAACAAGTGTTAGCTGAACGAATACATAGAGTTTATGAAGTCTGACACCTAAGAAAACTGCATTGCCGAATTGGGACGTTGTTCCATTACTGCGTGGCAATTGCATTGTGTCCAGAACGACCACGCATATTATTTTATGTATTTTATGTGATCCGATTGGTGTCCGCTTTTTTTTTTCAGACGGATCATTGAGTGTTGTTTCGCAATGATTCTTTAAATATTTAAGTATATTACTATTTCAGCCGAGCTCGGTCAACGGAGTACCGCCACGCAGAGCTCCTATTTTTACGTGCTTAAAAAACGAAGGTGATAGCGGGATCTTAAGACCTTATAGTAATATACAATGCTTACTCGTTCGCATCCAGTTCATACCAGTCTCCTTCTAAGTTGATGATTCAACGAGCTATAACGCAGTTTACACTTCTTACCGATTCTATTTAGTCTTAGAACGTATTTATCTTTCGATTCGCTACATCCACTCTCTCACTCTACCAATGGCCATATAAAGTGAAATTCCCGTACGTAGGTGTAGTCGCAATGGAACGGTGCCTTAACGTTCTCAGGAGACCATATATCATGCTTTAGCAACGTTCTCAGACGATTGTAGGCGTTCTGCGTGGGTGTCGTCTGTTTATGCACTGCTTGGGAGATTTACATGCGATTTGCGGGCGTTCTGTTGTTGTTTCTTATAGATTTATGTAGGTTAGGAATAGTTGGAACGAAGGCTATTTTGAGAATAGCTTTAGGTTTACCGTGAAATAAGTGACTCTGGTCCTTTTTTATATGGATCTCCCCAGATTTTCAACCTCAAACACGCATATCTACTAGCTAAGTCAATGTATTTGCGTTGTTTTAAGTTTTCAGCACCACCATTAGAGGAGCAGTGGTGGAACAGTGGTATCAGCCCCAACTTATGAGTTGTAGCATTCCTTTGTGTAATTTATTTCATCGCCACTGCTCTCAAAACGGTGAAGGAAAACACCGTGAGGAAACCGGCATGTCCTAGAACCAAAAATTTTAAGACATGTGACATCTACCAACACGCACTGGGCCCGCTTCTTGGATTAGGGCCCAATACATCTCACAGAGAGGAGGCCTGCGTCCCAGCAGTGAGAACATATAATTATATATAGGCTGATTATGATGATGATGATGACCTTTTTTATATAGGAGCTCGAAGCAGATCACCATTGCGCTAGACAGACCAGATCAAGCCTGCATTGAATGGTCCTTTACACGAATGTACCAGGAAGGCAGCGGTGCGAGAGGAATGGCGGCGGATTGTGAAGCGAGCCACCTGCACCGACCCTGATGTGACGACCACGAGCACTCCCAAGAGGGTAGCGACTGAGAAGAACAATGATTCCTTTCTAGGTGAAGCAAAAGGGGCTCAGATTAAAGTCCAACACGAGGCCTTAGCACAGGATCTCCGTGTTTTACCGTACAGCGTAATTACGGTTATTATTATGCAAAATGAAAAAGCGCCTCTAGTACACGGACGAGGAAAACATATTAAATTTCTTACTTACTAGACTTAGGAAGTAGACCCACTAGATCGGCTTGGTTGATGGCATTTGTTTCCTTCTTTATTTTTTCTTTCCGTGTTCCGTTACTTAAACTAGTCTAGAAAAGAAACCAACAAAAAAATCCTATCCTCTAAAGAAATATTACGCACACGAACAAACATACAATCGCATTTTTCATATCAATAGCAGTCCAGTTGCCCGGGGCGACTGTATCGAGCCGGTCGCCGGACTAGAATGTGTAATGCATTCGGAATTCCCGTGCACGTAACGTGACTAGTATCGAATATTGAGTGTTGTGTATTTTTGATGTCTTGCTTTGAATATTTTTAAAAAGATCCTTTTGTTTTGTGACTTTGGATCGGAACGGAGAATTTTTAGTCTACAATAACAGCCACCATGTCGATCAGAACATGGTAAACCATGAATAGATTCATCATCACCATCATCATCAGCCGGAGGACGTCCACTCCTGAACATAGGCCTCCCCCTTAGTCCGCCACACCGAACGACAATTCGCCACTTGCATCCATCGGCTGCCCGCGACCCGATGTCGTCGGTTCACCTAGTGGGAGGCCTGCCTACGCTGCGTTTTCCGGTCCGTGGTCACCACTCGAGAACTTTTCTTTCCCATCGGTTGTCAGTTCTACAAGCAATGTGGCCTGCCCATTGCCACTTCAACTTGCAAATTTTATGAGCTATGTCGGTGACTCTGGTTCTTCGCTGAATATCCATGTTCCGGACTTTATCCCGCAAAGAAACTCCGAACATAGTTCTTTCCATTGCTCGTTGAGTAACTCTTAGTCTCTTTAAAAGGCCAGCAGTCAAGGACCACGTTTCGGAGTCATATATCATCACAGGCAACACACACTGGTCAAACACCCTTGTCTTGAGACACTGTAGGATTCTCGATGAGAAGATATCACGTAGCTTCCTAAACGCTGCCCATCCGAGTTGGATTCTTCGGACGACCTCTTTATGTATAGATTGACTTTCAGGAAAAAAACAAGTTAAAACAACACTTGCTGAGGTCTGTCTATGGATGGATCTTGGTCAGTGCCGGATCCATAATAGTTAAATACATTTTCCGGGCTTCTTCTAACTTTATATTAATTCTGGCTTTCAGTAGTTTCAGTGAGTTTTTAAAGACAAGGCATTCGTTGAGTTAAAAACTTTAGAGACCTATTACTTACCAATATCTATAAACGATTCCGCGAAAGTGAATTTTCAGACCCTTGTTCTTTCTGCGTGCAACAAAAATCGTTTTGTTTTATTTCATACCACGCCTTAAAAAATTTAGCAGAATAAATGCGAAAAATCTGAAGCATTTAACAAACATTAGCTGAATTCATTTCGAACCAATGAATACAAACAACGTTTTAGTTTTACAAAAGGCTGATCTGAACATTGTAATTGCTTTTACGATTCGCTTTTGTGCGTAAACAAATTCATTTATCATCCATGCTGTATTTGCACTATCTTTTGCTCGCGGATATTCTTTGGAAAGATTATAAAACTGGAATATAAAAATTAATTTCATCCAGATTCGTTCAGTACTTTTTGGGGTGTGCTAGTGATTTATGAAGATTAAATCTTTGTTTACTGTACAAGCTTTTGCTAGAGGCTTTGCTTGTGTTATTACTCCCGGTCGTCTGTTGCCAGCCATTCTTCAAATCAATGTTCCATCTTGTCGCAAGGCGTCTTCCACTTCAGCATGCTGATTCTACGCGCAATGTCACGAAAATTTGCAACGCCGCGACCCTCACAATGTCGTCGGTCCACCTAGTGGGAGGCTCGCCTAAGCTGCGTCTTTCAAAGAAATTCCGCAAAGAAACTCTGAGCGTAGCTCTTTCCATTGCTCGTTGAGTGACTCTTAGTCTCTCTAAAAGGCCAGCAGTCAAAGACACTTTTTCACAAAATTACTAGACAACTGACTATTATTTATGACTGAACTAGATTCTATAATCTATATCTACTTTAATCCATCTCCTAACTCAAAACATGACGTCAGAACACCAATTTTATACACCTGAAAACATTATTCAATCCACAACATCAATAATTTGTAACGCTGGCCCCTAAGGCGATAGCCGGCCCGTCCGAAAATATTTTATTCTCAAGGTTCTACTGTGGAACTCAATTTTCTGTATCGAAGTCTTACCTGAGTCGAATCTGTAATTTTGAGATGCGTCTGTCAGAAGCGGCCAACGGATGTTGATTTAAATCTAATTTTGTTGGTTGGGGACAGATTGCATTTTTATTGGTCGGAAAAATTGTGTGAGGTGCCAATTTCTGGGGGAAGTTTGATGAAACCTGCATATCGACAATACACTTTGTTTTTAGGCAAACATAAGTCCTCAATGAGACTTTCAGACTCTTATTTACTAAAACCGACCATGTTACTTCAATGAGAGGTTTTCTTTTTGGAGTTTAAAAAAAAAAGTAGTTTCCAAGGACTCTATAGATGGCGTTGAACTGACGATGTTACTCTAGGAAAAAGATGTATGCCTTCATTTTTGCACAAATCCACGAGGCACAGACTTCTCTTCTTTTTCTCTTGGGACATTTTCTTTCTGGCGTGGAAAACTCATAAATTAAAAAGACTGGTAAATGAATATTTTTTCTTTTTCCTTATTTTCAAAATGCCATTTGTATGATGTGATGTGACTGACAATGACATGACATTTACTTTTTGTTTTACGATCTCAAAATTACACTCAGTGAAAAAAATAAAAAAATGACGTGACGTTCCTTCATTGAAGTAACATATCAAGTTCAGCGCCATCTATCCATTGACTAGGGAAAACATAAAAAGAAAATCCCTCATTGGCCTTTACGTTACTGAGGCACGGTACGGCTACTTACACACTGAGACGATCCTGTGACCCCGGTAGGCCTTGGCTCGATGGGGGCTCCGTCAGATCGCTGACTGCTTTTTAAGGAGCGCGTGGAACATGTCGCGCCGTCGCTACAGATATTGTCCATGATCGTAAGTCACCCTTCACTCGCCGTCTAATGCTTGCACCTACGGTGTTCGGAAATCGTTTCGCGACGTCCTTTGCTGTGGAAATCTCTTGCGGCGGCTCGGTCGTGAGGTACAGGCTGTCCTCTCTTTCACGCGTCCCGCCCCCTCCAGAACGTCTTTTTTTTAAATGTGTGTCGTAGCTGCGACAAACAATGAAACTCACATAAACAAACACCTATATACCCGGAACAACTTCTTGTAATTCATACAAATACTCCGAGAGGGTATTAAACCGCAGCAGTCCAATGGCTATGCTACTGCGCTAACCCTGCCAACTCAAAAAAATCCGCTCTGAAAAAAATCTTGATTCTGAAAAAAGTTATTTCAGAAATCCAATTTTAGTGTCAAACAATGGGTTTATTCACCTGTTTACACCATTTCCAACAATTTTACGAGTACATGATTGTGTCTTTTTAACCTTTAACTGTGGACGTTCCATTTCTGTTACACCACTATGGACGTGCGGTCTCAGAGACCGCTATCTTTACGGGCTGATTTCTATCTTGATGCGTAATAATTGTGTATTTTCTTGTTTCTATCACTTAGAAGAGTTTATAAATATACATTAAAGATGTAATTTTAATGAAAAATGTATTTATTATGAATTATATGTAACGATATAACAATCAAAGGCGCTATTCACACTTTTTAGCTTGAGATCACTTTATAGGTATATTACCGGAGAAAAATGACTTTTTTAGTTAGTTTAAATTCTTTTACAATAAAATATAAAGAACAAAGGACATAAAAAAATTAAATTAATTTTCTCAAAACTACACATAAAAAATTTGACATGGGCCCAACTTGGTCATATTTATTGACAGAATGATTGACAGTCTTTGTATAGCGGCTTAGAGCATTGCCTACATAAGTGTGGGTTCTCTTTCGTTTTTATATTTGGTGGGCACAGATTATACGTTTTACATTTAGAAAATGCATTTATTTCACTTGGTGGCCCTTGGGATGGCATAGCAGAGCCCAAAACTCGTTTCAGCCATGTCACGGCAAATGAGTGTTTATAACTCGTCTTTGTTATGTGGAACCATCAGATATCGTGGAAATTTCGTCTTGGTGTTGATTGAATAGAGAGTAGGCATTAATTCCACACAAGTCCAGAACTCTGTGGAAAATCACCACCAGGCCATCTTCTTATTCGGTGACTGCTCGAATAAATTGAACATTTCTTGTCCGTTTCATCTACCCCCCCTTTGGTGGAATTATCCGATCTTCGTATGTCACCATCGGCTCTAGGAGTACTATCACTCTCTTCAATAATCTATCGTTCACTCGAGTGGTTTATTTTCAATGTCAGCTTCATAAAACGAACAATCATCAACATCCCCATCTCTGTCGCACTGAACCGATTCTAAAAGCAATCGTTGACTCTCGTTTTCAAAAGAATGATCATCTAATCACAATATTTTACCGGCTATCTAAGTAGACGAACTCAATGTTCGTTTGTCTACAGTCGTTGATTGATATTTTTTTGACATTTCAGCTTATAAAATTTAAAACAAACAAAATCATCGTCAGCGTCAATGTATAACACAAATGTGGACGCGCGGTCTCAGAGACCGCTCTCAAAATACAAAGCGAAATTACTCACGCAGTATTTAGCCGATTACGTAACCTTCACTCTTAACTGTCGTTTAGTAACTAAAACCGAAGCTACTGAGGCGTGTGTACGTGTAGGGTACACGGGAGGAGAGGGGCACGAGAATCACAAACTGCACGCGGTCTGTGAGACCGCACGTCCATAGTTAAAGGCAATTACAAATAGAATTTATTTACCAACATTTAAGTCCAAAATTTTTCGCTGAACACGAAAAACTCTAAAAGAGAATTCCATTGTAACTTTTGCAATTTCAATAGTTTTGATTGCGTTAAGTTTAATTTAATCTTTATGGATTAAATTTTCCATATTATTAGTTTTAAAATTACAACTTAAATTATGTAGCATGAAAGTAATTCAAAATAGATTAAAATTATTCCATTTTGACCTTTTGAAGTTTTCAACGGATTAATAAGAACCTCTCCTTAAATCGCTTTTATTGCTAAAAGTTAATAAAAGGTGAAAGTACCCACTTGTATTTGATTAATAAATATAAATTTATGAATAGACACCAACACAATATCAAAATAAACTTCTTTAACATAATTATTTTTAACTATAATTATTACAATTATGTTCAATATTGTTCATGTTCGGTTCAAAAAGACAAAAAAATCTGTAATTGTGTCTATTATATCTCATAGAAATTGCAAATCTAATTACTTAGTGCGTTATTTTTTTTAAAAATTATGGAAAAATAAAAGAAAAAATATGTATTATATAACAATAATAAGTATTTTTTTTCTTTTTCTAAAGGAATGCACATTATTATGTACAAAGATAATATCACATGAAAATTCAAAATTGTTTGCGACGTCAGTTGCAAGTAAAAACTGCACTTGTTTGTTCGTCAATTTTGGTTTACGTAACAATAGAAAAAATGTTTTAATTTTTTTTGATAATCTTACTGAAGGAATGATAAGTTTTTTCAATCAAATAAATACTTTAGTCCACGTTCATACTTGTGAATTGCACCAAACGTTTCTTCAGTGCAGTTGCTAGGCCATAGGGCAATACAAAATATATTTTACGTTATATTTCTCAGTCTAATACCGTTCTATTATTTGCTTCGGTGTCGACAATTCTCTATTATGGAAATTCTAGATTAGAATATTATATAAATCTTTTTTGACTACTTACGATTTTTTCTAAAAAAACCGGCCAAGTGCGTATCGGGCCACGCACAGTGTAGGGTTCCGTAGTTGCCCATCAAAATACTTATGCGAACTAACTAAACTGATTCGCTGAATTTAATTTTAAAAAGAAGAATTTTCAAAATCGGTCCAGGAGTCTTTGAGAAATCGGGGAAAATACATAAGAAAAAAGATTACGACGAATTTAGAACCTCCTCCTTTTTTTGAATTTGGTTAAAAATAGTTGACGATAAAAACCTACCTATCCCCAAAAACATACCCATAAAAGCTGAAAAATAAAGTTGACAAACTTACATTTGCAGTTGTCTCCGATACATTTTGTTTAAGAAAATATGATATCCAAGTACATTTTATAAGTTGGTCGACTATTACTCGTAAAGTTGTAAAGCCTACTTAGTCATGATAATTTTCTTTTAAACTTCGTTATACATACTACTATTGTGAATTTTTTCACACCCCCAAACATAACCGTTTAGCTGGTAGAGGGGGGGACACTCGAATCGAGAACAAATTTAGCACTTTAAAGCTTAATATTTCACAAACGAATTTTTTTATCAAAAAACTGTTAATGAAAACTATCATTATTTTTTAAAGGCCTATTTAATGATACCCCACACTAAGGGGTACGCGAGAAAAAAAAAATCCTCACTTTACGTGTAAGTACTGGAGGTACCCTAAAAAAAAATATTTTACGAGATTATATTTTACCAATTTTTCGGCACAACAAATCCGTATATTTACACCAAATTACAGCTCTCTAGTACTGTGCGTCTCTGAGCTAAACTGCGGACGGATGGACGGACGGACGGACGGACGGACATGGCGAAATTATAAGGGTTCCTTGTTGACTACGGAACCCTAAAAAATAGATTGCATGAAAAAAAGAACATGAGCTTTAAACCTAGGATATAAGCCTGCACGAATTTCGATAATCGTATAGTTTGTTATCAGTTAGTAACAAAGCTCGAAGCTACAGAATAAAAACCGGCCAAGTGCGTGTCGGGCCACGCACAGTGTAGGGTTCCGTAGTTGCCCATCAAAATACTTATGCAAACTAACTAAACTGATTCGCTGAATTAAATTTTAAAAAGAAGAATTTTCAAAATCGGTCCAGGAGTCTTTGAGAAATCAGGGAAAATACATAAGAAAAAAGATTACGACGAATTTAAAACCTCCTCCTTTTTTTTAAGTTAGTTAAAAATAGTTGACGATAAAAACCTACCTATCCCCAAAAAACATACCTATAAAAGCTGTAAAAATAAAGTTGACAAACTTACATTTGCAGTTGTCTCCGTACATTTTGTTTAAGAAAATATGATATCAAGTACATTTTATAAGTTGGTCGACTATTACTCGTAAAGTTGTAAAGACTTCTTAGTCATGATAATTTTCTTTTAAACTTCGTTATAATATGTACTACTGTTGTAAATTTTTTCACACCCCCAAACATAACCATTTAGCTGGTAGAGGGGGGGGGACACTCAATTCGAGCAAAATTTAGCACTTTAAAGCTTAATATTTCACAAACGAATTTTTTATCAAAAAATTGTTAATGGAAACTATCAATATTTTTTAAAGTCCTATTTAATGATACCCCACACTAAGGGGTACGCGAGAAAAAAAAATCCTCACTTTACGTGTAAGTACTGGAGGTACCCTAAAAAAAAATATTTTACGAGATTTTATTTTACCACTTTTTTGGCACAACAAATTCGTATATTTACACCAAATTACAGCTCTCTAGTACTGTGCGTCTCTGAGCTAAACTGCGGACAGACGGACGGACGGACGGACAGACGGACGGACGGACATGGCGAAACTATAAGGGTTCCTTGTTGACTACGGAACCCTAAAAAACATCGAAAACAAAAGACAAGTTTTCGTTGAAGAAGTCCTCCAAGTTTAATTATTAGATAGATTTTTTCTTGTCGATGAGCCACAATATTAACACTGTTTACATAGGTAATTGTTACAAATCGTAGCCATTTTCAAAAAATCCACTTATTTAAGACGGGTACTACCGTTTTTATTTCGAGCATTCTTGGATCTTTCATTAGCCATAGATATCATTTTTCATCCCAAAAAAAAAAATTAGTTTTCATGAAAATATGACTATTTCAAAACTAACTCAAAAACCTATTACAAAAATCAAATATAACTCTTTTATATTGCAGTGATTCTGAAACGAACATATCGAATGTAAATAAACTTTTTATAAAACCAATCTAGTAACGTATCATCAAAAATCCTAACTCTATAGCAAACCAATAAAAACTTTTGAATTCCTAGAATAGAATTTAGTATTTATTTTGATCTAATGTTCCAATACCATTTGCCTAGATTTATGGCTGATTTCGTTGATATTATAGAGGCGATGGCCGTCCAGTGCATCTACGAGAGGCGCGTGGAGGTGAAAATCCTCGGGGCGAATTTCCGCTGCCTCAACTTATCGAGGCAACGATTGTGGCGACTGAGATTCTGGCACGTCGCAATCGCATCGGTAAGATCCCTCTTTGAGGTGGTGAGTGGCTGGAGAGGCGCCAAGGCATCCTCATCATCAGCCTATATTGTTCCCACTGCTGGGACACAGGCCTCCTCTCTGTGAGAGGGAGTGGGCCATAGTACACCACGCGGGCCCAGTGCGCGTTGGTAGATGTCACATGTCTTCGAATTTTTGGTTCTAGGATAAGCCGGTTTCCTCACGATGTTTTCCTTCACCGTTTGGAGAGCAGTGGTGATGAAATAATTTACACTAAGTAATACGCCTGGCGGGCTTCGAACCCACGACCTACAATTCGTAAGTCAGGACAGATACCACAAGGCCACCATTGCTCTCCTCACCTACCGTTTGACGCAGGTCTTCATGGACTCGGATGTTTCAATAAGTCCCTGTGTCCGGTTGGGAGCTAAGAAATGCACAGTGGTGTCACCACTGCTAGGATCATCCGGAGGACTCGGATGGTGCTCTGCCCAAGCGGGTCAGATCTACATCGTATGCTCCACCATGTCCACCAGCGAAGGTATTTTTTTTATTTTTTTAGGTGGTATAATCATCAAATGAGTCCTCCCGCCCTGGGTGGGGCGGAAGGGACTGTCAGACTCTTACTGACTAAAATCCACCCGTGTTCCTTCCTATGCCCTTTACGTTCCAGGGCCACGGTACCCTGGGTTAAGAAAAATCCGCGACCCCAGCAGGCATTTGGCGCGAAACACAACGCGCCACTGATCCGGGCTTGGTCCTTGGTCGGACGGCGAGCTACCCATCACGCACCGTCCGCAAGCCCGCTCCGCCGCTGTGCCCTCTGCTGATCAGAGGGAAACGCGTTGGAGCATCCACACGACAGGTTATTCGCATACGGGCAAAGAGACCAGACCACTTAGGCACACAGTGCCTAAGGAAGAGTTTTTGCCCGCATCCCAGGGTGCACCGGCCCGAAAAACTGGTCTTCCCCCCAGACGTATCCGAGAGGGAAGTCCAGTCCACGGGCGCACGTGGAGGTTTCCTGTCATAGCACCCCACCGGCGAAGGTAAAAGGCATTGGTCGAGGCCATGGCCAGAATGGGAAGAGGTCGCCTCCTTCCGCGTAGCAGTCATTCAAGAGAGAGAACAGTGTGGAGACCTTACGACCCAGTCGCCGTGCCTAGGCGATTTCAGCGCGGGCATGCAGACGGCGAGTAATAGGTGACTTGTTCGGATGACCAGTCAAGGACCATGCCCGGGTCGACAGCGCGTTTTGTTTGACGCGTGACTCTGTACTGAGTTCCACGTTCAACTCTCAGGGGTTGAATGTGGAAACGTTTAGGGGTCGAACGCGGAAGAGGGTAGAAAATCTTAGGGGTTGAACGTGGAACAAACCCTAAGGCCCTTCGTACTCAAGTTTCCGATACCTTACGACTTCGGTATCCAAGCGGCTATCGCAATACAAACCCGTAGAGGTTCGAACACAAGCACGCGTCAATGAATACCAAAATCGTAAGGTATCGGAGATTTGCGTCGCCTAGTGTACGAAGGGGCTAAGAACCGTCAACAATCTAACGAGGCCTAGGCCAAAGCCAGCCAAGGTTGCGGGACTGCCTAGGCAAGCTACTGTGACCCTGGAATATGAAGGATTGAAAGAACAGTGTGGATTTCTAGTTAATAAGGGTCTTACTCATAAATATTGATTAGACGTTACTTATTTTAAATAGCTCTTAAGTCACTTACCATCTCTATTCATTGACATACAAATGACAAGGACAGGTGATATTTAATTGGTAGCTAAGCAACTCAAGTTTTAGTAAGGCCCCAAGAGTCTGACAGTCCCTTCCGCCCCACCCAGACAGGAGAACTCATTTGATGATTTTCCACACGCACGAAAAAAAGGATGCCTAGAGTAATATATCCAATTTTCAGGACTGAATAGAGCTTCATAAAACCACTCGGAGTCGGTTTTGCTGAATTTTTTGTTTTAAGTTTTGAAGTGGTCATGCAATCAGCGAATTTCCGGAGCGGTTATGAAATTCCTGGCGAACAAACGTTGCACTTTTTTGTACGAGTTCCGCCGATTTTTGAATTGTTAGCGTCCGCGTCGGTTTGAAAAACTATGGGATTTTGAGAAATTTTGGTATTCTTGATTTAAAAAAATGTGTGTTTATACTCAAAGCACAAAATTAGTTAAAAAGTTTTTGAAGATTTATGTATGGAGGTTACCCGCCTTTTCTGTTTTTTTAGGGTTCCGTAGTCAACAAGGAACCCTTATAGTTTCGCTATGTCCGTCCGTCCGTCCGTCCGTCCGTCCGTCCGTCCGTCCGTCCGTCTGTCCGCAGTTTAGCTCAGAGACGCACAGTACTAGAGAGCTGTAATTTGGTGTAAATATACGGATTTGTTGTGCCAAAAAAGTGGTAAAAAAAAATCTCGTAAAATATTTTTTTTTAGGGTACCTCCAGTACTTACACGTAAAGTGAGGTTTTTTTTTTTCTCGCGTACCCCTTAGTGTGGGGTATCATTAAATAGGCCTTTAAAAAATAATGATAGTTTCCATTAACAATTTTTTGATAAAAAAATTGGTTTGTGAAATATTAAGCTATAAAGTGCTAAATTTTGCTCGATTCGAGTGTCCCCCCCCTCTACCAGCTAAACGGTTATGTTTGGGGGTGTGAAAAAATTCACAATAGTAGTATATATAACGAAGTTTAAAAGAAAATTATCATGACTAAGTAGGCTTTACAACTTTACGAGTAATAGTCGACCAACTTATAAAATGTACTTGATATCATATTTTCTTAAACAAAATGTATCGGAGACAACTGCAAATGTAAGTTTGTCAACATTATTTTTACAGCTTTTATAGGTATGTTTTTTGGGGATAGGTAGGTTTTATCGTCAACTATTTTTAACTAAATTCAAAAAAAGGAGGAGGTTCTAAAATCGTCGTAATCTTTTTTTTATGTATTGTCCCCGATTTCTCAAAGACTCCTGGACCGATTTTGAAAATTCTTCTTTTTAAAATTAAATTCGGCGAATCAGTTTAGTTAGTTCGCATAAGTATTTTGACGGGCAACTACGGAACCCTACACTGTGCGTGGCTCGACACGTACTTGGCCGGTTTTTTTAATAACGATGCGCAAAAAAAGAAATACATTTAGATAGAGGACATTTAGACGAAGAAAAAATTTAATGAACATAGGTAATGTTTCACGGTTTTAGAGTTATTTGTCAAAGTATAAAACTGAAACTTTTTGCTTGTTTCTCCCGCTGGTATGCTTATTTATTTATTTAAAAGCTTCATGTACAAACAGTGGTACATAGGCGGACTTAATGCCACAAGGCATTCTCTAACAGTCAACCTTTGGGTAAAATAAGAGAGTATTGTGGTAGGTTACAAAAAATAAATAAAAAATAACCGAAATAAATAATAATTAGCAAACAAAAAAAAAAAAGGTTGCACTCCAGGAGTGCCGGTAGAAGTGAAAACTTTTTTGTTACTATGTTTTATTTTTAATTTGAATGACGTCTTACTCATTTTCGATCAGGGTCACGTGACCCTGACGCGAGTTTTGGTCACGTGACCCTGACGCGAGTTTTAAATTTTTTACCCATTACAGAAAAAGTGTACAACGCCGCTAAAGAAGTTTTCACTTCAAAAAATGCTGTCATTATATTTACGTAGATTCTAATACATTTAAGAGGCTGCTCACATAATTTGGGTGGTTGACCAAAAATACGTACTTTTCCAAGTCCTCGATATTTGTTTTAAAAGGGTAATCGCATAATATTTCAATGAAAAATCATAAATCTGACTTTGTTTTAGTTCGTAGATTGATTAGAATTTTGTTATAATAGTTAATATTAGAAGAAATAGCAATTTTCCGACAGCCAATTTCAAGCAAACGTTAAACATTAGGTTTTCTCCTGCCATTTGTATCAAGATGGTAACACGAAAAAATCTAAAAAAAATATGTATGTACTGGTCATACAGTCTTCAAGGTTGCTGATTGATTAGAATATTGAAAAAATTGAATTGACGCAAAAAAAACAATTTTCGAAAGCAATATTGATCTAAAATGTGTGCATTTTAAAAATTGTTTTAATGACAAAATAAGAAAGAAAAGAACAAAAAAAGTAAAGCACACTATAGTATAAAACTTTACCTTTACTTTATTTTTTTTTTTTAATTTTTTCACCTTCACATTTTTTTATTACAAAATAAAATTCTAAAATAATGCTTTATAAGTTGATGTACGTCGCGCGTACGGCCAGTAGCGCCCGAGGGCTTCTAGAGGACGGACCTGTGTTGCTCGCGGCCCCGCGCGCCTTAGTGTGCGTTACGTAGTTTTAACAGATAATCCAGAGGTCGTCAGCAGTTTTAATTTAAGTATTCTTTGTACTTATGATATAATTGTAGTCATGTTCTATGTTTTAAAGGTAAGTTTTGTACAATCTAAAAATAGAGTTTATTCGTAATAGTTATTTATGCAACTATTGTTTATGAGTGTTTTAATACCTAATTATAACAGTTGCATACAAGACTTTATCTAGGTAGGTAGGTAGGTCCTGAGTGGAGCGAATCTGCGAGACCGAGTTGAGCGAACCTGCGAGACCGAGTTGAGCGAAGGGTAGGTGGCGAGCGAAGCGAGAATTTTATCATGGGAGTCGTTTTCATGGTTTTCGAGGATGCTAAAGCCGATAGTGAGGTCAAAATCAAAATCAAAGATGGCGACAGCAAAAAATTAAAAGATATCATCATGGATATCGTTTTCATGGTTTTCGAGGGTAATAAAGATGATAGTGAAGTCAAAATCAAAATCCAAGATGGCGGCTGCGATAATTTTCGAATTGTTCATCATGGGAGTCGTTTTCATGGTTTTCGAGGGTAATAAAGCTGATAGTGAAGTCAAAATCAAAATCCAAGATGGCGACTGCGATCATTTTCGAATTGTTCATCATGGGAGTCGTTTTCATGGTTTTCGAGGATGCTAAAGCCGATAGTGGGGTCAAAATCAAAATCAAAGATGGCGACGGCAAAGAATTCAAAGATATCATCATGGATGTCGTTTTCATGGTTTTCGAGGGTAATAAAGATGATAGTGAAGTCAAAATCAAAATCCAAGATGGCGGCTGCGATCATTTTCAAATTGTTCATCATGGGAGTCATTTTCATGGTTTTCGAGGATGCTAAAGCCGATGGTGAGGTCAAAATCAAAATCCAAGATGGCGACAGCAAAAAATTCAAAGATATCATCATGGATGTCGTTTTCATGGTTTTCGAGGGTGATAAAGCTGATAGTGAAGTCAAAATAAAAATCCAAGATGGCGACTGCGATCATTTTCGAATTGTTCATGGGAGTCGTTTTCATGGTTTTCGAGGATGCTAAAGCCGATAGTGAGGTCAAAATCAAAATCCAAGATGGCGACAGCAAAAAATTCAAAGATATCATCATGGATGTCGTTTTCATGGTTTTCGAGGGTAATAAAGATGATAGTGAAGTCAAAATCAAAATCCAAGATGGCGGCTGCGATCATTTTCGAATTGTTCATCATGGGAGTCGTTTTCATGGTTTTCGAGGATGCTAAAGCCGATGGTAAGGTTAAAATCAAAATCCAAGATGGCGGCTGCGATAATTTTTGAATTGTTCATCATGGGAGTCGTTTTCATGGTTTTCGAGGATGCTAAAGCCGGTAGTGAGGTCTAAATCAGAATCTAAGATGGCGGCTGCGATCATTTTTGAATTGTTCATCATGGGAGTCGTTTTAATAGTTTTCGAGGATGCTAAAGCCGATAGTAAGGTCAAAATCTAAAATGGCGACTGCAAAAAATTCTAAGTAAGAAATACTTTTCAAAACACGACCCCGCGAGCTGCTTGCAGCTCGCGCAACGCGCAAATACTAGTTGTATTATAAAATTAAAATTATTGCTATTTTATGTTTTTACAAAATACATATATTACTAAAAATATATTTCATGTTTTTCTTAAATACGAGTACCTACACCAGGAGGCCAATCGCGCTAATTTAAAACGTCTGCAAACGTATACGATAACGTTATGGTTCGATTGCGACAGTGGTTAGGTTTCGATTCAGCTGTTCTGATTTTGGTATTGCGTTGTAAGTTCAAACGCTAACCAAAGTTGGATCGTATTCATGAGATTTCTCCAATAAATCTATGTAGTCGTACATGGTAATGTTGTTATTTTTGCAAGATTTTCACTAAGAATCACTTCACAACAATGACAAAACACTCCAACGATACAATAACGATCCTAAAAATGTAGCTTCCCATCAACTTTACGTTTGACAGTGGTTACGTTCCAGCTACGATCGCGGTGCGTCTCAACTTGCTGTCAAAATTTTAGCGCGATACGAAACTGTCAAAAAGTTGTGTTATGTTAGCGGTCCAATTGCGATTTCGTTGAAAAGAAAATAGCGCGATTGGGCTCCAGCTAACTCGGCGAATAAATCTACCTGCCCACCTATCCGACTTACTCTACCTATCCGACTAGTGTACTAACTACCTACCTGCCTATTATACCTTACCCTACTACCCACCCTATCAAAATTATCTTCCCTACCTATCTACCGTACCTACATATCCCACAAAAATATCATCGAAATTAGTCAATCCGTTTTCGAGATATCATTAAAAATCCGTTTCATATTAAATGTACGTATGAAAAACGGTATCCCTTTTCGTCACCTAAAATTATTTGTCCGAAAATCATTATCCATAACACGTTTGCTATAAAATTCAGTAACCATAATAATCAAAAGTTCTAAATATTGTTTTACATAATTATTTTCACTTCTAAAGCTGTTCTGGCATATTATCTAGTATCATAATAATTGAATCTCCTAATTTTGTATGAAATAATGTCATATGTCCTAATCATTGTATTACATAAAGTGTATTATTCCGAATGTTCAATTAGGTATAGTAAAACTGATAATTATTTCATTAAATTGCTTAGAAACCGAAGATCTTGGGATCCAAGAGCGAGCGAAGCGAGCTCGGGACTTGTGGGCACCCCGACACGGACAGGTTAGGTTCGAAGGGGATGGCGGGGTCTGAAAGACCCCGCCATCCCCTTCGTGTTAGGTTACTTTAAACCTTGCACGCAGAAATAGGAGCCCCGCGAAGCGGGGCTCCGTCGATTTTGCTTATTGGGTGGTAATCAATAACAAAACAAACTTTAGGACTTATGTATTTTATGGCAATCGGTTTTATGTATTTTGTATATTATAGATTGTTATATTTATGACAAACAAATTTAGAACATACAGTATTTAGGAATTTCAATGTTATGGCATTTGAAATTATGTGGTATTAAGTTCGGGCAAGTTATTATTCGGACAAAAATGATGATTAGGACAAAAAAAATTATGTCACATTAGATTATGTATAAAAAAGTTAGGTCACACAATAGAGAACCATGAAAAACATTTTTATCGTCAATATTTCCGATAAGTATTCTGCTTCTCGGGACGGAGAAAAATCCAACAAATCAAAGATTATGAAAATCGATCCAGCCGTTTTTGAGCTAAAAATGGTTTGGAATTAAAATATTATATATAAAATATATGCTTCCGCCCGCGGTTTGGCCCGCGTGGATGTCGATAAAGTTATAGACCATATATATATCCACCGATACTGTATCTTTATGCAGGTGTAAGAATTTTTAAAATCGGTCATATCATTTTTGAGTTTATCCATTACAAACATACAAATATACGAACATACAAATCTTTTCTCTTTCTAATATTAGTAAGGAATAGCTGCACCCCGCGGTGTCACCCGCATAGATCATGATCTCGTGGGAATATCGGAAGAAAAGGTATCCTATGTCCTCGTTAGGACTCATTTGATGATTTTAACAAGCTAAAAAAAATCCCGTTCAGCTGTTTTAACGTAAAAGTATAATAAATAAACAAAATCACTTTCGCATTTATAATAAGTTAGGAGAGGTATAAATATATTACCTTTATGCTACAAGTTTCACTGTCTTATAATATTTGTATTTCTTTATCATAATAACACGTTCCATATCTTGTATTTTTTTCTCAATACAATTATAAGTAAACCTTAGTGAGCCGTGTTACGCGCCCCTGCCTCTGTACGTGTGTGTATCAAGAAGGGTGCACCACGCACACAGGCGCACTCACCGCCAGTCGCCGCTACTTTTCGAGTTACTCAATTTTGCGATAACGCTCTTAAACAGATAAAATAAACGAAACAATATTATAGTAACAATAAACATAAAAAAACAACTCAATAATAACTATTATGACTTGACTTGACAAAGAGAGCTATTTATTTATTTACATTTATTGTGACTTAGATCGAAATTACGCAGTTTTCTTTTAAAAATGAAATCGCTTTTAGCTTTTTTAATGCTAATGGGAAGCGCGTTCCAGAGTTTTAGTAGATGATATTGCGAAAGAATTAGACATGAAACCAGTGCGGTGTGGAGGAATTTGGAGAAGTAGTTTTTTGGAAGCTCGAAGGTTACATCTATGAGAACTGCCCAACACTTTAAAATGAGATTTTAAATATTCGGGAGCACGTGGATCGTTCAAAATTTTGAAAAGCAAGCAGAGAGATCTGAGGGATCTTCTGAGTCGGATAGGCAACCATTTAAGCTGAGAACGAAAAGAAGAAATGTGATCGTATTTACGAAGGCCAAAAACGAAGCGAATACAGTTATTGAGAAGTCGATCCAATTTGTTGAGAAGTTCTTGGGATAGATCAGAATAACAAACATCATCATCTGTAGCTTATTGAATTATGGCGACATAATTACATTATGTGCAATAAATAATGAAAAAACTGGCAGCAATATTCTTTAAGGCTTAATGTTTCACACAATGTAATATGTATACTCATCATCTTCCTGTCCTTATCACATTTTTAAGCCTGCGGTGTCCGATGTGGACTGTTATAATTCAAACAGTGGACTTATTGGAACTTAAATACTGAAATACGGAGTTTAAATTGTCACTTACGGGATATCTTCCGTGATTATTTGATACTTTGGGTTCCCGATATTTCGACGCTGTTGCAAGCGCCATGATCGCGGGTTGACTGGAGATTGCGGGTGGATGAAAATAAAATTTGTTAGGAGCAGACAAATCTGTCTACCCTCTTTCTTTGTCTCTTGTTACGCGCACTACTGGAACTCGACACTAAGTCACGGCAAAACACACTCACAGTATCAACAAGTTTTTTGGAGTCTTTATAACGATGCCGGCTGCCCTTTATGAGCATGTTCACAACTGGATTCCACGTACTCGACAATTTGAAGCCATCCTCTCGATTGAAATTCTTGTGTTTTCTTATTTCAATTGCTTCTCTTGTCAGTCAATTTAAAGTTAGAGACAAACCGTGAAAGCTTAAAACAGTGTTTGAAATACGGAGGTTCGGTTGAACTAGAAGCCGACACATAGTTCTGAAAAGGCTAAGCAAAGCAGTCAAAACATACAAAAATAGATATGAGAAACCTGATTGGACACGAAAAACAACTCTAATATATGAAATCTGTACATCATCATCTGCCTAGCCTTTTTCCCAACTATATTGGGGTCGGCTTCCGATCGAACCAGATGCAGCTGGATATCAGTATTTTACATGGAACGACTGCCTGTCGGACCTCCACAATACAGTAACTGGGCAATAAGATACCCCATGGTAAGACTGGTTGTCAGACTTCACAGCTTCTGGATAACAGAAACGACTGTCAAATATGAAAATGAACGTGAAACCTGTACAATAGATCTATTTTCTGTGTAATAAATAAAGAAATTGATTAACCAATGACCATAACGAGATAAAAAGGAACTAGTCCAATCCAATAGCTGCTAATAAAGACAAAAACTACTAAACAAAAACAACAAAATTCCAAGAACATACATAATAACCCGGGATAATCGCGAACAAAAACAATATCCACTGAAACCAAATGAAAGGGTGTTGAAAAAAATAGAACATTGCAATGTAATCCTACAGTTGTGTGCTGAACTTGTAATGGAAAAACGAAGCGAACTCTGATTTTGTTCGGATATATTCTGCGGGACTATTTTTCCTGTTTGTCGAAAGCTTAGTTTTATTCCACTTTTGTTTATGACTGTACCTTTTTAGGGTTCCTTGACCAAAAAATGGGTTTTACTAAGAGGTAATATGGCAATCTTTTGGCGCCATCAGATAGACGGTATATCCATAATTACTATTGGATAGTCATCTAAGATACGCAAGTAATATGCCAGAGCTCAAACAAATGTCTGAAGGTAATTGTAATTTAGCCTGCGATAATTGATTTTAACAAGTAAAATCTTGCAAATTAAATGAAAACTTTTACTAAAGATAGAGATCAGTGGTGACCCTGTGGTAACAGTCCTAACTTGCGAGTTGTAGACCGTAGGATCGAACACCGCTAGGCGCATTACTTTGTGTAATTTATTTCATCACTATTCTTAAAACGGTGGGGGAAAACACAATCCGGAAACTGGAATGTTCTATAACCAAAAATCTATCGACATGGTGACATTTTACCAATCCGATACCCCATGGTAAGACTGGTTGTCAGACTTGAGAGCTTCTGACTTTGACAAAGATCTACAAATGACAGCCGGGACTTAACTCGGGAGGAAACTCGCTATGACAGACTGATGGTCACCCATCTCCAGACCATCCTCGGCAAGCTGAATTAACAAAATACCGTTAATAAAATGTAGGATAATAACTATTTCGGTAGTACAGAACCCTTTAAGTCCGCGCTGGCCAGTTTTCACTGCTAGAATTAATGTCTGTTTCATCTAGTCGAGTGTGTGAAACTGCCTTTTGTTCCTTCAAATATAACTTCAGGGTTATTTTAATATATTTTCGCAGTGTCCATTGTTCGGGAAACTTTATGAATAGAACCCTCTAGTGTTACATTAAATTAATCCCACATTTAATATGGCTACGAGAGGATAGAACAAAAATTAAGTAGCCCCTAAGCTTGCCTGTATTTGTTACAAAATTCTGCGAAAATTTCATTTGGTTCTTTGACCTTATGACCTCGAGTTTGGTCCTTAGAAACATGCCAAAGTATTAATTATGCTACCATGATAAGATATGTTTTCGTGACGACACAGTCATACACTTTTCTAACACTTACAAACTTATACGAGTAAGTAAACAACAACATTTTTTTTTTTTTTTAGCGTGGTAAAATCATCAAATGAGTCCTCCAACCCCGGGCAGGGCGGGAGGGACTGTCAGACTTCTACTGACTAAAATCCACGGTGTCCTTCATAGCCTGTTACGTTCCGGGGTTACGGTAAGGGAATAATCCCGCGACCCCGGCAGGCTTTGGCCCTCTGAGAGGGGGGCCCCGTCATTATGCTGACGCTCTTTGAGGCGCGCGTGGGACACAACGCGCCGTCGACCCGGGAAGTAAACAACAACATAGGATCAAATAATAATTGCGATAGAATAAAATTAATAAAAAAAATCGGTTGCCTGTAAAGTCGGTTTAATGACGATAGTTGAACGTGACAACGTCATAAGAAAATACTGCACATACGTTGCTGTAACAAATGTTGATATGGACCGCTACATAGCGACCCAACTAGCAAAAAGTGGTTTTAATTCTATCCTAGAACCACATTTATCGAGGACTATATGAGACTTATATCCACATATAAGTCGCGAAAAGGGCCCACTTTATAAGTCTACTTTTACTTATAACGTATTTATATTAGTCCGCTGAAATGCCATCTACGCCCATATTGCTCCTTAAATAGAATTACGTCAGTACAATTACTCCTGTTAATCTCAATATAAGTAAGTTATAGTCAAAATTTTGATTAATACGCTCCTAGAAATGCTGCTGTAAGCTCATAATGAGAACAGTCGAAGAGACTATCTGAAGTTGTTGTGCTCTGTGAAAATATTTTTAACTTCTTGTGTTTTAAGTATTTATATGAATCAGAATTTATTAATGTCAACCACAATAGAAAAAGTTATTGTTAGTCTTATAGTAGCTTATTCATAGGGGAATGTGAATTTTCTGTGAAATCTGTGGTGGTTTGGGTTACAATTTTAAAGCGCCTCTTGAAATTTGCTTCTTTACATTTTAGTATTAATTAATATTATGAAGGCAGCCGACATTTTCTTAGTAAGCATTTCCAAAGTGTAACATAGTGCTAAAATAAGTATTTTTAGCATGTCCAAGTGTAATATAGGACCAATATAAGTATGTTGGTTCTATATTAGGATATCTCAAAACCGAAGCATATTCGCCATTTTTACCGATTAGGGTTCCGCAATGCCCAGATGAAATCGATTGATATTATATTGATAAGTTAAAAACATTGTATAAGATTTGTTCTACGTGCTAGGTTAAACATTGTTTAACTTTATTATGTAATAGGTTGCTGACGATTTAAACAAGACTATGCCGATGTTCCTGGATAAAGAAGATTTCAGATCTTTAAAGAACTTAAAATCGCCATGGAATGTTACACATTTCTTGTTATCTGATATATGTCCCGGTTGTCAAAGCCAAAACTGGTATCTTGAAATGTTGAAAACTGTAATCCATCAACATTAAATGTTTGGAAAAATTTCATTTAATAAAGAAGAAACATTGTCACATTTTTTTTTCAAACATTTGACCAAACCGTTGTGCCAATAGTGCACTGGGGCTGAAACACTAATGTTTAGATTTTCTTTTTTGGTATCCAGTAATGTTCGTGCATCTTTAGGCAAAACATTGTTTAATCTCATATTTAAAATTTTAAGTAAAGCCCAGTTTCTGATAGAATGACACAGTTCTAAATTTTTGTTAATATCCGAAAGTCCTTCTTCACTTTCAATATCGCTCATAGACTTGGTACTTTCGTAGTTCGAACTTCTTCTAAATGTGCCATGTCCGGAACCCTCGCGAAAATTCGCAAAACGGTCGTCACACTGTTGTAATCAAAATGGCTGATGTCAAGTCCTACAATAGAATTTCTCAAAACTATATAAAGCGTGTTTTGGCCTGTAATGGTCGTTACAAGCAAAAGTGGCCTCATAAGAGTTTTAACCAGGATTGTTTGAGATTACTTAGACTATAACACTACTGTGGAATGCCTATATAAGTATGTCTGGGTTTAAAACGGCATAAGATAAAACTAAAAAAAATTAACAGAAAATATTTTGTCCTACCGAGTGCTGTTATAATCTTGGTGTTTTATTATTCATAAAACGTGGATATGAAATTCATTTAACAGTTACTTCTAAGCATATGTTAAACCATACCGGATACATAAATGACTTGCAGTAATTTAACTTTTTTTTTACTTATATTGGCCACAAAATATTGGCTTATATGAGGCTACAAGCAAAAATAATAAGAGTAATTGCTCCTCAGTTCATATCTTCCTGGTACATGCTCGTATAGGAGTTAGAGGATTTAAATAGCCCGCAAATGTTATCTTATAGGCGCATATAAGTCTAACTTACCGGAGTAATTGCTCTTGAGTGTAACTACTCTTATTTCATGCTTTTATAGGAGTCCTGATCCTAAATTTGTCAGGAAGTATGGTTTTATATACGGATATAAGTACAAATTATAGGATTCAACGTACTTGAGTAAAAACAGCACGTATTTATGCTGTTAAAAGCGTAGTAGCACCTACCAAAACCTTCATAGGAGCTTTATAAGTCCAGGTAGCATTCTATAATCGCATGCCAGGATTATTTTGCTAGTTGGGGAGGTAATGCAGCATGACGTCATCTTTTTTCGTGTGTGCAGCCGGCCATCGAAATAAAAGACGTTATCACGTCAAAAAATAATAATTTGCAACATGTATTTTTCACTTTTACTTTGATGAGCAGTGGTGCCCCAGTGGTATCGGTCCCGATTTACGAGTTGTGGTCGTGGGTTCGAACCCCGCAATACGCATTACTTTGTGTAAATTATTTCATCACCATTGCTCTGAAAACGGTGAAGGAAAACATCGTGAGGAAACCGGCATGTTCTAAAACCAAAAATTCGAAGACATTATATATGACATCTATCAACTCGCACTGGGCTCGCGTGGTGGATTATCGCCCACTCCCTCTCACAGAAAGGAGGCCTGTGTTTCAGCAGTTGGAACATTATAGGCTGATGACATGATGATGATTTTTTACTTTAACTCATTTTCAAGTCACAGTCACAAGACAGATGGAGGTCATAGACACGTTTAACCTCACCGAGTAATAAGTGGCCATAATAATATAGATAACAAATTGGCTCGAGCCAATCAGAAAAACCTTATTGTCTGAGCAATAAAACCGTAAATGTCGTAATTTATTAGGTCACAAAACCGCGACACGAAGCCATGCCAAATTAAATGCGACAAATCTGTTGATACGTGGTCGGCTTAAGCCGATAACCACAAGTATGGTCACGTCCCAAATATGCTTAAATTATAATATTTTGTACCTCCTAGCGGTTTACTGCGGGAACCACAGGCTACGTGTATCGTGTAACCTTAGAGAAGGACGAGGCGGGCGCTGTGTAGGAGAGGACAGCCTCCACCTCACAATAAAGCCGCTGAGAGAGACACCCACGCCATAAGACGTCACGAGGTGATTTCCGGCCACCATAGGCGCGGTCCATGTAATGGACCACTCGCCGTTCGTCATGTACAGACGCCAGCACATCAAGCTACCACAATCTGTCAGATTTCTTTAATGGAATTTCAACCTTATCACAAGAGTAGAAGGTTAATGTTTGATTGGTAAAATCTGACAGATTCGGGTAGGTTGACCTGCTGGCGTCTGTACCATGCCCGCGTCGACGGCACGTGTCGACCTGACAGTACCTCCCGTCCTGCCCTACGTGGAAGGACTCATTTGTGAATTCCAACACGTAAAAAAACGTGAGTAGCTAGGCTGTGGGTAAAAGACACCGCTATACAATTCGTCTAGCGCCATCTCGTTCACGCTTTAAGACGTCGTCGTTGTAGGCCACCAGGTGAGTTAGCTATCATCTAAGGTTTCTAATATTATTATTTGCTTCTAGGTTTGATTCATCATCATCATCATCTCAGCCATAGGACGTCCACTGCTGAACATAGGCCTCCCCGTTTGATCTCCACAGATACCGGTTGGAAGCGACCTGCATCCAGCGTCTTCCGGCGACCTTTATAAGGTCGTCTGTCCACCTTGTTGGTGGACGTCCTACGCTGCGCTTGCTAGTCCGTGGTCTCCACTCTAGCACATTTCGACCCCATCGGCCATCTGCTCTGCGAGCAATATGGCCTGCTCATTGCCACTTCAGCTTGCTAATCCGGTGGGCTATATCGGTGACTTTAGTTCGTTAGGTTTGATTGAGGCCAAGAAAATAAAACATTGTAAAACCACAGCTGGTCATTTAAAAAACTTTGTTCCTATTAAGAAACAAGCTTTTTTTGTAAAAAAGAATCGGTTGTCTGTAAATTCGGTTTACTGACGGTAGTTGAACGTGATAACGTCACAAGAAAATACTGCACTTACGTTGCTATAAATAAACAGACAATTGACACGCCATTGATATGGAACGCTTCAAAGAGAGGTAACGCCGCATGGCGTCATCTTTTTCGTGCGTGGCAGCAGCTGGCCATATACTCTATTATATACTATAGGTCACTATAGGTATGGTACTGTTATACGCAAAATAGATCCCCTAGGGAGCCAAAATCTGCCGGGGTCGCGGGACTAATTCCATTACCGTGACTCCGTGGATTTTAGTCAGTACAAGACTGACAGTCCTTCCTACCCTGCCCCTGGATGGGTGGACACATTTGATGATTTTACCACGCCTAAAAAAAAAAACGATTCTCTAAACTCTTTTATTTATAGTATTGACACCACACCAATGATTACCTTTACATTCTGCAATCGGAAAAAAATCGAATAGATATTTGAAAAGTTCCAAAAAAATGCGGTTGAAAACTACATACATAGGAAAAATCCCCGAAACTCATTCTGTTGTACAATTCGGGTCGTCAAGCCCCACCCGATAATTCCTTGTCACGAATCCATTGTGCTCGCACCAAAAAGGGTTTTTGTATGGAATTCGCTGCGAAACACGGGCCGCGTTTCGGTCCGAAAATTGAAATTCGATATTTTGCGCTTAGTATGTGCAAGATTATGGGAGCCTTAAATGTTTTCTGGTGGTTAAAAACATTGGCCGTTTTGTGTTTTTTGTGAAAGGGTATTTTTTTCTTCTGTAGCAAAGGGGAATGGAAAAAAAATTCATTGGGCTTTTTTAATGCATGGTCATTGTAATAAAATCAGGCCTATTAACGAGCTTATGATGCCTATCATCCCCTTTATCGTAGGTAGCCTTAACTCTAAAAACAGAAAAAGAAGCCCCGCGGAGCGGGGCTCCGTTGCCCTAGCTAAATATCTACAATACTTTGTGAGACACAATTTGGTTGATTTGGATTGATTTGCTGGTATCAGTGACCATGAGATTACTGACTAGGTTTTCAGAATCTATTGTTTATGAGACTCGCATATGAAAACAACTTTCTACCATAATTTTCAGATTTTAGAGGCACTTTTGATGCAAATAAACAAATGCTGCTCTAAAATCAGCAAAAAACATGACTAGAAAAAACTCCATTCAACTACCCGTATTAGTATACCAATTTTCCATACCCAGATAGAAGCGAACACTACCAGTAATTATCCCTTTAAAAAGGCTAAATAACACAGAGGCGTTGATTGAAAAGGATTAATTGGCAACACCGCACGAACTCAGCAATCAATGATGCAATATTGTGACTGGTAGGTGGAAACGGGTGACGTCATGAAATGGGAATTTAGCTATAATTAAGGTGACTGTGACGTAGATTGGATTTCGATGTGTGTTTAAACATATTCCGTGGTACCACAAAAACTTTTAAACGTCTGTTGAACACTTGTCTAAAAGAATGTCAGATTATGACGTTAAAATAAGGTTCGTTATGCAGTCACACTTTTTTTAGAAAAGTGTTTAACAGATGTTTAAGTTTTTTTAGTAAAGCTGATTATGTTAGGGGTCCCTCCCCGCCCTGCCTGGGGTGAGAGGACTCAATTGATGATTTTACCACGATAAAAAAGGCTGATTAAATTAAATTAGTGAATAATAAAATGAGTCCTGGAACTTTGAACACGAAAGAGACTGTAAAACTTGACTGATTAATAACCCAGTTTCGTCAATTGCCAACTCCAGTATTCTTTTTAAGAAATACCTCAAAATCAGAGTTTTTCGTTACTTAAAGCCTCATTATAGAGTCATTGTCCTCGTAATTGTAAACAATTTTATACAGACAGGGTCACGATGGGTTAACTGCCCTGGAAACTAGTGATGTTTACAAGGGGGTAATGACCAGCCACGGGGGACACCCAAAGCGATCGACCGACGCGATGTCGCAAGGCGGTTTCCGGCCACCTCTTCGTAGGCGCAGGCATGCGGGCGGCGAGTAATAGGTGACTTGCCGTCCGATTATGGACTATGCCCGGGTCGTCGGTGCGTCGTGTTGGTCGTCGGTGCGTTGTGTTCCACGTCAGTAATCTGACAGAGCCCCACTTAGAAGATCAAAGCCTGGACTATGAGGATTGGCGCTTTTTGGGGGATATGCTGATAATCTAAATATTATACTATATAAAGCTCGATTACCACTGACTCACTCACTGATTGACATAATTGTTCTCCCAGATGGTGAAGGGGGAGGTGGGTATATTTTGACAGATTCGTAAACAAGTGACTCTGGTGAGTATGGGAAAAATCCCAAACCTCCCCTTTTCGCCCCCCCTCTCCCCCCTCCCCATCGTATCTCGGAAACTAAAAGACCCGTGTTTTGTTTTTTTACGGATTCGTATAGAGGGGGCTCGGAAACGTAAAAAATATTTTTTAGAGTCCCCCCTCCCCTTTTCCCCTTCTCCCCCCTTTAGGAGGATCTCGGAAGTTAACAGACTTGCAACAGTTTTTTTTTCAGATTCATGTCAAGGGCCCCATAGTTGGTCAAAATGATTTTTCAAAACTCTCCCCTCTCCCCCCCTTCACCCCTCCCCCCGTCGTATCTCGGAAACTAAGAGACCCGTGTTTTGTTTGTTTACGGATTCGTATAGAGGAGGCTCGAAATAGTAAAAATAATTTTCAAAGTTCCCCCTTGCCCCCCTCCCCCCCTCCCTTTAGGCGGATCTCAAAAGAGACTTGGAATTTTTCTTTTTCAGACTCGTGTCAAGAGGTCCAGAGTATGTCAAAATCATTTTTCGAAACTCAACCCTCTCCCCCTTATCACCCCTCACCCCATAGCGGTAAAGCGAAGCGTAGCGTAGCGTAGGGATGTGGTCACGATAGCTTTCCAGTGGTAGGTAGGTCCTGAGTGGAGCGAACCTGTGAGACCGAGTGGAGCGAAGGGGGGAGGTGGCGAGCGAAGCGAGCCGGCGACCTCCGTAGCGTGACGAAGGTTGAGTGGGTGAAGCGTAATTCAGCGGTGACGACAAGCAAACTTACAAGTAACTCTCATTAGTAGGGCAAATGTACCAAGCCTCCCCTTTTTGCTCCCCCCCCCTCCCAATCGTATCTCAGAAACTATGAGACCCGTGTTTTGTTTTTTTTTTGGATTGATATAGAGGAGGCGCGGAAAAGTGAAAACCATTTTTGAAAGTTCCCCCTCTTGGCCCCCTTCTCCCCCCTTTAGACGGATCTCAGAAGAGACTTGGAACATTTTTTTTTCGGATTCATATCAAGGGGCCCAGAGTATGTCAAAATCATTTTTCAAAACTCACCCCTCTCCCCACAATAGCTTTCCGATGAGGTAGGTCCTGAGTGGAGCGAACCTGCGAGACCGAGTGGAGCGAAGGGGCCCGGTGGCGAGCGAAGCGAGCCGGCGACCTCCGAAACGTAACGAAGGTTGAGTGGGTGAAGCGTAACTCAGCGGTGACGACAAGCAAACTAACAAGTAACTCTCATTAGTAGGGCAAAAGTACCAAGCCTCCTCTTTTTGGCCTCCCCCCCCCCCTCGCAATCGTATCTCAGAAACTACGATACCCGTCTTTTGTTTTTTTTATGGATTGGTATAGAGGTGGCTCGGAAAAGAAAAACCCATAAGTTGCCCCTCTTGACCCTTTCCTCCCCCCCCCCCCTTAAGGCGGATCTCAGAAGAGACTTGGAACATTTTTTTTTCAGATTCACATCAAGGTACCCGGACTTGGTCAAAATGATTTTTCTAAACTCCCCCATTTCCCCCCTCTTCACCCACCCCCCCATCGTATATCGGAAAAACTATGTAGAACATTTTTTTTTTCAGATTCATATCCTGGGGCCCATAGTGTGTCAAAATCAAAATGAGAATCCAAGATGGCGGCTGCTATAATTTTCGAATTTTTCATCATGGATGTTGTTTTCATGGTTTTCGGGTATGCTAAAGCCGATAGTGAGGTCTAAATCAAAATCCAAGATGGCGGCTGCGATATTTTTCGTAATATTCATCATGGGAGTTGTTTTCATGGTTTTCGAGGATGCTAAAGCCGAAAGTGAAGTCAAAATCAAAATCCAAGATGGCGGCTGCGGTCATTTTCGAAATTTTCATCAAGGGAGTCGTTTTCATGGTTTTCGAGGATACTAAAGCCGATAGTGAGGTTAAAATCAAAATCCAAGATGGAAGCTGAGATAATTTTCAAATTGTTCATCGTGGGAGTCATTTTCATGGTTTTCGAGAGTGCTAAAACCGATAGTGAGGTTTAAATCCAAATCCAAAAGGGCGGCTGCGATAATTTTCGAATTGTTCATCATGGGAGTCGTTTTCATGGTTTTCAAAGATGCTTAAGCCGATAGTGAGGCCAAAATCAAAATCAAAGATGGCGACAGCAAAAAATTCAAAGATATCATCATGGATGTCGTTTTCATGGTTTTCGAGGGTACTAAATATGATAATGAAGTCAAAATCAAAATCCAAGATGGCGGCTGCGATCATTTTTGAATTGTTCATCATGGGAGTCATTGTCATGATTTTCGAGGATGCTAAAAGCGATGGTGAGGTCAAAATCAAAACCCAAGATGAAAAATTCAAAGTTATCATCATGGATGTCGTTTTCATGGTTTTCGAGGATGCTAAAGCCGGTAGTTAGGTTAAAATGAGAATCCAAGATGGCGGCTGCGATCATTTTCGAATTGTTCATCATGGGAGTCGTTTTCAGGGTTTTCGAGGGTGCAAAAGCCGATAGTGACGTCAAAATCAAAATCAAAGATGGCGACAGCAAGAAATTCAAAGATATCATCATGGCTGTCGTTTTCATAGTTTTCGAGGGTAATAAAGCTGATAGTGAAGTCAAAATCAAAATCCAAGGTGGCGGCTGCGATCATTTTCGAATTGTTCATCATGGGAGTCGTTTTCAGGGTTTTCGAGGGTGCTAAAGCCGATAGTGAGGTCAAAATCAAAATCATAGATGGCGACAGCAAAAAATTCAAAGATATCATCATGGATGTCGTCTTCATGGTTTTCGAGGGTACTAAAGATGATAATGAAGTCAAAATCAAAATCCGAGATGGCGGCTGCGATCATTTTCGAATTGTTCATCATGGGAGTCATTGTCATGGTTTTCGAAGATGCTAAAGCCGATGGTGAGGTCAAAATCAAAATCCAAGATGAAAAATTCAAAGTTATCATCATGGATGTCGTTTTCATGGTTTTCGAGGGTAATAAAGCTGATAGTGAAGTCAAAATCAAAATCCAAGATGGCAGCTGCGATCATTTTCGAATTGTTCATCATGGGAGTCGTTTTCAGGGTTTTCGAGGGTGCTAAAGCCGATAGTGAGGTCAAAATCAAAATCCAAGATGGCGACAGCAAAAAATTCAAAGATATCATCATGGATGTCGTTTTCATGGTTTTCGAGGGTAATAAAGCTGATAGTGAAGTCAAAATCAAAATCCAAGATGGCGGCTGCGATCATTTTCGAATTGTTCATCATGGGAGTCGTTTTCAGGGTTTTCGAGGGTGCTAAAGCCGATAGTGAGGTCAAAATCAAAATCCAAGATGGCGACAGCAAAAAATTCAAAGATATCATCATGGATGTCGTTTTCATGGTTTTCGAGGGTAATAAAGGTGATACTGAAGTCAAAATCAAAATCCAAGATGGCGGCTGCTATCATTTTCGAATTGTTCATCATGGAAGTCGTTTTCAGGGTTTTCGAGGGTGCAAAAGCCGATAGTGACGTCAAAATCAAAATCCAAGATGGCGGCAGCAAAAAATTCAAAGATGTCATCATGGATGTCGTTTTCACGGTTTTCGAGGGTAATAAAGATGATAGTGAAGTCAAAATCAAAATCCAAGATGGCGGCTGCGATGATTTTCGAATTGTTCATCATGGGAGTTGTTTTCATAGTTTTCGAGAATGCTTAAGCCCATAGTGAGGTCAAAATCAAAATCCAAGATGGCGGCAGCAAAAAATTCAAAGATGTCATCATGGATGTCGTTTTCACGGTTTTCGAGGGTAATAAAGATGATAGTGAAGTCAAAATCAAAATCCAAGATGGCGGCTGCGATGATTTTCGCATTTTTCATTATGGGAGTCGTTTTCATGGTTTTCGAGGATGCTTAAGCCGATAGTGAGGTTAAAATCCAAATCCTATGATCGCATAGAGTGTTCGAGGGGCAGTAAGCGCGTACCTAACACAATAATATTTTGAAATATCAAATTTTTATCTAAACTGAAAAGTTTGTTTTGGAATTGAAAAATTCTCTTTGTCTTGGATAGTTTTTGTGTTTTCATCATGGGTGTCGTTTTCATGGTTTTCGCGGACGTTAAACTGATGGCGAAGTCAAAACGGGAATGCAAGATGGCGGCTGCGATAATTTTCGAATTGTTCATCATGGGAGTCGTTTTCATGGTTTTCGAGGATGCTAAAGCCGATAGTGAGGTTTAAAATCCAGGATCCGTGTCGTCTGCGAGGTGGGCTGTAAACTTTTTCAACCGATCAGGAATGGACGTAAGTCGGAACCTAATTACCAGTGAGACTCTGGCACTGATGAGGAAACGACGAGAACTCACAAAGCCACACAGGCTCAGAGTCAGGTTCTTAACGGGGAGGTCAAAAAGCAGTTCATACGCGATACTCGGAGTGCAAATAACCGAATTATAGAAAAAGCTTTAGCTCGGAATAAAGGCTCGAAGGTATTTGCCAAGCCCAATACCTCCCGCTGTTGCCGGACAAAGCTCAGAACGTCACAAGGCACCACCGTCATCTCAAAGCCAGAGATTCTAGCTGAAGTCGAAAAGTTCTACGGAGACTTATATGCTCAAAAACCTTGCCCACCTCAGGCCCACGGCGCGGATGACCAACGGGCCAAACTGACACGCCATCTCACAGACGAGCTTCCCGACATTGACATGGGTGAGGTTGGAATGGCCCTCAGGCAGCTTCACCACAACAAAGCCCCAGGGGATGACAGAATAACCATTGAGCTGCTCAAGGCAAGAGGAATACCTATCTTGACAGAGCTTGTAAACTCTTCAATTCCGTCATCCACGCTTGCATAACACCGGAGGCATGGCATGGGAGTGTGGTAGTATTATTCTTCAAAAAAGGGCGATAAAGCGCTTCTTAAAAACTACCGCCCCATCTCACTTCTGAGCCATATCTATAAGCTGTTCTCGAGGGTTATTCAAAATCGCCTCGCCCAAAAGTTCAATGATTTTCAACCACCGGAGCAGGCCGGGTCTCAAATAGGTTACCGCACCATAGACCACATACACACCCTTAGGCAAGTGATTCAAAAGACCGAGGAGTATAACCAGCCTCTGTGCCTAGCGGATGTGGACTACGAGAAAGCTTTCGATACCATCGAGACCTGGGCTGTTCTGGAGTCCATGCAGAGATGCCTCATCGACTGTCGCTACGTCGAGGTGATGAGTTTTCTGTCTAAGGCCGCAACAATGACCGTCCAAGTACAAGAACTAAGCGCAAAACCAATATTAGGGGTGTTAATATCAAGGGTCAGTACATCTCATACCTCCGATTTGCGGATGACATTGTCATCATTGAGCGATTTTTCAAGGCGGAAGGGTCTCTGAATGAATCTGGCTGGACAAAACCCAAGGTCATGTTTAATGGTCATGTCACTCCGAGACTTGCAAACGTGAATGATGCTGCCCTCGAGGTTGTGCAAGAATACGTTTATCTAGGCCAAAGAACAACTGGGCAGGCACAACTTTGAGAAAGAAGTAAGCTAGAGCTAGAAGAATACGCTTGGGCTGGGCGGTATTCGGGAAGCTGCGTCATATCTTTGAATCATCGATCCCACAATCCCTTAAAACCAGGGTTTACAACCAGTGTGTCTTACCCGTAATGACTTACGGAGTCGAAACGTGAACACTTACCATCGGCCTGGTCCACAAATTTAAGGTTGCTCAGCGTGCAATGGAGAGAGCAATGCTCTGGGCATCTCTGGTGGATATAATTCGTAATGAAGACATTCGCCAGAGAACCAAATGTAGAACCAAATGGCACGTCTGTAGACGGACAAAAGGCAGATGGAGCAAACAAGTGCTTGAGTGGAGACCGCGAATGGGCAAACGTAGTGTAGGACGCCCTACTGCAAGATGGGTAGATGATTTAAGGAAGGTGGCTGTGAGTGGATGGATGCGGCCTGCCCAGGACCGGGATGGTTGGCGCTCTTTGGTCCAGGCTTACGACCAGCAGTGGACGGCAATAGGCTGATGATGATATAAAGCTGATAGTGAGGTAAAACCAAAATCCAAGATGGCGGCTGCGATATTATCAAAATGTTCATCATGGGAGTCGTTTTCATGGTTTTCAAGGATGCTAAAGCCGATGGTAAGGTTAAAATGAAAATCCAAGATGGCGGCTGTGATAACTATCGAAATGTTCATCATGGGAATTATTTTCATGGTTTTCGAGAATGCTAAAGCCGATAGTGAGGTCATAATAAAAATCCAAGATGGCGGCTGCGATATTTTTCGAAATGGTTATCATGGGAGACGTTTTCATGGTAATCGAGGATGCTTAAGCCGATAGTGAGGTCAAAATCAAAATCCAAGATGGCGACTGCAAAAATTCATTTTTTTATAGTGGATGCCGTTTTCATGGTTTTCGAGGGTACTAAAGCCGATAGTGAAGTCATCAAAATCTAAGATGGCGGCTGCGATCAT
This sequence comes from Agrotis segetum, assembly GCA_036375495.1. Taxonomy (NCBI): domain Eukaryota; kingdom Metazoa; phylum Arthropoda; class Insecta; order Lepidoptera; family Noctuidae; genus Agrotis; species Agrotis segetum. The sequence goes on from JAQSVV010000031.1 coordinate 1,432,821, forward strand.
TTTTGAATTGTTCATCATGGGAGTCGTTTTAATAGTTTTCGAGGATGCGAAAGCCGATAGTAAGGTCAAAATCAAAATCTAAAATGGCGACTGCAAAAAATTCTAAGTAAGAAATACTTTTCAAAACACGACCCCGCGAGCTGCTTGCAGCTCGCGCAACGCGCAAATACTAGTACGAGTATATAACTCAAAGGTGACTAACTGACATAGTGATAATTATATCAACTCCCAGCTCAAACCACTGGACGGATCGGGCTGCAATTTGGCATGCAGGTAGATGTTATGACGTAGGCATTCGCTAAGAAAGGATTTTGATAAATTCTACCCCCAAGGGGATAAAATAGGGGGATGAAAGTTTGTATGGAACTTTGATAATTTTATAAAAAGACATTGTTATGTTCCGACATCCACGCGAACGAAGTTGCGGGCACAGCTAGTTTATAATGTGCTCGTATAGGCCGAGACTCCATCAAAGCTGTGCGAGTCGAGACGTGTTTTGATTTGAACAACCAATAGAATTGCGTTGCCGGAGTGGAGCTGTGTCAATAACGCAATTCTTTTGGTTGTTCACGTCTCAACTCGCACAGCTTTGGTGGAGTCTCGGCCATAACAAACATTTCAGTGCATTCCTTATTTTTTAGACAGTGTCTTTTAAACTGAAGGTCCAAGCTGAAAATGTGAAGTATTTTCATTGCAACAAAATCACGAGTACCCAACTATAATTATTTCCAAATTGTTCCACATACAGTTAACTACAGCGTCAACAATTTTGTTAGAGGACACTGTGCCCGTTTGAAGGTTGTCTGGCAGATATCGCTATTATCAACAATATCCACCGTAGCATTCATTTTATTTGTATTTTGTTTTTTTTTGTGTCATTAAGGGTTATTACTATTCCATCTTTTTAACCGACTTCAAAAAAAGGAGGAGGTTATCAATTCGACTGTATTTTTTTTTTTTTGAAGTGAAAACTTCTTTAGCGGCGTTGTACACTTTTTCTGTAATGGGTAAAAAATTTAAAACTCGCGTCAGGGTCACGTGACCAAAACTCGCGTCAGGGTCACGTGACCCTGATCGAAAATGAGTAAGACGTCATTCAAATTAAAAATAAAACATAGTAACAAAAAAGTTTTCACTTCTACCGGCACTCCTGGAGTGCAACCTTTTTTTTTTTTTTTTTTTTTTTATGTTTGTTACCTCATAACTTGCGACTGGGTGAACCGATTTTCATGATTCTTTTTTTATTCGAAAGCTGGTGCTTCCCGTGTGGTCCCATTGTCACTATTTCAGGATCTGATGATTGGATCTTGGAGAAATCGAGGGCAACCCTCAAATTTTATTAGCTGACACATAGTTTTTCGCAAATCTTATGAAGTAATTCAAGTACTTGCGTATGGAAATCATCATCTCATGTAGCTGAGCTGATGATGGAAGGTACAACTCCTCAAGTAAGAAAATTATGTTTGTGTTCGCATATCTCCGGAACTATAAGTCCGATTTAAGTAATTCTTTTTTTGTTGTACTAGGTATCGTTCAACTTAGGGAATACTGCAAATTTCATCAAAATCGGTTCAGCAGTTTTTGAGATAGGAGGAATAAATGAAAGAGATGTTAACGATGTTATTACCGGTGCTACGGATTACAATATTCTAGTGCACATGTAAGAAAATGATGTATTTGACAAGAATTTTGGTTGAATATTTAAACTAAAAAGAGTAAAATAAAAACTTTTTCAAAAAAAAATGTGACCGCCTTCAAAAACAACCACAAAAAAGAGTAAAATAACCTACAAAACTTTTCTTTCGGAAGTCGGTGGCAAAAGAGACAATGAAATTAATAAAAAAAGTCACCGAAAGAAAAGTTTTGTAGGTTATTTTACTCTTTTTTGTGGTTGTTTTTGAAGGCGGTCACATTTTTTTTGAAAAAGTTTTTATTCATTTGTGACTGTATTATAATTATTTAGATCAAATGGAAAATAGCTCTAATGATACTAAGCTTAGAATGTTTTATATTAAAATCAAAATTCACTTTTATGTTGTGAATTTGGGAAGATGCTATTGCTTTTAAAAATAAAGATGTTTTTTTTTTGGGTGGCAAAAAGGTCAATCTAGAGGAGGTTATGTGCTGTCTAAGGCGCTGCGCACACGTTGAGACTTATTTGCTGTCACAGCACACCATCACAGGCAATCGTAGTTCATGAGTTTCTGTTAAGTTGAAGTACGTAACCGGACACAACAATTATTGAGCAGGGAGTGAATGATTTTGTACTGGCTTTATAGAAATCAAATATTTATCGGAAGCTACTGAAGAAAAAATTGATTTCCATAAAACTTGACATCAAGACGCAAATGCATCCAACATTTGCGCCCTTGCCAGCTGCAACGATCCTGTGGGGCCTAGAATGTGAGGCAAGGAAAAAAACAAAACCATAAGTCTCCAAGGGGGGTATATAACAACGTCTTAAAACCAGTCTTATTCCAGCGAGTGAAAGTGACAGTAACAGATACAAGTCGTATAGCGCCATCTCGTTCACTCACTGGAACAAGCCTGGTTTTAAGCCGTTGTAATACCCCCGAGGTGGTAATAGTTAAATAGCTCGCCTTGCGATTAAGGTTCTCCGAGATAGTCAAAAGCCTGAAAACTCATCAAGAAACATTCTTTATAACCTTCCAAAAGAACGTCAGATAGCTATAGTCACTCCATAAGAAATACTAGTAAACAAAAAAACAGTCTAATAAATTATAAAATCAAGCGCCACCACAGCGCTAACCAATTTATTTAAAGTATATATCGTCGAGGATTAATATAGCGCTGAAAGCATTGAAAGCGTCTAATTCAATCAATGTCAATCATGCTGAGTTAATTAAAACAAGGTGACGCGTGTGGCATGTATGTTGTGATGGTTATTATAAAATATATTATGGGTAATGAGAATGGAGAGTGTATATTAGGGATAGGTATAATGTTTATTTATTATAATATATTTCACCTAATTTACAAACAGACTTTACAAAAATATCATGCATTTTTAGGTCTTGCATAATTGTCCTACTAATATTTTAAGTGCGAAAGTTTGTGAGAATGTATGTATGTTTGTGTGTGCAGGTATGTTTGTAACTCTTTCACGCAAAAACTGCTGCACGGATTTGGCAAAAATTTGGCACACAGTTAGTTTATAAGCTGGATTAACACATAAATTTAAAAAAAAAAGTTTTTATACTGATTTTATGTTCGCGTGGGATAATTTTCGCATTGTAGCGGGTGAAGCCGCTGGCAACAGCTAGTCCTATATATAATTATACCCGGCCAGTCAGTCTGCGTTTCCTGATAGCGACAATCTTGTTATCTTTAAGTCATAGTTTCACTGTCGATAAGATCATTGCATGCCATCAGGCAAAATAGTGTTCAAACGCAAGACAATTTTGATTAAAAAAAGAATTATGGTGAATTTTCGAAATGTTAAAGTAAGTTTGTTTGTTTTCTTCTTACCTTTTCACGTCGAAAGCACTAAACAGAACATTATCTTATCAGGTGTAGGGGAGGTAAGCATAAGACGGGTAGCTCGCCTAAAACTGGTATGCATGTTAAATGAGCAATTGGTAGGACGAGGCGACGCGTAATTAGTAAGAACGACGCGTAATTTAACATGCATACCCATTTTAGGCGGGCTACCCGTCTTAGGCTTACCTCCCCTACAGAGACGGATATAGGGTGTTTCCGAGAAAAACAACAACGTTCATGTATTTGACCCATATCGATTGTCAAATCGTAAGCTAAAGCAAGCGAAAGCTGAAACATCTAATTATGTAAACAGGCACAAGTCCCAGATTACAGTCCATTATCTCTCATACAGAGGAAATCTGAACCAAGCTAAAAATTAACAACTAAAACGTAGCGTTAACAACTAAAGTAAAAATAAGATTGGAGCAAACATGCCAGCAGCTGGATTCGATCAAAAATCCCACGATCACCATAATATTGCTGCCGCTCGCCAACCTCATAATAAATCACGTGAACAGGAAATGGTGATATCAGAGGTTCAATTTACTCCCCTCAACTCCATCAAAAGCCAAGGATACCCCCAAAAATAAAATAAAAATAAAACATCCCACGGAGTAACCTTAACATTATCAGAACGATTTTATTGAATCCCCGTTCACCCCCTCAAATAAAAAACGTATAAAATGCACGTATGTACAGATTTTTACGATCCCTTCTACCTAATACACGGGAAAGCTACTAAACATCCCCGAAGTACTCCCTAAAGTATTAACTTGAGCGTCAAAATCATATATTTCCGAACTCCCCACATCCCTACTAAGTATTCCTTTAAAATAATTCACTTTAAAAACAGCAGACCCTTCCTGAACTAACGGCATTTGCTTTAACATCCAGACATCATAACTCCAGAAAACATACAATTGATTTTCAACTCCAATTTTCACAGATAGAGTTGAAAATTGAGTGGTGAATTTTCCGGAACTTTCGTAAAGACCCAGATGGGTGCCAGTAATGAAAGAAAGACCGCATGCGGTGTAGCAAATTGCTTTCAGACGACACATTGCATTAGGCAAGTAAGTACCTATGTACTGTTAGAATATCTAACTCGATTACGTAGCGAGAACGTTGTGGTATAATCAAAGTAGTTTCGACGGCTTATATGATTGGATTTCAGAATTTGTGAAGGTATAAATCAGATTTAGGCATGCGGTGGCCAGTAATGGGCGACTCGCTCTCCGACCATGGACCGGCCGGGGTCGACGGCGCGTTGTGTTCCACGCGTGCCTCAAAGAGTGTCGTCGTAATGACGGGTCTCCTCTTTATAGGGCTAAAACTTGCCTGTCGCGGGATTAACAGATTACCGTGACCCCGGAACGTCTCGAACGAAAGGGCTCTAGGACACCGTGGGTTTTAGTCAGTACATGTCTGACAGTCCCTCACGACCTACTCTGGGTAGAAGGACTCATTTGATGTTTTTACCACAATAAAAAGGGTAAATCAGATTTACCGAGATTCCAGTATTTTGAGTCTTGATGATTGAGTTCACTTAAAAGTTAGAAAAACTTAAACTAGGTAAATTAGACTAGACGTGCTATTATTATAACGCGAATGCTTTTCTGTGGTATTAATTTGTATTCTGTCTCTTTCTATTAGCACAGCGTTTCATGCCTATGTTCAGACTTATAGCGTTACGGAAAAATGTCAGCTCATCGCTCGAAGTCGTTAACCAAATATTATCCGTGGTACCACAAAAACTTTTAAACGTCTGTTGAACACTAACTTGTCTAGAAAAACGTCATATTATGTTGTTGAAATAAGGTCCGTTTTGCAGTCACACTTTTTCTAGACAAGTGTTCAACAGAAGTTTAAGTTTTTGTAGGTAGTAAGGCTGCATAATATGTCTAGATTTATCAATAATGTACTCTATTACATAATAGAAATTAATATTCGATGTTATGAATTTTAAGCAAAAAAATAAAATATAGGTATACAAAATTCTTAACATGGAATATTCTAGCTCATTAAATTTGACCTTTCATATTTACTTAATATAATTTATCAAAAACAAATTTTGTTTATTATAAGCCGATCAAATAATTTATATCAAACATCAACTTCAGATTCAATTAATTTATTGATATTTATATTTTGACCTTTAAAATGCTTTGATATATTTTCCTAGAAATATCGATATGGGTTCGACAGGACAAATTACTGAACTGATTGAATCATCTCCCAGTGTTTTGAGATGACCGTCCACTGCTGTTTGGATATAGATATTATTTTTCATGTTAGGAGCCAGTAATTTTGATAGTTGGCATCGCCAAGGTGACCTTTTTTAACCGATTTCTAAACAAAAAGCAGGTTTTCAGTGTTCGACCTGTGTGTTTGTATATTATGTTTGTGCGTGATTATCTCGCATTCGGCTCCACCGATTTTGATGCGGTTTTCAGAAATATGTTGGAGGCAAACACGTTAGACATTTCAAACGTAGTTCTGATTGTATGCCAGTCAATGTGTAAACCCAGATGAAACACCTTTTTATATTTTATAGAATGCAGTTGTTCCCGTTTAGTAGACGTGGACCATAACAAGGGCAAAATTCTTAGTGTTGGGCAACTTTAAAAATGGGACCTCATAATATATATAATTAATTTTGACTCCAAAAAAATTACAGGGAGTCGACTCCGGGCGTGCCGGCAGAAGTTAAAACTTTAAATATTAACGTTTTGCATTTATTTCCAAAATTATTTAAAACACTTTATAGACACGAATTTTGCAAATACACAGCAGTGTGGCCACTACACAGACCGTCGAGACATCAGAGTTGTCACCATCCATGGATGCGCGTGCCACGCTGTAACATAAACACACACAAACATTCGCATAAGCACCCTTCGCCGCCTAGACGAAACAGCAGGCCGGTCACGTGCCCATCTTACGGATTTTTGATCAGGTCACGTGTCCTAACGCGAGTTTAATTTTTTTTACCCATTGCAAAAAAGTGTACAATCCCGCTAAAGAAGTTTTCACTTCAAAATTAATAAAATAAAAATACATTTAACAAAAAAAAAACCTTTCCAACATAAAACTCCATCAAAATGGCGACACATCCGTTAAACCTGCATAGAGAATAGGCATGAAAGTCCGGGAAATAGTCGAAAAATCCGGGTTCATAGTTTAGTAGAGCGATAACAAAAATGTCACAGCTCACAGAAGCGTTCTTGTGTGGTGGTCACTGACGGCGAATTGTTATGTCGACGACACATTTGCGATTTTATTTTGCGACATATGAGATTTTTCACTAGCAAAAATGATGATACTCGTAGAATACAGACTCTCAAATAGGAAGTTACTGTGACTCGGGGTGTTATAGGGCAATGGAGAGAAAACGGTGGATTTTGGTCAATACGAGTCGGACAGTTCCTTTCGCTCCTCACTTGATACAATTATTTACTAGAAAAAAAATACGTGAGGCACTCAGGGACTGCTGAGGTTGACTTGTGAGGCTTGATCATCAACTTTTTTTTTTTTTTGGCTAGTCAGCCACTTTCATCAAGTGAAACGTCAAGAAAAACCAACACCGTGCCGAAGTCTGTTGAACTGAAACGACGATAGTCGAATCAAGAATTTGCGTTACGAAATTTCTTGATTCGGTCGCCGCACTCAAAGCCTGGTATAAAACCTATGAAATAGCTTCAAAAACCCTTATTTGGACATCAACATCATCAGCCTGTTTCATAATCAATCGACCGCTGCTGGATATAGGCTTTCTGGCATCACATATTTCATCCTTTCTAAACCATTTTAGTGTTCGATCAAATAACCAAAGCCAAAGCCGATTATTATTTGCCTGAAGGGGAAGGCTATATGAACCGTTTAGAGAGAAGCTTGTGACTAAATTATTACAGCTAGCCTAGATAGAAACGTTCATAGGTTACGTCCGTTAGTTACTGAGTTGTGTTCATGCCTCAGAGCAGACATACACTCTAGACGAGAAGTCGAGAGAAGAGAGAGAGATCTCGAGAAGTCTCCCAGAGATTCCTAATAAAGTGTAAAGAAGACGTAAAGGAACCTCCCACATTCACGCTTTTCGGGTAGACGTAGACAAACCTCTCACATTCACGCTTCTCGGGTTTTTTCAGGATCTCGCGTCGTGGGTAAGTTGTAGCCTATAGACTCATGGCGAGAAGTCACACCGACACTTCAAATAGACTAAAAAAGACGTAGATAAACCTCTCACATTCACACTTTTCCTATTTTGTCGGGTGTCTCTTGCCGTCAGTCTGTGGGCTACATAATGCTCCTTGTCTCAGCTTGGCCAAGAAGTCCTATGACATGTCTAATAGTTTTGAGCTCTGCAATCCCCCTTGGATTGCAGAGCTCAAAATGAGGAGCTCATGGCTAAATAATTTACAGTCGCACAGGCCGATCTTCCGGGTTAACGCGCTTGCCGAGGTTGGTATGTGGATGGGTCCGAGCCATGGGTAGCACGTAAAGCCGTTGGTCCTGGCTGTCATTTGAAGGTCTTTGACAGTCGTAACTATAAGTCAGAAGCTCCAAAGTTTGACAACCACTTTTACCATCAGGTTTCATGTTCCCCAGTTACTAGGTTGCGGAGGTCCGATAGGCAGTCGCTCCATGTAAAATACTGATATTCAGCTGCATCTGGTTCGACTGAAAGCCAACCCCGACATAATTATCTGGAAAAAGGTAGGAAGATAAGACATTACAGAGCTCTAAATGGAGAAAGAAGGTCAGATAGGCAGTCCCTTCTTAAAAAAATCTCGTATTCAGCTTCGTCCAGCAGGACTGGAATCCGACCCCAATATAGTTGGAAATAAGGCTACGCAAATGATTCTCTGAGCCATGTTTAATTTGATTGTATCCACTTCGTAACAGGCAACGCCTATATTATCAGATCACCAATTAATCAATCAGTACACATGAATAGATAGCATTGTGTATTGTTCTCAGTGCCGATGACTATTGCAATATAGGAGATGCATTGTTCGTTGCACACAAAAGCATACACTGATATTCCAGCAAATGAATTTAGTCTGTTGCTCGACTTTAACCAACTTAGTTGTCATGACAACTGGTATACAAATGCAGTATACAAATTACAAACAATCAGAGGCCTTACCACAAACCCTTAACGCGACCCAGTTTAGGGTGTGGGAAAGAGACAGAACTATACAAGTCGTCTAGCGCCATCTCTTTCCCACAGCCTAAACTGGATCGCGTTAAGAGCTCGCGGTTAGGCCTCCAGAAAAAATATTTGTAAGATTAGCAGTAAATACGACTTTAGTATAATTACTATGAATACTACTAAAGTAACATAATCTTTTACAATGATTAAAAAAGAATGCAACTATCGATATTTTAACCGACTGCGTTAGAAGGAAAGTTAAATAAAGATGGCTTATGTAGAAGGTAACGTCCACTTTTTGGGGAGGTAACTCATACAAAGATCCCAGAATTTCTGGTAAGAACTCAATTTAGTGGCCATAATTATGTATGAATACTTTTGACATACCGATTGACTCTACGTTGAGCAATGGAATCAAGTCATTTTAATACCAGTCTCACCCAGGGCAGGACAGGAAGGACTCTCAGACTTGTACTGACTAAAATCCATGATGTCATTTGATAGCATCTATTTCTGTGTTACCATTTGAAAATTTACAGACTGAATGGACTACGAAACAGACAGGCAGTTCATGAGTTACTAACCAGTGACTGACGCCGCTATAAGGCAATTCGAGCAGGTTTCAAGCGTTTGAAACGTTTTTGACAGCGTCGTCATCATCATCATCAGCCTATGTATAATGTTCCCACTGCTGGGACACAGGCCTCCTCTCTATGATGAGTGGGCCATGATCCACCAAACGGGCCCAGTGCGTGTTACATGTTGAGGAATTTAGCTTTTGAATATCATTGTTTCATCATCATCATAATCAGCTATAATGTTCCCACTGCTGGGACACAGGCCTCCTCTCTGTGAGGGGGAGTAGGCCATAATCCACCACGCGGGCCGAGTGCGTGTTAGTTAGAAATGTCACATGTCTTCGAATTTTCGATTCTAAGACATGCCAGTTTCCTCACGATGTTTTGAAAAGATTCTAAATTCATTCAAAACTCATTATCATACGAGTATCAGCAAAAACTAAATTGAAACTCCAGTCGTAAATATGCAGCCGTACTTACAGCGCTGTATCGCTGAATCGTTAACTCGATGGAAGCGCTACACGTGCCAATATTAACGCCCGATACGCCTGGACAATGCGGTTTTTGTTCAATTTTAAATTCACATACGTATAGCTGCGATATAAAGCGCTTTAACGATGTAAGACACATTTTCGTATTCGTTTGCGTTGTTTGGCATGCATGTGTTTATAAGCTATTAAAGCCCGGCGCCCATACTATCGGCATCGGCACGGCTGAGGATTTTAGGTGATAAAAAGCATTATAGACATTAACTTAATGTCAGTAAAGTAGAAATTTCCATGAAATATAATCGTAGTGATATAAATACCGTTTCAGTATGCTTGAGGCTACTGCATCGGCAATTTCTACTTTATTACCATGAAGTTAATGTTTAATGCTTTTTATCACCTAAAATCCTCAGCCGTGCCGATGCCGATAGTGAGCGCAGGGCCTAAAACGTCTTCTTACTATTTTGGTTTAATTCTAATTTATAATTTCTACTATTTAAGTACGAAACCAGACGATTCCTACTCTTTAACACTCACAGACATCAGGTTAGTTAGTGACATGAACTAAAAATTGATAACAACATGATTGGACAGTGTTGTCTTGACTCTCGAAGTGTTGTCACAATTTATGATTTCAAAACTACTACGACTAAAAGTAGTGATAGAGGTTGATATTAGATAATTATACATTTTAGTATCTAATTAAAATTAACATTAATAAGATTTTTGTTTAAAAAAACACAGTAATCTTATTTTTGTGGACAGAGGCTATTTCGCAAGTCAAACAGACCAGGCAATGGTTTCCCCGGGCATAGTTTGTGGCTCGTTTGCAACGAAATAGACGAGACAACACGCTCATTTACACTACATTTTTAAATTAAAAAGTATCGTTGAATCGTTCATAAAAATAACGTCGATACCGATAATATATATCGGCTAACCCGAAGTATCGTCGATATATCGGTATCGGATGCATCGTTACCTTTAACCAAGTATTACGTACCCGTGACACAATTTTTGAGTACAATATTTTCACACAAAAAATATTCAATTTTGCAACACTACTGGCCGAATTATCATTCGGCCAGTAGTGTTGCTTCCGTATCCGGAGACAAATATTATGTTCATCATTTTACATTAATTAAATTCCGTACTCTCGATAAACAATTATAAATTATGCGGTCGAACCAGCTTTCCTTTCACACGTACTCAAATTATTTTAATTATAATAATTTGAATACTAGTGACAGATTCGATTTCGTACATACGAGTAAAATTGCGTGCTTTTGTCAAATTTTACCGGAAAAAAAATCCTAATAATTTTTCCTGAAATCATATTTGAGAAAGAAAAATTCAGCTCAGCTGGAATTTGAACCCGCGTCTTCTGGATACGTACTCCAGACGCCTTACGAATTAGGCCACCACAACCGCAATTCAGGATAACAGACTGAGTGTTATCTTTAATGGTAAGCGTCCACAGGTCCGCATCGCACGTATCGGACGTATCGTACGTAACGGATTTTAGTTTGCCTTGTATTAAAACTCATACAACTGCGTCCACTGATCCGCACCGTACGGACGGCTCATCGGCAATGCCTACATGCGATGCGTACCGATGACGTCATACGGAATGCCGATCAGTGGACGCGATGAAGGTGGCATCGGCAGTCCGATTGCTGATACTCGCGTCGGCAATCCGATCGCTGTCGATACAGAAATCCGTTTGATGCGATGCGTCCGATACGTACGATGCCGACATGTGGACGCTTACCTTAAACGTTCAAATGACGGAATAGAAGAATCAGCTGCTTCTCAAAAATCATCTTTACGATGCGCGTCGCATGTGATTTATTAAGAAAATAGAAGAAAAAGGGGATTGATCTCATTGATTGAGCTTAGAGAAATGCACATTTTGCGAATTGCTTTTTTGAGAAGCGCACAATTTTCAAATTGCACAATAAAATTGGCAAATTGCACAATTTGCGAAGTGCACAATTTGCGAATTGCACAAATTGCGAAATGCACATTTTGTGTCAAGTGCACAATTTGCGAAGTGCACAATCTGCGTCAAACCCGACTTATGAAGTGTCCAGATGTTGTGTTGTTATGAAGTCCCGAGCAATTATTGTTTGTTAAACTAATAGATTTGTCAGCCAGTTCATGACAACTTAGCTGGATATCGGACTCAGTCTTTTAATAAAATCGGTCAACTTCTATAAACGAGCCTTTTCAAAATTCTAAAAGCCTCTTGCAACAATTCCACAATTTCTCTACAAATTGAAATAGAAAGAATAATATCTTAATAGCTCTCACTAATTGGTAGTCAACATCTTAACCCTATAAAGAGCACCCGCCGGCGTCACTTTGAAGTTTAAACCCTCCAATTTATATAATTGAAACTTTATCTTGTTTTGTGTCAGTCTGTTGTAGCCACAAACTAGATAAGTACAGAAGGTCGGCTTTGAAGCAACGAGCGAGAACGCACGCACACATAGACACACTTCACGTGCAGAGAAGCAAGCGTGCCTACAGAATAAATTAATAACAGTAGCGAATGCGCTTGCACTGACAGTATGGGAAGTTTGTGTATGCGTACATCACTTTTCAATCAAATCGTAGTACTGAGAACAAATTACTCACATTACTCAAAGCGTGTAGATGTGTCTCTGGAGATCTCAAACAATCAATGACAGTTGCGAGTGTGCTTGCATTCGCTGTACCCGAAGCTGTACGTGCATTCGTCAAACAAAATAACGAGTGCGTTTGTACTCATTTTACTTAAATCGGTGTGGTTGCACTGGCTCTACACGTGAAGTGTGTCCATGTGTGTGAGCGTTCTTTAAACAAACGACAGTCACGAGTGCGCTTGCATTCGCTGTGTACATGAAGCTTGTCTTCGTGTACGTGAGTTCATCAAACAAGTGGCAATCGCAAGTGCGTTTGTACTCACTTTACTTGAAGTGTGTCGATGTGGCCGTGGAGATCTCTTACTATTGACAGTAGCGAGTGTGCTTGCACTCGCCCTATACGTGAAGTGTGTCCATGTGTGTGAGCGTTCACCAAACAAATGACAGTCGCGAATGCACTTACATTTGCTGTATCCCAAGGTTGTCGATGTGGCCGTGGAGATCCAAATGACAGTCGCGAGTATGCTTGCACTGGCTCTATAGCGAAGTTTGTCTCAGATCAAATCAAAAGTCATTTATTCAAATTTGACGCCCTTTAAATTTTAGTTTTTGTTTAGTTATTTCTGTAAATATTTTACTCTTAATTTAAGTTTTTATATATAGTATGTATATATAGGTATTTTTTATATAATAATTTTGTTATAGTTGTATAATTATGTGTAATTAATGTATGTAAATAAATATGTATTAAAATTAGGCTGATTTATCAGCACTTTTTGAAGGTCAAATTTTACATAAGCCAGTCCCCCAAAGCGCCCTTCGACACTTCCTAGTGTTTTGGCTGGGAAGAAGAAGTAGCGGAACAAACTCCCCAGCAACACAACTGTCTGTAAGGTTGGAAGAACCAAGATTTATACAATTTAATAAAACATTGTCTATTCGTGTGTTGTCATTGTCTATGTGTGTGTGCGTTCTTCAAACAAATGACAATCGTGAGTTTGCTACTCACTGTATGTAAAGCGTGTCTGATGTGCCCATTTATGCATAAAGATCTCTAACAAATATATATTATCAGTCGTGACTCTGCTATCACTTGCTGTTCACGAATATGCTCGTGTGTGCATACTCCTGATATCGCTCATTGTATGAACTCACCCTTCTGTTTTTATTTATTTACTGTTGAAACTCCATCACTTTCCTGTTTAATAATCCTTTCGTAATCAAATACTTGAATTTTGCGAATACGGTGGCATTTTCGGACTTTTCTTCTGGGGTTCGCCATCTTTGTGGGGGTTTTGTGAAATTATGGAGGTGGTTGTCGCGGTTTTCTTTATTTATTTGTTTTGGCATACGCGGTTTTTTGATAATTATTCCATGGAAATAAGTGAAGACCGCTTGTATAGATGCAATAGCCGCCATCTGTGCAAGCGAGACTCATTATATTTACGCGGGAGTGACAAAGACAAGTATTAATAGGTCAATGTACGAAATAATATGATGTAATATAATAATTATAATATTCCACAACTATCACACAACGCCATCTAGTCCCAAGCTAAGCAGAGCTTGTGTTATAGGTAGATAGTAGAAAACTGATCAACATACTTATATAATTATTTCTAAATACATACATATTATAGATAAATTAGGTACACCCAGATACAGAACAAAATGATCGTGCTCATCACACAAACATTTGTCCTGGGTGGGAATTGAATCCACGACCTCCGGCATAGCAGTCAGGGTCACTAACCCTACACCAACAGGCCAGTCGTAATAATAGGTCAATGTACGAAATTCCTCCTGTTTTGTGACCAGACTTTAGAAATAACAAAACTCCATGTGTTGCGATCTTTACATAGTCGTTTTGCCTTGTTCACATTCTGTATTTACTAAAAATGTCAGTGTAAGTTTCTCTAGGGCGTGCGTCTCCAAGTGTTTTCACCCCCATTTTTCAGAATGCTTTCTGATAGTCATTCATTCAAACCATTTAAACATAATCAATATTATTAATTACATCTATCAAATCACACTTAAACATTTTAACTCCACTTCAAATGTTAAATCAAGTCTTAAACATTATATAAAGTGCCTGTAACAAAAGTCTCAATATCTAATTCAAATAAACTCTTTATTCACACCTCAATAAAAACACACGAAGCAACACTCCACGCTGACATACAACTCAATGTCAAACACTAGAGAAACCCTTCACTGAAATTAACTGTCGTAAATTCCAATGTACCTATGTAAAGTAGGCTCATTTCGAATTACGTGTCAATCGGGTCCTGTATCAACATCAATTTTATTCACATCAGGCGTACGACTAACGAGTTCCTAAAGGAGTGAGTACACGGGACATATTTTTGTCGGCAACTATTTTGTTGCGATTGGTTGGTCTTAGCAACTTCGACAACATTATCGTTTGGCGATCAATGTGTCACTGCTACATGTATCATCATCTTCCTGCCCTTATCCCATTTTACTTGGGGTCGGCGCAACACGTTTTTTTCTTCCATTCTCCTCTATCACACGTCATAGTATCATCTACTCCTTTTTCTTTCATATCATTCCTTAGACAATCCATCCATCTCTTCTTTGGCCTTCCTCTTCCTCTCCATCCATCAACATTTATACTCATCACTCTCTTAGTCACATGACTGTCACTGCTACATGTATGTAACTGGTTAATTGCTTTACTTTTGAAAATATTGAACTCTAATAGATGCAAGAAAATGATAACATCAATAAGGTAATAAACACAACAAAAGTCTTAAAAAATATTTTACTCTGTTTCTTGTCTCTGCGCATCGAGATCAGTTTCCAAAAATAATACAATTTGTTTCTTGTAGCCACGATGGTCGGTGATCGGTGGCTACATTTTTTTTTGTGTTTGTAACGGATCGGTGGATACAAGTCGCCGTGATTCGTGGCAAATTCAATCTGATACCCAAATGAAATGGTCGAGTCTGTGTGTAGTATCAAAAAAGTGTTGAATGTATGGACTATTAATTTCTTCATCAAAAACTATCGACTAGTGTTCATCATTCCTCCCGCAGTGAGAGCACAAGCTTGATTTGTGCAGACAATTTTAACAAAGCTGCGTAGCAGTGTGCAACACGGTGTCTTAATCTAAAACCAAATACTCAATTTAAAGTTGCGGCTATACTATCGGCCTACAAAACCCAGCAACAAAAAAGTTGCCAACCACCTATCAGCCACATATTGCGGTAAAAAAAATCATCCCATTCAGAAGCACCTTAAAGGAAATTATTCGTACGAATTTTGCTAAAGCATTTGGCCTTGCGAATGTCAATGAGAGGTGTTTGATGTCACGAATGCTTTAGGAGGGAATTCAAATTAAAGGAGTTCAATGTGGAATATTATGAGAATCCGAATTGTTCGTATGTGGACGACTTTTGTACAAATATATTCGGCTGTCTTTTTTTTTTTGGTGTTGTAGTCACTAAACGACTTCATCATCTGCGAAGCTATTGCGTGTCTCGGTGTGTATAGAGTGATTATCAAATAGCTGTCAAAAAGTAATTTACTTGTGCAGTTTATTTTGACTTTTTTTTTTTAATTTATCCTTTTTGTAACATGTCCAAAATTTCATCACTATCTATTTCGCACAGCAAGCCATTTCGGTTGGTCTCTATAGAGTCTGTATTTGTGTTTTAAGAAACTGAGCAACCAAAACAATTTTAAAGACCAACACGTTATTGCATAAAATGTCCATACAAAACATGTTCTAATGCGGTTCGTGAATGGACGGCGGCATTTCGCGATTTACTAATTTTATAAATTATCTTCGAAACTATTTACCCAATAGACATAAGAATAATTTTAGTTCCTTCAAGCATCGATTCATGGCTGTTACATCGCTTGGCGCTGCGTGGTATATACTCAAGAACCTAGCTCACGGCTGTCTCATAAATATTATAACACTTTCTCCAAAGTAATTATAAATTATATTGTTAACATTTTCGGAAGATCTGAAACCTTATCATATAATTGTATGTAGTTAAATAATATTTAACAAGTCATATTTACATTAATAATTCTCTAACAGTCTATGCCGTAACCTAGCCTTATTTATAAGAACTTAATTTAGGTACCATGTAAATTTTAATAAAGATAAAATAAATATTATATAACATAAGCTATTGCCCGCGGTACCAGTGGCTTCGTGTAATTCGAAAATGATACTTAAAGAACGTAAAATTGGGATAAACGGTATCTTATGATTATGTGTTATTCTAGACTAGACTAAAGGTGAGCTCTTTGATCACCTATTCAACCTTCAAATCATCTTGTGTTTGTAATCTAATTAATGTTTTTTTTAGTAAACAGATATTATGTTATGAGCGGGCAAAACGTGAAGACCAGAAAATGTCCTACGTGGGACAATTTGCAAGTCGTGCGGGGGGATTGATGACGCGTGCTGTCACTTTTTTTCTTATTGCGTCTTATCCAGCTATCCTTTTTACTTGTAATGTGTGAGTAAAAAAGTGTGTATGTGTGCTGCCGCTCGGCGCAGAACAGTTTTTTCTGTTGTTTTGTTAGTGTATAACATATCTGTATATTAGAATATGATAGTGTGTAACATTTTCCTTTACTTTACAAAACCATGCACAGTTAAATCAATATTCAAACTTTACCATCGAATTCCGAGCTAATAATTGAAACGTTATCATTTATTCAAATTGGACAATACAAGCTATCAATGGCACAATAATTCGCAATTTAAACTCAAATACACGGGCATTCGAAATTGCAAACAATACTACATTTGTGGCGTTCTTGTCTCAAACATCAAACCACAAGACTGACCTCGGTTCGATGATTGCTTTACCTACGATGCAAGAGAATTGAGAGAGTATGACCACATAAGAAAAAATACAGAAGGTGAAGAGCTCATGGTTAAATTATAACATCTGCACGGAACGATCCTCTACTTTATTTACTACTTCATTTTGAGAATCGTACCGTGGCAAAGTTTGACAAAATCAAATCATTTATTTCAAGTAGACAATGACAACGGATAACCGAGCTTTTAAGCTAATAAATAGCTTTTATCGCGGGCTCTGAGCGAAACCAAATCAAGAAATTCCGTAACGAAAATAAACCTAACACTCCGCATCGTCTAACGTCGTTTCAGTTCGACAGACTGTGGCACGGTGTTTGTTTTTTTGACGTTTCACTTTATTGACGTGGCTGACCAAAGCCTATATAAAAAGAAAACAAAATTGCTTAAGTTGATAAAAAATGCTATTCAATAGCTTTACCACGGCGGTCCCTGAGTGCCACACGTATTTTTTAAATTTATTTTTATTAAATTATAATATTAATAGACTTTTTTCATTTCCCCATTTTTCCTTCTGTTATTGTGAATGTGTTGAATTTGTACTTCTGTTCTTCATTTTAGTACATTTTATGCAAGAGAATTGAGTGAATGTAACTACATTCCCGTTTCTTCATCTACAAACAGAATTTGTAAAGGAGAATTCGCTGTACACCACAATATAATACGCTCTATTAAAGCTGCAAGAGAGTAACAACATACTTTGATATTGGTGGAACTTGTAGTATGTTTGTGCGCTAGTGATTTATGTACTCCTGATAAAATATATGATTCATCTTTTGATTATCGATGTTAATTTCGTACACAATCCGCTGCAATGCTGCGAGTGTCGACTTTTTTTTTATCGTGGTAATCATCAAAGGAGTTCTCCTACCTAGGGCGGCGGGGCGGGAGCGTCTGTCAGACTTGGTACCGACTAACATCCACGGTGATCCTATAAGACAATCGTCTACCGAGCGCTCGTCCATACTAAAAGAGAAAACGTTTTCCTGCCCCTAAATATTATCCTATCCAATGATTTTTCTCCCGAGAGACAAACATAATAAAAAATACTTACAGTCAGTCGCGAGCTGCAACGCTCTCTATCGCACGACAGGGGGTTTTTTCAACGCGCGAGAGCGACAGCACGAGTTTTTCTAAATACCTTTTTTTTTAATGGCAGCCACTATAATAGTATAGTACACTATACTCTATAAGAGGATAGCCTCTTAATAGCTCTTTACGTTCCAGCGTCACGGTTACTTGATGAGACAGTTCCGCGACCCCGGCAGTGTCAGCGGTGACATTACATACGCCACTGGCTTTGGCTCAGAGTTGCGTCAGTTGCGTGTAGACTTTACGAGTACATAGATTATTATTCTTAACCTACTTTCAAACAATTTAAGATCCAGACAGAAATTAAATAATACTAATAAAAAGCACAAAAAATTGGACTTATACCAAAAATACTCTCAATGAATATTTAGGCATCAAACGTCATGAAAATTTTGAATATTTGAGTAGCACTTATAACATTATCGACAGATGATATAAAAAGCTTATCTTCTTCTCAAAATTGAAATGCTGGTGCTCACAGCTATAATAATTTTTTTTTTTTTTTTTAGCGTGGTAAAATCATCAAATGAGTCCTCCAACCCCGGGCAGGGCGGGAGGGACTGTCAGACTTCTACTGACTAAAATCCACGGTGTCCTTCATAGCCTGTTACGTTCCGGGGTTACGGTAAGGGAATAATCCCGCGACCCCGGCAGGCTTTGGCCCTCTGAGAGGGGGGCCCCGTCATTATGCTGACGCTCTTTGAGGCGCGCGTGGGACACAACGCGCCGTCGACCCGGGCATGGTCCTTGGTCGGGCAGCGAGTTGCCCTTTACTCGCTGCCCGCATGCCCGCGCCTACGGTGGCCGGAGATCGTCGCGCGACGTCCGTCGCCGTGGGCGTCCTGCACCGCGGTTGGGGCGGAGGGAGGACTCTGTCCTCTCTCGCTCGCGGCGCGCCTCCTCCTTCGCGAGCATTACTGCTTCGCAGAAGGAGGCGACCGCTTCCCACTCCGTCTCGCCCCGCAGCATGGCCGAAACCAATGCCGGGCGCGAGAGGTCTCCGCCTATCGCAGCCGTGAGGACACGTCGGTGCGCCGCCCAAGCTGGGCAGTCCTGCACCGTATGCTCCACCGTGTCCTCCGGGCGATCTTCGCAGTGATGACACCCAGACGTATCCTCCTTCCGCATTAGACACAGGTACCTCCCGAAGCACCCGTGCCCGGTGAGGACCTGCGTCAGGCGGAAGACAGCTATAATAATAGTGATATATTATTAAGTTCTTACATAATTATGTAGATGTGCTTTTTTAGAAGCACTTATCATCTGAAAAATATATGATTCTGCATATTGAATGAATTGTTCATGAACATAAACCATGTAGGCGTTGTGTCTTCATAATAATTTTACTTTTCGAAGTTTACTTCTTTGAAAGGATTTTTTTTTTTCAAATACTGTATCAAATTTTCTTATACGTCATGCACTTTAGTTTTGTAATCTTTGTCTACTTGGACGTTGTTATTACCGGCCATAGAAACATAGTCCAAGTAGGTACACAATTCATAAGCGAAAAATGCTCAATGACGAAAACTAAAGTGACTAAAATATTATTTTTTTGTTGATTTTTCCCAAACCACCTGTCCGATTTTGATAAAATTTTCCACCATTTGGAACCATTTGAGAAGTACCCTTCCCAACAAAAAAAAATTGTACAAGTTGGTTGGCAAGCGACGGCTTTATTCGCGAACAAATCTAAAAAACATCCATATTTTAAACCCTCTTCTTTTATTGAAGTCGGATAATAAAGTAATAAATTCGAATAAATTGAGAACCTCCTTCTTTTTTGAAAGTCGGTTAAAATAACAACAATAAGGGAAAAGTTCAAAAAATATTTATAAAAGCCATTGAAAACTTTATTTTCAACTAGGTACTTACTTGAGAATTTCCTACATCACTTCATCGTCAGAAATACATACTAGCAATTAGTATATAATTTCCCTTCTAATGGAAGAATGTAAATGGACCTTGAATAAGTCAAATCCAATTCTCAAGAATAAACAAAATTACTCTTAAAGAACTAACTTGAAGAGCTTCTATCCTTTGCCATCAAATTGAGTTTGCTTTTCACACACGCACACAATTCATTTAATAAACTTGAGTGATGACAGTGATTAGACAACTCAATTATTATTAACATACTGGTATTTTATTTAACGAGTATAAGAATGGAGTGCTATGACAGGAAACCTCCACGTGCGCCCGTGGACTGGAGTTCCCTCTCGGATACGTCCGGGGAGAAGACCAGTTTTTCGGGCCGGTGCACCCTGGGATGCGGGCAAAAACTCTTCCTTAGGCACTGCGTGCCTAATGGGTCTCTTTGCTCGTATGCGAATAGCCTGTCGTGTGGACGCTCCAACGCGTGACCCTCTGATTAGCAGAGGGCACAGCGGCGGAGCGGGCTTGCGGACGGTGAGTGATGGGTAGCTGGCCGTCCGACCAAGGACAAAGTCCGGGTCGGTGGCGCGTCGTGTTTCGCCTGCTGGGGTCGCGGGTTTTTTCTTAACCCAGGATACCGTAGCCCCGGAACGTAAAGGGCATAGGAAGGAACACGGGTGGATTTTAGTCAGTAAGAGGCTGACAGTGCCTTCCGCCCCACCCAGGGCGGGAGGACTCATTTGATGATTTTACCACCAAAAAAAAAAGAACCAATATAACAATGCTGTGGTCATAATATGTTTAAGTACTAGATGTACCCCGTGATTTTACCAGCTGCTTGGCTTAAAAGGGTCGCAATGTGATGTGAAAAACAACGTGAGGAAATACATTGTTTGAATTCTTTCCTTTTTTACCTGACTGCGCCAGAAGGAGGGTTATGTTTTTCGGTTTGCTAATATGAAATCGTTTCATCCCCTCAGGCTTTATGATGCCACAGACAGACAGACAGACACTTCAAACTTATAACACCTCTCTTTTTCCGTCGGGTGTTAAAAAATGGCCACAATGTCACACGAAGAAAGAAAGATCATAATCCCGAAGAAAATTTCCAGTATAGTTGGTCACTTTTGTTACGATAATGGTTCGAAGATGTTCATTTTTATGTTTTTTAACCGACTTCAAAAAAAGGTGGAGGTTCTCAATTCGTCGGAATCTTTTTTTTTTTTTTTTTTTTTTTTTTTTTTTATGTATGTTCCCCGATTTCTCGAAGACGCCTGGACCGATTTGGAATTTTTTTCTTTTGTTTGAAAGGGTATACTTTCCAATTGGTCCCATGATCACCAGGTCAGGATCTGATGATGGAATCCTAGGGAAATCGAGGGCAACCTTCAAATTTTATAGGCACATAGTACCATTTTCATATATTTTCTAAAGCTGTTCAAGTATTTGCATCTGATAATCATCATCTCAGGTGGATGACTTGATGATGGAAAGTACAACTCCTTAACAGTAAGGAGTAGGCATCGATTGATTTACTTTGTGTTCGCATATCTCCGGAACTACAAGTCCGATTTAAGTAATTCTTTTTTTGTTGTACTAGGTATCATTTAACTTAGAGAATACTGCAAGTTTCATCAAAATCGGTTTAGTCATTTTTGAGATATGGAATTTTATTAGCTTAATGTGTACAGTCACGAGCAATAATATATATACATTGGTCACATTTTCTAAAATATCTTAACTTGTTCTTTTCAAAAAATATGTGTACAATTATGGTTTTCTAAATAACCTAACCATCAAACTGTGTCAAAACTGGGTAACCATTGCTGCCACAGTAATATAAACGAAACAATATCAGTAAAAAGTTTACACTTGTAACGCAATTTTAAAGTACCCATGACAATATCGAAAATATGTATACAAAATGTATACATGGAATAGAAATTGTGTACGTGTTATTGAAATCGTCATGAATACATTAAAATGACATGGTTAGTTATTTATCAACTTTTCCTGTTTTTATTAAAATTCATTGAAATGCATGTTTCTGAATGGGACTAATTCAGTATGATGGTTAATACAATAATCATCAGTCTATTGCTAATAGTCCAAGCTAAGTCTGATGCTTTTGTTTTTGCTGTGTATTTTTTCATTTCGGGTCGTATCTCTAAGAGAAACCTTGAATGTAGTTTGCTGAGTGAAAAATATTTATCTAACTGCACTAGACGACAGCAAGGAACCTACCATAATGCGCATTAATCCCTTATGTATCGGGCATGCCGCAATCACGGTGGTATATGACCCTCTGAGAAGTGTCCTCACCTTCCGCTTGACGCAAGTCCTCACCGGACACGAAAGTTTCGAGAGGTTCCTTTGTCTGATACGGAAATACGAAATGCCTGGGTGTCACCACTGCGAGGATCGCCCGGAGGAATCAGTGGAGCATACGTTGTAGGTTTACCCCACTTAGGCAGAGCACCGCCGTGTCCTCACGGAAGCGATAGGCGGTGACCTAGCACCCGCCATTGGTCAAGCCCATGCTGCGGGCAGAGATGCAAAATTATGATGATTGGATCCATGCTCCAGAGATGCCTTATCGACTACCGCTACGTTGAGGTGATGAGATGTTCGTATAAGGCCGCAACAATGATCGTCCATGTACAAGAACACAGCACGAAACCAATCCAACTGCATCGACGGGTAAGACAGGGAGACATCATCTCTCCGAAATTGTTTACAAACGCGTTGGAGGACGTTTTCAAGACGCTTGATTGGAAAAAACTAGGTATAAATATCAACGGTCAGGTACATCTCGCACCTCCGATTTGCGGATGATATTGTCATCATGGCAGAATCTTTGAAGGAGCTGGAAGTAATGCTGAACAGCCTAAGCGATTTTATCAACGCGTGTGGGTCTCGG
This sequence comes from Agrotis segetum, assembly GCA_036375495.1. Taxonomy (NCBI): domain Eukaryota; kingdom Metazoa; phylum Arthropoda; class Insecta; order Lepidoptera; family Noctuidae; genus Agrotis; species Agrotis segetum. Next base: position 1,455,918 of record JAQSVV010000031.1, read on the forward strand.
AATGAATTAAGACAAAACCAAACTCACGTTCAATTGTCATCAATCCAAGATCTGTAATCGTAAATGGTGCTGCCCTCTAGGCAAGAATACATAATTATATCTAGAAAAAAAAAACTATACAAATGGGCCGGTACAACTTCGAGAAGGAAGCAACCAAAAAGATATGCTTGGACTGGGCGGCATTCGGGAACCTGTGCCATATCATCGAATTATCGATCCCGTAATCCCTCAAACTCAAGGTTTATAACCGCAGCGTGTCCTACCCGTAATAACTTACGAAGCCGAAACGTGGACACTTACCATAGGGCTAGTCCACAAATTCAAGGATACTCAGCGTGTCACGGAGAGAGCAATACTCGGAAAATCTCTGGCGTATAGAATTCGGAATGAACTCATTAGCCCGAGAACCAAAGTAATCGACATTGCGCTTAGAATAAGGATCTGACGTGGAAGTGGGCTGGCCACGTCTGCAGACGGACAGATGGTAGATGGAGCAAACAAGTGCTAAAGTGGAGACCGCAAATAAGCAAACGTAGTGTAGGACGCCCTAGCTGCGATAAGATGGCTCGAGGATTTGAAAAATGTGGCTGGCAGCGGATGGATGCGGACTGCTCAAGAACAGGAGGGTTGGCACTCTTTGGGGGAGGCGTACGTTCAGTAGTGGACGGCAATAGGCTGATAATATAATGATGCAAAGCGAGACTGAATGGGAAGTGATCGCTTCCTTCTGCGAAGCAGTCAAGCTAGCGAAGGAGGAGGCAGATGCCGTGAGGGAGAAGACAGCCTCAACCTTACAACATAGCCACGGCGGGAGATGCCCACGGGCGGCATCGGCTCGACGTCGCGAGGTGACTTCTGGCCACCGTAGGCGCGCGAATGCGGACGGCGATTAATGGGTGACTCGCCGTCAGATCATGGACCTTGCCCGGGTGGATTGAGAATTATTTCCGATCTCAAGCAGATGGAAACTGCTGCTTTGTAATTGTTTACATAATTTCGAAACTGTTCTGTTTACATGTTTTTGAAACTTGAGAATTATTTCCAATCTCAAGCAAATTAAAACTGCTACTTTGTAATTGTTTACATAATTTCAAAACTGTACTGTTTACATGTTTTTGGAAAATTGTGAATTATTTCCGATCTCAAGCAGATGGAAACTGCTGCTTTGTACCTAATTGTTTACATAATTTCAAAACTGTACTGTTTACATGTTTTTGGAAAATTGTGAATTATTTCCGATCTCAAGCAGATGGAAACTGCTGCTTTGTAATTGTTTACATAATTTCAAAACTGTACTGTTTACATGTTTTTGGAAAATTGTGAATTATTTCCGATCTCAAGCAGATGGAAACTGCTGCTTTGTAATTGTTTACATAATTTCAAAACTGTACTGTTTACATGTTTTTGGAAAATTGTGAATTATTTCCGATCTCAAGCAGATTGAAACTGCTACTTTGTAATTGTTAACATAATTTCAAAACTGTACTGTTTACATGTTTTTGTAATTTCATTGTGTTCATATTTATGTACCTAACTTAAAGTTAATATAATTTTTTGGCAATCTATCGTTAACGAAGTTTTGATAAAAATGTGTAGTTTATTTTGACTTGATTTGACGTTTACATAATTTTTGGACACAGCTTAGCATACTTATTTTTGCAATTTAATAATTGTTACATTAATTTAAATTTTAAGGTCGTTTCTATGTTATTACTCGTGACTGTACATGAGTGATGTAAGTACTGGTGCGAAGGATTACAAAATTATAGTGCACATGTAAGAGAATAATGTTCTTGACAAGAATTCGGGTTGAATATTTAAACTAAAAAGAGTAAAATAAAAACTTTTTCAAAAAAAATGTAACCGCCTTCAAAAACAACCACAAAAAAGTGTAAAATAATCTACAAAATAACTTTTTTTTCGGAAGTCGGTGGCTAAAAAGACAATGAAAAGAAAAAAAACAAAGGCACCGACTTCCGAAAAAAAAGTTATTTTGTAGATTATTTTACACTTTTTTGCACCTATAAATATGAACCAAGACTTTCTGTTATACGATGTGCTTAGATAAAACCAATAACCTCTAGACGATCGCTGCGTATTGAGAATTCTATTAATGTGTGATTGTATATTATTATAATATTTTTTTGTGAATTACACATTGCTTATTTTAGTTTAATCCATTTTGGTAGGTTTACAACCGACTACTTTTGAGCATTAAAAGAAAAAATATCGTAAGATAACCAATAACCAATTTTCAATAAAAATCAGTCACTGAGAGAATATGCATCGATTGCGACACATTTTCTCTTTAATTGATAGGGGTATTCATCCAATGATTCTATGAAAATAGTTGAATGAAACCACGTTTTTTTTAAATTTCAGATGTCTTATCTGTTCTTTCATTATCAACAATAATTTAAATAAAATATCAGCCAGTAATCAAAGCGCTGCGGTTGGTAAGCAAATTCCTCTTCTCATACCAGTTATGACCACAAGTCTCGTTCACTGCATGTAAGGAACATTCCTTTTGCCCCAGTTTTCCAATAAACTTTTCCTTTACTGGAACCTACTGATGTCTAAAATTCTCCTAAGAGAAATACATTTTATACCACGTCTGGAAAACACGATTCTTTATTCTGCTTCAAAAATATTTATCTTAATACTGCGTGTTTTACGACCACGATGTGAAGGAGAAAGTCCTAATGCACTGAGCTAATGTAAGTCGACTATCTTTACATAAAGAATGCTTTACACTCGTATCCTAAAACCATCTTAAATCTCAGCTCAGCTCAACTAGACCGAGCCGCAAATCGCTATGGCAACGATTCAAAATGCGTACTATAATGTAGTTTTAGACACAATTGGCAGATCCACAAAGACGTTATGCTCTTCATCTGCGAGGGCGATGTTGTTCGCGTCCGTAGGATCTACCACCTTCTTAGGCCAACCCTACACGTGCTCCCCGGGTGGTGCTAAAGAACAACAACGCCGAGCCATAGGCGGCGGTCAAGTAACCTATACTAGGCTGCCACGAGCCTAGAGGAGTTAAATGCCCTCTAAAAGCGTGGCGATGGTACCTTGGAAAAGTGCCATATGTATCTTCCAACCCCAACTAATATGGAAATGTATAATAATGAGAGAGATTTGTCATGCGATCCGGCTAACCCCCGGCGCTCGTGGGTACCCGGGCCTGCGAGTGTGAAATTAGTTACCGAAGACTCCCCAGGGGTAGGCGACCAGGCCCCTGTGGCAGTAAATGCACCTGGCAGCACCAAAAAACTTATTCAGCAAGTTCTTCATCCGAACTTGTTGAAATCAAAACCTAAATCCTCGTCAGAAGGAAATATCCCTGCGCGAATACCTCCAGACAAGGATCCTGAAAAAACAGAAGTCAACCAGCCTAGTCATACTGAACATGCTAAATGGCAGGAAGTAAACCACCGCAAAAGAACAAGAAATAGTCCTGAAAACACAAACAGAAACCAGAAGACTAAACCAAATTATTGGCTAGCTACTCCAGTACCTACTTATAATAGCTTCTCTGAACTGGAAAATACTGACCTAAGGAGACCGTCAGAATCAGAAACGATAATAGTAACCAAGCCCCCTCCATTCTTCATTGATAAGGTTAGCAACATTCAACCCCTTACAGAAATGTTAGAGAAAGTGGCACATGGTAACTACGAGATCAAAATCCTCCAAAGTGAACGAGTAAAAATACAAGCCAAAGTCCATGAAGCATACTCCGCTATATACAAGGAATTAAAATCCAGAGACACTGAATTTTTCACCTACAAAACAAAGCAGGAGAGGAGCTTTAGAGTAGTATTAAAACACATCCACCCTTCAACTGATAATGACTTGCTGAAGAAAGCTCTGGAAGACTTGGGTCACAATCCCACCAACATCTGGAATATCAAAAATAATAAAACTAAACAACCTTTACCAATGTTTTTCATAGACCTACAGCCTAACCATAATAACAAGGACGTCTACAACTTAAAGACATTACTCAATTGTGGCGTAGAAATTGAACCACCAAGACCCAAACGCACAATCCCTCAATGTTCAAACTGTCAACAGTATGGACATACACAAAACTTTTGTCACAGACAGTCTAAATGTGTTAAATGCGCAGGATCTCACCATACATCTAAATGTCCCAGGAAAGAACGTTCTGACAAAGTGAAATGCATACTCTGTGAAGGTAATCATCCGGCGAATTATAAGGGCTGTATTGTATACAAAGAGTTACAAAAGATTAAGTTCCCACCTCATCGCCCGAAAAGACAGCAGTCGGCCAAACATGAATTCCTGCAACGGAAAACCACACAAGAAAGTTCAAACATATCTAAATATGCAAGAGACTCGGCCGTATCCTATGCAGCAGCAGCAAAACATGGACTAAATCCACAATTACATAATGAAAATTCCACAAGTAATGAACAGAATATATCTGAAGTCCTTCGAACTTTTAACACATCAATGCAGACCCTCATGAATCAAATGCTAAAGATGACTCAAATCTTAGTAGACCTCATGTCAAGAATACCAATAAATTCGCTGCCATAAAGCTATGCGTATGGAATGCAAATGGGCTAACCAAACACTCGAACGAGTTAAAAACTTTTCTTAAAATAAATCAAATTGACATAATGCTAATTTCGGAAACTCATTTCACGTCTAAGAGCTATTTCAAAATTCTCGAGTATAACTTATATCATACCATGCACCCTGATGGAAAAGCACATGGAGGGTCAGCAATCCTAATCAAAACTAATATCAGACATCACCAATGCCAGTCGTATTGTAAGGACTACATTCAAGCAACGAACATAGTAGTGTATGATTGGATTAGCAACATCACAGTGTCAGCTCTGTACTGCCCCCCAAGACACACAATCAAAGAAGATGAATTTTGCGACTACTTCAATACTCTTGGCCATCGCTTCATAGCTGCAGGCGATTACAACGCCAAACACACTTATTGGGGGTCTAGACTAATCGTGCCTAGGGGCCGGGAACTTTTAAAATGTATCCAAACAAATAATATGGATGTTTTCTCCACAGGTCAGCCAACATACTGGCCTACAGACACAAATAAAATACCAGATCTTATTGACTTTTGCGTCTCCAAAGGAATAACGAAAAATAATATATCGTGCAATAGCTGCTGGGATTTATCATCAGATCATTCACCCATTATTATCACAATTGAATCGCAAGTAAAATATACCTTAAAAAAATGTACATTGCACAATAAGAAAACAAACTGGACTCTTTTTAGGTACTACATAGATGAAGCATTTAAAGTACGACTTCCACTTAAAACAGAAGATGACATTATAAATGCTATTGAATTCTTTAATACAAACGTACAAAATGCTGCATGGAACTCAACTCCATTAGATCAATACAAGTCTGATATCCAATCTGTCGCCCCAAACATATTAGATTTAATTAAAGAAAAAAGAGAGACCAGAAAATTATGGCAACAAAATAGATGTCCTGATACGAAAAAGAGATTCAACTACACAGTAAGAGAACTAAAAAAAGCTTTGGAACAAGATCGGAATGCTTCCTTCCAGGCATACCTAGAAGGCCTTGATGCATCAGCAGCTACAGACTATTCTCTCTGGAAAGCCACTAAAAAAATTAAAAGACCAATAGTGACCAGTTCACCACTCAGAAAACCAGACCTCAGCTGGGCACATAGCGACCAGGAAAAAGCAGCTATATTTGCGGAGCACTTAGAAAAAGTTTTTCAACCCCACCCATACGAGGGTTCACCCGAACATGAAAAAGAGATCCTCGAATTTATTGACACCCGCGATGATGATGATATCGAACCTGACAACTTTACTAAAAGTGAAGTAGAACAAATAATTAAAAAAGCAAACTCCAAGAAAGCCCCAGGATATGACCTAATCACCAACAAAGTCTTACAAGAACTGCCAGACTCTGGAATAACACTACTGACAGCAATCTATAATGCCATAACTAAACAAAGACTTATCCCGCCGCAATGGAAAGTCGCACAAATAATTATGCTATTGAAACCAAACAAGCAACCTGAGGACCCAAAATCATATAGACCAATAAGTTTACTACCAATACCCGGGAAAATATACGAATCTCTAATACTGAGCCGATTGACACCATTGATAGAACAGCGCCAATTGATTCCCAAACACCAATTTGGATTTCGTCGTAAGCATGCTACCGTCGAACAGGTCCACAGGTTAATAAGCGAAATAGACAAGGCTTTTGAAACTAAAAAGTACTGTGCAAGTGCGTTTCTGGACATATCGCAAGCCTTCGATAGGGTATGGCACGAGGGTCTGTTATTTAAAATTAAATCCGTACTCCCTACCTACATGTACAAAATCCTAAAATCTTTTTTGGAAAACCGACACTTCCTGCTCCAAACCGGCGAAGCGCTCTCAAGACTCTGCCCTGTTAAAGCAGGAGTTCCACAGGGTCCAACGTTGTACCTTATCTTCACATCTGACCTACCAACCTCAGAGTGTATCACTACCGGTACTTTTGCTGACGACACCGCAATTTTGGCAAGCCACACAGACCCAATAGAGGCATCAGAACTTTTACAGTGTGGGCTTAATGATATATCCACCTGGCTAAAAACATGGAGAATCAAGGCTAATGAGACAAAATCTGTAAATGTTACCTTTACTCTAAGAAGAGGCACTTGTCCACCCGTCAAACTAAATAACTCGGAAATCCCTCAATCAGATCACGTAAAGTATCTAGGACTGTATCTTGATAAGCGACTCACCTGGCAAAAACATCTTTTCACAAAGAGGAAACAATTAGGATTACAACTACGTAAACTGTATTGGTTAATAGGTCGTCGGTCACAACTGTCGTTGAGCAGCAAGTTCCTACTCTACAAAGCGATCCTCAAACCGATTTGGACGTATGGAATACAGCTCTGGGGGACAGCCTCTCATTCTAATATCGAAATCATTCAAAGGTTCCAAAACAAAATCTTGAGGATGTTAACCGGTGCCCCCTGGTTCGTCACAAACGAACAACTTCATCACGACCTGCATATAACCACAGTGAAACAGGAAATACTCTACCATACAAAAAAGTACAAGGAAAGAATTAAAGACCATCCGAACAGCTTGGCCAATGTCTTGATGGAGACCAACACCACAACTCGCAGACTAAAACGGAAGATGCCCCGAGACATACTTAAAATGCAACAGTGAAGTGAAGTAGGATGCGACACAGGTCGCATACCGAGCATGCCAGTGATCATCCCAACCAATCCACTGATAAATGTCCCATGTGGCGACAGATCGCAGTGTAAAAGAACAAAAAAAAAAAAAAAAAAAAAAAAATCTGCGAGCATCTTGGGCAGTACATATCCATATGTTGTCAGACATCTTCTTCCAATCTACGATTCAACGTGTCGCAGGGCATACCACCTTAATTTCGCCGATACGTAGTTTCCACTACTGTCCGTTTTATATGCAAACTAGCACTACGCCCGCGACTTCGTCCGCGTGATTTTGGAACGTTGCCTTTGTGAATTTCTAGTCCCGGCCACCCTCTATACGGGATATTGTTGAAAAAACTAAATCAACATTCAACAAAACCGTAAAAGCCCCTTAGGGGTCGAATTCCGCAAAACCGTCATAGTGAGCATTTACATCTTAAAAAGAAACCCTCGCAAAATTCGAGACGCCTAGCACTTGTACTAAAAAGTTTCGCACAAACTATCAAATACAAAAACAAACCTCTTTGGGGTCGAATTTCGCAAAATCCCGCCATGGTGTGCATCTAAGTCCTATAGGAACCCGGTGCAAAATATGAGACTCCTCGTACTTGTAGAAACAGAGTTTCAAAAAACTGTCAACCCCAAAAACAACCTCTTAGGGATCGAATTTCGCAAAATTTGGTGAGCATTAACATCTTTAAAAGTACCACCATGCAAGATTTGAGACGCCTAGCACTTGTACTAAAAAAGTTTCATACAAACTATCAACCCCAGAAACAAACCCTTTAGGGGTCGAATTTCGCAAAATCCCGTCATGGTGACCATCTACTTCCAAAATAGAACCCCTATGTAAAAATTTGAATCTCAAAATTATCAACCCCAAAAACAACCCCTTAGGGGTCGAATTTCTCAAAATTTCCACCTTGGTGAGCATTTACATCTTAAAAAGTACCACCATGCAAGATTTGAGACGCCTAGCACTTGTACTTAAAAAGTTTCATACAAACTGTCAACCCCTAAAACAAATCCCTTAGGGGTCGAATTTCGCAAAATTCTGTCATAGGTAACTCTTACGTCCTCAAAAGAACCCGTATTCAAAATTTTAAATTTCCTAGCACTTGTAGTTACGAAGTTTCATACAAACTATCAACCCCAAAAACAACACCTTAGGGGCCGAATTTCGCAAAATCCGTTCTTAGTGCTCACCTACGTGGTATAAGGAGGGTTTATGCCAAATTTCAAGTTTCTAGGCCCAGCGGTTTGGGCTGTGCGTTGTCAGATCAGTCAGTCAGTTTTGAATTTTATATATATAGACTATATAGTTGCAAGCCTGAATTGTACGCCGCGGCTTCAGATCTCCCCATGAATTCTAATACAAAATTGGATGAATCCAGGGCGTAGCCTGCTCGACTTGAGTTGAGTCAAACACTTAGAATACCGGTTTTATATTCTGTCTAGAATAAATTACGTTTTATATCTCCAGATGTGTCACTTATTTTCTTATTACCGACTCTAACGGGTTAGGATTCCGAAAATTTTCGTTATCTGAGAAAAAAAAATTTTCAAGATCCTTTTGTTTTATTTTTAGTCTGAACACGTGTGACGTACGTATGAGTGTAATTTTCCAGCTATTTTTGGAAGAATATTGGCGTAATCAGCAATATGATACTTGTGTTATTTGTAGGCTTTGGAGCACGTAGCTAAAAAAATAAATACAGCCGGACAGGGTGATCTAGGTGAAACTCACAAATTAATAAGCATCGTTTTTAACCGACGAAAAAAAAAGGAGGAGGTTTTCAATTCGACATGTATATTTTTTTTCAATTAGGCCTTTGTCAAACAGACAGGCGATAGCGAACCGAACCGAATCATGGCATATAAAAATGCGAAAGCGATCCGATATTCTATGTGACAGGCTTCAAACAATTGCATACATTACAAACAAAAACGCCTCGCTTCGCGTTCGTCACGCCTGTCTGTTTGACAATAGCTTTACGGATTATCAACTATTACTTAAACGATAGACGTACAAAGAGTACCTGGGAAAGACTAGAAAGAAGAGAGTATGAAATTAGAAACTTCCCAGGTATGTTTAATAGTATCAAAAGGTAAGGGAGTTTCTTTAAACGACCTAAGGGAACAGTGTATGAAGTAAGACGGGGACGCGGGGTATGATGGGAAATCAGACACTTATCATGACACTATCGTAGCGCAAGCGCCAACAGGACGCCATTTGTTCGTGACCGCTTGCAAATGACGTCCTGATGGCGCTTGCGCTACGTAAGTACTGTGTTAAGTATGCCTAAACGTAAACAGTGCATGTCACCATTGTACATCGCGTCCCCGTCTTAAACACTGTTCTCTTACTGTTTTAGTCGGGGTATTCCCATCTGAGCAATTATTTCCTACGAATACTAAAAATGATTCTATGAAAATAGTTGCTCAAATGGGAATACCCCTTTTAGTCATTTCAATTCCAACCGACAACCGACGATGGCATGCAACTGTAATCGCTTCAAAATTAGAGTGGACATAAGCTTCTTCTGGGTAAGCTTGTTCCATCGTTGATGTTATTCCTGACCTTGACTACAGTCATGAAAAAACACAATCATGAAAGAAGAAAACTTGTATTTTTTTACCCTTACGTCGAGCGCAGCCTATTGCACTTTACGTTGGTGACAAAAAAATGATGACACACTATATAGCTTTAATATGATGCAAAACAGTTTACAACAGTTATATTTTATTGAAATGACCTTTCAGAATTGTAAACACAGTCATGACATACATTTTGAATGTTGCCTAAAGTACCGACATATTTTTTGTAAAACCACGTTTTTCACGCCTCGGCCAATACAAATAACACTGTGGTGATCAAATTGGCTCAATGTTCGTGAAAAACGATATAAATGAGTGTCTCCGTAAGCCAAAAAGTGGTAACTCAAAAATTAAATTTTGTTAGTTTCGAGAATGCATGAATTAACATATTAGAAAGATTTTTCAACCAGAAACTCGCGATAATTTGAGTCTATTGAAGCAAGATCTTTCAAGTTTAAAAACATCATGAGTCTTTATCGTCATCACATGCAATTTGAACGATTGGATTAGTACCAGTTTCTCCAAGATGGTTAATGGATAACAGCAGTGATGTTGAAAAAAAAAGCAATAAGTGTTTCAGATTAAAAGACGATCGACCACTAGGCCTCCATTATATTCAAACGGAATACGAATACGGAAGACGCAGTGGCTGAGCCATTGACTACACAGTGTTTTGCCCGAAAAAAAAAGTGTTTTGATGATTTATGCAAGCAGTTCTTCCGTGTATATGTGTTTGTGTATGTGAGTTTCTATATTTGTAAATGCAACCACGTTACTTGGAGTAAATCCCAGTGATCAACGTTAAAAATGCTTAGAATTATGAGTTTTTGAGATACTGCTATTTGACTGCCGACGCCAAAATAAGTAGGCAAGAGAATTAATTACAGCCTGCGTCCGCTTTGTAAACCACGGTCGAACTTATTGTACTTTCTGTCCATACTGCTCTGAATTTTATTAACTGTTTCGTGTATTTTCGATGTAAAATGGCGGCGCACATTGTATTGTAGTATATAAAGTAAATGGAAATTGAAGATAAGTAATTTTAAGGCCTGTGCCTTTAAAGGTTTTACTGGAACACTGACACAGAATTTTCGATGTCAAAATAATATAATTACCATTCACGTTTTTTTTTTTCTTTTTTAAACGTAAATTCTTTTCTTTTACAAAACGTCCATTTCAGAGATTTTCACATATCATTTATTTTACCAGAGACTTTCAACAGAATTTTAAAAAAAAAGCGGAATTACAATTTTTTTTTCTGCTTTGTTTTTCGGACAATTTTATCAACGAAACAATAATGTCAAGCTGTCTCTACTATCTCAAAAACGATTTTTAAAAATAAATAAACAGAAAATTCACTTTCCCTTTCACTTTTGGCTTGCTTGCTACCAGTAGCACTCATTTGCTCCCTACGCCAAAAAAAAGCCAGCCTTTTTTTGGCGTAGGGAGCAAATGAGTCTTCCCGCCTGACAGGTCAGGTCAAAAACAACTCTGTTCTTTCGCATGTCCTAGTGAAGGGCCGTGATCCCTTTTTAAATGTGCTTTCTGACTGCTGGCATCAAATCTCATCTCATTCTGTCTTTACAGAGATCGCATACGATCATATCGGATCGCCAGATCGGATCGCAGTACGAATCACCAGATTGGATTTCGGGAACGGATCGCCGATCGCGCTCTGTGGGTAAAGGCAGTCCCGCAAATAACGAAGGTCACGGAACGAATATCTTCGAGCAAGTTTGTACAGAATTTAACAGAATTGGTTCATCAGTGATTTGGGAAAGACATTTATTCGACCATATAGCCTTAAGAAAAATATAGACTCACTGATCTCAACCCTCGTTAAGATTGATAGCTCAATCTTATTGAGAGGTAATTTAAAAATGCAAATAAATAAAGTTCTTATAACAGTAAATTTAAGGATTGTTTCAGGGTGAGAACATTGAGCGAGTGCATAGGCGGAAGCGGAATATTAAACATTACACATGATGAGAGGCGGGTGTTTTATAGGACTACTTTTACCCATTAATGGGGGCAAGGAAATGATAGTATTTGACTGCGAAGCCGAGGACATCATACCCATCTTCTATCACCGTAACTTTAAGTTAATGGTCCAATTGATCATTTTGTCGGTGTCAGTGTTGATCAACGTAAAAGAACTAAAAATAATACGTGTATGACGAATAAAGCGAAACGTTACCCGAGCTACATCAATTCACAATCACTTGGGCTTGTCTTGTATCTTGGATTTTTAATAAATGCGAAATCTTATATCTTTAAACGAGCAATTCTTGTATATTTATATACATATAATCAGGATCTCGGAAACGGCTCCAAGGATTTTCATGAAAGTTACAGATTAGGGATTTCTCGGCTCAAAGAATCAATTTATCATGGTTCGAAAAAAGCTCGGTTCCCAAGTTCGAGACATTTTAAAAACCGAGCGAAGCTCGGTCAACCAGATATTAGTTTTTAAAGTATAATAAGTAAGCCACGACTTCAATTGACCTTTCGACAACTTTTAAAATATGTTATTAATTTTTACAACATTTTTATCACTTGACATTCCTCAAATCGCTCCCGCTACATTCAGGTTGAACGCAACCTTATCGATGATGCTAATGTAGTAGCAAAGTTTTACGACAAAGAGCTTCTTGATCTTAATAAAATTATTTAGAGCTCTGAAATGAAATGCTTGTATTAATTTTACGAGTAGTTGAAAGATATTCTTCAGCATTTAGATTTTATGAAGAATTGATTTTGTTTGCAATAAATTACTTAAAAACTTAGCATAATTATGAGTATAAAGTATATATATAAAAAAAAAAAATACGGCTTGGTTGGCGCAGTAACTGAGCGATTGACTGCTGCGCTGCGTGTCAGGGGTTTGATTCCTGCACGAAGAATTATTATTTAATTTGATCTAAAAGTGGATCTAGCGAATCTGGATGTTTGTGTATGTGACTTTAAATGTTTGTAAAAGCATAAGAATATAAAAGATATATAAAGAAGAAACTTTTAGTGTAACGCTTTAAAAAAAAACTTAAAATAAGTTTTATTGACTTAAATATTTTTATTAGGAAAGTTCCAACGATTACGTTTTATTTTTCACCCTGTTATCCTATTTAAGACAAAACCTTCACACAATACAGACTCCAAATAAAACACTTAACACATAACAACTCCATTAAAATCAGTCAAAATTATTAATCATCCGATACAGACCTCCATACATTCACTTAAGTTCAAAATTCCCTAGGCGCCCGAGTTGGAAACTACTGAGATCCCCGTTCGCTTTTCAGTCATGGTAGAACTTCAAGCTATCCATCGATTTATTATGTTAAACGTATAGCACTCCAGGGATTTGATGGTGAATAGGCGAGAGATCAAAGTAGAATTTGAGTTTCTGATGTTTGATGTTGAAATATTGGTGTTAATTTTGATAGTGAGAGATGATCTGGACTGAAATGGGGTGATTAGGGGAACAGTGTATAAGATGGGGACATACACTAGCGTAGCGCAAGAGCCATTAGGACGTGATTTGCAAGCAGCCATTAACAAAATATGGCGTCCTGTAACTGTTGGCGCTTGCGCTAAGTTAGTATTGTGTTAAGTTTGCCTTAAGTGTGTGATTTCCCATCATACCCCGCGTCCACGTCTTACTTAAATGATGAGTAATAAATGAGGACAAAGAAGAAACAAATCTGTAGATGTTGTTTTTTTATCGCGGTAAAACCATCAAATGCGTCCGCGCGGCGAGACGAAAGGGATTGTCAGACTCGTCCAAACTAAAATTCACGGCGATCCTTCACAAGAGTCACGGTTAACTGATTAGAAAGTTCCGCGACCCCGGCACGCATTGGAAGCTTAAGGGGGAGCCCATCAGATTGCTGATAGCTCTTGGAAACGCGCGTGGATCACGACGCGCGGTCACCCGGATCTGTACATGATCGAACCGCGAGTCACCCAGTACTTGTCTTTTCATGCAGTAGGTGTTGCGATTTAGGTATAGGAATTATTATCTTAATCGCAACACCGCATGAAAGCAAATACAAAAGGTACCTAAGTGGCAAATGTTGCAATATTAACGCTTATTGTTATAATTATAAAATTGCTGCTGTTTATTATTTACGTAGAAATTACGTAGGAGCTTTGTTTACAGTTTTAAAAACTGGGAACTTTGAAAGCAATACTTATGCATGCAAAAGGCCCGTAACATAAATTCTTCCAATAATCTTATAACGTCTTAAAAACCTTAACATATGCAGACATTTATTTCTCTACCCCGGAAAAACCCGACCCCAAGACATTACACTGATTAAAGAAGAAAAATAATGTTTTAGCCAGGTGAAAAAGTCTATAGAGATTCCAGTCACGAACGAACATACGATTGGGAACCGTCTGCATTGCCGTACACAGAATTAAGTGAATTAGAGGCCAAAACTACGGGAATAAAAGGTTTGGACTGTGTTCGAAAGGAGGCCGCATAGCCAAGTTGTGAATTTTTAAAACTTTTTGTTTGTAGCTAGCGATTTTGTGTCTTATGGGATGTTTTACAAATCATACCCAACCGCCGCGTGAGACGCCCATAGCAAATGACGTTGATGAAGACACGGGCATGCGGACAGCGAGTAATGGGTAACTCGCCCTCCGATCATGGACCATGCCCGGGTCGACAGCGCATCGTGTTCCACGCGCGCGTTCAAGACCTGTCAGCAATCTGACGGGGCCCTCCTTAGATGGCCCAAGCCTGCCAGGGTCGCGGGACTGCCTTATCAAGTTACCGTGACCCTGGATCGTAAAAGGATATTAAAGGATCACCGTGAAACTCATTAGTATGTAATCCCACCCAGCGTGGGAGGAATCTTTGGATGATAATTATAACTATGTAAAAAAAAGGAGCATGAGAGATGCGATAAAATGTCTACGAAGATGTGTTTCGGAGCTATAAAGCTCAGTCTAGTAGTCGCGTTGCTATGCTACGCTTAGATATAGTGCTACTGACGCACGGCATCAACAATTTTGTATGACAATTTTCCCAATGCCCGTTCTATACGTTCTTTTAAATAAATAAATAAATGACCAGTGTAGATACACCTTGTTTACAATTCCGCTTTATTGTTAGTTCAACTTTAATAAGACACAATGAAAATGAATAATCGAGTTTTCAACTACTTTCTTTGGTAATAAATCTCGGGTTTTCGGTTCGAGGACGAAAAATGGCGTCCTGGCTTCGGTTCGATTTGTCATGTGTCTGTGTAAAGTGTAGTTCTATGTAGATTTAGAAAAGTCCTTTTATTTTGTTTCATTTGTGAATATTTCAGGTGTATCTGATTTGAAGTAGGAATACAATGGTTTTAGTTTGACAAAGTATATCTAGTGTTTTGATTTGTGATGACAGGATTAACTCTGGTGAAGAAAATGATTACATAGTAGTAAAAAAACCGTGGGAAAATGAAGGAAAAGCAGCATGCTTGATCTAAGCTAAATGTGCAAGATTTCAACCGAGACTTACGAACTTTATTATGCACTACTTATAGTTTTTTTCTTAATATAGCTCGGGATAAACTTTAGTGGTATTTTTTGTTTGTTGCTTATTTGATTTATGGCTAAAATTTGATTTGGCATTATCCTGTAAGCCATTTTTTTTTTAGAAAATTAATTATTATTCAAGTAAATTAGGATTGTATTGTGACCTTATTACTTATAGATTTTTTTTAAATCTATTTGTGTCGGGACGTAATTAAAAGATCAAAAAATTAAATTCTAGAGAGTGAATAAAAGGCAAGGTCTTCATCGTCGAAATCCTAAAAACAATAATAATTTTCCCAAAAATAATGACGACAAATCACTGTTATTGTTATAACTGTAATTTCAGTGAAAACTCAAACCGGCCGGCTGCGTAACACTAAAAGCGATTTATGTACTCAATTTACTGGTTCGACTTGAATAAGTTATGATACTATCAAATTTCATTGTTTATTACTATGTTAAAGCTTTGAGCTCATGAACATTGTTGCGAGTAATTGTCATTTGTATAGTATTTGTGACATTTTAGTGCGAAAACTTATTTTTACAGTCCCTCCCGCCCTGCCCGGGGTTGGAGGACTCATTTGATGATTTTACCACGCTAAAAAAAAAAAAACCCCATCGGTCTTGTAGTGTTGCTTCTGTTGAGCGTAAGGTCCTATGTTCGATTTTCAGATCGATTTAAATATTATTGAGTTATTGGCAATGTTAAATGAAACTCGCTCTCAGTTATACACCGTGACTTTTTAGTCGTTTTACAACATGACTTTTTATCGTGGTAAAATCATCAAATGAATGAGGAGGGATGTCAGACTCGTGCTGACTAAAATCTACGTTGTTTTTTAAAAAAAAATCCCCTAAGTACCTACGTTCCCGGGCATGCGTGCAGCGAATAAAGGGCAACTCGCTGCCCGACCAAGGACATTTTAATAGGTATCGACATTTGCAACTAATGTTTTTTTATACTTACTCTATTTTAGCTGCTCATAGCTAAAACGTGAAATCCTAGGTTCAATCCTTAACCACCAGAACCCAGTTACTGTATAATACGATACCTCGTGATAATAGAAAAGACACTTGGGACTAAAATAAGTCCACTCGATACACCTGGCTGACAATTATCACTCAGGTGATATTGAAATGAGGTGAGGTGAGTTGTCCTCTTTGTTCACCCAGGTGATATCGCCCAGGTGAACAAAGTGAAATAAACCATAGGTTTTGCTTTCCAAGGAGCGGGGATAACTGACGGTATATTATTATAATAGATGACTACCCATCCACAGACCACCCTCAGTAAGCGGGGCTTTATCTTTTGATCCGATTGAATAATTATACCTAATTAAAAAACAAAACAAAGAAACAAAACAAGTGAAGTTCTAGCTAATTGAAAATCCTTTTCTACAAACTGAATGATAAGTATTTCTTTATTGCTTGAAAACAACATTTTGCATTAAACCTTCTTACGTTAAATAGTATGCATAATCCTTTTATCAATAACAAGCGCTCTTCCCACTAGACTACGTTGATCTTGTTTATTCACCATTAAAAAATGTTAAAATATTATGAAAAATACGAACGCGAAGAAGAACCAATAAAATAAGCAATTTATCTTTAAACTCCTGCCATTTTGCGAATAGCAATAAGTTGCAGCATAAAGAAAAAAAGTACGAATGCTCATGGATAAAGCACAGGCGCTTAGTTCATTTTCTGTATTTTTATTCCTATCGTATCTTTGTTTATTTTCTCATGGAGGAAGATCTTTGAACATTATTAGCGCGTGCATTTTAAATTTCTTTGCTATCTTTTTCCCTCTTCCCGAGTAATGTAAGCATGGATATATTTATGGATTGCTTTGCTCTTTAAAAATATCGTGGGTGTTCATTTTTTTAGAGTTCTTTTAGCTAGTATATATACGTCAAACGAGATATCTACCAGAGAACCTAATTTAGACAAACCGTTGAATATTTTATTTTGGTATTGCTGCGTGCCTGTGTGCGAACCTGTATAAATTTGGTAGTCGCCTGAAGTATGCTTATTTGCTAAGGTGCATTGTTGGTCTTGTGGTTGTCGAATACTGAGCATGGTTCTGGGTTTGAACCGGATCGGGCAGCAAGAGCAAATTAAACATAGTTATCCTTCGGTTTAGTTTCTATTAAACATAGTTTATCCTTCGGAGATCATCATTCAAAGATCAGTGATCGAAATGCCAGCCTTTTTTATTTGTTCGGTTTTGAACTCTATCTTGCCTGATGATAAGTGATGACGTAGTGGACGGTGAAAAACGCTTGCCTGACTCCAAGGTTATAGCTGTCAAGAAACACAGACCCCCAGGGTATTTTACTTCTTACCTGTGGGCAAAATAAAAGAATTAACAAAACGCTTAGTCAAAAGCAACGACCATAGATTAATTTATTATAGAAGGAGATATGGCGTGGAGTTCAAAATGTATAGAAAATCGGTGAAGCCACAACTGCCCCACCATAAAGATAATACTACTATCGCCTAAACTGCCAACCAGTCATATCAAAAAGCCAATAAAGATAATTCGATAACGAATCAAAAGCGTCCATCACGTTCTTTTTAAGCCATTCATCCTTCTATAATCGAACGTGGTTATTGCTTATTCAGACTGGCGAGCGACATTTGCATTCGCGACCTCTGTTCTGTACACTTGTATGGGTATTTTTATTTAATTTGGACATAAAATCTGGTAATTGATTAACGCTTGTTTCGGACGTATGTAGGTTGAATCCGTGTGCCGATTTAATTTGTGTTCCCTGATGACTTTATTGTTTTTCGTGTAAAATTATCATTTTTCGGCGTTTTGTTGTGGTGATTTCAATAATTAAATTGTATTGGAATGGAAATCGTTTTCTATTGTTTGAAGGTAGAACTGGCAGTTCCATAAAACTCGAAAGTTAAACCTATCAGAAAATCAAAATCAAATATCCTGCGAATATGAACTTTCTGGTACATCGGAAATCAATTCTATGAGGGTTCAAAAAAACGACGAAACACTTCGAGAAAAGGTAGGTAGTACCCTTGCGCTTCGCTTGGCTCGTCTTGGCGGGGGCACTACCGTGCCCCCAGATAAGTATTTTTATTTCACATAGGCATAAACACCAGGTGCTCGGGTCGGGTTGGTCGATTCCATGGAGATGAACCGGCAAGAAACTCCATGGTTACTCTAGACGGGGAGGGGTGTTCTGAAAAGCGAGAGGCAATTAAAAGAACTGGGTGGTTTTATTCTGATTGTGTACATTATAGGTGTAGTACGTAGGCTTTTTCATACCTACATCACAAAGCTAGAGTTTTGCATCTTTCTCATACCTAAATATTATATCAACAAAAGTTTGTGATCACTAGCATGGGGAAAACAAAAAGTACCAAACCTGATACTAGACACGTGTTTTGCCCCTCCACGGGCCATCCTCAGGAGATGTTGACCTCGGCAATCGATGAAAGGACTCATTTGATGATTTAACCGCAACAAAATGAACAAAAAAGCACCCAGTGATTGAACCAGCTACTCGGCCTATAAATTTAATTTTGGCAATGTCACCGACCTATAAACGTCAATAAGATCTGAACTCATTTAATAATCAAATAAGGAAGCTTTCCAAAATGTAATTATCACGGAGAGTGACAAAAATTGAATTGTCACACCAAAAAAGGAAAGTGGAAAAGTTTAAAAGGAAATCACACGCGTTAAATTCTCGGTAAAAGCCGGGAGCGATCCTGTTACTGAAACGGTTTAAACAAGTTTAAACTCGAAATGTTGAACGGATTTTGAGAGCATGATTGTACTAATCTGTTCTGTTGAGAAATACAAAGTTTATGCGAAGTAAGTTAGTTAGAGTGTTATTGAATACTCGGAATTCGTTTCAGTAGATTTCAAATATTATTTAGGCTAATAATTTTTGTATGAAACTATTTTTATTTACTACACAATTTTACGGTGCTGCATATTTGTATTAAAATATAGTCGATTCAAGACGTGTCTAGCGTCTTTCAAACTACGCAATGGATTTTAATGCAGAGAATTTTAGACAGATTCAAGAAGAAGGTTTATAATAACTGTAAAATAAATCTTTACACCCTTATCAAGAACATATCAGGAATATTCTAAGAGGTAAACGATTATCTCCGAAACCGTATAACTGATTTCAATTAAAATTTGGAAAATGTATGTAGGGTTGATTACAATTTGACCCAATTTGTGGTGCCGTATGAAGCAGAACGACAGTCGTCCACATCTTTTGTGGTAGAGTCCATTCTAATATGAAATTTAGTATTAAAAGTGATGTTAAGAACTCGTAAACAAACTGTCGCCACAATTAGAGCACAAAATAGCGTGACCAAAAACAAACGATCCAATGAATACAAAACCCAAACGCAGAACTTTACACCCAACACGAAATTCTATTAGCACATTCAATTTTAATCTTTAATGGCATCCCGTCGATGTCACCAACCGCCCCGTTAATACCGACGATCAAACTGTGGCAGAGTCGTTAACTTGAATTGAAAGGGGCTTATGGGATTAACACATGCAAATTCGTCTCCCTACCTGTGCCCACATTTCAAGGTGCTAACTCCCTGCTATTGTTTCTGATTCAAATTATGTTATCGGGCGGGTAGTACGTGTTTTTGTATTGAAGTAATGGTTTTGTTGTGGATTGTATTATCTAGGTGTGGCGGGTGAAGTTTTATTCATTGTTTTAACTCTATATGAATTTTTGGCTCATTGAATAAAACCAATCCAAGGACGAACTAAATGCCCAGGGCGTTGGATATTGATGGGCATGTTTTGCTTTTGGCCACTTTGTGAGCATGCGGATTGCGAGTAATGGATCCGATCTAATCCTGTCCGATCAACGACCAGGCCCGACTCTCCAAATGGAATTACGATCCTGAAACGCAAAGGAGATGTGTTAAGAAAATATCGTATGTTTTTGTATGTTTGTTAAAGCTAAAACCTCTAAAATGTTCATATTTTATGGAAGTTGACTATCCCACAATTTTTGGCTTCAAACAACACAGTTTACTCTTTAACCCATTACGCACTGGTCTACTAGTCCCCTTACTTATAAAAACTGGGGGGGTATCACAACGTCTTAAAACCAGTCTTATTCCGGCGAGTGAAAGTGACAGAGCTATACAAATCGTCTAGCGCCATCTCGTGCACTCACTGGAACGAGCCTGGTTTTAAGACGTTGTAATATACCCCCTGGTGTTGCATAATTACCGATTAATATCACCTGCCCATGACTGTCATTTCTAAGTCAATGAATAGAGATGGCAAGTGACTTAAGAGCTATTTAAGATAACGACGTAGCGTCTAATCAATGTTTATAAGTAAGGGGGTAAAAGTATAACCAATCAATCATTTTAAACGAATAGTTAACGATAGTAAGATTAAGTAGCATTCGCAAACACACAGCCTACCAGGAATTCAGGTTGTTTAGAAGATTTACTACCAATAGTACAAACAGCACAGATGTCGTTCCGTTTCCGATAGGTTTCCGTACATTTTTTGGAACTTTCATATTGCATTGTTATCCGAATGGAATCGCTTGCGTGAATGGATTTTTTTTTGGAGGTTTTTTGACGATGTTCTTTTTTAAAAAACTAGAAAATGCATACCAGTTTTGTCACTGCAGTGTTTGAGCGACGAGTGAAATGGTTTCTTGCTTTATGAATAAAAGTGTGATTTATTGGGTTAGCTTACAGTTTATATTTGAATGACGTTCAATAGCTGAGAGTAAGAGTTGATGGATGGACTGTGTAGAGGATGATATAGGTAGTAAGGGGTAAAAGCCAATGTCCCATGTCGACTAATTCAACATATGAAACTAGAAGTCATGCTCAAGTGTAGATAAAATGAGAAGTACAAGATAGTGATGACGATACGGGTGTATTTCCAAACGTTAAACAATGATTATTATAATTAAAGAGAGCAGTGGTGGACCAGTGGTATCAGTCACGACTTACGAGTTGTAGGTCGTGGTTCCAAACCCCGCCATGCACATTACTTTGTGTAATTTATTTCATTACCACTGCTCTCAAAACGGCGAAGAAAAACATCTTGAGAAAACCGGCATGTCCTAGAATCAAAAATTCGAAGACATGTGACACTACCACCCGCACAGGGCCCGCGTGGAGTTTTATTAAGCCCACTCCTTCTCACAGAGATGAGGCCTGTGTCCCAGCAGTGGGAACATTATAGGCTGATGATGATGAGTATGTGTTGGATAGTGCATTTATCAAGGAAGGCAATAACAACATGCTATGACTCATAGATGCTGAATAGCGGGAGTGAAACAGCTGGTATATAATAAAATATTGTATTGAAATTCAACTCGCAAAAAAGGATACAGTGTAAACGTCTCACTTTGCGAAACTTTCACATAGTCAAGTTGGGGTGACAAAAAAGATATCACCAGAAGTGAGGATAAAACTTCGAGATTCATGCGTGAGGGAAGAAAATGGACCGCAGCCGCAGGAAAAAACTTTGGAAATTGACACTGTTTTAGACGAAATTGTCTAGGGCTTGTCTAGTGAAATATAGGTAGGTATATGGGCGACCCTGCCGAAAATGTATTATATCATCATATTTCCAATATCGAACATAAAATAAAAGATACGGATATATTTGATACGGTTTTTATTCGATGCTCTCGGAACATTATTAACTTTTATCCGAACACGAAAAATGAATCCATCTATTTCGCGATATCCATGACAAATAAATTCACTACAAGCAAAAAATACTTACAAAAAATACTACGAAATTCAATTTGGTGCAACGCAAAAATCTATTCGATACTGTGGGATGCATACAAGGCAATTTGTCAGTAGGCGAACCATAACAGAGAAGGGTGACGCCACACGAGCGTTATAAGTGCGTTGCGTACTCGTCATAGCGATATGAATTATGATGCTATTCTTTTCAATTTCGATTGTGATTAGATGGCACTTGAAATATTGCCGAAATTATGTTGTAGTAGGCAGATAGTGTTTGTGACCGGTTTAAAAAATGTATAACACTATGAATTTATCAGACTGAGTGCTACTACTACCTTTGGTTTCATACAATATAATGATCCGCTTTCTAAAAAAAGCTTGACATTAAAATAAATTTTGGTTCTGGCGACGTATTGCAGCCATCTCGCTTTGTCTTTCTCGTCCTTAATCATCTCATTACGTTTTTTTTAATCTTTTTTCATTTGCTTTTTATGTATGCATTTTGCTATTTCAACCAGAGAATTGTCATTTGTTTAACCCAAGTTAACCAAACTATCCTGAAAGTGCATTGAAGACCTCCACCCAGAGAGGCATAACGCATGATTCTGAATTAAATATAGAACGGACGCAGCATAACCGCATTTCATTTAGATCAAGTCTGTCCCTTGCTGTCCTCCCTCAGCGACACCGATCCGAGGTCCGTACACCCCGCAGGGAGTGCCTTTAGCGTGTGGTTGCTTAGTTTTAATGTTGAGTTTGCAAGTCCATGATTGGATGCCTTAGTGTCAGTGCATAACAGGATTGCTCGGTTGACCAGTACACAACTACTTTTAAATTGACCAAGAGATGCCATTAAAAAACGAGACAGCATGACCGCTTCGATGTCGCAGCGACAGCGGATCATGTGGCCTCGCTTTTACAGGGAATGGGTTAATGCGAATCATTGTCACATATGGGGTGGGGTTGTTTCCATGAATTTTATCGATATGTTAATCACGTGCTCACGAATCAGTAATGCATGTAGCCATTTGTTTGATTGGTGCAAAATCATTTATGGAAATATATCGTGGCTTTTCTGTCGTGCGTGTTAAATGTCGTTTGCGTTTCGATGTCATTAATTTTGTTATTTTGGAGGTTATTGGCTATGTTTTATTGGGAGAATCATACTTAGCACTAACTTAAAACTTTTGTTGAACTTTCAGGATAAGGTTTCAAAAGTAAAACCTACACTTTTATTACAGTTGTGTTCGATATTCAAAATCTATCCCTTCCCTACTTCCGTCTTTCATAATATTTCATTGTTACATAAAAAAAACACACGATGCATTTTAAAGACACATACTCATAATAATCCGTGATAATGATTCATTACAATATTATTATTTCGCTGCAGGTAGCTTTTGGGGCCATTGCCCAGTGGTGGACTGGCAGAAGGTAGATACCCACCCCTCGTTATTATTTTTCTTATATGTCCTTCCTTTTAATTCTTTAAACACCAACTGTAGGAACACTGAGATAAGAAAATGAAGCTTTTCAAACGCTTTTCAGGCGAAGCAAGGCAAATAGAGATAAAGGTTAATAAACAGACCGCCAATGTATTCCACTAGTGACATTTTCTAAACATTCATCTTAATTCCTTTCTAGGAAAAGCGGCAATCGCTCTTTTATACACTATCTCTATTATTTTATGGTTAATCTAAGTTAGCAAATGCAGAAAAATCAACAGAAAAATATTCATAGTTTCATACATAACATTGCCGACTGTAATTTTTGAAGGGTTAAGCACAAGTGTAACTGTGTACACCATTTTTTTCCAGTTATGTTTTAGAGTGAACGCATACTGTAAGTTTTTGTTAGAAAAATTGTGATTCTTGTCGGAAGTTACTCGGTGCATGCATTTTGTATTGATAATAGTCTAGGATCCATTGAAGAAATATATACCCTCATCTGTTATTTGAAAATGGCCTATAATACACGCTAGATACTCTAAACGACAATATTTTGGTGATAGGTTGTCGGCCTGAATCGCGTACCGTCTATGTTAATTCATAAAAAATGTCCTCAAAAATTTTCGTTCCACTTCCCTCATCTGTTATTTAGAAAAATCAAGCTTAAGCTGATAGAATATACCTCAAGGAATCTAAAAAACATAGGTTGTCGGTGTCTAACCCTGTCCTTCTAATTAGTTGTCGGGTTTAAACAGGTGAGTTACCGTAGAAATATACCCTCATCTGTTATTTAATCGAATTAGATATCAAATGATAGATTATTTTATTCTGAATCCAACAGTATTTAGTTGTCGAAGCAAAACTGTGGCTGAATTTCGGTTGTCTAAATTTTAATCGTAAAATTTGTTCCCTAAGCGTTGAAGAACAAAAGACGAGATAATGATGCAGGTGTGCAGTTCTGCACCCAGACAGGTCGAAAAGTGTTTGGAAGACTAATTTCACTTCCTGCTAAGGTCGCGGCATTAGTGTGATGTGTTGTGCGTGAAACTGTACAGACAGGTCGAAAAGTGTTTAGAAGGGGCGCCTCAATATTCACCTAAAATTTAAACTCTGATAATTGGAAACCCGAAAATGTTCTTCCTAACATTTTTCATCCCAATAATCACATTTCCTAACTACTCTGTCTCTAATGTTCATAATTCCGAAGCATTAAACTTCATAATGTCAGTAGCTAAAACATCTAACCCTATTTTTAAAGCCATATTATTATATTTTATCTGTTAGAACTACTTGCATCTTCGGGACGTCCTGGTACCCCAACTCGGACAAGTTAGATTATAAAAGAATGGCGGGGTTTTTCAGACCCCGCTATCCTCTTCGTGGTTATTTTTTTTTAAACCAGCCAGAAGTTGTAAGGAAACCACCCGGTGTCTTAATTAAATGTAGTTAAATACTTGTCCATAATAAATGAACATGTATCATTATTATTATCATGTATAATTATAATCTAGTCTGAGTTGAATCCGGTGTTTG
The DNA here is from genome assembly GCA_036375495.1 of Agrotis segetum. Taxonomy (NCBI): domain Eukaryota; kingdom Metazoa; phylum Arthropoda; class Insecta; order Lepidoptera; family Noctuidae; genus Agrotis; species Agrotis segetum. Next base: position 1,481,016 of record JAQSVV010000031.1, read on the forward strand.
GTCAATGGCACGCTTTCTTAGTCGGAAAATTATTTAAAATGAATTGATTTCATCTTTGTCTGCCGCATACAGTTTCACGCACAACACATCACACTACTGCCGCGACCTTAGCAGGAAGTGAAATTAGTCTTCCAAACACTTTTCGACCTGTCTGGGTGCAGAACTGCACACCTGCATCATTATCTCGTCTTTTGTTCTTCAACGCTTAGGGAACAAATTTTACGATTAAAATTTAGACAACCGAAATTCAGCCACAGTTTTGCTTCGACAACTAAATACTGTTGGATTCAGAATAAAATAATCTATCATTTGATATCTAATTCGATTAAATAACAGATGAGGGTATATTTCTACGGTAACTCACCTGTTTAAACCCGACAACTAATTAGAAGGACAGGGTTAGACACCGACAACCTATGTTTTTTAGATTCCTTGAGGTATATTCTATCAGCTTAAGCTTGATTTTTCTAAATAACAGATGAGGGAAGTGGAACGAAAATTTTTGAGGACATTTTTTATGAATTAATATAGACGGTACGCGATTCAGGCCGACAACCTATCACCAAAATATTGTCGTTTAGAGAATCTAGCGTGTAATAAAGGCCATTTTCAAATAACAGATGAGGGTATATATTTCTTCTACCGGATCTCGTACTATAAAGATGCCAAATAAAATTTGCTGATAGTATACAGGTGCATTCAGCGAGAAACAGATTTTTTCTGACAGATTTTTATTACTGTGTACGGTCACGCTTTGGCCCTATTAAGAAGGGGCGAACCTTTTTCCACCTATTGGGAATAAATTAAAACCCCGTGTAATGAAAAATGTCAACGACACTGCTTGACTTAGCAATCTAATCCGGAATCACAGAAATTCTAATCAAGTAAATAAAAAAACTCAATTGTATAAATACAAAAGTATATAATAAAACGTTATAATATCAAAAGCTTAACCACCAATCTCCACAAATCCTATTACATCTAAGACCATAAAAGATAAATACATAAAAAAAGTCGGAAGTACGTAAAAATGTAAGGGCGCATAAATCTTAAAGAAATGACTCACACGGGGCGTTTTATCAAATAACGTTAGCTTCGAAATGAGGAAACAAATAATATGGGGCTATGATTAGATGCAATCTCGGTGTAAAGTGTATGGGAAAATGACCTTTTTGAATAACGTCTTACGATTGTTATAGGAATATTTTAATTTTGCCCTACTGGTAATGCGATCCAATCGTAACAGGGGCCTAATCTCTAAGCATGAAACCCGTGGTTCGACCTAGTGATAGACGTTTTGACAACGATGAGCCCGAACGAAGAATGAATGATACAACAATTTGACAGGTATCTTCATAAAGTCTGCACCACCACTTACGACCTGCGGAAAGTGGTGCTTCATTTCTTTGACGCAATTTTATGTAATATCATGGTCACTATATTGCCGCGTTGAAAAGACTTCAGTCGTGGCGATACTATTCGTCCGCAATTTGATTTTGACATTAGTTACGGTCGTAGATTTGATCTAGCCAATACATCACTGAAATCGGTTTATAAAACACCGTAAGGCTGAATTCGAAATTAAAATACGACGAAAATGACTTACTTATCTTGACCAAGTGTGATGATCACTCCTTCCCTTTGTTAGAGAAAAAGCCTTGCCCCAGCCGTGGGACGATAACAGACCAGTATTTTTATTTCTTCCTTCCAGTAGTACTTTAATTCCCTAAACACCACTCGTACTTTAACAAAAAAAGGACCAATTTACCCTACTTTATCCATAGTTTAAAAAAGGCACAAACTCTCCAACCAATTTTGTCGCCGTAAAAACTCCAGTTAATATCCTAGTTTGACACGACAAGCCCAAATCTCTAGGGATCATAAAATATTTAACAATCACGTGGCGAGAACGTAAACGTTTTATTTCTTTTCCATTCTCTGCAATGCGGTCTAGTTTCTCTGTAGGATTTGGGTGCGGGACTCCTGGTTTGCTTTTGAAGGAATTAGACGCTTATTTGGCTAACTTCTTTTGCATGCAAAAGAGTATTTAGTTCAAAAATGCGACATGTTTTATCATAGTCAGCTTATTTATAATGTGTCCACATCAGATATAAACATACATAATTATATCTGTGTGTACATAGACACATGTGTCGCCGCGTCAGAAAGACTTCAGTTGTGGCGGTATCATCCGTCTACAATTTGATTTGACCTTAGTTACATTCGTACATTCTATGACGACGGATTTAGAAAGTAGAAACCCAGTAACGATGAGTTATAATGTTGTATTATATTCAAGTATGTTTGTCAAGAAAACAGTTATCTGTGAAGGAACTAACATTCAGTAACAAAATATAAATAAACAATTGGTTGAATTACCAAGCAGCAAGTCACAACACTCACGACAACGATTTGTTGTTTTGACTTATAATAAACAAAACTTCGACGAAAATCAAGTTATAACAACCAAAGTTTCCCTTTAATAATTAACTTATGACTTACTATAACTTAGTTATTTGCAAGCTATTGCTTTAAGCGTTCCCAATTGGCATTTTGGCAATATTAAAATTGAATTTACGCTTTAGCACAGGGAGTTCGCAAAAGTTTTGGTGCGGGGCCCGATAAATCGGTGCGAAACGGGATCGAGCAAGTTTCGATATATTTAGACTAAGTGCCTCCGGACTTTAGTTTTCGTATAGAATACGGAAAAGTGTCTGTGGAGTGTGTTCTTGGCAGATTTTGGTAGACATTTTTGTATGTAGAGTATTTCTATGATCACTAAGTTTTTATAATGTTTAAGTAACTTTTTTAACGTGCTAAAATTAGCAAATGAGTCCTCTCACCTAAGGTGGGACAATAGGGACTGTCAGGCTTGTACTGACTAAACGTTCCAGGGTCACGGCAATTTGATAAGTCCCGCAACCCCGGCAGGCTTTGGCCCTCTAAAGGCTCCGTCATCTTGCTGACACTCTTTCAGGCGCGTGTGGAACACAACGCGCCGTCGACCCGGGCATGGTCCATGGTCGGACAACAAGTCGCCCAACGAGAGGGCTCATTATAGATGATTTTACTACGATAAAAAAAGTACTTCGTCGTTTTTCCCAATGCAAGATCAAATCGTATGCACTAAACTTGTAATACAAGAAAATTACTTTGTTTTGACTTAAGATCTTTAAGCCAGTTTTCTCAAAGATAAATATCTAATACAATGAAGCCTTACAAGGCACTACAAAACTACTTCCACGTAGAAATGGGATAAATTCTAGGAATCATTAAATATCACGAAATCAAATCCCATGTTACTATTTACTTTATTAGAAAAGGCACTTTTGAACAAGACCCTTTTCATAGAATGCTTACGAAGCAATTCAAAGAATTGTTTTACTGTTGAATTAGACCGATCTCTAATTTTCCATTCAAACAAAAACTTCAAGTTAATTATCCGTATATAAAAATGACTTTTAGAATATTTGATTCTACTAGCTTTTCTACATAAGTATCTACATTACGAATAATAAGTACGTAAAAATTAAAAAAAATATTACGTACGGCTTACACAATCTTATTTTATTAAAATATTTTTTTTATTACAACAAACACTTATCTTAATTCTGCGTAAAAGTAACGAACATTTTTATCCGGCCAGTATTTAGATTTTGTGATTTTAAAATAGGTAGGTACTTTTCTGGCAGTCAAGCAAAAAAAAAATCACACATAGTAATTGTTTCTGGGAATACTCCACTCATCTATATTATTAGGAATCACAAACACTATTTTCTCCTTTAAAATCCTTATTTCACAGCAAACCTCTACAAATCTCAAGCCAACTTTTTAAATATCTTTCTGTCCGATCATCGAAGTATTACAATCTCCAAGCTTCTTTATCTTGCCATCTTTAAGAACGACATTTCCCAAGCGGCCAGTTTTATTAACCACAAAGAATAAAGTGAGGAAAAAACCCAAAAAATCCTCAAAAGGCTTTTGATTACCATATTTCAGTTAAGATCGAAAGATAATACACAGATTTTTAAAAGCAGTGTTTAAGACAATGGCGATGTTGATTAAAGTCTATTGTACAAGTGATTGCACGAAGATAAGTTAATGAATGGGTTGTTTCATCATCATTTAAGCTTATTGCAGACCACTGCTGGATATAGGCCTTCCGCAAAGAGTGCCACAGCCCACGATCTCTCAAATCAAATCAAATCGTTTATTTCAACTAGGCCAATTAAAGGCACTTATGAATTGTCAAAAGACATAAAATAAAACAAGTACAAAAATAGTATTGGTGTAACAGTCCCAGTCACAAGACATAAAAACTGTGAAAGTACTGTAGGTTCTCATTCCAAAGCGTAGATATCTATGGAGAAGAATGAGCAAGAAACTCCATGGACACTCTTTTTCAATCGCCAAAATTATTACAAAAAAATTGTTACATCATTCTCACTTTTTTCATCCATCCACTGCCAACTGCCTTCTTCAGGTCATCGGTCCGTCTTCTTAGTTGCTACACTCCTGATAGAGTCTCCCTGGTCGTATCGGGTGTGATGGCTCACTCTACAAACCACGCAGTCTTCCTGATTTATTCATCCAGATCCGTTCAATACAGCCTTGAATTCATGCTTTGTCAATATAGTGATTTGTGCAGCGTACTGTGCAATTTATGAAAAACTCAGCCCTATAATAATAATAATATAATAATAATATTCCACAACTATCACACAACGCCATCTAGTTCCAAGCTAAGCAGAGCTTGTGTTATGGGTACTAGACAACTGATAAACATACTTATATATTTCTAAATACATACATATTATAGATAAATTACACCCAGACACAGAACAAATGATCGTGCTCATCACACAAACATTTGTCCTGGGTGGGAATCGAACCCACGACCTCCAGCATAGCAGTCAGGGTCTCTAACCACTAGACCAACAGGCCTGACTATTATTGCCTCTTGTGAGCTACACCGCAACAGTCGGTTCTCAGCCTTATTTTGACTTCCGTATTTTTCTGTATCGACTACATTTTTGAGGACTTAGCTTCACATAGGTTTATTACAAATATTCGTACCTATGATGTTTCGCATCAGCCTATAATGTTCCTACTGCTGAGACACAGCCCTCCTCTCTGTGAGAGGGAGTGGGCTATAATCCACCACGGGGCCTAAGTGCGGATTGGTGGATGTCACATGTCTTCGAATTTTTGGTTCTAGGACATGCCGGTTTCCTCACGATGTTTTCCTTCACCGTTTTGAGAGCAGTGGTGATGAAATAAATTACACAAAGTAATGCGCCTGGCGGGGTTCAAACCCACGACCTACGACTCGTAAGTCAGGACCGATACCATTGGGCCACCACTGCTCTTCCTCCTGAATGATGTTTGGTAAACAGATAATTTGATTAATACAAAGTTAATCCGGTATTACGTTCGTCTGGTACACACGGAGACACATCAAGCTATACTGTTTGGACTTTGGACTACTAGAAGTTGAACGCTGCGAATCGTGCGAGAGGGTGCGACATGTTTTTGTTATTTCGTCTCACTTACGCACATTACGAATGCCACGTGACACGCGCCGCCCGCGCCTCTCTGATGGTTTCAAATATTTCATTCTTACATTACTTTACTATGCTTATAGATACTTATCTTTTATTATTTTGTTAACAAGTTAAGCTCGTATTAATTTATGCGATTTGTTTTTCGGTTTGCGCTGCGCTTCTGAATGGTCACTGATACATTTATTAATATCATAATTATAAGTATATTACTTATGTTAGTCAGTAAGAGCATTTGTAGCCCAGTAGTAACTGATTTTATAAAATCACTGAAACACTTATTTCTTAATTTTTGAGGTGAATGCGTAGATTGAGACCCGCGTAATTAAAATATTCATTAATTGTAATAGTTTTTACTTAGCGAGCTTTACCAATGATTATTCTAGCATCTCCGCTTTCTCGACAAGTCGAGGCACTGCGAGTAGGTAGCTCCGGCGCGATCTCATGGCGGTATATCTAGAGGGAACGACGGTCGCAACCAAGGTCCAAGCACGCCGCAATTGCGGTAGTAAAACCCCTCTTTGAGGAGTGACGGAGAGGTGCTACAGCATCCTCACCTTTCGTCTGACGCAGGTGCTCACCGGACATGGATGTTTCGGTAGGTTTCTGTGGCTTATTGGAAATTGTTAAAGACGTGAATCAAAATTTCAACTTAAACAATGACTTTCAAATTACCAAAAAAAAAAAAATTCGCGGGCTACCGATCTCCTCTAAAAATAATATAATAATCATTATATTTATCAAACATTTTACCCTTTGCCCTGTTAATATGATAATTATATTAAGGCAATCAATGTATAGACGTGCGCAGACCGATCCGAACAGACTAGTCGAAAGCCTTGAAAATATTTTAATTTTCTTTGCCTTTAAACTGACGTTGTTCACGACGTAACACCAGATTTAGTAGGTATGCATCCCAGTGCGTCCAAAACACACTGTTTTATTTTCGACTCTCCGCGCTAAACAGAGCGTTGAAAATCAAGTGCGAGAAAATCGTCTCACTTTCACACCAAAAAAACTACAGATCCCACAAAGATTATTTCAATTTTGACATTTGAAAATAAATCAGTGGTAGAAAGCAAAGGTTTTTTTTTATTAAAACACCGTTATAAAAATCGAATCTTTATTTAAATAAATCACAAAATATTTATGGCAAATAAAACTTAATTACTAAAACCATTTATGTTATTTGAGGGGTAACATCTAAAAACGAGGGGTATTACTGTTTAGGATATTTTTTTTATTTTCTGGTTTCGCGCTAGCCGCTGGAGGTCATAAAAATACCATTATACAGAGTGAATTTTCCAACCGGGCGTGGTTGGTTAATCTGTAAGTATGAGGAATATCGAAAAATGCTACAAATTATTTCGAGGCCGATTTTGACGAAAACTCAAACTGCATTGGTTTTTATGACAATCAATAAGGCCAAGAATCGAATGAAAATGAGCGATTTAGGTGCGCATAAAATATAACGCTCGTGTGCCGTCAACAGTAATATGTGTCAACAGTAAGAATTTACGTTAAATTACACGGTGAATTACATTACGCGTTACACCAGTCTGAAACCGGCATTTACAGTTAAAGAATTAAAAAAAAAACAGTATAAAAAACGGAGTAACATTGACAAGGACATCAAAATTGAAAAAAATATATATTTTAGAATTTAATGAAAAAAAATGTTTATTTGTGTTGAAGTGTAGTGGTTCCCACACTTTGTTTTTGATAAGTGTCATGTTTTATCAATAATTATAAAATAATAACCATGTAATATCAAAAAACTTCAAATCACAAAGCATAGTGCGGATGTCAAATTAAACTTGTTATGTTTTGTTGAGAAATTAATATCCTCACACTTGAGCAGGATTGGCATGATTAAAACAAGTTGTTTTAAAACAGTTTGAAAATAAAGTGTTGAACTACTTTTCATGACTGATGAATGGATTTTAATGAAAAAAATATATATATTATAATATATATATTCAGAAGTCTAAGTTTATGTTATTGCTACTCATGCTACGTAATATTTTTAATGAAATAATACTTAAAAAACTTTCGATGTTTATTTCAAATAATTTCGATCAGTTAATTTGAAAATATTTAGTCTAGAAAATATGAAACTTATAACTTATATTATAAGTTTAGACGTCGAATTAATATGTAATAATGTCCAAAACTAAAAAAAAAAAACACAAAATGTTCAAAACAATTTGAACTGTTTGTTTATAAAACTGAAAATAAAACTTTTTACAACCCTGCACTTGAGTAATATAAGATGTAAAAAAGTCAAAAAATTAGAAAAAAACACTCATTGAGCTCAATCAACATAAGGTGGCCCCGTAGTAGCAGCCCGTGAAATTCAAATTTTCTTGTTTTTTTGTAATTTGCATATCAGTGACAAATTGTAACTTGATCAAAATATGATTCGCAAATAACGAGTATATATTTACATAATTATATATATAATTATATATATGTATACTTATAGTGTAACCGCCATCTCGCAATACCACTATTAGCTGCCGCTGTTGTGGAGTTAATTGTGGTGCCATAATATGGATCACAAATTCAAAAGATTTTATTAGAAATCATCATCATCATCAGCCTATTAATGTTCCCACTGCTGGGACACAGGCCTCCTCTCTGTGAGAGGGGGTGGGCCATAATCCACCACGCGGGCCCAGTGCGGATTGGTGGATGTCACATGTCTTCGAATTTTTGGTTCTAGGACATGCCGGTTTCCTCACGATGTTTTCCTTCACCGTTTTGGGAGCAGTGGTGATGAAACAAATTACACAAAGTAATGCGCCTGCCGGGATTCGAACCCACGACCTACAACTCGTAAGTCGGGGCCGATACCACTGGGCCACCACTGCTCAGTCGGGGCCGATACCACTGGGCCACCACTGCTATTAGAAATAACGACAAGATAATAAATAATAATAGACCGAACGACAGTGACGTGTAAATCCCGAGCGATTTAGGGAACGGACTGGCTGGCGGCGGCGCGTGCGTCGGGGGCGGGGCGGCTTAACTCTGTACCACGTATATCGCGCACTCTGAGTTATCTCTCACGACTTTCCACGCAGTATCTTACATAATTCTTTTTATATCTCCACCATTATAAACTTTAGCACCACTACCATAAAGGCAAAAGTTCCTTGAAATATTTGGACTGTATGATGCGCTATCTTTGTCGATCGTACGGTTCCCACCAAACTTTGTAAGCCGATAATGTTAAATTTCTGTTGCGTATAGTGCATTTCGTTCGTCTTTCTAACTTTGCCTTAATATTTTCTAGTACAATTTTGGTTTTAAATAAACTTTGGGAGCAGTTCTACGAGATTTATTGTACCTATGTTGCATATATATTACTGTTTTTACATATCTCTTGCTCTGTAAGTACACCCTTACACCCCTGAATGCCGGGGTGTATGACTATCATTACAGCATAGGTTTTGGAATTAGAAAAAAGAACTGTCATACTCATACTGCACGAAGAATCTTTTTAAAAAGTTAATTTTTTTTCCTCGGTATCGATTAATTACTCGAATCGGAATCTAGACAATTTATTTTATAAAGATTTTATTTTAAATATGGAACTATTTGTTTCCACATCGTATTTTAGATGAAATCGATTTAAAAATCAAACTGGCCAGCAAGATTTGACGCGCTTGCGTGCGTGAAAAAAAAAAGGCAGTCTACTAGTAGGCGCGAAAGCATCGCGAAAATAATTAATTTTCTTGTTTGAGTTCTTTTTCAATGGTAGATTATTAACCAAGTGAACCTCAAGTCACTCAAACTCAAGTCTTATCATCACAAACTCATATTCAAACTATAAATATACCTAAAAAGAACGTGACCATATCTCTTACAAATTGTAATAATTTTACTATTAATTTTAATTAAATACACATTTTTTTCTTCTTAATAAATTTTCATTGAAACCTGCTGTCTTGTTGTTTACTTACCTCACAATCGATATGTAAAGCAGAGTATTTATCTCGGGCGTAAGCATCAATTGCATACTCGGGTTAATTAGCGCCTTCGCTTCGCTCAGGCGCCAAAAACCTCGTATGCAATTGATGTCATACAGCCCTTGGTTAATAATCTACTATTATCGAAACGGGTGGGTTCTAACTCTAAAGAAAGATGGTTATGTGAATTTAAAAGTAGGACATATAAACTGCACGGGAAAATATAGTTGTCTAATAAATATTCCATTTTACTCTATCCTTCTTCGCTTTATTTTTAGTTTTTATTTGAGACGGGTTTCTTCTTGACTCCAGTCTAGGTCAAAGGTGACAGACAAAGTCGACGATGGAGTGAGCCTACTCAGAAAAAGCCTGCTCACTCAAGCCCCTTCCCGCATTAGGCGTCGCAGGTCTCCGATACCTTACGACGTTGGTATCCAGGTGACTATCGCAATACAAATCCATAGTGGTTCGTATACAGGCACGCGTCCACTTTCAGAACTCTTCCATTTGCGACTCAGTCTGAATATGAGTATTTTTGCAACCAGTTCCACTAGTATGTAATTAAACAAATTGTTTCAATCCAATTTCATTTAAAGCCAATAACCCCGACTTTCTCCAGCCAAAGAACACTCATATTAGCCAATAATACTGCTCAACAAACGGTCCAACTCTAGCTACTTACCATAAAAGTATTGAACTAAGCGGCTATCGAGAAGAAAAAGCAATAAGTTGGAACTCCAAGAGATTTTCGTCTTCGCAAACTTCTAGACCGAAGTTAAAAACTATAAGTACTTCAGTCCGTAGTTTGGTATTGTTCCGATAAGCTGGCTGGATCTCTGTTAATAAAACTTGTCATTTCTTGATGGACTTGGAAATATTACAAGTGCGCTTTGCGCGGCAATAAAGTTTTTATTTCTTTGGAAAATAAAATTAACGAGTTGCGTTGAAATGGTGCATTGGATTTAAGAGGATCTATAGACTTGTTTTTTTTTTGTTTCGTGGTGAAATCATCAAATAAGTCCTCCCGCCCTGGACGGGACGGGAGGGACTGTCAGACTTGTACTGACTAAAATCCTCAGTGTCCCTTTACGTTTCGTGGTCACGATAATTCGTTAGTCCCGCGACACCAGCAGGCTTTGACCTTAGAGGGGACCCTCTTAGAGGTTCCTCCTTAAACCACATGCTCTAAGTTTTAAAGTAACGATTTATTTACGATGTTCTACAAATGGTGGATCCGTTGCATTTTTAGACCTTCCAGGAACATAATTATTTCATCGTATCCAAGCCTGAACTATGAAATTAAAGCGGTTTCGCTGAAAACAAAAAAAAAATATATTTCAGGTAAGTCAATATCGGATAAATGGATGTACAAATAACAGCTTCCATTATTTTTTATTTATTTTAATAGCACCTACTTTTCACTCTTTTACTTTACAGCGTCTTTCCAGTATTTACAGCGTTTTTGTATGAAAAAATGGAACAGCGCCTCTGGCGTGCGAAGAAAGAACCATTTTTTTCCTTAAAAATTTCAATTTGAAATTGTCAGTCCCAGTTCACTTTACGTCTCAAATACTGAAAAATTGTGCTAAGGATACTGTACAATATTTTTACCGCTCGTTCTTCCGTACACTCACTCACAAAAGTATTGTGGCAAATAAATCTTCTACGAAAAAGCACAGATCGATCCGACTGAGTATAGGCCATCAAAATGTTTGTTTCATTAATCAAATCCGGAACGGGACGTGCAGAAAGCCAATCACTCAGCCGTTGCACAATACCGGATTTTTCTTTCTCTTTGTTAATCTATCGAAAGGAAATAGTTCAAAGATGTAAGTAACGTCTGGATGATTTGAACACATTTTTTAGGGTTACTAAGACATCTCTGTCCGCCTGTCTGTCACCAGGCTCTATCTCAGAAACCGTGATAGTTAAACAGTTGAAATTTACACAGATGTATTTCAGTTACTGCTATAAAAACAAAAATATCCAGTAAAAAACAAAATACAATACTTACATTTTGAGAGGGTTCCCAATAAAACAATTGTGATGTTTTTGCTCGTTTTTGCTCGATATTGATATCGGCAACAAGTAAACTCTTGAAATATTAAATCCACTTTTAAAATAAAAATAATTGAACTAAAAAAATGTTTAAGCCTGCAATATTTTTTTTTTGCATTTTATAGATAATGGTGCGAGTCTGCACTTTGTGGGTTTTTATTCGTAACATTGTATTTTTTTGGATTACGAAGCTATAATAAGATAATACCCAAATAATAATATTCACGTGTGGTTTTAATATTCGTCAGCTCTATAACTAATACAGAAAATGATTTTAAGCGCAAAACTGAACAAAAATAATTTTGTTTAAAATTTACAATTTTATAATACGGAATACTATCAACCTAATTTAAAATACTGGCAAGCACAAACCGGAAAGTAACGAGTGAGACAGACCACATTCGTATTGGAATTTTCCGGAACAATAAATTCGAGTAGAGAACCGTTGTCGGCAGACGAACTGCACTTCTGTTTACGACTGTACTCGTGCCACAGAATATTACAGAAGGTTGACTTCAATATAATAGATAATACACGCACACCAATACACATTTCACATACAGTGTGAGTACGAGTGCAAGCGCACTTGCGATTGGCATTTGTATGAAGAACGACTCACAGAAACACGTTTCACAAGAGTGCAAGCGCACTCACAATAGCAAAGGCCATTGCCCAAAACCAGTATCGCTATAAAAGAAAACAGTATAGCAACAAAAATATAGTCATAAATTATGAAATCTTTTTTTAACTTTTCTTACTTATTTTGATCGAAATCGTATATTGTTTTAATTATTTTGTCTTATTAGTTACTAAAAGAACGCACACACACACATAGACACACTCCACGTAGTTACAATGAATTTAAGCGCATTCACAAAGCTGTCATTTGACTCATTTGTTTATAGAACGCATGCTCATGCTCATAGATTTTGTTGGCACATGCATTACATGCAGTGAGTTCAAGCGCACTTGCGAATGTCATTTATTTGACGAACGCTCGCATGCGTCACGGACTGCAAGTCCAAGTGCACTCGCGTTACAGCATCTTTATGTATGCTCACGAAAGCTGTCATTTTACTCATTTGTTTAAACAACGCATGTTCATGCTCATTGATTACCTTTTCTACATGCATTACCTGCAATGAGTTCAAGCGCTCTTGCAACTGTCATTTGTTTGATGCACGCACACACATATAGACACGCGTCACGTACTGCGAGTGCAAGCGCACTTGCGATTGGCATTTGCTTGATATCTCCAGACGTACGAGTCTATGTGTGCGTGCGCCTGTTTTTTTTTTTTGTTTTTCATGTAGCTGGCCTTCTGTATTCTCCTAATTTTTATTTACGACTGTATTCTTATGTCAAAGGTTAGAGCATGCAGTAAAATGTAGATTTATTCCTATTGGTGTTCGTCATAATATTTTGATTTTATGTTTTCATAACTCCTTTTGCACTTTGGTTGCAGATTACGGAGCTGAGATACAAAGTGAAAGTATTGTTGCAAGGTTAAATTCAAACTTACATTAATTTTGTTGATTTATCCGTGTGCATTCCAGGACAAAACATCATCATCATCATCATCTCAACCATAGGACGTCCACTGCTGAACATAGGTTTCCCCTTTCGATCTCCACATAAACCGGTTGGAAGCGACCTGCATCCAGCGTCTTCCGGCGACCTTTATCAGGTCATCTGTCCATCTTGCTGGTGGACGTCCTACGCTGCGCTTGCTAGTCCGTGGTCTCCACTTTAGTACCTACTTTTCGACCCCATCGGTATCTGCTGAATACACAACTTAAATTCTATAATGATGGTCATTAAAAAATTAACAAATAACACAACTCCACATGTAAATCCAACGCATCGGTATGACCGTGTATGAATTTACACGTTGTTATAATTTGGTCAACAGCTCACCTTACTTGGAGAGTATTAAAATTCGAACAACCAACAATAAACTTAATTGAGTACATACGGAAAACATCAAACCACATGAGAAAAGAGGTATATTTGAGAAAAGCTTAAAGGTAGAGATATACAACGAAAGCCATTTGATGAAAAGGAAACGGCACTCAACATTATAGTGGTTCAACTGGGGTCAAAGTTTGTTTGTAAAAGGAAGTCTGAGCTGGCTCAATATAGGTATCAACACAGAGTGCTATTGGTTCCGCTATAGAGAGGCTAATCGGGTTTGGATTTAAAATGAAATTCTAAAATCTTTTATTTATTTTCGTTGCAGTTTCTGTAATGTCTTGGATTAGGTAATAGTGGTCTTTACTTCTTATTTTTCTTTATAAATAAATACCGCTTATTGATAGCGTTGAATGAATCTAAGAAAAAAATTACAAGTTTGTTACACACTAAAAATGTTGCTGTCTTATTATAATAGAAAATATTGATGATAGAACAAAGGTGCTGTCAAATAGAGCTTTTATTAATCAAGTTAGGAAAGGGTATGGGTATGTGTAGATGAACTGATGACCTGAAGAAGGTGGCCTGGCAGTGGCCAGCCACTACCAGCCACCTTCATCAGATGAAAAAAAGCTGATCGTGCGCTGTGGCACTCCTTGGAAGAGGCTTATGTCCAGCAGTGGACTGCAACAGTCTGAAATGGTGATGATGATGATCAAATCAAATCCTACGAGTGTTAATATAACTTAAAATTCAAATTACTTTGTTTCTGTCGTAATAGTCAATGCTGAAAACTGAAACGAAAAACAAAAGATTCGATTCCGACAACCCAATACCATTAAAAACTTCGAACAATACAAAAACAAAATAAAGAAACGATAAGAGAAATCTATCCAACAACGGCCCGCATTCAAAATACAAGCAATCATTACTACAATACCGCAAAAATACCGATTAAATGTGCATTCGAGTTGCATAACGAACAATCGGTATGACAAAACAGCATTCGAGAATGCATCGATTACGCAACTTAACGATCGATACGAGTGAACGACGACGTCGCCTGCACTTGACATTGGTACAAGTGCAAGCGGTAGCGATTTTCATTTTTGGAACGAAGTTCCATATTGCGCGTTATGAAAGGGGGCTAGAGCTCAAAGAGTGGAGTGGAGTGGAGCGGAGTGGACTGGAGTGGAGTCGCGACGATTATTTTTGTTGAGTGTATACAGTAACTTCGTTCCATCCGGGTGTCCCTTGACACCTCTCAAGTTTTTTTTTTAATTATAATGGCTAATGTAGCCGACTTTTTTCGCCCCTTCTGTTTTCTATAAATAGCTATCCTGCAAAATTGAACAAACACGAACTTTACTTAAAAAACGTAACGTAACGCATAAGTCTGAAAGAAAGAAACAGATATTATTTAAAGAAAAATAAAATTCTATCTTGGGTAAAATGCACCGAAACTTAAATGTCTGTGTTTCTATAATGTTTACTGGATCAATACTGGAGGAAGCTGAAGGCTTTTACCTAAGAATGAGACAGAGCAGGGTAAGAAAAAACTCGAAAAGACACAAGAATAACTTGTCCAAGCAACGTTCTCTGCTACAGTTTTAAATAGCTATCCCACCCGTTTCAGCTTATAAATCAAACAGCGGCCCGCTTTCTGCCCCCGCTTTTACCACGCTCAACGCGCTATGAAGGGCGAATCGACTTAATTGCAGTACTTCCGATTTCATGGACTGCTGCTTTCATTCCTAGCGATATATTAGCCGATTTACGTCATTATTTCTATGCCGAGCTGAAGAAATAAGGTCAAATATTCCGTGCATTCGGAAATGGAGGTGGGTAATAGTTGAACGATTTGCGGTAAAGTACGGTGAAATAGTACGAAATATTCCTTGTTTCTGGAAAATGAAGTTATTATATGAAATGCAGTTGGAATAGTTTGAAGTAGGTTAATAACAGTCGCTCAGAACGATCGATTAAGGCGAACATAATTATTACACTTGTCAAGTGTTGAGGTTGGCAGTTTTTGATTTAATCAGAAAAAAAACAACGAGGTTTGGCAACCATGATTATCACCTCCTATCTGTAAGAAGGGATTGGGCCATAACCCACCGGGCTCAGTGCGTATTGGTAGATGTCACATATCTTCGAATTTAGTTGTAGGACATGCCGGTTTCTTCACGATGTTTTCCTATACCGTTTTGAGAGCAGTGGTGACGAAATAAATTACTCAAAGTAATGCGCCTGGCTGGATTCGAACTGACAAGTCGTAAGTCGGGGCCGATACCACTTGGCTACCACTGCTCCAAACAACCTGTATTTCTATCACTAACTAAAATGTTTGTAAGAATGGATGGATACTATTCGATTCTTTTTCACGCGAAAATCCACAGTCGAGATTTCCAGAAAACACTTTTACATTCCGATAGGCCACAAACAACAACAACAACTTCCAATCAAAAGTGCGTTGACACTCTGCAACTTGAATCGCAAAAGACGAGCTATATTTACTTTACAATCGATATGCGATAGCCGTTGGAGACGTCTTGAACTGGCCTGAAGATTGTGAATCAATAAACGTTTCTGTGGAACGATCTCAAGAGTGAAGTGAAGATTTAGCACCTTAGAGCTCAACGAGTATGTTTGAGGATTTAGAAATTGGTGAGAAAATGATAGACTGCAATGATCAGCATGAAACATCAGGTCTTGTATTCAATCCTATTATGCAGAGATGCAAAATATCATGAGCTACATTTTGAACGTAAATGAGAGAAGAAAGAAAACCCAAAAGAACTATATAAAATGATTGCAGAGATAACGAGTAACAAGCAGGAAAATTACGATGGTGACATTTAATTGAGTTTTCATACATTTTCAAATCTCTGTTGTTATTTAACAACTCATTTGTTGCTCTTTTATGGATCGAACGGGGCTGCCAATGATGATGATGAACAAAGGGTATGAAAGGGGAAAAGTTCGATAGGTTTTGAAATGACGACCCCGTATTGGAAGATGCAGTGTTGCATGGGCACAAAGTGAACGAAGTGAGTGAAATGAAGTGGGCATTTGGCGAAGGGCTTGGGAATCTGCTACATGCGGGAGATATATTAATAATACACAATATTCATAATGAGTCGTTTCGTAAATTTCCAGTAACGTCTTTGGCTGTTCTTCTATTATTCATTCATGAAGACATAGTGTCGATGCAAAGCGAGCCATGTTTCAGCAGTTATGTTGGTGAGAAGAGACAAACATAATTTGATGTAATAGTATGCGGAGCAGTTTACACAAAAGTAATTTTACTGTATGACGAAACAGTATTCGATCTAGAACCCGCAAAACCATTCAGAAACATAATCGTTCTTTAATAGTCCTTTCCGGAAACTAACACAAACACACAACACTTTTTATACCCTATAAAGTGTACTATAACCATTATAATAACTGGTTAAGAGCCATTCACACGAATCTAATCATTTTTTATCACAGTTTCCCAAGGAAAAATGTTATATCGTTGTTCATTGCACAACTTCTAATGTGGGTCATGAGAGATCTATTGTGAGGGAAGAAAATTACGTAGATTATTGTCTGACTATAGCTTATGCTCACTAGCTTCGCCTGTTGACGGATTTCAGCACGAATTAACTCATATTTCATCTCCACAAGAGTTGAATTTTCTAAAATTCTTTCACCTTTGTATCGTATTCCTACGATGTAATAGCTACCTGTACCCTTAGCACTTCACTCTTTTACTTTACAGTGTCTTCCACTATTTACAGCGTTTTTTTGTATAAAAATGGAACAGCGCCTCTAGTGTGCGAAGAAAGAACAATTTTTTCCTTGAAAATTGTCAATTTGAAATTGTCAAAGTTCCAGTTTACTTTACGTCTCAAATACTGAAAATTCATGCTAAGGATACTGTTTTGTTGCTACCACTCTGTTCCCAAAACACTGCTACTCTTCTAAATCAGAGTCACCAGTGAAAACCATCGGAAAATATTTGAGGCAATGAAGTTCAACGAAGTCTCGAAAAACTACCGGTTAGCCAGATTTGTCGATTGGTCTAAGCTGTGTGTGGATAAACCACTTTTTGTCGTTTCTACATCCTAGAAAGCCTAGTGAGGCCTGAGATGTCAGTGACGAGTTGCTTTCACGTTACCCTAAGTCAGCATCACCCCGAGTGAGAAACAGACAAACAAGCTTATGATCAACCTCGGCGTCTTTTCCCATCCTCCCACAAAAACAGTTTTTAAAAGGTAATCCAAGTATCCCCAAGCAAAGTGCCTGAAGAAATTGAAAATGTGCTGGTATTCAGACAGAACAAACGATTTTTATAAGTATAGCAGATATTTTTCCTGATATTGTACTGAGACTAGGAAAATATACAATGTATCAGTTATTGTACGAAGTGCAACTGTCAATTATCGACACGCCACGGGCGTGGTGTGAATCGATGACCGCCGTGAGACGCTGAGAATTTATGACTTTGTTGGAGTTTTTATTCCCAGATAGACTTTTGTGATAGACTCTGCTTTTGACAATCAATTTTCAGAGCGAGAATTTACATACAATCTTTGTAGCTAAAGCTTTTGTTTAAATAATAGATTGTTACAAAACAGCTCATTACCTTTTGAATGGTGATTTTGAACATAAAAAAACTGGTCAGTTTTACTATAAGATACATGGGTCAAAAAATATTGCATGTATCTCAGATTCCAACCTCAGACCCGCCATTCTCTTGTCCTAGGCGAAGTGCAAACAGTGTATCCGAAACGGGGTTCCTGCCATCTGCAAAAATGTATGTTGTTTTTGCGATCTGATAACTTTTACGACAAAAAAAAGTAACTCATACGTTTCTCTCATCGAGCCACCAGACCTTTTATTACCATCAAATCTAATCTAATTATTTATTTCCCAGGCCAATTACAGGCACTTTTGAATTATCAAAAGACATAACGTCGGCTAAGAGTGTAAACCTGCTAACTCACTTTTACCCAATTTTACAGGAGACAGATAAAACTTAATAAATTTGAATTTTACAATTTTAGGTTAAAACCAAAAATACAGTTGGTGTATTTTTGGATATTCTACATTACTAGAAATTAATAAAATAGTAAAATTTGGTTTTTAATAAGTTATTAGTGTTTTTGTGACTTAGCTGGATTTTTTTTGGTAGCAAATGTTTAATTTTGGGGACATAGCAGGTTTTTCGAAAAATATCCAGAGTAAAATTAATTTAATTGTTAAGTTAATTTTACTTTATTTACAAAACATAACTATATTATAATTTACTACATTAATATTATATATAAACTATAAATAAAAACTGATTGTTAATATGTAGGTACAAAAAAAGTTTTTCTTTTTAAAGGCGTCAAAGAATACGTCCACATCGCTGCAATGGGAACAGTGCCGAGAACGCTGGCCACATTGCCACGTTGTATGGCAATGCCGATTCGTTGGCATAAGAATAGGCCAGCCCTCTGATCACCTGAAGAGTCGACTAATAGCCTGGCGATGTCCTTAAAAACGTGAGCACTCGGACCCAATGGCTCTAGAATTTCAACCCTTAATGGCTCAACAAATAGCTACTAGCTAAACCAATGTATTTGCGCTGCTTGGAGTTTTCAGCACCTGCATCAGCAGCGCCAGCACTACACGCTGTACTAGAAAGATGGGATGACGCAAGGGTGTCGACACAATATGTTGTATCGCACACCACACTACACCTACTTAGTTTCCATGGCATTATGGTCATACCATGTGGTCTGTCCCCATCGTCGCTTGCCAAGCCTCTGGATTCTAAGACGGCTGGCACCCCGGCGGTGCCAAGAGCACGACGGATTATGTCGTTTAAGCTCGCTAACCGACCTGCACTCCTGCTACAAAAATGGCCACGGTGTCCGAGGCAGTCAACTATTTTGTCACCACATTGACAGCGGTGTGTCCCCACAAGGAGCGCTCAAACACAAGTAGCGACCTGGATGGTTGTGTCACCCAGCATAGTACCTGTGTTGGGCGACGGTACACAGTTTACAGCAGTGCAGTGGTGGTCCAGTGGTATCAGTCCTGACTTACGAGTTGTAAGTCGTGGGTTTGAACCCCACCAGGTGCATTACTTTGTGTAATTTATTTCATTATCACTGCTCTCAAAATGAAGGAAAACCTCGTGAGGAAACCGGCATGTCCTAGAACTAAAAATTCGAAGACATGTGACATCTGCCAACCCGCACTGGGCCTGCGTGGTGGATTACGGCCAACTTTTTTAGAGGATAACAAGTGGATAATCTAAAAAAAAACTTATTTATTGAATACTAGACGTAAAACTAAAAATGAATAGTAATAATAAAGGCTTGCCTCTACTATATTCCAACCAAGAAACCTTGAAAAAATCGAGTAAATTGACTGAAAACTAAATTTTAATTGCACGGAACGTTGTCACGCCGAAAACTCAATACAAAATGGCGTCAATCATGGAGTTAGCAGCGCAATTTGACTTAAGTTTATTTGGCTGTTTTACGCATCACACTTTTTTGCCGATTTTACGTTGAGAATGTGGGTAGCTGCTTTTACAGACTGTGTGGCTCAACTTTCTCTTACAGACTGCATCAAAATGTCATTTTTGGTCAAAAGTGGAGTTAGCAGGTTTACACTCTTAGCCGACGATAAGTTAAAACTAGTACATAAATAGTTATAGTGCAGCTACAGTCCCAGTCACAAGACATAAGTGTGAAAGTACCGCGTAGGTAGAGATCTATTGGAATGGGCTCCAATAGATCTCTATGAAGAAGAATGGGCTAGAAAATGAAACACCGGCGAACTATGATCTGCCTAAACATAATCAGGATGTGGGTAATTCAAAGAACGGCCTACGACATAAACACATCAAAATTTCATAACCCTACAAACACCGAAGTCTCTTTCAAACTCCCAAAACTACCACGTTTTACCTTTCAACTCCCAAATCAACAGCGGAATAAAACCGCTCTTTTTAATTCAGCCACCAACACAACACTACGTCCGAATTACACTGTTAATCATCATTTCATTTAAAATGCGCTATTTATGCAGTTGAGTTCGTTAAAACGAGCGACCCAGTTCAAATGTAAGTTTGTTTGTAAAAAAAGTAGCAGTATGTGTTTCAGTGTAGATTAGTTCCTGGATTTTTTGTAGTTTTTTTTTTAAGCTTGCCTGCATTTTTATTTTTGAGCAACTTTAGAAATGTACATCTTTGTGTGGGATAGTTCTCGTCAGATTCGCAACTCGTCATCTCTCAAGATGGACTCGCAACTCGTCAGAAACGTACCTCGACAGAAACGCACAATGTCAGAAACGCAATTCGTCAGATTTGCAACTCGTCAGATATTTTTTTTTTAAATAACGTGTATTTAATGACGTTCATCGACAAAATCCTATTTATTCATTTTATTGTTTGCCGAGCTGCGTCTTTGAAAATCTGACGAGTTGCGTTTTTGACGAGATGCAGTTCTGACGTTATGCGTTTCTGTCGACATGACAGTGATCCTTCTAGCCATGGTTCGTGAATGAATATAGAGTGATGTATACCTATTGATACAAACGACTCGACACAGAGCACGCAAATCGCATCACAGTGAGTCGAGGCTCGTACTTAATAACTAGATTTACTTCTGCAGCATTAAAATCCTCGTACACTATTGTGAGTTCCTTTAATTTCGTGTTTGAGTTTTTGTTGCTCGTAAGCTTATTCTGAAGTTTAGTTGCACTTCAAAGATACATATTGGCCACATGGACAGTTGACATGAATAAGGTGGCGAGTAGTGGCTGGATGGAAAAGGCGTAACACCCCTTTTTAACAGGTATGTTTTCAGTCGGATGAAATACTCGTAAATTACTGACTAAGACGAGGTTATATTCATCAACTACTTTGGGCCGGAGTGCTCAAATATTAGATGTTAGATTGTCCAGATTTCTAGTAGGCCACTCAAGTGCGGATCCAGGGGGGGGGGTCATGGCAGACCCCCTTGTGCGACAGGCTGGGTTTTAGGTGGCCGCTGCACTTGCGAGTTGTTGAATCCTGAGCGTAGCGAAGTTTTTAAAGGTACGAGACGCAGAATAACTTTGCTGCCGAGTACAAGTACAATGGTGCAATATATCTCTAACCCAGGGTGTCGAGTCTGCTAATTATTAGTCAGAATGGCGCCACAATGACGTTTCAATTGTAGTGCTTATTCGAACCATTTTTTACTGCTGAGTAAAAAATGGTTCGAAAATTGAAACGCCATTGTGACTAATAATTTAGCAGACTCGACACCCAGCAGTATTAATATCAAACAGCTATCACGTAAACATAGTCCCTATCCGCAGTCTTATTCTAATAGATGATGCGATCGTCCCACATCGTTCGTTCGCGTTTTATCGACTAACCCGTACCGACTCCATTTTCCTTACAATGTACGGTATTACATGTTTATGTAATCGCAAACGGAATGAGATTGCATGTCTGTTGGTATGGTTTAGGGCAAAGAACAGGGAAGGTCCAGAAAACTTAGGACGAAGAAAGACGCTGTTTAGAAACAAGTGTTAAGTACAATCATCATCTTTTTGAAAACATCACAAAATTTAGATCAAAGTAATAATTTTGAAGTAACAACCCATTGTATACCTAACATAGTGGAGCAGTGCAAGGGCACAACAACATGAATAAAAACAACCTCTGTAACCGCTTGCCCAAAATAAAGCTCTTTGAGTTTGCCTTTGAATTATTGCCGTGACAACGTCTTATAATTCGATGGAGCCGGCTGCACGCATGAAAAAACATGACGCCAGGCGGCTCTGAGGCGTTTCATGTGAAAGTGTTAATTATTAGCAATTGTCTATAGCAACGTAAGCGTAGTTTTTCTTACGACGTTGTCACGTTGGGCATACGGGCAGCGAGTAAAGGGCAACTCGCTGCCTGACTATGGACCATGCCCGGGTCGAAGGCGCGTTGTGTCCCACGCGCGCCTCAAAGAGCGTCAGCATAATGACTGGGCCCCCCTCTCAGAGGGCCAAACCCTGCCGGGGTTGCGGGATTATTTCCTTACCGTGACCACGGAACATAAAGGGCTATTGAAGGACACCGTGGATTTTAGTCAGTAGTCTGACCATGTCTGACAGTCTCTCCCGCCCTGCCCGTGGTGGGAGGACTCATTTGATGATTTTACCAAGATAAAAAAAACAATTTTTTGGTTTTGTTAATGTTTTGAGAATTTATTGAAGTTCTGGATTATCTTGTTTCGTGCTTTAGATTGAATGAACCAACTTGCTGTTTACCGTAATCTGAAAACAAAAGACGAAAAAGGAGTTAGCTATAATCTACCACGCGGGCAGAACGCAGCCACTGCTACTTGCACATACATGCTTAATAGTACGATGATAATAAGATCTAGAGTAAAAATCAGTCCACACCTAAACTTCTGTCTTCAACCTTCTAACTTGTACAGGGGATTTGCAATTGTGGACATTGTCGGCTATTATTGCACCGTATACGTTGAATTTAACCTATTCGTTGGAACTTCTGACAATAAACGTTCTAATATACTATTGTTTCTTTCAAAGTATGTCTTCGATTGTGTCTAAACACACTGCTTGAATAAGTTATGGGGTCGCGTTTGACGCTCGTTTTGATGTTGTGTTTTATTCTGGGGCATTAAGGTTTAGTGTGTATGATTTGTATCTGTTCTTTTGTTTAGGTTTGTCCGTTTTTTTTTTGTTTTTTTTTTTTTTTTTTTAATTCCTATATACTTTTGGGCCGTAAGGTTCTCGAATGGAGACCACGCACCGGCAAGCGCAGCGTAGGACGTCCACCCACTAGGTGGGCAGACGATCTTATGAAGGCCACAGGATCACGCTGGATGCAGGCCGCTTACAACCGGTCCTACTGGAAGTCCAAAGGGGAGGCCTATGTTCAGCAGTGGACGTCTTACGGCTGATATTATGATGATGATGATAGTTTTGCGTCAACCACTATCTCGCCTCGCCTGATGGTAAGCAAAGATATGATCGACAGTGAAGCACGCTTGCCTAGAATTAACCTGTTCACTCTTGACTTGAAGACCCCAAGGTTATAGCTGTCGGGAAATACAGATGCAGGAAGGGGAATTACTCTTGTGTCGTGATGAGTTAGAAGAGTCAAAACTGTCTCAGTCATTTCGAAAAAATAATGATTTCATCAGCTTAGCCTTTTTCCCAACTATATTGGGGTCGGCTTCCAGTCGAACCAGATGCAGCTGAATATCAATATTTTATATGGAGCGACTGCATATCGGACTTCCAAAACCCACTAACTGGGTAATACGATACCTATGGTAAGACTGGTTGTCAGACTTTCAGAGCTTCTGACCAACAGTAACGATTGTCACAGATCTATAAATGACAGCCGGGACCGACGGCTTTACGTGCTTTCCGAGGCACGGAGGAAACTCGCTATGGCAGATGGTCACCCATCCACAGACCAACCTCGGCAAGCGCGGCTTAACCTGGCAAACCGGCCTATGCGATTGTAATTATTTAGCCACGAGGACTTAGAAGTTAATATAAAACTGTTCAGCGTCTATACTCTCTTAAAAAATTTAATTCTTTCATCAACCACTGATTACTTAAACCTTTCGTTGTAACGAGACTGTAATGAATGTCAATTAAAGTTACAAGTAATAGTAGATTTAGTACTCATGCCAGTACAGATGAGTGCAGCTAGTTAATAACAAGCTGGTTTCAATTACAAAGCGATGCCCTATCCTAGTGTATGTTTGATGATGGTACAAGACATAAGTGATTTTTTTTAGCGTTGTAATGTCATCAAATGAGTCCGCGACCCAACGCAGAGCGGAGGGTCTGTCAGACTCGTACTGACTAAAATCCACGGTGTATTTCAAGGTCTTTTTATGTTCTGGGGAACAGAGACTGTTATGTGCATGTGCCAACTGCAATACGTATTGACATATTTCGAGTTCTTAATTTTTACTTACATCCATCAGACCTTATATTACTGAATTTTCTTAACTTAACACTTTCACTGTCCGCGCAGCAGACACAATACCTACCTAAACAATAGTCGTGGATCACATGATTCATCGGACAGGGAAGTGGTTAAACTAAATTTTTACACGAACTATTATTGTTATTTTTTTTAGCGTGGTAAATCTTCAAATGAGTCCTACCCACCCAGGGCAGAGCGGGAGGGACTGTCGGACTCGAACTGAATAAAATCCACGTTGTCTTTCAAAGTCTCTTTATGTTCTGGAGAATAGAGAGTGTATGTACACGACAGTAGGCGTAGCATGGCGCCGTAGAAAGGGATTTCGTCGACGGAAGAATAGACAAAATGACAGAACGTAGGAATATTTTTATATCGTTTTAAACATTGTAATTTAAAAAACTTTTAAAAATAAACGTGAACTTCAATAGTGTACGAATGGTGTCGTATTTGTGCAAAAAACAGTCGATTTGTATAGAAATAACGATGAAATAATTTTGTCTTCTCTTGGTAGAATAGTGATAGAATCGCCATGCTACGCGTGCAGTGTCACAACTTCACAAAAGTAATGAAATAATATCTTTCTAGTTCTTAATTTTTACTAACATCCATCAGACCTCATTATTACTGAATTTTCTTAACTTATACTTTATTTTTACACGAACTATTACTTAGCTTAAAAGGCTTTATCTAATAAATAAGATAATGGTTTATTATGACTCAGAGTGAGGCATGATGCACTATCATCGTATGAGTTTCTTTGTGGTACATGGCATAAGAATACAAGCATTTTAGGTTTTAAGTAAAAGCGTTAAGTTTCACACTTTAAAGCCACGTTTTAAGTATGTGATGTTCGTTATTTTCTTCACATAATTATTTTGTAATTAAGAAGAAACAGTGCACAACAAGACAAACTTTAAGAGAAACCAAATTTTGCTGGTTACGTCGCCGTTTATCGCCTGCATGATAATAATTTTCATACATTTATATTAACAGACGTTTCATCATTCGCATGGCGCGAATATTCGCTGCAACGAATGTTCACGGAATATTCGCTCGCTGAGCTGTAAAGCATGAGGTTCTCGGTACAATTTCCAGGTCAGACCAAGTCTTTTTTGCCATCATAAATTCTTGTTTATCAGCCATTGAGTCTGCGCCTCAATCCTTTTAATTGAGTCTTAACTAGCAAAAAATAGGTGTTCTATTAGAATTACTTACACCTACGTCGTATCCTTCGAAGATACCAGTAGCAGACGTAATATGTTTTTTTTCTCTAAACAGGTGACTTTTTTTACCACTGTCCAATTTTTTTCTAGGCATTAGGTAGCACGCTAGATGATCTCCGGCCACCGTAGGCGCGGGCATGCGGGCAGCGAGTAAAGGGCAACTCGCTGCCCGACCAAGGACCATGCCCGGGTCGTCGGCGCGTTGTGTCCCACGCGCGCCTCAAAGAGCGTCAGCATAATGACGGGGCCCCCCTCTCAGAGGGCCAAAGCCTGCCGGGGTCGCGGGATTATTCCCTTACCGTAACCCCGGAACGTAACAGGCTATGAAGGACACCGTGGATTTTAGTCAGTAGAAGTCTGACAGTCCCTCCCAGGGTTGGAGGACTCATTTGATGATTTTACCACGCTAAAAAAAAAAAAAAGGCATTAGGTAGCAATCACTAACCCTATTTTGAAAATAAAATCGATACGTCAAATTTTCATATTAAATCATTTTCTCTTAAACGAAGTATGCGCTCTGCGTGGTCACCAAGCTAAACATTGATAAAGCCGGAAACACATTATATAACACGCCACGCGATTGATTTGATTCAATGATTTTCGCCAAAGTGACTAAAAAATCAAATCGCTATCTCCTATGCCTCGTCCCACCACCCACAGTCCAGCTTCGTATCCATTAGCTGACGCACAGTATTGTTCACGGAAATAACAAGTTTCCATTGAAGCGACCCATTGTTGGCCACACTGGGTACACTATTATGGAAAAAAAAAAGGTTGCACTCCAGGAGTGCCGGTAGAAGTGAAAACTTTTTTGTTACTATGTTTTATTTTTAATTTGAATGACGTCTTACTCATTTTCGATCAGGGTCACGTGACCCTGACGCGAGTTTTAAATTTTTTACCCATTACAGAAAAAGTGTACAACGCCGCTAAAGAAGTTTTCACTTCAAAAATGACAATTAATCAACGGGAAAAATTATGAGTGAGTAGAGAAATGGCCTGTGCTATCTGCGTAATGAGTTAGAAATGCGATGGTGTGGCTATATTTGGTTGTGCTATGCATTATTAAGCGCATCTCACACGGCTAAGATACTATAACATTTAATTTTAACTTAAGATACCATATCGCTCGCCGTACTATTCAATAGACCGTCACACACGGTGAAGATATTTATAAATTTCATATCTTAAGATAGGGAACAATATTTGTACCTATCTTAAAATATAAAATATATCGTGAGATGTAACATCTTAAGGTATCGTAAGATATCATCTTAAGATATAAAATATATCGTAAGATGACATGTTAGGATACAAAATATATCGTTAGACTATAGTATCTTAGCCGTGTATGACGCGGGTATCCGGATGGCGAGTAATGCATGACTCGTCGAACATGGACCATGCCCGGGTCGACGATGGCGCGTCGTGTTCCACGTGTGCCTCAAAGAACTGTCAGCAATTTAACGGGGCCCCCGTAGAGGGCCAAAGCCTGCCGGAGTCGCGGGACTGTCACATCAGGTAACCGTTCCCCTGGAACGTAAAGGGCTATTGAAGGATCACCGTGGATTTTAGTCAGTACAAGTCTGACATTGCAGTACCACTTTTCTTCAGGACTTTAGTTGCGGCACGAACTCTATGAGTACACCATCGATGTAGTATTACTGTAAAAAATAAAACACACTTTAAAAAATAAAAACACAACTTCTCTCCACAAACTACAATTTATTTACGTTCCTCCGACGTAGTTCCCGTTTCCTCTGTATCGAATTGTTCAACTTTTGCGATTATCAATCTTTTAAATCGATTTTGTTATTTCACTTGTATGAATCGAGAAGTAAACACGTTATCGATACATGCGATTGAGAGGATGATGCATTGCTTTTGATGCTGTTTACAGTTCGGATGGCTAATGGTCCATGGATGAAATTCAGAGAATAATAATGGTACAACAATATCAACGATGAGCGTAGCAATAATAAATAGTAGATCTGTCAAAGTTTTTATAAACTGTAAAGACGGTGAAACGAGTGTGTTGCGTAAATAATAATGTATTAACCCTAGAATGAATTCGACATTTATTTGTCCAAATAGCGTACTTGCATTGTTATCACGTAAACTGTTTAAAATGAAAATGTGCATCTACGTGTACTTATATTATAATGAATCAAATTAGCAGTCAACCGTGTCGTTAAAAGTCAAGTCAATCATAACGTCTGTTTTTAATTACGTCCATTTTAAATGGGAATAAATACTGGTTTACAAATACAAACAATGATTTGGGTGGATCCTATTTTCGGCAAAAATCACAATCAGTTTTCTTGGTTTTCACCCTATATTTTAATTTTAAATGATCGTAATCATCAGCCTATAATGTTCCCACTGCTGGGACACAGGCCTCCTCTCTGTGAGAGAGAGTGGGCCGTAATCCACCACGCGGGCCCAGTGCGGATTGGTGGATGTCACATACATATCTTCATATCTTCGAATTTTTGGTTCTAGGACATGCCGGTTTCCTCACGATGTTTTCCTTCACCGTTTTAAGAGCAGTGGTGATGAAATAAATTACACAAAGTGATGCGCCTGGCGGGGTTCGAACCCACTACCTACAATTCGTAAGGCGGGACCGATACCACTGGACCACCACTGCTCCAATTTTAAATACTTATTATATCAAAAGTACCTTAGTATAAATTTAAACTTTCTAACTTTTCTTTTTTATTTGTTTAAAATTTCAACGTTTCCCCGAAAAACTGCTAAAGGTTAAATTTTAAGTACTCACTAGCTAAGAAGGAAAATTACCGAGATTTTCTTAATAAAATTTTTGTTTAATTCGAAAACAGACTTTGTTTATTCTTGAACAAGCAGTTTCGAGTTTAGAAACTATAAACTACTGTAAAGTTTTCGTCGAGGTTTGATTTTAGATCGTTGCTCACTTTTGAAATTTGCTTTGAGTTAACAACTCTTGATTAATAAATAAAGCCCGTTTCAATAAACTGAGCTCTGAGAAAGGTCATCTAAGAATATTTTTTTACGAGGTAAAATCATCAAATGACTCCTCCCACCCAGGGCAGAGCGGAAGTTGATTTTCAAAAAAAAATACAAAAATTTAATTCAAAGTACATAATGTAAAACAAAGCTTTCCACTTTTACACTATGACGTGATTTTCTATTTGCTGTCTTCCAGACCACACGCCTTCAGATGCGACCATCAAATCTTGTAAAGAACATTCGCCAAGACAAGACACACAGAGCAGAATCATCAATGAGCAGTTTTTTTTTGCTTCGGTCTACATGCGTACGGATTTTGTACGGATTTTTGAAAGACATCAAGGTTGACCATGGAACCCATGTCCGTAAGAGGCCCTTCAGAAAATGAGACTTTAATGAGATCTTTATGTCTTCCTTGTTCTTTGTCTTTCCAAATTCATCTGTCACTTTTATAAGATACATCCTTAGACGAAGTTATTTGGTGCATGGTGTTTATTTCCTAACATATATGGCGATTTCTCCTAGTCTTATTGTTCTGTTTTGAACACAATATGAACTATTGTTTAGTACAAATTGAATAGAGAAGCATGTAACAAGTCGACGGTCCCTACGTACAAACGGACATGTCGAAAATGTCATTTTTTTTTTATTGCACCGTTCGCTTTAGGTTTTTAAGACGCACATATCTGTATATTTATTTTTTTCTTATGTTACGTATTTAACGAGATTTACCAATCGTATATGAGGACAAGTATTATATTTACAACGAATAAGTAACGTAGATGCGGACATCTACACATAATGCTTTGTACGGTGTTTTAAATTGCGCGCAAACGCGGTCATGTCTGACATAACGTCATTTACGGCGGGGGTTTCTCAATAGGGCGTGTACATGTCCTTATTTTATTTTTAGATGCTAAGAAGATTGTTAATTAATAATAAAAAATTTCGCTTCGGTGACCTATTTGGGAATTTGTCTTTGCAATTGTACGATGTTATGACGAATAACTACCGAAAATAAACGTTTGATATAATATGTCATGCATGCCACCGTCCGAGAAAATCGATCCGACACAGTCATTATCTCTAGGTGTTCTTGTCTGACTAATTCAAATTCAATTTCATTTATTTCAATCAATTTCAGATCACACACCAATATCAAAATTCAATTAATGGAGAATATTTGCATAGACAGAACCTCGTTTCCAGGATTATCCACCAGCAACTTGCTTTCAAGTACAACCTTGAGATATCAGAAGTGCCGTAATATAAGTATGCGCCTGACCCTGTCGGTCGCGGCACTAACGAGCTACCGTGACCCCGGAACGCAAAAGGCTTTTGAAGGACACCGTGGATTTTAGTCAGTATAAATCTGACAGTTCCTTCTGCCCTGCCCGGGGTGGGAGGCCTCGTTTGATGATTCTACTATGTTGAAAAAAATGTATGCACCTGACTCAGTTCGCGAAGATGGCAATTTCGTTGTATTGGGATCGACCTGTCATCACTGACGGAACTATTGTTGCCAAAAAGCATGACATTGTGGTGATAGATCGATCGGAACGTCCGTTACGCAATGTTTTGTTGTTTATATATCGTATCCGTGTGACTAGAACCTCGTGAAGGCAGAAAAAGATAAATATTCAAGTATCTTGATCTGGCTCGCGAGGTTGTTGGTATATGGAAAGTGAACAGCAGTCATTGTGCCGATAGTCGTGTCGGCTAATGGCTTAATTGCCTAGAGCCTTGACCAACATCTAAGGAGGCCCTCGCTTGGCCAAGCGTCTGATTCAGAAGGCAGTACTTCTGGACACAGCGCGCATCTTTAGGAAGTTCGTCTCTCAAGAGCCCTGACCACCGGTAGCCCGAACCTTATTCCCGGTGCTTGTGGACTACTATCTTTGAGGAGTGACTGAAGACGCGCCACGGCGGCAGCGTCCGCCTGACGCCTGACGCCTTGTGCGGATCGCCCGGAGAACACGGTCGAGCATACGGTGGATCTGCCCCGCTTAGGCAGAGACCGCCGTGTCTTCACGAAGCTGATAGGTGGCGGCAACCTCTCGCACCCGGCATTCAACCTGACAATCCCAGCCGCCGCGGGAGACGCCCATGGCAACAGTTATCACAAGGCGATTTCCGGCCACCGTAGACACGGGCGGATGGCGAGTAATGAGTGACTCGCCGTTCGATGATGGGCCATGCCTGGATCGACGGAGCGTCGTGTTCCATGCGCGCCTCAAAGAGCTATCAGTAATCTGACGGGACCCCCATAGAGGACCATAGCTTGCCGGGGTCGTGGGACTATTTTATGAGGTAACCATGACCCTGGAACGTTAAGGGCCATTGAAGAACACCGTGGATTTTACTCAGTATAAGTCTGTCAGTCCCTTTCGCTCTACCCAGTGGGTGGGAGGACTCATTTGAAGAATTACCACGTTTAAAAAATTGACATGTCTTTATTTACATTGCAAGAACTATAGACACTTCGAATGAATGAAACCGCGTATAAAGCGACATGTCTTCGTCGATGTATATTTTATAACCAACGGTGGTGATTTTAAGATGTTTAACTTATCCGTTAGAAAACTATAACATTGTTCGACGTTTTCATAAAACGTCTTATTTAAATTCTATGTTATAAACTGATTTCTTCTTTCCTACGTATAAAAAGTTATCTAAGACATGTCCGACATTCTTTTATTTTAATATCAGCGTAGAAACAGTCATCTATCAGTTTTTCTAAGAAAATGGAAAAAAAGAAAACATGTATAAATACCATTATAAAGTTCCTAAAGCTAATAAAACATTATAGAAAAAATAAATTCAAAATTGTACATAGAATTATTTCTAGAGCGATTTGAACATTAAAATCGCTCTCCTGAAAACCTCGGTTTTTGACATGTCCGTTTATACGTAGGGACCGTCGAAGTATAAAAGTAGTTATCGATTATTTTAGACGGGTAGCGCCATCTAGTGTCAAAATCGAGAACTGATAGTGAATTCTACAAGTTGGTGAGGTTACAGTTCATCAACAGATGGCGTTAGAGAGTAACATATTTATTTATGATACTTTAAATTCTAAATAAAATAATAATAAGTACATAGATAAAATTCAGATAATTAATTATGATAGATTTCAGTTGAATTAAATTTAATTATATAACGCAAGGTCTAAAAGGCAAAAGCCTACAAGCGGGTTTGACTGTGGTTAGTGACGTTGAATCTATGGCTTTCTTTTTCTTGAACCTGGACACACGAGACGCTGAGTGATTTATAAAACAAGAATTTAATAAAATCCTTATGTCGCGGACAAGAAGTGGGACTGCGGCGAAAATGAAAGTTTATTAATATAAAGGAACCGCATAAGCGTATGTATTAAGATTATTTCATGTTTTGTTAGAATTACATGGCATCACCCACCATGATGATTGTATTGAAATGCTCACGGATTTCTTTCTTATATTGTTCTCAGGGTTCCATCCATAATTTTAAAATAATTAATTAAAGAAAAACTATAAAACGTCTTCTCAACGATTGGCACCTTGACATGGAGTAAGCTACGACAAGCTCTGGTTCCAAGCCACGTATGTTAACCTACAAATCACACAGGCTGCGAATGCTGTCTGCGATACATATCCACGGTTCGACCTGGATAGATAGTATGTAATGTTCTATCTGAAGTAAGTGTTATATTATCCATAACCTAACTTGTGAGGAATCGTGCTGTGATCCTGTACCCATGTGTGCATCAAATTAAATAGCTGAGAAGACATCAAGCACTTTCTTTTATTTATCCAACCTCATGCGAACAGAACCTCATAGTCTCATGGCAATCTACGCTGGCAGCTGGTGGTAAGAGACGAATGGACCTTACAATTGTACGCCCAACGTGTCGCATGAGGTCAGATTGGAATCTTCACTTCAAGATTAAGAGCTTGATTTAACTTAATTTAACTTAACTTAATGTTTAGTAATTAGAGTCATTTAACTTAGTACATTTTCTGAATTTAAGTTTTTAAAATTAGTCGATAGCACATGTTAACATTATTATTAAAAGGCAAATCTTTCCACATTATTGATGTAGAAAAGCTTAAATGTATAGACTCCTCTTGATTTATATAAAGTCATACAACTTAGAGACATCAACACTTTGTGTTAAAAAGTAAGGTTATGCCACATGTCATGTTAACATTGTAAACTTGTGCAACTACTTGAATGGATTGACTCTAATTTAATTTAATTCACCTTGATTAATGTAAAATTACTATTTACATTTACTTAACTTTAAAATTGGATTCAAAATAATTATCAAAGACTGATTAAATATTTTAAATTCAATATGGATAAGACAATCTGGATTATCTATCTTCGTAAAGAAGAATTATTACATGAGCTTAAATATTTTAATATATCCACAGATGTAAAGGCGACCAGGGATGTGCTTCGCAGGCAGTATCGCAATCTGTGTGGCTTGTTTCGGAGAGGTAGCATTAAACCAGAAGATTATGCAACCCCAGCCAGTGCAGAGGAGGTACGCTTATGCTTGGAACCTATTGAAGAGCTGTGCCTATTACATAGGGATTTAACAGAGGGAGATAGCTCCACTGTTAAGCGAATATTAGCTCGTTCGCAATATTATTTAATGAGAATTTCACGTGTGAAAGATAAATCACCGGAACTAATAGAACTTAAAAATAAATTGGTAACGTTGATAACATCTTTAGAGGATGGTTCTGAAGAAGATATGCACTCTATTCATGATCCCTCCTCTGAAAATGAATCAGCAGAAAAAACACAATTAGTGGTTGTTAAAGATAGACCAATTAATCTATGTTCTTTAAATTTAAAGTATGACGGTACTACATGTGTTAGGAGTTTCATTGAACGTTTAGAAGAGTTGAGACAGGCTCGAGGTATATCTGCAGATCGTGCATTGATTGCTTTTTCAGATCTTTTAGATAAGTCTGCATTACATTGGTTTAGGTCATACAAACAAACCTTCACATCATATAAACATTTACTTGCTCGTTTAAGGGAAGATTTTGACATTCCTGATCTTGATTATAGGTTGACTCAGGAAATACGCTCCCGTACGCAGGCGAAGCACGAGACAATAATAATTTATTTGTCAATTATGCAGGGTATGTTTAATAGATTGTCTAGACGTCTCTCTGACGATGAACAATTAGAAATCCTAATGCACAACATAAGACCTGAGTATATGAAGGAAATGGCTTTATTAGATATTAATTCCATTGAAGATCTACTTTTGTATGGTAAGAAATTAGAACTTGCTAGAGCTAGGTCAGAACAATTTGTAGAACCTAACCTCTCAAAAGTGAAACTTAGTCAGGATTTTCAGCCTACGAAGAGAACTGATCATAAACCAAGGTCAGATAGGTCTGGAGAACCAGTTGCTGTTGTTGACACTCCTTCCACTTCACAAGCAAAGGGAAAAAAATGTTTTAGGTGTAACAGCACAAATCATTTCACAAGCAAGTGTAAAACTTCAAAAGAGTTGGTCTGCTTTAAATGTGGTGAAAAGGGCTTTAAAAGAATTAACTGCCCAAAGTGTTCAAAAAACTAATTAATGTGAGTCACAAAAATTTAGTGATTAATTTAACATCTTTCCCATCACACATTGATGTGGCTCACTTTGAAGCTAAGACACATGATATTCGACCACATTTATTGGTAAAAGTTTTAGATTTGGAAGTTTATGGTTTGCTAGACACTGGAGCGGTTTGCTCAATATTGGGGGATAATTCACATAAATTATTTATGAAATATGGATTTAAATTAGTTAAATTACCAAAAGGTCAAAATGTAAGGGCTGCAGATGGTTCAAGAATTCAATGTTTAGGTTTTATGCAGTTACCCACTAATTATTTAAATAAAATTAAAGTTATAAAATTTTACATAGTTCCCAACATAATTACTCCAATCATTTTAGGTATGGATTTTTGCAAAGCATTTTTGATAACTTTAGACAGCACATTAAATAATAATAAGATTTTTAGTATACCTGACAATTATATTAATTCAGTTAGCTTGGACCAAGGTTTAGAATGTTTTGATTCATTGACTTCTGAACAACAATTAATTCTACAGAAGGTCATTGAAAAATTTGATAAGATTAATACTGAAAAAGTAGGTTTAGGTAGGACAAAATTAATTACTCATAAAATAGACACAGGTAATAGCCCACCAATTAAGCAAAGATATTATCCTTTGTCACCTTCCAAACAATTAGCGTTGGAACAGGAACTCGATAGAATGCTGCAACTTGGAGTTGTAGTGCCTTCTAACTCACCTTGGAATTCCCCAGTTGTCATGGTAACCAAACCTAATGGTAAACTAAGGCTTTGTTTAGACTGTCGAAAACTTAATGCCGTTTCTAAGGCTGATGCTTATCCTTTACCATACATCCATCAAATACTTGATAGCCTGAGAGATGCAAGATATTTAACTTCAATTGACCTGAGTGCTGCTTATTGGCAGATTGAATATGATAGTGTGGAGTCTGCTGAGAAAACTGCATTTACAGTCCCTAGACGTGGTCTCTTCCACTATACAACTATGTCGTTTGGTCTTGTAGGAGCATCTGCCACTATGCAACGACTTATGGATAAACTGTTTGGTCCTGAATTTGATAATAAAGTATTTGTTTTTCAGGATGATATCATTTGCATTTCCAGTGAATTTGATACACATGTTAAGTTGTTGGAAAAAGTATGCCAACGTTTAGCAGATGCAAACTTAACAATTAATATGAGTAAATCTCAATTTTGTAGAAAGGAACTTAAATATCTTGGCTACATGGTTGATAAGCAGGGTCTTCGTACCGATCCCTCTAAGGTGGAAGTTATACTCAATTACCCCACACCCACCTCACCCAAAGAAGTTAAAAGGTTTGTGGGAATGGCTGGTTGGTACCGTAGATTCATACAGGATTTTTCTAAAATTAGTAGACCACTTAGTAAATTAACATGTAAGAATGTAAACTTTGAATGGACAGAGGAAGCAGAAGAGGCTTTTAATAAATTAAAATCAAATTTAGTCTCAGCTCCAATTCTTAAATGTCCAGATTTTAATTTACCATTTTCAATTCAATGTGATGCCTCAGCATATGCTATTGGTGCCGTGCTGACACAGTCATATGACAATTTTGACCATCCTGTTGCATTCTGTAGTAGATTACTTAATAAGCACGAGGTTAATTACACTACTACAGAACGTGAATTATTAGCAGTCTTGTTTGCTTTAGAGCAATTTAGAATGTATGTTGAGGGTCAAAAATGTAATATAGTCACTGATCATGCATCACTACAATGGTTTTATAAATTAAAGAATCCCACAGGCAGGTTAGCTCGGTGGAGTATTCGGTTAAGCCAATTTGATTTTAATATCGTTCATAGGAAAGGTAAAGAGATGGTTTTACCGGATGCACTCTCAAGAATTAAAATTGAATCGTTAAACATATCTGACAATATCCAAGATAAATGGTATTTAAAAATGGTAGAAAATTGTGAAAAGTTTCCCCATAAATTTCCAAATTATTCTCTTAAAGATGGTAAACTATTTCGACACTCAAAAAATAAATATAATTTAACATCACAATTCACGTGGAAACAAGTGATTCCCAGTGATGATGTGGGACCTCTATTAACCTTTCCCGTGTCCACTAAAAGGAACACGAATCTCTTAGTATGTTCAGATTATTTTAGTAAGTATGTTATGTTGTTTCCTATACGGAACGCAACAGGCAATGCTATTGTTAAAATTCTGGAAGAAAAAGTGTTTCTGGTACATGGGATACCGAAATTTGTCTATGTAGACAACGGTCCGCAATTCATCTCAAAACAATTTAGAGATTTAATGTGCAAATATAATGTGCCGAATATTTACTATAATCCTAGGTATCACCCGCAGGTAAATCAGGCAGAAAGAGCCATTAGAAATGTTCTGTATGCGATTGCCTCATATGTGAAAACAAATCACAGGCAGTGGGACAATCACATACCAGAAATTCAGTGTGCACTGAACACCTCAGTTAACGAGTCAACTAAATTCTCACCTTACTTTCTTGTACATGGAAGAGAGATGTTTGTAGATGGTAAATTACATAAAGACTCTGAAGTGCCACAGCCTGATTCAGATCTATCAACTGTAGACCCTAGAATTCATGGTGATAACTTAAAAGAACTTAAATCAATTTTCCAGGAGGTTAGTAAAAACTTGAAACTTGTGCATGATAAAAATAAAAAGCACTATGACTTAAGAAAGCGACCTTTAGAATTTAAAGTAGGTCAAATTGTCTATAAAAGAACATTTACCTTGTCGGATGCTAGTAAAAACTTTACTTCAAAGCTAGCACCGCGCTTTATAAGATGTGTTATTGCAAAGAAACACTCACCTGTAGTGTATAGCTTAAAAGACATGCAGGACAAAGATTTAGGTAAATTTCACATTAAAGACATCTTAAAATATGAAGACTCCTAGTTTTATACATTATTGTTGTTGTTAATCCAATATTTGCACGAAATTAGCAATAGACGTGCAAATATTTAACTTGAAGAGGGATGGATGCATGTTGGAAGGGTATAAGGTTCTTTTTTTTCAAAATTAAATAGGTATACCAATTTTATTAATAAGGAATGTTTGCTGATGTATGAAAGGAAACACAATAATTGTTAATTTAAAAGGGACTTCACCACTTAACACTTAATAAAACACTTATCTACATTAATTAAAGATAGTGTTTACTTAAAAACTTGAAGTATAAAAACCTATACTTTATAATTTAATACTTAATAAAACACCTATTTACATCAATTGGAGATAGGGTTGACTTAATAAATTTAAAAACTTAAATAAGTATTTGCCTATACTTTGGCTTAATACTTAGTAGATAACACTTATCTAGGTTTCAAGGATAGTGTTTATTTAACTTAAAACTTAACTTAATTAGGAAATTAATTAGACTAAGGCATGACTAGTCAATAAAAAATTAGTTAATTAGTTGATGTCTGTAAAGAGCAGCTACATGCTATGTATAGTTAGGCAGACAGACGCTTATTATAGTATTAGTTTAGTAGATAGTTTAAGGCAGGAGCAATCAATGTACGAATATGCCAAATAGGTTTTGTTTCGGGATTGGGCTACTAGCCATTGTTATTTAGCAATTTAGTCTGTAAGTCTAAGGCATTTGGTTTGTCTCAGTTTTCAATAGGATGATTATGAGCTTTCAATACACATGATGAGAAAAAATTTCTCAGCAAGTAGAAATTTTTTAACTGGGGAAAGATGTATTGTAACAAGTATAAAAGTAGTTATCGATTATTTTAGACGGGTAGCGCCATCTAGTGTCAAAATCGAGAACTGATAGTGAATTCTACAAGTTGGTGAGGTTACAGTTCATCAACAGATGGCGTTAGAGAGTAACATATTTATTTATGATACTTTAAATTCTAAATAAAATAATAATAAGTACATAGATAAAATTCAGATAATTAATTATGATAGATTTCAGTTGAATTAAATTTAATTATATAACGCAAGGTCTAAAAGGCAAAAGCCTACAAGCGGGTTTGACTGTGGTTAGTGACGTTGAATCTATGGCTTTCTTTTTCTTGAACCTGGACACACGAGACGCTGAGTGATTTATAAAACAAGAATTTAATAAAATCCTTATGTCGCGGACAAGAAGTGGGACTGCGGCGAAAATGAAAGTTTATTAATATAAAGGAACCGCATAAGCGTATGTATTAAGATTATTTCATGTTTTGTTAGAATTACATGGCATCACCCACCATGATGATTGTATTGAAATGCTCACGGATTTCTTTCTTATATTGTTCTCAGGGTTCCATCCATAATTTTAAAATAATTAATTAAAGAAAAACTATAAAACGTCTTCTCAACGATTGGCACCTTGACATGGAGTAAGCTACGACAAGCTCTGGTTCCAAGCCACGTATGTTAACCTACAAATCACACAGGCTGCGAATGCTGTCTGCGATACATATCCACGGTTCGACCTGGATAGATAGTATGTAATGTTCTATCTGAAGTAAGTGTTATATTATCCATAACCTAACTTGTGAGGAATCGTGCTGTGATCCTGTACCCATGTGTGCATCAAATTAAATAGCTGAGAAGACATCAAGCACTTTCTTTTATTTATCCAACCTCATGCGAACAGAACCTCATAGTCTCATGGCAATCTACGCTGGCAGCTGGTGGTAAGAGACGAATGGACCTTACAAGCATGTACTTGTATTGTCTTGTGATTGGACTGAGTTTAGGAGTATAAATAAGACGAGCTTATAAGGTTTTAGTACCTACTAGTGTTTGCCCGCGGCTTCGCTTGCGTTTTTTAGAATTTGAGAACCAATACGGATCGTGTGGCGCCATCTGGAATATGAACGTAATTTTTTTCTTGGAAACAGCTCTCTTCTGTTATTCGGGATGTAAGATACCTTATATCCGTGTCTATACTCCTGACAACGTATTTGGGCATTTCTACGGACACGGTGATTTTTGCTCAATTCCGTGGGCAATTTTTTTTTACACGTTATGACTAATTGTATATTCACCTCAATAAAATGCATATTTTTATAAACAAAATGGTGCTAATTTGCCAGTAATCGCTCCAGTAGTTTATGAAATAATTTTTGAGTGCCATGGAATTGAGAAATGTGACCACAGAATTTAGAATTACACATATTCTACATATCCGGGAAAGACAAATTCAATTTAAAAAAACCCGGCCAAGTGCGTGTCGGACCACGCACAGTGTAGGGTTCCGTAGTTGCCCACCAAAATACTTATGCGAAGTAACTAAACTGATTCGCTGAATTTAATTAAAAAAAAAAAAGAATTTTCAAAATCGGTCCGGAGTCTTTGAGAAATCAGGGAAAATACATAAGAAAAAAGCTTACGACGAATTTAGAACCTCCACCTTTTTTTGAAGTTAGTTAAAAATAGTTGACCTTAAAAACCAACCTATCCCCAAAAAACATACCGTAAAAACATACCATTTAAGCTGTAAAAATAAAGTTGACAAACTTACTTTTGCAGTTGAAGTACATGTTCTGTTTTTTTTTAGTTTTCTTAAACAAAATGTATCGGCATTTTGTTTAAGAAAACTATTATTCAAGTACATTTTATAAGTTGGTCGATTATTACTCGTAAAGTTGTAAAGCCTACTTAGTCATGATAATTTTCTTTTAAACTTCGTTATATATACTACTATTGTAAATTTTTTCACACCCCCAAACATAACCGTTTAGATGGTAGAGGGGGGGACACTTGAATCGAGCAAAATTTAGCACTTTAAAGCTTAATATTTCACAAACGAATTTTTTTATCAAAAAACTGTTAATGGAAACTATCATTATTTTTTAAAGGCCTATTTAATGATACCCCACACTAAGGTGTACGCGAGAAAAAAAAAATCCTCACTTTACGTGTAAGTACAGGAGGTACCCTAAAAAAAAATGTTTTACGAGATTTTATTTGACCACTTTTTCGGCACAACAAATCCGTATATTTACACCAAATTACAGCTCTCTAGTGCTGTGCGTCTCTGAGCTAAACTGCGGACAGACGGACGGACGGACGGACGGACATGGCGAAACTATAAGGGTTCCTTGTTGACTACGGAACCCTAAAAACATTGAAGAACATATTTTAGCAGTTTTTGGTATTTAAGTTACGTAAGTTTATATTGAGTCTGCCTTGAGAGAGATTCCTTGAGTTATCATGCTTAGTTAACCAACTTTTAGTCAAATCATTTAAATGAGCATTTTTATTAAACTTACATGGTAAAATGTATTTCTATTAAGCATTTTCATTAAACCTTTAAATTACAAACAAGAGACATGAAGTATAGACGTCAAGTCAGTTTTATTTATCAAACCGCAGAAAGTAATAGACAATAATCGAAGTTTTCGGGTGTATTCAATTTTTTACTCAAAAATTACTGAATGTATTTTGATGAAACTTTGCAGCAATATAGTTTATACATCAGAATAATATATAGGCTATCATTATTCGATCTTCCGAGGCTCGAGTAGCTAGTCGCGGTAGTATTAGCTAAAATCAGATCTTGCAATTGCAACGTCAACTCTAGATACTTTAAACCTTTTATACAACATTATAGACACATATTATATGGCGTTAACTACTTTACCATGACAAATTGTGAAGCAAATGACTTTAAACCTCATGTAAACCGAGATTAGTTACATAGGTAAACCATCGTTCTCAACTCCGTGGATACCAGGACACAAAATTGAGGGCCACGGAATTGAAAAAATATCGTACTAATCAAAATAACTTATTACTGTTACGACTTCAAACAAATTAAATGAAACAACCATGCTGGTGTCTAGTTAAACTTCAGTCTAGGGAAAGAAAACATATTTAAAAATTAAACATTCAGAAGATATCTTTGACACGGTATTGAGAAAAGACCCCGAACTAAAGACACGGAAACAGGTTCTCACCTTCGAAAATCGAAAAAAACAGCAGGACACCACACATGCACTCACATGGCCTGCTCGGGAGCACCTGACAGTATACAAGAATCGGATGGTGATGTCCAGTTCGCGGGTATTTAGTATCGTAATCAAGTGTTTTTTGTATGACACGGAAATGACTCATTAGACTGGGACAAATCTTTACGCATCCACAAATATAACAAAATAAGCAATTACAGGTTTATTTATGGTCAATGTCTCTTGGTTAGCTATCCATATACCCAAGAATATCAAAACTTTACTTGAAATTCAGCTCCAATAAAAAATATAAAATATTTTACACTCGATTTCGGAAAAGGGACAGGTCCAAAATCAGTGAAATTACCCCCGTTTTTTCATTTCAGATTTTTTTTTAGGAAAATTAAGAAGTAGTACGGAATTTATTTTATGCTCTCCAATTAGAATATAGATTGGGACGTACGCTTAAAAATTTTGGGATGTGTATGTAACTTCTAACCATGTCTTTTTTAAAAGGACAAAAAAAATGCCTTCATCGTAGAAATGCCCATTTGCTAAATTTTGGGACGATCGAATCATTAGGTAGTAATGCGTGAAAAGGTAAAAAACAAACATACTTGCATTTTTATTATTAGTTTAGATCAATAATGTTATATCTAGGTACATAGTTTGCATAGGAAACGTCCTTATTTGAGCGACATTAATTTCAAAGAACCGTGTTTATTTAAACATTAGACTATCATTTTTCGATGATTTCGGTCGATTTACAGTATCGCTGCAAATTGAACGTACGATAGCATTGCTCTTCTCCCTTTAGCATCGCGTGATACCTAAAAAATAACTAATTATCTGACTCGATGAGTACAACTTGTCGTCGTTTAAAACAGAATCTATGCACTGGTTTTAGCACCAATTCAAAACATAAATAAACACAAATTATAGAAACCCTGATTTTTTTCTAATCTTTAAAATTCCACACCTCGAAATAATTACAATTAAAAAAAATATCCAACTTACTACCTACAATTTAAATCGGTGTAGATTTATATCCTAGAGAAGTATTGAAAAAAAATAGTAATTATTTAAAATCGCGAGTAATATTGAAACAAAAGTATGCACA
The DNA here is from genome assembly GCA_036375495.1 of Agrotis segetum. Lineage (NCBI taxonomy): Eukaryota > Metazoa > Arthropoda > Insecta > Lepidoptera > Noctuidae > Agrotis > Agrotis segetum. The sequence continues at coordinate 1,523,359 of JAQSVV010000031.1, forward strand.
TTTTTTTTTAATTATTTAAAACACTCAGGGCTGCGTTTAAATCCTTTATCCAGTTTAATTTTATACTGACTAAATGTCAAACAGCCCGTTTAAGTACACCGAGAGGTGAAAAATTATATACCAATTAAAATTTAATCCACCCCGTTTACTTTCGTCCGCTGGTCTATGTTTTTGCTGAAAGGAATAAATTTTTGCGACCTTTTTACCACGCAAAATTTTATCCTGCTGTCAGATTGACATTAAGTTTTGTTGTTTTGCTAGATTCTCGCCGTAAAAAAGAATATTATTTTTATTTTTGAAAGTAAATATTATTTGTGGATTATGGATTTGTATTTAACCGGCAAATTGATTATTTGTTCAATAAACTGAGCTGTCAATTGAATTTGACAACTAACATTGACAGAAACTTATGACTCCGTTCAGCGAACCCTCGCCGGTTTAATTTTTTTCCGGCGAAATACCGCCGAAGGATTTAAACGCACCCCAGGACAAATAAAAAAACTCAAAAAGAGAAAAAAAAAACTGCGAGATTTGATCCAGAGACCCCTTGCACGAAAGTCAAGCAGGTTACCGACCGGACTGGCTAGACGTTGACAGTGATTTTCAAATAGCGGTTCTTGTACAAATGTCAACAATGACTGAAAATCAACATATTATAAAATTGCTAATCCCCCAAGGGGCATAGCGTAATTATACATATCCTATTAATAGAACAGCAGTTTAAGGAATATTTGAGGAAAAATTGACTAAATAATATCCAGTGGTTTAGCTTCCAACTATCAACAAACATCTAAAAACAACAAAATTCAAAATTGCTTATCTCCCAGGAAACATAGCGTAATAATACATAGCATATTAACAGAAGCATATTATTAGGAATATTTGAGGAAAATTTGATCGACAACTTTACAGTAGTTTCGGAGATAGATCAAATCAAAAAAACATAAAAAAATTCGAAAAAAAATAAAAGTTGATCTAGCATCAGAATCGATCCCTTATCTCGAAAAAAATACAAAAAGAAAAAAATATTCAATGTACAGGAATGACATCTCTACGATTTTATTATATGTAAAGATAAAAAAAATGTCTTAGTGAAAATTTATTTTATCTTAGATCATGAGATCACTTCCTAAGTCCGGTAACGAAGACCCGGGTACGAATACGGAAGTTCGAACGTAACTGACATCAAAATAAAATTTTGAAACGGACAAAACTTAAAAACCGCGGCACATAATATCGAAGATTAGACCCCTACCTAGGTTTCGTGAGCGACGTTCTTAAATTTTAGCCATTGACTCTTGACTTATTGACTAAAATTCCACCTTGTTCCTAAAATTTTCCTTTTCATTTCCAGGGACATAGTGCCTTTTAACGCAGGCATTTGGGCCTGGAAAAGCCTCATCAGTTTTGTGACGCACGTAGAACACTACACGCCGACGACTCAGGCTTGAGTCCTTGATTGGACAGCAAGATAATCCACTCCAGCCTAAAGAGGTTTATAAAGTTATGTTATTCATAACGTACATTTGCGTTTGTACACTAGAATATACACCAAACAATGAACAAAAATGTGCGCTTGCGCTCTACAACACATTCATACCCCAACACCCAACAACTAGAGAACTTTTGCAGCTGAAAGCAAAACCAATGTCTGTCTAATTTGTTCTCAAGAACTCACAGACCAGACGTTTCCCAGCGTTTGAATTACGAGAGAGCTTATGCACAATCGCGCGTCGTTTATAACAGACATATTGCTCTAAGCTGAGATGAATTTACATGCTCTTGTTCGGTTGATTTGTTAAAGTGGTCTATGAGAATGTATTCTAGTGTTGTTTTTTTAACATTTAATAAATTACTTCTAGTACAGGAATTTTGAGGAGGTCGTGACTACATAATAGCAGCCGCACAAGTTGATCTTTAAGGTTAAGGGCTGATTTTTCAATAGTCAGGTAACCTCTAACTGAGGAATTCAAATAACGGTTTGACATATTATTTTCCATAGATAAACTGTCAAACCGCCATTTTTATTCTTCCGATAAAAGTTCTAAAAGCAAGGCCAGCGAAGCGAGCTCGGAACTTGCAGCACCCCGACTCGGACAGGTTAGGTTCGAAGAGGATGGCGGGGTCTGAAAGACCCTGAAAGACGTGTTTGGTTACTTTAAACCTTGCAAACAGAAAATTGTTAGGTTCGGTATTTCGGACATTCGATAACCTGCACTTCGATATTTAGATCTTTCGATGTAACTTTTGTAGATAATTATTTAGATTTAAGATATATTGGACGTAGATCATTTAATCATTCGATATTTTAAACTTTCGATATTTTAATTTTCGATTTTATGGTCATTCGATAGTTTCATTTTCGATATTTTAAGCGTAGATATTTTAATCTTCGATATTAAAATATGTACCCATCTTGTGTTGGATAGTTCATTTATCGAGAAAGGCTGGCTTAAAAGATGTAACATCACGATAAGACTAATAGGTGGCGATTAGTGGGGTAAAACCTATGGGAACAGCTTATTTATGTTTCCATAAAAAAAGTTGAGTTGTTCCTAAAAATTCTTGATGAAAAATCACGATAACAAAGACCACCCTAAGAATCGAAACCATGGCATCATGCTTATCTGTACTGCATGCGACCTCCAAATCACCTAAGCATTTACCAGTCAAATATAAAGCAAAATTGACTCGTCAAATTTATAAATTTTTAAAGTAAAACGTTACCCACATTCGTTACAGTCGAACACTCAGTCCCTATGTTCAAATTCTCCACGGATATTAACAAAAACATTGCTAGCCACATGTGCAGTGCTCACGTAATGCGCGAACATTTATCATTTTTACGACTGCCCTCCCTCCCCGCTACTCTACACCGTAGAGTATTGATATACAGTATTTCTACTCGAAATAATGTTTGAAAATTATTACATAAAATATTAGTAAGGTAGTGGTGGACGCCCACGGTGACGGACGTCGCAAGACGTTCTCTGGCAATCTTAGGCGCGGGCACGCCGGCGCACTATGGAAAATATAGGTCGGTATCGGATCAAAAATCTGTAACTTCATGAATTTTTGTCCTATCGTGATGAAATTTGGCACAAATATGCAGTAAGGTTTGGAGATTCGAATGATGTGTAGTTTATAGTGTTTTCTTGTATATCTATGTATATTTTTTTGAATAAAATGAAAGAAATGGGAAAAATCACGAAAAAAAAAGTTAACAATTTATTTCAAGTGGAATACAAGTTTATAATGACTAAAAAGATTAAACCATGGTTAATTACAACAAGCAAAGTAAACAAAATATATACATATACACATACAGAGTGAAATTTTGTAATGCCACCTGGAGGGAAAGTACTCTTAATACTGCAGATAGAAAATTTTACTCAAAGGAAACATTCCTTTATTTTTGAATAGAAAGCAAACTAAATTCAAAGATTTTCGAAAATTCTCTTCTACCACACCCGGGAATCGAACCGGCTAAAATCTGAAAAAATTATACCCTGTACTTTTATTGCATTGATCGTTAGGGTCAATTATAAGGATGAAATCTCTCTAACAAACATGATATAAATTAAATGAAAGGAAAACCAGGAAATCTTAAATTGATTTAATTATTTACAAAAAAATGGTAAACTAACTAATTAGTTGCTCGAAATGGGCTCGAGATGGCATTTATATATGGATCTGACGAGTCTATAAGCGTTTTAAAGATATCTTCATTTGTAGCTGATCAGGAACATTTTCTTGCATGATGAAGTCTTATGCTTCTATAACCTTTGTTGTGAGACTCTTGTGCGTCATCCGATAGCTGTCCAATAGGAAGCAGCCAAATTTTTCAGCGTCGATCATCATTCCAGAAGAAAGAACTTGCAAGATAATTTATAGGCGTTTAGTCAATGCCTCATCTACACCTGATAATTCCGATGAGCAAGTGCTATTATAGAAGAATCTTCGTGCGGTATTGCCATCGTTCGTATTCCCGCTAACTTCCTTTCGTATTGCCGAGGTTTGGCGAAGATTAATCCCAACTTCTCCCTACAACGGTTTTGAATAAGTTCTTTATCTTTTTTTAATCTCTTTTTTTCCTAAGTTGAAACAGACCAAGTCTTAAAACAAAAGATTATAGGAAAATGCAATATCATTTCCATGCAGCGAGAATCTAGGCATGTAAGGTGGACAATCCGTATTGGTAGGCGTTTTCGTTTTCGTGTCTGGCAGTTACTTTCGATAGGTCATTCATTAGCTGTGGAGTAGCCTCACATATCGTGCATGTGGAACCAGATGGAGTATCTATAAGGACCAAATCTATAAAAGAACTCAATGCTTCCGTATCGGAAAAAATCTTCTGGTCTGAGTCGTTCCACTTACTTAAGATTTCTATCGTTTGAGCGTCAACAGTTCTTAATTCTTCGACAAGATAAGCTTCTGTGTACTCAGGTAAAGCCCATAGTCCGTAAACCGCAAAAGATACCAATTTTCGGGTTCTGACTTTTATCAGTTTTTTTCTCATATCTTCTAAAACCGCAAATATCCGCAGCTGATTTTCTTTGCATTCTATTTATGAATAGTTAGAGTACTAGTTAACACAAAAAGTAGCGCGTGGGCAGACGTGGGTAACTCTGAAAACCTTCGACGAAAAAAAAATATAAGTGAAAAATAAGGTATGTCACTTTTTTAGGAATTACTGAAATATTCTTTTTTACTTTTACAATCCTTAAGTTGTATCGCAAAAAGCATAAAATAACCTTTCTAAAAATGTATAATACTGCACATCTGTACCAAGTATTTTTTTCACAATATGGTATTGAAACATGTATAAGCAAAGACTTGAGTTTGGCACTTCTGTCTTCTATACATTTCTATGTATGAAAAAAATAATAATTTCGCGTATTTATTGAAAAAATCCTAATGAATATTATAATTTGACTATTATAGAACCTAATAAAATAGCCATATTAGCCAAATTGTAATATTCGTAAAAAGCATTTTTGATATGCGCTTGTTCTACCATTTTCCATAGTGCGGCGGCGAGTAAAGGGCAACTCGCTGTCCGGCCATGGACCATGCCCGGGTCGACGGCGCGTTGTGTTCCTGGCGCGCCTCAAAGAGAGTCAGCATAATGACGAGGCCCTTCTCTAGATGGCCAAAGCCTGCCGGTATCCCGGGACTTATCTCATTACTGTGACCGTGGAACGTTGTGATCGTGCTTCGCCAGGTCTAAACCAAGTTTAACCCACGGCTTTTCTTAAACACCACCACGTTATGCCAAATGTCCAAGAGAGACTGTGGCGTCATTAAGTAAAGATGAAATAAATATGAAAATTATATTTTTAAACGCAATAACGCCTGCGTCGCGTCTTCGCAAAGACATTTTTAAAGAAACGAAAAATTCTGTTGCGAGCAGGGTTCGATCCTGCGTCTTCTGGATAGGTACTCTAGACGCCTTAACCACTAGGCCATCGCAACCACTACTCACAACGCTGAATTTCTCGTTCCCTTGGTTTTCAAACGCTGTTTACACGTTGCGCCATCTATTGGTAGTGTTTCAAACTACTTACCAACCAACACGTCTGCTATTGCAATCAAATCAATGCTGTATTAGAGAGCGACTTCTAAACTGGAGTACCTATCCAGAAGACGCAGGATCGAACCCTGCTCGCAACAGAATTTTTCGTTTCTTTAAAAATATCTTTGTAAATATGAAAATCTTTGAAAATGTTTGTACTTTTGTACTTGTTTCACTTTTTACGTCAAAGAGACGAAAAGGTTTTGAATTTAATGGTTAATGGTTTACTGGTCTACTCTATACTGTGGCCCCGCGTACCTTACCAGTTTAGTTCATAATATTACCCTCGGGTTGTGGTTCGAAGGACCTTTTTTCTGTTTTACCTTTATTTATGCGTTTAGGTTATTCAAGCTCTAATTGAGAGGTATTTTTTACTTTGTTGCTCAGAGAAAAATAATTATCTCGTGTAGATAGGGTTATTTTCCGAAAGTAATCATGTATGTTACGTAGTAAAAAGAAAACTGGAAAGAAAAATTAAGGCTAGACTCTGTGTAGGATTATAAATATGGCTCAATAGGACTTGACTGAAATGATAGTAATATCTGGTTGACCGAGCTTCGCTCAGTTTATGTTTTTGGCCCTCATCGGTCATGGCGTTACAGATGGCGTTTCTTAAAACGCGGTTTTTAAAATGTCTATATCTTGGGAACCGAGCTCTTCTCGAACCTGGGACCTGATAAATCGATTCCTTGAGCCGAAAAACCCCTAATCTGTAAGTTTCATGAAAATCCTTGAAGCCGTTTCCGAGATCCTGATTATATATCAATGAATATACAAGAATTGCTCGTTTAAAGATATTAGATTAGAGAACTATGAAATAAGAAGAATCGCTGCGAAGACACCAAATTAATGGAGTGTATTTTTTTTATTTGAGATTGGTTTGCTTCTGACTGTAGCCTAGATTAGGGGTGAAGAGGCAAAATCGACGATGCGATGGAGCCAGCTTACCCAGAAGAAACCTGTATACTCTAAATTTAGGGCTTTTTTTGTAGCGTGGTAAAATCATCAAATGAGTCCTCCCACCCTCACTGTCAGACTTCTACTGACTAAAATCCACGGTGTCCTTCAATAGCCCTTTATGTTCCGGGGTCACGGTAAGGAAATAATCCCGTGACCCCGGCAGGATTTGGCCCTCTGAGAGGGGGGGGCCCCGTCACTATGCTGATGCTCTTTGAGGCGCGCGTGGGACACAACGCGCCGTCGACCCGAGCATGGTCCATGGCATGGCAGCGAGTTGCCCTTTACTCGCTGCCCGCATGCCCGCGCCTACGGTGGCCGGAGATCGTCTTGCGACGTCCGTCGCCGTGGGCGTCTACCACCGCGGATAAATTTAGGGCTTAAAAGGAAACTCGCCTCTGGTCCGCGGCCCAATTTACACGGACGAACACTAGTGGTAAACTCGGCTGACACAGTTCCATTCCTTCGTGGTCAATAAATTGTTGTCTGAAAAGCGGGCATGGATGACGTAGCCAATACTGAAATATTTATAGACAAATAATTTAACAACTAAAGTAGGTTTCTAAACTAAACATAAAACAACATTTCTAAACTAAACTTAAAACTTTGACCCAGTTACACTTATACCCATTTCCACTAACCCTAGACAAACCTAAATTTATTCCAGTATCGGAATTTAAACTCTCTACACTCCAACTTAGAGCTGAAAATCCATTGCTCATAACTCCCATTAAGTTTTTAGTCCCAGTTGATTGATTAGGTTGATTGAAACTAAAGTTTCGCACTCGATCAGTAATTTAGGGCGTCGCAGTAATACCGCGTAGAGAACTTTGGGAGATCTTTGATCGCTATAATCCCTTTATCAATTAAGTATGAAGGCTGGCAGTATGTAGGTTGTCAATTAAGATATTTGAATACCTACCTTCCTTCCTTAATGATAAAGTTGAAACTTAACAAAGTTTTACATAACATCACGCCTGTATCCGTCGATGGGTTACAAAAAAGGGGTATTCCACGCGTTTAAGCGTTTTTGCCATACCTGGTGGAAAACGATGACGGCTTAGAGAGTGAGTAGTTAGGCTGTGGGAAAGAGGTGGAGTTATACAAGTCGTCTAGCGCCATTGCGTTCCCTGAGCAGAACCACTCACGCTTAGACCTCGTAGTAGGCCACCTTAAATCATCCAATAAAGAAAAACACGAACACACACTGTTGAACACCTGTCTAAAAAAAGTGTGACTGTAAAACAGACCTTATTTCAACTTCATAATCTGACATTCTTTTAGACAAGTGTTCAACAGACGTTTAAAAGTTTTTGTGGTACCACGGAAAACATTAATGCAAAATAATTCAATGTATCACCATCTCTGGGTTCTCATCGATCTTAGTACTTAAATCCTCAGATCAAAGAAATAGGCAGATAGAACGCTCAGAACACGCGAGTGTCCCCACCAAAGTTAATACAAAATTAAATAGAATTACATTCCATAATGTGTTTTTTATTTATTTTGAGAACAACTTTTACGATGGTTAAAGACATGAGACGGCATATTTTGACAAAAAAAAACAACGACGCGCCGCTTGGTACGACGCGTAGCTTGGTACTGTCGCGACTTTGTATTCGATTTTGATTTTGTATTAACTTTGGTGGACCCACTTGCGTGTTCTTTGATTTGAGCTTAAATCGATTCAGCTACTCATAGGAGAATGCGTAATAAAACAAACCCTCTGTTGCATCTATGAGTTAGGATTCTTGTTTCCATACAAAAGTTCTGTCTATCATTGTTGCGAAAACACAACCTGACAAAGCCAACCACTGAACGCCATCAACAATTATGTAACGTTAGAGACAGACTTTTTCAAACAAATTATAACAAAAGTTATAAATTGTTACAAATTATTATAAATAGTTATTGATGTTATACAACTTCATTTAACAAAATGTTTTACAACTGATTACAATATCGACGGGTTCCGGGCTATTTGTATTAACCGACATTTTTGAAACTTTACACCAGAGCAGTTTAAAGTTTCGATTTTTAGAAAAAAAAATATAACTTTAGCAAATCGCATTTTTCTTAAAAAAAAAGGATATTACTGTTTTTATTGCATTTTCCCCATAATCAGATTATTATTTTTTTCTAATATTCCTATTTTTAACGAAGATAAATGTCGCTTCATACAAAATGACCCATATTTTACTTTTTTTTGTTCCAGGCTAAATGACTTAACCGCCTACGTTTATTATTTCTTGTTCCAAACTAAATGACTTAACCGCCGAGGCATGCAAATAATGGCTCTAAGCTAAGTGCTTTAATCAAAGAGTTGGTCATATTTCAAACCCAAGCTAATTGATTTAAATACCGTATCTTAAACATATTAATGTATGGCTAATTAGTTTATGCGACTGGTTAAAAAAAATAAAATTGTTTGTAATCATACTTGAATAATGAATTTTGCAGAAATTGGCGGTTAAAACGTTGATAATTTAAAAAGTACATACATAGGGTGTACCTACCTATCTTGTTAATAATTATGAAATGAGAAATTAAACGCATTATAAATTGTTTAAAGATAAGTTTTCTCGCTCTAATGGTTGCAGCACGAGCAGATCTTTGTTTTGTATGTATGAATGACTACCTAGAACTGGACCTTCTGCTGTCAACAGATCCAGATCGTTACTCAGTGTGGACTTCATCTCCTTTGGGTAGTTCCGACCACTGTCTGGTGAAGTCTGTATCCATCTATTCCCCGCCCGATCCAAATCTTAAAGGCACTAGGCGGGTTTGGCGGTACAAGTCAGCTGACTGGGATGTGATGCGTTCTTTCTTTGCATGCTATCCTTGGCGGCCCACTTGCTTCTCTTCGGAGGATTCATCATTATGTGCTGACGCCATAACGGACGAGTTACGCAAGGGGATGGAATACTATATTCCATTCTCAGACGTGGCATTGTCCGGCGTTGCTCGACCATGGTTCGATGCCGAGTATAACTGTGCTAGCATGGCTAAACACAAGGAGTATCTGGCATGGGCTAACGCTAGACGGCGCAATGCAAATTATGTGACACAGAAGAAGAGAGCCTTCAACAGGGCTGCAAAGTCCTGCAAAAAGGTGATTAGAAGGGCTCGATTCGACCATATTAGCAGAATCGGGAACAAACTTGCTTCATACCCGGCTGGAAGCAAAGCATTTTGGTCCCTAGCTAAGTATGTCGAGTCAAACTTCTGTTGCCTCTCTCTACCACCACTGCTGAGACCCGACGGGTCACTGGCTCACTTTGCCGAGGATAAAACAAACATGTTTGCCTTCTTTTTTGCGGAATCTTCGCGTCTGAACTAAGATGGCGCGTGACCCCCCCTCCTTCTTCTGTGGGATGTGAGACAAGTATGCCAGAGGAGGGAGGTCTGTAGGGTGCTGCGTTCCCTCGACGTGAATAAAGCCAGTGGCCCCGACGGAACCCCGGCAATTGTTTTTAAAACTTGTACGCCTGAATTGTCTCCGATCCTAACACGCCTGTATCTCATTTCACTGGCGACCGGGAAAGTGCCGAAGGCTTGGAAGCAAGCTAACGTCCAGCCTGTACCTAAGAAAAGTAGTCGTGCTGATCCCAGCAACTACAGACCCATCTCGGTCACGTCCATCCTCTGTAAGGGTATGGAACGTGTGCTGAACAATAAGCTCCTGGCATACCTAGAAGACAACGATATCCTTAGTGACCGCCAATACGGCTTCCGTCGAAACCGGTCTACAGGGGATCTTCTAGCGTATGCCATACACATCTGGAGTGAGGCCATCGAGAAACACGGGGAAGCACTTGCTGTTTCCCTTGACATCTCGAAGGCTTTTGACAGGGTCTGGCACGAGGGCCTAATTGCTAAGCTTCCTTCCTTTGGTTTGCCCAGTGGTATGTGTTATTGGATTGCAGACTTCCTGAGAGATCGTTCCATCCGAGTGATTATTGACGGCTGCTCGTCCGGTCAGTTAAAAATTAACGCTGGAGTACCTCAGGGGTCTGTGCTCTCAGCAATGTTGTTTTTGCTTCATATAAATGACCTGCTAAAACCCGGAACCTTTGGGAACGCAGATGACAGCACAGTTGCTGAGAGATACGTGACCGATGCACGGGCTACTGGACCTCAGATCCAGTCTCTCTGAGAGGCCATGGTTGAGCGCTAGAATCTGTCTTTGGAGGCTGTCTCAGAATGGGTCGAATCCAACCTAGTCAGGTTCAATGCTACTAAGAACCAGGCGTACCTTTTTTCCGCAAAAAAGAGCCAATTCCATCCGGCTCCATCTTTCCGAGTTGTGACCATACCGATAACGGACCATCTTGACCTTCTTGGGTTTACTCTAACATCAACCCTCAATTTCGGTCCATTCATAGAGGCAAAAGCTCAGTTGGCCGCGAAAAAGTTGGGGATCCTCTCCAAGGTTAGAAAGTACTTCACGCCTGAACAGCTGCTTAATTTATTTAAAGCACAAGTTCGGTCATGCATGGAGTACTGCTTTCACCTTTAGGATTGATCCGCCAAATACTAACTAGACGCACTTGAGTCTATTGATGAAAGGGCCAAGAGGCTAAACGGTAACGATGCTCTGGTCGATGCAAAGCTCCAGAGCCTTGAAAATCGACGCCCGCCGTGTGGCCAGCCTGTCGTTTTTTTATCGGTTGCTTTTCGGAGAGTGTGCGATGGAACTGCACAACCTGATTCCGCCTAGCCCTTTCCATTATCGGACTACAAGGCGTACGGCAATGCGCCATCGATATATGGTGGATATCCCTCCAGTGCGTACAAAGCGTTTTGCCAATACCTTTATTTGATGCACAGCTAAGGAGTGGAATTCCCTGCCGCTATCTGTATTTCCCGACAGCTATAACCTTGGGGTCTTCAAGTAAAGAGTGAACAGGTTACTTCTAGGCAAGCGTGCTTCACCGTCGACCACATCTTTGCTTACCATCAGGCGAGATAGTGGTCAAACGCGAACCTATTTATAATAATAAAAAAAAGACTGTTACTGTTTTAGGCATGTTTTTTAAAAATATTTTATATCGCGGACTGGTAGAATCTCCTTGGCTTTTATTCATACTCCATAAAATTTGCACCTGTCACTTGCATCTATTTAATAAACTTTCGGATCTTTATTCAGTAAGTATAATCATTATCATCGTACAATTAAGTTTAATGACTCCCAAATACTTAATAATCAATGTTTTTCTTCAAAATGTAAAAAAAACTGGATGTAATAAACTCACCATAAAATCCAAAATTGCCAACAAATGCTCTGCCGCTCCCACAAAACACTAAAGCACGTACGAAATTGCTCACGATTTTCGTCAACTAATACGAGGTGGGAGACGCGGAGACGCCTGAAGCGCCCGCGCAGGGTGGTGGGTGCCTTTAAACTCGCGCGTTTTATCGCGATGGCGCCAATATGATTGTTTTAACCAACGTCATAATAGCCAATCCATATAAAATTTTGATTGTTTTAATGTGTATACTATTCTTATTCCGTTTAAGTTAAACTGTTTGAAGTACTAGAACTTTACTTTTGATATAACTGAAACGACACTGCAAATCAAATATGAATAAAGCTAAATGGTTGAAGTGAAAACATCTAACATTTCATGTACAGAGCTAAATGTATGGATTGACACTGGGTATGAATTTGACAAAGAGGCTAAATGTATTAAACGTCATTCTTGTTTAATTACAAGGTAAAGCTAATTGTATGAAGCGACATTTCTATATATTTGTAATGTCAGGCTAAATGCTTTAACGTACATTGCCTGTAAATTGTTGCTCCAGGAAAAAACGTTTAAACGACTGCCTGGTATTTGGTAGTCAGCTTAGGTACACAGTTCCTTAAATTGTCAATATTTTATGTCGCTTCATTCATTGCAGTCCAAAATGGGCCCAAAAAATGCGGTTGTATTAAGCGACAAAAAAGTGCTCCGATCGTCACCAAACCCAGCTCAAATGACGCAGAAAAATTCGCTGATTCCAAATATGTATAAAAGTCTATATCGCTCAGAGTGTCGCTTAATACAATTAGCCCGGAACCCGTCGATATGATAATATGACAAAATGTAACTTTTTTTGTATAACATCATCATTCCTCGAAAGAAAAACCCAAACTGATTGATCATAATGTTATACGATGTTATACAACGAGTTCAACCAATGTGAGAGCGTTTATAACAATAACATTTCTTAACATGTTGTAGAGTATTGTTACACGCTATTATAAATGTTATCGTGTTACACAATGTTGTATAACGTTATATAACTGCTGTGTGGGAGCACCTTTTCAATTAATTTCTATACACATACTCATAGTATTCTAGGAAACTCATTGTTTTGCTCCGTTCATAATCCATGGCGTGTAATTCACTGATCTCCTCAACCAATTGCATGCACACGCGGTAATGGACAATACATTGCATCTTCGATCGACAATCGTTACAATGAATACAATAATATTATTAGTATTTTTCCTTTTTCCTTTTTCTCGATGTTTTCTAGCCTAGTGATAATTTTCTTTTTTTATATACAATTTTTTAGACTTCCGTCTGTTATATTGTATATATTCTTATCTAATAATAATAATGTATGCACGGCTATCGCTTACTGTAACATGCGTGTGAATATTCATGACTAATCGGGTGGTCTATTCTAGTGCGGTACGAGATTGTTCGATTTTTTTTGTAATTACTGTGAACTTTATTGTCTTTATAGTTTATTTTTGCTTGGCTGGGAACAAAACGTTTAAGCGATTCGCGTTTTGTGATAACAAATATTTCTTTCTTTTACCGAACAACGACCCAGTACGTGTAGTGTTAGTTTTTTCTATACCTGTTTCGCCGAAATATCGCTTTTATATTTCCAAACATGACGATCAACAAAAACGCTTCACTTCGCTTTCGGTTCCCTATTAGTCGGCACTGGCTTCATACAAAAGCTCGTATCGCTGCACCCAGTTTGACGTCTTCGCTTTTGGATCGGATTCGCCGCGGTTCGATTCGACAAACAAGCATACAAGGTGGGTACCATGCGTAAAGCCCCTAGGAGCTATCTGTCAAATGGTAATATCATACATTTTTATTCGGTCTTGATATCACGGGGCTTAGAAAACACCCGTATGCTGAAGCCACGGGTTTCGTGGTTACAGTAATGGTAGCCATACACCATCCTGCTTATCGAACGATCGATAGGACGCTTGCAATTGTTTCAAATTGGCAGTTCGTCCATATACACCATACACCATACTGTCTATCGTACGATCGATTTGACACAACGTCAAAAAATCTGCAGCAGCGATGCCAACTTAGCAACTTTATAGCTCGATCTAGCTATTATTCGGTGACCGATAGCTACAAATTTATAAAATTGTAGCTGTCGTCACCGAGTATTAGCCAAATGCATCACTGCTGCTGATTTGACGTTGTGTTAAATCGATTTGATGACCTTTCAAATTGACATGTCATGCCATCAAATACAACAAAGCATGCAAGCGTCAAATCGATCGTCGATAGGCAGGATGGTGTATGGCTACTTTAAGACCCCTGGGCCAAGCGGAAGAGACTATCAGATTTGACTGAATAAAAATGACCCTGTTCTTTCACTAGTTCTTTGTGCTTCAAAAGCAATCTCACAAAACAACGCATAAAACTTTGAACGTATCAAAGTAAAGGAGATGGAACAAACGAGAATTTTCAGAATAGGCCACTAGTCTAATCATAGGAGAATCTGTATTCAATGGCATGTGCGGAGCTGATGGAATATGCTAGTGTAATCTGTCAATGTTTCGGCCATCTTGTTGGTGTAGTTTGCTTGCTGATTACTGGGTTCTGCGTTTGAGAGGAATGTAGACCTTAAAAATGATATTATTGATATTGTTATAGCACTTTTCCCATGAATTCATCCTCCCGAATTTCGATATTTCCTATGTAAACTTCGAGCCACTGGTCAACCTTTTATGAGATATTTCTGGATGATCTAAATAGATGTCCAACAAAAATGTAATAATCCTAGAAGTAGCAAAGTGTCATCTTTCATTTTAAATATTTACCATAAATACTACCCCTTAGAGGTCATCATCATCATCATCATCAGCCGGAGGACGTCCACTGCTGAACATACTCGTAGACCTCCCCCTTAGACCGCCGCGCCGAACGACAATTCGACACTTGCATCCATCGGCTGCCCGCGACCCTCACGATGTCGTCGGTCCACCTAGAGGGAGGCCTACCTACGCTGCGTTTTCTTAGGGGTCGAACTTGCCAAAATTAGGAGGGGTTCTTTTTTTCATGAAAAATGAAAGACTCTTAGCCCTTGTAACGAAGTTTCATTTCCTGAAAACAACCCCTTAGGGGTGGAATTTCGCAAAATCCCGTCTAGTCTTAGTGAGCACCTTCGTTGTATAAAAAACCTCCATGCAAAATTATATATTATAGAGCTTAAGGTACTACTTATAAGCCCTGCAATCTGAATTCTGGTACCTAGGTATATTTTAATTAGTATTATTGAGCTTGTCGATCGAAATCCGATAACTGTACCGAGCTTTAATTAATTATTGTACCAATATACTACTGTTTGATGCGGTTTATTAATATTATAGTTGCGTTAATATCACATTGATTGTTGATGTTTGATTAAGGGAAAACCGACCTTATTAACATGATTTAGTAACATTTTATCAGGTACGTCGTACCTCAAGTATAAATAAAGAAGCAGAAATAACGAAAAAGGAGTGAATGATGCTGTGACGTCTGATAGGAGAATGGAAGAAGAAAACGTATTGCGCCGAACACAAGCAAAACGGATAAGGGCAGGAAAGTGGCGGTTCGCGCCGTAGACCGCGACAGGAGACAGACAGAGGAGGCTAAGACCTGAAATCGCTACCGTATCTGTCTCCTGTTTCCTTCGGTCACTGTTCCTGTCTGTGTCTCGCTCGCGAACTGTCGCTCATAAATTGCCTCGCGGTTTCCTGTCGCCGACGACGATAATTATAATACTAGACTCCGCAAACACGATTTAAGGATCAAAAACAATTCTGTCAACTCTTCGCGAGTTGACAGAATAGTTTTTTAAATGACTATCTTGCTACCCAGTATCGCAGGCATCAAACGCTCTAGACGGCTAGACGTAGAGCATTAACACTAATAGCCAAAAGTTCTTGTAATACATAACAATACAATCTTTAGACAACATAACTAATTCGCACACAATCTTCTTCAAACGCCGAAACGGTGAAGCACGCCGTATTTTCTAGTAATGGCCGCCCCAAAGTACAGTCGCTGCCATTATCTGAAGTGGTAAATGTCAAACGTGAAGTTCGTGTGTTTTTCGCTACATTTGAGACAATAACAATATTGAAAGCGAGTGTTGGTGTGTTTTGTGCTTGAATATACCTGTGCTAAGGTGTTATGAGTTGTGAAAATTGATGTTGTATGGGATAATCTTTTTACCTCAATGTCGAAGGGTTGTGGTTTTTTGATTCAATGTTTTGTTAGATGTTTGTGGCCTCCGCAAGACCGGGTTGGCGTCTTGGAATGGACGGAAATTTATCATCATCATTGTCATCATAATACCGCCACGCTGATCGACAATTCACCACTTGCATTCATCGGTTACCCGCGACTCTCACGATGTCGTCGATCCACCCAATGGGAGGTCTGCCTACGCTGTGTTCCGGTCTGTGGTCGCCACAATGCTGGGTTGTGAGGTAGACGCTGTCCTTTCCCTCACGCGTCCAACCTCCTCCTTCGCTAGCATGAATGCTTCGCAGAAGTAACAAAAACCCCTACAAAATATCCACTAATGGACAACGTAGACATTGGACAGTGCAATCACGTTTCAACAACAAAAAAACATTAAAATATTCAAACAAAACAAAACATGGCAACATTACAGTAAAACAAAACCGGAAATTTCCACACAGTGTTACCAAGCGTGAAAAATATCAAAAAATGTTGGCAACACCGCAAAATATTCATGTCTGTGAACAATATGCATCTCACAGCGTTGACATGTAATTTCAGTTCTTCGCATGAGTATGAGTGCGAGAAATAATGTGAAAATGCATTGGATGACCGTAATCATTCAGAATTGTATAGACTTTAGTTATTTTTCTAGTTTTGGGCAACAATTTTTTTATATTAAAAATGTGTATTGAAATGAAAAATGATGTTTATTTATACAAGTAAGTTATATCAACCCCTTAGCACGTCTTTTTAGGAAAAGCTGGTGTTTCGTAACCTACTACCTACTCTGAGAAGAAACAGCCGAAATAAACTCAGAGGTCACAGTCTCTTTTAAATTTATATCAACGTTTAACGTTAAATATATTATGAAAAAAATAATATATAAATGGTTTTTCATACAAAATGAGAAATTGATCGGGCCCATCAGTATGAATAATCAGTTTTTTTGAATTTCCAAAAGTATTAGAACAAACATTGTTCAGTAATATGGGCTGATGTACCCCACGAGAGGTTTTGCGCATTTAACGTTACACGTTGTATATGAGGACCATGTATGTTTGCGTCTGAGATAGTACGATCATTCGGGTTAAACCACGCTTGCCGAGGTTGATTTGTGGATGGGTGACTATCTGTCTTATCGAGTTTCCTCTGTGCCTCGTAAAGCACGTAAAGTCGGCCGTCCCAGCTGTCATTTGTAGATCTTTGACAGTCGTTACTGTTAGTCAGAAGCTCAAAAGTCTGACAACTAGTCTTACCATGGGGTATCGTATTACCTAGTTAGGTACTGGGTTGTCGCTCCATGTAAAATACGGATATCCAGTTGCATCTGGTTCGATCCGACCCCGATATAGTTGGGAAAAGGCTAGGCAGATGATGATGCTCAAGTCAAGCTAAAATCATTATAATTCTTATTCATGAATTTCCTTCATACTCAGATTAGAACCAAAAAAAGAAATATGGCGTTTAATGTAAAAATGCATTGGACGACGCTAACGACGAAGTTAATGGATGCTAGTCGTTAAGGAAATGAGGTTTAGATATAAAATATATGCGTTTAAAAGTGTGACTCTTTATTTTTTAGTAAATCTAGTTTATTTTGAGATCTGCAATTTTTGTCTGAGTCAATTCGTCCTTAAGTTTCGTCCTTAAGTACTAATATTTCTGAACCTTAAATATTTTTTTAATTATTGGGAACTGTTGTTTTGTTTAGTATATTTTGAATTCAAAAATAAATTTCTATTTTATTCACTTTCAGCTGGATATTAATGAAACTTTACTCTTCTTTGTGCCCTAATTTTTACAGGGGATACAATTTTTACAAAATTGATTTTTTTTTTTTACATTACTGTTTTATGAACATTATCAAATGCAATAATCATCATCATCAGCCTATATTGTTCCCACTGCTGAGACAAAGGCCTCAGTGGGCCATAATCCACGACGCGGGCCCAGTGCGGATTGGTGGATGTCACATGTCTTCGAATTTTTGGCTCTAGGACATGCCGATTTCCT
The DNA here is from genome assembly GCA_036375495.1 of Agrotis segetum. NCBI lineage: Eukaryota > Metazoa > Arthropoda > Insecta > Lepidoptera > Noctuidae > Agrotis > Agrotis segetum. The sequence goes on from JAQSVV010000031.1 coordinate 1,541,389, forward strand.
CACGATGTTTTCCTTCACCATTTTGAGAGCAGTGGTGATGAAATAAATTACACAAAGGTTCGAACCCACGACCTACAACTCGTAAGTCGGGACCGATACCACTGGGCCACCACTGTTCCCAAAAATGCAATAAAGTATTGTTGAATTATACCAATTTATAGGTACAATATGACGAGTTCTACTACTATATTTCTCACTAACCCTTCCCCGCGGTTCACTGTTCAGCTGATATTGTTCGTACCGCGATGTTAAAGCAGGTAACGAATTAGCAAGTTGAAATGGCAGTGGGCAGGCCATATAGCACGCAGAACTGATCGCCGACGGGGCCGTAAGGTTTTTGAATGGAGACCACGCACAGGCAAGCTTAGCGTAGGACGTCCACCCACAAAGACAGACGATCTTATGTAGACCGTAGGATCACGCTGGATGCAAGCCGCTTCAAACCAGTCCTATTGGAAATCTATAGGGGAGGCCTATGTTCAGCAGTGGACGTCTTACGGCTGACATGATGATGATGATGACAGATGGTACGGAACCCCTCGTGCGCGAGTCTGTCTTGCAGTTAGTCTTGTTTAGCTAGATCTTCTATTATATTCCTGAAATTCAGAAACACCAAAGTAGATCAAAGTACATCGGCTTACGTTCTCCGAAATGAAAACTTATACTGTAGCAGAAACTCCAGACTTTGCTTATCAAATATTGATATTCTACACTTAGCTGTATGAAATCTTAGAATTGTTGAAAGTTCGCCACAAAAATAATTCCTAACGAAAAAAAGTATGTATCAATTATTAGCCAAAGGTTTTTGTTTTTTTTTTAGTTTTGATTATTGTACAGAGCAATAACATTATACACTTATCAAAATTCAAACGCAATTTACTCGTAAAATACTGGTTTCCATTTTGAAATAAGACCTATCTCGTACAATAGCCGTCTAATGAAAAGACAAAAGTTTAATCGATATGGCAGCAGAACATCGTTCTTGAATACCGCTTAGTGTATACATACGTGACTGTACAATAATCAAAACTAAAAAAAAAAAACTTGTTGAGTGTATACAACAACAATAAATAATATTATAAAATCCAGCACAAAACTAAAACTACCGAAAACGAGGACACAATGTGGAATCTAAACACAAAGTACTAGGAGAACAGGATCAAAGCTTTTTTTCAAGGAGAATTCTTTTTTCTTACAACAACTGCAGCACTCGCAGGGGCAAGTTCGTGAACGGGGCAGTTATTGCATCTCTCTCTATCCTTTAAGATATTTCACAGCAATGACAATTACATGAAAGAGACAGAGTATACGCGAATTACATTCGCATAAGCAAACAATTAAACACTCAGTGTGTGCCGAGCTCAATGTTTGTGGATGAGATTTGTATATGTAATCGCAGAGAATTCCTGCATGAGGAGAAAGCAAATATTAATACAGATTTTATGGTAATCCTAATGTAGAAGTGGAAGAGTCATTTGGTAAGGACGTTTCCTGATTTGTTGGTTTTGCTGTCTGTAGCATGTATTACGTGAAAAAAATGACAGTAAAAATTTTCTTTGCAAAGAAAAATTCGAACCGCGGATTCTAACCCACGACCTTTGTTCATTTCAGAGCGGTGGTGGCCCAGTGCTATACGACTTGAGGTTGTGGGTTCGAACCCCGCCAGACGCATTACTTTGTGTAATTTATTTCATCAGCACTGCTCTCAAAACGGTAAAGGACGGCATGTCCTAGAACCAAAAATTCGAAGACATGTGACATCCACCAATCCGTTTTAGGCCCGCGTGGTGGATTATGGCCCACTCCCTCTCACAGAGAGGAGGCCTGGGTCCCAGCAGTGGGAACATTATAGGCTGATGATGATGACGCTCAATTCCAAACGAGCTATCGTGGTTCTCACCTACCACCTAAATTGAAGAGTTGGCCGCGGTAGGTGAGAATCTCGTTACCCTGCATGCGGCAACAGTTTGACAGCACAGTATTACTGTGCTGTCAAATTATTTAGTAATTGTAAAGGAGGTGTTAATTTGTTCCCTACATTTAAGGCCAAGCCATGTACCTCAAGGACAAAAATACGAAATTATAGGAAAAAAATCGTAGATTTTGAAAAAAAATATGTTGTATTTATTTGGGCATTTGTACCATATGAAATTGTCGATCCAAAATGTTAAAACTTGCAACCCAAGAATTGATTTTCAATCTAGCAATGTCATACGTCTCCGACATGATGCGTTTCGTTACTTCATTTATAAACGTGTGAAAACCCAAAAATGTACTTTACAGAATTTATTTATGTATTTCAAATAAGTTATAATTACTAGTACACATATTTTGTGAATAATCATGGGAATAAGAACTTTAAAAAATGCATTTATTTCACATTTCGTATTATTTTTTGCGTTTGGTTATCTGCCGGCCAAAAGCCAGGGTTCCCGACCTAGTTCGATAGTTTTTTTCTATTGTTGTTGATATTCATTACTGTCAAAAAGCTGTCAAATAATGAAACATCGATGTCATATTTTGACGTGATTTTGACAGATGAAACAGATTGAAGCTGTCATAAACGTTTCTTTGAACGCAGTTCCGTTGCGAAGTAGTGTTTTTTCATATACTTTTATTTCTTTTTCTATCTAGTATTGAAGGATTTTAAATACTGCTAAAAATACTAATTATTGGAAGGGATTTTAATAATAATTTGTACCTCGGTACATGGTTGGGCCGAAAAATTAACACCTCCTTTGTAAGTTACAATAACATAAACCTAATAATCTAAAAACATTTCGCACCTCCGCTCAAATAACGTCACAACTCCAAAAACCAGTTTTTTCAGGAGACACGTTTAAAGTTTACCTTGTTTAATTTTTTCACTTTTTGGATCATAATTTAAAAAGTAACCATTTTAGAAGAAAACGTTCTTCAGCGACTTAGATTGATTTTTTAAGCTCTATAAATTCATATATTAACTAACCTGAAAATCCTGAAAATAATGTGAAAAAATTCCAGGTTGTGACACTATATGTACAAAAAAACCAAAGTTTTACTGTAATTTGTTTATTATAATGACACAACTATATTTTACTTCATAAGGAATGCAATAAATTCTTAAATGTACTACACGTATTGCACTTAGAAATGTCTTATTTAAATTGACAATAAAATTTACAAACGTATAACTGACAAATAGACAAAATTCTATCAAAATTTAATCATCCAGCTCGATGATCTTCTCATCCAGGACCGAGGCTCACTTCTGAGCCATGTATACAAGTTGTTCTCATCATTACGAACCGTCTCGAACGCTTTGTAAAGAAACGCCACCAAGCTATTTCTCCGAAACTGTTCACGAACGCGTTGGAGGATGTTTTCAAGCTCTTGAAATGGAACGGACTCGGCATCAACATCAATGGCGAATACATCACTCACCTTCGTTTTGCCGATGATATAGTCATCATGGCAGAATCGTTGGAGCACCTCAATGCTATGCTCAGCGACCTCAGTATCGTTTCCCAACGGGTCGGCCTTAAAACGAACATGGAGAAGACGAAAGTCATGTCGAATGTCCATGTGGCACCCGTACCGGTTGTTGTTGGGAGCGATACTCTCGAAGTTGTAGACCATTATACTTACCTTGGACAGATTGTTCAGTTAGGTGGGTCCATCTTCGAGAAAGAGGTCGCCCGAAGAATCCAACTCGGATGGGCAGCGTTTGGGAAGCTACGTGATATCTTCTCATCGAGAATCCCACAGTGTTTCAAGACAAGGGTGTTTAACCGGTGTGTGTTGCCAGTGATGATATATGGCTCCGAAACGTGGTCCTTGACTGCTGGTCTTTTAGAGAGACTAAGAGTCACTCAACGAGCAATGGAAAGAGCTATGCTCGGAGTTTCTTTGCGGGATAAAATCCGGATCATGGATATTCGGCGAAGAACCAGAGTCACCGACATATCTCATAAAATTTGCAAGTTGAAGTGGCAATGGGCAGGCTCATCGCTCGTGGAACTGATAACCGATGGGGAAGAAAAGTTCTCGAGTGGCGACCACGGACCGGAAAACGCAGCACGCAATAGGTGGACCAACGACATCGTGAGGGTCGCGGGCAGCCGATGGACGCAAGTGGCGAATTGTCGTTCGGCGTGGCGGTCTAAGGGGGAGGCCTATGTTCAGCAGTAGACGTCTTCCGGCTGATGATAGCTATGACTGTTTCAATCACGTTTAATGTCATACCAAGCTCTGCATAGCTCAGTATTAGGGCGCAACTAATATGTTTATTGTATAACTTCAATTATACATAATGTTGTATTTTGTATAGGGCAATATTAGTGATCAATAAATATGTTAATTTCATAATTTCAATCACATATACTGTCATAACTCTGTATAGGCCAGTATAAGGGCGCAACAAATAATTTTATTGCGTTGTTTCAATCATATATGCTGGCATTACTCGACAAGCATCAGTTTAGTTGCAGAAAAAGAAAATAAAGTTTACTTACCTAGATATCAAAAACTGCCTTAAGTCGACACAGTTCACTTTACCGAATAACGTACCTATGACCACCTCGCGCATGTCGAAATATGACACTTTATAAGTTTGCCGCGTCACAACTTTCGGTAAACAATATAACGTCACTAGTGTCATCTAGGGACAAATAATAGAGCTACGTCTATGACGTTTTGTGAGCATAAACTATGAGATATTCTGATACGAATGGTACAATAAAAGTCATTTGTAATTTTATCGAGTTATGACGTTATTTGAGCGGAGGTGCGATTTTTAGAGATTGAAGAAACATTCTTCTTTACTACTTCTACAGAAGAAATAATAAAACAAATACTCAGTTACGTACGTAGTATTTTTTGGTCCTTCAACACTTGTTACGTTTACGACTCAAAATACCATACCTATAAAACAAAACTCCACATTTGCGCTAAGCGACAACTACCAACGCTCGCAGTTAAACTTGCATCGTAAAAGAAAACTGGGAAATCGTCTGACGGTTCAATAACGTATTCCCACGTCCACGGTTGGACATAACCGCTGTAGTTATTGAAACAAGGTTCCTGAAGAGCATTTTACAAACAGAGACAATACAAAGTGGTTTGGAGACACTTCTCTGGAAGTTCGTACCATTTGTTTGAAGTGAAATTGAATGGAAACTTTTAGGAACTGAATTTGATTAAATTGGGACATTCAGCACGCTACTCACTGCTTTTAAATCAATGAATAATTGCTGTATCATTTAGTTTGTTAAAAGAAAAAAAAAAAACAATTCGGGAGTGGGCTTGTGATGTCATAAAATCTGTAAAATTATACCGACCGAATGACATATTTTGATTTTTAGACACGTTCTATCTTCATCAATTTTGGTTTACGTGACAAAAGAAAAAATACGTATCAAATATTTTTTTGATAATCTATCTTATTTTTTTAACCGACTTTCAAAAGGAGGACGTTCTCAATTCGGATGTTTGTATTTTTTTTTTATGTTTGTTCGGGCATAACTCCGTCGTTTAACAACCGATTTGAAAAATATTTTTTTATGGATAGGGTATACTTCCGGAATGGTCCCATTAAAATTTTCTATCAATGAAAAAAAAAATCAACAAAAACCTAAGAAGTTTTCAACTTTGTCCACACCTATTACTCCGAGGTTTCTGATCCGATTTCGATGATTCTTTTTTTGTTCGATACAGTATATCAGCTGCCATTTGGTCCCATAAAATTTTCACTTAGTTTGGTGCAGTAGTTTTTATTTTTAGCTCATTGTGTATTTAATTATATGGACGTTGTTATTACCGGCGCAGGTAAGTTTTTTTGTAGGTTATTTCGAACTTTTTTTGTGGTTGTTTTGAAGTCGATTACATTTTTTTTGGAAAAGATTTTATAGTAAAATAGCCTATTAAACAAAATGAAATTAATAGAATGTCCATAGAATAGTCAATTTAAGGCGCGGGCCACAACATGGATACTAATGTCTCTTCAGCGTCTAATTCATACAATAAGTATAGAAGCGTCGCGACGTAAAACACACAGAAGAGACGGGGCGTGGACACGACTTTCATACATTTTCGCACGTCCGCAACGCGTCCTCGTCTTACATCTTTTATATGACGAAGAGACAATGTCCCGCCCCGTCTGCGTCTTACGTCATTTCAATGTGGCCCGCTCCAGACATCTTTTCTATGTGCCAGCGCCCAATGATTTGCAGAAAGTCTCACTCACAACTCGATCCTAAAATATTCTACACATCCCATAGTAAGTCCTACGAGTATATCCCTCGTGAGTCTAACATTGTTTTCGTCAAAATGACTCGTCGGTAGCCACTTTCATATGCAATTGTCCGGTGGCATGTGATACCCACTAAAATACAGGTATAAAGGTGGTAGATAAAATGGGGTATATTATAAGTTGTATTGTTTTTTTACCGGTCTTATTGTTAGTCTTTACTGTTGATGTTTTTAAGTCTGGGTGCTTTTGAATAAAATAAAGACTGTTGTAAACGGGAATGCATAATCATGTGAAAGGTTTTAGAACGATTACTTATCAATTTCATACTACTGAAAGTAAAGGTATCGGTAAATCGCGACATTCAGATCTTCCCAACACATTTTGTTTGGACGATCTAAATCGTCATTTCTCCACCGTTCCTATCCTGGATAGTCTAACCAAATGTCAAACCCTTAGTCACCTTGCTGATCTGACGCGACCCAATATTACTCCCTTTGTCTTCACCCCAGTTGACCCGGGAGAGATCAAGAAGATTATCCTGTCCATTAAATCCAAAGCAGTTGGTTGCGATGCCATTAGTCGTCACATGATTGTGACGGCTCTTGATCAGCTCCTTCCTGCAATTTCCCACATCATTAACTTTTCCCTTTACTCTGGTGTTTTTCCTTCCATTTGGAAGAAAGCCCATGTCCGCCCGCTGCCTAAGATTCCCAATCCCACTCTTCCTAATCATTTTCGTCCTATTTCCATCCTCCCTTTTCTATCAAAGGTACTTGAAGCCTGTGTTCATAGACAATTCTCACACTTCATCCATCAAAACTCCCTTATTAGTTCTTTCCAATCTGGGTTCAGACCTGGACACAGTACCGTTACTGCTCTCCTTAAAGTGACTGACGATATTATAAGGGGAATGGAAGACACTAAAGTCACAGTTTTAGTGTTGATTGATTTTAGTAACGCTTTTAATACCGTCAGTCATGAAGTCCTTTTATCCATCCTCTCCTATCGCATGGTCTCTCGCGAGGTTCTGGAATGGTTCTCATCATATCTTCGAGGGCGTCAGCAACTAGTTATTGCTGGTGATTCTTCTTCTAGCTGGCGTGATCTTGTAACTGGCGTCCCTCAAGGCGGTATTTTATCTCCACTTCTTTTCTCTACTTTTATAGATCTCATAACTACTGAGCTTCAGTGTGCGTATCATCTTTATGCTGACGACTTACAGCTTTACTGTCAGGCGGGTGTTGACAGCATATCTGATGCCATCGAGAACCTGAACCGGGATCTTAGAATGATTAAAAACTGGTCGAACCGTTTTGGGGTGGCAGTAAACCCAAGTAAATGTCAGGCTATTGTTATAGGGAGCCCCCACAGCCTACGAAGGCTAAATAGTATTGTGGTGCCGCCCATTATCTTTGATGGGACAGTCATTCCATTCGGTTCCGATGTCAAGGATCTAGGGTTGCATGTCGACACTTGCCTTGACTGGCGTAAGCAGGTCGCGGTTGTGAGTCAAAGGGTAACCGGAACGTTGCGGTCGCTTTATCGAATGAAAAATCTTCTCCCATCTCGCGTAAAGGCAATGCTTGTTCAATCCCTAATCTTCCCAATAATTGACTATTGTGATGTGTGTTACTATGACCTGAATGCAGATCTCCTCAATAAACTTGACCGACTTCTCAATAATTGCATTCGATTCGTTTTTAATCTCCGTAAGTATGATCATGTATCCGCATATCGATCTCTCTTAAAATGGTTACCCATCCGGCAGCGCAGAGCATTAAGGGCTTTGTTGACTTTGTTTTCTCTACTGGAGAAACCCACCTCTCCTACTTATTTGACTTGTCATTTTCAGTATTTATGCTCTGCGCACACCAAAAATCTTCGATCCTCCCATAATCGTCTTCTTCGTTGTCCCTCCCACCGCTCTGGATTCCTAAAATCCTCATTTTTGGTACAGGCAGTCTTTCTTTGGAATGCGCTCCCTCTGAATATCAGGACGGTAACAAATAGGTTCACTTTTAAGGGCAAAGTTCGTGAACATTTACTCAGGGAGTTAGCGGATTCGGCTTAGAATTACATTGTAATGAGAGTTTCCCCATCTGTTTTTATTTCTCTTCACTTCTTTTTTTTTATATATATATATATTGTATGTATGTATTTAAGTATGTATTTTATTATTTTATTGTTATTATCAAATACAGGTTTTATGCTACACCTACTTATTCCTTTCTCTGCATCACCCTAAGGTAGACTGTTAGAGAATGCCTTATGGCATTAAGTCCGCCTTTGTACGATTTTGTGCATAAAGTTTAAATAAATAAATATTATACCTTTTGATCAATAGCGCAAATGTTGTTATCGCAAATAAATATTCGATGAAATGAAAATTAAGTTAACCGATATTATACAAACTGATTATTTTCTCGAACGTTGTTCGAATTAGTAAAATTATATCAAAAGTTGTTCGACCAAACAAGGGTGAACCCACTTTCACACGTCTTTTCATAAGCTGGTGTTTCGTAACCGACTACTCTGAGAAGAAACAGTCGAAACAAAGTCAGACGTCACAGTTTTTTTTTAAGTCTGGACATTTTAAATTATTGTGTAGGTAAGGTTAAATGAGGACAATGAAGGTTTGCGTCTGAGATAGCCCGATCATTCAGGTTCAGCCACGCTTATCGAGGTTAGTCTGTGAATGGGTGACTATCTGTCATAGCGAGTTCCCTCTGTGCCTCGGAAAGCAGCCCCAGCTGTCATTTGTAGATCTTTGACAGTCATTACTGTTATGGCTGCTACACACCTTACGATACAGTTTTTCTTATACATAATCGACAATTGTGTATGAGAAAAACTGTAAGTACAGTTTGTTCGATTTTTCTGTTACACACTTGTCGATTTCTCGTTGCAGTTTGAACTGTACCCACTAATCGTAACGATTTATCGTAAGGTGTGTAGCAGCCATTAGTCAGAAGTTCTAAAGTTTGACAACCAGTCTTACCATGGGGTATCGTATTACCTAGTTACTGGGTTGTCGAGGTCCGATAGGCAGTCGCTCCATGTAAAATACGGATATCCAATTGCATCTGGTTCGACAAAAGCCGACCCCAATATAGTTGGGAAAAGGCTAGGCAGATGACGATGGTCATATCAAGCTAAAATCATTATAATTCTTATTCATGAATTTCCTTCATACCCAGATTAGAACAAAAAAAGAAATATGGCGTTTAATGTAAAAAAAAAATATTTAACGAAAAACAAAAAACCCGACTGCGTTAAAAAAACTAAAAAGAAAGAAACAAGTCCATTCACTCATTCACACTCACAGTCGGGGCCCATTCAAATTATACCAATCAAATCTTCCCAACGGGCCCCGACTGTGAGTGTGAATGAGTGAATTCTTAACTACTGGACTTGTTTCTTTCTTTTTAGTTTTTTTAACGCAGTCGGGTTTTTTGTTTTTCGTTAAATATTTTTTTTATTTCATACTTTTTAGTTATGTACTATTCAGAGAATTATTGTTGTGCTAAACAACTTTAAATCGTTATATATCCTAAACTATTATTTAAAATGAAAAATGATAAAGGGAACCTAAAGATGATTTTAAAATACCTATTCAACGATACCCCACATGACATAGTTCGTCGAATTTTTTTTTTTTCATTTTGACAATATGGCGCCTGGTTGTCGCTGTGGTGAATTTTGATTACTGTCATGTCTTTAGTGACACTCGCAAGACTAAGACGAATCGATTGACGTAAAAATTATCAAAATCGGCCTACGCGTTTGGTCTCTAGAACGCCACATAGAAACAAACATACATACATACATACATACATACATACATACTTACATACATACATACATAGACTGATAAACACATAACCCTCCTTTGCGTCGCGCAGTCGGGTAAAAATGCATTGGACGACGCTAACGACGAAGTTAATGGATGCTAGTCGTTAAGGAAATGAGGTTTAGATATAAAATATGTGCGTTTTAAAAGTGTGACTCTTTATTTTTTAGTAACACCTAGTTCATTTTGAGATCTGCAATTTTTTTCTGAGTTAATTTTTTTATGAAACTTACCGTTTACGTGAAAATCGTTATTAACTAATATTTCTGAACATTGACCTGAATATTTTTTTTAATTATTGGGAACTGTTGTTTTTTTTTAGTATATTTTAAATTCAAAAATAAATTTCTATTTTATTCACTTTCAGCTGGATAATTAATGAAACTTTACTCTTCTTTGTACCCTAATTTTTTCCAGGACTAAGGGTTCAAAATTGATTCGATTTATTAACATTTCTGTTTTATGAACATTATCAAATGCAAAAAAGTATTGTTATATTATATCAAGTTGTAGGCACAATAATGACGAGTTCTACTATTATATTTCTCACTATCTCTTTCCCGCGGTTTCATCTTCACTGCTCGGCCGATATTGGGCTTACCGTGATTTTAGAGAAGATAACGAATTAGGAAGTTGAAATGGCAGTGGGCAAGCCATATAGCACCCAGAACTGATCGCTGACGACGGGGTCGTAAGGTTCTTGAATGGAGACCACGCACCGGCAAGCGTAGCGTAGGACGTCCACCCACAAGGTGGACAGACGATCTTATGAAGACCACAGGATCACGCTGGATGCAAGCCACTTCCAACCAGTCCTATTGGAAGTCTATAAGGGAGGCTTATGTTCAGCAGTGGACGTCTTACGGCTGGCATGATGATGATGATGACAGATGGTACGGAACCCCTCGTGCGCGAGTCTGTCTTGCAGTTAGTCTTGTTTAGCGAGATCTACTATTATATTCCTGAAATTCAGAAACACCAAAGTAGATCAAAGTACATCGGCTTACGTTCTCCGAAATGAAAACTTAATACTGTAGCAGAAACTCTAGACTGTAACTATCAAATATTAATATTCTACACTTAACTGTATGAAATCTTAGGATTGTTGAGAGTTCGGTTCGCCACAAAAATAAATTCCCACGAAAAAAAGTAAGTATCGATTATTAGCCTAAGGTGTTTTTGTTTTTTTTTTTTTATTGTACAATAATCAAAACTAAAAAAAAAAACAAATTATTATCTTGTTCAGTGTGTACATTCGACCCATTTTTTTTCCGCACGAGGATAACAGAACAATTATATTATACTAGCTGTTGCCAGCGGTTTCACCCGCTACAACTCGAAAATTATCCCACGGGAACATAAAATCGGGATAAAAACTATCTGTGTACCAAATTTTAGCCAAATCCGAAAAAAATGCAGCACAAAACCACCGAAAACGAGGACACAATGTGGAATCGGAACAGAAAGTACTAGGAGAACAGGATCAAACCTTTTTTTCAAGGGGAATATTTTTTTCTTACAACAACTGCAGCACCGCTCACAGCGGCAAGTTCGTGAACAGGCAGTTTTTGCATCACTCTCTTTCCTATAAGATCTTTCACAGCAATGACAATTCCATGAAAGAGACAGAGTCCACGCGAATTACATTCACATAAGCAAACAATTAAACACTCAGTGTGTGCCGAGCGTAATAGTACAGTCAAATTAGCAAAAAGATTGGAAGGAACTCGTGTAGTTGTAATTTTTTGTGGAATCATTAGAAGACATGAATATAAGTTTTCTCTTAGTTTGCACTATTCCAGCTATGTACGGAACATCGTTTAATATTAGGTATTATCATAAAAGTCGCAAAATTTTGAAATTTCATTAATAACTTATTTTGGTATGTTTAGATATATGTAGATACCCCGTTGGTGGATAAATACTTTTCACTAAAAAAGTGTAAGGTGTAAGAAACGCTAATAAATTATTATTTTTAATTTGCGCCTCAAGGGAAATTAGTCTGATGGTGCAAACTCATAATAAGCACTCTTTTTTTTTTGCACCCACCTATTTAAATTAGCACCCTTTTGCACCGCTAGGAAACCGGCATTTTACAATATTCGTAATTGTACTTCGGGGTAAATTATTGTAGTCATGTTTTTTTTAATAAACAATGTATTCTAAATATACTACATTCGCACCTAATAAAAATAAGAAATATATAACTGGAAGTTTATGTAGAGTTAACGTGGAATTTCCATATCATAATTGCTCTTTGACTATCACTAAAATACTAGAAAAATGTATGTTCCCTAAAAAAATGCTAATTTTTTATAGGGTGCAAATATAGAGGAAACCAAATTAATATGATTGTGATGATTTTGAAGCAATCAAAATTTCCCCCGAAGTACAGCGGCAGAAAAACGTGAAAAACTAATTTCCGTAAATGTCACACTAGGGTTCAAAATCAATAATGTATTTAGGTCTAAATGTATATCCCTTTCCTCAGTTTACAAAACTACACAGTTTTCCCCGAGGCCGCAATGACCAAAAAAAAATATTCTTAGTTTTTCTTTTTTTTCTGGCACTGCGTTGGTCCGATTAAAATAAATAAAATGTAATCATGTAGATTGAGGTGTACTAAAGCATGTAAAAAATTAGGCTGAGTACACCTGTATTCTCTGGTAAGTTATGACCAAACAAAAAAAAAACAGTTTTCACCCCCTTCCGTAGGGGGGGTTAATGAAATTTGTTTTTTAAACTTGATCTTTGACTCATACGAAATCATCAGAAATGTTTTTGTCTCTCCAGAGAATTTATTCCAATCTTTATTAAAAAATGACCTAATTTGACTGTACTATAATGTTTGTGGATGAGATTTGTATATGTAATCGTAGAGAATCCCTGCATGAGGAGAAAGCAAATATTAATACAGATTTTATGGTAATCCTAATGTAGACTTGGAAGAGTCATTTGGTAAGGACGTTTCCTGATTTGTTGGTTTTGCTGTCTGTAGCATGCATTACGTGAAAAAAATTACAGTAAAAAATTTCTTTGGATCGAAATATTCAAACCGCGTGCAGGATTCGAACCCACGACCTTTGCTGATATCAGAGCAGTGGTGGCCTAGTGGTATCGGTCCCGACTTACGACTTGAGGTCGTGGAATTGAACCCCGCCAGGCGCATTACTTTGTGTAATTTATTTCATCAGCACTGGAATACATCGTGAGGAAACCGGCATGTCCTAGAACCAAAAATTCGAAGACATGTGACATCCACCAATCCGCTCTGGGTCTGCGTGGTGGATTATGGCCCATTCCCTATCACAGAGAGGAGGCCTGTTTCCCAGCAGTGGGAACAACATTATAGGCTAATGATGATGACGATCATTTCCAAACGAGCTTACGGAGTTCTCACCTACCGCCTGAATTGAAGAGTTGGCCGCGGTAGGTGAGAACCTCGTTATCCTGTCCGCGGTTTGATTTTTTCTTTCCAAAGACAATCTTTGAATTCACTACGCATCCGTTAATGCGTATAATATACATATAAAAAAAAAAATGGTTCAGTCACTGCAGCAACTGTACTATCAAACTATTGTAAGTCACAATTAATAAACGTAAAAATCTAAAAATATTTTAAGCGATCATTCTTCTGTACTACTTCCACAGAAGAAATAGTAAAACGAATACCCATTTAGGTACATACGTAGTATTTTTTGGTCCTTCAACACTTGTTACGTTTACGACTCAAAATACCATACCTATAAAACAAAAGTCCACATTTGCGCTAAGCGACAACTACCAACGCTCGCAGTTAAACTTGCATCGTAAAAGAAAACTGGGAACTCGTCAGACGGTTCAGAAACGTATTCCCACGTCCACGGTTGGACATAACCGCTGTAGTTATTGAAACAAGGTTCCTGAAGAGCATTTTACAAACAGAGACAATACAAAGTGGTTTGGAGACACTTCTCTGGAAGTTCGTACCATTTGTTTGAAGTGAAATTGAATGGAAACTTTTAGGAACTGAATTTGATTAAATTGGGACATATACAGCATGTTACTCACTGCTTTTGAATCAATTAATATTGCTGTATTATTTGTGTTTGTTAAATAGAACATTTCGCAATTCGGGAGTGGGGCGTTGTGACGTCATAACGTCTGTAAAATTATACCGACCGATTGAGATTTTTAGACACGTTGTATCTTTATCAATATTGGTTTATGTGACAAAAGAAAAAATACGTATCAAGTATTTTTTGATAATCTTTCTTTTGGATTAAAGAAAAAAATTGGCCTGTTAAGTAAAACGAAACTAATAGAATGTCCATAGAATAGTCAATCTAAGGCGCGGGCCACATAGGAAAGACGTAAGACGCAGACAAACGGAGACATATTATGTCTCTTCGGCGTCTCTTTCATACAATATGTATGTGTATAGAAGCGTCGTGACGTAAACTACACAGAAGTGACGGGCCGCGGACGTGATGACGTTCTTTACGTTCTATGTGCCCCGGGCGTATGACAGTCACGCCCGCGCGAAAGAGACGTGGAAGAGACATAATTATGTATCCGCCCCGTCTGCGTCTTACGACTTTTCAATGTAGTCTGCGCCTTACGTCTTTTCTATGTGGCCTTCGCCTAATGATTTGCAAAAATTCTCACTCACAACTCGATCCTAAAATATTCCACGTCCCATAGTAAGACCCAACTACGAGTATATCCCTCGTGAGTCTAACATTGTTTTCGTCGAAATGACTCGTCGGTAGCCACTTTCATATGCAATTGTCCGGTGGCATGCGATACCCACTAAAGTACAGGTATAAAGGTGGTAGATAGAATGGGGTATATTATAAGTTGTATTGTATTTATACTGGTCTTATTGTTAGTCTTTACTGTTGATGTTTTTAAGTCTGATTTTGTATAAATCGTAGACTTTTTATAAAGGAATGCACAGTCATGTGAAAGGTTTTAGAACGATTACTGATCATTCCCATATTACTGAAGAAGAAAAAAAGGTATTTCTATTATGACCCTTCTCGAACACAATTTCGATGGACAATATGGCGTTTTCGAGGAAAAATCTAGCTTAATCTCATGTCATATCATGGCTATACAGTGTGTCCGGACACGAGTAGAGGGCCTTCACACACAGCAGCTAAAATGTAAAGATGTACATTATAGCACGATACATCTCATTACATCTTGCCATAGAAATTCGAAGATGTAAAAATACACATTTTACATAGCTGCAGTGTGTGGTCTTCTGACGATTTCTATGGTTCTTCTGAAAGCCTGAATCAACAGTGGCAACCACCAGAAAAGCGCCGAAACATTGAAGCTCGACGTGTCACGGAGAATGAATTTACCTGTTTTGGATCGTGCAACGAAATTAATCAGAAAGGAATAGTGAAGGAGTACACGCATAATGTTTATTTTATCTTCTTGAATTCTCTTTAATACACCGTGACTTTTTAGTCGTCTTACAAAAGCAGCCCAGTTCATGTATCCAATGACTGGAACACTTTTATAATAAAAAAAGGTATTTACGAGAATTGAAAAATTTAACAATCACATTTTAATTCGTTATTATGACGCAAGGCGTAGTTAGAAACACCCTTGTCTCATAGAAAATAGGAATGGAATGATCTGCCCGACTATTGCGCTGGGTAGGTATACTCTACTGCTTGATTCGTAAACATTTTAACAGGGTGTTTCATATTTCTAATGTACCCATTTAATAAAATTATTGTTACGATTAAAAAAAAAAACTCGCCAAGACCGTTTTTAGGGCCGGATATATTAAGTGGACCTCTTTTGTAAGACGACTAGAAAATCACGGTGTATTATAAGCTTATTTAATGTATAGGGAGATAGAGGGTAGTAAAGATCGTTGAACTACCCGCCAGCCTCGTAGCACGTGTTCCATTGTCCCGTACTCATTACTGGCTCCGGACAGCCATTGTATCATATATCTCAGGATTTATATTTTAAAAAGCAACTTTTTTTTTGTTGGAAAGGTTGTTGAAATTGTGTGAAATGAGATTGTTGATTAAAGTTTCGATTGTGTTTTGTTTTATTTTGAGAGGAGGAGATAAAGAGTGACGTATTTATGTTTTGAGCAAATATTTAAGAGCACCTATGTGTTTAGAGCATCGATTGTATTACTGTTTGATTAGAATCTATTTATATTTTGTTGCTCATTCGGGGAAAATAATTCAAATCTAGTCCCATTAATATTAAAAAGGATAGAGGCAATTCTATTAAGTAATTTCTGAAAATGAGTCCTCCCACTAAGGTCTGGATGGGAGGGACTGTCAGACTTGTACTAACTAAAAACTATGGTAATCCTTCAATATGCCTTTACGGGCCCTTGCAGTTTGGGTAGAAGGAACGAGAGTGCGTAGCAGTTCTCAGAATTTGTTGAGCTCCTTCTGTTCTGAGTCGAGCTACACGATAACCGATAAATGCTTTCACTGACTGGATAGGTCCACTCAAATCTGTGTGGTTCATTCCTCAAGAGACCATCTCAGGCACCGGCATGGTCCTCGTATGACCTGAGCAAAACAATGTCTGGACTTTAAAAAAGACTACGAACTCTGAGTTTGTTTCGACTGTTTCTTCTCAGAGAAGTCAGGCCTCATCTTGCTTTAAAAGTAATGGTTGAGACGTGCAAAAGTTTTTTTTTTTTTTTATAACCAACTTACAAAAATAAATATCATTTATCAGAATTACTTCTAAATTGAAGTAAACAGTCGTGTGTAAGCTACATCTATAATAGAGAGAACATGATTGTATAAAAAAAAAAACAATTTTATGAACACTGGGCATAATCAGCTAGCTACTGGTACTACGGTACTGTGTTTAAACTTTTCAAAAGTAGGTATTATAATCTACATGAAAGTAAAAAACAGTGTGAAGATTGATACCCTTCCTTTCCAAAGATGGTAACAAAGTGCCGAGCTCAGCCTGCCAGCATTCATAGATATTCAATCTACTTTTCGCTTCTACGAGTATATACCAGTAACTCCCTTACCAAAACTTAGGCAGTATAACGCGCACCGCTGGTCCTAAGATACGGAGCTTTAACGTGCAGATAAACTTAAACATTCACTTATTGTAACGAGCGTTTTGCGAATGTTAAGTTACAGAAAAACAAACGAGAGCGCTTTAGCGAGCATTCTAACTTGCGTGACACATACTAACTTGGCGAGCTTTTTGCCGAGCCGACTGTTAAGCCTCATTTAGACGATGCAAGAACTCTAACGCGAGTTGCGTTACATTGCAGAATTTATAGGTAAAACAAATTCAGTTAATGAAACAAATGCCGCAATGTAGTGAAACTCGCATATGAGTTCTTGCTCCGTATTAATGGCGCTTTAAGTCTGTATCTTCATGAAGAAAAGTTTGTTAAAGACCATTGACTAGAGCGTTCGCCAGAAAGTTCGTGAAAACGTTCGTAGCGATATTTGGCTCTGTTCGTTGTTCAGTTCCACAAAATTAAAAACTGTGAATGGTCGATGTTCTGTTACATGTAAATGCTACAGTCTATCAGCACCTTTAAAAATACCAACATCTACCGAACTTCAGATGATCATAAAATACAAAGTCGTATAGAAAGTTGCCGTGCATAAATCGACAACATCTGATATTCAATGTATCGGCGCACGTATCATAAACTCGACTCAGCGGCGCCGAGATAAAACTTGTAAAAATTGTGTACTTTTGTATACAGGAACGCTCGTGGTAATGTTTGCGGTTTGGACTAATTCATCATCATCAGCCTATAATGTTCCCACTGCTGGGGCACAGACCTGTCTGCCCAAAGTCATACAACAGCAAGTAGATTGACAACGTAAAATGAGCACACGCGGTGGTGACTTTAATTTATTTTATGAGGAACTGTCCGAATGTTAAGACGATCGTCTACCAAGCGCTCGTCCATACAAAAAGAGAAAACGTTTTTCTCCCCCTATCTCAATGATTTTTTAGAATGCATCTGACACAGTAAAAAACTAGGTTTATAGGTTTTCTTTTTTTCAAAATCCTATTAATATTATAAAGGTGAAAGTTTGTATGTATGGATGTATGGATGTTTGTTACTCTTTCACGCAAAAACCACTGAACGGATTTGGCTAAAATTTGGTACACAGATAGTTTATAACCTGGATTAACACATAGGATAGTTTTTATCCCGATTTTATGTTCCCGTGGGATAATTTTCGAGTTGTAGCGGGTGAAACCGCTGGCAACAGCTAGTTTATAATAGTTTGAAAGTTACAGGCGCCTAAAAGTTACTATTTTTATGACAAAATCTTCATTGAAGTAAAACCTTTATATTTAAAAAACAAAGATGTTTAAGAAAAGAAACAAAACCTACAAACCTAGATTATAATATGCTGAAACGATGGACACCAGAATCTAAGAGATTGGTCGTGATTTAGTATGTGAAAAACGTTTTGTCCCGAGAGACAAATTTCAAATAAAAAATAGTTACAGTCAGTCGTGAGCTGCAACGCTCTCTATCGCACGATCGGGGTTTTTTCAAAGCGTGAGAGGGACAGTAGGAGTTTTTCTAAATACCAATTTTTTGAAATGACAGCAGCTATTCTATCCTCTTATGGGCTCCACACATAACAGCTATAATGTAAAGATGTACATTATAGCACGATACACCTCATTACATCTTTCCATAGAGATTCGAAGATGTAAAAATATACATTATAGCTATCGTGTGTGGTCTCCTGACGATTTCTATGGTATAGTATGGTATGATTTATACATGTAATGAGATGTATCGTGCTGATTATAGCTGCTGTGTGTGAAGCCCTTTACTGTACAGATTTTTGTCTTAATCAAGCCCAAAAGTAAAGATGAAACTTATGATGCAACAAGCTTATCCAAAAGGAAATGAAACTCCTTTACATCGACCGAACAAAAAACTTTATGCTGCCGGGCCCCGACAGAATCATGATCGCGAGGCAAGGGCCCTGGCGAGGCCTACCAGAATAACATGATCATCATCATCATCAGCCTATTAATGTTCCCACTGCTGGGATACAGGCCTCCACTCTGTGAGATGGGGTGGGCCATAATCCACCACGCGGGCCCAGAAGAACATGATATTGTACATATTTTGGTGTTGGGATATTTTCGTCGCAGATAGTACGAGTAAATACGATACTATGGTAGGTAGATATTTCTCTTTGAATTATACAACAAAGCCATTAGTGACAGTAACCTCTTACCATCGTATTAACCAAAAGATACCGAACAAAAATTTTCGCAAACCATCGGTAAAGTAATATTAACCAGAATAAGGTAATTTCAATATCGTATTTCGAGTGATTTCCATGGAAATGTGAATTAATTATGTAAACCTGTACAGAATGACTGAAACAGATTTAAAAATGTAAATTGTAACAAGGTAGCTATTTTAATGAAAATAAGATTTTCATTTTAATTTTAAGTCCAATAGATATGACCAGTAGTACCCTTAGCACGAGTTTCAGTATTTGAGACGTAAAGTAAACTGGAACTATGACAATTTCAAATTGATAATTTTAAAGTTTAATGTGCGGAAAGATCATACAAAGCGAGTATAAGATAAACTGGTTTCACGGTGGAGCATACGGTGCTGGACTGCCCGGAGTGCCCGGCTTGGGCAGAGCACCGCCGTGTCCTCACGGCGGCGATAGGCGGAGACCTCTCGCGCCCGGCATTGGTCGAGGCCATGCTGCGGCGCGAGACGGAGTGGGAAGAGGTCGCCTCCTTCTGCGAAGCAGTCATGCTCGCGAAGAAGGAGGCGGGCCGCATGTGGGAGAGCTCCACCGCGTGTGGTAGACACTCACGGAATTCCATAATGCGAAAATTCATTTTTCCAACAATATGTACCGACAGACAAATCGCATCAAATACACGGTCAGCAACAGCAACAGCCGCAATAAAACTCAACCGCACAACATTTTTACTTGTCGCTTGCTAACCGTACATACTGTTCGTTCAGAAACAGTTGCTAGGTCGTAACACACTTTGTCTTTTCCTTTAGAATATTATTTTGTGGCGCGTTCAAATAAATCTACATAAAAGTTCGAGATTTTTTTGAAACGTTTCTATGCTCTATGATTGCAGAACTGACTAAAGGGTCTGTAACCATTTCACTGGAACTGACAGTCAACTCCACTCCTTTCGGGGTGGGAGGATTCATTCTATTACATACTATTTTAAGAAAGTTATTTTTAAAGAAACGAAAAATTCAGATTGCGAGCAGGGCTCGAACCTGCGTCTTCTGGATAGATACTGGATATAGCCTTAACCAACTAGGCCATCGTAACCACTACTCACAAAGCTGAATTTCTCGTTCCCTTTTTTTTGAAAGCTGTTTACACGTTATTATTTTAAGTCCCAAAATAGAAAAGCTTTTTAATATTACACAATATTGTTTTACTAAAAATAATAAGTGTGGCACTCGGGACTGCTGCGATAAAGCTATTGCATACCTAACATTTTTTATCAACTTATGCATTTTTGAAGTGAAAACTTCTTTAGCGGCGTTGTACACTTTTTCTGTAATGGGTAAAAAATTTAAAACTCGCGTCAGGGTCACGTGACCAAAACTCGCGTCAGGGTCACGTGACCCTGATCGAAAATGAGTAAGACGTCATTCAAATTAAAAATAAAACATAGTAACAAAAAAGTTTTCACTTCTACCGGCACTCCTGGAGTGCAACCTTTTTTTTTCTTATTGTAAGCCACGTTAATGAAAACAAACACCTTGACGAAGTCTGCCAAACTGAAACGTCGTTAGTCTATGCGGGGTGTTAGGTTTATTTTCGTTACGGAATTTCTTGATTATATAAAAAAAATAAAAGCTATGCAATAGCTTAAACATCGATTAAATTGTTACAAAATGCAGTTGAAACTTTGCCACAGTTTTAGCATAAAATGGCAAAATTAAACGACTGTACAGTCACGAGCAATAGTATGTAAACACTAAGCAGTTTTTAAAAGCGATTTTCTGCTACCATAGTTATTCAACTTTTGCCTATTCATTAGACTTCTATTTTCGAAGCCACACCATTACGAAATAAGTCTTATTTTACAGTGGAAACTAGTATTTCACTAGTAATTTACATTTGAATTTCGTTAAGTGTATACATGTTATTGCTCGTGACTGTACTTGTGTGCACGACGATATTCAATATAATTGTACATTGCGAGCATAAATAGGTAATGCTCGAACCAGACCAACAGTTAACAACAACTTTACACGACTCTCTATAGAATCCACAGCAATAATTCCGACGTTTAATGTGTAATTGATGTTCCATTTCTAAAGACTGGCCAGCTTTTGTCGGAATTGCTGAATAGTTTACACGCTTCTCTATTATGTAGATGCTGTTTTGTTTATTTGATATTCAAGCTAATGCTGTTCAAACACAACGAGTTAGTAATTTATTTTTTTTTTTTTTTTTTTAAATTATCGTTTACTATATTATAAAACACACACAATATTTTAAACTTTGGTATAATAATATCATCATCATCATCTCAGCCGTAGGACGTTCACTGCTGGACATAGGCCTCCCCTTTCGATCTCCACATATACCTACCTGTTGGATGCGACCTGCATCCAGCGTCTTCCGGCGACCTTTATAAGGTGGTCTGTTACCTTGCTGATGGACGTCCTACGCTGCGCTTGCTATAGTCCGTGGTCTCCACTCTAGTACTTTCCGACCCCATCGGCCATCTGCTCTGCGAGCAATATGGCCTGCCCATTGCCACTTCAGCTTGCTAATCCGGTGGACTATATCGGTGACTATAGTTCGTCTACGGATCTTCTCATTTTGAATTCGATCACGGTATAATAATATGAGATCTGTAAATGACACGAAAATTCTAGAGTCATTCTTTCAAAATTAATTTCAAATTGGGTGCTGCCCGTTTAATTACAGAAAATGTAACAGTAATTTTAAACTGTCACTTTGACATAAGCGGTACCTACGTTTAGTGACACATCACGGGAAATACCGATCGCAATTTACCCGTTACACAAATTCTAGGTATTCCGAATTTAGGAAAGCGGATTGGAAGCTATACGGCGCTGTTAAATGTAATGTCCAATTAATGTTCAATTTCTAAAGGCCTATATCGTTTTAGCTGTGAAATTGGCGAATGTTGACATGGAGTGAGTAAAAAGGAGAGTCCTTTTCTGTTTAGTTTTAACTTGACGCCGTGATGTGACCGATACAACATTTTTGAAATATTGGAACGAAGTTCCTTATCGCACGTTGTGAAAGGGGGCTAGACGGAAAAAATTCTTCCGAAAAGTTGGCACGACACTTTTTTGCCTCGCCCCGCACCCCGCGTCCCGTACCCCTCATTCAACCCCCGTTGCTCGTGACTCTTGTCGTATTGCGGCGTGCACATGTTTCTCTGTCTCTCTCTCTCTCTCTAATAGAAAGCAAGCCAGATATGTTCGTTTCGTCTTTCTATTTCGCATTGAACAGTGTGGTGTTGCGACGATTATTTTTGTAAACTTTGTTCCATCCGGGTGTCCCTTGACACCTCTCAAGTTTTTCTTTCAAAGTGACGTTATTAAAGCATGTTATTCTGACCATTATCAATTACATGATCATCAAATCAACACCCACGAATCCTGGTCAATTAAAGTTGTCTATCCTTGGGGGCAGCGGAAAGGACTGTCTCATTTATAATAAATAAAAACTCTCTATTCCTTCCATTTACTTTTATGTTCCAGAGCCGAAGTGTCTTGTTCATTGGTTTGGTCGTGGACTTGGGCCTCAGGTATTTGTGCCGAAGATTTCGGCCTGATCATTAAGTTGGCAGAGAGCAATGCCTACCTCGGTCGAACCCTTGGTTAGAGATTTTACGTCTGGATCACTAATACTACATGGTAGTTTACAATTTAAGAAATTGAAACTCGCCTACTCCATTCGTTTGCCTACTCCATGTTCTAAATACATTAGGATTATGCCATAGAGAACCAACGGTCAATGATCGCACAGTCGTAATTTAGAAGTATTGGATTTTTATAGAAGTCATTAACTGTGAAATATTAGAAACCTTATTGGTATTTTTATGTGTAAAACGTGTTTACAATTTTGATTATTTTTCTTATACTAAGGGCGACTTTTACCAACGGTTAAGCATGTTTAAAATTTAATTGAAGCACAAAATTCAATAGAATTTTGACACTAAATAAAATTTTAAACATGTTTAACTTTTGGTGAAAATCGCCCCTAATTGTTTGATGTTTACCTGAAAACAGTTAGTTTAATCAATAATTTTGCCTTTTCTTTGGGCGTGACATTATGCTGTGGGATCGGAAAGGCCCCTGTATGCCTAGCAGTGGGTCACTCTGTTTGGAAACAGAACGTCATAATATTATGCTACGATTCTCACATATTTCTTTCGCCTCGTTCGTACACTCGAGGCGCTTTTTCATTTACCATATAATAAATGCCGTAAATACTACAAGTATGCTGAAAATAAAATACAGAAATCTTGTGATAAGCCTATAGGTCACACAAACCCACAAGTACATAAAAACTCTCGTATTTAGAGAATAAGTTAGATGATAAATAGAATCGTGTTTCTAATTTTTGATAATTTTTCACGCCATTTGGCGCAATTGACAAAACCGCAAGTAAAAGCTAATTTGATACAATACCTACAACAGCTCATAAATATTCACGTGACGCTTGATTACGTACACTGAAACAACTGAAACAATGTAACTATTTATTTTAGTGGTCAATCATTTTGGGATTAATTGAGCAAAATATGGCATGGTGATTTTATTGGAGGAAGTTTTTAATTGTGAATTGATATAAGCTTTCATCATAATATCAGTCGTCGGATAAACGTAAGCTTCCCCTATAATAATATTATTATTATTTTTCAAGCTGATTTTCGTCCGTGCACTCACGGACGGCTCAGTTGAAAACCAGTGTCGGGCACTAGTTGTCCGACATTTGCTGAACTGGGTCTATTTGGCGCAGCCGTGAGTCACACAATAATTTAGTGTTGTTACTATTTTTTGTAAATATTTTCTTTATGTTTATGTTGTGTGTACTTATGGCATGTGTCAATAAACGTTTTTTCTTTCTTTCTTTCTAATAGATTTTCAACAGGACCGGTTGGAAGCGGCTTGAATCCAGCGTGATCTTGTGGTCTTCATCAGAATATAAACTCCTACACTCTCCTACGCCACGCTTGCAAGTGCATGGTCTCCATTCGATAACCTTTCGCCCCCCTCGGCTATCAATTCTGCGCGCTGTGTTCTGCCCAATTCTATTTTATTGTATTTTATACATAAGGGATATAAAAAATACTATAAAATGGATGTATGTATGTGTATAGATACTCGTATGTTTGTTACTTTCTCGCAAAAACCACTGAACGGATTTGGCTAAAATTTGGTACACAGATAGTTTATAACCTGAATTAACACATAGGATAGCTTTTATCCGGATTTTGCGTTCCCGCGGGATAATTTTCGAATTGTAGCGGGTGAAGCCGCTGGCAACAGCTAGTAATAGTAAAAAGTTGTGTTTCTGTCTCACGTCAAAGTTGTCCACTAGCTCGATAGATGGCGTTGTCGTCGAATTAGATCTCGCTATGGTTTCGTTACCTCGCGACACATTTTATGGATACTGGTTCATAGACACAATAGCAAGAAACGTTTCTATTTTTGCACAGATCGAATAGTTGGTTTTATGAATTCGATCTTACGGTTTTGTGTATTGTACTAGAGGCTAGCGATGGGTCGTCGACGGTTTTTCCGTCAACGAAACGTTAGCGTTGATTCACGTTTGTCAACTAGTTATATTCGTCAACGAGTTGAATGAGTTAACGTGTTCATCTCGTTGACGAATTTAACTGTCAACTTGCAACGTAAACCAATGATTCATTAAACGATTTTTATTCAACGATTGCGCGTTGAATTTTAGAAACTATTTGATTCAAATAATAATTATATTGGAAACGTTTTATGTACAAAGTAATATCTAAAATTGTGTGAACAGTACATTTCAAATAATATATTGGGATAATTAAACAAACAATATTTATGTACTATTCTTAAAATAAATGTTTCGAAAATCAACTCATTCAACCGCTCGCAATCTATGACGTTAAAAATAACGAACCATAAAACTCAACGTTGAAGATAACGTTTGCGCTCTCGTTAATTCAACGAGACGAACGAGTTCAACTCATAAACGTCGTTGACGAATTCAACTAGTTGATTCATAATACAGTTAACGTTAATACGTTGACAGGAGATCAACGGTTGATTCAACTAGTTCATTGATTCAACGCATATTTATGTACTATTCTTAAAATAAATGTTTCGAAAATCAACTCATTCAACCGCTCGCAATCTATGACGTTAAAAATAACGAACCATAAAACTCAACGTTGAAGATAACGTTTGCGCTCTCGTTAATTCAACGAGACGAACGAGTTCAACTCATAAACGTCGTTGACGAATTCAACTAGTTGATTCATAATACAGTTAACGTTAATACGTTGACAGGAGATCAACGGTTGATTCAACTAGTTCGTTGATTCAACGCTCATCCCTATTAGAGGCGACAGAAAAAAAATTCATTGGAACTTTTGGGAACAAAGGTTGGTCACCTATTAGATATGCTTTTCACTTCAAATATCAATCAGGTTCCTTGCTTAAATATGCCCTAAAAAAGAAAAGTTACTACTTCAAATCTGAAAATCCATGGATACTGAAACATTGATTGACCTCATTGCTATTGGTTTACCAAATTATGTATCTGTGACCATGTACCGGTAGCGCGTTGCCGTACCTCTTTGGTTGCTCCCACATCTAACGACGCGGATTCCTATTTTTCCGTCGCCCTTTCTCTTTTTGTCGCTTAGAACTGCCATTTGCTAGACCGAGACAGAAAGCATAATGCGATCGCATGCGACGGAATCTTCAAGGCGGCCGCGTGCTATCGCATTGTCTTGGTCTAGCAAATGGCATTTCTTATAGTCTTTAGCACCCTTATAGTCCGTTGATGGAAAGGGCCAAGTGGAAAAAAAATGTGCAGTTCCATCGCGTATTCTCTGAATTGTAACCGATAAAAAAAAGGTTGCACTCCAGGAGTGCCGGTAGAAGTGAAAACTTTTTTGTTACTATGTTTTATTTTTAATTTGAATGACGTCTTACTCATTTTCGATCAGGGTCACGTGACCCTGACGCGAGTTTTGGTCACGTGACCCTGACGCGAGTTTTAAATTTTTTACCCATTACAGAAAAAGTGTACAACGCCGCTAAAGAAGTTTTCACTTCAAAAACTTTCTTCTATTATTCTTAATTTCTATGGATTAGATAACTCAACACTAAGTATCAGTTGCCTCCATTTTAAGAGCTAAAAAATACAACATGAAAATGGACTAAATTGACGCGTCTGTGTAACGCACGAACGCCTTTTACAGCACCTAATTGGTTCAGGCATTCATCATTACAATGATATTATAGTTATCACATTGTATTCAATACAATCCAGTTTTGTTGAGAAAAGGTGCTAGCCATAAAAAAATACCAGTTATTGCATAATACACTTTTTATCACAATCATCAATTTTGAAGGAAATTCGTAATGCATTGCTTTACAAATCGTTTCAAAAAAGTTCTGCTTGAGAAAAACGAGGTTTCAAAACGCAATAATTTATTTAATTTAAATTAGAATGTTTTTGCCTTGGCCTCAATCTACCCCAGAAAAGATGAAAACTTAGATGGGGCGAGCTGACCCAGACGTAACAGGAACTCTTGCGCACTCAGTAAAAACGATTTAGCGCAAAATCCGACAAGATGGCGGTCACGAGTTAGGTCGCACTGGTGAGGCCTACCGTCGACAGGAAGCCCTTTCGTATGCAATGTGATGCAAGCCTCCGATACCTTACGACTTTGGTATTCAAGCGACTTTCGCAATACAAATCGATAGAGGTTCGTACACAGGCACGCGTCAGTGAATACCTAAGTCGTAAGGTATAGGAGACTTGCATCGCGATGTGTACGATGGGGGATAATAACGTTTAGCCGACATCGCAGGTCACAGGAAGCCTGTGGTGACCTCTTGCTAAGTAATCAAAATGACCGACCATAGACCATGCCCGGGTCGACGGCACGTCGTGTTCCACGCGCGTCTCAAAGAGCGTCAGCAAAATGACGGGCTCCCCTCTCAAAGGGCCAAAGACTGCCGGGGTCGCCTTACTTATTTCCTTACCGTGACCCCGGAACATAAAGGGCTATTGAAGGCCACCGTGGAATTTAATGAGTACAAGTCTGACAATCCCTCCCGCCCTGTCTGAAGTTGGAGGACTCATTAGATGATTTTACCACGTTAAAAAAAAAGTAATCAAAATGATTTTACAATAAAATTGCATCAATAAATGCAAAACAGTGTGTTTCGCAATTAACCTGGACTTGCACCAAAAGTTAAACATGTTTAAAATTTTATTTAGTGTCAAAACTCTATTGAATTTGACACTAAGGCGGGCTTTCACCAAAAGTTAAACATGTTTAAAATTTTATTTAGTGTCAAAATTCTGTTGAATTTGACACTAAATTGACACTAAATAAAATTTTAAACATGTTTAACTTTTGGTGAAAGTCGCCCTAAATTGACACTAAATAAAATTTTAAACATGTTTAACTTTTGGTGAAAGTCGCCCTAACTCTCAGTAATTATTATTATCTGCTGCAATCGTAAAACCTAAATTACCTACAGGATGTGACGTTACGAAAAAAGGTTCTTTGTCGAAAACGTTGGTTCTACATTTTATTTAAACGCATTGGAAATGAATCGCCTTGATCTCATTTCAAAACAAAACACTCACCTTTTTATTAAACAAATCTTTTCACCTGAGTTTTTTGAGCCTATCTTTGTTGCGAAAACCAAAATAGCAGGATCTGACGTAGCGTGACTATGAAGTAGATATGAGCGCCGATGGTCAATCAGTCGGCGGCGGCGCGCCGACTTTTTGGAGTCGACGGCGGCGGCGTCGGCGGCGCGGCGTGACTTTTATTTAACTACTTTAATTAATTAATTTAAGAGAAGAAATAGAACAATGTTTTACTTATAATTAAAGATTCATTATAATTTTGAAGAAACAAATTGAATTGGCAAGATAAACTAAAAAAGAGAAAACAAAATTAACCTTAAAAATTGCTAGTGGCTATATTTTTACTGTAACCCTTGGCCGTCCGGATGATTCGGGGATACCGCACGATCGCCGGCGAATCGGCCAATCTCCGGATCTGCCGGATTGCTGCCCTGGGATCTGGAGGCGACTACCTTCCAGCGCGTCTTGAATGGCGGTGGTGGCGCAGCGCCGGGGCGTATCCCTGCTGCCTCGAGAAGTCGAGGCTTGGTGGGAAGAGCTCGGGCGCGATCTCAGGGCAGCATGGAGAGACGACTATTGGAACCGACACATTTGCGGCGTGCCCGGCACGCTGCAAACGTGTTGGTAAGACGCTACTTGGGGGAGTGGTTGGATAGGCGTCACGGCGTCCTGACCTACCGCATGACGCAGGTCCTCACCGGAAACGAAAGTTTCGGGAGGAACCTGTGTCTGATGAGGAAGGAGGAAACGCCTGAGTGTCACCACTGCGAGGATCGCCCGGAGGACACAGTAGAGCATATGATGCAAAGTTTCGGCAGAGCACCGACGTGTCCTCACACATGCTTGCGAAGGACGAGGTGGGCCGCATGAGGGAGAAGACAGCGTCCTCTCCGTCCCAGCCGCAGTGATGGACGCCCACGGCAACGGACATCGCAAGACGATCTCCGGCCACCATAGGCGCGGGCATGCGGGCGGCGAGTCCAGGGCAACTCGCTGTCCGACCACGGACCATGGCCGAGTCGTCGGCGTTGTGTTCCACGCGCGCCTCAAAGAGCGTTAGCATGATGACGGGGCCCCCCTCCAGAGGGCCAAAGCATACCGGGACATAAAGGGCTATTGCAGGACACCGGGGAAATCAGTACGAATCTGACAGTCCCTCCCGCCCTGCCCGGGATGGGAAAACTCATTTGACGATTTTACCACGCTAAAACAAAAGAAGCCTTGATGAGTGCTCATTATCTGCCTAGCCTTTTCCCAACTACATTGGGGTCGGCTTCTAGTCGAAACAGATGCAGCTGAATATCAGTATTTTACATGGAGCGACTGCCTATCGGACCTCCACAACCCAGTAACTGGTTGATATGATACTCCATGGTAAGACTGGTTGTCAGACTTTACAGCTTCTGACTAACAGTAGCGACTGTCAAAGATCTACAAATGACAGCCGGGACCAACGGCTTTACGTGCTTTCCGAGGCACAGGGAAAACTCGCTATGGCAGATGCTTCCCATCCACAGACCAACCTCGGCAAGCGCGGCTTAACCCGGAAGTTCGGCCTGTGCGCCCGCTCGGGTTCGGCGCGCCGGCGCATATGGACGGCGGCGGCGGCGCGGGAAAAATCACGGCGGCGGCGGCGCGCCGGCGCGGCGCTCATATCTACTATGAAGTTACGCTCAAAAGCTAATTATTTATGAACGTACATTATTCAATCAACATAATTATTTACATTCGTTAATTTTCGTCCTACATTCGTAATGATCAGAAAAAAAAGACTTGGTGTCCACTACTAGGCAACAGTGATATTTATAAAAATCGGAACGTATTCGTTTATTAATAACAATAAATAATTATTATTCAAAGAATATATTTTTTTTACTTCTTTTTTCATCGCCTTTTAATTATATATGTGTAGGTTTATAACAATGATTCAATATTAAATAACCTTGTCTCTACATGAAAGCAAAGCTCTCTCCTAATAAAGAAAATATAAAAATCTAAATTCTTAAATCGACAAATTAATATTCAGTGAGAATAAATTGTCACACATTTAATTATTTAAATTACTGACAATAGCACAATACGACAAACTTTTTTTTTTATATTTCAATTAAAATAATACTGTCTGAGATTTCATGGTCAAACTATTGCTCAACTGTATCGAATTAATGACGGCTGGTGTAAAAGCAAGTATTGCCAAATCGGATTTCAATACAATATCCGTGCAATGTCACCTTTAGAATATAGACCGTTTACTCGTTTTTTTGTCTTGACTTTGAACTTCAAGTCAATGATTACTTTGACATTACATCGTGCAAAAAATCTCCGAAATATAAATATACCATAACTATCACACAACGCTATCTAGTCCCAAGCTAAGCAGAGCTTGTGTTTATGGGTACTAGACAACTGATAAACATACTTATATATTTCTAAATACATAAATAATTATTGTAGATAAATTGCACCCAGACACAGAACAAATGAGTGCTCATCACACAAACATTTATTTGTCCTGGGTGGGAATCGAACCCACGATCTTCGGCATAGCAGTCAGAGTAACTAACCACTAGACCACTGAAGGTCTGTTCAAAATATATCGGTCCCAGTGCTAGTACGATCCGTAGCTGCCATTATGAGGAATATAATTATAAATAATAATAAATTATATCACTTACGATACCCCTAAACATATTGACAGGTGCAGTATATGGAATTGTAGAATACAGTGCAATGTTTATGTGTTCAATTATCATTTATAGCTACTGACAGTACCACTTGTTAGATCTAAAACTATTTGAAAATCTTTCAATCTAGAATAGATAAAACCATATACTAAAATTCATTAAAATCAGTTGGGTATTTACAGAGATTATCGAGGACGAAAATAGTGACACGAGTTTTTTGTTACATTAAGATTAATTACATTATAAATATTCATTTATTAAGATTGACGCCCAAGAGCTTAGAAAAGAGCGTTAATGTGTAAATGTCAATCTATTCATCCATCTTTTATGTTCATGTCATTCTATTGTTTTGGATATTACATTGTTTTTTTGAAGTGAAAACTTCTTTAGCGGCGTTGTACACTTTTTCTGTAATGGGTAAAAAATTTAAAACTCGCGTCAGGGTCACGTGACCAAAACTCGCGTCAGGGTCACGTGACCCTGATCGAAAATGAGTAAGACGTCATTCAAATTAAAAATAAAACATAGTAACAAAAAAGTTTTCACTTCTACCGGCACTCCTGGAGTGCAACCTTTTTTTTTTTTTTTCATTTAAGTTAATTGTTTGTTACTTTGTTACTCAAATTCTGTATAAAGTATAATAAATCACGTCTGCTTAAATGGTGTATGACCTACTTTTGTTTATTTTTCTACATAATAATTTCGTTTTGTTTTGATTGTATATTTTTATCTAATTATTAATGACAATTATTTACGATCGAAAGGTAAACGAACAAAGACACACACTTTCGCATTTATAACATAAAATCAGCAATTAAAATTACTTTATTAAAAATCTGAGGAGCAGTGGTGGCCAGTGGTATCGGTCCCGACGTACAACTAGTAAGTAGGTCGTGGGTTCGAATCCAGCCAGGCGCATTACTTTGTCTAATTTATTTCATCACGACTGCTCTCAAAACGATAAAGGAAAACATCATGAGCAAACCGGCATGTCCTAGAACCAAAAATTCGAAGGCATAATGACATCCACCAATCCGCACTGGACCCGCGTGGTTGGTTATGGCCCACTACATAGATAACTACCTCTTATGAGTGGAGACTCTCTATGGAGAGGAGGCCTGAGTCCCAGCAGTGGGAACATTAATAGGCTGATGATGATGATGAAGTAATATATAGTATAGCATTGGAAGAATTGTGCAACAAAATGCATCCTAAAAACCATTCGAAATGACTGGTTGCAACATAAAAATTGCAATTACGAATGCACATTTTTCAAAGAATGAAAAGTTAATAAGTAATTATTATAATAGTAGTTTATGTAACTGGTACATAATGAGGGGTATTATACACGAGTGTGAGTTTATAAAACGAGCGAAGCGAGTTTTATAATAGTATCACACGAGTGGTATAATACCTAGTTATGTACAGTTTCATACACTACTTTATCTACTCTCATTGAACACGAACATATCAAATAAAAGATAAAAATTAATAAACACTAATAATCATCCACCATGTCATCCACCGAAACACAAACGTCAAAATCCCAACATTCCCTTTGAAAGCGCGCGCAGCCACAGATAAAAAAGTAAAAAAATGTATCTATGATCAGTAATATTCTGTATCATAATGAAAAAAAATTTAATTATAACATTGTTTTGTTAGACAAACAGTGTTATAATTTAATTTTTTAATTTCATTACGATACTCTATGGTATAAAGTATGTCATTATAAACTCGTTTTGAGTTTTGTATTTCGAAGTTTACGTTACGAGAGTAGATAAAATTATTTATGCAATACCTACATTTACAATTTATTTCACGGTCCAAAGATTTGAATGAGTCCGTATTCTTTCATTGTGGTGCACTTTCAGAAATGCATTGTATGCTACAATACGTGAGTCATTCTTAGGAGTCGAAAATTGGGTAATAGTGAAATCTTACGATTTTTTTTAGAAAATTCAACGTCAGATTCAATGAAATAATACAAGAGTATTACTTATCACGGCAAATTACCATCCTCACCTTATTGCTCTACCACCATTGCGAATGCCCGGGTCGACGGCGCGTTGTCCCACGCGCGCCTCAAAGAGCGTCAGCATACTGACGGGGCCCCCTCTCAGAGGGCCAAAGCCTATGGGACTTATTCCATAACCGTGACCCCGTAATATAAAGGGCTATTGAAGGACACCGTGGATTTTAGTCAGCCCAAGTCTGACAGTCAATCCCGCCCTGCACGGGGTGAAAAAAAAAATACCACCATTGCGCACTAAGCGTTTCCAAACGTCTTTTATAATGCGGACAGCGAAGGAGTAAAACTCTCCGGCTGCGACTGTGTTTCCGAACGCATACAACCCTATTCTCTTCAAAATTAGAGTGCACAGGCTTCTTCTGGGTAAGCTCGCTTCATTGTCGACCTTGTCTTAGTCATTCCTGACCTAGACTAAGGTCAAGAGCAAACACATCTCACATAAAAAAAAACGTTTGTCTTACTCTGTTTTCAAACAATTTGTCGAGTCAGTGATCTCAAGTATAGCGAAAAGGCTCTAAAAGGATTCATCATTAGTCGAGTATATGGTTTACATAACACGGTATAAACTTATAGGTTTCGACACAAAATCACGAAATCATGTGTGGATTATGGCCCGCTCTATCTCACAGTGTCCACTCTGTGCCCAGTGCTGTGTCCCCAGCAGTGGGAACATTTATTAGTGGATAATGATGAATTTTAGCCAATGGGTGAATATAAGTATAAAATATAAAAATGTCCTACTAATATTAAAAATGCGAAAGTTTATGATGATGTATGTACGTGTATTTAGGTATGTTTATTACTCTTTCACGCAAAAACCACTGAACGGATTTGGCTAAAATTTGGTACACAGATAGTTTATAATCTGGATTTACACATAGGATAGAGATCGGGATTTTTTACCTGATTTTATGTTCCCGTGTGATAATTTTCGAGTTGTAGCGGGTGAAGCCGCTGGCAACGGCTAGTCTTTTATCAACTTATCAATTTGACTGAGATCTTACTTCAACTCAATTGTTGAGCCAAGAAAATTCTTTATTTATTTAACAATACGTTAGAAAACACCTAGATTTCAAAGTCGTACGTGTCTTTTGTGGATGTATAAGAAATACTTCAGAAAGTGGTTCTAAAAATTAGATTGATATTATGACAATAAAGTCGTCATGGTCATATATAGAAATGACACTATTGTAAATACTATTAAAGTTTTAATATTTGTTACTAGGTACTTGTTTAATAGACAAGCTTAACAACTTACCTTATAGAAATTCGTTTTTATAGTCAACAAATTCTCCGACAATTTGAGTACCTAGTTTTAGTTTGTAGAAGATTAAAAAGACTGGAGACTCTACCATGCGTTTTGACGCACACTGAATGTAAAAAAAACCGGCCAAGTGCGTGTCGGGCCACGCACAGTGTAGGGTTCCGTAGTTGCCCATCAAGATACTTATGCGGACTAACTAAACTGATTCGCTGAATTTAATTTCAAAAAGAAGAATTTTCAAAATCGGTCCAGGAGTCTTTGAGAAATCGGGGAAAATACATAAGAAAAAAGATTACAACGAATTTAGAACCTCCTCCTTTTTTTGAATTTAGTTAAAAATAGTTGACGATAAAAACCTAACCTATCCCCAAAAAACATACCGTAAAAACATACCCATAAAAGCTGTAAAAATAAAGTTGACAAACTTACATTTGCAGTTGTCTCCGATACATTTTGTTTAAGAAAATATGATATCAAGTACATTTTATAAGTTGGTCGACTATTACTCGTAAAGTTGTAAAGCCTACTTAGTCATGATAATTTTCTTTTAAATTTCGTTATATGTACTACTATTGTGAATTTTTTCACACCCCCAAACATAACTGTTTAGCTGGTAGAGGGGGGGGACACTCGAATCGAGCAAAATTTAGCACTTTAAAGCTTAATATTTCACAAACGAATTTTTTTATCAAAAAATTGTTAATGGAAACTATCATTATTTTTTAAAGGCCTATTTAATGATACCCCACACTAAGGGGTACGCGAGAAAAAAAAAATCTTCACTTTACGTGTAGGTACTGGAGGTACCCTAAAAAAAAATATTTTTCAAGATTTTATTTTACCACTTTTTCGGCACAACAAATCCGTATATTTACACCAAATTACAGCTCTCTAGTACTGTGCGTCTCTGAGCTAAACTGCGGACAGACGGACGGACGGACGGACGGACGGACATGGCGAAACTATAAGGGTTCCTTGTTGACTACGGAACCCTAAAAATGCACACTATTAACATTCCAACAAAAAAAAATGGTCGCAGTTATTAAGTACTCTTTCAAAAATGTTCTATCTAGAATAATAGCCAGTGCCACAATATGTAACCTAACCCTGAACTGCTCCACAAAACCCGAGAGAATAAAACTAATAGACCATTACCCCCAAATAGTAGCAGGTCATTAACCCGTAGCTACATAAAGACGACCAGACCAAACTATGATCCTATATTTTTACGACTAAGGAAGATAACAGCCACAGTATATCTTATCTTACAATATTTCAACTTGGAACATACGTGTAATGAGTAGTGCTGCTACATTTGTCAGTCCCAAGCTCTCATGCTCATCAGAAACTTGAGAAGTTCAATGTGTAAGTAACGGACACCCACCCATGAATTGTGGGCGTAAGACGGTAACTTTAAACCATATTTCTTATGATTCACTTCGTTCATTTCCAGTCAGTCATTGGCTATTCTTCTGTTGTTCATTCATGAAATTCACGAATTAAATCATTATGAGTATTGATAAGGGACTGTTTTAGAGTCACTGAATTCGTGAATCCTAAGAGGTATCGTATTGGTCCTACACAGTAGGTAAAACTGGGATGAGGAAGTCAGATAGGCAGTCACTACTTGAAAAAACGGGTATTCTGCAATGAATCTAAGTAGGTATTTCTATCAAGTATGATAGCTTTTCTTTTTTTTTAATTTAAAGTTATTTTAATGTGATGTGTCATCGAATGATTCTTCCACCCAGGGCGGAAATAGAGGGACTGTCAGACTTATACTGACTAAAATCCACGTTACCCTTGAATGGCCCTTTAAATTCTAAAGCTACGATTACCTGATGAAACGGTCCTGCGATCCCTAAAGGCTTTAGACCTATAAGAGCGGCCTGGTCAGATTGCTGACAGGTCTTGAAAGCGCGCGTGTGACACGAAGCACTTTCCATCCGCACATGCTCCATGTCTGGGACAGCTAGTCACCCATTAGGCCCGTTATCCACCAAAGCGGAGAGGAGAGGAGATGTGTTTGATAACCAATCAGATGTCCACATTTCCTCTCCGCCTATATTGACAGATGCTTATTACAGAAATCTGATTGGTTATTCAAATACATCTCCTCTCCTCTCCGATTTGGTGGATACCGGGCCATAATCGCCATCCGCTTGCCCACACAGCTAACAAGATGATTGAGCCTAGTTGACTTACTGATAACACTTGTACTGTGTTCGTAACAGATTTTGTTTCCGCCTATGCCCTGGTCGTTCAGAAGGACTGTTGTAAAGGATAATCGTGTGTTATCGGACTTATTATGGCTGTTAGTATTTATTGTTATTTTTCCTTGGTTTGTGTAATACCGCTGCTTTCGGAGATCCGTCTGTAGTTCTCAATAAATAGGCAGTTGGCGTACTCTTAAAGATATGAATTTTCAGGTTCCTGGTTTTCTTAGGTCATGTTAGGTAAAATAAAAACATACTCCTTTCGAGCTTTTGGTCGACTGAACCGGCTCGCTTCTCGCCCCAAGGGTTCACTTGACCACATTATTTATTTTCTATATTTTTTGTGGTTAACTTGAACCAAACATTTAGAAAAAATCTATTGTTAGTACTTACTACCAGTAAATACCAGTGGAAGCAGTCGAGTGCAAATTAAAAAGTCTAAATACTTACAATAAAACGAGATCAATCCTGTTTATTGTGACATGTAAAATTATGAAACTAAAAGAGTGCTAAATGACTGTACTTATAATTTGGAGGGTTGTGGGACATTTCGCCCACGAAAAAATGTCCAGCAGTGTGCCCAGGCCACGCATTCAAAATTAGATTGGGTCGTAGCACGCGGACATATTTTGTGGGGGTCCAGACTTGACTAGACTCCTGCATTGACACACGTTTACTTTTCCTCATCCTTAAAAAGGCGTTACTATGAGGAAAAAAAACAATTTATTTGTGAGGCAAGCCGATGGCAACAGCATAATACTCTAAGGACACATAAAACCAAAGAGGTTGTCAATGAGTAGTCAACCTTGAAAACAAAATTGATTTCTCATGTGCCTGTTAAAAAAAAAAAACAATGCTGGCTTGTAGCATGGATAGCTAGGTATGGTTGTAGTAATTCCCCAGATAAAATTTTATGTAATTAAATACTGCGAATAAATTATAAAATTATTAATTGCATATTTCACCAATTATGCCGACCACATTTGTGCATTTCCGTATTTATACTACCTATAGTATTTTGTTTCCGTATTCTGGTAACATGAGGTATTTCCCATGTTTTATTTTTTTTTTTTGGGTTTGGAGTGATTCATTATCATTGTTAGTTTTGTAAGTAACAAAAAGTAGATAAACTAGAGAGAGCTTCGCTCTGGATTAGGATAAAATATGCTAACAGAATGGAAAGTGAAGGGTTGGTCGTCCGGCGGCGAGATGAGCAGACGACATTGTTGCCATTGCGGGAGTGTCCTGGATGAGGCTGGCGCAAGATCGTGGAGCTTGGCACAAACAGAGAAAGGCCTATACCCAGCAGTGGGTGAAAACAGGCTGTAAATGATAAACAGAATCAAGAAAAAGCCATTATTTATAAACATGCCAAAAAAAATGGCTGTCTTAATGGACAGTTGGACACCATAAAACGGAAAGAAGAGTCTTTTTTTTTCTTGGTGAAATCATCAAATGAGTTCTCAAACCCAGGACAGGGCTATTGAAAGATCACTGTGGATTTTAGTCAGTCAAGTCTGGCAGTCCTTTCCGTCCCACCCTGGGACGGGAGGGACAGTCAGACTGGACACAGACGGGTGGACTCATTTGATTATTTTACCATGAAAATGAAATAAAAAATAACCTTGGACGTTCAAATGTAATTTTTATTCAATGCTAATTTACATTCTAAGATAATGAACTTTGGTAGTACCTATATGGTGAAGGGAACATTATACATAATGATATGAAATAGTCTACAGGTAGTAGCTTGATGATTATTACCCATTTCCTCTCTATAGGCGAAGCATTTGAATGTTGTGGCCAGCAATATGACGTTTGGTGAACTCATTTTGATGAATGATTTTTTGTCAGTCCATAAGAATGGGACAGTACGTGTTATGGAAAAAATCTAACCTGCTTCAAAATTGTTCGAAAGAGTTAACTCACTTGAATGGGTTTTGTCAACGACGATTTCGTCGTTGGATTTTGTATTTTTTTTCGTGGTAAATTCATCAACTCCCACACCCAGGGCAGGACGGGAGGGACTGTTATATTTGTACTGACTCAAATCCACGGTAGAGTCAATTTTGGGCCATTAATAGTACATTGTTATCCGAGAGGTGAAAGTTATTTATTTCAGTCCTGAGACGGGGTTTGGCTCCCGTATCGTAGTGAGGGCACTAATAGTTCGAGGAACTAAAAAATAAGTAATTTTAAACATAAAATATTAGCTCAAGAAAAAATGAGTGTTGATCGGATTGTCGACATCCCGTTTATTTTGTTTTTTTTTTTTGTCTGTGGTCGACCAAAGTACTTTTCATGATCGTCATTTAAAAAAATAGCAAAGATTTTGCCGAAAGCTATGTTAGTCTAGACTTCTAGAGAAATCGTTGAAACTAAATTATATTAAAGCCATAATTTACTTAGTTTTATGTTATTTTATTTTAAATTGCGCTATTATTAAGTGTAAAATGTCAAAATAGAACTATTTTTTTTTTCTTTTTGGCAGCATTCAGTGGAAAGCAGTTCTCCCTAGGCCTGCAATGGATAACTTTCAAACGGCTAATTAGACATGTAATGACCTACTTTCAGAGTATGAGTAATGAAAATAAATAATTATTTGTTGAATGTTTGAAATGTTTCATTATCTCAGCAGTTGGACGTCCACTGCTGAACATAGGCTTCCCCTTTCGTTCTCCACATTATACCGGTTGGAAGTGACCTGCATCCAGGGTCTTCCGACGACCTTTGTAAGGTCGTCTGTCCACCTTGCTGGTGGACGTCCTACGCTGCGCTTGCTAATCCGTGGTCTGCACTGTCCACGTCCGTGTCCGTGGTCTTGAAATGTTTATTGAATGTTTTTTTTTTAATAAGCCTTGCTGTTATTGCAATAACTCATTAAGACGCCTCAACAAAAAGGTGTTAAAACGCATTAATAATCTTGGTCATAATTAATTATTATGCTACTATTATGCGTTAACAGCCGCTAACATAACCACTTATTAAGTCATCTAACAGTATTGTAAACGTTGATTAATCCAACTACGTTTAACTTTCACCGGCATGATAATATTTATGTACAAAGATTTTATTACCTACTCTTTAGTTCCGCAGTTATTTTAATTCTAAGATGTTTATCCATATTGTGATTTTAATTGTTACTTTATATGGTATCTTATATTGCCAGCAGCTTTGTATGCACGTTGCCGGAACTGATCGTGGTAGTAACTTCGGGATTTTGACTACATAATATAATTTATTTTGGGGTCATATTCGACACGGAGGAAACTCGAAGTTTTCACGTTTCAGCAAGGTTTCAGCACCTATTTTTAGAGCACTATTTGAGCACTATACAATATTTTTCCAGAATATTTTAGTGTGCTGCTCAATACGAAAATATTATTCCAATCGTCTGGTTTAATAAGCACCAGTTATAAGATATCTTCTAGTGGGGTAGATAATAAATTATATCAACCTTAGCATCACAAAATACAGATAATATCGTACGGAATTTAAAAATAAAACAATAAGTACTTACAGCTATTGCCGTTCATGCATAACTTCTATTATTATTCATTCATGCTCGTAACAATTGCATACTTATATGAAATGCATCATAGTTTATTAGAGTTCCGTTCCCAAAGGATAAAACGAGAACCTAAAACTGACTTTTCTGTCCGTCTGTCTGCACATCTCTTGCTAGGCTATATCGAGAGTCCTCCCGACTCATTTGATGATTTTACCACGAAAAAAAAAAGACTATATCTCATGAATTGTGATAGTAGGGCAATTCAATTTTCACAGATGATTTGTAGATATTTCAATTGCTTATGTAACAATAAATGCTAAAAATCAGAATTAAAATAAATGTAAAAGTGCTCCCATACAAGATTTTTTTTTTTTTTTTTTGTGTTTGGCTTCTCGCAGGTCTCCCTAAAAGAGATTGTGAGCTGCTTGTGAATCTAAGACCTCCAACCAGGGGTTTACAACTAAAAAAAATTGAAACTAAGTGACCACACGCTAAGGGCACCCCCCGTGGGGTACGAAT
Source organism: Agrotis segetum (assembly GCA_036375495.1). Classification (NCBI taxonomy): domain Eukaryota; kingdom Metazoa; phylum Arthropoda; class Insecta; order Lepidoptera; family Noctuidae; genus Agrotis; species Agrotis segetum. The sequence goes on from JAQSVV010000031.1 coordinate 1,581,567, forward strand.
TACGGCTTAGAGTGACACTGAAATAGGACAGCAAGGGACAGGCTGGATCTGAATGATTTCATTATTTAAATTACATATGGAGTAATAAAAAATTACAGGCTCAGCGTCGCGGGCTGTGTCTTGTATGCTCGAGTGGAGAAAAGATGTAGATTTCAAGCCATGTGATTGGTGAATCGCTCTCCGCTCCGCCTTAGTCAAAACTCAGCCTTAGGGTCAGTCGAGGAAGGCAAGAAAGATGGCTTATTTTGTTTTTTAAATAATGGACGGAAACCTTCGTGCGTACCGACTCACGCTTGCTAGTTTTCTTTTTCTTTTCAATTCATGCATAGAACACGATTATGTTTAATTTATACATCCTTATTACTCTTTAATTCATAACAGATTTGTAAAACAAATCATTGAATGAGTTTATTTTATACTAGCTTTGGCCAGCGGCTTTGCTCGCCTAGCCCCCCTCCCCCTCCTTTGAAAGAATTTTCGAAATCAGTCCCATAGTTTTTGAATTAATTCATTACAAACATACACTTAAACAAAAATACAGTCATTATCTTTCTTCTTTCGGGGCTATCGTTTTACTCTTGTTCTTTACCATTTCTCATCTAACATTATATAAGAAATCCAGCCTATATTGTACCCACTGCTGGGACACAGGCCTCCTCTCTGTGAGAGGGAGTGGGCCATAATCCACCACGCGGGACCGTGGATGTCACATGTGTTCATGAAATAAATCGTGGTGACGAAATAAATTCATACAGTAATGCGCCTGGCGAGGTTCGAACCCACGACCTACAACTTTTAAGTCCAGACCGATACCACTGGGCCACCACTGCTCTTTTGCTCTCTCCTCGCGGGCCCAGTGCGGATTGGTACACATGACGTCTTTGAATTCCAGACCATCACTGTTTTGTCTTTTGTATGTTTGGTTCAGTAGCTGAGCGATAAGACTGGTGCGCTGCATATCGAAGTTTCGATTTCCGTTCGGAACAAATCATCACTACATAGTATAAAACAAAGTCGCTTTCTCTGTCCCTATGTCCCTTTGTACGCTTAAATCTTTGAAACTACGCAACGGATTTTGATGCGGTTGTGGTGTTTTTAATAGATAGAGTGATTCAAGAGGAAGGTTTATATGTATAATAACATCCATTATATAGTGGAGAAGTACTGTTATTTTTGAGGTTTCTAATGTGATGTCGTAAATTATTACATTTTTTCCGCTTACATTGCAAACGCAGGCTGAACCCTACGAGTTTTACCAAAATAATGTACTAAGTATTGTACACATTGAAAAGGTCTACAGAAAAGTCCGCGATGTTATATGTCTATCTCTTATGGATAACGCACAATAACTTTTTTTTGTCATTTACTTTTTACGACAAATAATGGCTAATTTTCGAAACGATTTTAACCAATACAGCATTAATCCTTAACCAATTAAATACCTTGAATACATTGTTCATTTAATATAGATCTATATGGCCCTTTGCACCGTATGATTTAAGTGAATATTTTCGAAGATATTACAGATTTAAAAATTGCGGGACGTAGCGTTTGCGGCGGTACCGACGGGCCGCCCGGTGCGGCAAGAGCGACTTTGTTTTTTATTATGTAGTGATTCTGTAATATGTTGTAAAAATAAAATCATCATCATCATCATCATATCAGCCGTAAGACGTCCACTGCTGAACATAGGCCTCCCCTTTGGACTTCCAGTAGGACCGGTTGTAAGCGGCCTGCATCCAGCGTGATCCTGTGGCCTTCATAAGATCGTCTGCCCACCTAGTGGGTGGACGTCCTACGCTGCGCTTGCCGGTGCGTGGTCTCCATTCGAGAACCTTACGGCCCCATCGGCCATCAGTTCTGCGAGCTATATGGCCTGCCCACTGCCATTTCAACTTGCTGATTCTTTGGGCTATGTCGGTTACTTTGGTTCGTCTACGAATCTCCTCATTTCTGAGTCGATCGCGCAGAGAGACTCCGAGCATAGCCCTCTCCATAGCTCGTTGGACTATACTGAGCTTACTAATGAGGCCCATAGTAAAGGACCACGTTTCGGCGCCATAGGTCATCACTGGTAACACACATTGATCGAAAACTTTCGACTTGAGGCACTGAGGTATTTTGGACGAGAAAACGTTACGCAATTTCCCGAACGCTGCCCAGCCGAGTTGGATTCGGCGGTTGACCTCTTTCTTGAAATTGGACCTACCTAGCGCGATGGCTTGTCCCAGGTAGACATACGAGTCAACAACTTCTAGAATAGAGTTCCCAACTGACAATGGGGTGGGCACAACATGGCCATTACACATTACTTTTGTCTTGTCCATATTCATTTTAAGACCCACCTGTTGGGAAACTCTATTGAGGTCGCCGAGCATCGTGCTGAGATCTTCCATCGATTTTGCCATGACAACAATATCGTCGGCAAATCGAAGGTGGGTGATGTACTCGCCATTAATATTGATGCCGAGTCCTTGCCATTCTAGGAGCTTGAAGGCGTTTTCCAAAGTAGTAGTAAACAGTTTCGGAGATATCACATCTCCCTGTCTTACGCCTCTTTTTAAAGGAATCGCCTTCGAACTCTGCTCCTGTACTCGGACCGACATAGTGGCATTATTGTACAAGCACCTAAGCACTTCGATGTACCGATAGTCAATACGGCATCGTTGGAGAGATTCAAGCACTGCCCATATCTCCACCGAATCGAAGGCTTTTTCATAGTCCACAAACGCTAAACACAAGGGCAAGTTATACTCTTCGGTCTTCTGTATAACTTGACGCAGCGTATGTATGTGGTCTATGGTACTGTAGCCTTTTCGGAAACCGGCTTGTTCGGGAGGCTGGAAGTCATCAAACCTGCGGTCGAGACGGTTCGTGATGACCCTCGAAAACAACTTATAAATGTGGCTCAAGAGCGAGATGGGTCTGTAATTCTTCAATAAGGTGTTGTCACCCTTCTTGAAGAATAGAACCACCACGCTCTTGTTCCATGCTTCTGGCGTTGTACCCTCGAGCAAGACGGAGTTGAAGAGCTTCTGAAGGACTTTAAGTACTGGTGTTCCACCCGCTTTCAGAAGCTCTGAAGTGATTCCGTCTTCACCCGGCGCCTTATTGTTTTTTAGCTGATTAAGGGCCATCCTAATCTCGTACAGGCTGATGTCCGGGATGTCTTCGGTATAGTGTCGGGTCAATTTGGCTCTTGGGTCTTTGGCCGCGCTGCTAACAGGTTTTGTGACCGAAGCGTATAGCTGTCCATAGAACCTTTCGACCTCCTCCAATACCTCTGCTTTGGTCGACGCTGTACTACCGTCTTCTCGTTTCAACGTTGTCAGCTGGCTTTGCCCAATAGACATATCCCTTGCGAACACTTTGGAGCCCTTGTTACGCTCAATCGTCTCCTTAATGTGGTTAGCATTAAAGAGGCGTACATCGTGCCGCAAGGATTTAGAAATTTGTCTATTGAGCTGCCTGTATGACTCGGCGTCACCGGAAGTCTGCAGTCTTAAAGAGCGTCGTTCAGCCATGAGGTTTAGAGTGTGGTCGGAGAGTTTTTGAGGTCTATTTGCACGACGGGGTCTAAAGTACTTAGAGCCCACCGTTTGGACAGTTTCTACGAACCTATTATTGATCTCGTCCACTGACGCTGAATTTTCCAGGCAGTCGAAGCGATTAAACAACTCGAGTTGAAAGCTTTCGGGGTTTTGGATAGAGGCGCGAGTAGGTCGGAGCGTGGACTTTATCAGATTGGACCTTTCAAGTTTTACGTTAATATTCAACGTGCCTCTGACCATTCGGTGATCGCTTCCGGTTTTTATCCTGTGAATCACTGAGACATCATTGAATATTCGTTTCTTGTTGGTCATGATAAAGTCTATCTCATTTCTCGTGGAACCATCGGGACTTATCCAGGTCCATTTCCTGTGAGGCGGCTTCTGAAAGAAAGAGTTCATCATAAAGAGTCCCTCTTTCTCCAGGAAATCAGCCAGTCTCTGTCCCCGGGGGTTCCGTTGCCCATATCCAAATGGCCCCACCTTCAGCTCATCATCGCTTTTACTGCCCAGCTTTGCGTTGAAGTCCCCCATTACAACAGTGAAGTGGGTTTCGGACGTATGTATGGCTCTACTGACGTCCTCATACATAGTCTCCACTTCATCATCTGGGTGTGACGAGGTCGGTGCGTACACCTGAATGACCTTCAGCGAGTATCTCTTGGATACTCTGAGTTTTAGGTATACGACCCTGCTCGAAACACTTTCGATGGTAATTATGTTGTTAACGAGGGACTTGTGAACGAGAAAGCCGACACCACCTTGAGACAGATGGTCGCCCTCCCGGTAGTAGAGTAGGTTACCTGATTTTAGGATTATCGTGTCCTCGCCCTCTCTACGGACTTCAGCTAACCCTACTATATCCCAGTGTAACCTACTCAGTTCCTCTTCCAGCTCAACAATAATAAAAATAAAATAAATAGTTAAAAATGTAAAAAGTAAATAAGTAAAAATGTAGTGTATGAATTTAGATATTCTAAAGATAGCAGGAAATCTTCATGGTATAGGGAAAGGGGGAATGTTTCACTCCAAATTTAACGCGTGCGGGCCACGGGCATTAATGAATAAATCAAAACTACTGGATCGATTTTAATCACATAGGCTATATAATTTATACCCGTGCGAAGCCGGAGCGGGCCGCTATGTTTTTATATACAACGCTCACAGTTTTTCTGTAGTGTATTTAATATCAGCATAAAATACTGATATCCAGCTGAATCTGGTTTGACTGGAAGCCGACCCCAATATAGTTGGGAAAAGGCTAGGCAGATGATGATTTAATATCAGCATTGCACCCGTGCGAAGCCGGGGCGGGTCGCTAGTTAAAGAATAAAAAAAAAAACACCTTTATCGATCTTTGACACCACAACCTTACACTCTAAATTGAAACATAAACACCGGCGCTATTAACAAGCATGCAATCACTAAGGACATACCACAATCTCCCACTTACCACCGCTTCACGCCAAGCCATTGTATTGCCAGTGCTTGCACCGAACACACGGACAAATAGATCGAATGCTCGCGAGTGAAGTGAAGTGCTAACAATGTCAGGATCGACTTGGACTCCCCCGAACATAGCCGCGATTTGCCCTGAACAGCAGGCTCCCTTAACGCAATGTTCCTCAACGGGATACCTGTTTTTAGCTCTCCTTTCGCAACTGTATAGTGGGTCTAAAGACAATCGACATAGAGATCATTTTTCAAACTACTGGGATCATTCAGCTCTACACAATCCAAGTGATTTGTCACATTTTTATAACTCAGAGGTTCCGATAGGCCCCATCGCGTTGAAAGCCAGTGAGATACCGAAACAGCCTATAGGGCCTATAGAACCTTCGCTGCTGAATTATGATGACCTTTTCTCCAAAAAAAGTGGTCCTGTCAAGTCTGAAACTGAAGTTCACAGTCACGGCCCAGGAGGTAGTCGAGGAATATCACAAGTGTCATCATCATTCTTCCCCATGTTCGAATTCGAAAAACTTAGTAAAGAAAATGAAAAATTCCGTCTTAATACTGATAATATACGTCGGGAACCAGAATTCGAATTCGAAAATCCGTTTTCAATGCCAGCTAAATACCGTACGAGGAATTTAGATTTCGGTTTTGAAAAGAAGCTGTTTTCGGACACGGAAACGGCGAATTCTGAGAAGGTGACGGTGAAAGCGGAGAAGAAGTCTGATACTAAGAGAAGCAGAAGGCAGGCTTCTGAACAATATGATTTTATTGTGGTTGGTGCGGGTTCTGCTGGTTGCGTGGTAGCGAATCGTCTCTCAGAAGTGAAACAATGGAAGGTCAGTACTTACCATTATGGTTTTTCCTTACCTGGACTGTTGAAAACGATGTATTTTTTTTTTCGATTTTTTCTTTGACAGTTACCTACTTAATTTTTTCTTTATTAATTTTTTCATACTTTTTCGTTACATTTTTAAGTATTTCTTATTAAAAAAAGAAATTAATGTTGAAATATACATACATCCCGTTTTTAATCCCGGAAGGACTAGGAACGTATAGATTTCCCCACAGATTAAATTAGGCCAATAATTTTAGCCCCAAATAAACGCGAGTCTTATGCTTACCATCGATCATACAAACATTTGTGCCTTATGGGAATCGAACAAATAAGACATGCAGTGCAACAGTCGATAATTAAAGCCACTGAGTTAGCCATGATTCATATTTTACAACTATTTAAACAAAAATGTTACCTAGTGTCATGAAAACGATTTCACTAAATTCTTGTTTGAACTTGACACACACATTTTATTCTTAACCGACTTATTTATATTGACCTTGTAACGAATACAAGGTTTAATTGTAAAAGTTTTTCTTTTTTTTTTAAAATCACGTTTATGTAACTTACATTCAAGTTAAGTTTTATGAGTTTACTGTGAATTTATGTGTGTGATTCATTTTGATCGCGGGATTATTCTAAAAGGTTACTCCGACGCCCGCGCCGCGCCGGTAGTAGAACGCAGACGAAGCAGCTGGCAAAAACTAGTATGTCATAAATCTTCAAGGTTTTATTAGATGGTACTTTCCTCTCATTCTTTTATATTTGAAGTATATCCATAACCATCACAACCGAATACCATACCCCCATTTTGCCAGTCTCGTGTCAAGATAACCGCATTATTGAAGATAGTACTCGTATGACTGTCCAGTCAGTTCTCACATAATTGGTTTATAAAAGTTAATCAGTCAGAAATCAGTCTACATTATAATTATTACCACTGCTGGGACACAGAATCTCCTCTCTGTTAGAGTGAGTAGGCTGTAATCCATTACGTGGGCCCAGTCTAGGTTCGTAAATGTCACATCTGTTTTAATTTTTTTCATTCTAAGCCCGTTTCCCCAAGATATTTTCCTTCACCGTTTTGAAAACTATGGTAATGACATACTCGTACATTACACTAAGTAATACATCTGGTTGGGTAAGACTCCACGACTCGGAAGTCAGGGCTGTTACCAATTGACCACCACGACTGCTCTCAAAGTCTCAATCAATACAACCAGGATCAAAAATAATTGTCTCGTTTCACGATTATTCAAGTCATCATTAGAAACTGTCTAAGTAGCTGAACAAAGAGTTCGTGAATGCAAATATTTTATTTTATCTTCAAACGTTTCCGGAAATTGTGCAAATTTAATTTAAATCCATTACCACAGATTTGTTGTAATGTATTTTAGTTTTGCCGGATTTAAATGGTTTCAAGGTTAAATTTTTTGCATGAATATCAATACAACATGAAATGCTCTTTATTTCAGGTTCAGTTTCAAACTAAAATATAAAACATTAGCTTGTGTCTGTGTCATTGCCCTCGGAATAACTTTTGAACTGGTGCTTTCATGGACATTCAATTGAGATTCATAAAAAGTACCTTTTAAAAAATAATTATAAATCTGCATTTTCGAATTTATAAGGGCCGAGCTCCATACGAATGTTGGCATCCTTCTTTCAATTAAATCCGTACAGTAGTCTATATTTGTGAAAGAATAACAATCAGAGCAGTGGTGGCCCAGTGGTATCGATCCCGACTTACGAATTATAAGGTCGTGGGTGCGAACCCCGCCAGGCGTATTGCTTTGGTATGTTCCCTTTACGTCGAGTCCCGTTACGTCGAGTCGAAAACCTTGCCTCGCTTCTATTAGCCTCGTCCCGTTTCTATTCCCTTTATGTCGAGTTAATTTTAGCATTTTTTAGAAGTACAGTCACGTCCAATGAAATGTAGATAATAAATATGTTACGGTTAAAGCCCGAAGTGCGGTTGTCGAACCTTGGGACTTGCTGTCACCCCGACTCGGACAATTTAGGTTAGAAGAGGATGGCGGGGTCCTTCAGACCCCGCCATCCTCTTCGTGATTATTTTTTTTTAAACCACGCAGAAGTAGGAGCCCCGCGTATCAGGGGCTCGGGGCTCCGTCGACTTGCTCCTGTGATCCTGTGATATACGAAAAAGTAATAGAACAATGTAATAAAACAATGTTTTGATGCCATTGGCTTTTAATTTATATCCCTGACTGTACTTCTTCAACACTTTGCAGAACAATAGACTTCCAGACTCGACGTAACGGGAATATATTGCTTTGTGTAATTTATTTCATCACCACTGCACTCAAAACGGTGAAGGAAAACATCGTACTGGAACCTAAAATTCGAGGATATGTGACATCTTCCAATCAGCACTAGGTCCGTGTGGTGAATTATGGTCCACTCCCTCTCACAGAGAGGAGGCCTGTGTCCAAGCAGTGGAAACATTTTAAGCTGAATGCCAACCGTGCCGTCAACTTCATTATTATTGTTTGATTAATTTCGTTGCGGAGTCCAAGACAGTTAAATTAATGCCCGAGACTTCGCTGTCGCTTCATTATCAGAGAGATTTTTTGTTGGTCGCCACTGTTGATCCTGACTTTCATTGCCACGGAGATTTTTTGTTGATCCTGGCTTTCAGGAGCTGCAGTGGTTTGAGAATATCGCTGTCGAGAAATAAAAAAGTAGAGATATTATTAATTTTATTGCCTTTGGCAAGATTTTTTCTATTAACTTAGACATGGTCAGTTACCAGTGTCATGGAAACGGTTAAACGACCACGATCAACGATCAAGGTCAATGCTATTGACAAAGATGGACGATGAAGCAATCTTTATTGTCTACTAGCTGACACCGCAAACTTCTTAGCGCCTCAGAATCTATTAAAATTAAAAATTTATTAACTCACGAAGGGCCTTACTACAAAAACTAAAACGTCTGTTCCAAGACTACAATTAATTGGTCGGAATGGAAATTACAATCACTAAAAATTTTTGGCAATCAAACTTCTGATTGGCCCCGGTTATACAGGCTCTTATTAAGGACCAGGATAAAAATACAAATCGCGAATTGCAGAGACAGCGTACTAAAATTCTTTTGGCGGAAAACCAGTCAGCTTTAAGATATACGCCATCTAATGAACACTGGTCTAAAAAAGTGTGATTGCAAAATGGACCTTATTTCAACGTCATAATCTGACATTTTTTTAGACAAGTGTTCAACAGACGTTTAAAAGTTTTTTGTGGTACCACGGTTTAAATTCAGGTATTGCAACATTTTCTGCGCACCGGCAAGTGCAGCGTAGGATGTCAAGTTGTCAACCCACAAGGTGGACAGACGCGCTGGATCGATCCTAGACCACAGGATCGCGCTGGATGCAACCTGCTTCCAACTGATCCTATTGGATATCCTTAAAATCGAACTATGTTCAGCTATGGACGTTCCACGGCTCATAAATATGATGATGATGATGAAGATTTTCTTAGTTTTACGGCACGGTTGGCACAGTGGCTGTTTGATTGAATGATGTTTTATTGCATGCGTGATCGATCCCCGCACAGAAAAAGTAATTGTATGATCTAGGTAGGTACGAGTTGTTGTCTTGCCTGGGTGTTTGTATGACTTATATATACAGGATTAATACCTAGAGATGGTAATTTTTTTTATCAATCATAATTTTATTAAGTAGGTAGTGTCTGATTATTATTAAAATAATTTATGTTATTAATTATATCGACAGTACATTAATTTGGTACTCAAATTGTGGCTTTTCGCTTTTAGGTCATTTTGAAATGAATAAATTATGGCATATTTTTCATTAAATTATTTGCATTAAAACAAGAATTTTTGCTCAGCATTATCGTTATTTGTATTGTTTATAATATACCTAACATACTACAAAATAAATAGTAATGTTCTATGTTGGTAATAACATCGTTATCCTTCTCTTTTTAATCTAGAACTGTAATCATAACTCAAGACAAATTAAACACAACAAAATGATGCAAGTTACAAAGATTAAAAAATAAAAAAAAACCGGATTCACCAAAATCAAGAAACCGGATCATTCTTTTATCACATTTTGTCCGATCCAGTCACTGTATCATGGTCGAATGCTTTCAATTATCTCATAACAATGCACTCCAGTGTATTATAATAGGCTTTGCAATGCTTTCGCAAGATTTGCAATACGATTGCACTGGCGTGCATACAAGTATTTTATAAATTAACTAGCACTTTGCCCGCGACTTCGTCTGCGCGTGTTTCTAACATCGACCTCAGTGTGTTTCGTGCCCGGTCACCCTCGTTATAGGAGATTTTTGGAAAATCTAGAAATGGTCCAGCCATGATTTTCCCAGGTTCACTCCGTTAGGGGTTGATTTTTAAATATAGATGAATACGCATCCTTTATTTGACTGAGAGATTATTTAGGCCAAGTTTGGAGTTTATCGAAGCAAGAAGTAAAATCCTCCCCTTAAAACTGGAATACCCCTTTTCACCAACTTGGGGGGTGATTTTAGAAAAATTCAAAAACACGTGTCTAATTATTTCTGAACTTGTATATAAATACTGATTTTTACATTAATCAACTCACGCGTTATGATTTTTCCATACAAACTTTAACAACCCCTAGATTAGCAATGGAGGGTAGTTTTAAGAAACTAATAATGCTCATCTTTTTTATTTACGTATACTCATTTTCGAACTAAGTTTCAAGTTTATCAACCCAAGGAATAAGATTTTTCATACAAAGGTTTTCACCCCTTTTCACCCCCTTAGAGGTAGATTTTCGCAAAATCCTTTCTTAATGCTTACTTACATTATAAACTACAATTATCATACAAAATTCAGCTTTATACGTTTAGTGGTTTAATATCCTCCCCTTAAAACTTGAATACCCCTTTTCACCAACTTGGGGGATGATTTTCGAAAAATCCAAAAATACGTGTTTGATTAATTCTTATCTAGTATATAAATACTGATTTTCAAATCCATCAGCTTACGCTTTATGATTTTCCCATACAAACTTTAACATCGTCTAGATTACCAATGGAGGGTAGTTTTAAAAAAATAGTGGTGCTAATATTATTTATTTACTGTTGTTCCTATTCGTGGTAAGTTTCAAGTTTATAAACCCAAGAAATAAGATTTTTCATACAAAAGTTTTCACCCCTTTTCACCCCCTTAGAGGAGGATTTTCGCAAAATCCCGTCTTATTGCCAATCTACATGGTAGACTGCAAATGCTGTCCAAAATTCAAGTTTCTGCGTTAAGCGGTTTCGGCTGTAGTCGTGTCAAAAGAAAAACCCCTGTTCTTTTATATATATAGATTGGTCTCTTTTACGACAAAATTGTGGAAGGTTCACAAACTTGCCTTTTTAGAAACGTAGAGATTATTTTCAATAACAACCGTATATTTTAAGTTATATTACAGTCTTAACTTTACTGTAAAACGTTAGCTGCCTTACTAATATACCACTAATAGTAAAACATCTGTTGAACACTTCTAAAAAAGTGTATTCGCAAAAATGACTCTTATATCAACGTGAAATGTCATTTTCCCTCCGTGCCAGTCATTTGTTTTGTAGATCTTTAACAATCTTTACTATAGTCAGAAGTTCATAATTCCGACAACCAGTCTTAAGATATGGTATCGTATCACCCAGTTACTGAGTTGTGGAAGTCCGATAGGCAGTCGCTCCATGTAAAAATATACTGATTAGAAAAGTGCATCTAGTTTGGCTGGAAGCGGACCCCAATATAGTTGGGAAAAGGCTCGCAGTATGTTTATACCTATTTATAAAAATAATTTGTCGACACCAATTAGATACCTACCCAATGGAGACATTCGTTTGCTTAGGACGTTTTACGAGTTTGAATAAACTGAAATAGCGGTTGTTAGGCTGTTAAAATTGCCGACTAACAATAGTAATTTAGGCCAAAGTTGACTAACCGAAGACAAAAAGTAAGATATAAAAGAAACCGTGAAAGCGTTAGTGGTATTTTTTAGTTAATTTACATTTTCTACGATACCTAATGGTGAAGTATGAGATCTGATATCAGTGGATTTTAGTCAGTACAATCTGACAGTCCCTCCCGCCCTGCCCGGGGTTGGAGGACTCATTTGATGATTTTGCCACGTAAGAAAAAAAAAAAGAGATCTGATATCTAAATATTCCAAATAAAAGAGTCATTATTATTACGAGCACAGGGACCCAATTTCTTTTTTAGAAATTTAGAAAGATCATCTAATAAATCAGAGGACTGTCTTAGGTGGAGCGAAAGGAATTGTGTCAGACTTGACCGACTAAAACCCAACCTGTTTCTCCAGTTACCCTTTTATTTCCAGGGCTAAAATGCCCTTTAGTCAATCCAATGACCACGGGGACCCCTATAGGGCTAAATAGGCTACAGCACCCTCCATCCACACCTCAAAGAAGGGAGAACTCACGTACCTATCCAAACTTACCCGTCGAAACAGACGCTCTGTCCCGCAATGTCGCGATTTTCCATGGCAGAGGGGATTCGCTCATCACACCAGTAGTTAAACGGTGGGCTCCCGATCTGATAGCGGTAATCCAGCAAGTACGCTTGCTGCATCATGCGGGTATTGGAGACCGTGACCCACGACCGGATCATCTGATCATGACCCTCTGACTTGGCTGGTGGCCGCCTCATGGAAGTAGAATGGTTCATCATCATCAACATCAGCCGGAGGACGTCCACTGACGAACATAGGCCTCCCCCTTAGACCGCCACGCCGAACGACAATTCGCCACTTGCATCCATCGGCTGCCCGCGACCCTCAAGTTGTCGTCGGTCCATCTAGAGGGAGGCCTGCCTAAGCTGCGTTTTCCGGTCCGTGGTCGCCACTCGAGAACTTTTCTTCCCCATCGGTTGTCAGTTCTACGAGCGATGTGGCCTGCCCATTGCCACTTCAACTTGCAAATTTTATGAACTATGTCGGTGACTCTGGTTCTTCGCCGAATATCCATGTTCCGGATTTTATCCCGCAAAGAAACTCCGAGCTTAGCTCTTTCCAGTAGAATGATTGCTTACCCTTAAATGGGCATGGTTAAGAGTTCAAATTCTACATCTTAAGGGCTGTAATTTCTGTTGCCTTCATCTAAACACGTGTATGATCAAAATAAATTCGAGACTGTACGGTCACTTGACGAATTCAACATCACAAAGTACCAACCTTCACAGTCAGAGATACTCACCATATCCATTTCGCATAAATGGAGTGTCATGCAGTCGCGGATCAGTCTAAGTTCACGAGACTTTCAAAGCAGGATGCCGTTGCCCTGGATCGCAAAGGATAATCGAAGGAATAACAGAATGGACTTTTAGTCAGTAAGTCCAACAAAAATAGAGTGGGAGGACTTCTTTATGATTTTACCGCCTTCAAAAATAAGAAAAACAGTAATAGGCTAGTTGCCCAAAAAAATGTAACTAGTCCGTCTTTTAGATTATTCAAAAATAAGGGACACGTATTTTTTTATTTGTAAATTAGACCAAAAATGACAAAGATATAGCCTATTAAAGTTACTTGTGACGTCACGATGCGTAGCATTTTTCGCGTAGGGTGACGTCACAGGTAACTTAAATAGGCTATTATCTTTGTTATTTTTTGTTTATTGGAAAAAAGAAAAAATACTTGACCAAAATTTTTTTAAAATCTAAAATGCGGACTAAATAGAATGTAATTATTTTGACCCTGGAAACTACCCTATTTGATCCGTGGTGGCCCAGTGGTATCGGTGCCAACTTACGAATTGTAGGTATAGGTTTGAACCCCGTAATTTATTTCATCACCACTGCACTCAAAACGGTGATGGAAAACATGATAAGAAAACCAGCATGTCCTAGAACCAAAAATTCCAAGACATGTGACATCTACCAAATTACCAATCCGCACTTGGTCCTCGTGATGGATGATGTCCCACTCCCTCTCACTGAGAGGAGGCCTGTGTCTCAGCAGTGGGAACATTATAGGCTGATGACGATGATAAAAACTAAGATAGTCTATAATCTGCAGTGCGACAATTTTATCGATACAAAGAGAAAATCTAGAACGACAAGGTTAAAGAGCGGTCAAACGAGAAATCGTTCTCGCCTAATTGCTAGTGATGTACAAACTTTGGTTCGCTAAAGGGCTGAGTTGATCATTAGTGGGAACCTAGTACTTTTTGCTAGAACTTGTACGTGCGTGTGTTGCGATAATGAAGAAGGGTTCTATATGTAGGATTTTTGGGGATACAATAGTGTAAGTAGGTCAAATTCATTAAAATTTTCTGTAGGATAATTAAGTTTTTTTTCAAAAAATGGTCTCAATGACCATTGGTACACATTTGCTCTTGATTGTGAAAACCGGAAGATATTGAAAGAGGCCTTTGCCCAGCAGTGGGATGATGTAGGCTAGCAGTATCAGTACGTAGGTTAATTAACTAGAATATTATTCATCCCGGTATGACGTCTCCATGTTTTAATAGAAAGCCGAACTTACGAAGTTCTCGAGTGGCGACCACGGACCGGAAGATGCAACGTGGGCAGACCTCCCACTAGGTGGACCGACGACATCGTGAGGGTCGCGGGCAACCGATGGAGGCAAGTGGCGATTTGTCGGTCGGCGTGGCGGTCTTAGGGGGAGGCATATGTGCAGCAGTGGACGTCTTCCGGCTGATGATCATGAGCAACGCCACGGGCAAAAACTAATCTTTCTATTAATGTCTATAATCGAAAGTAAAACATCGATAATCTGTAGAAATCACGTGCTAACAATGGAAGAGAAACATTGTAATCTGGAACAAGTAATAGACACAATAATGCCTTGTTAACGATTTCACTTGTTAGCAACAATTCGCGGGAAATAATACGTATCAATAGAATACTGTTATATCTTTAAAATGCTGTAAGAATGGAGTCAATGTGAAAACTTCAATAAGTACAGACGCGACTAGGTCAATCTACCCGAATATATCAAATATGATAAGGTTGAAAATCTATTAAAGAAACTAGGTAGCTGTTCCTCGTTACTCCCCGTTACTCTATAGTCTTCCTCGATAAATAGAAACCGGAAATTTTTATTACAAACATGGAGAATTTTATACGTGTTATTGTAATTCTCCATGTTTGTAATAAAAATTTCCGGTTGTGTGTGTTGGAGCAGTTAGAAATCTCCAAACATAATAATAATAATAATACACTGTTGAATGAACAAACAATAGTTATTTGTGCAACAAGAGAGCAAAGTCGTTTTTTGCTGTGAGTGCTGATTTTGAATCTTGAGCAAGCGAAGGATTCAAGGATTGAATCACGAGCGTAGCGAGTGATTCTAAAGTTGAATCCTGAGTGTGGCGAGAGATTCAAAGGCACGAGATGCAAAAAACTTTGCTCTCGTGTAACACACATAACTTTTCACTTCAGCAGTGAGAACACTTTAGGAGATAAAATAATAAATAGGAATAGATTAAAATAACTTTTGTTTAAAAGTAGCTTTCAACAATAAGTAAATACTCCGCATTGTAGATAATCGTCTCGTCTGTGATAAATCTAAAAAATAAGATAGCAACACCGTCTCCGAAAAACTGCTTGCGCCCTTTGTTAAGTCTCCATTCATTGAAGACATGGTATGGTTTCAGATATTTAGTTAGAGTTAGGAAATTTAATTCTGCATTAATAATTTGTTGTTTTAAATGGTTATGTTAAAATAAGTACTGTTCTCGTCGCTAGTTTTACGCATTTTTTTTTTTAACTTATTCAACTCTTTACGCCAGCCATGATTCCCGCTCTTTTATTTTTAAATTAAGACGTGTTCGGAAATAGCACCCATAATATTTTATTATTCAAAATATTTATTAACATAAATTGAAACTAGAAATAAATATTTACAGTAAATGCTTATTTTCATTTAAATACAGCAATAAGTTAAAAATTCAATAAAATACCTACATTCGAAGAAATTATTATCTTTTTGCATTTCTTTGGTTAGTACAAATTTCCGAACGTGTTTGTCTTTGAGACCAAATTCAAAATCGGAACTTCGAAAGGGCTGGTGTTTGTCTCTCTCTCTTTCTATTGGCGGGAAAGAGATAGAGTGTTAATGTTTCGAATTGTATGATTAACTCAAGGCTGAATATGATATTCGCGGCTTTTTTTAAAACAAAAATTAAAAAGCTACTTTGTCTCACTAGTGAGCAAAATCGCATTTTGCTCACTGATTTCAGGCAGCAAAACCTACATGTTTGAGCTACTGAAGTGAAAACTTAATTACATCACCTCTTTTAAGTATGATTGTAGGTAGATCGATACAAACGTCTGTATAACGTTTGTATCGATAACGTTTCTTTGTGTCATCGGTAGCGTTACTAATGCGTCATCACGACGCTATATAAAGAGGCGAGAGCTGTCAAACTAGCTCATTCGAGGTCGAGCGCTTGTCGAGTCAACATCTCCTGAGGATGCCCCGTGGAGGGGCGAAACACGTGTCGAGTATAGGTTTGATTGCATGGCTTGTTTTTCCGTTTGTTGCATGTGTGCATATGCATGAGGGCGGGAGGGTGGGTCCTTTGCTGCATGTGCATATGCATGACTGCATAGGGTGGGATTGCATCCTGCAACAAGCCTGGATTTTTGTCGCGGAATTAAAACTAAATATTTTTCATAACATTTTAATGTCATGGATTTCCGCAAAGTAACGCCTGATTCCATAATTTATCTTTAGCTAATGCTTTCCAAGTTGGCTAAAACACAGTAAACATTGATCTATTGAACTGTTGACTTCCTTAACAGTTGACATTCTGAATTGTTGAGATTTTGAATCGTTGGTCTTACGGTGTTGATGTTTTAACTGTTGATATTATGGCTGTTGATCTTACGTATGTATCCCGTTTTAAATTGGCATAATATACGAATCTACCGATAGTGTGCTGTTTTAAGTACTATGGATATTGAGTCAGTGTCAAATAATCGTTGATTTCAATTAGTTATGGTCGCTATGGTCAGCAACAAAACTCAAATAACATTGTTACTTTTGTACGGCAATCGTAGAAAAAACGTTTGATACATTGCCTTCTTTCTTCTTTATTGTGGATTAAAAACTTTGAAACTCATAATAATTAATAATATATTTACAAACTACCTATAAAAACTACAATTAAAAATTCTGTTACTAATTTACCACGTTGCAATCACCAGAATGTCAATTAATTGGAATTTCCTTTATTAATTTGCCAGACGGAAAAAAAAACCAGTATAGGTGGGTCCCGTTTCACCCTTTTGGTTCAGAACACTATGTAAGTTGTTTTTAAAGTTTAAACTATAAAATGACCTTCATTTCGGAATTCATAATTATGAAAATAAAAGAAAAAAGCACTTAAACAAATCGCTATAGAACACAACCTTGCCACAATTATCATTATCGCATATTTTCCATGCTGGAACCCAAAAAAACCTGAACACGTACTATAATAGGAAAGCCACAATACCTACTGCATAAGGATGCCTTTCCACTAGAGGTGTGCTATGCTGCGAGAATGTAAAAGCTAAGCTACGAAACTATATGACCGTTTCCACTGATGCTAAGCTATGCAGCGGTGCAAATAACATCTTACGCAATCTTCATAGCACATCTGCTATGAAGATTGCGTCCACAAAGTATGTAGCTGCGCGAGATAGCTCTGCGATGTATCGAAAGTAGGGAAGCGAAGACTCATATCAGGCATCCACAGCACGCATCCATAGCACGGATCCGTAGCACACAACCATAGCACGCATCCTGCCTAATAAAAAACATATCTTAGTTGAGTCCGTTTCCACTAGTCCTAAGTTATGTGCACAGATTAAATGATTTGTGGATATCAAACGCATCCATAGCAACGTAGCATAGCACATCTCTGGTGGAAAAGCAGCCTAAGATCTAGGTAGTGAAACTTATTCCCAGGTAAAAAGATACATATAGAACAATGGGACAGACACTAAGTGAAAAAGTTTTACAATCGCAGTAGTTAGTTCTCTTTACCCAATCGTGTTTTGTTTTAAAAGTAAGTTTCTGTTTCAAATGAAACTTAGGTCTCGTTTGCACAGTGCGAGTAGGCGTGCCAGTCAGGGAGTCTATTTTCTAAGTACGTCAACGAAAACACGGGCAGATGTTATGAACGTAACTGCCACGATTGAAGTCATTTTGACGCGGCGCGAGCGGTCTTGTGTATGTCATTGCGTCAAATTGTATTAAAATTGTAGTGAGTGTATTGGTGGTGGTGCGTACTCTAAGTTATCTGTTGAATCGCAATATCATTCAATCTTAGTACGAGCTCGTTGTTAAAACGTTAGTCACTAAGAAACATGCTTAGAAATTAGCCGCCATGACTGCGTAGAAGCTGCAGTGCAGCAACTCACTCTGTGAACCAGTGGTCACCGATCTTACCGATTTCCACAATTTCTACAGAAATAAAACCCGTTCTACTAAAAATCGTAAAAAGATTTTTACCTCCTTATCTGGTAAATAAAATTCTTTCGATTTATACTTACCAATTTTATATTTCTTGCCTGATTGTCTTCTGAATCAATCACAGGTTGTTTACATTTATTTTATGTTCGAGACAAACTGATGTGATTTACTCGCTTACACGATTTGAAACTAGCTCGCATCCTATTTTGTTTCACTCGCTTATGTCAGTAGCTCGCACTGTGTAAACAAAGCATAAATAGGTGCTTTTTTTTAAAAAAAAGTAGTTCTTCAATGTCTAATTTAAATTCCAAATTGGTGTAGTGTCATGTATTGTATTGTTTAACGGGCTAGTATCCGACACTCCACGTCATATGCGCGTATTTTGAATGCGGTAGTGTCTTGTAACTACCGCGCATATTATATATCAAATTGTCATCTTTGCCCGCATTCTTCATAATTCAGTTTCTAAAAGTTTAAATTCCATTTTCTATCACAATTACTATAATCTATTACAAAATCGTCGTGATAATAAATTGAAAGTGTATGGCGGTATAAATTAACATTTACCAATAGAATGGTAGACCACAAATGCCTATGTAAAGACATTGTGAAATCAGTAGTGTTAGGCCGAAAGTCGTTATTTGGCCGAAGCCGAACCTGAAGACGAAGCCAAAGGTTTCGTCTTTGGGTTGGGACTTCACCCATGGCAAAGCAAGAGGGACTGTCAGACGTGTACTGACTAAAATCCACGGTGTCTTTCAATATCCCTTTACGTTCGCCCGTACGCCCCGCAACTTCGGCAGGCTTATGCCCTCTAAGGGGGGGCCTCTAAGGGGCTGACCCGCTTTGAGGAGCGCACTCCTTCGTGCTTAGTAATAATTAAAATTTTTCCTCTTGTTAAAATCTTTCGGTGAAATTTTAGCCGAAAGCCGAAAGTTGCTGCAAACCAAAGCTTCGGTTGTACACTAGTAATCAGGTAGTAATATTGGCCCTGTTCCTTTGATAATAGGCGCACCCATTTCAAACAGTTTAACCGTAGATCTAACGATAAGGACTGAACTAAATGGTTTAGCAATTATCTCAATTGTAATCTCCTAAAGGCAAACTATGGGTGTAATGTTTGTTTCTGTGGCCATTGTGATTTAGATAAAACTGTCAAGGAAATGGTGGTGCAATGATATCGGTCCTAACTTGCACACATAAACTGACGAGTTTTAAGCTATAGCATAGCTTTTATCGCGGGCTCTGAGCGGGGCGACCGAATCAAGAAATTCCGTAACGAAAATAAACCTAACACCCCGCATCGTCTAACGTCGTTTCAATTCGGCAGACTTGCAAGATCGCTTGTTTTTCTTGACATTTCCCTAGATTGATGTTGCTGAACATAGCTCAAAAAAAAAATTGCATAACTTGATAAAAATGCAATGTAATAGCTTTACAGCGGCAGTACCCGAGTGCCACAAGTTTTTTTTTTTTCATATACTACCGAGCGCCATCTTTTACAATCCTTAAAGACACCATACGCTTCATCCACTTTCATTCATCTGGTTATAAAAGTAAGTGAAGACCTGGTCCCGTCGTGACCACGCAAATTTTCCTTATAGTAAATTCCTTTTGATTAATTGGTACAATTATAGATGGGCCCACAAGTTATGGTGTAAGAGTTAGAGGAAAGAGTGAAGTTGCTGGCAACAACTCTTCTCTTCTTCTTCCTCAATCTTTAGTCACCCAATGGTGGAGGTCTCTTCCAAATCTCTCCACTTCTGGCGGTTTTGCGTTATGGCTATCCAGTTCCTTCCACTTTAACAAGATCGTCTGTCCACCTAGTCGGTTGTCTCCCTACATTCCTCTTTCCCGTTCGTGGTCTTCACTCCAACACTTTCCTGCCCCATCTTCCATCCAGTCTATATATATATGGCCCGTCCACTTGCACTTTCTTTTTGCTATCACTCATGCTATCTCTAGAAGTCTCGTTCTTCTACGAATTTCGGTGTTTCTCACCCGGTCGTAGAGAGAAATACCCAACATGGCTCTTTCCATAGCTCTGTGAGTAACTGGCAATGTTCTTCAACTAGTTACTGATGATGATAAATGAATACAAAACCTATTCGTATAATATCTGTAATCCCCTCTAAATCAAACAGCGTTATAATACGATCAGCACCACAATTTCCTAACCAATTACAAATACTATTTCAAAACCAGGATGTAATCAAGAACAGATAGATGATTGTTTGAATTATATGCAAATACAAATAATGTTGATGTTTGGAGTAGAAATCATAATTACATTGTGATAGGGGAAGGGAATTGATAGTACCAAATAATTGGTTATTTATAATTATGTATTAAAAACTTTTGCATATTATTAAAATAGAACATCGGCGGACTGCTGGCCTTTTAGAGAGACTATGACAGTGTCCTGCGTGAGCGACATATACGACGCTACGCGACACGACACGAAGTAAATTTTAAAATAATTATAAAATAGTAGTTGAATTAGTTCGAATCGTGTCGCGTCGCGTCGTATTCGTAGCTCACGCAGGACACCACGTAAGAGTCTCTCAACGAGCAATGGAAAGAGCTGTGCTCGGAGTTTCTTTGCGGGTTAAAATCCGGAACATGGATATTCGGCGAAGAACCAGAGTCACCGACATAGCTCATAAAATTTGCAAGTTGAAGGGGCAATGGGCTGGCCGCATCGCTCGTAGAACTGACAACCGATAGGGAAGAAAAGTTCTCGAGTGGCGACCACGGACCGGAAAACGCAGGTCGGCAGGCCTCCCACTAGGTGGACCGACGACATCGTGAGGTTTCGTTCGACGTGGAGGTCTAAGGGAGAAACCTATGTTTAGTAGTGGACGTCTTTCGGCTGATGATGATGATGATGATAGGCGGACGTAATTTCTTAGGCATTTAAGAAAAAGCGCTGCCAGAGCTGTTAGCAACCTGACGGGGTTCTTAGGCGCGGACCACATAGAAAAGACGTAAGACGAGGACGCGTCGCGGACATGCGAAAAATGGGAGTCGCGTCCGCGCCCCGTCTCTTCTGTGTGTTTTACGTCGCGATGCTTCTACACATTTTGTATGATAGAGACGCCGAAGAGGCATGTGTCTCCGCCCCGTCTGCCTCTTACGTCATAGCCTGCTAGGGTTGCGGGACTCTCTCTAGCTACTTTCCTTAAAAATAGCGAAAAATAAAGTTCTACTGAATTTTATTTAAATAGAAAACTAGGAATAATGTAATATTTCCATGAAAACAAACTCTTTTCAGTATAATTTAGCTCACACGCAGATTTCTAATAAAGAAAACATTGGAAAATGCAATTAGAATAAATTCGCTTTTGAAAACAAGCGCCGTAATTTGAAACTATGAAATCCCCTACTATAAGTAAACCAACCGACACTTGCTTCTGATATTTTAAAGGTGTATCATCAGTCCATCTCCATCATTACATAGATCCTATGGCCACCTTCCAACTCCATCATCAGATCAGCTCCACGTCATCATAATTTTGCTTTGCCAAGCGATGAACATTATCATCATCTGCCTTGCCTTTTCCCAACTATATTGGCGTCTGCTTTCAATCGAACCAGATGCAGCTGGAAATCAGTATTTTACATGGAGCGACTGCTTGCCCAGTAACTGGGTAATACGACATCTCATGGTAAGACTGGTTGTCAGACTTTACTGAAAAACAGTAACGACTGTGAAAGATTTATAAATGACAGCCGGGACCAACGGCTTTACGTGCTTTCCGAGGCACGGAGGAAACTCGCTATGACAGAGACGGTAAACCATCCACAGACCAATCTCGGCAAGCGCGGCTTAACCCAGAAGATCGGCCTGTGCGGCTGTAATCTTTAACTTGTAAGATTTGATTACAGATAACAGGACAGGTGAAACAAATGTAAATAGGAATATTTCCGTTTGAGCATTAAGAGCATCAAAAGTATTCTACGTCTAAAAAATAAGGAAATAGTACAAGAAAAAAATAAAAAATACTGGCACTGACTGCAATACAATCCTTATATCCTCAAACTTAATTTTAAACTCATATATCCTCATTTTATCCGTAAACATAAAACGTATACATCTGCAACGAACGCAACTTTTAAAACTGTCACAGTTTTAAATAAAAACTTTTAACAACCCGTGGTAGGGGTTTCGCTGAAAACGTAAAATGAAAATATAAACAAGTTCCATTTATAGGAGGCACGCTTCGCCTGGTAGCCAATTAATATAATTCTGATAGTTTAGACCCAATCAAACTTTCCAACGAGGTAGATAGGCAACGTTTTTATTCAAGAGTAATTCGAGCCTGGGCCTTTTTTTTATACAACGTTTACTGTTAAATTGAATTTTGCCAGTTTTATGGCATTATTGTTGGTGTGTTGGATTATTTTTTTTCATTTGATATTGCAATAGGTATATTTTTTAGTTAAACGTGATTCGTAATGTAGAATCATTTTTGCTTTTTATATTCTTTTTTGAGTTAAAGTTCATGGCGCAAGGTCATTTTAAACAATCGATAAGATTGATTTTATTTTCCAAAAGAATTTTGCCAATTTTATGTGGCCTTGTTTCTAGAGAAATCTGAGACCAGGAGGTCTAATCTCTGAGTACGAAACCCGTAGTTTTGGCCTTACTTACACGTCTTGATAACGAGCCCGAACTAAGAATGAATGGTATTACGATTTGACTGATAGCTCCTTAGAATCGGCGCCACTACTCATGACCTGCGGAAATTCGTGGTACTAGACTTTTTAGTGCAATTTGGTGTAATGTCATAGACACTCGGGAATGCCGCAGTCGCGGTGGTAAGACCCCTCCTTTGAGGAGTGGCTGGATAGGCGTCACTGTGTCCTGACCTACCGAATGATGCAGGTCCTCACCGGACACGGAAGTTTCGGGAGGTAACTGTATCTGATGAGAAAGGAGGAAACGCCAGGGTGTCACCACTGCGAGGTTCGCCCGGAGGACATAGTAGAGAATACGGTGCAAGACTGCTGGCAGAGCACCACGCTAAAAAAAAAAAATGTTTTAGACACTAGCGCCGCCGCGCCGCGTAAATGTGATTATCCGTCCGCAATTTGATTTTGACATTTTAGTTACTCTCGTACAATCTGTATCCGTTCCCGTGTTTTCGTTGACGGGCTTATGAAGTAGACATCCTGAGCGGACCCATGGTTATGGCCAACTATGATTATCTCCTACAGTCATGTACTTGTCAGGTCTGAACACCAGTCCTGTACCAAAATATAAACATTGACAGCCTTACACTACAAAAACTTAAACATCTGTTAAACACTTGTCGAAAAAAAGTGTGACTGCAAAATGGACCTTATTTCAACGTCTTAATCTGACATTTTGTTAGACAAGTGTTCAATAGACGTTTAAAAGTTTTTGTGGTACCACAGACATATTTTAAAGAACCATTAATAAGCTGAGATAGAGTCCTTTATGTTATGAAATATTCTTGATACCACGTGCCTTAAAAAAAAACTGCCGTGGTCAAGTCTTTATCTTCGACATAGCAATCATATTTAATATAAAAAAAATATAAGAAGTGAATGCTTAGCAAGATAACATAATGTTTCAGCAGTAATATATCGGCTAAATCGACCCCCAAGGCAATTCCCTTAGCGGTAGAACTTTGAACCTAAAATAAATCATTTCACGCATAAAATATTTCACCGATTCTTTATACATAGCAATATGTTATGGTAATAATCATACGGTAATATTTTCTTGTACGAATTTCGAGGATTTTTGCGCTTATGCTGACTTGGCGATGATTCACTAGGTCCGTGGGCGATTTGTGTAAGTTTTTTTCGCTAGAAATTGGGCAAGATTCTTTGGTGTTTTTGTATAATAGGCTTTGTGTTGTATTTTTATGTTGATAAATTATGGATGCGATTGTTAATCAGACGCATCGTTTTATCAGTACTCTAGGATCTTTTGCACAGCGCAACGAGTACAACACACTTTCGCTGATAGTACAAGAGTATCTTGAGAAAGGGTAGGGAAAATGCCATAATTATACATTCGGTTCAATATGCATTATATTTAAAAAAAAAGTAGTCTGTATAATTACGATAATATGACGTCATAAAACTGTATTTTTTTATTAACCTACGATAGGTCATCGTAGGTTAATAAAAAAATACCGTAGTATTAGTATAAATTACAAAATCTACCATATTATCATTTCATTCTCTTTCCTATAAGAAAACAACAAAACCAAATCTAAATTAAAAAAAAAAAAAACTTAATGAATCACACCTATGAATTGGTGAAAACGTGGCTTCAAAAAGTTTGAGTAAAGAAAAAGAAGGAATCTATTGTTCAAGAAAAATCTCTCACTTTCAGGTCCTGCTAATAGAAGCTGGGCCAGAGGAACCTGATGTGACCAGCGTCCCAGCCTTCGCTCCAGTGCTGGGCAGGTCCAGTATCGACTGGAACTACCGGACACAACCTGAGGAGATGACCTGCAGGGCACAAAGGGGCCAGACTTGCGCTTGGTTGAGGTATGTTGGGGTTTGTGATTTGCTTTTTTATATGACAGGATGGTGATGATTTTAGATGACAGGTCGGATCGCATTCGCTTCGCCCTGTCTGTTTGACGATAGCTTTTATCCTGAAAACACTAAAATGCAACTTTGAGTAAATACTGAAGAGTTTAATGTCCAGCGATGAGTGATAGGTAACCTTTGATATCAAAGCAAAATAGAATTCAATGAGTGTCAATTGGAATGTTAACCAACATTTTGTGCTGAGTATATTATTATTAATTTAAAACCACGATTATTCTGTAAATTCCAATTGCAGCTGAAAATACTAAAAATACGAGTAGCGCCCAAAGTTATTTAAACCAATATGGCCAACAGATCCACCCTACCTAAAGGTGTAGCCACATCAACTAGTCTCGTTCTATTCTCATCAAGTCTATTTGCACTTGCCTAAAAGCCAAACTTAATTGCTTTATGTAAATTCAAAATTGATCTTTAGAATTTTAAAGAATAATTTCCTTGAAATACTTCGTTTAAATTTTAATCTTCCCAGTACAATTTTCCGGGAGATTCGCTGAAAATATTCCCCTTACTTTCGTTTTAATATTTAAATCTCATTAACTCTTTAACATTTTTCGGCTGTTACTCAAACGTTTAAAACGAAATAAATTAAAACTTGGAATCTTTCCAATTGAATTTATTAAAACCTGAAACTAAGATAATATTATTACATTTCGGGAAGATTTTGAAATTGAAAATCTCAAAATTCATCATCATTTTAATACAGATCTACAAAACTCTTCAAATAGGGCGTGAAAAAAGTTTCTACAAAAAAAAGTCTCTGTTGTTGCAAGAGTCCATAAGCCACGATGACATGATGCAAAGTTGTTTTTTGGCGCGAGTAGATATACTTGAATTGAAAACTGAGCAAGCGAATGATTCTAAGAGTTAACCCCTCGCTTTCACTCTTGGTTCAATCCTAGCATCCGTCGCTTGCTCAGTTTTTAATAGAATCCTGAGAGTAGCGAAGTTTTCAAAGATACGAGACGCCGAATAACTTTGCTGCCGAGCGCAATATAAATTTTTCACATAACTTAGACGTCGTGAGGGTCTCGGGCAAAAGATGGATGCAAGTGGCGAATTGTCCTTCGGCGTGGCGGTCTAAGGGGGAGGCCTACGTTCAGCAGTGGACGTCTTTCGGCTGATGATGATGATGATGACTTCACCTAGCGTGAAAATACAGTGGGGCCTGCTCGACTGTCACTGTAGAAAATAATTGAATAGACGAAGTATTCGAATTTTGAAAACAATTTCCGCTCTAGCGGGGAAAATGTAGTTTTGCGCTCAGATTTCGAATGACAAATAGAATCTTTCCGAGCGAGTGAGAAGAAAAATAGTAGCCTGAGATTCGCCTTACTACGTTATTTTACACGTAGGTATAAATCAACCAGTTTCATGTATAACACTTGATAATGATAATAAAATTATTTTTTTCTTAATATTTTAGAAGATTTCAAATCCTCTGCAGTACTTAAGTCTCCTTATTTTTCTGCTCTCGAATAAATGAGATTTCTAAAAATTCATTAATAGTTTTAAATTAATTCTTGGTAAACTCTTTTCTTAGAAATTCATTTTAATTGGCAAAAAGAACTTTAATATTATTATTTTTAATGGAAATAGATGGAAATGAAAACAGTTAAAATTGGAATTGGAATTGTATCTATTCTTAGACTTACTAATTCGCAGGATTTTTAAAGAAATAAATATTGAAATTGATTTTTCGCATCTACACCACAGAATATGTAATAGTACTAAAAGTATCTACATTAAGGTATACAACAGTTATGATTATAGTTATAGAAAACTGAAATCGTACAGTATGCATCATTTTCAAAAATATAAGTATGGAGTTTCTTGCCCATTCTTCTCCATACAATTACCTACCTTAGCGAATGGGTGTAGAATCATTCCCTTCCCTCCTATTCCCTTTAAATTTAAATATCGACGTTCAAAAGTGCCTCTTTGATGGCCTAATTGGAATAAATAATTTGACTTTAACTTTGACTTTTCATATTCCTCGGAATATATTTATGTACATACACTTTGGCGAAAACAATTGCATGTGCATTGAAAGACAAGTACATCCTACATTGTATTTTTAAACATTCGTCGCCCTCAAAGAGAGAGAAGGCCTGTGTCCTACTTGTGGGTTTTTTTTGTACAGTCCTCTTACACTAATTGCTTCTTCAATGCTATAAGCTTACCTATCAGAAATATAGATTGGCTAACTGCAATATTCATCTTCAAATACCCCTTGTAATAATTTTAGGTATATATCTCTGGTGAATGATTCTTTTACTTTTGTTGCACCTACTATATTTTATCTCTGCATCACCCT
The DNA here is from genome assembly GCA_036375495.1 of Agrotis segetum. NCBI lineage: Eukaryota > Metazoa > Arthropoda > Insecta > Lepidoptera > Noctuidae > Agrotis > Agrotis segetum. The sequence continues at coordinate 1,608,788 of JAQSVV010000031.1, forward strand.
AAGTTAGACTAGAAGAAAATGCCTACGGCATTAAGTCCGCCGTTGTACAGAAATGTGCATAAAGTTTAAAAAAAATGTCATTTTGCAGTAATTTAAAACAATTTACTAACAAAATTTGGCATTACAGTGGTCGAGTAATGGGTGGATCAAGCGCGATTAACTATGTTGTTTACATGAGAGGTAATGCTAAGGATTACGACGAATGGGCAGCGCTTGGCAACGAGGGATGGAGTTATAGAGAAGTAAGCATATCCAACTGTATGACTCTTCTCATTTTACATGTATTTTTCTTTATTATTCTTCATGCTGTAACTGAGCATGCTAAAGATTCAGTTTACTAAAAATATATTCTAATGTCAAATCTCACGTTTTGTGTTTCAGGTTCTCCCTTATTTCAAGAAATCTGAAAACAATCGGAATATTGAAGCCCTAGATACCCAGTACCACGGAACCTCAGGACCTCTAAACGTTGAAAGATTTGCGTACTCGGACCCAAATGTTGGCATGCTTGTAATGGCATTTCGTGAAAAAGGATTCCCATTAGTTGATTTCAATGGAAAACAACAAATTGGAACAATGACAACCCAAACTACAACCAAAGACGGCAGAAGAGTTTCAACAAATGACGCATTTATAAAACCAATTCGTGGCAAAAGACCCAACCTTAAAATAATGACAAATGCTCGAGTTATCAAAATACTAATCAATAAAGACAAATTAGCTTACGGAATACGATATACTAAAGATGATAAAATATTTAACGTATATGCCAGCAAAGAGGTCATACTAAGTGCAGGAGCATTGAACAGTCCAAAAATACTAATGCTATCTGGTATAGGACCCAAATTGGACTTATTGCACTTAAAAATACCTATTATAAAGGATTTGAAAGTAGGCTACAACTTGCAAGATCATGCTACTACTGAAGCAGTACTAATGAATCTAAGCAATAAAACATCAACAATTTTACCAGGAGAGGAAATGTTGAAAGTTATCACTGATTTTTACAAGTACGGAACAAAATTTGACGAGATCTCAGCAACAGGACCTCTTCAAATAACAGCTTTTCATCGGACAAAATACGCAAGTAATGATACATCAGTTCCAGATATACAATTTCATTTTGATGGTAGAAACAAAGTAGACTTTTACAAAGATCCTACAACATATTTGGCTACCAGTATTTTCCCGTTTACTTTCTACGATAGTATTAATGTCAGACCGATTCTTTTGCACCCAGAGAGCAGAGGATATCTAACTCTAAACAGAACCCATCCAGTGGCTGGCCAACCTTTAATTTACCCTGGATTCTTCACAGTCAAAAGAGATTTGGATACTCTAATCGATGCACTTAAGTTCGCCACTAAATTGGAAGAGACTGAAGCTTTTAGAAAGAATAATGTAACGTTTTTACGAAAGCCTGTTAAACCTTGTTCTCCACATAAATGGGGTACTTACAAATATTTTGCTTGTGTTATAAAGAGTTATACTGGGACTATATACCATCCTTCTGGAACATGTAAGATGGGACCAAGATATGATGAAAATGCAGTTGTTGATGCAAGATTAAGAGTGTATGGAGTACAAAATTTGAGGGTAGCTGATGCATCTATAATGCCACACATCGTTAGAGGTAATACAAATGCTCCTTGTATGATGATTGGAGAAAAGGCAGCTGATATGATCAAAGAAGATTGGGAGACAATATTTTGGGAACGATAGTCTTAGTCACAGATATCTTAAAGAAGGAGATATGGCGTGGAGTTTAAAATGTATAGAAAACTAGTGAAGCCGAAACAGCCCCACCATAACGATAATATTGCATATGTAGTTCTATCAAAACAATACTACGAACAAGTGCACACACGCGCCATCGATAACTCAGTCATTTAAATATAAACCTTATTCTTAAAACCACAGCGTACTCTTTTCCGTGTAACTTACTCACACTAACAATTATCATTGTGTGTTGTCGCGACACGCGGTGGGCGGTACTATTCCCGCTCCAATACAACGGACGCACCACGCGACATTACGGCTTGATGAAGTATCGTTATGTCAGCTTTACATTGCTGGTCCAGTCACTCAGTGATAATGTGAGATCGTTGTAAAAGAGCAATGTATTTAATGAAAAACAATACAGTCGGAGTAATAAAGGAAACATAAATAAAGTAGTCCAAGTCAATTTCTGGCCAAAACGCTCAGGACAAGGTTTCAACGACACGCCCCCTTACCACTTCTCCTGTTTTTAATATTTCTGTGGTCTTAGTAATTACAATAGATTAAGAAAAGAGCATATTTTACTAAAACGTGGGTGGTTTAGGTAGGAACGAAATAGAAAAGAAATAGAAATCGCTATTTATTATTATTATTTTTATACGTTTTTAAACATCTCGGGATCATGGGATCCCGGACTTTTTAAGGGCGTGACAGGAGCCGAAGCCATCTTGCAGAGGCCCATTACGCATTTTTAAATGAAATGGGGCATATTATTATTATTATTTATAATATTATTACCTAACCCTGAAGCTTATTATTCAATGAGGACTTTTCGGGCGTAGGATATTACCCATTTTACGAGTACTTTGACCATAGCTGACTATAGTCAAAGAAAAATCGAAATGATCTATTTCTTACATTTCGATCTTGTAGATAGAGTGTTTAGAGCTTTCCGAAATCTTATGAATCTATGGAAAAGTCAAATCAAGATATTTTTTACATCTTTTAACCCCTAAACCCCAGCTATTACAGATAAGATCTTTACTTACCCTTAGGTTTAGAATGAAACAAACATTCGCTGCATTTATTAAACATAATATTATATTAAAATACCTTCTATAGATAAAGATTTTTAATAAGTATCGCTTAAGAGTTCTTATTTATTCATTGTGTTCTTATAAAAATCTCAGAAAATATTTAATCCTTTCGTCAATTAAATTAAGATATTATTTTTACAATGTAATTAAAACCTCTGCCAAAGATATTTTTTTATTGTTTTCCTTATTACTAATCCCGACCTTAATCCTATAGCTTTAAAAGCGAATCAACAGAATGGTGAGTAAAAATCGGCTATTTAAGCAACTTAGATTTTGTTACTAAAACTGTAGTCATCGGTGTAGATAACTATTTAGTTTTGTGTTGTATATTTAAATGTTATTGCACTTTAACATACCTACTCAATATTTGTGTAAAATTTGGCAGACAGGTCTTTTCAACAAAACAGGTAAGTATTAGAAGTCAAACCGTTTACTTTCAGTGAAATAGTCCATAATTTCGGGTTAACCCGAAATATTAGGCTATGTCTTAACAAAAACGATTGCCGCTTGAACACGAGGAAATGAATCTATGCTAGTTTTTACGCTGACAAAAGGTACTATGACATGTGATGGATTCGATTCGATGGGGATGTGTACGATCGCTTTGTTTAGGACACGGAGTACGAATTTGACCAGAGATGATCATATGTTTCAACAGATGAGATTCCAATAAATAATCAATACAAACACTATTTAACGTTGCATTGTAGCTGCAGAAAACAACAAACAATCCCTCACAGAATAAATTTAATCATTGAAAAACTAAAGAATTCACAGCTTCGAAAGTTTCCGCAGTTACTGTCTTTCTTTATCCTACTAAAGTTACCTCTGCAACACCTTCTTGTATTTCTTCGTATTTTCATTTCAACTGAACTATTGCATCTTACCTGTATAACAGCAAAGTTTTTACATCAAAATTCTTCTGCCGTTGACAGTTTTTAAATTGGAAAAAAGCCACTTCGTTCGCTGGCGTGATGTCGTCAGATATTTTAGACCGATCCACTTTAGGGTTGCGTACGTAAAGGGTTCCACTGGGGTCTTAATACAACACGCTTCTCATTTTAGAATTCGGTGTATGAAATCAGAAAATGCTGTTAGCATCAATGCTGAAGTCGTTATAATGTTATAATACGTAATAATGGGGAGAATGCAGTACATATAGTGCTTATAATTATAATATTGTATGATTTTGAGGCTACGCTGTCTATCCCAACGTCAATCTGTCCATCTCTCATGGCTGTATCTTTTGATTTGTACTAAAAAAAATCCTTACTTTTATACTGAGTGTAATGCACACTCTATGGCCAACATAAAAAGAAGGAAAAAAAACAATCAGTAGGTGACGTACGGTGTTGCGGAACCTTGCGTCGGTCGGCGTGTAGTACGCGACTCGCTCTTTACTGTTTGTTCTTAAAATATTAGTAAACATCATGAATATACATTATACTCGTAGGTACGTAAAGTATTACATGATATAAAAAATATATTTGAAGTACTTTTGTTATTAAGAATATACGAGTATGTACACATAATATTGGCTTTGTCAAAATTTAATATTGGTTTAGCAATATCTTTTAGACTAAAAGAATCCTTAGAAATTCAAATATTATTAGGTTGTTTTGAAAGGTTTCTTTTTAGGGTTCCGTAGTCAACAAGGAACCCTTATAGTTTCGCCATGTCCGTCCGTCCGTCCGTCCGTCCGTCCGTCCGTCCGTCCGTCCGTCCGTCTGTCCGCAGTTTAGCTCAGAGACGCACAGTACTAGAGAGCTGTAATTTGGTGTAAATATACGGATTTGTTGTGCCGAAAAAGTGGTAAAATAAAATCTCGTAAAATATTTTTTTTTAGGGTACCTCCAGTACTTACATGTAAAGTGAGGATTTTTTTTTTCTCGCGTACCCCTTAGTGTGGGGTATCATTAAATAGGCCTTTAAAAAACAATGATAGTTTCCATTAACAATTTTTTGATAAAAAAATTCGTTTGTGAAATATTAAGCTTTAAAGTGCTAAATTTTGCTCGACTCGAGTGTCCCCCCCCTCTACCAGCTAAACGGTTATGTTTGGGGGTGTGAAAAAATTCACAATAGTAGTATATATAACGAAGTTTAAAAGAAAATTATCATGACTAAGTAGGCTTTACAACTTTTAGAGTGATAGTCGACCAACTTATAAAATGTACTTGGATTTTATATTTTCTTAAACAAAATGTATGGGAGAACATCCTCTTCAACTGCAAATGTAAGTTTGTCAACTTCAATTTTTACAGCTTTAATACGTATGTTTTTACGGTATGTTTTTTGGGGGTTTTTATCGTCAACTATTTTTAACTAACTTCAAAAAAAGGATAAGGTTCTAAATTCGTCGTAATCTTTTATTTTAATGTATTTTCCCCGATTTCTCAAAGACTCCTGGACCGATTTTGAAAATTCTTCTTTTAAAAATTAAATTCAGCGAATCAGTTTAGTTAGTTCGCATAAGTATTTTGATGGACAACTACGGAACCCTACACTGTGCGTGGCCCGACACGCACTTGGCCGGTTTTTTTATGGTTTGAATTTAATTTTTTATGTGTTTATTTCATATTTGCCTTTTGTTTACTAATATTTCTATTTTTGTGTTGTTTTGTTTTTTAGTTGTGACTTTAACATAAATAAAATTTGTTATATTTTTAGCACGTAGTTATTTTCGTAAAAACACGTTTTTATTTACATGTTTTTTTTGTAAACGTTGCTTTTGACTTTTTGATTTGAATTCTATTTACGTTCATACCTAACATGTAGCCTGGTAGTCGTTTAAAAGTTGATTGAATTTTTGTTTATTTAGTTCATGTTTTGTTTGTGTTTTTAACTTTTAGTTTCCTATGCACGTTTGTTGTGTATATTTTTAAAACTTTGTTAGTTTTAGCCGTTGGTTCTACTAAAAAATCAAAAGGTTGTCATACTGAATTATGAAATCGTTTTACTTTTTTTTTACAAAAAAATCAATTTTATTAACACGAGTCAGGGTTTTCTATTGCTTTTACCAAGAATATTTACAATAATGACATATTTGATGGACTTATGTTTTGGACGGTGCAGTAAACGTGGCCTTTTACGGGGTGCCAACAACATTAGGGTATGAGACGAGACGATAAAAATATGCCTAAATAAATCCATTTTACAATACATTCAGATCTCCACAATTGATGCTTAAAAAACCTTTACAATTCTACAACTCTCATTTTACTAATCAAATAATACTCGTATCACTAGATACAAACACTCACTTAAAACTACAACGATTTCATAATTCAGTCTCACAAGTAAAAATTTGGAGGAAAAAGGTTAACTTTAAAACTATAACATTTCAGAGGGAAGACTATGGGAGGTTCCAGTGCCATAAACTACATGATTTACATGAGAGGAAACCGGAGGGATTACGACAGCTGGGCAGAACTTGGCAATCATGGATGGAGCTACAGAGAGGTCAGTTTACCCAAAGAATCTTGTATAGGTTGGACAGCGAGTAAAAGGCAACTCGTTGTCCGTCCATGGATCATGCCCTGGTCGAAGGCGCGTCGTGCTTCACGCGCGCCTCAAATAGCGTCAGCAAATAGACGGGCCCCCTCTAGAGGGCCAATGCCTGCCGGGATCGAGGGACTTATTTCCTTACTGTAAACCTGGAAAATAAAGGGCTATTGAAGAACACCGTGGATTTTAGTCAGTACAAGTCTGACAGTCTCTCCCGCCCTACACAGTACACAAGTTATTTATGAAATATCTACCAATGAACTCATTTTCACAGCCAATATTATCACATTGCAGATCTTGCCGTACTTCAAGAAAGCAGAGGACAACCAAGATGTAGAAGTCCACGACAGGGAATACCATGCAACCGGAGGTCCTATCAACGTTGAACGTTTCAAGTACCTGGATATCAATTCAATGATGTTGGTCCAAGCTTTCAAAGAAAAAGGACTACCCATAACAGACTTCAATGGCGAAAGTCAATATGGAACAGACATAGCCCAAACAACAACTAAGTTTGGTCAAAGAAACTCTGTCAACAAAGCATACATAATTCCTATCAGAGACAAACGACCCAATATCCATATAATTAATAATGCTTTTGTTACTAAAGTACTCATTGATCCGATCACAAAGGAGGCCTATGGAGTAGAGTACGTTAAAAATGGTGAAATATTACAAGCGCATGCTGAGAAAGAAGTCATAGTAAGTGGTGGTACAATCAACTCACCAAAATTGCTTATGCTGTCTGGAATAGGACCCAAATACCATTTGAAGAGTCTCAATATTCCTGTTATAGCTGAATTAAGTGTAGGTTATAATTTACAAGATCATATTACTACAGATGCTTTGACTTTGGCTCTGTCAAATAAAACATCAACTGCTGTTAGTGGGGAACAGTTGATGGAAGAAATACACGATTTTTATAACCAGCCTTTGCCCAAACATGGACCATTGGCTTCAACAGGGACGCTCACTGGAACTGCTTTTATGAGTACTGAGTATGACGAAGATGCTCCAAATATACAGTTTCACTTTGATGGAAGAAATGTGAAAGACTTTTACGCTGATCCTACGACGTACTTAGCAACTAACATATTTCCTCTATCGTTTTACGATGGGCTATCAGCAAGACCTCTGCTTTTGACTCCTAAAAGTAGAGGATTTATTCTTTTAAACACCACTGACCCAATATTTGGTCCACCTTTAATATACTCAAGATTCTTCACTGAAAGAGAAGATATGGAAGCTTTGATAGATGGCTTGAAATTCGTTGTTAGTTTAGAAGAGACTGAAGCGTTTAGGGCAAGTGGAGCAAGATATGTTAGAATACCTGTTCAAGCTTGTTCTGGGTTAATTTGGGGTACGGATGAATACTGGCAATGTATCCTTATACAATACACTGCAACTATATTCCATCCTGTAGGTACTTGTAAGATGGGACCTAAATGGGATAAAGAAGCTGTTGTAGATCCAAGATTAAGAGTTTATGGTATTGGAAAGTTAAGAGTTGTAGATGCTTCTATCATGCCTTTGATTGTCAGAGGTAATACTAATGCTCCTACAATTATGATTGCAGAAAAGGCTTCGGATATGATTAAAGATGAATGGTTATAATTTAAATTGGTTAGTAGTGTAGTAGATAATAGTATTAAATATTTAAAGAAATGCTTCCACGCTTAACTGGAAGTGAAAGAGAATGTAAAATGCTAAATTAATGAATCAATACTGAATTCCAGATTTACAAGAAAATTGCAAAATACAAGCTTCAGATGAAAGCTATGTATATTTCAATATTAGTTTGTGACTTCATTTCAAGTTTTTAACTTACAAAAATAATTATGTTGCATTCAAGTAAGTAATTAGAATTCTTTGTTTTAAGTTTTTGATATTTAGGCACTGTTGCAAGTGCCATATTTACGGATAATAATTCTAATGAAAATACTAAATGAACTAATTGTCAGTTTAAAATAAGGATTTATTGGCCTACTGTCAACTCTTAACACGATCCAATTCAGGGTGTGTTAAAGAGATGGCGCTAGATGACTTGTATATCTCTGTCTCTTTCCCACAACCTAAACTAGATCGCGCTAAAAGGTCGTGCCAAGGCTCCTGGTGGCGTAGTGGTTCCGCTCAGAGAACGAGATGGCGCTAGACGACTTGTATAGCTGTGTCCCTTTCCCACAGCCTAACTACTCAGGCTTTAAGATGAAATGGTAGGCCACCTGAACATTGATAGAAAGTGTGTGTAATGTAATGTTTCGCTGATATAATTATTGTTCATAATCTAACCAGGGATGAGCTAGACTATGAAATAAGTTAGAATTAGACAAAATGTTTTTTTTTTTTTTTGATAATTTTATACATTGTTAGAGATTTTTTCTACAAAATATCAAGTAAATGCACTCTAAAGAATACATTTTGTGGAAAGCGTTCTTGAAAATTATGTAATCTTTTAATGAGTTATTTAAAATTTCAGAAATATATTTAAAAATAAACATAATATTATTCTGATTATTTTGATTAAATTAAGTCTTATAAATTGCAATTTCATTCAAGAGAAACCGTTTACAATAATTACGTTAAATAGTTTAATGTAAATAAATTGTATTTAAGTGTGCTATTTAAAGTTGAGACCAAAAAGTGTTCGTTTAAATAGATTTTTAAGTAGATTTATAAAGCTTCTCGCAAATATTAAATTAATAAATTTTACATTAAAATAATTTTTGTATTAAGTTTTTTATTTTTATTTTGACACCCAAGTCTAATTCGTCCATTACCTATCAAGCGAGCTGCTTTTCAACATCATCATTTTCTTGTCCTTACTCCATTCCACTTGACATCGGTGCAACACGATTTTTTCTTCCATTCTCCCCTGTCAGACGTCAAAGTATATTTTATACTCTTTTTACATACAAATCATTGCTTACATAATCAATCTATGTTTTCTTTCGCTTTCCTCTTCCGATCTATCAACATTCACACCTATCAGTCTCTTAGTCACATTATTGTCATCCATCATTATTGGCTTGCTTGTCACTATTATCATAAAATAAAACATTGGTACTGATATTTTTAAACAAATATCTTGATAAATTCGAATAGTCAGTACAGATGTAGGCAAGCAAAACAAGAAAGTTGAAAACAAAGACTAACAGAACGCCGCTGAATCACCTACTAAGATGCCGCGGTTTGAGCCACGAAATGTGAGTTTTGAAACTGCCCGATGAAAGATTACAACATTTAGTTTTCATAATGATGTATGAGAAAATGAAAGAAAGAAAAGAAACCGATTTTATTATAAAATATACCACAAAAACAGTACCTTTTAAAAAAAAATAAGAAAGATATTGAACAAGACGACAATCTGTTAAACTAATTTAGGACAATAGGTATTAGGATGACAATTATGTAAAATGATGTGGGACGCCACCCGGCAAGATGGACCGATGACTTGAAGAAGGTGGCTGGATGAAAAAAGCGGGAAATCGTGCGCTGTGGCGTTCCCTGGGAGAGGCCTATGTCCAGCAGTGGACTGCAATAGGCTGAAGTGATGATGAAATTATGATGTATAAATCAAAGCCAGCAAAAAGCAACATGTTCACTATGATTTCTATAGTACGAAAGTCTAACATTGAACGTCAAAGTTTGCCTTTAAAATAACGAAAGACTTGACAAAGTTTTCATGACCGGTGTTGTAAAAAAGTTCCTGTCGCACTTTTCATGGCCTCTCCCAAGACCCATCTGCCGTTCCTACGCCCCCATTATCTACTTCCATAAACCGCTGAGAAGCAAACAATCTGTAGACTCTGTCCTCACTCTAAAATCAGCACCACACTAATCAGAACCACCGCCCCTCCCTAAAATTCCTTTATCACAGACCATTGTGGAACTTCTATTGTTAAAACAAGAGCTCTATTTCCACTGGTTACGTTATAAATTTTACTACCTAGTAGACTTAAAACTTCATCAAAGTACTATAAATAAACAGGAGTGCGTCTTCGGTGGTTCGAACGTTTAAAAGCTTCGTTTTAATACTCGACGTGGGGATTTAATGGTTATTAATCTTTAGTTTCTTACGGCTTTCAATTTATTGGGACAGTATTAATGGTAGGTATTGGGGATTAGAGTACGGTATTTCCGTGGTTCGATTTGGGACCTGATTTTGATACTGTTAACCTACATCATCCCACAGCTGGGCAAAGACCCTATGACTTTCAGTTTTCTCGAAGCAGGGCAAGACTCCTGGACGTTGGTTTTGTCCAGTTTTTGAGGAACTATTAATGAGAGAGTGCCAAGGTTGGGGCCAATTTTATTGATCATCTATCACAAGAAGAAATACTTCCTTCCATGCCTCGAAAGGCGCTCGGCTGTGATGTAAATGTGTGATAGTCAGAAGCCCAAAAGTCTGACAACCAGTCTAGTAACTCCGTATTTTGTAACTGGTATTCAGCCGTATCCGATTCCACTGGAAGCTATCCGCATCCTAGTTGGTAACTAGGGGGAGTTGGCTTCCAGGTCTTTGACTTTATTGGTTTGATCTGAAGCAAAAGATTATGGTTTGAGATTTTAAGCATGTATGGTAGTTTTTGTGTTTTTTTTTTATTGACAGTCTAAAATTCTGTATCTGGTTGGCCTCAAAACGTACCGAAGGTGAATATGAAGAGAATTAATTTTTTTTGCTTTACCTTTTGGTGAGTTTATTAGCATCGATTTTGCTATGCTTTTTCTTTACTCCATATCACTATCTTTTTAATACTCACATCACACATGTGCTCTGTTTTTATTGATATCAAGAGTATTATGAAACCCTTTTTCAAACACCTACATCGTAAAGATTTTGGACCGTAACATAAATTCAAACTACTTACCACTATAGCAATCAGAGAAATATTCTTCAAAACAAAAGAACTTCCACATAACGACTCTCTAGAGAAACATTAACATAGGTATATGGTTCCCAATTTTAGTTGAACATATTCTGACCACAAAATAGTACTTTAGAAGGTCAACTTTAGACAATGAACAAAAATTGATGCACGCACACATAGACGTGTACGGACAGTGAACTCACAGAAAATGACAACCGCGAGATAGCTTGCCTTGTATGTGTGCGAGCGATCCTCACACAAATACCAGTCACGAGTGTACGTGAAGCTTTTCTTTGTGTGCGTGCGTTTTTACTACTTCTATTTTTCAACTATGATGGAGTAGGTTTCTTCGATGTAACGAGGTGCAATTCAATGCTATCTTTTTCCATGGTGCATTTTTATTGGCTGACTTTTAGAACCCAATAAATTAGTTATCAGTCTTTTGGGCCATGCATCTACTGGCTGTACCGGTTTCCAAAGAACTATCAGTTCCATCTGCGACTTAAGGCTAAACTTGCTTCCAGAGACACTAAAGAAACTTGATACGGAATGCATGATCACTCATCAACGGACCAATTTTGGAAAGCCCTATTTAAAACTAGAAGATTGATTTGATTGTCAAGTCAAGAGTAAATAGGTTACTTCTAGGAAATCTTGGTTCATCGTCGATACCACCACCGCTTACCATCAGGCGATATAGTTGCTACCCGCGAATCTATCACTTATTATAGAAAGGCTTGACTGCTTGGCTCCTGTCAGTTCACTGAACTGTTCTATGAACACTTCAAGGAACAATTTGACTTTTGGGTGGAAGCCCCTTTATACACAACGCAACGCAAGTCTCCGGTACCTTATGACTTTGGTATTCATACGAACCTCTGGATTTGCATTCCGAAAGTCGTAATACATCTGAGACTTGCATCGCGTTAAATACGAATGGGGGAACAGGACGCAACAACGAATCGACAGTGGTCCTTAAAACAACCCTTCTTATTGTTAAGCTATTCTTATATTTTTAGATAGAAACAGAACACTTAGCACGAATTTTCACTCTTTTACAACAGCGTCTTTCCAATATTTACAGCGTTTTCGTATGAAACATTGGAACAGCGCCTCTGGTGTGCGAAGAAAGAACAAATTTTTTCTTTGAAAATTGTCAATTTGAAATTGTCAAAATTCCAGTTTATTTTACGTCTCTCATACTGAAAATTCGTGCTAGGGGTACTGGTCTATTTACACCGGTTGCATTATTTTTTTGCTAAAATATAGGAACTTATGGTGGACCTTCTGCACTATTTTCTATCTTAAACTTCAGTGACTCCTTATTGTTGTATTAAACGTCAAAGTTTTCAAGATTTATTCCTTCAATATAGCTTTCAAGATCTCTGTGAGTTATACGTTTTGTTGTTTTGCAGTGAAGTTATTTTAGAATGGATAAGAGGACGTGAATGCTGTACCGTAAGGTATTTTATTTGTTTATCTCTTGAGGATTTCTTGCAATCCGCTCTTGTTATTCGAATATACTTAAGTTCTTGCATTTTAGCATCAGTAAAATGCAAGAACTTCAGTTTATTCGGATAAATTCCTACCTTCGGTGCCCCAAATTAAGTAAATAAGTCTACCTATCCAAAATTATTAATACTTCATCTACTCAGATTAATATCATCGTCATCATCGGCTGGAAGACGTCCACTGCTGAACATAGGCCTCCCCCTTAGACCGCCACGCCGAACGACAATTCGCCACTTGCATCCATCGGCTGCCCGCGACCCACACGATGTCGTCGGTCCACCTAGTGGGAGGCCTGCCTACACTGCGTTTTCTGGTCCGTGGTCGCCACTCGAAAACTTTTCTTCTCCATCGGTTGTCAGTTCTACGAGAACTATATTCAGATTAATTTATTCGCAATTAAACAGACCCCAACCGTTTTTTGTACCTATATGGGGTAGTAAAGTATTAATGAGTAGATGAAGTATCCTATTAATTTTGAAATATTAGAAGCGTAAAAGTTGTTTTTTTTTCTCTTTATATAATTAAAGTGTCTTATACGCACAGCGTATAAAAGTTGTTTTTTGACACCTATTTTAATACAAAAATTGTTTTAGGTGTAAAACTATAAACAAAAACAGTCATTTATGTTTTATACACATTGTAAAACTCAAGGTCACATCGAAAACAGTGTCAATACACTATCCCAGTGCAATTTCACTAATAAAAAAGCTGTAAATCTGAGCCAGTTGACACGTAACAAGATAAAACAACACTAGTGCAGCACGCGGCGCCGCTCGTGCGACACCTAATTGTGTGCTCTTGTTAAAGTTTGTTTTGGACGTAAAAAGAATCTAGATGAGACTATTGTTGTTATGGCATCCTTTTTATTTGAGAATTTATTTTTTTTGGGGTGTGTAACTTCAATGAAAATAGTTACCCTGATTTGGGTGGAGCAGAAAATAGTGTTTGACTATCCACCCTGGTGGCTTATCATGTGAGTGTAGTTTCATTGTGCGAAAAAGACAGAGCTTTACAAGTCGTCTAGCTCTATTTTCGCTTTTCCTTCCCTTGTGTAGGCCCTCTGTCCCTTCAATGGGAGGTTTCACGTAAAGCTCGGCTTAGATGTCGTTTCCAGCGCATGATGTCATTTTCTGTATGATTAACTTGATATAGGAATCCTTCAGCAGCCTGGTGACATCTACGTGGTCGAATGTGACGGGCGGTATCTTATGTAGCTCCTTCGCTACGAAAGTCGGCACGTCGTCGGGGTCAGTCATCATCACCTTTAAAAAGGTGATGATGTCTTGAACGCCCTTCTCTGTACCATCTCTCCTCCGAGACGGCATCTCACTGAGCTTCCCAGTCGACTGGAACAGTAACATCTTGCCTCTGCTAATCTTATCTTCTTTGAAGCTCGACTTGCATATCTGCATGATGCTCACCTCGTCCATAGTATCGATGGTATTGAATGCCAACATCTCGTTTGCGATAAGTTGTTGCGAACTCATTGTTCCTAGACCACAATTAAATATTTTTTCTCAGGGATAGTGGTTTTCTCTGTATCGTGGGTGCGTGTAACAACCCAGAAAAACACTATTGATAGTCGTCAAAAAAAAATCTGAATAGGTACAAAATGGTAATGGTGGTTACAACCGGTCCTACTGGAAGTCTAAAGGGGCGGCCTATGTTCAGCAGTGGACGTCTTACGGCTGATAATGATGATGATGATGAGTTGTTCTAGCATAGTAGGTACTTGCTCGTTTTTCGTACTTCAACGGTATGAACTAGATACAGGGCCGGATTAACCATCTCGGGGCCCCTAGGCACAGCTCGCTTCGGGCCCTCCCTTGTTTATACCACAACAACGCAATTTGGATGTTTTTACTGTCTACATTACGAAATAGAATTAAGGTTTATCATCACATCGCAAAGCTAGCATATGCCTTCCAAAAAAAACATTGATAGATGTGGGATCGAATGGTGAAATAAAGCAGCTTTTCTTGCGAAAACTCGTGTATTTTTATTTAAACAATAAAACAGGATTCAAAAAAACGTCATTCACCTCGTTCGTCGTCGTGGGTACTTCCGCCATATGCTTTTTTCCGCTCTCTCTCTCACTCTAATACCCTCTCACTCACACCTACGCATACGTTTCCTTTTACTCATTAATCATTCCACACTCGGTCATCCTACACAATGTCTGCCCTCAGACAATGTTTACACATCATGAACCTTATACACACATCTTAAATAAACTTAAATTAATGCAACACTTAATGTTAAATAGTCTTACAAGGTTAAATAGTTTTACTTAACAGAAACATAATGAACTTCCAATCTTAGAAAACAAATTCCAACTGAACATAATAATACTTCTTTGCATAACAAAAAAAAACAAACAGAACATCACACACAATGAGACCAGTTACAATTTACTTGTAATACTTACTCTTAACAACTCTATGTGGTTATAAATCTAGAACATAACGTAGAATAAAATATATTTCTTAACACTCATCACTTTCATACAGTCAACATACAAACATACCTCATATATCTCACATACTCTTACTCCTTGTCATCTGGCCATTTTTTCATGTGATCAGCAGATGTTGAGGTTTTGACTGGACCTTCTGCCATCATATCTACTTTCTGTACGTCATATCTATCGTTTCGTTTGGTTTTCGTAACCTGATAAGGTCCCAAATACTTAGGTTTGAGCTTGAGCCCTGGACCAAACTGGGTTCGCTTTATAGCAACTAAATCACCTTCTTGATATTTCGTACTATCCTTTCTATGCTTGTCGTAGTTCTTCCTATTCTCTTGTTGTACTTCCAGTATTTGCTGTTTTGCTCTCTTCCTCAGATCTTCTCTATTTTCCATGTAACTGTCCCGTCCTTCTTGTTGTAGTAGTTCATATATTTCTACATCTTCTTGTCTCTTCATTTTCTTTCCAATTAGCATTTCAAATGGAGTGGTGTTCACACTTCTCTGGTAAGTACTGTTTAACGCCATCTGCACTCTTCCTACATGTCGATACCACAATCCTGGTCTCTCGAGACATAGCTTGGTAAGTACTGGTATAATCGTCCTGTGAACCCTTTCCACCTGACCATTGCTTCTCGGTACTCCTGTAGTAATATGACATAATTCTATTCCTTCCTTCATACAGTACTGTTGAAACTCGTTGCTAGTAAAAGCAGTACCTCTATCTGTGATGAACCTTTCCGGATTTCCAAAAGTTTGCTGCAATATCTCCAATTTATTCAACACTTCTCTTGTTGTGGTGCTTTTACACGGAAACAACCACACAAACTTTGTAAAAGCATCAATTATGGTGAGTATATGATTATACTGCTTATGAGTCTCTGTCAGAGGTCCAACATGATCTAAATGCAGTGTATGCAGCGGAGTGTCTCCCTTCTCAATTGGATTAAGGTAACCTTCTTGCTTTCCTTCTTTTCTATTTGTTAGTAGACATGGTATACATGATGCTATGTAATTTTCAACTTTCTTTCCTATACTTTCAATGTAGTAATCCTTGCTAATGAGATCTAAGGTTTTCTTCTTTGCAAAATGACCATTACAGTGTGCCCTCTGTATAATTTCATTTTCCATTGTGGAAGGTATGACTAGTTGTTGCTCTGATCCTTTGTAAAGTAATCCTTGATTGAGATAGTAATCTTTAAATGATTTTCCTTCTTCCATAATTCTTATTATTGCACTAAGGCCTTCATCACACTCCTGTGCACGTTTTATATCCTGGTGCAAACTAGACGTTATGGCTGCTACATATGGGTTTCGACTCAACGCATCGACATGCCTCATCCCAGTACCATCACGGTGTTCTACTATAAAATCGTAATCCTGTAAAAATAAAATCCATCGAGCAACTCTTGTTGATGATGCTAAATCTTTCTTGTTCAGTGTCATTTGAAAAGCCTTACAATCTGTTACAATCTTGAAGAATTTTCCATATAAGTAGTGTCTGTACTTCTTCACACCTTCAATTATAGCCAGTGCCTCAAGCTCATAGCTTGTATATTTGGCCTGTGCGTCTGTAGTCCTTCGGCTCATATAATGAACCGGGTGTAAAGAGCCATCATCACCTTTTTGCATTAAAATAGCTGAATATGCAATACCTGATGCGTCAGTATGGAGCTCCGTCTCTGCTCTTTGGTCATAAATCTTCAACACTGGTTCAGTAGCCAGTTTCATCTTCAATTGGTTAAAAACAGCTCTATGTTCATCATTAAATTCAAACTTCCGGTCTTTTCTCAGCATATCTGTGAGTGGTTGAGCTATCTGGGCATATCTAGGTATAAATTTCCTAAAGTAGGAACACAGTCCTAAAAAACTATGCAGTTGCTTCAAATTCTGGGGCTCAGGGAATTTTGTTACAGCATCTGTTTTCCCTGGCGATGGCATTACTGCACCACCTTCAATAACGTGGCCTAGGTATTCTACCTTCCTGGTTAGCAGCTGACACTTCTTCCAGTTGATATTTAATCCATATTCCGATGCAGTTTTCAGAACTTCGTTCAGGTACTCGAGAGCCTGATACTCATCTTGCGCTGGAATAAGGATATCATCAATGAAAATAATAACAATGCCTTTGGCGATCAATTCTCTGAAGATACAGGTGATAAATCTGGTAAACACTTTTGGGCAAGTCGCTAGACCAAAAGGTGCACGTAAAAATTCATATTGTCCAGTAGGCGTTACAAAAGAAGTATACTTAATTGAGTCTTCGTGAATCCGTAAATGAAAGTAACCATTCTTTAAATCTAACGCACTAAATATTCTAGCCGAGGACAACTTGTCAATAAGATCATCTATTATCGGAAGTGGGTATTCATCTTTAACCATTTTACTGTTAATCCTTCTATAATCAACACATATTCTTAAACTACCATCCTTTTTCTTCACTAATACTAATGGACTTGAATATTCTGAGTAACTCACCCTGATAATTCCATCATCAAGCCATTCTTGGATTTGACGATCCACATCTTCTTGCTCCTTGAATGAGATTCGTCGTGGCCGCTGAGACACAGGTAAATCATCTTTAAGAACAATCTTCAGTTCTATTGGAGCTTCTTTATTTTTCTGTGGAACATAACTTGTTACTAACCTTGTTACTTCTTCTTTTACAGCAGGATTACTGACGTGAGCTAAACAATCAACAGGACTAGAAAAACATACAACATCTTTCAACCATTCATAGTTTGGGTTCATCCAATCATCTTTCGGCAATAACCAAACCATGCAATCTTTCATAAACATCATGACATTTCTTAGAAAATCATTACCAATTATCATTTGGAATGGCACAGAGTCGTTAGGCATTACATAGAATGTTACATTACGGTATAGACAGTTATCAATGGTTATATCTAACGTGATTACACCACATGACTTTACTTGTGAATAACCTAAACCGGTTAACGTAATGTTATTTTCGTTACACAGTATTACAAAACCTAACCTGTTAAGTTCGTTGTAGAAGTCCTTTGATATCAAATTCATGTCACAGCCCGAATCAATTAACGCGCTTCCCATTTTACCGCGCACAAACACTGTTTTTAATGGTTTCATACGACGTATCAGGCGTACAACCGGTATTTTATCATTAGTTTCCTTGTTTTGTTTATTTACATCATAAGTGTCAAAGTCAATATGGCCGCCGTTGCCACAGACAATCGCTGCTCCACTCTGCCTCGGTTGTATAATGCCAACATCGCGACACAAATCTTTTGCGCATGTGTTCACATCGGTCGTTGCGCCTATGAAAACTTCACTCTGAACTTCGTTTTGCACATCTTCGTCGTTCTCGTTCACGCCGCTGGTGGCGCCCTCCCGCATCAAGTTGAAGAATACTTCTTTCGACAATGTCTGATTGGTTTTGGTCGGTCGTCGCTGTTCTCGCTCAGTGGTGCCAACCTTCGGAACTCGTTCGTATCCTCCGATCGTGCTCGAAGTTTGCCGATTTCCCGACGTAGATGTACTCGCCGTTTGCTTCGAACTAAACTCCACGGTCGCCATCTTTTTCACTGGGCAGTTTGATGAAATGTGACCAAATTCATTGCAATGGAAACATTTTTTCCCTTGCGACCTATGAGGACAATTTTCCGATGCATGACCCTTTTCTCCACAGCTAAAACATCGCATTATAGCAGTCGTGTTTCTCTTCATAATGCCGCTGTTCTGTGTATCATTGTGCGGCTTACCACGTCGATTGTCCTTAGCAGAATTTATTTTAAACATCGCGTACAATTTCAGTTTTTCTTTTAGGTCCCCGTATGTTGTGACACCATATAGCATAATCTTATTTATTTCGTCGTCTATGATGCCGTCCACTATATATTTGATAGCTACATAGTCTGGTATTTTTCCGCGTTTGCCCATCTCCTTCATCACTAGCATGTAGTCAATACACGATTCGTCTTTCCTCTTTCGTCTTGCACTCATCATTTCATGTATTTTCTTTACATCTATGGTATCCGCGAATTCTTTGCTGATAGCTACCTTCAACTCCTCCCATGTTTTAAATATTTTCTCACTGCGTAGCCATAGTGCTGCCGTGCCGGTCAGCGAACGTCGCGCTACCAACAACATTTGTGTCGGCGTCCATTTGAAAATTTCGCCATTTTCTTCGATGTCCCGTATCCACATGGTTACTGTGTGCGTTTCGTCTTGTGCACTAAATCTTCGTATGAGTTGTTCCATGAGGTGCAACATGTCGCCATGTGCCGTCTGTGCTGCCGTCGTTGCCGCATCATAAAATTCCTGGTCGGACTTCGTCGCCATCGTAACCTCTTAATCCACTTATTTCACCTCAATCCCGGACGAGCCCCCAAGTTTGTGGGATCGAATGGTGAAATAAAGCAGCTTTTCTTGCGAAAACTCGTGTATTTTTATTTAAACAATAAAACAGGATTCAAAAAAACGTCATTCACCTCGTTCGTCGTCGTGGGTACTTCCGCCATATGCTTTTTTCCGCTCTCTCTCTCACTCTAATACCCTCTCACTCACACCTACGCATACGTTTCCTTTTACTCATTAATCATTCCACATAGATTAATTTCAATTTTCAATACAAGCAAAAAAGAAATCAGACATTCACCGTGACTCTTATAGTGCCAATAATGGGGGCTTTTACCTGTAATGTGGGAAAAAGATTCACTTTAACCATGGTTTCATGCAACCACACAATCTCCTTTTTTCATTTTTTAATCGGGAGTGCTGGGCCCCTGGCCATAAAGGGCCTCTAGGCACTGGCCTAAAGTACCTTATGGATAATACGGCACTGACTAGATGCCAGTTCCAGTACAACTAAGGTGTTGTTGTAGTCCGATGTTCTTTTCTCTGATTTATATACTATTGCCACGTGCCGTAACGACTTTGAAATAACTACTTTTGATCGTTTATCTTTTAACTTCTAGCTTGTCGACTTTGTCGAATCAGCAAGTGTTTCAGGAATCTGTAGAAGTTTTATCGACGTAATAATAGACATTAGAGGGAAAACAATCATCAGCATCATCAGTCTATAACATAACTCAGCCCATGTTACGATCAGTGTTTGTTCTAAAACTTTAGAAAAAAAAAAAAAATTTTCATACATAATGAGAAATCGATCGAGCCCATCAGTATGAAAAATCATTTTTTTTTTCCCAAAAGTTTTAGAACAAACGTTGTTCAGTAACATGGGCTGAGTTACCACACGAGAGGTTTTGCGCTATTAAGGTTACACGTTGTAAATGTGTCTAACTGATGATGAATTAAATCAACATATTGAAGTATTTTCTAAACCTGATCAAATAGATCAGGTTTAGAAAATAAATAAAGCTAGAAAAAAAAAACCCTCTAAAACCAAATGGTCTACTTAGACAACAAATCTTCAAAAACATTTCTCATTGTTCCAACGAGATCTACAGTACTAGCACAATTACTCCAGTCTTCAACAACTGTCCCAGACAATTTCAGACAAGCAACAGATTTGTCTACCTAACAAGACAATTGACTCAATAATTAACTTAACTGAGTGCTAACTGCCTTGGTCCAGATGTATTTTATTTAACTATGAAGTTGTTCTATTAAATTGTATTTGAGGTTTGAGTAAAACTTAAGTTTCGTTGCAAGATTCTAAGCGATTTAAATACGGTCTTTTACATTTGTAGTAATGGGTGTACAGAGCTCCTTGTGTATTGAGCTCCTTGTATTCTGAGTCGAGCTACACGATAACCGACAAAATATGCTTGCACTGACTGGACAGGTCCACTCAAATCTGTATAATTCTTTCCTCAAAAGACCATCTCAGACACCCGCATGGTCCTCGTACGACATAAAAAAGGTTCATGTAAGTTTGATTTCGGAGATTTTTACAAATTACGCCTTTTCTATGTGAGATCTGATGTTGCGAATGTTTTGATCATTTTTATAATTAAAGGTATACTTGTTATTGCCGCAATTCATATTTTAATAAAGGTACAACATGTCAATGGCCTGCAAATTGCAAAAAACGTATGAAAATTTGAATTTCGCGGGCTGGTTGGAGCATTCACCTTAAACACCGTCTTACGCTTTTTCTATCAGGTTCGCTTGACCCTGACGCGAGTTTTACTTTTTTTACTCACTACAAAAAAAGTGCACAAGTTGCTAATAGTTTTCACTTAAAAAAGGAACCATCCTACAATTCACAACACATATCTACAAACACAGCCTATTAAAGCACTATCGCAGCAAGTTATTAATTAATAGGAAACAGAACAGAACCGCATCAGCTAAATTCCTGCCTATGACATTTGTAAACAGACCCTTACAACAGCTGCCTTACTGAGAGATGAGTCAAATATTAACTTATCTGTACTAGGTGCTTGTCGTGTGGGGTAGGAGAGGAGATTTGGCGGATAGATTTGATATGACAAATAGATTAGTTTAACTGCTTATAAATAGAAAAACTGTTTAGCTCGTCAGTGTTGAAAAATAATGGCAGGTATTTGATGTTTTTTTTAGTCAATGAATATTGTCAAAGATAAAAAAACGCTTCGAAATTCGGGAGTGGAGGCTTATGACGTCATAACACCTGTAAAATTATACCGGTTTTATACATATTTTTTGTAGAATTGCCAATTCCATTAGTTGTGATTCGTAGTAATATAAGTAGGATACCTAACTAACTTAAGCACTGAAGGAAAGCAATGAAAATCATAATCAACTCAGTCAGTCCACTGGACATAGCTTATTGAGTTATGAGTCGAGCTTCACGATAACTGACAAATGCTTGCACTGACTGGACAGGTCCACTCAAATTTGTATGGTTCTTTCCTCAAAAGACCATCTTGAACACAAACCTGCAGGGTTCTCGCATGACTTAACCAATTTAATGTCTGGACTTTAAAAGAGACGATGACTCCTGAGTTTGTTTCGGATGATTCTTCTCTGAGTAGTCAGGTACGAAACACCGGCCTCATCTAGCTATGAAAAAAGTGTGTTGTATTGTAGAAGCGTTTGTGAAAACCTATTTGTAAAATAAATATTATTTATCATTTATCATAATGCCTCTCCCAGGCTGCGCCACATTACCCCATTTTATGCCTTCCGCATCCAGTCTATCCCATTTTATTTAAGTCATCGGTCCATCTAGTTGAGCGGCGGCGTCTCACACGACGCTTCCCGATACGCGGTCTACACTTCAGGACTCGTCTGCTCCACCATCGATCCTTCAACAAACAAGGCCAGTCCACTGCCACTTCAGTTTGCTTACTCTGCAAGCTATATCGGTTACTGCGGTTCTTTTCCTGATAACTTCATTCCAGAAAAGCAATGAGTTAAGTTAGAATTAGAGAATAAGTAATTATGTAGAGTTATATTTTGAAGGTCTTGGTCCAAATAGGGGAAAGTTTAACAGAATTGAATATAAAGTCTTTCGACTAGTATCAGGTGCTCTAGTTGGGACTCTTCGTGCAAATGTAGGAGAGGGATGTAATTTGCGTGCGGGGTGTGGAGTTCGGAGTACGTTAAGAAGGTTAAAGCAATGAGGCGCACCTACAAATATTTAGAAACAAAATATGCCATTATTGCCAAATACTAGAGGTAAGGCTCAGCTTGAGGCTTCAGAAATGTTTCAATTGTTTGATCTCACGCCTAAAATCTGTTGTGATCTTTTCCGTTATTTGATGATTTTGAAAATGTGGACACAAATATCAAACAATATTATGTAGTTGAATAACAGAAAACATGAATTATAATAAAGAAGGTGAATAAAGTCAAGCTAAATTTTTAACTGATAGAAGAAACAAAAGCCAAAAAACAACCACTAATTACTTTTTAACCCACATTCTCACGCAATCTCCTCAACTTTCAGACACACGTTACAGCCCTCACACACGTTTGTGCGGCGCTAGACCACAATATAGACAGTTAACAGAAGGCCAACTACATACAATAAGTGAAAACACACACACACATAGACACAAGTCATGTACGGTTGTACGTGACTTAGGTCTATGTGTGCGTGTGTTACTGTCACTGGTTAGTCAGTGCAAGCGCACTCGAAACAGACTGTCATTTGTTTGAAAAACACACGCACGTACAGATATATTTCACGTCCAGCCAGTCAGTGCAAGCGCACTCGAAACAGACTGTCACTTGATCTGTCATAAAAGCGCAGAATCCATTGAAAAATTCGAACAATAGCTCATTTAATGGCAATACCATTAGTAGGTTCTTTGTGTATATTGTGCTGTCACTGCCATGACTGCAAACGCTGATTGAAAAGAGAAATTCTACCTGCTATTTTGATTTCGAGTGTCATGTGTGTCCGTGACTGACTTGAACTTCCACATACCAAAGCATGGAGTTTTGTTGCAAAGTTAACAGAGTAATTCTAATGCTGGACAGATTTTGCTCAAATGAACTTACGTAACACAGAAAAAGCATTCTCGTCGTCAAGAATGAGTAACAGAGTGGCTCTCTTTTTTTATCGTAGTTAAATCATCAAATGAGTCCTGGAACCCAGGGCAGGGAGTGTCAGACTTGTAATTACTAAAATCCACGGTGTCTTTCAATAGCCCTTCATGTTCCGAAGCCACGATTAGTTGATAAGACTGTCCTACGACCCTGGCAGGCTTTGGTTCTCTAGGGAGTGGGGGCGTCATATTGCTGACAGGTCTTTGAGGTGCGCGTGGAACACGAATGACCGTCGACCTGGGAGGGTATAACAACGATTTAAAACCAGGCTTATTCCGGCGAGTGAAAGTGACAGAGCTATACAAGTCGTCTAGCGCCATCTCGTTCACTCACTGGAAAAAGCCCGGTTTTAAGACTTTGTAATACCCCACCAGGGCATGGTCCATGATCGTGCGGCAAGTCACCATTAGTCGTCGTCCACATGCCTATTGAGGGCTGCTATTTGATTTCCGTCGCCCGACGGTTTGTTGTTCAGATCCAACCTTCTGCAAATACATCTCCTCTATGTCTCCGCGGCCAAATTGCTCGGAAGTTCGCTTCTTGCCTCAACTTCTCCAAAACATACAAAGCTTAATGGATTACACGTCTTGTTTTACTTGACGAATGCTAGCTTTGTGCTGCATGTTGTTTTAAGAGAACAATTTCTTTTTGTCAGGGAAGTAAGTCAAGTGTTTTGGTTGGAAGATGGAAATGGATGGTAATTTTGCCCTGTTTCGTTTTATAATTTGGGATTTGAAGAAATTGTCTTGATTGATGAGGTCCTGGTTTTGAGAGCAGTGTTTTAGGGGCTTTTTTATCAGGGTCATCACACAAGTAGCCTGGTGGATTTTCGTATAATGATTTGATGAATGAAGAGTAATCAGATTTTGGGTTTGATAAGTTTGATATCTACATTGGCTTTCATCAGAATTGTCTTAATAAGTCGATCTTATGAAGACCACAGGATCAGGCTAGACGCAACCGGTCCTATTGGAAATCTATAGGGGATGCCTATGTTCAGAAATAGACGTCTTTGGCTGGTAGGATGAAGATGATGTCTTAATACCAGCCCAAATTAGTAGTCGTACCAGTCGTAGGTGAGGTGTGTGGTCTACCAACCCGCATTGAGTTTGCGTGGTAGATTGCATCTCTCTCCTTCTCATAGAGAGGAGGCCTGTGTCTCAGTAGCGGGAACATTAGAAGCAGATGATGATATTGTGTGTTAACAATGGACTGGCTCGTTAAGTAACATTAACATAGGTCCATTTCTGATTATGTCTTTGTAGATAATAGAGGATATGTTATTTTGTATTTCAAAGATTAAATTTTTAGTAACATAGCATTTTTTCTACAAAATGTTTTCTAATAATATATTTTAAGATAGTTTTTCGATTAAATATTGTATCTGACACTGAGTGACAGGCTAAAAAATCCAAATATTTAAAGTAAAATTAACAAGAATTTCTATTGAAAACTTTCCAAAAATTCTAAACACCCAAAACGCAATTTAATCTAAAATTGCAATCACAAAGAGAAATTCTAAATTCTCCGAAATAAAAAACAAAAGAAAATCTGAGACACCAAGAAAGTAATTAAAGAGAATTCAAGACATTAAAGCAAAACACAGTTAACGCATTTACCGCTTCAAATTAATCCGAGTCTCAAAGTATTACTAAGCTTATTATTATGCAAAGGAATTCGTAAAAAGAAAGTCGCCTCGCCTTTGCAAACTCAGGCAAACTCGGGTAAACTCGGAATAAAGGCGGATGCAACTTCAATATGAAATTTAAATGAGACTTGTTCAGGTAGCTACTGTAATTCTCTTGCAACATCCACCTGTAACTTCATTCAAATTCTTCGCGTAGTTGGAATTAATTCTGGTCTGAATTATGTATTTTTAAAATGGTCGGATTCTATTTGAATGTGTTAGATGAGGTTGGGTGTTTACGTTGAAGTGGGTGACGTCATTGGTCTAATCTACGTCTCTTTGAAGAGAACTGTGACCAAGGAAAATAAATTTTAGTCGACCGACCACAAGAATCATAGTAACGTCAATGATGCTAGATTAGCTGGATCGTAAAAAGATGTTGATTTTTGATAAGACTAACAGCTAAGCTTGTGAACAATGACAATTTAGTAAGTATGTCTCAATCCTTAATTTAAATCTGTTTTTATCCTCATTTTTCTTCCCGAGAAACACAATACCAATAACCTCAAAAAAATGTCAAATTCAAACCAAAAATATGTTCTTACCGAGCTCCAAATTCCAACCCACTCTCGAATAATTTTAGTTATAACCAAAATCAAATAAGCAATAACTAACAAACAGTTATTACGAAATAATTTCTACAAACAATAGGGCACCAAAACTGCACCATATGAGTAAACTTCTTGTGTAAACGTTGCTAGTTGCAATTTGTTTTTGATACCACTGAATATTCCAGTTACAGAAGGCCCATTTCGAAGTGTGAGTATAAAATAACACACATAGCAACATCCACAGGGTGAAATTTTATTAATGAGCAATATTTTAAATTTGGGTATTACTAACGATGCTAATCGTATTACGGAACTCAAAAAACATTATTAATGCAAGTATCTTCGCTTAACATTATTTGATGTTTGTTTACTTTTCGTTCTGCGCGCGGTGATAATTTATGTTCTTTAAAATTTTGATTTTGATTGATTTTTGGGGTTTATGATTTTATTACTTTTATTTATTTATTTATTCTTTATGTACAAATCAATGGTAGTAGGTAGTTTAGTGCTTATTTGCAATAATAAGCATTTGCAATGCGACCTACTTCATTTTTAAAGGTGTCCATAATTGCATTAATAATAATATTTTTGATTTGCGATTTATTAGCCGTAATGCAATCAGCATCGTGAGTAGAGCCTTACATAATATTGCCCATGATTTTGATTACACCCTGTATATCAACTGAGACTATCACAGTCTTCTGCAGTAACAACATCTACAACGCTTAAAAAATTGATTGTAATATGTCACATTACACTAATTTCTACATCTTGCAAATAATGTTTGTTATGAAGGTCTACGAGATCAGAAGATACATAATAGTTATATCTTCTGATCATGTCGTATCACTTTCTGTCAAAATGTTCTAATCGCCTAAATCAGACAACATTATTGCAAATTAATACACTGCTAATTTTACCAATGCTAAGTTTGAAAACAACCGATCGGCTATGTATTTAGAAGCATCCACACAAAATTCGAAAAGGGAACTCTAAACTATTCCTCTTACGTCCGTAGCGTATGCTTTCGGAATCTATCATTTGTTTGAGATTCTCGTATGTCTTCGTCTCTTGTGGTATGTGCGCCAGCACCCATTATTTTCACAGTTAGCCTTCTGTATCTATTTCTTCTGTGCCATTACTATAGGACCACGAAGTTCCGCAAAGTACTCTACCACACTGTTTGAGCTTAGGTCATAGTTACAAATTGAAGTACCGTGTTGTTTGTGCTTTTTTTTCTATTTGAGGGTTATTTTCATTTGTATTGTTGTTGTTTAGTTGTGAAACTAGGGTAGTGGGTGTTTGTTATTTCTGATTTGTGTTCTTTATTCGATTATATTTAGGTTTTGTGAGTTCTTAGAATTCATAACATAAAGGTGAAGTATCAATATTGATCAGTACCCTTAGCATGAGTTTTCAGTACCAATTTGAGACGTAACGTAAACTGGAACTTTGACATTTCAAATTGACATTTCGAATTTCAAATTAAATTACAATTTTCAAGGAAAAAATTAGTTCCTTCTTCGCACACGAGGCGCTGTTCCATTTTTTCATACAAGAAACGCGCGTAAGTACTGTAAAGTAAAAGAGTGAAAATGCGTGCTAAGGGTACAGAAAAGATTGATGATATTTGTCATGTTTCTATTGGATCTTTCTTTTTTGCGTGAGACGTTGTGATTTCTGGTGTTGCAGTTTATTAGGCTACTTTAAGAAACCCCATGGTCATGGCTGTAGAGCCATGTCAGAAACATAAAATCAATATAGGTCATCAGTTAAGTTTACACTAACTCCAGCAAAACATCGTGATTGCTCACGAGGATTGTTCATCACGAGGATTTTGTCTCCAATGATGTTTATGTTATGATTTTCTCTAAAATAAACTTCAAAGACTTTTAAACTTGGAAGTACAAAGTGGTCCCGGATCTCATGAGGTAACTGTGACCTTGGAAAGTAAAGGACTATTGAAGGACACCGTGGATTTGAGTCAGTACAAGTCTGACAGTCCCTCCTATCCTGCCTAGGTTGCGACGACTAACTTAAAGATTTTACCAAAAGCAAAAAGTACGTCAACATAACCCATTAATTTGTCAAATGTTTTTAATAGATTTTGAACGGTATCACTCACAAAATAAGAAGGTTTAGGGTTCGATTAGGTACTTGGAAAATTGTGTAAGTTAGAAATCGACATTCGATCAACAATCGTCCAACGTTGGTTTTCAAGTGCACCTATTAACTAAAAAGTTCATCAAAACTACAAAACTTTTTCTAAAAAAATGTGACCGCCTTCAAAAACAACCACAAAAAAGGGTAAAATAACCTACAAAACTTTTCTTTCGGAAGTCGGTGACTTTTTTTATTAATTTCATTGTCTTTTTTGCCACCGACTTCCGAAAGAAAAGTTTTGTAGGTTATTTTACCCTTTTTTGTGGTTGTTTTTGAAGGCGGTCACATTTTTTTAGAAAAAGTTTTTATTTTACTCTTTTTAGTTTAAATATTCAACCAACATTCTTGTCAAATACATAATTTTCTTACATGTCCACTAGAATTTCGTTATCCGTAGCACCGGTAATAACATCGTTAACATCTCTTGCATTCATTCTATCTCAAAAACTACTGAACCGATTTTGATGAAATTTGCAGTATTCCCTAAGTTGAACGATACCTAGTACAACAAAAAAAGAATTACTTAAATCGGACTTGTAGTTCCGGAGATATGCGAACACGAACATAATTTTCTTACTTGAGGAGTTGTACCTTCCATCATCAGCTCAGCTACATGAGATGATGATTTCTATACGCAAGTACTTGAATTACTTCATAAGATTTGCGAAAAACTATGTGTCAGCTAATAAAATTTGAGGGTTGCCCTCGATTTCTCCAAGATCCAATCATCAGATCCTAAAATGGTGACAATGGGACCACACGGGAAGCACCAGCTTTCGATTGAAAAAAGAATTATGAAAATCGGTTCACCCAGTCGCAAGTTATGAGGTAACAAACATAAAAAAAAAAAAAAAAAAAAAAAAAAAAAATACAGTCGAATTGATAACCTCCTCCTTTTTTTGAAGTCGGTTAAAAATGATAAACGAACAGTATCTAAAGATCAGATGAAAAATTCAACATTTTGAACAGCAAATATGGTATGAATGCAAAAGAACCCTTGACACGATGGTAAAATAACGTGGTGAAGAAAACGAGCGAAGTGGCGGGCCATTAAGTGTCGCCTATGGCACGCGAGATGTAGCTTAAATAGTGATGCGAAAAGATGTCGATGAAATTCCTGTAAAAAATATCATTTGTAAAATTTTCACTAAAAATTAAATAAGTTATTCAATTCAGATACATTCTAGAATGACGATAGAAATGCATTTTTTCTCTTTGCTTGAACTTGTTTGTTATTTGCTGCTCTAAATCAATAGTCATCATTTTGTTCAGTAAATATTATCAAACCTAATTAAGAATTGACTTTATTTTAGCAGATGTAATTTAATTACCAAAAGGCATTTTACTTGAAAAATCTGCCGGTTTATAATAAACTTGTCGAAGAATCAACACAAAAGCACAACAATATAGAATAACGCCATCTATTATCGTTGCGGCGGAATCAAAACAGAAACACAATTTAGAATTCAATTGATTATTGTTAAAGTCAAGTAGGTAGTGATAATTTGGGGACGGTTACCAAAAAAAATATAAAATTGCATCTTTATCGACACTGTATCATCACCAAACACTTCTAAGCGACGCGATGTCTGAGGGACAATGGTTCTAGCCGTGCAACGTTCTAGACGCAAATTGGCGAGTGGGACCGAGAAAGGAAAATGGGGGTTGCATAGTTACAATACAGGGTCGCGGGACTGTCTTATCAGATATCCGTGACCCTAGAACGTAAAGGACTATTGAAGGATCAACGTGGATTTAAGTCAGTACAAATCAAATCCAAGCATATATTTCAAGTATGCCAGTTACAGGCACTTTTGAATTGTCAGAGACAATATTAAAGGAAAAAATATTATTAAACAGTATTACGTTACGGTGCTACAGTCCCAGTCACAAGACATAAAACTGATGTGAAAGTACCGTAGATGCCCGTTCCAAAAAGTAGATCTCTATGGAGAAGACCGTGCAAGAAACTCCATGGACTATAGTTTTAGATCGCCAGAATTATTATAGAACTTTTGTTACATCATTCAGGTGGTACATTATGTGAGAACGATGTAGCAAGTTTTTAATTAAAAGTGTCCATAGTAAAAATTAAAACAAAGAAAATTCAAAAACAAAATGATCAATAATTACTAAAATAAACCGTGGCAGAGCCTAAGAGATGACCAGTCTCATCTGACAGCGCCCGTTCACGAACGTACAACGTACAAGTCTGACAGTCATGACCATGAGACTTGTTGACCTCTCAGGACACATTTTTTTTTTTTTTTTTTTAGCGTGGTAAAATCATCAAATGAGTCCTCCAACCCCAGGCAGGGCGGGAGGGACTGTCAGACTTCTACTGACTAAAATCCACGGTGTCCTTCATAGCCTGTTATGTTCCGGGGTTACGGTAAGGGAATAATCCCGCGACCCCGGCAGGCTTTGGCCCTCTGAGAGGGGGGCCCCGTCATTATGCTGACGCTCTTTGAGGCGCGCGTGGGACACAACGCGCCGTCGACCCGGGCATAACCTCTCAGGACACATGGGATGATTTTACCACGATAAAATAAAATGGTTACAATACTTCTATCATACCAATGTCAGTATTTGTTAGGCCTTAAAATTATCTTTGGCACTATAGGTGCTAGGAGTTTCAAATTTTACTAGCTGGTTTTAAGATGTAGACGCTCACTAACACGGGATTCTGCGAATTAGATCCATAAGGGTTAGTTTTTGAGGTAGATAGTTTGTATGAAACTTCGTAACCAAAAATATTAGGGGTATCAAATTGTTTTATGATATATTTTTTTAATTTTCCAAACGTTGCTAATAAAAGGGTTACCGGAAGTAGAAATTCACACTGACAAAAATTCTTATTTGTCACTACTGGGAACTTTATTCCCCACGTGTATAATTGACGCAACAAAATTTTGGCATGACGGCTCTGTCAGATTAGACAGGTGACAGTAGCTGTCACTGAAGAACGAGCGGACGAAATCGCGGGCGGAGCGCTGGCACCTAGTAATATAAAATAATATCTACTAGCTCATCTAATCATCATCATCATCAGCCTATAATGTTCCCACTGCTGGGACACAGGCTTCCTCTCAGTGAGAGGGAATGGGCCATAATCCACCACCCTTCCTACCCTATCTTTGGCCCTGTGCGGGTTGGTAGATGTCACCATGTCTTCGAATTTTTGGTTATAGGACATGCCGGTTTCCTCACGATATTTTCCTTCACCGTTTTGAGAGCAGTGGTGATAAAATAAATTACACAAAGTAATGCCGCCTGGCGGGGTTTGAACCCACGACCTACAACGCGTAAGTCGGGACCGATACCCCTGGGCCACCACTGCTCCTTTAATACTGACTACAGAACTACAAGACTACATGTTTGCCCAAAAATATGAGGGTTACGGGCCGCAGGTGCCCAAACAGAGCCAGATAATTTTGTGGTTTAAACCCGCATTGTTATTCGTAGAAGTTCACATTTTATCCAAATGATTACAACGCTCGGATAAGTTGGTTTCTTACTGAGATGAAGTTTCTTCCTTTCTTTGCAGTTGGCCTCTGTGACCTAGTTTCAATTTTTTTTGCAAAAAGATTGTTTTTCTTTTCTACAAAGTATAAAACTACAAGTTAGTTCGGTCGGATAAAACATGTTTAAAAGGTTCACTTGAAAGAAAATGATTGATGAGAAAACTAAATTTGAACACTTCTAAATTCTGCGAAATATTATTTCACGTTTCACAATACTTCTTGTATGGATAGGCAGTCGCTCCATGTAAAATACTGATATTCAGCTGCATCTGAATTGGCTGGAAGTCGACCCCAATATAGTTAGGAAAAGGCTGGGCAGATGATGAATTCCTCTAGTATCATGTGCGCATTTACAAAAATGTATTTTAATTATCAAAGTCATGCCCAGAACAACTACTTTTCATATGAACTTTTCATTATGACTTACGGTCATATAATGACGGGGCCCCCCTCTCAGAGGGCCAAAGCCTGGCGGGGTCGCGGGATTATTCCCTTACCGTGACCCCGAAACATAACAGGCTATGATGGACACCGTGGATTTTAGTCAGTAGAAGTCTGACAGTCCCTCCCGCCCTGCCCGGGGTTGGAGGACTCATTTGATGATTTTAACAGGCTAAAAAAAAAAAAAAAAATTACCTACGGTCATAAATGCAAAGTTCCGTATGATAATCAAATCCGTAATATGAATCGCAAAAGTTACGTGCAAGAAAATGAGTGTTTTTTTTTTTTTAAGTTGGCAGTTCAATCCCGGGATATAATTACAGAAACCAGGCGTAGCCGCGTTTATAAACTAGTCTTCGTTCGTTTACTCTAACTAGCTCTCAAAAACAAATAATATTCATCTTTATGAATAAAATTCTGGAGTTAAGAAAGAAAAAAATGAGGCCATAACCCTAATGTCCAGACAAAGTTTTAAGTAAAAATTGTTGTTTATTCATCAAAGAAAAATGAACATTGAAAACATAGTACTAAAAGCTACTTTTACAATGTTTCTACTTTAATCTGGATTACAAAACCCATTATCGAAGTGATAAGAAAAATAGTGGCTTGTTTTCATTTTGTATTTCGCGCTGAACTTTTATTTTGAAATATTGTATTTTGCTAATAACCTAGATTTTCAAAAATAGAACAAGTCTTTGTAAGCCTTTATATTTAAAAACTTAACAGGAATACAAAATATTCTTTCTCTATTTTATGAATAATAAACAAACTTATTTCATGGTTTTTTTCTATGCCTGAAAATTATATTTTAATTTCTTTCTAAGACTGTTTTTTTTAATTGCTACAGTAAATATATCTGTACAACATTGAACAATAAAATAATATCTCATTTAATTTTCTATGTTCTATCATTTTCGACGATTTCCGGCCACCGTAGGCGATAGTATTCGGGCCGCGAGTAATAGGCGACTCGCTGTCCGACCATGGACCATGCCCGGGTCGGCGGCGCTTTGTGTTCCAACCGGGCCTCAATGAGTGTCAGCATTATGACCGGGATATTTAGAGGGTCAAAGCCTGCCAGAGTCGTGGGACTGATGAATTACTGTGAATCTGAAACGTAATTTTACCACGTAAAAAAATATAAATAAATAATATACCACAGCTAAAGCGACAAATTTCGCCTAAAGCGCCTTACAAAAATGTATGAATATTCATGAAGGGAAAATGGGTCTCATTAACTAAATTAACACGGAACTGTAAGAATATCCTCCCAGTTTAAAAAGCTAATTGGTTTCTTTACATACTTTAAAACTGAGCGATGACACTATGGAACAAAACATCGAAGTTTTATAAACGTTGAGTTAACATTTATAAAACCCTAAAAATGGCCAAATATACTTTATTCCACATGATTATTACACGTGTATCACATAGTAGTTATGTAGAAGTCAGATTATATTGTAACAGGACAATAATGTCATAAAGAAGTTACATAGAAGTCAGAATATATCGTTACTTGGCAATTATTTCACGTAGCAGTAACGAAGGAATCATTAATAATATCGTTACATGACTATTATGTTGCATTTTAGGCAACTACATGTCAGCCGAGTGACCTTTAGAAAAACACAGATTTTGAATAATAGTTAGACTAATAATACTATTATTCAAAATGTGAATTATGTAGTTATAACTGTTACGAGTACATAACAAGATTTACCAATTATAAGACATTTCATTTGAACTATAATTTTGTGCTTTTCTGTCCAAATATTATTCGACCGTAGATAACTGAAGATATCTATAAATATATATTGTCTGTAGTTAGAATAAATCCTACCTTACTATTTAACAACTTAGTTAAGTTTCATACTTAAAAAAGAATATTTTCAAATGAGCAAAACATACCGCCTTCCGTCTACTACAAAAGTCCGTTACCCTTTTCCAAAAACCCCGGTATTATGCCATCACAACATTGTAACAAAGGACTAAAGGAGTCCCCTCCGTCTACCCTGAGAATAAATTAAATTGTCGAATGTAACAGCTGTTGATCGCCAGTGTTAAAGACAAGTGATATATCATCAATCATGTCGGGAAATAGAAGTTTAATTAGGACGATTTTGTTAGATTTTTGAATACTTAAGTCTATCAGCAGTCAGCACATTCAGGATTATTTTAACAAGAATGGATAGTTCTTTAGTTCCTGGTTTTAAAACAAACCGCCTTACCACAAAAAGATAAACACCCATTGAACGCTTGTCTAAAAAAGTGTAACTGCATATCGACCCTTGTATCCAGGAGAAATGTCGTTTTGACTTTGTCAAATTTTTTAAAGACAATAGTGTTCAACGGGTGCTTAATTTTTTTGAGGTAAGACGGAAAGTGTTTAAAATATTACCTGACTATAAAAATCGCGTAGATAAGAAGTATCTTTCTAGAAGATCAGAACAATATTTCAAACTAGAAGAAATATGATTATAATAACTCTTTCAACCCTGACATAATATCTGAAGACTATAAAATACGGACGGTTAAGATAAATTGTTCTATTCGCGATGTTTGTGAAGAGAACAGAAGTGGAATTCCATTAAAATGTCTCTGCCACTATTCTGTGTTATCTTTTTCTATTTGCACTGCTAGTGAGGTGGGAGTGTCGATAAGAATTTTATCGATGTTCGGTTATCGGTGTCAAGGTTATTAAAATATTTTTGGTCCGATAACGATATTGTCCACGTTTATGTGAAATGTAGGTTATAGGTATTAATAAAATACACACAATAATGTTGTTATTGGTTACGAATGTGAGCTACGGCTATTTGTAACAAAAACAATAAAGAATAGAACAGTAAAAAGCAATTATATCTTTTATTTTGTAATACCTACCTTTCTGAGTTTAGTTTTCAATTAGGGTCCATCCACGCCGCTGTGCGCATATTTTAAAAGAGCGACTCAAAATTTTACTTTACTTAATACGAAATGCCTATTCATATTTTCGTAACGTCTCTTTGTCAAATGACCCTTTCGACATTTCAATACGAACATTTTTATATTCATCATTACACTAGACTACTAGGCAATACTTTTTCAATAACACCTTGAATTAGGGAGCCCAATCAGCAACTACAAAAGTGCAGCTAAGTGCATATTTTTTATCGACATAAACTCGGACATCACTATAAAACTTGTTTGAGACAAGTTAAAGTTGTCTTAAACTTCGCCCGATATCTTGTAGCACATTGAAAGGTGTTCCATGGACGCTTTTTAAAGTACAAAAACTTTGGTACTCGACTTTATTTTACTGGACTTAGAGTACAGGAGAAGAGGACATTCGATATTTATACTGCTCGGTAAAAAGCCTTGGAAGTGAGGATCAAAGTTGGAGGATTTCTGCTAAGTTTACTCAAGTTTAGTACTAAGTATTGAAGTATAGAAATGAGGAACAAAAATTGAAGCACAAGTTTGTCTTGAGTTCACTTCGGAATTGACTGAACATAAGAATTTAATATCAATTTATCAGAATGGAATCAATCTTGGGGTCGCAAGACTATGTGTTTTTTGGAAAAACCCACCGTACCAATTCCCAAACCACTGCAACTCCTGAAAGCAAGAATCAACAGTGGCATCCACAAGAAAAGCGCCGAGACAATGAAGCTCGACGTATCCCGGAGAATGAATTTAATTGTCTTGGATCATGCAACGAAATTAATCAGAAAACTAACTCCACTTTCGTGTTAGTAAGATACTGTGGCCTCCTCTCACTCTCTCCTCCTCTCCTCTTACAATTCTCCTGAAACATAAAGTGGCCTTTACGTTTCAGGAGAAGAAACTGGGTAGACTTTTAGTCAGAAAGAGTCTGATTCAGTAAGATGCTGTCACTACTCAGGGCGGAAGAACTTATTTTTTGATAATTAAAAATCAATCGAGAGAAAAAAATATTCCCCCACAACATAGCCCTCCTTTATTAGCGTGATAAAATCGTCAAATGAGTACTCCCGCCCAAGGTAACTCGTACTGACTAAATGCAAAGTTTTCCTTCAATAGCCCTTTACGTGCCAAAGGTCACGGTAACCTGTCTAGACAGATAAGACAACGGCCAATGCGGTGGCTAAAATATCCGATAAATGGTAAGTAAATATTTGACAACTGGACCTTAGAGCCTGGAAAAGTCAACGGGAATCCAAAGATGTAAAAATATTAGGATAGATAGATTTTAACTGACGAAATTTTTCGCTTCCTTATGATTCACCTCATAAAAATACGATAAAATATACATAAAGAACTATAATAAACTTTCGTTTTACAAGGTAAAATTATCAAATGAGTCCTTTCCACCCAGGACAGCACGGGAGGGACTGTCATTCGACAATAATATACTGCAAAGCAAACACAGAAGAATACTGAATCAGTTTTAAACCGTACAAAGCCATTTAATAAAATAGCTGTTAAAAACAGACAAAAATATATTTGAAACTAAAAACTCATTTTGAGGACTAGGTCACCAGACTACGCAACAAAAATTTGATCATTTTTTTTGTACAAACTGAAACCTGAAAATGGACTGAATTTTCAGCGTGACAAATTGACTATTTCATTCATTAGAACCTTTTTTTGAGGCGCCTTTCATTAATTTTAATGCGTGCTATTTAGACTTTTTAGAGAGGTCTCAACGTGTTTTAAAATTTCGGCTAAGCAATGTCGTTTTTAGAAGTACCTAAAGAAAAAGTCATAAAAAGTTGGTAAAAAAGAAAAAATGAGTTAGTAACTGGGAAAAACCGGATGAAATGTTTGCTGATTGAGATATTTATTTTTAGAAGATTGAGTTCAAGATTTGTATTGTCTTGGTAATATTTGAGTACCCATTAAACAATACGTTTTTTGTAAATGCGAATTGCGAAGTATTTGAAAGCACCTACTTATTTTTCTAAATTTTGAAATTTCACTAGTAGCGGCCCGAATAAATGGAATGAAGCCTCCATTTAATTATTTTGTTCTTGAATTAAGTACCTATGTTTTTAAGCCTGTCTTTTCTGCTACTATAGAGAAGTTTCAACTTTCAATAGTAACTGTAGCGTTGAAAATTTAGCTGCATTCTTTTATTTACTCATTCACACTCACCTACATTGCAGTGCCTTACAGCTCTAAAGTAAATGGGTTTTAATACATATATCACAACATCACGCCTGAAAGCCAAGATGAGTTAGACCAAGTGTGCCTGATGGTACATCCAAACGCCAGTTTATTTAAGTTCCATGTGAGTGGGGACAAATCGTGTAATTTTTAATAACAAGCTGTTAAAATGTTCATCATTTCTGTTTGTGAATCTATCGAATTATCAAAGAAATCACATAAATTATACGTTCTAAATAATTTTGTGGTCAATCAGTTGGCCAAATATCTAATAACTAATCCTATCTTTAAAACAAAACCACCCAGTAGGTCAGTGAACTCAGTTATTGAAATCAGGTGGCCAATATCTTCGTGAAATATTATTCAGTCTGGAAATCCGACCGCAACTTAGTTGGGAAATGGCTAATATTGAAAGACTTTACTAGGCTTCCAAGAATCGGGCTTAAAGACTTTGCATATTGTACAGTCTCGACTCAGACTCAACTCAAAGTCAAGCTTTGAAATATGAGTTTTATACCGTATCCCAAAATGTGAAATTTCAACAAACATTGAAGAAGTGTGCGACGACTGGATCCAAGTGGAGTTTATTATGATACACAAGGATCTTATAATTATGTAAATTTTATAAGTAATAATAGATGGATTGATTTTCAAAGATAAGCAGTGCTTACCAAGGTTGTTCCACAGATGGATTACCATCCATTCTATTCCTAGTATATTTCGTGTTTTGGAAAATCTTCAAAGATATTGGTAGTCAGTCCTTAGCAGTTATGTAATATAATATGGCCCAAAAATCTGTGGTATAGCAGGTATTATCTAATTAACTAATTGGGTTTAAGAAGTACTTATTCCATGTAAAATACTGGAATTCAGCTGTTGATGAGATTGAATGTCGGCCGCAGCATTCGTTCAAAGTTAAATAAAAAAAAAACCGGCCAAGTGCGTGTCAGGCCACGCACAGTGTAGGGTTCCGTAGTTGCCCATCAAAATACTTATGCGAACTAACTAAACTGATTCGCTGAATTTAATTTTAAAAAGAAGAATTTTCAAAATCGGTCCAGGAGGCTTTGAGAAATCGGGGAAAATACATAAGAATAAAGATTACGACGAATTTAGAACCTCCTCCTTTTTTTGAATTTAGTTAAAAATTGTTGACGATAAAAACCTATCTATTCCCAAAAAACATACCTATAAAAGCTGTAAAATAAAGTTGACAAACTTACATTTGCAGTTGTGTTCGATACATTTTGTTTAGAAAATATGATGTCCAAGTACATTTTATAAGTTGGTCGACTATTACTCGTAAAGTTGGAAAGCCTACTTAGTCATGATAATTTTCTTTTAAACTTCTTTATATAGACTACTATTGTGAATTTTTTCACACCCCCAAAACATAACCGTTTAGCTGGTAGAGGGGGGGGACACTCGAATCGAGCAAAATTTAGCACTTTAAAGCTTAATATTTTACAAACGAATTTTTTTTATCAAAAAATTGTTAATGGAAACTATCATTATTTTTAAAGACCTATTTAATGATACCCCACACTAAGGGGTACGCGAGAAAAAAAAAAATCCTCACTTTACGTGTAAGTACTGGAGGTACCCTAAAAAAAAATATTTTACGAGATTTTATTTCACCACTTTTTCGGCACAACAAATCCGTATATTAACACCAAATTACAGCTCTCTAGTACTGTGCGTCTCTGAGCTAAACTGCGGACAGACGGACGGACGGACGGACGGACGGACATGGCGAAACTATAAGGGTTCCTTGTTGACTACGGAACCCTAATTATGATGGTATGTACTTCTGACAAGTAATGTTTAAAATTGTACCCAGTGATTACGAAATAAGAATCACATGTTTTATATTTTACTGAGAAGTGCGAGTCGAGTTGGAGTGAAGTCAGTCGGTAATAATACAAACTCCTTTTTACTCAACCATCCAAAGCTCAACTCTTCACAGAATCTAAAACATTAACCCTTTAATCGGTACCTGAATATTTATACTCACTCCGTGGCCAGCTCATTTGCAAGATATTAATTCTGCCTCGAATAATCCCATTAAGGGGATATTACGTTTCTCGTTTTAATTTAATATCGCTGTGGTTTTAGGAACTGCATTTGGGAGGTAGTTATTAAGTGGGTTAAGATCTGGCACCAGTCTTGCGATTAAGAATTACGATTTATTTTAATTTCGTTGGCTGGGTATTGAGATAAGGGATTAAAAGAAGTGTAGTGAACGTTGAGTTGTTTTTATGGGGGATTGTAAAATAGGTAATAAAAAACGTCTTTTTGATACGAAAACATGGAATGATTTTTGATAATTCAGTGACATTTATATAACACCAATGATAAATTCTGTAAAGATACTACATCGTGTGCAGAATTGAATTTAATGTTTAAAATATGTTGTAAACGCTTACCACAAAAAGATAAGCACCTGTTGAACGCTTGTCTAAAAAAAGTGTAACTGCAAAACGTCACACATACACAGTTACACACACGTACATCAAGGAGAAATGTCATTTTGACGTGACGTGACAAGTGTTCAACGGGTGTTTAATTCTTTTCTGGTAATACGTTAAAAGTTTAAAATATGCAAAAAGAAAATGAGATAATTATAAAAATGTATCATACATTCTTATCTTATCAAATAAATCGGTAACAAATACCAAACAAATTGAATTAACTCAAATAGCAAGTGTACAAAAAGATATGCCCCGGGTGAGGATCGAACTCACGACCTTAAGATTATGAGACTTACGCGCTGCCTACTGCGCCACCGAGGCCGGTGATCTGAACGGTGAAATTACTGACTAGTAGGTGATACATTATTTTCTTCATACTTTTTTTTTAAGAATAATGTCACACTACGATTGTTTACGGTGCGTTTAGGTAGCGTGTGATATTTTTGCCGAATTCCTTTTAATTAATTTTATATACCATCTATGTTTGTCTAATAATAATTTAATTGTTATTTATAAAGTCCGATAGTTTTGAGTAGATTACAATTTTTTTTTAAAATATTTTATACAAAATCTTATTAAATTTATTGTTTTGCAAAGTACTTTTTTTTTGATGGACCTTTAAAAAATTTAAGACCATTATTATAAAAACAGAATTCGGGCTACCAGTGTTTAGGGCTCATGAGAGTTTCAAGTAGTCGTTAGCATTATGGCATCCTCTAGAGGGCCCAAGCCCACCGGGGTCGCGGGACTTGTCTCATAACCGTGACCCCGGAACATAAAGGGCTAATGAAGGACACCATGGATTTTAGTCAGTACAAGTCTGACAGTCTCTCACGCCCTGCCCTGGGTTCCAGGACTCATTTGATGATTTTACCACGATAAAAAACATTATGGCATAGAAATATCTACCTATTCCACGAAACCTAATATTCTGTGAGATGCAGAACCACCGACATTATTTGCTAATATCAACCCTACCAGTTGACAACCATCAGGTCTCCTATTGTATACACATGACTACAGTGGTTGCTCGTATCAGACTTGAAAGTGACTACGATGTGGCAGGAGTATAATATGTTACAGAGACCGAAGCTCGCATATCTTATGAGTTACATAAAATGATGAAAAATATGTGAGATGGGAGAAGCATGCCTTCTTATTTTCAAGCTTTCATTACTTTCAGACCATAAATCATATTTTATAAACTACTGTTTTTCTTTGGATTTCCCTAATGCTTACAGTAAAATCAGTAAACAGTCACCAGTGAGTATCACTTTTAATATACTAAAAAAAGCACAATATCTGAGAATTCAACATCAAATCATTTAACTATCTGATACTTAGGTTTACCATACCAGTATTTTAGACACAAGGACATTGAAAAAGTGATACGGATATCTCATAAATTGCTTTTTGAGATATTTTATTACTTTTCTGTGAGTTGAGTACTTGCTTGTCTGCCACTATGTGCTCCTACAGTCCAATTATATAACGCTACAGATTAATGCATAAGATTTTGTTGTAAACATTTTTTTGTATAACTTTTGATTGAGAATGTCATACGCGAATGCCGCGCTAAGTACACTAAACAGCAATCATCATCACACCAAAATATCCTAAAAAGCTTAGTCTCTGTAACAAACATTCTCCCGTCCCCTATGAATTACAGTCAAGACGTGAATGCATTACATTCGAAGCTGCGCATGTCATCTACCTACATAACTCATGGAGATACTGCCTGAAATTATGTTACACCACATTATATTAAATGGTATGTGTAATGTGTATTCTATTGTCATTTTAAATTGAATAGACTTAAATAATTTAGGTTTTTCAAACTCTTAGGTTGTGGATCCAAGGCCGTTTTGGGGGCTAGAAAGGGCCCACACCCCTCAAGTTATATGAATGTTTGGGATACAATCAACATTTTTTTATAAAGAAAACCTAAAGAAGTATAGAAATGTAGGATTCAAGCGTAGCGATGTCGAAAATTTTAAACCCTTGACATGAACAAAATGCTAACCGGAACTCGGGGCTTCAAAGGCTGACGAAGTGCTGAGCAAGTGCCCCACTATTCCCAATAGGAATGAGGTAACTACTAAACCAAATAAAGTCAATGAAATATAATTATTATGGCCTCAAATGGCAGGTATACTGTATCGAACCAACCGGACAAAGAATCACACAAATCGAACCAGAAACCTCGGAGTAATTGTAAAGTAATAATTAAATGGTGGCCCAGTGGTATCGGTCCCGACTTACGAGTTGTACGTCGTGGGTTCGAACCCCGCCAGGCACATTACTTAGTGTAATTTATTTCATCACCATGCTCTCAAAACGGTGAAGGAAAACATCGTGAGGAAACCGGCATGGCCTAGAACCTAAAATTCGAAGACATGTGATATTCACCAATCCGCACTGGGCCCGCGTGGTAGATTATGGCCCACTCCCTCTCACTGAGAAAAACCGGTTTCAAACATATAATCATACCAGACGTGCTGTGTACATGTCAATCATTCCGTTTATATGTGTACCCAGTTGTTGAAATGATGTTTTTAGGTCTCAACAAATAAATCTTTGTCATAAATCATACTTTCTCTCCATATTTCCTTTCCCTTCTCTATATCAAGTACACTAGCTACATATACCATCTATTTACCTAACGGTCCCGTCTAAAGCGTTGCGGAATGAGCATCCTATTTACTTTCGCATTATTTTCTTCTTTTTTTCTTGTTGTTCGTACGGAAACGACATCCGATCGTCTTTTGTTTTTTTTTTTCCTGCGAAGTCTGTACCGCTTAGCAAGTCGTTTGGAAATGTTTGATTCAATTTGTTTGTTATGTTTTAAGAGTTTTATAACTGTTTGTGTTAGTATTATACGAATTTTAAATCTGATGTACAATGATAATCCACACCAATGATTTCTGTATCGGCAGCGATCGGATTGCCGACGCCGAGTATCAGCAATCGGATTGCCGATGCCACCTTCATCGCGTCCACTGATCGGCATTCCGTAAGACGTCATCGGTACATCGCATGTAGGCATTGCCGATGAGCCGACCTTACGATGCGGATCAGTGGACGTAGTTGTATGAGTTTTAATACAAGGCAAACTAAAATCCGTTACGTACGATACGTCCGATACGTGCGATGCGGACCTGTGAAACGCTTACCATAACCGACTTTACAGGCAACTGATTTTTAAGCGTTATGAATTGTGCCCGGGCCCAGGGCGGGATGGAAGGGATTGTCAGACTCGTACTG
Source organism: Agrotis segetum (assembly GCA_036375495.1). NCBI lineage: Eukaryota > Metazoa > Arthropoda > Insecta > Lepidoptera > Noctuidae > Agrotis > Agrotis segetum. The sequence goes on from JAQSVV010000031.1 coordinate 1,651,669, forward strand.
ACTAAAATCCACGGTGTCTCATGGTTACGGATAAAATAGTCCCGCAATTAGCTTGACTCGATGCGACTGTTACTATTTTCTACGAACTCCACATATTTATCTTCAACAAAATATTCACCGGCAACCCACAGTACAACTTTGTGGAACTTGCATTCATTATTACCGAAAAAGCGTATCTAAGATGGTGCGCAAACAAGATAAGCTCGAGCGTGCACTAACGACTCTTGAAGTTTCTCCGTAATTTGCCGCAAGAGGAACGGTTCCTTTATGGCGGCGATGTTAGGACCAGTACATTAATATAGAGCAGGTTTTAACTGAAAAAAAAAACAGAATTTTTGATCTTCAATATATCCGTAGCTAGGAGGTTATCTACAGTTCTACATGAATATTATAAAGAAGAGGAAAGATTTCTATTTTTGTGTATGTTTGTAATGAATAAACTCAAAAACTAGTAGACTGATTTCAAAAACTCTTAATTCTGTTGAAACCTTAAGTCCTGAGTAACAGGCAATAAGGCAGTTATACTCTAGACTTATTTTTTTTTCCACATTTCCAACACACGTTTTCCACATTCCAAAAAATTGTGTATTCTTGCTCAAAAAATAGGTGACAGCACAAACAAATACCTCTTAGCCTACTTTTTTTTTTATATATAGTTAAGGGTGTTATATCCTTTAAACAAACTTAATTAATATCATAGAAAAATGTGATCCCATATCTCAGTGATGCCTTTAAGCAAAAAAGGAACAGACGCCAAGCTCCTAAATCTGTATTGTTTTCCATCAAGAATGAGCCTTCTTTTAATGTGATAAAGTTGAAAGTCTCTCAAAGGACAGATTTGGGTACCTTACTGTGCTAACCAAACATTAGACCTAGGCATGCGACCAATGGCCAATTTGGCGTTCACAAGTTGAATACTACATTGTTATTGCCTCCAGACTATCGTTTAAATGTTTTTGTGAACATCAAACCATTTTATGTACTGTGGCCTTCATTCATTGGTTATCTCAGTAACGAACATAGGTTTTTCCAATTTTCCAACGGGGATAATATGCCCAATCGCAATAAGGGTCAGTCCTAGAGCACCTAATGGATAAAAATATGTGATCGTTTAATTATTTATGATTTTATATATAAATGTTATTGACATTGAGGTGAACATTTTCTACTTCCAATTTTATTATTTGGTGTAATTTTTTTGTTGTTTCTGACTGTAATATATTAACATACTTTTTTTTGCAGTCATCTAATTCCCTATATTTCTGCATACCATAATGAACTGTGCATTCACTCAACATCTTGTAATGTATTTTATTTATACTGTGTTCAGCAATAAATATTTGATTTGATTCGTTTGATAGATAGTTAAACTATTTGTAATTTTTATAACCTTAAATTAAAATAATCATGGTTTATTAACAGAGGGCCCTTAACCAATCACATTCGATATTTTTTAGAAGTTTTCATTATACCTAAGTACAATTGTCCACCTTTATAAACACGAAATATAAATTGTTATGCTTACCAAACGTATCTTTTCGGTCCTTTGAAAGATTCTCGAGGCAATTTCACGCTTTCGTGAGATGAAAGGATTCCATATGCTTTGATATTACGACGGAACTGGAAGCTACAATAAATGTGTGGTGATATTACGTTACCTGACGAAGTAAACTGTTTAACAATGTAATAGTGTTTACTTGTCTGTATTAATTAAATCATAACTCGCTGATCCGGCAAACTTCGTATTTCTTATCATATTATTAATATCTGGTTGACTGAACTTCGCTCGGTTTTTAAAATGTCTATATCTTGGGAACCGAGCTTTTCTCGAACCTGGGACCTTGATTAATCGATTCCTTGAGCCGAAAAACCCCTAATCTGTAACTTTCATGAAAATCCTTGGAGCCGTTTCCGAGATCCTGATTATACACCGTGACTTTTTAGTCGTCTTACAAAAGTGGTCCACTTAATGTATCCGACCTAAAATACCCCTAGGCGATTTTTGTTATTTTTTTATCGTAATAATTATTTTTATTTTTAATAAATAAGTACATTATAAATATGAAACACCCTGTTAAAATGTTTACGTATCAAGCTGTAGAGTATACCTACCCAGCGCAATAGTCGGATAGATCATTCCATTCCAATTTTCTATGAGACAAGGGTGTTTCTAACTAGGCCTTACGTCATAATTACGAATTAAAATTTTATTATTAAATTTTTCAAATCTCTTAGATACCTATTTTTTATTATAAACGTGTTCTAGTCATTGGATACATAAACTGGGCTGCTTTTGTAAGACGACTAAAAAGTCACGGTGTATATAAATATACAAGAATTGCGCGTTTAAAGATATTAGATAAATATACAAGAATTGCTCGTTTAAAGATATTAGATTAGATAGATTTACGCACCTTTTAAACCTAGGGAAGGTTTAAAAGGTGAGTAAATAATAACATGATAATGCTTTTTAGGATTTCCAAAAATAATTCAAAAGCAAATTAGCCAAATCGGTTCAGCCGTTCTCATCAAATCAAATCTTTCAAGTTAAAGATTCACTTCCCGGTTTCCGATTAAGCTGATATGCTACACGTCTAAGTATATCACGTGACAATGCAATATTATGATGAGATGGAGCTGATCTGATGATGAAGCTGGAAGGTGGTCATAGGAACTCTGGAATGAAACGCCGCAAACCCATCGAATTTAGACTCGTTTGATTTGTCTTGAACTACAATACTTTGTCTATCGTAAGTAGGTATTCTTTATAACAGTAAAAGCTTGTCTTTAAAAAGAATATTTTTATTTAATGATTAACTTGTTTAAAATTATTACTGAATGCTTACTCGAAGTCTCAAGAGGAACACACTTTCTAGTTCCAATATGTTTTGTTATAAGTTTCATGGAACTTCGAGACATTTACCAGTAAGCTTGATTTTTATGGAATACCTACTAGCTTTTCCCAGCGGCCTCGCTTGCCCAGGACCGCTCAGCTTTCAACTGGTGAAAGAATTTTTGAAATCGGACCAGTAGTTTTTGAGCCTATTAGTTACAAACAAAATTTGCCACTTTATAATATTAGTAAGTCTTGTTTAATATTGTATCGAAATATAGACTAGCTGTTGCACACCGCTTAGAGCGTTATAATTTAGAATTTGAAAATCGATTCAGTTCGTACATGTGGCGCCATCAAAGTAATATTCAGAACGTTACAATTGATTTTCTCAGGAATAGTACTTTTTTGTGTTGATTTTTCTTGAACAATACCTAAAGCAAATTAGGTATTGTTTTTATTTTTATTTTTACCGCACATAATTTACCAGTTATGAGCGATAAAAATAAAAATCATGAAAAAGAGTTTTGCAAAAAGTTTCGCCCAACGTGGGGCTCGAACCCACGACCCTGAGATTAAGAGTCTCATGCTCTACCGACTGAGCTAGCCGGGCATGTCTAACTTTGTTTCAAATTAGTGTACTATTGAAACCAACAAAATATATTATTAAAGTGCTGTACAAAGACATTGAAAATATTTAAAAAAAAAACTGTCGCCATTGCCAAGCGTTCACCAAATCAAACAAAAAATGACCCAGATTACTATTAGATGAAAATAAAAATAGAATTGTCTATTCAGCTTGTTCGGAACATTTTTGTTTTTCAAAAATAGTAGGTTCAGATTTAAGAGAATATTGTGATAAATTGAAATTGTAGTTCCCTTCACGTTCGTATCTATGGAAAAACGGAATTCTTGTGTCTGTCTATAACAGCCAGATAAAAAAATAAAACTTAAGTAAGGTTTTAGGATTGCAAATACAATCCAATCTTAAAATACCTATTATGTTTAAAAATGCTTGTAATACAATAAAGGGAACTGATAAAACTAAACAGAATTTGAGCAAAGTTAACCCTTAACCACCTGACGTCGGTCTCAGAGACTCTGGCGATTTTATTTTCAAAATAAATCTGTTGCTATGCGCACGGTGCAGCCGTGCATCCCTGTACTTTTTCCCCTTCCCCGGCAGTATACGCCACAAGCTTGGCAGCTCCAGACTTGCGCACAGATTTGAATTATAGGTAATTATATTTTGTGAGCGGTCTGAGTGACCGACGTCAGGTTGTTATGTTATTATTACTACATAGTATTTATTTTATTGTCGGCTCATAATGGCTGAAACAAATATATTATGATGGCTACAGACTCTGAAAATCATCTCAGTGTACCAGAACTTCGTTATTGATGGCAACTGTCAGTCAGATTCAGAAGCTAATGGTGACGAGGCTAAATTTTACCGAAAAACAAATCTGACAATCATCAAAAACTTTGAAAAAAGGAAGACATGTTCAACATGCGACCCTAAAAAGAACCGTTATACAGCTTTGTTTCGTATGTAAAATCCAATTTACATTGATTGTTGCCAAAAAATGTGCCTTGATTGTCACCGCAACATGTAAAACTTTCCACTTTGTGATTTTATAATAATTGTGTCTTGATTAAGCCAAAAATAATTTTAAACTCAAGATAATATGTTCGACTAATAGTAAATAGGTATATTACAATATGTAGTGCATAAAATTCCTATTCAGATCTCATATATCCAAAGTTCCTTCTTTTTTCTAAAATTTCATGTGTTTATTTTATGTCTCGATTTAGTATAAGTAAATCAAGACTTTTAATTGCTTAAAAACTTAAAATTTATAAAAAATATAATAAAGATATATATTAGACTTTCATTTAAAAAAATATATAAATAAAAAATAATTAAACAAAGGAAATACGCAAGCGGTCTCTGTGACCGACGTCAGGTGGTAGTGTAACTGAAAAACACGTCAGGTGGCTAAGGGTTAATCACCAACGGAAGATAAAATAAAATTATAAAAATAAAAATATTTTTCAATTCGAACTGACCGTTACAAACCGTAGCCGAGCGTCACGGGTCAGTCACTCAGCACCTAACTAATATAATTATTAAGTAACTATTAATAAAGATTCAGGCAATATAATACGAAAATAATCCAATCACGGTTCAGAAAATGATACAAAGAAAAACCGTAATTTTGCGGATACAACCTTTCTGTCAGACCATGTGATAAAGCGAAATGTTTCGCCAATAATTGGACGTAAGTAATGTTCTCTCATTTATTAAAGAGCAAGATAAAGTCACACGAGGGAAAGAGACAAAAAAACACGGCTAGTAGAACTTAAAACATTTGGGAATTTGAGTATGCCCCAAAACTTTTATGTTACTGAATACATTTTATGTTTTCCTCTTTTCATTAGTGAATTGAGTTTATTACCGGAGGTGTATACTGTTGGGTGTTTGTACGTAATTTTGAAAGTGGCTGCCATCTTTATTACGTCACAAATTAGCTGGTCCTTCGAGCCGGATGACGTAATAAAAGTCTCTTTTGACAACGCTGATCAATAAATTTATTGCGAAATTTGGTTGTTCTATTTTTTTAGTTTATGACCAAAGCTTTCTCTAGCGTTGAGTCAAGCTTGACTAGATGTCTAGACATTTCTGAGTTTCAGCGACACCAACGAACAGCATGAGATTATTATTGTGGGGTATAAATAGATAATACGCCCCAGTTGACAAAACGCCCCGTCATTCTATCTCTCAAACTTATTGCTTGGAACCACACAAAAACCACGTGGCCTACCAGCATGAGTGGTTACGCTCAGAAAACGAGATGGCGCTACACGACTTATACACATATAGCTCTGTCCCTTTTCTACAGCCACACGGTAAGGCGTCATGGTAGGCCACCAGAGAGTTTATCTAGTTTTCCCCTATACAGAAAACTAGCTGTAAGTTGTCACCGGCTTCACCCACTACAACTTGAAAGATCTCCCACGGGAATATAAAATCAGGGTAAAACCTATCCTATGTGTTAATCCAGGATATAAACTATCTATGTACCAATATTTCATTCAAATGCGTTCAGAGGTTTTTGCGTGAAAGAGTAACACACATACAGCCATCCAAGCACTTTCACGTTAAACGAAAAAATAAAATTATATCCTTCATCAATCCTACCAATATTATAAAGTTTATAATATTGGTAGGATTAATGAAGGATAATTATACTTTTATTTTTTCTGACGGCGACAAAAGTAAACAACCTTATTATATAAATAATTTAATGTTTCATCCAAATTAATTAAAATCAAAAGATTTCCCAGTACAATTTTCTTATTATGTAAAGCATTTTCCCTTGACACACGTTGTTGGAACATTTAACTAATGGTACATATTCATTAACATAGAACATAGAAGTCGTGTAAAGTAATCTAAATTAATTGGGTATTATAAACCAGGCTATTTATTTTAACTAAACGGTTTGTATAAAGGGTTAACTCATAGGTAATTTATTTTAAAAGTTAGAAACTGTTAGGCATGTTCCTCGCGGCCATTTATCATTTTTCAAAAGTGGCCTACACGTATTATGAAGCTTTTTTTACCCGACTACGCGACGCAAAAGACGGTTATAATGTGTTTATATCAGTCTATATATGTACACATATGTTTGTTTCTATGTGGCGTTCTAGAGACCAAGTGCTTAGGCCGATTTTGATAATTCTTACGTCAATCGATTCGTCTTAATTACCTTGCGAGTGTCACTAAAGACATGACGGTAATTAAAATTCACCACAGCGACAACCAGACGCCATATTGACAAAACGAAAAAAAAAGTAGATGAACTTAGTCAATTAATGGTATCGTTGAATAGGTATTTTAAAATCATCTTTAGATGCTTTTTATCATTTTGATTAATAGTTCATTTATCGTGTTAAAATCATCAAATGTCGCCCTCACAGGGCGTGACGTTAATTTGATGTAAATGAGTTCCTCATTCGCACACTAGAGGTACATTTTAATTTCCCATACATTTTACGTCGTAATAATTCAAGTAAGTACGCTGCAGGACAAAATACGTAGAATTCATGCAAAAGCCTCAGTTACAAACCGAAAGTCACCTGCGTGGTGCGGTGTCAAAATTTACGGCTGCAAAATGAACGCGGTCGAAATGCAAAATGTTTGCCGCTTATATTTAACAAGGAAAAATGTGTGCATGCAGTCCAGGAGACCGCATGGAGAATAAATATTTGTATTTATGTAAAACTAGCTGTGGCCAGCGGCTTCACCCGCTACAACTCGAAAATTCTCCCACAAGAACATAAAATCGGGATAAAAACTATCCTAGGTGTTAATTCAGGTTATAAACTATCTGTGTACCATATTTCATCCAAATCTGTTCAGAGGTTTTTGCGTGAAAGAGTAACAAACAACCATTCATCCAAACAAACTTTCACGTTCATAATATTAGTAGAATAACCAGCACCGGATTGCAAATTTTCGAAAAGAGGGCAAAAATTGATGTTAGCGTTCTCCGTCCAGTAGATGGCGCGGTTGGCGCTGAAGCTGAGCGATCGACTCCTGCGCAGTGTGTCTCGAGTTACGGGGAACAAATATTAAAAGGTCTGGATGTTTGTGTATGTGATTTTCTATTTATTTAACGCAACCGCGATATAGAAGAAATTTCAAGTGTTCTAGATTTTAAAAATAAAAACGAAATTTTGCAAAAAAAGGGCTCGAATTTCTTTTTTGTAAAATTTCGTATTACGTAAGTAGATGGAAACTTTTTGAAATAGCGCAAAAATCGCAATTCAACAAAATGTTTTTTAAATAAATGTTTTATGCAGTTTGTTATTCGGACGCGATACTGATGCAGCAATGTATAAAAATCAAATAACATTAAAATGACAGAAAATGTTCCAACTCGTTTGACATCGAATGGCTCAATTAACTCCTCCATTCCGGTTGTTACTGGATATTTTAAAGGATTTTATTGACAATTGCCATATAAAGGTTTACTATACCGAAATAGGCACAGAAGGACCACTCAAAGTGTCATCGGTGGACAACATGCAGCTAGGTGAAATGAGCTTTAAAATAGTTAGCTTGAAATACGTAGCTATAAATAAATAATAATATTTTGAGTTATGGTAACTGTAATTGGCCATTGTTAATTGTTTAGAAAACTAAATTAGATATATTATACATACAGGGTGGAATTTTGTAATGCCACCTGGAGGGAAAGTACTCTTAATACTGCAGATAGAAAATTTTACTCAAGGAACCATTCCTTTATTTTTGAATAGAAAGCAAACTGCATTTAAAGATTTTCGAAAATTCTCTTCTCCTATACCCGGGAATCGTGGCATTACAAAATTCCACCCTGTATACCAAGATTTTTGTATTGTCAGAACTAGAATATTATGGGCCGGCCACATCTGCCGCATGCTCAATGAGCTGTGGGCCAAAATATGCGAGGAGCCCTGACACAGCCAGAAGGCGTTGTGGTAGACCTCGTAGAAGATGGCGGGATGAGCTAGGCAAAACCAATAATTAGTGATCCACTATGGCCCTGAATCGTGAAAAATAGAAGTCATAGAGCCTTAACCCAAAAGTGGGATGAAGAAGATAGGTTAACAGTATCCGGTTATGGGCAAATAGGCGTATATAATTACGGATTTGAGATGAAGATAATTAATAATACTGCTCCCCGGTTAACCCGGCCAGCCGAGAAAAATAAATGTAATGCACAAATAATAATAATAATAATAATAATAATATTCCACAACTATCACACAACGCCATCTAGTCCCAAGCTAAGCAGAGCTTGTGTTTTGGGTACTAGACAACTGATATACATACTTATATATTTCTAAATACATACATATTATAGATAAATTACACCCAGAGACAGAACAAATGATCGTGCTCATCACACAAACATTTGTCCTGGGTGGGAATCGAACCCACGACCCCCGGCATAGCAGTCAGGTTCACTAACCGCTAGACCAACAGGCCTCTCAAATTATTTTATCGTCATTTAGAGCATATTATAATACATCATAATTATCGTCATTTAGAGCATATTATACTCAGATCAAAGAAATAGGCAGATAGAACGCTCCGAACACGCGGTGTGTCCACCAAAGCAAATACAAAATCAAATCGGATTACATTCCATAATATTGTTTTCTGTATTTTTTATAACAACTTTTACAATGTTTAAAGACACGAGATGGCAAATTTTGAGTTTGACAGATAACAACAACGACGCGTAGCTTGGTACTGTCGCGAGTTGATATTCGTTTTTCTATTTGCTTTGGTGGACACACTCGCGTGTTCTGAGCGCTCTATCTGCCTATTTCATTGATCTGAGATATTATATAACATCATAATGAGGGTGTATATTTCTTCTACCGGATCTTGTACTATTCGGTTACTATCTGGCGAGATAGTGGAAAATTTTATTTAAATGCGAAAATAATCATTAATTAATAATTGTAATCTACTTAACATTACCTACGTTACCTATGAATTCAATTCGTATCCATTCCATTAAAACGGTCCTTCTGCAATTTTTTTTACGATATACCCCGTCGCTCATTTCAACTGAGTTACATTATCATAAAACATATGTTTTAATATGCCATTTTGGATTTAACGCTCGAAATTAAGGATGAAATTAAATGAATTTTATATGAATGTCTATTTCTGGCGTTTTTGTTGTATTTCACTGCCGGTTTTTCATATTTTATGAAATTTTCATTATTTGCTTACTTTGGGCGCTTAAAATGAGATTTTAATAAAACTGGCAAAAATTGCTGTGCGGATGTGCGTATTATATTTATCAGCCTATAATGTGCAAACTTCTGGGACATAGGTCCCAGAAGCTGGCACATAGGACACTTCTGGGACGTAGGTCCCAGAAGTGGGTACATTATAAAACAAAGGCCTATGCCTTTGCTCTGTACGAGGTCGTGGGCTGTAATCTACCACAGACTTATTGTGGGTTGGTAGATGTTACATGTCTTTAAATTTTTCGTTCTTGGAATTATGCGATCATAAGTTAAAAGGGGGTCTACTCTCTAACCACTAAACCCATGGTTTTAACGACGAGCCCGAACTAAGAATGTGCCATGAAATGCCATGTATGATAAGTACGCGCCCTATGGAAAATTCGTGGTATTTTTTAATGCAATTTGATGCTATGACATAGACACTAGCGCCGCGTCAAAAGGACTTTAATCGTGGCGGTATTATACGTCCGCAAATTTAATTTTGACGTTACTCGCGTTCGTTTATCCATATTTAATGTCCACAACTGTGTCTTCGTTCACGAACTTAGAAAGTAGATCCATAGTTTATTTCTTGATTTCTTTGGAGTGCAGGAGTCTCAGTACTTTATAGCTGAAGTCGCTCCATCTTTGGTCTAATCTTTGATTCTGGGCTAGATTGAATTCAAAAGCTAACATATTGTAAAGAAACAGCATAGAGAGGAGAAATTTCTTTTTAAAAGCAAGCTTTTATTGTTAAAAAAACATAACTTACGATAGCCAAAGTACTCGTAAAGACCAATCAAACGAAGTCTTAACTGGACGGGTTTGCGGCGTTTCATTACAGAGTTCCTATGGCTAACCTTCCAGCTCCATCATCAGATCAGCTCCATATCATCATAATATTGCATAGTCATGCGTCATACATAAACGTGCAAGATTTCAGCTCAACTGGAAAGTGGAAACTGGACAAAGGGACGGATGAACCTACTTGTAGAAATGATTTTGCTTTTAATAACTTTAGAACCTAAGTTAGGTATGTATTATAAATACGTTTGTTTTGCTGTGCCCTAACAGGGTCTACAATGGCTCTTAGCTCTAAGCTTTTGTTAACATCTTGTTACCTTGTAGAATGCAAATAAACAAAATATGAATGTGAATGAACTTTTCACCACAACTCCTTTGATAAACAAACACGAAACCAAGAACAAATATCGTAGCCATCCAAAAGAATGATGGTCACTCCCCTAATGATGCAACAAGGAATACATAAGTTAGGTATGTTATCGAACATCAGATACCGCCAGTCATCTAAAGAGATCGTGAACGGACAGAAATTAAACTTTTTGGCAACGTCATACGGTTACGGAATGAGTTAAGAATAAAAGAGGGGAGATTTTTCGTTTGGACCAACTCGATTTACGTTACCATCATCGTCTACCGTAGTATTAAAGTTTTTTGGGGTGTTGTTGAACAGTGTTGTATGTTTTCCTTCACCATCATTATCATCAGCCTATAATGTTCCTACTGCTGGGACACAGGCCTCCTCTCTGTGAGAGGGAGGGGGCCAAGTGCGGGTTGGCAGATGTCACATGTCTTCGAATTTTTGGTTCTAGGAAATGCCGGTTTCCTCACCATGTTTTCTTTCACCGTTTTGAGAGCATTAGTGATGAAATAAAGTACTGAACTCGTAAGTTGGGACCGATACCACTGGGTTACCACTGCTTCTTCACCATTATAATTTCATACAATATTTTTGCACTTCAAGATGCCGTATAAGATAGGTCATTATTTATAATAGCGACCCGTCCCGTCTTCCCACGGGTGGACATGATATTTATAGCCTATGTTACTCAATGTGAATGTAGCTTTCTAATGGTGAAAAAAAATTGAAATCGGCACAGTAGTTTTTGAGTTTAATCATTACAAACGTACACACACAAAAGTGTCCTTGAGTGGAGACCACGACTCGGCAAACGTAGTGAGGGACGCCCGCGCCGGCCAGGTGGAGTGACGACCTACGAAAGGCGGCCGGCAGAGACTGGATGAGGAAAGCTCAAGACAGGGCTCAGTGGCGCACATTGGGAGAGGCCTATGTCCAGCAGTGGACGAATACAGGCTGATGATGATGATGACACACAAAAATGCAAATCTGTCCTCATGAATAGGTATACATCACACGCATACAACTCAGTCGTCTATGTCATAGGTCAAATTTATTTTTATTTATTTAGTTGCAATTTCATTAATGACTCCTACTGAAGTATTCTGATTACATAACTTAACATTAAGTTTTAGTATTAAAATAAAGCTATTAAGAAACAAAAACCCGAGTCAATATTTGACCGCTGAAATCCTAATTTAAACTTCATTAAAAACTTAAGTCACATTCAGTTCAGACTTCATTAACAGAAAGATCTCAAAAACATACAAAAAGATCAAACCACAGGATTGCAATTAAGCCAAAATTACTTCAAATTCTAGAAAGAAAGTTTATTGAAAATACGAATTTATTTCAAGAGAAATTCACCTTTATTATCCACCTTTATCTTCAAGTAATTTTCATACAATTAAGATTATTAAGAGCACACATTAAACTATGTAGTTAATTAACTCCATATAAATTTTCCAACAAGTGTACAACTGCGTAGAATTTCCAAGTTATAACTTGCACATTTCATATTTAACTTTGGGAATTTAAATAACTTTAAAAGCAAGCCTTTTGTAAGCCTTCAGGTGTCTAGTAATTTGTTTTATGTAAAATGTTGTAGTTGGCATGTTTAATAGTTTTCGAACATATTGTTTAATAATAAAAGTTTTCAATTAATTTATATTGCTTTTGTAGTTACTTTGTTCTTTAACTTTAAAAGCATTTAAAATAATTAATGTTTCGATTTGTGAATCTTTGTTGAAAAGGATCAAAACATTTCTGAGGGTAACGAAATATTCATGTTCCTTTGAAGTACCAACAGGTTATTTACAGTTTTTTAAATTAGATTCTAAAATTAAAATTAATAGGTTTAATTTTAATACATTTAAAGATTTTTTTTCAATATGGAACAGCACAGATGGTTGGGAAGTATGAACAAGAAAGATAGTAAGATATAATATTATCGGCTTCGTACTGGCATTTGACCAGATTATTTATAGAGTGGCCAACCTGGGCCCGCATGAGAGATTTCCAGAATAACCATTGCAGTGCTCACACAGGAGGAAGATGCTCTACGAGATTGAGGAAGTGAGGAAAAGGTGACACGTCCTCAGGTCCGCATCGTACGTATCGGACGCAAACGGATTTCTGTATCGGCAGCGATCGGATTGCCGACGCGAGTATCAGCAATCGGATTATCGATGCCACCAGTAACCGTGCGGGGCGCGTCCACTAATCGGCATTCCGTATGACGTCATCGGTACGCATCGCATGTAGGCATTGCCGATGAGCCTTCCGTACGATGCGGATCAGTGGACGCAGTTGTATGCGAGTTTGAATGCAAGGCAAACTAAAATCCGTTACGTACGATACGTCCGATACGTGCGATGCGGACCTGTGGACGCTTACCATAAAAGGACTGTCATGCTTTAACTGACTAAAACCAATCTATTTCGTCAATTGCCTTTTTAATTGCAGGGCCTTTAAAAGAATTCCCATCTACTCCAAGGCCCCCAAGGAACGTGTATTTTGCACATGTGTTCGTAAATTCACCAGCAAACACAGTACTGCCGTCCTTTAACAAGAATGCCGTTAAGTGACATTTTGGCATTTTTGACTTTCTGATGCCATTTTTATCAGAAAAAAAAGCTCTATCGATCTGTCTAATTACGGTTTCAATAGCTTTTATAGTTTTCGAGATATGAAAAAAAGAAATGCCGTTAAATGCACAAATCATATAGTAAACCTACGCTAAAACGTAGTTATGTGACATTGCAAAGCTAAAACGCAGCTAAGGCTTCATAACTACAGATTTTAACAATAAATTTGTGATTTGATACCTAGCTAAATTGCCGTTATTTAAGATTCCTATTCAAAAATGCCGCTAAAAGCCCTTTACTGTATTTTAAGCATTGTATAGTACAGTTAGAATTCATAATAGCGGCAGTTTATTATAAATCTAGCAAAATATTTGAATTATTGTAAAATACTAAATTGCCGCTATCCAACATAACTAATCTAAAATGCCGCTAAGTATACTTGCGTCGTTGCACAAGAGGGGTTTTGGAGTTGATCTTTTAAGAGGTCCGGGGTCCTTCCTCATTGTGCTGATGGTGATCACCGGGGTTTTAGTGAGGTAAAAATTCCACAGTTCCCGGTCTTATCCCCAAAAACCAGGCGCCTTTTGAAGATTTCCCCGAAAAACAAAAAAAAGTGTTCTTGCGAGAGTAAGTTTGGGTGCTTCTGCTCCCATGGCAGCGGAGCGGGGACACCGGGGTCCGGTGCGGGATTGACGCGCGGTACTCTGAACTCCGTTCCCACGTCGTTGGAAGACGGAGAAACAGGTCTTTATCAAAAAGCACGGGCGCCCTGCTTAATCTCGGCCCATAGTGCTGCTCGAATAGGTGGCTAAGCTCTTTGAAAGAGTGATTGCGGATAGCCTTGTCGGTTTCTAATGCATGAGAGCCAGTTTGATTTCAGGAGCGCTCGACTGTGGACGCCATCATACGCGTAAGAACCCTTACGACGGGGACAGTATCCCTGAGCAGAGTCGTCTTGGCGGTGTCACTAAACATCACTAACGCCTTCAACACCTTGCCATGGAGTTGAACCAGGTCCGTCAGCTACTCCAGTCATCGAGGAGAGTGGAACCGGCGAGATATATCGCGTGGTGTCCCACAGAGATAGGCCTTGGGCCACTCTTGTGGAACATGGGGTACGACTGGGTGCTGCAAGTGACCAATCTAGTGACCTCAGCGTGTACTACGTTGACCAGACGTTTGTCCTAGCGCCGGGATAATCACATCAGGTGACAGACGACCTGGCAATGCTCCTGCATTGCCAGGTCGTCTGTGTGTGCAGCGCCAGCTCAAGCCCCAACTGCTGGATCCTTCCAGCAGTTGGGGCTTGAGCTGGCGCTGCACAAGACAGAGAATGTGTGCTTTTATGGCCGTCTGAACGTGCCACTTTACTGTGTCTTGGTGGTGCTTTACGGAGTCCCAAATATGGTAGAAAGGGTTGACATCGGCGTTGAATTGACGATGAAGTACCTAGGACTCGTCCTTGACAGCCGATGGAACTTCAAGAAGCATTTCGTTTAGCTCCAAAACGGAATCAGGCTGAGGCCGCCTCCAAGTGACTAATGCCTAATCTCGGTGAGCCAATTAATGCCTCCTGCCGTAGACTGTACGTCGGTATCGTGCGGTTCATGGCCCTCCACGGGGCTCCTGTCGACCGGCACGGCTGGCACGATCGCCGGTGAATCAGTTAACCTCATGAAATGAAATGGGAAGTAGTTGCCTTCTGCGAAGCAGTCATGCTAGCGAAGAAAGAGGCGGGACGCGTGAGGGAGAGAACCGTCTTCACTTTATGAACTAACCAAGGTGGAGACGCCCATGGCAACTGACGTCGTGACTGATTTTCGTCCACCGCAGACGCGTAAGATAATTAATGGGTATCTCGCAGACGGCGAGTGTCTCATGGACCAATGTCCGGGTCGATGGCGCGTCGTGTTTCTCGGGCGCTTCAAAGAGCTGTCAGCAATCTGACGGAGCCCTTAGAGGGCCAAGGGCCAAGGCTACCTGTCGCAGAACTCTCTCTCCAGGTAACCGCGACCTTGGAACGTAAATTGCTATTGAAAAATCACGGTGGATTTCAGTCAGTACAAGTCTGACAGTCCCTTGCGTCCCGTTTTACTTCAATTTTATTGATTCTCTATCAATTTATGAAACGTAATCCAAATCTAAAATGCCGTTATCATGAAATGTTTTGTATTTAGCGACACTTAAGTTATGTAATAAACAAAAAGATATCTACGGCAAAAAATAGATTAAATAATTATTGAAATTTACTTGTCTTGATTGCCGTTAAGGTGTCTTAGCGGCAATATAGCGTGGTACGAGTCTACTTGTTTAACCTAACCTAGCTAACCTACATTGACATTAAGCGTATTTAGCGGCTTTTAAAGTTAGTATTATTATAACTTTTTAGGTGTGGTAAATAACTAAATTATTAGTTCAAAACCATTAGCAAAAATGCCGTTAAGGTATGCATTACGGCATTATAGTTATGATTTTAGGGCTAGATATTTTAAAGATTACTTTAACAAAATGATAAATGTTTATTTTCTCTAATTTACGAAAACGTTTTTGGCTGTCAGCTGCACTGTCTAAAAGAGCCTTTTAAAATATATTTTTTGGTATTTAAAAGTTTCGAATACGACTCCTGGTTAGGAAGTAGCATCAATTTAAATTTTTTCTACCGTTTTTCCCCCGTATCTCAAAAAGTGATTTTTGCACTTAACGGCACTCTAGTTAAAGGACGGCAGAGTAGTATACCGCTAGAAGTCCAAGTTCTATAGGTGACATTATCTACTTTCGGTCTCTCATCTGAGGCATCGTTTTATGAGCAAGTCGTAAATTACAAACAAAAACTTTATCTAAAGAAAAACCTCTTACAATATTGTTCCAAACAACTTTCCAATTCAATATTGATTCTTCTCATATTAGTATACAGTAGATCGGACATTTTTCATAGTAAATTTGAAAAGTCAATAAATCAGCCGAGACCCACCTGTCGTAAGGCTTTTTATTAAAAAAGTTCCCGATGTTCCGGCAGTTTAATTCAAAAAATTTGGACTCGAAGAAGAGGAGAGATATTCGTAAATTAATTTGAACCGCAACATAAATTATTCCGATAGATTTCTTTGAAGAATTAAACAGATTTTTCTTCAGATAGTTTTCTGTATAATTGAACATCGGAAATGGTAATCGGATATCGGATTTCCTTGGTTGGGTTGACTTGGCGAAAAGATTTTTGGTCCATTGAGTTTTTTTGTGTTGGGGATTTTTGAAAGGTTCTACGTTTTTGAACTCTTTGGGAATAGTTAGTTATGCTAATGATCGATCAGGGAGCAAATTCGATCACTTTAATGCTATTGTCAAATAGATAGGTGTGGCGAACGCAAAGCGAAGCGTTTTTGTTTGTAAATGTATGTAATTGTTTGAAGCCAGTCACATAGACTATCGGATCGATTTTGCTTTTGTATGTGACTGGACTCAAACAATTCAATACATTACAAATAAAAACGCTTCGGATCGCATTCGTTTCGCCTGTCTGTTTGATAATAGTTTAAATGAGTTATCATTAACAGACTTCTTTAGTTAAAGTTTAAACGTTTTAAAAGACACTGTAAATTAACAATCTATCTTGTTTGTTAACTTGATCCATATCTGTGTCTGTAACCAATCAGCGACCGGATTTGCTATTCCGAGTTTTAAAGATATCCTACTGCCCAATCAGAAGTAGTCATAAAAAAAAACGGTAACGGTAATTGGATGTAGGAAGAATATTAATTAGAACGCAAGACTACTTACATTTTTGGTTCACTACGAAATTTTGATGTTATTTTATGTAATTTTAACTCTATAATTTAAAAATCAATTGCTGTTCGTTAATCTCGCTAAAACTCGAGAACGGTTGGACCAATAGAGGTGTTTGGTTTTGAATATATTTTACTGGAAATGCAGGGAAGATTTAAAAGCTAATTCTTAGGCGGCACGAAGTTTGTCGTATCCTATATTTGGCCTTACCCACATAAGGCCACATACGAGAGGACCAGTCCTTTCAACTCATAACTCACAATTTCCGTCCATAGATTTATTAGTACGGAACTTTGCAGACGTGGGATACCGGCAGAGTAGAATAGTATCCCCCTTTGTACCAGGTGTCGTAAGAGCCGACTAAGGTACCAGAACCGAGTAATGGCGGTATAACCATTCTAACTGACGTAGCTAAAATGGCACAGGACGAGGATGGGCAGCAGCATCCTCGGCGCGAAGCTACGTCTCTGCGATCGCCACCACGCCTGCCCAGCGTGGCGATTATGGGCAAACCCCCCCTTTAAAAATGAGTGACAGCAGAAAGACCAGGCCCCCAGTTCCCGGCAGCTCCGCTATTCCTGGTTACGGTAGCGACCACGGTAACGGCGGAGCAGGGGGTGCGAAGAATCACCGGCAGACGCCCGGCTACCACCCCAAACGAAAATTGGCCCTGGTAACACACAATATACGCACTTTGAGGGTAGACGAAAAAATTGTTGAGCTGGAAGAGGAACTGAGTAGGTTACTCTGGGATATAGTAGGGTTAGCTGAAGTCCGTAGAGAGGGCGAGGACACGATAATCCTAAAATCAGGCAACCTACTCTACTACCGGGAGGGCGACCATCTGTCTCAAGGTGGTGTCGGCTTTCTCGTTCACAAGTCCCTCGTTAACAACATAATTACCATCGAAAGTGTTTCGAGCAGGGTCGTATACCTAATACTCAGAGTATCCAAGAGATACTCGCTGAAGGTCATTCAGGTGTACGCACCGACCTCGTCACACCCAGATGATGAAGTGGAGACTATGTATGAGGACGTCAGTAGAGCCATACATACGTCCGAAACCCACTTCACTGTTGTGATGGGGGACTTCAACGCAAAGCTGGGCAGTAAAAGCGATGATGAGCTGAAGGTGGGGCCATTTGGATATGGGCAACGGAACCCCCGGGGACAGAGACTGGCTGATTTCCTGGAGAAAGAGGGACTCTTTATGATGAACTCTTTCTTTCAGAAGCCGCCTCACAGGAAATGGACCTGGATAAGTCCCGATGGTTCCACGAGAAATGAGATAGACTTTATCATGACCAACAAGAAACGAATATTCAATGATGTCTCAGTGATTCACAGGATAAAAACCGGAAGCGATCACCGAATGGTCAGAGGCACGTTGAATATTAACGTAAAACTTGAAAGGTCCAATCTGATAAAGTCCACGCTCCGACCTACTCGCGCCTCTATCCAAAACCCCGAAAGCTTTCAACTCGAGTTGTTTAATCGCTTCGACTGCCTGGAAAATTCAGCGTCAGTGGACGAGATCAATAATAGGTTCGTAGAAACTGTCCAAACGGTGGGCTCTAAGTACTTTAGACCCCGTCGTGCAAATAGACCTCAAAAACTCTCCGACCATACTCTAAACCTCATGGCTGAACGACGCTCTTTAAGACTGCAGACTTCCGGTGACGCCGAGTCATACAGGCAGCTCAATAGACAAATTTCTAAATCCTTGCGGCACGATGTACGCCTCTTTAATGCTAACCACATTAAGGAGACGATTGAGCGTAACAAGGGCTCCAAAGTGTTCGCAAGGGATATGTCTATTGGGCAAAGCCAGCTGACAACGTTGAAACGAGAAGACGGTAGTACAGCGTCGACCAAAGCTGAGGTATTGGAGGAGGTCGAAAGGTTCTATGGACAGCTATACGCTTCGGTCACAAAACCTGTTAGCAGCGCGGCCAAAGACCCAAGAGCCAAATTGACCCGACACTATACCGAAGACATCCCGGACATCAGCCTGTACGAGATTAGGATGGCCCTGAATCAGCTAAAAAACAATAAGGCGCCGGGTGAAGACGGAATCACTTCAGAGCTTCTGAAAGCGGGTGGAACACCAGTACTTAAAGTCCTTCAGAAGCTCTTCAACTCCGTCTTGCTCGAGGGTACAACGCCAGAAGCATGGAACAAGAGCGTGGTGGTTCTATTCTTCAAGAAGGGTGACAACACCTTATTGAAGAATTACAGACCCATCTCGCTCTTGAGCCACGTTTATAAGTTGTTTTCGAGGGTCATCACGAACCGTCTCGACCGCAGGTTTGATGACTTCCAGCCTCCCGAACAAGCCGGTTTCCGAAAAGGCTACAGTACCATAGACCACATACATACGCTGCGTCAAGTTATACAGAAGACCGAAGAGTATAACTTGCCCTTGTGTTTAGCGTTTGTGGACTATGAAAAAGCCTTCGATTCGGTGGAGACATGGGCAGTGCTTGAATCTCTCCAACGATGCCGTATTGACTATCGGTACATCGAAGTGCTTAGGTGCTTGTACAATAATGCCACTATGTCGGTCCGAGTACAGGAGCAGAGTTCGAAGGCGATTCCTTTAAAAAGAGGCGTAAGACAGGGAGATGTGATATCTCCGAAACTGTTTACTACCACTTTGGAAAACGCCTTCAAGCTCCTAGAATGGCAAGGACTCGGCATCAATATTAATGGCGAGTACATCACCCACCTTCGATTTGCCGACGATATTGTTGTCATGGCAAAATCGATGGAAGATCTCAGCACGATGCTCGGCGACCTCAATAGAGTTTCCCAACAGGTGGGTCTTAAAATGAATATGGACAAGACAAAAGTAATGTGTAATGGCCATGTTGTGCCCACCCCATTGTCAGTTGGGAACTCTATTCTAGAAGTTGTTGACTCGTATGTCTACCTGGGACAAGCCATCGCGCTAGGTAGGTCCAATTTCAAGAAAGAGGTCAACCGCCGAATCCAACTCGGCTGGGCAGCGTTCGGGAAATTGCGTAACGTTTTCTCGTCCAAAATACCTCAGTGCCTCAAGTCGAAAGTTTTCGATCAATGTGTGTTACCAGTGATGACCTATGGCGCCGAAACGTGGTCCTTTACTATGGGCCTCATTAGTAAGCTCAGTATAGTCCAACGAGCTATGGAGAGGGCTATGCTCGGAGTCTCTCTGCGCGATCGACTCAGAAATGAGGAGATTCGTAGACGAACCAAAGTAACCGACATAGCCCAACGAATCAGCAAGTTGAAATGGCAGTGGGCAGGCCATATAGCTCGCAGAACTGATGGCCGATGGGGCCGTAAGGTTCTCGAATGGAGACCACGCACCGGCAAGCGCAGCGTAGGACGTCCACCCACTAGGTGGGCAGACGATCTTATGAAGGCCACAGGACCACGCTGGATGCAGGCCGCTTACAACCGGTCCTACTGGAAGTCCAAAGGGGAGGCCTATGTTCAGCAGTGGACGTCTTACGGCTGATATGATGATGATGATGATGAACTTTGCAGACGACCCTCGATGGTTGTACATCTACATAAGCTAATTTAGCCACATTAACGACACCCGGAGGAGTTGGAAATTGTCGATACGTGTGCTGGTCGATAGGCATAGGGTTGTTCGGTACTGTATAATATTAGTTGAGTAGGTAATTAATGGCTCTCTCTGTGTCTTTAACTGAAAAGAGAGAAAGAAAAAACGTTTATTGGCACACGCCACCAGTGCACACATTAAACAAAAAAAAAAGAAAAATATTGAATAAATATTATAATTAAGCCGAACTTAAATGAGATACCTACTGTGGGACTCACGGCTGCGCCAAATAGGCCCATTTCAGCATAATGTCGGACAAACTGGTGCCCGACGCTGGTTTTCATATAAACCTATGGTGAGTGTCCGAATGTCAAAGTCAGTTTAGAATTATTGAACTACTGGCCTTTTAGAGAGACAAAGAGTGAATTAACGAGCAACGCAAATAGCTATGCTCGGAGTTTCTTTGCGGTATAAAATCCGGAACATGGATATTCATCAAAGGACCAGAGTCGTCGAGTCGAGAGTTGAAGTGGCAATGGGTAGGCCAAATCGCTCGTAGAACCGACAACTGATGGGGAAGAAAAGTTCTCGAGTGGTGACCATGGACCGGAAGACGCAATGTAGGCAGGCCTCCCGCTAGGTGGACCGACGACATCGTGAGTACATAAAGTCAGAATGAAAAGTAGGATATAATATTCCTTAGAATGAAAGTTTTTAGCCTTCAACTTACGATTGTAGTTTGTTCTTGTCACTACCCAAGGTGAACATGAACAGCTGACAGATCACTGAAGGCTCTACGAAATACTGAAACATACTACATATCTAACAAAAAAACTGTTTATGTAACATTGAAGGGAAACGTGAACACAGACAGCCAACCATTTACAATTCTCTTCTAAAACATTTTAGACAAATCGTACTCAACTCCGGTACATTATTTTCGCTGTGTTTGCAACGTTAGACAAATCTCCCCTGAGATCTAAAATAAGCGCTTTCCTTTAAACTCTACTCGAATTTTAAAACGTTTGAAGTTCGTCGCTTCGCTTTGATAAAACGATTTGAAGCGTGTAGTTACGTACTTTGTGAAATGTGCAGATGAGAAAAGTACATGTGGTTGTACTTTGTTTGTTAGTACCTTAACAGATTTGTTGTTGTATTGAATGACTAATGTAGGTATATGTTACGGCTAATAGCCGAAGTGTGGCTACACCTAGTTTTAGCCGGCTAAAACTAGGTGTAATCGACTACATGCGGTTAAACTAAGATGTATCCTTCCTTCAAAGGAGCAAGTCGACGTAGCCCCGCGAACGCAGGACTCCTACTTCTGGGTGGTTTAAAAAAAACACTCACGAAGAGGATGCATTCGAATCCTCTTTTAACCTAAATTGTCCAAGTCGGGGTGCTAGAAAGTCCCGAGGCTGCACCTAGTTCTAAACGGATAAACCTAGTTCTAACCGAAGATAAGTAGGATACTTACTTCAGGTATTTACCGTAACATATACCTAAAGTGGCAACTGATTCCTTTGCGTTGATGAATATAAATATTATTCGTACTCAATTCTTTACCTTTATAAATAGGTACGGTGAATAAAAGTATGTACAACAATTTACTAGTTTGATAAATTGAATCTCACTCAGTAAAATAGCTAAACAATTCCAATAAAAATCTTTATTCCGAAATAAGTCTTATGTGTCAAGAAATTATATCCAGAATCGTGAATCACAAAACGTAATGAAAATTTCTAAACATCCTATTACAGAGGGAGGTAAAAGTGATGTGTGAAAGTGTCGTTTGCTGCGGTAATTTGAACGGATAACGACTAGTAGGCCGGGATTAGAAGCCGTTGATATGAGCTATTTAGAAAATGATATCGTTTCACTGATTAATATGGGTTGTAGGTGGAATTTATTTATGTTTTAACTAGCTGTTTTAAAACAATCGTCTACCGAGCGTTCGTCCATACTAAAAAAGAAAACGTTTTCCTACCCCTAAATGTTATCCTATCTCAATGATTTTTAGAATACTTCTGACATAGTAGAAAACTAGGTTTATAAGTTTTTCCTTTTTTAGAAGTTTGCAATCAATTAACACAGGCTAGCAACAATACCTTATCGAACTGATGGCCGTGATTTGGGTCAAGTTTGAATATTCCTGGCTTTTCAATTTCCGTTGCGAAGTTGCGATCCGATTCAAGGCAGGGTGGTGTTTGTACCTTGTGAGTATCTGGTGCAAAACATATAATTATGAATTTTCAGCTATGACAAGTGATTGCTTGCTTTTTGCATCCAATTTGTTTCGTATATCAACAACAAATCCAATCTTTATTTTTCTTTTCAAAATAAAATGTTTAAGAGATCTTACAATGGACTTATAACTGACAAATACAGATATTGTAGAACACAAATTAATAAAATATAACTAACTTAAATTCAAACAAAATAAAGAAACAATAATACAATTTCTGCATTTTCTCTTTCTTCTTTCCTTTAAATTCTATCAGCAACACACTTGAACGAACTAGACATAACGACCAAACTACGTTTTAGGAATATAAACTCAATCTGTGAATTGATTTAAATTATTTCATTAATTAATATTTTTTATTATTAATTTTATCTTTATGTTGTACTTGTAATGACGGGTCCAAAATCAAGTCTCAGAGGGCCAAAGCCTGCTGGGGTCGCGGGATTTATTTCCTTACCGTGACCCCGGAACATAAAAGGCTATTGAAGGACGCGTGAATTTTAGTCAGTACGAGTCTGACAGAAAAAAACGTAGGTCGCTAGTTCTGTTTTAGTATAAATTGATGTTTACGTTAGAGCGTGTGGGTACTAAAGCTCACATCCCTTAGGTGATTCCACAATCCGCTTTCCACTTACAATTTCGAACAAAAACAAAGGCCCACAACTTTATCTAATCCATGACTCTCGCCCCTGTCACAACTTTGTTTATAAAGAGCAATGTAATACGGACTGCCCACGAAAGTCGAAAAGCGGTATCTCAAAAATTCTCTTTTTTATCTTGCCTCTGGCAATTTGAATATTTTGTTTAGAAAGTTTTTCAGTTTTTACGCATTGAACTAAACATAATTTTTAGGGTTCCGTAGTCAACAAGGAACCCTTATAGTTTCGCCATGTCCGTCCGTCCGTCCGTCCGTCCGTCCGTCCGTCCGTCCGTCCGTCTGTCCGCAGTTTAGCTCAGAGATGCACAGTACTAGAGAGCTGTAATTTGGTGTAAATATACGGATTTGTTGTGCCAAAAAAGTGGTAAAATAAAATCTCGTAAAATATTTTTTTTTAGGGTACCTCCAGTACTTACACGTAAAGTGAGGATTTTTTTTTTCTCGCGTACCCCTTAGTGTGGGGTATCATTAAATAGGTCTTTAAAAAATAATGATAGTTTCCATTAACAACTTTTTGATAAAAAAATTCGTTTGTGAAATATTAAGCTTTAAAGTGCTAAATTTTGCTCGATTCGAGTGTCCCCCCCCTCTACCAGCTAAACGGTTATGTTTGGGGGTGTGAAAAAATTCACAATAGTAGTATATATAACGAAGTTTAAAAGAAAATTATCATGACTAAGTAGGCTTTACAACTTTACGAGTAATAGTCGACCAACTTATAAAATGTACTTGGATATCTATTTTCTTAAACAAAATGTATCGGAGACAATTGCAAATGTAAGTTTTTCAACTTTATTTTTACAGCTTTTATAGGTATGTTTTTTTGAGGATAGGTAGGTTTTTATCATCAACTATTTTTAACTAAATTCAAAAAAAGGAGGAGGTTCTAAATTCGTTGTTATCTTTTTTCTTATGTATTTTCCCCGATTTCTCAAAGACTCTTGGACTGATTTTGAAAATTCTTCTTTTTAAAATTAAATTCAGCGAATCACTTTAGTTAGTTCGCATAAGTATTTTGATGGGCAACTACGGAACCCTACACTGTGCGTGGCCCGACACGCACTTGGCCGGTTTTAAGAAATATTTTAGACAAAGGTTCAGTTTCAATTTAACTACGAGGAACAAGGGATCTAGCAATTGGAACGTTCATTTTCGTGTCATCTTACGGGGCCCGAATCAAACTGGTCATATTTTTGATACTAAATATATTTTATGCTAACTAAAATTTCTTTTACTGAAAAAATTGCTTTAGACTTGCCAGATCCTTGTTTTATCGACTAATGAGTATTTTTTTTTTAAATACAGTTACTTAAATTATACGCATCTCTCTTATAATAAAATAGTGTTTATCCGAAGCCCCTAGCTGCCCCCCCCCCGCAATTTAAACCCTTATTTATGCAGGGTCGTATCTTTTTCTGAACCAAAGTTCATCATTTGCAATTTAGTTCCGAAATCACAACTTCCCCAACTAGATGCACATTTCGCTGTTCTCTCAAAAAATACATTTATTGACTTACCACATTTTGTCGTACAGGGGTGCAGTATAAATATACTGAACCGTTTTATGCGATCCACAGTGGACTGTCATTTTTATAGGCCTACTTTATATTAGTTTTTTTAGATCACGACTTATTACGCCTCTCCAATAAGTGTTGGAGTTCGAATGGTGACTCCTTGGATCGCAGAACCATTAAACAATACTTACTACCAAAGTGCAAGTTGATGAAGATTTATTGATGGTTACTGGTTCACTAATATCATATCTACAACGATATTAAAGCGTGGTCCATTTTTACGTGGTAAAATCATCAAATGAGTCCTCCCAGCCCTGGCCGAGGAGGGGGGACTGTCAGACTCGTACTGACTAAAATCCACGGTGCCCTTCAGTAGCCATTTATGTTCCGAGGTCACGGTAATGAGAAAAGTCCCGCGACCCCGACAGGTTTTGGCTCTTCAGAGGGGGCCCCCGTCATCATGCTGACACTCATAGAGGCGCTCGTGGAACACAACGCGCCGTCGAACTTTGTGTCAGCTTTGCACAAGTTTTAGTCATAGCCATCTTAACTATTGATCACTTTGGGCTTGTGCCCAAGACTTTGTTACCGCAAGAGCCTGAAATTTACTACAGGGGTACTCAAATTTTTAAACTGCTCATTTTTATTTTCATTATCAGGCAGTCGTTGTGCAAGTGACTTCGATTCGCTTGGCCTACTTACGTCCAACATTTTTTACGCAAAAAGAACGAAGCTTTGAACACAGACAGTCAACACATAAGTCCAACAATTATGAACCGTATCGGAATAAGTATCTTTAAAACAAAAAGCTGTAATAACGAACAGGACTCTTAACCTTACTTCTTCAGTAATAAAGAGTGATTTCCCTTGAAACTTTCAGAGGTCGATCCTTCAGAGCGTATCGGATAACAAAGGTATGGGAAAAATATGTGTCAGAGTAGTCGAGAAGGAAATTGAATAACAAATCCTTCAGTTCGGTTGCGAATAAGTGTGTGTATCCTACATTTTTGATTTATTGCTGTCCCGCACTTTGATTTCTTTGAAATTGCGTTTTTTTTTTTTTTAATTTGGGTTTTTCCGAGGATAAGATCCGAGAATTGACTTACGGAAAAATACAGCAATAGTCAGCCTGTTTACTTTGCTTGAACAGAAACCTCTCTGTAAGAATTTTTGGTTCTAGTATATACCGGTTTCCTCACCATGTTTTCCTACAATTTTTCTTTCTAAAACTTGGATGCAAGTGCGAGTTGGGCTAGTGCACGAAGTGTTCCGTACCCTTGTGGTATCCTAAAATTACCTTGATGTGAATTTAACATCACTTTTATGTAATCTTAAAATGGTAGGACATAGAATAACTTAAAATAAAACCCACATATTGCCAGTATTATATTATACCATAAATCGAGCTCAATTTCATTCAAAATGACTGCTAGGTACTGAGAAATTTCTACTGCAACAACCTAGTAACGACCAAAAGACGAATATTCTTTTCTTTCTTTCTTTAAGGGTTCCTTACACAAAGTGTAAAACGGAAGACTATTATTAAGACTTCACTATCCGTCTGCCGGTCTGACACCAGGCTGTATATCATGAACCGTGACAGTATGAGCCAATACACACCAAGTTTTATCAACGCGGCGGTGCAACGCGTTTCAGAAACGCGCTGCACCGGCGCGTCGACGGTGTGTTTTCATCAGAGCAGTTTGTTGTAGGCTGCGTCTGACTTGCGTGCGTATCGCGTCTGCATCGCGTCAAACGGCGCTTTTAAAAACGTGGTGTGCATAGGCAGACAGTTGAAATTTTTACAAAATGATGTTTTTCTAGGATTTTCTCCGGTGTCGTGGGAGCCCTTACAAACAAAGAAACAAACACACAAACACAGAATTTTGCATGTCCACAACCCTCGCATCTTTATCCAGATCATTTCCCCCGTCCCATAAACAGAACACCACCGTACTTCAACACGAAAACACCTACAATTTTCAGCGGCAAACATCAAAACAGCCATACATTCTCATAAAATTGGAACAAGTATCAATATATCAGAGCTGGGGGCGAACAATCTAATTGCCACGAAAAACTAGGTCAAATGAGCTCCGACTCGGCACAATGGAGTTTTCTCGTTATGGATATCCTGTCAGTTTGAGTTCAGGAGTGTATTGGCTATTTTGCGGAAGGAATCTTTTGTTTGTGAACTAGAAACTGGCGGCGTTTATTGATATGAATGGCGGGGCTTTTGAAGCTTTGAAGAGTGCCGCTTTAATTTTGTTTGACTTAAAAAAAAATGAGTGCTGCTAATGCTATGTGAGATTGGCGCATGTGTTTGTATATGTTGTATGTTGTTAAAAAAGTTATGCGATGATAAGAGAAAAAAACCTACAAAATTCATTCTATTGCCTTGTAAATATTGCTGTTCCCTTTTTTTTTTTTCATTGTAAAATCATCAAATGACCCAAGGCAGGCCGGTGTGGACTCTCAGACTCGAACTGACTAAAATCCAGGGTGTCTTTCAATAGCCTTTTACATTCTGGGGTCACGGTTACCCCATAAGACAGTCCTGCGACCGCGGAAATGGTGTTCCATAGCTAGACGAATTACGTCTTTGTGTAATTTATTTTAGGACATCAGAACGGTGAAAAAAACGTAGTGAAAAAACCGGCAGAGTCAAAAAAAATACGAGTGACCAATCTGCGTTAGGCCCGCGTTGTAGATAGATTGCGCCTAGCCCTTAGTAAGGAGCAAAATAACAAGAATGTCAAACGCAGTTTTTTGACAAAAACATTACAAAAAACGTGTTGCGCCGACTCCGAGTAAAATGGGATAAGGGCAGGAAGATGATGATTACCCAAAAAAAAACTTATTCAGCTGAAAATCAAAATGAAGCAGGTCACAGTATACACCAACGAACCAGAATAAGCGTTACCAACTTTCTAAAACTCGGGCCATAATCCAGAAGGATTTGTAAATTCATTAGCCACGATAAAACTTCTCAGTGAATTAAAATGGAGATTATAAAGTTTAACGCGGCGAAGGAGGATGATTGGCAATTTTTTATGCGGCCATTAAACAAGAAAGTTGGTTGATTTATTAATAAATCTCTCTGGTGTATTACCAATATTGCGTTGTGATAATAAGAATTTTAATATTTTTCTTATAATCTCTTTCTTTTATCTACTAACTTGCCTTTATTGGCCACAATTTTAATGACTGATCAAAATATGTTTACTATTAAATGAGTTTAGTAGTGCCACAGAATGCTTAAAAGTACTACGTACAGAAGTGTCACTTCCCAAAAACAAGCAAATGTAAAATCTTTGCTTGTGAGAATAAAGTAAAAATATGTACGGAAAGCGTGAGAAACGGGCGGCGAGCGGCAACCGACTGTGAAACCCGTCCACGGTGCGCCCGTGTGTTATGCAGTTTCATACTATAAGCACACGCAGGGGCCCCGTTGACGTGGCTACACCGCGGAGTGCGCCAGGCCTGGTAGTCTTTTCTTTATCTTTATCTTCTTTACATATAATAAAATCGTAGAGATGTCATTCCTGTACATTGAATATTTTTTTCTTTTTGTATTTTTTTCGAGATAAGGGATCGATTCTGATGCCAGATCAACTTTTATTTTTTTTCGAAATTTTTTATGTTTTTTTGATTTGATCTATCCCCGAAACTACTGTAAAGTTGTCGATCAAATTTTCCTCAAATATTCCTAATAATATGCTTCTGTTAATATGCTATGTATTATTACGCTATGTTTCCTGGGAGATAAGAAATTTTGAATTTTGTTGTTTTTAGATGTTTGTTGATAGTTGGAAGCTAAACCACTGAATATTATTTAGTCAATTTTTCCTCAAATATTCCTTAAACTGCTGTTCTATTAATAGGATATGTATAATTACGCTATTCCCCTTGGGGGATTAGCAATTTTATAATATTTTGATTTTCAGTCATTGTTGACATTTGTACAAGAACCGCTATATTTTGAAATCACTGTCAACGTACTAGCCAGTCCGGTCGGTAACCTGCTTGACTTTCATGCAAGGGGTCTCTGGATCAAATCTCGCAGTTTTTTTTTTCTCTTTTTGCGTTTTTTTTTATTTGTCCTGAGAGTTTAAAATAATTTAAAAAAAATGTGCATTCTTTTGTTTCAATATTATTCGCGATTTTAAATAATTACTATTTTTTTTCAACACTTCTCTAGGATATAAATCTACACCGATTTAAATTGTAGGTAGTAAGTTGGATATTTTTTTTAATTGTAATTATTTCGAGGTGTGGAATTTTAAAGATTAGAAAAAAATCAGGGTTTCTATAATTTGTGTTTATTTATGTTTTGAATTGGTGCTCAAACCAGTGCATAGATTCTGTTTTAAACGACGACAAGTTGTACTCATCGAGTCAGATAATTAGTTATTTTTTAGGTATCACGCGATGCTAAAGGGAGAAGAGCAATGCTATCGTACGTTCAATTTGCAGCGATACTGTAAATCGACCCAAAAATGATAGTCTAATGTTTAAATAAACACGGTTCTTTGAAATTAATGTCGCTCCAATAAGGACGTTTCCTATGCAAACTATGTACCTAGATATAACATTATTGATCTAAACTAATAATAAAAATGCAAGTATGTTTGTTTTTTACCTTTTCACGCATTACTACCTAATGAATCGATCGTCCCAAAATTTA
Source organism: Agrotis segetum (assembly GCA_036375495.1). Lineage (NCBI taxonomy): Eukaryota > Metazoa > Arthropoda > Insecta > Lepidoptera > Noctuidae > Agrotis > Agrotis segetum. The sequence continues at coordinate 1,681,484 of JAQSVV010000031.1, forward strand.
GCATATACGTTGTCAGGAGCATAGACACGGATATAAGGTATCTTACATCCGGGCATCCCGAATAACAGAAGAGAGCTGTTTCCGAGAAAAAAATTACGTTCATATTCCAGATGGCTCCACACGATCCGTATTGTTTCTCAAATTCTAAAAAACGCAAGCGAAGCCGCGGGCAAACACTAGTATCTACTAAATACACACATGCCTCCAGGAATTTAAATCTCTAAGTGATGGTAAAGATCGTATGAGACGGTGAGGAGCTCGTGGCTAAGTAATTACTGCCGCACAGGCCGTTTGCCGGGGTTGGTTTGTGGATGGGTGATCATCTGTCATAGCGAGTTTCTTCCGTGCCTCAGAAAGCACGACCGTATATTGTCCGTCCCAGCTCATTTGTAGATCTTTGACAGTCGTTACTATTAGTCAGAAGCCCTAAAAGTCTGACAACAAGTGTTAACCGTTTACCATATCGTATTACTCCGTTACTGGGTTGTGAAGGTCCGATAAGCAGTCGCTTCATGTAAAATACTGATATTCAGCAGCATTTGGTTCGACTGGAAGCCGACCCCAATATAGTTGGGAAAAGGCAGGCAGATGATGATGATGCATAATGATTTTAAAAGTAGAATTTTCACTCTTTTACTTTACAGTATTTACAGCGTTTCTTGAGGTTTCTTGTATGAAAAAATGGAATAGCGCCTCTGGTGTAAGGAACTAATTTTTTCCTTGAAAATTGTCAAATTCCAGTTTACTTTACTTCTCAAATACTGAAAATGATAAGGGTACTGGACGTTAAACTAAACAGTTATCAAGTTTCTTAACATCTCATCTGATGCCTGTTATCCAAATCGAGGACGAAACAAATCTTGCTGTTCGTAGAGCCATATACGAAGTACCATAAATTGGGCCAAGTGCCCGGCCCACCCACAAAGCCGTTGACATAATATACGGTATTTGAGCACCAGTTTCAAGCTGGTTAAGTACCGCTTGATTCTTGATAGTTATCTTCTATACAAGCCAGTGATATAGTTTTTGTTTGTCCTGTTTTTTTTAGGGATGACACAATGGGCCATTTTTTCAAGGTAACCTACCTACGAGACAACACCTGTAAGTTATTTTTTGTGAAAATAAAGGCAACAAGCAAGCATACGGCCTGCCTGATGGTAAGCAGTCATCATAGCTTAATGATGCCTGCAACACCAGAGGTACCGCATGAGCGTTATCGACCTTGCAACTTATTCACGCCTCTTTTGAGGGTGTGGAGAAAGTGGGTTAGAACGTTGAGCGGACAGTTAAAATATATACCTACACATAATAATGAAACGTATTTTCAATGTACGTACTGCCAAAGTCAAAGCCTGCTGGGGTCACGGGACGGCCTGCATCAGGTAAATAGTGACCCTGGAACTTAAAGGGCTACTAAAAGACACCGTGTATGTTAGTCAGTAGGAGTCTGTCAGTCCCTCACGTCCCACCCCAGGTTGAACTTTCTTTCAAGAAGAAGTTAATCTATGTTTAATACGTAATTAATGAAAAAGTTTCAAGTCACTGACTCTTTCAAACAAATTTTTGTAGCCAAGCACTATTCCCCTTTCATAGATAAAAATAGACTGCAATTTTTTCCTCTAACTTTTTCGATTTCATAATTTATTTGAACAAAAAACCCGGGTAAAGCTATCTTTGTAAAATCCTGTACAATTTGCAATGAATATAGGAATAATTGGATTCTATTCTAACGATCCCGTCTGTCTTTGATCTAGGTATTATTAAAGGTAATGAATTCTTTTCGTGCTTTGAAACGTTCACGTTAATCGTTCGTTACAGTTTTAGCATTTTTATTGGGGCTTTTTTTAATCGCTCGTTTACGTGTTCATTTTTTTTTTCAGTTTTACCGAGAGCTAATATTTTTGAAGTGAAAACTTCTTTAGCGGCGTTGTACACTTTTTCTGTAATGGGTAAAAAATTTAAAACTCGCGTCAGGGTCACGTGACCAAAACTCGCGTCAGGGTCACGTGACCCTGATCGAAAATGAGTAAGACGTCATTCAAATTAAAAATAAAACATAGTAACAAAAAAGTTTTCACTTCTACCGGCACTCCTGGAGTGCAACCTTTTTTTTAAAATTAACATTACATTCTGCTCAAACTGACGATAGTCAAAATTGTAGTGTTGGAGAAATCTTCACGTTAAGCTCCAAAAGAACAACCAGAGGTGAACCTAAAAGTATGGTCAGATTCTAAGAAAAATTACCCCTTTTGGCAGTGATGTCTTTCCTTTTTTTTAGCGTGGTAAAATCATCAAATGGGTCCTCCCACCCCGGACAGGGCAGAAGGGACTGTCAGACTTGTACTGGCTAAAATCCACGGTGTCCTTCAATATCCCTTTATGTTCCGGGGTCACGGTAAGAAAATAATCCCGCGACCCCGGCAGGCTTTGGCCCTCTATGAGGGGGCCCCGTCTGACGCTCTTTAAGGCGTGGGTGGAACACAACGCGCCGTCGACCCGGGCATGGTCTACGGTTGGGCAGCGAGTTGCCCTTTACTCGCTGTCCGCATGCCCGCGCCTACGGTAGCCGGAGATCGTCTGCCACTGTGGTTGGGGCGGAGGGAGGACGCTGTCCTTTCCCTCTCGCGGTCCACCTCCTCCTTCGCGAACATTACTACTTCGCAGAAGGAGGCGACCGCTTCCCACTCCGTCTCGAACCCCGCAGCATGGCCGCAACCAATGCCGGGCGCGAACATTAACCTACTTGCAAAAATAAATATCATTTCGTTTGATCATTTCATTTATCATAGTATTTTCTTCAAACGGAAAATTGAAACCAGCCTTAAGCTTTTCTTTAACTCCCCGATCGTCTAGCTGTATTTCAATGTTAATTAAAATAAATAAATTACAATTTCGGTCGTCGGTCGCCATTCTATTATAAGTTGAGGTCCAAAGGAGCGGAGGCATTAACTTCGTAGTCGAGTTTCATCTCTTGAGACTAACATAAGGTGTGCGCTGTACTCTGATGAACTAGTTTCGATGTAGAAACTACTAAAAGGTTTTAAATTTCACCTTTGTTGTGTCGTAGAGAAGAGGTATTTTTGCTCGAAATAATTTTAAATGGAATTGACTCTGATGAATAATTTGGTCCTTCGATCCGGATTAGAAACATTTTCAAATTTTTTTATACTTTCAAAAAATATAAATATTATCAATTCTCAATTTACAAGACAGTATAAAATAACTAGGAATTACTAAAATATAATAACGCTTAGAACATGTCAGCCATTAAAATTTTATAAAGTAATTATTAATTTATTTAAGTTCTACGGAAATAACGTAATTATAATGAATCTAAAAAAATATTTAATTAATAAGCAAAAAGAAATCGGTCCTTCGATCCGGATACAAAAATGTTTCGATTAGCTTTTTTTAAAGACTTCTTTTATTTCAAAGTAACAAAACAATAAATGGTTATTACCACAAGTTATCACGAGAACCTAAACGATTTCTTTTTCACGACCTTCCCAACTATATCTCCGGAATCCAAATACAAACTTCTACTCCTAAAGTATCCCAAACCAGAGAGACAAAACTCGATCAAACTACCAAAAAACTGTGCCCAGAAGAGTAACATAAAATGCTATCTCATTTAAACTTTGTGCAGTAAAACGTTTGAATCTATTGCTTTGTATGTTTGTGAAAGAGAACTGCTAAATCTGTCATGAGTTTCGAAGTGGAAGTTGTTTTGAACAAGTTTTGAAAGGGGATGCAAGGTCGGTTTTCAGAACTATTTTGGGTCTTTTGAGTCTTACAATGATGTGTTGTAAAAGTGGACTATTATAGTGTCGACAGAGATCTCAAGGTTATTTAACGTCAAAGAATGACATAATTTACTTCATTTAGGTTTTTACAGAAGAGTTTTTAGGTCAATGGTGGTCCAGTGGTATCGGTTCCGGCTTACAAATTGTAGTGGTCGTGGGTTCGAACCCCACCACGCGCATTAGTTTGTGTAATTTACGTCATCACCAATGTTCCCAAAACGGCGAAGGAAAACATCGTGAGGAAATGTCATGTCCTAGAACCAAAACTTCGGAGACATGTGACATCTACCAACGCGCACTGGGCTCGCTTGTTGCACGGAAAATTACTACACTGCACTTTGTTCTCCTAAGAACTACAAAGAAGTACTAAAAACAAAATAAATCAACGTCTTCCAAATACAATTTGCTTGTACATTTCAATCCGAGCCAGCACAGTGAGGGAAGTGGCGCCATCTATCATCGAAACCCCTGAACGTCGATATGTTACATAGGTGGTGGGTTGTAGCCTAGTACTTTAGTACTTTACATTGATGGATTGCCGCTTGGTTGCAACTATAGACCCGTTTGGTTCACAATGGATTTGTGTGTTTGGTTTGATAGTGGGGATTTGGTGTTAACTGTTAAGTGACGGTTTTGGGTGGACACTGAACATTTATACAATCGGAAACTTGAGGCACCCTGAGAGCGGGTTCACATTAGGTCGGACCGACAAACGACTCGGATTCATATTGCCATGTATTTGTATGTTAAAAGCGCCGTTCATATAAGGTCGACCCGACAAAACTGTCCGAGCCGACACTTTTACCGTACGTTCAGCCACGATTTCTGTCGGATTGGACATAATATTGGCAAGTATGGCGCCGTTCATGTATTTGTCGGCGCCAAGCAGCGGAGCCTCGCGCCCGCCACCAATACCTACATCTCTGAATCTTGTATTTCGTGATGTTATTCCACCTTTAACTTTCGCGATTAAGTCATCAAAGGAACAAATAAACATTAAGTATTTGTATAATTATTTAAAAAAGTTCAACTTCAAAAAAGCAAAATAAATTGGTCCTTCGATCCGGATACCATACTTTTTTTGATTATTATTTTTGATACATTAACAAACTAGACTGTAATATTTATCATTGGGTTAGCATAGAAGTAGGCCCTTCCCTAAATTGTTTGTATTATGTAGATGATATCGGAAACTAATTTCCCATGAATGACAAGGTTCTCAAGCGAGGAAGGGTCCTTCCCATGTGTTCGATTATTCAGCCTTGAATAAGGACACATCTGGGCCTGACCATTCTATTAGAAAGGTCTTGTTAAGCTTACATAACGTTATCTTGGGAGTTGTAACTTTTGGTGGTTACATCTTTGAAAAAAGTACATATTATTGTAACATTGTAACGTAATTATTGCACACCCACAAACACTCAATTAGTTTCATTTTAATTTATGAACAATGTTTATTCATAACAGAGTAGATGTGGCCTAGTGGTATATAATTTATTTCTTCACCACTCAAAGAAAACATCGCGAAGATACCGGCATGTCCTTAAACCAAAAATTCGAAGACATGTGACATCTACCAACCCGCACTGTATTATGGCCCTTTTAAGGTTTATTTGTCTGTTTTTGTAAAAAAAAAACTTTATGCTCACGTTAAAATCACGACACCATTTTGCAACATGCTACAGCGACTTTCATCGATGATTTGAGGCTTGAGCCAAGATATTACGTTTACATAACACTTAAGCTTGTAACATAAGCTGTTAATTACCTCAATTATTTTATCGGTTACATTTCGGAGAGTATGCGATCGAACTGCACAACTTGATTCCGCCTGGCCCTTTCCATCATCGGACTACAAGACGTACGGCAATGCGCCATCTTTATATGGTGGACATACTTCAGGTACGTACAAAGCGCCTGTATTTTTTTTTTTGTGCGCTAAGGAATGGAATTTGCTGTAGGTATCTGTATTTCCCAATTGCTATAACCTTGGGGTATTCAAGTCAAGAGTGAACAGATTACTTCTAGGCAAGCGTGCTTCGATCGACAACCAGATCAAACGTCGCAAGTGGAGATGGATTGGCCACACGCTCCGAAGGGGCCCTGACCACATACCCAAACAAGCTTTGAATTGGAATCCCCAAGGGAAAAGAAAGCGTGGCCGTCCCCGTCAAACCTGGCGACGCACCGTGCTAGCGCAAGCGGCGAGCATTGGATTGACGTGGAGCGAGGTGAAGCGTGAAGCTCAAGACAGATCGCGATGGAAGACATCTGTGGACGCTCTCTGCCCCATCTAGGAGACATAGGACCTTAAGTCAATACAAACCAAGCGTGCTTTACTGTCGACCACATCTTCGCTTACCATCAGGTGAGATATTGTTATAGAGTATCATTAAATAAAATAAAAAAAATTAGACTACAAAACTATAATACATGGTTAGACCAAAAAGAGTATCAAAGCAAAACCAACAAATTACCCTCAGATATTTCTCCCAGTTCTCAGTCTTTCTGCATCATACGCTATGTAAGTAAACAGCGCTTCTTTATCTCATCTGCGTCGCAAATACCGGGGAAGCGTCTGACTGAGCACCGCGATCATGTGCGCTCGATTGCTCGAGGCTATAGTTTAGGAGACAGCGTCTTAATATTCTATAAAAATCACTTTTGCTTCAAAATGTTTGATAATAATTATTTAATGTGTCAGTACGCGCGCGAGACCGCAACAGGAGGCCGAGACAAGAGACCGCGACAAAAACCGCGACACTACTTTACATAGGCAATGACAAGTGTCGCCGTCTCCTGTCTCGGACTCCTGTCGCGGTCTCCAGTCGCGGTTTCGCGCGCGAACCATTTAGAGCTCGCTTTTAGTTGAATCTTGCCTGAGACCATGAGTCACCGAATAGTCTTCACACATTTGGAAGAGTCTTTTTAATAGATGGATTCAGCAACACCATCATCCTCGTAACTATATTATTAAGAAACTGTCCGTCAATGGAGCAGCCGATTTGATTTGGTTTGGTTGCTTAGCTCACATGAAGAGCTTGGATGAGCAAAGCAAATGAGGTTAGTAGGACTCGGGTTCGACTCCCAGGTTAAGGTGTTATAAGGTTTTTCAATAGCAGGCAGGAAGTCGGAATTACATGGCAATAAAATAACTCTTAAAATGTGATTTTAATGTTAGATACACTGTAGCCTAATCTTTTTTTTAAATTATTATGTTTTAAAAATAGAATAATGTTTATTCTATAAAACCTTGGTTTCAGATTTACATTAACCTGCACCAGTTTCCCTTGATTTCACTTCAGAGTAACTATCAAAAAGCAGCCTTAAATAGTAGTTTATGGTAACACAAAAACTTCGCACACTAGCTCTTAGATCACCAGCGGCATTTTGCATGTGATTCAACTGCACTCAACTCGTAAACACAGTCGTAATTAAGTAAAGCGCTGCAGCTGCTTAATGTTCGCTATTACGTTCGGGGTTAATACTGTGTGCGATTGTTGAGGGTTTCCAGCTTTTTATAGAACACGAACCAATGAAGCGCTTTTAGCTTTAATTACATGTTTTGTTTTGGTACGGAGGTTTTGAATATTATGTCGTTGGAAAAGATTTTGATGTTTTGGGCTCTGTATTATAGTAGTATGTTTTGGGTTTTATATTTTAGTACCCAAATTCCATGGACCATGCCGGGGGTCGACGGCGCGCTGTATTCCACGTGGGCCTCAAAGAGTGTCAGCACAATGTCTGAGACCCCCTTAGAGTGCCAAAGCATGTCAGGGTCGCGGGACTAACGAATACCGTGACCCCAGAACGTAAACGGCTATTAAAGTAGGTACACCGTCGATTTTAGACATTACAAGTCTGAGAGTCCCTCCTGCCCTGCCCTTGGTGGAAGGATTCATTTGATGATTTAAATACTCTAAAAAAAAAATACTACGTTTAGAGTAGTACGTTTCTAATTAGATGATTTTTTTTGTTGTACAAACTACGCAAAGGTAAGTGAAAGTACTGGCGTTTATCTGTAAAGGCACGTTTCCACTTATATAAGCAAGACCTGCATACAAGTATGACTTCACATTTATAAATACTAGCATTGGTAAAAAAGCAATGTACAGGATCAAACTACGTACTCGTAACTTGTATGCAGGTTTGTTCAATTTGCAACTATTATACAAGTTACTTGTATAATGGAGACGCGGCTTAAATATTGTTTTCCCACATAGCAGCAAAATTGATAGCGACACTAAAAGAGAGGTTATTTTGGTGTTACAATAACAGAATATTCTAGAAAAGACCTCAACATAAAATTATAATAATATGAACTTAATCCCAAACAAGGTCAAAAGCCTCTATAAACATTGTTGTCTATCCCAAACCTGCTATAATATTTGGGGCCGCCCAAGTATTTCTAAGGTAAGGTTTGGACTATTGTAGGAATCCCGAAAATCTGACATTATGAAACATCCCTTCATTACGGGGGATACCTCAATAACATCTTTGTATAATGCCTTTTCAATGTGCCAGGGTTGGGCGGACGGTGAATAGGACATGCCCAAAATATCTCTGCATTGTGATGTTTTTATTCAGTCAACCTTTGCAAAGGTCATCATTATATCCTTATCTGTAGAATGTATGATAAAAATATCTCCTTGAGTGACAAATGAGTTCCACAATCTTGCATTGTTTGAATGTCACGAATATTTAGAGGTTAAAGGTAAGCGTCCACAGGTCGGCGTCGTACGTATCGGACGCATCGCATCCAACGGATTTCTGTATCGGCAGCGATCGGATTGCCGACGCGAGTATCAGCAATCGGAGTGCCGATGCCACCTTCATCGCGTCCACTGATCGGCATTCCGTATGACATCATCGATACGCATCGCATGTAGGCATTGCCGATGAGCCGCCCGTACAATGCGGATCAGTGGACGCAGTTGTACGAGTTTTAATACAAGGCAAACTAAAATCCGTTACGTACGATACGTCCGATACGTGCTATGCGGACCTGTGGACGCTTACCATAAGACCTCCAAAATCAAAATAAGGCTCTCCTGCTCGCAGCTCTACGTCTGCAACTGATTTGCACTGACTGGACAGGTCCACTCAAACTTGTGTGGTTCGTTCTTCAAAAGACCACCTCAGACACAAACCTGCAGAGTCCTAGCATGACTAACCAATTTAATGTCTGGACTTTAAAAGAGACTGTGACCTCTGAGTTTGATTCGGATGTTTCTTCTCAGAGTAGACAGGTACGAAACACCGGCCGCACCTAGTTATTGACGTGTAAAAGTGTTTGCTAAAACCAATTTTTTTTTATTGGGTCAAACCCACCACACTATTCCCAAACCACTGCAACTCCTGAAAGCAAGAATCAACAGTGGCAACCACCAGAAAAGCGCCGAGACAATGTCGTGGATCCTGCAACGAAATTTATCAGAAAAGAAAAGTGAGGAGTAGGAAAAATATGTTTCCACTATAAAACCTATTTGCAAAATTAAGTCATTTATCAGTTTCAAGGTTGACTTTATTTTTGTGAGTTGGTAGTATCAAAACATCCGAAATAGATGAATCCGGAGGTCTCAGGCTCAAATTCGATATTTTATTTCCAAAGAAAAGCTTCTAAAGACATTTCTGCTCCGGGGTCGCGGGATTTATCTCATTACCCCGGAACATAAAGGGCTATTAGACAGTAAAAGTCTGACAGTCCCTCCCGCCCTGTCTGGGGTGGAAGGACTCATTTGATGATTTTACCACGCTAAAAAAAAAATATTTCTCCTAACTAAATAATTTTAGAAATATTATTATCTACTATTTATTATCAATGGTTCTAATGCTTTTGTCATAAAGGGCCACTCTGAAACGTAAGAGACTTGTTACAAACACCAAGTGTAATATATTATTCACTAGCACTTCCCCCGCGACTTCGTCCGCGCTTATTTAGAGCTTTGCTTTCTGTGAATTTCTTTTCCGGTCACCCTCTTTATGCAATACTTTTAGAAAATCTAAATTAACTAAAATTTTATTCTCATTTCATTCGACCACAAATATCCCTTTAACAGTCGGTTTTCGCAACATCTTAACTTAATAAGCTCCTACATCCTAAAGATATACCCCTTTGATAATTTGAGACTCGTAGCACTTGTAGTAACGAAGTTTCATACAAACTCTGAAGCTAAAAAGTACCCCTTAGGGGGGGAATTTCACGTCATAATCCCGCCTTAAGTAGCACCTACGTCGTAAAAGAACCTTCCGGTGAAACATTAAAAACTCCTAGTACTTATAGTAATAAAGTTTCATACAAACTATCAACCCCAAAAACAGCCCTTTAGAAGTGAAATTTAACTAAGTCCCGTCATTGTGACCACCTACCTCCTTCTAAGAATCCCCATGCAAAATTTGAAACCTGTATCTAACAACATCAAAAACAACCCCTTAGAGTTCAAATTTCGAATCACCCCGTCATAGTAAGCATCGAAGTCCTAAAAATAAACCTCATACAAAATTTGAGACTTCTAGCACTTGTAGTAACGAAGTTACATGCAACCTATCAACCCCAAAAACAACCCCTTAGGAGTGAAATTTCGCAAAATCCCATCTTAGTGAGCACCTATGTCCTAAAAGAATCCCTTTGCAAAATTTTAAAGCTGTATCTACCAACATCAAAAACAACCCCACAGGGGTTGAATTTCGAGAGTTCCCGTCTAAGGCAGTGCGTACGTTCTAAAACAAACCCCATGAAAAATTTTAGACTGTAAGCACGTGTAATAACGAAGTTTTTAAACAAACTTTCAACACCAAAAACAACCCCTTAGGGGACGAATTGCGAAAAACCCTTTTCTAAAGAAGAACCTACGTCCTAAAAAAAACTCGCATGCAAAATTTGAAGCTCCTAGTACTTGTAGCAAAAAGTTTCATACAAACTGTCAACCCCAAAAACAACCCCTTAAGGGCGTAATATTGCAAAAACCCTTCTTGGTGTGCACCTACGTCTTTAAAAGCATCCCCATGCAAAATTTGAGATCTCTATCTATCAACACCTAAAACAACCCCACAGGGGTTGAATTTCGTGAAACCCCGTCTAAGGTAGTGTGTACGTCCTAAAACAAATCCCATGCAAAATTTGAGTTTCCCAGCACTTGTAGTAACGAAAGTTTCATACAAATTATCATCACCAAAAACAACCCCTTAGGGATCGAATTTCGAACAACCCCTGTCGTAAGTAGCACTTACTTCCTACAAAAAACCCGCTTGCAAAATTTTAAACTTCTGGTACTTGTAATAACAAAGTTTCATACAACCTATCAACCCTAAAACAACCCCTTAGAGGTGAAATTTCGAAAAATCCTGTCTTAGTGAGCACCTACGTCCTTAAAAGAAGCCCCATGCAAAATTTGAGACCTCTATCTATCAACACCTAAAACAACCCTTTAGGGGTTGAATTTCGAAAAACCCCGTTGAGGGTAGTGCGTACGTCTTAAAAACAAACCCCATGCAAAATTTGATACTCCTAGCATGTGTAATAACGAAGTTTCAAACAAACTTTAAACACCAAAAACAACCCCTTAGGGGTCGAATTTCGAAAACCCCTTTTCTAAAGTAACACCTACGTCTTAAAAAGAACCCGCATGCAAAGTTTGAAACTCCTAGTACTTGGAGCAAAACAGTTTCATACAAACTGTCAACCCCAAAAACAACCCCTTAGGGGCGTAATATCGCAAAATCCGTTCTTAGCGGGTACCTACGTCCTAAAAAGAACCCCCGTGCAAAATTTTGAACCCTTAGCACTGGTAGTTTCCGAGCTTTCGTGTCCTATGAGTGAGTGACCTTTTGCTTTTATTTATAGATGATAACGACATTTGGTCGAGACGTTTTTTTGTGCCGTATGTGTAGTCTACCCTTGAATAATATTTTACTGTGAATAACAGATTATTATGATTTATTTATAGACAGGTTATTCACAAGAAAATGAATTGAAAAATAAGATTTTCCATTGTTGTTTTTCAACACACAGTATTTTCATGTCTTTGAAAAGTAGTAAGCCTGTATTTGGGATTTTTGGGTGGGAGCCGTGTCCAGAGTGGTTTAAGTGGGCTATGACCTTTATATCGCTCGCATTTAGACAGGGTCGTGCCCTCATATTTAGCAATATTGCAATTTAGATCCCAATTAGATAATATGTAAGGTTTACATTACAATATTCTTTTACACAAAATAATGAATTTTACTGTCCCCCAATATTCGCAATGTAACGCAACTCACATGTAATTTCTTGCAACATCTTAGGGTGCTCCCACATCTATCGACGCGGAATCGGCTTTTTCCGTCGCCCTTTCTTTCGCTTGGAACTGCCATTTGCTAGACCGAGACAATGCGATAGCATGCGGCCGCCTCGAGATTTCCGCCACGTGCGATCGCATTATGCTTCTGTCTCGGACTAGCAAATGGCAGTTCTAAGCGAAAGAAAGGGCGACAGAAAAAGCCGATTCCACGTCGATAGATGTGGGTGCACCCTTAATGAGGCTTTGAAGTTTATATGGCGCTCACTAGTATTTATGTACATGATTATGCGATATTACCACCAAAGAGCTATGCAATATTGACTCCAATAATAATTGCATACCTAATACCTTGTTCCTTAAATCAACATTACTATTCGACCGATATTACTGTCCACTCACTTTACTTTAGCACCCGTAAGTACTCCAAAATAGAGATCGAAATTGCCTGCACAACCCAACAACGTCAGACCCAATAAAATAGAGTTCAAAATCGCGTGTACGATCTAAAAGCCCTGCATATCTTACTGGCAGTATTGTCGCACATAATTGCCCGAAAGCGGGCAATAATTATGACGTAGTGAAATAACTCTGAACTAGAGGCAAGTGAATGGGGAATCACTAAGTGATTCAAAGTTTAGTTCTATTGTGGGCATTATGGCGTGTTCTGATGAAATTCTTGGAGACAAAAGTTTTTTTACTTAAAACGTTATTATTTGATTTTTTATCGCAGTATTACACAATGGATTAGTGAGTTTGTGTAACTGATTCAAAGTGAGTTTCACCAAAACCGTATTTCTACAAAAACAGTTTCGATTTTCCGCAAAAATGTTGTGTTTACTGTGCGTACCTAACCTACTTTGTGGAATATTTAACTTAGCGTATTTTTGTCTGAACTAGATTTAAAATAATATATTATTATGAAAGATTAAGACAGAAGCCACTAACCATCAACGTTGCAATAATTATTGCAATGATGTAATTATCTTGAGGAATCCTGAGCTGATCTCAAATTGCAACAAGTTTTTTAGTAGAAGAAATAGTCCTGAGAGGTGAGGCCTTTTGACAAGATTTTTCCATTTTATTAATAGCGTACTTGAAGTATTTACTGGGTTTATTTATACCGTCAAAGCTCTCGTTTACTCTATATGTATATGTTATGAAAACTTATTACTGATTTAGATTTTTCATAACTTGTTATGAAAAATCTAAATCAGTAATTTTAAATCAAATCCCTTAGGGGCTGCCTCCACGAGCGAGAGAATCGCGACGAGTCCGCCCTTATATCGTCGGATAATCTCCACGAACGAGCGATAATTCCGCCGCGTATCGTCGCGAGTCGTTGCGGTATCGCGGCGATTCCGCGGCGACTCGTACGGTATCGCCGCGTTTTCTTGACGTCACGTTGCCAAAGTCTTCTAAATGACGCTGCGTTTGACAGCGCGCCCGCCGCGCGCTCGTCGCGAGAGCGCCGCGAGCGCGCGACCGTCGCGTTGCTAGTCGCGGCGGGCTAGCGACGATGTAATGACGTTTTGCGCGCTCGTTGCCACTCCTCGCATCGCGGCGATAATATCGCCGTATGGAGACGGTTCCATAGAGAGTGTATAGAAAAACGTGCCACGGCGATAATATCGCCGCGATTCTCTCGCTCGTGGAGGCAGCCCCTTACTCTCACAACTCCATCTGAACGAACCATTACAAGCTCAGAGCACAATGTTGACAATACTACAATAGACTGGAATACGTAAACGTATCTACATAGTTAGATCCACGTCGTTACGACATTAGCTACACTTTGACAAAGTGTCGCCAAGATGTCTGCAAGACTGTGTGTGTATTTTGAAAAGATTATTTGAACGTTAGAAGAATCTAATGTGGTACTTTAGTGGCAACAAGCGATCATTTAAAAAACTATATATGTTCTTTTAAAAACAAGCTTTATTTTAATAAAGATACTCATGATAGACAAAGTACTTGTAAAGACGAATCAAATGAGTCTAAACTCAATGGGTTTGCGGCGAGTCATTTCAAAGTTCCGATTGCCATCTTCCAAGTCCATTTTCTCATCAGATCCTTGTCATCATACTAATATTGTAGTGTCACACGATATACATACCTAATACGTGCAGAATTGAAACCGGGAAGCGGATTTGATGAACACAAAAAATATGTGTCGGTTATTTTTCAATACTCTTTTCACCGAACTTTATTGAAACTGCCTATTTATGTATAAATATGTATTATATAATACAGAATAATCTCAATTGCACATTATGATTCAACATTTTTATTACTCTTAGAAAAATATTAATTTTTGGCGCTAAAAAACATTGGTAAACTGACCATTTCTCCGTCATACAACTAAAACTAAATACTACATTTTTACAGTTGACAGAAAATCAAGAAATTCGAACCACAACTTGCAACACTTGAAAATGTAACAAAGGTGGAAGCTATTAAATTGTAAGTGTAAGCCTTCCTGTATGACAGAAAGCTGACGTAACGTTATAGAACAGCGTAATGCTTTATTTCATAGTCCTTACTTAGCACGTAAGATATACGTCCAATGTATGAGCGAAAAGCGGGCAATATTTATAGTCTCGAAACATCCATCCGTTTCTATACTTCTTATAATATTGTAACGAGCTGAGTATGTAATAATTAAAATTACTTTATATCTCTTAAAAGTCACTTAGAGACGACGCGAAAGTTCGAGAATAATGTTGAATGCTCTTGAATCATCTTTAGACTTCTACAGTTCCATACAATCTGGAACATTCCAAAACCATTTTCAGAAAATTCTCGGGTTTCGTAGAAATTTCTATTGTAATCTTCATTGGAACATTCCAGAAACTTTGAGAAACTTCTGCATTGATCTCGCAATACGGTCGACGCACTGCCTACACACCGACACCTACGACCTGTCTACACCTTACTGATCTCATCATCCAACCTACATATAGCAGTCCCCTGCTGGATATAGTTCTTTTCTCTGCATCACGTTAAGGTAGACTGGTAGAGAACGCCTATGGCATTAAGTCCGCCTTTGTACTTTGTGCATGAAGTTTTAATGAATAAATATAGATCTCTCCAATCACACGATTCACATGCCATTTCACTGATCACCCCCTACTCTCATCCAACTGTTACTAGCCACCTTGCTAAGATCATCGTATTCATCTTGAGGGCGTGCCACCTTTAGTTTGCCGATTCGCGATTCGAGAACACCGTCTTCTAGAACAGTCATCGTTCCTACGCTAATTTGGCCGACACATTGCCATTTCAGCTTGCTTATTCTGTGGGTTATTTGTTCAAAGTCTCTAACTTTTATAAAGTAACTCCTTTACACAAACCGACCAAACAGTGCCAAACACGCCATCATCGATTACATCGCGTGTCGTCTAGTGCCATGTTCGGCGCCCGGCCCGTGTAGAAGAAGACTTCATAATATCTTGGTCGCGTCAACAGTACCCAACCGTCTGAAACGATGTCGGCTGACGGTCTTCTACACGGTAGATTTTCACACCCACCGGACCAAGGTCACCTCTGTCAGGCGGTCGTGTCTGATCGTGTAGAAGGGGTTTAAGAGCTACAAGCGCCGCGATTTGCACAGCCACCTCCTTGTGGCCAGAATCATTAAAATCTATACTGAAGAAGATGACAAAATCCTAAAAGTTGAAAGAAATAATAGACTCCATAAGCATATACCTTAGACCAATCCAGCCAGACACGCCATCATCGATCACGTCCTAGTGCCGTGTCCGGCGCCCGGGCCGTCCCCGGACGCAATGTAGACAACAACCCCAATCACAAGCCGGATTTGTGATGCGAATTCTTTCATTTCGAACACGAAGAGATGAATTTTTACTAGGATGCTTTTTTTATTTTATTTTAGGTGCAGTGTGACTTTTAATTTCGCGATTTGTTTTTGTGGTGGATTTATTTAGGAGCAGTCAGTAATTTAAATAATTAAATGGTATTTGCTTTCAGAGATTTTTGAAGTTCGGCTTGGCTTGTGATTGCTTCATGAAAGGTAGGTATTGCTTCATGTTACTGTAAACGGGCATACTTATTTGTCAATTTCTAGGATCTGTCTGTGGATGACTGATCAGAGTTAAGCAACGCTTGCCAAGATTCATCTGTAGACGGGGTAATTAAAGTAAAGCTATGCTTTCCAAAATCTGTTTTTGGATGGGTGACCAAGTATCGCAGTTTCCTAAAGTCTGTCTTTGATTGGCTGACTAAAATTAACCTTTGAGATGCCAAATGAATGCTAGATATCATTGTGAATCTACTGTACGGCTCGATTAGTTTTTTTTTTCTTGGCAGTTACTGTGGCATTATACAGACAAGATTACTTACAGTTCCTTCCGAAAAACTATCTACCACAGACGAAATCTAAACAATCTAAACACACTCACGGTTCGAAGCAACAAAATCAGAACTGCTCCAAATTTTCGTTCAAACATTCTGTCCGAGGTTTGAAAGCACGCAAGGCAAAATTCCTGCCACAAGCACACTCCTGTATCCCGCATTTAGCTGTATTGCACAAACAAGTTGGTAGACATCTATCATTGCTTATCTGATATTGTACGTAAACTGCTGTTTGTGCTACCGTACCGTGTGGTAACTTGGACTACTAGCATTAGACTGCCTGTGTTTGCTGATGGATTTACAAACACATGAGCAAAATTCGATGCCTGACTTTGGTGGGTTTGAGTGGATGAGAATTTCTTAGAAGTCCCAGCAATGAAAGAAGCAATTAAAGGAACAAATTGATTTCTAGTCAATTAAAACATGACAGTCCCTTCCACGACACCCCTCCTCACTTTCTCAATCCAATGGAATATCTTCCTCCTGGGTATGAACTGAAAAGGCGAATTTGGAATCTCTCAACCGATTGCGAGCTTAAGTTGGCCGCTGTAAAAATAATCCGGTCAAGTAGGGTATAATTAGACCCATCCCAAATACATGCCAGTGTGCAGGATTTGTCACATTCATCCTGCTCAACTATCCACAATTTCCAGGATTTGAACGCGGCAAAAGACAGCTGTGCATGTGCAAATAGATACGGATGGCTACGTATTGGTCGGATTCTATTTGTGAACAAAGAAGAAGTTTGGAAGGAGTCATATTTTGACACCAGAAAAAAGGTTAAGCATGTTCTAGACGTATTTAACCCAAATAACATTGAAGGGAGCTTGAATTTCACCCGCAAAATGTGTTTTTACTTTGATTAAATTTACAGTCTAGTTATAGATGGTATAAAACAAAGTCACCTTGGATGTGACGCTGGATTGCATTCATCTACTAGAATTATAGTTTATTTTGCTGATCATCATCATCATCATCATCTCAGCCATAGGACGTCCACTGCTGAACATAGGCCTCCCCTTTAGATCTCCAAATATACCGGTTGGAAGCGACCTGCATCCAGGATCGTCTCATATTATGCTTATGATGTCCCGTAATTTCTTGCTAAATATCGTATAAGGAAGGAGTATGTATGTGTGTGTGAGCTGGCCGATGTAGTTCCGAAGTGATATTCCCAGTGGAGTTTGTAAACCCTATCTATCAAATTTCTATAATGGGTTATCAATTTTAACGCAATAGAAGAAGGTTCCTATTCGATTGGAAGTCTGGCAGACTAGTTACTTAAATTTTGTGGTTTTCCGTCTCACTGGTGTCGGAAATACGAAATATGGTGAATGTGGCAGGTGCAATCGTAACACGTATGCTAACCTTTTTTGTGGGAGAGAACGGATGGCGATAATTCAAAGCAGACATCTTGGATTTGTAGCATTATTTTGTGAGTTTAAAGTTCGAAATTGGAATTTGTGTTCCGTTTTAGACTGGCTGCACGTAATTTGAAAAATATTGGGGTTGAAGAATGGTTTGGTCACACTGCGTGGTTCCAAATACTGAAGTGTGACTCAGCCTCTTCGTAAACAAAGCGACACAATCCCGATTGAAAACTATTTTAATGACTTACTTTAAACTGGAACGCAGAATTTATGACTGGCTGTAGTATGTCTACTTACATGTCTAGGTATTTGTGTATGTGAGATTCTTTTGTGAGAATTTTTAGTGTAAGAGAACTTTTAATAATTATTTTTTTAAATAATAGGGGAGAGAGAGAGGGAATTACAAAGTTTAGGATTACTATCAAATGTAGGATTCGAAGCTGAAGAAATCAAACAAAAGTCTTCATGCACTTTACAAACAATTTAATATTTTATTCATCTTTTCACATTTGCATAATTATGCCAACGTCGTAATGGCGACAACCCCTCATTCTATCACTCTCTCATTCTCTTGCTTCCCCTTTCACACATGACATAATATCCTTCTAGTACGTTCCAAATCCCACATAAATATCCAGTACCTATTTTGCATGATGTACACCATTTATACAACGTGTAACGTTAATAGCCCAAAACCTCTCGTGGGGAAAAAATTCGCACTGTTGGGCCCAATCAATTTTTCATTTTGTATGAAAATGCATATTTTTTTGCGAATTTCCAAAAGTCTTGGAACAAACATTGTTCGGTAACATGGGCTGAGGCTTTGCGCTATTAACTTTACACGTTGTATAGCTACTAATATCTAACTCAAAATTAATATTCAACCACGTATAGCCCAGAATACAAAGCAACATCAGAAAGGACAATATCCAATACAAATCCAACTTCTAATAAACCATGACCGAAGTCTATGACCTCATCATCATAATACACACTGTTATGACTGTGGCAATCAATAGGAAAGGAAAACAAAGGGAGATTGGTACGGTATCTTTTTGTTCTGCCCCGGATATTACAGTGAACGATGAACTAAAGATAACAGAAGAGAAACTCCATTCAATAAGAGTATACAGACACACGCATACACAGAAACGTACGCACGGCTACAGTGATCTGAAACAAATGACAGTCGATGCACTTACACTTGCTGTACGCGAAATGTATCAATGCAATATAATTGAGTTCTTCAAATAAATGACAGTGGCCACTGCACTTGCACTTGCTGTACGTGAAATGTATCAATATGATATATGTGTACGTGAGCTCTTGAAACAAATGACAGTGGCGACTGCACTTGCACTTGCTGTACGTAAAATGTATCAATGTCATAATTATACGTGAGTTCTTCAAACAAATGACAGTCGTGCTTCCCTGCGATTATTGTACGTGAAATGTATCAATGATCTGTGAGTTCTTCAAACAAATGACAGTCGTGATTCACTGCGCTTATTGTACGTGAAATGTTTACATGAATTCTTCAAACAAATGACAGCAGGGCGACTGCACTAGCACTTGGCTGTACGTGAATTTATCAATGATACGTGAGTTCTTCAAACAAATGACAGTCTTGAATTCACTGCACTTATAGTTCGTGAAATGTGTCCATGTGTACATGAGTTCTTCAAACAAATGACAATCGCGAGTGCACTTGCGCTTGTTGTACGTGAGGCATTTGTATGTTTATCATCATCATCATAATTATCACCCGTAAGATGTCCACACACAGATGATGTGAAGAAAAAAGGCTATAGTGGATGCCCTAGCACTCACTGTGAGTGAAGCGTGACAATCTGTGAGTGAGTGCGTTTTCGCTAGTCGTATGTATCCGACCTTCTGTGAGTACACTCTACGTGGCCTAAATGTAGGGAGCTGTTGTTTAGAATCAATCTTCTCTTAAGACGAAGAGAATACAATACGTATACGTCTGTGTGTATGTTTAATAGTTTTGATTCACTATTCATTTCAACTGAAAATAGAAAGTTAACACGATTGTAATGGCTTATACCTTGTTTAATTTATGACCACATTCGGTATCTGCGATGATATGGGACTGTTTAAACTTTATCATCATCAGCCAGACCCCAGAACACAACTACTGCTGAACAAAGACAAATATTGCTCTTTTAGACCACCACGCCCAACGACTCCATCGGTTATCCGCAACTCTTACAATATCATACAATATCACCGGCCCACCCAGTGGTAATATCATCAAATGAGTCCTTCAACCCAGGGTAGGGCTTGAGAGACTGTCAGACTCGATGTGACAGTGTCTTTCAATAGCCCTTTGCAATCCGGGGTCACGGTAGTGAGATCAGTCCCGTGAACTCGGCAGGTTTTGGCCCTCCTGACCCTAGAGAAGGCCCCGTCACAATGCTGACACTCTATGGAGGCGGGCGTGGAACACAACGCGCCGTCGACCAAGGCATGGTCCATGGTCGGACAGCGAGTCACCCTTTACTCGCCGCCCGCATGCTCGCGCCTGTGGTGGCTGGAGATCGTCTGCCGACGTCTGTCGCCGTGGCGTGGGCGTCTACCACTGGGGGGGTAGACCCCCTTAGCTACGTCTTGATTTTCATAATCGCACTTGATAACTCGTGTAAACTTATTACATAAGAAAATCTATACAAAATTAGTGGTTTACAGGAGTACTTTGCGCAATAATTATTAAAGGCATATTTTTTTAAGCAAAATTTAAAAGAACCTATAGAGCGGGCATTGTGAAAATTGTCATACAAAATTGTTGATGCCGTGCGTCAGTAGCACTATCTAAGCGTTGCATAGCAACGCGACTACTAGACTGAGGGACTTTTTACCTATTGGTAAAAAATTTTGGATCACAAACTTCGTGATGTCCCGTCTACTGGTCGTTTATAGTTTAATGTCTTTGTTTTTAAGTAATTAATTTCTCACTTGCCAGTCAACAAGTTACCATAATAATTATAATGTTGTAGCACAGCGCAAAATGCAAGATTACAAATGAACCGACATCAATTTTCGATTTCCGAGGGACTTGCTTTAATGGGAGAGACTAAAATATATGTCCTATTTCGGGGCCGAAGTTAACCCCAAACGGTGCCAAAGCAAGATAAGGAATGCAGTTTCAAGCCAAATACAGCCATATTAATTATATTTGATCTAAAAGGACATTGGTGGTGGAATTTGCCAAAGGAAACACCAATTTCCGTTTGATCTTGGAAGTCGTAAAGTGTTACGTGACTGATTATTTCAAGAGATTCGGTTTTTTTGGGAATACAGGCTACGTGTCAGCCATTGTAAGCTGGTCTGTTATTCTATTGAATTTTCTTTCTGCGCTAGACCAGTTCAAGGTGACGTTCAAGTATATTCTATCTTATCGGTCTACATTGTAGCTTCTAATACGCATAGTACATATAGATGGTGAAGAAAGCATTTTCTTCTTTAACATATTGTGTTAAGACTCTGAATGCGGTGTAAGTCATCTAAATGAGTTCAAGGTCATTTTCTATTATATTATTTTGACCGAACATCATTGCTCTTTTTGGTACACACTTTGTATGTTTATGTAGTGATATAAAAGCGTAATTTTATTCTTTAACACATTGTGTTAAGACTCTGTATGTGATGTCAGTCATATAATATTAAGTTCAAGGTCACATTCTACTTTATTATTTTGTATCGCTTTCCATTGTTCTTCCCAATACATACTTTTTAAGTTTATGTAGCGAAGCAAAACATATTTTCTTCTGTGAAATATTGCGCGAAAACTAAAAATTACTCATATATTTTTTTGCCTCCGATTTCATTGTTTTCTGTTTTCAACATTTCTCAAGACTTTGTGTATAAAAACACAATACTGAACGGAATTTTTACACCATACTGTATTCCTTTTAGCCACTTTTTCGAAAGCTTCAACATCCATTAATAAATTCGGTTCCCGAGCCGTGAAAAACGAACCATTTATTTGTTAAAAACGTTTTTGATTCTACGGCTTCATATAGATTTTTGCGGAATGCACTTCAATAATTCTTCTTTTTTTGGAATACCCGTGTTCGGGATGTAGGCTTATAAAAATACCAAGAATTCACTTCAACAATTTATTCTTTTTTTTTAATAGTCGTGTTTGGGATGTAGGCTTATAAAAATACCAAAACGAACTAATGGTGAAATCCCTATAGCTCCATCTCATACATGTTTACAGATATTTAAGATAGTAGTCGCTATCGGCAGGTCATGGAATAAAATGTTACTTATTAGATTAAAACGTAATTTAAAAAATACAAATATGTAATTATCATAACCCTCAACCGTACTACTACGAACTAGTAACAACGTGTGATTAGGAACCAAATAAATTAATTAATTAATTTGTTGTTTTTTTTATTTGTTAATTTTTTTGTTGAACCGATACACGACGACGAAAGTGCTGTTTGACCCTGACTATGATTCTCACAGAGCGCCAAACGCCTGTCGGGGTAGCGCGATAGTTCAAAGGGTTAACCGGGACTCTGGAACGTAAAAGGCAATTGTACCACTCTGACAGGAAACCGGCATGCCCTAGAACCAAAAAATCGAAGACATGTGACATCCACCAACCCGCACTAGGCTCGAGTGGTGGATTATGGCCCACTCCCTCTCACAGAGAGGAGGACTGTGTCCCAGCAGTGGGAACATTTATAGGCTGATGATGATAATGATGACTCTCACAGTCTCTTATACTCTATCCAAGACTCATCTCCAGCAATGTAACTGTTTGTCACTTGAAACTCTATTCGAAACAAATTGACTTGACCACAGTTCACATCTCATCACTAATTGTTGCCAACTTTCCAAACAATATAAATATCATCACTTCAAACTATTTTACTACACTGCAACGTAATACACATTTACATAAAACCAATATACCTTTAAATCTCGTCGGATTGTCTCAAAACGTTTCTTCTTTCCAGGGTTGCCAAACTGGTGGACGATGGTGCGTTATGTTCCACAAGGAGTTGTCAGTAAGCTGACGGGATCCCCAAAGGGCTGAATGCCTGCCAGGGTATGAAAAGAAAAGAAAGAAATAACATTTATTGGTACAAACGCAGGGCAGAGCACAATAATGAGGTAAATTAAAATGAACAAGTGGTGAAAAAAAAAATAACCTAAAACTATTTGTTACAAATATTTGTTTGCCCCGCGGCTGCTCCAAACAGGCCCAGTTCAGCATAAATTTCAGGTAACTAAGTGCCTGACGCTGGTTTTCAACTGTATCTGGGGAACTGTTTAAGCAGGATAGGAGCCGGATGATATCTAACAATGTTTTATGATTTCATGGAATACTAAATTTATGCAGTCACTTACGGGATAATATCGTCCGATATTTGGACGCTATTCAGTTAACCCGCGATCATGGCGGTTGTAAGGTTGTTACCAAACCTATGACCGATCGATGGTAGAATAGATTAAACGACGTCGATGTGTAGCTAATTGACACTCAGCGTCGATAGATGCCATCGACCGGCAATCGATTGACTACCAAGTCGGACGGTATCAATCGATCAATTAAAGCTGAATACTCACGGAACATAATATTATATCACGTAAATGACTCTCACAAATGCTGCTGTATGTATTACCAAACACTAAACAGTTCTTCAAAAAAGCTTTGAGTAAAAAAAATCGACTGTTCTCAAGTTGCCAACCCTATCCTTATATCACCGACGTTTTTATAGACCCGGCACTGTGTCTTTGTTTTATCGCCGTCGACTTCTTTCCTATATCGTAATTCCGTGACGAATAGATCCATTGACTACTAATTTGATTACCTTAACCGTTAATAAGTTCTTTGTTTATTAGATTAGATCAAGGTTGGTAGCTTTAATAGTTTGGCCTGGATTTTGTTGTAGTTGCTATTTGTTTTGAAACGCTGTCGACCGTGGGCTGTTTTAGGTTATAATGGTATAAAGTATGGTTAACCTCCACAATTCCTACCCCGTTCATGTTCAAGCCCTAATTAATGATATCCACAAACAACTGTTAGGGGTTGAACGTGGACTAATAAACCATAACTTTTCACAGTTTTACTAATAGAAACTAATTGGGCTGATATAATTATGTAAAAGATTTTAAATTTAAATCACCAGCTCGACTGACGTTTTGGGTCCAGTACCCTTAGAACGAATTTTTACTCTTTTACTTTAAAGTATTTACGGCGTTTCTTGTATGGAAAAATGGAACAGCACCTCTGGTGTGCGAAGCAGGAACTAATTTTTTCCTTAAAAATTGTCAAAGTTCCAGTTTACATTACGTCTTACTGAAAATTCGTGCTAAGGGTACACAGAAAAAGGCCCATTGTATCACCTTATATGTCAAAGTTTATCATAAACATCACTGACATTGGCAAAGGCAAACACTTACATGGAGGAATTAGAAACAGCTGTATTAACTGTTGACCGTAAAAATTGATAACCTTCTCCCCACGATATACGGGAAGCCAAAAACCGTGTATTCATCCAGCTTAAACTTCCCTGGTACCTAACTTACGAGGTGTTCCGATAGTGTAGCGTTTATACAATGATTTATACCTGCTGCCCAGCAGACTAACTGTTCTCAATCGGGCCATACATTGCACCACGTGGTATAACACACGGAGATTCAGATTTAGGAGGTATACTGTCATTCACAATACTCAAGTTGTGAGTAGAATTTGCGAGTGTGGGAAGAATTTGGAGGTATACTATCTCTCAAAATATTTTTCAGATGAATTTACATGCGAAGCAGTAATGCTCGTGAATTAGGAGTAGGGCCGCGAGAGAGAGAGAACAGCGTCCTCCCTCCGCCCCAACCGCAGTGGTTGACGCCCGCGGCTTCGGATGTCGGCAGACGATCTCCGGCCACCGTAGGCGCGGGAATGCGGACAGCGTGTATGGCAACTCGCTGTCCGACCATGGACTATGCCCGAGTCGACGGCCAGTCGTGTTCACTAAAAAAAAAAAAACAGCTACGCATCGTACCAAGTTACGCGTCGTTGTTGTTGTTTGCCAAAATATGCCATCCGTGTCTTTAAATATTGTAAAAGTTCTTCTCAAAAACAGAATAGAATGCAATTCAATATGATTTTTTGCTTTGGTGGACACACTCGCGTGTTTGGAGCGTTCTATCTGCCTATTTCTTTGATCTGAGCCACATACTATATTTTATTTTTAGTAGTTTCAGCATAATCAAATAAGCAGCAATTTCAGAGTGCATTCACACGAATACACAAAAGAAAATTTAACAAACAAACGTACAAATCTTGTTTCAACTTCAATAATATTGTGTCCAAAATATATTTCCTTTGGCATTCGTGTTCAATTGAAGAGTGGAGTCAAACAAACAACACTTTCTTTAAAACGTTCATATAAAACCTGAACGAATTCACCTTTTACTCAAAGAATCAGAACAACGTATTGACGTTTTTACATTTTTCAGACGACAATTCCAAGATGAAAACAAGTTATTCTAAGATTTTCTTAGGAAAGAAAAATCCGATCAGCGGACAGGATTCGAACCTGCGGCCTTCGGATTCAGTACATCCGACGCTCATTTCCAATCGAGCCACCGAGGATCTTACCTGCCACGGCGAATTCTTCCTTCCATTTCTAATGTCTCATGGTGACGTTTAGCGCCATCTGTTGTAGAGTATTCGAACAAGTTATTCATTTTAATAACTCTATTTTTTTTTCAAAACAATCTGTTATAGGTAGTTATGCATGGCCAACCATTACCCCGAACTGTATTCATAAACTAAGATCACTCATCAGTTCTAAGAAGCCATATAAATATTTTTAGGTTATCAATTAGCAAGTACTTTATTGATTTCCAATACAGCTCTGAAAGCTCAAGTATGATCTGACATACGGACGCCTTCCTGTTGATGCCCTGGCCCGGCACACCGACACACACATACAAAACCTCCCATTAGTATATAAGCTCCTGTAACTTAGAATTAAGTGTTCCTCTTATTATAATGCTCATGCTGAGCTCACGTGTATTAATTAAATAAAATATATTTTTTTAAAACAAGTCTTGCGCGTTCATATTTGACTGGCGCAGCCGGGTCGGATTAGTAAAGTCGCGAACAGTGATCGTTAATAGACACACAAATCGGTCGTAACGTTTCCTAGACGCATAGACTTCTAGCCCGTAAAAGAACCTAATCAAACAAATTCGTCAAAAGAACGTCGCGTGAGCAGCAGCAGCACCAGCAGCAGCATCAGCATCGGCTTCGAGCAGTAGTACGAGAACCGGCATGGGATCGAGCAACCTGTGAGTAGACCCTTATTCGCACTGTTCCTTTCCTTGCCTTATTTTAATAACGTTTAATTGGACTGGACATCGCCATTTAACGTAACTCGTCTCTTTTTGGACAAAAATCGCCAAATCTAGACTTAAACATTAGTTTTATTTGAAGTACTTTGGACTCACATCGCCAACTTACTTTTTCGCGTAAATTACACTTCTATTTTTGGACAAAAATCGCCGAATCTAGACTTAGTATTTACACATAGTTAGTTTTATTTTAAGTAATTTGGACTCACATCGCCAATTTACTATTTTTGTGTAAATTACTCAAACATTAGTTAATTTACACATTAAGTTACGCTAGAACTTAAAGCGTTGTTTGGACTAAAATCGCCAACTACGTTATTTTTTTGCCTTATTGTTTAAATAAATTGTGAATAATGAATATTCAACTTATCCCTAAGGAAATTCAAAGCATCATTCCAAGATTTGATGGGGATGATAAGTTACTCAACCTTTTTATATCCAAATGCGAGTATGTAATTAGAAGTTTTAGAGGGGACAACAACGCAGCCCAAGCTACTTATTTGTTTCATTGTATTACTAGTAGATTAGTGGGTAAAGCTGCCGTCTTAATAAGTGAACGTGAAAATGTCACCACCTGGGAAGGCCTTAAAGAACTTTTTGTTCAACACTTCGGGGATCCGAGATCCGAAGCTTGCCTTAGTATTGAATTAGAGAACCTCAAGATCAAACAGGGAGAGTCTTATATAGACTTCTGCCACCGAATACAGAATGTTAGGAGCTCATTAATATCAAAGGTAAACCTTCTCACTGACGAAGGTATTAAAGCAGCAAAATATATTATATATAATAATACAGCTCTAAACGTTTTTCTCTATAATTTACCAGAGGATATGATTAAGTTTGTGAGATTAAATAAATGCGTAACCCTAGAGTCCGCGTTAAGTGTCGTAACCGAGGAAGTTAATTTCCAAACGAGATACAACGCTCGAAATAAGAACAGGACAACCCCAAATAATAACGTTAACAATTCAAACAATCCTAGACCAAACTTTACGGCTCCAATTCAGTATAAATTCGGAATTCCAGCTAATAATCAAGGTTTTAGACAAATATATGGATTTAGACCCAACTTTATTTCAAACCAAAAAGCTGCAAACCAACCACAGGGACCCAAACCAAGTACCAGTAATCCACAAAATCAGAAGGCTATAACCCATCAACCACAACAAATTCCGCGAACATTCAATAATTACAAACAATCGGGCTTCTTCAAACCGAACCCAAACCAACAATTTAAATTCGGAATTATCAACCAGCAGCCTAAACAAAATACCGATGTGTCAATGCGAACGGTTCACAACAACATGATCGAAGAGCCACTTCAACTTGACTCTAACACTAACTGTGAAGAGATATTCCTATTAGACGACGAGAACCTTGTCGTATTAATAGATGAAAGTAATGATCAAATTAACTGTGTCCAAGGAGAAAATGAACAAGAAAATTTTCGCATAGAAGCCTCAACAACAGATCAACCACACCCACAACAGAAATAATAAATTTAAATTATAATGGTCTTAAACTACCCCACATTTATTTACCGGAAATAAATGCATTATTTTTAATTGACACAGGAAGCACTAGATCTTTTATTAACGCCGAACTAGCTGACCAATACTTCCAGTATTGCAAAATTCAGGAACCTTTTGAAGTAATAAGTACTCATGGACGTAGCAAGCATAGTGAGGTAGCTTATATTCCCTTAACAGACACTTTTAACACCGACATTCATCATAAATTTTACATATACAATGTGGACAAAGCATATCATGGCCTTGTCGGATCGGATTTATTAAAACAGTTAGAGGCTAACATAGACATGAAAAATCAGGTATTAAAAACAAACACCACAGAAATTCCCATATTATATAACCCATCTTATCAAATAGTAATTCCACCAAGATCGGAAAAACGAGTTAAAGTGCCAACAAGATTGGACAACGGAAATGCTATTTTGAACCACTTAGAATTCTGCCCAGGAGTTCGTATGCCTGACGCGTTAGTTAACTGCGTAGACTCCTTTGCCCAAACTGTTATACAGAATACCACAGACACTGAGATGACAATAACGCTTAAAAAACCATTTAAAGTACATAGTATAAAACAGGATATAACAGATAACTGCCTAATTAATAATTTAAACCACAGCTCTGATTTAGAACAACTGTTAGATGAAAACCTAAGTAAATTACGACTTGATCACCTAAACTTAGAAGAAAAATCATTAATAACTAACCTCTGTACCGAGTATAAAGATATCTTTCATTGTGAACACGTACCTCTATCCTTTACTAACCAAGTTAAACATAAGATTCGTACAAAGAATGAAGATCCGATTTACATACGCCCATATAGACACCCCGTTAGTCAAAATAAGGAAATACAGAATCAAGTAGATAAACTTCTAGAAAATAGAGTAATCACAGAATCACACTCACCTTGGAGTGCCCCTGTACACCTAGTTCCTAAGAAAATGGACGCCTCAGGTGAACAGAAGTTTCGTATGGTAATAGACTATAGACGACTAAACGAGATAACGATAGATGATAAATACCCATTACCAAACATCACAGACTTGTTTGATAGGCTAGGAAAAGCATCCTATTTCACTACGATAGACCTAGCTAGTGGCTATCATCAGATAGAAGTAGAAAAAGAGGACCAACCGAAAACTGCATTCACAACACAGTCAGGACATTACGAATTTACTCGTATGCCCTTTGGTTTAAAGACAGCCCCCGCTACTTTCCAACGAGCAATGGATAATGTACTCCGTGGACTACAAGGCATACATTGTCTTGTTTATTTAGATGACATCATCGTTTATTCAACCAGCCTCCAAGAGCACATCCATAAGCTTAGAAAAATATTCGATAGACTTAGACAAACGAATCTCAAAGTAACCCTTGATAAATGCGAATTTCTCAAGAAAGAAGTATTATATTTGGGACACACAATAACTAAAGACGGTCTTAAACCAAACAATGATAAAATTAAAGCTGTGTTACAATTTCCTTTGCCTAGAACACCAACAGAAATAAAAAGTTTCCTAGGTTTAGTAGGATACTATCGTAAATTCATAAAAGATTTCTCTAAAATAACGCAACCCATGACAAACTGCCTTAAAAAGAAAAATAAAGTCACCATAACTCAAGAGTTCGTAAACGCATTCGAAAAGTGCAAAGAATTACTCACGAATGCACCATTGTTACAATTCCCAGATTTTGAAAAACCCTTCCTTCTAACAACGGATGCATCTAACTTTGCACTAGGAGCAGTCTTATCTCAAGGTCCAATTGGTAGCGATAAACCGATAGCTTTCGCGAGTAGAACTCTTAACGACGCCGAAACGCGCTACAGCGCTATAGAAAAAGAACTGCTAGCAGTCGTTTGGGCATGCAAACATTTCAGACCTTATTTATATGGTAAAAAATTCACGATACTGAGTGATCATAGACCATTGGTATGGTTAAACTCAATTAAAGAGCCAGGAAGTAGACTCACGAGATGGAGACTCAGACTCTCTGAATATGATTACGAAATTAAATATAAACCTGGTAAACAAAACAGCAATGCAGATGCATTATCTAGAATTAAAGTTAATGTTTTAGACGACGCCTCAATGATAGTGAACACCGATAATTCAAAGACCATAATAATTTCATCAGACGAAGATGACGGTACTATTTCATCAAGTAACTCTAAAATCAGACCTAAGTCACCTTATTCAGTACCATCAGTAGGAAGCGAAACAGCCACAGCCTCTGAAGGAGCAGACTCTCCTTCCATAATAACAGTCCATTCAGAAGAAAATACAGACTCGTCCGGTATCCCAATATTAAAGGAAGCCATAGATACAAAACCAAATCAGATACTAGTATACACTTGGCATAGAAATGAGTATAGTGTTAAAAACCTATCCCGGGATAAGCAAAAAGTTTTCGAAGTACACATGCCAATAGATAAGCCAGAATTAATAAAAGAATTTTTAAAAGAATATATCCGTCCAAAAATAAAATACTATATTTATTTTGAAGACGAACGCCACCGTAAAGAATTTTCAAACATTATTACAACCCTATTTAAAAAGAACGCAATAAACATATACGAATGCACCGAAAGAGTTGTTTACGTTGAAGACGAAAACGAACAACGGGAAATAGTCCTGACATATCATGTTGGAAAAACATGTCATCGTGGAATCAAAGAAACCATAGCTCATTTAAAAAGAACATACTATTGGAACAATTTAGAACATACCGTAACTTGTATTATCAACTCATGTGAACTTTGTAAGCAAATGAAATATGATAGAAAACCAATAAAACCCGAACTTCAACTAACTCAAACTCAAACAAAACCTTTTCAAGAAATATTCATAGACATATTCTCAATAGAAGGAGTATATTTCCTTACAATCATAGACGCATTCAGCAAGCTAGGCCAAGCAATTGAAGTACCTAATAGGTCTACACCGGAAGTTATAAGGGCACTAATAAAATATTTTGCCACATACGGTGTACCATCAAGAATTAGTGCAGACCCAGGGTCAGAATTTAATAATACCCTATTAAAGGAAATGCTAACATTTTACAAAATAAATTTACACATAGGTACTCCACATAATCCAAATTCTATGGGATTAGTAGAAAGATTCCATTCTACTATTATAGAAATTTATAGACTAGCAAAGTATGAGAGGAAAATAACCGACGCCGCATCTGTCATGATTCATTCAGCCACTGGTTTGACACCGTTTGAAGTAGTCTTCGGACATACCGACGCTTCAAGTACCTTTGCGGTAGACTTTAATAAGAGCTACACTCAACAACTAGTTAAGGACCATGTTAAGCGTACAAAATATCTATATGATTATTTAACTGATAAAATTATACAGTCTAAAGAAAAAACCAAGGAAAAACGCGGCGGTGAAAAACAATTCGATATTAAAATAGACGATAAAATCTATATGAAAGGAGTTAACACCAGACGTAGCAAGGATAAGCCTAGATACCAAAAGGCAACAGTTATAGGTAAAGTCAAAAGAAATACTGTAGCTGTCCAGAATAAAGCTGGTAAAACTAAGAAAATTCCCGTTAAAGACATTAAGCGTCCTTCGCAGGTTCGTCCTGGTGGTAACGATGCAAGCAGCCCTCAGCCTGGGCCTTCAACTTCAAAGGATTGAAGACAATCCGGGAATCCTCCCCGTTAAAGAAGGACAAGCATCACTAAGCCTCTATAACTGGCATATAATTAAGAGACTAGACTTAAATTTAGTTCATAGAAACATAGAATATAACATAGAAAAATATAATGATATTTCTAAGTACGTAAAGGATAAATTAGCTGTGTATGTTTTAGATGGTAATCTTGTTGATGCTGAGTTGCAAACCCAATATATAATGAACATAACCATAGAACGTTACAATCAATTGATTCCAAGCACCAGAATAAAAAGGGGACTTATCAATCCTATTGGATCTATAATTAAAGCTATTACTGGAAATTTAGATAATGATGATGCACTTAGATATGATAATTGGATAAACAGTTTACAATCGCAACAAGATGTAATCATGAATAAAGTTACTTTAGTTTCCGAAATGGTTGACACATTCGTTAATATCACTAACTCAACTAGAAACAACTTTATAATACTTGAGAAAACTATTAAGGAAATAGAAGAAATTTTAAATAAAACTCAATTCCAAACAAGTAAGAACCTTGTTTTAAATACTTATAACATGTTAATTCATAATTTTCAAATATTATTAATCCGTTTAGACGAAGTAGAGACAGCGTTAGCATTTAGCAGAGTTAATGTATTACACCAATCTATATTAGATACCACTGAATTGATCAATATTCTTAAAGACATCGAAAAAACTGATAAATTAGTCTTTCCTGTTACTAATGAAAACTTAGTTAATATTGAACATTGTATCGACATCAAAGCATATGTAAAGGGCAAACAAATAACTTTTATTATGTCAGTACCAACAGTCCAATTAGATGTCTACAATTATTACACTCTACATCCTTTCCCTATGTATAACCCCCACCTTAATCTATCCTTCCTAATTACCCCTAGACATTCCCATATCCTTGCGAAAGGGTCGAAAATAGTATCGCTCTCCCAGCCTTGCAGAGAGATAGACGAAGGAAAGTTCCTTTGCTACGAAAGCAACGTGTCTCCGGAGGAAGAAAATAAATGCATCATAGATTTGATGACGTTTTCTACAAAGATAACATCGTGCCTGCCTCTTTCCGTCAACGCATCTGACATTAAAGTAAAGTCCATACACCCGGACTCTTGGATTATTTTCGCAGCGTTCCCTACATTCCTGACAGAAAACTGCGACGACGACATGAGCCAGCACGACATCATGGGCACATACATTTTAACCCTTGATAATGCTTGTGAAGTAAAACTTGGAAGAATCACGTTAAGAAAACGCCGTTTTCAAACTGGAGAAGTTGTCTTCCGTAGTTCGCCATCCATACATCTGCCCAGTATTACAACACCAAAGAACACCACACTACGTAAAACTATCAGTCTAGACGAGATTGACTTGGAAAATCTACAATTCTTATCGCATGCACTAAAAGACAACAGTGAAGTGAAAAACAATAAAAGTCATTTTGTGAATGTGCACAGTGTTAGCATAGGAACTATTGTAATTTATATTATTTTACTCTTTGTACTAGTTTTAGTTCTAATGTACCGCTTTAAAAATATATTACTGCGTAAGCTAAAACAAAATCATCAACCTCGTGATGCACTTTCGGATGGTGATTTTGCACTTACGGAGGGAGGAGTTATGCATGGCCAACCATTACCCCGAACTGTATTCATAAACTAAGATCACTCATCAGTTCTAAGAAGCCATATAAATATTTTTAGGTTATCAATTAGCAAGTACTTTATTGATTTCCAATACAGCTCTGAAAGCTCAAGTATGATCTGACATACGGACGCCTTCCTGTTGATGCCCTGGCCCGGCACACCGACACACACATACAAAACCTCCCATTAGTATATAAGCTCCTGTAACTTAGAATTAAGTGTTCCTCTTATTATAATGCTCATGCTGAGCTCACGTGTATTAATTAAATAAAATATATTTTTTTAAAACAAGTCTTGCGCGTTCATATTTGACTAGGTAGTAAATATTAACGATAGACAAAGTTGCTCGTCAAGATGAATCAAACCAGTTTAAACTCGATCGGTTTGCGGCGTTTCATTACATTCATTATTAGGGACCTAGCAACGTTACTGTTACTGTCAGCCTGTATCATTCCACTGCTGGGCAAAGGACAAAGGCCGCATGATTTCCAACTACATATTTCAATCTAAGGCTAGTGTGAGCCACCGGTTGTTAGTTTTGTCCAGCTCATCCCGCCATCACCTAGCAACGTAACTAATTACATTTTTTTTCATCCCGAAAAGTTTCTCCATTATTTATTATTCTTCTCCAATAAACGTAATTCACATTCCGGTCTTTCGAGCCGGATCCTATGCAGACAGCACCTAGACGTAGAAAGTCACTTACCTCGTTTCTGTACAACCAAGCGACTAAATGCTATAAGTCACGACATTGCATGTTAAACGACAATAGTCTAGGTAAGAATTAGCTTTTTATTAATACAACCAACGGCTAAACACCTCATTCGAATGGGGTCTATGTCTTACTAGTTACTTAGCTAGAACATTCATTAATATAAAGGAGTCATCATCATCAGCCTATAAAATGTTCCCACTGCTGGGACACAGGCCTCCTCTCTAAGAGAATGAGTGGGCCGTAATCCACCACGAGGGCCCAGTCTGGGTTAGTGGATGTCACATGTCTTCGAATTTTTGGTTCTAGGTCATGCCGGCTTCCTCACGATGTTTTCCTTCACCGTTTTGAGAGCAGTGGTGATGAAATAAATTACACAAAGTAATGCGATCGACTCGTAAGTCGGGGCCGATAACACTGGGCCATCACTGCTCTATTTAACGGAGTAAACAGGGTTTTTTCGGGCAGCCGATGGATGCAAGTGGTGAATTGTCGTTCGGCGCGGCGGTCTAAGGAGGAGGCCTATGTTCAGCAGTGGACGTCCTCCGGCTGATGATGACGATGATGAAACAGGGTTTTCTTCAAATGTGGTAATAATCATCAAATGAACCCTGATACCCAGGTGGGAGGGACTGTCAGACCTGTACTGACTAAAATCCACGATGATCCTTCAATAGCCCTTTACGTTCCTGGGTCACGGTTGCCTGATGATATAGTCCCGCGACCCCGGCAGGCTCTGGCCCTTTAGCAATCTGAAAGCTCTTAGAGGCACGCGTGGAACATGACGCGCCGTCGACCCGGGCATGGTCCATGATCAGACAGCGAGTAACTCATTACTCACCGTCTGCATGCTAAACTGGGCTGAAGGTGCTCCCACACAGCAGTTATATTATAACGTTATACAACATTGTGTAACACGATAACATTTTTATTAGCGTGTAACAATACTCTAGGTACAACATGTTAAGAAATGTTAAGTTATAAACGCTGCCACATTGGATGAACTCGTTGTATAACATTATGTTCAATTACTTTGGGTTTGTCTTTCGAAGAATGATGATGTACCTACAACAAAAGTTATATTTTGTTATATCATATTGTAATCAGTTGTAAAACATTTTTTTTAATGTAGTTGTATAACATCAATAACAATTTATTATAATTTGTAACAATTTATAACTTTTGTTATAATTTGTTTAAAACAGTCAGTCTCTAACGTTATAAAATATAAATGCTGTGTGGGAGCACCTTTCCCTAGAAATGATTAGCTAAAAGTCAACCCTACATTATTTACAGCGTTATTAATTCACTTCTCTCGACCATTTTCTTCGAAATTATTCATTACTAAGCAATCAAGGCGTTGGTTTCATATTTTTTATAACTGTAATCAAGGGTCGTTATACAGCCACTTATTTTCGAATAATGATTGGCTGGGTTATTGAATTGGTTGACCTTTGACCTTGAATTAGAAAGGTCAAAAGGAAAGAAAATTGTCTGCCGAAAAATTAGCTTAATGACACTTATTTGAAATTGGAAAATCAAACCACTTAAACTCCTGAAAGCTAAAATCAAAAATTTTTTTTTAAAAGAGTAGAGGCAATTGGACAGCACGTGTGGCACAGAGGCTGAGCAATAGGACTGGTGCGCTGCGTGTCGCAGGTTCGATTCCCCCACATAACAAATATTTAAAACTAAATAATGAAATTTTATAAAACGTCGACAACTGGTGCTCGGCTTCGGAATCAACCCGAAGTTGGTCGATTCCATGGAGATTGAACCGGCAAAAAACTCCATAAGTAGTTACTCTTTTAAAAAATGTTGTGGTGTTACAAACTGATTGTTACAATTTTTGAATAGGTACTTTTTTTTTTTTTTTTTTTTAACGTGGTAAAATCATCAAATGAGTCCTCCCACCCCGGGCAGGGCGGGAGGGACTGTCAGACTTGTACTGACTAAAATCCACGGTGTCCTTCAATAGCCCTTTATGTACCGGGGTCACGGTAAGGAAATAATCCCGCGACCCCGGCAGGCTTTGGCCCTCTGAGAGGGGGCCCTGTCATTATGCTGACGCTCTTTGAGGCGCGCGTGGGACACAACGCGCCGTCGACCCGGGCATGGTCCATGGTCGGGCAGCGAGTTGCCCTTTACTCGCTGCCCGCATGCCCGCGCCTACGGTGGCCGGAGATCGTCGCGCGACGTCCGTCGCCGTGGGCGTCCACCACCGCGGGTGGGGCGGAGGGAGGACGCTGTCCTCTCTCGCTCGCGGCCAGCCTCCTCCTTTACGAGCATTACTGCCTCGCAGAAGGAGCTGACCGCTTCCCACTCCGTCTCGCCCCGAAGCATGGCCGCAACCAGTGCCGGGCGCGAGAGGTCTCCGCCTATCGCAGCCGTGAGGACACGTCGGTGCTCCGCCCAAGCTGGGCAGTCTTGCACCGTATGCTCCACCGTGTCCTCCGGGCGATCTTCGCAGTGGTGACACCCAGGCGTCTCCTCCTTTCGCATCAGCCACAGGTACCTCCCGAAACTTCCGTGTCCGGTGAGGACCTGCGTCAAGCGGTAGGTCAGGACGCCATGACTTCTCTCCAGCCACTCCTCAAAGAGGGGTCTTACCGCCGCAATTGCGGCGTGCCCGTTGAATAGGTACTTAGATAATATGTGAGAAAAGCGTAGGTCTGATAACAACGGTGAAGTCTTTACGAAAATTAACTCTACAAAAGCAAAAATATAATTTATTTAAACACGACAATGTTCTCACGTTAACAAACAAGGAGTATGGAAGAACCTTTAAAAAAAGAAAGCTATATTATAAGCTGGGTTACATCTATAGTGTAATAATAAACTGTAACTAAATGTAATTATTCCGGGTTTTGCTGTTTATATGTTCCAACTACACATATACAGGGAAAAAATTCTAGTGAGAGAAATATTAAAAACTCGATGTAAGTACTGAGCGATAAGACCCATTTTTATCGAAAAAAATGTTCAGTTTTTGCCGCCATTTCTTTCATAGTTACCTTACATAATATTAACCCAAAAAATCCCATAGTACAACGGAACACAATAGCCGGGCCTCATTGGATCATATATTACAAGTAGTGACACAGTTATTACACCGTAAATAATATTTATATCATGTTACACCATTTAACACAACCCTGTATCGGTTATTTTGTGTGAAAATATTATTACTATTATAAAGGGAACAGTTGTGAATAGTTTCTTTCGTTCAACAAAAGTGCAAGAAGCTTTTTATATAGAAGAAAAGAATCCTCATGCCCTGGGTGGAGTAAAAGGGACTTTTTTTGTTGGGATTATCTCACCGCACTATACCAAAACCACTGCAACTACCTACTGAAAGCCAGAATCAGTAGTAAGTACCAGAACCAGAAAAGCGCTGAGACAATGAAATTCGACGTTTCCCAGAGTATTAATTAAAATGTCTTGGATCGTACAACGAAATGAATCAGAAAATAATAGTAGAAATAGTAGAAGAGAAGAAAAATACGTAGATTTAACTGAGCGAGGTGGGCGGTCAGACTCTTCATACCTTCTAAAAATCCACCCTGGTTCTTCTTTATGGATGATCTCACAGCCAATGTGTAGTAACTTCATCATCATCATCAGCCGGAAGACATCCAAAGCTGAACATAAGCCTCCCCCTTAGACCGCCACGCCGAACGACAATTCGCCACTTGCATCCGAGTAGTAACTTGCAGTAGATAACAATAGAGTAGGTAATAACAATATTTTTACCAAGAGGTAATGGAACCAGTAACTGGGTTTTGAAATAAACAGGCATGCGGGCTCTACTTGCAGTGTCAGTTGTGGACATACAACGAGTCCATAACAATCACTCTCGAACTCCTTTGTGGTCATCAAAAAGCCGACAGTAGGTGAAGCACAGTCGAGCACGATACAAACGATCAAAGTGTGGTCGTTCGAGGCTTATAAGTCGATCCACACTACATGAATTTCAACTCAGTTCGTGCTTGACTCCTAAGCGTAGTAGTAACCACCTTTGACGGCATGTTTAGAGCTATGGCTGAGCGATTGGACTACTGCGCTGCATGTCGCGGGTTCGATTCCCGCATGGAGCAAATATTTGTATGATCTACTAGTAGTTCCAGGTCTGGGTGTTTGTGTATGTGAGTTTAATATGTGGTTGACCGAGCTTTGCTCGGTTTTTGAAATGTTTATATCTTGGGAACCGAGCTTTTCTCGAACCTGGGACCTTGATAAATCGATTCCTTGAGCGGAAAAACACCTAATCTGTCTCTTTCATTGAAATCCTTGGAGCTGTTTCCGAGATCCTGATTATACATAAATATACAAGAATAGCTCGTTTAAAGATATTAGATATGTTTCTAAACGTACCCACGACACCGGAGAAATTCCAAGTGTAGGGCAACGTTTTTTTTTAAAGAAAACGAATGTCCTATTTCAATTTTCGAACGTGTTACTCGTATTTTAACCCCTAAATCACCCAGATAAAATCATCACTCGCAACAAAACTACCCACCGGAAAGTCGCTGTCAATATTTCTAGCTCACAACACTAAACTAATACAATGAGCCGTTAGATTCGCTGCGCTATCGCTCCACGCATGCTCACTGAACTGAGCTAATTGAACCGGAATTATAAGGCCATGTGGCTTTTATGGGGGCTGGTTGGTGAATAGGAAATTAGGAGGAGATATTTTAATTTATGTTTACCTTTATTTCAGGCAACTAGGTTTGAAATAGAAGCAATCAATCAATTCGGCCAATTGCAATCCACTGCCGCACGTGTAGCGTGGCACTGTAGATGGGGTGTCGACGGACGTTCAGACAGTTTTTTAGGGTTCCGTAGTCAACAAGGAACCCTTATAGTTTCGCTATGTCCGTCCGTCCGTCCGTCCGTCCGTCTGTCCGCAGTTTAGCTTAGAGACGCACAGTACTAGAGAGCTGTAATTTGGTGTAAATATACGGATTTGTTGTGCCGAAAAAGTGGTAAAATAAAATCTCGAAAAATATTTTTTTTAAGGGTACCTCCTGTACATGTAAAGTGGGGATGTTATTTTTTTTTCTCACGTACCCCTTAGTGTGGGGTATCATTAAATAGGTCTTTAAAAAATATTGATAGTTTACATTAACAATTTTTTGATAAAAAAAATAGTTTGTGAAATATTAAGCTTTAAAGTGTTAAATTTTGCTCGACTCGAGTGTCCCTCCCTCCCTGACCCCCCCTCTACCAGCTAAACGGTTATGTTTGAGGTATGAAAAAATTCAAAATAGTAGTATATAAAAAAAAAAAAATTAAAAAAAACGAAGTTTAAAAGAAAATTGTCATGACTAAGTAGGCTTTACAACTTTAAGAGTAATAGTCGACCAACTTATAAAATGTACTTGGATTACATATTTTCTTAAACAAAATGTATCGGAATCAACTGCAAATGTAAGTTTGTCAACTTTATTTTTACAGCTTTAATTACGGTATGTTTTTTGGGGATAGGTAGTTTTTTAACTATTTTTAACTAACTTCAAAAAAAGGAGGAGGTTCTAAATTCGTATTTTCCCCGATTTCAAAGATTTTCAAAGACTCCTGGACCGATTTTGAAAATTCTTCTTTTTAAAATTAAATTCAGCGAATCAGTTTAGTTAGTTCGCATAAGTATTTTGATGGGTAACTACGGAACCCTACACTGTGCGTGGCCCGACACGCACTTGGCCGGTTTTTTTTTAAACGTTGCCCCCACTATGAATGTTTCCTATGTCGTGGGTGCGTTTACAAACATATAAACTCACATACTCGTACACCAACGGTCAGACCCGGAACTACAACTATTACCATTTTAAGCATAAAAATATTAAAAAGTAAAATATAGATTTGAATATATTCAGGTCTACAGATTATACCATTCTCGTGTAAAAAATCAGTGGAGGATTGTGGGGGAATAACCATGAAATAACTTTGTCTGTTCTTGATAGAATTATAGAGATGAGACGCAGTCATGCTAGCGAAGGAGGAGGTGGGACGCGTGAGAGAGAGGATAACGTTCACCTCACAACTCAGCCGCAGTGGGAGACACGCACGGCAATGGACTTCGCAGAACGATTTCCGGCCACTGTTGGATGCGGACTGTGTGAAATGGGTAACTCGCTGTCTGATCAAGGATCCGGGTCGACAACACGTCATGTTCCAAACGCGCCTGAAAGAGCTGTCAGTAAAATGACGGGCCCGTTTAGAGGATCAAAGCCTGACGGGGTCACATGGAGAGTAAAGGGCTATTGAAGGACACCGTGGATTTTAGTTAGTACAAGTCCGCTTGTACCTCGTGTCCCTATGTCCCTGTGCCCTGTAGTGGGAGAACTGTACCCTTAGCACGAATTTTCAGTATTTGAGACGTAAAGTAAACTGGAACTTTGACAGTTTCAAATTGACAGTTTTCAAGGAAAAAATTAGTTCTGTCTTCGCACATCAGAGGCGCTGTTCCATTTTTTCATACAAAAACGCTGTAAATACTGGAAAGACGCTGTAAAGTAAAAGAGTGAAAATTCGTGCTAAGGATTCTGACTCATTTGATGATACTCGTATTACCATGATAAAAAAGGGCTTATCTGCTCCAACGGCAACATTACACGATTCTCATTAAAATAATGAACTAAACAATACATCACAGATCATCTAGTTAGCTCCACTATCGAATGATCTAAATTAGGCGTAACGTGATCTTACTGAACACATTTGTACCTCTACATAATGTATTGGTTTGTACATTGTACAACTTGATTAGTTAGTACAGAACTTGTGATCAGCCAGTTAGGGAATTGATTTTAATGAACTTTGAATTGTTAATTTTTTGGCATCCATCATCATCAACAGCTCTTAGTATGGCCACTGTTGGGACACAGGCTTCCTCTCTGTGAAAGGGAGTGGAGCATAATCCAATATCCAGTGTGGGTTGATGCCTCATGTCTTTGTATCTTTATTTAAGACTAGCTGTTGCCAGCAGCTTCACCCGCTACGAATCGCAAATTTTCCCACGGGAACATAAAATTG
The DNA here is from genome assembly GCA_036375495.1 of Agrotis segetum. NCBI lineage: Eukaryota > Metazoa > Arthropoda > Insecta > Lepidoptera > Noctuidae > Agrotis > Agrotis segetum. Next base: position 1,722,298 of record JAQSVV010000031.1, read on the forward strand.
GGATAAAAACTATCCTTTGTGTTAATCCAGGTTATAAACTATCTGTGTACCAAATTAGCCAAATCTATTCAGTGAATTTTGCGTGAAAGAGTAATAAACATACCTACATACACGTGCATACATCCACACAAACTTTCGCATTTATAATATTAGTAGGATAAGATATACCGGTTTCCTAACGATGATTTAATTTACCGTTTTGACAGAACGCCGTTGTAATGAAATAAATTACACAAAGTTATTTTCCTGGTTTGAGATCTAACCCTCGTAAGTCGAGGCCGATACACAACGCTGTACACCATTGTTCACATTTTACAATATAAGTATACCTAATTATTTCATTTTCATAAACATCACTATTACATTCACAACATGTAATTAATATCAATAGTTTTCATAAACATCACTATTACATTCACAACATGTAATTAATATCAATAGTTTTCATAAACATCACTATTACATTCACAACATGTAATTAATATCAATAGTTTTCATAAACATCACTATTACATTCACAACATGTAATTAATATCAATAGTTTTCATAAACATCACTATTACATTCACAACATGTAATTAATATCAATAGTTTTCATAAACATCACTATTACATTCACAACATGTAATTAATATCAATAGTTTTCATAAACATCACTATTACATTCACAACATGTAATTAATATCAATAGTTTTCATAAACATCACTATTACATTCACAACATGTAATTAATATCAATAGTTTTCATAAACATCACTATTACATTCACAACATGTAATTAATATCAATAGTTTTCATAAACATCACTATTACATTCACAACATGTAATTAATATCAATAGTTTTCATAAACATCACTATTACATTCACAACATGTAATTAATATCAATAGTTTTCATAAACATCACTATTACATTCACAACATGTAATTAATATCAATAGTTTTCATAAACATCACTATTACATTCACAACATGTAATTAATATCAATAGTTTTCATAAACATCACTATTACATTCACAACATGTAATTAATATCAATAGTTTTCATAAACATCACTATTACATTCACAACATGTAATTAATATCAATAGTTTTCATAAACATCACTATTACATTCACAACATGTAATTAATATCATTCATAAACATCACTATTACAGCCTTAAAATCGCCAGCTTTTTTTTTTCTATCGTGGTAAAATCATCAAATGAGTCCTCCCACCCCGGGCAGGGTGGGAGGGACTGTCAGACTTGTATTGACTTAAATCCACGGTGTTCTTTAGTAGCCCGTTATGTTCCGGGGTCACGGTAAGGAAATAATCCCACAACCTCGGCAGGCTTTGGCCCTCTGAGAGGAGGCCCCGGCGTTATGCTGACGCTCTTTGAGGCGCGCGTGGGACACAACGCGCCGTCGACCCGGGCATGGTCCATGGTCGGGCAGCGAGTTGCCCTTTACTCGCTGCCCGCATGCCCGAGCCTACGGTGGCCGGAGATCGTCTGCTGACATCCGTCGCCGTGGGCGTCCACCACTGCGCGTGGGGCGGACGGAGGACGCTGTCCTCTCTTGCACGCGGTCCGCCTCCTCCTTCGCGAGCATTACTGCTTCGCAGAAGGAGGCGACCGCTTCCCACTCCGTCTCGCCCCGCTGCATGGCCGCAACCAATGCCAGGCGCGAGAGGTCTCCGCCTATCGCAGCCGTGAGGACACGGCGGACGGCGGTGCCCCGCCCAAGCAGGCAGTCCTGCACCGTATGCTCCACCGTGTCCTCCGGGCGACCTTCGCAGTGGTGACACCCAGGCGTTTCCTCCGCATTAAACACAGGTACCTCCCGAAGCAGCCGTGCCCGGTGAGAACCTGCGTCAGGTGGAAAGTAAGGACGCCATGACTTCTCTCCAGCCACTCCTCAAAGAGGGGTCTTACCGCCGCAATTGCGGCGTGCCCGACAAAATCGCCAGCTTAATAATGTAATTAATTTATCATTAGAACAGTTCTGAACACAGATTTCTGTTAAAAAAACTAAGGTAAGAATTCCTTCGTTATTCACAACGCAAAATTCATCGTAACCTATCCCAAAGAAATTAACTTCACAACAAAAATCATTGACATCCGACCGCCCAAAGATCTATCAAAACCATTTCTTTGACTACTCTTTGAAAGAAAACCTCTCATAGAAAAACTATAATAGTAAATCGAATAAAATTTTCGTGCGATTGAGAAGAATAAACAAAGGATATTGTTGTTTTTTCTTTATCCATTGACGCGTTAAAGGGTGGTATAGACGTCATTGAATGTCAAATAAAGTATCTAATAATGTAAAAAAAGAAATATAATAGTAATATTCTGGTGTTCATGTAAAAAGAGTTGTAACCTTTTGTAACACCCACGCGTACGTGCCCTTTACACTTTAAGTACGTGCGTCAATTTATTTATTATGCGTTTTCTAGTCAGACGTACCTAAAGTGTTTACAACTTTTATAGAAAACAGACTAACTTTTGTCCGCGAATTCGCTCGCATTAAGAGCGTATATTCCGAAAGTTGGCAACGTCGCAAATGGTTGTCAAATATTAACGAGTTTTAATTAATTTAGCATTGTTATTGTATGAAAATAAGAAATATGGCTCTGTAGTGCACTAAAAAATTGATAAGGGAATGCAATAATTAATATCGTAATACCGAATATATAGTTTTAAATGTAAAAAAAGCATTTGGAAGCTTTCCAAATGCCTTTTATTACACCTGAAACGGTTACAACATGAAAATCAGTGTTTTAATTGCATTCCCATATATTTTTTTAGTGCACTACAGAGCGATATTTTTCTTGTTTTAATACAGAAAATTCGCCAAATTAATTAAAATTTGGAAATATTTGACAGCTTTTTGCGACGTTGCCAACCCTCAGAATATGCGGCCTTAATAGAGAATGCTAAGTAACCATGAATCATAAATCCATGAATGAATCCAAATCCTAGGTAACATTGTAAATGCGAAAAAAAACTAATTTTTTACTTGAATATTGTTAATTTGAAATTGTCAAAGTTCCAGTTTACTTTACGTTTCAAATACTGAAAACTCGTGCTAAGGTTACAAATTTACAGAGATGGTTAAAAAACCTGTGTTTGAGCCCAGTGAAGTGGGCATGCACATTCAAAATAAAGCATTGAAAACAAGTTCGAAACGCAATAACTATCCTATTCAAAAATATACCAACAAAATATGAATCGTTCTTCCAATCCGTTCTCACCGCTGATATTTTTCAAAGAAAATCGTTCATAAAGTCTCCTTTCTGATGTCGCCTTGTGTCATTAAATATGCGGTTTATTTATCATATTACGTGTGGTGCCGTTAAAGTTTAAAAGCAGTCAGAGTTCAAATAACATTATAACTTTGTATGTTCGTGCGGAAGCCTTTAAAATTCTCGCTTTTCCAACACAAGCTTCGTATCGATAGGGAAGTGGAATATCCGCCACGATGGTCCAGTAACGTGGTAAATCCTACTTCCTATTATAAATGCGAAAGTTTGTGAGGATGTGTATGTAGGTGTGTTTGTTACTCTTTAACGCTAAAACCACTGAACGGATTTGGCTAAAATTTGGTACACAGATAGTTTATAACCTGATTAACACATAGGATAGTCTTATCCCGATTTTATGTTCCCGTGGCATAATTTGTAAGTTGTGAGAATACGCAAAGAAACTGGTCAAGTCACTTTAGCAATATTTCTAATGTTTTACTTCGTGTATTTCCAGCAACGTAGTTGGCTATTGATTCAAGTGAATCATTAATTTGAGATATTGCTAATTGGCTGTTACACACACCCGCAGATTATTTAATGATGAGATGGCATGGTTAGTGCAGTGGCTGGGCGATCGTACTGCTGCGTTGGGTGTCGCGGGTTCGATTCCCGCACGGACACAAAATAGGTACTTAATAGTACTACTACTCTCTGTCTTGGAAATGTCGACATTTGATTGCTATGTTGATAGCATATAATATTAACCATGCAGTTGCTGATGTATTAGATTCTAGGTTAAGTAGGTTAAGTAGTAGTTTAAGTGACGAGTCTGTGTTGTTAGGTTGTCCTAAAAACATAGTGATGCAGTGTTCTGTTCTTGCATGCTGTACGAAGGAGGGTCTACCTAATATACCACCGGCCTTGGAGACCACTACTACTCAGGTTGGGCATTCCCTTCCTGCTGGTACACTAGACGATCCCGTCGTGGAGATCACTCCGGATATTACTTTAAACTAGATTGTAAGACAACAGAAGAAACCTCTGCAATTAGTAACTCATTATCAGTGAACAATAAACAGGTTTCTTCTAGCAAATTAGTTAAGTATAAAGTAACAAGTGGAGAGCAACACACTTTAACCACTTCCCTGTCCGATGAATCACATGTGACTCACGACTATTGTTTAGGTATTGTGTCTGCTGCGCGGACAGTGAAAGTGTTAATATTGTTTAATCAAAATATTCAAGGGTGCTCTTCTAAACTACTGGAAATAGAAATGTTTTTGGAATCAACCAAGTTTGATATTGTTTGCCTTACCGAACATTGGTTAAGAGATCATCAAGTTTTGTCAATTTGTTATGATAATTATTGTGTAGTTAGTCATTTCAGCCGCAAACGTATGTTACATGGCGGATCTTTAATATTAATTAAGAAATCAATTAAATCTAAAACTCGAAATGACATTGTTGAACTGTCAGTTGAACACATAATTGAATTGTCCTGTGTTGAGCTTGATAGGCATGATAAAGAGTGTGTATACAGACCCCCAAATTACCAGACTCTTCCTATATTCGATTTTATAATGGAAGTTGTGTTAGATAAAGTATGTAGTAGTAGTAAATCTATCATCATCTGTGGTGATTTCAATATTAATATATTAGAAAATAACTCCAATAGTATCAAATTGTTGAGTCTTTTTAAATCATTTAACTTGTCACATATTTTTATGGAACCTACCAGAGTGACAGCTTCTTCTGCCACTTGTATAGACAATGTTTTTTCTAATTGTGATTATTTGCATAAGGAAATTATAAATAAATTGCCATCTGATCACAGTGGCCAAACAATTACGTTTTGCGCCTACACACCTACACAAAAAACCCAAATAAGGTATAGGCCAATTACATGTAAAAATTTAGAAAAAATTAATAATACACTAGCGAGTAAATTATGTGATCAAAATATCTTTAATAATTTAAATGACCCAAATGAGTTTTACACAGAGTTTTTTGCAATTTTAAATACACAATTTACTCACACGTTTCCAGTTAAAACTAAAACTATCGTCACAAAATTCTTATTTAGTGATTGGGCGACACCTGGAATTCGTAAAAGCAGAGAAAGGCTTTTTGAACTTTATGGTCTTAAGAAACACATTGTGAATGATACCTTTCATCAGTATGTTGCTAAATATTCTAAAACTTTTAAAAATGTATGCAAAACAGCTAAAGCTATTCATATTAGTAATAAAATTAAATCAGCCGATGATAAAATTAAAACAACTTGGAAAATGATAAATAATGAGACAGGTAGGAATAAACAGCGCAATAACGAATTTAATTTAGAAACTGCACATGGCCCTATAAGCACAGACGTAGAAGTAGCTCAGGAATTTGAAAAGTTTTTTTCGAATATACCTCTTAAGACTACTGCGTCTTTAAATTCGTCACCCGCACTCTCTGCTGCCTTACTTAGAAATAATGTAAAGGCCTGCCCGAAGGAGTTTAGGTTTCGGCACACGAACCCCCAAGCTGTGATTAAAGCATTCAAGGATCTTAAAATTAAGTCAACAGAAGATCTCTGGGGAATGTCTGTAATAGTACATTACTGCCGCGGCCTATAATGGCTACTTTGCTGGTCGCGCTGATGATGGCCGACAGCGCAGCGTAGCGCAGCTCCAGGCCGACACAGCGCGGTCAGCATGCACCACTTGATGGACGAGCTGAGATAAAGGCCGAGGCCGTAGGTCGAGGCCTTTACAGCGAGGACAGCAAGGGCTGCATGATGGCCAAGCTGGAAGGCCTAGAGCGTAGCTAGGCTAGCTGGAGGCAATCATAGCGTGACCAGCGAAGAGTCATAATGGGCCAAGGCTTGTATAGTGCTTTACTCAAAAATGCAAGTACCTAACCTAAATAAAACCAGCAAGTGATTTAAATAAAATTCATATAGGTATTAACTAGAAAATTAATTAAAATAACAATATGAAAAGTACAGTTACTAAAATTCAACACCGACTTTATGGTTTTATATTACTTACTAATATGTAGTTTGCGATAATTTTAATGCGGTGATTGACTGTTATATTTTCTTCACTTACATAAAGCAAAAAGTCACTAAATAGAAATAAAAATTTCGCTGAACCGCGCTTTCGTTACTTCTTAGAATTTTTTTTTTAATATGGAATACAATCTTTTTGTGCCTATTACCTCTATAAATACAAACAGCTGTGTTTTAAATAAAATCTTTTTGCATTTGTTTTTTTAAAACGTTGAAACGTCAAAATAGCGGCCGGCAATGTTTTGCCGACCTGTAGAGCGGCCAGCAAAAACATTACTGGCCGCTCCGTGAAACAGACCGGCAAAGGCGACTTTGCTCAAACAAGGTTGTCAAAATAATGACCACATTACATGCATTTTTGAGTAAAGACCTGTAAATCTATAATAGAAACCGTGGCACCTTATTTAGCTTTTATACGAGTATTTAATAGCAGTATAGAACAAGGAGTGTTTCCGGATCTCATGAAGCATAGTAAGGTAGCTCCACTTTTCAAATCGGGTGATTGTAAAGAACCGAACAATTATAGGCCTGTGTCAATTTTGCCAGTCTTCAGTAAAGTGTTTGAAAAGTTAATGCTTGCACAACTGCTATGTCACTTCAATAGAAACTCCATCTTTCATGATCAACAGTTCGGTTTCACCAAAGGTCGTTGTACAACTGACGCCGGTGTTACCCTATTGAAGAACATTTTTAACTCCTGGGAGGAAGCACAGGATGCCATAGGAATCTTTTGCGACCTCTCAAAAGCATTCGATTGCGTTAACCATGAAACGCTTTTGCTGAAGTTAGAACATTATGGTATTAAAAATAAAGCCCTTGATTTACTAAATTCATACTTGAAAGATAGACAGGTTAAAGTTCAGATAAACGGTACAAACTCATTGGGGGCTGAAATGAATATGGGAGTGCCTCAAGGTTCTATTTTGGGTCCATTCCTCTTCTTAGTCTATATTAATGATTTACCTCATTTACTAAAAAATCTACCACAGATGGTGTTATTTGCGGATGATACATCTTTAATTTTTAAAATTGACAGACGTGCACAAACTAGACACTGTTAATGACTGTATTCTTAAGGTTCAAAATTGGTTTACTGTTAATAATTTAGTTCTTAATGAAAAGAAAACAAAATGTATTAGATTCACTTTACCAAATGTTAGAAGAAGCGAATGTGAAATTTTATTGAACGGAAAAAGATTAGAATTTATTAATCAGACAGTTTTTCTAGGAATCATGTTAGACGATAAATTACAATGGGGCCCCATATAGCATCTCTAACAGGGCGACTAAGCTCAGCCGCTTATGCTGTTAGAAAGATAAGGCAGTTAACCGACGTCGAAACTGCGCGTTTGGTTTACTTCAGCTACTTTCACAGCATTATGTCATATGGCATCCTATTGTGGGGCCGGGCAGCTGACATTGAATCTATTTTTATTTTGCAAAAGAGAGCTGTCAGAGCAATTTACAATCTACGTCGTCGCGAATCTCTTAGGGAATTATTCAAAAAAATTAATATAATGACAGTGCCTTGTCAATTTATTTATGAAAATATAATGCATGTTCGGAAAAATCTTCATCTTTTTAATAAAATAAGCGACAGACATAATTTTAATACGAGAAATAAAGATAAAATTGATCAACCATATTTTAGATTGTCTAAAGTACAAAAATCTTTTATGGGGTTCTGTGTTAAATGTTACAATAAAATACCGAGAGAAATCTTAAATCTAAATGAAAAAAAAATTAAAAGTTACATAAAAAACACCCTTAGTAAACAAGCATATTATAAATTAGAAGATTATATTCAAGATAAAAATGTTTGGAAACATGCTGGTCCTGCTCCATAGTACAATGTGGGGCTTAAACAAAGTCAAGCTGGTTGAAATTTGAATGCTCACACACTTAAATTATATTTGTAAATTGTGTAATTTCAATATTTTGTTAAAATGTGAACGCCATGTACCTTTTTGCTTTTTTTACTTATTATTATTTTTTAAATTTTTGTCTAGATTTTCAAGGTACATTGCTTCGACATTAATTATTTCAAACGCTGTTAAAAATATTGTAAAACATTTTTTTTAAAAAAGTAAGTATGGAGTTTCTTGCCCATTCTTCTCCATACAACCTACCTTAGCGAATGGGTGTAGAATCAATCCCTTCCCTTCCTATTCCCTTTAAATTTAAATTTCGACGTTCAAAAGTGCCTCTTTGATGGCCTAATTGGAATAAATGATTTGACTTTGACTTTACTACGTGACACGGAGCAAATTTTTTTAGGGTTCCGTAGTCTACAAGGAACCCTTATAGATTTGCCATGTCCGTCCGTCCGTCCGTCCGTCTGTCCGTCTGTCCGCAGTTTAGCTCAGAGACGCACAGTACTAGAGAGCTGTAATTTGGTGTAAATATACGGATTTGTTGTGCCGAAAAAGTGGTATCTAAAATAAAATGCCGTAAAATATTTTTTTAAGGTACCTTCTGTACATACACGTAAAGTGAGGATTTTTTTTTTCTCGCGTACCCCTTAGTGTGGGGTATCATTAAATAGGCCTTTAAAAAATAATGATAGTTTCCATTAACAGGTTTTTGATAAAAAATTCGTTTATGAAATACAGGGTGTCCGGTGGCAGAATTAGGATTTCAAAATTAAATAATAAAAAAACTACAACACATATTTTATTATTTCAATTATTATAACAGAGAAGGGTGGTGCGGGTTTTATTTCTTAATTATTATTTTGTCTAAATGTTGATCGTCACGCCGGATACACTCATGGAATCTGGCTTCAGTATTTCGCGCCACCCGCTAGAGAAGGGACGAATATCCGTCGGTTACGTGATACACCAAGTGAAGATTTGATTCGATTATGGGTGCAGAGGTTCAAAACAACAAGTTCAGTGGCAAATAATCCGCGCCGGGGACCCAGCTGAATGTCGAGGACTGATGAGAACATTGAATTTGTTGCAAACAATTTACGACAGTCCGTGCGTAAGAGAGCGTTTGCTCTAGGGCTCCCAAAAATGACTGTGCACGAAATTTTGAAAAAGGACCTAAGAATGCACTCCTTTAAAATTCAAATTGTGCAGGCGCTTAAGCTTGGTGATTTCAATTTGCGCGAAAATTTCTGCGAGACAATGTTGCAGCGGTTTCGGACAGTAAACATGATGTTTCATTTAAATGGTAGTGTTAATAAAGAGAACTGCCGTTATTGATCACCTAAAGGATAGAACCTGCGATTAAAACTTCAACAGCCACTTCACAGGCCCAAAGTGACGATTTGGTGTGCATTGTCAAGCAGTGGAATAATCGGGCCCTATTTTTTTGAAAATAGTCAAGGACTAGCCACTACTGTGATTGGCGTTTCTTATCAGCGCATGCTGAACGATTATTGTTTGCCAATATTAAGAGAACATCCTGTCAACAGTCCACAGACATGGTTTCAGCAAGATGACGCTACGCCTCACACTGCTAGAGAGACAATGGCGCTTCTTAGTGATTTGTTCCCTACCAAATTGAGAAGCCGTTTAGCTGACATCCCCTGGCCACCCAGGTCGCTGGATTTTACCCCCATGAACTTTTTTCTGTGCGGGTACCTCAAAAGTAAAGTTTACAAAACCGCCCCACCGACCATTTCAACATTAAAAGAAAATATCGTTCGCGAGGTTAATGGCATCCCGACGACCCTTCTTCAGCGGATGGCGCGGAATACTGAAGTCAGATTCCAAGAATGTATCCGCCGTGACGGTGAACATTTAGACAAAATATTTTTTAAGAAATAAAACCCGCACTACCCTTCTTTGTTATAATAATTGAAACAATAAAATATGTTTTGCAGTTTTTTTATTATTTGATTTTGAAATCCTAATTCTGCCACCGGACACCCTGTATTAAGCTTTAAAGTGCTAAATTTTGCTCGACTCGAGTGTCCCCCCCCTCTACCAGCTAAACGGTTATGTTTGGGGGTGTGAAAAAATTCGCAATAGTAGTATATATAACGAAGTTTAAAAGAAAATTATCATGACTAAGTAGGCTTTACAACTTTACGAGTAATAGTCGACCAACTTATAAAATGTACTTGGATATCATATTTTCTTAAACAAAATGTATCGGAGGACATGCTCTTCAGCTGCAAATGTAAGTTTGTCAACTTTACTTTAACAGCTTTAATACGTATATGTTTTTACGGTATGTTTTTTGGGGATAGGTAGGTTTTTATCGTCAACTATTTTTAAATAACTTCAAAAAAAGGAGGAGGTTCTAAATTCGTCGTAATCTTTTTTTTATGTGTTATCCCCGATTTCTCAAAGACTCCTGGACCGTTTTGAAAATTCTTCTTTTTAAAATTAAATTCAGCGAATCAGTTTAGTTAGTTCGCATAATTATTTTGATGGGCAACTACGGAACCCTACACTGTGTGTGGCCTGACACGCACTTGGTTTTTCTCACATTTTTATACACTCACTTTTCTTGTTTATTTGTTGTTCCGGTTGGACTTTTGCAACTCAATTTTGAGGCACTTCCCGATAAGCTAGCAGGCTGAAATTTTGCAAACGCTCTGAGTTCTGATGACAATACATGACTATTGACTAGCTAAGAAACGTCATAATTATATCCGACAAGTAGTTGTATGTACAAGTATTCTACAAGTAGCGTTTGTGGATGTGAGTCATAATGTTTGTAAACGCGCCCACGACAGGAGAAATTTCTAGGGTGGGGCACCATTTAAAAAAAAAACAAAACATATTTTCTAATTTTTCTTACATTGAAAAATTAGAAAATATACAACTTAGGTTCCTAAAACTAATAGTGGATAAAAAAACTAAAAATAAACATAAAAAAGATTATTATAAACTATATAAAATTTGTAAAGTATTACCGGTTAGTTTAAAACATAAGTACTTACTTGCAACTAATAACCATGGTAATCAGGAGCATAATCCATTATTAATAAATGTATGTAACAAATATAACACCCGAACGATGTCGTCTGGTAAATATGTAGTTCCGAGAGTAAATAATGTCTATGGAGACCGAACATTACAAAAGCGTATCCCTTACATACTCAACAGCCTACCAGACGAAATCAGAGACGAAAAAAAGAAAAATAAATTTAAGATAAATCTAAAAAAATACCTACTAAGTACACTCCCTTAACTTTACATTATTTTACATATCCTAAACTACCATTTTACATAAGCTTGTATGTGTAAATGCAAATATTAGTTCATAAGATAATAAGTATATAGTTATAATTTTGATCCAACAGACAAACTATGTACTATAGTTTTGTTGGACAGTATGTACGTTACAAACTTTAAAATGTACCTTTTTGATCATTAAATAAATAATAAATAAATAATACTAAAACTATGATTACAATAATCCGCAATTGCTGAGATTACATTTCTGGATTTGCTCCTAGTCACAATTATTAACTGTTTTTATGAAGTCAATAGCAGTAATGTGTGGTAAGTCCTAGAAAATATTTAGTTTTGCTGTTGTTCAATTGTTCTAGAAACATTGTATCTGACCCTCAGATCAAAGAAATAGGCAGATAGAGCGCTCAGAACACGCGAGTGGGTCCACCAAAGTTAATACAAGATCAAAATCGAATACAAAGTCGCGACAGTACCAAGCTACGCGTCGAACCAAGCTGCGCGTCGTTGTTGTTTTTCGCCAAAATATGCCGTCTCGTGTCTTTAACCATCGTAAAAGTTGTTCTCAAAATCAAAGAAAACATTATAGAATGTAATTCTATTTGATTTTGTATTAACTTTGGTGGAGACACTCGCGTGTTCTGAGCGTTCTATCTGCCTATTTCTTTGATCTGAGATCTGACCTTTTTCCTTCGTTAGTGGTCAGAACTATAGAAATATAAATATTCTTTGTGAGTTATCTTGTATATTTATTTCAATAGATGAATCAAAACAGTAAATAAATGCTTTGTTTTCGAAAAAGGTTAGGTGATTCAGAAAAAGCTTTTTGAAAAACAAGAAATAATTTTGGATAGAAAATAACCTTTGTGCTTAACTTTGCTTACACATAATATTTCTGTAGTGATATTTTAGAAAGGAAATATTTCAATGCCTACCTATATCTATACCTTCCTTTTTTATCTTGGTAAATCATCAAAATAATGAGTCCTGAGTGGGACCCAGGGCAGGGCGGGAGAGACTGTCAGACTTGTACCGACTAAAATCCACGGTGTCCTTCAATAGCCCTTGCGCGACCCCGGCACGTTTTGCCCCTCAAAGGGCCGGTCATAATGATCATGCTGACACTCCTTGAAGCGCGCGTGGAACACAACATGCCGTCAACCCGGGCATGTCCATGGTCGGACAGCGAGTAGCCCATTACTCACCGCCCGCATGCCCGCGCCTACAGTGGCCGGAGATCGTCTGCCGACGTCCGGCCCTATGGGCGTCTACAACTGCGGCCGGGTTGAAGGGAGGAAGCTGTCCTCTCCTTCTCGTGGAAAGTAATTTGTATACCTTCCCTTACCATTTACGACCAATGATGGAAGGAGATCGAATTGAATAATTTCCTTGATAATGACAGACATTTATGGGAAAAACGAAACTCCAATAATTTACATAAATTGAATTTATTCCCAAAATCTATGAATAACTATGTAGATTGGAGGTGGTATAAACAAAAGTTAGTTTTATAATTGGCTCGCCCCATTTGAATACACTCTACTTGTGAACGAACGCTTAGCCCCTTCGTACAAAAGGGGACGCAAGTCTCCGATACCATACGACTATAATAATTATGCATTTTAATTGTCTATGAGTATGACAATTCAAAAGTGCCTGTAAAACGATTTTAAAGAGTGAAAAATGTCACGCTTCCAACCACTGTATTTATGAGAAAGTCATAGGTACCAATCCAACAAAAATATACCAAAAAATTAAGTATCTATAAAATAAATACCACATCCAAGCTTCACAAATCTTTGTCCCTAACAAAACCTTGTTGCCGAAGCTAATTAATAATATTGAAATGAATTGTTTTTGATTAAACTTTCCACTCTGTCCCTTTCTTACAAATAAGACAGCATACTGCTATCTTTGTCTAAAGCCAAAAAGATCAAATTGATTGACTGTGCCTCTTAATTCCAACTGTATAATATTTGCTTTGCAAACTGTTTCTGTATTTGCTCCCTTTGATTTATAAAAGGTTCTTTCATTACCTACCAATTTCGTATTTCCTTATTCATTAACGCACTTCACTAATTAGGTATTCAATTTTAAGAGGATTTTTTATTTAAGTTTGCCTTTTATCATCTTTTGATATCGAAAATCAATGGTCTTAATTAATAAGCTCAATATAGCCCAGCAAGCTATGGAGAGAGATCCGAGTCTCTCTGACTGATTGACTCCGAAATGAATAGATTCGTAGACGAACTAAAATTGCCGACATAACCCAACAAATTAGCAAGTTAAAGTGGTAGGAGCAGCGGTGGCCCAGTGGTATTGGCCCCGACTTACGAGTTGTAGGTCGTTGGTTCGAACCCCGCCAGGCACATTAATTTGTGTAATTTATTTCATCACCACTGCTCTCAAAAACGGTGAAGGAAAACATCGTGTGGAAACCGGCATGTCCTAGAACCAAAAAAATCGAAGACATGTGACATCTACCAACCCGCACTGGGTCCGCGTGGTGGATTATGGCCCACTCCCTCTCACAGAGAGGAGGCCTGTGTCCCAACTGTGGGAACATTATAGGCTGATGGTGATGATGAGGCAGGCCACATAGCACGCAGAACTGTATCTTGCGGTGATTTCTGAGCGATTGTCTTGTGGTGGAAAGCCTCAAAAAACCGACTGACTCGCGACCTGACAAAGTCTAGCGCCAAACAGTTTTTACTGTGTTCGGTTAGTGTGGCAGTAATTCCAGTTCCTTCTGAACTAGCTCCAACTTATGTCTCAACTCTGACATTAATCAGTGCGAGTCTGACAGTCCCTTTTGCTTCACCCAGGCGGTTGGACTAATTTGAATATTTAAGCCACGTCAACAAAAAGGTTTCATCTGTGTTTCTGGACTAGATTAAGTTTAAAGGCAAACGCAATACAAAATAAAAAAAAACGATTGCATTTTTGGGCAAAAGCAGTACGTTCATTGCACTGTTTTTTTCCAAAGTTTTGCCAGGTATATACCTGTAGGGAGACTGTCCCGTCTTTTGATAAAATCTTCAACTTTAACATAAAAGGATAATGCCCATTGAGGTACTCAAAACTTTACCTTAGGACGTCTCAATAGAATCTAAACTTTCTATAAATAAGTTATTTAATCAAAGTTACACGGGGACATCTGCGATAAGCATCTTAAACTCATTATAATTTATTTTAGGGGACGTGATGACGATGTTTACGGAAAGATCGATCATTTTGCTTTGTTCGGGAAAAGTGTGAGACAAAAGGGAAGTAATGAAGTGTTTTAATGCATTTTGTTTATTACCCGACTTCTTCAAAAGATAGCTATGTTTTTTGTTGTGAAAGTCAGATTGGCAGTCGCTCCAAAAACATTATTCGGTTCGACTGTTGGAAGTGGGGAAAAGTATATCATCGAATGAGTCCTCCCACCTAAGGCAGGACAGGAGGGACTGTTAGACTTGTACTGACTAAAATCCACGGTGTCCTTCAATAGCCCTTTATGTTTCGAAGCCACTGTTTCCTGAAAACCCCATGATCGCGGCAGGCTTTGTCGGTCTAAGGTAGACCCGTCATGTAGATGATGTTTATTTTGGTGACTGACAAAACACAAAGGACAGGGTTGGCTGTCTGGGACAAATTGATCAGCTTTGGTCTATGATATGTAAGCTGAGTTTGATTAATACTAGGCCTCCCCCATTGACCGCCAAGTTGATAGACATTTCGCAATTTGCATCATTCTATCGGTTGCCGCGCTAACGATGTCTTCGGTCACCTAGTTACGATAAGTCTTCTGGCAAAATTGTCGTACGGTGGGGCGGTCTAAGTGGGACGCCTGTATTCAGCAGTGGGCGTCTTCCGGCTGATGATGATGATGATGATGATGATGATATACTATTACTTTAGTGGTGTTTGAAATCCGTACCTATTTTGAATCGCAATTCCACCAGACCACATTATAATGGTTTTCTGCCCGCCCCTTTAGAGAGAGGCTTTACGACTTAAAATGTTAACTATGCAGTTCACACATGCATTTATTTAAATACTAACTTTTGCCTGTGGCTACGCTCGCGTCAATAAATATAATTATTTAAATTAGAATGTTTTCACGTTGTGCTATCAACTAGTTGATGTTGTTTTTTTTGGGAATAGTACTTATTTTCGGGATGAAAGAAGGTACCATTTACCCATCTTGGTACATTTGACAACATAATTATGCAAAATTTGAAGATGATCGGTTCAGTAGTAAAAGGTAACAAGCAAACCTACATTCGCTTTTATAAAATTCATTATTGCATAAAATAATTTTGTCTTTAATACTGGTTGGATGCAATAATGACCATAAACGTAGCTAACTGTGCCAGTTGACCTGTGACGTCATAAAGTTAGCCACGACCGCAATTTCAAGCTTAAACTTTTGCTCTTTTGCCAAAATTAGACGCCATTTATATTTTCGTCTGCTGCCAGAGTTCTAACAAACCAACTTGATTATACCTCATAGTACCACCTGTAGAATTTTAACAAAATGGCCGCTGCCAATAGCGTTCGCCCGTTCGTTCCCAACGATTACCAGTTTTATGTACATGCTGTAAAAACCTTGAGATTTGTTACACAAAAAGCGTTGCTAAGATTTTTCTTTTTCGAGGAACCAGCTTCCAGAATGTTTTGGGTTTTCTAGAAAAATCTAACCTTCTCTAAGTTTCTAGGTGAATCGAAAGAGACTGTTAGATTCGTAATGGTTTAAATCCATGGTGTTGTTTCAATAGCCCTGTTCGTTCCAGGGTCACGGTTAACTGCTTAGACATTCAACATTTGACGACTGGCCTGTTGGTCTAGTAGTTAGTGACCCTGACTGCTACGCAGGAGGTCGTGGGTTCGATTCCCACCCAGGACAAATGTTTGTGTGGTGAGCACGATGATTGTTCTGTGTCTGAGTGTGAGTAGTTATCTATAATGTTTATGTATTTAGAAATATATAATTATGTTTATCAGTTGTCTAGTACCCATAACACAAGCTCTGCTTAGCCTGGGACTAGATGGCGTTGTGTGATAGTTGTTGAATATTATTATGATTATTCCTGCAGCAAACTTTAACAGCACCCTTGACTTAAGAAGTTATTGATATAATACATCCAGGCCTGAAATGCACATAAAACCTTTCCGTTCGATCGAAAAGCGCGTGTAGAAAGGGAACATTATTTTATTCGTCCGAAATCCAAAACTTTACATTGTAGTACTAAAGCATTACTTTAAAGCGAAGTAGTATTTGTAACGCTACTCTATCGATTAGCTATCGGTACAGCAAAAGGCTTACTGGACAGTCGTCTCGTAAACGTGTCGTAACATGAAATAAAATGCCGTGTAATTTGACGTTAAATATCTTTTTTGTACTTCACAAAATTCACAGTGAAGTAAAAATTCCGAACGGAAAGTATATTTTGTATGGGTACTTCAAATTGACTGGCCTGTTGGTCTAGTGGTTAGTGACCCTGACTGCTATGCCGGAGGTCGTGGGTTCGATTCCCACCCAGGACAAATGTTTGTGTGATGAGCACGATCATTTGTTCCGTGTCTGGATGTAATTTATCTATAATATGTATGTATTTAGAAATATATAAGTATGTTTATCAGTTGTCTAGTACCCATAACACAAGCTCTGCTTAGCTTGGGACTAGATGGCGTTGTGTGATAGTTGTGGAATATATTATATTATTATTATATTATATCTACCCTCTGAATCGGTCGAACATTGTTGCATCGTACCAAGGATAAGCTCCCTTAGTAATACGGTCTTGTTTTACTCTTTCAATACCTACGGAACCTTAAAAGAAACTCCAAAACAGGATCATCAACATAATTTTTAATAGGTATTATTTTTTTCACCGAATCATTTTTTTTCTTTCTTTTTTAAGCCCTCATCCTCAGTTATATCATCTCCATCATCAGTTCCTTTATCATCCGCTTCAGCTTCCGTCGCTTCTTCATCAGGTAAATTGGGTAGGCTGAACCTTGATGAATGCTGAGCTACTAACTCTTCGGGTTCTTCTACTCCTGGTATGAGATACGCCATCATGGCAGCCCCATAGTTCCCTAGACCGGTATTAAAGAAGACTATCTGAAAATTAAAGAAAATTCAGTTCAGGATTGTATAGAGGAAAGTCTCACCAAAGGAAAAGGGGTGACGGCGAGTAATGTGTGACTTGCCGTCAACGGTGCGTCACGTTTCACGCACACATCAAAGAGCTGTCAGCAATCTGAGGAGGCCCCTCTAGAGGGCCAAAGCCTTTCGGGATCGCGGGATTGTCTTAGCAGGTAAAAGTAAACCTAGAACGTAAAGGGCTATTAAAGGAACACCGTGAACCAAACCAAAAAAAGTTGAAAACACCGAAATCTTCATAGCAAAACTGCCGTCAAATTATCATCATCCGGAAGACGTCCACCAAATACCGTAGACCGCTACATCATCATCATCATCATCATCATCAGCCGGAAGACGTCCACTGCTGAACATAGACCTCCCCCTTAGACCGCCATGCCGAACGACAATTTGCCACTTGCATCCATCGGCTGCCCGCGACCCTCACGATGTCGTCGGTTCACAGCTACGCCGAACGACAATTCAGAACATCCATCCATCGGTTCCCGTCAAATAAAACCCTGAAATATCTTCATCGATTTCACCACAAAAATGATGGCACATACTAAATCATCCGTTACCTGCTACCATCAATCAGTAGAAACGATGCAAACTCACTTCGAAGCAAAAAATCTGGTTTATAGATCACCTACCCAAACGCCATGACAGGCGAGCAATCATTTGGAATGGGACGCAAGAATTGAGCGGTTTGGATTAGGAGTGACATGTGACTTATAGGATGTTGTGAAAGATGTGAGGTTTATGCATATACGGATGCAGTGGGAATTTTTCAGATAGGGAACGGAGGCGCTCTTTATTTTTCTTCGTATTGATGATTGCTTATTCATGCTATGGTCAGAATTTATTCTTGTAGACAATCATCATCATCAGCCTATAATGTTCCCACTGGTGGGACACAGGCCTCACGCGGGCCCAGTGCGGGTTGGTAGAATATGCCACATGTCTTCGAATTTTTGGTTCTAGGACATGCCGGTTTCCTCATGATGTTTTCCTTCAACGTTTTGAGAGCAGTGGTGATGAAATAAATTATACAAAGTAATGCGCCTGGCGGGGTTCGAACCCATGACTTACAACTCGTAAGTCGGGACCGATACCACTAGGCCATCACTGCTCTCAGACAGTATGTGATGTAGACAATGAACAATGCAATACTATAATTTAAAAGGAAGTGTTTTTTAATGTATAGCTAGATAAAATTAGTTCCAATTATGGTACGGACAGTGGGCCGGGCTACGGGTGGTTGGGGGCTCTTGAGAGAGAAACCTTCTTACAATATGCGCCGTATCCAGTAGTCGATCCAGCTACCAAGCGAGAGCTTCGTCAGTGTAGGTCGATATTTTTGTCAATTAAGCTATTGGCCGACACGACTATCAGTGTAATGACTGCTGGAATACATTATTATTATTATGTATTTTGAGAAGGTTTCTTGTGCATATTATAATTAGTGTCTTGAGCAATGGTGGCCCAGTGGTATCAGCCTCGTCTTACGAGTTTTAGGTTGTGGGTTTAACGCAGCCAAGCGCATTATTTAGTGAAATTAATTTCACCACCACTGCTCTATCATATTATCAAATGGTGGAGAAAAGTATCATGAGAAAACCGGCAAGTCTGTGAGCCAAAAAATCGAAGACATTTACCAACCCTCACTAGACCCGCGTGATGGTCGCGGGACTTATTCCATCACCTTGACCCCGGAACATAAAGGGCTATTGAAGGACACCGTGGATTTTAGTCAATACAAGTCTGACAGTCTCTCCCGCCCTGCCCGGGGTGGGAGGACTCATTTGATGATATAACCACGTTAAAAAAAAACCCGCGTGATGGATGGCCCCACTCCCTCTCAGCCTGTGTCCCAGCAGTGGGATCATTTATAAGCTGATAATGACAACCAATTTTGAAAGAACTCTCTACAATCTACCATTTAAACTTACCTCTCCATCAATGAGATATCTAATGTAGTAGATTTCATTCAGCTTCGTAAATCCTATCTGCGTAGCTATGGCCTGTGATCGAGCAGTGGTGAATATACCGGCTAATGCAGGCACGTTTGCGCTTGAACTTAGGTTGATTGCTGCTTTTATCATTTCTTTTGCTATCCCTGAAAAATTCACACAAGATTAATCTTTAGCCGCGTACAGACATCGCGAGGCGTGCGACACGAATGGTTCGTCTCGCATGCCTCGGGCTGTGTGGACGTGTGTGCTGACAGTGAGCATTCGCGCCATACGATCGTTGCGAACGCCGCCTCAGTACGAGCCGTGCGCTCCGGACAGGTGTTGTTTGCTTGCTCAGCTTGAGCATGTTTCGTTCGGGACGCACGTATAAATGTACCATCGTATGCCTCAGGTTGAGGCATGCTAGACGAACCATTCGTGTCGCACGCCTCGCGATGTCTGTACGCGGCTTTTAAATGGTGCTCTCTTCAGCTAATTTCCGTCCACTGGAATGGACGCAGCAACCATCTCGGTTCTGGTCTGTACGCATCAATCCACAACTAGCACCACAACACCGTGGATTTTAGTCAGTACAAGTCTGATCGTCCCTCCTACCCTGCCCTGGATTCATTTTAAGATTTTACCCCGTATTTTTTTTTACTTTAGATACTTTTTTTCACTTTCAGTTTACTTCTTTACTTCTAGGCATAGGTTCTGGTCAAAAATAAATACGCATTTTCTTTTAAAATATTTTAACAAACCTCTATGCCTATACCTGCTCTTCAAAGCTAGGATATATATCTTGAAGTATCGCTTGACGTTCAGTTTTTTGAAGACGTTCACTGGCTTTTCAATCTCATTATAGAACTTCATAACAGTGGAGTACAAAGGATTGTGGGTTAATTTGACGCGACTGAATGTACGGGAGAAAGCGGCTGAAATTAGAAAAAAAAATGAATTAAGTTATGTAAGCATTAAAGTTAAGTCATGAAATGAAACATTATTTTAAGGAAATTAGACAAGTTAACGATAAAGCAGAGATGAAACGTAACATGGAGCGAGCTCAACCAGAAATGCGACTGCTCGAATTTAAATGTTATTAATAATAATTTAAAGATCAAAATTGAGTAGGCAAAACCCAAAAAAGGATACACCACCATAATCTCTGCGATATCTCAAAGACAAAACTAATTAATTAATCAACTTCAATTAATTGACATTGACAGTTTGGCATGTCAAACGTCAAATGAACGCTACCATTTTGAAATCGTTTCGGGCAATCGCGCCTCAGGCTGTATCTAATCAATGTCATGCAATTCTGTGATTTACTAATTAATCAATTTGGCTAGACGTTGATTGATGTTGACTGTATTAGTATTGATAGAGAAAGTCATAAAAACTTTTGTTACCTATTACTTTTATTAACTTCATTAGTTTGGAGAAAAGATATAAGAAAGAAAAAAAAACAGATCAGATTAGCGATCTGTTAGAAAATTATTTTCTCTCGGTAAAACCTGTATTTTTAGGGTTCCGTAGTCAACAAGGAACCCTTATAGTTTCGCCATGTCCGTCCGTCCGTCCGTCCGTCCGTCCGTCCGTCCGTCCGTCTGTCCGCAGTTTAGCTCAGAGACGCACAGTACTAGAGAGCTGTAATTTGGTGTAAATATGCGGATTTGTTGTGCCGAAAAAGTGGTAAAATAAAAACTCGTAAAATATTTTTTTTTAGGGTACCTCCTGAACTTACACGTAAAGTGAGGATTTTTTTTTTCTCGCGTACCCCTTAGTGTGGGGTATCATTAAATAGGCCTTTAAAAAATAATTATAGTTTCCATTAACAGTTTTTTGATACAAAATTTCGTTTGTGAAATATTAAGCTTTAAAGTGCAAAATTTTGCTCGATTCGAGTGTCCCCCCCCTCTACCAGCTAAACGGTTATGTTTGGGGGTGTGAAAAAATTCACAATAGTAGTATATATAACAAAGTTTAAAAGAAAATTATCATGACTAAGTAGACTTTACAACTTTACGAGTAATAGTCGACCAACTTATAAAATGTACTTGGAAAATAGGTTTTCTTAAACAAAACGTATCGCAGAATATGTACTTCAACTGCAAATGTAAGTTTGTCAACTTTATTTTAACAGCTTTAATAGATATGTTTTTACGGTATGTTTTTTGGGGATAGGTAGGTTTTTATCTTCAACTATTTTTAACTAACTTCTTAAAAAGGAGGAGGTTCTAAATTCGTCGTAATCTTTTTTCTTATGTATTTTCCCTGATTTCTCAAAGACTCCTGGACCGATTGTGAAAATTCTTCTTTTTAAAATTAAATTCATTATTATTTTGATGGGCAACTACGGAACCCTACACTGTGCGTGGCCCGACACGCACTTGGCCGGTTTTTTTAACTTTAACCCTCACTAGATTTTTTTTATTTTGACAGTTAAAAAACAATTAAACCTAACATCTCTCAAAAGTACAAACTTGAAACAACAATTTATGGATCATGCAAATAATAATTCCATGCGAAAATCGATCCTTGATATCCAGCATAACAGTCAATCGCTTAGGGACTGAGCCAACCGTGTATGGATTCAGGACTTGGATTTCTAGGATATCTCACTATAATTTTGTTTATCTTTTTCTTAAAATGCCACTTTGGGTTCAAATTGTCATCTTCTAAGAGACCTAAAATAAGGTAACGTTTCCATGCACGCCTCAAGGATCAGCATAATGACGGGGCCCCCCTATAGAGGGCCACAATCCTGCCGGGGTTACGGGTGATACATATACCGCGACTCCGGCACACAAAGGGCTACCGAAGGACACCGTGGATTTTAGTCAGTACAAGTCTGACAGTCCCTCCCGCCCTGCCCGGGGTGGGAGGACTCATTTGATGATTTAAAAAAAAAAGTAAGGTAACGTTACTAAATAACATAACTTATGAAAGAAATATACTGGCTATATCATTGCGAGAATAGTTCCAAAGATATTCTTAGAAAGCATAACGTCATAAAGGTAAAGCAATTTTCTTATCCAGACACTTTTTGGATTGCTTCTACCCAAATCGACTAAAAATTACCTCAGGTATAAAAACGAGCATTTATTTCTCACAAAACTAGGCAGGTCTCATTTTGGAACCCACTAAAAATCGCATTGTATTTACTTTTAGCTTGCTCGGAATCCAAATGTTCCTTTTCTGTTTATCAATAGCGAATCAGAAAATAAGCTCACCTCACGACTTGATACTGGTAGTCAGTGTAGTGTTCTGTATACGCTTAGATAGCATCACCGCCCCTAATATAGACCTATCCGTATCTACTACTTGGAATCCAATTTACGTACAAGAAATAGGGTTTGAGGGATGAGAGTTAGCGTTTTGGGGAAATCGCTGTTTAAATTATTGCATTCAAAAGTAGTTCACGTTTTATACAGGGTGCAATTGAATTCATGGGCATTATTTTAAACGAAGACACTGCCTACTCATGATACTAATTGCATTACGCAAATCAAAAATGTTATAAATGCAAGTTAGTATTATAATTGTTTATTTTTACTTTTCGTAAAGTGCTCGAGATTTTGATACTTGAAAACTTATTGGGGTTTATGATGTATTTTTTTTTATTACTTTTACTGTTTATTTGCATTATTAAGCCTTTTGCTATGTAAGTAATATGACTTACTAAGATCTAATGCAATTAGTATCATGAGTAGTGCCTTATTTTCTAATAATGCCCCCGACTTCAATTGCACTCTGTAAAACGGTTCAACTATCATGAAATAGACTTAATCTTTGTCTAAAAACAATACGTTACGTGAGCTACGTAATAACAATAAGCTTTTTTGTAGCGTGTTTGAGTTAAATGAATAACTTGCTACTTTGCAGGTTTACACAAGCCCACAACTGAAGCCCTATTTTCAAATAATATTGAGTTAAAACTCTTAAATTGTTAGTTGTGATTCAGCTACTGAAACTGCAGGATATCACTCCAAAGTCGCCCGTGACAACAATCCGTAACACGTGACAATGACCGCTGATGCCGTTTTTTTATAGTTGTGTAATTATTAGGATGTAATTGGGTGGATATTAGGATGTAACTGTTTTGGCTTCCATTTCTTTAAAACAAAAAATGTGTTCCACAGAAGGTTGCAAATTGACTTTTCAATAAGGCAAAATTCAAATAAATAAACTTAAAACGTCTTAATGAAATCGCTACATCCTACAACTTGTGCCAACTAAAAGAACCCTATAGCTGAATCGGAATTCTTTTTACGGATGCAGTAAAAATTTAGGCTCGAAGCATTCAAGGAATCTGCCCCCTAATGTAACTGCCATCGGTTCAGAACGAATCGACTTCCATTCGTTTCGATTGATACGCAAATAGATTCAGAATAGTGATGCGACTAGCTTTTCTGTGTATTCGATTTTTATGGGAATTCGATTGACTATTATTAGGAGATTGTATTTAATGAGAAAGTAAAGGTTCAGTACAGTCCAAAAGTTGTTGGTATAAAATCACACTCTGTTCGTTTTAAAGAATCACCATTTTACTTGATCCTTTTATGATTACCTAATAACTAGCTTTTGCTCGCGCCATCATACGAGATAGTAGACAAACGTGATCATATTGCTAAATTAAAAAAAAACCTCGTCTCTCGCGCCTACCTCAATTCTCCTCATTAAATTTTAATTTAAAAGTATTGTTTGCCGGGGAGCTCACTGTACATAATGCTGCGTTCCAAAACGAATATAGCTGATGTTGATCAGAAGACTGCTAATCTCAAATGGGACAGGCACATGACTGTCAAATGCGCAACAAACTGTGGACCAAAATAGCTCAAAACTGGTGCCCTAAAACAGTGAGGTGGGGTCGCGACAGGCCACAAAGGAGATAGCGGAACAAACTGGATTATGTCGTCCGACCTGAAAAGTCGCTTCTCGCGGGTTCGCGTGCTCCGTGAGGTTTATAGCAAAGACTGGTGGTGAAACGGAGTTCGCCGGGTTTGCTAGTCTACTTTATAAAAATAAGTCGGGTTTTCCTTCCTGACGCTGTAACTCCAGAACGCACGAACCGATTTCCACGGTTTTGCATTCGTTGAAAAGGTCTCGGGCTCCATGAGGTTTATAGCAAAGAAAATTCAGGAAAAAAATGGTGGCGAAACGGAGCTCGCCGGGTTTGCTAATTATTATAAAAAAAAAGTTAATGAAGAGGAGGGAGGCCTTTGCCCAAGAACAGAGCAGGGTAGAAAACAAAAACTGAATATAATATAATATAATATATTCCACAACTATCACACAACGCCATCTAGTCCCAAGCTAAGCAGAGCTTGTGTTATGGGTACTAGACAACTGATAAACATACTTATATATTTCTAAATACATACATATTATAGATAAATTACACCCAGACACAGAACAAATGATCATGCTCATCACACAAACATTTGTCCTGCGTGGGAATCGAACCCACGACCTCCGGCATAGCAGTCAGGGTCACTAACCACTAGACCAACAGGCCAGTCTTAGTCAAGAATATATTACTAACCTTTCTCCTGTATCCTCATGATGAGTACTCCAACTAGTTTATCAGTTCCTTCTTTAACAGCTGCAATAGACATTTTGTCCTTCATCCATATCCGTACGTTGTGGGTGAACTCATCTGTAGCTTCTTTGTCTTCAATAATCTTCAGTGATCTGTAGGTTATCTAAGAAACAATAAAAAATGTATCTTATTACAATGTTTGGAGGCAAGTCAAAAGCCTACGGTGAAAAATCCAACTGGTAGGATTCAAAATTCCTTGGCATGTACGTTGTTTAGTAACTCTGAAACTCTAGTTTTTACAGCAGAAACTAAACTGTATTCTGATATTAAAGATAATTCGAAGCACTAATTTTAACTAACAAATAATAATATTTATGTTGTTAGTGATGGCAATGCAAAAGTAACCTTGTACTAGGTACCGAAAATAAATTTATCAGTTTACCAGTGGTGTTAAATCAGAATTCATCATCTGCCTAGCCTTTTCCCAACTATATTGGGGTCGGCTTCCAGTCAAACCAGATTCAGCTGGATATCAGTATTTTACATGGAGCGACTACCTGTCGGACCTCTACAACCCAATGACTGGGTAATACGATACCCCATGATAAGACTGGTTGTCAGACTTTAAAGCTTCTGACTAACAGTAACGACTGTCAAAGATCTACAAATGACAACCGGGACCAACGGCTTTACGTGCTATCCGAGGCATGGAGGAAACCCGCTATGACAGATGGCCACCCATCCACAGACCAACCTCGGCAAGCGCGACTTAACCCAGAAGATCCGCCTGTGCGGCTGTGATTACTTAGCCACGAGCTCCTCAAATTAAATCAATGTTAAATCAGAATTAAACTGTAAAAATGTTGATCTCTGTCTTTAAATTCCTAGAGACCATTCCTTTCTTCACCAGGCTCTACTTATTGGGTCCAAATCTATCCTATCCTGCAAGAACCTTAAAATCACAAAATCATATACGGATATACTCATACATTTCACTGAAATCTGTTTAATCCGAGATAAACGTAATAGTGGGACGTGATTTTGAAAAGATATAAGTAAAATAAAAATATTCGAGCACATTCCCCACAAAAAAAAGTTTTCAGAAAAGTACTTATTATTTTCTCAAAAGAATAATTTTAATTCCAGCAACCCATTAAAGGTTCGAAAAGTATTTTAATCAAATAAAATTTATAAATTAAAATATTTTTCAAACAAATTGTTGAAATTGGACTCAATTTCAAAAGCAAATCGGGTTTCTTTAATAAACTTAAAGAAGGTTTATTAAAAAAAATATCTATGAAAAGTATTTTTCAATTATTTTTGGATGAAGTTATATTTGGGGTCCCACTGTAAGCGGTAAACTTTTTTAGAAAAATCTAACTACTACTACTGCTCAAGCAGTTTTGATGATCGTATATTAAATCTCTAAATTAATTACAGTTACAAACTTACAAATACCGTACACAAAAGAAAAAATATTCTTATACGTTAGTTTGAACTTTATTCAGTTTTCGTTTAAAAACTTTATTTTAATGGAAGAAGTGCTTGGAAGTACATATTTCTTCAACATGCAGACGACGAGTAACGGATAGCTCGCCGTCCGATCAAGATCCAGCCCCAAATCGACGCCACGTTGTGTTCCGTCTAGAGGAACTTGAAATTCCGGGTTCACCTCCCTGAAATGCCTTTGGCAACCTGCTCTTGCATTTGCTCTTTGGCAAATGAAATAACAGTTTTGTTTTTAGTTAATCAAGACTAAGAGTTCATTGTACTCCACTGAGGGATTTTTCAATTGTATTTTTTTTAAACGTGACTACCCAAGGTCGCATCCACAATTATCATCCTCAAAAAAGAATTTAAAAAAAATGTGTAGAAGAAAATAGTAACACGCTCTCACTAGAGCCAACATTAAAACACAGGCAGTTTGTTTTTCACCCACTCTTTCTTGGCACAAAACATCTTAATTAAGTAAATTAAGATTTCCGAAGGGGCGATTCATCTTTTTTGTTTTTGTACCCTTTAATTAAATAGTCAGTTTTGAACCGATTGCCGCATTGTTTGGTCGAAATTATATTTTTTTACGAGGAGGTAATAAATGCCTGCTTCTATGTTGTAATTAAAAAAAAACCTAGGGTGGTAATTCATTTACCAGTGTATTTTATTGCAATTCATTAAATGACTAAGGTACATTTAATATGTTTTATGAACTCAACATTTTTTTAACTGTCCTGCTTTCCTCGTTCCTCGTCTCGTAATCTTATGAAAATCATAACATGAAAATGTTATACACCTTTCAAATAACTTCATACTTTTAATTTTTTTTAATATTACTAAGTTTGCCTGTCAACCAGAAAGTTAAAAGCTCAATTTGAAACAACACTAATCTAAATGGACAGTGATAGCTTCTACATGATCGTAGGTACAGTGCGTGCTACGCCGTAGCACAGAGCGTAGCCTGGAACTCTACGAGGTGCGTAGCAAGACGTAGCACGTAGCGTAGCGCCCTGTCATGGCGAGGTGCGTAGCATGACGTAGCACGTAGGGATACCGTGGGATGTCGAGGTGCGTAGCATGACATAGCACTTTACGTAGCAGAGGAAAAATATGAAGCGTGAAATAGCATGCAACGCAATATACATCTGCCAGTGTGACCATAACTAACAATAGCAAAGCTCAAGCACAGGTCTTCTCTTTCTAACACTTCCTTCTAGGTGTGCTCGCTCTATCTGAGGCCTCATATTTTCCTCTGGCTTAGATTGAGGAAAAGAGAAAAATCATAAAAAAAACGAACCTCTCCCTCTTCTGTCAAATAATGTTTCTTGAGCAACCGTATGGCATCGTCATATCTCCAGTCCTGCAGATCTTCGAACCTCACTCCGCAGGGCACCCGGCCCCATATGGAAGGAGCTTTGATTCTGTCTTCTAGTAATTTCATCTTCTCCAAAGCATCTGATTCTTTCGCCATGATTGGTTAGCTGTGGAAAATAACAATTATATTTTATTCTTTTTATAGTATTTTTTAAGCGCAGCGTTAGGACGTCCACCAGCAAGGTGGACAGACGACCTTATAAAGGTCGCCGGAAGACGCTGGATGCAGGTCATATCCAACAGGTATATGTGGGAGGCCTATGTCCAGCAGTGGACGTCCTACGGCTGAGATGATGATGATGATGATGATGATAGTATTTTTTTGTATATGAAAAATTCAACTGCCTATCATGGTTTAGTGATACAGCCTGGTGACAGACGGACAGTCTTAGTCTCAATAATGGGGCCCTGTTTTAGCCTTTGACTTTGACGGAATCACCAAAAAACCATCATTGCATTAAATTTGTTGATAAATGTTCTCCCCTCTATAACATGGAACATGTAGTGAGTTAATCCACCACGCGGGCCCGGTTGTTGGTGGATATTACACTATTCATTATCACTGCTAAATATAGGCCTCCCCCCATTAATTTGCAATAAGACTGGTTAAAAGCAGCTTGCATGGATGCACGATCCTATGGTCATCAGATCATCTGTCCACCTTGTGGGTAGACAACCCACGCTGAGCTTGTCGGTGCATTGTCTCCATTCGAGAACCTTACGTAGTTTATAACTTAATTTCTGCGATTTCGTGTAGCTCTGGTTCGATTTCACTAATTTTTTCCAAGAATCACGCATTCAAATAATGGATGTAAAGAAAATCTCACCTGTGCTTATGTATCCAGCAACACAAATAAAATAATACAAATGAATAATACAAAACTAGGATCTCATCAAAAATAAACTTTCATAAAAAATAATAAATGTCCATAAATATTTTTAATTCATATTTTTATTTACATCCATTGATCTGAAAGGAATGTCAAACTGACAACGTGCTGACAACCTGATAGTTTTTTAAATGATTTACAAAACGGTTTTTGAGATAAGTTTTGATAGGTTTTTTTTTAAACCTATATCTACACTAATTAAAAAAATAAACTTAATTTGTCTTACTCTTAATGGTTTTAGGGATGATGTAACATACAAATATCTAAAAAAAAAAGTAAAGCATAATTTTCTCTAAGTTAATTACACCGTAACAGCTAAACATTTCACCTAAACAATTTACTTAGACCCGTTCCACTTAACTTGTGAAATCAAGGCAAGCAGGTGCGTCTGATTAAATAAGGGTATCATTGTTTGGGCCACTCCAAATGTTTGCTCACACTATGGCAAGTTCTTAACCCAATATAGGGATGGGGAGGTAGTCGATATCGATAAAATTTCAAAATGGATACCAAAGAAATGATGGATGAACTGCTCTAGAAAGAGGGTGATTTCTAAGCTCCTTGGTACACAATACAAAGCAAGTCTGATATCTTACGACTCAACTTGAAACAACACCGAATCCTAATAGACGTTTACAAGCTTCTACATGATCGTAGTACAGTGCGTGCTACGCCGTAGCACACAGCGTAGCCTGGAATGACAAGGTGCGTAGCAAGACGTAGCACGTAGCGTAGCGCCCTGTCATGGCGAGGTGCGTAGCATGACGTAGCACTTTACGTAGCGGAGCAAAAATATTCGCCTAGTCGCTATAATTCTCTTCAATTTCAAATTAACAGTTCACATTCAGTTATCGACTGGCCTGTTGGTCTAGTGGTGACCCCGCACATCATTTGCTCTGTGTCTGGGTGTAATTTATCTATAATATGTATGTATTTAGAAATATAAATTATATGTATGTTTATCAGTTGTCTAGTCCCGTAACACAAGCTCTGCTTAGTTTGCGACTAGATGGCGTTGTGTGATAGTTGTGAATTATTATTATTATTATCGATAAAGATCATACACAACACTATACATAAGAGCAGCAACTTAGTTACCGTAAACTAATGCCCACTTCTATGTTTATTGATGTTACAACGCTACACAATCAGTTTGTCGCAATTGTTATGAAAATATAGCCATAATAAATTGTTTGTATGTCTATGTCACCGGAAGATATCAAGCTCCGCAAGTTTATACTAGGAAATTTATAAATTAACCTAACCTATCGTAAATTTATAAACTGACGAGTTAGATTATAAACATACGGTTGTAATTTTACGCTGACACCTACACTAATGTTATAAAGAGGAAAGCTTTTTAAATTTTTGCATATGTGTGTGTTTGTAATGAATAAAAATAAAAAACGAATGGATCGATTCCAAAAACTCTTTCACCAGTTAGTTTCAGAAATCTGCTTTGTTCTTGAGTGACATGGGCATTAAGGGCCGCGACAAAAAGACTGCAGTCGTTGCATGAACTTTGTGATTTAAGTTACTTGCGGCCTGTCGAATTGCACTCAAAAACTGAAAACCCGTGAGGATCACACGGAGTCACATGGGTTTTCAGTTTAGAAGGAAAATCTGTCATATTTGAGTCAAAAAATGAAAAGAGCGCTTTCAGAAAAGACGATAACGGTAACTAAACATTTATATTGTCCACTCTCACTCATTTTTCCTAGAAATGTATGAAACTAACAATCCAACCGATATCGTGCCGATATCGTCTACTATGAACGCGCCCAATCAAGTGTGATTGAGTGTAGAGTGACAAGTTGATGTGATAATAGTGATTGCCTAGAGTTTCTTTAACTTACTAGTAGAAACGCGCGAATTCCATACACTGTGCACGTCTTTTTTAACTCTAAAAATATTTCTATAGAGTTAATAAATAGACGTGATTTTTTTCATTAATTTGTGTAGCTATGTGTGTATTGACTGTGCGCTAGTATTGACTCTTAATGATTAGGTGAAAAATTTTTGTAAATGGTGTGCAATGACAAGCGTAGTTGGGCAACTGATGGATGCAAGTGGCGAATTTTTGTTCGGCGTGGCGGTCTAAGGGGGAGGCCTATGTTCAGCAGTGGATGTCTTCCGGCTGATGATGATGATGATCAATGACAAACGTAAATAATGGACGACAATTTACAATTTATGATGACAAAACATTATAGCTTTCTTACCCCAAAAAAAATATTTTCTATTTACGACGAAACCTCCCACCAGTCGAGCAACCTACTTATACCAACTTCGTAAACAAAAATAAAATGGCTGCCGAGCCACCACACACAGCAAAGCGCGCTACACTGACTTGCCGAACTCAGTTCAATAGAGGAAGGGAAAAAAAAGAAAATAAATCAATACTGTGGCGAAGGCATTCATAAAAGTTTGCACGGTATCAAGCAAAATGACTTGAACGAAGAATAGTTTAATGTGTTTCGTTGAAGGGTTCCGCGGGTATTTTTTGTTAAGAACTTTTTATAAAGAGATTTTTATAATATTATAGAATTACACGGCAGGATTGCGGGATTGTTTGAGTCATGAGACTGCCTGGACAGTCTAACCATGACCCTGGATCGTAAAGGGCTATTGAAGGACATCGTGAATTTAAGACAGTAAAAGTCAGACAGTGTCTCTGATCCGGCCTTGGGTGGGACGATTCATTTGAAAATGTTATCACGATAAAAAAAGGATGACAAGGCACGGTAGAGCCATATGTGTCGCGGGTTAGCTTTACAAAACGGATCACACATCATCATCATCACTTGTACTCGTATATGTACAGCTTGGCAAAAAACAGTAGAAAACTGGTAGTCGCCACTTTGCTCTCGCTACCAACACTTTGAATGATTTCATTTTCACTTATTACGTTAGTTTTATGGCACATTAATAAATGTAACAAACTTGCGTCTTTGTTTACACCAAATATCAAAGATTTTAAAATGTTGTCAGCAAGCTCAAAGATTAGTTCCGTTTCAAGACGTTCTGGCCAAGCTGTACTCCTTGCTGCTGAACAAATACCTCCCTCGAAATCATGGGAGTTGTTTAGGTATAACAGTTTTCATGCTTTAGTTTTTTTTTTCTTATTATTAATAACAAACCTAAAACACCTCCTCACAAACAAAAACCAAAAGCCATTTTATCCAAAAAAAAAGAAGAAATAATAAGTCAAAGTCCCTCAAATCATTGTACCCCGACAAGACCCAATCTCACTTACGATATTAAAACACACACTAGCCGAAATAGCCGAAAGATTCTCCTACAATAATTCCTCTGGCCTATATCGGTTGACAGGAAAAGCCTAATTTATGGCACAAGCCAGCATTAAGTTATCTACAGACATCCATTCATAATTCTGTCTATACGATATCACATTTAGTTGAGAAGACTTATTTCGTAGAATGGTACTTAGTTATCTGGTTAATTTGAGAGGCAATTAAGTATTTTACAATTTAAAAAAAAAACAATAGGTTATTTTACTTGTCTGGTCTTTGACTGCTGGCTTTTTAGAGAGATTAAGAGTCACTCAACGAGCAATGGAAAGAGCTATGCTTGGAGTTTCTTTGCGGGATAAAATCCGGAACATGGATATTCGGCGATGAACCAGAGTCACTGACATAGCTCATAAAATTTGCAAGCTGAAGTGGCAATGGGCAGGCCACATCGCTCGTAGAAACTGACATCCAATGGGGAAGAAATTAAAGTTCTCGAGTGGCGACCACGGACCGCAAAACGCAGCGTAGGCAGGCCTCCCACTAGGTGGACCGACGACATCGTGAGGGTCGCGGGCAGCCAATGGATGCAAGTGGCGAATTGTCGTTCGGCGTGGCAGTCTAAGGGGGAGGCCTATGTTCAGCAGTGGACGTCTTCCAGCTGATGATGATGATTATTTTACTTGATCGCGTGACTAACGTATACCGAGACCGCGGAATGTAACGGGTTATTGAAGGACACCGTGGATTTTAGTCAGTACGAGTCTGACAGACACTCCTGCTCTGCCCGGGGTGGGGAGGACTCAAGCGATGATTTTACCACGCTAAAAAAAATAAGGTTACTCTAGAATTTATTAGCCGAATAGAAAGATCATCGAAAAATATTACAGACAAAAATATAAGAGAGTTATAGCCTTTTTTCTCTAAAGGAAAGACGCATGTTTTATTGTTGTAGCAAATTTACTCCGTGGTTTTCCCGAAACTGTTTTAATAAATCAAGATTTCACAATATTTCATAATTGATTTTAATCGCATCTGATTTCAACTATCAGTAAATGAAGGTAATCATAATATCACAAACATACTAACAATAAAACTAACTTACGTCATTTATCCGTTTGAAAATTACTGTTACCGATACCTTTTTCCAGGGTTCCATACTCAACGGAACCCTATTACTAACACTCCGTTGTCCATCCATAAGTTTATCAATCCGTCTGTCACCAAGCTCTATCTTATGAACCGTAATAGTTAAGACCTGTCACAGTACTTATCTAATATCTTTAAACGAGCAATTCTTGTATATTTATATATAATCAGGATCTCAGAAACGGCTCCAAGGATTTTCATGAAAGTTACAGATTAGGGGTTTTTCGGCTCAAGGAATCGATTTATCAAGGTCCCAGGTTCGAGAAATGCTCGGTTCCCAAGATATAGACATTTTAAAAACCGAGCAAAGCTCGGTCAACCAGATATTTAACATTATATAGGCAATGACAATTAGGTGTCGCTGTCTCCTGTCGCGGTCTCGCGCTCGAATAGACACCTTTAGATAGTTGAATTTTTTACAGAAGATGAATTCTATTGCCACTACAACAACGAATACTAAAAACTCAAAAAACTTATATTTAAGATGGAAAAATTGACAAATGAGTCCTAATGCCCAGGGTTGAGCGAACTACGGAAGGAACTGTCAGACTCGTACTGACTAAAATACACGGTGTTGCTTTCAATAGCTTAAGAAAACGTGCTAAGACAGTTGCGCAACTTGGCATGCGTTTGGCCCTATGGTGACCCTATTATGCTAGTTAATATCGACACTCTACATTAACCAGCTTAGTTTATTATCAATATGACAACTATTATGATAGTCGTTATTGTCAGTACAGTTACGGTCATAAACAGTATTAAATACTATCTGTTGCTACCGACTGTCTCCGCATGTAACTCGAAAAGGGTAAACGGTAGTTTAGGTGTTATTTCAGACCTATCGGTGAGCCAAATTGGATCAAGATCCGTTTAGCTGTTCTGACGTGATTGGGACAAACAATTAATACATCCATCCAACTTTTCGCCTTTTTATTCAACAAAAATATTCTTCGTCGCCTTTGATTTAGGGTACTGATACACATGCTTTTGCTTGCTTTGCTGCATGCTTATGAGCATGCTTCATTCGAAAGAATAGTTTACATTTAAATTAGTATGCTCATTATTAGCAAATGGTTTCGATACACATGCTACTAAGTAGCATTTGCTTAAAAGTAGCATGCTCTCGTGCTTTAGCATGCTAGTTTAAAGCATGTGTATCTGTACCTTAACAATCCAAATGAGAATACGGCCAACGTCACGGGATATCCATTATTATTGTACTCCGAAATGTAAACGATAACTTTTCTGAAAACCGCATCAAACACGGTTCAGCCAAACGTGAGGTAATCGCAGACAAACAAACATTCATACTGAGAACCTACTTTTTTTTGAAGTCGGTTAAAAATCACAGAATTGCTTACCACCACACCGGCCCCTAATTCCATAGAAAGCGCAAATCGATACGCGACGTGCTTCAATATAATTTGGTCGTAGCACCGCCAACTTTGAAAAGAAACGAAGTAAAGTAACAAACAGTTTGCTTAGCAGATGGCTCCAAGGTCTGATGGTACCAAGGCTTGGTTGTTACCAAAAAGGTGACATGACAAGGAAGGCAAAAACGACAGTATTTGAAGACCCATTATGACGGTAATAGATGGTTGTCGCGGATAGAAAAGACAGTTTTTTTTTTAAACTATAGTTTGTCGTTAAATTGAAACAGTACCTATGCTTTATACGAAGTCATGAAAGCTACACGTTAAAATAAGACGTGGTTTGTGAGTGTGATTACAAATAAAACATAATTACTATAATGTAAAGATGTACATTATAGCACGGAACATCTCAAAGAAATCGTCAGGATATCACACACTGCAGCTATAATTTGTATACTTTTACATCTTCGAATTTCTATGGAAAGATGTAATGAGATGTATCGTGCTATAATGTACATCTTTACATTATAGCTGCTGTGTGTTTAGCCCTTTATTCGTGCTTATAGAATGCCTATAACTATAAGTAAGCGTAAAATCCAAAACATCTAAACTTTTTTATGACTGCCATAAAAGAATTTAACAATTTTTTACTCTTTTTAGCCAACAAAAAATACTTAAAAACTTTATTATTTGAATTCTTTTGCGAACTCCGAAAAGGCTATTCTATTGCTCTCTCAAAAAATGCATTCCATTTTGTTACTTTACTTAAGTTCGATCTTTGTAATTTCGTAACAAATATAAAGCTAAATATAATTATCTTAGGCGCGAGTCACATAGAAAAGACGTAAGATGCAGACGGGGCGGAGACATAAAGTCTCTTTCATACAAAATATATACAGGGTGGAATTTTGTAATGCCACCTGGAGGGAAAGTACCCTTAATACTGCAGATAGATAATTTTACTCAAAGGAAACATTCCTTTATTTTTGAATAGAAAGCAAACTGCATTCAAAGATTTTCGAAAATTCTCTTCTCCCACACAGGAATCGAACCGGCTAAAATCTGAAAAAATGATACCCGTACTTTTATTGCACCGATCGTTAGGGTCAATTATAACGATGAAATCTCTCTAACAAACATGATAAATCAAATGAAAGGAAAACCAGGAAATCTTAAATTAAAGCTCTCGTAACAAGTAATTTGGTTTCTTGGTTCAATTCCCGGGTGTGGGAGAAGAGAATTTTCGAAAATCTTTGAATGCAGTTTGCTTTCTAATCAAAAATAAATGAATGTTTTCTTTGAGTAAAATTTTCTATCTGCAGTATTAAGAGTACTTTCCCTCCAGGTGGCATTACAAAATTCCACCCTGTAGAAGCGTCGCGACGTAAAAACACACAGAAGAGACGGGGCGCTGACGCGACTCTCATACATTTTCGCACGTCCGCAACGCGTCCTCGTCTTACGTCTTGTCTATGTGGCCCGCGCCTTAGAGCCGTTTTCCTTATCGGCCATTCCTAGTCCTTTTAAGGGCCTAATGTAAGAAACGTTTATGTTTAACATAAATAGAGTGCTGAGGGACTAAAAAATAAAAACAGATGTGACGCCTCTAAGACGTTGTGTTGGTAAATCAGTGGTTCAACGAATTGTTTGCAAATTGTTCTTTATTTTGTTTTTTTTTTTGTAAGCTGTATGCAGCCGGTAATTTGCGGGATTGTCTCATTAGGTAACGGTAACCCTGGACCGAAAAGAGCTATTGAAGGATCACCGTGGATTTTATTCAGTACAAGTCCGTCCCGCCCTGACTCATTTGTTGATTAAAATTTTACCACGGAAAAAAAGGCGGTAATATTATTTCAGTGTTCTTGCATATTGGCTTATAAAGTTTCCACTGCTGGGACACAGGCTAGGTACCTCACTCTCAAAAAGGATTGGTAACATAATTATCGGCGACTTTCTGATGTTTTTTTTTAGAGACCAGACTTTTTTTTATTTGGGACAAACCCACCACACTGTTCCCAAACCACTGCAACTCCTGAAAGCCAGAATCAACACTAGTAACCACCAGAAAAGCGCCGAGACAATGAAGCTCGACGTGTCCCGGAGAATAAATTCCACCTAGACATAAAACATTTATGTATCCCTTCAAGTGCTCACATGTTAGGTAAAGTTGTATGCACAAGATACAAATCGCTTAAATTCAGTTGTTATACTCAATGAATACTTGATTTACCTCCAGAGTTTCTAATTTCTTGTTTGAAGCACAGTATAAACTGCATATTTGTGCCAAAGTTTGTTCGTTTCGGTTCGATGAAGCTATACGGAAATTGAACTCAACAAAGTTCATACGTAGCGTAGATTCGACCTTCTACTGATAAATCAATTAACTTCTTCAGAAAAGACGCTCGTGGCTCAACATTTTAAGGCCGCACAGGCTGATGTTCCGGGTTAAGCCGCGCTTGCCGAGGTTGGTCTGTGGATGGATGACCAATTGACCATATGTTATAGCGAGTTTTCTCCGTTGATTGTCATTTGTAGATCTTTGACAGACGTTACTGTTAGTCATCAGAAGCTCATAAATCTGACAACCAATCGTACCATGGAGTATGGTATTGACCAGTTATTGGGTTTTAAGGGCTTCACACACAGCAGCTATAATGTAAAGATGTACATTATAGCACGATACATCTCATTCATCTTTCCATAGACATCGTTAGGAGATCACACACGACAGCTATAATGTATATTTTTACATCTTCGAATCACTATGCAAAAGATGTAATGAGATGTATCGTGCTATAATGCACATCTTTACATTATAGCTGCTGTGTGTGAAGCCCTTTAGAGGTCCGATATTCAGTCACTCCATGTAAAATACAAATATTCAGCTGCATCTGGTTCGACTGGAAGCTGACCACAATATACTTACGAAAAGGCTAGGCAGATGATGATGGATCCATCTTTAAACCTGGAATTATGAATGTAATCTTAGAAACCGTGTCATCATTTTCTGCAAGAACTTTCAACAGAATCTTTTCATGTCGTATACTCCTTTAACTGCTAACAAGCATGTTTTAATCAAGACAGATTTGCTGACCGAATGTCTACACTTCCAAAGTTTTATTCAAATGGCACTTCTGTATCGTACCTCCTTGCGACCATCACGTTGCCTTGTCCGTGTTCTCTAACGATGTTATGATTGTCCATCCGTGATGCCTCGGCTTTCTCATCATTGAGGTATATGTAAATGTTATGTTATGTTTTGTTTACAAAACTAGAAAAGAAGTGCGTGCCAATGGGGGATATTTTACACATTTTAGTTCAAATAATATTATCTTCATCACTCCAAATTCTTATCGAATACCTAATCTTCTTAAACGTGTCCTAGAATTTTGATATCCGTAGTAACGTCAATAACATCTCCCAAGTTAACGATAAGAGAAAATGCTCATACTACCAAACTGAAAAAAATGAATAAAACTGCATCTCAAACAAAAAAAACACTATATTTTCGGACCAAAAACCTCGTAGTAATCTGAGTCCTACTAATAATTATAAATGCGAAAGTTTGTGAGGATGTGTGTATGTGTATGTAGATATGTTTGTTACACTTTCACTTTCAAAAACACTGCACGGATTTGGCTAAAATTGCTGGTACACAGATAGTTAAAACCTGGATTAACACATACGATAGTTTTACCGATTTTATGTTCCCGTGGGATAATTTTCTAGTTGTAGCGGGTGAAGCCGCTGGCAACAGCTAGTAAATACATAAAACAAGCCGACCGACCGAATTGAGAACCTCCTACTTTTTGAAGTCGGTTAATATTAATATTAAACAATCACGGAAGATGTACCGCAAGTGGCAATACAAGTTATTTTGTCAATTAAGGTATACTTGTCACATTTTGTCATTTAAACCGTGAAAACTGAATACACTATAATATATTATTTTAGTTAGTGATATAATATCCCGTAATATCCTGTCAATAATACTATAGCCACTGCGATCCAACAAGAACAAAGACCCGATTTAGCCGTTGGCTATTGTAAATGTCCAGGGGGAAACTCATGTAAGTAGATATTACATTGGAATTCAGAATCAATGCTATAGAAAAGATATTGATATTACGTATATTTTAAAGAATAATATACTATTGATACATACATCTGGGCATACGCTTGTATAATCTTGATGTTCTTTGCTGTGCTTGAGTTACACTCGCGCACAAGGTTCAGTAGCATCATCCATGAAAATGACAAAACAATAATGTCTATTGTATGGCAGCCCTTCTTTTTTTAGCGTTGTAAAATCATCAAATGAGTCCTCCCACCCCGGGCAGGGCGGGAGGGACTGTCAGACTCGTACTGACTAAAATCCACGGTGTCCTTCAATAGCCCTTTATGTTTCGGGGTCACGGTAATGAGATAAGTCCCGCGACCCCGGCAGGCTTGTATGGCAGCCCTTTTAATATTTATTTTATTCTGCACAATTTTAAAATTAGTTTTTTTTTTATGATGAAACTTTCAGCTGTCCGATTGTCACGCTTCGTAAGAAAATCTTAGGGGTTGAACGCGGAACAAACCGATATGGCCTGGTGGCAGAGGAACAAACAGTCAATGGAGACATAATAGGATCACGTTTTACCTTTTAGGTACGGAACCCTAAAAACCCATGAATATAGTATTGCTGGCTGATGCACATCCAAAAACATAATTATTTTAGGAATAGGTTCCTTTATAATTTTCAACTGACTCCTTGACAATTCATTCAAAAATGTCTGAAATTGTTTTTTTTTTTTATTAAAGTTTTGTGTTAGACTCCAGTAACATTGAATTTTACGACAGAGCAAATTCCTTCAAAGCATTAGATCGCGCATAGATTCTCATTTATTTCGTTTTCCTGATTCCGTATCTAAGGGTTTGTTACACACGTACCACAACCACACAACGTGGTCTGACGAATGTTTTGTATTAGAAACAAAACTAGAATTCACACGGATCACATTTTATAAAATATTTTTAGGTTTATTCATACAAATTCGTCAAACTTTTAAATAAATTCAGCTCAGTGGGGATTTCTGAAAAAACAACACAACCTAACAATGTTTCAACCACGCACCACAGCCGCAACTTATCTAACAGTCAGCGACACTATGAACTTGCGGTCAACCACAACGCAGTCTGTCTATCTAACTGACCACTGTGTCGACGCAACGACTAGTAATTCTACATTTTGATGTGTTAACGTCTTATAATTCGATGGCCGGCTGCACGCACGAAAAAAGATGACGTCATGCGGCGTTACCTCGCTCTGTAACGTTCCATAGCAACGGCGCGGCGTGTCAATTGTTTGTTTATAGCAACGTAAGTGCAGTATTTTCTTATGACGTTTTCACGTTCAACTATCGTCAGTAAACCGACTTTACAGACAACCGATTTTTCTTTAACTTTTTAGCTTCTGGACACTGAGTGCAGGTTTCCTGCAAATATTTCCACTTCTGGTGCTTTTGTCTTATTGAATACAGTGACAATATTTATAACCACATCTCGACCACATTTCGTGGCTGCGGTGTGGTGTGGTTGTGGACCATGCGAATGAACCCTAATACTACAGCTACTAGGATAACATAGCCAACAATAGTTGTTCTGTTATTATGTCCGTACTGCAGCTAGCATAAAATTTTATCACTCCAATTTCTTCCTGCAAATGAACGTTGAAATAACCATGAAAATAAATTGATTGAATTGGTAATGTGCAATATTATTTGGATGCAACTACACTTTTCAAAGATTATACAGGGTGCAATTGAATTCATGGGCATTATTTTAAACCAAAACACTTCTCATGATACTAATTGCATTACGCACATCAAAAATGTTATATTGCAAGTTAGTATTATTTGATGTTTGTTTACTTTTCGTAATGCGCTGTACTGCGCTCGAGATTTTGATACTTGAAAACATATTGGGGTTTATGATGTATTTTTGTTATTACTTTTAGTGTTTATTTGCTTTAATGCGCCTTTTGCTTTGTATGTAATATGACTTACTACAGTTTTAGTTTTCCATACTTGTATTAATTATATTTTGATTTGCTTATCATTAGGCCTAATGCAATTAGTATCATGAGTAGTGCCTTTTTTTTTAACGTTTTAACATCATCAAATGAGTCCTCCGACCCCTTACTGTCAGACTTTTACTGACTAAAATCCACGGTGTCCTTCAATAGCCCTTTCTGTTCCGGGGTCACGGTAAGAAAATAATCCCGCGACCATGAGTAGTGCTTTAGTTTAAAATAATGCCCACGACTTCAACAATTGCACCCTGTATGATTAGTATTTTAAAGTGGGCTATGCTGATCGCTCGATCTTCAACCAATCAACATTTTTTTTTCTAGCCTGCTCTGTCCCACTCCTGGACAAAGGCTGCCCTCCACTCATTCCACTTCCCGCGGGCCCGTACCTCCTCTTTCCAGTTCAGAAGGAACCTATCGAGTTCGTCCCGCCATCTCCTTCGTGGCCTGCCATGACCCCGCCTCACTGTTTCAGGGCACCAGTTTTGAGTTATTTTGGTTAAAAAAATCAACCTTAAAGGTTATTAATTTCAAGGATTATTAGCATGATCCGCTACAATGCCTAGACTTTTGTAAGCCTAAGGGTGCTGATGAACTTGAGCATTTACTTGTAATACTTACGAATGTAACAATACAGAAAAACAAACGAGATCGTTTTGTGGTAATCGTCGACAGGTCCGCATCGTACGTGTCGGACGCATCGCATCATACGGATTTCTGTGTCGGCAGCGATCGGATTGCCGACACGAGTATCAGCAATCGGAATGCCAACGCCACCTACATCGCTTCCACTGATTGGCTTTCCGTATGACATCATCGGTACACATCGCATTAAGACATTGCCGATGAGCCGTCCGTACGATGCGGATCAGTGGACGCAATTGTATGAGTTTTCATACAAGGCAAACTAAAATCGGTTACGTACGATGCGTCCGATACGTGCGATGCCGATCTGTAGACGCACACCTTTAGCGAGCATTCTAACGATGGTTCAGGCGAGCTTTTTGCCAAACCGACTGTTAAGCCTAACATCTTCGACGACTAAAGCGTTCATAATTTAAGATCGTGACAATATTCGAAGCGATGCTTGGCTCTATACTTGGCTCTGTTCATTATTCAATACAACAAAATTAAAAACGGCGAATGCTCGATGTTCTGTTACAAGTGATTGATTCAGTCTGTCAGCATCTTAAAAAATGTTAAACTTTACGGAGGCGTTCTATAAAAAGCTGAACGTATAGTTAGCAATGTCTTTAATCGACGTGGTTGGCGACTATGACCATTTCATTTTGTAACGTCAAAAACTAGTCAGTTACTATTCTAAGTTGGTTACAAAAGTAAGTAATGATAGAACTATTGTTACCAAAGAAAACGTTCCAAAATAAAAGAGACATAACGACCATTTAGTACCCAATAGTTCTGAAACAGTCCACTTCGAAGGAGGATCAATACATCAATGTTCTAAATGGCTCAGATCTTGATGTATGTTGGAATATTAGTCCAAGTTAACACTCGTTTAGTAGATTAGTAGCAGCGGTAGCTCATGCACTTTAAAGGTTACGACAGAAGGTTGAGTTTGTACAACGGGTGAAAATTCACATACCCATGGCT
This sequence comes from Agrotis segetum, assembly GCA_036375495.1. Taxonomy (NCBI): domain Eukaryota; kingdom Metazoa; phylum Arthropoda; class Insecta; order Lepidoptera; family Noctuidae; genus Agrotis; species Agrotis segetum. The sequence continues at coordinate 1,764,582 of JAQSVV010000031.1, forward strand.
GTCTCATGCAATACCGACGAGCTCAGCCTCGAGTACAGAGCGACCGACGACAAGGTAAATCAATTGATTTTCATCATTATGACACAGTAGTAAAGATGATTTTCACTTGTGGTTTGACAGAAATCAGTGAAATCGCATATCACGACGCGCCACCGACCCTGGCTTGGTCCATGGTCGGACGGCGAGCTACCCATTACTCAACGTCCGCAAGCCCGCTCCGCCGCTGTGCCCTCTGCTGATCAGAGGGACACGTGTTGGTGCGTCCAGACGACAGGCTATTCGCATACGGGCAAAGAGACCCCTTAGGCGCACGGTGCTTTAGGAAGAGTTTTTGCCCGCATCTCAGGGTGCACCGGCCTGAAAAACTGGTCTTCCCCCCGGACGTATCCGAGAGGGAACTCCAGTTAGCACACGGGCTTCCTGTCTTAGCACCCCGAGACTACTTACACTTGGAGATGGACGTGTAGAAATTGCTTGGCTTTAAAAATCGGTTGCTGGGATGATGTTTTTTTATAAAAGGACTGAGAGAGAGGGTGGGTTTAAGACTCGCGTCTCTTGAAGTGTAACACGCAGCACTTTAAGACTTATTCAAACCTAAGCGGTATTTGCTGCTGCTTACGGTACAGATATTCAATAATGTTACTGTTCACACCAAAGCGGGACTCGCTATTCTTATAGAATAGCATATAGAATACCGAGTTCGAGTTTCATTTCTGCCCACAGCAGCAGTGAATACCGCTCAAGTTAATCTAGCCGTGGAAGTTGATATTAAATGTCTGAGCGAAACCCGCGCTACTCGCAGCAGCAACGCATACCGCTTAGCTTTGAAAAGGCCTTTACTCAAGTTCGGTAATGAGTAAATGGTGATCAGACTATAGAAAACAAAAATCAAGAATCAAGACCGACTGACCGGAATATCATTTTTTACATTTAAAGATCTAATTGGATTTATTATTATATTATTTTTATTAACTATTTTAACCTTAAAAAATCCAAGAGGAAAAAAAGAAACATTCGGTTGTTTAGGAATAATTTATGCTAGGAATTTATTTTATCCTTTATTCATTTTGATTAATCAATACCAAACCTATAAAGCTGACAATGGGGAAGAAAGTTCTCGAGTGGCGGCCACGGACCGGAAAACGCAGCGTAGGCAGGCCCCCCACTAGGTGGACCGACTACATCGTGAGGGTCGCGGGCAGCCGATGGATGCAAGTGGCGAATTGTAGTTCGGCGTGGCGGTCTAAGGGGGAGGCCTATGTTCAGCAGTGGACGTCTTCCGGCTGATGATGATGATGAAAGCTGACAAAAATAGGTCAATGTACTTTCCGAACTTAGCCTTCTGTATCCAATCTATCTCATGTTTACTAGCAGTGGTGGCTCAAGGCCGAGCGGAGGACGGCGTGATTAATCGCCGCTAATGAACCGAGACGGGCCAATGACGTACAAGAGATAGGAAACGTTTTGGAGGCACTAGGTCTTTGGAACAATGCGTAATTATTAATGAAGGAAATATTGGGTTTCTTGTGTGGAAAAAATGTTAACTGAAAGTGATCTGAAATGAGTGTTAAGTTAGTCCCTAACCACCCACAAGTGTCTCGCGGAAACAATTTTGCGTTTGAGTCCTAATAAAATATAAAGTGTTTATTTTTGAATATTGATATTTTTTCTATTCTATCATCAATTCTTTACAATCCTAAAGCAGCAAGTTTTTTTTCATACCGGGGATATTTAAATATTTATTAATAAAAAACAAAATTAATAACCTATCCACCCACAAGTGTCCAACAGACACACTAACATTTTGTTTGAAAAAGTGGCTTCACGAAAAACGTAACATTTACAATAATTAACACAATAAAAAAATATAAAAAAGGTCATAACATAAATTGTTATTGCATGCTTTTTTGCACCTCGTTTCCACGTGGCATACATAAAGTCCAACAGTACATAAAACTGGAAGTCCCACGATGTAAATACCAGACCGAATCAATACAAAGGGTTATTCCAAATTCAAACCTTTTGTGATGCGTCAGTCTATTGATTTGGACTAACCCCTAAACTATTTGTTTAATTTTATACAGTTTAGAATTTCACAAGAATTCATTACCAGTTTTATACATGCGAATAGAATTGTTACACTTTTAACCCGCACTGGGCCCGCGTGGTGGATTATGGCCCATTCCCTCTCACAGAGAGGAGGCCTGTGTCCACGCAGTGGGAATATTACAGGCTGATGACGATGATGTTACGCTTTTTATGCATGCCTTCATTATTGAAGGCATGAAAAAAGGATAAATTTTATCCTCTACAGACCCATTGTCCACGTAACCGCACGTCATACGCACGCTTTCGTCAATTGACGATTAAAAGACGAATGCTTGCATCTTGCGTAGAAACAATGAAATCTGTGTCTACGAAGCGGCAAAAATGCATGAAGAACGCAATACGAGCGGCTGACGCGACGTTGCCTCTACGTGAATTTTGTTAGAAACTTCTTTTAACATCGTCTCATTTATTTTAAACTAGCTGTTGCCAGCGGCTTCACCCGCTACAACTCGAAAACTATCCCACGGGAACATAAAATCGGGATAAAAACTATCCTATGTGTTAATCCAGGTTATAAACTATCTGTGTACCAAATTTTAGCCGAATCGGTTTAGTGGTTTTTGCGTGAAAGAGTAACAAACATCCATACATCCATACTTACAAACTTTCGCCTTTATAATAGTAGTAGGATTTGCAGACACCTATACAATATCAATAAAATTGGAGTGTCTGTATTATCTAAATAACGGTTTCTTATTACATGCATAGGATTATAAATACGGCACATAGATCTTTTTTTTTTTTAATTTTCGTATTTCTGTCTATCATGTGTAATGGATAATCTCTGAAATGGCTGGGCCGATATTGACGGGACTTCTATTTGCAGAAAGCTGATGTAATAAGGAGTAAATAAGGCAACTTTTATTTTAGAATAATCCTTTGTTTAAAAAAATAAAAAAAAATACATGAGTTCCGACATCCACACGAACGAATACAAACTTAAAACTTCTTAGACTTTGTTTAAAAAGGCAAAAAGGTCTAGGTTTACTTTTGAAACTAGTACTTTATGTACTCGTATCTTAATATTAAAGTAGCCTCTGAAGAAAATTACAGGTTTACAAGCTTCTAATAATTATTTTTATTTTATAATAACAAAGACAAGAAACTAAAACTGTTTTAATTTTTTTTATAAATAAAAACCCTGTACCATGTTAGGGTTCAAGTTTTACGTGCTCTGGGTGCGTTTACAAACATTCAAACTCACCATGGTGCGATGCGTCATGGGTAAAGTCTAGATACTTAACGAGTACGTCACAAAAATGGGAAGTCATAATAAAACCTCCGGTTTACCCTTGAGTGAATAAATAGGCCTCATGTTATGTCCAAATACGCAAAATCATTTCTCCCTTTGAAAACACTATTTAAACAGGACCTCCAAACTAATTCCTAACTGCATGTACATCCAGGTGTCTGCACAGGTCGTCCCGTCTAGATACGTTCCACATTTAGCCAGCTCCCGACTAGAAAGCGCCGCATTACTCGGTTTTACTCTAAAATCTTAGTTCCCACGTTTGTTGTTTTATGGACCAAAGCTAAGGTTGCCGTGTAGAATTGTTTTGGAACAGGTAGTGATACTGCTGTGCCACGATTAACGCGACTTGCAAACGCGAGAAGGAACCATGATAGAAATTGCTTTGTCAAGCGTGTGTCAGTACCTACTTATACATTGCGAAGGCAACAATATGATATACGCACATGTATATTAAGACAAGTCACTCAAGGCGTTGGTCGTAGAGTAGGGTAGTTGATAAGGTTACTACGAAGTATACACGAGTAATTGCGTACTACTCTTATATGAATTGGAAGTCATTAGTAAAAAGTTGGCAATTAGTTACACGTCTTTGCGTTTTGGCCTTGTGTAGAATAGAAAGACGTTTTGGAACTTGTTATGGGACCTGCAAAAGAAGTTGTAGTAAGTCGTAACAGTATTCAAGCGTCGCAAACAAGAGTCATCATCGCATAACGCAAGTCGCATTAGATAAAGGCAAGCAAGGGGCGCCAATAATACGCTTCTTGTAAAGTGGTTATAACAAATACATTAAAGGAATAAATTATAATATACTGCAAGTCACAGTCACAAGGTTTGTGTCGAAGACAGCGGAAAAATCTAATAAAATGTACCTATTATTCAATACATGCCAGGAATCCTTGCAATGCGATTTACGAAATAGTCAAAATCCATAGGCGCGTATCAACCGACGCAAGTCGCAACATCTGAGAGCGTGGCCAAGGCAATAGCGACTGCGGAAAAGACAAATAAATTGGTAAGAGAAGTCGCATCAAATGTGGTCTTGAACGTGGTCTTATAGCTTAGAGCTAATGTTTCTGTCTAGAATCATTTTAGACCAGGTGGAGTGAAACTGTTGTTAAAAGAGGGGAGGTTTGGTATCGTAATGTTAAGTGCTGTGTTTACTCTGTTCAAGTTTTTTACAACAGTGAGAGACTTTCAACTTTGTTGTTAATCTTTGAAAAAAAAAAATGAAAGAAATATGTTACAAACGAACTTCTTATTTTGTTAATTTTATTAATAAGCTAGTACTGCCCCACTGCTGGGCTTTCCCACATTTACGACTTTACGTCACTTCCTTTCAATTCTCAATAACAGTGTCATTCTCCACATAAACATAATGTCTTCTACATTAGGTACCTATGTTCATGTGGGGAATGACACACAGAGACACAAACAGCAAAGTTCAGCAAACAGACATTTGTAATAAAAAAAAAAAAACATTTTAGCTCATACATTTTTAGGGTTCCGTAGCCAAATGGCAAAAAACGGAACCCTTATAGATTCGTCATGTCTGTCTGTCCGTCCGTATGTCACAATCTTTTTTTTTCGAAAGTACAAGAGCTATCCTGTTGAAACTTAGTAGGTAGATAGATGTATTGAGTGAACCGCATTAGGATTTTCACACAAAAATAAAATTAAAAACCCGGCCAAGTGCGAGTTGGACTCGCCCATGAAAGGTTCCGAGTCCGACTCGCACTTGGCCGGTTTTTTAATTTAATTTCAGCTGTTCGTTAACAATAATATCTGTTGAAAAATAACTAGTTCTTACAAAAATATTTGTCTTTTTCCAACAGTGGCGTTCGTTCGTTTTGCAGAATTCATTTTCTATAAATTCTGTATTAGTAAATACTCTTAGGGCGACTTTCACGAAAAGTTAAACATGTTTAAAATTTTGTTTAGTGTCAATATTGAATAGAATTTTGACACTAAATAAAATTTTAAACATGTTTAACTTTTGGTGAAAGTCGACCTTAATATTTAGAGAACTATTTGTTATTTGTATAAATACCTAGCTTAGAAACCAATTTCGCAGACACTGAGTCAAACCATCGAAATTTTGTAAATTCAAATTTATTTGAGTTCTATGAAACACAGAGCATCATACAATAGTAAATATAGTAGTTAAGTAATTATCTAATATTAATAATATTGTAATTGCGAAATTGTGAGAATGGATGGATGTTTGTTACTTTTCACGAAAAAACTACTAAACGAGTATCGTACATAGATTGTTTTTAACATGGTTTAACACATAGGATAGCTTTTGTAAAGATTTTATCTTCCCATGGCCGAAAGAATCTAATACTACTGAAATTTTTTTTATTTGTTGAAAAGCATCCACACTAATATACACATAAATTATGAAGCTAAATACCAACATTATACCGAGAGAGACTGTTTATCTGCCCAGCACAACCCTGTTACTGGATAATACGAAATCCAATGGTAAAGACCAGAGTCTTTCTCAGATCAGTCTGAGACAGATCTCATCATCATCACCAGCTGAACATAGACCTGTCCAATACCACCTTGCGAATGTCTTACCTCCATCTTGGCTGAGGGTATCCCACATTAGCTGTTACGTTTACGGATTCGCGGTGTCCACTCGAAAACTCGGATACTCCGACGGTTGTCGTTTCTACGAATTAGGACTATCTGACTACCCGTAATGACTACGAAATATGTACAAATGACAGCCATGATCAACGGGTTAACATGCTTTCCGAGGCACCTAAAGCCGCGTACAGACATCGCGAGGCGTGCGACACGAATGGTTCGTCTCGCATGCCTCGGGCTGTGTGGACGTGTGTGCTCACAATGAGCATTCGCGCCATACGATCGTTGCGAACGCCGCCTCAGTACGAGCCGTGCGCTCCGGACAGGTGTTGTTTGCTCGCTCAGCTTGAGCATGTTTCGTTTGGGACGCACGTATAAATGTACCATCGTATGCCTCAGGTTGAGGCATGCGAGACGAACCATTCGTGTCGCACGCCTCGCGATGTCTGTACGCGGCTTAAGAAACTCAGCTCGTAATCACACATCTGTAGGGTAACCTCGGCAAGCACTGTTAATAGCCTATGCACACCAGAACATCACGTTTTTTAAACGCGCCGGTGGGTGCAGCGCGTTTGACGCAATGCTGAGGCGATACGCACACAAGTCAAACGCAGCCTAGAATAAAATTAAATGACAACAAACTGCTCTGATGAAAACGGTGCAGCGCTCTTCTAAAACGCGCTGCACCTGCAAAGGCGCGTTTAAAAAACGTGCTGTGCATAGGATCAGTATCTGTTTGGCTGTTGATTTCAGCAAAGAGTAATAAATACGATTGTTCTGAACTTATTAACAAAATATCATATATAGTGCCCAGAACTGTGATTCGACGAGAAGCGCGCGTTTACCCGCTGTTTGCTACGACTGCCAGCCGTACAAATGCGGGTGAACGGGCGCCCCTCCAAAGATTGGTAAAAAACTTTAACAAACATTTTAATGAAATCGACATATTTGCCGAACCTCACATTAAATTTAAGAGAACTATTATTAAAACATTAGAATTAAACTTACTCAGCTAAATTGAGTTAATAATTTTTATTTATTTTTCCCTTCTTCTAATTTTACTGATTGTTACTAAGTTTGGCTAGAATAAGTCACATATTGTACTTTAATTTAAATTGTAACCGGTGGAAACGTTGTGAATTGTACTTTAACATAGTTATTAATATGTATTTAGATGTAAGCTACAATGTACACTTCTTGGTTTTTCCAAATAAAATAAATAAATAAAGAGCGTCTTTTTTTGAAAGTAGTCTAGATGAAACAAAAGAACATCGCGTACACACTCGTATAAGCATAATTTGATTCATTGAATGGTTTCAAACAAAACTTTTGCGTTCATTGCCTCCAGACATTGAAGTTTTCGCCTTAAACTTAAAGCGATAAGATCTTCATTGCGTTTTCTGTATCAAAATAATTCGATGTGAAGTTTGAAAAAGTTTGTGTAGAGATGCAGATTAAAGCGATATGGATATCGTTTTATTTTAACAGATGATTTTGCGAAAAAGAAAAATGTTTATACTTCAAACATTTTACTCGAATAAGCAGTCGATTTTAAATTTTATAGTCCACTTACTAGAAATCTCATAGTATTTATTAAAATGTCTAAGTATTGAAAATCTCTGTGTGAAATGGGTCAAATATAGTTCGTTTAGTTTAAGACTATTTATTGTTGTTGAAATTTCATTAAAATCTGTAAGTAGAGTAATTTCGAAAAAAGGAATTGAAAGAATGAATGAATGAATGAAAGAATGCGCTGCACGATCGGACAATCTGAAAGTCGCCTCGCTGAAGCGCACATCGTGGAGTGCAGCGATGAAATATCTTATAGAGAATAGATTAGCACGCTTCTTATGGGGAGGCGCGCTCCATCGAAGACCTTGTCTATGTCACCTTTAATCTAGACCAGAGCAAAACATTCTCGACTGGCCTGTTGGTCTAGTGGTTAATGACCCTGACTGCTACGCCGGAGGTCGTGGGTTCGATTCCCACCCAGGACATGTGTTTGTGTGATGAGCACGATCATTTGTTCTGTGTCTGGGTGTAATTTATGTATAATATGTATGTGTTTAGAAATACTCGTATATAAGTATGTTTATCAGTTGTCTAGTACCCATACCACAAGCTCTGCTTAGCTTGGGACTAGATGGCGTTGTGTGATAGTTGTGGAATATTATATTATTCACAAATAATGTTTTTGTCATACCCTTCAACAAAAGTCCTACACCAAAGTAAGTAGATTATAGGGATCCATGCGGACACCATCACGGGATATCTATTACTTCTTTGTTTGTTTTTAACTTTCTCCACGCCAGAAATTGAAGAAATAAACACCCATACCTGAAACAACTTGTACTTGTAGATCAAAAAAATATTTGTTATGTGTGGGAATCGAACCCGCGACACGCAGTGCAGCTGTCCAATCGCTCAGCCACTACGCCAACCGCCCAGGTATTATTAATATTATTGTACCTTTTCCGGAATGTAACGAACACTTTTCTGAAAACCACGCCAAAATTAGCGCAGCCACACGCGAGATAATCACGGACAAACATACAACCATATACCTATGTATAATGGTTGTATGTTTCGATTCGAAAACGTACTTTTTAGAGGTCTAAAACGAGACTCAAACGTAGGTAAATGTACTGTTACGTCGATCGGATTGCGAGACCAATCTATAAGCTTCTCGAAGGTTCCACAAGGTTCTCGACTATTCTAGCGAAGATTGGTCTGGAAGTTTCTAGAAAGTTCTACCCTGTTCTAGATGTTTCGAGATGGTTCTAGAATGTTCCAGAAGGTATGGGAATATGTCGAAGTCTATGGATGTTTCAAGAACATTCGACCATCTTCTAGAAACATCTAGTGGGTCCGGCCGGGGTATAAAAAGGGCGTCGATCGGCGAGCTGAGTCAGTCTGGTTTTGACTACGATCGAGGCAACTCGAAGCGAACTACAAGCGATATCTAAGTGAGTTCTACGTGTGATTAAGAGTGTGTATAAGTGTTAAAGTGTTGAGTAGTGTTTTGTGATTGTTTTAATTTGTGATTTGTCTGTGAATAAAGTTGTATTTGGTTTTAATTGGTGTTAATTAATTTATCCCAATACCCAGCTCGTAACAGTACGAATAGAAACTTCGTAAACAAATCAAACTCAGACCAGTTTTTATAACTCGCAAAATCCTCTGAAACGAAGCGGATTATTATTCTTTTTACGTTCTTCTCACGGTGAGAACGATTGCGTCCTTTCTGTTTGTGTTATTCCGTTTTGTGCCATAATCCTCATGTTACCTCATTTTTTCCATACCCTTTTATGTCGTAATCCGTTTTGGTTCGTTCTAGCAACTGTTTTGTAAATTGTGGTTATATTTTATTTATTTGTTTGTTTGCAGGTGAACTGAATTTTAGAAAATACTTTTTCAAACAAAACTTATTTTACTCAGTCATTAGAATTTATACTGCCACGTTGGGTCGCAGGACTCACGAATTACCGTAACCCCGAACGTAAAGGGCTATTGAAGGACACTGGATTTTAGTCAGTACGAGTCTGATAGTCCCTTCCGCTCTGCCCGGGGCGGGAGGACTCATTTGATGATCTTACCACGAAAAAAATGTACTGCTACTTTGATTTAATGGTTGCAAGCGCAACTGCTAAGCGTAGGGTCCTGGGTAGGATTCCCGGTCGTGATATTAGTATTTTCTATTAGAATTTCTCAGTTTGGAGGTTGGCGGTATGATGGTATTGATGGTGAACATGTCAGATTCGTGCTGGCTAGAACTAGTTCTATTTTTTTCTTTTTTAATTGAAAATGTAGTAACTTTTATGTCATGTCTGTAGGTTGACAATGTGTACCTACAAAAATATTCATAATCATAAATTATTAAATAAGACTACATCCATTTTTTTCTCGGCCCAAAAGTAACAGTGTAAAATAAATAATGCGTACACCCAACTCACAAAAATCTTAAGCGGTGTTTCAAATTGGATCCCGCGTGTCTGTTATTTACATGTCCTATAAATTCTGTAGTTACTAGGTACACTCGACAAAAGAGATAGGCCTCACGCCAAAAAATACACACCCCGTTTTGCTCTAGTAACGTTTGTAGGTTACTTTACACAAACAGACTGTGTTAAAGTAACCTATTTTGTATTTTTTTTGCAGTTATAATTTTTTAATATAATGACATGTATTAAGGGTTATAAGGGCCATAATAACTTGAAATAATTGAGTGACCGAAATTGATAAACGGATTTATGTGCTAAATGTTTAATGCTAGTGTAAGTTAGAGATGCTTTCACTAGCGCTTGAATTTTGAAGACATTAATGGCATTCACGTTTGGATAAAATAAGAAATACGTAGGCCCGTTTTGTGACGAAAAGTAAACGAAAACTTACATGACGTTACTTAAATGGAAGTTCCTCGTTTGTACAATAAAGGCACTTCTTCAACTTTCCATACAATAAACGCAGCAAATACTATAAGTACATTTTTGTAAATAAAATACAGAAATCTTGTGATAAGAGCTCATTTCATCCACCTTGATGTATAAGAGAAGTAAGCTAACCTGGAAGCCTACCATGAACTCTTAAAGCGTGAGTCTTTGAGGTTGTGGGAAAGATATAATATTAATAATATTCCACAACTATCACACAACGCCATCTAGTCCCAAGCTAAGCAGAGCTTGTGTTATTATAGATAAATTACACCCAGACACAGAACAAATGATCGTGCTCATCACACAAACATTTGTCCTGGGTGGGAATCGAACCCACGACCTCCGGCTTACTGGTCTGGTCTGGTCACTAACCACTAGACCAACAGGCCAGTCATTCACAGAGATGGCGCTAGATGACTTGTATAACTCTGTCTCTTTCCTCACTGGCACTACTCTGGCTTTAAGATGTCATGGCAAGCCATCCGTACACAATTTTCTTTCATTGATAGTACCTCCAAACGGTGTACACCTCGTTATGGTAAATTTGAGCCATTTTTTTTAAGTAGAGTATGTTCAGATTTTATTTTTTTATTGCTGTATTTTATGTTTTCATTTCATTAGGCCTAATAGATGAAGTGAGGTTTATTTTATTTATACAAAGTGTTGCTTTTTGACGCGAAAAGTTGATGTTATAACAGAAAATCAAGGCGTCTAGTAATGTTTTGCTCATTATCTATTTTTAGGATTCCACACCCAAAGGATGAAATGGAACCCGATTACTAAGACTGCTGTCCGTCCGCCTGTAGGTCCTGTTGCAAGGCTGTAGGTAACTCATGAACTGTGGTAGAAATACAATGAAATTGTTACAGATGATGATTGTATTTCTATTGCCCCTATAACAAAAAATACAAAAGTCGAATTAAAAGGGGGTCCCATTCCCATTTAAAAGACTCACACTTGCGAGGTTTTTCTATTTTTTAGTACACGAAAATAACACCATTGTTTCTTTATGACAGAATTGCCAAAAAAGCTCAAAGAGTAGAAGAGTTGATAAAACCACCACCTTCAGTAGGTTAGGTACAAAGCTTTTCGGGGTCGCAGCACTATCGGGTAATCATGGCCCCGGACGTAAAGGGCTACTGATGGAACCGTGGATTTTACTTATTACAAGTCTGACAGTCCCTCCCTTCCTGCCGTAGGTGGGAGGACTCATCTGATGAGATTTTTGGTGGACCTAAAGTAAAACAGATTCTATCTTAGGAAAACCCTAGAAAATAAGTTCTAATGCGTAAACCCATACCCTTAAATGAAAAAAAAAAAACGTTTTAAGGGTTGCTGTACACCTGACTATCTCGCGATGGAATCTTTGAATGAGCCAATTTATTTTTATCGGTAAACATTAAGGACATTACTCCGATCCTTTCCTTTTTGAAAGGTTCTGACAAAACTTTTATTGGTTTAAACTTTGCTGGGTTCAAGGTGAAATCATGGGATGCTTGACTTTCCGATATAAACCTGACGAGGCAAACTACATACAGTTCCAGTTTATAAAAAAAAAACACTTTCCAACCTTCCCTGGTCTTCCAAAAATTATTCATAACCAGAAATTAACCAAATCGGTACAGCCGTTCTCGAGTAATAGCGAGTCTAACAGCAAGAAAGAAAGATTTATTTCTATCTAATCTATCTAATGTCTTTAAACGAGCAATTCTTGTGTATTTATTAATATACTGGGTGTTTGGTCCATCGTGTGCCAAATTGAAATGGTCGATAGAAGGGGTCATCAGCTATCCTTTCAGACCCCTTAACACCCCTCATGCCCTGTGGATTTTTTTTAAATCGACTTTTTATTGTTTTACTAAAAAAGACCCAAATCTTACATTCAAATGCAATTTTCTTTTTAAATATCAGTCGTAGACTCTCAATTTAAATTTTATTTAGATGTGTATTGTATAGGAGTACTTTTAAATACAAAATTAGTGTCATTAGTTACTTAGTTATTTTTTAATTCACTCGCAGAGTTAAAACATAAATTAAAGCTGTACATGTTACAGCTGTTTATATGGCTACAGGAAAAAAACTAGAAGCGACCGGGATCTTCCAACTCCCTCATTAATTCTCCAGTCTATCCCCTTGCTAATGATGTGCCACATGCCATAAAAATCTTTTAACAACTTTGTGAATTCACTAGAATTGTGAATCGAGTCACCCAAGGCTGATATTCAAAATTATTTTTTTGTTGCTTTTTTTATACCTGGCAAACCTATAAAACTCATCTCATTCGTGTAAGGTAACATCTGTCCCGTATCTCTATTTTTTCGTGGGATTTACTTGAAAAAAAAAAAATGCATTTTTAACGTTTATTTCATGATCCTGCTCGAATTGTTGGCCTCTGTTGCGAATGTAGGCCCGACATCTATTTCAACAGTTGTTGTACGAAGTCGTATTTCCTCCTTAGTGGTAGGTATTGAATGCCGCTTCCATGTGTTGGACTAGTAACTCCCTAGTTGGAACGTCCGTTGCGAACCTATACCAGCCCTTTGGAACGTCTCTTTTTTTTTGCGTTTTAAAATCATCAAATGAGTCCTCCAACCCCGGGCAGGGCGGGAGGGACTGTCAGACTTCTACTGACTAAAATCCACGGTGTCCTTCAATAGCCTGTTATGTTCCGGGGTCACGGTAAGGGAATAATCCCGCGATCCCGGCAGGCTTTAGCCCTCTGAGAGGGGGGCCCCGTCATTATGCTGACGCACTTTGAGGCGCGCGTGGGACACAACGCGCCGTCGACCCGGGCATGGTCCTTGGTCGGGCAGCGAGTTGCCCTTTACTCGCTGCCCGCATGCCCGCGCCTACGGTGGCCGGAGATCATCAAGCGACGTCCGTCGCCGTGGGCGTCTACTACCGTGGGTGGGGCGGAAGAAGGACTCTGTCCGTCTCTACACATAAAGTGTAACGAAGTTAGATCTGGGGAACGTGGCGGCCATGGAATAGCGCCATCGCGTCCAATCCACGCATTGTGGAACACATTGTTAAGATATTTCCTCACAGTCAAACGCCAATGCGCAGAACAGCATTTTGAAATACCATGGACAAACGTTCATTAAACATGGGCACATCATCGGTCACTAATTTGAGCAGGATTTGTAACAATTATGTTAAAAATGCATTTTTTTTTTACACGTAAATCCCACTAAAACATAGAGATACGAGACAGATTTTTTTAAAGATAAGATTTATAGGTTTGTCAGGTATCATTTATCCAAAAAAGATGTTTAAAATCATAATTTTGTATGTCAGCCTTAGGGCACTCGATTCACAATTCTAGCGAATTCACAAAGTTGTTAAAAGATTTTTATGACATGTGGCACATCATTAGCAAGGGGATAGACTGGAGAATTAATGAGGGAGTTGGAAGATCCCGGTCGCTTCTAGTTTTTTTTCTGTAGCCATATAAACAGCTGTAACATGAACAGCTTTAATTTATGTTTTAACTTTGCGAGTGAATTAAAAAATAACTAAGTAACTAATGACACTAATTTTGCATTTAAAAGTACTCTTATACAATACACATCTAAATAAAATTAAAATTGAGAGTCTACGACCGATATTTAAAAAAGAAAATTGCATTTGAATGTAAGATTTCGGTCTTTTTTAGTAAAACCATAAAAAGTCGATTTTAAAAAAATCCACAGGGCATGAGGGGTGTTAAGGGGTCTGAAAGGATAGCTGATGACCCCTTCTATCGACCATTTCAATTTGGCACACGATGGACCAAACACCCTGTATAATCAGGAACTCGGAAACGGCTCCAAGGATTTTCATGAAAGTTACAGATTAGGGGTTTTTCGGCTCAAGAAATCGATTTATCAAGGTTCGAGAAAAGCTCGGTTTCCAAGATATAGACATTTTAAAAACCGAGCCAAGCTCGGTCAACCAGATATTTATGTGTGATATAGAGATTAACAAATTTCAGTGGCTGAAAGTACTAATCATCACCATCATCAGCCTATAATGTTCCCACTGCTGGGACACAGCCTATCTGGCCAAACAACAAGTCTCACAAAGTTCTATGATATTTAACTAGATTATTATGAATTATCTTAATTCATAATCTCTTCAAACTTTTTCAACTACCTAACAAAACAAAGTTTCCTTCAACACCAAAGACTAACTAGGCCACGAAAATAATTAAAGGCGTCATCAACGATCTTTCGCAAAGATTATAACCTCCTTTCAAAACACGCGACTTAACGATCTAAGATTGAGCGCAGACTTACAACTGGACTCTAATGACCAGACTTACTTGACTGGACTCTTTGAATCAAGTCAAACTCCTTTAAGTCCACTTTGGACAATATGAAGTCAACGCAAAGCAAGCATGCGAATTGTAACCAAAATCGAAGTCAAACGACGTTCGCAATCGGACTGCTTGCGTGAACGAAGTGATCTAGTGACGCTACAGAGTGGATCTAGTGAATATTTATCCATAATAATAAAGCATTCATAGTATCTATTTTTACGTCGAATTAATTGTTTAAATGAAATTTTGACACGTTACTACTACTAATTTCTGCAAGCATCACGACCGGTGACTAGCCACATGGCAAAATTCTTTTTTTTTTTTTACCTAACGTTGCCCCGCTCTAGGAATTTCTCCTGTGTCGTGGGTGCGTTATCAAACATACAAACTCACACACAAACGCCCAGACCCGAAACAACTACTTGAAGATCATGCAGATATTTGAATTTAATGGAATCGAACCCGCGACACGCAGCGCAGCAGTCCAATCGGTCAGCTAGCGCAAACCTTGCCGTCAAAGGTGGTTCTACTCTGCTTCGGGTCTGGAAATTAACTGAAAAACTACCTACCTAAGGGCAACGAGCCAATATCCAACGCGTCAGTTCTGTCATCGACTCCCAAAACTGCTTCGACTCCAATATGCGCACTATCTTAGCTATCAAAAATACGAAAGAGACAAAATAAGTATTTTGTCCTTAATTACATCTTTCTTTTGTCCTCTTCTATCTAATCTAACATCCCTTGTCAAAAACTTTTGCTATTTTATGACAAACTTTCCCCATTTCGTAATAAATACTTTTTAATATTCGCCTCTTTGGGGTTCAAAGGGATTTGAAGCAGATATTGGCACTAAAGTGTGAGCCAGCCAATTCTGAATTCTCCTTTGGTGTAGAATGGAGCGTTCTGGGGCTATACGTTGCATCCGTGTGTCCATTTGAAGACTCACATTCACCTATTTCAAATGAAGAACGGGTGAGCGCAATCCATTTTGAGATCGACTGTGTTTTGTCTGTTGTCAGATTTGACTTTTATGACAGAATCATTTTGTGAGTAAATAATAATTAATGAGAAGAAAAACCTAATTTTGATTAATAATTTGTAAGATTTTATTGTATGAACTGCACACTCTAACTTTTTTCACTAAAAATCGTAGGTATAATATTTTATTTTGTAATAACCTATAACTTTAATTAAACTATTGCCTTGATTAAGACTGGAACTTTCGTCACTGCTTTCCAAATGACAAAAGAAAACATTACAAATTAATATTCAAACCCATTTGAGGTCAACCAGCACCCACTTCATGTGTCAAGTCCCAGCAGTGGGAACATGATAGATTTGAAAAAGAAGAAACATAATTAGCAAGTACTTACATTAGTAAGTCTCTAGCTATCAAAAAATTATAAATATATTTAAATCTAGGGTTTAATAACGGACCTGTCGGGGTCGCGGGACTATCGAGTATCGGGTAACCGTGGCCCCGGAACATAAAGGCCTATTGACGGACACCGTGGATATAAGTCAGTACACGTCTTTTGACAACCCCTCCCGTCCTGACTTGAGTAGGGCAGGAGGACGTACTTGATGATTTTACCTCGTAAAAAGAAAGATTAAATAACGTGCAAAAACTCTCTTACATACGGCCCAAATCGAAGTTTATGCTCAATAGTGCGTTATGCACTTCATAAATCGGGCGTTTTGGCAAAATTCGCCTATATAACTTTGCTTGAGTTTTAGATCATAAAACTGTTACTACGAGTCACTGGGAACTTGATGATAACGCTTCGGAATGAATAAACGGTCGTAAAAAGCGAGTGACAAGAATATTCGTGATTGTGTTTTGCTTTTATTAGTTTGTGATAAGGTGCATTCACACTGCAGTTATTTTTTGTGGAGCATCATAATGCAACACGACAATATTAGGTATCATTCTTCAATTTTTGTTAAACAACGTGTAACGTTAAATGCGCAATACCTCTCGTGGGGTAACTCAGCCCATGTTACTGAACAATATGTGTTCTAAGACTTTTGGAAAAAAAATAAAAAATGAAATGGTTTTTCATGCAAAATGAGAAATTGATCGGTCAGTATAAACAATCATTTATTTAAAATTTTTTTTTTCCAAAAGTCTTAGAACAAACATTGTTCAGTAACATGGGCTGAGTATTACCCCACGAGGTTTTGCGCATTTAACGTTACACGTTGTATACAATTATAACTTTTAAAGTTGTTTGACTGGCCTGTTGGTCTAGTGGTTAGTGACCCTGACTGCTATGCCGGAGGTCGTGGGTTCGATTCCCACCCAGGACAAAAATGTTTGTGTGATGAGCACGATCATTTGTTCTGTGTCTGGGTGTAATTTATCTATAATATTTATGTATTTAGAAATATATAAGTATGTTTATCAGTTGTCTAGTACCCATAACACAAGCTCTGCTTAGCTTGGGACTAGATGGCGTTGTGTGATAGTTGTGGAATATAAATGTGGAATCTATATACATAATAATAATAATAATAATAATAATATTCCACAACTATCACACAACGCCATCTAGTCCCAAGCTAAGCAGAGCTTGTGTTATGGGTACTAGACAACTGATAAACATACTTATATATTTCTAAATACATACATATTATAGATAAATTACACCCAGACACAGAACAAATGATCGTGCTCATCACACAAACATTTGTCCTGGATGGGAATCGAACCCACGACCTCCGGCATAGCAGTCAGGGTCACTAACCACTAGACCAACAGGCCAGTCATATACATAATACATACATACATATATTATATTATATTAATTATAATAAAACTGTAGAAAAGTAATTTTTGTACATTTGAAAAAAACTCAAAAAATATAGCCAGGGTTATAAAGGACAACCAATAGAACCCATTTCTATCATTTTTAGAATTTTTGTCTGTTTGTCTGTTTGTCTGTATGTCTGTTTGTCTGTTTGTCTGTTTGTATGTTTATTTGTTCGGGCATCACGTAAAATGTACGAAAGTTATGTAGATAACTTTAATACACAACGACTGACCGTAACTTGAAGTAACATTTAGTTTTTGTTTCATTGAAATCGGATAAGTCTATCAAAAGATATTTGAATTCAAAGTGTACCAGAAGTAAAATTACGGTCTGTTTACACCGAGACGCGCAGTACTTCAGTAGCGCGATCTAGCTTGGAATAAAAAAACTACATATTCAAATATGGTGTGGACTGGAGTGGAGTGATTTGGAGTAGGATGGAGTGGGATAAAGTGGGAGGGAGTGGGATGGAGTGGGATGGTGTGGGATGGAGTGGGATGGAGTGGGATGGAATGGGATGGAGTGGGATGGAGTGGGATGGAATGGGATGGAGTGGGATGGAGTGGGATGGAATGGGATGGAGTGGCATGGAGTGGTATGGAATGGGATGGAGTGGGATGGAGTGGCACTGAGTGGGATGGAGTGGGATTGAGTGAGATGGAGCGGAATGGAGCGGGATGGAGCGGGATGGAGTGGGATGGAGTGGTATGGAATGGGATGGAGTGGGATGGAGTGGGACTGAGTGGGATGGCGTGATATGGAGTGGGATGGAGTGGGATGTATTGGGATAAAGTGGGATGGAATGGGTTGGAGTGGTATGGAATGGGATGGAGTGGGATGGAGTGGGATGGAGTGGGACTGAGTGGGATGGCGTGAGATGGAGTGGAATGGAGTGGGATGTATTGGGATAAAGTGCGAGGGAGTAGGATTGAGTGGGATAAAGTGGGATGGAGTGAGATGGAGCGGGATGGAGCCGGATGGAGCGGCATGGAGTGGGATGGAATGGGATGGAGTGGGATGGAGTGGGATGGAGTGGTATGGAATGGGATGGAGTGGGACTGAGTGGGATGGAGTGAGATGGAGTGGGATGGAGTGGGATGTAGTGGAATAAAGTGGGATGGAGTGGGACTGAGTGGGACTGAGTGGGATGGAGTGGGATGGAGTGGTATGGAGTGGGATATAGTGGGATAAAGTGGGATGGAGTGGGATGAAGTGGGATGGTGTAGGATGGAGTGGGATGGAGCGGGATGGAGCGGGATGGAATGGGATGCAACGACAAAGGGCGTTTATCACAAACACGTCAAATATTCTTGAAAAATCTAAATAAATTCTAATAATTATAGGGTTTATATGAAAACGATTATGATTTATAAAAAACAAGGCGAAAATTAAGCGGTTCGCACTAAGAAATACATTGGTAAAGTCCGACATCCACGCGAACGAAGTTGCGGGCACAGCTAGTATAAAATAACTTTGAAAGCTTTCTTACATCGTCTCAAACTTTTTCGTCAGTGTGTGTCGCGTGATGGTCGCCCGTGAGTTAGGGATAAAGTGATAGGCGCTCGTCAGTGCAGCCGAGTCCAATATGGCGGAGCCTAGTTCGCATCAGCTGTGAAAAAGTTTCACTTTTACCGTGGTTTCATAAAACCACACAATCATTTTTTCGGTATCCTATTTTTTTGGAACAAACACATCACACTATTCCCAAACCACTACAACTCATAAAAGCCAGAATCAACAGTGGCAACCACCAAAAAAGCGCCGAGACAATGAAGCTCGACGTGTCAAGGAGAACGAATTTACTTGTCTTGGATCCTGAAAAGTAACTGTGTTCTGAATGCCAAGGATGGAAGCCAAGTAGCATATTTTCGTCCACTATTTTTTCCTGATTACAAGTTGGAGATTTTCAAAAGAAAGGGTACTTTTATATCAAGACTTACCATAAAATAACGCCTGATTGAACTCTTGAACTTGGCTATCCAAGAAACCACAAAACACAAAGGGTAGGAGCTATTGCTGTTATTGACCGACATACCCAATAACTTACAGTTTGTCGGAGAAATCTGTCTGAAAATATATTTAGCACTCTAAAATCTCGAGCCGACACCAGATACTGTAGGAGCTATATCCTGACATCATTCACCGCTGAAGTGTCAAACATGTGTACCATAAAACGTTTTGGACTACACCAGCGTAGCTTGACCTACCCCGTTACTCTCCCAACTATTCCAAGAAGGCGATAGAAGGGAGCTTACGAACCTGCTAAAGATCAACTACAAATGGTCAGTGCAACCGTCTCTTGCGCTTGGCAATGTTATTTTAGAGTTCAATCAAAGTAATGTAAGTCTTATTGTCGGGGTGTAAGGGTGTTGTCGTGTGTATGTTTACGTTGGTTCTCGGCACACGTCTGTCGCATTCCGTTGGAAAGGAACTCAATTTTACGGTAGACATGCATTTATGGTACATGGAGGCGTTTAAACTTGCAGGAAGTGTCAAGAGCAGACTTAAACTTTATTTTGAAAATATTTAGGTTGACTTTGACAGTTCAGTGTTTATATTTGTACCAAAATACGTAAAAATACTGGTATTATGAATAAAGAACTTTAAATATAGTTTCCGCCAGATAAGTGTGGAATAAAATTCGATGACCCCATGTACCAAAATGTATTCCACTATTTCAAAACCATTAAAAAATGTATAGAAAGTATAGTAACACAATCAAAACAAACATGTCATGGTAAGAGGCGTCCTTGACCTAATATTTTATTTTGAAACTCGAAGTATGCATTATTAGGATCAATGACATTTAGAGACTATCAATGCACACCACGTTTTTTAAACGCGCTGGTGTAGCGCGTTTTGGAAACGCGTCGAAGTTTGGTTTTAGGCGCGGGACTCATAGAAAAGACGTAAGACGCAGACGGGGCGGAGACATAAGTCTCTTCCGCGTCTCTTTCAAACAAAATGTACTGTGACGTAAAACACACAGAAGACACGGAGCGCGGACGCGACTCTCATACGTTTTCGCACGTCAGCGACATATTATCAACCTTTTTTATCCCGCCCAGGGCACTATTAGACTTGTACTGACTTAAATGCACAGTGTCTTTCAATAGCCCTTTACGTTCCGGGTTCACGGCAGCTGTTTAGTCCCGCGAAACCCCCGTCATTGTGTTAACACTCTTTGAGGCACGTGGAATAACGCACCGTCGACCCGGGCATGGTACATGATCGGACAGTCGTCCATTACTCGCCACTCGCATGACCGCGCATATTATCCACTCCAGCTACGATAAAAAGCAGCTAATTTTTCAACAAAGCGACCTGAAAGTAGAACAACTCGCCACAGTAACTGGCCATTCATTCCACCTGAGGAAAAAAACGAGAACAGTAGAAAAGCAAACAAACAATACACTACTACTCATTGCCTAAACAATCTCGTTGGACCGTAATGACGGAAGGCTGGAGCATTATTCCACATCATTCAGAGAGACGAAGCTACGATAGGAACTCACTTTGATTTCATTCTGGTTTTTATTTTTTTATTAAAAGATAGGTTCGCGTTTGACCACTATCTCGATGATGTGGTCGACGATGATGCACGCTTGCCTAGAAGTAACCTGTTCACTGTTGACTTGAAGACCCCAAGGTTATAGCTATCGAGAAATACAGATGGCGGCAGGGAATTCCACTTCTTAGCTGTGCGTACAATAAGGGTTGAACCACATCTGGCAGCACAGAATCGCCTTTTTTCGTCGCCCTTTCTCTTTCTGTCGCTTAGAACTGCCATTTGCTTGACCGAGACAATGTGATATCACGCGGCCGCCTCAAGGATTCCGCCGCGTGCTATCGCATTATGCTTTCTATCTCGGTCTAGCAAATGGCAGTTCTAAGCGACAGAAAGAGAAAGGGCGACGGAAAAAAGCGATTCCGTGCTGCCAGATGTAGTTCAACCCTA
Source organism: Agrotis segetum (assembly GCA_036375495.1). Classification (NCBI taxonomy): domain Eukaryota; kingdom Metazoa; phylum Arthropoda; class Insecta; order Lepidoptera; family Noctuidae; genus Agrotis; species Agrotis segetum. The sequence goes on from JAQSVV010000031.1 coordinate 1,786,042, forward strand.
AAGGTATTGACAAAACGCTTTGTACGTACCGGAGGGATGTCCAGGTCCACCATTATATCGATGGCGCATTGCCGTACGTCTTGTAGTCCGATGATTGAAAGGGCCAGGCGGAATTAAGTTATGCAGTTCCATCGCACACTCTCCGAAATGTAACCGAAAAAAAACCGACAGGCTGGCAACACGGCGTCCATTAGCCTCTTTGCCTTTTGTTCTTTTTTTTAAACGGTAGTGTCGCTCTTGACCACTGGAACTTGAAATCAAGTTGTGCGATGAAACTGAACAACTTGATTCCATCTGACTCTTTCCGTCTTCGGACTGCTAGGCGTATTACTACTAAAGTTCGGCCGTTCAGAGAATGCGTTCTTGTCACGTCGCGATTGAACTGACGACGTAACTTTGTAATGGCGTTGCAGTTACGATAAAAATATTTTTGCTGGTTGTTTACCGTTTTAACAATTGATGAGCATTGAAACAACATTATTATATCAATAATCAATGAATATTATAATTTTATGACAAATACATTTACTAACTGACAGGTGTCAGGAATGCATTCTCTGAACGGCCGAACTTTACCAGGAATTTCTCCTGTGTTGTGGGTAAGTTTAAAAACATATGAACTCAAATACACAAACGCCCAGACCCGTCACAACTACTTGTAGGTGATATAAATATTTACTCCGTGCAGGAATCAAACCCGTGACATGCAACGCCGCAATCCAATCGCTCAGCCACTTCGCTAACCATGCTGCCAAGTTTTCAAACATTAACTCACATTACGTTACCACACCCAGACCCGGAAAAATAACTTGTTGGGCATATGAATATTTGATCCATACAGGGATCAAACACGTAACACGCTACACAGCTGTCGATCACTTAGCCATTGAACCAACCGTGTCTTCATCGTCGATAAAATTTTATGACCTTTTCAAAATCTCAATCAACTATTTTCTTTCTCAAATAACTTTTTTTATTTTCGCAATCACAAAACTCGCACTTTTTGATCCCTTAGTAGAACCCCCGTTCGAACGTTAGTGCCACGGTAAGTACTTGCAATTTGTTCACTTCGGACCAAATGAGAAATGAGTGGGCCCACAGTGGGATGCGATTCCCAGGAATAACTCAAAAGGTATTACCAACTGTTACTGAGTGTGTGAAGGAATAAAAGTGATCGTTGATTGTGATAGCAAATGTCATTGGCGTGTTGGTTTTTCCGGTTTTTCCTGTGGTTTATTTTTGGTAGGAGAAAAAAATATATATGTGTACTTGTGTAGAAAGCCGTTTCTCTTGAATTACATAATTATTACTAGTGCTTTATGGAAATAAAGACTTAAAATATGGAATCCCGATTTTAAATGTACAGCTTTTTATAAGTTTGACGTAAAGTTGTTACGTCCCCGAATTTGGTCCTTGTTAGTGACACTAATCAATGGGTTCGATTCCTGGGCAGGAATACCGATTTAAAAATTCCAATATAGATTTTTGGTGTTCATTAAATCGACCTTGAGATCCTTTCAGTATTTTTCGCTATTCTTCATGATTTGGTCATCTACGACCAGTTGGAAAGTTCACTCTATATATTAGGTAATTTCCAAAAATAATTAATCAGGGGATTTTTAAATGAAACCCGTTCAGACGGCAGCGCGTCAACCTTTACTCCTTTTCTGATAAAAATCAAAATCTATATAAGAAAATTTAAGAGAGGTTCTCGCAAAATTCTCTCCATCATAAATATATATTTATTTATATATATGTTTGTATGTGTATGTATGTATTTATATATTTATACATATTTATATTTTTTTTTAACTTGTTTAATTGGTTAATTGTACACCACAGTACTACCAACAGTATGTCTCTCTTTCTTCATAATCCATCCTAAGGTTGTCTTGAAAAGATCGCTTTTAGTGATAAGACCGCCTATTGTGTCACCCTATGTTTAAGTCATTAATTTGTAATGTTATTACCTTTAAGTTGTATGGTATGCATAATAAAGAGTATTCTATCTATCTATAAATAATACCTACTCCTCATTACTCAATTAGATCGAAAGATGAATAGCTCACATCTGCCTGAAACATTTTTAGAATTCTCAGAAAGCATACATTTGTAAAGAAACACACGTCAAATACATTAGCCTGACGAAATATGATTGATTTTCGTTTCGCGTGACAACATTTGCTAATCAAACTCGAATCAGACATGTACTGGAAGAAAATAATGTCACAGTTTGTTTTTTTTTTTCTTTTTTAAGAACGTTGCCCTACTCTAGAATTTTTACTACTGTTTCGTGGGTATGTTTCCTCTGCGTGTGTTGAGTAACCCGTTTCTAAGCCGATTTTATAACTCACAATAGAACCATTTATTTTCTAAATACATATTATCAGCCATACTACAAAAACTTAAACGTCTGTTGAACACTTGTCTAAAAAAGTGTGACTGCAAAACGGACCTTATTTCAACGTACGGATGTAATGTTGTTCACGTTATGCAGTCCGACGAAATTTAAATCGGCAAATGCTCGACGTTCTGTTACAAATGCATAGTGAACTCTATCGGCACCTCAATGAATTGGATCACTCAATGACCTAGTGATGCTTAACATTGAACACTACATCAAAAACTAACTTACAAAAAGCTACTTAGTTCAGAATTCCTGATAAAGAAAGTCTAAAAACACAAAATGTCGTAGTACCTAACATTAGCACTCTATCATTTTATTCAACACCTTCAAACTTAGGCTCTCAAAGAAATGGAATAGCGCTTAATAGCGGCAACTTGTCACTTTTAATCGCCACAGCTCAGATTTCTTTTGGCCAAGTTTTTACGTAAGTAAATCCTCTTTAAGATACCTACTATTTATCAGTGACAAGAATTAGCCGGGCTGGAATAAATTGCCTGGAAGAATTATTTATTTTTAGGTAGGCACTTTTTTACTAAAAAGAGCAGTGGTGGCCCAGTGGTATCGACCTCGACTTACGAGTTGTAAGTCGTGGGTTCGAACCCAGCCTGGCGCATTACTTTGTGTAATTTATTTCATCACCACTGCTCTCAAAACGGTGAAGGAAAACATCGTGAGGAAACCGGCATGTCTTAGAACCAAAAATTCGAAGACATGTGACATCTACCAACCCGCACTGGGCCTGCGTGGTGGATTATGGCCCACTCCCTCTCACAGAGAGGAGGCCTGTGTCCCAACAGTGGGAACATTTATAGGCTGATGATGATGACTTTTTTATTTGGTCAGGTATTTTGTTTCAAAGAGTAGGTATAATAGATTATAGGTACGAGTAGAAATGAGATTTTTTTGGGTTGTTGCTCCCTGATGGAATCGAAACCATTATCTTTCATTCCCTAGTCTAACAGCGCTTTCAAGTTTTGATAAATGGGTATTAAATATTAATTTCAGAAGGGTAATTATAAAAAAATTAAGTAGTAGGTTACACAATAATGAAAACTATATATAAAACAATTAAATAACACCAAAGAAATTAGAAGAATGGGTTGATAACTAACATAATTACATGTCTAACAACTAAATTATTTTGCATAGACACTCTAAACCCTACTCGAAATTCTGTTCGTTTTGTAAATTGTGGTCATCGGAGAGAGTGGAACCGGCGAGAGATGTCGTGCGGTGTTCCGCAGGGATCGATTGTGGGGCCGCACCTGTGTGATATCGGTTACGACTAGATGCTGCGTGGCGATCTCTCTAGCGGCGTCAGCTTAGCGCCTATGCTGACAAGACGCTTGTACTGGTGCTAGCTGCTGCCAAATGTAATTCTATTACCATCCAACTGAAAACATGTTACCTATAGATATTGGTCTTGACCTAAACTCAAGATTTCAATTCCCACTAGATCTTAAATCGGTAAAGGAAAATGTCTGCTCCAAGAAACAAAATCCGAAAATAATTACATCTGCCATGAATGTATTTATTTGTGAAATCTTGAACCCCATTCGCATTTAGCCAACTTGGTCAATATCAGCTTACCTCTCACAATTACGAAGTCTATGTTTTACCAGTCGAAACATTACAGGCTGATTACACTGACGACGAACGTCCAACATTAAAAAAAAGAAAACCCATTAAAAAAAACACAAAAACACCATCAACAGAACCCTCCATTAAAAAACCAAAACAAGGATATCACTGCAAACAAAAACAAATAAAAACCTTTCCATTCGAAACTTCAAACATTAAGCTCATAATGAAACTCATTTGTTTTTATTAACACCTTCAACGGAACAACTAAAAGAAGTTTGTACAGTTTTTGTTCAGTTATGTCGTCATCGTTAAAGTTTATTGGCTTAAATAATAGTAGCAACGGTTTCGCGGTAATCTAATACAGTTGAAATTAAACACTAAACAGTGACTACATAAAAGTGGTACGGACATCCCGGAAACGGAAAGCGGTAGAGACTCCTTGTAAAATAAAAATTATAAGTGGCGCCCGACCTGGGGCCGGATTCTTTGGATCATCAACTGAACATGCTGTCAGATAGTTTTTGCCACTCGCTATAAAATCAATTTATTCAAACTAGGCTCAAGAGCACCATAGAAATGTTAATTAATGTAATTGAAGAGAATTCCTCAAAATAACTTTCACCAGTTCCTAGTGTTATAATTGCCAAAATGAAGTCGCAGAACAAACTCCATAGCGATAAAAAAATTTGGTTCTAATTCACGCAAGGACAGAAAGAGGCAATTATATCCATAATTCATTAATTTTGATTAAGATTGTCAAGTCATTGAAACAGGGAGATATTGCTTTGAATTTGATCTAAGTTGCTACAAAAAAAGAACTGCTTGAAGTCTAATTTCATATAAATCAAATAAATAAATAAAAATGATAATAATAATGAAACATAAAATGGAAGCAGTTTCCTGAACAAGTTTAAACAAGATCTTTAAAATCTTGCAACACAAAGCGACTCCATACTATCTTTCGTTCTGAAACCCTGTTTTGAACATCAACCCCACCCTGGGGCCATACAGTAGTTTTAAACTGTTCGCGAACTCACAAATTGAGGTCTCTATAGAGCTAATGTACTCTAAATAACTGTGTGCCAGTTTGATAGTTTAACACAGGTGACGTGGAGTTGTGTGGTTGACGTTTATGTTAAAAATATTAAGTTCATCCTCAACTTTAGAGTGGGGCACGGGTGTATTAATTTAACATTATTCTACAGCCATTTTGAATTTCCTGAATATATTTAGTAACTTCATGACTTATTTCAATGATTATTTCATAAAGGGTAAACATTACTGACAGAAGGTTTTCAGAATTTTGTATGCTTGTAACTTTTGTTTTAGTTTCTTGTTTTGACATGACCGGAAAACCTAGGTCTAAATGTTTGTAATTTGACCTAGATATTTCAAAAACTATTTATAAGCTCACGGTCATGAGCAACTAACTTTTGTCCACGACTACGCCTGAGTTGATTGATTTTGACAATCAATTCGGCGACACGTGGCGCCATCTATCATATCATTAGAACATTATTGTTGTTTTTTCGGGAACAGTTCTATTTTTAGGGATGAAATGTACAAAATCGACAAAGTGGAATCACGACCCATTTTGACAATAAATCGTTTGAATCCGTCAAATTGACAAAGATCAAAGTCGTTACCATGGATTTATGTATGTTTACGCGAATGTGGACTTAATTTTATTGTATTTGAATATCTGTAGGAAAATAAGCTTTTGATGGGTCATGATTCCACTTTTTCGATTGTACTATGTCTGTTTCTTTACACCTAACAACGTATATGCAGGATGCTTGTTTCAGTGGTTTATACGTGAAAAGTATTAAGTCAAAAACAAAACTTTCTGACGCACTTACAATGCAATAATGTGCAATAATAATTAGGAAGTTGATTTCAAACTGTAAGTTACTACCTCTTTAATGCAAACAACACAAAAGCAGTCCCGATGACACAGAAATGTTTTTTCTTGAGGAATTTCTAAGTAACAATCACGAAGTCTGAATTATTGCCCAGTTGATTACAATAGACTGACCCCCTGTTACATCTAATATCTTTAAACGAGCAATTGTTGTATATTTATTTATATATAATCAGGATCTCGGAAACGGCTACAAGAATTTTCATGAAAGTTACAGATTAGGGGTTTTTCGGCTCAAGAAATCGTTTTATCTCTCTCTCTAGGTCCCAGGTTCGAGAAAAGCTCGGTTTCCAAGATATAGACATTTTAAAAACCGCGTTTTTAGAAGCGCCATCTATAACGCCATGACCGATGAGGGCCAAAAACAAAAAACTAGCCAACCAGATATTGGTACTTAAACACCACTATCAAAATGTGGGTGTAATATAAGTACACCTCTGACTGACCCTTTGAAGTTAACAGACGTGAATATTCACGTAACGTGTACGTGTACTGTCGTTATACTAACGATAAGTACAATAAAAACATAATATTTGTGAGCTAGAAAGTACAGACAAATAGTTCAAACAACGACCATTATCAAAGCCATAAAAAACAATTCCAATCGAATTCAGTTGGAACTAAAAACAATTACGATATTGAATTCCCGCCTGAATTTGACCAGCATAACACATTTCTAAACGAACATAGCCCCAGAACACCAACCTTAGCAGTTCATTCGCCCATATTCGAAATCACTCGTGCAAAAACCGGGAATAATTAAAGGGTAGAGCACACAGCGAAGCTTATCCGGGACCCTTGTCAAGCGTATGACGGACGAGACAAAAACACGGTGTCAGTGTGAACATAGCCTTTTTGTGTGTCCACCCTTTTGGCAAGGGAAGCGTTTGCTCTGAACATTTTTGTTGTTTGCAATTTAGTGCCCGCCTTTATACCTACTCCTAGCGTTCCTGTGAGATTGTTGAATTTGTTACTGGGTTTTGTTGAACCCCTGTTTTTAATCCTTGAATTAATTTGGGGTTTGTAGGCCTGATAGTCGAGTGATGGTTTTTTGTTTCGGGATTTGTATCGTGTTGTTTCTTTTGGAAGGTTTTGTTTTTATCCACAGTAATTTGTATCGCGATCATCTGTTAATTTAACAATCCTAAATTGTGTAATTATTATCATAAAAATAAAACTGCAATGAGCTTTCTTGAGAATGTTACATTCCAGAAAAAAAAACTAGAGCGTTTTAGCGAACTTTCTCAAGACTGTTTTGGCAAGCATTGTGTCAAGCCGGTTGTGAAGTCTGACATAATCACGAAAAAAAAAAATTACGACTACCAACTGGGTGCCTAAAGCATTCGCTAGAAGAATCGTGAAAATGTTACTGGCGATGTTTGACTCTGTCCTTTGTTCATTTCGACAAAATAAAAAACGACCAATGCCCGCTGTACTGTTGCAAGTGAATGCTCGAGTAAACAACATTTTTGACAAAATAATTACCATGTTTTATTGTTATTTTTCGATATTTCCGCACTCTTGCAGGCTTGTAATAATAACTAAATAAGCCATCTATTAAAATGTAGTGAGTCAATATTACGCGGTCACACAACCGCAAAACCTTTGTTTTTCTTCATATTAATCCACTAAGAATATTAAAAACTCCGCTATATCGGTTTCCTCTCACGATAATTGCTTACAAGAAAATAAATTCCGGTATCTTGTTTTCCTTCCTTCTCTCGCTTTCCGTTCACGTCTGAAGAAAAATTAAATCCGTGCGCAGATGATACGTCCTTTCTTGAAGTTGTTTTTTCTTTGGTACCTATTTCTTTTGTCGATTCTATGAGGAGTTTTTATTTTTTTTAGGTAAATAAGCATCTTTGTATTCTACCTGTTTTCACGCCAAGTTTTTGAGGATGGATTGATGGATATTTGTTGCTCTTTCACACATAAATTGCTGGACAGATTTGAATGTTTGGAGTTTATAACCTAGATCCCGATCCGAGAGACGTTTTTGGTGTCCATAATAAAGAGTATTATATCCATACTTTAATTCTCCTTCGCATCGATCTCATAAACTCTCCGTACACAAAACGAACAAGTATACAAATAACAAAACACAAACAGTAACTGATAAATACCACCAAACATTATATCTTCCATTGTTCTATACACAACAATAAGTTGAAAACTATGCGAGAGGAAGCCAAACTTTACGGTGTTCCCTGCGGGACACCAAAAAGTGGCATCGATCAGACGCTTTTGTACGCGCACAATTCACAATTGTCGATATATACAGACTTATTTGTATTCAGGCACTTAGACTAGAATTTGAATAAAGTTTGGCAAGGTTGGCTGTAAATATAAAATGGGATATTCCGCATGCTAAATAACTTGAATGGAAGAAAAGGGAAACATTGTCGATGCTTATATATTACTACGAGTGTACGTAAAACTTGAAATGCATAAATCAAAGAATAAGTAAGCTCGAATGTATGGCGGCCGTATTATCCATAAAACTGTGGACCTCGGGTGTAGACAAAAAAAAAAAAAACAAAAAAGTAAACAGATAAAACACGTCTATTTGATATTAATTTAACTTTGATTTTTAATAGTTAATTTCTATGTCACGTGATTGATTGTGATTTTATTTTAAAAATAATTAGTATTCTTTAATTTAATTTGATCTAATGACTTTTAATTGTGATTATCTAATTATGTTCATGTTGATTTTAATTCTTTTGATTTTAAGTTAAAGTTTGTGTTTTAATACATAGTTCATTTAGATGTAAATTTTGATTTTCGTGAATTACCAATACTAAAATAGTTTGTATTACTAACACCCTATGGGCCACGTTGCCTGACAATAAAATATTTTTATTTTTTTATTATTTATTTATGTTCAGCAGTTTACTTCTTCCGGCTGATGACGATGATGAAAAAGATAAAATACAAATGTTAGTTAATCCACAACGCAGGCCCAGTGCAGGCTAGGGCTAGTAGATGTCACATGTCTTCGATGTTTACAGGCTAGGATATGCCGTTTTCCTCACGATGTTTTCTTTCACCGTTTTGAGAGCAGTGGTGTTGAAATAAATTACTCTGAAGTGTGAGCCGATACCTCTGGAACATTTACTGTTCTGCTCGCTTCTTGAATCATCATCATCAGCCTATAATGTTCCCACTGCTGGGACACCGGCCTCCTTTCTGTGAGAGGGAGTGGGCCATAATCCACCTCGTAGGCCCAGTGCGGGTTGGTATATGTCACATGATTTCGAATTTTTGGTTCTAGGACATGCCGGTTTCCTCACGATGTTTTCCTTTTCCTTTTTGAGAATAGTGGTGAATTGGTGATGAAATAAATTAGTCGTAAGACTGAGCCGATACCTCTGGAACATTCACTGCTCTGTTCGGCACTTGAATGATATTACCTATGTCCAGTAGTGATCTTTCATTACCTAACTATGTGATGTTTATCAATTTCATTCATCTCATTCCATAAATAAAATAATATCTACTTCCGTGCCAGATGTTATCTTTGGGAAAATACGTCTATATCAGCCAAACAGTAACAGTAATCACGGATGCATGTAATTGAATGATAAAAGATAAGATAATAAGATAAGATTATGAAGTACTAATAATCTTATCGTTCAAAATCACGCCACAGCTACTGCAAATAGTCGGTCGGGGGATCGGCTCCCAGTCAAACCGGATTCCTTTCAGTATTTTCCTTAGACTAACTGCTAATCTGACTTCCACAACCTAAGGGTAAGGTAAGGTTAATACGATACCCCTTAGTAAGACTGGTTTCTCCGCTGTCACAATTTTGTGCCACCAAACCCCGACCGATTTTAAACTGTATTTGTAGAAAGATAAGTCTTAAAACCGACCGGGGTTTGGTGGCACATAATTGTGCCAGCGGAGCTCTTGCGGGTTTCTGACTCACTGCAGTTACGACTGCCAAATTAAAGCCAGGTCTATACGTGCTTTTCGAGGCATGAAGGAAACTCGCTATGATAGATGGTCACCCATCCACAGATCAACTTTGGCAAGCGCGACTGAACCTATAAAATCGGCATGTGTGGCTATAATTTATTTAGTCATGAACTTCTTACAATCACGAAGCCATAGCAGCTACAGTACTACTATAAATGGTTTATTTCAGAAATCTTTACAAGCAATTCCAAGCCCACCAGTGGGATCTGTAAATATTTTTTTCAAGAATTCCCCACTATTAAAATAAACTCACCCAAATGGGTTTTTTTGGGAAAGTAACAATACCCACCAGATCTTACATTCCATTCAATTAATACCATAAGGGTGCTCCCACATCTATCGACGCGGATTCGGCTTTTTCCGTCGCCCTCTCTCTTTCTGTCGCTTAGAACTGCCATTTGCTAGACCGAGACAGAAAGCATAATGCGATAGCACGCGGCGGAATCCTCGAGGCGGCCGCGTGCTATCGCATTGTCTCGGTCTCCGATCTCCAGCCGATTCCGCGTCGATAGATGTGGGAGCACCCTAATTCATGTAATGATTCTGCTGAAGTGGTATTTTTAAACCGCCTGGCATTTGCTGCGCACAAAATAGTTGCCAAACGCGTTTGTAAGTTTTGTTCGTAAAAACACTTATTTAAAAAAAAAAAAATTGCATCATACAAAATGAGAAATTGATCGGTCCCATCAGTATGAAAAATCTTTTTCTTTTAAATTTCCAAAAGTCTTACAACAAACATTGTTCAGTAACATGGGCTGAGTTACCCCACGAGAGGTTTTGAGCATTTAACGTTACACGTTGTATAAGTCTGACAGTGGGTGGGAGGACTCACTTGATGATTCTACAACGAAAAAAAAAGGTTTGTTTTATGAAATAAGTAGTTTTTACGAACAAAACTTACGTAAACGTTCACGCAACTGTCTTCACAAACTTCTACATTTAATAGTAACATTCATTTATGATCAACTGCTCCTATAAATCGTGGCTCATTTTTATTGCCTTTGCAATGGAGAAGAAAGAGTTGTAATAAAATATTGATTATCATTTTGAACACTCATTTTAGATTTACGGTCGTTCATAATTTTCCTTAAAATCTTTCTCAACTATGTTGCGGTGTTTGGCAACTATGTTGTGGGCAGCAAATGCCAGGCGGTTTAAAAAGACCACTTCAGCAGAATCATAACAGGAATTATGGTATTATTTAAATGGAATTTAAGATCTGGTGGGGATTGTTATTTTTCCAAAAATCCCCATGAAGCTGAGTTTATTTTAAAACTGGGGAATTCTGAAAAAAACATATAAACCCCACTGGTGGGCATTTGCTTGTGAGGATTTCTGAAATAAGCGAGAGAGAACTGGCGAGAGAAACAGCGGGTGTAAGTTAGGTAGAGCATATAACTTTAAGAACCATCGTAACATAACCTTTACGCTTTAATAAAGTCTAAAGTTATGTGCTAAGAATGATGAACGAGGACCCGTTTTCACACCAGTATGGAAAATTGAATGAATATCTCATGGCGAAAATAAACAGCGTTTAAGACCCTACCTTTTACCTTATAACCATAATAAAAACCCAAACAATATGACTCCTGCATAAAATAATGCAAATAAGTTCAAGAATCCTACATAATATTTCTCGTATTTTTATTGCGTGCTAGATATAACCCTTTTTATATTTTTATAGCACTGTCTAAACATAAATAATCGAGGTTGCAAAGATCATAAAAACGGTGAAAAAGAATAGGATTTCGAAAAAGCATCCTTAGTTGCGTATCCAAACCGCAAAATCCCGAAAATCCCTGTAGGGTTGGGGAGTTTTGGTCGTAACGATGTCCCAGGTGGAAACCTGCCCACTATCCTAAATTCCTTCCAAGCCAAATAATTGATGTTCCATTTTTGGGACGTCGAGTAAAATAATTAATTATTGATGTGACATATTTAGCTATAGATTAAAAGTATGTCTAGTTTGTTTAGTATTTATGATCATCATTAATTTATTGCATATCTACCGTGTTTCATTCGAATTTTTTTAGTTCTCCAGCCCTTGGTGGTCTAGAAAGGACTGGAACTGAAGGTTAGACTTACACCCATTCGTACACAACGCAACGCAAGTCTTCAATACCTACCTTCCGACTTTGGTATCCATTGACGTGTACCTTTACGAACCGTACGAACCTCTATGGATTTATTTTTCAATAGTCGCTTGGATACTTGCTTCGCGTAGTGTACGAATGGGCTAACTAATAATATTAATTGTTCCTTCAGTAATCTTTTGCATTTTAAATCCACATTAGCCCTATGAGGCCCCATCAGTTTGCTGATCATCGCAGTATGCTAAACTGTTGTTCCCAACTGTTTTGTAGATTACGATAAAAAGAAGCTCGAAAGTCTAACCACCTGTTTTTCTAAGGCCTGGTTCAAGGACATTCGGCGTGTCGGGATTCGGCAATTGTTTGTCAATTCCATCCATCGCCGATGTTTGTTTTTCCGGTGGTTTGCTCCGCACAACGCGGCACCAAACGTGTCTCGTGTCTTTAAACGATGCCTAAAGGGTACTGTTTTACCTATTATTACCTGGGTTTTGGGTTGTATGTTCTTTGTAAAAGGTATTCAGCTGCAACCAGGTTCCGTTTTTAGTTCTGTCAAACTGAACAACGAACAGAGCCAAACATTGAGCCAAACATCGCTACGAACATTACAACTACAACAACTTTCTAGCAAACGCTTTAGTCACTGGTCGTCAAAAAATGTTTCTTCGTGAAGATGTCAGACTTGACAGTCGGGTTGGCAGAAAGTTCTCGAGAACGCTCATTAGAATGCTCGCCAAAACGCTCTCCTCTGTTTTTCTGTAATGTAACATTCGCAAAAATGCACATAACAATTAATGAATGCTCAAGATTATCATTTCCTTTACAGAAACCAAACCATTGAAACTAAGTTAGGCTGATGATGATTTTAGTCATACGTTGTGCCAAATATGGAACATCAATAATTATTCCCTATTGTAGTCAAATTATTTTGAACATTAATATTATGCCCTTTGGGACTGCTATTTATTTGTGGTTAGTTAGTGTAGCATCGCTTGAATGTTCGGGTATAATATGTAAACGATAAGAGAATTTATTGCTCGGTTGATATGGAACGGTAATTGATAAAGCGTTTGATTTAAACTTGCGGATGTTTTATTAACTAAACCAGATTATTATGTTTTGATCTCACGAAGTTATCATAATAATATTTTTATACAGTATCTAATTTGTAAAAGAAAATGAGTAGGTACTTAGGATCCCCAACCTACGTACGCTTTTCATTTTTAAAATATATTTCTACAACAAGACATTGATGAAAACAGGCAGTGTTTAGAAACGAAAATACCGACCAAATTGAAAGAATCCTACTTTTTGAGGTCGGTCTAAAAAATTATGGAAATTAATATAAACAGGTAGATACGTAATTTTCTAAGATCTCCTCAAAAAAGCTCAAACGTCTTATATTTTTCATCCTCTTTTTATTATCTTTATTAACTGGTAATTTGCATCTTATTATTTCCACTGATCTCCATCTCTCTTAGAAAATTAAAACTACTGCGTCATTCAAACCACTTCAAAGCAACCATCTACAAGCCCAAACTGTAGTTAGTTCCACAAAATATCAATAGATGGCGTTGACAAACTTACGCCATCTATGTTGATTTTTCGATGTTAACGTACGAGGCATACTTTGTTCCTTATTTGGTTTTTAGTTTTCTTGCTCAAGTAAAAGTCCCTGGAAGTTCTGTTGGGATGAAACAGGATGCGCTTTACCCCTACATTGCTGGATTTCAAGACAAAAGAAAAATAAATAGGATTTTCAGAAATTTCAAAAAGTGCACACCAATTTTTGCAGTTTTTAAAAAGCTGTTCGGGGCAAAACTGCTTTACTGTCTTCTGACTGAACGTTGAAAAGTCTTGCCGCAACAATTTTTAACCAGCTAAAGTAAGTACATGGTTACGTTATAAGTAACATTTTTGCATCGAATATTACTGTAGTGAGTCTATTGTAGGTAAAAAAAAACATGGTTGCCCTTAACACCAACTACTCGTATGGTGAAATCAATGATCTTAATATCGGCGGTGTCCGAACGGTGTGTTTTCGAACTGACGTACCACTCTTATCTTTTTTTTTGAAATAGCGTGCGTCGATATAACGGTTTTCGACATAATGAGTTTTCGAACTGGCATACCACTCTTACTTTTTTTCGAAATAGCGTGTGTCGAAATAACGTCTTTCGAAATGTCATAATTATCACTCCCGTCCGAGTAGTATCGTTCCCTACTTTCAAATTGTAGGTAATGGTTTGTACCCAGCTAGGTGCATTCCTGCGGGTCTCAGTAGGTAACTGTGACCCTGAAATGTAAAGGGCTACTGAAAGATTTTAGTAAATAATGAAAAAAATATTTGAAGACATTAATTGACAACCAGCATTGGCCCTGCGTAGTGGATTATGGCTCACTCTCTCTCACAGAGAGGTGGCCTGTGTCACAGCTATGGAGACATTATAGGTTGATGATGATGATGATGATGAACTAGGATTACGACAAAATATTAATAAAAAATAACGTGAAATGGTCTGATTTTTCGATGACGGTGTTATTATAGAATTCACCCAATTATGAATGATCTTATCAGGTGATATCACTGCATTTAAAATAGATTATACCATTAAAATAAATAATATTGTAACGATTGCTATCGATGATCGAATATTCAAATTAATTTAAAGCAAAGTAGTACCGACGAAATATACGTCAGATACAAAAAGTTTTCCTTTTAAAACTGCGTTTGATTATCCAACTTTTTCAACGGATGTATACTAAACAATCATGGTACAGTACCGGTAGTTCTGTTATTTTTTGCAAACTTGTTTGTAATGTTGTGATGTGTGACCGATTTGGAAAGTTTTTCTTTTGTTTGAAAGGGTATACTTTCCGATTGGTCCCATTGCCATCAGGTCAGGATCTGATGATGAGATCCCAGGGAAATCGAGGGCAACCTTCAAATTTTATAGGCACATAGTACCATTTTCATATATTTTCTAAAGCTGTTCAAGTATTTGCATCTGATAATCATCATCTCAGGTGGATGAGCGGATGATGGAAGGTACAACTCCTCATTTAGTAAATTATGTTTGTGTTCGCATATTCTCCGGAACTACAAGTCCGATTTAAGTAATTCTTTTTATGTTGTACTAGGTATCATTCAACTTAAAGAATACTTCAAGTTTCATCAAAACCGGTTCAGTAGTTTTTGAGACAGGGAAGGAATGAAAGAGATGTTAACGATATTATTACCGGTGCTACGGATTTCTTACATACGTAAGAAAATGATGTATATGACAAGAATTAGGTTGAATATTTCAACTAAAAAGAGTGAAATAAAAACTTAAAAAAAAAAATGTAACCGTCTTCAAAAACAACCACAAAAAAGGGTAAAATAACCAACAAAACTTTTCTTTCGGAAGTCGGTGGCAAAAAAGCAATGAAATTAATAAAAAAAACACCGACTTCCGAAAGAAAAGTTTTGTTGGTTATTTTACCCTTTTTTGTGGTTGTTCTTGAAGGCGGTTACATTTTTTTAAAGTTTTTATAGTCAGTACAAGTCTGACAGTAAGTCCCTCCCTGCCCTGGGTGGGAGGACTCATTTGATAACTTTACTACGTAAAAAAAAGTAAGATCTAAAGCAAGATATCGATTCAAAGAAAGGCGTTGACTGTAAAAACAAACAACAGATAACGTTACAGTTGCCCTTCTCCTGGTTAGTCATAGCCTATAGCTTTCCTCGATAAATAGACTATCTCACAAAATAGATTTTTTCAATTCGACCCAGTATTTCCTGAGATTAACGCGTTCAATCATACAAATAAACTCTGTGGGGTTTGACCTACCCCAAAGATTTCTAGGCTTGTCAGGGCTTCTTCGACTCACAACCCTTTTTATAGAGAAAAAAAAAGTGTACTGTCATAAATCTAACCTAATTAATTGATCTAAAATGAATGAAATCTAGATGTTATTCCGGTTTTGTATGCCTGTTGTTTCTTTGTGATCCCAGTCACATTACAAAATTTTGGTCCATCGAGCCGGATCAACGTGTAGTGTATTATTATTATCATTAGCCTGAACTGTCCCACTGCTGGGCAAAGGCCTCCCTCCATTCCTTCCAAAGTTCGCGACTTTTCGACACCACTTTCCAATTCTCATGGAAGACATCCTGCTCGTCCCGTCATCTCCTTCGAGGTCTACCGGGGCCCCGCGTATTTTGATAAAATTATATACACGTTTGCATATGCATGTTCCTTTGCTGCGTGTGCATATGTATGATTGATTGCATAGGGTGGGATTGCATCCTGCATCAAGCCTGGATTTTGGTCGCGGAATAAAAACTGGATATTTTTCATAACATTTTATTTTAAAACTACATTATTATGCATTTATCAACTGTAATCCACATCGCCCTCTCACAGAGAGGAGGCCTATATCCCAACAGTGGGAACATTATAGGCTGATGATGATGATGACCTATATCTTCGGCTACCGTTTTATTCAGCTGCAGGCGGACGTCATTGTGTTTACATGGAAACATAATTACACCTGTTAATATCTACCTCTGTAATTTATAGCTACGATAGCTAGTGTTTATTTTTAAATTTATCAGCTGATTAAACATTGTTGCTCATACCACACCTAGTGACGTATGTAACCGAAAAATATTCATGTAAGTACAAGAAAGTATCATTAGGGAGACTTATGGATTGGTAAATGTAAACAAGTGCGTGTCGGGCCACGCACAGTGTAGGGTTCCGTAGTTGCCCATCAAAATACTTATGCGAACTAACGAAACTGATTCGCTGAATTTAATTTTAAAAAGAAGAATTTTCAAAATCGGTCCAGGAGTCTTTGAGAAATCGGGGAAAATACATAAGAAAAAAGATTACAGCGAATATAGAACCTCCTCCTTTTTTTGAATTTAGTTAAAAATAGTTGACGATAAAAACCTACCTATACCCAAAAAACATACCTATAAAAGCTGTAAAAATAAAGTTGACAAACTTACATTTGCAGTTGTCTCCGATACATTTTGTTTAAGAAAATATGATATCAAGTACATTTTATAAGTTGGTCGACTTTTACTCGTAAAGTTGTAAAGCCTACTTAGTCATGATAATTTTCTTTTAAACTTCGTATATATACTACTATTGTGAATTTTTTCATACCCCCAAACATAACCGTTTAGCTGGTAGAGGGGGGGGACACTCGAATCGAGCAAAATTTAGCACTTTAAAGCTTAATATTTCACAAACGAATTTTTTTATCAAAAAATTGTTAATGGAAACTATCATTACTTTTAAAGGCCTATTTAATGATACCCCACACTAAGGGGTACGCGAGAAAAAAAAAATCCTCACTTTACGTGTAAGTACTGGAGGTACCCTAAAAAAAAATATTTTACGAGATTTTATTTTACCACTTTTTCGGCACAACAAATCCGTATATTTACACCAAATTACAGCTCTCTAGTACTGTGCGTCTCTGAGCTAAACTGCGGACAGACGGACGGACGGACGGACGGACGGACGGACGGACATGGCGAAACTATAAGGGTTCCTTGTTGACTACGGAACCCAAAAAAACTCAGAAAAAGCATAAAATAACTTTTCGTTCAGAATTCGGAGCCAAAAAGTCAAGGAAATACCGTTTTTTTTTTTATTTTTTTTTTTCATGTATTTTAGTCGGTTTTATTTATTTTTTTGGTCGCGGGTCTTACGAGTTACTGTGAGCCCAAAACGTAAAGGGCTATTGAAGGATACCGTGGATTTGAAAGTCCCTCCCGCTCTGCCCTAAGTGGGAGGACTCATTTGATGATTTTACCACGTTAAACAAATAAGTGTGACACTCGGGGACTGCTGCGGTAAAGCTATTGCATAGCATTTTATTATCAACAGCTTTTTTTAGGCAATTGTCAGCTAAGTCAATCAAGTGAGAAGTCAAGAAAAAAAAACACCATGCCAAAGTCTGCCTAACTGAATCGACGTTAGATAATGCGGGGTGTTAGGTTTATTTTGGTTACGGAATTTTTTTGATTTAGCCCTCGATAAAAGCTATGCAATAGCTTAAAAAGTCGGTTTCATTTTTATCGGAATGTTTCGTAATGGTTTGTAATATAAATAATTTAATGTTGATCGTCACTAACCACAAAAACAAATGAACAACGTGTTCCAAATTCTAGGAAATTCGTTATCGTTTAATCAGAACAACCTACTTATTTACTTAATTCATTTGTTTTGTCTATTGAAATCTTAAGCCGGAAATCTCTCTGATAATCAATCGTGTAGATAAAGATAAAAAACCATTTATAGTTTTCCGGAGATTCCGGTTTGGTACACTACCAAATACGGATTTTAAATAATATTTAGGTTTTCAAAATAATTGGCGATTCGGCAGTGATAATCAGGGGTGTACCGTGTACGTCATTACTGCGAAGTTCGTTACCGCGATGTACATTACAGCGAATGTTCATTACCGCGAAGTACGTTGTTGCGGAAGTTCTTTGCTGCAACGATTGTCAAATCAGCCTACATAACGCACACCGAAAATGCAATCGTTGCAGCAAAAAACTTTCGCGACAACGTATTTCGCAGTAAAGGACTTTCGCGATAACGTACATCGCATTATAGAACTTTCGTGATAATGTACTTCGCAGTAATGAACTTTCACAGTAACGTACTTGGCGGTAATGAACATTCGCTGTAACGTACATCGCGGTAACGAACTTCGCAGTAATGACATACACCCGATAATCAGAACACGACGGCGACGGCTCGTGTCATAGAATTATTAACTTAGAATGAAATAGGTATATATTTTGGATGACAAGTGCACATCATTAATAAAGGACCATGTTCATAAAAAAAATATTCGACTATCGAATAGAGCGTTCGCTAGAAAGATCGTGAAAACGTGGCTTGTTCCTTGTTCAGTTCGGCATATTAAAAAACGGCGAACGCTCGATGTTCTGTTACAACTTACAAGTGAACTCTCAAGTATACCAGAACCTTAAAATCACCGTAAAAAACTTGATAGGTGTCAAGGGACACCCGGATGGAACGAAGTTACTGTATACACTCAACAAAAATAATCGTCGCGACTCCACTCCAGTCCAGTCCAGTCCAGTCCGGTCCGGTCCGGTCCAGTCCAGTCCAATCCGGTCCGGTCCGGTCCGGTTCAGTCCGGTCCAGTCCGGTCCGGTCCGGTCCGGTTCAGTCCAGTCCGGTCCGGTCCGGTCCGGTCCGGTGCGGTCCGGTCCTGTCCGGTCCGATCCGTTCCTGTCGGGTCCGGTCCGATCCGTTCCTGTCCGGTCCGGTCCGGTATGTCCGGTCCGGTCCGGTCTGGTCCGGTCCTGTCCGGTCCGGTCCGGTCAGGTCCTGTCCGGTCCGGTCCTGTCCGGTCCGGTCCGGTCCGGTCCGGTCCGGTCCGTTCCAGTCCAGTCCACTCCACTCCACTCCAGTCCACTCCACTCCACTCCACTCCATTCCATTCCATTCCATGGTAATAAACACATTACCCTCCTTTTGCGGCGCGCAGTCGGAAAAAGTGTCGTGACAACTTTTGAGTTTTTTTTCCGTCCAGCCCCCTTTCATAACGCGCGATAAGGAACTTCGTTCCAATAAAAAGACTTTGGTTTGTCTTTTATTTAGATTTGATGGTAAACTATATGAAATTAAATTCTCAAACACAAATTGGCAAGGATTTTGGGATTAGAACTTCCAAAAGTATTCAAACATAATTATGTTTTATCAACGTGGTTGATAAGTCTCCAATCGAAGCTTAAAAAAATGAAATTTTTGTTTTCAAAGGATTTGAAAAAAAAACATAATTTAAACCTCCTTCTGGGATAAACGTCCTAAAATTAATTCTGAATTCACACGTGGATCGTTTTTGCAAAATAACGCGTCTAGGCCCAGCAGTTTCAGCTGTGCGTTCAACGATCAGTCGGTCAACAAATTAGTTCCCTTCTTTTATAAACATACATAACATAATCGAAAGGTTTTTTTTACTGTGATTTTCGCATTTATTTTGAGGTACAGTCTATCAAGATCACTTTGATATAGATACTGCAATTGTTGACCTAGTATTAGTAGGGTATCTTATCAGCAAGATATTTATTGTTGAAAGGTAAAGACCCTTTTTGTTAAGTGGTAAAATCATCAAATGAGTCCTCCCGCCCTGGGTGGGGCGAAAGGGACTGTCAGACTCTTACTGACTAAAATCCACCCGTGTTCCTTCCTATACCCTTTACGTTCCGGGGCCACGGTATCCTGGGTTAAGAAAAAACCCGCGACCCCAGCAGGCATTTGGCGCGAAACACGACCCGCCACCGACCTGGGCTTGGTCCTTGGTCGAACGGCGAGCTACGGAGCTACCCATTACGCTCCGCCGCTGTGCCCTCTGCTGATCAGAGGGACAAGCGTTGGAGCGTCCACACGACAGGCTATTCGCATACGGGCAAGGCACACAGTGCCTAAGGAAGAGTTTTCACCCGCATCCCAGGGTGCACCGGCCCGAAAAACTGGTCTTCCCCCAAGACGTATCCAGGGAGGGAACTCCAGTCCACGGGCGCACGTGGAGGTTTCCTGTCATAGCACCCCACCCTTACGTTACATAAAACCTAAATACAACGACAAAAGGAGACGCTTTTGTACTGCAAAAAGCACCTTTTCATTCAAATGGACGCTAATTTTTATGGTTACCTTCATCACGGATTTGCTGCCAAAGTCATTACATCATTTTGGGGTGGGTGAGATCTACCTACTAGCCTTCTACCCTTGAGAACATCACGAGAGGCTACATATATGTAACTTTGCGGTGATGGCTAATCAATCCAACGTGCGGTTGTAGGCTTCACCAAGGCCGCCTGACTCGCAACTATCAGCCTATTCGGAGATCGGTGCCAAATATATTCTACTTTTTCTTTGGGACAACCCCACCACACTATTCTAGAGCGGGGGCCAGCAACAGATTTCCATGACCAATTTCCTCTCAAGCGATAATTAGCAGACTACATTATGGGAGTCGTATCATGAAGATTCGTGGAAGTCTACTAATTATGGCTTCAGAAGAAGTCATTAACGATATTTTGGCCTGGCTCCCGCTCTATTCCTAAACCACTGCAATCCCTGAAAGCCAGAATGTGGCAAACACTAGAAAAGCGCCGAGATAAAGAAGCTTGATGTGGCCAAATATCATAAGGTACAGTCCCTGTCTGAATGTTTCCAAGAAGTGGCAGAAGAAGAAGTGTTGGCAAACGGACAGCATAAAGGGTGGAAGATAATTAAATTATATCAGAAAATCGTAGGTAAACTTGGTTTAGACTGGAGCAGCTCAAAGAAACATTGTGCCAAAGAATACAGTGTATGAACAATATGTACAATACATACCAGTGGATGAAACATGGCAAACAATGATGATAAAGATGTTGATGATGTGATTAAGAACACCATTGTCTTAGAGGATCAAAAATTGGACGGATAGTTTGTATGAAATAGAATAGGTCTACACAAAAATGTGAACACCGATAATATGACGTTTAATAGGGAATACATGGTACACAGACATAAAAAAAGGCGAGTAAAGAATGATGATTTCCAAACGACAAGATTCTCGTCATCATCATCATCAGCCGGAAGACGTCCACTGCTGAACATAGGCCTCCCCCTTAGACCGCCACGTTGAACGACAATTCGCCACTTGCATCCATCGGCTGCCCGCAACCCTCACGATGTCATCGGTCCACCTAACTACGTTGATAAAACATAGTTATGTTTAAATACTTTTAGAAATGCTAATCTCAAAATCCTTGGCAATATACTTGTAGATTTCCAAAAGGCTATCCTGAATAGCCGAGTGTTTTATAAAAGAAGAGTTCAAATAAAGAATACATAAACATTATATTTGGAACACTATCTGTGTTAATGCTGACGCTGATTTTGTGATAACGATTATCACTTATCAAGTAATCTCATTTCTTCGAATCAATTAATTGTATTATGTCGTTATGAATACATAGAGTTTCAAGATGATATTATCATGAATGCTCCTGAAAATCCTGTTTGTTTGGAGATACATCGTTGTATATTATCAGAACCAAATATTTCTAAGAGTTTTTTTTTTTTAAACTTGAATAAAAAGGTAATTATGTAATGATTACACTAACCGAGAAGATAATGAGGAATAATATAGCGACAAATAAACCAGAGACCAAGCAAAAAATATGATTTTATGCTAAGTGGAAAAAAAAATATAAATAAATATGAACCCTGCTCCATCAAAGATAAGATAATAAATACATAACTGTGTCAAAAACCATTGATTAAAAATACTTGATCGATAAAATCAATCTTTATATTATTATATAAATAGTATAAAACGACGAAGTTTGCTCGTTCATCGTCACTTTCTAGTTCAAGCAGCAGAATGAAGTTACTCGGTGTACTAGCGTTACTGCTGGTTGCTTCGGCAGTCATTGCTGCCGATTCGGAGTGGGTTGAAGCTGCACCTTGCACTGCAGACGTTGACTGTGAGCTGCCCAATTGCAGATGCTCAAACGTTCAGATTCCTGGTGGATTATTGCCTAGAGATACACCTCAGGTAAGATAAGATACTTATCATCATCATCATCATCAGCCTATTAATAATGTTCTCACTGTTAGGACACAGGCCTCTCTTTGAGAGAGGGAGTGGACCATAATCCTCCACGCAAGCCCAGTGCGGATTGGTAGATGTCACATATCTTCGAATTTTTGGTTCTAGGACATGCCGGTTTCCTCACTATGTTTTCCTTCGCCGTTTTGAGAGCAGTGGTGATGAAATAAATTACACAAAGTAATGTGCCTGGCGGGGTTTGAACGCACGACCTACAACTCGTTAGTCGAGACCAGTACCACTGGGTCACCACTGCTCTTATGAAATGTAGGTATTAAGTTTTGGTAACTCTTTTATCATATCAGCCATAAGACGTCCACTGCTGAACGAACGAACTTGCAAAAGAGAGCCATCAGAGCAATTTACAATTTAAATCGTCGCGAATCTCTCAGGGAACTATTTAAAAGATTAATATAATGACAGTGCCCTGTCAATTTATTTATAAATATAATGTATGTTAGGAAAAATCTTCATCTCTTCAAAAAAATAAGTGATAGGCATAATTTTAATACTAGAAATAAAGATAAAATTGATCAACCTTATTTAAGATTGTCAAAAGTACAAAAGTCTTTTATGGGGTACTGTGTTAAATGTTACAACAAAATACCTAGTGAGGTCTTAAAACTAAATGAAAGAAAATTTAAAACTTATATCAAAAATTCTCTAAGTAAACAAGCTTATTGTAAATTAGAAGATTATATTCAAGATAAAAATGCTTGGAAACATGCTGGTCCTGCTCCATAGTACAATGTAGGGCTTGAGCAGAATCAAACTTGGTTGAAATTTTAATGCTCACACACTGCCTATATTGTATTTGTATAAAGTTATAGTTACATTATTTTGTGAAAGTGTGAACACCGTATACCTTTTAGCTGTATAATTATTGTTTCTTTTTTATTATTTAAATGGTCATAACTTGAGTACACTTACACACGCTTTCACATTTTATTTACTTAAAAAAAAATATAATTTCAAAACATTGTGAAACGTTTTTGAAAAAGAGTAAGTATGGAGTTTCTTGCCCATTCTTCTCCATACAACCTACCTTAGCGAATGGGTGTAGAATCAATCCCATCCCTTCCTATTTCCTTTAAATTTAATAATCGACGTTCAAAAGTGCCTCCTTGATGGCCTAATTGGAATAAATGATTTGACTTTGACTTTGACTTGAACTTGAACATAGGCCTCCCTTTAGACTTTCAGTAAAACCGATTGTAGGCGGCCTGCATTCGGCGTGATCCACTCTCTTGTCAACTTTTTAGATTTATAATAATGTAAGAACCATTGTCACTCATGTTTTAACCAACGAAGTAGTACAATGTAGTACATGTCATGTAATCTTACAGTTTCATTAAGACTAAGATATTTGTTAAGCGTCTGAAAAAATGCACAAAATAGTAACTTACTCTTTGACCGGAGGGCAGAATGAATATTGTTTTTTATTAATTCGTCGCAGTCATTTTCGACAACAGCATTAACGTCAAAAACATTTCAATTTTTTTAGGCTTTCACTATTTCATTTGTAACAATATTTTGTTCTAACGCTCAACACTTTCCTTCAGTTCGTCACACTGACCTTCGACGATGGCATCAACATCAACAACATCCTAACTTACCGTGACATCCTGTACCATCACAGGAACCCTAACGGTTGTCCCGGCGGAGCCACTTTTTACGTCAGTCACGAATACACCAACTATGTCCTCGTCAATGAACTGTACAACCAAGGCTTTGAGATCGCTCTGCACTCTATCAGTCATCAGACGCCACAGACTTACTGGTTTGAAGCCACCACTGAGGATATGAGGAGGGAATTTGGAGACCAGAAAGCTCAAATGTCTCACTTTGCTAACATTCCTTCTGAAGCTATCAGAGGTAAGGGTTACATTTTCTGTGAAAACATTGAATTTGACAAATGAAATTGAACTGAAAGGAAACTACTGTGGAATATTGATGTCCTACCACTGTACTAAATACGACCGTCATTTATTTCAGGTATCCGCATTCCCTTCCTCCAAATGACCGGTAACGCCAGCTTTCAAGTGATGAAGGAATACGGTATAGAATACGACAGCTCTTGGCCAACAGTGAGCCAAACCAACCCTGGTTTATGGCCATACACCCTGGACTACAGGTCGACCCAAGACTGTGTCGTTCCTCCCTGCCCTACTGCCTCCTTCCCTGGACTATGGGTCCAGCCATTGGTCACCTGGACCGATCTCCAAGGTGTTGCGTGCTCTTTCATGGATGCTTGCTTCTGGGTGTAAGTTATTCCTGCTGTTACAATTATTGTATAATTAATATTTCTGTTCCCCAAATACACGCGCTCTTCTCTCCTCTGACTTATCTAATAGAAAGAGATAGCTTCTGTTCTCTGCCTGTCACTGTTGCCGATGATTACGAATAAGAGTCATTCTAATCACAGGCTGTTTTTGAAAATAAACTGATAAAACAGGTTCCTTAATTCACTTGTTCCAGCCCACAGCTACTAAAAATCCAATCCCATGTATCTTTTCAGACCCGACCGAGACAACGAAGAAGAATGGTACAGATTTATCGTCAGGAATTTCGAGAGGCACTACATGGGTAACCGCTCTCCATTCGGTATCTACGTCCACGAGTGGTTTTTAAGTGCTTATCCTGCTGTCAAAAGAGCAGTAGTTCGATTTATGGCGACGCTTGAGGGCCTTCCTGATGCCTTCCTGGTAAGACATTATCATTACAAGTATACCTAAAAGTACTCTCATCATCATCATCAGCCGGAAGACGTCCACTGCGGATCATAGGCCTCCCCTTTAGAGTACCACACCGAACGACAATTCGCAACTTTCATCCATCGGTTGCCCGTTACTCTTACGATATCGTCGGTTCACCTCATGAAACATGATAGACAGTTGAAAATATCTAGATAGATATTTTTATTCTGTCGCGCGTTGCCGAGCTTGCAACATTTTCACATCTTTTTTGAGGGTGTTAAGAAAGTAGTTATATGCGTTGTGCAGACAGGTAAAAAGACAATTTGCAAAAAAAATATGGTTTTTCATACAAAATGAGAAATTGATCGGGCCCATCAGTATGAAAAATCTTTTTGAATAATTTTTTGAATTTCCAAAAGTCTTAGAACAAACATTGTTCAGTAACATGGGCTGAGTTACCAAACGAGAGGTTTTGCGTATTTAACGTTACACGTTGTATACTTGCGTTGCTTTGTGTACCAAACGTTTTAGGTTCACTTTGGCTTTCTGTGATTAACCGCCACCATCACACGTCCTTGCGTCGTCGTCTGTTTATACCTTGTTAGTTATTTTAGACACACATTTCTAACCTCAGGTGAACGCGCACGAAGTTATCGACTGGGTGAAGGACCCCAGCCCAATTGATGAGTATAGAAAGAAGCCTTGTCGTAGACACATCGGTACAAACTGCGCTGCTTTGAGCTGTGGGCCTCTTCCCTCAAGCCATAATGGAGTAAGTATAAACAAAGAAAGAAAGAAAAACTTTCCAGGCGGCCTACTATGAACTCTTAACGCGATCCAGTTAAGGCTGTGGGAAAGAGATGGCGCTAGATGACTTGTATAGCGTATAGCACTGTCTCTTTCCCGCAACCTAAAATGTATAGCGTTAAGAATTAGTGAGGCCTCAGAAATTTTTTGATCTATAAGTAGTTGTTTCGAGTCTAGATGTACACATACGTATACCGAATAATGTCTATTAATATTTTGTAAATGCATAAAAAATCAGAAACTAGGCGTCATCACAACCATGATCAACTTATCATGTTCCCACTGGGCACAGGTCTCTTCTCCTTTTGCCCTGTGCAATTTGGTGTATGTCACATAATATCTTCGATTTTTTTGGTTCCACACTAGTAAACAAAATTATGGAATCACTTACTTGGAAGTGATCCGGGATAGCTCCTGAAATAACAGCGTGATTTCAATGAATTTGGTATCAATTTAAAGTTAACAGTTAAACCTTTAAAATGGTACTATTATTATTCTTCTTTATTTTTCAATTTTTTTTTTTTTTTTTTTTTTTTTTTTTTCCACAACTATCACACAACGCCATCTAGTCCCAAGCTAAGCAGAGCTTGTGTTATGGGTACTAGACAACTGATAAACATACATATATATTTCTAAATACATACATATTATAGATAAAATACACCCAGACACAGAACAAATGATCGTGCTCATCACACAAACATTTGTCCTGGGTGGGAATCGAACCCACGACCTCCGGCATAGCAGTCAGGGTCACTAACCACTAGACCAACAGGCCAGTCAGAATTTATTAAGTACTCAAGATCGCGCGGAATCTGTCTAATTGATGTCATACTTTTACGCACGAGTGTAGAACATGTCGATTTGACGACGTTTTCCTTCACTTCTGTGAGAGCAAAAACCTATGCGTTCTATATTATAATTCCTCCCAACTTTAACAGTGAGTACTAAGATCTAATTTTGTTTCTTTTACAGTTGGACTACTGGATGCAAGTATGCAACGTGTGCCCACGGGTCTACCCATGGCTCGGCAATCCCTTTGGACAATAAACATGTGCTTCAATCAATTTTGTTTTTAAATAAAGAATTCGATCTTATATGTTTTTTTTTTATTCATAAACCATGACTCAGAGTGTCCATCGGGCACCCTTGTCTTGTCTGGAGCCAACCAGCACGATGACGCATTCCGGGAGTTTTTGACAATTGGCTGGGCAGCTTTTCATGTCTGGCTGGCACACATATTGGGCGTATTACCTGCAGTCAACCAACGACGCACCGTGCCTTAGATCCCGCTCTCCACAACTAGGCTCTCGATCCGTCCATAACAGCGCGAATCAGACCGGATAGCCAGCAGAAGCGAAGAAGCCTTTATTTTCCTCGGTGGCTTATCGCAAGCCTTCTATTTATGTCACTTGATTATAGCACCACCCTGGGACTTCGTGTAGGTTATCATGCTGGAGTAATCTCCTACGGAAGCGAGTGACTCAGTCCCCAAAATTGATGGAATGTCCGAAACATGTAATAGCAATTTGATGTAATTACATTACACATGGATAACTTTTTTTTTTACGTTGCAAAATCATCAAATGAGGCTTGTACTAACTAAAATCCACGGTGTCCTTCGGTAGTCCTTTGTGTGCCGGGGTCGCGGTATACGTATGTCCCGCAACCCCGGCAGGACTGTGGCCCTCTATAGGGGGGGACACAACGCGCCGTCGACCCACACATGGATACCTTCGTACATCGTACCCGTGTCTTCGTTAATGGTCATAAAAGGTGACGGTGAGTTAATGTATGTAAAAAAAAAATACATTCATTTACTTCGAGCATAATGTAAACTGCTGCTACCTGCATGTATGCATTTACTACCCCTGAATAAATTTTCAGAAATTTATTTTTACATGTTGTACTGTGAGGACCTTTGGACGTAAACCATCTATAAGATACCTAAGCTCTTTTTATAATTATTTTGAGATATTTATCTTTGATGAGGGGATTGTGAAGTTGGTCTTCCCACCTACACATATAAATGGTGATCACTGAAGTAGTTTTAGTTCGGCACGAATCCCACACACATCGGTCTTTTCCCCAAACCTTGGTGTTAGAGCCTTCTAACGGTTACCTCACGAAAACAAAAAAAAAGAAAGTGGGCTAATTTTATATGGATCGTGCTCCTTCTCCTTTCATCAGACCAGTCAGAAGGTTTAAAAAAAACGTTTAAGATTTCAATTCTTTATTTAAAATAAAATTGATTGTAGCACAGATTTAAAGTCCAAGCGGATTGCCGAGCCATGGGTAGACGTTTGGGCAAGCGTTGCAGATTTGCATCCAGTAGTCCAACTGTAAAAAAAACAAAAAAAGATCTTAGTATCCACTGATAAGGTTGAAGATACATTGGAAGAAATAATAATTTAGCACGCATTGGTTTTTGCTTTCGCAGAAGTGAAGGAAAACGTCGTCAAACCGACATGTTCTACATTTGAGAGAAATCAATTAGACTTAACTTGAGTACTTAACCCTAAACCCTAACTTAACTGACATAGACACTAGCGTCCAAAGGATTTTAGTCATAGCGGTACTATCTTTTGCATTACGTACATCCGTATCCGTATCTTCGTTCGCGAACTTAGAAAGTAACCCCTGTAACGGTCAAATCGCATCGAAACAAGATGCTGGCGCTCATATTACTATAGAGCGACTCAAAATCGAATTTAATACACTACACGAAAAGATACACATTTCCAGTAAAGTCGTGTCACATCGCGTCGCTTCGCGTGTGGATTGAATCTGCTATTGCTGCTGTTTGCAACCAAGACATCATAAAGTCAGATCATACATTTACAGCAGCTATGCATTCTCAAGAAGAAACCGCGTCGTTTGACTCTACGATGTGTTCTGATATAATAATTATCTCTGTGCCTTGCGATTGGACGATGACGAAGCATCGAATGCGGTGGCTTAGAGTTCATCCAATCGCAAAGCACGAGAGCTCACAGTTCGCACCGCACAATAAATTGGTTAGTGTCGCTGTCAGTATCATAGACCATATCGAACTTTAGTACCAGCAGCGTGGCGTGAACGCTGCACAGTCGCGAGGTAACAAGGCTGTGGTAATAGAGAACAGCACTGCAGATCCAGTTGAAAGCCAGCTTCAAGCACTAGATTCTTTTTACGTGGTAAAATCATCAAATGAGTCATCCCACCCGGGCAGGCCGGGAGGTACTGTCAGACTCGTACTGACTAAAATCCATGGCGTCCTTCAATAGCGGTTTATATTCCTGGGTCACGATAATGGAATAAGTCGCGCGACCCCGGCAGGCTTCAGCTCTCTAGAGGGGGGCCCGTCATGCTGACGCGTGAAACACAACGCCCCGCCTAACAATAGCGTGAGACGCGCAACAAATCTTTGTTTTTTGTCCAATTTGGATTTTAGATAATAATCTTATGTGTGCTTTATGGTTTTGTGTCACTTAAACGTTTTTCTTTTATTCATTTTTTTTTTCATTCTTTAAACTTACTCCATTGTGGCTAGATGTAAGAGGTCCACAGCTCATAGCAGCGCAGTTTGCAGTGGCGTGTCTGCGACAAGGCTTCTTTATATACTCATCAATTGGGCTGGGGTCCTTTACCCAGTCGAGAACTTCATGCGCGTTCACCTGAGGTTAAAAATAGTGTGTGTCAAAAATAAGTAAGACATGGTTGAGGACGTGTGATGGTGGTGGTTAATCACAAAAGCCTCTCCGTATACAGGAGGAGGCGGGACGCGTGCCGCAGTGGTAGACGCCGTAAATAAGTAAGCCATACGTGTTACGGTGCCGGTTAGTGATAAAAAGTTAAATAATGATAATGTCTTACCACGAATGCATCAGGAAGACCCTCAACCGTCTGCAGAAATCGAACTACTGCTCTCTTAACAGCAGGATAAGCACTATAGTACCACTCGTGGGCGTACAGACCGAAGGGAGCGCGGTTACCCATGTAGTGCCTCTCGAAATTCCTGAGGATAAATTGGTACCATTCCTCCTCGTTCTCACGGTCGGGTCTGAAAAAATACATAATTATGTAAAGATTTTGACTAGCGGCTGGCTAAAACAGGTGAAATGATGAACCTGTTTCAACAACAGTTCAGAGAAAAAAACAGTTTCAAAATTCTGTCCTAAAAAAACAGCCTGCGATATTGGAATTACTCTTTTTTTACAACTATCACACAAAGCTTTTTCTATTATGATAAGTTAGAGGAGAAATTTGTTGGAGAACAAGCGAAAAAGCAGGAACTGTTTTTTGCTTATGTTACAGCTGCGTTAGAAGTTACGTGGATGTATAAGAAAGGTATATTTAATTTGCAAGAGCTTTCGGCCCATGCTTGAAATGAAATGAAACCTACTAACTTACATAAAGAAGCAAGCATCCATGAAAGAGCAGGGAACACCTTGCAGATCTAACCAGCTGACTAATGGCTGAACCCATACTCCAGGGAAGGAGGCAGTAGGGCAGGGAGGAACGACACAGTCTTGGGTCGACCTGTAGTCCAAGGTGTATGGCCATAAACCAGGGTTGGTATGACTGATTGTTGGCCAAGAGCTGTCGTATTCCAAACCGTATTCCTTCATCACTTGAAAGCTGGCGTTACCGGTCATTTGGAGGAAGGGAATGCGGATACCTGAAAAAAATAACGATCGTATTGAATACAGTGGTAGGTCATCAATATTCCACAGTAGTTTCGTTTCAGTTCAATTTCATTTGTTATCATCATCATCATCATCATCAACAGCCGGAGGACGTCCACTGCTGAACATAGGCCTCCCCCTTAGACCGCCACGCCGAACGACAATTCGCCACTTGCATCCATCGGCTGCCCGCGACCCTCACGATGTCGTCGGTCCACCTAGTGGGAGGCCTGCCTACGCTGCGTTTTCCGGTCCGTGGTCGCCACTCGAGAACTTTTCTTCCCCATCGGTTGTCAGTTCTACGAGCGATGTGGCCTGCCCATTGCCACTTCAACTTGCAAATTTTATGAGCTATGTCGGTGACTCTGGTTCTTCGCCGAATATCCATGTTCCGGATTTTATCCCGCAAAGAAACTCCGAGCATAGCTCTCTCCATTGCTCGTTGAGTGACTTTTAGTCTCTCTAAGAGGCCAGCAGTCAAGGACCACGTTTCGGAGCCATATATCATCACTGGCAACACACACTGGTCAAACACCCTTGTCTTGAGACACTGTGGGATTCTCGATGAGAAGATATCACGTAGCTTCCCAAACGCTGCCCATCCGAGTTGGATTCTTCGGGCGACCTCTTTCTCGAAGTTCGACCTACCTAACTGAACAATCTGTCCAAGGTAAGTATAATGGTCTACAACTTCGAGAGTATCGCTCCCAACAACAACCGGTACGGGTGCCACATGGACATTCGACATGACTTTCGTCTTGTCCATGTTCATTTTAAGGCCGACCCGTTGGGAAACGATACTGAGGTCGCTGAGCATAGCATTGAGGTGCTCCAACGATTCTGCCATGATGACTATATCATCGGCAAAACGAAGGTGAGTGATGTATTCGCCATTGATGTTGATGCCGAATCCGTTCCATTCTAAGAGTTTGAAAACGTCCTCCAACGCGTTCGTGAACAGTTTCGGAGAAATAACGTCTCCCTGTCTCACGCCTTTCTGCAATTGGATTGGTTTCGTGCTCTCTTCCTGAAGTCGGATGGTCATGGTGGCGTTTCTATACAAACACTTCAACACTTCGATATACCTATAGTCGATATGACATCGTTGGAGGGACTGCAATACTGCCCAGGTTTCGATTGAATCGAAGGCTTTTTCATAGTCCACAAACGCTAAACACAATGGCCGATTATACTCCTCTGTCTTCTGTATAATCTGGCGGAGCGTGTGTATGTGGTCTATAGTACTAAAACCTTTTCGGAAACCGGCTTGTTCGGGAGGCTGGAAGTCATCAAACCTGCGTTCGAGACGGTTCGTAATGACTCTTGAGAACAGCTTGTATTCATTTGTTAAATCCAATGATATTACAGAAAATGTAACCCTTACCCTTGATAGCTTCAGAAGGAATGTTAGCAAAGTGAGACATTTGAGCTTTCTGGTCTCCAAATTCCCTCCTCATATCCTCAGTGGTGGCTTCTAACCAGTAAGTCTGTGGTGTCTGATGACTGATAGAGTGCAGAGCGATCTCGAAGCCTTGGTTGTACAGTTCATTGACGAGGGCATAGTTGGTGTATTCGTGACTGACGTAAAAAGTGGCTCCACCGGGACAACCGTTAGGGTTCCTGTGATGGTACAGGATGTCACGGTAAGTTAGGATGTTGTTGATGTTGATGCCATCGTCGAAAGTCAGTGTGACGAACTGGAAAGAAATTTTTGTTGAGCGTTATCTAGACCAAAATATTGTTACAAATGGAATAGTGCAATGGGTAAGCCTATAAAAAAAAATATGTTTTTGACGTTAAGGGCGTCGTCAAAAGTGACTGTGACGAACTGTAAGGGAATGCTTGTGAAGTATTAGAACATAATTGTTACAAAGAGAAAAGCAAGGACAATTATTTATTTGTGATGTAGGGAAACATTTTGATGTTTAATTCAATGATCAAAATGTTTACAACATTTTGATGAATACTATAACAATATCACATAGTCGGACCAGAAACGTTGATAAATACTTTTTGAAACTTCATACTTTTTTTTTTGTATTCAGAACCGTTTATTTTCTAGTGTTTGTAAAATATTCACAAACCGCATTTTATGATACATCAAGAACATAGTGACACTCTTTAACGAATTACCTATTTTGATATTTTATGACAACTAACTATATTCATATTTACAACTTTAACAATATTTGGGTTGATTTGATCGATCTCGCATGTTTAATCAATGCTTTTTAATACCTACAGTTATGTATTTATATAGTATATCTTATCTTTGATGCAGTGGGATTTATGTTTAAATATAAATTTTTCCGCTTAGCAGAAAACATGTTTTTTGCTTAGTCAGTTGTTTAACTTTTTCGTCGCTATATTATTTATTTCTTAGTTCCTTACGGTTTAACGCGTGACTCAAAGAGCTGCGTGCACATTGACGACGGGACTTTCTTAAAGGGCCAAAGCCTGCTGGGGTCGCAGGACTAATGAGCTACCGTGACCCCGAAACTTAAAGAGCTATTGAAGGATACCGCATTTGAGTCAATACAAGTCTGAGGCCCGGTATCCACCAAAGCGGAGAGGAGAGGAGATGTGTTTGAATAACCAATCAGATGTCCACATCTCCTCTCCGCTTAGCTTCAGTTGACATCTGGTTGGTTATTCAAACACATCTCTCCTCTCCGCTTTGGTGGATACCGGGCCTGACAGTCTCTCCTGCCCTGCCCTGGGTGGGAGGATTCACTTGATGATATCACCACGCTAAAAAAAGGGTCTTTACCTTGCAACAATCAATATAATAGCTGATAAGATAACCTACTGTTGTAATAATGATACTTGATTAATTATTGTAGTAGCTATACCAAAAAGACCTTGAAAGACTGCACCTCAAAATAAATGCGATAATTACCGTTAAAAAAAACCTTTCGATTATCATTTTTATCCCACTAATCCTACTTAATATTATAAATGCGAAAGTTTCTAAGGATGTACATTATGTATGTGTATGTAGGTATGTTTGTTACTCTTTCACGCAAAAACCACTGAATGGATTTGTCAGATAGTTTATAACCTGGATTAACACATAGGATAGTTTTTATCCCGATTTTATGTTCCCGTGGAATAATTTTCGAGTTGTAGCGGGTGAAGCCGCTGGCAACAGCTAGTATTTTATAAAAAATTAAACTGATTAGCTTACACGCTGATCGATCAACGCAATGCATTTTGCAATTTTGGAAAATTTGATAGGAAATTCTATGTACTACGTAATTTTCACCAGATTCACTTGAAATTTTGATCACAGACTTTTTAACCACATTGATGAAACACAAATAATTATTTATTTTTGGAAGTTCTAATCCCCAAATCCTCGCGAACATCGTATTTGAGAATTCAGTTTCATAAAGTATGCAATCAAATATAAATAAAAGACGAAACAAGGTTACGAATATTGCTGGTGATTTAAGATGCTGATTAACTAGAGTATTTTCACGTTACAGAACATTGAGCATTCGCCCTTTTTAATTTTGTCGAACTGAATAACGAACAGAGCCACGAAAGCGAACACTCTTTTTATCGTAGTAAAATCATCAAATGAGTCCTTCTATCTACTGTCAGACTCCTACTGACTAAAATCCACGGTGTCCTTCAATAGACTTTAATATGTATGACTTTGTTATGTGACCCCGGCAGGCTTTGGCCCTCTAGAAGAAAGAAAGAAAGAGTATCAGCATAATGACGGGGCCCCCGCCCCGTCATTATGCTGATACTCTTTGAGGCGCGCGTGGGACACAACGCGCCGTCGACCCGGGCATGGTCGATGGTCGGACCTCGAGTCGCCCATTATTCGCCGCCAAAGCGGTCGACACTAGTCGAATTTTTTTTTTTCTTGAAGATGTCAGACTTTACAGTTAACTCAGCAAAAAGCTCGCCTGAACGTTTGCTTGAATGCTGGCAAACTGCTCTCGTTTGTTCAGCACTTTTAAGTTATGCAGATGGTGTTCAATCTTAAACTATGTAAGTATTTTGTGTGTGTGTGTATTTTTTCAAGAACTGTGTATAAATCAAATTTTATATTTTTTTAGGATTCTTTAGAAATTTTACCATATCGGTAAATTGTATGCAAAACTTCGAAAGATAATAAGGAAAAAAATCTAAATTAACTCTTCGCTAAGTTTATCGGCTAGAAAAATCAGGAAGACAATAATAAAATTTATATAATCTTGTAAGAAAAAACCATCTTACCTGAGGCGTATCCCTCGGCAGAAGACCACCAGGAATATTCACGGACGAGCATCTACAATTCGGCAGTTTACACAATTCCTCGTCACACGCCTCTGCTAATGGAAGATCATCTTCTCCAGGTCCGGGGGTTGCTCCAGGTTCCGGCGCTGGGTCAGGGGTCTGCAATGGTGGAGGGGTCTGCAAAGGTGGAGGGGTCTGCAACTGACCCGCCACACTAGCTACCGCCACGAATAAAAAAGAAAATAGCACTGTCGACCTCATTTTGACAGCCTATTTTCCAAATGTGTAGTTAAGGGACTCTTGCTAATGTTTTTATAGAACGTTCTATCTTTTAATCTTTGTTAATTCTTATCAATAAATATTATCGGATTAATATGCGAGTCACACGGTGGACGCATCGTTATAATTAGTTAACGTGATAACTTTAGAAAAGGTCGGAAAAGCACATTTGCCCAGTCGCCCATTACTCGCCGCCCGCATGCCCGCGTTTACGGTGGCCGGAGATCGTCTTGCGACGTCTGCCCACGAAAGGACCATGCTGCCGTGCCGTCGAAAACTAATTAATTCTAGATTTTTATTTTGAAAGTGCCGTGGATGTGCCAAAGAAAAAAATAGCATCTGTGGGTAGTACATGTTATTTAAAGCAATAGTTACTATGGCACAAAAGTTGTAGGATTGCTCTCAGCTAAGCTATACAAGTTGAAAGATTTGTCGTTTTCATACATTTGTTGAGTTTTTAAAGTGCCGAGAAACTGCCTCTAATGTCTAGCGGCACAGGATCCGGTGTAAAGCGCCTATGATGTGTAGCGGCACAGGAGCAGAGTAAAGCGCCTTTGATGTCTAGCTACACAGGATCCGTGTACAGCGCCTTTGTGTCTAGAGACACAGGATCCGTGTACACTGTGTACAGTGCCTTTGATGTCTAGCGGCACAGGAGCAGAGTAAAGCGCCTTTGATGTCTAGCTACACAGGATCCGTGTACAGCGCCTTTGTGTCTAGAGACACAGGATCCGTGTACACTGTGTACAGTGCCTTTGATGTCTAGCGGCACAGGATCCGGATACAGCGCCTTTAATATCTCGCGGCACAGGATCCGTATACAGCACCTTTGATGTCTATAGGTAGAGGATCCGTGTACAGCGCCTTTGAAGTGTATTGGCACAGGATACGAGTACAGCGCCTTTGATGTCTGGCGGCACAGGATACATGTTCAGCACCTTTGTTGTCTAGCCGCACAGGATATATGTACAAGGCCTTTGATGTCTATAGGTATAGGATCCGTGTACAGCGCCTTTGAAGTGTAGCGGCACAGGAACCGATTACAGCGCCTTTAATATCTCGCGGCACAAGATCTATGTACAAAGCCTTTGATATCTAGACTGGCAGTATCCGGTATCCATATACACGGATGACGGTGCCGCCAAACGTTAAAAGCATTTCGCAGCTACATGTATTGATTGTCCGATAAAGGTTATCAAACTGGGTAGTATGATCGATGTATCGTATCGGTATTTAAAGAAGATGTCTATTTTTAATTAAAGTGACGCAACAATGAGACACTTACTTAATTATTTTGATATGATATTAAAACTCTATCAGCCTTACTACAAAAACTTAAAAATCTGTTGAACACTTGTCTAAAAAAAGTGTGACTGCAAAACGGACCTTATTTCAACGTCATAATATAATTATGAATTTTTTTTATACAAGTGCAAACAGACGTTTTAAAGTTTTTGTGGTACCACTTTTCCAAAAAACAAGTATCCTAACTTACTTTTCACAATCATCAGAATCTCGCAGTGATAAACCAACCGTTTAAACCAACTGGATAAATTCCTAGTGTGCTCCAATGTTTTAAAAGATTATAATTATAATATTTTTGTTGAATTTTCGTGCCCTATTAATGAAAAATAAGTGCATTATGGCTGATATTCCGGGGTAAATTGCGCTTGCCGAGGTTTGTCTGTGTATAGTGACTATCTGTCATAGCGAGTTCCCTTCGTGCCTCTAAAAGCACGTAAAACCGTTAGGCCCACTGTCCACGTAACCGACGTTGCCTCTTCTAATAGATTTCATTGTTTCTTTGAAATTGACGAAAGCGTGCGTATGACGTGCGGTTACGTGGACAATTGGCCTTAAACTGAAATTTGTAGATCTTTGACAGTCGTAACTGTTTAGTCAGAAGCTCTAAAAGTCGGACAACCAGTCGTACCATGGGGTCATAACCAATTCCTGGCTTGTGGAGGGCCGGTAGGCAGTCGCTCTATGTAAAATACTGTTATTCAGCTACATCTGGTTCAACTGGACGCCAACCACAAAATAGTTGGGAAAGGACTAGGCTGATGATAATGATAAGCAGTAATTAAAGAATTCAAGGAATAAAAACTAAAAAAAAATCAATAAAAAAAGGAGTTGATATTACCATTTAATTAATTTAATTATATCTCTAGTACATCACAAAATAAATTACCTAACAATTCATAAAACTACTTAATATAATTACAAAAATATTTTTTTATAATCCAAGAGGGTTACCCGTCCAAGGATACACTCTTGGGCAGACGTTACCGGTACACGCTTCCATCCAATATCTCATCTGAAATAGAAATATATATAGATAAATAATTGCTTTATATTATTATACAAAACGTATGTATTACATAAGTACATAATTCAGTCCTCAAAAAATGAGACGACTAGCGATATCTATGGAGCAAAGAATGAACTAAAAAGTAGTTGAGTGTTATGTCTTTTTTTCATCATGGTAAAATCATCAAATGAGTCCTCCCACCCAGGGCAGGGCGGGACGCGTATTTCCAAAGCCTATACTATTTCAGTCACGAGTCGGACTCTAATCGGTTAGCTTTTGTTTGTGCATATTTCTCAACAAAACCTAATCTATCTCAGTAAAAAACTTGACTCAAATAGATTAGGTTTTGTTTTGATATTTTCAAAGAAAATGCACGGACAAAATCTATACCATTTTAGTCACGCACGAGCCAAACTCTAAAAAAAAGACCAGGTTTTGTTTATACATGTCGCAGAAGATGAAATGAGGAAATCAGGGATTTCACGAAATCCAATTATCAAGAAAAGTATCTAGTGATAATTATGACAAAAAATACTAATATAAAGTCAGAGATCATGTAATTTCACTAAACTAAGTAAAATGTTAGAAAACGTCGACGGAGCACCGCTCCGCGGTGCTCCTACTTCTGGGTGGTTTAAAAAAAAATAACCACGAAGGGGATGGCGGGGTCTTTCAGACCCCGCCATCCCCTTCTAACCTAACCTGTCCGAGTCGGGGTGCCCACAGTCGTATTTACGATAATCAAGTTGTACTATAAAATTTAAGAAAAGTTAAATTCCGAGGTAAATTTACTCATATAGCTAGTGAGCCTCTACTCGACAAGGTTTTGTTCGTACGTAATGTTTTAAAATAACTCGCCAAAAGTCTAGCTATTCGAGTGATATGAATTATATAGAACTAGGTTTTGTCCGTGCATTTTCATTGAAAATATCAACTCCAAAAGCTAATCTATTTGAGTCAAGTTTTTTACTGAGATAGATTAGGTTTTGTTGAGAAATATGCACAAACAAAAGCTAATCGATTACAGTTTGACTCGTGACTGAAATGGTATAGGCTTTGGAAATAGGCGGGCGGGACGGGCACGCCGCTCTGGCTCTTTAGGGTCCCGCCCCGTCACAAAGCTGACAATCTTTGCATGAACGAAACTGTCGACGAGTGTTATGTCCAGTGTACTTATTTATCGTAGGCGCAACGGCATGACATTGGGATAAGGTTCTCTCTCACTCATTTTCCCTAGATACGAACTACTAATCCTGTCGATATCGTGTCGTAACCGTTTATCGTCTACGTCTGTTTTTTCGTCTACTGTAAAATCACTCATTGCCATCAACCAACTTCGAATCCTGACTCCGTAGCAGTTATTTAGAAATTCGACACGGAAAGCCCATTACACTTTGCTGACCACGACCAGGCAACGAACCCGGGACTTGCTCAGCAGTTACTTGCGACTAGATCAGTGAAAAATTGGGATGTTACGAGTATATTGGGGTTGTTGTGCAGTCGTTTGAAATGTGTTATAACGTTTTAACCGCCAGACTTCATATCAATTGTCGTGCCCCCAGAGCCAGGCTACGAATCCAAGTTCCTTTCTTTCTGCTCCTCCTCCGATTTGTAAAATATTATGGTGTTAATATTATTATATCTGTATATCTAACAGAGAGAAGAATAGATGCAATAAAATTCTCTATCGTATAAATTATATTCGACACTGGCGTACTGGGCCCCAAAATATTTGTCGGATATTTCCGACGTTGGCGGTTAAAAGTTTAAACATGGAATACAAACCTGGTTATGTTCAGATGGGAGATCACCACAATTGGAAATTGGACAGGCCTTGCTCTCCCAAACCTTGCATCCTTTATTCCTGTATTCGTTCACAGGAATTGGATTCTTCACCCAGTCGATAACTTCTTTGGAATTCACCTGGAGAATTTAGGAAGTCAGCATCATGGTTTGGTCAAAAAAATCATATAGTCACGAGCTATAACATGTATACACTCAACAAAATTCAAACGCAAATTACTCGTGAAATACTAGACCTATTTCGTAATAGTATGGCTTCTAAAATAGAAGTCCAATGAAAAGACAAAATTTTAATCATTATGGTAGCAGAAAATCGCTTTTGAATACTGCTTAGTGTATGCATACTATTACTCGTGACTGTACTCGTAAAACTTTGGCCCTGACAAGGAAAGGACACTTTTTTTCTCTTGTATAGTGGATTCACTAAGGCTGAGATAAATAGTCGTTGCTAGGCTAGGCATCTGTCAAAATTATACTTCAGTACCCTTAGCACTTTTCACTCTTTTACTTTACAGTATTTACAGCGTTTCTTGCATGATAAAATGGGACAATGCCCCTGGTGTGCGAAGTAGGAACTAATTTTTTCCTTGAAAATTGTCAATTTGAAATCAAAGTTACAGTTTACTTTACGTCTCAAATACTGAAAATTCGTGATAAGGCTACAGGAAGTACAACTCCACAGAACACGTTTCTAAGTCGGGATGAATAAACATTCTCGTAGTAACGAGCCTGCATTTGTTTTTTTTTATAGCAGCGTCTCCAGGTGTTACAAACCGTGTTTTGTAACAACGGTTTTAAATAGCCACCAGGTAGGTACCAATTACAAAATATAACCCCAAAAATGCAGGAAAGCGAGCTACAAAAGAGTACTTACAATAAAGGCATCACTCAAGTTGCTGATCATATCCAGGAACCTCACAAAGGCGGCTTTGACAGCTGGGTTACTGGCCAGATACCATTCGTTGATATGGAAGCCAAAAGGAGCTCGGTTGCCGAGGTACTGCACCTCAAAGTTGGTCACGATGAACTCGAACCAAGCGTTTTCATCATTCACACTGGGACTACAGGAAAACATAGAAAGATGTTGAAGTTATTAGTATTTTTGGTAAAGACATAAACAACTCCTAGTAAAGGCGGACTTAGACTAACGTGTCGTGGCGTGTCATGTGGTGTTGCTCACATAAATATACAATCAGTATAACTTGACACACTTGACTTGGTGACACTACATTAAAAAGGTCTAAACGTATGACCAATGATAATATTAAGCTCCTGATACGTCACGACACGTAAATATGTTTCAGAGGCCTTATCATGAGTTTTCAGTTATTCTGACATAAATTAAACTGGAGCTTTGAAATTTTCAAATTAACAACAAGGAAAAATTAGTTCCTTCTTCGCACACCAGAGTCGCTGTTCCATTTTTTCTTACGAGAAACGCTGTAAATACTGGAAAGACGCTGTAAAGTAAACTCGTTAAAAGGGTACTGCCCTTAATTATTATAAATGTGAAGGTTGTGCAGCATATTTTTTCCTAAATAACGCAGGTGTTAACATTAACAAAACTGACAGTGAATTCAACTTCTTAGCCATGGCTCTATGAAAGTAGTCGCAAAACGCTTTGTGCTTATGGGTGCTTTTATGAAGAAACCGCATTATTGGTGTATCATGCCTATGTTTGTTCAATTATCCGGTATGGTATAGTTGTATGGGGATACACAGCTGAGCTTTCACGAATTTTAATAGCCCAAAAGAAATGCTTGCGTGCAATTTATAATATGCAATGGTGTGACTCCTGTCGGCCAATTTTTAAGTCGGAAAACTTAATGACTGCCCCTAGCATATACATTTATGAAATAGCAAAATTTGTAAAAAACAATATGAATCTTTTCCAAAACAAAAATAATTTAAACAAACGTAAAATTACTCACTCAGACTTAGAATTACCGGTGCCCAGAATAGAAATGTTTAGGCATAGTTGTGTCTATATGGCCCCACTAATTTATAACTCGCTACCTAAAAAAATTGTTGACTTACCCTATCGCAAATTTTGTTTTTCTTTACAGGAATGGTTAATTAAGGAAAGGTTTTACACTGTTAATGAGTTCCTAAAAAAATACTCGTCGCATTCCTATCATTTTAAAAATGCATTGTGAGATTTTTGTTATTTAATGTAAAAATTTTATGATTGTTAGTATATTTTATATTATCTCTTATTTTTCACAAAGTATATTTTATTTTAAATTGTTTGGTCGTTTCAGTATGATTTTGTTTAAAGATTTTATATAAGATAATGGTGTCCATAAAGACTTAGTAGGTAATGTTGTTTTTTATTATTTTCTACACTTGTATTTTATTTCGTTAAATGTTGTTATGTCTGTATTTGCCTTTGTGTCAATGTGTTTTTAGTATTATTTTCATCTTTTCTCTGTAATAATGGCTTGTTTATTACAAATGTTGTGTTCGTTTAGTTAAAACTACTGTAAAATCCTCGTTTAAAATAAAAAAAATTGCATGCTATATTATGGCAGAATGTGTCCTGCTCTTAAATATTATATAACACCTTTTGTATACCACATTTTATGCAAATAAAGAATACTTACTTACTTACTTACTTACTATGAAGAATGAAATTCCTAGCATCTGTAGTTACGAAGTTTCATACAAACTATCAACCTCAAAAACAACCCCTTAGGGGCCGAATTTCGCAAAATCCGTTGTTATTGCTCACCCACGTCATTTAGGGAACGCTTATGCAAAATTTCACGCTTCTAGGTCCAGCGGTTTCGGCTGTGCGTTCAACGATCACTCAGTCAGTTTTGCATTTTATATATATGGATAGAAAAAGCTATCGGGACAGACAGGTCGGCGCTGATACGAAACTCAATTACTTCAATTCAAGTACTTACCCGTAAAAGCAGGTGTGAACCATCGCGCATGGAAATCCTGCTCTATCAGTCCAGGACACTATTGGCAGTACCCAAGTTTTTGGAATAGAAGCGGTTGGACAAGTAGGATTCATACAATCCTGGGTAGATGCATAGTCCAGTGTATAGGGCCAGAGACCAGGGTTTCTAAACGAATTGGTGGACCAAGTGTTGTCGTATTCCAAACCGTAGTCAGCCATGACTTGGAAGCTCGCGTTTCCAGCTAATTGTAGGAAGGGGAGACGAACACCTGTAAAGTTAGATTTATGTTATTACCTGTTTTTTATATAACATTTTTTTTCATTATTATATGATTATAGGCTCGCCTGATGATAAACAAATATGTGATTGATGGTTAAGCATACGTTCAGATGAAAAGATTATTCAAAAGAAATATTGTAAGGTTTCAAATATAAGGTTTCGAAAAAATCGAGCACAAAAATCAGGCCAGTAATTATTGAAAATTACAACTAACTAGTGCATTACGGGAACAAAAGAAATAATTCGATAAATAAATAAAAATCATCATCATCATCATCAGCTGGAAGAAGGCATCTACTGCGGAACATACGCTACGGCGAACGACAATTCGCCACTTGCATCCATCAGTTGCCCGCGAGCCGCAGGCAACCACGCAGCGTAATCAGGTCATGAGATCGTGACCTGCCCGCTGCGTCTTCCGGTCCGTGGACACTTTTCTTGTCCCCATCGGTTAACCGGTAACCATTGCCACTTCAACTTACAAATTTTACGAGCTATGCCAGTGACTATACTACTAACCTTTAATACTCTCAATAGGAATATTAGCGAAGTGAGAAATCTGATACTTTTGATCAGCGATCTCCTCTTTAAAGACATTGTAGTTCGCCTCCGCCCAGTAGGTCTGAGGAGTTCTGTGACTTATGGAATTCAGTCCGATCTCAAATCCTTGGTTGTACAGTTCATTGACCAAACGATAGTTGGTGTATTCATGGGTTACGTAGAAAGTGGCTCCTGCAGGGCATCCGTCCGAGTTCCGGCGACCGTAGAGGGTTTCACGGTAGGTCTCTATGTTTATTACGTTGACACCGTCACCGAATGTGATTGTGACGAACTGGAAAAGTCAAAACATTTTAGTTTAGTTTAAATAAGCAACTTCAAAAGATAATCTCAAATTTTGGGTTATTAACCATAACTGGTCTCAAAAAAACATAGCGTAAAATCTTTGAAAAACAATTTTCGGAAGTGAAATAAAAAACTATTTGATAACCGGCTCAAAAATAAGGTTGAAACTAGGTATAAGTATAAGGGAAAGATGCTCTTGGTAAAACTTGAAGCCAGTAAACTGGAACTTAGCAGCTTTTCAGCTAGAAAAACCAGCAACAGAATAAAACATTTACCTACAAGTAATCTTCTAAGAAGAAAAAGAGTCATCAATTACAAATTTTACTACAAGATTAAGAATCTTACCTGAGGAGTATCCCTCGGCAGAAGACCACCGGGAATGTTCACAGACGAGCATCTACAGTCCGGCAATTTGCACAATTCCAAATCACACTCCTTCGCTAATGGAAGCACATTTTGTTCAGGTTCAGGGGTCGTGGGAGGCTGCGGCGATGGATCAGGGGTCTGCAACGGCGGAGGGGTCTGCAACGGCGGAGGGGTCTGCAAAGGTGGAGGGGTCTGCAACTGACCAGCAACACTAGCTACCACCACGAATAAAAAAGAAAATAACACTGGCGACCTCATTATGTCAACCTATTTTTCAAATGTGTAGATAGGGGACCCTTCCTAATGTTTTTATAGAACGTTCTATCTTTTAATTTAGATTAATTATTATCAATTAATATTATCGGATTAATGTGGGAGTCATACGGTGGACGCATCGTCATGATTAGTTCACGTGTTAATTTAGAAAAAATCGAAATAGGTTCCGGGTACTTCGGCACTCGATCTCACAACCATTGCGCCAACCGTGTCATCGATATATTCGAATAGTAGTTGAATTTGTTCGAATCGCATCGCGTCGCATTGGATTTCTCGCTCACGCAGGACACGCAAGTATAAGGCCGAGACTCCACCAAAGCTGTGCGAGTCGAGACGTGTTTTCAACAACCAATAGAATTGCGTTATTGACACAGCTTCACTCCGGCAACGCAATTCTATTGGTTGTTCAATTCACGTCTCGACTCACACAGCTTTGGTGGAGTCTCGGCCTAATGCT
The DNA here is from genome assembly GCA_036375495.1 of Agrotis segetum. Lineage (NCBI taxonomy): Eukaryota > Metazoa > Arthropoda > Insecta > Lepidoptera > Noctuidae > Agrotis > Agrotis segetum. Next base: position 1,830,595 of record JAQSVV010000031.1, read on the forward strand.
TCCGTTTAGTAATCGTTATAGCAGGCGTTTATTAAGATTATCACTAATTTAAGAATGTTATCGTTGCAACCACACCTATTACTAGGTAATCCTATTATCGCTGGACAAATTAGTTAATCCATATTGTTATTTTGTTTTCCTGGTTCATTGTATAATGAAAAAACAAATAATTAGATAATTTATACCAACTACATTTTCAAAAAAAAAAAAATATAATGATTTGAATACAATTATCTTACCAGTGAAGAAGTTCCATTTATTCATCATCAGCCGGAAGACGTCCTCTATTGAACATAGGCCTCTCTCTTAGACCGCCACGCCGAACGCCACTTGCATCCATCGGCTACCCGCGACTCTCACGATGTCGTCGATCCACCTAGTGGGAGGCCTGCCTACGCTGCGTCTTCCGGTCCGTGGTCGCCACTAGAGTACTTGTCTCCCCCATCAGGTATCAGTTTTAGGAGCGATGTAGTCCGCCCATTGATACTTGCAAATTTTACGAGCTGTGTCGGTGACTCTAGATCTTCTTATGAAGTTTACGCATGAAGTTTTACCTCCGCGTTTAAATTAAACACAAATATGCGGTGAAGTCATTAATTTTCTCCGCAACTTCTGTAATAATAGAAATTCTACACAATTCAATTGCTACACGGCGGTGGCGTAGGTCTCGGTACGACTCGTGATATAATTATCACGCTCCGTGAGAAGCGAGCACTATAGTCATATCATCATCATCATCATCTAATCGTACCTAATATAAACAAAATAATCTAACCGTAGCACATCTACTGCTGAAAATAAGCCTCCCCTATAGATTTTCAATAGGACTCGTTGGTCGTAAATAGCAGCACGAGTAGATCTTGAAACTTAAGCTGCCTTTACTAAGATTGTTTCATAGATGGGTGAACATCCATCTAGTCAAAGTCTATTTCATTGACCTGTTATGGAAGCCATAATATACGTTAGGGTTTGTATGATGGTTTTAACTGTGCACGCATAACCGATACAGGCACCGATAACTGTACAGTTTTAACACATACCCGCTAGGCTTGCTTGTCGATTACGAATGCAAGATTAAAACTACATCATGCAACGCAAATGAATGAAAATGCAAAGTGCAAAGTTGCATCATCATCAACCCCTAACGTATAATTAGTCTCCATTAGTTATGGGATTGATAATAAAGAAAGAAATGAAAAACTTGCTTCTAATACATTTACTTTATACCATTTACATCAAATAGTAACTATTCCATATCCAAAATGGTAAATACTAAGTCTTACCTCGAAACTGTATATTTAAGATTAGACTGAGTTTCAGACTGAACCGTTATCTAGACATTTTAATGACATTTATACAGACTAAAACTTCATCGTAGAAAAGATGTTAGTAACATTTTTGTAATAGATGCAAAATGTCGGACCAAAGGCGCAATTCCAAAGCTGCAGAGAGGACTTTAGTACCGCTAGTTCAGCTTCTACAAAATTCATTCAGTCCTTTTATAGTTATTTCAGATATTCATCTCTGATGGTACAATCGAAGTCAAACCGTATAATAATGAATTTAGAACCCATTCTACATTGACAGACTTGTCAGTGGCAGTAACGACCAAATCATAACCTTATGTTAATGAAAATAAAGATCAAAAGGTTCAATAAATGGCCCTAACACTAGAATCGAAGACAAACATCACATTCTCAAATGATTTAATGGACGCGACATTCTATGACGAAACACTAACTTCCCGAAATCCTGAAAGAGACGTTGCTCGTGTTATTGGATTTTCAACTTTCAGTGGTGAACTAAACGATGTAAATTTGACTGCACACCGAATCTCTGACGACGTTTTTAATTGCCACAATCCTTATTTCAAGTTAAAGTATTGGCTTTCAATTCTACATACAGATTAAGTACTAAAATATCATTGGTGATACGTTTGAGTCAATGAGAAAAATTACTTAATACTAAAGTTATAATAGACGATTTTGAATTCTTATATTTGACACGTTACATTAAGTTGGCAAGTGTAAAATTTTGATTTGATAACGGGTTTTTGAGGTTCTAAGAAAGCTGTTTTGAAGAAGTTCTTTCTAGCCAAAATGAAGATTCTAGAAGTATGATACAAATGAATGATAAGGTTGAACACGTAATCGAAAACTACAAGACAATTAATGACGATTATGAACAAAATGTTTAGTATAAAGATAAGCTAAATCACAGAATCGAAGAATATATTGCATGAGAGATAATCTAGAAACATGACGACTACTTCGATGACCACAAATACATAAAGCTACCACATGAAAGTATAAAAAGTCTAAATGCAGAAAGCAATCAAAAGAATGGACACATCATTGAAGAGATGATAGCAATAATTACAACAGAATTGATACTATAGGACTAATGGAATCCTCTTGTGATTATGAATCCTTTACTTTTCATTAAAGTGTCCAAGAATTCATGCCAAGGAAAAAAATACAGAATTTGGAATGGCAATATTAGAAGACCAATCATAGAACCCCAAAAAGCGCAACTTTCTTAATCTAAACACGTACGTTACAACTATTTATGTTACATAATATCACTAAAGACTATGTACAAATAACGTCGACGATTACATTATCAAAGGTTTCATAGATAAGAGTAACACTAAAAGGAATAAAGCTATCACATTCCTAATACAATAATTTATTAGAACTAGCTTACTAGGTAAAATATTTACAACTGGCGATTTTGAGGAAGCAGTTCTATATAAAATTCTACATTTGTCACGGAATTTTAGTCATTTTCAATACCAGTGTTTAATTTTTAAGACTCAGTTTGCTATGTCAACTCATAATGACAACGATCACTGGTAAAATTTACAAAACAAAATTTGTGTTGATGATAAGTCGCCTAATGACTTTCATTTAAATTTTCTACTTTATTTCGTTCGATTAAGAGTTTAATTTTCCAAAATACTTTTTTGATGAATACATACGTTATAGTCTTATCATAATGTTTAGAACTGTCTGTCGAAGTTTATCAGTACAAATGATTTGATAAGCACAGATTAGTGTAACAGAACTGTTTCCTTCCCTTAAATTAACCGATAATTATTATTATCATGGCATGAACGAAATCCTCATGAGGTAGAAAATCAATGTGTATAAACGTTTACACAATAAAATATTAATATTTACATTCGGCACATAAATAAGAAGAAAATGCCTCAAAACTATGACTAACGATATTAGAATATTAACAAAAGCATTATTTACAACTTTGTACAAATTTAAAAATAAAATAAGTTAGTAATACTGTAAATAATATTAAAGCTTAATCTTCAGAAAATTAAATGTTATCTAAAATACTAATTATAATTAATAAATCAGTCAGCGATTTATAACAAGGACTCTGTTATAGACGAATTTAATGAAAACGAAATTAATAACATCAATTAAAGGGACGAATAAAAGTAAATTATTAATAGTGAAGCATGTCAGATCAAAATATTTAAGAGAGCTCTAAACTATGAAAAACTCGTCAATTTCTACAATATTCAACTGTCCTTTAATAACATTATGTTTAAAATAAATTATAATTTGTTGGTTAAGTCACTTGTCTTATAAAATAGTAATAGCTTCTATCAGCTTTTATCTTTAAATCATTTAGGCCTTATAGTCATTGTAAAGTAAGTTAATGAAGATAGCATTATGAGACAGATTTAGTTATAAAAGAATCAAGGACTAAGTTTAATTTTACATGTATTGCTTCTTGCATTTCTATAACTCATTGCCTCTCAGTTTTCTTCTCTAACAAAACGATGTTTAATTATCTTATCGATTAATCACTTCAATTATGACATTATCAAAACGGATTTCATAACAGAAGTCAACAAAACCAAATCTTTCCTCAAATGAATCATCCATATTTTTCAAAACATTGACTTCACTAACGTTATCAACCGGACCTTCTTTGCAAACCAAAATTGCTTCTTCTTCTTCATTAATTACAAACATGGTGGTCACGTTTAAACCGGCAGATTTCACATTCGACTCTGCAACACCATACGAATCGGCATCGACATTTCTCTTCGTGGTCTCTGACTCGGGTTTGGTAGCCTCGACCACAGCATAACAGGCGACAGCCGTCAAGTCCAGCTGATGTTCTGTTGCAAGTACGGCCGCGGGTGCCAAGAATTCCTAGCCTGTGGGCCAAAATAATATTGCATTAACATTCAGCACGTAATGAAAAATATCGGAACCTAGTATTGACCCTTGCTGCAATCTGTACAAAAATCATAACGCAGGTATAGAGATCCAAAAACATAATGTTTACTTAATTTGCTTCAATACGATTTAATACTTTCAAACTTTTTTTAACTGAAAGGGTCTCAGTAGTGTCCCTTGTGGCAGCCTGTTTGAGAATTCCTTCTAACAGGTGTTATTTGTATAAATGAGCTTCAAGTCTCTCAAACAGTTAGAATCAACTGGTTTTGTTGTTAAATTCTATTTACCCTCTCTGTTGAAAAATAAGAGAACAGCTTGCTTATAGTTTTCATCTTCATAGTCTCAGTCAAAAGCCATCAACTGTTTAAAATATACTAAATTCACAGTATTTTCAGAATAATTTGAAAAATATGCCTACATACATCCAGATATCGGAGAAAGCATATAATGTTTAATGCTCTTCCCTTAAAGTAGTGACAACAACCACATCGTAAAAGTTTATTTTGAGAAATTTCCGAAACAAGGTTATTCCAAAAGAAACTTACTCATCATTAGGTTCACAGTAATCAGGTGAGTCTTCCAAATATACGAGATCTGTCTTGTTAGGTTTCTTCATATCCATGTGTAACGGTCGCAGCTTTCTTATGTTCTTGCCTCTCTTGCGTTCTACCACCTGGAAACCAATCATTCATAATTTCATTAAAAGTAATAACGACTATGAGAAAACCCAATTGCCCTTTATTTTCATCATCACAAACCTACAGCAGTCCACTGCAAGACACAAGCCTGATTCCAGCAAACCTCCAAAACTTAGGGCATCCTACTTTATGCTATCGTAAGCTAATTAAAATGAATTGTAACAAAATAATTGTTATATTCAAATCGACAGAAGCCCATGAAAAAGCATGAAGTAGGTAAATCATTATTATCTATGCATTAACAAATATTTTTACTAATACATAGATAATAATGTAAATAAACAGACTATTGGAAGTAGAACAAAAACCAAATGAACAAAACGCATCAACGCATTGCCGCGTTAAGTTATTCTACGAGCAATCCGCGCGCCGCTATAATCTGTGGTCAGCTGATGTCGTTCTATATTCTTGTAGCTTGTAACATTTTTCTTATTTATATATTCTGTTAATGACTTTAAATCTAGTTTTTCTCTCTAGTCGCATAAACCTGTATCAGGGTTCTATCGATGTAGATTTTCGTTACATTCATGTACCTAGTACGAGAAACCTAACTCGTTACAGCAATAAAGGTACAAACCTTAACATGAGACGCGCCTTCGTATCGAGTAGACAGTGCGTCACCGACCATTCGCAGTTGCGGCAAACGACGCCAACAGACGCGCACCGAGCATGATCCGGACATACCGTGGCATTTGCAGACGCGCTGCATGCGACCACGAACAGCCTGTAGAGAATAATAAAATACTAAAAAAAAACTATACGTGCAAAAATACGGAAGACTAGATGAGAAGAAGATTAAAGAATGCAGAAAGATGACACACAAAAAAAAAGGTTGCACTCCAGGAGTGCCGGTAGAAGTGAAAACTTTTTTGTTACTATGTTTTATTTTTAATTTGAATGACGTCTTACTCATTTTCGATCAGGGTCACGTGACCCTGACGCGAGTTTTGGTCACGTGACCCTGACGCGAGTTTTAAATTTTTTACCCATTACAGAAAAAGTGTACAACGCCGCTAAAGAAGTTTTCACTTCAAAAAGCAGATTCAAAGCATTAAATTCTCCATAACATCAAATGATTTCAAAACTTTTTTTTTTTTTTTATTGGGTTCTATAAAGATATTTTAGCTATACCTACCCCGATTTCTTAACGAAAACATAAAATTCATTTCTTGTCAAGTTTGTGGAACCGTCTGTAAAGGTAAACTTGAGCCCGAAACGCAAAGGGCGACTGAAGAAGCAGGGTGAATTTTTAGTCAATTAGAGTCAAATAATTCTTTCCGCTCCAAGGGCCTCATTTGATTATTTAAACATCCAAAAAATAGTCAGATATTGGACATTGTTCAGTTGTTTCCTACTCGTTCTAGAGTAAAACTTCAACGACAAACTCACCCTTCGTCCAGCCTCATTGTTGTGTAGGTTCACCAGCCCTTCATCAGTATTTTTATCTTCTTTGGAATCCGAAAAGTCTTTACTGAACATTTCGCCGTATCGTATGTCCTGAAAAATACAATGATCATAATTATATTTTACTTAATGTTTCGCCAAAATGTTTCAAAAGATCCACATGAGCAAGAGGTGATTTGATAAATCAAACTGGTTACGTTGACATAACATCCTAATTAAAATTTAAATTCCTTGAAATAAGTACTTCAATTCATTTGGCTGACTATGAAACTTATCCAATGCTAAAATGTACGTCTCCTAGAAATCTGGAGAAAAAGTAAAGAAATGGACTGACTTTACGACCAACCGCCAATGCAACCGCAAATCAAGAAAAAAGGTACCAAACATTTTTTGTTAAAGTTTCAAATCCATTTCTCCCTTACCTCAGAACAACCTCCCCATTGCCAGTGCCTTGGAGTACGCTTCCTAACTCGTGAGTCGCAGGAGCACTCATTGAGTTCACCGCGGCTGCAGGCGCGCGCCACTGCATGCGCCAACGCAGCTGCGGATAGCGCATGCACGAATGCTGATTCACGAGATTCTGAAAATTTTGAAGATAGTTGGTTAAGAGACAATGATGGTTAAGAAAATAAAAATAAATAAAATAAACGTGGAGACAATCTCGTCAGAAAACTAAGGAAACTGGAAGTTACGAAAACAATTCTGATATTTAAAAAAAAGTAATAAGTTTTTTTAATTTGCCTGAGAATGAAGACTTCTTGTAACATAATATAATTTATAAATGAAAAAGTTAATAACATATAAACATCTGCCAAAATACAAGAACAGGTTCATAGTGGATTAGCTAATATCAGGATGTAAACGTTTACATTAGGTAAACTGTCCAGCATTTAAGTAATAGAAAATTACAAGCAGACAAAGGCTATCCTACAATGCTTGATTCCAAATTACTATAGTATACAAGACTAAGTTATTTCATGAATTTGTTATATAAGTATTTCACGCAAATGTCTGTCTAGGAATTTCAAATGACCAGATGTCGATATGATTTCACAAGAAGACTTCATTGTTATTTTTCCACATAGGAAAACTTTTAATTGACTCAGAGATTATAATAATATTAAACAAAAGATTCATGAGACAAGTGTCCAGCATTCCTTGAATGTAAATCTTATTAAGAATAATCTAGTAGAAGCAAAATCTGCCAATACAATTCAAATTCTAAAAATGAAACTGAAAATCCATACATAAGTTCGTTGACCAGTAATCTTTGAAGCAACCAAGAAATTAGATCCCCTAAAAGGCAAGCAACCACACCTTGACACCTTGAATACTAGGACAACAAGGAGGGGTGGAAGCTCAATGAAACTGGTCACGTTGTTAGTAGTTTACAGTAAACAAACTGAGCTGCTCCGTCAACAAAACGCACACGAAGTAATCGACATATGAAAATAAACATTTCATGTCTAAGAAGATGAAGTTCTATGAAATTGGTCTTGATGTAAACTTATACACAAACTTTGATTTTGATCAGGAACGGAAGAGCGCGTCAAATAGTATATTCAGATGATTCTCGTTTGTTAATAAGAATAACAGAGTATTGAGTGCATTTCGCTGTGCACCTTGTCTTTTCTCAACTGAGGTTGAGAAAGATGGAACTATACAATGGATCAGCTGTGTGTTTTTGCCTTGAGAGAAAGAAAGAAACGGGTTTCTATGTTTATAGGAAAGGAATTTATTGGCTACGTCTTCCAAGGTTATTGCTGAAGAATTCTGTGAGAGTAGATAAATGGATACGCAAAAGACAACAGACAATTGAATTGGTATAAGCACTGAATCATTATCATCAGTATTATTACAATGAGTACACATTTATATCCGCGAAGATAAACATCGATAGACATTATGTCTGCGTTATGCATGATGTAATTTTGATGACTCTAGCTTTTGCTAGCGACTAATTTCAGACTATATTCTGTATCATTTGCATCTAGATCCATTTGGTTTTTCTGTCAATTTATCACATGGAACTGGCATATATACTAAACTATGAAGTATGAGTATTATAATTGCAAATTTTCTTTTCATAGCTTTTTTAACTATCTATGGTGTTCTGCTGCTGGGAAACGTGTGTCCCGTGAAAGATTAATATAGAATTGAAGACTTCCATAGTAAAAGAAGACTTAATAATTTTATTGTTCAACTTTAAAGAATCAACGCCATGTGTGCTCACTATGCGTTGACGGATGACATCTGCCTTAGAATTTCAACTCACAGGCCCTCTACAATATTGCATACAAAATAGATTCCCAAAATGTCTTCCAGACCAAAGTTGTCGGAAGATAAACAAGGCTGATGATGGACGAGCGTTCCAAGACGTAAACGTACTCGAACTTCAAACAACAGATGGAATGCTTGCTGTGATCCTTTTGAACTTGAGCGATGACTGGTATTTCATATTTCTGTATGTGGATTGCGGAAATGGCTTGAGAAGTAGTTCGGTATTATGTAATACAAAGATCTCCTTTATGTGGACCTTATGGCATTTTTTTTTTCATTTTTCATAGTTTTCTTAGCTGCAGTGGTCATACTATCTGGTGTATTATTGATTTATAGTGTAAGAAGATATTTCAAATAAAAGGAATTCTATTAAGTCTTTTTAGTGTCTTGGTTTGTCATCTATATAATTTTAGTTTTACTGAAATCTACAACACAGATCGACTAAAACGCTTTCTCCTTTCTAGTATCGTTATTGCATATAGTTCATCATCATCTGTTTGTTCCTATTGCATTTCACCAGGAGTTGTCAAAACATCTTGTTTCCTTTGAATTCTTTAGAGTCAACCATTATTCTGTCATTCACTTTATGTTGTTTCATATCATTCCTCACACAATTAATCCATATCTTCATGATCATCATCCAATCACTTGCCTAGCTGGAGCTGAAGCTATTGTTTGTGTTCGTACTGAAGTACTTACTGAACTTGAGTACACCTCCAAAGATGTCAGTAGAATTCTCCACCGTGCTACAATTCCACCGGCTGTGTCGAAACTGATGCTGGCATTCCTCTACCGCCTGCTGCGCACCAGTCTGAAGGACCTGGAATTTCAAGAGAAGACACTGGTAAACATTGTGATCTTTAACTTGGAAAGTATTATGGTGGATTATCATCCTGAAAAGCATTACCTACAGGTTACCTAAGTTTGAGTGTTTTCGACTAAGGGAGAAAGTAAGTGAAAAGATTTTGCCACCAATACGCTATGAAATGACTTGTGGAGCAAACATGTGAAGGAAAGAAGCAAGTTGAGTTGCAGATCGCCAGAGACAGTATACTGGCATTATTTCAGCCTTCTCAAATCACACATCCTAAGTCCAATAAAGGTCATAGTTCCATAGTCATCACGCGACACAGACTCATCTTGTGGGGTTTAGTATTCGATCCCAAGCTGTCTACTGTCTACGAGCGATTGGAGTTGCCTTGTTGCGATGACTGTGAATTGACAAATCGCGAATTACGAAGTGTTTACTGGAGATAACGCGGCGTCCACTTGTCGACCACCGAGTAGATATAGATCCGTACGACGAAACAGTATTTGTGAGTGGCCTATGACCAAAGAGATTTAAAAGAACCTATAGAGCGGGCATTGGGAAAACTGACATACAAAATTGTTGATGTCACTAGCACTATCTAGCGTTGCATAGCAACGCGACTACTAGACTAAGCGACTTTTTACCTATTGGTAAAAAGTTTTGGAGCACAACTTTCTCCGTGATGTCTCATCTATTGCTCGTATATAGTTTAATGTCTTTGCCTATGACCTTAATCTTACAGTTTTAGAATTTATCACTCTCCAAAAAAAACCTAATTCTCTCAAACTTCTCATAATACTTTAAATTCTTGGTCCTTATACGGTGTGCTTTAACAAAACTTCTGAGCATTAAATAGCTATAAAAGTTCACGCCACAACATAAATATTTAGTAAGAGCAGTAAAATCTTTAAATTATACCCTAAATCGGCACTTTTTCTTTTGTTATCGAAATGTCGAAAAACGGTTCTGAAATGTCTCTAAAGTTTTAAAAGACTTTTTTCTGCAAATTATACTAAACAGACAAGATGGGTGGTCGCCTATACAAACTCCTTTCTGAAATGTGAGGAGTCTTCTTCCCAAATATGAGCGAATAAGAGTGTAAAGCTCTTTCCCTTAGACTCCTAAAAACCTTTTGAGAAAACTTGCTCTAGTTTTGCCTGTATACTTTTTCTTATCAAATTTTAGGACATGCTTTTGAATAACAAGCTCAATTATCGTTGGCATATTAAAGGAAGTGGGAGATTTGCTTGTTCAAATTCCTCTTGTTCAAATTTTGAAACGATTCTTCAGCTGGTGCATTCATGACAAATGAAGGTTATAAAAAGACATTCGGAAAGTCATTGAACAGCAGTTGGCCAGAATAGAAATTACTACTGTGATTACAATAAGTAGAGAAGTATAGAAAAAGAAACACATGGATCACTCGTCAGCCTATAATGTTCCCACTGCTGGGACACAGGCCTCTCTGTGAGAGGGAGTGGGCCATAATCCACCACGCGAGCCCAATGTGGATTGGTATTTTGAGAGCAGTGGTGATGAAATAAATAACACAAAGTAATGCGCCAGGCTGGGTTTGAACCCACGACCTGTAAACTCGTAAGTCGGGATCGATAAAAAAAAACAGCCACGATGTGTATTTGGGGCCTTTACTATGCCCTGATTAACGCAGTTTAATTGTCCCCAAATGCGGTTACCATTCTTATACAACAACTAGCACTTTGCCCGCGACTTCGTCTGCGCGTGTTTTTAACTTCGAACACAGTGAATTTAATTCCCGCTCACCCTCCTTATAAGAAAACCTAAAAACTCAATACAAACAAACAATCAATCGTAGTAGAAAAACTGATTTTCCGATTTTCACCCCGTTGGGGGTTGATTTATGAAATGTAAATAAATACGCATCCTATATTCGATTGAGAGATAATTTATGGTCAGTTTAGAATTTATCGAAGCAAGCAGTAAATCCTTCCCTTAAAACTTAACCAACCCTTTTCAAAATTTAGGGGGTGATTTTCGAAAAAACCAAAAATGGATGGTATTTTTGAAAAAAAAAGTAGTGTCCGTCTTTTTTATTTACTTACTACTCAAATTCGTACCAAGTTTCAAGTTTATAAACCCAAAGAATAAGATTTTGCATACAAAGGTTTTCACCCCTTTTTACCCCCTTAGAGGTAGATTTTCGCAAAATCCTTTCTTAATGCTTACTTACATTATAAACTGCAACTATCATCCAAAATTCAGGTTTCTACGTTTAGTGGTTTAATGTCCTCCCCTTAAAACTTGAATACCCCTTTTCACTAACTTGGGGGGTGATTTTCGAAAAATCCAAAAACACGTGTTTGATTAATTCTTATCTATAGTATATAAATACTGATTTTCAAATTCATCAGCTCACGCGTTATGATTTTTCCATACAAACTATAACAACCCCTAGATTACCAATGGAGGGTAGTTTTAAAAAAATAATGGTGCTGATCTTATTTACTTACTTGTGTTCTCATTCGTGGTAAGTTTCAAGTTTATAAACCCAAGGAATAAGATTTTTCATACAAACGTTTTCACCCCTTTTCAACCCCTTAGAGGAGGATTTTCGCAAAATCCCGTCTTATTGCCAATCTACATAGTAGACTGCAAATCCTGTCCAAAATTCAAGTTTCTGCGTTTAGCGGTTTCGGCTGTAGTCGTGTCAAAAGAAAAACCCCTGTTCTTTTATATATATAGATTTCAGGAATTTTAACGTAACCTCAATAAACGGTACTTTAAATCCCTTTCCCAAGGATCATCAATCCTAAATGAATACGTTTTTGTAAAAGCAGGACAATTACGATGCATTTGTGACCCATATGACACCAAAAACCGTTTCAAGAACTTGCAACTACTCAAAACGAACAAAAATTATAATTAAAATATCCCTCACAAACCTTATAACCGTATATTAACCGCGACTGGGCGTCAATAAATCAGATCGATTATTTCAATAATTCTTACACTATCTACAAAGCGATCTCAATTAACTTCGACATCGTTAAGATTAAATTTTATGACGTTATCAAGTGTACTGCGAATAGTAATTGTATGTTTTTATTAACTTAAATAAAACTGCCATTAATGCTTAAGTTAGGGTCGGTTTTCTTTTATGCGGTCGTTTAGGTTGCTAAGTGGGAAGTTGTTCCACCCCAGGCGTGGTAGACGCCTAAGGCGATGGACGTTGGCAGACGTTCTCCGGCCACCGTAGGCGCAGGCATGCGTGGGGCGAGTAATGGGCGACTCGCTGTCCGATCATAGACCATGCCCGGGTCGAAGACGTGTGTCTTGTGTTCAAAACTCACTTCATTTTACTTCGCGATGACCCTACATACATAGTTGGTCTTACAAAATCACCAAATTATATCCGCGTAAATGGATCAGTGCCTTTATGTCTTAGCAAACACGATTTTACGAGTGCTTATAAAGTTGTTCGTTCCGTATCTGTTATAAGACCCTATAATTGGATTTTAATCAATTTAATTTTATTGTGAACCTGTTACTTTATTTACTGCTATAGATATTTTAGTGCTTGCGTCCTTAATTTTATTTATATCTTTGTTATTTAACGGGTAATTAATGTAACGGGATGAAATAAGCTTTAACTACGTAATTAAAGATTTTAATTCGTTTTTTGCAATGAGTTTGAAATACATTTGCCCGTTGATTTTATAGTTCCAGATTACTTTATTATCAAAACGTATGGCCTAGAAAAACTAGAATACGCATAATTATGTATCTAAAATGTTAAATTCAAGAACATAAATCTATCTAAAAAGCACTGGTCGCGGGACTTATTCCATCACCGTGACCCCGGAAAAGAAAGGGCTATTGAAGGACACCGTGGATTTTAGTCAGTACAAGTCTGACAGACCCTCCCGCCCTGCCCGGGGTGGGAGAACTCATTTGATGATTTTGCCACGTTAAATAAAATCTAAAAAGCATTGTGAAAAGTTACATCTTAAAAAATGTAGGATTATTGAAATCTTCTAACAACTTATGTTTGGAATTAATGAATATTTTATACCGTAGGTAACCATAACTTGTTACATTACTATTTTTAAACATTAAAAAGGGAAATTCTTTTATAGAATAAGATTAATAATTTCAATTATTGATCCCTTTGTGCACAGCAAAAATCTGGAAAGGCCAAACTATCAAGAATAAGGTATCCAACCAAGCCTCTTATACTCCTTTCACGTATGAGCACCTCCAGCTAATCGAGTTATTTATGCAGGCAGGATTGAACTGACTTACTTTCCGACACCAAGTGACAAGCGTAGGCGATTGGCATGGAGTATAATTATTACACCGATGGAGTGGTCACATTATCTTGCACATTATTCTTAAATGGAGAAAACCAGTAAAATTATATTATAAGTTTTATAGTTGTTATCAGATAATTATTTATTATATTTGGTAAGTAGAAGTAGACAAAGGTATTAGGTACACTTTCAAGTTTCTAAGTTGAAATTTTTAAATTGCTAAATTAATTGAATTATTCCCGTTGGATCCCACTTTTGGATCCCATTTTTTAGGTAGTCCCGATGAATCCCATTTTTAATTCCCGTTGAATCCCACTTTTTGACAACATGTGTACATATCAGAAGAAAACAGTTACCGTTATTTTACTGATATATTCTTAGTAACTAATTTAAGAATTTTACAAAAAAAAAAGTTCCACAAGATCCGGCCACCATAGGCTTTCCATAGACCGGTCACCAGTGTGTAGAAAGATGGCAGAGACACATTCTGAGAATTTGTTTCAGTCTTTACTTAAAAACTGATAGAATGTCACTAACCAGCAAAAGTACTAGGCTAGCATAAGATAAAGGTGGTATGTTTTGCGCTCTGGCGCCACGTGACACGCAGCGCGGGGGTAGCTCTAAATGGCCTGCCAAAGTACTAGGCTAGCATAAGCTCAGGGTGGTACGTTTTTCAACGGGATCAGCGAAGTTCATTTGAAAAGCGCTGTGATGCCACGTGACAGGGGGAGGGGGGGATCACTTTAAATGCCTGCTGCGCTCTAACGAGAGACGGTGCGACGAGGTAGCCTTAGAACAAATCTTCCCCTTTTTAGGTAGTTGAGTTATTCCAGCCGCTTTTGGACGGGGAGTCCGGCAGCCGTCCGACCAAGGTCAGGCCCAAGTCATGGCGCGTCGTGTTTCACGCTTTCCTCAAGAGAACAGATGGAGACTGGACCATAGGGCCATACGCCTGAACTTCACGCGGGCGAAACCGCAAGCAGAAGGTAGTTTTATGATAGCAATTTTGTGATTGAAAGTACTCGCATTCAGATTTTTTAAAGCATGTGGGATCCAACGGGAATAGTTTTTGGGATTCAACGGGATAAAACGTTTTTATTTTGTTGTGGGATTCAACGGGAATACATTTTAATTTTTTGTGGGATCCAACGGGAAAAATATTCAAGTGGGATTCAAAAGTGGGATCCATCGGGAATAATTCAATTAATTTGCTAAATATCTGGTTGGCCGAGCTTCGCTCGGTTTTAAAATGTCTATATCTTGGGAACGGAGCTTTTCTCGAACCTGGGACTATAAATCGATTCCTTGATCCGAGAAACCCCTAATCTGTAACTTTCATAAAAATCCTTGAAGCTGTTTCCAAGATCCTGATTATATATAAATAAATATACATGAATTGCTCGTTTAAAAACATTACATAGATAGATAGATTACTGATGATATGGGGGTTCTTTCTTTCAAACATAAAGCATTCAAGCAATAAATTAACCTTATCGTATTAGAAATTATATTATTTCATCTTGTACTGTTGAACTGTCATTATAAATCGTTTGAAAAATTCTAGATATCTTAAAATAAAAATGTTCACTGTTATAAAATCGCAAGTTGTCAAATAGGAAGGCTCGCAGTTAGCACGAATTTTATCTCTCTGCCGATAGAATAAGCTCTCCATTTGCTAACTACTCCGTGGTGCTAGCCCACACAATATAACACAACTATTGGACCTAATCATTGTTTATGCACGGACTTGCAGATGCAATTTATTTACGATCATGGCTTGTTTATTGAGAACGCATTTTTTGTTATTTATCATTTAAAACCCATATTTACCTACTTTTACGTCTACTGGTGTTCTTTTTGTTTCCGTCAAACATTACAACAATGTGATTAAAGTGTCACAGATTTTGTGTCATGATTTATTATAATACTAGCTGTGCCCGCAACTTCGTTCGCGTGGATGTCGGAATTTAACAATGTATTTTTTAGTGCGAAGCGCTTAATTCTCGCCACGTTTTTTATAAATCATATCGTTTTCATATAAACCCTATATTTAGAATTTATTTAGATTTTTCAAGAATATTTGACGTGTTTGTAATAAACGCCCTCTGTCGTTCAAAGGCAGTAGTACTATTCAATTGCCACTGGATTAGAGCACCCATTCCATCTCATTCCATCCCACTCCATCCCTCTCCATCCCACTCCATCCCACTCCATCCCACTCCAACCCACTCCATCTCACTCCAACCCACACCATCCCACTCCATCCCACTCCATCCCACTCCAACCCACTCCATCTCACTCCAACCCACACCATCCCACTCCATCCCACACCATCCCACTCATTCCCACACAATCCCACTCCATATGACACCATCCCAGTCCATCCCTCTCCATCCCACTCCATCCCACTCCATCCCACTCCAACCCACTCCATCTCACACCATCCCACACCATCCCACACCATCCCACTCCATCCCTCTCCATCCCACTCCATCCCACTCCAACCCTCTCCATCTCACTCCATCCCACACCATCCCACTCCATCCCATACCATCCCACTCATTCCCACACAATCCCACTCCATATGACACCATCCCACTCCATCCTACTCCATCTCACTCCATCCCGCTTCATCCTACTCCATCTCACTCCATCCCGCTTCATCCTACTCTTTCTTTCTTTCTTTCTTTCCATTCCATCCCATTCTATTCCATTCCATTCCACTCTACTCTACTCCTCTCCACTACACTCCAAGCCACTCCACTCCAGTCCACACCATATTTGAATAGGTTTGTAGTTTTTCTATTCTAAGCAGTAGATCGCGCTAGTGAACTGCGCGTCTCGGTGTGAACTGACCGTAATTTTACTTCTGGAACACTTTAAATTCAAATATCTTTTGATAGACTGATCCGATTTCAATGAAACAAAAACTAAATGTTACTTCAAGTTACGGTCAGTCGTTGTGTATTAAAGTTATCTACATAGCTTTCGAACATTTTACGTGATGCCCGAACAAATAAACATACAAACAGACAAACAGACAAACAGACAAAAATTCTAAAAATGCTAGAAATGGGTTCTGTTGGTTGTCCTTTAACACCCTGGCTATATTTTTTGAGTTTTTTTTTAATGTACAAAAATTATTTTTCTACAGTTTTATTATATGTATAGAATAGATTATTATTTCACTCACTATCTAAATTAGCGCAGCAAAATTGTATTCTTTATTTGAAAATATAGTCATCAATCATCATACAAGTTGTTTCTGCCAAACAACTGATTATTTTAGTTAGGTATCATACCTAGTACTTAATGTGTCATCCCTTATAGTGTATCATATTTAGGTTTCTAGTAACGTATCACACCTAGTATCTCATCATACCGAGTTACTATCATAGAATGATCATCACGATCTTCCTTTATCATAGTATCATACAGCATAAGTATTAGTTTATGTTATTATTATTACTGTAAATGTTAATAATATTAATGATCTTTTTTATGTTATTATTATTACTGTAATAGAGACTCATTGACCTCACAGTTAAACTACGTAAGCAGTTTTGTGGGGTATTTGGTTTTAAGCATTTTATTGAAGAAAATAAAAAGCATTCATTCATTCATTCATTCATAAACAGCTGTTTCTGTGGCTCCACGAGGAACTGTTTGTGGCAGTTCTTTTTGTGTAGTGATGAATGTTTCTAGCTTAGTATCATTCCTAGTAGCATATTATCATAACTAGTAACGTATCACATCTAGTATCCATCACACCTGGTTATCTATCAATCTTACCTTTATCATAGTATCAGACAGCATACACAGCTGTTTTTGTCGCTCCACGAGAAACTCTAGTCTGTGACAATTCTCTTTGTGCAAAGATGTGAATGTTTCCAGTGATGTGTTACCGAGGGCTGGTTGAGGGCGCGGGGCTGCTAGGTTCCTGGAATGAGGAGAGGTTTTTGGTTAGAAATTGTCAGAAACACATTACTGAATGAGTGTGTTTCATAGCAATAGAAGAAGAATTATTATAGTTGGAATATTTTGATGATTACAATCATATCAATACTATTGTTATTTTTAGCTTATGATTGCCGATATTCTCTAAAAACAATAATATTTTTACTGAATTATTAGTTTTGTAAAGATAGTACACGCAGAGAAATGTCTGGCTATATACGAGAACTTCTGGTTGCAACCGTCACAGCAAGACTCACTAGTTGACTTTACAAAATTTCTAGTAATAAATACTAAGTCCTTGTTATGTCTTCTACTTAGTATTTATTACTAGAAATGTTGTAAAGTCAACTAGTGAGTCTTGCTGTAACGGTTGCAACCAGAAGTTCTAGTATAAATTTCTCTGCGTGTAATAATCACGTAATCTGTTTGATACAGATTTGTTTTTTTTAAAGTTTATTGTGATGTTTCCTGTATATCACAAATATTTAAACTGACATTATACACAACACCCAGACCCGAAACAACTACGCAACTACTTGTACAGAACACGAAACAGGTTTTTTTTTCAATTTAAAAATCTATTTTACAACAATCTAAAAACATGTTGTAAAACTTTCAGTTTCAATAGCAACAAATTCGATTTCAGCCTCAATCCGTCCGGTATTTCCCTATGTGACATAACTGGCTTTAAACTATAAACGCGCCCACTTCACCATACAAATGTTAAACTGTAGCGAGGTTTAAACTTCAACGAAATGGAAAGGACCTTTAGGGCTCTGAATAAAATAGATTTAGGATCGACGACCTTCCTTTACGTTCAAATAGAGCTTTCAAAAAAATATATTGTGCACGCAAATCTCAAAGCAGTTTAATCAATAAAAGGCTATTAATCACTATTAATTTTGTGAGCAGTGGTGGCTTAGTAGTACCGGTCCCAACTTACGAGTTGCAGGTCGTGGGTTCGAACCCTGGCGCATTACTTTGTGTAATTTATTTCATCACCATTGCTCTCAAAACGGCGAAGGATAACATCGTGAGGAAACCGGCATGTCCTAGAACCAAAAATTCGAAGACATGTGACATCTACGAACCCGCATGATGATGATTATTTTTGTTGCAGGAGCTTCATTGCCTGGATGCTTTTCTGGTGGTTGATTCTGTTGATCCTGGCTTTCAGGAGTTGCAGTTGTTTAGAAATAGCGTGGTGGGTTTGTCCCAGAAAAATAAAAGAGGCTGTGACAATCCGGTTTAAACGAGTATCGCTATTATTATTTAGTGAAATGCGGTTTAGCCAACGTGTTATTATTATTCAGTAATTTTCCCATAGGATTTTACTACCAGGGTAAAAATACCCAGAATTTAAACCATCAGCTGTGTGCCAATTATTTAAATCGTTGAGGTATTTTTTGTCCGAAGGAGAACAAAATATCCATCCATCATTATAAAACTCTGTTTATTGCGTTTTAATGCCTAAATAGCTGCATAGATTTTGATATTTTCAGCACTATGGAGTACCTGGGACCTGAACTAGAACTTTTTAACCCAGTATGTGTAAGTATTAGTTCTTCAAAGATCTAAGCTGGTTGGCAAGTTGTTTTAAAGGTCGCTTTTAGCGATAAAACCGCCCGGCACCCATTGTAACACTCTGTTTAAAAGACAGGTATTGTAAATTGGATATATCTGTAATTTGTATGGTGCATTTGAATAGGTATAATAAAGAGTATTCTATTCTATTCTAAGTTTTTCGAGGGCAAACCGTTTAATGCAAAAAAAAATATTGTTATTAAAAATCATGTACAAATAATTTATCCACAGGAAGTCCCATCCGTATTAACATTCCAACAACCTCCCTTCCTTTACCAATGTATGAAAAGAGACATGAAATGTATCCCATACATTGTCTACAAACACTTGAAAGAAGCCAGTTCCTGACAAACACAGGATAGTGGTTACCAAGAAATAAACACAGCTAATTTGCTTGTTTTGTAATAAGCCCCACACTCAAGTACTAAACGAGTTCCCTGTAATAAAATAACAATGTTGAACATCATAAAATGAAAAGCCAGCTTAACGCACAAGCGTCCTTAAAGAAACAATAGCGAAAATATAAGGTAATTAAGCGTCGAGACGTCCGCTTCGTGCGGCGTCCTCCACTCAAATGCGAAATGCCACTCGAATAAAACAAAACTCGCTATTACCTACCCTCCGCTTTTGTTCCATTTTCGAAAAAAATATTCTCTCTATTCAAACGGACCAATGCGAGGCGGGCGCGCCACGACCGTTGATTGGCCGACGACCTCTCAAGAGCAAGTGGAAATAAAAGTGCTTGGATAAATGAGGCGTGTTGTCTCTTTCTGGCTTGTTGAGTAAGTATGGCGTTGTTTCGCTCTGTTTTTCGTTTTAATTGCAAGCTTGAGAGGATGTGTAAAGGGTTGTGGGACCTTGAGTGTTGCACGTGCAATGCTCTGAAGGGAAGCACATTCAACGTTTAAATAGGGGGACGTTGTTTACGTCATCCATGTTATTAGATAGGATTTGTGACGTCATAATTTCTGTATTGCGGGGTCAATGGTGCTTAAGGAAGTTTTTTTTTCTTTTTTATTAAGAGTTCAGGCCTAATTAGTACTATGGTTTTAATTGCGAGGGTTAATTCAGGTATAGCATGTTAGTTGCGGTTGTAAGTGGAACGCTGTAGTTTTTTTATGAGCACTTACTGTTAGAGTAACGTGAAAAGATTATACTTTTTCCGGTGAAATAATTTCAATATACCATAACACAAACAAGGCCACGGGCAAAATCTAGTGTCCAAATAATGATAAGCAGGTTCCTCCGTGCCTTTGAGATCACGTAAAGCCGTTTGTCCCGGCTGTCATTTGTAGATCTTTGACAGTCGTTACTGCTAGTCAGAAGCTCGGAAGTCTGACAACCAGTCTTAACACGGAGTATCGTATTACCCAGTAACTGGGTTATGGAGATCCGATAGGCAGTCGCTCTTTGTAAAATACTGATATCTAGCAACATCTGGGTCGACTTAAAGCCGACCCCAATATAATTGGGAAAAGGCTAGGCAGATGATGAATTAAGTTGTAGTGTAAAAAAAGTGCAATTAACTAGGTACATAGCAAAAATATTCGCTACCCAATTTCAGTTCGCAGCAGGAACACGGAGTATATTCCTAGGAATTGTGTCAAGTGGAAACACGGAAGCTCTAACATTAATTTATACTGAGAATTTCACGTTGAAAGGTTGAAATTCAGTTTGGTCTGCGTAAACAAATTCTGTTGAACATCACTAAAAAGAGCAAAAAAAAATCAGTTGTCTATAAAGTCGGTTTACTGACAATAGTTGAACGTGACAACGTCATAAGAAAATACTGCACTTACGTTGCTATAA
This sequence comes from Agrotis segetum, assembly GCA_036375495.1. NCBI lineage: Eukaryota > Metazoa > Arthropoda > Insecta > Lepidoptera > Noctuidae > Agrotis > Agrotis segetum. Next base: position 1,851,638 of record JAQSVV010000031.1, read on the forward strand.
ACAAAAGTACCCTTAGCACGAATTTTCACTCCTTTACTTCACAGCATTTACAGCGTTTCTCGTATGAGAAAATGGATCAGCGCCTCTGGTGTGCGAAGAAGGAACTAATTTTTTCCTTGAAAATTGTCAATTTGAAATTGTCAAAGTTCCAGTTTACTTTACGTCTCAAATACTGAAAATTCATGCTAAGGGTACTGTTCCAGTTTACTTTACGTCTAAAATACTGAAAACTCGTGCTAAGGGTTACTGCAGGTTTCCTCTAAAAACGTACAAAATCCCAAAATCCATAGAATTATTGAATCCAATTTCTACAGAGTCCATTTAAAAACACAGCATGAAAAATCTCTAAAACATACAAAATGTACATTTAAAAGTGATTTAAACTTATTATAATGTTGACTTCTAACTCCTTAAAAAAATATAAGCCAACACATCGCGTGCTAACATCCTATAAGGTGGGCAACACTGACTAATAGTGTTACCAGCTCACAAGCAACCAATCCATTTCCGCTTTTACCATTCCAAAGTGCCTTCCGGTCGTTTTTAATACAAATAGTTTGTGGGAAAGGGATTTAAAGTACCGTTTATTGAGGTTACGTTAAAATTCCTGAAATTGTTGATGTATAAGAATGGTAACTGCATATTGAGGACAATTAAACTGCGTTAATCAGGGCATAGTAAGGGCACTAAATACACATCGTGGCTATTTTTTTAAAGATCCCGACTTACGAGTTGTAGGTCATGGATTCGAACCCCGCCAGGTGCATTACTTTGTGTAATAATTTATTTCATCACCACTGCTCTCAAAACGGTGAAGGAAAACGTCGTGAGGAAACCGGCATGTCCTAGAACCAAAACTTCGATGACGTGACATCCATCAATCCTCCATCATCATCAAGTGGTGGATTATGGCCCACTCCCTCTCACAGAGAGAAGGCCTGTGTCCCAGCAGTGGGAACATTATAGGATGATGATGACTGTTTTTAGAGGCCACGGCTCTTGCAGGTTCTGGCTTAGAACTTAATCATATCTTAGGAAAGAAAAACAATACTGTACTATGTTGTGAACTACATTTATTAAGCCAAGTATGGCTATTTGAGGGAATGGGGACGATGATGTTTCCATTGTAGAAATGTATTTTCTAAAGCAAACAACTTTGCTTTAGAAAATACATTTCTACAATATACCTACTGATAACATAATTTCCATGCAACCAAAACTTTTCCCAAACAATATTTACTCAAAACATTAAATATTTAACATCATAAAACTGTATTAGCGGTATCTTTGGAAACGTCAATGTAGAATACAAGTTTCCGAACATACCGCTAAGTTAGTGATGCACTGACCGATCCGATACTTAACAGTATCGATACAACATGATTCGATACTTCAATATTTTATATCGACATAGTTTATTAGTCCAGAGTCCAAAGTAACAGTTGGAGTTCGTACTCCAACATCCGATACATGTTGTTCGTACAAAAGAGGGAAGTCGAGTGGAAACACTAGGTGTAGCACACGGGCCCACACGGTATAATAGCAGAGAATACAAAGTTCGGATACAAAAATATCGGCATCGGAATGAATTAATAGTAATCATACCAAATAGGCATAAATCACACGTAATCAGACAATTTGATAGAAGAACACAGTTAGAGCAAGCGATAATTTGATTTTTTTCCAAACTTTGATTCGATATTTAGAGCATCGAATCGAAGATATTGCATATTATTGTCTTATTCTTTAATCCACTAGAAAATATAGGCCTCCTGCATTTTATACCAAAATACTATGCGATCCTTGAATCGTATAGAATAGTTGTGTTGTAATCGTCGACCCAAAGTATCGATACAAATGCAAGTAAGTATGCAAGGAATACACATCCCTACTAGTAAAAGCATGTTCACACACGCCGCTAACTATGTAAGGTAAGGCAATTACTCAAAAATCTTTGAAAGCAAATATTGATAATGACCGTGTGAAGACTGCTTATCAGAGAAAGAACCTTGTCGCATTTGGAGCGTTTGGTGAAAGAAAGTTCAATTGGTTTAAGTGACATTTTTTTTTTGTCGTAAGTTAGAAGACTGCCTAACAGTATGACATTAAATACTAAACAAGAAGAAATTTAGGAGTATTGATGGCTGTCTTTAAAATTTTCAAATAATACTTGTAGCTTGGTTGCTACAAGTAAGTATTAAGTACTTATTTGATAATAATTAATTGTAATAAAAAATATAGAGCAACGGAGTCACACAAATCGACCCAAAAACCTCGGAAAAATCGGCGCAGATACATAAAAAAATAATCGACTGAATTGATAATCCCTTCATTTTAAAATCAGTTAAAACCTCCGTAGTTAGTACCTACTTTAAACTCTTGAAATAAAATGCAAAGCAGAAACCACAGACATTAAATCGAAAGTCGAAAACACACCTTTTCACAAATAGGCAAGTCATCCAACTTGTGACTTGTAACGTAACCGACACTTCTTGACTTAAATAGCCACTTGGGGTAAGCGACAACACAGGAATTATCATAAATCGTGGCGCTTGCACACTTCTCCGTGTTTATTCGATGGCACTTTTAACACTGTCAATGGGAAATATATTTTAAATTGTTAAAGCTAAAGTGGATTTTGATTGCAACATTTTGTTTGATAGCAGAATGGAACGGCTAAGTTGTTTTGTTGGATATGTGAGACAAATATAGTAGTGCATACGGTAGAAAACTAAAATAAAATAAAAATGTTTTGCAAACTCAAAGCATTTATATTGCAGTTAAACCATTTTAATTTTATTTCGTATTGATCAAGGTTTCGATAACTCTGAAAATCTATGGAGAAGAAAGACAATCAAAAAATAACTAAACAAAATTTCAAGAGGAATTTTTGACGGATAAATTCTGGGAATAGAGTCCTCTCACTCAAGAAGCTAATTATCACAAAATATTCGCTATATTATACGCAGATTAGTATTACGTTACTTGAACGCTTGCTATATTTCAAACACGTTACACCCCCCTTTTACGAAACGTAACAACCCGAAAAACCCTCGATAAAGACTCCCCCACTCACATAATTCTCACTACCAACTCACTGGCAATATGCACTTTGCTCTAACAATCAACGCTTGGCAGGTAATACCGATTTCACGCTTCTACAAGTCCTAATAGAGTTCCTGTCGCAATTGCTATAGGCATTAGTTACACTGCGACACTTTTGAATATAATGAAAAGAGAATTTTTAATACCGGTTAAAATTTTTGTTCGAAATTGTAAATACTTGGTCCGGTAAATGATAGTTACCTGGTGGCAGCTTAAACAAGTGACAATCGTCTTAAAAGATTTTTGTATTTTCTTTGTACTATGGCTCTTAAACGAAATGACATAAATTTTTCGTTAGCTTAAGTCGCAGTTATAGTTTTGACTTTTCTAATATCGAATAATCTAAACAATGTCATTATGTTTAAAAAAAAAAAACGTTGATAACCCAAAATGCAAGCGGGTTAAGTCCAATTCTGCCGGAAATAATTAAATTATTTTATATCATGACATTGTCTTTGCAATTTATTTTGCAAGGGAAAACATATAAATCTTTAAAAGATTATGTAGTTTTTATTCTGAGACAGTAAATTTGATCTTTTTCTAATAGTTTACGGAATTTTACAAAAAAAAATAGTTGCGCATATTTCTCCAACCCAATTTTTTGCTATGCGTATACCTAAAGATAAATAACAGAACATAGTTGAACCTTTTACTTCAATAAACTTAACACAAATCGCACCGTAAAATCAAATATTCTACGCACCGAAACTTTCAATAGTGCACATAATTCCACGAACGCAGTAAGGAAACACACGTTCATTTTGATACAAAATGGCGAAGCGAATCCCTTTGTATATAGCCAAAAGTTCATAGGAATATGTTCCTAGAAGTCTTACTAACTGTGTATCTAGCTTCCTGTAAGCCCTTTGTGTCAGTCACAATACGTTCATTAAACTGAAAATATTTGAGAAATGCTTTGACGATTTTGATACAGTCACGATTGGAAATTGAGCAATTTGTGTTGCGTGTTCGATTCCCGCATGGAACAAATACTACAAGTAGTTGTTCTAAATCTTGATGTACCTATGTGTATGTTTAATTGTTATTCTCATACAAAAATATTACCTAAGTTGCCGGTTAAATAAGCGAGTGCAAACTTTTTGTTTTGTTTTTTTGTCGTTTGATAGACAATTATTACTAAGTTATTCTTTCTTTTTTTTATTCTTCTTTATTGCAAAAGTCTATTTTTCATGCGACATGAATAAAAATATCGTGAGGAAACCAGCATGTCTTAAAACCAAAAATTCAAAGATATTGACATTTACCAGCCCGCACTGGGCCTGCCTGCCCTCGAGTTAGTTAATAGTTTAACTACCTCTCACATACCAAATGTTTAGTTTTTTTATGTTATTTACTGTATTGGATGAATCTGTTGAATTTAATATTACAGTACATTCACACTTGAATATTTGTAACATTATTCGTACATTAGACGTTTATCTTTAAGGTTTGAGGCTAACGGGAATGCGAATTGTATTTCCGTTAGCCTCAACAGATATAAGTACCTGTACTTTAATCAGCAAAATTCCTCATAAATTCAATAAACAAACTTACACCGTTTTACATTACGACTGTGCATTAAATGTGTCGAACATTTAACACAACGCGACGATACCTTACGACTGTATACCAAAATCCAGGCGACTATCGCAATACAAATCCATAGAGGTACGTATACAGGCACGCGTCAATGGATACTAAAGTTGTAAGGCGCGGGCCACATAGAAAAGGCGAAAGACGCAGACGGGGCGGAGTCATATGTCTCTTCGGCGTCTCATTCATACAAAATGTAAAGAAGCGTCGCGACGTAGAACACACAGAAGAGACCTGGGGCTCGGGCGCGACTCTCGTAGGGGCGGGCCAAATAGAAAAGACGTAAGAAGACGCAGTCGGGGCGGAGTCATAATTATATCTTTTCGGCGTTTTTTTCATACAAAATGTATAGAGGCGTCGCGACGTAGAACACACAGAAGAGACGGGGCGCGGACGTGACTCTCATACATTTTCGCCCGTCCGCGACTAGTCCTCGTCTTACGTCTTTTCTATGTGACTCGCGCCTTATGCATCGGAGACTTGCATCGCATCGTTGGCTTACATACTTTAAGTACTTGCCTATTAACCTTCCAATAGACACTAGTTTGAGCTCCAACTAGAGTTAATCAATCAAATTTGAACCCACTTCCTAACACTATAAAGCTGATATTTCATATTACAGGGAACCAGCGAAGAATTCTTCTCACTGACTTGCGAAATAGTCGACAGTTAGAAGTTTTGAATGAAAACTCGCTAAGTCTCAGGCTTTGCTTTCTGTACTAAATATTGCTACTTTGAATCTTTTCTTTGAGTCTTTGGCTTTTCAAGGTGCGTTTAGGATCAGTTTAATCCTTCCTTAGAAACTGGTCTCAAGAAAAGAGACTGTAAAATGTTTCATACAAACTGTGTATGCCTCTAATTTTCAATTAAGAAAATTATTCATAAATGTTTTTTATTTATGTCTCAGCAGCAGCCATTGAGTTTGGTTTTGTGCCTGATTGGTGATTATAGGCTCTCCATCTATGAAATTGGGTTTCAACATAATTGGTCAAAAGAGGGCGTACAAAAAGACGACCTTCTTCAGGGATCACAGGTATGATGCTAGGGCGAGCTTAGAAAAATATTTGCAAACTAAAATTTACACTCCATCTAAATCAGTCTAGTAGTGTAAGTGTCACATTGCACAAAGCTGGCTTACATATTTTAACCAATTTTTTTTTATAACGTTATTTTTTGGGAGCACACAAATCATTTGCCTAAATTGAATAATATATTACATAAAAATTCAGCTAATAATAACAAATTCCCCATAAATCCCCCATGACTATAAATTAAAAGCCTAGTAAATAATGGGGTTATAAGAAAATTTTAATAAGAAAATATTTTGTAATAAAATGTAAACCGTCCATAAAATATACAGAATCATTAACACGCAACATCGTTAACTAAATTATTGTATAAACGAACTGTCAAATTATTTTAGTATAAAAAACTATGCGCATTTTGACTTCTTAATATGTCAAATCAAATTAATAATGTCATAAATTCTTACAACGTCAAATTCAATTAACAAATTAATGCCACAATGTAATAAATTACAGTGATGTCTAATTCCAATAAATTATTATCGCATCAAATTCGATTAGTTTAATGTCAAATCGTCATAATTTATGTCAATTTTATATTCAATCACTAATTTGATTCAGCAAAACGTAGAAGTTTTGTAAAATAATTTAATTTGGAATCAAATCAATCAAAAATAAAAATTATTAATAGCTAATCTAACACTGACACATAATGTTTTCTGTTATATGGTCAAAAATTTGTTAAAATGTCAATTATATGAACTAATGACTTTCAAAAACAAAAAAAAAACAATTTGTTACAGAATTTTGACAGCAATTACAACAAAAAAATCTGTTAACTGTAACACTTTACCGGTAATTAGCCTGGATACCGTTATCACAACAGGAAGGTAATTGTTGACTTTCTTCCGATGTTGAAACGTCACATATTTCTATGCACTCTTCTTCAACTCTATCTTCGTGGTTATAAAGGTTATTTTACTTTGGTTTAAGTGAGGTGTTAAGTTGGTTTACGCGTGTAGACACGTTTGGGTAATAAATGAATGTTGCGTTAGAAAAAATCTGTATGTAGGTGGTATTTGAAAGGTTTTGTGAAAAGTGCAGTGAATAATTATCATTTTACATCGTCAGCAGTTGTTTTGTCCAGTTACTTCGTTCTTTTTTGTTTATAATTTTGATGGTCTAAACTCAACAATATCCATAATTATATTTTTAAAAGATAATAGCTGAACACCAAAAGTAGACAAAAAAATTAAAGAAAACTATCACTACCTTTTTATTTCAGTTGTCAAAATTGCGGCCCACGATGAAGAAAATTACTAAAGAAAACATTACCCTCCTTTGCGTCGCGCAGTTGGGTAAAAATAATGCAATGGGGACTACATAATTACATTTTCAAGTTCGTCTCAACCTTAAAATTAGAGTCAAACCGTGAAAGCTTAAAACAGTGATTTTCTTTATTGTTTTAGCAATAGTAGTTAAGAAATAACTAAATGCTTGCCTGGGTTGGAACTGACGAACTACGATACCTAATTATGAAGTTGGAGCCCACATAAAAAGTCAAAAAGTAATCATAAAGAGAAATAGCTAGCTAGTTAGTCAATTTGAATATCCACAGGCAGTAAGATGAAGATGGAAGATCTTCAGTTATGTAAGATAAGTAATCCATTAGTAAATTTTCCACAGAATCACTAAAAAAACGCAAAGCAACAAAATTATTCATCAAAGCCTAGGTATTCCCACTTCTGACACACGACACCCAAAACCTTCAGCAGAAATTGACAATCAAAAGCTCAATAAAAATCGTATACACCCATTCATTTTTAAACAGTCACCCATCAAATTTCCCCGTATTCATGACATTTAGAATGAGTCACTGCACACTCGTGGAGGTACCCTAACATTGATTATGCGTGATACAAAGTTTATTGCTAATGAATTCCGTGATGAGACGTGGTCAATAAATTTTGTAATCGAGTTAGAGTTATATGCGAGTTTATTGCTTCAATATGGGGCGACAAAGCACATGCATAGCAGAAAGTATTTTTATAGATTTGAATTAAACCATGGATTAATTCAAAATTATATAATTCCATAACTATGGTAATCAAGCAACAATATACCGGAAATTACTATAATAAAACTTAAATTAAAAGACAAAGTGGCAGAAAGTGAAACAAGTGAAAGACGAAGACGTTTAACTGAGATATTACTATATTGAGCAGTAGCTATTGAAAATACAGAAATTGGGATAATCAGATAGATACTAGGCAATCAATATTTCAACAATGACTTAAGTCACAAATTAAAGTATCTTTCCTAGCATAATTATGCTGGAGGAAACAATTTAAATAAAATACCAGTAATTGTAGCAAGCAATCAAGTGAAATTGATTTCATCATCTACAACTAAAGTAAACTTAAACGTTTCGTCAACTTTGTTCAATAAAAGCGACCAAACTATCGGTTCAGGTCCCGCCATCGTTAAACCACCGTCAAACGGTACCATATACTCCAAATCTAACGTTACAGCTGCAATAAAGTGGAAAGCCAATAAACACTTTATTGAAAAAAGTAAAACGCCCGTCAAATGTGTTTACGATTTAATAAAAGGCGATGGAAATGACTTGTTTTAGAGTCGCTACTGCGTTAGGTGATGAAACCTTATGTACTGGTTATGTGTTAGTTACATGAAGGGATTTGATCGTTATTGAGAAATAAATTCTTCTTTGATCATTTTGTTTGGTAGGATTTTGAGGTTGTGAACTGGCACACAAACTGTTTCCATTATTCATGAAAGAAATCAAGATTTTATATCAGTCTATCTTAAAAAGTGAGGAAGAATATATATTGAAAGAAGCAAAATTTCTTGGTACTAGACATTCTAAAACATGTCATATCTATGAACCTGTACTGGGCCTATAAGGTAGATTTCATCATTTTATGACCCATTCTCTTCCATACAGAAGTGGTGGACCTTACGAAATAATAGGATACAGGTGAAAACATCATTTCTTCATTTCTTCGAAAAAAATAATGGAATAGCTTGTAAAGCACCAAACAAAGTGACATAAAAAAAATCATGAACTGCAATATACCTCGCCCACAACGTTAACGCCGACCATCAATAATACTTATTAACCTTATTATTAAATAAAATAGATTCCACACATTGATAAAAAAAACTGTTACAAAACTCTCTAGCTCCACCTTGAGTTAACACGCCCAAAAACCATAACAGCACATAAGCAACGTTAAACACTATGATTAACAATTAAACTTAAACAATAATAATAAATAACAGGTCGCATTGTACCAAGATGTCTTCAAGCCCACGCCTTGGAAGGTAATAAAGCTAATGAATGACTCTGATACAGCGTAGAGCGTCATAACTATCAATAATATTATGTGCGTGCCGAAAGTTATGCTAAAGTTGAAGGTGCACGATAGATTTGAAGTTTATTAGATGTTTTGAAGTAGCTTGGTTGAAGTATGGGTGGAGGATTGAGGATTTAGTGGTGGACTGCCGCTAGGGACTATGTTAGGTCTAGCTTTGATTTAAAAAAAAAATCTTAGTGTTTACCTAGAAAATTGACAACCAATATCAAAGCGTTTTACACTTTTATGTTGACTTTTTGTATACAGTTTAGTATTTGGATCAGTCAATAAACTTATAAAATTCATTTTGACAAGGCCAAAGTAGATCAATAGCTACTTAAAATCGATTTACATGAATTATAATAGGTAAGTCGCCTTAACTGACTCACGTGTGCATTCTATTGCTTAATCCAACGACTCGGCTATAAATCAACATACGAACAATGCAAGTTCTTGTTCAAATTGTTCTTGTAATCATCAAATGTGACAATCGATTGAGTATTTCTAAATATATGGCCTCAAATGTTTCGATAACGATTGCAGAGAAAACAAATGAAAGCATTTCTTATACTAATGGTAGCCATACACCATCCTGCCTATTGAACGATCGATTTAACGCTTGCAATTGTTTCAAATTGGCAGTTCGTCCATAAACACCATACACCACACTGCCTATCGTACGATCGATTTCACAGATTGTCAAATCTACAGCAGCGATGCCAACTTAGCAACTTTATAGCTAGATAGCTTTCTAGCTATTATTCGGTGACCGATAGCTACAAATTTATAAAATTGTAGCTGTCGTCACCGAATAAAAGCCAAATGCATCACTGCTGCCGATTTGACGTTGCCGTTGTGTCAAATCGATTTGATGACCTATAAAATTGGCGTGTCATGCCATCAAATTGGCATTTTTAAACAATTGCAAGCGTCAAATCGATCGTCGATAGGCAGGATGGTGTATGGCTACTATAAGAGTAATAAAGACACAAAAGTAGTCAAACGAAATAAACAATAGACACGCGTTTCTCGATGAAAATAGTCGCATGTCGTGTCATATATCGTATCGCCAGAGGTTGTGAATGGAGCCTAAGATATGCGTAAAACTGCCGTTATGAATGTTAATGAACTAGTAGAAAATATTTTGGAAACTTAATTTGTTACTGACCATAATTAGTATAAGATTATGATTAATGAAAATTAATTCATTGTTGCTTGATAAAATTAGCATAATGATTTCGTCATTCGTGGTTTTACAAGACGTTCGTGTCATAATAACTTTCAATTAAAGCAATATAAAACGTTATTTATAATTATTTTTCTTTCGATGTTTTTAATCAATGGTCTGTTATCATTATATTTATTGGCCTTTCCGTCTTACTGCTGGTTTGCCATACACAGCTTGATACCTGTATCAGTATTTAATATCTTTATTTGTATTATGAATGATGTCTTCCTTGGCATTATTTTTAATTACAGTATACTTCCCATCGAGACGACGATATTTCTTGTCGTAATCATAACAGTTTTCGTAAGATACACGGGTAGCTCAAGAACTGTCAAAGGAAAATTTTGAAAATCATTTTCTTTGGGCCGGAGTATCTTTGCCGTAGTTTAGGATCAATTAAAACTTCATTCATTTCTGAAAAACTGCCACCCGGATGTTTTTTTTTTTTATCGTGATATGAATTTTGTTTGGTCTATCGTTAAATCCGGGCAAAGTAAAACCATCGCTAATTATATTTATTAACACACTCTTCCTTCAGAATATATCTATCTTTGAAATTGTATTCTAAACGAAACTAATGGGATCATGTGAAACCAGAAACCAAGCACGGAGTGTCAGGTTTAATTACGTAATTATTGTGTTGATATAATTTATCGGTCCGTTAGCTGCACCACATTCTCGGATTTCATCGTCAAGAACTTATAATCCATTATGGTATATTTAGAAAGCTTACTCCCGTTAAAAAATGTCCAAAATATAGTCGCAATCTTATATGAATAACAATGAAATTCCAAAAATTTCGTTTAACTTTCATTTTCATTGATCACAAAAATCGTTTGGGTTCCTTGCTAGAGAGTTTTGACGGTCAAAATAAATGAAAACAACACAAAACGAATTACTTAGAACGGATAGATGTAAGTGGCGAATTGTCGTTCGGCGTGGGGTTAAGATGTTCAGCAGTGGACCAGCTAATGATGATGATGAACCAGAATTATACACTGCAATTTATTTTAAAAAATAATCTTTCTCATCCCAATATTACTACTATCCTTGTTCTCGTATTCAACATGAATAATAACAAACCAAAATCTGAAAACCCAACTAATCTAAAAATCTTTGTCTATCCACTAAAAGTTAAACAACGACAAAAGAAACGAAGCAAATACCAAAGCCGACGACAATGGCGCCGAAATATAAGACGAACCGGAATCTAAATCATCTGCAACTGACCAACCCCACAATTTAAGTGTTAAACACAAATTGATATTTATGACTCAACGTATGCGAAAATTATACGCTCTCGGTTTTGCACAGTATATTACATCCGTTCGTCGAAATTTTTATGGATTAGCCAAATGATTTTGAGATTTGAGTAGATAATTGATGGTTGGATTTCAATTGTGGAGATTTTTATTGGTTACGCTGTCAATTTGGCCAATTAGAAATTGATATAGCATTACTGCATGATTATGTTGGATCAGTTCCTCTTTCTCAGTAATCTCCTCTTCCTATCATCCTGTAATACAAAGAAAATCCTCTTTCTAGATAATTCAAGTATAATTTATGTTGGTTTGGCCTATTGATGTTTTCTGTCACCATTTTAACAGCTACTGCTCTTGATGATGAAATAAATGTAGAAAGGAATGGTCTATCAAGGATCGAGCCTACAACCCAGAATTCACCCTCACTCACTTTGTCTAGGCCACAATTACTCGAAGACATAGGAGGCATATTCTAGGTAATAGAATCATCTACGAGTCTTCCCGCTCTGAGTTGAGCAGTAGAGACTGTCATACTGTCTTACTGACTAAAATCCACTGTGTTATATAAATTGCCATAAGATCAAGGATCAAATTATGTATTTATGCTAAGACATTCCCACGACTCTTGACCCTTATAAATGTCTTCACTGAACAGCATGGTGGATTGAAGGTCACAGAGACAATGACTGCAATCCAGCAGAGGGTTCATTTATGGTTTACTTTATCTTCCAAGAAGTAAGTGGTAAATTAAATGGCTCATGACCACAGGAAGCACTTAAAGTCACACAAGGTAACAAAGAAAATTTCAACCATGAATACAACACAAAATAAGAATCCACTAAAAACGCTTGAGCAGTTTTCGAGATGACAACAAATAAACAAATTGAAGAAATATTTGTTTATTCCAAGTTTAAACCGCTTAAAAATATAGACGCTGCATTTTGTACACAGAGAAGTACAAAAAGGTAGAAAAAATAAAAACTTTTTCTTTATCTGTCAAAATTTTGATGGATCGCTTTGTGTGGGGATCGGATTTCATAATTTGTTTAGTGAGCATTCAGTATTTGATTTCGATTGTGTTCCTTGATTAAATAGTTCTGCTTCTTTTAATAAAGTTCGTTTTTTTGTCTCTGGGCTATTTTTGGTTCAACTTTTTTTTTTGGTTGTATGTTCATAACTAGCTACTCCTTGACTCATTAACTACTCAAGTAATAATAATAATGAGTCATTTAATAGAATTTTAGCCAAAGTACATTTCTTAGACAATGTTTACGTTGACTGTGGTTTTGCCAAATCTGCTAAAAGGGTTCCTACCCTAAGCACGGAGGGTGCTAGTATACCTACAATAATTTGCTATTTAAGCAATAAAATTATGAACCACCAAATACAAATAATTTCTTCAGTTTACTCCATCTGCATTTTGCTAACAGAATTGAAATCTATCGAGTTATTCATGGGCTTACAATGACGTTTTAAAGCAAGAATAGTTTAACTGTAGGAAGGAAATGGCGCTGGACGACTTGCATAGCTCTGTTTCTTACCTAAAGTGGAACTACCCTCTCGCTTAGTCAAATGAACCAAGTTCACGATCTCAGTGTCAATGTTGTTGTGAAATATTGACAAAGAGCACTTGAACATACCTGCTTTATACGCTCTGACATGATACTCCGAATGATTCGACCAAGATGTAAAACCATTAACATTATAATTATGTGTTCGATTGTAAATGTATGACTCATGAGTCATACCATATGCAACTAAATACAGTGACTACAATACTGAATTTAGTTGCATATTTTGCAGGCAGGAAAATTCCAGGACTCCGGTGGATTCCAAGGGGGGTCAAGCAGGACAGGTTTCTCACGCCTTGAGGCGTCCCTCACCACCATTTACAGATAGCTGGATTTACTCCGAAAGGCCTTGGAAAGGTTTAAGAAAGACCTCAGCCAGCCAATACACCCACTTGTTAGCAAATCAAGTATATGTATCCTTTATTGGCCTAGTAATAGAAACAACTTCACATTGACACTGTCTTGTTGTCAAATAACTTTATTTGCCTTTTCTTGACTAATTACCCAAAATCTGTTCATCGGTGATACTTGCTAGTGAGGTCAATAAAGGATATACTTGATATGCTAGCACGTATTATAAAGAGGTAGGTGCTAATCTTTGGAAATACTGTTCAATAGCGAAAAATCTATTACCGAAAAATATCCGCGAGCGTATATCTGGTTTCGGAAGTCAACTCGTCTATCCATTAACCGTGGTTCTGTAGATTAATTAGGACTTGATAGTCTAGGTTTAAACCAAGTTTTATTTCGTTCTTTTAATAAGGCTCAAAGTTTAATAACTTAAACCACACTTTTAGACAATTCAGTGCCCAAGGCCGGCCACTAAGACCCTCTGATTTTACAACCGAATTAAAACGTGGTTCATTTAATGCGTCCATAAAATATAGAGGGCGTTATTAAACTGCCTCGACGAGCGTTTTTATTGTAGTGACGAAAACATCCTGTGTAACATCATTATTATACAGTATGATGGCATTTAATTTATATATTTTTTATGGTGGTGATGAAGGTAAATTAGTTCTGATAGGGAGTTGGGAATAAAGAAGAATTATGTTTTTGCATAATGCCTTCGTATGTTTTGATTTGAAGTTATAAAAAACTCTAAGTATTATTATTCTTTATTCTATTTATTTATTTTAGAAGTGCGACTCAAATGCAGTTAGTATTTTTATTACTACCTACAATTATGAAGTCAAAAAAAACCGTGGTAGGTACCACAAAAACTTTTAAACGTCTGTTGAACACTTGTCTAAAAAAAATCAGATGACGTTGAAATAAGGTCTGTTTTGCAGTCACACTTTTTTAAGACAAAGTGTTCAACAGATGTTTAAGTTTTTGTAGTAAGTCTGAAAATGTTTATTTTCTGTTTAAGGTAGATTATCATAACCACTGAATACAATAAGGATATAAGGTAAGTCTTTATAGCCTTATAGTATTCAGTTTTATAATCAATTTTGGAAATTGAATAACCAGAAAAATAGAATAATAATCATTTGTTTGTTTCACATGAGATAACAAAGACCCATTGGGTTAGTAACATTATTTTTAACCTATGTTAGTACCTAGTCCAAAATTATTTTGATGTAAATTAAGAAATGTATAAATCGTACACCAGCTTTAATTATTTCTTATCTAAATAAAAAATCTTGTTTAAAAAAATGACAAACCCTCCGAACGTCATTCTTATTCCTAGTTTCCCAGGCTTCTAATTTTAAACTCTCAGACATATTTGTGTATGAATCAATCATTTAAAATATTCGATGTGGAAAGGAAGCGGTTACGTAATCTCATTCAAATGTCAGAGATCAACAATCGGTGCGGTTGGTAGTAACCTTTATACAGTCGCGGACACAAGTGTTTGGACATTATTTTGAATTTATGAATATAATTGGTAAAATAAGTATGTTTGTACGGGGTTGTGTTGTATGTGGAAGTAAACCTAGGATTGTCTGTTAGTAATTTAAATAAAAAAGTGACAAAATTAAAAAAATACCGTTTGTCAGCAGGTTTCAAAATGAAAAGTGCTGACAAACGGCAAAACCCAGCAAATCCATATAACATATCATAATCAGTTTTCATAAACAAACGACAAATTCTACCGAATTCAGAAATCATCATACTCGTATTAATCAATTTTACAACAAGACAGTAAAGATTATTAAATGAAAATGATTGTAATTCCTTTTGAAGCATAAAAATTCAAGTGACATAAGAGAGTAGCTCAAATGCGTTCTCTTCACAACTGTACAAATGTCATCAATCTCAAACGTCATTACATAGTATTTGATTTTTTGTTCAAATATTTGGTTTTGTTGAAAGCGCCTCAGGCAGGTGGGCTGCCACTATGTTATATTGTCCTTTTTTCGAGTATTGATGTCATAAACAAACTATTTTAATTGATGGATCTTGATATTATTTGTAGGAAAGGATGCATGATGCGAGGTTTTATAGTGAAAGTTGTTTTCTTTTTAGTTTAAAGTTTATAAATTAAATCTATTTCTGTTAGTCGCACAAACCCTGCATGCATTCCATCAGGCAGAATGTGTTTATTTTTTGTAATTGATAAAAAAGAAATTACTCAAATCTTGCGGAAAAGACTTAAAAAAAAGAAAAGATAAACATTTTCTTTAATTTTATGACAAGCCTTGCATACATGCGCATGATTTGAGTTTTTTAGGTTTTATCAATTATAATAAAGAAATAAACTCTCTCTTATGATGAATCTATTCAAATCTCTGCAACTTTTATCGCATCGTTAATTAACTTTATAATAAAAACTCGGAAAAAGAAACAAGTTGAGTCATTCAGTTTTTTGACAAAATGTGCAATATTTTTAATCTTTACATTGCTTTACGAAATCTGTACTAATTTAATAAATCTGAAGTGTTTGATTGAATGTGCTTATCTTCGTGAGATTAGCATGTTCGACCAAACATGAAATGCGCTTATCTCAGGAAAAACTGGTTTAAATTGAACAAATATTTTTGTGTTGGAAAGTCCATTTATCGACGAAGGCTATAGGCTAATTTATATTACAATTCGAACCCCACAACCTGAGCCTAAAATTACGGGTATCAGCCAGTGAATGAATAAATAAATCTAAATGCATTTAGAGCTAGTCACTTTTCAACATGATTGTACATTTATTTTAATTCAAAATATCAGATTGTATTGAACAAAAACTTTAAGACGGATCTAGAGTAGACAAATGAATTGATCAACATACGGGGTGATTTGTAATCGGCTCATCATCAGCCTATAATGTTCCCACTGCTGGGACACAGGCCTCCTCTCTGTGAGATGTAGTGGGCCATAATCCACCACGCAGGCCCAGCACGGGTTGGTAGATATCACATGTCTTCGAATTTTTGGTTCTTGATTGGTTCTGGTTCGGGAGCATTCCTTGAAATGAGTGTTACTAATTTTAATTTTCATTTGAATTTTATGACACTTAACTTCCTAAGGTGTGATTAGTTTTATAACAAACTAGTATTTACTAGATTTAGTTGTTCGTATTCTATCATAAAAGTATGAATTAAAAGTAGTGATCATCGTTAATTTCTAACAATAAGCACTTAATGAGGGAGAGGTAAGAATTTTTCAAAAAATCTTATCTTCAAAACCAGTCAGTTTGGAATCCAATATTAAAATTTTTGCAAATAAGATCATATTTTCACTCATTACAAGTAGTGTACTCGTACCCAATGGGGATGGCAACTAGGGAACTAATGGCGCTAGTATAGCTTGTTCCAAGCGTCGTTATTGGTTCAAATCTTATCGGTACTTCAAAATAGTACTACCTCATTGGTCGGATTAGGACTTAGCTATGGTGGCGCCATCTACAATAGCTTTGACTTGCCTTCCCCATTACAAACCATTCTGTATACCACAGTATATTGTTGCATAGTTGAAACCGTGAGATTGCATTAAAGAATTAGGTATATGTAGATACCTAAAACAAGTTGGCTTGCTGTGGCTCGAAATAAACAATATTCAATAAATTCACATCCATAAAAGATATGAATATCCAAAGAAAAATCACACTCAGAAATATTAAAGAACATTTTCAAGCAAAACCATACATTTACTCATTTAATTCATATCCTTGTTAATCCGACACTTGGATTTTATACGTGAACTTTAGCACCTCGTAATAAGGTTCATTATGGCTCATAATTTTGATTCGGTATGAGTATGTCACCTCGTAAACTTCAGTTGAATATTTTCATACAAAGGAGGTAACAAAATAAAATGTAGTGTTTTATGTTCCTCACATAAGCTTGTTCATAGTCGTTGTAACTTGTGATTTGTATGGAGAGTTCAAAGAAGTGCTACGTTTCAAACAAATTATGAATTTAGTATTTTTTGAGTTTGCATGTTACTTAAAACTAAGTAAAATTGAGGACATAAGTATTATATTAGCTTTTTCTGCATTAATTTAACGATGGAAAAGGCAGGTTTTAATAACTTACATGTACAATTATCGCCGTTTTACATTTTTAGGGTTCCTGACGCTCGAATGAAAAAAAAACCCTTACAAGATCACTAGTGTGTCCGTCTGTCCGCACTTCACAGTCACTTTCCTCCGAACCTACCTGACCGATTAAGTGGAAATCAATATAAACACATCAATTCCTGTGGCCCAAAGGTAGTAGACTATTTTTGTAATTTTAAAATACTTCATATCAGACTTATTCAGGAAAATGGACGAAAAATGACTCTTATCTCTGAAACTACAGAGTCTACAATTCTGGAAAGATTGCAAATGATAATCTTTTGCCTATAGATTACAGGAACATTATAGAGATCATGATATGTATTACAATTTTATGGTTATAGATATTGGTAATGAAACTCTTCGTGCACTACTCAAATAGTTAAATTCAGAGTCGATTCAACTTGGATTGTTATCGACGAAGAATCAGAAATACACAAAAGAAATACAGAATTTACACTTATTAGCTTAGTAAATGCAGGAAATGATATTCACATATTATTAATATGTAAAGCAAGTTAGACAGAAAACCACGGAGACGAAGAAGTCATAAATATACGACAAACTGACAGGCTTCTAAGACCTTAAGTACTACATAAACACAAACTGCAACTGACTTTAGCATTAAAAGTAACTTTAAGTAAAGATGTTTGTCCACAAAATAGTGCTAAAAATATACAGCATAAAAATAAACTATGAAATCTAACTAAATAAACTATAGAATAGAACAGAGTTTTTAAAAATCAGTGATTGGTCTAAGCCTAGATTGTCTCCGACAGGTCCTTTTTTTAAAATGGTAAAATCATCAAATGAGTCCTCCCACTCAGGGCAGGACCTGCTGAAATTGCCGACGAGAGGTCGTTAAATTCTTGCGCTATTAGCATCATTCCCAAAGACACTACTGTTCTTAAACAATGATGTTTTAACCAAATCCAATATCAAAAAATATTCTGTGAACAACATATTTTTTATTATCAATGTAACCAATATCTCTGAAAGTATTTCTACAGACCAGACAGCAAATCGGCTTTTTGACAGATATTTCAGTACATTATTATTCTGTTCTAAGCCCACCACAGTCCAGTCCAGAGTCTCGTCTACTAAGTTTCTGCACCTTTCATAATATCGTTGGTCTCCAATTGTTATTTTACTTGATAGCATAATTATATAACACCTTTCTTATTTTACAATTGTTACCTCATTGTTTGATATCAGTCCCGTAGTCTTGTTTTTCATTTTCTGCATAATTGTCATTTAAAATTATCGTATACGAAGTTGTGTAATGTACATTTTACTCACATACAATTTACACTATGTTTCCATAATATCTACCAAAAGTGAAAAGTACTGCCTCTTTTACAAATACTCGTGTGACTTTTGCAATGTCTCATTCATATTCCTATCAATGTCCTAAAACTCTTTTTCAGTTACCAGAATTCATGAAGCTTGGTAAGCCAAATCTCAAAAACCTTCCAATCATAATCAAATCATTGTCCTCTTTTAACACCTCAGATTTTATAAATCATTGATCCATTTCTCAAAAACTACGAGTACTAAACTTGAGTTTAATCCCACTTTTATAATTGGTGGGATTTAAGTCAGGTTTAGTAGTTGAAGATATAGTGACAATATCATTCAATGCTTTTTTTACATAACACCTTTCAAAGTTCTACCTTTCTATCGAATTAACTTAAAATCCTCGTTTAATAACTAAGTTTTTTAAACTGTAAGTTCCATAATCACATCAAGTATCTATTATTATTTGTCATCCATATTTGTCAAATCCAACAGATCCCACCTGAGTGTCTCATCTACAACCCTATATCATTCCATCCACACTAGCAGTGGACTCGTAAAACGTGGTACTATCAGGAGGGCATCAATTTCCAATTTATTTTTTCCCCACCGTTGCAGGGCTGGTGCAGTAAACTTGGAATCGTAAAGTTACGACGTCTGGCCCCTGCGATGCCCTTACCACGTGATAGTGGATGTTTGTGGGGTATAATTTAGGATTGTGGTGGCGCGAAAGCGAAATGCAGGGAGCTTATGTGGAATGTTGGATTTTGAAGCGAGATGTTTGGATTTTTCTATGTTGTTGATGTTAGTGCTTTTAATAATCTGTGTATTTTGTTCAGTACCACGACCAAATACATTGTTAGCAAGAAACATATTAGTTGGTTTTTGTAGTACGCTGTATTCTTTTGGAAATAAATTGTTTCTCATTGTCATCACAAATGTTGAGTTTGAGTATGATTATTAAAAACCTCTGATAATGTTAAATCAGCGAAAACTTCTTTATCAATCCAAAGCACATTGACTCTTCTACGATAGTTACGGCATTTTTTTTTATAAACTCCTTACTTTCAGAATTTTTCCCATTCAATATGAATATAATTAATACAAATCTAAAATCAACTTCATTATTAATACACACTTCATCTACAAAATCCGTTTCTATCGTATCGTCATCCGTTTCGTAGTACAGGGTGGTCCTACTATAATTTAGTAAGGATAATAGACATTCATTTTTCACTAGTTCAAATTGGACACGGTGGCTGCCCGCTTTTTTGTTGCATATCTTCTTGTCTCGGAGGGGACCGGTAAATTACACCTTGCCTCATATCCCCTTTGATGACAGGGAATAAAAATTTTAGTGTTTCTTGAATCGAATATGAAGACGCATTGTAGTGAGTTTCGACTCGAGATTGTTAAGACCATCTGTTTTGTTACAATTTTTAGATTCAAGGATGATCTTGTCGGAAGAATTTCTCTGTTGAGGAGAAATATTAAAGCTTTCACCAACTTTTACAACATGTGTGAAAGTAAAAATAATGATAAATACAGTGTCGATGAGAAATAGTAACTACTTACTATAATATCTAAACCAAGAAAGTTTATGTTTAGTACTTGCTGTTCAAGTGCACTTGCTCAAAGTGCATTAACTAAACACAATAGTGTTTACAAATGCACTTAAATCGTTGAAGACGTACTGTAAGAATATGAAGAGATTTGTAAATTTTGATGAAGAGAGTAAGTAATCTTTGAAACTTCGATTTTTTAAAATAATGGTAAGATTCATTATCCCTGAGTATCATGGTCGCATGACTCTCGAATTACCGTGACGCCGAAACTTAAAGGGCTAGGACAGGCTGAAGGACACCGTGGATTTTAGTCAGTACAAGTCTGACAGTCCCTCCCACTCTGCCCTGGGTGGAAGGATGATGATGTTGATGCTTTTACCACGAAAAAAAATAAAACCCTGGGTATCATAAGCTATTTTCTCTCGTGGGGTTATTAGTAACGACAACGGTAGGAAAGCCACAGCCAATAGCAAGTTGGTAAACTTTTAAATTGTAAAGTTGTCACCGCAGCCAAATATAAAACGATAACACATTGTGACGTGAGTCATACCATAAAATTTATATCGTTTTACGTTTGATGCCGTAACGTGAATGACTGAAAACAAAATACATGACAAAGAAGACAATCACAATATAACTTCATCCAAAACACAGACGGCTAATAATACAGGAAAACCGACTCTTCAAGTGACGAAATCTTACCCTCAGCTAATAAAGATAGCAATATTATGAAACCCGATGTTCCGGGGGCAGAATTATGTGTAGGGGATGTTTTACGATCAATTTCATTTTTACAGTTCGCGCCTACAACGATGAATCAAATTGGAGTATGATGCGTATCAACAGAAGTTGTTACGAGTAAATATTTTTGTGTTTTTGTTGTTAAATCTGAGTACGTGCTGTGTTTTAGGCAAGAAATGCAAAGAAACGACAGAGAATATTATGGCCCAAAATACAACAATGATAAATCTGGCGAATATAACGGATGAAAAAAATACAGGAGAGTTAACCTCTATGGAAATGAAATTTCAATAAGGAATACTGTAGCCTAGTTTGAGACTAGAATCATAAATCATTGCACAAGAGATTCTTAAACGGCTTAGTATAAGAGCAATTTCAGAAACTTAGTATAATTTGTTGAAGATATTAAAATTCATGTAACAGATAAATAATTAATCTTACCGTAATGGTGTCGAACTAAAATCCAATTTCACAAACATTCACCGTAACTCCTTGGAAACTCCACAATTCACAACAAATTACACCGTTTAACCTGTCAATAACGCCACAGCATTTTAAGCCGTGGACATTGATACAGATAGTCGAATGTCAAGGATTAACAAACACGGTTTTACTTTCAACGAAGTGTTGGCCATATAGACAGAAAGAAGCAGAAACCCAGCTCCATGCAACTAGCGAAAAACACACGCATATTATAGGCACGCTTCATCTACGCCTACAGCGATTATCATTTGTTTCAGAAACCTGCACACGGTCGTAGAGACACTTCCAATACAGCAAGTGCAAGTGCAAACACAGCAGCGACTGTCATTTGTTTGAAAAATGCACACACATGTAGACTCGTTTCACGTACAGTGAGTACAAACATACTCGCGACTGTCATTTCTTTGAGATCACCGTTATTAGACGTCTATGTGTCGTAATTGCTTTTTTGTCTCTACAGCCAACCTTCTGTATTTATTTTTACTGTGGTATTGACGCCTACATCGTGTAGTACAGGCTTAACCTTTAAGTTATTTAGTACTTGAGGTGTTTCATACTGTTGAACAAGCAATTTACAACGATTTAGTGTAACTGTTGGAGGATTTGTTTCTGATGTTCTGTTAACTGCATTAATGTTGATAGTGTCAATTATGTTAGGGGCAGTTTAAGAGTTAAAGTAGAGCTATAGAAGAGGTTAAATGTTTGCAATTGCTGCTTTAAAATTGAATTTATTTTAGACGCTTCTAGTAAACAGGCTGTAAACAGTGCAATCAAAAAATATTTCCTTTAGTAAGTATCATAACTTGAAACTTAATGAAAGCATCATTTATTTCCTTCTATTTATCCTGTTTATGTACGACGTTCCTACATTTATTTATCATTTTTATTGTGCCTATTGTAATTTCTACTTTAAGTTTTCTATTATCCTTTGGTATATTTTGTTGGTGATTCTGAATAAGTGTAGTAAGTAAAGCAGCCTCATTTTCTATTGTCACTTCATCGTTTATATCAAAATCATCGTCCAAAATTTCAACTTTTACATCGTACAGTTCCAATTTATTATCAAAATTCTTTTCCACATCATATCGTGCATGTGAAACAGCCTTCATATCACTTACATTCAGAAGGCGTAGCTCCCAGCAATCATTCTTAACTTTTATTTCTTCAGACTTATTTGCAATGGAACTTGTGGCTTTCCTGTAATTACAAGCCATTTAAATTCTTAAGTCTTTAAGTGATTTTGTACATTTTTCTTGCGTGTTGTTGAGTAGTTCATTATTTATGTTGTGACTGATGATTTGTACTTGTCTGTTTATTGGTTTGCTAATGACAAGTTTACTAGTTTAATTTTGCTTTTACTTGTGTTTAAGTTCTTGGTGTTATACCTGAGTTAAGTTCTTTTTGTTATATCTGACGTAAAGTAAACAACATTTGACGTTAATTCGTTGGAAAAAATAGTTTCACGTTTGTACACTAGAGGGATTTTTCCATTTTCTATACAATGTACACCGTATAGTACATACTTTAAGTACGTATGTGAAATACCGAAATCTTTAGCTAAGGCGTCTGAACAGACTGTTACTGATTTCAAATTAATTATTTTTGATTCCATAAAATCTACTCCAATCTGTGGACCGTACGAGAATTTAGAGACGTCAAAACCCAAAGCTTTTACTGATCTAGCTGAATTTATGATATTGAGCTAATCATAAGATAGACAAAAGGAAGATAGATAGGACTTGATTGTAGACTAAAATCGTTAGACAACTGTTTTACAATATTGCTAATTCTATGGCTACAAATGCGGTCTTATCGCTAATAGCGAGGCGCTCTAAGAGCTTCAGTCACCCTTTCCATTACCTAAGTCTTCTTTTAAAATAAAATCCCTTCCCACTCAGTTGTCGTATTACTATTATGAGTCAACAAGCTAATTAATAATCTGCTGAAAGCAACTGCCTGGAATATAATTAATACGACAATGCTTTTAAAATTTTCTTAATAACCCATTAACGGTTTGTTTTAATACTTTCACCAAGAACTAAGCTTTTGAAAGAGAAAGGCCAGTAGTATTTTTATCAGTTACTTTTTTAAATATTGTACAAAAAATACAGAAAATTATTACCTGTATAACTTGCACTCTACTATGTTGATGACAGCTGTTTCAACTATCTGGATGCAAGTGAATATCAGTATTTAACATAGATTCTGACTATCTGACTTCTACAACTCAGATACACGATACTCCGTCGTAAGACCAGTTTTCGACTTTTCAAAGGCACTAGGTATCTACAATAACGATGATGTATTGACAAAAATGACAGAAAAATACAAAGAATAATATTCAATTAAAATTCAAGAGAACAGAACAAGGCACTCGACTCTAATAAAAATTGTCAAACGATACTAAAGTCGTCGACAATGCAAAATAACGAATGTCAGTTCGTAAACGAACATATTAGTAATGAAGACATTAATCAAACATCAACGTCATTAAACTCAAAAGACAATGATAAAATAAATCGGGCTCTTATCCAATAATAAGAAACAACTCAATTCAAAAATAATAAATGACAACCCGATCAAGTAAAACATCGTTATAAAACACTTAACACTCCAAATAAATAACCCCAAACTATCAAAGACCACTACACTGTTGAAAGTTATAAATCAATTTTATCAATACTTGGTACAAGGCACAATGTAGATAAGTACAAAAGTTCAGCTTCTTACAACGAGTGAAAACTCACACATAGACACTGTATACATACAGGGAATGGAAGCGCACTCACGATTGTCATTTACAAGACATTGCCGTTCTTGTACGTGTATGTACTTAAGCTGGGTCCACACGGCACAGACTTTAGTCTGCGCAGCGTGTCTGTACAGACTTAAGTCGACGTCGTCGCACATACTTTTGTCCATGCAACAGTCTGCGCAGTGCAAGTCTGCACCATCTAGACCCAGCTTTACACTGCTAGATTAAATAAGACGAGAGAACATTAGAAAAAGTAAAAAATTACGCTGATGACTGACAAACCAAACCGTGTGGTAATAGGTTGTCATGCTGTTTTGAAAATGATTCGAGGGATGTTCAAGTATGAGTGTGTAAGACTATAAAAATACGGGAAGACCGAAGAAATGAAGAGTGGAGGATACGAAGAATGATAAGGCTAAAATTGAGGTGATTGAGATGGCTAATAGCATAGTTCAGAAGTATGCCTGACAAAGACATAAGTTGAGACTAGAGTAGATGGCTATGAATGTTGATGGTTGGATAGGAAGAAGAAGGCCAAAGAAAGAATGGATGGATTGTGTAAATAATGATAAATGGAAGAAAAAGAATTAAATGATGCTTTGACATCTGACAGAGAATAATGAAAGAAGAAAACAGTGTTGAGCTGACTCCAAGTAAAATGTGACAAGGACAGGAAGATGATGGAACAGAAGAGTGATGTACAAATAGGGCCTTCTGTATCTATCTATTCTGTGTTACAAGCATAGCCGTATAACCTGTTTGAAAACCAATTAGTAGATATCAGAGAGTAGTTAATTAGGACGCTAGCATCAATTACTATTCGTATGCCTTCTAGATTTATTGAGAGTTCGTTATCGTTGGTACTTGGTTTATATTCCGTATTGGTTTCATTTCGTGTAAGAGCTATGTTCGATTTTAGGTCATGTATTTCCTGGGTAGTGTTATGTTATGAATACTTTGTGAGTTCACAGTTAGATTAAATTCATCAAAAATGTTAACTTTATTACCAAAAGAATAAATATTTCAATTAAAATTCAATATTTAATTTTGTATCTACTTTAAAGTTATGACTTTGTAAGCAAATTCTAATTGCAAACATCCGTAACATTATCTTCACTTCGTTTTAGAGACGAATGTGACCTTTGTAATGTCAAAGTCATATTACACTATTCGTAAATGTCATGGAAGACCGAAAATGATAAACATTCTGTGTATAGTCTGCTTAGAGGCTCGAAAAAAGGCAATTAGTGCAAGGTCTCAGCGATCAACTGTTGCGCAACGTATTCGGTTGTACGTAACGGTTCGATCCCAGCACTGAACAAATATTTCTATTCCGGATCTGGTTGTGTACGATTGTGAGTTCTATGTTTTGAAACGTATCCCATGACACAGAAGAAATGACTAATAAATGGCCACGTTAAAAAAAAAGTTTTTGCTTAAAATGCTGCTTAAATCAAGTCGAAAATCACATAATCTACATTAGATTTTGAAAGAGCAAACATACTACATTGTAAATATAAGGTACTATAGATTACGTGCAATAGCATTTAAGGCTGTCACCACAAAATTGCACACTGCATCAAAATCAAAATGTACTGGCCACAAAGTTTGACGTGCAACACAATTTGCGTTCTCTATACGTAATCTTGACACTTTGACCTTTCCAAAATGGCTGTTAACGCGCCATTACGGGTATCATTTCGAATCTAAGCGCGGTTCGCACGCAAAACGTAAATCTTGGCAATCGACAGTTAAATCATAATGGAAATTGGCCGTTTAGCCGTTATTTGTATTTCTTGAATTTACGCATAGATCATAGGAGATACATGGGAATTGTTCTCATACTAGCTTTCTAGCATGGCTTCGCTTGCGCTGTATTTTGAAATCATCTAATATAAAATGGCTATAGCAATAAAACGTATACCATTTCTCCCATAATTTATGTCTATGTCCTTAATTATAATTCCAGACATTCAAAGTTGGACGACCTGAGAACGGTAGCTGGCAGAGACTATTTGAAGAAAGCTCAAGAAAGAACTTAGTGACGTATATTGGAAGAAGCCTACGTCTAGCAGTGGTCGAAATTAGGTTAATGAGACAAAGTTGATATCTATTTGTTAGTTTTAAAATAGAAAGTGATTTAATATTTTACAAGAGCAAAAATTTCACTATAAAACTTAAATAATTTTAGGTTAGGTTTAGTTATCCATTAAATGAATAAATAAAAAAACAACATCATTTTAAGGCACAGAGATAAATCAATGGAATAAAATTCCGTTCCACGAAACTACCATTCAGCCAACAGCAAAAAACACGATTCCCACACACGGAATGCAAGCGGAAAATACAGATAATGTGAAATTAATAATGAATTTAATTAATTTTCCATCAGTTCGGTGTATAATGCGTCTACATTAATATTTATGTGCACCTTTCGTTGACACAGTGGTGCGATGCCCGACGTTTTGGACAAAAAACGGCTTTTAAAACGTTTTCATTGTAACCGCAATGTGCCGCCGTTTGGTTGTCACGGTTGTTCTTGATACTTTGGAATATTTTGTATGTATTTTATTTCCGCATTGCATCATGCATGTATTTTCGTAAGATTATCTTGCAATTTTATAGGAGTCAACCATTTTCAGTAATTTTCGTTTTGAATTGTCATCAGGTGCTTGAATAAAAAAAATACATTATTTATTTTTGTAACTTTAAAGGTCAAAATTGTTGACTCGAACTTTAAATAACACCCAGTTAGTCCGACACCAAACAAAATTAAAAAATTGAGTCTAAATAGCTTTGGCACTATAGACGTACAAAACATTTTTTTCTTATTAAATTCTACATAAATAAGTGAAGATCGCGTACTTCAAACTTTTTAACACCATTTTTCGTTCTTTGAATAAACTATCAAAACCACTCAATCGTACTACACAAACCACTGGTCAACATATTCGATGATGCGCACAAAAAACTCCGGACAAAACCGCCGGCCGCCGACAAAGTGACGAACGCATAACTTTCGAGACCCTTACATTGTGGGCCCGCGATTAACAGTTAATAATACGGCGTCGCGTCGAAAGTTTTCAATGACCGAAAATTATTCACGTTTTTTGTCCACTTCTTAGTACAATGAGACGCACTGTGCGAATTGTAGGGATGTGCTTATCGAAAACCGTGACTGTTTAAAAAAAATTAAATGCAAGTTTTGTGAATGGTATCTTGTCTCTTTCGATATGCAAGTTGGGTGTCGGTTTTACTTTGTCGGTTCAAAGAGAAGATAAAAGTCTAGGAATGTTGCAATACTTCCGACTGTTTTGTGGTTTCGGTTTTAAAGAAATGTTGTGGTTACTTTTTATAATTATGTTTTTCAGATAAGTTTTTGAATGCACTTTCTTCTTTCTTCTATGTACATTATTTTCATTTCACATAGGTAATTAATTGAAGTCATATCTTTTAATGTGAAATAGCGAGCTGATCTGACCAACGAGAAAAAATATCCCATGTGAAAGGCTAGTCTGAGGATAAATCTGACCACTATTTCTAGGAAAAAAACCACGTTGATGTTCATATATCTAGTTACATACACACACACAATTAAAATACCATAAAATTTATTTAGCATAATTTAACACGCACATATTAAACAATAAAAACTTTTTCAAAAAATAAATGTAACCGACTTCAAAACAACCACAAAAAAAGTTCAAAATAACCTACAAAAAACTTTTCTTTCGAAAGTCAGTGACTTCATTTTTTATTTCATTGACTTTTTTATTTTATATAAATAAACAAAAATGTATTCAATGCACATTGAAAAAGTAACACGCCCAAAATAAACAACCAATTGAAAGAGATAACTTTGTATAAAATTCTAGCACAAACAAATTAATTAACGAACAAAATTATCGTGATGGCGTTAAGTAAGGGCAAGTCGGGAGCTTACGAAACTTGTAAGTTGAGGTCAGGTCCCTTTGACAGCGGTTGAACAGACATCCTACTAATATTATAAATGCGAAAGTTTGTGAGGATGTATGTATGTGTATGTAGGTATGTTTGTTACTCTTTCACGCAAAAACCACAGAATGGATTTGGCTTAAATTTGGTACACAAATAGTTTATAACCTGGTTTAACACATAGGATAGTTTTTATCCCGATTTTATGTTTCTGTGGGATAATTTTCGAGTTGTAGCGGGTGAAGCCGCCGGCAACAGCTAGTTTACAATAATATAAAGATATGCCAGCCATTTCACCCGCTACTCTCGAAAATTATTCCACAGGAATATAAAATCGACACAAAAACTATCCTATGTGTTAATTCAGGTTAAAATCTATCTGTGTACCGAATTTTATTCAAATGCATTCAATAATTTTTGTGTGAAAGAATAACAAACATCAATCCAAACAAATTTTCACGATTTTGATATTAGTAAGAAGTAAGAACATTAGGAAGCAGGATAGGGTAGTAGGATAGTTGGATTTACAGATAAGCTGGACTTTTTTAATAGCAGACGGCTCAAAAGAGCTGATGAGACCATCTAGAGTCCCAAATGGGTATTACGAATTAATGGAATTACTATGGGGACTGGTTTGAGGTGGCGCTAGACTGGACTTGAAGGTGGCCTACTGTTACGTAGATTCCTTACATCGAGAGTTTTGGAAAAAGAAAGAGAGAGAGAATTGGAAAGAAAGCAGGGAAACCTCTACCCTGCGGTAAGACATTACGAATTCTTGTTAAGTGGATAACATCGCAAAATATCATGTCGAATAGTAACCAAAATAATGTCGTATCCGGCTCGAAATACCAAATTGAAGATAGTCAAAACTAAGTAGTAGTCACGCGGCAATAAA
Source organism: Agrotis segetum (assembly GCA_036375495.1). Taxonomy (NCBI): domain Eukaryota; kingdom Metazoa; phylum Arthropoda; class Insecta; order Lepidoptera; family Noctuidae; genus Agrotis; species Agrotis segetum. The sequence goes on from JAQSVV010000031.1 coordinate 1,880,983, forward strand.
AGCCGATAGTGGATAAAAATAATCTTTTTCTGACTCAACAATCATTAAAATAATGGTAACCATAAAAAAAACACTCTTATTATTTGCTCTTATCTAAATGCATTAGTTTAACTGCAACAAGACATACATTAGCGTCATACAATGAAGATTAAACTAGTGTCAATTCATAAATAGAGAGCGATTTCATAATCGCTCCGCTTAGTCTTGTAGTCGCAACCTTACCTGCATACTATTATGTAGACTCGCTAAACGAATCACAATGGGACTTTTTTAAAGCTTAGGCCCTTTTGGCAAGCTCCCTATAATTAAGATTTCTCCGAAGCTTAATTCTTTGATAAAAAGCGAAATTAAACAATGCATTTTTTGAGGGCTTGTCTCTTAACTTTGAATTTTTGAGGTTACAATCCAAGTTATAAGAAGTGATGACCGAATCTCTGGATCTAAATATGAGAGTGAATAAGTTTTATTACCTAAAAAGTTTACCAAATTTAACACTTTTTTGTCCATGAGTAAAATACCTACAGGAAAATTTTGATTTCCATTTCTTTTTAATATCCGAATACGTCAGGAGGTTAATTATATTGTCCAACTTTTTCTATGGTCATTAGACTGTTTAAACATGTAATGTACCCGGGTAACGTAAAGGGCTATTAATGGAACACCGTAGTCCCTTCCATTCCACTGAGGCTGGAAGTTTCGCTTTAATTGCATGCATGGGTACCAACTCTTTATCCTACGACTCTTGTTTACTCTTCTATCAACCACCAATAATTACCCTACTTTTCTTCATCTGCCAAGCTTGTTCTCAACTATATTGGGGTCGGCTTCCAGACGAACCAGATTCACCTGAATATCAGTATTTTACATGGAGCGACTGCCTTTCAAACGACCACAACCTAGTAACTGGGTATTACGATACCCCATGGTAAGACTGGTTGTCAAAGCTTCTGACAACTACCCTACTTCTACAGAAAAAAAAACTTTTGCAGCCTGCAAACAGGACCACCGTACAGACACTTAACACTGCAACATATCGGTTGGTCCAATTCACAAGCGACAGGCGATAATAGCGACACAATGACAACCTTTTAGCGTGTGTAGGAATGCGGTAAAGATGTTTGTTAAAGCTTGAACGTTAAGGCTATTTACTATAAGCAAACATAGAAAAGAGAACTCGATACTCAAAGCGAAAGGTTTAACTAGAAATTATATTTTAAAGGAGATTTTACTCTTTTATTTGTCTTTGTTTTAAGGTTAAGTTTTGACATAAAAAATAGACTAATTATAAGCATAGATCGATCTTCAAAATAAAGTCACGTTTGTCTAAGTTGGTCTGTGAATGGGTGACATTTATCACAGCGAGTTTTCTTCTTGCCTCAGATTACATGAAGCCGTTCCATCGAAAATACTGATATTCAGCTGCATCCAATTCGACTGGAAACTGACCTCAACATTGTTGGGAAAAAGCAGTCAGCTGATGAGTTATTAACCGACTTCAAAAAAAGGAAGGGGTTCTCAATTCATCGGAATCTTTTTTTTTTGTATGTTCCCCGATTTCTCGAAGACACGTAGACCGATTTGATGTTTTTCTTTTGTTTGAACGGGTATACTTTCCAATTGGTCCCATGATCATCAGGTCAGGATCTGATGATGGGATCCCAGGGAAATTGAGGGCAACCTTCAAATGAAGTCGGTGGCAAAAAAACAATGAAATTAATAAAAAAAACCACCGACTTCCGAAAGAAAAGTTTTGTAGGTTAGTTTACCTTTTTTTGTGGTTGTTTTTGAAGGCGGTTAACTTTTTATTTTTAGACTCATATTATACCAGCAGCTACTGGGGTTTTCATGTGAACAAGGTAACTTTAAAGAAATGCTAATATCTCCATTAAAAAGACAAACATTGCGACACCTAGGAAAAAGATGGTTAAGTCTTTCCTGCCATTAATATTTTAATATGACTACAATTTATATGAATTAATGGCTTTCCTTAATCATGTTTATATTTATTAATTAGTTGTAAGCTAATCCCCGCTGGTTTTACATCCGTTTTGTTGTGACATGGTGGTTTAATAAATAAGGTTTTCCACTAAAATACTAGCTTAAATTATTTGGTAATTTTCCCACGGAAAATACCAAAAAAGAAGTAGTTACTGTACAGTAATGAACGAATTTGATATTGAATTCCGGTTTGTGTTGGTTTAAAAAAAATATAAATAATAGCATAAGAAACTAAAATATAGTCACGTTAAACTTAAAAATAAACAATAACTTACTGCCCTTTTTGAATATTTAGCAGATATCGATGAAAGTGTATGTCCTGATGAAAATACAGAAAAGTTCTTACCTGAAACAAAATAAAAAATATATTTTTTGACATTATCAAAAAATAAGTCATCAATAGAAAAGAGTATTTTAAAATGCACCTGTACCCTTATCATACCCGTAGCACGACTTTTCAGTATATGAAGACGTAAAGTAAACTTAGGAACTTTTACAATTTTAAATTGACAATTTTCAAGTAAAAATTAGTTCTTCCTTCGCACACCAGAAGCGCTGTTCCATTTTTCCATACAAGAAACGCTGTAAATACTGGAAAGACGCCGACGCTGTAAAGTAAAATAGTGAACACTCGTGCTAAGGGTACAGTTTTCACTACTTAGTTTTCTTTACGTCAAATAACTGAAAACTCATGATAGGAGCTCTGTCGGGTTCGAACACACGACCTACAACAACAAATAACGTTAATGTCTTGACAGGCACCTTTTAACACGCTTACAAAATCTGTACTCATTAATTTAAGTACTGAAAAAATAAAACTAGAACTAAACCGATTAGAAATTCTATTAATTAAACTTATAATATCCCTAGATTTTTATCTAAATGAGGAAAATTTAAATCTAAATTATCCACAATTTCGTAAATAAAACATTACCTATTTCCCCTCCTATAATCGGTTAATAAGTGAGTAGCAAAATATCGTAACTAGGTAATTTTGCATAACGCAACATTATAATTATTTCATAAGCTAAATAAGAAAATTGCTAACTTCCTGTAATATTCGCGCTGTCTTTAAAACTAAGACATGAAAATTACTTGAGGACTAAGTAATAATTAACATGATAATTTAATCTAGCAATTTAATCTACTTGTTCCAAATGTGATCAAAGTGTGCGGACTGAAGTGACTTGAGGCGACTTTTCACGGTTTTGTAACGTAAAGTAAAGGGGAACCTATTCTTTTTATCGTTGTAAAATCATCAAATGAGTCCTCCGGCAGGGCTGTATGACTTTCGAAGTGAATTATTCTGTGAATGATAAGAATCATTCGGGGCTTTTTGGGCTATATGACTTTCGAAGTGAATTATTCTGCGAAGGATTAAGAATCATTCGGGGCTTTTTTCGACTGTTATGGAAACATTTTACTATTAATTGAGGTGATGCCTTTTATTGTAAAATAATGATAGTTAAGTAGATAAGATTAAGAAGGATTTGTATTAGACACAGCAAACAAGCTTAAGGTTACGTAATTGAAAACTGGCACAAAACGGGTTACCAGAAAAGTATTTATTTACTTTTCTAGTAACCTGTTTTGTACCAGTTTATTTATATATTATAATTTTAAAAAATATATAATAAACAAAAAAAATATTCAGTTTGTTTATTATAAGGAATATTATAAGAAACTTCGCTCCAATACTTTAGAACATGGTTATTTTGTTCGATGAAAGACTAAAAATTACATTAACTTTCAAAATTAAACCCGATAGGAAAAAGGCAGAACACATTTTACATTTCTAAGCATTTCAAAATAATACAAAACGAAGCTGCAACAATGCCGTCTCCCATTTCAAGAACAGGTCAGAATTGAACAAGCCACGGATGTCCCGCTAAGTGCTATTAAAACTAATCGCTAAACATTAGTTGCATGTATTAAGGGTCGTATAATTGCTGTAGGTAGACCCATCAGTGCTTTAACACCTGGGTCATAACATAAGGTCATAGTACCTTTAATAACGCCGGCGAGGTCGTGGAACGATGATGGTAATACACAATTTTACGGGCCACCCTAGGTTTGTGGGTTGAGGGAAAGGAGGAAGCGATGGTGGGGGATCGAGCGAATTTATTACCAGATTTGAGTATTCTTCTCTGAGTACCTAACTAGGGTCAAAATTATACTGATTAAGTTACACTATTGTGATCACTGAATTAAGTTTATTTATAGCTCAAAATTATAGCGTACAGAAATATAGAATATCCATTTTTACAACGAGGAGTATTCTAATCGAGGAGTAATTATAAAATATGTAGAATACTCATTAGTTAATAAAAACGAAACTATGCAGCCATAAAGTCTAATTATTATTAAAGCTGCATAAAACAATACTTATCCATTTTGTAGAAGTAAAAAATTCATTAAGACATCCTACACAAACCTCTTTTTAAATTGATAAGCGAAAACTAAATACTTATACGCGTTGAACAACCACTTTCTCACTTTTATCACCAAGCAACACTAGGTACAGCCGACAAATGAAAAGTTATCAGTTGACTAGGTACTATTTAGTGTTCTTCCTGAACCACATCACTCCAAATCGCTACCGCTCCTCCCTCAGGCCACATCCTGACGTATGCACCGTCACGACCCACCCGCTACCTCTAACATAAGTGTGTATTTTAAATAGCCCTAACGATACACTGTTGTAAAACCCTGGCGGCGAATAGCAGGCAAACGTACGACGAAACAAATGTCAACTATTCAAATGAATCTGAAGAATTTCGCTTTAGAAATAACTAGCAAAGGTAGTACCTGTGTATTATGTTTATGTCTTACGTCTTCATTTTCGTTCAATGTTTTATTTTCGTGTAAGAATGTAGTTAACAATTATAATATCCAGTACCCTTAGCACGAATTTTCACTCTTTCACTTTACAGTATTTACAGCGTTTCTTGTATGAAAAAATGGAACAGCGCCTCTGGTGTGCGAAGAAGGAACAATTTTTTTCCTTGAAAAAAAAAATTGACAATATGAAATTGTCAAAGTTCCAGTTTACTTTACGTCTCAAATACTGAAAATTCGTGCTTAGGGTACAGATTTCCGAATGTCCAGATTACTGAATGAGTAATGAACCAAAAAAAGAATAAAAAATCCTCTTCGTTCGATTCCTACGTTAAATAAGTGAACATGTCAAAAATTTAAGTGTGTGCGTGGCGCTCACATAAAAAAAAGTGGTATCACAAAAAACATTACGTTTTGTTTTAAACAGGGAATCTGGACATGTTATAATCTACGGTTGCCATTCTCTGGTGGCTCTGAGAGACCACAGACTTCTGAAAAGGCTTTAAAATTATATTTACTGCAGAATTTCAACTGTCTTGTTTTTAATCACATTTCCCAAATTAACAAATGAATTCTGAAAAAAGTTCATGAAATCGGGGATCAGTCGATACGCCTCAATTGGAGTTGGGCAGAAAATCTGACTAAAAAAGAAATGACCGTTGAAGGAAAGCTTTAACTGAGTGGCGACCACTGTTAGGTCATATAAACCAAGGCCGTAAAAATCTCTTTAAGTTAGAAATATCGAAAGAATGTAGAAAACAGGTCCCGTTCCCGGTTCTGGGGGTCTAATCTCTAAGCACGAAACCCGTGGTTTCGGCATCCTGGACCTGGGTATCCTCAACCATCCGCTGCCAGCCACATTCTTCAAGTCATCGACCAATCTTGCCGCAGGTCCCCGTTTGCACATTCACGGTCTTCACTCTAGCTTCAATTGCAGCTTGCGAACAAGTGACAACTGAGGGCTTAAAGGCGGCTCTTGATTGGCCTTGAATACTATGATTTTTATTATTCTCTTAACACTCTAGGTCCGAGTAATTCCGAGCTCTGTTTATTGAGTTTACATGGGCACCAGTGACCACACAGTATCTTCGTCATACAAAATTGCATGAGGAATAAATTACAACCCTGTCTTGGTAAATAACATTTCTAATGTTTCTGCATATTTCGAACACAATACAGTGTTTGTCTTTCAATCACTTCCTTGTGTTTGTAATAGACTTAAAATAATTAAAATATTTCAACCAACGCACCTAACTACTGATTCTTTCGTGAGATTTATTTGCGACTCACCTCTTTCTTTGACAATAATATGAATAAAAATATAACTATTGTAAGAATAGAAACAAAGCATGCAGTTTCCGTCTGTAAGGGGGAATCTCCAACAAAACTCGAAATTCAAGAGAATACAGTTACTTTTATTATTAATGCTGAACATAGATTTTAACAAAACCGTCGAGTCTTTGTTGGACCAATCGCGAATTGGACCAATCGCGAATTGGACCAATCGCGAATTGAACCAATCGCAAATTGGACCAACCGCGAATTGCACAAACTGCGAATTGGGCCTTTTTTTAACATTGGACCAATCGCGCCTAAACGGTATTTTCTACATTCATATTTTCTCAAACCACTTCGGCAAAATACACCACTATTTTTTTAGCAGTTTTCAGATTAACCCAATGAGAAAAAATAACATGGTCTAAATTAGTACTACACACAGTCAAGTAGAACTATGCGTTCTGACCAGGTAGCTTACCATGATGTCTTCATGCCAGACTGAGTAGTTCCAGTGTGGGAAAGAGACAGAGCTATACAAGTCAAGTCGTTTACCGCCATGTCATTCACTCACTGAAACTACTTTGGCTGTAAGCCCCTTCGTACACTAAGCGACGCAAGTCTCCGATACCTTACGACTTTGGCATCCATCGACGCTTCCCTATGTACGAGCCTCTATGGATCTCTATTGCGATAGTGGCCTGGATACTAAAGTCTTAAGGTATCGGAGATTTACGTCACCTTGTGTAATAATATGAAGGGGCTAAGACGATACGGTAGACCACTAGAACTCATCTCAAATGAAATCAAATCAACGATATCTATTGAAGAATGGTGTTCACGATTTCGATGTCTCAATTCGAACAGCATTAAGATTTACGAAATGACAAGTGTCGTACCTTAAGACTTGTCCGATGCATTTAAGGAGCATTCATTAGATTGTGACGATGTTTCTTGGTCAATGGTGTTGGAATGTAAGTGTACTTTCAGCTTTGTATTGAGAGACTACTTTCATGAAGAATTCTTTTGTTCTCAACTACGTATTAGCTATCCTCATTTAAGTTTAAAGATAAGTTCCGCAGGGTTCTACATTAGGTCCCTCCTTTTTCAAATTATTTAAGGATTTACGTCATACATTTATTTAAATCTTACAATAATGAATCAAGCATTAAATAAGCAAAGAATAAATTAATATGATTGAACGTTCCCATATGTGATATTTCCACAATCCTTAGTTAGTATCAATAAAGTTATTATGCTCACTTCTTCCTTCAGAGAAGCATTTTATTTGTGGTTTTAAAAACTTTTTTTTATGATAAAGTGACTATCATCATTAAAAGATCCATCTTCAAACCAGCTCGACTTATATCGAATACCGTATTAAGCTAAATAATAATTATAATGATAATCCCAATCTTGTCTAGTCCATAATTACAAGCAGTCTTCAAGCTCGATCATTTCTCTTTAGAATCTATTAACTTACTCATTTCAGTTAAATGATAGTCAATTACTTGCGCTGGAAGTAATTAAAGAAAGTGTTGGAGAAAATGAAACAGATAGTAATTAATATCATGGGATTACTGTAGTGTTAGATGGATCGATTAATATTACGGTAGTTGATATAATCTCAACGATTGACGATGCTGTGGTACGGAGGTCAGATCTTAGTGAGGAAGCCTCATTAGATTCCTTACTGATTAGTTATGTTGTGACTAAAACTGATGAGATTATAGTAGGAATAGAGCCTTAATTTGATGGTGAACGAAAAACAGTAGACAAAGTATTGGAAAATAACCAGAATGTTTTCTTTTTCCTTTTCTTTTCAACTGCAATTAGTCGCTAGAATTTTGTCAGCTTTACGGTACCGCTACCCTGGCAGGGCTGTGAGGCCTACCACCGCCATTTGCAGTGCATATTAAATTTTTAATTTATTTTAGACTAGCTGTGCCAACGACTTCGTTCGCGTGGATGTCGGAACTCATCAATATATTTTACATTAAATAAAGGATTTTTTCTGCAATAAGTTAAACCTAAGTTACTCCTTATTACAACAGCTACCTGCCAATAGAAGTCCCGTCAAAATCGGCCCAGCCATTTCAGAGATTAGCCATTACAAACAGACAGTCAAAAATTGTAACAATGTTATTTTGTTGTTTGTACCGTATTTAAATATTCGCGTGCATGTAGTTAAAAACGGTTATTTCAATATTACAAACACACACTCCAATTTTATTTAGACGTATAGATTTTTATTTACTAGAATTTGATAAAGTTGAGAGAATGTGCGTGAAATCTTCAAACACTGAATGTTTTCATCGATAATAGTTTATTTACTTTCAATATTTTTTAACATAATCATGCACATCAGAAAAATATACTACGGTCCATCAGCTATTGAGAAGAAATGTTGTCCAATATTGGTCCAATGTTGGTTCAATGTTTTGTCAAACATTTCTTAATAAGTAAATATGTTTGGTAAAAACTTTACGGTACCATAGAACCATTCTATATTGACCTCCGTACCAGAGCAACATGCTTGTTAAATACAGGTTCAAAATTTGGTCAGTAATGTATACTTTGTCATTTAAATGGTTTAAAAGCTTTAACTGTTAAAAAGGTGGGTTTTAAGTTAAATGTAAGATGTTTCAAAGCTATTTATCGCCTTTAGATAAATGATAGAGCAACAAATGGAATAGCACTTTTACTTTTAAATGAGAGTCGATTTATTATAGTTTTTCAAGGCACTCTGGTCACACCTTGTTTTTTTCGATATCTTTGTAAATTACTTCCATTCTTTCAACAGTGTCATTGTTATCTTTCTAAGTGTTTTGTGTGCTGACAAATAAATTAATCTCTTTTTAGAACAATAGGCTTTAAAACTAGTAGATAAAAGAACTTCTAGAAACGTATTTAATACATTAATTTAATGCGCAATCGTTATTATAGGAAGGTAGCATTAAAAAATAATATGCATTGCATCGACGAGCTAGTGTTTTTGGCTGGTAATAAAATATCACGGTTTTTTTTTCACAATTTAAAATGTCACTTACGGGATATCTTTCATGAGAGACTGCTCTTAACAATTTATTTCCATCCACCCGCACTCTCCAGTCATCCCGCGATCATGGCGCTTGCAACAGCGTCCGAATATCGGAAACTCAAAATAATAAACAATCACGGAAGATTATCCCGTAAGTGACATTTTAAATTGTTGTAATAAAATGTTTCATCGAACAATAATGTTACCCGATATGAAATTAATTTACACTAACCAGCATCACTGTAACATAACTGAAACGAACAACAAAGTAACGAATATTTTTCCATTTTTTTTTCAAGGAGAATAGAATCCTGAGCACAGAGAAAATGAGAACAGATTTAATCGTTTAAATCATTAATGGGATACACAATTTCCAACAAGGCATTCTTTCTGTAAATTTAGTAGAATATCATAAGGTATTGAAAGGCATTAGGACTAGGATCCCTAACGTATCCCGGTAGAAAGCAGTACAGAGAGCCAGCTCATGAACCTACCCCAATCTATAAAATGTTCACAGTCGAACATAGACCTTCTTGTGTTGTGATAAAGTGGTAAACCCAGGGACTCAGGTAGGTCGTCCACTAAGGGTTGAACCATATCTGGTAGCACGGAATCGCCTTTTTCCGTTTCCTTTTCTCTTTCTGTCGCTTAGAACTGCCATTTGCTAGACCGAGACAATGCGCCAGCACCCGGCCGCCTCGCGGATTCCGCCGCGTGCTATCGCATTATGCATTCTGTCTCGGTCTAGCAAATGGCAGTTCTAAACGACAGAAAGAGAAAGGGCGACGGAAAAAGGCGATTCCGTGCTGCCAGATGTGGTGTAACCCTAACTGTAAAAATACTTTTGTCAGCAACAGCATTGCAAATGTAAAGCAATATAAAACACTTCGTTCATGTCGTCGCCAAGTTACAACAATGCGACTGCAGCTTCGAGTAACCTATCACGATTATAGTGAATGACTTTACGTATGTTCTTAGATGTTGCGAAGTATTATGAAATAAAGAACGGTATTGTTGCGAATTTGTTGCTACCTGCCTTGACAGTGTCGGTTGCAAATGGGTATATTGCAGGAGATTGTACCTGTAATTATGGTGTGCCGTTTTAGGAACGATTTAAGAGCCGATGTTAATAGAAAGATTTTGCGAAAGGGACATTTCAGGAAGCGGACGTTTCGGGAAGGAGACATTGTGGGAATGGCCAATTTCGGGAAGGGACATTTTGGGAAACAAACATTTCGGGAAGGGCCACTTTTGGTAATTTCCAATTTCGGAAAGGGACATTTCGGGAAAGAGACATTTTGAGCTTGAACGAAAACAAGAAAATACTTTTGACTTTGATTTTGAGTATTTTCAATGACCCATAAAGACTTGCCATGATTCATAATAATTTCACCAGTTATGTTAAGTCTGTCCTTTCACATAGAATGAAGATGTAGACTCTATTATCTCTTACAAATAACAATATCATCGTTCAATGGAAGATACTTCCATTTTCTAAAAGGACATAATCAATGTATTCAATATACAGTACAATCTGCAATACACTTGTCAATAAAATTAACACAAATGATCTTCTGGGCCTGCAGTCTCGACATAGATAGCGATTCAATCGATACGCCGCAAACGCTAAATATTAACGAAAAAATTCAAATGCCGTAACGACTGTCAAATTCTAGCATCCGAGATAGCGAGATAAGGGTGCTTATACACGGCGCATGTAATCCGCGTAAGTGCCTCAACATGCTCAAGCTACATGCGCCGTGTAAACGCACCCCGCGGGTAGCTTGATCAAGTAGCTTGCGTATGTTACTCGCGCGGGTAAACAGCAGACCCGCTCCTTTACTTGCTCGAGTTACATGCGCCGTGTACAAGCACCCCGCGGGTAACTTGATCAAGTAGCTTGCGCATGTTACTCGCGCGGGTAAACCGCAAACCCGCTCTTTTACTTGCGCGGGTTACATGCGCCGTGTATAAGCACCCTAAGTCGCTAATTATTTTGACTTTGCGACTGTCACTATGCTTACGAAAATCGTATTCATAGTATGGTAAACTAATCATGTTTTTGACATGGATTCTAGGCTTTTGTGCCACAAGGCCTCTTGTACACAGTACGGTTTTCGGCCGTGTGTAGGCACGGTCATCAGTGTTGTATGGAACGCAATGGGAGCTTGTAGACGTGCACGGCAGAGCCACGGCACAGCGCCGCCGCAATATGCGCCGTGTCTGCCCCTCGGATTGCCGCGTCTACGCACGGCGTGATTTTCAACAGTGTTGTATGGCAGTCTATGGGAGTATGTAGTAGACGGCGCTGGATCTACGCACGGTTTCGTGACGGTTTACATACGCTGATTCCCGATTTTGTTATAAAATGAGAATAAATCAAGAAATCTTAATTACATTGATTCAAGAAAGGCTTATAATATGGGATAATGCTATCGATGATAACAAAATATGCGGCTTAAATATGATTGAAAAGTGTATGAAATGCGCCGTATTCCCCCCTTTTTAGAAGCTTTTTCTAAAATCGGATCCATCCAAAGCCTTTCCTATAATATTATCTAATAAGCAACGATATAATCTTCTCCTTCGTATGAAAATTCATGCGTGTCCAGCACACCTCCAAATAAAACGCCACTGAGCCGCACTTGGCCGATGTCTTTTTGGTTTTGCCGTGTCATGTACAAGCTCTCACGTTTTTTCAACCGTACGGCCGACACGCCGTACGGTTGAAAAACCGTGACATGTACAAGAGGCCTTGTGCAGGTATGTATGTGCACTAATGTCTCTTGTTCATCAAGCTATACAAAACCAGTATAAGCTGATCGTTAAATATACGGAAAGACCATACAAGCGAGACCACAATTAATTGGTTTTGTATAGCTTGATGCGTAGCCGTGTGTACACAGTACATTTTTTTGCCGTGAAAATCTACGGTTAATTCGCCGTGTGCAGGAACGGTCATCAGTGTTGTATGGAACACAATGGGAGCTTGTACATGTACACGGTACGTTTTTTCGGCCGTGAAGATATACGGTTATTACTCATTGGTTATTACACCGTATAGGCACGGTCTATAAGCTCCCATTGTGTTCCATACAACACTGATGACCATGCCTACACACGGCGAATTAATCGTAGATTTTCATGGCCGAAAACGTACAGAAAAAAAAAAATAGTATGTAAACACTATGCAGTATTCAAAAGCGATTTTGTGCTACATTGATAAAACTTTTGCCTTTTCGTTAGACTTCTATTTTGGAATCCATACTGTTCTGGAACGAATGTGTATCCTAGGCTTTACACTATTTTTGAAAAGTGTCAAGTCAGTTATAAAAAACTCAATAAAAAAGATATCGGGAAAAATATGCGTTTGATTTAAAATAATTGTGCAGCATACCTAGCGTACCCAATAATAAGAATAAATGGTGAGAGATTCGCTCACACATACTATTACGAAATTTATGTCTTATTTCAAAGCGGAAACCAGTATTTCACGAGTTAATTGCGTTTCAATTTTGTTAAGTGTACACATGTTATTGTTCATGACTGTACTGTGTACAAGAGGCCTAATGCTGTAAAATATTGGCAGTTGAAAAAAACATTTATTTGTAAGGAAAATTGATAGAAAAGATATTCTCAAAAATATATTTACCTTAGAAAGTTGTGCAGAAAAAAGTAAACCTTGTGATGTTAATTTTATCTTTATTTCATCAATATCTGTGAGATTCGTATGCCGTTTTTAAAGAATATTCTACCAAGAACTTATTAGTTTGCTTCCTTGCAACACCTAGACGTTCATCACGTCAAACAGGCAAACTGTCATTGTTAAGTTAATTTGTGCAAAAACATTGTTTCGTGTTTCGCACATCATATTATATTTAAAATAACGGAAATAAAACGGTGTTTCCATGGCCAGCGACACAGGCGCAGTCCCGCCGTGTCCCAGCAGCGTGAGCGTCAGGTAATTATACAACCTACAACGACTATTTCAATCCGTATTTTTTGTTCTAAATTGAATACTTTGTATACATCCGAAGTATTCTGTGCAGTGTCCGATTAACACTGATTTTATATTATATTGATGCCCTACCTAAGTCATGTAAGTCCACGGGCCGGTAGGGGTATTATTTACACTAATGTTTTCTACACTAACCTTGGGATATTTATGTTTATCTTTTATGTTCATTCATCGTCTACCAGTCAATTTCAAGCAGTCTTTCGTGTACCAGCAAATAAATTTTCGGACCTATTTATGGTGCCCCCTGAGACGTGATGACCTAAAGGGTTAACCGATAACTGATTTTGTGTTTATTATGATTCATATTTTAATGTTTCAGGTGTAAATGTACGCCACGTGTTACATCTGCTCAAATGTATGCACTTTTGGCGCAAGCCAATACCTGCTAAGGCAACCCAGGTACAAGCCGAGGCGTCCGTCGCCGCTTAATAGCAAGAATGGGCAGGTTGCAAGAAAAATAGCTGCGATTGCTAATTGTGTAAATAAAAATAATAAATGATATTACTTGGTTTTTTATTACAAAATAGAGTAAATAAAATGAAATTATTTAATTATGTAAAACTAGTATTAACAAATCTTCTTTTTATGCGCTCTTTCCTATAAGACTAAGACAAGACTGTAGGAAATTAGCAAAAAAATAAATGTATTTCAAACAAAATGAGAAATTAATCAAACCCATCAGTGTGAAAAACATTGTCTTAGAACAAGCAATGTTCAGTAACATGGGCTGAGTTACCCCACGAGAGGTTTTGCGCATACACGTTGTATATTTAATCCTCATCTTCTGGACTGTATACGAGGATTAAATACAACGAATACGGCTCATGTTCCCGGCAGCAGTGCAGCAGCTAAGCAGTGTGTTTTGATATATTTATACTCCAGTGTGCCAGGTCGTCGATGTTAAGGGAGTCATTCAATCACGGTTCTAGAGGATATCCATCATCACCTAGAAGTCTAATGCGCAACCTCTTCTAGGCAGATTGTCATGTTCACTAAGGAGCTCGTGAAACATGTCCTTTGATAGTTTATTTATAATAAGAAATAGGCCATCCTCCAGATCCAAGAGAATTACGTTTTCTCGCCGGTTTCGTGCTGCTTACCGCCGTAATAATACATCGCGTCTGTTCTCGAGCATAACTAAGTCCCTTGCTAAATATTAGTAATGTAAAATAAACAAATAAATAAAGCAATGGCCCGCAGTCTCAACAAACATGGCGGTTCTATGTAGCGATTACTAAATATTAACGATAAAAATCGCATGCAGTAACGACTGTCACAATAAACGCAAGTCTCTACATCCGAGATAGCGAGGAAAGTCGGTAATTATGATGACTTTGCGATTTCGCTAAGTTAACGAACATTTTATTCATAGTACGGTAAATTGATAGTATTTTTGGCATGGCTTCTAGGTTTTTCTGCCATTTGTGCGGTAAAACATTGGCAGTCGCAAAAAAACTTTTTATTTTAGGGAAAATTTATATATAAGAAAAATTTATACAAAAAATAATTTTCTTTGAAAGTTGTGCAGAAAAAAGGTAAACCTTAATAAGTAAACCATTGATGATACTTACACATTTCGATGAAATTCATCGAAATGTGTAAGTATCGCATACCGTTTTTAAGAATACTCATAACAAAGAACTCATTGGTTTGCTTCCTTGCAACACCTAGACGTTCAACATGTCAAACAGGCAAACTGTCAATGTCATGTTTGTTTGTACAAAAACAAAGTTTCGAAAATTTAAAATAACGTAAATAAAACGGTATTTCCATGTACGGCGATACAGGCGGATATAGGCGCAGGCCCGCCGTGAGGAAGCAGCATGAGCGGCAGGTTAGTACAACCTACAACGACAATTTTTTATTCCTATTTTTGGTACTAAATTGAATACTTTAATTCCACATCCGAAGTATTCTGTGCAGTTCCGGATTAAGACTACTTGATGCCTTATGCAATTCTAGCTTACGGGCCTCCTTCCATTACTATATGTATTACTTTAGGTACTAGCCGTATATACCTTTATCTTTTAAGTTCATTCATAGACGGAGTTCTTTGTTTGAGTTCTTTCTTTGCCTGAGAATTTGTGTTTAATGAATATTTTTATGTTTCAGGTGTTGTAAACCTACGCCACGTGTAACATCTGCTTAAATTGATGGACTTTTGGCGCAAGCGAACGCTGCCGAATTGCAGTCTGAGGCAACCAACGTACAAGCCGTCGGCGTCGCTGCTATTTGCGCCGGCTGCAAGCAAAATAGCTGACGCGATTGCTAATAATCTATCACAATTATTGTGTAAATAAAAATAATAAATGATTTTCCATGTTTTTATTTGATCAGAGAACACAGAGGAGTAGGTGAGGAGCTCGTGGCTAAATAATCACAGCCGCACAAGCCGATCTTCCGGGTTGAGCCGCGCTTGCCGAGGTTGGTCTGTGGATGGGTGACCATCTATCATAGCGAGTTTCCTCCGTGCCTCGGAAAGCACGTAAAGCCGTTGGTCCCGGCTGTCATTTGTAGATCTTTGACAGTCGTTACTGTTAGTCAGAAGCTCTAAAGTCTGACAACCAGTCTTACCAAGGGGTATCGTATTATCCAGTTACTGGGTTGTGGAGGTCCGACAGGCAGTCGCTCCATGTAAAATACTGATATCCAGCTGAATCTGGTTTGACTGGAAGCCGACCCCAATATAGTTGGGAAAAGGCTAGGCAGATGATGATGAGAACACAGAGGAGTAGGTATTATTAAATGAAAAATCTACATAATTATGGAGAACTAGTATTAATGAGTCTTCTTCTAATGCGCTCTTCATCAACTCCGAGTCCAGAGCCTGCATAACAAAATGTTTCATGAATATTCACAAAATAGTGTTAGGTAGGTGCACGTATCTATTAAATTATAGTAAAATTACAAAACAAATCAGTTGAAAAATTACTCGTCATCCACCGACACATGTGGTGGACTCTGGTTTCTGGATAAGCCAGCAATACAGTTACGGTTCGTATATCAGTTGGCGTTGGTGGGATTAACAAATACATACAACTTTTAGCACACCGAAGCATATTATTTTATTCTATGAAGTTCCTGGCTGAGCAGCAGCTTATAAAGAAATTTGGGAAATCTAATGGGCAAGCTCTTCCAAACAGATTGTTATGCTCATTTATTATTACTTTTCAAGCAACTGCCGCTTCATTGTTGAGCAAATAGTCAATTTTCCCACATGTTAGCTCGCTCCTGGCCATCAAGAATTAATATTTAAAATATTAAGATTAGGGCCAAACTCCTGTAATATATTAAATATTTACTCGTATGTAAAAAGGTACATCTTTTTTTTTAACCCGGCAGCACTCGCGCCCTCAAAAGTTACATAGACACTCGCGCATAGAGCATTTTGCTCACACTTTATAAGCAGTCATATTGTAGTATAGGACAATGATGCAACATATTTTAAGACTAAAATATATTAAAACAATCATATTTAATCAAATCAAATGTTCTTTTATAATAATACAATGTTTGATATACTTTTAATTTTCAGTTACAAACATAATAGCTAAATTCCCGTTATTTGAACCTACTTTTGATAAAAAATTGATAATAATTAAATTAAACAAAAAAAACATATGAAAATGGCACGGTATCAATCCTCATCATGTGCATGAGCTTTACATAATATAACATAAAATTTAAACATGTTCAGAACACAAAAAAAAAATTACAGAAAAACATGTCTTTTTGATTTGAGATTTCACAACAAATCGACCAGATTACATTGGTTTTCTCAGTCCTAGAAACCCCAAATTCAAAGGAAAATTTGCTGAAGGATATGTGACAGGTTGTGCATGGTAGATCATCATTGTATTTGGGGTTGTGTTAAATTTAGAACTAATTATTTCAAATATTGTCTCCGGATGCTAATTTTTTCACCAGAACATGTTACTGTTGACTAACCATCTGAAAATTAACTGTTGACTAACCATCTGAAAATAATTTATTGATTATTATATTTTTTTAATTATTAGGTAATCATATCTGACTATTAAATAATATAAAAATAGCAATAAATGATTATGTAAATATTTATTCTAAGTAAAAACTCAATAAAAAAATACTTACACTGATACTCGCGCGATGAGCAAAACGCCGCGGGACGGGACCCTGCCGATTAAATCCTCTCCCTCTACTAACATAGGAGCACTAAGCACATGAAACCGGTATATAGGGGACGAGAGAGGACTAAAAGTCAGCTATAGCGTGAATGAGGTACCTAAGCACATTTTTGACAAAGTAACACGCTTTTTAAAGTTACCGTGAGGGAAATGCTCATAGCGCGAGTGCTCGCGGGTTAAAGCATATTTTAGATCTTAAAGAACGGAAGGTCAACTTACAGCTTGCATGCTTCACGTATGTGGTGTTATATCCTTAGACCCTGTAATCTATATTATGGAGCACTGCACATCAGTTAATTCACTAAGGGGCCCGTGAAACAGGCGTTTGATATTCTATGTATAGTAAAGAAATTGTCCATCCTCCAAATCAAAGGGATTTTCGTTTTTTCGCTGGTTCGTGGTATTTTCCGACCCCGCATTAGCACATCGCGTCTGTTCTCGAGCACAACTAAGTCCAGCGCTGAATATTCTACAGCCATTATTATTTAAATACTATTGATTCAATATTTTTGTAATGTCAGAACACAATAAAGCAATGGTAGCGATCGTAGCTACCACTTAGCGTGCTGTCAAAAACGGTCGCAAAGAAATTGACATTACTTTACGATAAATCGCTATCTTACCGATAATCCTCGCAAAGTTTGCGATGACACTCGTTAGTTTTGGCAGTAGAGACTACCAAAAATCGTTACAATCGCTAAATCGATCGCTATGTATGTCGAGACTACCGCCCGCCGTATCGATTGTAACTGTCACTTAGCGGGCTGTCAAAAATGTTCACAAAGTTAACGATGACACTCGCTAGTTTTGCAGTAGAGACTACCAAAAATTGATACGATCGGATCGTTAGGACTTAGCGACCGATTTTTGACGCTAAACAATCGCTATGTATGTCGAGACTACAGCCCCTGAACACACTGAGACATAAGAACATTGGGTCAACATTCCCAATGCAAAGCATCAAGACGTTTGCAGTCAAAACAATCGAAGAACGTCCGTCAATACCGGTTTATAGACAAACTGTATGCCTCTACATTCCCACTATAACCTGACCTGCCATTGTATGGAACGACTAGGAAATGCTAGGTTAAGTTATGCTGGAAAATACAGCTAGATTTGTCATCGCACTTGCAAGTTAATATCCAGTTTGAGTTGAACTCTCACTGTAAGGAAAGGCTTTACAATGCAAGGTCAGATAAAACTGGTAATCATTGCTACTTTTGCCAGCTAAACATGTCCAGTTTGAGTTGAACTCTTGTTGCAGGAAAGGCTTTACGATGCAAAGTCAGCTTATACTGGTAAGCTGTTGGTGTGTCCACGCGACTTTGTCAGTCCTAGATTTATTGCTTACGTCCCTATTTGACGACCTAAATGGCGGTGGTAAGTCGTAATGTTCGTCGTCAGCTGTTTTGGGTTTTAAGTAGCTCCTTATAGTTTGGTATTATACCTCGGTATAGAACTCGGTATCTATATAAAGTTTTCACAAAACGTATACTATGTAGTGTAGTGTAGTGTGTAATGAGCAGTGCAGCAGTATGGTATCGGTCCAGACTTACGAGTTGTAGGTCGTGGGTTCGAACCCCGCCAGGCGCATTACTTTGTGTAATTTATTTCATCACCACTGCTCTCAAAACGGTGAAGAAAAACATCGTGAGGAAACCGGCATGTCCTAGAACCAAAAATTCGAAGATAAATGTGACATCTACCAAACTACCAAAGATTATGGCTCACTCCTTCTCAAAGAGAGGTGGCCTGTGTCCCAGCAGTGGGAACATTATAGGCTGAAGATGATACTATGTATTTGCCGTTTTCAAATCTTCTTATACTCATTCAAAAAAACAATAGGATTCTAAATAAATAACGTTGATTAACTTTGTGTCACGTGACAAAACGGAGATAGAATTGGTCCTGATAAACGGAGTTTTTTTTAGCGTGTTAAAATCATCAAATCTACCACCCCTTACTGTCAGACTTCTACTGACTAATATCCACGGTGTCCTTCAATGGCACTTTATGTTCCGGGGTCACGGTAAGGAAATAATCCCGCGACCCCGGCAGGCTTTGGCCCTCTGACAGGGGGCCCCGTCATTTCGCTGAAACTCTTTGAGGCGCGCGTGGGACACATCGCGCCGTCGACCCGGGCATGGTCCTTGGTTGGGCAGCGAGTTGCCCTTTACTCGCTGTCCGCATGCCTGCGCCTACGGTGGCCGGAGATCGTCCTTGGGCGTCCACCACCGCAGGTGGGCGGAGGGAGGACACTGTCCTCTCTCGAACGCGGCCCGCTTCCTCCTTCGCGAGCATTACTGCTTCGCAGAAGGAAAGCTAAGCGGTGTAGTAAAAGAAACATAAAAAGACAAACAAAACATTTAACGAAGACGTCTTTGTCAACGTTAACTCATCAATCTCATTTTCTATGAAACACTAGCGGCTGATCAGTCAATTACAAAATACAAGTGAATAACGGACGATTCAAATATGCGCTGTCACGATGTTACAAAAAATAGGCAGACTGCGTCATGTTTCCAATGTAAAATGTCATATCAATCTATAGAACATAAACTTCGATGTCAGATTGCGAAATCTTATGTAAAATGTAGTTATAAACACAACGGATCATGTGTTTAAGTTTAAGAGAAAGTACTTCATGCATCTACAAAAGCCAGATCTCCCAACACATCCACTTATAGTAGATTACTGATTATGGATAATCCAAGACCAAAAGAAAATCTACAATATTGATTACTAAACAGCCGCAGGGTTGTAGAGGTAGGCAGTCGCTCCATGTAAAATACTGATGAAGCTGCATCTGGTTCGATTGGAAGCCGACCCCAACACAGTTGGGAAAAAGGCTAGGCAGATGATGATGATGCTTTATTTATTTTCAAAACGGTGAAGAACAATGAACATGAACCACAGGCATATGCCAACCTGCACTAGGGGAATGTGGTGATTTATACAGCCCGTTCCTTTTGATACTTCGGAGACACGAGTCTTGAGAACATTATAGCCTTATTGTGCATAAACATGTTAAAATGTACATAGGTATTTTATCGTATCGAATCGTATTCTAAAGAGAAAGTACTGCATGTATCGGCAATCTTGAAGCCAATGCAACAACTCATAGGATTTAAAGATCAGAATCATTCTTAGCCTTTAATCTAGTCAGTGTTCGTGCGTTGACGTAAATAAAGAAGATATAGCAATGAGGTCATTAATTAGAGTGACTTAAGTTCTAATTTTGTGTGATGTCCAATTTATAGATGTAAGGACCAAATAGAATGTCTTTTTAATGAACTAAACAGAGCGAAGCCACAACTGGCAAAAAAATCATGAAAAAAACTGGAATCTTTATTCTATTAGGTACGAAAACAAAGGACTGATGTAGGAACAAAATCTTGGCTTCACTGATTGCACAAAATTAATATTATCCTCATCAGATAGCTAATCATAGCTACTTAAAACAGAAAAATCGTATTTAGAAGATGAAGTGATTACTCGAATCTACACAAAGACACACAGTCTAGTACATAATTCTATTTCGCAGGCACTTCACTACTTCACGCGATTATAAATAGTACAGCATTAAACTACATAGATAAGCGATGTCCTTCGCATCATATGCATCAGACATCTGGGCACTAAAACCATCATAGACACAGTATAAATTAGAACCAGTAAACTAATTTGACTCCACTAGTGCCTACAGTAAAAATCGTTAGTTACTGAGTTACTGTGTAGGTATTCGATTTTCCCTGACTTATTATAGGTATAAGAACCTTAAATTAAACCCAGTAAGGCGCATATAAGTATGTTTCTTATTTAACTATCGCTCGTCATTACAATCCACATCTAGAATTGACTATACATTTGCCAAAATCCCCGTTCTTATGTCAGGATATACCTACAATTTCAAAAATGACACCAGGAAATTTCGCAGCAAGATTGCCAATACCCCTTTTTTCATTCAATTCGGTTACAACTTTACTTCATCTGCTAACATCATGCCTTGCTTGATATCCTAGCTAACTTCACTTACGTTCCATAATTCCGATAGTCACCATCGTCATCTAAAACATGGCGCGAAAGAAACATATAAAATCAGAAAATTGGAAAACACATTACACAGTCATGCTCCAATTTCGAATTATTGGTCCTAGTTTAAATACTATTACGTGCTTATACTGTGTCACAGTAATCATAGATTCACATGCACTTGTTATTGTCATTCGATAGTTTTATGACAGCTCCTATTGATAAAGCTAGTTTGCTTTGCGTGTGAATGAATCATGATTATTACGAAGCATGCAAAAAGAGTATGCATATTCCTAGATTAAAGCAGATGGCATTCTGCAATTTATACGAACCTCTTAAAAAATATATTTAAATAATTATTTTAAAGCAATGTTATGGCTACGTTTGTTACTTTTAAGTTTCTACAAAACTACCAAAAACGCTTTAAACTTACATTTCATTTTTAAGCTCTGAAATCTTTAAGTCACTTCTGAGCAAACGTCGCTTCACCGTCGACAACAATCATGATTGGTTACTATCAGACGAGATTTTGGTCACTCACTATTGGTTGTAAAAAAGTGAGTATAGGGTTTACCTAGATATGCATACATTCGTAGATAGTTGTAGAAAAGTTTCTTCATTTACCGAGAACATACAAACCGAGGATAGCTATATAGTCCTTTTAATACAAGGCCAAAGTACCGGAAGATACTCGTATTAGACTGTATTCGAATACAAAGCAAGCTTTAGATTAAACAACCCACTTTTAGAACTGCTTACTTAAAAAAAACTAAATCAACAAAGTATCACAGTGTCTCCATTATGTTACCAATCTACTAATCCTCATAGAAATAACAAATGCTTCGACAAACTTCCCTTTAATAACAAGGGCGCATACAATACTTTAACAATGAGCACATGAACCCTTTTGCTTAAGAATAGTGATGCGCGATCCGTTAAGGTACCTATTTTAAAATTATCGATATAACAGGGTACGGTACTTTAATATAAAAGATCGATACAAACGTGTAACAGGTATCGTAATGGATTTTATCTTGCCACTTCGTGAAACTGTCAAACCAAATGAGGAATCACAAAGAAGTTTAAAGAGATTTGATTAATAAGTACTGTTGAAAATATTTAAATTTCGCGCCTTCCAAATGTCATTCATTCTTGTTAATCTGTGCCTCTGTGAACCCCGTTCTTCTACTCTGTGTCACTACGAGAAAACCTAATGTAAAATCTTTCTAACTAATTAAAATATAATTCTAGTAAACCATATTCCACTATTTTATTTAAATCAAGAGGTTAAGGGCCCAGTTGCCCTGGACAAAGTGAAAAAGTAAAAATAAACCAGTGCATAAAAGTTGTAAAAGTTAACCTAATAGTAACGTGTTGCCGCCAAAAGAAAAGTTTTCTAAGTGCTGAAAATGTCTTCAAATAACCCGCTGGCGTTGATAGAAAAACTAACTGGCCGCGATAATTACTCCACATGGAGATTCGCCGTCAAAACTTACCTTGAACACGAGGAATTATGGGACTGCATAGAAAAACCAACCGGCGCCGCGGAAGACAAAAAACGTGATCTTAAGGCAAGAACTAAGATGATCTTGCTAGTGGACTCCGTAAATTATGTTCACATACAAGATGCGAAGTCAGCAAAGGAAGTTTGGGACAACCTTGCAAATGCTTTCGATGACTCAGGGCTTACACGCCGAGTAGGTTTACTTCGTGAATTATGTACCACAAGTCTCGCAGAGTGTCAAAATGTAGAAGAATATGTTAGTAAAGTAGTCACCACAGCTCATAAGCTGCGCAATATCGGATTCAAAGTGGATGATGAGTGGCTGGGAACCCTGCTTCTCTCTGGTCTACCTGAAACATACAAACCGATGATAATAGCCATCGAAAGTTCCGGTATGACAATAAGTGCCGATTCTGTCAAAGCAAAAATTCTACAGGATGTTAAAATGACTACCAGCGACACAAATGCCTTTGCAACTAACTCAAAGAAAAAGGTATTTAAAAAGCCAAATCAAAAAGGCCCACGTTGTTTCAAATGCAACAAATATGGCCACATAAGCACAGAGTGCAAGTCTAAGACAAAACAGAAACCAGAAAATTCAAATTATGCCGCTGCATTCATAGCTTCAGTCAGAAACAGCGATGCCTGGTATATAGACTCTGGTGCCTCTATGCATATGACCAAACACAAACAACTATTGCATAATGAAACAGTGCCACTAGTCAAGACTATTACAGTTGCTAATAACAAATCCTTACCTGTAGAAAGCTCCGGTCAGCTGAGTTTGGATATCTGTAACGATAGAGGTCAGTGTAACAAAGTTTTGTTTCAAAATGTTTTGTATGTGCCTGAGTTAGCAACAAACCTACTATCAGTCAGCCAGATTGTAAATCATGGTGGTGAAGTCAAATTCAATAATGAAGGTTGTGTAATATTGAACAGTGACAAGAAAATAGTTGCAACCGCTGTCTTAATCAACAATATGTACCGGCTAAATCTATACAATGTTAAAGCATACATATCTGATGTTGATAACCAAGATATTTATCTCTGGCACCAGCGGATGGGGCATCTCAATTTCAGTGATTTAAAGAAAATTGAAGAAAATATAGATGGTGTGCAATTATCTAAGAAAGCTGATAATCTGACCTGTGTGACTTGCTTACAAGGTAAACAAACACGCCTGCCGTTCAAGTCAAGTGAAACAAGAGCTACACAGTTACTTGAAACTGTACATTCAGATATATGTGGACCGATGGAGACCACTTCCATTGGCGGTGCAAAATACTTCATCACATTTATTGATGGCTTTTCAAAGAAAGTGTATGTTTATTTCCTAAAGAAGAAATCTGAGGCTCTTCAAAAATTCAAAGAATTTAAATGTGAAGTTGAAAATCAATTGGAGTGCAGTATAAAATGTTTGCGAACAGACAATGGACTTGAATATTTAAGTAATGATTTTTCAGAGTTCCTTAAAACAGCTGGTATCGTTCATCAAACTACAACACCTTATACACCCGAGCAAAATGGTGTTTCCGAGAGAATGAATCGTACACTTGTTGAAAAAGCAAAATATCTGTTAATTAATGCAAAACTTCCGAAACTGTATTGGGCAGAAGCAGTACACACAGCTGCTTACCTTATTAATAGAACTCCAACACGCTCACTGGCTTTTAAAACTCCAGAAGAAACATGGTCTAAGAAGAAACCAAATATAAGCCATCTAAAAATATTCGGCTGTGAAGCAATGATACATCTCCCAAAAGAAAAACGCAAGAAGTGGGACAGTAAATCACACAAAGCCATATTTATTGGATATTGTGATAATACCAAAGGGTATCGGTTCATAATACCTGCTTCTAAAACTGTTATTAAAAGCAGAGATGC
Source organism: Agrotis segetum (assembly GCA_036375495.1). Taxonomy (NCBI): domain Eukaryota; kingdom Metazoa; phylum Arthropoda; class Insecta; order Lepidoptera; family Noctuidae; genus Agrotis; species Agrotis segetum. Next base: position 1,905,741 of record JAQSVV010000031.1, read on the forward strand.
TGTTTTCTTAGAGACCACAGTAAGTAGAAACTATCTTCCTATGAATCTGACAGAGAAAGAAGAAACATCACTGGAACAAAATGATGATTACACATCTCTGAATTCCAATGATACAGCAGATACTTCAGATACCACTAGTGAATATTTATCAGATCAAGAAGATAACTCAGATTCTGATTATAAACCACATATAAATGTTCAAACATCATCAACACCTTCTAAGATTACATTGAGACCAAGAAACAGAGAATTATTAAAAAATGAAAATAAAGATAAAACTTACCTGTGCTGCAGTGATGAAACTATCCCTCAGAATTACAAAGAAGCTTCAACCTCAATTGACTCTGAAAAGTGGAAAACTTCAATAAAAGAAGAATTAGAATCACATAATAAAAATGGAACTTGGACATTGGTAGAAAAACCCCAAAACACTAAGCCCATTGGATGTAAGTGGGTGTTTCGCATCAAGAATGAACCAACAGGTCCTCGTTACAAATCTAGACTCTGTGCTAAGGGTTATGCACAGACAGCAGGAATTGACTTCGATGAAACTTTTGCACCAACAGTGAGGTATGACTCTGTACGTTTATTATTATCACTTGCAGCTCAGAAACAGTTAGAGATCATCCAATTCGACATCACTACTGCTTTTCTGTATGGTGACCTTAAGGAAACAATATACATGACTCCACCTGAGGGATTGGACTGTAACCCAAACATGGTATGTAAACTCAACAAATCCTTATATGGGCTCAAACAGGCACCACGATGTTGGAATACCAAATTCAACTCTGTTTTAAAGAAATTTGGATTCGAAAGAACTAAAGCAGATCAGTGCATTTACATTGGATTAATCAGAGGTGTAAAATGTTACTTATGTTTATATGTTGATGATGGCCTTTTATTCTGTAAAGATAAAACAGTTTTAACTGAAGTAATTAATGATCTTCAAACTAATTTTGATGTTAAAACATATCCTCTTTCCTGCTTTGTAGGTATGCAAATTGAAAAATCTAATAATCATATTTTCATACACCAGACCAAATACATTGATCAAATGTTGAAAAAGTTCAACATGGATGAAGCTAATCCTAACAGTGTACCAGCTGATCCACATGTCAAACTTTTGAAAGCTGAAGGGCAGTCTGAAACAAAATATCCCTACAGAGAAGCTGTTGGATCGCTCATACACGCAGCAACTGTAAGCCGACCAGACATTTTGTTTGCAGTCAGTCAGGTGAGTAGATTTTTGAATTGTCATAATGAATCTCACTGGAACGCTGTAAAGAGGATACTCAAGTATCTAAAAGAAACTAAAGATTTTGGATTATGCTATACATCAAAGCCAGACAGCATTGATGTAATAGGATACAGTGATGCTGACTTTGCAAACGATGTTGAAACAAGGCGTTCAACAACTGGCTATGTTTTTCTCAAAAATGGAGCTGCCATTACTTGGTCTTCCCAAAGACAACAAACAGTGGCCTTATCAACAACAGAGGCAGAGTTCATGGCTGCTTGTGCTGCCACAAAAGAGGCCATTTGGTTAAGACACTTTTTAAAAGAAATTGGTGAATTTAAGCAAGAGTGTGTGATTATAAACATAGACAATCAAAGTGCAATTAATGTTATCAAAAATAGTGAATTCCACAAGCGTTGCAAACACATAGACATCAAATATAATTTCATTAAAGAAAAATATAATGAAAATATTATCAGTTTAAATTATGTTAACACAAATCATCAGTATGCTGATGTATTTACCAAAGCTTTGTCCAAGGATAAATTCATTTCTATGAGATGCAACATTGGGATGTGCAAACTTAATACTTATAAGTAGTTAATTTTCTTTTGTATACCTAACATAAAACTTGTATCTAATTTATAATTCACACTGTATTTTTACTGTTTGTTTAGGCTCAGTACTTTATTTCAGTAAAAGAAGGCTCTAATTTGGAGAGAGTACTGAAATGTTAATTTAAGTTTGTATAATGTTACTAACTTATATCTAAATGTTATTCATACTTTATGTTTAAAAAGTTTTGTAGTCTGTTTTAGTGGAAGGCTCTAATTTGGAGAGAGTGTTGAAAATATTTAAATTTCGCGCCTTCCAAATGTCATTCATTCTTGTTAATCTGTGCCTCTGTGAACCCCGTTCTTCTACTCTGTGTCACTACGAGAAAACCTAATGTAAAATCTTTCTAACTAATTAAAATATAATTCTAGTAAACCATATTCCACTATTTTATTTAAATCGATTTCGATATCGATTGTACGATACATGCATTTATATGACTCAAAGTATTGATATTGCTGTAAGTATCACCCAATTCACAAGTCCAAGATGGTATTTCAATTATCATAGTATCTGATAGTAGGCCATTACCTAAACACAATTACTTGAATACTGACTACCTTGAATTCATCACAGCCTAGTACTTTTTGTCAGCTTTTAATTGCCTTTCTCACACCAGTGGAGGTATAGTCTTAGTAGGATTTCTTTTCCCGATCGTCGCCAGTGGTGACAGCTGGGAATAGACGAACGATACGATTCCTATCAATATTTGGAAATTTGAATCGAAGCCATTCAATACACTCTAAGAATCGTATGGCATCATGATCGCTGCAAAGTATCGATACAAGTGAGTGAAACAATTGTGCATCCCTACTTCCAACATAAATACTTATATTGAAGTTCAGTCAACAGTATGATAAAAATGTATAGAAAGTTTTGGAGTTATTGTGAACCGGTTTAAAAGATCTTATTATGGAAGTTGATACTTGAGTCGATAACGAAGCTGTTTATCGTGTAGGGAGATTGTTTAATTATGTTATAAGGCATATCAATGTCCCCTTTGACGTTACATCGGACGTGCGTGAAGCTGTGAAACTTTTAAACTGATACATTTTGAAAGAGAAAAACCTGATACATTTAGAAAAGCATCTTACTCCAGAACAAGAATTACACATTTCCTAATGTGTATGTTTAAATCCCCTAAAATAGGGGTAAATCTATATTCATTAACTAGGAGAGACTCAAGTTCCGGGGGGCTCTCCCAAAACACTAGATATAAAAACACTACACATACCATCATACATCTTTCATCAAACTCATCATTTCTTTTGAATGCGATCAATAGTAATCCTAGTATCATCTTGATATCTTCCGTTTTACATCACCCACCACGAACATCTAGCCTTTTCCTTACTATGGATGACACTGGTTGTTAAACTTTCCAGCGTCTGTTCTGACTAACAGTAATGACTGTCAAAGATCCAAAAATAACAGCCGGGACCAACGGCTTCATGTGTAAACTCGCTGAGATAAATGGGTGATCACCCATCGACAAACGATCTTCGGCAAGCGCAGTTTAACCTTGAAGATCGGCGGCTGCGACTGTTATTATTTAGCTATGAGCTCTTTTCGCGTCACCCTAACTAAGATATGGAAGAATGTTTTCCGAGCTAAGAACCATGCATAAATAGATAAACCATCGATATTCAAATTTTAAATTAACATGCAGGTTTTCTATCCAATCAGTATGATAAGAACTGAATCCAACATGACACAAAGTAAACGAAACGAGCTAAATATGACTAATCCTAGTTAAATAACGCATAATGTAATACCTGTTACTATACTGAGTAACAGGTACAAGTACCTGTTACTACTGAGTAACAGGTACTAATACTTTCATTATAAGTATCGGAAATAATACTAGAGAGACGACAATTTAGGAACAAGTTCTTTGATGTGCCAATATGAATGAAGCGAGGTTGTAATGGTAGCGTGGCGATAAATTCTTACTGCATAATCAACGACTGAAAAATGGAAACAAAAATACTTTTGGTCATCGGTCCCTGAAGACGTAAAATTATGAAAAATAAAAGTATTTAATAATTTTAAGAATGATGATGATGAGATAATAATGATAGCAATGCCATGTTCACAATTCGTATTTTTTAAGAACTATAGAAAAACTAGATATGACAATTAGTATTGATTTTAATTTTTAATTAAATCATTTTTAGTGTAATTGATCAATATGAATCTCATTGCTAATCAAAATAAAATTAAGTAATCCATACCATGAAATTAATTCGAATTTCCATGGTTTTCATTTAATTAAGGTTCATAATGTAAAAACAAAGCAAAACTCGCTAGCACCACCACCACGCAGCTATGAATTTCTAATTTGTATCCAATGATAGACAATTTGTATTCTGCATAATTTCACCTCAATTCACACTTACCGCGCCATAAGGGAAATCTGAGATTAACCTCAAATACCCAGTAATCACTTAATAACATAGCTTGGAGTAAAAACTTTTTGGAGCAGGCGGCAACTGAAGAATGAGGTGTGTAGTTTTTTTTTTGGAGGTTGGCATTATGTGAACTGAATTTGGCGCCAAATACATCTTTTTTTTATTGCCGTAATTACTTTCAGGTGTGTGGCTGGAGAGGTAATGTCTTATTTCCAGATATTTTAATAATAAGAGTTGCATTGAAATTGTGTTACAGTTATTGGTGTAGCACTTACTGTGAAGTATTTATTCTACCGCTGTTTTTCTCGTTCAGAAATTGTCTTATTTTTCGAAAATAGTTAACCTGCTAAACTTACCTTTTAGTCAATAAATTGGAAAAAAAATAATAACAAAATACACAATAGGTACAAAAATTCATTTCAAAATAACACCCAACTGCAACCTTTACAAAAAAAAAAAAAAAAAAAAAAAAAAACAAAGAAAAAAAATATAATCTTATTCCAAATTAATCTCATACCAACAACTAATTACGTATCGCGACCCGCCACTCTATCGCACACAATCAAAGCATCCCACTCGAAGGACCAAAAAATGCGATAGGACCAAAAAAAAGAGATGACGATCGAGCCCCCATAATTTTTACAAGCCATCCGTTGTATGGGAAAATCTTGCGTCCTTCTCACACAGGGGCGGGGTCTCGTAAGCATTTAATCACATACATACATTATAATTACCGGTTGATGGTCTTACCTGGATGATTAAAGGTACGCGTCAACATTTCGAGTTTTTGGGTCGTTTTTTACTGATTTATACTAATTGTTTCCTTAGTGAGACTGAGGGTTTAAGTATGGGTCCAAGATTTAAGTTACGTGGGCCAACTGATGTGTTTATAATAGTGAAAATACTTTATTTTTTAAATAAGCCCTTTATCATTTTTTTTTATTTCTATAGGTTTATTTCTGACAATGACAGTTCAAATAAATATAGAATGTCACTAAAACTTTTTGGTCGTTTCTGTTTCCGAGAACCATTTTGTCCAATTAAGTCAAAATGTCAATATAATTCACGCAAAAACCCTCCATAATCCTTAGAATTCAAGTCAACAATAATTAAACTAAATCACAATACACATTATCCCTTGAAAACAGCAGAAATCGAACAAAAGTAAATTGATACACGACAACGAATTTAGATGGCAGTAGAAAACAAAAGAGGTTGATATCAAACCAGCCAGTCCGTTTTAAATTATAGGTTAAATATAAACTGTATTAACGAAGGATTATCGAAGCGAGTTTGTGCCAACACTGGGATGTTCACTTGCCTTATCTATGGTATTGTTAATCTGTGGTTCTGAGCTTGTAAGATTGTTTATGAAGTAAGTTAATTAGCTGTTGAAAATGGCGGGGAATATTTTGAAGATGTTGAGATTTTTGATGATGTTATTTTTGAGGCACTTTGTTAGTGTTTTCGTGAGCTTGTAATATTAATTTTGCCTTATTTAAAGGTTGACTATGTAGTACCGTGCGAGAGGGAATTTTAGTTCTGATAGAAAATAATGGAAACGAAGCTGAAGAGAGCTGCGATGGTTCCAAATAGATTGGCCTAAAACGTAATGATGATGTAAAATAATTTTTAATTGCCTAATGAAAGAAAAAGGAGTAAAATGATACGGTGACGTCTAACAGGGAAGAATGGAAGAAGAAAATGTGTTGAACCGACTCCAAGTAATATGCGATAAATGCAAAGAGATGGGGATGATTTCTAGTGAATAAAATATATACCTACAGATCGTAATCTATTTTAATTAATTTGATTATTCGACAGAATGATGACGATTCTTTTAAAAGGGGTTGCAACATTGAAAAGGTAACAAGTTCATTATTAGGATAAGCTTACTTTCTTCATTCATATACCTACGCGAAACCTGTCAACTCATTACTAGCTATAACAAATGACTACTAATAGTAGTTTATGAAACTGGTACATAATGAGGGGGTATTATACACGAGTGTGAGTTTAATCACACGAGTGTTGTAATACCTACATAGTTATGTACAGTTTCACATACTACTTTATCTACTCTCATTGAACATGAACATATCAAATAAAGATAAAAAGATTGACACAGTTAATGTTTGGTTATCTACTGTGTCAATCTAAATATAAATTTTTCAAAATTTAAATAATGCGTTTTTTTCAAAGCGCGCGCAGCCACAGATAATTTAATAGATGGCAGTAGATGGGTGAAAAAAGTTAGAGATCATGCACTGTGGTGCTCTCTGAGAGAGGCCTATGTCCGGCAGTGGACTGCAATAGGCTGAAATGATGATGATGATGTTGAATTGAGAAAAAAACAGTTCAAACTGCAACTTGTAACTTGCGTACAGGTTTTTCCAAGTTGCATGCAATCTGTAACTCGAATACAAGTAACTTGTATAGTGTAGACGCGGTATTACATAAAGGAAAGTCACCAAAAAGTAATATAGAAGTAGTATTAGATATTGAAATAGCAGTGAAAAGCGTAATTTTACAATTAACAGTGGCGCTGCCGTCGCGAATGCCTGTTGTCGCGCGATAACCCGCCACTGCCGCTCAAATGCACTATTCTTATGATTAGGGTTGCCAATGAGTTTGTTTGATTTGTATTTAGATTTTGATTGTTATTTAAACTTTATTTTTCTATATAGACAAAATTATTGACTTTGTGACATTGGCCATTTGTTGGTCTTCTTTTTCTTTTTGACTTCCAAGTAATATAATTTGTTTAACATTCACATACGGTTTACTGACATAAACATTCCAAAAATATCATTAGATTATTAGGACATAATTTACCTAAGTTTTTTAAGATTGTTTTCTTTTCATACTTTATATAATGGCATTTCTGCTATCTACAAACATCTTCAAATCATTTAAACGACATAATAATGCAAAAAATATATAAATTCTTACTCTATTTAATGCTATAACTAGTTACTAAGTAGGTACTAGTGATTAGTTACTAGTTTTACAGTCATGAAGGCATAAAGACGAAAAGGCTACGACATCTTTTACAACCACTAAAATGGTTGTGCCTCAAAATCAACCTATAATCTAAAAACCTAACCTATAATCTAATAACATCAAAATCAAATAAATATGTTAATTCCTAAAAGCACAACCCTGTTTTCTAACATTCAACACGCCGCGTCTGCAGTCGCCTCAATAACTGTTTCTTTGTATCCACGGAATTTATACCGCATTGTCGCGAATCCAACATTCTTTGCACATAACGTAGGTATTTCATATTTACTGGGATAGTTTGAGAAGCTGCTTGAGATGTTACTTTCACTGAAAAGTGGCAGGTTTGAATTTTGAAGTATTTTGGAAGTAAACAAAGGGTATTTTCTGTTTTTTAACCGACGAAAAAAAAAGGAGGAGGTTCTCAATTCCACATGTATATTTGTTTTTTTTTCTATATGTATGACCACGCATAACTTTTCATGACGTGGTCCGATTTCAAAAATTCTTTTTTTTACAACGAAAACATAACGAGATCGAATTCTAGAAAACTTACCAAGCAAGTAGTAAACATTCATATACGCTATATCACTGGATTGTCTATTCGAAAACAAAAAAAAACTGTACCTAACCGTTTCGTCTAACGCAGTTGGTAAGAAATTAATGAGTTTTTTTTTTAACTAATAAAAAAAACAAATACTGAAAGAAAATATTTGTAACTATTAGAAGAGCTAGCATTTAGTCCCGTATTACAAAACGTCACTCATTACTCAAGCATTACTTAAAATTATATTCAAGCCTTTTGATTGGTTGAAACAGTTGTAAGTAACGCTTAAGTCTTGAGGGACGTTCTATAACACGGGCCCAAGGTTTAATTTTGGCGAAAACTTGATCTGTATTAATCAAATAAATCCTTAAAACTGAGTATATAATATTGCACGACACGAATATTATCAAAGTATTTACTTACCGTTTACCGTCTTATTCCCCGTATTCCAGAACGAAACTCAAGCAATGATCTCTATTTAAATCTAGATTTCAACCAATCAAATGCCTTGAATCTAGTTTTAAGTAATACTTGAGTATTGAGTGACGTTCTGTAATACGGGCCTTAGTATGTAAACTGATTTTACTACAGGTATACACCTATGGTTTTATCACAAAACTCTCACAGAAACAAGCTTCGCCATACTTAAAATAAAACAAGCATTTTAAAACTCATAACATTCTTATTAAACTTCATACCATTAATACCCCGACCATGCCCGCAGATTCAATCTAGATGTTATCAAAACTTATAAGGGTATCTTAGGCATGCATAAGGATGGCTACATTAAAATATAATTAATACAAACTCATATAATTTTGCATAATAATTACTGAAGTGTGTGGTCCTTCTGTACGCGGAATTCAACTACGCATGTCAATGCATGCATAGAATTTTAAGTTTTTTAAAGGAAAGCTGAAGCTTTGACGATGCAAGTAATTGCATGCGTGGTTGCATGCAAGTGTGACTACATTGCATGCTACTCGTATTAATGGACAATGAATTCAGTAGATCAAACAAATACCGCAATGTATTCGAACTTGCATAGAAGTTCTTGTAACGTGTAAATGTGTCTTTATGTGCATCCGGTGTAACCTTTAAAACCTGTTTTTGTCTAATTACATATTTTGTCTTTTTTTTACCAGATGAAAGGTAGTGATTTTGTTTATTATGAAACTTCTGCCGTCAGAGTTACAGAAACAGACTTTATAACCATCACCAATAGAAATAGTTGAAAAGGTAAATTATATATTTAGAGAGAAGTATATTCCACATAATATCCCGTGACCCCGGAACGTAAAGCGCTATTGAAGGACACCGTGGATTTTAGTCAGTATAAGTCTAACAGGCCCCGCTCTGCCCTGGGTGGGAGGGCTCATTTGAAGACTTGGCTACAGTCGGTCATTATGGCGTACATATTCATACCAATTCGTCGCAAAGACTAATACAGGCTTCAATACAATATTTTCATATTAGGAAAGCAATTATGTACTAAAATAATACGTCAACTCTGGAATGTCTCTGTCAGCAACCAGTCAAGAACCAGAGACTAGAATATTTCTCAGGAAAGCTAAAGAAGTCACATAATAGTTAGACCACTTGGCAAATGAATACTTATGCTAATGACGTTTGCGGATGCCGTGCTCAAAGTTGCCAGTACTAAAAATAAATATGTGTGTGTCTATTAGAAAAATATAATCGTAAATTATTATGGAAGAGGTTGTTTAAAAGCTTAGGTTAAATGTAAATAATAAAATATTATTGTTTCCTATGGTTTTAGTATGTGTAAGGTTATAACTTGAGTTTTGAAATGGCTGCTAATTTATTTTGAAATAATAATCACGTGGAGAAACATAAGATTTATTAACTTCGTAAATATGAAATCGAACATAATTTAAGCATAGATGTTATTTTATTTATTTTCTACTTTTAACTTTTTCAAAATTCAAATATAATGATAGAAAATATAGTTATTTATGATACTAGTGCGGTAAGTTGGTATTTACAAACGAGTAGACGAATGTAAACCCGAGGCGAAGCCGAGGGTTTACCATAGTCACGAGTTTGTAAATACCAATTTCTGCACGTGTGTCATACAATGTTTTTCAACACATTTGCGAGAAAACAGTACAATATGTAATTAAACAAACTTTATATAACAGTAGAAAAGTCGCAACAATATTTGAAGTTCCTAATATGAAAATGGCGCGAATTTGCAAATGGCGCCACCTGCACGTGGTGGAAATTAGAACTATATCTTTCGTCTCATTTACTCATAAGTATTAAAGTGAGACAACGTATTTAGCAAAAGCGCTTCCAAAGAGATTCGATCAGTCAGGCTGTTTATTCTCATAATGTGAAACTTTTTGGTGGAATTCTTATTTCTTTTTTATGGAAATTAAAAAAAAACCGTAAAGAAAACGCACGGTGCTATACAACGGGGTGTGCGGTAAAATAGGTACTTAGGTGAGAGTACCTACTTTACCGCACGCTCCGTTGTATGGTGCGTAATTTTTAACTTTCGAACAATGTATACAGGCTTCGTAAATGCATTTTTCGAGCAAATGTGTTGAAAAAACTTTTTCAGAAACAATTAAGTGCGATGAATTACAATTTAAAAAAAAAAATTGCTGATTACGGTATATCCAAATTAATTATTCACAAGAGTATTACAAATTTTCATTTTATTGATAAAATTCAAACAACCAACCATTTAAAACACAAACTTCAACCAATTAAACTATTCATCCAAAAAAAACAACAACTAAAAATTCGCATATACCACACACAGTCAACATCCAACCAACATTCGCGCGGACAATCTACAACCTATCTTACAAAACCTGTAGATGCTCGTAAACCCTCAATTTAAGTATTATTAGCCACCAGGACGAGTCACTTAGGTCTTAATGTACATACAGCATGTTTCAAGAAAGTGTTGTCACCACAATGTGATATTTACGTCACTTAGATTACCCAAAAAAATTGAGACGTATTTTTTCTTTTGTTACGCAAACCAAAATTGACGAAGTTACGACACATTTAAAATTACCAATACGTCACTACAGTTTTTACCTCAGTTGATGCGTTACATCTTTGTAAATATGCATAGTTTTTTAACGAAATAAAAATCCGCATCCATTATTTTTCAAAACTTTACCTGGCGGAATAATTTAAGCAATTTATTCATGCAGTCTACATGCGGATTGGCTATTTGAAAGTACCAATCAATTACAAATCTAAGTCGTCCGTCGTAAAGAGTTTTGAAAAGTAATCGATACGGTTTTCTTTTGTTAAATCAATTTATTGTTTACAAGGATATGATGCATCAAAACTTGAGAATGAGAGCTTGTGACTACAGAATTCCACCACTCCAACTAAGCCATTATTCTGCGTGCTATGTGGCCTGCCCTACATACATTTTTTTTCTGAATCATGAAAAGTAAAACTAGTTAATTTTCGTACAAGTTTTGGAGACTTTAGGTGACGAAAATTGTCCATACTCAGCTTACATAATCAGCTTTAAAAAAATAACACATAATAAGTTACTTACTGCTCTTTTTGAACATTTGAAACCCGCTGAAATTTTGAAATCTTGATGAAAATTCAAAAAAAAGTCCTTACCTGAAACAAAGCAGAAAACATTTTTTTTTAAATATTATCCAAAATAACAAAGACACAATGTTTTTCCTAGTGGTTGATAATATAATATCATGAAGAAACATGTTTCTTTACTTAACAGTACTAGATAGACAAGAAACATGTCTCACCACTATTATGATATGCAACAAATATTTTTATACATGCTGTATACACTGAACATAACGGTGTTCCAATACGGATTGAAAATCGTAGTTCATTACGTATCGGATGTCATGGACATTGATGTGAAGTTGATGTCTGTATACATACCTTTAGAACAGTGCTCTGCAATGAAGACCTCATAGAAGATTTCTATCTTCAAAGGTTGCAATGTCATTATCAGTTTATTAAAGGCCGTTGGTGCAACTAAGTTTATCGAATAATTTCTTGAGCTCCTAAGAGTTGGACTTGAAAATATAGGGTGAAATTTTATTAATGAGCAATATTTTAAACTAAGGCATTACTAACGATACTGCGCTTTAAAATTTTGATGCTTTAGGACTTTTGGGTTTAGTGATTTTTTTTAATTTCTTTTAGTGCCGGGGAAGCAAAAATGTATGAAAATGTACGGCTCGCTTTGGCACTTACCGGCGCCGGAGCCGGCACGGCGTTCATACATTTTCCCTTCCCGCCACAGGTGCCGGTGCCGTGCCGGTACCGTGCCTGCTAATGGAATACGCCCAATGGCTCCGGCAAGCTGCTTCGCGCGGCAAAATCGTCGCGAGGCTGCTCGCTCTATGTGGACGCACCTATTCAAAAATGGCCCCCATTTTCAGGGCCTATGGGACCAATAACGCCTTTTTATAAAAAAAGGTTTTATATCGCAGCAAAAATGCTGCACTTATCTTTTAATTACATGTACCGACCCTCAAAACGGGCATTGTAATCGACACCCAGGTAGCCTCCATCTTTAAAAACCACTTATATCGAACGGATACCGTGCAACCTAATAAATATCGTATTAAAACCTTATGTACGGGATCGTAAAGACCACCTGCGTCTTAACCTTCATACGGTCTTCAAAGTTACTGACGTAGACGGTCTTCGGGTCTGATTTGACCCAGTACTACATTTCAGGAAGATATAAGTAATATTTCATGAAATAACCGTTATTAGGTCTTATATTTTAATAAATTATTTAGGACAACTACCGAAATGTATATTTATTGGAATTTATTACAATTCTTAATTATTTTATACTTAGTCTACAAAACTTTGCAAGAATAACGTAATTTCAAAATGTGATAGGTTTTTACAGTTAGCACACAAAAGTAATCGTTTTAGAAAGCTGTTTCTTGTCTGTGTTTTTTGGCGTAATTGTAGAATTCTCTTGGTTGTTTTTTATCCCGTATCGTTTTTGGTCTGAAATGATTATAATGAAAGTGAATTATTTTCAAATGTACCTCATATTTTTTGGCATTTTTTAGTGAAATGTTTTTTTTCTCGTTTGTAAGTCGTGAGTTCGAACCCAGCCAGCCGCATCATCATCATCATCAGCCTATAAATGTTCCCACTGCTGGGACTCAGGCTTCCTCTCTGAGAGAGGGAGTGGGCCATAATTCACCACGGGGGCCCAGTGAGAGTTGGTCAATCGCATTACTTTTTGTAATTTATTTTATCATCACTACTCTCAAAACGGTGAAGGAAAACATCGTGAGGAAACCGGCATGTCCCAGATCTAAAAAGTCGAAGAAATTTGACATCCACCAACACGTACTGAGCGCACATGGTGGATTATGGCCCATTCCCTCTTACAGAGAGAAGGCCTGTGTCCCAGCGGTAGGAACAAGTTGGACACAAGTCTGAAGACCTAGGTAAAGGTAGAATATTATGATAAAAAAGTTGTTCCTTTCATATTCAATATTTCTGGTGATAATTCGAGCTTGTTGCTTGATAGTACGGACAGTACTAAAAAACAAGCTCGAATTCTTTCCAAGTGTAATCTGATGTTCCCGTCATTTCTCACCTCTACATTTATTGTAAGACTATAAGAGGGCTTTTAGAAGAACAATGCAACCATACAAAACAAATTGGATACTTGGTAACAAATAAAATAACATAATGACGATTATTTACTACGTAGGGTCAAATTTGACCCGAAGACCGTGCACGTAAAAAAAGTTGTAGGTCGAAATATATGAGATATTTTGAAAAAATAATGTACTTATTATATTCAGTTCAAAACTTTGGAAAAAGTCATGAAATATCAAATATCAAAGGAAATTAGCTATAGAAAAAACTAAGTTTCATTGCTTAAATGGGTCAAAATTGACCCGAAGAACGTATGAAGGTTAAATGTGCTGCTGATTTTATGATTTTGTTTGTAAATTATGGATGTACTCACAGTTTTATCCTTTGTGTGGATGATGTCATCGGCTTGATAAAATATTTTTACATGTTATACTTTTCTTTTTTTTTAATGAAAGGTCAATATTTTCTAATTCATTATTACAGACAAATGGCTGAATTATTTAAAATACTGATGAACTAAAACACGGTAGTCTCTATTTGGGAGGTCCAATAGAGTACGGTACCTATATTTAAATGATAACTGGAGCCGTAATCAAAATTACTAGGTGTAAAAAGATCTATAAAATTGCTAAAATCAAAATTACTTTGCTAGACTTTTTTTTTAGCGTGGTAAAATCATCAAATGAGTCCTCCCACCCCGGGCAGGGCGGGAGGGACTGTCAGACTTCTACTGACTAAAATCCACGGTCTCCTTCAATAGCCCTTTCTGTTCCGGGGTCACGGTAAGGAAATAATCCCGCGACCCCGGCAGGCTTTGGCCCTCTGAGAGGGGGGCCCCGTCATTATGCTGACGCTCTTTGAGGCGCGTGTGGGACACAACGCGCCGTCGAGGCGGGCATGGTCCTTGGTCGGGCAGCGAGTTGCCCTTTACTCGCTGCCCGCATGCCCCCGCCTACGGTGGCCGGAGATAATCTAGCGACGTCCGTCGCCGTGGGCGTCTACTACCGTGGGTGGGGCGGAGGGAGGACACTGTCCTCTCTCTCTCGCGGCCCGCCTCCTCCTTCACGAGCATTACTGCTTCGCAGAAGGAGGCGACCGCTTCCCACTCCGTCTCGCCCCGCAGCATGGCCGCGACCAATGCTGGGCGCAAGAGGTCTCCGCCTATCGCAGCCGTGAGGACACGTCGGTGCTCTGCCCAAGCTGGGCAGTCTTGCACCATAAAGAAACAAACGTAAAACCTCAAGTAGCAAGACACTAAGGCCCCTCGCCCACGGCGACTTTTTGCAGCGATGCTGTAGCGCGTTTAGCAAACGCGCGACAGCATCGCTTCTAACGCGAGTTAGTCGCATTTGAAACGCGCTACTGCATCGCGATTGTATCGATACAAACGCGCGACCGGTGGGACGACATCGGTAGAAAGGTCGGAGAGGGGAGGGAGTGTCGCGATTAGAGTGGCGCGTTTGCATCGCGACTGAATCTGGAACCGTGGGCGAGGGCACAAAGCTAGCGACAGCATCGCGTCTGTATCGATGCTACGCGCGACAGCATCGCGACTGCATCGCTACAAAAAGTCGCCCGTGGGCGAGGGGCCTAACACTCAAATTAGAGCCATAACAAATCTCCATAACAATAAATATTACTATTTGATACATCTTAAAATCTAATACATAACTAGAAAAGAGCACTTTTTTTTTACGTGGTAAATTCATCAAATGAGTCCTCCCACCCCGGGCAGGGCGAGAGAGACTCAGACTCGTACTGAATAAAATCCACGGTGTCCTTCAATAGCCCTTTATGTTCCGGGGTCACGGTAATAAGATAATTCCCGTGACTCCGGCAGGCTTTGGCCCTCTACAGAGGGGCCCCGTCATTATGCTGACGCTTTTTGAGGCGCGCGTGGAACACAACGCGCCGTCGACCCTAGAAAAGAGCACTTGGAAAGATATGTGGAGGCCTTTACATAGCAGTGCTAATAAAAAAAAAGTCTTATAGGTATCTTTTGTACTAGAAAAAATAATTTCAACCAATCCAAAGAAATCAAAGAATGCAAACCGTTATATGCAAAGTACATCGAAGATGCAATCCTAAGAAATAGTTAACTTCAAAGAGTAATAGAATTTCTAATCTAACTTTAGACTGGATACATTGAGCATTAACATTTTTGCGATAAACTCCAGTTCTATACGTGCACCGGTGGAATTCCATCCAGCTGTGGATACCTAAAGTAAGCATAGAGGTATCTGTAAAGCAGGTTTCAAGGAAGAAATATAAATATTTGTGTTGTTTTAAAAACAAAATGGCTTATCTTTTTTTTTTATTAAACATTGCATACATTTTTTTAAATACCTACCTACACATTGAACAAAAATTTGAATGAGACACATGAAAGAATACCAAAAACTTTGAATAATTATGGAAAATTAATACTTACGGAAAAATAAGTTTTTTTTGCAGTTTTTGTGTTTTTTTTTTTGTTTTGGCTTCAAAATCAAACCCAATATTTATAACAGGTATAAAACTACTGCCATTAAACATATTTTATTTTTATTTTTTTACTATCAGCATCATAACAGAAGCCTTACCATTACGATAGTAAAAATCAGTGTTATATAAACAGTGACGTGAAATCTAAACTTATTATATGAGGCTGAAGAGTTAGTTTCATTGATCGCAATAATCTCAGAAATTACTGTTCGAATTGAAATAATCTTTTGGTGTTGGATAATATACATAACAAGGAAGAAAATGTCACGCTATGACCAATAGAAGCAGTGTGTGATACCGTGGGCAAGCGCTTGTTCAGAATAAAATGTCTATCGACAATATTAATGAGAAAGACAAACCCACAGATCGTATCGCTTACCAGTAATTTACAAAATCTCATGTAGTAAAATCATAATATTCATGACAGAGTTGTCGTAAAAGGACACAAACATTATCAAAGTGCATGTTATTAATTTCTATACTAATTACTCTTAAGATATTTCTTGTAGATAATTAAATTGTTCGATGCGATCGAAAACAGTTAGTACGTGTGGTGCAATTTATAAGCGATATTTTACTTCTGTGTGGAAATTATAATTTTAATTATTTTGCAAAACGCTCCTAATGGGGATGGCAACTGGGGGAACTAATGGCGCTAGTATAGCTTGGTCCAAGCATCGTCATTGGTTCAAATTAGTTCAAATCTTAAAGGTACTTCAAAATAGTACTACGTCATTGGTCGGATTAGGACTAAGCTATGGAGGCGCCATCTACAATTCAAAGCGACTTGCCTTTCCCATTACATAATATATTGCAAGCACTCCTTGTTTTCCCGTCGACGACGGCGCGTTGTGTTCTACGCGAGCCTCAAAGAGTGTCAGCATTGTGACGGGGCCCCCCTCTTGAGCGCCAAAGCCTGCTGGAGTATCGGGACTTATCTCATTACCGTGACCCCGGGACGTAAAGGGCTATTGAAGAACGCCGTGGATTCTAGTCAGTTCAAGTCTGACAGTCTCTCCCGCCCTGCCCTGGGCTAGGACTCATTAATTTGATGAAAATATCCAGTCCCAATGGGGATGGCAACTGGGAAACGAATGGCGCTAGTATAGCTTGTTCCAAGCATCGTCGTTCAAATCTTATAGGTACTTCAAAATAGTACAACCTTATTGGTCGGATTAAGACCTAGCTATGGTGGCGCCATCTACAATCAGCTTTGACAGACCTTCCCCGTTACTAAAAACTCTTCAACCGCATACATCCACTTTACACCACAATCAATCACTTCTCATCCGCACACCTCCTTCATTTTACACCACAAATCCTTACCAACCAGCTAAATTAAGTATTAAAATTCGCAACAGGTCCAACGCTAATAGAGGATGGTCTGTAAATTGTGGCGGACGATCTTATCGCCTTAATAACTTCTTTGGTAGCTGTGTCTTAAGAAAAACGACAGAAAAACATGATGGAAATGAAATTCTTGGACATTACGGACTTAGAGACGGGTTGGGGACATTATTCATGTTTGTTAAAGTGTTAATGGACCTTTTGGGTTTAGAAAAAAGGTAGGTATGTATCAGGTGGCAGTGGAGATTTTTTGATGATTTTTCAAGTGGTCGAGGTATCAAGTTGAGAATTTTATGAGGTAATTAAGATTGTTATAGATTTTTTTTTTGAATGATATGAGGAATATTTAGATCATCAGGATATACCTACAATCAAGAAAAGAAAATTATGATTCATGTCTTTAGAAAAAAAAAAATTGTTTTGATAAAGTTCTGTTGATTAATTTCAAATTCTTTTGGTTCATTAATAAATAAAAACACTAAAATAAGAAAAGGTAAACCGCAAAAATAATAAATAACTTAGAGATAAGGTTTACCTGAAGTATAATTAAAATCTTTAAAAAAAAAACTTAACAAACAGACATTTAATAAAAATATCTTTGTGACTCACTTCCTTTATTAAAATACAGAAAATGACGTTTATAATGAAAAAAAAAAATTTATAAGGGACAAAAAACAGAACGGGTTAAGTGGCTAAGCCAAAGCAATAAAAATAATAAAAACCTAATAACGAAACATGAAAAATAAATTAAAACAAATTCAAAGAACACAATCAAAACACATTAATCGTGTAAAATTATTATCGAGAGAAAAAAAGACGTTGGGCCAACTGTTGACAACCACTGACATCATTTAAAATTAATGGCGGTCGTAAGTTAGTTGGCTACCAGAGTCAGGGGTGGTCCACCTTTTACACTTTTGGGTAAAAAAAAACATATTTTTGAAAAAACGTTATTTTCGTGTGGGTTCCGTGTGTCCATAGTTAAATTGAGAGGTATAAATGACATTACTTTGTCAATTCGTGATGTTTACAAAATGGTCTTGCTTGACATTTAAATATTATGTACAAGGTTTTATTAGCGTGTTTTCTTTTTTTACAAATTGGATTTAAGGACCAAAATCCGTGTTGCACCCACTAAACTAATCACAAAGATTTACTTTTGCGAACGTTTAGGCATTTTTGGCTGCTGTATTACCTCCCATTTTTTTTAACTAAGCTCGCAGTGCTTTTCTATAAGGCTACAGCTTTGCGTAGCAGTGGTGGCCCAGTGGTATCGGTCCCGACTTACGAGTTGTAGGTACCCCGACAGGCGCATTACTTTGTGTAATTTATCACTACTGCTCTCAAAACGGTGAAGTCCTACTTTTCCTAGAACCAAAAACTCGAAGACATGTGACATCTACCAACCCGTACTGGGCCCGCGTGGTGGATTATGGCCCACTCCCTCTCACAGAGAGGAGGCCTGTGTACCCAGCAGTGATGATAATGACAGCGTTCCGTGGTGTGCAACGCTGGCGCTGCCACAGCGTTGAAACAACAACAGTTTGGTATTCGCTAAGCTACTGACAGCAACTATTTACGAAACTATTTCAAAGCTCAGTCTCGACGAGAGGCCTTAACACGTGCTCTTAACGCAATCTAGTTTAGGCTGTGGGAAAGAGATAGCGTATCTCGCCAGGGGTGTATTACAACGTCTTAAAACCAGGCTTGTTCCAGTGAGTGAACGAGATGGCGCTAGACGACTTGTATAGCTCTGTCACTTTCGCTCGCCGGAATAAGCCTGGTTTTAATACTTTGTAATAGGTACCCGCCAGGTCATAGCGTACAGCAAAAATGTTTTTTAAGAGATTAGCTTAAATATATCTGCGGATATTCTGAAGCATTCTAAATCATGGACTACAAATAAATAAAGGCTTCAAAGTCATCCCTCAAGCACTAATTATTTCACGACAGATCCTCAATTTAAAAAAAAAGACTGGAGATAAGATTCATTAGGAATGCCCCAAATACTTTACTGTGTGAAATATCTCTGTCATTAACTCCTACGATGCCACTTATTTTATTGATTTGTATTTAGATAACATTTATTTTGTTTATTTTCAAGGTATCCTCCGTATCTTCCTGCCTTCTTTACCGTTGATCGTCGTGCCAGTTGTATCTCTGACAGCAATTACTTGATCAAGTAAGGGCGGCCACATACATCAGTTTTCCTGATCCGGAATCCTGATCCGTTTTTCGAAAATTATGAACGATTTTGAGTATTACGTTTATTGTTGTCGAGATTCTACTTACTAAAATCCATGGTGTCCTACATTCTGGGGCAATAGCATCACCGTGGATTTTAGTCAGTACAAGTCTGACCGTCCCTCCCGTTCTGCCTTGAGTGGGAGGACTCATTTTGATGATTTTACCATGATCAAAAATTAAAAGGTCTTCTTGAATTTCGTGGGGCTGTATTTTAAGGTAACCGTGACCCTGGAACGTGAAGGGCAACTAAAGTATAGAGTGGATGTATAGTCGGTTAGAGTCTAACAGTCTCTACGGTTCTACCCTCTTCTCTGAGAGGACTCATTTGATGGGTCTATTTAATTTGAAACAATAGTGAATAACCGTATTCCAGATTTTATACAGGAAACTTCAATGAAAACTCATCTAAAATATTGAAAAAGCAACTAATAGAGCATCGATATTCGCTGAGCGAGGTATCATCGTTTTACAAAATAGTTCATTTGTTGCGGTTAACCAAAAGCCAATAGCACAGTCACAGAGTAGAACTTAAATACAGAAGGCCAGGTTCATAAAACATGTGAAAACGCACCCAAAGACACGCTTCACGTACAGCGAGTTCAAGTGCACTGGCGACTGTCATTTGTTTTACGGACACACTCACACATAGAGACGATTCACGTACTAAAACTGCAAGCGCGGTCGCGACAATCGTTGAGAAGGCAGAGACGTATACTTCACTTACAGCGGGTGCAAGTTTTAGTTGCAAACGCACTGCGTACACATAGACACATTTCACGTATTGCAAACGCAAGCGCACTTGCGACTGACATTTGTTTTGGGAGAACACGGACACATAGATGAGTGCATACTAGAGCGTAATCGCGAATGTCATTTGTTTTAAGGCCTTTACCGACACGGTGCGATCCATTCCAGCGATCCGATCTGTCAATGCGATCTGTTTGCATACGATCTCTGCAAAGGCAGAACGCGATGCGATTCATAGTTGACAAAGATCGCATAGTTTCTAATCGTAAATCCAGATCACTGGAACGGATCGAGCTCTTACAGTAAAGACCTTAAAGATATCCAGGGAACGCGATCCATTGCGTCCTGGTTTCACAGAAACCGCATTCGATCACATCGCTTCGCCAGATCGGATCGCCCGGGACGGATTTGCTTTTTAGGAACGCACGCACACCTACACATAATTTACGTGCAGCAAATGCAAGTGGACTTGCAACTATCATTTTTTTTCTGTGTCTATGTATGCGTGCACCTGTTATACGTTAGGAGTATGAAGTGAGACTTCTGTCATATTCTGTGTACCTGTTGTGGTTACAAACAGTTAATATCAACCACAAGACTAAACAATATCCTGTCGGTTTGTTTCTAAATATTGATTTATGGACTAAACGAAGTCTGAAGAAGTTGGTTTTCTGATAAGAAAATTGAATTAAATTAGTAATAGAAAATAAGCTTAAGCATAATAATAGTAATGGCAGCTTTGACAATTAAACCCTTAATAAAATCTTTATGAATTCGAAAAAAAAATCCAAATGTTTGTTTGACCTACTGAGCATAAATTATCTTTAACCTCATGAACAGATGATTTTTTTAAAGTTAGATTTTATTATTCCTGAGCTGGCTATTATAAAATTTCTAAATATTTGTGTAAAAATTAAAAAAAAGACCTAACAAGAAAATATGATGCCATAGAAATTCCACAAATCTCTTCCACACTCGTTTATCTTTAAAACAAAACATTATGTGAAGCAATATTGAGAACTTTTTCCTCACAATCCCGGTGGTTCTCGGTACCGCGTGAGAATATAACCGGACACGGCCGTAGAATGTACTGTAATGTATCTATTGATTTCTATAGAAATTCCTACCTTTAAAGGTGCATTCACACCATCAGTCACAGTCACACACGTCACCGTCACGTTATCGACAACGAATCGGTGACGGTTTGTGTACGTATCAACAAACACCAGTCACCGCCATATCGTTTGTCAGTCACGTCGCCGGTTTGACTGAATCATTGAAAGAAAACAATAACATCGGTCAAGTTACGGGTTGGTTATACGTGTAGCAATGACGGTAGCACGACGCTGACTGAACTGAAGCGTGATAATCCCGGGTGTGTGGGGGGGATAAAAGTATAAAAGTTGTATGAGAATATTATTTGACGTGCCTGACCGGTGACGTCACTGATAGATCACGTGCCGGTGACTGACTGGTGACTGAAATATGGGAACAAAGTCATACTAGGAGCAAAGAAACATTTTTTTTAAGCCGGGCCGGTGACGTGACCTGACGGTAACTGATTTGTGTGAATGCACCTTAAGTCTGTACTTATAATATACCTGACAGTTATAGAATGGAGGAAGGACATTTTTTTTTTTTTTTTTTTTTTAGCGTGGTAAAATCATCAAATGAGTCCTCCAACCCCGGGCAGGGCGGGAGGGACTGTCAGACTTCTACTGACTAAAATCCACGGTGTCCTTCATAGCCTGTTACGTTCCGGGGTTACGGTTAGGGAATAATCCCGCGACCCCGGCAGGCTTTGGCCCTCTCTGAGAGGGGGGCCCCGTCATTATGCTGACGCTCTTTGAGGCGCGCGTGGGACACAACGCGCCGTCGACCCGGGCATGGTCCTTGGTCGGGCAGCGAGTTGCCCTTTACTCGCTGCCCGCATGCCCGCGCCTACGGTGGCCGGAGATCGTCGCGCGACGTCCGTCGCCGTGGGCGTCCTACACCGCGGTTGGGGCGGAGGGAGAACTCTGTCCTCTCTCGCTCGCGGCGCGCCTCCTCCTTCGCGAGCATTACTGCTTCGCAGAAGGAGGCGACCGCTTCCCACTCCGTCTCGCCCCGCAGCATGGCCGAAACCAATGCCGGGCGCGAGAGGTCTCCGCCTATCGCAGCCGTGAGGACACGTCGGTGCGCCGCCCAAGCTGGGCAGTCCTGCACCGTATGCTCCACCGTGTCCTCCGGGCGATCTTCGCAGTGATGACACCCAGACGTATCCTCCTTCCGCATTAGACACAGGTACCTCCCGAAGCACCCGTGCCCCGTGAGGACCTGCGTCAGGCGGAAGGTAAGGACGCCATGACTTCTCTCCAACCACTCCTCAAAGAGGGGTCTTACCGCCGCAATTGCGGCGTGCCCGGCCGTCGGTCGCGACAGTCGTTCCTTCCATACTGCCCTGAGATCGCGCCGGAGGTCTTCGCGCCGCGCCTCGACTTCGCGAGGCAGCGGGCTCACGCCCCGGCGCTGCGCCTCCACGCGCCACTCATAGACGCGCTGGAGGGCAGTCGCCTCCAGATCCCAAGGCAGCAATCCGGCAAGCAGGTTGGCCGATTCGCCGGCAATCGTGCGGTATCCCCGGATCATTCGGATAGCCATGACCCTCTGGCATGCGACCAGCTTCTGTGGTCGCGTCCGGATGCTCAGGGCCCACACAGGGGCCCCGTAGAGGGCCATGGACCGCACGACACCAGCGTACAGCCTACGGCAGGAAGCGTTTGGCCCGCTGAGATTGGGCAGCAGTCGCCTGAGGGCGGCCGCTGCACGGTTCAGCCTTGGGGCCAAACTCAGGAAATGCTCCCTGAAGTTCCACCGGCTGTCGAGGACGAGTCCCAGGTACTTCATCGTCCCCTGTACGCCGATTGGAACTCCTTCCACCGTAATGCTGTAGCTCGACGGTGGCGCGTTACGGCGGCCATGAAAACACATGGCCTCCGTCTTGTGCAGCGCCACCTCGAGTCCCAACCGCCGGATCCTCCCGACAACTGTCGCGACCGCTTCCGTCGCCACGTCGGCCGCCGCCTGGTGCGACTCTCCCTGTGCAAGGACGAGCGTGTCGTCAGCGTAACAAATTACGCTGACGCCGTCAGGGAGGTCGCTGCGCAGCACCCAGTCGTATCCGATGTTCCACAAGGGCGGTCCCAGGACCGAACCCTGTGGAACACCGCACGACATCTCTCGCCGGATGGAGGAAGGACATAGCAACTGATATAACAAAACTAGATGATAAGAATAATGTTGAGAAAATTGGTCTATACATCACAAATACCGTATCCACAGACGTCAATACCGATTTCTAACCGACTTCAAAAATGAGGAGGTTCTAAATTCGGTCGCTATTAC
The DNA here is from genome assembly GCA_036375495.1 of Agrotis segetum. Classification (NCBI taxonomy): domain Eukaryota; kingdom Metazoa; phylum Arthropoda; class Insecta; order Lepidoptera; family Noctuidae; genus Agrotis; species Agrotis segetum. The sequence continues at coordinate 1,929,376 of JAQSVV010000031.1, forward strand.
ATTTCGCCCGTCTAGGTTTCGAACTCAGGATTGCAAACTCAAAGTCAGTGTCTGCGGTTATTGAGAACTTTTCAATCAATAATAAACTTTCTTTTTCTGATTGAATGAACTTTGTCAAGACTTTTTCAACTCCTACGCACTAGAAAATGTCAGTATTAATTTAAAAGATACTTGATTTAATATGAAACTTAACGGAATGTCTTATATTATAATATTTAATACCGTTACATTTTATGAAAACTAGCTGTTTTAGAGAAAGTTAAAGTTTTATTATGATTAATACAATTTAATATTTAGCAGACCAAATGTAAAATCTAAGCAGAACAGATAAAGTTATGTGAAAACGATGTACCAAGGAATAGTTTTTTAATTTAACGCTTTTCTTAAGAAAAAGTGTAACTGCATAACGATCCTTGTGTCAACGTGAAATGACGTTTTGACGATGACAGTTTTTATTTGACAAGCGTTCAACAAATGTTTAACATTTTTGTGGAAGTTGGTATTATGTATGTCCTATTAGACAAAAGGTATAATAATGTCTAAAAAGTGCAGGCGAAACAAGAACGTGTAGCTGGAAAAAGCTTAAATAGTTTCGCGATAAAAATTGCAACAAAAAATACGCCAAAATATTTATGTTTATCATCAAAAACATTTATTAATTACGTTGCAGCTTGTATGAAAAATACACATCAATTAATATTAGACTTCTTTGCTCTACTACAGCTCAGCCACGGTATTTCATGGCCACAACTAACGGTATTGAATGGAAGCAACAAAAACTGAACTCATTAATCAAACGGTTCTTTTAAAAACTGATCTGAATTTTTTCGGTAGTTTGTAAAAAGTAGGTACTCGTTTTGTGAATGGCTACTTGTCTTTTGGCCTAGTTTTAAATGTTATTTTTATTTGATTGTGCGATGTATTATATTTTTACATTATGGGAGTGAATTTTCAATCGTAAACTTCATCCAAATGCATTGAAAACTGTTCTGCATATATTATACACCATAACTAATAAAGTGGCGCCAGTTTTATTCAGGTACAGTCACGAGCAGATAGTATGTATACACAAAGCAGCATTCAAAAGCGATTTTCTGCTACCATATTGATTAAACTTTTGTCTTTTTATTAGACTTCTATTTTGGAAGCCATATTTTTACGAAATAGGTCTTATTTCAAAGTGGAAAGCAGAATTTCACGAGTAATTTGCGTTTGAATTTTGTTAAGTGTATACATGTTATTGCTCGTGACTGTACCTACTCACCCACCTTTGAAAGTTTTCTGATAAGAGGCAACCTTGTTGAACCAAGAAAACGAAGTCTGACCAAACTTCAATCAAACGCATAAAATCAACATTTTATTCTCAAAAACAATCAAATTATTTCAATCGACATTTCCGATCCCAACTCTTACGTATTTAACTTCAAAAACTTATTGTTATACTTTATTAAGGCAGCCATATTGAATAGAACGTTCCGTTTCACTCCGACGCCGTTTTAGAAGTCAAACAGAATGGTACAAACACCGCAAGTTATATGAAAAGTTTTGTAACGTGAAACGGAACTTTTCGTAGACTAATATTTTCGAATCGGTTGAATTTGAGTTCGTTAGTAAATGGAGTTGGTATAAAGTAGGGATTTTCTTTTGTTGGAACTTTGTATGAATAAGGAAACGAAATAAGTCCTTGGTTTTGTTTCTTTTTAACTAATTTAAGTAGGTACATAAATGCAGAAAACTATATCTCATATAAATTTTTATCATCCTATTTATGACCAGCCTGCGACCTGTAATATTATTTTATCTCTTTTCTATAAAGAATCGACAACTTTATTTAGTTTTTTTTTTCCCCAAAATTGGCACAACCCTTAGACGATTGTAGCTGTTGTAAACTGAAAGCACGTTGAGCCGTTGGTCCTGCCCCTGATCTCACATGCTCCGGTCGGCCTATCGGACTATAACAGTAAAGAAACAGTGAGAGCACCTGTGCCTGCGCACACACTTTTGACGTGACAACGTCTTATAATTTGATGGAGCCGGCTACACGCACAAAAAAACATGACGTCATGCGGCGTTACATCGCTCTGTAGCGTTTCATGCAACGGCGTGTTGTATATAGCAACGTAAGTGCAGTATTTTCTTACTTATGACGTTGTCACGTTCAACTCTCGTCAGTAAACCGACTTTACAGACAACCGAATTATTTCTCAAGGAGCGAGATAATACAACACAAAATAGTTCAATGACATGAATAATTAGATGAACCAGCAACACAACTGAACACACACGATTCCCCGTATTCCCTATCCACTGTGTGTCATTAAATTAATCTGCAAGTCTTTCCCACGCTTTGGCACAAAGCTCTTGTTTGCAGGAATTGGAAGACGCATCTTCGTCTCTGGTATTCAGAAGAAAAATATGTGCCAGCCAGCAAGGTCCAAGATAATTATGTATAAGTGCCTTAAGTCACCTGAGAAATGAGAAAAGCCAATATGGGATAGGCTTTGGACACTAGCAGTACAGTAATGCGCCAGTTCTTCTACAACATTTTGTTTTGTTTATGCGAAACCCGATACCCCTGTCCAATATTTTTGTGTAAAGAATCTATGTACAAAATTTTAAAACCGTATCATAAAAAATCACAAAGTTATAAGCTTGCATATTACCTGGTTGTCCGTTCAAAAACATGCTCATTTGGCGGTACACCCGCGTAAACTGCGTCTCCTGTGTTATACACTCGTGCGTGATAATAATTTGGCAATAGGTTCCTGTCCGTACGGTGATTGAAGAGTGAAAATTAAAATATTTTTGGGAAAAAATATAACATGGTGTAAAAATTACTGGAATCGAATCAGTTACTGATTCTAAACAAACTACATTTAATCAGGTTTCGCAAACTAAAAATAATGTTCGCGCTCTCGATACTTAATACTATAGAAAATACTCATAGAAGATTACTGTTTGTTTTTCTCGGAAATTCTTACTCTACATTTTAATTAATAGAAATTCCAAAATAACTCATAGCGTTATATTGTACTTGACTCGCATATTTTAGACGTATTATTTCATAACCTAAATTATGAAACCAAGAATTTATAGACACTTTATTGTATTCCAGTCTTTCAGTCATAAATAACAGTTCAGAATAACACACAATTACCGAATAATATTAATCAACTTCGAGCCACTAAATATTATTCATTAACTAATAAATTATTCAGAACTAAATGAAATATCGTATTACTATCAGTGCAGGACAAAGTACCAAAATGTACCCAAAATAAACAAATTATGGTTTATCCATACGAAACAATGTATTGATAACAATCACTGGTGTATCAATGGCTTTAAAACAATAAAAATAGTGATGTGACACGCATGCATTACGTTGTGCGTCGACATCGATGTATGCAGAATAGGGTTTTAAATAAATTAGTAGTCCTAGATACGGCTTATCGGTGTAGTTTATTGGTGGGGCTAATATTTACTTGTTGCGGAGATAAAGTTAAATGTCGGCTACAGCGTTGGTGAGAAGGGATTTATCGTTTTGTCTCCTGAGCGTGTTTTACATTAGTCTTGGATTTTCGAATGTTGTTAAATACTTTAAATGTTATTAAGCTGACTTGGTCACTCAAACTACGAACTTAAAATAGAATGTTTACAATTTTAATTTTTCATCGAGGTTTTTCAAAGTTGATGACTGGAAAATCCATTGGGAAGAGACTTAAAATTGATTAAAGAATGGATATATTGCAGGAAAAAGTCATAAATAAAAACTATTTCAGAGAAAATTAGTTATGCTTGCGTTGTACTTGTAAGCCAATCGAAAAGCTTGAAAAAAACAAATATACTAGGCCTACACCAGTAATACAAAGTATATTGGGAAAATTATGATAATTTATCTAAAAAAAAGACAATATTTGAGTAAGTGTTGTACAAAAGAATATGCACAATAGACACTAACCAAACGCAATCCCACATAAAAAATCGTAAACTGGAAGCAACAAAAAATATATTTCACAACATGACATTATGTCAATCGTCACTTCCAGTCACTTGTACATCCCGTCACCGTTATCTGCGTTTATTCATTGCAACAGAAGGCCAACCCCACAATAATTTGGACAGCGTATACACTAACGCGGTAACGCATGCAAATTCAACCCCGGCCTGTGAAATATACGACCAATAAATAAACACAGAAAGGGGTGAAATTAAATATTCATATACGGGTGATGGGTTGAATGGTGAAGAGTGAGAGTATCGATGTTTTGCTGGGGTTATTTTTATCGATGTTTTTTTTTTTACTTTTACCTTGTGAACACGGGTGATTAGATATTTTTGAGAAATATTTTGTACTAAAATAAGTTATGGAGTCTTTAACTTTTTTAGTAATTTAGATTTGTGTTTACATTCCTGATTTGAGCTGTGTTAATGGTTAACTTTTTTTATTTAAAATACTTTAAATAAATAAAAAATAAGCTTACTAAAAATAACAATAATATAGCTAAACTATACGTATTATTTTGGTTCTATAATCAAGAAATAAATAATTTAAAAAAAAAAAACAAAAATCCATCGATAACTCGTCACATTTCACACTGAAAAACGCACATCACTAAGACAGTCCAATATCGTAATAGGCGGACTAAAGAGTGAGGCGACTTGTATAACATCACCAAATTAGCCGAGCGATGTGCAATAGCCCTTAGGCGATAGGGTTGTCCATTATACTCCACAGTGTATTATTATTTTTAATTTAAAAGGTATTGACGTCATGCCGTTTTGAATTTAAGGAAAATAAATTGAAATGTTTTTGTTAATAATTTGAAAATTGCTTGAAGTATGAAGAATAATTAGAGAGACTTGTCAAAAATATATTTCGAAGTTTTTATAGTAAACTTTATTTTGCAAAAATAAATGTGTAACGATGCCATAAAGTCGGCCTCTGAAAAATTATTTTAAATGTGGACTCGGGTGTTTCAAGTCTTATAGCAAGTTTGGTTTCAGTGAATTAGTTAACCTTGTCACAATAAAAATTGTGTTTTAAGTACTTAACTAACTACTTCATACGGTATCAGTCATAATCATAAGATATCATGCAAATAATTCCATTTCAATTTAAGCACTGCAATCCTGAAAGTATTAAAAATAATAACCGTAATTTTATTATTTACATCCTAGTAGTTTTCCTTTTTCAGTTAACAATATATGAAGATCTTTAAAAATATAACCTAACAGTAACTTATGAATTGAGTAGAACGAAATTAAGTCTAAAAGTGGATAATCTTATCTCTAGTGATGAGATCGAAAATTTAATAAATTTTTGGCCTCACAATCAAAATTGAATCATTTTACATACGAGACTACGTCCACGCAGATTTCAAAATATTCAAAAACGATTCAGTATTATTTTGTAGAGATTACTTCGTAGAACTTCTTATAAACATACACAAACTTGACAGTTATGCAAACGGTATAGATGTAGGTATACCAAATAGTTTTCGCTAAAATTGAACCCATTCAGCAAATTTTTAATCCACTTCGCACAACCCTATAAAGGACATGGGTACATCGTACAAAATGCTTAGTGACGCCTTACAAATGATTGTATCTACCGAGTTTTGTTGATATATTGCACTCACAAATTGAATGGGACGCAATCTGGACGAATGTTGGGGGCACACATGGGCTCTTGCAATCCCCTGGGTAATACGATTTAGGATTTATATTAGTCCATTAAAATTTAATAGTTGAATAAAGTTTATGCAAGCTGAGAAGTGATATAGTGTTGATGTCGCAACTCTTCTTCGATATCCAAATATTTATACAGAATTATTTGCATTAAATAGAATATTTGATACTACTAAATATAGAGTCTTATACTTTTAAAGGTAATTTTCTATAGCAGACTGATATTTACCCCAAAACATGTAAGCTATTACATAAGTAGTCGATAGGTGCAGATTACAACCCATTTTTTCACACAGAGATAATACCTGTGCCCGGTCAGTGGAAACAATGATGGCACGTTTGGCATAGTGTTTGAGCGATCGACTGCTTCGGTGCGGGTCGAAGGTTCGATTCGTGCACTGAAAATTATGCATAACATTATGTATTTTTGTGTGATCTAGAAGTACACTTTTTCTGGGAGTGGCTGTTTGTGAATGTGACTTTAAACACATCCACGATACGGTAGAAATTCCTAGTGAGAGCAACGATTTCATGAGAAAAAAGAATTACAGCTTGGCAAAAAACAATAGAAAACCGGAAGTCGCCACTGTGCTCTCGCTAGCACTTTGAATGATTTTATTTTATTTATTTTCACATAGTGCGTTAGTTTTGTGGCACAATAATAAACTTTACAAACCTGCGTCTTTGTTTACATCAAATATCAAAGATTTTAAAACGTTGTCAAAAAAATAAATGTGTTCCTTTTTCTAAAAGACTACATCTCAATCAGGTTGTAATTTATTCTTAAAATAAATCACATGCGCCCAATTAGTCTGGTACACTTTTACTACAAATTAAACTAGTAAATTCTTATCCTTATCTATACAAAACCAAATATTAGAGTGACCTTTAGAAGCAAATATATTTGTTGACTTAATCACCTGATTAGTTTATTTATTTCTAGAACATCTTAGTTGTCATAATAAATTACTCAGTATTAGTAAATATGTGAGAAGAATCCCAGACAAATTGGCTCCAAGTTTAATGACCCAGAAATCGAGAATTTATTGGCGAGAGCAGTGGTGGCCCAAAGGTATCGGTCCCGACTTCCGAGTTGTAGGTCGTGGGAACGTTCGAACCCCGCCAGGCGTATTACTTTGTGTAATTTATTTCATCACCACTGCTCTCAAAACGGTGAAGGAAAACATCGTGAGGAAACCGGCATGTCCTAGAACCAACATGTGACATCCACCAATCCGCACTGGGCCCGCGTGGTGGATTGTGACCCGATCCCTGGGAACTAACAGAGAGGAGGCCTGTGTCCCAGCAGAGGGAACATTGTAAAGCTGATGATGATAAATGATACTTTATTGACACTCTTTTTTTGGTTCATCAAATGTGCCGCTCTGAAACGAAAGGGACTCTGAGATTTGACTAATTTTCACCCTGTTCTTTCAGTTAACCTTTGCATTCCAGGGCCACTGTTTCCTTTATAGGCGGTCCCCGGGACCTCGGGAGGCATATTGCTCCGTCAGTTTGCTGACAGCGACAGGCTCGCAGGGAACACTACAAGTTGTCTATCTGGGCTTGGTCCATGATCGGACGGCGAGCTACTCATAGTACTACATTGTATGTCTTGTTGCGCGCAAGCTTACTCGCAGTCCGTAATTCCTTTTTAGAACCTGTGCCTCAGCCTATACTTTACATTTAGTGTGTAAATAAACGCAGTCTTACGAACACTACTGATACTCGTATTTAATCAAAATATGGATTTACCTATTTTATGCCGTTTATCTAATAGATTGAGTTTATTGTAATATGCCATCAACACAGCTTGATATAATTGATATTAAATTGGAAAAAGCCATTTATAGTTTTTTTTTTCCTCAATAGTAATTAAACATAAAAAATATAGGTTCCTAATGGCATTGTCGATCAATCTTCAATTAAGATCACATCTTTAACCGAATACTCGTAATAATCAAACATGTTATTTCGATTTTAACGTTTTTTTTATAAAAACATTCAAAAACATCATTTTTTTTATCATATTATGTCATAATTTATTCTAGTTCACAAATAATTAAAGTAATAACACGCGCGTAACCTTTAATTGTAATAATACGACGTTTCGCATCACTACTTACTATGCAGAGGGTTGTGTGATCAAACATTGGCCCAACATTTACAATGCAACTCTTTGTTAATGTTGACAGTTTTCATGTTATGTTATGTTATCGTACGCAACAATGTTGGTCACTATTGTTGAATGTTGAGTCTCGACGCGACACATGTTTTATGTCAAATTACGGTCAGAATATTATTAAAACAACGTTTTGTAATTGTGACAAATACGATATTTAAATTTTCGTATAACATTCAACATTAAAATGCTTGCGTAGTTATTTTGTTGCGGAAAACTGTTATTGTTGATAATTAATTACTATTGTTGCAAATAATTTTGTTAGTGGTTTTAGAATCGATAATAATATTATTATTAATGTAGATTTTTTACTGATAAAATTATTATATATATTAAGCCAGCAACGATGGCGATTTGTTAAGGAGTACCTAAATTAAAATTAAATCATTTATTAAAATACTCTTAAAACTAAAAATAATGAGTGTAAACTTTGGGTTGTTAATGTGTCGTTTTATTAAAGAGTTCTTATTCAGATCCATATTATTATCATACCATATCACATCAGCTCCATTTCATCATTATTTTGCATTGTCATACGTTATACACAAACTTAATGCGTACAAAATTTCAGCCCAAAAAATGGGAAGTGAGTCAAAAACTTGCAAGATTTGATCAAAATATTTCTAAGTTTTATTTACAGTGTATTTGAAGTATTTAAGTACTGCAATTTTGTATGGAAAATTTAAAAAGTCTCTGTAAAGTACAAACGAGGTACTCATTTCTCAAAAAATTAACGTGTTCCAATTTACTCGTCACAAAAACGTGAAAAGTCATGCTAGAGCTTCTGACAGGCCACAGGACATATGAAACTACATAAAATCTTGTAAAATCCTTTGCAAAACTGTCTCATAATTTTTAAAATGCTTAAAATACTCCGCCAACATAGTTACTACGAGTATTACAGGTACTCGACACTCATAAACTATAATTAGTTACGCTACTAAAATATCAAAACGTGTTAGTGTCGAGTTTACCTCAGTTAGTATATCAAAGTAAGCACCTATTTCGATACTTAGTCTTACTTCGTTTAATGTACGTTGAAAAGTACAAGAGTTATAATTCTACGTGCAAAATGACATAGCTTTAAATTATAAATAATATATATGCAGGCAGATAGATATAGCTATCAATGAGAATACATATAAGGCGCGGGGCACATAGAAAAGACGTAAGACGAGGACGCGTCGGTCGCGGACGTGCGCCGTCTCTTCTGTGTGTTTTACGACGCGACCCTTCTATACATTTTGTATGAAAGAGACGCCGAAGAGACATAATTTCATACAAACTTTCATCCCCTAATTTATTCCTTTGGGGGTAGAATTGATCAAAATCCTTTCTTAGCGGATGCCTACGTCATAACATTTACCTGTACGCCAAATTGCAGTCTGATCCGTCCAGTGGTTTGGACTGGGAGTTGATAGATCACTATGTCAGTCAGTCACCTTGAATTATTACAGACATAATTCTTTTGAAATTGATCAAAAGAGTGCATATAGATTATTACTAAGCAAGCGTGTTTTACTGTCGATCTCATTATCGCTTACAATCAGGCGTGATAATGCTAAAACGCAAGACAACCGTTAAATTAAAAAGAAAAATCTGACATCATCACCATCCGCAAAGCTTACGTTATAAAACCCAGAACATTCTACAATTCCCTTCAAATTAGTACCATCCACCCGACCCTACACAACATTAAGTAAATAATTAGTCATAATACCAGTAGGTGGTTGCCATCAGTCGCAATTAGGGTTGCCAACTTTTTTTAAATCAAATTAACATGATTTCATTTTGAATTCAGTATCCATTGGACGGGAGGAAAATTAAAAATATTATTTAAATAAAGTAGCTTTTCCCCGCGGCTTCGCTTGTGTTAATTTAGAATTTTCTAAATCCCAAATCGATGCCTAGTCATTTGACTAGGTAATCTTATTCAAAATGTTATAGGAAAATAAATTTGATTTAATTTTCCAATAATAGTATCGATCAATATATAATAACTAGATATCGATTTGGGTTGTAGGTATGTCCATATATGGCGGCATCTATTTTATACATATTTTAAGGACGTTATCGTTATATTTCTCGGTTTTTTTTTGGGATGAAACCTGTATGCATCTTTTAGGAAGATCGGTTCAGAGGCTTGGGTGAAAAGGTAAAGTTATTTATTATTAAGATTACGCATTTATAATATTAGTTAGCCTAATATACTAAGGTTAACAACCCTAATGGCAATAGGCTCGTTGTGAGGGGATCTGCGGTTGATACGTCATAATGTAAATGTTGGTTGCTTTATTTGCTTGGGGGGTTGAAGGAAATGCGTTGTAGAAGTTTGAATTTTAAACTGCTTACGTAGTTATTCTTGTTGTAAAAGGATCGACCGATCACATAGCCGTCTTCTCAATATTCTGCACACCAAAATAAGTAACGCTGTTTTAAATAATATGTTTTTTGGAGAGACTCAATGTAGATCTGGGGGGGTATTACAACGTCTTAAAACCAGGCTTGTTCCAATGAGTGAACGAGATGGGGCTAGATGACTTGTATAGCTCTGTCACTTTTACACGCCAGAATAAGCCTGGTTTTAAGACGTTGTAATACTCCCCCTGATGAACTTATCCAAAGTATTGTTGCTAAGCTCGCGTTGATTGAATTAGATAAACTATTTGTTAAATCCAAATAAATGTCATCGTCATCTGCCTAGCCTTTTCCCAACTATATTGTGGTCGGCTTGCAGTCGAACTAGATGCAGATGAATATCGGTATTTTACATGGAGCGACTGCCTATCGGACCTCCACAATTCAGGTACGAAACCACATGATAAGACTGGTTGTCAGACTTTTAGAGCTTCTGACTTATAGTAACGAAGTCAATAATTTAGGAATGACAGTCGGTTTGATTACATGACACGTTTTTCCGCTTTTTCTTGCACGTGTGCACGCATATGCATGAGGGCGGGAGGGTATTTACCTTTCCTGCATGTGCACATGCATGCATATTTGAAGACATGTGTCATCCACCATCATTCTCAAGGACGGGAGGCCTGCGACCCAGCAGTAAAAACATTTATAATATTCTAATTTTTTCTTTGAAACCATAACTTTGTCTCGACAGTCGTCACGGTGACTGGCTTTTAACGCTACGCTAACTTCGATTTCGAAGCCAAATGTTTCAGTCAAAATTCATAAGTAAACGGAATCAGTTAATTGGGCTATTATGAGTTCCAGTTATTCTTTGAAAATGAAATCATTCCCATATGAACCGATTCCAGATTTGAAAGCATGTGACCATTCCCGCTAAATGCAAGATGGAGCAAAACCACCGTACGTTTTGACGAATGTCGCGGAAGGTAAACCGAGAACCTGAAACTCAAAGAGCTATTGAAGGACCATCGTGGATTTTAGTTAGTACAATAAAGGGCTATTAAGAACCAACGTTGGTTTAAATCAGTACAAGTCTGACAGTCCCTACCACCCCGCCCTGGGTAAGAGACTTTTTTTTAAACATTTTGTTTGACAAGTCTTTATGTCAAATACATTTTGAACTTTTTTTATTTTTGAGAACAGTAATTTAAATTAATTTTAATTTTTTTTAAAATAACCCAAAAAGGCAGAGACACTTAGGCGTCAAAGTACTCCTCCGCATCGCTGTCATTTTGAACTGGTAGGAAAACTCATATGATAATATTACCTGATCACAATAAAAAGAAGGTTTTTGTAAAATGAAGAATCGACAAAATAAAGCAATTAAGTAAGATTTCTACTGATATAAGAATGCCGATGTTTACCATGTAAAAAAAAACTGTAGTCGTATGCGGGTAGTGTCATACTCGAACAAAGTCAAAAATAAAAGTCAATTAATTTATTTCAGTTAGACCACCAAAAATGAGATTGATTCTACGATCAAAAATAAATTAGAAATGTTTAAAAATACGTTTCTCTATATTTGATAGAATAGAAAAAGAATTGGTCTAAAATAGACATAAAATGGTCCAAAATATACAAAAAATTGTTCCTGTTAACCCTTCAAATATTAATTACTTACCAACTAATAATTTCAAAACTTTACTACACCTACAACTTATTCACAAGTTTCCCATAACCTTTGGAAGACAAAGTAATAAGGGGCACAATTTAAGTAACTAAAATCAAATATCGGACTACAAACAGAAAACGGACAGGGATGGCCACGTCTTGTCTAATAACGTTTAGAACTAATCGGTACTTAAGACTGGGTCTACCATAAAGTTAGTTGACAAGACCTTTTGCATTGTAACTTGAGTATATTAAGTTCTATTTGTTAATAGATAACTCAGATCAAAGAAATAGGCAGATAGAACGCTCAGAACACGCGAGTGTCTCCACCAAAGTTAATACAAAATCAAATAGAATTACATTACATGATGTTTTCTTTGTTTTTGAAAACATCTTTTACGATGGTTAAAGACACGAGACGGCATATTTTGGCAAAAACAGCAACAACAACAACAACAACGCGCAGCTTGGTACGACGCGTAGCTTGGTACTGTCGCGAATTTGTACTCGATTTTGATTTTGTATTAACTTTGGTGGACCCACTCGCTTGTTCTGAGCGTTCTATCTGCCTATTTCTTTGATCTGAGATAAATAAGTAAACGTTTTGTAACCTCATTGGTCTCTGTTCTAGTTTCAAATATTAATATTGTCTATGGAAATCTCTGGGTCTGATTTTATTTTGGCTACAATTTAAATGCTAATCAATATTTTTTTTTACATGCCATTTAGGGATATTGCCACAAATCCTAAATCAAAATATTAACCACCGATCTAAAACTCGCTTAAGCAAGATTACAGGAATACCCGAATTTCGGTTTGGATAGGTTCCTTTAAAGCGGGGCTTCTATTTCTCTTTGCAGAGTTCTTACATAGTTCTTCTAATTTTGTGCGACAGTCATTATATTAGTAGATTACCAAACTTATTCAAATCAAAGATCATAAAATCAATGATAGTCCATTTTACTATTAAACTGTTGTTATAGCAGACATAAAGCCCTGGTTGTAGGCTATACCTCACACGAAAACGATAAAAATTAAAAGATTTTGAATTAAGAGAAAAAAAGATAAAATCGTCCATACAGCTAAGAAACTAAGTATTTGAGTCCATCGACATTCAAAGAAAAAGGAATCATAATTCATAGAGGCATATTTAGGACTTCATAAACGAGTAAATTCACAGGCCCTAATATAATACACACCTAATGACCTAAATCGACTAACCCTAAAATGATTCACCAACAAAGAAATAACATATCAACAACTAACAACAAAAAGAACAGATTCTTAGTAAAATGTAAGTTGCGGTCCGTTTGAAGTTAACGCCCCGTAACGACATGTGTGTGCGTCTGTCCTCTTGTTTATAGTTAAATATTCCCATTTATACTATTATTAGAGCCGTACAGGATGTAAGTACTGTGTATTTGCCGTCCCGACTATGCTAAATACGGTTAAAAACGGGAAAGGTGGGCAATTGTTGTTATTGAAACGGGGCGGCGTTTTTAGGGTTGAGTTGTTGTTTATTTGAATAATTTATTAAATGTTTTATTTTTATTCCGTTCAGTGGTTTTATAGTAATGTGTTGTTGTTTTTTTTTTCCTTGGTTTGTAACTTATAAATTATATTTAAAAAATAGTTGAATAGAAGCAAATTACCAAAGTAAACCCAAAAAAAATACAAAAAATGTTTCAAGGCGATGTATGAAAAAGTTGAACTGTGATAGAAATTTCTACACGTCTAGACAAAAAAAAAACAACACCAACATTTAAATTAAATTAATTGCATACTACCAATTATGGCCTCTAACAAAACCAATGGGTACACCTTATTAGAGAAAAACACGACAAAACAAGTGAAATCACACCAATCTATAAGAATCTTACTTAAACATGACTAAATAAGGAAATCTGCAATTTAACATTTATTGTGCCATCAACCGTATTCGTTAAGCTAAACGAAGCTTCATAAAATTTGAATTCGAATTTGGAAAATGCGAAGGCGTTCTTAAAAAGATTTAAGAACAACATTATGGATTTGTGTTCTTAATTCGAACTTTAAAACGCTCTGATTGGTGATTATTCACTTTGATGGTCTAAAGAGGTTGTCTATGTCTGGTCTAAATAGATAATTAGAGTGATGTTTTGATCTAAATTAGTCCAATTTAGGATAAGTTAGTATCTAAAGTGTTATTCGTTTAGTTCTTTGTTCTGTTTTAGCATGTTTAGAACCAATTTTGTCTCGCCTTCCGTCTCATACCACAGTTGGACAAAATTATATCAATAAGTATCCCTCTTAATCGTGCAGGTTTAAGCCCCAGCGAGGAATAAGCTTTTCTCAATGATATTATAAATAAAAAGTGGCTTTTCTTTTATTGTTTTTAATCCTCTCATTTTTATGATTTCTTCTATGATTTTTCGTTTTTAAGATTTTTTCCCTTTCTGCACCCGAGCAGAGCTCCTTTGACCCAAGGTAATATTTAATTAAGTAATCATGAACATAAGCTCATTAAATCTTCTCCATCTCTCACTACATCTTCTTTAAACACAGTCACATTATCATAAACACATAATAATATAACTTCTTAACGCTGTTTGAATATCATAATTGTTTTACTATGCAATTATGCATGTAATGCGCTCACTTTCGATTATGATTTTATCATTCTTTATTAGCTACTAGCTATTGGCAGCGACTTACCCGCGGTTTCGTCGAAAATTATATAAATCATCCGGGAACGTTTTATTTTAAATCCGTAGATCACTAACAGGTTATCTGGAAGATATCACTATTGAGAGGACTGATTAGTCCGGATCAAGTTTGACAATCCCAATTGGCGGTAAACGACAACGCGGCAGGCCCAGAAGGAGATGGCGGGATGAGCTGGACTCATTTTTAAGGGATTAGCCTACAATCGCCTTAGATCGCCAGAAGTGGAAGGAGGAAAGGGAGGCCTTTGCCCTGCAGTGAATAAGTTAGATAATGTGCACCGATAATGTGCACCGCCATTTTGAAAGAAATCCAGATGGCTGGTGACCGATAGGGCCACCTACCACACAGTCCCTCCTGCCATCCGTAGGTTCCGAGGAATCATTTGATGATTTTAAAACGGTAAAAAAAAAGAGATTTGCATCGCGTTGTATACAAAAGGCCTTGTTCATAGTCAAACTAATGCATTTAGTAAATAGAATGACTTAATCTTTGTCTTGTATCTCACGATAAAGTTTCCATGGTAGTAATTCTTCGAGTCAATAGCAACTTGTAGATGCAATTAATTACATTAAATATTTAACTTATTACTTGCATTAGAATTAATTTAAATAAATAAAGCCATAAAACTACCAACTTAGTGCTTATGTATTTTAAATAAAAGATATTTTAAAAACCGAGCGCTACTCGGTCAACCAGATATTATATATAACATTAATGTGCGATTTCTTCGAAATTCCCTTCTCAAGATCATTTACTATCTCAAGCTTCAAGCTTATGTTAACAGTTAATATTTCTAACTGGATCACCTGCGTAGGCGCATCTTGTTACATGAATGATAAGTAGCTGTAATCTAGTTTTGTTACAAGCGTGTCGTCAACTATTTAATTTTCTCCTTCGTCAGCTGTGTTACCTCCTTTGGTTGCTCCCGGAACCAAAGTTGTTTGGGATTGTAATTTTGTTTCTGTATTTTTACCGACTTCAATAAAAAAGGAGGTGAGAACTGCCCGGTTTTTATATTAGTCTATACCAGCGTCTGAACAAATGTGCCAAATTTCAAAAGCGTATGTATGTATGTTTTTATGTTTGTGTTCGCATTTCTCCGGAACTACAAGACCGATTTAAGTAATTCTTTTTTTGTTGTAATAGGTATTGTTCAACTTAGGGAATACTGCAAGTTTAATCAAAATCGGTACAGTAGTTTTAGAGATATGCTTTTTTTTTTTTGCTTGGTTTGTAGATTTTCAAAAAACGCCGATTATGCGAAGATTTTGTTGAATATCTAAACTAAAAAGAGCAAAATAAATTTTTTTTGAAAAAATTGGAACCGGCTTCAAAAACAAACACAGAAAAGTGTAAAATACCTTCTTTCGGAAGTCGGTGGCTTTGTTTTTTTTAATATCAATGAAATAATTTCCTATTTTTTCAAAAACTTTTTATATTTGTTGTTTTTTTTAATGATGGGTTCTCGTTTGACCTCTATCTCGCTTGATGGTTAGTGAGATGTGGTCAACGGTGAAGCACGCTTGCCTAGAAGTAACCTATGTTTGTTACTATTTCACGTAAAAACTACTAAAACGATTTGGATGTTATTTGGTCCAATGATAGTTTTAACCTAGATTACATAATACATACAATAACTAGCAAACCCGGCGAACTCCGTTTCACCACGCTTTTCTGTTGAAATTTTTCCTGAATTTTGTTTGCTATAAACCTCACGGAGCCCGACACCTTTCCAACGAACGCAAAACCATGGAAATCGGTTCGTGTGTTCTGGAGTTACAGCATCAGGAAGGAAAACCCGACTTATTTTTTTACAGTAGAGATAGTTTTTATCCCGATTTTATATTTCCGTGAGATAATATTCGAGTTGCGAAGCCACGGGTAACAGGTAGTTACAAAAATCAAAATCAAAAGAATCGCTAAGATAGATGTTGTTAAATAACGAGTGATTGAAAAAGACCAAAGCGAACATAAATGGATATACCATGATAGTAGAGATAATAGTTTAAACGTTAGAGGAGTAAATGATATGGTGGCGGTTAAATCTTAGATAACGGACAAAGAAAGTGTGAAAGGTGTCGAGACGATTACAGACAAGATGAAGATCATGGCGTGCAATTACTAAAGAAATGTAATAAGAACGTATTTGCAATAGAAATATATTAAATACAACGTGTAACGTTAAATACGCACAACCTCTCGTGGGGTAACTCAGCCTATGTTACTGAACAATGTTTGTTCTAAGACTTTTGGAACTTCGCAAAAAAATATTTGGTTTTTCATACTTATGATTTCCAAAAGTCTTAGAACAAACATTATTCAGTAAAATGGGCTGAGTTACCCCACGAGAGGTTTTGCGCATTTAACGTTACACGTTGTATATGCAACTCAAAAATAGAAATACAGCTAACTATTTGTCGTCTCGCCTAAGCTATAAATGCAACAATAACCCAGCTCTATCATTTAAAAGCAATCCCTAATCCCCTAATTAAACCAAATCACTTCTAGATCAATAAACTCACGCCCCATATCTTACTTAACCCTAACAAAGCCATCAGCCAAGTAACGACCATCAAAGAACAAAAACAAAAGACGGTAACTTATCGCCCAAGTACTGGGATATAAATACTTTGGCCAAAGCTCTACTAGGACATGCATCGTGGACATCAAAGCATGACTGTTTGTTTGCCGAGTGTCCTACGTCTGGTACTTTTAGTTTATTAGGTCCTGCATTTGGCCTGGATTTAAATTTAGAGGCGGATTCAGCTTCTATTGAAGTTTTTTTGGGGGTAAAAGGATTTTTGGAGGAAGTTGTTAAATCAAATAGTATTGAAGAAATTGTGGCGCAGAAAATAGGTTCGCATGTTTTACCGAAACCCATAACTGGTATTAAAATAGTGGTTAATGAACTAAATGAAGAAGAAAAACAAGAATTTAGAATGGTTCAAAAGAAAAGAGGAGTAAATAATACCTTGATGACGTGAATGGAAGAAAAAAACGTGTTACGCAGACCAAAAGTAAGACGGGAGAAGTGTAGCGAGGTGATGATGTAGAAATATTAATTAGTAACGTCATAGAGATTTAAAAGAACATATAGAGCGCGCATTGGGAAAATTGTCATACAAAATTGTTGATGTCGTGCGTCAGTAGCACTATCTAGCGTTGCATAGCAACGCGACTACTAGACTGAGCGACTTTTTACCTATTGGTAAAAAGTTTTGGATCACAATTTTCTTCGTGATGTCCTATTGCTAGTGTCTATTGCTCGTTTATAGTTTAATGTCTTTGATTAGTAAGAAAAAGAACGAGTGTAAATACTACTGATTCAAACATAAAGTTCCAACAACTAGATGTGTAGAAAACCTAACTTTTTAAATTCCTAAGGTCAAGGAAACAGACATCAGTGATGAGAGCAGGTGAAGTGATCATATTGTTTGTACCGATTCAAAATTAAAGTAAAAATTCTAGACTTTTTTTATGTGACTCTTGACTTTTGCCAGTAGACAAAGCAGGATGCTCATTTGCCGAAATACTATGTACACACTGAAGTTCCTTCAGTTATAACTAAGCTGTTTAGTTTTAATGGAATACTTATGTTTGGTCACACACTTTACACAAGGTGAAGGTCTTGTCGAAAAGATTACTCGGCTGTAGTGTCCTTCTGCCTTGAATTGTCTTTGTCTAATGCAACATTTGCTTCAACAATAAGTAATAACTTTTCATCATCATCAGCCCGTAATGTTCCCACTGCTGGGACACAGGCCTCCACTCTGTGCGAGGGAGCGGGCCACAAGCCACCACGCGGGCCCAGTGCGGGTTGTAGATGTATGTCTTCGAATTTGATGGTTCTAGGACATGCCGGTTTCCTCACGATGTTTTCCTTCACCATTTTCAGAGCGGTGATGAAATAAAGGACACAAAAGTAATGAGGCTAGGCCGTGATGGAACACATGACCTACAACACGTAAGTCGGGGTTGAATATACCACTGGGCCAACACTGCTACTGCCAACTACTACTATTTAACTACATTTATTACCTTTCACCAAAGAGAAAATAATACACACGCTTTTAGAAGAATCCTGTTATCCTATTATCGCAGTGTCACTGATTAAAGTATTTAGTTCGAGCAATCTGGTCATTGTCTCTTAAAGGCAGATTACGGTTTGATTCACGTTTCTCTTCAGAATATTTATACGTCTTTGTGTCCTCTCCACTTAGTTCAGCATAAAGTTGAACGTTATTGTCTTCAGCTATAATATTAACTACACCATTTAAAATGTCATGACTCAAATCGTAAAGAACAAACGATGTGAGATTTTCTATTATTAACCGTTTCTTGACTTCGACTTTAACGATTCGCTAATCTTTATTAGATGAAGCTGTGTTAATCTTTGTTTTATTTTTTTTTACCCTTGTAATTCAAAAATAGGTTCACCTTAAGATATCACATTTCTCCAAAATCTCGATAGAATTGACATAAGCTTTTCAATAGCTCAATCTAGAATATCTTTGACTTTAGGGGGACTATTACACCTTCCTAAATTTCGGATAATAGAACGTCCTGAATTCAGAAAAGTGTAATCGCGTTTAGAATGAGTAGCATCCTAAGCACTTGTTGTCGACGTTTTATAAGTGCCCTCATGGGCCTATGTGAAATAAAAATATTTGATTTTAATTTTGAATTAGGACACGATTTCGTACGTGTAATTGCGAGCTTCGGCGAATAAATTTCTTATCTTAAATCGTATTCTTTAATATCAGATCCTGAATTTAGAATTAATCTTCTATTCACAATTGGCTTTGCTGTCACTTTGTCTAAGCTTGTATGCCCTGTGTACCTATTAAAGTCAGGTGTAAACCCAACTTATACCTAATAGGCAAACGTGGTGCTTCATCATTGTTCGTTCTCCTTAAAAGTAAACCCATTCCTACACAACCCGACGCAAATCTCCTATAAGTAACGACTTTGGTATCCATTGACGAGTGCCTTTATACGAACTTCTATGGATTTGTATTGCAATAGTCGCCTGGATACCAAAGTCGTAAGTTATCGGAGACTTGCGTTATGTACGAAAGCTGTAAAGTTGATATTGGAGTTGATTCTAAAATAAATAAGATACTGATTTAGATATTGATACAAATCCAACATCTTACATGAATGATGGACAAAATATTATACCTCGTCAAACAAATCCCTTGCATTTATAATAAATCAAAATTATTCAAATAAATTATAAATGCATTTGCTATAAATCAAACAAGGTATTTACGCCAAAATAAACCTTATTGCTTTACCTACATAAATCTATTTTGTTTTTCGGCCAAATGTCAAACATAGTGCAGTGCAATGAGAAATGTAAACAGTTATTATTTATGTTAGGGATGTTATATTTATAGAACGTTTTCGTTTATATTTGGGAATAAAACAAAACGGTTTTTAGTACCAACACGTTTGCTATTGCGACATACGTTACTGTTGTTTAACTAATAAAACAGTTGTTTTACAAACGCTTTGTAACAGCTAAATATTATTTTCCTCTATTGGTGTTCCGTTGCCGTCTTCGTCTTTTATTCTAATTTTATTGCTTATTTGTTGCGTCTTGTAAAAATTACAGCTACTTTTCACCTGGTTGATCGGTACTTGTAGTAATTTAAATCTCTCTATTGCTATCTCTTTTAGGTGCCTGTCTCTGGCAATCGCTTTAAGTTAAAATCCTTCCCTTATACGGTTACTACGATTAGACATATTAAAGTATAGTCCATCTGTTGTCTGTCTTTTATATACATTTTCACATCCTAACGGATTTGAGTAAACGTGACACGCGGGAATGCCTTTACTTATGTTAGTATAGTTATTGTCTCTACATTTGTTTTGCATTAAATTCGTTATGTTATGTAACTTTGTCTGCCTGTGGCTATGCAGTTACCGTTACGGATTTAATTTGGCAAACGATTAGATCTTCACCTATGCACCATCCCAATATCCAACCCATATATCGAACAAAGTAATGTTATAATTTTTGGCGAACTAAAAAGAGTGTCCATGGAGTTTCCTCCCCGTTCTTCTCCATAGAGATCTGCTTCTTGGAATGGGCATCTACGGTACTTTCACAGTTTTTATGTCTTGTGACTGGGACTGTAGCACTATAACTATTTTTGAACTATTTTTATGTTTTTGTCTTTTGACAATTAAAAAGTGCCTGTAACTGGCTTATTTGAAATAAATGATTTTGATTTGATGTGTCAGAATATACCAATGTCTCTTCAATTGCTTTTGCATTCTACCCTTACTAATACTGTACTCAGAAACTCAGTCTTTCTGCTTGTTAATGTACTTGTTCCCTTTACATAACCGTTACCAATTTGGATTTTATTTGGCACACGGGTAAACCTCTACCTGGAATAGGCAATATCTTTACATTTGCTTTTGCATTTTATCCATTGCTAATAATATTAGTCAGTTACTACGTCTGCCTTCCTTTTACCTTTTCATACCGTAACAAATTTGGTTTTTATTTGGTACCCGAGTAGTTCTTCTGTGTTAGAATAGACAATGTTTCTACCTTTGCTATAAACTTATACTATCTGCCTCTTTCATAACTTTTGTAAAGTAAGGGATTTTGATTTAATTTGGCACCCTTATATCAACCGCATTATCTGGGTTAGAATTTTAGGATGGACTTTTTTTTTTGGAGGTTTTAAAAATAAAATATAAAATGAGTTACATGATGAGCCCCATAATTAACCGAATTAAAAAAGGTGGAGGTTCTCAATTCCCTGGTTCTTTTTTTAACCATTAACCGTGACAATCTGGGACTGGAAACTAAGGTTTGTTAAAAAAGCCAATATTTTCTAGTATTTGTACCTATTGAGGTATAGTGGGATATTAAAATAATAATCTTTGTCTCACAGGATCTTGTGAATTTTCACTGTGAAAACATGAATTACTCTCAAGTCAAATGTAAACAAAATATTGCAATAATTTGTTTAATATTTCTGTTCTCAACAATAAACATAATGTGGTTAGCGATTTTTCCGTGAAAGTTTACGATTTCAAATATTCCCACAGAATCATTCTCTGTGGGAAGAAAATCTTCGGTAAACTTCAACGATTATTTTCGATATACAAGCTGACCCCGCAAACTTTGTTTTGCCATATAGCTTGTATCTAGTTCCCTAACTTATTTTTCTCGGGGACCACTTTCAAAATTTTAGTGGTTTCGGTGGACCCCACCTGCTGCTACATTTCTACCACATTCTTAAAGTCACCAAAAAATCAAAATTGTGTAAATTCTGTGTTCTGTCCCTAAAATTAGGGGTATGACAAATAGATAGTAGCTGATTCTCAGACCTACTGAATATGCATATAAAATTTCATAAAAATCAGTCAATCCGTTTCAGAGGAGTATGGTAACTAACACTGTGACATGAGAATTTTATGTAAGATCTTAGATTCACCATACTATATCCGATGGATGACATTAAATTTCTTCTCGGAAAAAAATATTAAAATGCATACAAACATTCATTTGCTAGTAAACCCTTTACGGGAATGATTTGAAAGAACATCGGCAAATATTTGATCTTCCGTAAATTCAACTGCAATTTTTATGAGCTTTCTTAGACTTTTTAGAGCTTTTTTAGACTTTCCTAGCTTCTACCTTTGTTATAAAAGGGATCTTGTGCGAAATAACAACAATGTAGCTTATAGCTATAAGCTATTCTGTCAGTAAGATGAAGAAGTAACTTTCTTCCGTGCTTGCAGTAATCTTATCTATGTTTTTTTTTAAAGACAAGTACTTAATATTTTTAAGGAAATTATAAAGTATGATAAATTAACTTTTACTTACATATGTATAGCTAAAATTAGAGTCAAAGATATACGGCGGTAAGATACAGTTTTGATCTCAGTACAAAATAAGTGCATCTTTAATTGACGACTTACGTAAGAAGCCAACTACTTAAGTATAAAAATAACCATTATTTTCAGTTAATTAATCGTAATTTGCTATAATGAAGAACTGTAAGTTAATTTTACCTGTAAGTACTATAAAACAAAACGAATAACATAAAAGTTTATAAAAAAAAAAATATTAATTAAATTAGTTACTATTATGAAAAATAAATTAATAACTTACCACCAGTTTCCCAGAACAGCTTGCACTAGAAGCAGCAGGGAACACAAAACTTTCCAAATGAGCTTCATAGTGCCGAATATCAATACAAAGTCACTTTACAAACATCCTATTCCGTAAAACACTCGTACAAAAGTTTAACTCTCAACACTTCACATTAACACCGCAAAATTAAAACAAACTAAAACTTTTATTTCTTAAACTTCAAACTCAAAAATAAACCAAAACAACCACTTAAACAAAAAACCACAAAATAACAATGTAATCACTGTAATGCAAACAGAAAAAAAAATACGAAAAAGAAATAAAAACTTTTTAAACAAACTTTTGCGAAAGTTTACTTTTGCCGGGCACTCTTTTAAAAAACAAAGCTGTCAACCCAAGATTCCATAGAGCGCTTATTAAAATTCGAACTGTTTGAAAAAATCGAAAAAAGATTTTGTGTGCAGTCGTTTACGTTTGAACCGACGCGCTTGCGATCCGCGCGCATTGAAATACAAAACCAGACTGGCTTGCTTTAAGCCGTTTGTAAGTATTCCATAGGATTCTCAGTAAGGGGAAGGGTCGAATCGGAGGGCGTGTAGATGCAATATAGTGCTGCACGAATTCATCCTTCCAAGCCCTTACTACGAACTACGTAAACTTTAGAGACCGGAATGTCGGTGTCTCGCGAAATGTCAACGTACGTTTACGCAAAAATCATCATCGAGTTCTATAAAGTTGCGACAACTTGTAGTAACAATGTGGACTGCAGAAAAATGTCTGCGACCATCAATTGTGAGCTTATCCTCAACTCATGAGTTTAATACCGTGAGTTATTATCATTTTTCAAATTGATTTGCTGATCGAAAGATAGGATTTAAACGCGTAAATGTCAAACAAATTGTATTTATTACGAAAAATACGAGAACCTTTCGAGATTTAAGGTCATAAATACGTACATATTTTGGTAAAGCCTTTAAGAAGTTGATGAAGTCGCTTTGGTTGTCCTAGATTTTCTTTTAATGGAGTTACTAAGAAACAATGCTTTGGAGATGTAAATTCTGTATAGAATGAAATAAATACTACAATCACTTGATATTAATCGTGATATCCTTGAATTAATTTGCAACTAACATCTTCATAGTGCGGTGCTCAAGTTGCAGTGTTGCGCAAGGCTGTATTACAGGCCCTTTACTATTTATTGCCATCGTTATTTAAAAAGCTGTATCTCTTAAAAAGTAATTCCTTATTACTAAGTAACAAAAAACACACACACACAAGCCTTGTGATAGAGTAAAATAACCTAGTATTTATAGGATCATTATAAAATTGACATGAACAATATGAATATTAGGCAATATGCTATGTTTGTAAATAGAACAGCTAGAAAGTTATTTCACATAATCCTTAGCTTTTTAGCTTACAGGAACAACAGCCGTCCTTAAGAAAAACATCCACGTTTATTCCGATAAACAATAACTATCTATCAAGGGATAGATAATAAATACAAAATTAGCATTTCACGCGATTCTAATTAAACATTGTTGAACCTAATTTGGTTATCTTAGTACTTGTATCTAATCATAAATCTTTGAAGCTGGGTAATTAATTCAACCTTATTTGTGCAAAAGTAAAAGCTTTAAATGTTAGAAACCATTTGTTTATGGTCCATCTGAATATTCAACCTGTTATTGCTTCCTATTAAAGATTACATCAAGAGACTTGAACTGAATTAAACAAAATGATCTTGCATAATGTATTTTAATAAAACTGACTAGAGTCTCTTTCTTCTTTCTGCTATTGTGGCCAGCGCATCAAGTTTTCTTCTTCATTATTCCCCTGTCAGATATCACGCTATCTTTTGCACCTTTTTCTTACACGTTATCCTTACACAGTCCATCTATCTTTCTTCTTCTTCTCTTTCTCTCCATCCATCCACATTCATACCCAACACTCTTTTAGTCTCCTCAGACGCCACGGCAGCATTAACTCCTGTTTTTTCCATAATAATATCATTCCTTACAAAGTCCATCCATCTATTATTTCCAATCCATCCTCTATCTCTATAATTTATCTCTCTTCTTTAAACATAACCATGTCATCCACGTTGACTACAGTATTCTAATAAAATTAACGACCCAACTAATAGGCATAGAAAGCCTCACAAACAATTGTCTCTAACCTAACTCAGAACATTTTCACTTTCAAGCATAAAATATTATACATTTAAGCAAAAAAAAATGCAGGCTCGTCTACCGTAATGAATTTTAATGTATGCAAGGTTTGTCTAACCGTGAACATGAAAGCATCAGTGTGTATGTTAAAAAAAAGAGTGTAATTTAAAAAATAAGCACAACTTATTATATCTAAGCCACCTCTAATAAACTCACCTTACAAGTTTTAAACTTCACACATCTCTTTATCAACTAAAGCTTTTAACATATAAAAACTATTAGCAGATGTCTTCAGCAACATACCTTCACAACTTGAACCCATAACTAATTTTAGAGAGCCCATCTAAAAAACCCATGGAGGGTAAAAAAGGATAACAATAGGGCTTACCTGCAGCCATTTTGTTTCCCGTGTTTACGATCGCAGTAAAACTGTAATTGCAGCAGATCAAACGGACCGACAGGCTGACTTAACTGTATAGAATATTGTAACAATCATTCTGCAGCCTGAACTTAATAAAGAACACAATAATGAACTTAATGGCGAAGAAAATAAGGAAAATAAAACCCTTATTGATACGAAAATAAAATATAGTGTTAGAGATGCATCTGGTGCACTGTTAAAGGATTTTAAACTTAAAGTTATAAGTTACAAGATCAATAGTACAGTTGACACAATTTGATGATTTTTGCAACATGATCGCAAAGATGTCAATTCAGATTTAGATTTACGTGTATCAGTGTTAAATTCAATTGTATTTGATGGTGTTAAAGTTGATAATTGGATGAAGAATGAAGATCAAGCTAAAAGGAATGTAACTCGATTTTCTAAACAATTTTAACCTTTAAGTATGGACGTTATTTTTTCATAACACTACCGTGGACGTGGAGTCTCAGAGGCTCCTATAAGCACACACATTTTTTTGGGAATTTGATATAAGATCGCTTTAAAACTGATTGAATATTAATGTTATGTGATTTAGCAATAAAATAACGTGCTTTTATAATCAAATTTTATTTGAAGAATTGTAGAAATTACAAAAAAACAAAAATAACGGTACTTTCAGCTTAAATTTACTTAATTTATATTATAGGTATTAAAAATAGCTTAACTAATTACTATAACAAAACGAGTCTTTTTTTCTTAAAGTATAATATATCTGAAACCAAAAACGCAAAACACCTATTTCAGGTAACAAATAAAAAAGTAATTGACAACAGTCTAATAACGTAAATTTATTGGCAGTCGGCGCTCGACGGTGGACGCCATCATGCGCGTGTCACGACGAGGGATGCAGTAGCCCGGGGCAGGGTCGTCTTGGCGGTGACATTTGACATCTCCAATGCCTTCAACACCTGCCCTGGAGTTGCATCAGGGAGGTACTCCGGTATCACCGGGTGCCGACCTACCTATGTCTACCTATGTATACCTGACGGACAGAGCCGTCATCTACCCCGGTCACCGGGGAGAGTGGAACCGGCGAGAGATGTCGTGCGGTGTTCCACAGGGTTTGGTCCTGGGACTGCCCCTGTGGAACATCGGACTCGACGTGGCGCTGCACAAGACGGAGGCCATGTACAACATAACGGTAGGAGTTCGCATCGGCGTAAGGAGGACGATGAAGTACCTAGGACTAGACCTCGACAGCCGGTGGAACTTCAGGAAGCATTTCCCGAGTTTGGCTCCAAGGCTGAACCGGGCAGCCTTGGAGCCAAACTCGGCGAAGCCGCCCTCAGGCGACTGCTGCCCAATCTCGGCGGGCCAAACGCCTCCTGCCGTAGGCTGTACGCCGGCGTCGTGCGGTCCATGGCCCTCTACGGGGCCCCTGTGTGGGCCCTCCCGAGCATCCGAACGCGACCACTAAAGTTGTTGTCAATATTCTCTCGAAACAAACATAATCGCCCTTATAAAATATATCATAGGGCAACAATGGACGTGTAGCCTGATAGGCGTCGGTCAATATTTGGATGGTCATTACTTACATGATATTCATCGGAAGACGCAACTAACTCCCTCGTTGGTAGTTTTACAACTAATACAAAAGCTACTGAGCCGCTCAATCGCGGGGAATGGGGGGAATTAGGTGAAACTAAGAAAACGAAAATGTCGAGTAGCCTGTGAGACTCCACGTCCATACTTAAAGGTTAAGTATTTGAAGACAATCATTTAAGTTGGAAGTACGACATACGACGGGAAATAAATAAACTGATTCGTATTAAGCGAAGGGTGTCGACACACCATCGGATTTACTTTTTGCATTCAAACGTTTTTTGCTAAACGACGTTGACAAGTGGAGATATGATTGTAAAAGCGTTTATAAAAACAGTTCTATAGGAGTTTTTGCTGACAAAATGCAATTATGTTGACCCTTTTATTGCTTATCTTTAGAAATGTGATTGAATTAATTAAATAACACAAACGATGATGATGATACTCGTTCTATAATGTACGCATATTCTGTTTTCAATGTTGAGGCCGATTTACAAACACGACAAACAAGACTTTTAGTGCATTGTTGTTATAAACACTCAGTTGTCCTACCTATTAGATGTTAAATTTCATTGAGTATGACCCGATGAATGAACGTGAACGAGACAACAATATTAAAAGGAATAAGTCTAGTAATGAAATTGTTTAGTGCCTGCAATATTATTGTTACGTATTCAATTTCCGTCAGCAATAATGTTGTCTAATTTCATAATCAACTGACTAAGTTTTTTCATTATTTTAGTGCAAGGTTGCAGTTACAAAAACTTGTATTGTCGTACTTTCACCATGAAATGATTTACATTTGCAGGGATATCATTTTTTTCGCATCTTTACGAAACCACTAAGACTTTGTTTCGTTTTCGTTTTGTCAGGTGATGCGTCTTACGACTGACTTGTGGCCGTGGCTTGCTCAACTAAACAAATTCTTTCGTTTGCTTTATCCTCAGTTATTGTCACAAATCCATCCATCCCACTATGGGCCACTCTCTCTCAAAGAGAGGAGGCCTCTGTCCCAGCAGTGGGAACATTTATAGGATGATGATGATTGTCGCAAAACGCGTATCGTTTAAACATATTTCTTGTGGCCAACAGTTAACGTCCTAGATCCTCCCATTATCTTTATAGTCCGTCTGAACATAATACTTAGTACAACTGTTAACACCAACTTCCCTTTTTATTTATAAACTGATCCAAGGTTCGTCTACAATGGCTGCAAACGAGCAATATAGTCTCCAATTGTTTTCAATCTACGTTAAAAGTTACTAGAATTGTTTTACACGATTATTTCATTAGCGCGTGCTAGAAATATTTCTGAGTCGATGTCATGTATGAAGTTAAGATTCTCTTTGTTCTATTATGTTGTATAATTATAGTTTTGCAGTGAAAAGAATCACTGTTGTGTTTATCGACGACTCACATAGGTATAATAATTACAGCACAAAATTGAATAAAAGTTTGTATAATCTGCTAAACTAAAAATGGTTCAGTTTTTGACTACGTAAGGTCGAAACTTAGCCCCTTACAATAAAGATCTATGTGGACCTGAGAATATGAACTGCTAATTGTCTTCAAAATAACATAATCAGCCCCAAAAATTCTCATTGCTAACAGCAAGACCAAAATCACTAGAGGCAGAACGACGCAAGACGACTCTGAACGGGCAATAAACCATGCAGGCTCAGTGTGAATTGGTGGATTGCACGTGTCTTCGATTTGGTAAGTGACTACCTATGTACTCAAAAACCAGGAGTACCATATTCCCTAAGTGGAGCACAAATTGCATTCATAGTAGTCATAACGATTTGATATTTGTGTAGTAAAAATAATCATCTGGAAAAAGAACAAACGTGCAATTAGAAGGTGAACATGAAAATTCTCTTAATTAACATAAAAGCTGAAACTTTAGCGAGAACAAGTAACTTAGCTCAAGATACGAAACACATCGACTTCCACGAAAGCGAACAAAATCTAATAGCTACAAAACTGGCATAAGTCAATACATTAAACTTGTTAGAAGAAAAGTCACTGAAACATCTGCCAATACCCTTTGCAGTCAATAAAACAAGAATCGTTCATAAAATATTTAAGATAAGGGTGGATGTGACAGCAAATATAAGTTTGTCATACGGTAACTGCCAATTACGTTTGATATCTGTGTAGTAGACGGAACGACGGCAAAACAATAACATAAAAGAATCGATATTGCGAGATACAAATGAATAATCTATAAATGCCTTTAAGACATTGATTGGAAGAGTAAGGAATTGTTTAGAGAAGGACGGATATGATTTTACTAATGACATTAAAAACTCTGCATTACTTTTAACTAGATAAAAGATTATGCTAGCTTAATTTAATCATCCTTGGATTTTGAAAGAAGGTGTAGTCGAGGTATGAGGTAAGTTCGATTCGAATCACATTACATCAGTCATTGATTTACAAGAATCCCAATTTGAATTCAATATCAAAGCTATTGGAATTGATAAAATGTCTTCTTTATAATTTTTATCATCATCATAAGATGATCCTACCCTCTGCTGATTTTCACAGGCTTCTTTACTTTTGTGTTAGTTATCTGGTCTGGTTAATTTTATTCAATTTTTTATTCACCATCCTAAATCCCAATTTCAAATCCCTCTAGTAATTTGCTTATCTACTCATACATTTTCAAAATTTTGTTCCTTGTTTCGTTCACCACCTCTATCCGTTCCTAACTCTGTGCACAAAAGTTAATACGATCCAGTTATTAGCCGAATAATAACTCGACATATTCCATAGTCAGCCAGTTTTCTACGATATCATCTCCTACTATTTTTATTTTATTCATAGGGACTGTGTCTTTATTCTTTTGTTTACTTCGTTCAGTATCTTCTGTCTGCTTTTAGTAATATGTGTGTTTTTGTTTTTTGGACGAAACTTTTGTCAGCGAAGTGAAGGTTAGGAAGGTAAATCATTGGATGAATATGGATTGGGTGTCCTATTTTCGGTTGTCGTCAGGAGAAATTGGGTCATGAGAAAATTGTAGTTGTTGGACAATATCCGTCCAATCTTTCATAGTACTAAGGCCTTACCACGAGCTCATGTCGCGATCCTGTTTAGACTGTGAAAAAGAGACAGAGCTGTATAAGTCGTCTAGCGCCTTCTCTTTCCCACAGCCTAAAGACTCACGATTTAAGAGTTCATGGTAGACTGGTGATTGGTGATCGTCAAATGATTTATTTGGAAAGTAGTTGTGACTTTAACAAATCAGTTAACTCTCTGAAATGAGTACCATTTCTAACAATGCTGCCTTGTCAACCATTTTACGGCAGGAATCATACCTTTTCAGGAAACGGGCTGGAAACAAGTGTGTGTGTATTTTTTCGGGATGAATCCGAAAAAATACACACACACTTGTTTTCCTGAGAAAAGTTAGAGAGTTCCTGAGAGTTAGTAAGAATATTAAGTAAGTAGTATTTTGACACAAAGATTCATCTAATTATTTGTTTTTTAGATAAGTTTTCTCTTGACGCTGGTCCAGGTAAGACAGAGATAAAGGTTACGATGGAGTTTTGTTTTGGAGCTTACCCAGAAGAAGCCTGTTTACAGTAACATACAAAAAGATTCGGGTTGTAATAATTTCTTGACATATTTGACATTATATTTTACCATTATATGATTGCTTATTACGCTTCAACATATCTGATGACGTGGAATTAGACCGGTTCCGGTTCCCCGGCTTACGAAGTAGCTACGGACTCCCCATCATTCAACAACATGCAGGCAACAACGAGACAGGTAGTGTGTTTGGGGTGCTAAGGATAGGAAACCTCAACTCCTCAACTTCCAGTCTTCAGGCAGTCGCCTGAAGACTGGAAGTTCCTTTCCGGACACGTCCGAGGGAAGCCCAGTTTCTTGGGACGCTGTAACCTGGCGTGCTGGCAAGGAGTCCCCTAAGGGATCTTTTGCGTCTATGTGACGAGGCCCCTTTTAGACGGCCAAAGCCTGTGGGACTGTCTTTGACTCTTTTGCCGTTCGCATTGCGCAATGTATAGGTGAAAAACACATTCTCAATAATTGCTGTAATAGCGGAACACAACCAGAGTCTTATCACAGAATGCGGATGCTTCCAATCTGGTGGTGGGATACTAGGAACCTAGCACTTCACACAACTAATCTAGGTTTAAAGCATTTCCTTGAACAGCGCATAATAACTGATAACAGGCGTGAAAGTGACAGCTTAAAGGAAAAGCTTTCAACTGGTGACCTGGTTTGATTAGGACTCAAATAGGTATACTCTACGAGTTATGACACTATACACGCCTTCATGGTAGTTAAAAATTATCCCCCGAATATTGGTACTTTTCCGGGTAAAATCATCAAATAAGTCCACACATCCAGGGCAGGGCGGGAGGGACTGTCAGACTCGTACTGACTAAAATCCACGGTGTCCTGCAATGGCCCTCTACGTTCCATGGTCACGGTAATTCGGTAAGAACCGCGACGCCAGCAAGCTTTGACCCTCTAGAGGGGGGCCCCATCATTATCCTAACACTCTTTAAGGCGCGCGTGGAACACAACGCGCCGTCGACCATGGTCTATAGACTCGCTGTCTAATCGTATATGATCAAACAGCGAGTCGCCCATTACTCGTCGTCCGCATGCCCGCGCCTACAGTGCAGTGGCCGGAAATTATCCGCCGACGTTCGTCACCGCGGGCTTCTAAACTGCAGCTGAGGTGCATAGGACGCTGTCCTCTCCTTCACGCGGCCCGCCTCCTCCTTCGCGAGCATGACTGCTTCGCAGAAGGAGGTGACCGCTTCCCAATCCTTCTAGCCCCGCAATATGGCCTCGATCAATGTCAAGCGAACACAAGACCACTTTAAAAAAAAAGAATACCTACGTCAGAAATGCACCGGCAGGAAACTTTATCCAGACAAAAGCAGGCGTTAAAATTCCTAAAAAACAACCATTCTTCATCCCCTGACTCAGATTCATTCAAAATAGATTCATCTCAAACACATCTATGGTTGGTTAATGGTTAATACGAGCGGTTTTACGGCGGCCTGGCGAGTAAGTATGGCTCAAATAATAACATGGTGTTCAGGTGAACTGTACTGATTTTTTTGTTTAGGGGTGGGACGGTGTCGATTGTTTTTGAGTAAGGGATTGTCGATAAACGTGATATTTAACGATGTTTGATGCGATTCAATTATGATTAATCTGTATCTTTTTTTTTACTGGGTTAGATTTGTTTGGCCCCATATTAAAAATTATAACGAATGATTAGGACTTACGTTTAGCATAGGTTTCAATTGTGCACAAGGGGTTTGAATTTTTTGGGCCAATTAGTTGCATTGTCTTTTATTACAAACATTCATCCAATACGCCTCTCAAACTTTCGCATTTACAAAATTTAAAAAGTCATATCATATTTTTCGACAAATATTGCTGAATTAAGACTCAAAGTATGACAAAGTACCTACTGTAGTTTAAACGGTATTAGGTACTCAGAACATAATTTATATTCCCAAAACACTCCAATAGATTAACTATAAAGTTACTGGCATAATCGATCGTCTTAAAGGCGATAAGGTGTGAAAAATTACGATCGCCATGATGTAACTTAAGATTGCAAGGACTATATGAGCCTATAATTATGGGCAAGCTCCTGTTACTAATAGAGCATTATGGAACTACAACTTATTGGCATTGTCTTAACATAACTGTCAGTTAAAACAGACCACCCACGCCTAAGACTTTTCTTGTAATAATTTAACTTTTTTATTCAAAGCCTTGGCCCATGCTAAAAATTTCACCTGTATCTTGGATGACTCTTTATACATACATAATAAATATAATAAATAATTTGTAATTTAATAAGTTTTAGTAGTTTTAATAAGGTTTATGTTTTATAATTTATTGTATAATAAACCCAGATGCACAAACGGAACCCGGAACAAGTATTTTAAATCATACAAATATTTGCTCTGTGAGAGATTCGAATCCGACACACGAAGGGTAGCAATCTGATCACTCAGCTCTATTCTTATCTAACCGTCTCGTTGGTTTCGGGATCGCAAACGCGACTGCTGGGCATGAAATCCAAAGGTCGATTTCCAGTTCGGGGACGAAAATTTTACATACTCCTTTCACTTTAGAACCTTGCAATCACCAATTAGGTCAGTGTGTGTTCTTCTAAACTTAAAAAACTGGCCCTCCTGGCTGGCATTACCACGCTTAAATACACGCTTAATCTTAACTGAAATAATTAATTGTAATGACTTATAACGTGTACTTTAAGACACAGCATAAACTTTCACATATTTCAATTTCCTTTTGTTGCTAAGTTGCTATTAATATCAGGTAACGTACACCTCAAAAAGCTGTCAGCACAAGGATGGGGACCCACAGTGGGCCAAAGCCGTCGGGGTCGCGGGACTAACGAGCTACCGTGACCCCGGAACGTTAAAGGCTACTGAAAGATATCGTGGATTTTAGTCTGACAGTCTCTCTTGCCCTGCTCTGGGTGGGAGGACTCATTTGACGATTTGAAAACTGTTTATATCGGGTTGTAACATTTTATAATACCTACGAGTTCCGAGTAGCTAACATTCTATTCAATACTTACTTATGATATTATGCAAAACCTGTCCATAATGCTTTATCGATATTTTATTACATCAAGACAAGTTACTTCATACCTGTTCAAAATTAACTCATAACGTTTATATATTAAATTTATATCCAGTAAAATTATATGATCGAGTTATATTAAGCAATGATTTTGTGTTTAATTTAAGTGTATAATAATCTAGCTTGTAAATGGTCATAGTAATTTCTAGGCATAGTTGTAAACACCCACTCTTAACTGCTATATTTACCTATAACCAACTAGTCATTATTTCAGTCTTAATAAAAATATTTTAACACTTGTCTAATCCTAAACATCGATAAATTGGCTAAAGAAAGCCAAATTAAAAACTCTCATTATAGTCTCTCTTAACCGAAAATATCGATAAAAACGCTCGCGTTTCCCAACCCTACTACTCTATTTATTTATCAAAATACTGGCTTGTATCAGCGGTCAATCATCGCAGTGTTTTCCTATCAATCAACGCCTCGAACCAGACCCATCCGTCTTTATAAAGCACAGAGGTAAACTTTAGAGTGTATATTGTACGTTTTTACTACCAATTAATATGTTTATCCCTATAAAACTATAGTAATTTACTACTGTAATAAAAGTCACAGAGAATTTGGTTTGCGGAATTTTTAGCTTTTCTATTTTTTCCTTGGCGTTGATTGGTATGACCTTATTACTGTACCTTTTTAGAAATGACGTGGAGTGACGTTGTTTTTGGTTTTTTGAGGTTAGGATTTTGCGCGGGAATTTGTGAAAGCTTTTTTGTTAGTTGGAAGTGAATTGCATAGATAATTCAAGAAAAAAAAATGAAAAAAAGCATATTTATTTAATTAGGTAATATCTAACTTCAAAGTATGTACATGTTTCATAGGTATGTACTTTTCAGTAAACACTCGATTTTTCTTCAATCTATATAAACAATTAATCTAGTTAAACTACAACTTCTACTTTTTAACTTAACAAAGAATAACATTACATGTCCGAAAAACAATTCAGAGCTTTGCCGGGAGTGCAGAAAGTCTAAAATAAATCAAAGTGCATCTGTTCTGAGTACAGTTGCACTCAATATCTTTTTTCTGAAGTCTATAATTATTATGCCATTAAATCAACAAACAAAACCCATGTAATTTCTAACGCCATGGTTTTCGTCACTCAAATAATACAATGGTTCTATTTCTATTAATAATGAAATACACAATCAGAATGTGATTCTAACGCCAGAAGTGCATTGCTTACATTATATTTGAAAAGTTGGAGCATAGACTAAACAAAATTGATGTGTGGAGGATTGACTACGATTTGTTTACGTTATAACTCAAATTCACACTCATTATCGACTCTATGGTTTTGTAGTGACGTTTCCAATGAGTGACTGGCGTAGGAAAAGAGTGGAATCGTGATGGTTTTTTGTTTCTAGTTCGTCTTTCTTCGTTCTTGCAATCAACATCATTTCTGCCGTGTAAGTTTTCAACCTTAGATTATAAAATGTGCAGTACCCTTAGCACGAATTTTCACTTTTTTACTTTACAGCGTCTTTACAGCGTCCAGTATTTACAGCGTTTCTTGTGGTATTAAAAAATGGGTATGATTTAAGCTGTCACCAATTTAATTCATTTTGTGTTTCTTAAATAATAGGGTTTGCCCTCAAAATAGTAGATTTGTCACCAAAATGTAGTCACCAAACAATATAAAATCAATTCCACAATAAATTACCGAAAATCATGGAGATATGGGGTCAAGTACCAAATAAATGGTTTTGTATGTATTATAATAGGTTTGTCCTAATAGTATTTAAGCAAAGGTAGGTCGACGGAGCCCCACTTCGCGGGGCTCCTATTTCTGTGAGAAAGGTTTAAAGTAACCTAACACGAAGGGGATGGCGGGGTCTGAAAGACCCCGCTATCCCATTCGAACCTAACCTATCCGTTTCGGGGTGTCCCCAGTCCCGAGCTCGCTTCGCTCGCTCTTACATCATTGGTCCATTTGTTGACTACCACCTTTTGGTGACAGATCTACCATTTTGAGCACCAAGCTATTATTTAAGTAATAAAACTATTATTATAAGAACGAAGTTTATATTCATGTAATGCACTACAATTTTATTGGTAATCCATCTCATATTTTACACATTATATTAACAATAATTTGGTAATTCATACCTGGGAACACTCTTTGTTTATCTGAGAACGAAAATATTTCGTGGCGATAGATCTATTTATTAGGTGATACAACTTGATGACAAATATAAATTTTGGTGACAAAAAATATAGTTCCCTTAAAAAATAGAATAGCGCCTCTGGTGTGCGAAGAAGGAACTAAATTTTTCATAGAAAATTGTCAATTTGAAATTGTCAAAGTTCCAGTTTACTTTACGTCTCAAATACTGAAAACTCGTGCTAAGGGTACAGCTTCCGTATTCGATACCGTAACGTTTTTTATTAGTAAAGCCACTTTTCTTATAAATGCGTGAGTGAGCGCCACGCACGCTTTTAAGTAAAATATTTTTCTTGGAGATGTTCACTTGTTCACTTACGTAGCCAATCGAACGAAGGGTGTAATTTTTCTTCCGTGTTTTTGGCTTCAATTCTCAGTAGCAGTTCGCATTATACGCTTGCTAATG
Organism: Agrotis segetum; assembly: GCA_036375495.1. Lineage (NCBI taxonomy): Eukaryota > Metazoa > Arthropoda > Insecta > Lepidoptera > Noctuidae > Agrotis > Agrotis segetum. The sequence goes on from JAQSVV010000031.1 coordinate 1,965,515, forward strand.
AACAACGACTTTCATTGACCTGAGTACGGATATATCAACTACTAGGGAGGCCTTAGGCCGAGACTCTACCAAAGCTGTGCGAGTCGAGACGTGTGTTGAACAACCAATAGAATTGCGTTGCCGGAGTGGAGCTGTGTCAATAACGCAATTTTATTGGCTGTTCAAAACACGTCTCGACTCGTACAGCTTTGGTGGAGTCTCGGCCTTACCATTAGTTTTAAGTTATTGTGACGTAAAGTAAACTAGAACTTTGACATTCTCAATTGAAATTTCAAGGAAAAAATAGTTCTGTTTTGTGCACCGGCGCGGTTCCATTTTTCCATACAAGAAACGGTGTAAATACTTGCTGGAAAGACGCTGTAAAGTAAAATAGTAGAAACTCGTGATGAGGGTTCTGGACATTCTCTAATCTAAGTTTTCAACTTTGTTGTCATCGGCTTGCAGTTTATCCTAAAATACTTGAAGCTATTGATCATGAACCGATTGTTTGTGTGGCTTCTAAAACTCAGTTACTCGTCCATCTGTACGCAAACTAATTTATTTAGATTTCTTCTTTCATGTTACTCTATCAGCTGTTATTGTGGAATGCAGCCATTGTTTGATCATGTTATTCGCACAATCTATGCACTGTTTAACTTTAAAGAAACGGAGTATTTAGGGATCGTAGAGTACACCTACTACAGAATGACACCCCATTCTGTGGGTTCTGACGCGTAAAATGCGTAACTTTTTGGATTAATGTAACCGTTATTCTTTTGATCTTATTCCTTACAACGAAAGACGTTGGTCTTTCTCAACAATTGATAGGCTACTTTTTATGCCCTATATTATAAACTTCAAGTCTTAATAAGGTGGCTCAATAACCACTAATAGGCTAAAGCATGAGACAACAAAATAAGGAAAATCGATTGATTCTTAAGAACACAATAATTAACTAAAATAGGCGTATCCAACCAATACTATAATCATTCACCAACGTAACCCCTCAATACTCCATTAACAATGTTCTCCGTTCAAACAATAACCGTTCAGTCGGCCATGTTGTTTTCGATGACGTTTCGACGGCCGCCATCTTGCATCGGGTTGCATTTGAAATGAGAACAAAGCACTTCGAGTTTCCGCACAATGGAATGAAAGTGATATGGCGAGCGCTAATTCGAGGTTTAATTCGAGACCACACAAGGAGGATGGATGTCGATCATTTTATGATGGGTAGGTTTTGAGTTGTGTGAATTGTGTCATGTGATTGACAACCGATTTGTTTGTTTGGTCTTGTTATTGTGAAAGCTCTTTGTTTTATAAGAATTGGGCAAGGAGAAAGTAATTGCGTACAACAACTTGCATTAGAGCAATAGTACAGACGCCATCAACCTACCATTTGTCTTTTACCAACCGAACATTGACCTTCCGCAATAGGTTATTTTACTCAAAAAATTTAATTAGTCCAAAATAGAGATTATTAAAAAAATATTTGACCGCTTTTTCTTTTGTACCTACATAAACCAAAATTGACAAAGATTAAACGACAACGCTTCTAAAAATCATAAACCCTTTAGACCCCTACATTTCGAAGCGTTCTCTTATCTTTTCATTTCTTCTCGTTCATTGATTTATAAAAAATAAGTGTTCATTATTGTTTTTTTTTTAACTCGAACTAACGGACTTTTTATGTAGATTTTGAATTTATCTACGCCGAAACTACCACACTATTGTGATAAGTTTTATCCAGAGCTACTGTGATAGCTAGATGAAGAAATAAATAAGTACCGTTTTATATAACTTACTTTTTCATTTATATAATTTAGGTGACATCAGTGCTTCATAGTTTAGTAAAAGCACACTTATAAACTATGCTAATAAAACCACATGTAATAGAAAAAATAAATACTTAAACCTCTTACTTAACTATAATATAAAGAGATAAACATCTGTTGATCGCTTGCCTAAAAAAAAGTGTAAAGAACTGCAAAACGACCCTTATATCAACGTGATATTTCGTTTTAACACAGGTTTTAAAGTTGACAGTTTATTGGACAAGTGTTCAACAGATGTTTAACTTTCTGGTAAGTCGGATGTATGTAGAGTTACATAAACATACTCTAAAACCTTTAAAAAAAATTTAAAAAAAACTTGTGTCGCATCATAACCCAGTAATAATCCAGTACACAATAAATATCACTAGTGATGTCCCTAAAGCGACTAGCAAACATGACTAATGTAGTGAATAATAGTGTTGTCAATGTATCGATAGGTTTACGATCGGATTAACTTGTTTAATACTGTGAGAAGGGCGCCTACTGAGACCACCGTGGTTTGGAGTAATTAATTGGGTAGCCTGTTGCGATGTAAAAGGTAAGTTTATAATACTGGTATGATTAAGTAAGTTGATTTTGATGAAGTTTCGATAACTCGTTTTTTGATCGTAGCCTGCAACATTATATAGGGTGACTGGTAATTAGTGCACTATACTTAAACACGTGATTGTGCTCATGATAACAAACAACTTTTATTATGGGAGCAAAGCCGAAATCGTGAAAAAAATATCAGCTGTTCAGTACATTAAACAAACATAAATGTACTGAACAACTGTTTTTTTCCGCGTTTTCAGGTTTGTTCCCATAGTAAAAGTTGTTTGTTATCATGAGCACAATCACGTGGTTAAGTATCGTGCACTAATTACCAGTCACCCTATATGTAAGTACAACGTGTACCGCCAAAATCGCAAAACCACTCTTGAAGTAACTTAGCCCATGTTACTGAACAATTTTTGTTCTAAGACTTTTGGAAATTCGCAAAAATAAAATGGTTTTTCATACAGATGTGTTCGACCAATTTCTCATTTTGCATGAGAAACCAATTTGTTTTTATGTGAATTTCAAAAAGTCTTAGAACAAAAATTGTTCAGTAACATGGGCTGAGTTACCCCATAAGAGGTTTTGCGGTTTTGGCGTTACACGTTGTTTATGTAGGTATTTAAAAAAAATAAAAACAAATCACATTTTTCTAACAGATTCTTTGGACGTTATCGTTAACATCATCTGCCTAGTCTTTCCCAACTATATTGGGGTCGGCTTCCAGTCGAACCAGATGCAACTGAAATTATTATTTATTCAGTATTAGTTATATTAATTCAGTATTTTACATAGAGTGGCATGCCTATCGGACCTCCAGCACCCAGTTGGTAACTGGCCAATACGACACCATGTTATGACTGGTAGTCAGACTTTTAAAGCTTCTGACTGATAGTAACGACTATCAATGATCTGCAAATAACAGCCGGGACCCGTTGGTAAAGCCGTTGCTTTACGTGCTATCTGAGGCATCGAGGAAACACGCTGATGGTCACCCATCCACGACTTACCTACCCCGTAAAATCGGCCTGTACTCCTGTCAATTTAAAAAAAAAAGAAAAGAACACAACACAGGTCATGGATACCTGTGAGTTTAATCTTATCAAAATGTGTTCAGTATCTATTCATGCCACAAAAAGGAGACAATTTCTCCTATGAGCTCAAAAAAAAATTTAATGCCTAGCATAAACCCATCTATTCAGGAAACCGTAATTACCTACCTACCTAAGAAAGTAATAGATCGAGTTGCTATGCGAAAAAAAAAAACTTAAAACACATTTTATCTAAAGAAACCTCCTAGAATAATAACAGTCTCATTTCCAAAGAAAATTATCCTCCAATTTTCATATCATACCCCGAAGGTAACAAAAAACATCGTCTAAAGAACTAAAACTTTTTAAAACTCCCTAAGTACCGCTCACAAAAAAAAAACATAATTTACCCCAAGTAAATTGTCAACTTCCTCTATTCTCTATGTCTGGGTGCTAGACAACGGTTGCACAAGTTGGGTCGCATCACTAAAATCCGCAGGTTATAGTGGCACGGCCCTATCTGCGGTCACCGGCGGACATTATCCGCGCACCGGTGCGATATCCGCGCGACCGCCGTAATAAGAAGTCAATATTAGTTGGGCGGGCGGATTTGTATGGGTTGGAAAGTATGGAGAAGGTTTTATTTTGGGTATTTTTGGAAAGATCTTTGTTTTATTATTGAAGCAGAATGTTTAGAAGCAATATATTGTGAAATTAATAGTGCCATTAATCAGAAAATCTAATTATTTTACTATAGTGGCTGAGATCTGGCACAAACCTGAGTTAGAGCTTTTTTTTATCATGTTAATATAATCAAACGAGTCCTCCCACCCCGGGCAGGGCGGGAGGGACTGTCAGAATCGTACTGACTAAAATCCACGGTGTCCTTCAATAGCCCTTTATATTCCGGGGTAACGGTAATGAGATAGGTAAAGAGAGTCGAATCCCGCGACCTCGGCAGGCTTTCGCCTAAAATTGTACAACGACAGTCATGTAGCTCTTTGGACAATCATACTCAAGATGGACGTACAGGCAAGCTTCTGCCCGGTATCATTATTAACATAATTGTAAAAAGTATTGTCTTTCTGCTTATAATTTTCATTATAAATATCAAATACCTAAAGCTTTGGCAAAAATATACTACTGAGTTACCTACATTTAAAAGTAGGATAACTCTGTTAATTCCTTAGCTAATAAAAAACAGTCTGCTCCTCAATGAATAAAGAAAAACGTATAAATAAAAAGCCATTTCCACACAACCCACACCCAAGCTCACCTCGAGGCACCCCGATAACAGGGCGAGTTTACACAGCGCCAATTAGACTGGCCCCGCGGCACGCTGTTTTCACTGGCTAATTGTATCCCCGCTGCCGTGTGCACTGTACCTAGTCTGTTTACAGCGTCGTGTGTATATAGCCTTATGATTTTGTGTACGGTTTTCATAACATACACATTATTAGTCCCTAATTAATAGAGCTGTGATGGGGAGACGGAATGATAAGACTTTTTGCGTTGTTTTTGACGGTTTATTTTTAGCCGGAATTATGTCTTGCATTTTCTTGTAATAAGATTATGTATTTTAGGGGTGAGTCAAATGTTAAGAGTTATTTTTGGTATAATTATTTAAACGTTGTTTTTAAACCCTTCAGACATCACTTTTGTAGGGTTTTTCTCTTTTTGGGATCTATAAGTAAGACCACGAAAAATTTTTGCTCATTTACGATTCTGAGATATCACTCTTTTAATAATGTCGGTCGCAAAAAAAGTCAATAAAGTAAAAAACAAAGTAACCGATTTTCGAAAGAAAAGCTATTTTGCATGTTGTTTTTGTTATTAAAGTTTTTTGTGGTTGTTTTTGAAGTCGGTTACATTATTTTTCCTAATCAAATTTCTACCCTATTGTTGTCGGGCACGCCGCAATTGCGGCGGTAAGACCCCTCTTTGAGGAGTGGCTGGAGAGAAGTCATGGCGTCCTGACCTACCGCTTGACGCAGGTCCTCACCGGACACGGAAGTTTCGGGAGGTACCTGTGTCTGATGCGAAAGGAGGAGACGCCTGGGTGTCACCACTGCGAAGATCGCCCGGAGGACACGGTGGAGCATACGGTGCAAGACTGCCCAGCTTGGGCAGAGCACTGACGTGTCCTCGCGGCTGCGATAGGGGGAGACCTCTCGCGCCCAGCATTGGTCGCGGCCATGCTGCGGGGCGAGACGGAGTGGGAAGCGGTCGCCTCCTTCTGCGAAGCAGTAATGCTCGCGAAGGAGGAGGCGGGCCGCGAGCGAGAGAGGACAGAGTCCTCCATCCGCCCCACCCGCGGTGGTAGACGCCCACGGCGACGAACGTCGCTTGATGATCTCCGGCCACCGTAAGCGCGGGCATGCGGGCAGCGAGTAAAGGGCAACTCGCTGCCCGACCAAGGACCATGCCCGGGTCGACGGCGCGTTGTGTCCCACGCGCGCCTCAAAGAGCGTCAGCATAATGACGGGGCCCCCCTCTCAGAGGGCCAAAGCCTGCCGGGGTCGCGGGATTATTTCCTTACCGTGACCCCGGAACAGAAGGGGCTATTGAAGGACACCGTGGATTTTAGTCAGTAGAAGTCTGACAGTCCCTCCCGCCGTGCCCGGGGTTGGAGGACTCATTTCATGATTTTACCACGCTAAAACAAAAGAAAAAAACCCTATTGTTGTGCGATTTCTATATAGTTAAACCAGTCTTAGATCTTGAATAGCTAAGAGATAATCAAAAGCCTTCAAACATTCTACAATAAGATAATTTATAACAAGCCGATATGTTAGTAAAAGCAGGTGAAGGAACAACTTTGGCGTCTACATTATCAACAATACAAATAGACATACGAGTCATATTCTCGTACGAGTAAAGGGGCGTTCAAATGAGTATAACTTGCTTCATCTATTTTCGAGGGTAAAAGATACGTTTTGAGGTTAGGAGGTATTTTAGCAGACTTAAAAAAAAGGAGATTCTCACTGTTTGACGTGTATGTTTGCATGCACTCACACGATTATCTCGTGTTTGGCTCTGCCGATTTTGATGCGGTTTTCAGAAGTGTTCGTTTCATTCCGAAGGTTTTTTTGACGAAGATACAACGCTTCTAAAAATCACAGAACGTCACTCAGTCGGTACAATTCTATAGGCGTTATGACGTCACAAGCCTCTCGAATTTCGAAGTATTTTATCTTAGTCAATATTCATTGATTAAAAAAATCAAAGGTACTGTGGGCAAAGTAGCTGAAAACTGGTGCCCTAAGACTGTGGGAGGAGTCGCGGTAGGCCACGAAGGAGATGGCGGGACGAACTGGATAGGATCCTTCCGAACTGGAAAGAGGACGCACGGGCTCGCGAGAAGATGAAGGAGTGGAGGGCGGCCTTTGCCCAGGAGTGAGAGAGAGCAGGCTAGCAAATAATAAAATGCTTAATAATAAAACGTGTTCATTATTTTTTTTATATTCCAACTGACGCACTAAACAAATTTTCAATATAGTAAACTTCCCTTTTCTACAATGATGCCAAGGTATACTAGACCTTACCACTCAAAGTGCATTATATTTGTCATAGTTTAGTACCCGCAGGCGGCACTTTTACACTTTATCGGTGCGACAATATTTGCTTGTTCGCCCTTACTGTACACAAGGCATACCTTCGGAGAGAGGTGCTCAACCTACGGTTGGCTTTGACTAATATTTCATTTTTAGAATTTAATTTTGTGATTAAGGAAATATTAGCAGCAGTGTAAATTGATAGGTAAGCAATAGGTACGTAGTACCGTTTTTTTAGCATGATAAAATCATCAAATGAAGCCTCCCACTCAGTGCAGTGCAGGAGGGACTGTCAGACTTGTACTGACTAAATTCACGGTGTCCTTCAATACCACCTAACGTTCCGGGGTCACGGTAGCTCATTCGTCCCGCAACTCCGGATTTTGTTGAAAGGTAGGTGAAAAAATTGCCCGAAGATACCTACTTATAGTTCGTAAGTTAGAGATCTACCAGAGGTTTATTTCGCCCAAACGATAGATCAATGAACATTTTACTTACAAAAAAAAACCAGAACAATACAACCTAAATGTTGAGCATCTCTGGGCCCGAAGCTTTCTATCATTGCCGTCATTATGACTAATAAATTGTTAACCCTTTATGGTTCCCGGTAAAGAATATCTATACCTAGGTATTATCGTACGGGCTTCCCACCTGGCAGTGTTGTAAACTGAAAGTAAATTACCCATTATGTTTGTGCAAATAGTGTGAATTGGAAAGTAGTTATTCAGATTAGAAAGATGAAAGTTTGGATGAATGGATGTTTGTTACTCTTTCACGCAAAAATCACTGAATGGATTTGGATGAAATTCGATGTTTTAACCTGGACTTAACACAAATGATAATTATGGTTCTTATCCCGATTTTACGTTCCCGTAAGATAATTTTCGAATTGTAGTGGGCCGCTACAACAGCTAATAAGTTAATATTTTTAATAAAGCTATTTATTCATTTTTAGAGGAACAAAGTAGGTTTGATTAAAAAGTTACAAAAGTTTTGTAATTTTTGAACAAAACTTTTCAAGTATACATACGGGTTACGACATCTATCCCCAACATTGAACACTATATACACAGACAATAGTTAATGCCTTTCAGAGCTAGATGGCGCTACTTTACATATTCACCATAAATAGAGAAAGCCGAATTCACATTTTGGGATTTATTTGTGTCCTAAGTTAGGACACAAATAAATCCAAAGAAAAGGAAGAGTTCTCAAATGTATTTTTTTTTTTTTATAATTATAATAGTTACACTTTTTTTACATATTACGAGCGAGTATAGACTAGTGATGAGAGTGATGATGGTATCAGTTTTTTTTTAACTTTACCCGACACCACAGCCCGCACTAGAAATTCCTGCATCGTGGGTGCGCTTACGCTAAGTATCCACTAGGACTATTGTAATCGGTCAGCTCACAACGAGACGCAACGTGGCGCGACAATACTGGAGATGTATCTTTTTGTGTAGTAAATAAAGTTACATTTTGCGTAAATGTGCGCGCGGTGTCGCATCGGCGAAATCTGGTCCTTTTCGTGTAGAAAATAATGATTTTAAGTCGCTATAATGAGTTGTGCTTGCAGCGATATGTCTCGGTGTTTTACCATAATTATCTAAGTAAAAGGTAGGTTAAATTCACAAAAAATAAACACAAAAATGAATTCTCACTCACTTTAATTATCACAAAACAACAGCAAATAACAACACTTCTTACCCACACCACAATGTACTTCAATACGTACTTAAGTTAGCTAACAACGTAACACAACAACTTTTGTACATTTATTTACATTGGCAACCTTCTTGGAGAATCTATAGAGCCATAGGATTGAACCAAATCTGGCAGCACGGAATCGCCTTTTCCGTCGCCCTTTCTCTTTCTGTCGCTTAGAACTGCCATTTGTTAGACCGAGACAGAAAACATAATGCGATAGCACGCGGCGGAATCTCGAGGCGGCCGCGTGCTATCGCATTGTCTCGGCCTAGCAAATGGCAGTTCTAAGCGACAGAAAGAGAAAGGGCGACGGAAAAAGATGATTCCGTGCTGCCAGATGTGGTTCAACCCAGAAAGAACATGAGAAAAGGTCAGACATTGCCATCAAGTTGTGATCAAGTTTGATCTGGATAAATTAAAGTCTACAGAAGCGTCTCATCATAGAGCCACTATGCAATCGGGGAATCCCTGACATAGACTATTAATTTTTTTTCTTTCTTACTATGCAAAGGCGCTGTCGACAATTCTGCCAATGTTCAGACTTATTAAGCCAGAATTGAAAAAGTACCAGCGCAACATCACACTTGTATTTGAAGTCGTCACGGATGACAAGTCATTTTGACAGATCACTGTTTATCTCTCTCTAAAGTGTTCTGTCTCACTTTCTCCATGTTCAAACCTTTTCTCTTACATTGAACACTAGGATTATTTACACTACAAACAACCCACTCCCATCAGATCCCAAATGATAAGCGCCTAGTGTTCACACCACCACTTATGACCTACGGAAAATTCGTGGTACTACATTTTTAAATGCAATTTGGTGTAATGACATAGACACTAGCGCCACGTCAAAGGTCATGAGTGGTGGCGGGGACTCTAAATAATCAAATCTTGAATCATCATTGTAACAACTTATTTTCAAAGCTTTTGAACCCGATAATTGGTTGCTATATTTTCAACCAATCACATCAGCTCACAGAAGATTTGACAGTTGATTATCCAATGAGAAATAAGATTACTCGCGCGCAAACCAAGTGTCTCTAATACTGTTTACAATTACTATAATAACTTGGCTCTTTTCTTCTCCCTTTTACATTTTCCTTAGTTTTTTTTTTTCATTCGATACACGATACTGTCTTGTTAAAGCTGTTGTTGACAATCATACAAGTTCCACATTTGCTCACTAGAGGAGTAATGGCGCTAGTGTAGTGTGAGGTGGTCCAAAATAACAATTTGAAAGGAATAAAACTGAAAACATTTTAGATATAAAGAAATAACAATTATCAAAACTAACATGACTTACTCAAAAGTATTGCTACTAGGGCTGATTACATAAATCTGACAGAAAAAAAATACCTATGGCTTTATTATAAATAGCGGCCCGTCCCGGGGCTTCGCACGGGTGGACGTGATGCTTTTCGTCCTCTAATACCTGGCGCTGACGGTATACAAAGACAACAAAAAAAGAAGTAGCCGAATCGGTCCAGCCGTTTTCGAGTTAAGAGCTTAACAATACATTTCGCGGTCCATTTTTAAATTATAAAAAATTAATAACTAAATGAGACTAAGGTCTCGTTCAATGACACGCGGCGTCAAACGGAGCTTGCTGCCCGAAACACAAACATACAGCTATGTACAGAGCGCTTAAAGCTTCTTAGATAAAAAAGCGGATTTACACGCGTTTGTTTGTTTTGTAGCGGAGGACCCGTTGTCACAATAAACTGAAAACATTGCGTCGCGTGCTTCTTGAACGATGTCTGAAGGTAAGCGTCCACAGGTCAGCATCGTACGTATCGGACGCATCGCATCAAACGGATTTCTGTGTCGGCAGCGATCGGATTGCCAACGCGAGTATCAGCAATCGGATTGCCGATGCCACCTTCATCGCGCCCACTGACGTATGACGTCATCGGTACGCATTGCATGTAGTGCAGTGGACGCAGTTGTATAAGTTTTAATACAAGGCAAACTAAAATCCGTTACGTCCGATACGTGCAATGCCGAGCTGTGGTCGTACACCTTTATTCTTCTTTGTCAGAATAGATTGCAATCCTCACACTACTAGCGCCATCTACCCACCTAATCAAGTACTATTACAGTATCGGTACACATCAACTCGTCTGGTCAGCTCGTGTGATACAGGCCAGCCAACGCATCCTGCAGCGCACGTAGACACGGTAATGTTGACTTGTAGCCGCCTGCCTTCTCTGTCTCGCTCTCTGCTCTGTGGAAGGAATTAAAATATGATTTAAAAATTTCAGATGTTGAAAAATAGATCTATTTGTATTTTGTACCTACTGCATGGCTAGCATGATACAATTTTTTTTGGTAAATTATTAATCAGATTAGTCCTACTCCTACCCAAGTCTGGGCGAGAGGGACTGTCAGACTTGTACTGACTAAAATCCACAGTGATCCTTCAATAGCCCTGTACAATCCACGGGGTCGATCAGAAGAGGTCGAGACGACGGTTACGGGACGAGATAGTCCTGCAACCCGGGTAGGCTTTGGCCCTCTAAGGGTGCCCGACGACGACGACAACACGACGCGCCGTCAACCCGGGCATGGTCCATCATCGGACGGCGAGTCACCCATACTCACTGTCCGCATGCCTGCGCCTACTGTGGCCGGATATCGCCACGCGTCGTCCGATGCCGTGGGCGTTTCCCGCGAAACATGACACCGTAGTAAAGGATTTTTTCGACGGAAAAATCGCCAAAATGTGGCATAAATTCCATCCTATTCCATTACCTTTAATTTTAATATTCGATGTTCAAGGGCAACTGTCACCAAAAGTTAAACATGTTTAAAATTTTATTTAATGTCAAAATTCTATTGAATTTTGTGCTTAAATAAAATATTAAACATGTTTAACCATTGGTGAAAGTCGCCCTAAAAGTGCCTCTTTGATGGTCTAATTGATTTAAATGATATGACTTTGACTCTGTTTAGCCACTATACTGCATTGGCTCTCCACATTTACACCTGATTACAACAGACCCTAAATTGGTAACAACTACAAGGTCGAAATAATAATAAATAAATAAAATAATAATAAATTTTTATTCAAAAACTTTTACAAAGATGGAATAAGACACAAAAAATTAACATAGTAAAATTCTTATATAATGGTTTATATTAGTGCCTAAATAAAAATTAGTGTATAACTAAAGTATATTCATTACAGGTACTCGATATTTAACTAGGGATTTAAATAATATGTAGCGACCTGCCTGAACTAAGTTACTTAAAACCTGTGTTTCAGGCCATCACTTCATCGTAATTTAAATCGGGCAGTAATTTATGTTAACTAGATCAATATTAAAAAAACGTCTTCATCGACTATAAAATTAAGCAAACATTACAAAAAATATTATTACCTACAAACTATTCTAATCAATTACAGCAAACAAAAATAATATTACCAAGTTGCATCATTTGCACTACAAAAGTGGGTCAAAAACAGTAGCTCGTAAGTATGTCATTTTCAAGGTTATTTAGTATTTTATCCACGCATGTAGTTTTAACTAATTTAAGATAATAATATATGTACAATGTTAGAAGAATAGCTTACTGACGACAATGAAAAACAAAGGTTTTACTTTATAACAAAACGATCTAAATAGTTTTATCTTGATCAGCCATTCTTAACATAACTTCTTATTCTAATTACAAACTAGCACATAATACCTACATAAAAGGTAAACCACCGCTTTAGTGCTTACTTAATATAAATAGATTGGTTCTGGTCTTAGTCGCCTTCATAATCTATTGTGTTAACGTAGTTGACTTCTGCATATTTTCTTGCTGGGCAATTGGTATCACCAGTTGGATGGTCACAATTTCTTTTAACACGTTTACACGTCGCGCATTGGGAGGGCGAAGATTTATTGTTGCATTCCTTGAAGGAATGACCTGTTTCTCCACAATGGTTGCACGTAGGACTTGTTTCCCGGCAATACTTTGCTGCGTGTCCAAAAAGCTGGCAATTGAAGCACCTCGTGACGATGGTGAAATCTCTCACCGGGCATGAGGTCCAATTTATAAAAATTCGGCCTTGATTTATAAGAATTTTCCTGATGCTAGCTGGTACTTCTAATACGTAGTTACAAGTAGGAAGATTTTTTTTACCAGCTTTATGGCTTAGTTTTATAGACTCTTGAAAAGACTCACGAGATGTATTCGGCACTTTATCGGACATATTTTGTTCGTACAAACAATCAAAAACTTCCTTTTCTGTGAGAGCTACGGGGACACCAACGAGAGTAATCCTAGGACGGCGTTTGGATGGTTCTTCGACTGTTAGGCCCGATGACATTAATTTCTCAGATTTTTTGAGTTTGTCAATGTCACCTTTACTATCGGTGCTAATAATGACACCCCCGTTCCTGACCTTCCTCAGGCCACGGACATGAAGCTTAAGTTCTTCGGGCGATATGATTTTTTGTACAAGGCTCTTGGTGTCGTCACTTGTTTTAGTCTTATCACTGGGATATATTGCAACAGAGCTCAGGTTTGCCGGGCGGATAAAGTTGTCCGAACCTTTTTTCACTATATTGGCATATGAACAATTATTATCAGGTTTAAGTTTGGTTTCGACGATCTCTTTGAATTCTTGAATAGAGTTCGAAACTTTCTGCTGTGCTTGTAAGTGCTGGATGGTGCTGTGTGCCTGGATAGTTTTCTGTTTCAGTGCTTGGTATAAAACAGCCATCTGAGATGTGCCACTCGAGACTCTTCGGCAAAGAGTGGAGACACGGAGCTTCTGTTCCGAGTTCATTTTCCCCTCCGAAACAATAGAGCACACGTCGTTTAGAAGGGTATCTATTGATACCATCCACTTCTGGATCTCGGGCGTAGGGATGACTTCGCTCGGTAACTCATTCTCCGTGGATGCTGGTGGACTTGGATCTCTAGGATGGGGTTCTTCAATTGGTGTCGCTGGAGGACTTCGGCTCATTATTTGGCTCCTGCCAATAGGACTTGATCCTGCGTTAGACATGACTAACACAAACACTATTTGTCTATTTTAGTTCATCTTGCACAATGACTCAGTTGGCAGTAACCTACTAAATACACGCGACACACTTTACTTATTCAACTGACGTTGCAGATAATTGCAATTATATTAATCGTAATTATTTAATGATTTCACATATTAGCCGATACGAAAAACACGTCTGCTTAGTCTCGGATCTTATGAAGCAATCAAACTAGAAATAGATTTAGATAGACTAGTTATTAATACTAACCTCACATGTTGCAGATACCCGCACCTCACAATATCCTCAATGGAAGGTGCATCTGGTCCACATCGGTCTGGAACTATTGGCGCTTCATACTTGTACAGCGGTCCTTCTTCTATGAGTGGCAATGTTGGTTGTGTTGACACTCTGGTGAATTTGACACCCGTTGAGAACTGAGTTACCTGGAAACAAGAATACATAAGGTTGTAGGATGTAAAAGGCAGGAATTGTGGGGGGCAGCCTTATTTACGAAGTGACTTTTGGCGTTGATGGAAATGTATTTTTTATCAAGAAGCCTGCAGTTTCCATAGATGGCACTGAAGTAACTACGTGATTTCTCGAGGATAAGCGAGGAATCCCGGGAAGACGTACAACTGTCATAAAGTTCATTAGATCAATGACGAGGGGGACTTTAGAGGGCCAAAGCCAGCCGTGGTCGAGAGACTTACGAATTACCGTGACCCCGGGACGTAAAGGGCTGTCGTTAGGACACCCTGGATTTTAGTCAGTACGAGTTTGACAATCCCTCCCGCTCTGCCTTAGGTAGGAGGATTCATCTGATGTTTTTACCAAGATAAAAAAAAGTTCATTAGACCATGCTGACCATGTTCAATTTTATTGCAAAAATTCGCTTCCATTCCCTTCCGGGGCAATATAAATTGAGCCATATTAGACTTTGACTTGGTCTTGAGTTTGTCAGCCTTGTTTTATCAATCTTATGTTCTTATAATTAGGTGCAGTAGGTACTTACCAAGAAAAAAAGGAACGTTCTTAATAAAAATCCCAGTTTAAAAAACTTGATACTCGTCTTAAATATTAAGAATGAAAGAAACCCAAAGCAAAGAAAAATGAGTACCTAGAATAAGAGAAAAATGTGGAAACCAGATGCATATTACCTTTGGCACAGCCGGCAAGATCTCCTCCTGTTTACTAGCTTTATTCTGAGCAAAAGTATTGAGTATTTCTTTGGCATCTCCCTCCGCAAACATGAGCTCATCAATAAGAGCCTCTTTCTCTCTAATCTTCTGCTTCTTGGCTTCCTGTTCTAAACGGCTTATCTCTTGTCTTCGAAGTTCCTCCATTTGTTTCTCTATTTCTAGTATTTCTTCTAATTCTACTTCTTCTCTACCTGTAATGTGATTGAAGGAAAGAATGAGTTATCAATTTTAAAACAGCCACATTAGTCTAGTTGCCAGAACGAATGCTTATTAACAGACAAAGTCTAGCTAAGGCTGGAAACACATTTACACACACATACATTTTTTTGCCACTTAAAATTGCAACACACTAATGTTGAAACTGACATTCATGTATAATATCTGATTCTTCCATAACTATTTGAATGTAACATGTGTAATTTTAAGTATCTTATTCCAATTAGAACAAGAATGTTACTTTACCATTTATCTTGACTTGACCAACTAAATCAAAAAGACTAAATCTAGTTGGTTACTAAACTTTTGAGTTTATTTTAGTAAATCATGTTGATTTTATTAATTTCAAGATTTTATTCAAATCATCGAGTGTTTGAAAGAGCTTTTTATCATTTTTATTTTGCACTCATGAATTATCGTTTTATATTGTGGCATAGTGTACTTTAAAACAAGCAATGTTTAACTTCAAGTCATAATTATTACCAAGTATTATTACAACGATTTTGAAATCTGCGACCGGTGTAGCCGGATGCAGCTGGATACCACTATTTTACGTGGAGCGAATGCCTATCTGACCTCCCCAACCTCGTCAGTATAAGGTAATACAATACTCATCGCTAAGACAGGTTGATATATCAAAAAGTCATGGCATGGTTAGCACAGTGCCTGATCGATTGACTGCTGGGCAGAGTGTTGCGGTTTCGATCCCTGCATGGAACAAATAATTATGTATGATCCGCAGGTAGTTGTTTTGGGTCTGCGTGTTTGTGTATGGGAGTTTCTATGTTTGTAAACGCACCCATGACACAGGAGGAAAACATAGTATGGGGCAATAAATTTCAAAGAAAAAAAAACATGTGACTTACCTATTTTAGCTTTATTTTTCATAATAATCTCTTTATTGTCTTTTTTGTACTGTTCTATCCGTTTATTAGTACCAACAATGTCTATATTATTTGTTAAATTGTAAACTATTGTCTCTATTTCTTCTAAATAGTCATTGTATTCACGTAATGTAGCAAAATCTTCTTCTTTCTTGTTGTAATCTTTGAGGACTCGCTTTCTGATATCTATTTCTTTTTCCACCATGGGGTCTTCGAACAATTGGACCCTGAAGTTACTACGACGTAGTGGGACATTGCAGTCGGGACACGAACCGGACCCTAGAAAATAGATGATGTGTTAAAAAAAAAACTACCTTTTACTGTTTAAAATGTTTCTAGCAATGTTGGTAGTAATTACATACATTCTCGCAAATCATTAATCAATCTTGTAAGTCTAATAGTAAGTCTAAATCCACAAAGAAAATAACATTATTGTAAAGATGTGAAGAAACCATTCCAGACATGATTGAACTTTTGATAGACCTACAAATTGCAATTAATATAAGAGAAATGTTGTACTATAATAAATAAACAGTGTTTACCTTTCAAAAACAGCAAATCAACACAGCTTTCACACAAAGCATGGCCACATACGTTTACCATCAACTTTAGAGATGGATTTCTGTATTTCGTGGTTTTACAACGAGGACAAGCTTGATCATCCATGTTTGTTTATGACTGGGGTTCTGAACTAAAACAATAAATCGTATTTATTATAAATTACAGCAGAATAACTCTTTAAAACATTTTCCGCCGAAACTCGAAAAAGACAAGACCGGACAAGCCGCGATTCTTTTTGACTTTGACATTGACACACGTGACAACCTGTGACACTGACAACTTTGATTGCTGTTTGTTCGTTCTGAAAAATTTCGTTTTCAACAGGAAAGGTTTTATAAAGGTTTTATCTAATTAAATTATAGAGATTATTAACTGATCATATCTCACATAAATGCATAGCAAACAAATAAACTAGGAAAAGTTAATTAATTTGTAATTAACCTCATTAAAAAAGTTTTATTTCTGATGTTTGTCTTGTAAAGACCTATTTCAAAACGTACAACGCGTTCTTTATAACCAGCAACTATTAAGCCAATGAAATTTTCGGAAATATATTCTTTAACCAATGGTATTGCGGAACACTCAAAAAAATAAACAAAAATCAACTGAATAACGAATTTTCGGGAACAAATACTTTTGTGTTCACTGAAAAGTTGTATTTGAGTTAATGTTTTACTTTTGATTTTCACGTAGTAATAGCATAATTTTGTCCCAAAAATATATTAGGAAATATGAATTTAGCTGTAAGGCAATTGACGAGGCAATCTTTTAGACTATGTGACAGATTTGCGTATAAAAGTTTACCCAAACAGATAACTATAACCTCAACATGCCCTGTTATACAATTAAAACGAAATTACTGCGAAGAAAGGCTCGAGACTCGAAAGCTGCCGCAGCTTATGGAATTCCCGCCTATTGTGTGGCCTTCGTTCCTCAAATTCATAAAAAACTGGATGTTTGCGAATTTTATCATCAGACCGTATTTTGATCCAGAATTCAATTTGCATGAGTTCATCGAAGCATCAAAACATGCAGTTCAGGTATTTATGTTTGCGTCTACTTAAAATTACACCTTTTGAAATAATATTACTTTAAAAATAACTACTTTAAAAGTAGAAGCTACATGTCCACAAACAAATTCTCTATTTGTATGTCCAATAGAGTATTTTAATTAAATGTTAAAACATTTAAAAAATATTTGCTCTTAATTTAATCTAATCATTCACTAGGAAAGGCCTTTACCAAAATTAATTTGAAAGTCATTGTGAAAATATGTTACCTGTGCCAAAAAGAGCTAACTAAAAATAGCTGTTTACTAAATATTCCACGAAAAGATTCAATACATATTAATTGTAGCTCCTATAGTCTGATTGATACTATTTTGTTATAAAGTAAATAAATATAATATTTATGTTTTGTTCAGTCAACATAGATGTACAGGACTAATATCATCAAATTTTTTGCTGCACTTACGTTAGCTAGCTGATCCGTTGAACTTCATTCTACCACAAAGTCGTTTTTTTTATTTTTTTATTAATGCACTCTTTTCTCATTTAGTTTCTGTTTGAGAGGCTGAGACTACAGAATGCCACCTGCAAAAATCTTTACAAACTCCTTTCCCCTCATCCAATTTTTTTTTTTTTTTGATCTTTTTAAGGAGTGGAAAGTGGAAAATAGAATTTTCTATAGATGAAAGAAACACCTATTTTCTTCTTGAAAATATAAGCCTATTAAAAAACGAAACTCTTTGGTTTTTAAAAGCCCATTTATACAGATGACAACTGCTACTACAGGCACTGTCTGAGCACAGTTACACTTTATTAAGATAATAAACCTTATTTCTATGAGTTTAATGTCAATATTTCTACAAGCGATTGAGATCAAACATGTCATGTGAATAAGAACATTAGTTTCTTGAAACATTCAATTTTGAATGAACAAACTGCGCTAGTTTTCACCAACAATGCTCCAAATCTAAAAACGCTGTAGTGTGTCAAGCCAAGGTCTGGCCAGCAACACCATGTGTAGTGTTACACAAACCATTTGAAGCCAATTTTGATAAAAAAAAACTTGAGAGGTGTCAAGGGACACCCAGATGGAACGAAGTTATTGTACACACTCAACAAAAATAATCGTCGCGACTCCACTCCACTCCGCTCCACTCCACTCCACTCCACTCCACTCCACTCCACTCCACTCTTCGAGCTCTAGCACCCTTTCGCAACGCGCGTTAAGACCCCTTTTACCTGCTTGCGCGTAGAACTAAAATTGTGGTCGTCGAATTTACCAAATTAATTAATACTCCAACATTTTTGAATACCTGTAAAAGAAAGACCAGTTTTTCGTGTTGTAAAAAAACGTAAAATATTTCAAAAAACTCTTTTATTAACTTTGTGGTAATTAATCTCCGACAAGTAGTTTACTGAAAAATCAACGCAGAGTCGATTTGCGACTCCTAAATCTACCATTAATATTTATAATTTTAACCAAAAAAAATACACAAGTCATCAGACATACGTTTTTGTCATGAAAAAACGTAGTAGAATTTATATTTTTAATAACACAAATTAGTAAAAAAATAAAGTCTGAGGTCAATTTTTACGTTTTATATCGCTGTTTTATCGCCATTTTTGGTTCGAACAAAGCATAATTACATTTAAAAAAATATGTAAATATAAACTATGTTTACAGACTAAACTAATT
The DNA here is from genome assembly GCA_036375495.1 of Agrotis segetum. Taxonomy (NCBI): domain Eukaryota; kingdom Metazoa; phylum Arthropoda; class Insecta; order Lepidoptera; family Noctuidae; genus Agrotis; species Agrotis segetum. The sequence goes on from JAQSVV010000031.1 coordinate 1,984,712, forward strand.
TCTAAATTTCATTAAAATCCCTTCATGTAATTAATCATAATATCGTTTTTAAAATCACTCTAAACTAGCATAAATTACGAAACATAACCGGGCTGCGATCAGTACGGCTCCAGCGCCCGTCGACGTAGGACCTGTGTCACTTTTTTCCTCGTCCTGATTTTAGAGCGTACGTATCGTGAACGGAATACTATACTGCGACTGCCACATTTTGATTCTCTCCATATATTTTTTCGTAAGGTAAGATTTTCGTTACTTTATCAAACTAAAGTATTTTTGTAATTATAATAGTAGTTTATAGAATTTGTGCATTAAATAACCATCCGTTTTTGTTTTATTAGTTTTTGCAATGGGGCGCAAGAGTGGTGAAAAATCCAATATGGCGGCCTCCTCAAGATCGCGGTCGGGCTGTTTGAAATCCAACCCGATAATATGGGTATCAAATGAAAGGGTTTGCTGTCAGGAATATGAAAAAAATAGTCACGTGTCTTATATCCAACATGGCGGACATCCAAGATGGCGGATTGGCTATTTGAAATGCATCCCCATGATATGGATATCAAATGAAAGGGTTTGTTATCAGGAATATGAAAAAAATAGTCACTTGTCTCAAATCCAAAATGGCGGACATCCAAGACGGCGGATTGGCTATTTGAAATGCACCCTCTTGATATGGGTATCAAATGAAAGGGTTTGCTGTCCGAAATATGAAAAACCCACATTTTTGATTTTCTTAAAAAAATTAAAATAACCCTACGGGGCTGAGAGAGGGGCCACTCAAAACGTGGGGGCGTATATTATTTATGGGATATATTTACATGACGTGTATAGATCGTGGTTGTAACTTGCAAAGATACGCTCCCACACGTTTTGAGTGGCCCTTCTCTGCCCCATAGCACAGTAAAAATATGGATAGTACGGAAACTACGTACTAACGTTCGAAACGGTGCACTCACACAAACACGCGCATCTACGAGGCTTCTGAGCGGACATCGCAGTGCTGTTAGTTCTGAGTGCCGCGTAAAGACGAGTTACGTTTATTTCTCCAAATCACAAGTGTATTGCGTTGTGTAGGTATATAGCTGTTTGAACTCGGCTTCATCATAACCAGAGATTTTGTTTTTTAAACGTCCTGCTTATTTTGAAAATTAAGAATGATTTTTATCAATATCGAATTCTATATCCGCGTGACCGTTTAATAAATTCGTAAATCATTTGTAAAAAAACCAAAATGGTTTCTGCTACAATTTCTCATAATAAGCGTTTTTCATAGTTTTCGTCTTCGAGGATTTTGAATCCGATAGTACTGTCAAAATGTAAATCCAAGATGGCGGCTGTTAAAAATATCGAGGTTTTCGTCATGGGTGTCGTTTTCATGGTTTTCGAGGGTGTTGAAACCGATGGTGCTGTCAAAATGTAAATCCAAGATGGCGGCTGCATAAATTATCGAGGTTTTCGTCATGGGTGTCGTTTTCATGGTTTTCGAGGGTGTTGAAACCGATGGTGCAGTCAAAATGTAAATCCAAGATGGCGGCTGCATAAATTATCGAGGTTTTCGTCATGGGTGTCGTTTTCATGGTTTTCGAGTGCGTTGAAACCGATGGTGTAGTCAAATTGTAAATCCAAGATGGCGGCTGCAAAAATTATCGAGGTTTTCGTCATAGGTGTCGTTTTCATGGTTTTCGAGGGTGTTGAAACCGATGGTGCAGTCAAAATGTAAATCCAAGATGGCGGCTGCAAAAATTATCGAGGTTTTCGTCATGGGTGCCGTTTTCATGGTTTTCGAGGGTGTTGAAACCGATGGTGCATTCAAAATGTAAATCCAAGATGGCGGCTGCATAAATTATCGAGGTTTTCGTCATGGGTGTCGTTTTCATGGTTTTCGAGGGCGTTGAAACCGATGGTGTAGTCAAATTGTAAATCCAAGATGGCGGCTGCAAAAATTATCGAGGTTTTCGTCATGGGTGTCGTTTTCATGGTTTTTGAGGGTGTTGAAACCGATGGTGCTGTCAAAATGTAAATCCAAGATGGCGGCTGCATAAATTATCGAGGTTTTCGTCATGGGTGTCGTTTTCATGGTTTTCGAGGGTGTTGAAACCGATGGTGCAGTCAAAATGTAAATCCAAGATGGCGGCTGCAAAAATTATCGAGGTTTTCGTCATGGGTGCCGTTTTCATGGTTTTCGAGGGTGTTGAAACCGATGGTGAAGTCGAAAACGACACCCATGACGAAAACCTCGATAATTTAAGCAGCCGCCATCTTGGATTTACATTTTGACAGCACCATCGGTTTCAACACCCTCGAAAACCATGAAAACGACACCCATGACGAAAACCTCGATAATTTTTGCAGCCGCCATCTTGGATTTACAATTTGACTACACCATCGGTTTCAACGCCCTCGAAAACCATGAAAACGACACCCATGACGAAAACCTCGATAATTTATGCAGCCGCCATCTTGGATTTACATTTTGAATGCACCATCGGTTTCAACACCCTCGAAAACCATGAAAACGGCACCCATGACGAAAACCTCGATAATTTTTGCAGCCGCCATCTTGGATTTACATTTTGACTGCACCATCGGTTTCAACACCCTCGAAAACCATGAAAACGACACCTATGACGAAAACCTCGATAATTTTTGCAGCCGCCATCTTGGATTTACATTTTGACTGCACCATCGGTTTCAACACCCTCGAAAACCATGAAAACGACACCCATGACGAAAACCTCGATAATTTATGCAGCCGCCATCTTGGATTTACATTTTGACAGCACCATCGGTTTCAACACCCTCGAAAACCATGAAAACGACACCCCATGACGAAAACCTCGATAATTTTTGCAGCCGCCATCTTGGATTTACAATTTGACTACACCATCGGTTTCAACGCCCTCGAAAACCATGAAAACGACACCCATGACGAAAACTTTGATAATTTATGCAGCCGCCATCTTGGATTTACATTTTGACTGCACCATCGGTTTCAACACCCTCGAAAACCATGAAACGATACCCATGACGACAACCTCGATAATTTATGCAGCCGCCATCTTGGATTTACATTTTGACAGCACCATCGGTTTCAACACCCTCGAAAACCATGAAAACGACACCCATGACGAAAACCTCGATATTTTTAACAGCCGCCATCTTGGATTTACATTTTGACAGTACTATCGGATTCAAAATCCTCGAAGACGAAAACTATGAAAAACGCTTATTAAGAGAAATTGTAGCAGAAACCATTTTGTTTTTTTTACAAAAATGATTTACGAATTTATTAAACGGTCACGCGGATATAGAATTCGATATTGATAAAAATCATTCTTAATTTTCAAAACAAGCACGACGTTTAAAAAACAAAATCTCTGCTTATGATGAAGCCTAGTTCAAACAGCCATAATAATATACCTACACAACGCAATACACTCGTGATTTTGTAGAAATAAACGCAAGTCGTCTTTACGCGGCACTCAGAACTTCTTACAGTAGCTCGTTCTGTGTTCTTGTAGTAGATGTTTAAAAGGTTCTCATTCATAAAAAATATGAAAACTCGGAAAATGTAGTAGGTTAGGTTAGGTAGGACAAAGGGCTGATTTTTTAATAGTCAGACAACTTTTATCTGAGGAATGAAAATAGCGGTTTGACATAATTATTTTCTATAGATAAGCTGTCAAACCCCCATTTTTATTGCTCAGATATAAGTTATCTGACTATTAAAAAATCAGCCCCAAAACTTATTTATTGTTCAAACTTCACTTCTTAGGTTAATTGCAGATTCAGTTTTACTTCCACAACAATAAAATATAACTAACTTTAACTGACAGGTTATTTTAACACAAAATTTAAGTAAATCACCGGAACAGTTTAACATTCGACATCTAACAAATATTGTGGCGGGCACATGCCGTTCAACCAATCAACGCGCGAGATGCTTTCCGTTCTATACCATTTAACAGTCTAATAGACTGAATAAACAAAAAAAACTTTTCCAGAAATGTAACCAAAGTGCATTACGATTATATCGGCTCAAAATTGTTTAGTCCGTCTCAACACTAGCGCTACACTGGTTGCGTTGTGTATGTGTGAACAGCTACGCACACATGAACATTGCTGCCGTCTTTTACCTAAACTCGAGCGTTCGAATTTTGTGAACTGGCTCTTAAGGAACTTTGTTCCAAAAAGTGTCGTGACAACTTTTCGTAAGAATTTTTTCCGTCTAACCCCCTTTCACAACGCGCGATAAGGAACTTCGTTCCAATACTGCAAATATTCAATAGTGCTGCCATAAAAGTGTTACTATTTTTGTTTCCCTGTTTTTCTTTTCAGGACCTATTGCCATTAACATCTGCCGTCAGGTTGTTTCAGATAGTTTACAAAGGAGTGATTTTAAATCTCTTGACGGTCTGGTGGACAAGGAAGCTGTGGCCGTGTTAAAGTCTGCGGTCTCAAAGTTGTCTGTCACACAGAGGCAGCTGCTGTCTATTGAGAAAGAAGACATATTTTATGCCTTTCCTTACCAGGTATGTAGGAATGATATTATTGAACTAGATGGTCTTTAGACATCTAAGATCATTTGTGCACAAATTAGTAGGTACTCTCACCAATACCGTACAACTTTGGGGTCCTTATCATAAAAGAGAAATTCCTATTGGAGCCTAAAAGAGTATAATAGAAGTGTCCCACCACCCCGGTTCTATAATCGCACATCTAGACGCACGGCAAATTACCATCCTCACGTTATTGCTTTTACCACCAATTCCCACTAAGCATTTCCAAATGTCTTTTATAATGCGGACAGCGCTGGAGTGAAACTCTCTGCCTGCGTCTGTGTTTCCGAACACATACAACCCTAATCTCTTCAAAGTTAGAGTGAACAGGCTTCTTCTAGTTAAGCTCGCTCCATCATTGACCTTGTCTTAGTCACTCCTGACCTAGGCTGAGGTTAACAGCAAACCCATTGCACATAAATAAAATAAAGGGTCCATGGAGTTTCTTGCCCATCCTTCTCCATAGAGATCTACGCTTTGGAACGGGCACCTACGGTACTTTCACAGTTATTATGTCTTGTGACTGGGACTGTAGCACCATAACTATTTTTATACTACTTTTGTCTTTTGACAATTCAAAAGTGTCTGTAATTGGCCTACTTTTTTTTACCCACTGCAAAACGGAGCATGTATATTTACGTGGTAACGTCATCAAGTGAGTCCAAGTCTGACAGTCCCTTCCGCCCTGCCCTGGGGGACACAGATTTTACCACTCAAAAAAACTGACCAAATAAGTACATTTTTAATGTATGTAATCCTAAAATTTCCAGATTGGCGTAATGTTCGACGATGCCGACAAGCGCTGGGTCGAAATAACAATGTGCTATCACGTGTTCAGAGGACTGAAACATATGAAAGAAGCCGGCGATCTTCCTGCTCTTACAATTGGGTGGTGCACTTTTAATTTAGACCTTTTTATCGCGATAGAATCATCAAAAGGGTCCTCCTTCCCAAGGCAGGACGGGAGGGACTCTCAGACTTGTACTGACTAATATCACACGGTGATCCTTCAATAGCCCTTTACGTTACGTCTCGGTTACCTGATAAGACAATCCCGCGACCCTGGCAGCCTCTAGCCGTCAGGGCCCTGTTTGATTGCTGACAGGTATTTGATGCGCGCGTGAAACAAGACGCCCGCCGTGTGGACCCGACCCGGGCATGTTCCATGATCAGCAAGTCACCCATTACTCGTCATCCGCATGCCTTAATAGACCTTAAATATTACAGTTATTAGGACTATTAACGCTGTGTAAGCGATGACAGCGCCTCCTAGTGACTACATTATTTCGGAACTTATAAAATCTGCCAATTTTTGCCATCTATAGGTATATTTTTATTTACATTTTCGACTTGTTTTTCATTAAAAATTAAATAAAAGCTAAAAAGTACTTAAAGAGGTAGTGGTAGATATTAATCTTGACACATCGCTTCAAGAGTCCCGAGTTAGTTCACATCTGTGTCACCACGCGCGCTGCGATCGTTTTGATAGTCTCCACTACTTCGCACATAGCGATACTGCCTTGACCATTATTTATTTATATAACCGACTTCAAAAAGGAGAAGGTATTTTTTTTAATGTATGTGCACCAGTTACTCTGAGGTTTCTGAGGCCTTATCATGAGTTTTCAATTATTCTGACGTAAAGTAAACTTGGAACTTTGATATTTTCAAATTGACATTCAAGGAAATTAAATTCCTTTTTCGCACACCAGAGGCGCTGTTCCATTTTTTCATACAAGAAACGCTGTAAATACTGGAAAGACGTTGTAAAGTAAAATAGTGAAAAATCGTGATAAGGGTACTGCCTTATCCCGAGTTTTCGAAAATTCATGATAAGGTCTCTGGTCAGATTTGTGTAATTCTTTTGTTGTTTGATGCAGTACACTTGCCATTTGGTCCCATAGTTTTTATTTTTTAAGCATTTTTCGCTTAGTATTTACTTGGAAGATGTTATTCTAATGTTTATTTCATTATTACAGTGTGCAGCCCGAATATCAAGACAAGATATTCATACTAAACTACAGATTTATAAGAGAGTTCACTAAAGGCGTAGAAGACAGTTGGTGGGTCAACATTGTGAATCACTTCCAGCCGCACTCTTTAATAAAGAAATAATATTTTTTGATGTTCTAACCTTACAATATGAAGCTTCAGTCAGTGTAAAATAAATACAGTTGAATTGTTTTTATATTCTTTTATTGTAAAAATATTTCGAAATATAAAATGACAGTAAAGGTTGATACATTGATCCAGTCCAGTATCATTGGATTCATGTAAAAGTGTTTTGGCGGCTCCAAACTATTATTGCCGTGAATTCTCAGCACAAGTCGTGCCCTCCACACTATCGGGATGCTCTCAGACGTTCGTGAAACCTGCCGTGAAATAGACGTAGATGCTGCTGCTGCATTAACTTTGTTTGCTGAATTTACTTTGTAGGAATATGATTAAAACTGTCTTTATTAATTACATTAAAAATAAAAAATAGTAATTAGGTAATTTATTAAGTTCACGGGCCCGTAAATGTGGATGGGTACGCGTGAACATCGCGCGAAGGAGGCGCGAACCCTTTGTCGCGGGACAAAATACCGACACTACAAACATCCGCATTCTCGTTCGCGCCTGTTCACGGGTGTTCACGGCAATAGTCTGGAGCCGGCATTACAGTTTAGTGCAGTTATCCAGCGCTGGGTCGGAAAATATAGCACTTTCTATTGTATATTTGTCCCGCTGCGCTCTCACAGAGATGATTACCATTGTGCGAGTGAGATATCTAGTGTTCCTGCTATAGTTACAGCGTTACAAACTCATTTATATACAACCCTTTAAGGTAGGTAGATAAATATATAACATGGAAAATTTTCATAAAAGATTACAATAATAGCACCATTTTCCTTAAAATTCTACTTCTTAAGTTAAAATACTGTGCAGTACTCTTTAAAATCCTGTATAGCTTCCCGCAAGCTGTTCAATAGCGCCTCAGAATCACCTGAAAAAAGAGTTGAAAATATATTTATCATCATCAGCCTATAATGTTCCCACTGCTGGGACACAGGCCTCCGCTCTGTGAAACGGAGTGAGCTATAATCCACTACGCGGCCCAGACATTCGCAGATGCCACATGTCTTCGAATATTTGGTTCTAGGACATGCCGGTTTCCTCAAGATGTTTTCCTTCACCGTTTTGAGAGCAGTGGTGATGATATAAATTACACAAAGTAATGAGCCTGGCTGGTTTTTTTTTCACATCCTTTGGGTTTTGTCAGTTCTACGAGTAATGTGGCCTTACTAATCCTGCTAATATACAAGGTGATTGGAAGATGGGTGCAAAGCTTTAAGGCGAAGATAGTACAGACATTTTAGAACAATTTAAGCCATGGTTGTCTTAGACGAAGTCTTACCATTTTTTTTTAACGTAACTTTTAAGATTTTTTTCGAAAATTACCAAAATTTTAACTAAACTGGTTATTTCTAGCTAAATTGAATGATAAATGAATTCATTTTTATTTTATTTAATTAAAGTAATGTGTAAGCAATCTAGCAAAACATGTTTTAGGCCTCTGTGTCGTTAGACATTTTTTTTACAGACATTTAAAGTTCATAAAAATTTTAAAATATCATAAATCATTTTTGAAAACCTTATTTAAAAAAAAAAACGAAGGGTGCTTTTTTTGTTCAAATGTTTTTGAAAACATGCGTGATAATCGCTCTTTCCTTTGAGGTATCATTTACGCGGATATTTTAATAATTATTGAAATTAAGACCTACAAACCAATTTGAGGGACAAATTTTAAAATTTTAGGCGGAGTAATTAAAACAACATTTTAATCTAAATTATTTATTGTTCATGTTCAAAATGTCTGCCATGATTCCTAATACAAGCACAGCTACGTCTTCTCACTTCTGTTGTTGTTATTTTCAACATCATCTCCAGTTTCATCGTTTCAAACGCTGAATTAATTCTCTCCATCAATTCTTCTCTCGTGTTTATTTCAACATTCGTATACACCAGTTCCTTGGCACGACCCCACACGAAAAAGTCCAGCGGGGTCAGATCTGGTGAGCGAGCGGGCCAAGGTATGGGTCCATCTCTGCCGATCCAGCTGTCAGGGAAGCAATTATTTAAGTGTTCCCTTACATTTAACGTCCAATGCGCTGGACAGCCGTCTTGCTGAAAGACGACTGTTCGGTCTCTTTCGAATATCGGGACACCGGTTTCCTCTATCAGAACTGGTAAATCGAATTTGCTTTCATCCGTCCACAAGATTGATTTCAGGAACCACGCATCTTCGATGTCTCTGTTCAGGAGGAAACGGCAGAACTGTATTCTTCTCTGGGGATCTTGCTCTTCCACTTTCTACAATTCGATTTACCAGTTCTGATAGAGGAAACCGGTGTCCCGATATTCGAAAGAGACCGAACAGTCGTCTTTCAGCAAGACGGCTGTCCAGCGCATTGGACGTTAAATGTAAGGGAACACTTAAATAATTGCTTCCCTGACAGCTGGATCGGCAGAGATGGACCCATACCTTGGCCCGCTCGCTCACCAGATCTGACCCCGCTGGACTTTTTCGTGTGGGGTCGTGCCAAGGAACTGGTGTATACGAATGTTGAAATAAACACGAGAGAAGAATTGATGGAGAGAATTAATTCAGCGTTTGAAACGATGAAACTGGAGATGATGTTGAAAATAACAACAACAGAAGTGAGAAGACGTAGCTGTGCTTGTATTAGGAATCATGGCAGACATTTTGAACATGAACAATAAATAATTTAGATTAAAATGTTGTTTTAATTACTCCGCCTAAAATTTTAATATTGTCCCTCAAATTGGTTTGTAGGTCTTAATTTCAATAATTAGTAAAATATCCGCGTAAATGATACCTCAAAGGAAAGAGCGATTATCACGCATGTTTTCAAAAATATTTGAACAAAAAAAGCACCCTTCGTTTTTTTTTTAAATAAGGTTTTCAAAAATGATTTATGATATTTTAAAATTTTTATGAACTTTAAATGTCTGTAAAAAAAATGTCTAACGACACAGAGGCCTAAAACATGTTTTGCTAGATTGCTTACACATTACTTTAATTAAATAAAATAAAAATGAATTCATTTATCATTCAATTTAGCTAGAAATAACCAGTTTAGTTAAAATTTTGGTAATTTTCGAAAAAAATCTTAAAAGTTACGTTAAAAAAAAATGGTAAGACTTCGTCTAAGACAACCATGGCTTAAATTGTTCTAAAATGTCTGTACTATCTTCGCCTTAAAGCTTTGCACCCATCTTCCAATCACCTTGTATAATGTGAAAGTTTGTTTGGATGGATGCATGTTTTCATGTTTGTTACTCTTCCACGCAAAAACTGCTGAACGGATTTGGATAATATTCGGTACACAGATAGTTTATAACCTGGATTAACACAGGATAGTTTTAACCCGATTTTATTTTCCCGAGAAATCATTTTCGACTTGTAGCGGGCTAAGCGCTGGCTAGTACTATATATACTCGTATAATATCTACTAAGATCTAAAATTTGATTTTACCTACTAGTGCGTAGCAATTTTTTTTTTCAAAATTCATAGTGTTTGTATACAATTTCAAGGTCACAAATCATGCATTTTTCAGTAGGATTCTGAAATCAATTTAGTTTAGCTAACACTAGAATAAAGCTGATATTCGTTTACTAACCCGTTGTTGGATCATACAAAGACCTCTTCTCGATACCACATTGAACTTTGATTGGCCTCTGTTTCTTCAATGAGTTTTCCACATCTGAAACATGCAATTTTCGATGTTAAATAAAACAGCGATTTACCTATTTTGAAATAGGTGGAGTCAGGGTATGCACATCAGGGGGGGTATTACAACGTCTTAAAACCAGGCTTGTTCCAGCGAGTGAATGAGATGGCGCTAGACGACTTGTATAGCTCTGTCACTTTCACTCGCCGGAATAAGCCTGGTTTTAAGACGTTGTAATACCCCACCAGGAGCCCTACTATAACGTCTTAAAACGAGAGCTGTGGAAAAGAAACAGAGCTATACAAGTCGTCTTGTGCCTTCTCGTTCCCACAGAGTGGAACTACTCGCGCTTTAAGACGTCATGGTAGGCCACCAGTGGTAATAACTGGACAGCACCTATACTTTATGTCGTACCAATAAAGTTCCTTTTTGTAGCACCTGTCTCTATTTTTGACCTAAATTCTAGATTTGATTAGCCACAGAACTTTCATAGTATATTTGTCAAAGCATTGTGATAGTTATTCCATTGACATAAGGGCTAAATTCTAGGTGCCTTATCCAACAAATTGCTAATATCCAAATCATCGTCTAACCTCGCGCACAAAGCATTAACATATTGACTAGCCCCCGGTACAATTTTATCTGTATCTCCGGTCTTTAGTTCATAAGTGTCATCACCATAAGGTCCATTTTAGCAGAAATTAACAAGCTAATGTGAACTCTATGCCCTTGTAACATAAGGTTTATATTGCAATGCAGTTCCTTACCTTCATGAACCTTATCCAATAAACTGCTAAAATCTAAATCGTCGTCTAATCTCGCGCACAAAGCGTTAACATATTGACTTGCCCCCGGTACAATTTTATCCGTATCTCCGGTCTTTAGTTCATAAGTCTCATCACCATAAGGTCCATTTTAGCAGAAATAAACAAGCTAATGTGAACTCTATGCCCTTGTAACATAAGGTTCATATTGCAAACCAGTTCCTTACCTTCATGAACCTTATCCAATAAACTGCTAACATCCAAATCGTCGTCTAACCTTGCGCACAAAGCGTTAACATATTGACTAGCCCCCGATACAATTTTATCCGTATCTACGGTCTTTAGTTCATTAGTCTCATCACCATAAGGTTCATTTTAGCAGAAACAAACAAGCTAATATAAATTCTATGTCGCAGTAAGATAAGGTTTATCAGGGCCGGATTAACCATCTCGGGGCCCCTAGGCACAACTCGTTTCGGGTGTGACACACTTGAGTTGCTGATTTCAAGTTTTTATACAAATTGTCAATAATGGGGGCGTTTAATGTGAAAAAAGTTTCACTTTTACCGTGGTTTCAAAAATCCACACAATCCCATTTTAATTTTTTAATAGGAAGTGATGGGATTGGGCCCATAGTGGGTCATAATGGGCCCCTAGGCACTGGCCTAAAGTGCCTTATGGATAATACGGCACTGAGGTTTATATTGCAATGCAGTTCCTTACCTTCATGGACCTTATCCAATAAACTGCTAACATCCAAATCGTCGTCTAATCTCGCGCACAAAGCATTAACATACTGACTAGCCCCCGGTACAATTTTATCCGTATCTCCGGTCTTTAGTTCATAAGTCTCATCAGTATTGATGGTGGTCGAACATTCAATTTGTAGCACTTCATAGGCCGCTTGTGAAGATTGGGTCGAGTAGGTGATGAGTAGATTCTTGTGGGCCGTGTAGTCTTCTACTGTGTGAATTGTGGCGTAGATTTGGGGGTTAGTATCTCTGAAAAGAGATAGAGACTTTTTTAGCAAAGGCTTTTTTTTATTTGCTCCACACTCAATTTTAAAGTTGGAATTTCTACACTTTTTGTTTCAGCGTGCTAATGTCAACATAGAGTCCTCTCACCCAGGACAGGGCAGGATGGACTGTCAGACTTGTACTGATTACTTTCCACGGTATCCTTCAATAGCCCTTTACGGGCCAGGGTCACGGTAGCTCGTTAGTCCCAGACAGACAGATTTTGGACTCTTAGGAGGGGCCTATCATATTGCTGACAGTTCTTGAGGCGCGCGTAGAACACAAGGTACCATCGCCGTCGACCTGGGCATGGTCCATGACCAAACAGCGAGTCGCCTATTACTCGCCGTCCGTATGCCCGCGCCTACGGTGGCCAGAAATCATCCTGTGATGTCCGTTGCCGTGGGCGTCTCTTACGGCGGAGTTGAAACTTCTCTTGTAGCACCACACGCAGCGCACCAGTGAATTCAGCTAAAACCACTGTTCCAAACGTTCCGTCAGTTAAGTACAAATCACTTTTTGGCACAGTCATAGAAAAAAGAGTTTGGCATTCGATAGCCGTCACACATGACCGTTGGACAGAAAATTGGTGCGGGAGGGGTCAAAAATTATGGGGGCAGGACAGTACAAAATACCCTATCCATTGGGTCTGTTGTCTTTCCTGTCACACTTAATGCAGGGACTGCATCTACGCTATTCTCTAAGTCGTTGTCGTCTAAACTAAAGTTTGTCTTTAATACATTCTCTACTTTCTACTCTAGTCAATAAAGTTGACACTCTATTGAAGACAAAATTTAGTAAAGACGCGAAGACAGCGCTGGCACATAAAGAATAGCTCTACATAGTGCCAACTGAGAACCAGCGCTGGGTGTCTTTCGCCCAGCAAATGTTGAGTTGATAACCCTTTTGGTGTGGACATGCTCAACAAATTTTTTTTGAAGTGAAAACTTCTTTAGCGGCGTTGTACACTTTTTCTGTAATGGGTAAAAAATTTAAAACTCGCGTCAGGGTCACGTGACCCTGATCGAAAATGAGTAAGACGTCATTCAAATTAAAAATAAAACATAGTAACAAAAAAGTTTTCACTTCTACCGGCACTCCTGGAGTGCAACCTTTTTTTTTTTCTGTGTTTGTTTGTGTGTTTCTAGTATCAAATATCCGGTTAACCGAGCTTCGCTTGATTTTTAAAAATGTCTATATCTTGGGAACCGAGCTTTTCTCGAACCTGGGACCTTGATAAATCGATTCCTTGAGCCGAAAAACCTCTAATCTGTAACTTTCATGAAAATCCTTGGAGCCGTTTCTGAGATCCTGATTATATATAAATATACAAGAATTGCTCGTTTAAAGGTATTAAGTAGATAGATAGATTAGATGCTTTGTTTTGAACTACACTTCTCATCAAAAAAATCGAAACACCTCGCAGTTTATGATTTGATAAGGATTATCAGAAAAATGTGTATATTTAGGAATAAATGTAAAATGTCATTTAATAGTGAGTAGTATGAGGTTTTTAAATCCTAATGTTAATGTTCTAAATTCAAATTAAGTCTTCATAGGTTTCGTATTTTGTATAATGAGTAATTTTTACCCTGTATGGAATATGAAGGAAATGGGTAAAACAACACGCGTAAATGAAAAAAAAAATGTAAGAAACGTTTATTTAATAACTTGTATTCCCTCCGCGAGCTCTTATTACTGCTTCCATACGGTTCTTCATCGATCGGATGAGAGTCACGATCACATGTTGTGGTATATTATCCCATTCCTCTTGGATTGCATTTTGCAGCTGGCTAAGTGTTTCTGATGGGGCTGGATCTCTTGCTCGAATTCGTCTCTTTAATTCATCCCATAGATGTTCAATGGGATTCATGTCCGGGCTTCTTGCTGGCCATACCATAATGGAGATACCGACTTCGGTAAGATAATCTCGTACGACGCCCGCGGTGTGAGCTCTAGCATTGTCGTGCATGAATATGAAGTCGTTGCCAATAAAATGTGCATAGGGCATCACATGAGGTTCAAGACACTGTTCGATGTACCGATGAGAATTTAGTGCAGGCAGCCGTGGCCCAGACACAAAGGCAAGTTCTGTCTTACCGTCGGCGCTGATTCCTCCCCAAACCGTCCACGAACCGCCACCATAGCTGACCTTTTCTTCAATGCAGCATTGTGCAAAGCGTTCTCCATCTCTTCTGTAGAACTTGTTCCTTCCGTCGTTACCATACAGCATAATTTTACACTCATCAGAAAACAGTACTTTGCTCCACTGAAGGTATGACCAAGTTAGGTGCTCGCGTGCAAAGTTAAGGCGCGCTCTTCGATGGTCTGCAGTTAATTTCGGCCCATTCGCTGGCTTATGTGGTGCCAATCCGCGTTCCTTCAACCTTCTTCTTATTGTAGAGTCACTTACAGCTACTCTTCGTACAACGCGAAGCTGCTGCTGCAGTTGAAAAGCGTTAAGGCGTCGATTTCGTAAAGAAGTTGTTACAATAAATCGATCATCTCGCTCAGAAGTGACCCGATTCCTGCCAGATCCTGAACGGCGCGTGAACGAACCAGTCTCCCGATAGCGTTTGTAGACTCTATGAACAGATGATAAGCTTAGATGCAATCTTGCAGCCACAACACGCTGACTAAGTCCAGAATCCAGCAATGCCACCACTTGGGCGGCTTCTGCGGGCGAAGTATCCATATGTTTTAGAAAAAAAAGTTTTTTCAGACGTCCCAAAGTCACAGTAAATGAAATAAGAAACAGAAAGTTTAAAGACAAGCGCTAATTTTTAGTTTTTAAACGAGAAACGTACTCCAACCCTAAATACACATTTGTCTCAAAACAGTGATTAATTTCATTTATAGGATAAACAAATGAAATTAATTCGAATTTTAATTTTTTTCTTCTTACTGTAATGACCAAACTGCCAGCTACACAGTAATGTTTTTTTTTTTCATGGAATTAATTCTCTTTTGTAAAAAATTAGGACAAAAACAATAAAAACGAAAGTGTTTCGATTTTTTTGATGAGAAGTGTAGATGTGCTAAAAGAAATTCTTACCTGTCCAAGTAAACCCTACACATATCCATAATAAGTATTCCAAGTTCAGGTTTGCATCTCGCCATCTCATTCAGCACAAAGTTTTCAGTCACACAGTGGTCGAGCCTGATGTTTTCTACCGGACAATCTATTCCTAACATACATTTAGTGTTGCAGAGCTGACAACCGTGTCCGGCGTAGAAGAAAAAGCCTGGAAGCAGAGTATAATGATGTACAGAGTGTCATAATGTCGTTGCCCCCTTTGAAACCACGTCTGTTTTCAAGGTGGGTAACTACCTACCTACACACACCGGCAAAATTAGGGAACACAAAAAAAGAAAACACGACCCCATTCATCGGACCAATCTTGGTGTTGACGAGCGAACGCTAATCTTGCAACTCGGTGGCTTACCTCAAGTTTAGGCGCTTTTGCTGGTACGTATGACTTTAAACCAACTTCGTTTAACCTTCTTCTTACTGTTCGTTCACTTACACGCACGTTACGCACCTATTCTAAGAGATTTCTGGTCTGGACAGTTGTTTGACGACGGTTTCTCAACGTTTGCACCCTTATAAAACTTTCGTCTACGGCACTGGTTGCGCGTTTTCTGCCTTGTCACCGCCTCCGCACGTAAGATCCTGTCCTTCTGTATCGTTTCACACAACGGTGGATCACAGATACTGATACACCCAACATTCGACTCACTGAACGATTTGTGTGACCTTCCTCGATCATTGTCACAGCTCTGGCGACTTCAGTTGCTGGCAAATCACTCATTTTGTGTGCAATACAATGTTAACTCTTCAAAAACAACAACAAAATAAGCTAGAGCCACTATTGACTGCTCAAGCAAAATCCTTATCAGAAACACTTAAAAGTGCTGACTGTCAACAAACACTTGAGAGGGTGTAATTTCTGTTAGAATGTTAAAAACTGTCAAAATATCTCAAAATATTATGTTGTACGAGGGTAATATCTTAAATAAATGAACCACTTGACGAATCACTCACGAGTTAAAAAAAAAAGACATTTTTTTTTGTGTTCCTCTAATTGTGCCGGTGTGTGTAGTAACCATACTGTGACAGTGAGATTCGAATGTACAGAACATTCAAACATTTAAACGAATAATGCTGTGTTTTTTCGACATGGCTAGGATGTCCAACTTACTTGGAACTGAAACTTAATTGTAATAAAGTGATCCAAGAGAGAACGAAAGTGATCGACATAGCCCACAGAATAAGCAAGCTGAAGTGGCAATGGGCTTGCTGACAATCAAACAGCTTAGGTAGCTAATAATATCTTTATTAACTCAACTTTTATATATGTGCAATACCTACTCCATTTTAATTCCACGAACATTAGATTTTTTGGAATCAATTATAATTTAGTCCCATAAGACACATCGTACATCACTCAATCCCTCAAGCATTACTTAAAACTAGATTCAAGCCATTTGATTGATGGAAACTATGTATGTAGTTCCAAGTAACGCTTACATCCTGAGGGATGTTCTGTAATGTAAAGATAGACAATTTTCAGTACTTACAATAAGAATCTTCTTCCAACAAATTAAAGATCTTCGACAGAATTACCTTCAAAATTCTACTTGTACTGTTCTTTATTTTGATCGCAATAAAGCCTATATTCTTCAAATGTGAGGCTAGTGAGTCACAATCTATAGAGGGAGTGGCCAGTTTAGACAGTTGAGTATATTTTTCATTGGCTACTAGTATAGCTACCTTCGAATGAGGTTTGTAGTAAGTAGTTATGGTTTTAACATTGTAAGACTCGGCCAAAAGTTGCCTGTAATGTTTGGCAGGGAGACCATAGCGGTCTAATGCTTTTATTAATGTTTCTCCTGGTTTCTTGGAGTCGCTCAGTGGTATCCTGGAATGTTATAATGATTTTATAGTATAAATATTAAATAGTCTTAGTAGGTAAGTGTTATCTTTCTTGCAGTAGATACTGTCAAAAGAAACTTACGATTGTATGTTAAAATTAACTCTCGCTAGTTTTGCTATTATTTCACACTGTTGTAAACTTAATTCTAAAGCATTTTGATATTCTCTATAAGATAAATTCTGTAGTAAAGACATTTTAGTGAATTATTTGCAACAAACAATGAAAAAAGCCGAAAAATAAACAAAAACTGACGTTTCAATGACGTCCAAAACAGGTGTTTTTGACATCCCAGTTCTCGACATTTTTATATTCCTTTTAACGTAAACACCCGTACCAAATGAGTTTCTATATTTTTCTTTTGATACCTGTTTTTCGGAGAAAGTTACCTAATTCACATTTTGATTACTAAGAAATTCAATGTTACTATTATAGAATAACACCTGTTGATTTTAATAAAAATAATTCATTTTCAATATTCTTTGATTCGAACTTGTTGGTACTTGTTCGGACGTTATGTAAACAGAAACGGAACGAAACACTAAAAATGGCGATCGGCGTCGATACGTCAAAGTGGAAGCCTAGAAAAATAATAGGAACACCAGCCTCTAAATTCAGGAATATACTTGGTGTGGGCTTGATTAGTATTGGATTAGTCGTCGGAGTGTTTTTCCAGTATGTATAATGAACTTTTCATAAAACGTAAAATTTTGAGGTTATAAGTTGTAGTCCACGGGAACACAACGATCGAGATCCGATAACTCTAAAATTATTATGATTTGATCTACTGTCTAATAAGTGTAATCCCGTTACTGTGAGTAATATTGGGGAAAACATTACGTCTCTTTCATCCAATAAGGTTACCTTCAAGCTACACACCAGTGAAGGAAGATTCACTATCGTCAATTTGAATCGCCATCGAGTTCTTTGTATGCAAACTAGATGTGTGTAAAACGTCACTACAATATAGATATACCTATGTATAAGAGTGCCCTTTCCCTCACTATAGTCGCCTTAACATCCCAAGATTAAAAGTTTCTTCTTGTAATTTTAGTTTCACCCCAGTAACGAAAAATTTGCGCGACGCTGTAGACGTATTATACGAAGATCCCATAGAGGAAGTTGAAAGAAGGCTCATGATCGCCAGTGGACTGCCAAACCGTACCGGAGACACAATCAGAAAATACATGGAAGAAAGCCAAAGACCAGACCAACCTGGAATATAGATATGAGCATAACTAGTAATAGGTAATATAATTGTTTATATTCTTATTTAAAATGTAGATAATAAAAAACATAGTTCAGTTTATAATTTGTTTTATTTCTGTTCCGTTACAGTGATGTTAGAAGCAAATATTTCTCCGGACAAACTGATATGGATGGTAGTCTTTCAGATTTTCAAGAAGCAAAGACAAGTTGTAAAGGTCCAAAACCAGCTGTAAAAACTGCCAAACCTAAGCCTAAGAAGGTAACAAAACGAGCTAAAGGCCAGAGAGATATAAGAACAGCGTTGAAAGGAAAGAAAAATGAATTAGTATCATATAGCAAAGAGTTTGATACTGTCTGTAAAAAGTCAGGATTGGATGTTGATTCAGAACAACTGCAGTTAGCTATAGCATTGTCAAAATCCCTCCAAACTGAATCAAATGACCCTGAAACTTCACAACCACTGTCTTCGCAACAAAGAGTAGCAAAAATAAGGAAAACTTTACAGGAATATGGTTTCAAAGTGCCTGAAGCTAAAATAACTGTTGGTAGGAAAACGAAAAAGTTTCGAAAGAATTACAAACTCCTTACTGTTACAGAGGAAGAGAAACATCAGAAAATAACTGGCAAATATTCAAGGATATTGTTTGAGAATCTTGATAATTCAAAAGTAGAACACACCAGCTCTAATGATGGAGAATCTGATGCAAGAGTCTTTTATATTGGTTCTAATATTCCTTACAAATGCATGAAAGATAATGAAATATTCTATGTAGAAAACTTAGTAGAGAAATCTGTAACAAATGGATCTTTACTAAGAGATTGGTCAGAAATTCCTGGCAGACCTGAAAGTCCTAAGCATTTTGAGACTTATGCAATGAATTTCAAAGACATAGAGTGCACACAAGATGAGCTAGATGTTGTACTAAGTGGTAAAATGAAATCTGTCAAAGATATATTTGCTACTAAAGAAATAGAGTTTAAGAAGAATCATAAGGAATGTGATGTACCTAAAATTTTGATTGAAGAAGAAGAAAAAGTAATGAATGATAATGTTGGAGTGATTGAGAACAAATCACCATTCCAAAAAGCATTTAATATGAAATCACCAGTCAAAATGTTTGAAACAAGATCACCAGTAAAGAGACTGTTCCAAGATAAAATACTGACTAGTGAAGAAGTTGAAATTATATCGCCTATCAAGCATCCAACAGTTAAAACTCCAACCAAAGAGGTATTAGATATAGAAACCACAAACAAACTAACAATTCCTCAACACTACAGAAGTTGCTCTCCAGATATTTTTGATGATGAACTATCATCCATAATGGAAACTACAAAACCTATAATTGTTCTATCACAAGAGTACAAAACCAAAGTGTTTTCCCAAGAAATCATGGATTTAACTCAATGTGCTAAGAATCCGTCGCAAAATTCTGAGAAAGGTATTCAGCTGTCTCAGAATATAACAAAAAGGAGGTCAAATGATTTTATGGAAATTACTGAATGTATTGTAGGTTCCTCTCAACATATACGTGAGGAATTTAAAGAGATTGATCTTACACAGAGTCCTGAAGATAGGGGAAATCAAGTAGAAGATCATAGCATTAACTTAGTTGATAATGTAGCAAATGTAAGTAAAAACCTTTCTAGGGGTAGTAAACGAAATACTGGTAGTACTAGCCAAAATATAACAGATGAACAACAAATAACAGTTCTTTCAAACCATCCACATACAGATCCAAAACATACTGAGAAAGAAGACATTGATTTGACTCAAAGTTCCAATGAAGATGACAGAGAAATTAAAAATATAGATGAAATTATGCAAACCCCAGATAAAAAGGCTGTAGAAAGTATGGATTTGACTCAATCTTCAAATTCCACAGACACTAGTCTACCTTTAGTAGATGTAAAAAACTCACAATCTCAAGCTTCTTTAGAAGATACAATAATAGTTGACAAAGACGAATATATTGCCAATGGGAAAGTCAGGAAATCTTTCTTTGGAAATGAAGTAGTTAGTCAAGTTTTTGACTTGACACAAGCTCCTGAAACTTCTATAGAATATAATCCCAGTCCTGTCAAAGCAATGAATACAGAATCATGTAGTAACAGTTTCTATGAAGATCTTGTTCATGAACATTCAGAAAATACTGAAAACAGTAAAGAAATTATAAATGCTGATGTCTCGAAAGAAAATTCTCATTCACACAATGAAAGTAAAGAATCTAATGATGATATAGATTTGACACAAGATTCAAGTTCGTCTGAAGAAATTCTTTTGTCTCAAAGACCAATGACAGTACTTAAAAATATCCCAAACAATAGCAGTCTCGGAAAACAGGATGATGTTTCAATAGATTATGATGAAATTATTATAGAAGACCATATTAATGACAGAGAAAGTTTGAAAGAAAATGAGAAGAATGGTAGCCTAACACAACAATATGAACCTTCTAAAACTGAAGTCAACAATGATATAGAAATAGTATCTCAAAACCAAAGCTATAAAGAAACTAAGAATGATGGCAGTCTAACTCAACATTATGATTCTTCTAAATCTGAAGTCAACAATGATATAGAAATTGTTGAAGACGATAATGGTGCTAACAGTAGTCTTTCTCAGCAATATGGTTCTTCTAAGTCTGAAGTCAACAATGATATAGAAATTGTTGAAGACGACAATGATGCTAACAGTAGTCTTTCTCAGCAATATAATTCTTCTAAATCTGAAGTCAAAAATGATATAGAAATTGCTCAAGACAATAATGATGCTGACATCAATTCAAGTCAAAATTCTGAAGTATTTCAAATATCGGACAAAGAATTAGACTATTCCCTTCATAAGTCCAGGCGAGATTTCTCAAGAAACAATTTCGATTTCGGCGGCATATCTGTTTTAGAAAACGTCACAAAACTTGGAAGTTATAGAAAATCTTTAAGTGAAGGCTGTTTGACAAATTGTACTGAAAATAAGATTGATAATGAAGACAGTTTCCTTCCTGAAGTTCATGTAAAAAAGACTGAAACGAAAATAAACGAAACAACACAATTACAAATTGATAAAGATGGAGGATTTAGTCCTATAAAAGTTCAAGAAGTATTGAAAGATAATAATGGTATTATTAATATAAAAACTCCCAAAAATACTGAGTATATTATCAAGACTGTTGATGTTACTCCGATGGTTGATTATGCTTCGATGTCAACGCCGCAACGGAATAGAGAATTGGATAAATATGGATTGAAACCTCTAAAGAGAAAAAGAGGTAAGAACTTTAAAAAATAAACCTCTATAAAAGCGATTGATTGATTGTGTGGCGTACGAATGTGACCATTAATATCATACAAATAAGGTCATCTTTCATACCTTATGATTTCGCGGATAGAAAAATTTACTGCGAGAAGTATTCGTAACTGCTGTATAAGACGTCTTGCCAACAAGGCTATCGCAGTCCTGCTCGCCAAATCAAGTCTTCCATTCCCTTCTTTACGCAAAAAGGTTTTACGACTAACGACGCAGGCGTGAATTAATGAAAAATTTAAAGATTCCATAGTTACAAGTCTAAAATCGCCACATTATCAACTTCGCTAAAATTGTTCTTCATCAATAGATACTTTATTGCTTGAGCAATAGAATAGACAGAATATTCCATGTTACGAATTTTAACGCAATCAAAAAGTTTCGATTATAGACACGTTCGACGTTCATATAACAGTAATTTTTCTTCACATTATAATTTTTAGTTAAATTCGTGATTCGGATCGACAGTTCCATAAACTTGGCAGTGGTAATATTCCATAATAATTATGCCCAATTTCAAATGCACTTGATAAGCGATTTTTCCACAATATTCTTACCAGAAACTTTCTCATTTTCTAGCCATACAAATTCTAACTCACCTCTTCAATCAAACCCATCCAACTGTGCAGCAACTTGCAGAAGATCATCCATCTCCCTCTAAAAAACCACGAACAAATGCTTATACACAAGAATCTTCACCAAAGAAGTTTATAACAACCCCTGAAAAAGTGAAATCTCCAAGAAAATTCGTTTATAAAAAGCCAAGACTTGAAACTAGAGTAAAAGATTCTCCTAGAAAGACTGAGACAGAAAAAGATAGAGTTATGTGCTCTGGATTATCTCCTATAAGATCTTATGAGTTTGAAAGAGATAGCAATAGCATCTCTGCCACATCTGGAAGAACTGATGAGTTAGAAAGAAACAAAGCTATTTTATCTGATCCGTCTTCTAATAGACTAGATGGTTTAGAACGAGATAGCAATAGCGTAAGGTGTCATGAGTTTGAAAGAGATAGCAATAGTAGCTCTGCCACATCTAGAAGAACTGATGAGTTAGAAAGAGACAGAGCTATTTTATCCGATAGACTAGATGGTTTAGAAAGAGATAGCGATAGTGTCTCAGCAATGTCTTCTAAAGGATATGATGAGTTGGACAGAGATAGAGATACTTTTTCTGCTCCTACGAATGAAATAAAAGAAGTAAAAGATTTGTGTGGCTACGAAGTGTCAAGTGAAGTTGCAGTTTTGAAAAGTATTGATTGTAATCCTGAAGATTGGGTGTTTCAGAAGAGAGAGAAGGCTAAGGTAAATAATTATCGCCGTCTCCCTTTGCACTGGATTTTGAACGTTCTGTTTAGCTATTAGAGTCGAAAATCCAATAGCATCCGAAAAAGGTTTAACTTAAACAAATTATGTTTCTTGAAGATAAATATGTCATAAGTACAAAAGTAGTCATTCTAAAATGATACTTAACGTCTAAGCAATAAGGATTCGAAATACCGTCACAAAACCTTTTGTGGCGTTATTTTTCGGGCCGGTTTTGAAGCGCTCATCGGGAATCTAGTAATATTATTGATCGAAGCGTTAAGCGGACATTTTTGCTTGAATGTTCGTACAATTTTGAACTTTAATGCAGCGAAAACAAAGCTTATTATTTATTTTCACCAAAAATCAACTATGTACTCTATTTACAGGTACACTCGTGCCGCGTGCCTTTACACATAGCATTTCACAATTATGTACTAAGTCGTCGAGTTTTGAGGGAGGCTATTCTAAAGTACGAACCGGTCAATATTGATGTTATACATAAAGATTTAGTGGGGTATGGACACCGGTATGATCCGAAGGTAAATAAGTGAAAAAAAAAACTACTCGTTCGTATAAGGGACTTTACTCATGGCTTGATGTAACGCAATGGGGTTGGCAACGCAAAGATATTGTAGATGGCGCCACCAAAGAGTAGTCCTAATCCGACCAATGACGTAGTACTATTTTGAAGTACCTTTTAAGATTTGAACTGATTTGAACCAATGACGATGCTTGCAACAAGCTATACTAGCGCCATTAGTTCCCCAGTTGCCATCCCCATTCGAACGAATTCCAATCACAAGTGAAAATCAACCTTCCCACTATGACATAAGACATAAAACACGTTATCTATAGGTAGATAAAAAACAAAACACGACGGCCATGACAACGTGAAGTCAATCGAATTGCATCTTTCTTTCTTAGTGGCAAGGTTGATTTTCACTTGTAGTTGGAATTCGTTCCAATCGCTTCTCAACGCTCCATGAGTAAAGTCCCTAACACTAAAAACATTGTTTAATGATAAGTTATAGAATGCTAAAGGACTTTGGTCGCGGGACTTATCTCTCATCCGTGAACCCGGAACGCAAAGGGCTATTGAAGGACACCGTGGATTTTAGTCAGTGCAAGTCCTCTTTTCCTGACCTGGGTGAGAGGACTTATTTAATTATTTAAAAAAAAAACACAATTTAAAGGTCACTGTAGAATCGGCTCGCGGGCGGCGAGTAAGGTACGATTCCCACCAACCGGCCATACCCGGCGGCATTTTACAATGCGGTAAAGACATTGAAATCTATCAACAGTAAATACAGTTCATATTTGCTTGCAAAATTATCTCCGTCGGCATTCCGCGACACGTAGCGACGTGTCCGTAAGTTGCATGCAAATATGAACTGTATTTACTGTTGATAGATTTCAATGTTCTTTACCGCATTGTAAAATGCCGCCGAGTCCGGCCGGTTGGTGTGAATCTTACCTAATAAGTAGCTCTAAAGATTCAATAAAACAGTTAAATAAAACAAAATTGTTTAATATCATCTGTCATTATTAATATCAATAATTAATTCATTCTGTTACAGGATCTCCTGAAATTCATGGACAAGAAATGCATCACAGTGAAAACAACAGACAATAATGCAAGGAATAATAGAAGATAGCATAAAATCATGAAATATTTTGTAAATAGTGTTAATATAAAGGATATATTTTATACAGCATAATTTATGTTTCATTGCAACTTACAGGATACCAGGATCTTTAGAAAGAGATAAATCGGCTAATATCGGCTTCGTAGACCACTTTCTCTGTCGCACGACACACTAACGCCGGATCCACACGTTGGCCGTGTTTGCCGAACAGGAGACGGCGCCATACCAGAAAGCAAGACGCAAATAATTCTATCTCGTTTCTTAGTATAGCGCCGTCTCCTTCTGTTCGGCAAACACGGCCAACGTGTGGATCCGGCGTAACCAACCACAACAAACTAGCGTAAAACGTCACAAATCATAGTGTGTGACAGAGACAATGCTCTACAAAGCCAAATCTCTTTCTAAAGGTCGATGACCAATTTTTTGTTGCCGATAACTGGTGGCCTACAATGACGTCTTAAAGCCAGAGTAGTTCCGCTGTGGGAAAGAGACAGAGCTATACAAGTCGTCTAGCGCCATCTCGTTCGCACAGCTGAACTACTCAAGCTATAAGACGTCTGGTAGACCACATGCTAGAATGTACCCGAGGCAGTAGTAAAAGCGTCTTTACACTAGCGTTTATGCAACATAGGCGTTTGATAAACGTATGCGCAGCTCAGACGCCGCGACAACGCGGCGGAAGCGTCGCGTTTATGCTAGTGCGTGGTTCCGAAGATTCACCCCTTACAAAGACTACAAAATAGTATAATTATGTACCTCTTCAATCTAAAGATCTTATTTCATGCTAGTAAAAAAACTAAATTCATCAACTTTATTGGAATATCAACGCCTTAACAGTTACCATACATTTAGAACATTATTCTAACTCTGTGAAAAAAAAAACCGTATTCTGTAAAACTTACATTTATACTGCCTAGTCACAGAAAAAAACAGTGGCGTTTATGTTATATCTTATCATATTTAAAAATTCCCTTTATATAAATGTCTGTGTGAAAAATTTGTCGTATTACAAGGCACTATATGCCTTACGGTGACTAAACACAGTCTATAGGCAAGTGCTGTATCTATGGAAGCTTTTACCGTGGACACCGTAAATTCTGGGAAAAACCACGAAAAAAAAAGATGGCGACACGTCAAATCTGTCAACCATAGACAAATGCTTACGGCTGCGTTCAAATTAGAATTTTAGGGTTGCCCGTTTCACCAGAATTAATGGTTTCCACAGGTAAAAGCGTCCATAGATACAGCACTTGCCCCTATATAGAATAGTCGTAATGGAAGACTAGCTTTCAGAATTACACGATGCTATCAATATTCAGACTATAATGGTCATAAAATGTGGGAGTGGGATGGCAAGAGAACGTCCTACTCTCACGATTTATGACTGCAACTGTCAATTCGTGTTTGTAATATTGTATGTGTGCAAATATTGACTAGCGGTACGGCTCAAACAATACAACTGGGGGGGTATTACAACATCTTAAAACCAGGCCAGCGAGTGAAAGTGACAGAGCTATACAAGTCGTCTAGCGCCATCTCTTTCACTCACTGAAACAAGCCTGGTTTTAAGACGTTGTATTACTCCCGCTGGTGACCTAACATGACATCTTAAAGCGGGAGGGAAAGGGACAGAGCTATACAAGTCGTTTAGCGCCATCTCGTTCCCACAGCTGAACTACTCACGCTAGACATCATGCTAGCCCACCAGAGTTATTGATACCGTACATAGTTTCTTAAAACAGTATAACAGATACCAAGTAGCAAGTAATATTTTCGTTCACTTTCAATATAAATAAAATAGGTATACAAATCCTAAACTAACGACTTTTTTTCAGACTTTTTTTCTACTTGGCAACACTGTCATGTAGAAATGTTGCCAAGCCAACAATAAAACAGTCGACCTACCCGCAAAGCAGTATCAATATTTGCACCGTTACTTAGTACTAAGCTAAATGTCATTTCTTTAGCAAGCCCGCTTGCTGTATGACCTGTCTCGTCGCGTTGTTGATGTGTCTGAATCTGTCTGGACCTAGCTGTATGCCACCGTACCTGAGAAAATAAAAAAAACGGTGTTAATTCACTGTAGAATGCCAGGATCGCGGGATATACGAGTAACTGTGAACGTAAAGGGCTATTGAAGGACACTGTGGATTTTAGTCAGTACAAGTCTGACAGTCCCTCCTGCCCTGACCTGGGCCCATTGATTGATAGCCCTTTCTGTTCCGGGGTCACGGTAAGGAAATAATCCCGCGACCCCGGCAGGATTTGGCCCTCTGATAGGGAAGCCCCGTCATTATGCTGACGCTCTTTGAGGCGCGCGTGGGACACAACGCGTCGTCGACCCGGGCATGGTTCATGGTCGGGCAGCGAGTTGCCCTTTACTCGCTGCCCGCATGCCCGCGCCTACGGTAGCCAGAGATCATCAAGCGACGTCCGTCGCCTTGGGCGTCTACCACCGCGGGTGGGGCGGAATGTTAGGTACCTTACTAGTATCCTAGCTTTACGGACTATAAAACAAAGTGACTTACCATCGCGACACAACAACTAAAGTATTCTTCTGGTCCAGGATCTGTAGTAGATGCAGCATCCTGCCTCCTGCGTGGGCCTCGCCATCATCATCACAGTCTTGTAGTATACTGACACCTTTAGCTGTCTTCCGTTCTATACGATAAGCGTACATGTTGTGTGTGGCATGCATTATCTTCTTGTTTAGTTTTAATTTTGTTAGGACGGCGCTGGAAAATGATTAAGAGGTAAGTAGTTTAGGTTTTGTATAAACGTGGATAGGAAGACAACGAATGTTGACTACTAATTTCAGATCGGGAGTTTTGTTTTTTTTAATCGTGGTATAATCGTCAAATGTGTCCTCACCCAGGACAGGGCGGGAGGGACTGTCAGACTTGTACTGACTAAAATCCACGGTGTCCTTCGGTAGCCCTTATGCACCGGAGTCGCGGTATACGTATGTCCCGCAACCCCGGCAGGACTGTGGCCGTCTATAGGGAGACCCCGTCATTATGCTGACGCTCCTTGAGGCGCGCGTGGAACACAGTAATTGGAGGGGGTGAAATCATAGAAAAAAAGTAATTGTTTATACTTACTTCACATCTTCCATACAATGCACTTCAGCCGCGTGACCTTGGAAGGAGCTCTTTCTGTCTATAATAACTTCACCATGAGTTATTTCAGGGCAGTTGATATCCAACTGGAAATATTTAAAAAAAAGTTTGGAGTTAAAAGAGGTTGAGGTTATCTTGGCTCTATTTTTACATAAAAGATAAGGACATTGAGAAAAAAATGTAGTCATCTATATTGGACCTGATTATATTATACTAGCTGACCCGTGCCCACTTCGTTGGGCATTAATATTTTAACTTGTGATGAAATGATGACTGTGGTTCGGTTAGTACTTTTTTTAAGTTGTTAAAATCATTAAATGAATCCTCCCGCCCTGGGTGGGGCGGAAGGGACTGTCAGACTCTTACTGACTAAAATCCACCCGTGTTCCTTCGGATGCCCTTTACGTTCTGGGGCCACGGTATCCTGAGTCAAGAAAAAACCCGCGACCCCAGCAGGCATTTGGCGTGAAACACGACGCGCCACCGACCCGGGCTTGGTCCTTGGTCGGACTGTAGGCGGTAGGCACTGTGTGCCTAAGGGGTCTCTTTGCCCGTATGCGAATAGCCTGTCGTGTGGACGCTCCCACGCGTGTCCCTCTGATATGCTGAGGGCACAGCGGCGGAGCGGGCTTGCGGACGGTGAGTGATGTGATGGGCCGCCATCCGACCAAGGACCAAGCCCGGGTCGGTGGCGAGTCGTGTTTCGCGCCAAATGCCTGCTGGGGTCGCGGATTTTTTCTTCCGGCCCACCCATGGCGGAAGGACTCATTTGATGGTTTTACCACCAAAAAAAAAAGAAAAGAAAAAAAGACCAACACGTTATTGCACTACGCCATCTATAGGTAAATAGATAAAACGTCCGTATAAATACAAAGCGTGTTCTAATGCGGTTCGTGAATGGACGGCGGCGGCATTTTGCGATTTAATAATATTATGTTATCTTCGAAACTATTTAAGGGGGATGCTCCAACCAGCCCGCGAAATTCAAATTTTTTTACGTTTTTTGCAATTTACAGGCCAGTGACATGTTGTAACTTTATAAATATTTGTGTTGCGCAAATAACAAGTATAATTTTAAATATAAAAAATATCAAAAAACTCGCTCCATCAGCTCTCACATAGAAAAGGTGCATCATGTTAAAATCTCCGAAATCTAACTACGATGCACCTTTTCTATGTGAGAGCTGATGGAGCGAATTTTTTGACAATTTTTATATTTAAAATTATACTTGTTATTTGCGCAACACAAATATTTATAAAGTTACAACATGTCACTGGCCTGCAAATTGCAAAAAACGTAAAAAAATTTGAATTTCGCGGGCTACATCGAAGCAATCACCTTAACCAATTGACATACTATTTTCGGAAAATCGTATCTCTATGATGTTATTGTGATCATACTAATATTTTTTTCGATAAGGTTTAATTTTTTGTTGTGTAAAAAATCGTCCAAAGGCAAGTACTTCGAAAATAACTTTTTAGACTCATAAAAGCTGCTATATCTGCTAAAATATAAAAGATAAAAATATGGTGACGCGGACTTTATTGTAGAACTATTCAAAGCGGACATTTTTGCTATACATTGTTTTCAATTATATACAACTATTAAGGCAGCGTATGCTAATAACTGTGTTGGAAGAGCAATTTTTTTCCGCCCGGCTTGACAAAAAATGACATATTTCGGCTAATATGCATGATATCTTTATAATTTATAGCCTATAGCACTCACGGATAATGTAGCTTTCTACCAGTGAAACAATTTTTAAAATCGGTTCATTACTTCCGGAGATTACCCCCTACATACAAACTTACAAACAAATGTTACCTCTTTATAATATTAGTATAGATTGATCTTCTTTTGAATTGTATTGTATTAGAAGTCACAAAGGAAACAAATGAAAAACGAAAGTCTTTGACCAGGGACCAAAACCGGTATGATCAATAGGGATTTTTTTCAGTAACAACCTTTTTTTCTTTAACAGGTTGTTACCTAATTATAATTTTAAAAATTACCTTTATTATTAAAGTGAATACATAACCAGTATTAATACCAGTTACCGAAATAAAAATTACCCCTATCTTGCACACTTCACACGTGCCGTCGGCAATAGTCACAGAGCGCGCATCGCCTGTGTGTGTGACAAAGACTCGTCATCTTTAGGTAACCGGTATTAAAACGGTAACCTAATAAAGGACATTTTTCTTCGGTCTGGTTACCCAGATAGCGGTAATCTAAGTCTGAAAAATAACCAAAATTCTTCAATACCTGTACCGTAATTTATAAAGGTTTTCGGTCCCTGTCTTTGACTTCAAAGATTAACTTTATATCTCAAGCTAGCTGGCTGATGAGGCCTGCTACCACTCTGTGTTCAACCGCAAGGAGTTGGATTTGTCCCATTTATATATCCCCTAAATAAAACTCACCAGTGCCAAGTCTAATGATTCAACAGCCTGTGGTTTAGTTTCTTCTTTCTTCTCAAGAGGTTTGATTGCTTGGAGAACCTCTCTTATTTTCTCCACCCACTGAAATACCACATTTTCTCCTATGTTCTCTCTGAAATATTATAGACAAAACAAATCATAAAACCCATACCCCCTTATTAATAAACATGGACTGGTCTTTAGCTCTTCAAATTCACATTAAAATCAAATGTTTTGCTCTTCAAGGTCATGCTTTCCAATTTTAAAACACCTATTATGGTGTACAACTAATTAGTAAATATTTTTCTTTCTTACTTTCTTCAGCACCAATGCTTACCTCCTAAGCAAGTCATGCAAAACAAAATGTACCTTAATTTAGGAAGTTTAATATTTTTAATATTATAAGAAAGTTTAGCAGAGTAAGTGTGCATTTACAGTGGCAGCAGAGCGGACAGGGGAACCCGCTGGCGGGTAATGCAAACACATAGTTTTTGACTTCACCAAGAGCAGGCGAGGCAGGTGAGCGGAAATCTAGTCTGTTTCGTGACACGCCACCCGCTCCCGCTGCCCACCCTGCACCACTGTAATTGGACACTAAGGTATCCATTGTTAGTACAAGTAATATCTCCAAAATTACTGTACTGCAGTACTGCATATGATAGAATGACAATTAACAGGGGAGATTATTATTATTAATAGCCTGTACTGTCCTGTGTGATAAAAACTCCTCAACAGGGGAGATTGGATGAAAAAATTGTGTTACATCAACTCTAAAAAATAACATGAGACGACAACCAGAGAGGAAATGAAACACTCACAAGTAGACTTCATCTAAAGTCTGGTGCAGCTGTGTCTTAGCTTTCCTGTCCATCCACGGAGCAGACAACTCATATTTAGGTGGTGACTGCGAAGGATAATCATCAGGCATTGTCACGTAAAGAATAACTTCGTTTTTGTTTTCTTCAATCCTGATGCTATACGACCTCGTTACTTCGCTCTCTGTGGTCCAATCGTCACCATAGATGGAGCTCAATGCTTCTACTTCCTCAGCCTATTAAAAAAAAAGAATAAAAAATACCACGAAACAAATGGAAAGAAATTGAGAACTTGCGTGGTCATTTTACTTACCTGTTTAGTTAAATTGTCTGTTTCCATTATAAATTTGATCCGAGATTTGCTGTAGGTCAATGGAATTTAAGGCTGTCTAATAATTAATTCAGTAATATCAATATATTTCACGCAAATAAATACGAAACAAGAAAATAGATCGCGATTCCACCACAACCACGATCGATTGACGTCTGAATTAAGTCTGAATTAAACTGAATTTGACATTGACTGTCAAATGTCATCATGGCATGTCAATCTTCAGAGATGGGAACTTATTGGTAAAACCAGTATATAGTTTTATTATGGTTTTATTACTAATTGTAAGAGTAAAGATATTGTTATTGATATAATTGTTAACCATTTTGTGAATCATATGATTATAACTACTATCACCGCCAGTTTATTTATATAATGAGATTATTTAAAGTCTGGGTGTAAATTTTACATTTAATGAAGTCTTATGAAGTGATTAAAAGAATAGAATAGTATTATTATGTTGTAATTAAAAACGTGAACACGTACAGCTAAGTTATAAAATAAAGGTGAGCAAAAATATATCCATACCGATACCTATCTCTTAGTAGTCTGTGCCGATACCATTACCTTTTCAGTGTGATAGAATGGTGATTATGGGATTTATGGGATTCATGTTTCGTGGAAGACCAGCTCATAGTATATTAATTTATCATTTAACACAGACTATTTGTCAAGAAAATTGTTTGTTAAAATTAAGGCCGGGCCCCAGTAACGACATTTCCCGTTGATCTTAAATTTTCATTTTTAGACCAATTACCGCGATAGTCATCGACATTTTCCGTTAGTGTGGCCTCCTATGTTATTATCAAATGTAACTAGATGATGGTATTATTTGAAATAATTCACTCGGCTTTAGTCAGAATCGATTAATTATGAGACATAGTGAGTCTACGGAATCTACTATCGGATTCAAAACTATTATGTTGCACATCACTATTCCTGTTTGTCATGGAAACGTCAAATACGTTTAGTTGTTCAAAATTTACTAAATTATTAAGTTTTTAAATAATATAAAAGTTGTCCACTGTAGAAGAAGCATCACGTATTCTTGTTTTTTTTTGTTTTCTCAAGAATGTGTACGGGTTTGAAATATAATTGTAAGTATATTATTATGAGGATATTTTACTTGACTTATGCTTAGCGTTTTATTGCGTGTATATTCACGTTTGTATTCCATTCGGGGTCAGGGACTTTACTCATGTCGCGATGCGATATCGAATTACATCGATTAACGATATCGATCAGTTAACACACAAGCTTACGGCCGAAGAAAATGTATGAACAATAGCTGGTGTTTGCTAATGGAGTCGAACGTATTGACGATATCAAAATGCATATACGTCCTAATGAAAATGCACATGATTCTGTGTTCGAAATTCGATAGCGCAACTAATTACTCGTCTAGTGCGACATCTTTTGTCTTTGGTTTGCAGCTTTGGTTTGTAGTTGGTGGTAACATATATGTCGAAGTAGTAAGGTGGATTTTTTAAGTGCATGGTCGAATTGCATTGCATCACTCCATTAGTAAATACGTGCGACTAATATCGGCATTCGACGCAATATCGCACGAATCGCATCGCGTCGCATTTCATCGCGCCATGAGTAAAGTCCCTTACTTCAAAATTCTTTAGTCTTCACTATCACAGAATTAAGTTACAATGTCGTCAATACGTGCGACTGCATTATCAAACTAGCGATTTGACTACATTTGATGCGATTGGATATCGCATCGCGCCATGAGTAAATTCCCTATTTTTTACTGAGAAAATTTATTCCTAGCTTGGCTGGCCACGCTCTCGCGTGTCTAGATCTACGGAATGAATTTAAAACCAGGATTTAATTACCAAAATCTTCTTCGTTATCACAAGCATGACTAAAAATTGGCTATTGTCTATCAGCTCCAATAATTCCAATTCTTTTGCAACATGACAACACCGTCGACCACATCTTCGCTTACCATCAGGCGAGATAGTGATCAAACGCGAACCTATCATTAATAAAAAAAAACCGGCCAAGTGCGTGTCGGGCCACGCACAGTGTAGGGTTCCGTAGTTGCCCATCAAAATACTTATGCGAACTAACTAAACTGATTCGCTGAATTTTTCAAAATCGGTCCAGGAGTCTGAGAAATTGGGGAAAATACATAAGAAAAAAGATTACAACGAATTTAGAACCTCCTCCTTTTTTTGAATTTAGTTAAAAATAGTTGACGATAAAAACCTACCTATCCCCAAAAAACATACCTATAAAAGCTGTAAAAATAAAGTTGACAAACTTACATTTGCAGTTGTCTCCGATACATTTTGTTTAAGAAAATATGATATCAAGTACATTTTATAAGTTGGTCGACTATTACTCGTAAAGTTGTAAAGCCTACTTAGTCATGATAATTTTCTTTTAAACTTCGTTATATGTACTACTATTGTGAATTTTTTCACAACCCCAAACATAACCGTTTAGCTGGTAGAGGGGGGGGACACTCGAATCGAGCAAAATTTAGCACTTTAAAGCTTAATATTTCACAAACGAATTTTTTTATCAAAAAACTGTTAATGGAAACTATCATTATTTTTTGAAGGCCTATTTAATGATACCCCACACTAAGGGGTACGCGAGAAAAAAAAAATCCTCACTTTACGTGTAAGTACTGGAGGTACCCTAAAAAAAAATATTTTACGAGATTTTATTTTACCACTTTTTCGGCACAACAAATCCGTATATTTACACCAAATTACAGCTCTCTAGTACTGTGCGTCTCTGAGCTAAACTGCGGACAGACGGACGGACGGACGGACGGACGGACGGACGGACGGACGGACGGACGGACGGACGGACGGACGGACATGGCGAAACTATAAGGGTTCCTTGTTGACTACGGAACCCTAAAAAATGAAGCAGCTTAGCCAGACCTTAGGTACAGATTGGCAAAAAAGGGTGTGGAAAAATTGAGATCGCTACTAGTTGTTTTATTATGCATTACTTATGAATAAGCACTGTAAATTGCGAACTAATGTGGAAAAGAGTGAATAACACGACGAAATTGTTTTTGACACAGAAGCTACTCGTAGTTGACTTTTTTATTAGTGTTTTCTCAACATACGATATACGTTTCGTAGTTTCAATGAGAGGTTTTCTTTTTGGAGTTTAAAAAAAAAAGTAGTTTCCAAGAATTCTATAGGTGGCGTTGAACTGACTATGTGACTAGGTGCCAAAGCAAAATCTTGGTTTAAAGTGTGCTGAGTATATGTACGAATGCTTTTTTATGGTACGTCCAGGCTTAAAATGTACGATGGCTTGTATCCATTGCGCTTTACGGCTTTCATCTTTGGGAAAAAGATGTGTGCCTTCATTTTTGCACAAATCCACGATGCACAGACTTCTCTTCTTTTTCTCTTGGGACATTTTCTTTCTGGCGTGGCAAACTCATAAATTTTTTGTTATTTATTTTCAAAGTGTCGTTGATGTGATGTGACCATTGAGATTTAAATTGTTGTTTATGGATGTGTACGTTTCGTTTTTTAAGATCTCAAAATTAGGGACAAGCTTAGATCAAAAAATGACGTGACGTTCCGTTCATTGTAGTCACATGCCAAGTTCAGCGCCATCTATCATTGACTAGGGAAAACATAAAAAGAAAATCCCTCATTGTCACCGCATCAGATTCTTTCTTGCCAAGCTGTACGCTTCGAACGATTCCATTTTAGCGCTTAGTTTTTACCACAGATTAGTAGTTTTACCTACCTAGAGCAAATCCGCAAATTTCACCAAAAGAATCACTGAACTACCTATATCACCACATTTTTATTATAAAAGCAATGTTGCAATTAGATTACCGAAAATTGTAAGTAGGTATATAGGTAGGTACAAGCTCTATCGGTTGATCTAAATAACCTATGTGCCTTTCCCAGGCACATAAGTAATTTAGATCAACCGCACCTGCTATATTCAAATTCCTGCCAACAAAATAATTACAAGTTGCCCTTACTTACCCATATGTGACCTAATTACCTCCTACTGAGCTAAGCCGTATATTACATTCAAATCACATTTGAAATTAAAACAAAATCACCAAGTAAATTGTTATTCCTTTGAAATGTCGCGTGAAATGACCAATTCAGAATCGAGCAAAACAAAATCTATGAAATTACAGACCTTCCGGTCAGGCAGCGTATTTCCATAATACATCTATTACACACAATTTGCATATTGTGGGGGTCATTACGCATGGCATAATCTTGAAGCCTGAGATTAAGAAAGACGTAAATAGACTTACGACTTTTTTTTGATTCGATTTTTAATGAACGACGCTTTTACTCGACTGTGCGATGGCAATGACAAGGGTTATGTTTTTTGCTCTTACTTTGTAAAGAAGTTTGGAACCATTGTGGCCTTATATTCGACAGACGTTTATGTACCTCCTGGCTTCATAGACCTAATCTGCGTAGAGCTATATTAATTAAATAATTTCAATACGGTTTTTTTCCTTCTATTTCTTTAGTGCTATTTTATTTTTTACTACCTATGATACGCACTCCCTTACCTATTGCCTATTTCATTCAGGACCAAGGCAGCAGCTTTCAACTGGTGAAAGAATTTCTGAAATCAGTCCAATAGTTTCGGAGCCTATTCAATACAAAACAAACAATCAAATCTTTACTCTTTAAAAAAAGCCTAGATTTTAAATTAAGAAAAAGCCTACGACTCGGCGTCACATACGTTGCTCACGAGGACGTTGTACAAGATTGACAATCCTTTCTTGAGTTGTATTAAAGAGTAATGGAAGACAGTAGTCTATTCTCCAGGATGATGACAGATTCAGAGTAATGATCAGCTTGTATGAATTAAACGAGGAATACTTCAGGGTGTCAGTTTAAGTCCACTTTTGTTCAGCTTAAGCTTGTTGAAGGATTCAAAGATCAACGATTTATAAGAAGTTAATAATACTATTAAAATAAATGATTAGCCTACGATGTGCCCATTACTGGAACTAAGACCTCTCTGTAAGAAGGAATAAAACACCAACTTTTTAATTTGTATTTGGTTTATTGTGCCATTTCATAAATAAACAACTACTGTGATTACATTATATACACATAAAACTATCTTATTTATAACTAGATACAATTTAAGTAACTATTTTAACACT
This sequence comes from Agrotis segetum, assembly GCA_036375495.1. Classification (NCBI taxonomy): domain Eukaryota; kingdom Metazoa; phylum Arthropoda; class Insecta; order Lepidoptera; family Noctuidae; genus Agrotis; species Agrotis segetum. The sequence goes on from JAQSVV010000031.1 coordinate 2,021,016, forward strand.
AAAAACATCTAACATAGGTAAAGGAATGATTATTTTCAAAGAGGATTAATATTGAACTAATTTACACATACATCCTACAATATCACAGAATTATAATAATTATAAATATAAATAATTACGTAATTATTGGGTTTTATGGTGATTGTCCCTATGAAACTGGAAAAGATGTAATCATTTTTTTTTTCCTATTTTACTAAAAACAAAATATAATGTCGAGTGAATGATAAATCGCGTTCAAGAGCATTTCTTTATGATTAACATTACAGTGACATCTCTTAACAGTTTACATGTATTGCTTGAACGCGTCAAATTATTTAGATACCGAATTTCACTTTAATGATCTTATTGTTTAGCCTTATTTATTGAACAATCACCGCTATTGTAATTTCATTAAAATATCTATTTACTTTCTAATTCAGAAAACTAACAAAATAATTTATTACAACATTCTTGCACATTTTACTTATCTACAATCTATTTTACGAAAACTCTATTTTATTAGTATTTGCTAAAATATGGACACGGTAATCAAAATATCTATGATTGAATAATATGGCAATAATTATTTACAAGAAATTAAGTTATAATTATGTACACAAAATCAAAATGGAGTCACACAATTAATTTTCTTTTAATAGATGGCGTTGTACAACCTACTACAATCTGCTACGATATTATTCTATAGGTTGTCATAAACTTATAAAATGAATTATTATGCTGTACTATTTCTGAAATATTTGTTTCACTTGAATGCTTATAATGTTACAATAATACAAAAAGGAGTTGGACACAGCACTTGAAACTTTCATACAATGTTTTTGATGTTGACTGTACAAAGTTTATAATTTTCTCAATTTAGTACGTATGGTTTAATGAACGTTTTTTGATTTGTAAAACAAGTAAAATAAATCAACATCTGTTATTAAAGCAAATCAATTCCCCGCCTTAATTTCCGAACTAGCAGATTCCGAGAAGCAATCATTCGAAACTCCACTCTGTACCGAGCAAAAACTGGCTGGTGAACTCCTGTTACTCGCATCCTGGCTACTCTCAATCATACTCCCACTAGGCTGCCTTAGAAAATTCTGGAACCCAATCGGATTGACATTGACCATCTTATCAGGCTTTTTCAAAAGCTCCTCTATAGAGTACGGATTCTTTTTCTTTTCTTTTTCTTGGGATTTCTGGTCGTCATCAACATCTGGCCTGTCCGTACTATCATCACTTGCTTCAACAGAGATATGTTCCGAATGTTCTGATTTAACCTCATCAGGATTTATTCGGTTTAGGAGATCGTTGTGTAGATTCAATGCGTATGGTGAGAAATTTTTGGAATCATGGTAGGGCAACATTATTCTTTGCCAGGGGTTAATTGGGTAGGGTTTAAGGAGGCCTTGTGCTTGAACTTGGTTGGCTAAAAGCCAGGATGTTGCCAGTCTTCGGTCGTAAAGCTGGGTGGGGTCTGTGTGTTGTGGTGGTGGGACCCTGACTGCTGTATGCGCGAAGTAGGGCGAGGTCTGTTGTGACGGTATTGCAGATGGTGGTATGGAGTTCTTCATTGACATGTACTCCATCATGTTTGGTGGTAAGTCTGGTGGTGGATATGACTCTGTAAAGAAAAAGATATATGTTACATAAAACTTATATTTTAGCTATATCAAACCTAGATTTGATAGTATAAATTGGTCTTTTTGGAAAAGTATGTAAACCAAAGTATACCTAAAAGAATCAATTTAAGCTCTATTAAATACGCAGAAACCTAGATCATAAGAGGCCATGACGGACGATCTCTCTGATTTTAATTATGGATCGAAATTTGATGTAAAAACTAGATTTCCGGTGATTTAAACCCCATCACGAACAATTTTCTTACTAGAATAGACACAGGACACTCATTGCTTTTATTTTTCCTGTAAAATAACTATAACTTTGTTCAACGACCAACATAACTCAGAAATGTCTCGAAAAACGCTCCTACGCATTGACGCACCGGATTTAATGTCTTTTAAATATGTCCACCCAAGATTTAAGTGTAATTAAATAAAAAAATATAACATTTTATATTGCTAGACACTTCCTGACACCTGTCGGTAAAGCGCCGAGAATTTACGCTTATCTGCCATTAATTAGTTAATTCCGTTTATTTTTAATGTTGTCTATGCCTATTTAACGTTCTTTATTTGAATTTGATGTTTGAGCCGTTTCATTCCCGTTCTTTATGCGATTTTGATGTTTGAAAAACGACTTTTTTAGGTGGAAAGAGAGGTGTTAATGAAATAAAACTTTTTTGATGATGCGTCAACGTTTGTGATGATTTTGTTAAGGGTTATAAAACGGTGGGATAGTTAGTGGTCTGTTGGGTTATGTGTTTTTGATAGTTTATGCAAGTCGAGAAACTGACGGTAGAAGATGTCAATTTTATCTAAATCACCAGTAAGAGCCGTATGGATTTGACTATTAAAAGCTTAGATTATACACCTCTAGATGGAGCCATGAGACTGAAGGGAAGTGTGGAAGTGAGAAGCATATATACGAAATTAGTGAGAAAATTGAGACAAAACACAATATGCTCTGTCTCAACCGACGTGCCGGTTTTTGCGTGGCGAACTTTGAAAAGTTAGCCAAACAAAAGTCTGCCACTGTCACTGAGAACTCGAAGTGAATCAGTTTTTTATGTTTTTAGAATGATTTCGGCAATTAAAGTAATAGTTTCAGTGTATGAATGAGAAATATACTCCAATAGTTTGTGTTTAGTGCATTTTGTGTGCTATTTATTGAGAGGGTGCAGTATTTTAGACTGCAAAAGCGGCACCGAAAGAATAGAGGATGAAAATGTTACTTTTCACTCGTAAGTATGAAAATGTTAACAGTTATTGTGCACTGATTGAAGAAATACATTCGTGTTTATATAATGCCATGGCTTTCGATGAAATTAGGCGTAATTCTAGTGATATAGTTTATTTTTCTTTCCACATAACCTAAATTTGTGGTGTTGCCATAACTTACAATCAATTTTTCCCTAAACTCTGTAATAAAAACAGCAAGTAGTTAAATAAATCAAATTGAATAAAATAAATAGTTTGTTCACCAGATTATTTTGAACTAAATAGTAAACTTCATATTGATCTAATAAAAAACATTCTCGTTTCATGTGCGTGTTATTTTCATTAGTTGTTACAACGAAACACCCTCACCTTTTGGTAATATTTAGGGAAAAGTTTCCGTAATGGTAACATTGAAGTTTTATAGTGCTGTCTCATGTGCGGCCACGCGGTGGCTACATCTAGAGGTATATAATCTAAGATTAAAAGCTATACGGTTCTTGACATGATACTGATTTATAAAACTAATTTTATTTTATCTTATAACGTGAAAATTTAATTCTGTCAGCTACGTCAGTATCCGCTTCAGTATCATCATATTTTATCATGACATTTTCAAGACCGAGAAACGATCATTCTGATCGAAATCTCAGGTAGGTACCCAACCGTGTCTGTTTTCAATAGTCGCTTATTCGGTCACTAAGTAAATCAAAATCCTTACCATGAGCACTTCTGGTATCATCATCGCTCCAAGCCAGTCCACTGTTCCTCAGGATCCTATTCACACTGGACACCGAAGGTATGGAGTGAGGCTCGCACACTCTAGCACTCAACAGTCTCTCCCGGATCTCCCAAGCGAACATTCCAGGGTTCTCTTGTTTTAGTCGTAGGATCTTCTTTACCACTGTTGGGGTTGCGACTTGCTGTGGAAGAGAGGTGGCTGTTAGTGATTTGTTGAACGGAGAAGGAGGAATTAATCTAGAATCTATTGGTTGATTGTGAATTTGAAAAGGGTTTCCAATTTGATTTTCATAGACTTGAGATGCTAGAAGTTAATTGTAATTGCCTTTTGGTATCAGTTTGGTATACAGCAATATACCCTACTATATAGGGTATATTGCTGTATACCACTATAATAATTGTCCCACGCAGTTGGCTAATTTCTGTTGAGATTGCCGCCGTTGACGAAATCGGTCAGGAGGGCGATTATTATAATATACGAGCGACTCAGAGCGAGACTACTCATCATCATCATCATCAGCCTATAATGTTCCCACTGCTGGGACACAGGCCTCCCCTCTGTGAGAGGGAGTGGGCTATAATCCACCACGCGGGCCCAGTGCGGGTCCGCGAGACTACTCAATAGATAAAAAAAAATATCTCAAAACTCAAAAGATAGACTAAAACGTAGCTAGGTCACAATCGTTTGTCTTGTCATTATATGAAATGTTAATTGAGATTCTCCAAAGAATGTAATAAATAAATAGTATTATCAATTCTATCTATTCCATTGTTAACTGTAAACTCTCTATTGCCGATATGATGAAAAAATACAAAAATGAAGGTTTTGGAAACTGCCGAAAAGCTTTGATCGACTTTTGAAGTTGTTGTAGCAATACGAAATGAACTAAGCATAAATTGTGACAGAAAAACAGTAACAAAACAGAAAAAGAAACGGAACGGAACTACAGTACAAACAGTTAAAACAGTAGATTGCATTGCAGTCAAGGAAGCGAGCCTCGATAATGACGATATAATAACTCTACCTGATGATGCGTTACCAGTGTACTCAGAAATGTCATCATTTATATGTTTATGTGCAGCTTATAGTGTGAAAGTCACTGTTTTTGCTGTGCGTCGTTTTGTTATGAAAACTTGGTTGGGTGATTTGGGTGGAGTTTGAAATTGCGAAACAGAATCAATTGATTTAACTTTTGAATGTTCATGAAGCAGAAGATTGAGGTCTGAAGTCTTAAACGGAAGACTGCACCGTCTATTTAGTAGAAATAGATCATGAGTAGTAAAATGTTAGTCCTCTAAACTTCTTATAGAGAATGCTTTTTGCTTAGATACAATCCAAATACGGACTGCTATATCTTTTTACAAAATTCCGTAAAATGTGGATGTATCTACTGCTCGGCTTGATGATTACATTAAAAAAATTATACGCGACTGGTAGCAATGGATTACAATCACTAATTATTGTAAAGGACGAATCTGCAGTTCTCACAAATTCTTACAAGATAGAGCTTTGAACAGTTGTACAGGCAGAACCAAAGGCAAAACCGTAGCAACAAAGTTCCGCCTTCACAACAACAAAAAATACTAGATAATCGATAAGCCATCGTTTAATAATCTCTCTACCTCTCACGCCACTGCGAAGATTACACCGATAGTCGATAGAGGACCCCCTTTACTCGAATCAGATATATCGACACTCTAGTCGACTAATGAGCAAAGCCAACGGGCTAAGCTAAGTCATTACTGCCCACACATGGTAGTTCGCACGAACTTTCATTTTAATACTGATATTACTCGATTATTTGAGTATACTACTTGTAGTGTTGTAATGAAAATTCCTACAGTAATAATAAAGTTGTGGGTTGATATGGAGATAAGGTTTGGACATGACTTTGGTATTGCTTCTTCAGTTTTGATTGAAACTGTGGTTTTTCCCGTTATGTATATTTGCGTCGCACTTGACTCTCTAAGGAATAGCTTAGTCAAACAATTTGTGGGTAAAATTTCTAAGATTTTTTTGGGAATCGTATCTCCCAACAATTTTGGCTCTACATTAATTTTCAGTTACCTTACCTTTTACCATTTTATAATATTGTCCTTTTATATTCTTTGCTGCTTCTCATCAATTTCTAGTTTTTAAGAATTTGGTTTCACTGACATAATACGCTTTTAAATTGACACTCAGGGCTATCCTCTAAGTATGCAGTGGGTCCTACATGAACTATAGCAAGGCTTGGTATTCACTCCTAATTACTGTTTAATAAAACCATGTCCTGAGATTTTCTGTAAGATACCACCTACTTCTTTATAAGCTGTACTCCTAAAATAATCATCATGTTCTACTGAGTCAATATCATCACAAGTATACCGCTACTCTGTTACGAAGAAGCTTAAGTATAGCAACATGGAGTGTAGATCATTGGAACTACATTAAACGCTGCGTCCATCACGGTTACGTATGATACGTCCCGGAAGGTAAACGTAGTAAAATGGTTTTTCTTTGGATTGCGTGACGTAACTTATACTGTAAGCTGTTTTTCTTCTTTTCCCATGATGGCATAAGAATTCTGCCGAAAGTAATCGTCGTTTGTTGGAGTTTCTTGTATCATTCAGTTCAGAATTTGACAAAGTGTCGTACCTAGAGGTACCATCTGCAACATCAGTGACAAGTCTTCTATCGTAAATGTATTAGATATTTCATCATCATCATCATCATCTCAGCCATAGGACGTCCAATGCTGAACATAGGCTTCCCCTTTTGATCTCCACATATACCGGTTGGAAGCGACCTGCATCCAGCGTCTACCAGCGACCTTTATAAGGTCGTCTGTCCATTAGATATTTACTCCTATTTAAATTTGTGTCAAGCGTATCTTTTTGCCGCTTTCAACTTACCATTCTGATTGAAAACCTTTGCCAGCAATTATCTGCTTCACTTAACACTAGAGTCAAAATATTCGTACAATCAAGATGACTACCGATTTTTAGGGTTCCGTAGTCAACAAGGAACCCTTATAGTTTCGCCATGTCCGTCCGTCCGTCCGTCCGTCCGTCCGTCCGTCCGTCCGTCCGTCCGTCCGTCTGTCCGCAGTTTAGCTCAGAGACGCACAGTACTAGAGAGCTGTAATTTGGTGTAAATATACGGATTTGTTGTGCCGAAAAAGTGGTAAAATAAAATCTCGTAAAATATTTTTTTTTAGGGTATCTCCAGTACTTACACGTAAAGTGAGGATTTTTTTTTTCTCGCGTACCCCTTAGTGTGGGTATCATTAAATAGGCCTTTAAAAAATAATGATAGTTTCCATTAACAATTTTTTGATAAAAAAATTCGTTTGTGAAATATTAAGCTTTAAAGTGCTAAATTTTGCTCGATTCGAGTGTCCCCCCCCTCTACCAGCTAAACGGTTATGTTTGGGGGTGTGAAAAAATTCACAATAGTAGTATATATAACGAAGTTTAAAAGAAAATTATCATGACCAAGTAGGCTTTACAACTTTACGAGTAATAGTCGACCAACTTATAAAATGTACTTGGATTCATATTTTCTTAAACAAAATGTATCGGAGAGAACTGCAAATGTAAGTTTGTCAACTTTATTTTACAGCTTTTATAGGTATGTTTTTTGGGGATAGGTAGGTTTTTATCGTCAACTATTTTTAACTAAATTCAAAAAAAGGAGGAGGTACTATATTCGTCGTAATCTTTTTTCTTATGCATTTTCCCCGATTTCTCAAAGACTCCTGGACCGATTTTGAAAATTCTTCTTTTTAAAATTAAATTCAGCGAATCAGTTTAGTTAGTTCGCATAAGTATTTTGATGGGCAACTACGGAACCCTACACTGTGCGTGGCCCGACACGCACTTGGCCGGTTTTTTTAACATAATTACACCAATTTCCTCAACACCTCACGACCGATACATCTGTTGAAATCGAATCAATATTCTGACAATTATCTAAATTCGAACCACCGAAAATCCATTATACAAACTTTTTTTAACAGAACCTCCACGCATGTGGTTTTAAAAAAATAATTATAGGACTTTTAAGTAGGCTGTCAAAGTTAATGGGTAAATAGTAGGGTATGGAGTAGAGGTGTGGCAAAGAATCGGTGAACGCAAGGCGTCAATTTTGGTGGGTAACCGATTATTACGCCATTAGATGCACAATCGATATCCTATTGAGTGTTCGATGCATCCGAATGCACTAGTAAATGGTGCTTGAGACGAAGAAGTTTTTTAAGAAATGTATTAAATGTTTCACTTCCTTTTCTACATAATCATAATTTTACGCTGTTGGTGACTGAAGTCAAGGTATAATATTTCTATTTGATAACTGTTTTTCTTTTAACTGTTTGCATCAGTCAGAGAAAGTAGAACAATAGACGCAAAACTATGAAACTAAAATCAGAACAAAACTATCCAAAGTCAAATTGAGTTTCATGGAAACAAAACAAAATATTGCACAAGTTCCGTGTGAATTTTGTAGAGATCATCAATCCAAAAAGGTGTGCCGGTTGCACTATGCAATTATAAATTAGAAAAAGCTTTAGAAGAAATGCATCCGTTGAAATTACCGGTTTCGCTATGCAATTATAACGGATGCATTTCTAATGCTCCTGTCAAAATATTACGGAAATCACTGTCCCTTTCATAAAAGGCTTTTTATTAACAACCGTACTCAGAAATCTGCTGCTTAAATAATAGAAATTAAAAGTGTATTATAGTAACGCTTCGGTATTTTGAATACAGTTCACTTTTAATACTAGTACTACACACTATTACGTAGTTACTTTGCTGACTTCTAGTAATTAGTCACAACCATTTCCATTTGTGGATCACTTTCAGTGCAATCAGAGATTTATGAATTGCCCCTGGCTGGAGGCCTTAGAGTCATCTTTGGCAACCAGAGGAAAGTCCGGTTAAGCAGCACACAACCTCCTAAAGGTTGACCTGCGAGATGCCAGTGTCAACAAAAAAAAAAGCAATCGGAGATTAATGAATAACCAAGTTATCAGGTGTATCTACTTCAGGTTTCAGAGAGACGAATGTATATATCTTTTTATTTAAAATATTTAGTTTAAACTTATACTAGACAACACCATAATAAATGCTTTACAAAACTTGGTTGCACACTGTACGCCAGGCTCAGCGCCGTGCAGTAATAATTAGGTAGGTTCATTCATTTAGTGTATACGGGCCTTAAATGCCATGAATCTACTTCCCAGCCCAATCGAATAACAAACCGATACAATCTGTACTAAAGCAATTTATTTAATTGCCCCATAAAAGTTTTTAAATTTATTTGGCGCCACGAGATGGCGCTACCGTCTCTCAGGTCTGTATCAACCGGCCGAACAAGAATATTTGATTGACAAGCACCCAGCGATGCACGACATCCAATTACACAGCATCTGGTTTCTTTGAAAAAATCGATGATACCTTGGTTCATTACAAAATACTTGGTATTGCTAGTTAGATTCATACTATTAGTAGTATTCTCGTATATCTCTCCAACTAAGCAGCATATGCTTTAAAGGAATGAAGTTCCAACAAAGCCTCATATCAAATGTAATGCTTTAAGTCAATTAATATCAAATGGGTAGATTTCAGCTTTCGCTAACCAGGTTGAGATGGCTTTTGCCTTTTTCTAGATTTCTATGATTTTCAAAGACGTCGTCAAACCTAGCTGAATTATTCAAGATTAGTTAAAATTCTTCCAGAGATTAAGCTGCTCTGAGGCATTGTATAGCCTATATGCCATTCCGTAAAGTTATCATAAAGCGTATTTCAAGAGAGTGTTTTGAGTCACTATTAACGTATATCTTGATGATATGCTGTGTTTATCAAATATGGTTTAATTGCTGACAACAGCACGTTTCAATTCTTGTTTCCTCTTAAGAAGCAAAACGTTGCGACGGCCCAGTATTACCAACCGGGCCCTTAACAGTTCGGTCATCGTCAACGCGCTGCCAATACGCATCAAATCCAATAAAACATTTTCCAAATAGTTACTAATGATGGTAACGCCTATGAACCTTGATGCGAACTTGTCTAAAATCAATATATTTAAGATCTGCAGAACCAACTATCGATGCGTACGTTCTGACAAAAAAGACGGCAATACCCAATATCGTGACAAAATTCTCGAATGACACAGTAGCATCACATCAAATCTAATCTCCACTGAAACGAACAACTATCTAGTCTCGATATCAAACTATAAACTGTACCTCACGATCAGACGAACGCACATAACCGCTTCACATTCCCCGCGGACGTCACGGCCCGTTCCGTTCAACACAACTTTTTGCAAGACCCGCACATCAATCATGCTTGACACATCCAATATATGTTTTTGCACGATGCCGCAACGCGCTAACTGTCTACGCGTGCGATTAGCCTTTCTTATTACGTACTACGGATTTCTATTAGACTTTCCACATTTGATGGGGTGAAAGATAATTCCGTGGGGCGTGAGACCCGTTGCTTTAATGCCTTAATGGTAGATTGATTCGATATTAATTCCAAGGATGCATTAACTGCAGGTGTCTAGGAGTTGACATGTGACGTTTTTTTCTCGTTTCTCGTGTAATAAATGGGTCAACGCTGTGCTCATTAAGCTTGCATCCTATCAGGAACTAGGGTGTAATTATATGGTTTACGGAAGCTATCAAGAGATAGTATTAAAGTAATCTATATATCATTAGGTGAGGTTTTTTGTTGGGTTTGATTGCGAATAATTAATGCTTGTGTCCATGCTGTGCGTTGTAATGACATGCATCAGTTTTAAATAAAGTCTTGTCGTCTTAATCGTGTTCTACCTAATCTCTATTTTGTGCCGATGCAGGTTATAACGCATAATCTTAATAAAAGAGATCTTATACACTGGACTAATCTCACAAGATTGCGAAACAAATCTCAAATCAAGAGACGATTTAAACCAAGACACAAATGATGTTCAGTTCGAACCTTACCAGTACCTTCCACTGACAAGAAGAGGATTTCAGAGAAAGCAACACAATAGCGCCATCTCAGGGTCCATCTTAGAGATTAATCGAAGATCAAAAAAAATTAGGATAGGCTATATAAACTGGAAGATCAAGCCTTGTATCACAGTTTGGAAGATCGAGGTATAAATTCAACAGCAGATTGCGATAGGCTGAAACGATCAATTGATTGTGCGAATTTTAGGTAGGCTTAAACGATCAATTAACTGATCCAAGTGATGTCAATTTCGATCCAACCAAGACCTCTCCCATACACATATGGATAGATTTGAATATTTAACGAAAGAATGACTGTCATGCCCTCTGCCCTTTTGAAGGGTGACCTTCGTGGATGACAAGCGTGTTACCGTTGTATGAACACGCTTTAGCACGCCTCAAAATGCTAAATCAACAAAGGGGAATGGATTTTTCCGGTGACCATAGCCGATGAGTCAACATTTAAGCAAACACTATAACACGCGAATTATGAAGAACTACATGAAATATTGATAATTGCATCAACAGCTATTTTATCAGTTCTTGTTGAAAGTTGAATTGTTGAAAGTTTCTGCATTTTCAACGAAGATGAGTTTATTAATTTGTGATGCCTTGCTTACGATTAAAATTTCTGAAATTTAATTTTAATAAATTTTGTCTGAATAAACATCTTTCATACTCCTATACGACCTTGCCTGAGCACGGATGTTCTGGCGGTATAGGCAATTGAAGTAATCTTAAAATTTGAAATTGTTGCAAGCGAAATTTTTATCGAATAAAGTTCTGCTAATGAAGTCTTTTCTTTGTCTACACGAAAAAAGACGTTAAATACGACAAAATTATTCCTATAATCATTGTAACAACTTCCTCACAACAAAATCCAGAAACAAAACGCAAAAAAGAATCAATTAAAGAAATCTCTGTCTCTCACAATTTATCATCACTCTCTATAAAAGTCGATGTCCTTTAAGTGGAGACAGGTTGTAGGTGTGAAGTTATTCTTATAATGAGCTCATCAACATATTTCTATGTAGTGTGTTCCATACTTCAAATACTTGAGCGGAAAAACACTATATCCATGACGGGTTGGCGAAGGAATCCAGGCTACTCTCCTAATGAAGGGTTTTCTGTGTCTGCTAGCGTTTCTAATTTAATAGAAGTTGGAAATAGTAGAGCATTTCTGAAAGATGTTTTTGCTGAACATGAATTTGTGTTTTAATTTATGGATGAAGTTTTTTGGTTCATTTGTTGTCCTTTATGATGTTCATTGTGTTGTAAAACAATGTATATTTTCGATAGCCATATTTGTAAACACTTGGCAATGATGTTTTAAAGTCCTTTTTTAATTTCACTAAATTGACTCTTATCAATTGAGTTTCTCAAAAAAAGTCTAGGTAATCTTAAAAAAGTGTTAGTCAATTTGTTTCACACTTCTTAATGCCTGAACCAGTGAAGATAAAATCTGTCGTAGGCTAGTGAAGTTATAAGTTCTTGGCGTAGCATCTTCTACAATAACATTCTGTCTCTTCACAATTTCAAAAACCTTGGCAATGACACACCCTCTTTAAACTTACAGTATCTACCAGAATCTCAGCGTTAATCTCAACAAAAACCTGTGAACCAATCTGCCAAGCCCTTTTACTGAGGGTAACGTGCGTTCCAAGGCTTCGGAAGACAAGGCCGGACGAGACAGACAATTCCGAACGTACTCCACAATTATCAGTTTAACGTGCCTTACCTCTTTTAGCGGAAGAGGTCGGGTAATTAGAGTTTTTATGCCGTTTTAAGTGTTCTGATCTCCTTTGTGAATGAAGGATGGTAACGTTTGGCGCCAGATGTCAGTTTGTTTTGAAAATAGAATAACAAGATCGTCTGTGAGTAGGTTACATTGCATGGAACGATTAAGTTCTAAAATTAAACTTCTTGGTAGGTTAAGATTGGCTCTTATTATGTCGCTGAATGTTTATCATTTACCACAATTAACTTTTGTATAATTTTGTTTGGTATTTCTACGTTTTCTTTTAAACTGAATTAGTCAGTTTAGAATTTATTATCTACTTTCTAACTCTGTCAATCAATGAACATAATAATTATATCGAATTCCATTTCTGAACGTAGATCTCGCCAAGGCTCGTTATAACACACACTTTTCTCCTCCTTCTGCATAGAGTCTGCCAGTTTTTTAAAGTTGTCGATCTATCTAGTCTATTTCTCAATAAAGGTACTTAAATAAGTTAATTTAAACGGAGGTGCGACCTACTCTCGTATAATCCGCAATTACGTGAAGTAGGAAGAAGAAGTATCATACCAAAAACGGCAATGGGTGCGTTCATATCAATGCTAGCCAGTAAATTAAAAAAAAAAGATTTCGTTCTGAAATAGGTAAGTATTTAAGTGCCCACATCCTAAATAAGACATCCTTTCCACACAAAAGCAGCAATTTCCAATAGCATGATAAAGTGGACGTATCAAGCAATAATTTCCAATATGTTTTATGGAGCGGCTCAACGGTATTAAAAGGCGAGTAATAATATTGGCAGCGTAATCCACGAGGCAACATAAACTGAATGATATCGGTGCAAATCCGACTTAAGTTGCGAAAAGCCGGCCGATCAATTCTGATAGTGTTGTGTTTTAGTACGTTTTAGACATGCGTGATTTAGAAAAAAAATAACGAAATGAACAATGATTTATTGAGTGAATTTAATTAAATTCATACTATTGGATCATCAGAACTCGATAGCTCAATACAAAAAGAACTACAAAAGTGTGGAAGCGTAATAGAATAAGGTTTATCTCCGTGATTTATAAAACATAACTTAAGTAATAAGTGTAAAAAAAGGAACCGTTTTAAGATTTAAAGAAAAGAAGAATGTGTTACATTCTTACGTTATCTTAAAAATATAATATAATCGTTCTTTTTACAAGGAAAAGTACTGGAGTCGTGATTAAAAAAAAAGCTGTCAGAGAATGTCTAATTAATAAAAGAATAGTTTTTATTTTAATTCTCTAAATATTTTTAGTACATCCTTCCGTTACCTTGCTACAATAAATTTTTAATTGTGTCTCATTTATAACTCTTGATAGGTTTTTGTCGTTACAACTGGTCATTAACTAAATATTTATTTGTTTTTAACAACATTGTAACAGTATGAATCCTTGTGGGCGTAAAATTATTACCTGATGAGGTGCAAAAGTAATTAAAAATAAAATATCATCTAGGTAGGAAAACGTTATATTCGATTTAATTGGCCAAAATAACTCACTTCAATCGTAACCTAACAAAATTATACACCATTCAAAAAAAAAAAACAAAAGCACAGCCCTTAAAAAACCGAACCCGTCAACGAAAATCCATTCATATACAAAACCAAATTCCCGTATCCTGTCCGTGCGTCCACCAGAAGTTATTAAGGCCTAACTGATAACACCAGCGATAGTTTGACACACTGACAGGTGCCATTCGCTCCCATGACCCGCCTGACCAGTGACCAATCGCACCATTATTGTTACAAATTGCCCCCCGATCCGACCCCTGATTGTGTACGGAAGAACTAATTACGTATTTCGAATGTGTTTCCGAACGTCTTTTTTATCGAGCTGTCAGTTTTGATAATCAGATGGTTTTGACGTTTGTTTCGAAATAAAAGTTTTTTTTTGGATTCTTGAATTTTGGTGTAAAGTATGGTGGGTTTTAGTTTTATGTAGATATCTACTGTTCTTTTGTTACTTGATTTTATTTAGGTATTTAAACTTTGTGCACAAGTTACTAAAACGTGTACAGCGGCGGACTGAATGCCTTGGGCATTATCTTGAAGTCTACTTTAGGGTGATGCAGATACAAAGACAGAGTAGGTGCGACATACTAGACAATTACCTACATAATATTGATTTTCGGTTACAGTTAAAATAAACAATGTTAAAAACATAAAATTTCAGCAGCGAACGGGTCGCTGTTGAATTTCTAGAAATATTTTACTGAACGCACCCTTTGCGTTGACGTTCAAACTTTCGTTCTAAAATAATCGTGACAGTTGACAAAATATTTGAATTTTTTTTAGTAGTTTTTTCTGTGATTTTAGTGTAGTTTTTCTTGTATTTTTGTCTAGTTCTGGTTATTTTCCACTAAGTAGCCTTCATTGCTTATCAGAATATGACCATAAAACTCATATACTCATTTGTTTACGGCGGTCCTTTTTCCGTATAAAAGTTATCTGGTAAAGCCTTTAAGCTGTACTTATCATGTATGAAAGAAGCGAGACCAACATTATTAGCAGCATTTTATGATAGTAGCTTACCTAGATGACATGATAGTTTTAATGTCGTCATATTTGTTACTACAAAAATGTTTTTATTTGGTGTCGGCCTGGTTTTCACTAAACTAACATCGAAATTAGGTAAAAGAAGAAAAAAATAACTTCGTTGGAAAAAAATCGTGTCATCTAATAGCCGTACTTTTGTTTTCGAGCATTTTAATGAAACATGGCGCTTCTTCTAGCTAATTATTTAGTGATTGCAAAAATACACTGTTGCTATTCCAGTAGCTTCTGAATAACAGTAACGACTGTCAAAGATTTACAAATGACAAATTGAGACCAACAATTACGGCTGAACTTGCTCATCGACGTTCGCCCATCCACAGACCAACCTCGGCAAGCATAGCTTAACGTTGAAGATCGGCCTGTGCTGCTGTTATTATTTAGCCACGAACTCCTTATAATTATGGCGACATGGAAAGAAAAAATAAAAATAATAATAATGCAACGAGAAAATAATTTTATACAATAGTTAGAGAACAATAATAATGTTCTACTAAAGTTACCGAAACCTCAACATTTCCGATACCTGATTAAAATAAAAAGGATTAAGTTGTGATCATTTATTATCATGGCGATATCATTTAACGAAATACGATAAGATTTGAAACTCCCGTCTTTATCAAAATCGAATTTACAAAATTGGATATCTTCATCCAATTGTTTTTTACCGATATTTTTTTACCGATAATATAAAAGTTTGATAAATAGTTGGTTTTAAATAGAGCAGTTTTATTATCCTGTTTTTTTTTTAATTTCTAGATAGAGATAAGGTATTTTTTTCACGGGGTGTGGAAAGTCGATGTGTGAACTGTGATCATTAATTTTAGGCCTTATCCTGTTTGGATATTTACGGTTTCATAATATAAACCACAATCACAGCGTTTGGATTTTCTTATCAGTTAACAGAATCATGAAACGTACAGGGCAAGAAAGATCACCGAGAATTTTAGAATTCAGTACAAGTCTGACAGTCCTTACATTCCGCCGTGGGTGGGAGGAATCAATTAATTTTTTATGACTAAATTATGGCAAAATTTTGCATGGCGAAACCCCTAAGACTTCTCCCACAAAATGTCGCTCTATTTGAAGGAAATAACAGTTAAACTGTGTTTTAGAAACTTCAAATCAATTAACACACTAATTCCTTGTAATGATATCAATTTATAAAAATCTAATCAATAATTATTAAATCCTAAAGTATTCGCAAAGTAAATAAAACTTTCCAATGAATTCAAACTCTATCTCTATCATAAATTACATTACATCGATCAAATCACCAGCGTTTAACATTAAACCCGATAATTAACACAGAAAAACATAAATTAAAATACACACGTAACGTACAGCGTGTTATACGAAACACCGCGCTTCGGTATTGCCAGATCAATTAAAAACACGGACAGGTAATGTGTTGCCAGTGTTGAATATTTAATATTGTCGCGTTATATTGTTTGACAATGCTGTTAATGTCAGTTTGGCATGTCATGGCGTTCAGGTGATGCTATCAGTTTTTTTTTTTCAATAATTTTCGAATATTATTAAGCAATTTAAATTCATAGAAATCGATTGGTTTTCTGGTTAATATGTAATTGTTTTTATTCGTATTTTAATTTCAGAAATAACAATAGGTACTAATTGAAAAAAAATATTTCTTCATAATTATAAGTACTGTATGTGGGAATCAAAGTAAAAAATTACCTTTTTAACTTTAAAAACCTAAAAAAACAATGATGACATGCAAAATCTATAAAGCTGTTTAAAACTTGATTTGCAAACCTAAACCTCCTTACAAAAATACCACAAAAATTGCCAGTTAAAAGAAAAAGAAAAAAAAAACCCTCGTCCGATCAAATAGATACCGCAAATGAGCTAACACAAACCACACTCAGGTAAAAATTAACCCCTCGATCGCGACACTCGATGTTTTAACATGTTATTAAGATAAACGGGGTCGCCCCTACCCCGACCATAGAATAAATTGACACAGAAGGTCATGCCCTGTATTCACGAAAATGTATCTATCTTTTTCTGACATGACGAAAGCGAGTGAGATAGAGATATAACTTTTCGAATTGAGTCGAAGCGTTTGCGATTACGGAGTGAAAACGCACAGATGCATAGATTCTGCCCAAGCGGGGCAGTGTTACACCGTATGCTGCACCGTGTCCTCCGGGCGATCCTCGCAGTGGTGACACCCAGACGTTTCTTCCTTTTCAATACGACCCAGGAACCTCCCGAAACATTCGTGTCCGGTGAGGACCTGCGTCAAGCGGAAGGCGAGGACGCCGTGACGCCTCTCCAGCCACTCCTCAAAGAGGGGTCTTACCGACGCGATGCTGCGTGCCCGATGCATATAGACACACTTTAAATACAGCGAGTGGGATATTTGTACATTCAGTGCCCATCATTACATGATCCGTCTGAAATTAGCATAATAAGGAAAGATGGTTCAAATAATGCTGGCATATCACCGTATATAAGTGTGCCTATGTGTGCGTGACCCTATAATGTGTTTCAAATAAGAAGGTCACCTGATGACGCCAAACTGTGACGTCATGGACCCCTTTTAAACACTTGTAAGCTTTTTAATAAACAATTATCATTTGAAAATAAGTCTAACGAGATAATACAGATAATAAACACTATTCAAATTAATAAGCGCAGATCATTTTATTGGTAAACGTTATTTTCAAGTGAGTTTTGACCATAGACAATGACCTTCTTAGTTAAACCGCATTATACTTTATTTTCTGTGTTTCTTTTGTTGTTTGCAATGAGCCTTCTGTGCGCTCTCTATTGCCCCAACCCCCGGATATTAGGGTTGATCGGATGTATTGTATTTAATTGTTCCGTGTTGTACGTATTTGTATAATTGTGAACAGTCCGTTTGTAACACACGACAGTTTTATAATCGATATGAATTATTTGTTAAGGGGATTTGTGCGGAGTGGGAAGCGGTCGCCTCCTTCTGCGAAGCAGTCATGCACGCGTCCTTCGCGTGCATGACTGCTTCGCAGAAGGCTTGCCGCGTAAGAGAGAGAACAGCTTCCTCCGTCCACCCCAGACGCAGTGTTAGACGCCCACGGTGACGGAAGCTGGCAGACGATCTCTGGCCCCGCAGGTGTGGGCATGCGGGCGGTGAGTAATGGGTGACTCGCTATCCGACCATGGACAATGCCCGGGTCTACGGACGTTGTGTACCACGCGTGCCTCAAAGAGCGTCAGCATAATGACGGGGCCCTCCTTTAAAGGGACAAAGCCTGCCGGGGTCGCGGGACTTATACAATTTTCGTGACCCTGGAACGGAAAGGGCTATGGACACCGTAGATTGTAGTCAGTACGAGTCTGACAGTAATTCCCACCCTGCCCTGGGTGGGAGGACTCATTTGATGATTTTACCACGATAAAAAAGGGGTTATGACGTGTGGATAGAAAGTTTTGCGTTGATGTCTTTTGTGCAGAGGAAGATTTTTTAAATATTCGCTTCGTCAATTAGCTCATTCTATTCTTAAGATGGAAAATTGATTGCTGATGATGAATTACTGATTTCGGCAAGGAAATTAAACGCGATCAGCACGCTTGGACAGCGTTTTAAAAGTACACTTTCGCTAAATATAAATAAAAAATAGGTACTTATTGCAAGTAACAAAAAATAAATAAAAATCATAAAATGGGCAATTAGTGCTACAAACTATATTTTAATAATAATAATGATGAATTTACAGTGTCATAAATCATATGTCACACAATTAATGAAAATCGAGTCGATTTCTTTACTTTTTTCTCAATCCCTTAACTTTAAACCATCATAACCTAAACGGGTCAGAGCCCATTCGTACCCTAAGATTCGCACCCTGTGCCCACTCGTACCCTGGCAGTTTTGAGGGGCCCACTCGTCCCCTGAAGAATATTTATTTTTATTAATTCTTCTAATATAAGTGCATGTACATGTGTATACTGTAGCTTGGTAGTCCTGGTACAGTCGCGCAGAAAAGGGTAAAAGCAAAATGTAGTGATTCGGTAGATATCATGTTTATTTAAAATAAGATTAAGTTTAATAAATGCCTCTAGGCTCTAGGCATTATGTCACTTATGTCAGTCTTCAAAATAATTTATCAACTTTTAGTTTCTTGTACATTTGTAAATATTTAGCAAAATGTTTATTATAACTATAATAATCTTTATGCAGTAAAATAAAACTGTGTAACTATTTAAATAAAATTTCAGTAATAACTGATTTTAGATAAATATACATCCAGTGTACAAACAAATAACCAAATATCAATAGGTATCAATATAACAAATAAACAATTAATTGTTAGTACTTGGGACAGTCAAAGAGATCTACAAAATAATGCAATATTACATTAATAACTTTGTATGAAAGAAATATAAAAAGTAAAATCAGTCTTTATCAACTATGTAAAACTAACATTTTTACTAACAACAAATATCTTGCGCGCAGATACTCTGGCTAAGTTTACCCCTCCCGCTACTGCATTCAACACCCCGCGCACAGCTGGAGAGTACATACTTACCAATTTTAAAGCAATTTTTGGAGCAAAACAGAGTTAATGTTAGAACGTTCATTATTTTTAACCGAGTTCCAAAAGGAGGAGGTTCTCAATTCGGACGTTTGTATTTTCTTTTGTTTGTTCGGGCATAACTCCGTCACACAACCGATTTGAAAAATTCTGTTTTGTTGGATAGGGTATACTTCATGAATGGTCCCATTAAAATTTTATCGAAATCGGACTAGCACATATTGAAAAATCAACAAAAACCTATAAAGTTTTGAACTTTGTCTACCTACACCGATTACTCCGAGGTTTCTGGTCCGATTTCGATGATTCTATTTTTGTTCGATATACTTAGTATATCTGCCATTTTGCCCAATAAAATTTGGGTTGAATAGTGAAACTAAAAAGGATAAATAAAAAACTTTTTTCAAAAAAATGTGACCGACTTCAAGACAACCACAAAAAAAGTTCAAAAAAACCTACAAAAAAACTTTTCTTTCGAAAGTCGGTGAAATGGTGGAACCAAATGGTGGAATGAGCTGTTATGATTTATTTAATTAATTCCGTCAATAAACTGTTCACAAGTGTACTCTGTTAACCGTTTTTTATGTTAAATTTAGCTAATTTTATCTCAGGGGACCAATAGGCACCTGAATAGGTGCCGAATCTTTAACTTTTATTGTATTATATTAGAGGGTACGAATGGGTACCTTAAAAATAATATATTTTATTAAAATATTAATTGGTACCCTACCAGGAGACCAATGGGCACCTATAAAGGGGCCGAATCCACAACTTTAATGCTGGGGTACGAATTTTAGGGTACGAATGGGCTCTGACCCACCTAAACGTACCCGCTTTCCCCAAAGCAAAAATATTCCTAAACAATAAGGCTATATCTACACTCTACATCATACCATTCATGTATGTATATCAGGATCAACAGTAATGCAGTAAACGTCATTATGTTAACGAAGTTCGCAGAAGTGTGCAAACGTCCTAATTGGTCGTAAACAATGAATGGAGCTCACACCTCGGTTTACGCTCAGATTGACACTAGGGCTTATCTGGAGCTTGGAAAGTATGGAAATGAGGGAAATTCATTGGTACCTAGTATGTATAAGCATTTAGTTATTTGAAAATTCCCAGAGGACAGCTGGAAATGTAAGTACCTACAAAAAGTTCGCATATTATATTTTTTCATTTTCATAGGCGTCTCTCTTGAGCGTAAGCTTATTATTAAAAGTATTTGATTTTAGAAATATATTATTAGCTTGAATAAAATTTCCTCAAGAATAAGTAAATAAAATTCCCTTTAGAGCATCGAAGATTTTCTATGTATTTATCAAATTATTATGGAAACTAAAGTATTTTTGTAACTTGAATCATTACAAAAAGTGATTTATTTGTTCATTAAACAAGTCTCTTTCTCGTAATTTTAACGAATGTACAACCTGACATACAACTTAACCCTCCAAAAGCGATCGTGTACATCAAACATTACACAACACAGTTTAACTATATCAAGTCAATAAGTACGTATAATGTGACGAAACAGTCACATTCGCGCATCTATAACCGATACGTAGTTCTGACGGTAACAAATACTTCTGTCCATGTTAGCTTGCGCAAACACCATTCATTACCAGCGGACGGATTTCCATACGGTGTGCAGTGTGGCAATCGTTTTAGTTACACTAGATATGTTGATATTTGTGAACGTCTTGCGGTGGGTTATGTTTTTTGATGAATATTACGGCCATTATTTTTTTCCAGGGCCCAAACTGACTTACGATGTCGTAAAAAATATTTTTTAACAAATTCGTTTTCTTTTATTTTTTCATGTCAATTTAGTTTTATCAATATTTAAAGTAAACAGTGCAGTCATTAGCAGAGATGATTTTTTAGTATTTATTGTTTTGTTTGATGTTAATACAAGGAAAGGAGTAGAAAAACAACAACTGTGTTACTTACTTAAAATAATCAGTTTTATTGGTAGGAACTTTTACCTCAATTTTAAAAACCTTTCAGACATAAACTTAGACAAGAATTACAATAATCTTGTAAAGTAAAATCACGATCATCTCAGTCTAATATGTTATTTTCTAATTAAGTTTACCACTGCGTTACGTTACTTTAATTTAAGCTACTGTATTTTCTCAAAATATGCCTTAATAGTAGCAATGTAAGCTCAATCTTTACAGTATAGGTTGAAATATGGTAGGTAAACAAAAAAATATAAAATTTGTGCTGGTTCCAAATTATATTTAAGCTTTATAGCTCTTAACGTAATCAGAAAAAGAGGGACAAGTAACGCAGGAGTCAACTACTGCGTTACTTGTCCAACCAAGTAAGAGCATTTAGCACTCATTATTGTGTATTGGTATGCGTTTTATATTGACATGTATGTCTGCCATCAACTGGTGGGGGTTTTACGTAGAATGGTCTATGCTTGGTGAAATGAGAGTATGAGCAACTCTCGATAGGATTCTCTTTTTTCTCTTGAAAAAAAAACTTCATTGTATCAAGCAGATATACTTCTTCTGCTCTTTATTTTTTTTTAAAGTCACGGTTTCTTCTCTTGACCTTGGAGAAACTGGAGTTCCTGATCGTGGTGTTGAAGCCGGCGTATTATCTAGAATAGCTTGCACTCTTTTCTGATGTTCTCGATGTATTTTGTTTGCCACCATCCATTTAAGCTTTGCAGATTTATTTTCTCTCTTTGTTATATGCTTTACACATTTTTTAGTATCATGATATTTCTGAAGATGTTTTCTTTTAGTTTCAGCATTTTTTACAGGGTCCTGTTTGATTTTTTTCCGTAAAACCCGTTGTTATTCTACTGGTGTTTACGCCACTAAATTGAAAATATTATACTGTAACAAAATAACTGTAAATAAGATAAATACACTTGAAAAACTGTTTACTTTACAACTGCGTTACTGCACCTACAACTGCGTTACTTCTCGTGGTAACGTAGTGTAGTGGTAACGCAGTTGTAAAAATAACGTTTATCCTAGCATTAGGATCATATGATAATAAATTACCTAATGTTTTTGAGGGCATTCAAATATTTACTTATTCTATTATAAAACGCAATAAAAAAACAATCAAATATCTAAAAAACTTACCGTTTGCTGTCGGTAACTCAGCGGTCGCACAATAAACACACGCGCCTCTTCGGACAACTCGAGCTCGACTGACGCGGCCAGCGTCAAAGCCACGAACACCCGCCTTACCCCACCAAGAATTTACATTAAATCAAAAGAACTTAGTCGAAAATACTCAAAAAAAGTCGAATTTAAGGATCACTTTTGCTTGGTAACATAGGGTACCTACGTTTTCTTTCTTCAACAGGGACAAGACAAGAAATGTTTCGTAAATAATACACGGTCGAAGAAAAGATAAACTTATGAGCCTGTTAATAAAGTTCATACTTAATTTAATTTTCTTATATATTTACATTTTATAGTACCGTGAAAAATTTTAATGTAACGTCAATGTATTTGAAGAGAGTTGCTTGCTGGGACAGACGAGATTTTGTATGAAATACGACTGAGTTACCGCGAAAAGCAGCTGAGTTACCATGATTTACGTCAAATTATAACGTTTTCCACTATTTTTTGAAGTGAAAACTTCTTTAGCGGCGTTGTACACTTTTTCTGTAATGGGTAAAAAATTTAAAACTCGCGTCAGGGTCACGTGACCCTGATCGAAAATGAGTAAGACGTCATTCAAATTAAAAATAAAACATAGTAACAAAAAAGTTTTCACTTCTACCGGCACTCCTGGAGTGCAACCTTTTTTTTTTTTTGTCTTTTTAGAGAGACATTATAATCACGTTTCTACCAATAGCGATTTTATTTCAGTAATCATAGTTCTTTTTTAATTTAGTAGGCACTGTTCTTGAGGGACCGATTATGGGCCCTGGAAAAAAATAATGGCCCATTAATGTCTTCGCATCGAAAAGAGTTTGTGAAAACTTAAAGAATTAGAAGGTTATTATCCTATGCACAGCCTTCCAACTATATTTAGTAGACTTCCGATATTACTATTCAGGTTTTCGCCATGGATTTGGACAGATTTTATTTTATTGAAGTGAAAACTTCTTTAGCGGCGTTGTACACTTTTTCTGTAATGGGTAAAAAATTTAAAACTCGCGTCAGGGTCACGTGACCAAAACTCGCGTCAGGGTCACGTGACCCTGATCGAAAATGAGTAAGACGTCATTCAAATTAAAAATAAAACATAGTAACAAAAAAGTTTTCACTTCTACCGGCACTCCTGGAGTGCAACCTTTTTTTTTTTACAGTTTTGTGAAAAGCTACGTGCTTTGCAAGAGTGCAGTGTGTAGCAAAAAAGGTGGTTTTCGCCGATTATAATACCTACTTGCTTCCATTTTCCTTATGCATCAATACTTATCTTACTGCCTTATTTCATGTTTCTTGGGGTCTGCCGCAATACATTTTTTCTACCATACTCCCCTATGGGTCACCCTATTATCTGTTTGTTTATTTTTCGTTCATAGACTACATCAAACAAACCATTCACGCTTTCTTTCTTTCGGTTTTCAGTATGCTCTGCCCATCACTCTTTTATATGAAACACAAAAAAACTTAAAAAAGAAAATGAATACACTCTAATAAATGTAAAACTCCACTAAACAATTAAACTGTAATACTAATAAACATACAAAAATATCTGAGCAGAACAAATACAAATTCGAAACTTAACACTAAAACGCTGTGTGAAAGCTACGTTCAATCGTGGGCCGCCCCGCTATAAAGTCCAGTGGTACTCGGCCCCACTAATTACGGTCATTTGGCCATAAATACTGGCCATCGATCATAAAGGCCATAACTCGCGGTCATAAACTGGAGATAGGGATATATGTGAATGTTTTCATGCAAATATATCTTGGTTAGCCTATCGCATGCGAAGGGTTGACCTTTTGTCATGTTTTTATGACGTTTTCCTGAGTACAATCTGGGTTTAGATGACATGTTAGAATTGTAAAATGGCTGCTGTCATGTAAATGATTTGATGTCTCCATTTGCTGGGTAAATGCGAGTAATTTATGGAATGTTTTAATGCTTTTAGCTACGCTTGCTGTTAGGGTTTATGATGGAAATCTTACTCCTTTAATGTTTGAACCTGGCTTCTACTTTCTAACTGGGCCACAAGTCTGCTAATTTAGTAATGACTCAATTGAATCTCAGTAGTAGTTTTAACTACATTTTTTATTTGTTATTCTGCTACTAATTTAAGACCGATGGTTTTCCAGTGACATTCCATTGAAATGCTATCAGAATATTTGCTAGCTAGTCTGCTTACAATAATTTGTAAATGGATTGTGGACTTTATCGGTATTCTACTCTCTAATGGCAATACCAATAACTGTTCATCTGAGAGTCAATTACAATTACACTACGATTCCATTACGACTCTTTTGAGCTTATACAAGTTTTTGCAGAATACCAAATTATTTCTAATCGTAATGGAGTCGTGATTGAGTCTCAATTGAATATCAATAGCATGTGAGTTAAATAAAATTAACAGACTTAAGCCCCTGTTTGACAGTTTCAAAGATTCTCATAAATGTTTTAATTTATTTATCCACTTTTTTTCAATTGTCTGGCACTGCAAAATGGCTTACCTGGACTACCGAGGTACATAAATTTTGTAGACTATTTTAGATGCGTAACATTTCAAACAATGATGAAATACATGAAAACCAAAGCGTTTTCTATAAAGTTTAAATTTCTCTATAAAAGTAATAATGAAATATAAAATTATAGTTTTCAAAATGTTGAGACGCTCTCAAAGACATTAAACTATATACGAGCAATAGACGGGACATGTCGAAGAGAAAATTGTGATCCGAAACTTTTTACCAATAGGTAAAAAGTCGCTTAGTCTAGTAGTCGCGTTGCTATACAACACTGGATAGTGCTACTGACGCACGGCATCAACAATTTTGTATGACAATTTTCCCAATGCCCGCTTTATAGGTTCTTTTAAGGGGATAGGTCAGTAAAAATACGCTTTTTATTTTTTACTTTTCTTCGTACGTATATGGACTACAGATCTTAAAACTTGGAATATAGTAATTGACTATATGATATAAATTCTCACAAAGTTGAAAACACGATTCATTGAAATTTTCTCGATACAAAAAAAATGCAAAGTTAGGTCTATATTTTTTCTTTTTTGGACTTTATGGCATAACTACTATGAGTTATGGAAAAGATGTTACTTTAAATTGTAGAGAATACCACTATCTAAATTCTGTAAAGACAGTTTTTCAATTAATAACAATTTTAATTCATAAAAAGACGTCAATATGTTTGGGCACATACGCCGTTTTATTCTGAGCACACATTCACTATCGTCCTCTCATCTTTTGCCTTTTACAAGTAGTGTCATCACTTTCGTTCCTTGACGAATCAGTCAGCCAGCGTGGCTCTTACAGGCTAGACCTGTGACACTTTTTTTCAGATCGCGGCTGTCAGATTTTCGTAATAATAAAATTGGTAATGGATAAAAAGATCGAGAAAATACAAACGAATGATACGTAGGCTTTATATTATTCAAAACTATGTTTCGATGTGTTCGACGTGTTCGACGTGATTGTAAACGGACATGACTGTAAATAAGTCACGTAAACTTTCTTTTTTCAATAACAAATTATTTTCATTAATAAATCAAGAATAAAATAAACCAAACATACTGAAAATCATCGCAGGAAATTCCTAACGACCCTTACAGAGCAAACAAGGGAAATGTTTGAATACGTATGATTCTATACATTACGAATTGTTCCTATCAATATAATAAATTACTCACAGTGATATTATA
Source organism: Agrotis segetum (assembly GCA_036375495.1). Taxonomy (NCBI): domain Eukaryota; kingdom Metazoa; phylum Arthropoda; class Insecta; order Lepidoptera; family Noctuidae; genus Agrotis; species Agrotis segetum. The sequence goes on from JAQSVV010000031.1 coordinate 2,047,259, forward strand.
TCAATGCTATCGTGATATCGTACTATTGTTGTCGGGTGGTTCCTCTGTGTCCATCCTCCTCCCATCTAATATTTATGCATCTAAATACAATTTCACATGAACTAATGATAAATGCACTATCTTGCAGTCAACAATTTGAGATTGTATGTAACTGAAAACAACTTCTAATCGTATCAAACTGCGATATAGGATAAGAAGCACTTCACTTTTATTATTATTTATTTAGTTTCGTCACAGATTTTAACAATTTCGAAGAAACAGGAATAAAATAAATTAAATGAAAACTGCTATTGTCATTTTGAATACTTCAAAATTACTTGTCAACTACAAATAAGGCATAGCACCCACCACCCTGAGGCGCAATGTTGAACCGACCATTTGGGCGTTTAAAACCGGTTTTTTGAACCAATTCCAAATGGTCCACATTACATGATTTAAATATCGCCTATAGTATAATGCTGCGACTATGATGAAAAATCGGTGGTCATTGCTGTCTCACCGTGTGTTCGGTACAAGTTGCTTCTCGCTCTATTGATTGCTTTGGAGTATAAAAGATTAGTCTTGTGTAGTTCGCGAACGAACTAGTTCGAAAGAACTGCTCCCACAGATGAACTAGTGATCTAGCTCCCACATTTTCCGCTCCCTAGTTCACTAGTTCGGACAGAATTAAAGAGATCGACTGATCTAAGATCGTTGCACGGGAGCGCGACAGCACTACTCTATAATACTCCCGTTCGCTCACCGATCATGCGCGCATCCCGTTTCGTACATTTTACACAAATTGTCGCATGCAGCAGGAACTGGCAGGAACGGTATTAAAACGAGCGAACAAAGACAAACTAAATCTGAAATCTCTTTGCGAGCGAACGATTTGATCGCTCTTGATCGGTCGGTCTCTATTACGCGCTAGGAACCACCTAGGAACTAACGAACTAGAAGAACGAACTAGTTCGTTTAAGAGAGCAGAACTAGATTGAGCGCTCTCAGTAGTGAACTAGAATGCCCAAGACTATAAAAGATCAGTACTGGGCTCATGCTTTTGGAGTCGATAGATAATATCTATCGACTCCAAAAGATCATTTATCAGAAAAGTGATATTAAAACCTTGTCCCAAAAAAATACTGTGGATAAGATATTATAGAATGAAGATTTATTTATAAAGAGGTTCTGACATTAAACTGTTCTACTATACCTGTACCTCATATGAGTAAAAAACTACTAAATCCACGCCGCTGCTCGACTAATCCATTTTACGCGGCGCTTGTGTCTGTCATTACATCGAAATGCATCAAAAATTAATACAAACACCAGATGGTGGAGGACAGGGCGTCAAGCATCCTTAGCTTTCCACTCTCGAACATATAAAGATATCACGCAACCAGCTTTGTGAACGCACGATAGTAAAAGGAGCGTGTGTTCGAAGGCTTTATTTAGTGTGTTAAAATAATCGAATGAGTCCTCCTACCCAGAGCAGGGCGGGAGGGACTGTCAGACTTGGAATACTTACTAAAATCTACGATTTATTTCAATAGCCCTTTACGTTCTGGGGTCACGGTATTGTATTCGTTTGTCCGCGACCCAGGTAGGCCCTCTAAGGGGGAGCCCCGTTATTGTGCTGTCACATTTTCCGGCGCGCGTGGAACACAACGCTCACGCCCATACCCGTGCGCGCGTGTGTTTGGGGCTTAACGATAATTGGGTATTGTCACTTTCGTAAGGTATGCCAATTATCATTAATTTTCTACCAAAATAGTAGTTTTGTTCGTAATCTCGGGACATCAAAATGTTATAAAATAAATTTAAGACTGTGAATGATAAAAATATTCACAAAATATTAATCCACATCAATAAAGATTTCTATCATTTCGTTTTGGTGAATGTTTCGACATCCTTATATTAAAATATTTCTACTAGAGTAATACATGTATTTTGCGTAAAGGGAACACTTTATGAAATGTCGAAGTTGACGAAATGAAATACATAAAACTTTGGATTGCGTTAATTTTGCGATACTAGCGCCTGCTGGTGGCAGTGCGTGGCAACTTTTCCGACTCATCAAACGATGCTTTCGCTTTGCCGTACGCCGTTAAATCTCTTTGGAAGCTCTACACTATTTTGTCCGAATAAAAATTTATATTCCGTAGTTTTATGACGGATTATCATAATCCGGCGATTAGTGGTGCGATCAGACACAATTAGGATTGATCTCACCAAAAACAGTCTCATGGCAATAAAATAATAAATATCTTTGATCGAACAACAGTAACATGAGAACTATTTAATTTTTTAGACTATTAGGGGAATAAATCATTCGAAATTTAATGTCTTCAAGGACCAATTACTATGACATAGTTCGTTTTTTTTTAGGCAACAAACAATTTTACAAAGTTCCAATTGTTAACTATACGATTACCGATCCTGGCGATTAGTTTTCAGAGCCTAAGCTTTTTGGATTTGAGAATCGTCAAATGTTTCCTCCCGCCCTGTTATTGGGGGTTGAATGTAGAAAAAACCGTGTTGAGCGGCATAATCAATAAGACAACATTTGCGAAAAACATCTGAGGAAAAACGATGCCATGACAGAACAAACTGGACACATGTGACATGCATGCTTCAGAAGAGAAGATTTGGTATTATAGAGATGGAATCGATCGTCTACACGTCGTACTGGCAACACAACGCAACCCCAGCAGCTAAGAAAAAACGACGCCTTGGCAGAGCGAATTGGGCCCCAAGTCTACTAATTTAGTAATGACTCAATTGAATATCAGTTTTAACTACATTTGGTGTTCTGCTACTAATTTAAGACCAATGGTTTTCCAGTGACATTACATTGAACTGCTATCAGAATATTTGCTAGTCCGCTCTTCAATTTACAATTGTAAATCGATTGTGGAATTTATCGGTAATCTGCACTCTAATGACAATACTTATAGCTGTTCAACTGAGAGTCAATTACAAATACACTACGATTCCATTACGACTCTATTGAGCTTTAAATACAAGTTTTAGCAGAATACCAAATTTGTTCTAGTCGTAAGGAGTCGTGATTGAGTCTCAATTGAATATCAATAGCATGTGAGTTAAATAAAATTAGCAGACTTGAGGCCCTGGACACATGCATGCCATTCAGAAGAGAAGATTTGGTATACAGAGATAGAATCAGTCGTCTACACGTCGTCCTGGAGCTGGCAACCAACACAACCCCATCAGCTAAGTGTTACCCAATAAAACGTTAAAGCTCAAAAGCGACTCATTTGTTTACAATTTAGTACCGACCAACTATTACAGATGATAAAAATTTCGTGCACAGCAACAGTTACCATTAAATAACGCCAGACGGCTCGTAACAACTTTAATTAAAAGTAGAAGCCAAACCGCTCGGTAAAACTATAGAAATATGCTTCTGAAGTGATCACCAATTAACCAAGAAAAAGCGTATCGTAATTTTATAATAGCTCTACGGTGTAATCGACCGTTTATACCAACTTTTCGCTATTCGAAAATTGAAGTAATAACGGTAAATATTTGGAAGAAAAAATACTTTTAAAAGATAGCGTGGTTTCCCACACTAGTGATTTGAATTGGTCAGATTATAAATAAAATGTGTACGTATTTTATGTGTTTCACATTTAGTTTTTATGTTTCTTGCGTTTGAAGCAATTTAGAGATTTGTAGCGAGCCGTCTTGGTATTTAGTTAGGGCTTTTAAGGAATACGGACCGTTGAAGGTTTTTGGAAAAATAAGACGGAATATTTTTAATTATATAACTTATTTCTACATACAACTGACAAATAGACCAATGACACAATTAATAGGTGAACTTTAGGTAACATGGAGGCTCGTGAGTCGGGGTCATCGCAATAGATAAATACGGCTGAGAGGGTGGGTTCATCACGTGTTTTTCCTTCTGATCAGATGTAAAAAGCAAATAATAATTCCAGTCATACTTCATAGACTTTTATTGGTTTTTTTTTTTTGACGTGACAACGTCTTATAATTCGATGGCCGGCTGCATGCACGAAAAAAGATGACGTCTTACGGCGTTACCTCGCTCTGTAGCGTTCCATAGCAACGGCGTGTCAATTGTTTGTTTATAGCAACGTAAGTGCAGTATTTTCTTATGACGTTGTCACGTTAAAATAGTCAGTAAATCGACTTTTCAGACAGGACAACAGATTTTTTTTTTGCAATAGCATTACATTTAATTAATTCTACTAAAATTGTAATCGAACTTATTCAAAATCCAATTTGTTATTTTGCGATCAACCTTAATAGGGTCATAAGACTTCAAGGTGCCTTAAATGATATTACTTTAACCTTTTAAAACCATGGCTGGGCAAATTGTCCAATCAAACGATTTTACACAGAGAAATCGTTACTGTTCATTTATACTTTTGATTTTTATGTAGTGTATAATAAAATTGATTGAGGTTGTTGCACTGTCGTAATAGTGCCTGCATTATTTTGGGGCATTTTTTTTTTTTTGAAAAATAATAAAATAAAAATTTTTCCTTTATTTATTTTAACTTGTTTTGTTACATTTTCAATAGGTGGTGGTTTATTTTAATTAATAATTTTGAAGCACATAATTATGTATTTCAAAATAAAAATACAGATTTAATGGCGGATCAATTAAAGCGAGATTCGATTTGTCAACTATCAATATTATTAATTTGACACAGAATATTTAATAGTACTAAGTATTAGTTTAATAATTATAAATTTTAACTAAAAGTAACAACTTATTAATTTAACAATAATAAATGCTAATAAACTAATTAAATTAATTGCTTAGTTTTGAATTGTTAAATTGAGTGTGATTTTTGAACGATAAAACATCGGAATGTACTCGATAATGTACTCGATAATGTATTGAAACGCATATTAAATAAACATCGTCGAAAAACAAAACGTATCATAAAGAAAAGTAAATATTCGCATCTTTGCTAATAAAGTTTAAAAAAAAAAAGAAATCCCATGACATTTTCAAGCTAAAAAGAGCTAAAATTGTTGCGCAAAACAATCGGTCTAAATTATAACCTTTAAATCAATTTTATAATGAAAACTAGTTTTTGTTCGCAGCGTTGTCCGCTTGAGAATTAGAAATTAGAAAAATAACTTTAGCGAATTGCAATAAAAATATTAGATGCATTTAGAGAGTACCTAACATAAATGGCGATAGCTTTTTCCCACGAATACTATGTCGAAAATTGAGGTAAAAGGCCACGCTATTATTTATTCAATCAGCATATAAAACAGCAATGTATAACCATAAAATGATTTGAAGAAACGCGAAAATATAATTACATAACGAAACAATTATTAATTCACTGTTGGTTCCGTTTTGGTGATGAGATCAATAATTAACTGAAATCATTTTTTTTTTACTATATTTACAAACTTCTACAATAAACGCGAAAGTTTGTGAGGTTGCATTAATTACATGAATGTTTGTTACAATTTATGCTTCCCTTAACGAAATTTGATGTATTATTCCGAACTTTAACCTTTCTTTGAGCCAAATATCAAGACCTATCCTGTTGTTTTGACTTGAAACATACATCCTAAATTTCGCATTTATAGTACCTATACCTACTAGTTAAGGCCGCATAACCAGAAAGTTGGCAACGTCGCTAATAGCTGTCAAATATTTACAAGTTTTGATTAATTTCGCAATGTTTCTGTATGGAAATAAGAAATATGGCTTTGTAGTGCACTAGAAAACTGATATAAGAATGCAATTAAAACACTGAATTTGATGTTGTAAACGTTTCAGGTGTATAAAAGGCATTTGGAATGTTTTCAAATGCTTTTTTTACGTCTAAAACTATATTATATTCGGTGTTACGATATTACTATTGCATTTCCCAGTAAATTTTTTAGTGCACTACAGAGCAATATTTCTAATTTTCATACAGTAAATGTGTAAAATTAATTAAAACTTGTAAATATTTGACAGCCATTTGCGACGTTGCCAACTTTCAGAATAAGCGCTCTTAAAACTTGTAAATATTTGACAGGCATTTGCGACTTTGCCAACTTTCAGAATATGCGCCCTTAAACATCGTGTGAAAATACTGAACAAATGCAGTCAAACAGACATAAATATGTCGATACCAGACTATCGACATATATATATGTATGTCGATTATATTCGACGTATCGAGTGGTACGTGACGTTTGATCACCTTGATTAGTAGTCAATTAAGTGTTCCCGTAACACCGTCAATAAAAGTATTCGGTGATTTCGGAGTATTTTGTTGTAATCAATTTTTTGATGGCGGCGTCCGTTTGAGTGAAGAACAAATGGTTGTTTTATTGGCGTACCGAATTTAGTGAGGTCGATGTCGAATACGCTTACCGGACTTTGTTCTGGGGTTCTCGTTGTAGGATAGTAAAACGTCAGAAGGATTGAAGATGGCCTTTGCCATTAAGGCTTTCGTTTGAATGGATAAGGCTTATTTTTTCAGTTTTTTTGAAACTTCGGACACGGTGGTTCCCTTATTTATAGAAGAAATATAATAATTTACATTCAGTTGTAGCAGTTGTGTTAGTAGTTGTAACATTGTATCTTTGTGAAATTAATAAAAAGATCATCGTATTACCTATGTGTATAGTAAGCTAACCGAAAAAATAATTTACGTTTCAAAACGTGCGGTTGAATTTTAATATCGCGTAAGTTATTCTTAAAATTTTGATACGTATGTAGTTTTACACCTTTTTTATAACTTTTATGTAATAGTGGGAAATTTTATTTAATATTTTGAAACTTTTATTTGATGTTTTGAAACTTTTATTAATTTTTTAAATAACTTTTAAGTATTAATTTTTGACAACATTTACTTAATAAACGTATTTAGAGAATCAAAAAATAATAAAGAAATACAAAGTTTTCCAAATAAACAATATTCTAATCTAAAACACAACATACAGAACCCAACTCAATCCCATCAATCGCACGCCTTACGGGCGTGTCGAAAGGCCATCTCAAGAAGCCGAAAGTCGGTGCCGGTTAAAAATTTTATAGTTTATAATTACTGGTGATTGGCGGCGTGACCCGCCCGATTCGCCGGCCATCGACGGATGAGCCGACAGCAATGTTGATTTACATTTTTTTACCTTCCATCTTCCGACTGAGTTTGGGAAGCTTAGACGTATCTATTCATTTTGTTTTAGGATAGTCTCTGTAATTATGGCAAGAGGATTTTTGAAGCATACCAGGATCCCGGGACCGTCTAAAAAGGTAATCATGACCCTGGAACGCAAAGGGCAACTGAAGAAACAGAGGAGTTTAGTCAGTAATGTCTGAAAGTCTTACCCGTTTTTTTTTTTAAACTTTGCTCTACTCTAGGAATTCCTCTTGTATCGTGGGTGCGTTTACAAACATAGAAACTCACATACACAAACACCCAGACCCGGAACAGATCAAGCAGATCAAACAACAGGGGGTGAACATTAATGAACATTAGTTTTTGGCCACCACAGGATTGTCCAGTTAAGTAGTAGCTCCAACCTTAAGGCAGATTTACATTGAGCCAGTGGCTGTCTTCAGTGCTGGCACCGAAAACTGACGCATGCTATTTATACGCAGTCAGTAGACGAGGATATTTATTTGGTGTACACACGTTCATAGTGCGGAAAAATGAATTCCCGAAAACAGCAAAAAAATCAAAGTTGCAGCAATGCTGTTGCATGCATTTGTCTATTTCTATAATTTTACGATTTAAGATCTCACAGGTATCATCATTCATTATCGCGGTATGGTTGAACAAGTTTTAAGTTTTTCGTGTCGTTCAGTTTTGCACTGACTTGTCAGTGGACTGACGTCAGTTACTGACTCAATGTAAATCTGCCATTAGACAGTTGTTGTGCTGCGAGAGGCGAAGTCAAAAAAAAAAAAGCGATCGAACCCACAACACGCTGCACGCAGTCTATTGATCAGTCAAGATAATTGTCATTCCTATTTATACAGCAACCTACTTAAGTGTCGAAATTCTCGCGATTGATTTTAAATTGCTTATCAAATCACAAGTTTATTTCCTAATTTATTGAGGACTCTTGATTTATCGTCTCTTAATTATATTTTGGCATATCGTTGATTAGATTGACGGCGCCAAAACAAAAATAACAGAAGATCATTTTCATTATGCAGTTGAGGAAAAGGACCAACTATTAATTGTTTATTTACGATGACTACTGATTGGTATCTCCTTTTGTATTGGACAAACTTGTTCAGACAGTCTGATTATTATTATATTCGTGTAAAACAAAAGTGTTATTGGGTTTTTCAAAAGCGTTTTCTTCAGTAAAAGCCCGACGCATTGCTAAGAGTTGTGTCCGTTTGACTGCAATGGCCGCATTTTCTAGAACGCAAGGGATCATTCTTTTATGAGAAACTTAAAATAGCTGATGTAATTTGGGTCGCCCTTATTTAAGACCCAAAGCATAGCATACGAATCTCCTTTTGTATTGGACAAACTTGTTCAGACAGTCTGATTATGTAACCGTGAGCCTGGAACGTAAAGGACCATAGAAACAACACCGTCAATTTTAGTCTGAACAGTCCCCCCCCGTCCCGCCGTGGGTGGGAGGACTCTTTTGATGATTATACCACGATATATACATACACAACGTGTAACGTTAATAGCGCAAAAAGTCTCGTGGGGTAACTAAGCCCATGTTACTGAACAATGTTTTGTTCTAAAACTTTTGGAAATTCGCAAAAAAAAAAAACATACTGATGGGCCCGATCAATTTCTCATTTTGTATGAAAAAGGTTTTTTTTTTTTCGAATTTCTAAAAGTCTTGGAACAAACATTGTTCAGTAATATGGGCTGTTACCCCAAGAGACGTTTTGGGCTCTTAACGTTACATACGTTGTTTATGCAATGACAATTATATTTTGGCTATGAAAATCAAAACGAGACAAAGCTTTCACTACACACATAAATCGAATTGAAAACCCCTCAAAATCAAACAAAAATCAACCTTATTCGTACTACATAAAACACAATACTAACACTTACCTTAGTCTTGCTACCTCCAATGGACCCGGGTCTAATAGACCCCGTCTCGTAGAATCTCGTCAGGATCTTGGAGACGCATCCGTGAGACACAAGCAGTTGCCTGCTGATGTCGCAAGGCCGTACTCCCATGATGGCCAGTTCTACGATTCTCTTTCGGACAACATCGGGAAGGGGACGACCGTTCACGAACACGCCTCCAAGTTGGTTGACGCCGGCCTGACCTGTGGAAAAGCTCTTTGTGAATATGTGCGCCTGGTACTTTTGAGGTATGTGATGGTAATAAATAGCTAAGAATTATTAGTTTTACCTAAGGAATCTCTTTTATAAAATGAACATATTTTATCATACTATCAATGTTGGTCTTTGATCCAATTCCCGAGTAAAACAAAAGTGTTATCGGGTGTTTCAAAAGAGTTTTCTTCAGTAAAAGCCCGACGCGTCGGCGTCGTTTGGAGTTGTGTCAGTTTGATTGCAATGGCCGCGCTTTCTAGACGGCAAGGGATCATTCAATTATGTGAAACTTAAAATAGCTTATATAATTTGGGTCTTACATCCGTACATAGGACCCCAAGCATAGCATACGAAACGTTATTTTCATTGTTGTATCGGTCATCATCTAGCGAGTTCCCTCCAAGTTTCGGTAAGCACGTGAAATCAGTGGACCTGACTGTCATTTCAGCAGTCTTTAGTCAAAAGCTCGAAAGCCTGACAACCAGTCTTATCACAAGGGTTATTGTATCGGTAAATTACTGAGTTGTCTAGTCACATAGGCAGTATTAGGCAGTTGCTCCATGTATGATACTGCAACCGGTTAGACTAGAAGCCGACTCCTAGATAATTGGGAAAAGGCTAGGCAGAAGATGCTGATAATAGAGATAGATTATTTAACGATTTGTATATTATTAAGGCATGAGCCAGTCGGATCGGCAAACGCATCGTAGGCAGACCTAGTGGGAACTAGGTGGACCGACGACACCGTGAGGGTCGCGGGCAGCCGAGGGATGCAAGTGGCGAATTGTCGTTCGGCGTGGCGGTCTAAGGGGGAGGCCTATGTTCAGCTGTGGACGTCCTCCGGCTGATGATGAGTCAGCCACCATCTTACATAAAATACCGTAATAGAACCATGACAGATCCACCTCTATGACTCACACTACATACCACGTACCTTTTTCCAACAAAGGACACCGCTCAATTTCAGTAGTTGTTTAAATCTTAACGGTAATAATGCGACGTGAAGCGAGCATAATTGTCCATCGACTGCCACGCTTATATGACACGCACGACGTGATGTGTTTGCACGTGAATGATTGAGACTTAACACTTGTGCGTATGACAGTGAGAATCTGTATGTGAACTGATACTGCTAGCCTATTTCATCCCACTGGACAAAGGCCTCTCCTCATGACTTCTATTTTTCACAATCCAAGGCAAAAGCTGACTACAGATCGTTGGTTTTGTCCAGCTCATCGCCATCTTTTACGAGGTCTGCAGCGACGCCTTCTGGATGTGTGTGTACTAAAATAATTATAATTATTACGCTAGACGTAATAATTATAATTATTTTAGTTCACTCAGCATCACTAGTTGCTCGACATTTAGTTGAACTGGGTCTATTTGGCGCGGCCGTGGGACACACATCAAATCTCTTTTTGTCATATTTTTTTAATTTTTGTTACGTTTCCATTTTTTGTTTCTTGTGTTAATTTAATAATTTTATTTTGTTGTGTGTTTGCCGAGGTTTTGTGCCAAATAAATGTTTTTCTTTCTTTCTTTATTTATCTGTAGTATTAGATCGATGGGCCAGAGTCATCTAATGGATGTCAGAAGATGGGCGTCGTGATGTCGTTACCGAAGGTTATAGGAGATTCAGTTGTGGAGAATTTAGGGAAAAATAAACAAATTATTCCACGAGACGTGTCCAAGACTACGCAAGCAAAGTTCTATATCTACTTTAAAAATATTCCACAATTTCAAAGCAAAAACCTTCCGGGCTTGACATCGAGTCTCCACACAAAGCACTTACCTCAAATGACTCAATTCTTCAACGGAAACAAACCAATTTTAGCACACACAAAATTCATATTCACAAACAGCTCAAAAAATTGAAGCCAACCCCTCACAGTTAATCAAGCAACAACATTTATATCTCAATTATTACAAAAGGGCACACCACATACCCTAATTTCGGCACAACACCTGCTCCAATTCCGACCTAATATTTATTTGATTGCCAAATTCGTATCATCTTGACTGCCCAATTACGATCGCTTTGAAAAGAAGTCGCTTCTTTGTAAAAACTTTTAGATGCTAAGATATGTCGACAAAATTTATCGTTAATGTCTTTAATTATAGAATAATGCGGTTCCTTGTCTATTTTCTATTAATTATGAGTCGTATAAAATGGATTAATGACTGTTTTGTAATATGATATTGTTTGTTTTACGAGTATCAGTTTTGTTGTTGAAAACTGATAAGAATCATTAAACTGTTTCTTTGGCAAAGACACCGACTAACGTTGGAATTATGTACATAATTTGTGCTTGAACACATAAAATAGAAGAAGGACATTGTATTTCTTGTTTTTATAAAAGTCATAAAAAGAGTTTGAGCCGTTTTAAAACATGATCATTTTGAAAACATCGTCAAAGCTTAATCATCCTTAGAACTTTTTCTAATTATGTTGGTGTCATTTTCTAATCAAATTCAATTCAAGTGAACATTTAATTTACATGGAGCCACTATAAAAAAATAACCCCATTATAAAAAAAAAGCTTTTGAACAAATTAAAAACATTAGAAAAAGTCTGACGATAATACAAATTCTAATAAGCAGTTCTACATGCTAGGTTTGAAATGAAGGAAGTAATATCGCAAATAGATTTTCAATCAAACCAGGCTCTACAGTACACTCCATAATTCCGTTGTAACAGTTTCCCAGTAAAACTAATGACATAACCACCTGTGAACGTACAAGCAGAGGTGTGTCCTCAACTGCCAGCCTTATAGATGACGTTATAATCAATCAATGCAATGACATAGAGGGCGAGGCTTTACTTAGACACGCTGATCAAAATAAATCTCATGCTTATAACCAAAATGATCAGAAAATCAAACGTAAAAGCGTTAAAGAACCAAATGCAGATGAAAATAAAGATTCATTAGACACGAAAATATGAATAACTAATACAGCCTTTGCCAAAACATTAGATCATCCGTAAAAGGAATAATCCGATCATTATAATGAAATCATTGGATAATTTAGTAATAAACCAACCCACAATCAATGTAGTGTGTCATCAAAAAGAAAAATCAATCATTATTAATACTCTCAAATCTTATTCTAGGCTACCTGATTCAAATCCTTTCACCTAAGCTAACCGCTACTGCTAACCCAGACCATTATAAAGTAATAAAGCAATCGGCCGAAGTCAAGCTGTTTACAGCCTTAATGCTAATAAAATTAGCGTTCTTTTTCTTTGAAGTATAACCGCTCCCGCCTATACGCCATTTCACGGGTGTTGTCGCGTCTACAGCTCCGGGGAACGGATGCAAATTACTTTCCTTGCTTTACGATTCCTCTTTCAGACCGCTTGCTGTAATGATTATATAGTTTTTCAAGCTAATTTAGTCTTTCAAGCTAAGTGTTAAAATTTAATTTTGTTTGACAGCTGCAATCGTGATGGTGTCCGCTTTATCGATAGGTGTTGGTCGTTTCTGCGAAGTTGAACGAATGTCATGTATAGCGATTACGTGTCCATGTTTTTGCTCTAACGGATTCCCTAATTCCATGCTTTCTTACGACCTCCGTGAATGTTGATATTCAACTAAATAACTTACAGTGTCAAAATAATTCCTGAGAATTCTTACAAACTACCTATGTCTTCAATTCATCACCTAAAATTGATCTTTTCTTAATACGAGTATAATGTATAGTTTTAACCAAAATTATAATCAAGAAATAGAATTTGGTATTTAGATCCCTGACAGAAATTTCAGCACAAATCTCCTATCATACTCGTACACCCAAAACATTCCAAGCCAACTTTTTCACTATAAAACAAAAGTAAGGACTCCGAGACGAAAGTTGGGAAAAAAGGACCAATAAAAAACATGGTGCTGCTGATAAAATCTCATTTAGTAAAGCGATCGTAAATGTTTAAAGCGAGACTGGTACTGAACGGAATGGCTGCCAGTGTTACATCGCAGAGGTATAAAAATATTTATTGATCTGTGATGAGATTAGAAATAAGGATGTAATTATAAGTAACCGTGAGTTGAAGCGAAGGATGTTAGTTTCGAAGATACAGGAGACTAGATAGACTCGGTAGCAAAAACAGCAGTCTTTTGTTTGATTATTAGAATTCTGGCTCGCATGATGAATCCGAGGAAAGAAGGACCAACATTCGAAAGCAAAAACAATTATCAAATGTTTGATGATGGTGATTTTGATCAGCAAGAAATAATGAAAAATGAAGAAATAAAGACACCAAGGAATGTCAAAGGCATTGATGATGTGATTCAAAAGATGATTCGACTTAAGGCAGGCTTAAGGATTTACTTGGCAACCGACTAGTAACGACGAACAGCATACCTTGTGCGCCTGCATTTGAAACGGTAAAAGAGTTATTTTAACTCAAAAACTTGATAAACCACGATTTCAGAACTATACAAAATTCAACATTACCATCTATCTATATATATAAAAGCAAAAGGTCACTCACTCATAGGACACGAAATCTCGGAAACTACCAATGCTAGGGGTTTAAAATTTTGCATAGGGGTTCTTTTTAGGACGTAGGTACCCGCTAAGAACGGATTTTGCGATATTACGTCCCTAAGGGGTTGTTTTTGGGGTTGACAGTTTGTATGAAACTTTTTTGCTACAAGTACTAGGAGTTTCCAATTTTGCATGCGGGTTCTTTTTAGGACGTAGGTGCTACTTTAGAAAAGGGTTTTTCGAAATTCGACCCCTAAGGGGTTGTTTTTGATGTTGAAAGTTTGTTTGAAACTTCGTTATTACACGTGCGTCTCAAAATTTTCATAGGGGTTGTTTTTAGAACTTAGATGCTCACTTTGACGGGGTGATTCGAAATTCGAACCCTAAGGGGTTGTTATTGACGTTGATAGATACAGGTTTCAAATTTTGCATCGGGATTCTTTTAGGGACGTAGGTGGTCACTAAGATGGGATTTTGCGAAATTCCACCCCTAACGGGTTGTTTTTGGGGTTGATAGGTTGTATAAAACTTTGTTACTATAAGTACTAGAAATTTAAAATTTTGCATGGGGTTTATTTTTAGGACTTAGATGCTCACTATGACGGGGTGATTCGAAATTCGGACTCTAAGGGGTTGTTTGTGATGATGATAGATACAGGTTTCAAATTTTGCATGGGGATTCTTTTAAGGACGTAGGTGCTCACTAAGACGGGATTTTGCGAAATGTTACCTCTAAGGGGTTGTTTTTGGAGTTGACAGGTTGTATGTAACTTTGTAACTACAAGTACTAGAAGTTTCAAATTTTGCATAAAGGGGTTGTTTTTAGCACTTAGATGCTTACTATGTCGGGGTGATTCGAAATTCGAACCCTAAGGGGTTGTTTTTGATGTTAATAGATACAGGTTTCAAATTTTGCTAAGACGTTCTTTTTAGGAGGTAGTTGCTCGACAAAAAAGGATTTTGTAAGATTCCACTCCTAAGGGGTTGTTCTTGGGGTTAGTAGTTTGTATGAAACTTTGTTACGACAAATGCTGGGAGTCTCAATTTTTGAGCGGGAACTATTTTTAGGATGTAGGTAGATTTGTGAAATTGGAACCCAAAGGGGTTGTTTCTGTTGTTTGTAAGATAGATGTCTCTTTTGGAAGGGGGTTCATTTAAAGAAGTAGGAACTCACTTAGACGGGATGTGGTGAAATTGACCTCTAAAGGGTTGTTTTCGAGGTTGATAGTTTGTATGAAACTTGATTACTACAAGTACTAGGAGTTTTTAGTGTTTCACCGGAGGGTACTTTTACGACGTAGGTGCTACTTAAGACGGGATGATGACGGGAAATTCCCCCCCTAAGGGGTAGTTTAACTTCAGAGTTTGTATGAAACTCCGTTACGACAAGTGCTACGAGTCTCAAATTATCCCAGGGGTATATCTTTAGGATGTAGGAGCTTATTAAGCTGGGATGTTGCGAAAACAGACTGCTAAAGGGATATTTTGTGGTCGAATGAGAGAGAATAGAATTTTAGTTGCATATTGATTTAGCTTTTCTAAAAGTATTTCATAAAGAAGGTGGCCGGAGAAGAAATTCACATAAGCAAAGCTCTAAATAAGCGCGGACGAAGTCGCGGGGGAAGTGCTAGTAGCATATAAATAAGCAAAAAACTTCAGCACCATTCTGTATCGCCTGTGCAGTGACTCGATCGCATGTTTTATAGCCAACAAGCGGTCTGCAGTCACCGTGCGCACACGCATTCAATCTCACAATACCGGTAGCTTTAATTTCGCGCCAATCCAGACCATGATATTGAGCCCTTCGATGGCTGCCTCTTCGAGTTAGGGAGCTATCTTTTGCGGCACTTAAAAGCAGTATGAGTACTATTCATTTTATTTTTCGTGAAGCTTGTGATTACAAATCTTTTTGTTTTTCCTTATTTTTACTTTTCTTAATTTTAGCCACAGTTTTTACTACCTAAGTTTTGTTTCGTATATTCTCCATTATACTTTTAATATTATTTCTAAAGATTACAGTAAGTTTGTGATGATTGCTTAAAAATTAAGTTATTTAATCTTTCCTTCATTGCTTTTATTATCAGTTTCTAATACTTTTATGCCACAAGCAGTACTCCAGTAAGTTTCATTTTTATGGTTTAGACAATGGGCATTGCGAAATCGTGTTGCGATCTTACGTACTTTGGGCAAGCACTGGGTTTTTCATTTGTTTATTCCGTATTTCTTCGTTGTTGTCTAGCAGTGATGGCAAAACAGAAATGTGACCTTCATCATCCATCAGTGTTCTTTCTACTATTCTTCACCATTTAGTAGAAAAATGTTACAAACAGGCTAATCGATTCAGTTCAGCAGGTATTTCTCTTATGAAATCAGGAAGCACTTTGCTCCTCTAATAAAGAAACACATTTTATGCTTTTCTCAACAAAATAATGGACGAATAAACTTCGTAGACTATGCATCGCCATATTTTGTAATAAGTGCTTGTTCAGGTACCGCGTTTTACGCTCTAATCTCATGTTACAAACACGGATAGTGTTGAAAATAGACATAAATATTTTGCAGTTTATGGACCCTTATCGCGATGCTACTGAGTTGTGAAAACACAATTAGAGTTTTATTGGTAACGCATTAGGTTACATATTCTTTTGTTGTGTGTAACGTATTACATTTTTTTGCGAATGTTAAGGGTACCTTTTTCTTCCACGTATTCCTTTATTTTCAGCATTGTGCAATACACATTTTAATATTACTTGTTCGTATGACTCTTCAGTTTATACCCAGTTGATTTTTTAATTTTGTATTATATGAAGAACATCAGCTGTTGACGATACTTACACTCATTGGTCCTAAATTGCCAAAATTGAGGAACAATT
This sequence comes from Agrotis segetum, assembly GCA_036375495.1. Classification (NCBI taxonomy): domain Eukaryota; kingdom Metazoa; phylum Arthropoda; class Insecta; order Lepidoptera; family Noctuidae; genus Agrotis; species Agrotis segetum. Next base: position 2,063,877 of record JAQSVV010000031.1, read on the forward strand.
TTTGATCAGATAGATTAGATTTACCACCTAAGAAATATTCTATGGAACAGAATTTAATATTAAGCGTATAAACTACTGGTCATAAAAGATAGGACTAGCGAAGAAATGACTTTATTTATACAGAGGAAAGGATACTTTTACAACGACAATATATTATTTACAGAATCCTAAGATTAGTCCGCATTAGTGTCAGTAAAGAAATTCTCGTAAAACTTATTACATTTATTATGAGATTAATAGAATAAACAGAAAATTGACTTGTTCTACAACTTTATTGAAGCTGTTATAATTATTTTATTCATAGTTGTATTGTGCCACCTAGGGTATTCTAGCCTTTGGCGCCTCTCGGAACATCTTGTGAAGAGCATGACCACGTTTCGATTTTACTTCTGTATGAGTTTTTTCTTTCTTTTCTTCTAAGTTTCTTTTCATTCCAGATTTACAGTCTTACTTTTTAAGAAGCTATGTTGTCACAATGATTATTATCGGTCTTATGAGAATAACGTGTTGCGATCTCAAGTGGCTTTTACAAGAGCAGGGTTGATTGAACTGATTTTTCGAGTTTGGTAATGTTTTGGCACTTACTTGACAAAACGTGGAGCATCTGCTGTTACAACAATTAAATTTTCTTCTGTATTCTCTTCTTCATTTTTAACATCATCACCATCTTCATCTTTATCAAGACTAATCTTGAAAATTAAATTTCCAGAATCACACGCATTTTGTTCTACATTAAAAATATCTTTATCTGATGCAAAACCTTGAGAATCTATTTCCTTCATTCGACTTTCTTCACATAACAAATCCCTACCAGATACCATAACAAAACTCCAACACCACAGACCTAGCTTGATGTAAATTCGTGGAACACTTTTAAAGATACGAATTGCACGCGTCTCGATAGCTATAACATTAATATGCTTCCAACTTTACAATCGGCCGGTAGTAAAAACTCTTCGTTTATTTTCTTTCTCCCTTCCTCCGTCTCTCCGTAAATCGACAGTATATCGTGCAGGTTATTGCACATTTTACTACTTGTGACTGATTTTACAACACCGCCGATTGCTACGGCTTTAGGGATACGGGAGCAATGATTTTTCGTGGCTTGCTTTAAACCTTGATGGGTATTTAGTTGTCAGGGTCGACCTTAAATATTAACTTTTAGTACTATTACTTTGTAAGGTTTAGAATTGAGTGTTCGATAGCTTCACTACTTATTATAAAAACAAAGTACTGCATTCGGTATGTCTGTCTATTTGCAATAAATTAAAAAAAAAAACAAAGTGTCTAAAACGGTCACTTCGCAATATTTGAATAGATTCACAGAAAATGAAAATGGCAGAAAACATCAAATTGCGTGAGAGCTTTCGTATCGTATTTCTAGTTCCACCCGGTTTTCAGGAGTTGCTGTGGTTTGGGAATAGCTTTGATACAACTAAAAACTGGTATTAAAGGTATTAATAAGCAGTTGCTCTTGACTTTCACAATTAAATTACTGTATAAAACAATAGCTATAAGTCTGACTGACAGAAACTTCTATTTTTTTTTAGCCTGGTAAAATCATCAAATGAGTTCTCCCACCCAGGGCAGTAGGGCGGGAGGGACTGTCAGACTTGTATTGACTAAAAACGATGGTGTCCTTCATTAGCCTTACGTTCCGGGGTTACGGTAATGAGATAAGTCCTCCGACCGGACACTTCTGACTTGAAGATGTTTGGCCATATTTTTATTTATTACTTTTAGCGATCAAAGAAACAAATATGTAAAGGCAGACAATTTGGTACAAAACAAAAAAAAAAGTAGAAGCACAAGATAAATACTCTTTGGAGACATTAACCGAATAATAAAACCTCTAACGACTAAATTAATAAAAAAAAAACAAAAAGCCCATCAAATTTTGACAATGACAGTTGTTAACCAAAAAATTTTTGGCATTTTATTTTCGTACGGTGGTTTTAAAACACTTAATGCCTGCTTCTCATGGATCGTTGTCGTTGCCCAGAATATGCGGCAGCTGTAAAAAAGTTGAGGTTCTATACCGTCGGCACCTATAGGCCTGACATTATTGATAATTATGATAGTAAGTATTTAACTTTACGTCTTGAGGACACAACTGTTTTTGATGCTGTTCTAGAAAGAAGACGCTGGATGGAAGCCGTTTCCAAACGGTCCGATTGAAAATTTATACAACGTGTAACGTTAAATGCGCAAAACCTTTCGTGGGTTAACTCAGCCCTAGTTACTGAACAATGTTTGTTCTAAGACTTTTGGAAATTAACAAAAAAAAAAAGATTTTTCATACTGCTGAGCCCGATTAAGAGCAGTGGTGGCCCAGTGGTATCGGCCCCGACTTACGAGTTGTAGGTCGTGGGTTCGAATCCCGGCAGGCGCATTACTTTGTGTAATTTATTTCATCACCACTGCTCTCAAAACGGTGAAGGAAAACATCGTGAGGAAACCGGCATGTCCTAGAACCAAAAATTCGAAGACATGTGACATCCACCAATCCGCACTGGGCCCGCGTGGTGGATTATGGCCCACCCCCTCTCACAGAGAGGAGGCCTGAGTCCCAGCAGTGGGAACATTAATAGGCTGATGATGATGATGATGATGAGCCCGATTATTTTCTCATTTTATATGAAAAAACATTTTTTGAAGTGAAAACTTCTTTAGCGGCGTTGTACACTTTTTCTGTAATGGGTAAAAAATTTAAAACTCGCGTCAGGGTCACGTGACCCTGATCGAAAATGAGTAAGACGTCATTCAAATTAAAAATAAAACATAGTAACAAAAAAGTTTTCACTTCTACCGGCACTCCTGGAGTGCAACCTTTTTTTTTTTTTTTTTTTGCGTATTTCCAATAGGCTTAGAACAAACATTGTTCAATAACATGGGCTGAGTTACCCCACGAGAGGTTTTATTTAACGTTGCACGTTGTAGAGAAGGCTTCAAGAGAGTACAACCTACGGCTGATATGACGATGAAGATGACACTTATATTAAAGCTTTTCTCTTTTCAGGAGGCGATTTCTACACAACATGGGTACGTAACTCAGTAACAGCAGGCCTCGACGTAGCTTTCATGAGGCCTAGAGCCCATAAAAAGTACAAGCCTGAAGACTTGCCTAAGAACAACCTGCCTCTACACATTCAAAAGAAGGAGAAGATGTGGTGTCCATACATGACGCCGGTCCGTATAAATCCAGCCTAAGGAGGATGTTTATAGAAGTACATCTGCTTTTTTCTTGCTACTGCGAAGCCTGATGGGGTAAATTGTTAAAAATGTAACGAAATTATTCCGTTTTGAGAAAATATCAGTTTTTTTTTATTTATCGTCTTTTATAAAACGTATTTGCTTATTTAAAGCTTGTAATTAATTACAGATCTGACTGAATTTGATTGTGTTTCAATCTTCAATCCTAACCAAAAAACTATCTACATAGATTTTTGAAAGTAAACTACATAAGTATACCATGCGACTAGGTAGATAACTAGACCGGCAAAATAATGTACCATAGTTGTTCATTAATCCTCTTTGCGTTTTTATTTCGCCATGAAATATAAAATCAACACTTCCAAACTAAAACTCGAAAGATGATTTGTTCATAATTACAGATTCCTTAACATTTAATACTCATATACATATGGACACCGTTAATTCGTCGATAAACATCTTTATGACCGAGCCAATGATACAAGTTTTTTCAATAATTAATGAACAATAATAAAAGGAAATAAAGTTTATGATATAAAATTGTAACATAGTTGTAAACATCGAAGTAGAAAATCGAATGTGATGTTGCATTCATTTGATATAGACCGGAGTTATTATTGAAAATGTGGGTGAGACTAATGTGGATAATACCAGCAATGAAGATGTATTGGCTGCTGATGATCCAAATTTAAATTCGGTTGAATTAAAAGTAGGTAGCAAATGAAATTGAGGTAATCTTTACAGAATATAATCTTGGATAATGTTTTAGAAGTGTATCGCTAAATATTTTAATAAACATGGATTAGGGATCTTTTTCACCCTGCGGTACGCCATAGTATTTTATGGTTGGGCCAAAGTAATACCACTTCTATCTTGTGGACTGTGGCAGTCTAAAACCTAATTTGATTGTATGTTTGCAGGGCAAGGTAAGAGGTGGAACATTGTTTGCCTTTCAGATTCATGCAAGAAAAGTTTAGGAGTATATGTATGTTGTTTAAACACCATTCTGAACGCCAACAATATTATGCATATGTTCTTGAGTTTCATGAAAATAGCCTTATTTTCTTCAGAGATTTATCATAGTCTGCATATGAAACAAGAAAGCACAATTTCATTAAAAGTTTTTAAAACTAATCAACAAAATTAAATGTCAATTTAAATAATGATCTGTAAAATCTATAGCGCACAAGAAACTTAATACCTCCTAATTTTGGCGCCAAACTTGACTGATTGAACTAGCCGCAGTATTAAAATAATATAATTTAAATGTTAATATAATAGTGTCTTTAAATAGAAGCATTTTAATAGAATTTCAGTTTTATTCGATTTTTAAGGAGTGTTCACCTTGGTTGGCAAGTTTGCAACATTTTGTCTATATGCGGGTAAAAATCCTTGGTTTCAAATATTCCATTCATAGTCTTAAGTAACTGTTTAAATAGTTTAATATTGTAATCACTGGTTTAGGCTATCACGGTTATTTTCACAATTTAAAATGTCACTTACGGGATATCTTCCGTGATTGTTAGCAAGAGACAGAGAAAGAGGGTAGACAGATTTGTCTGCTCTTAACAATTTATTTTCATCCACCCGCACTCTCCAGTCATCCCGCGATAATGGCGCTTGCAACAGCGTCTAAATATCGGGAACTCAAAATCATAAACAATCACGGAAGATATCCCGTAAGTGACATTTTATATTGTAATATTGTAATAACCAAAGTCTACCTTAAGTTTATATTTTGTTTGTAAGTCATTTCATATCCATCTTCAGTATGACTACAAAAAAGCCAAGTTTGGTTTGAAGAAGTCGTTTCGATTTGTCTAAAGCGTTTGACTTTCTTCATCACCGCTGATGAATAGTTGCAAAAACATTGAATTATATTATATCCAAATGTATTGTCTTAATCTTATGTCTCCTTGAATCTTTTTTCCTGATGCTAACATGGTTTTTATAGGCGATATCATTCTTCTCATGTTTTAAAGTGTGTTCAAATCGTTTCTATTTCACCATCTCATATTTACCTTTGAAACTGTTAACTTAAAGCTTCTCTCGTATGCTCTACGTTAACACTAAAACACTAGCGTTCATAGCCAATTTAATGTTTCCCTAGTACTCCTATAACCTCTAACCCACATTTCCCGCTAATCAAAGCCTAATTAAAAGGTGTATCCACACAACACCGTCCGTTGATCAGCCGTCAGTTTCCGTCGCCCGCCTGTACGCGCTCAATAAGTTAATTTGGCGTCAAAACGACGCCTGACTTGTCGCGTTTAAATACCGTTTACAAAGTCTCTCGTCTGATCTGTTCGTCCGATAGTGTAGGTGTTGCCTAATGTTCGATTTAGAAATTATGATCAGGTTTTTTATAGAGGAGATAGATGATAGTGTGCTAGTAGCTTTATTGATTTGTGCGTTGTGATGGTAGGATGATTTTTGCTGTAGGATTGTTTACCTGTAGTTCTGATTGTTAGAGTTTCAAAGCTGCGTAATATACAATATCTCGAATTCATTTATTTGGCTAATCATAGAAATTACTGATACAAGAGTACAAAGGTACTGCTTTTGTTCAACAAGAAATGTCTTCTAGCATAGGTTATACCTGAGATCTATGAGATAGATAGATAAGAAATTGTGAAATAAGTTCAATCTTAATAATATCTCAGACACTTGTAATTAACTCAAACTTATCACGCATGTAAATGAACATATTAAACCGTTACAATTTAAAACTTATTTCCGTCAAACCTCCATGTTTTCGACACAACTTCAATAACTTTCCAACAATATACAGAACGGTTCTTAATTAGACGTCCACCAAATTATTCTTTACCAAAATTTACTAAATAGTTAATATTCAAATTAGAAAAAAAATAAAATCCGGAAACATCGTGTGTGTTCTCCAAAAAACGTACGAAATCATTCAAAAATCTTTCTAAATATGCTCTGATATCATCACGTTTAACGAAAATTATTGCTCTAGAAGAGATATGTATCATGAAAATGATATTTTATTGGTAATAATCAACTGTCGCATTTCTATTACTCTTATTTCCTTCTACATAAGGTTGAGAATGTCGTAGAAAGTTGTGTGTGACATTCTGAGCGGTCAATTCACTGTGAGCAGATGTTAATAAGAAACTAATGTGGCCAGAGCATGTATAATGTATTAGAATCGAGTGAGTGTTGATGCGGGTGGGCCCACTCGATACGGATCCGATTTTATCTCGATACGAGATTTGGACTCGATTGGTTTAATTACCGTTAATGGTTGCGGACGGTAGTAAAGTACAAGGGTGCATATGTTTTATGTCGTTGGTAGACTTTTGGGAGGAGTGTAATGCGTTGATTATGTTCGTGGTTTAGGTGTAAAGTAAGGTATAGAATGTCTGTTACTGCCTTATTTAGAGTTCTATTAAAGGTTCACTGTATGTATTTGGTGCTACATTTTGTAGAAATAGGGGAGTGACAAGGATCTTTTAGCGCTTCAATAACTTTGACAGTGGGGCGTTGTTTGACTTGTTCTTTTTAAGAAATTAATTTAAAAAAAGATACTTAACAAAAGTCTCATAAAGTGACCTGAATTTGACGAATTAAATGTGCCTTAAAAGCACATATTTTGTGTTAGTGATATGTTTCCAATTAGAGCCTAGAAGCTGCCATATTTCACATTTAATTAACCCTTACTGTCGTTTAACGTATCATTAGCTTATATCGCATTTAATTTTCACGGATAAGTAACACTTTATGATAGACTGTAAGTCACATAGTCATTTTTATCCCAGGTCATTTCTCATCAAATACGATTATTTAACTCCACCTGTCTGTTTTTTTTTCTATTTTATAAATAAAAAGCGTAGTAAACGCACGTGTCTGCGTAACCAAAAAAAAATCTCTTAAACATTTTAATGTCCTCAATATATTTTTTTTTCGTAAAAAGGACTATCCCGATCAACAAAAATTCATGGCATCCCTCTCCAAAGGGTTCTTTGAAACGCTTATGATTTCAATGCGTGAGGTAAATTCCTGTTCGGCCGATAAGACAAGCTTCTTTTCGGTTTCTTTAATGTTAAATGCTTAAGTTAATTAAGATCTGAGCATTTCGTATCCGTACCGTCATTAGCTACCAGATTTTGGTCGTTGATATATTATTCTACTTAGCGGTTGTATTTGAGTTTCGTTGATAAAAGTGTTGAGATTGTCTTGAAGCGAATTCGGTTTTCGCTACGTGTGAGTTCTTTTCTTGGTTGTCGTGGTACTGTTTTGTTTCTTGCGATTTTTTTAACCCATTTTTAACCCATATTGCCAAAATATAAAATGACATTTTTTTTAAGCGATTAGGTCTGTGTTTTAGTCGCGAAATATAAGTACTTAGTACCCTATGTTACCAATTTTTTTTTTATATTTCTGAAAATATTAATGAGTCTTTCGTCGTTATACTTTAGCTTTAAACAATTGGCTTTTACTCACAAACTCCTTTAGAATAATTAACACCTATAAAAGTGTATTTTCATAAAAAAAGCGATTCCAACTGTACAACCAGTCAGTACAACGTAGCAATGTTCCAACTTACTCAATTAGTTTCCAGTCACAGTTATTTGTCTATGACTCTAATTAACTGTTTATCCACCCATTATGACAGTTACATTCCCTTTTACGTCAAACTTCAAAAAATGACACTTTTTTGACGTTTGCCGTAAAAGAGCACAGATGCAAATTATGAAGAAATTAAATTCAATTATTTACCTGTGTGTGGCATTCCGGCGCGAAAATATTCTGAAAGAAAAAGACGGAGCGATTAATATATACATGATATAATTAATTAGAGAGGGACAAAAATGGTAGAATGTGTCAGCTGCCCGCTACGGCCCCCACGGGAGTTTAATATCGCAGGCAGAGGGTTAAGTGTCAAGCGTATTATTTACTCAGTTGTTTTGCGATTTTTTTCACTAATGTCTTGTCTTTTTGTATGTGACTTTTGATTATGAATGATAATTATAAATGTGGGATTTTAAATAAATGGTAACTAAGTTAAAAAAAAGGTGGTAAAAACAATGAAGAAAAATCTTTTTATAGATAGATTGATCAATGAAAGGTAAGAGAATTAGAGTCAGTTTAGCAGATTATGGAAAGTGTTTCCAATAGAGAATTAAACGTGATCTATACATTATGTTGGTGTAGGCTCCGCTCACCCCTTGGATCGTGTTTTTTCAAAAACAATTAGCCATTAATTTTTATTATCGTTTTTTAAAGCTTTTGAACACTTTTTTTCATCTCTCTTTTTCTCATTGGATTCAAATCAGTTGTATAAGCATTTTATAAACGACGTTTCCCTGAACTAAAAAAAATATTAGTGTTTCAAAACATAATACAAAAATATGTATTTTCTTCCATGATGCAAAACATTAACCTTGAATAAATCGCCGCACCCATTTTCCCATTAAATTCCATTAAAAACATCTACAAGCCAAAACATTTTAAAAACGACGCAAAAGTCATAAAAATTTACTACAAAAACTATATAAAAATCACGGTTTTATTACTGAAAAACGTCACTCGAAATTTATACTTTGGAAATGTAACAGTAATATAAGTTTTGTCCCCTAAACAAGGTAATCTCAGTGTTTAATCGCTCGCGACTCCAAATTATAAGCCCCTGTGACATCTTTATCGGCTTTCTCGCGATAACTGTGCCAGAATAATGACGTGGCCGCGGTAAGGGTTAATAACTATTGAGTTGGAACTATTTTTTTTTTTGTGGGAATAATAGCAAACCTGAAAAAAAAAATAGATTTCGCATAAAAATGTGGAAGAACAAAACAACAAAATATGTTGTTTTACCTTGATGAAGTCAGCTTTTTTTTAATATTTTTTTTTTTTTTACTTTGACTGCCTCGTTAGTCGTCTCTTATTGCTGTAATCATCAGTGCTACTGCTAAAGCTGGGATCCTGTATTTAATTGTCTTGTCGTGCAAATTGTGATTTTATCCAGCTGGATAGAACCCTACTAGAGGGACAATCAAGTATCCGAATACCTTTATCCTTCAGTTACAATTTTACTATATAAACTTTAAGAAACCAAGGCTCATCAATTGGTTGTCTTTTTTATCAGAAAAGAAATGACATCTTTATTATCCGTCTATTTTTCCAGCTAGTCATTAAAAAAGACACCTAGTTTATTAAGCTAAAACATTAAAAACAACTCCCACTTCACCAAAAACAGCAAAGTCACTAAAAACAAAACACAACCGCAAGCACAACACTATCAAGCCGTGACGTAACGAAACCGACCACGGTTATGATTACAACCGCCCATTGCGTACGATAACACCCTTAAATCATAATTTATTCAAATTAAAAATACTTATCAAAATGTGATGCGGTCCTAAATCAGGAATTAAGTGAGTGGGTGCGTGCTACGCGAAAAATCGATACAATCTAGTTGGTGGAACCCGTGAACATTCAGTGAGAATTACTTACAATAAGACGGTGGACGCACGCGAATATCAGTTTACAATGTTAGTTAAATTAGGAGTTTTTTTGTTTCTACGAGTTTATTACTCCATTTATATTTCATACGGAATTATTCAAGGACATTCCTGAAATTAATGTCTTGAAGGACACAATTTTTCTTATCATCTCCATAACCTTTTTTCAACTATGTTGGAGTCAACTTCCAATCTCACTGGACGCAGTTCAAAACCAGTATTTTTAATAAAAAGATTGCCTAACTAACCTGAGTGTTATATCTTTTGGGAAATTGTTTATCAGACTTCTGGGTCCGAATATAATCAGCCATTTCTAGGCCTGTTTTCTGTAATGATTTTCTAAGATATACAATCTGGGGTGCTAAGACAGGAACCACCAGAAAACCACCACCACCACCACGTGCGCCCGTGGACTGCAGTTCCCTCTCGGATACGTGCGGGGGGAAGACGAAAGAAGTTTTTCGGGCCGGTACACCCTGGGATGCGGGCAAAAACTCTTCCTTAGGCACTGTGTGCCTAAGGGGTTTCTTTGCACGTATGCGAATAGCCTGTCGTGTGGACGCTCCAACGCGTGTCCCTCTGATCAGCAGAGGGCACAGCGGCGGAGCGGGCTTGCGGGCGGTGAGTAATGGGTAGCTCGCCGTCCGACAGTCCTTTCCGTCCCACCCAGGGCGGGAGGACTCATTTGATGATTTTACGACCTAAAAAAAAACAGGGTCTATAGTGGCAACCACCAGAAAAGCCCCGTAACAATGAACCTCGACCCCGGCCAAATCTTCACCTCCCACTTAACAGCAATAATTTATTTATTTATTTTACATTTCTTTACTATAAGTTCTGCTCTACTAGTAAGCCCAACCCATAGTCTACTTCAACTAGCATAAATAAATATGTAAATAAATTCTAACCCGTAAATCATGATAGATAAGTCAAATACTTTATGGTGTTGCATTGTATCTCAATTAGCGGAAAGGCTTATCAGTTGCTAAGTTATTGAGACTGGCTTCCAAGTTTATGTAGGCCACCCCTTTACTTAGAACTTAGAAAATGAGTGAGAAATTATTAGGACACCTTCTCAGATTGCTGAACGTAGACCTCCCTTATGAAACATTCTTGTTTATCGGATGAATTAATGTAAGCTGGTTTTGTTTTCGCTTCTCTCGAGTCAAAAATCGCACAACCCAGAAATTGCCCGCATCCCAGGGTGCACCGGCCCGAAAAACTGGTCTTCCTCCCGGACGTATCCAAGAGGGATCCAGTCTACGGGCGCACGTGGAGGTTTCCTGTCATAGCACCCCGCCACTATAGACCCTAGCAAAATTGATAACATATATGCTTGCTCAGAGCGAAATACATCTTTACAGCAATATTTTAGTAGGCTCTGTGTAATTTATTTCATCACCACTGCATGCAAAACGATGAAATAAAACATCGTGAGGAAATCGGCATGTCCTAGAACCAAAAAATTCAGAGACATGTGACATCCACAAAGCCGCACTGGGCCCGCGTGGTGGATTATGGCCCACTCCCTCTCTCAGAGAGTCCCAGCAGTGGGAACAGTTATAAGCTGATAGGCAAATTCTTTCAAAAGAACATCTATTAAAGTAAATTAGAGACAACATGAAACTCTAATTATGTACACATCACAGTAAAAACAAGTAGGTAAGCAATGCAGCCGGTATTAATGATAATTCATAATTATTTAGGGGCTAAATAAGTGTGGCTACGGCTAATGCGGTCACCAATCTGATAGTGTCCACTCTACGTTCTGTTTTGCATAACAGCATTGTTTAGTGTTGGGCTTGGGGATGTCGATATCGATAAAATGCATTTTGAAAAGTTGCAGTTTTTTATGACGTGGTAATTAGCTGACAGATAAAGATGTTATTTTTATTTAGATCTATAATTTTCTACCAAAAAAGTAATTTTAAAATATATAGAAGTTAGTTATAGTACATTACTGCCGCGGCCTATAATGGCTACTTTGCTGGTCGCGCTGATGATGGCCGACAGCGCAGCCTAGCGCAGCTCCAGGCCGACACAGCGCGGTCAGCATGCACCACTTGATGGACGAGCTGAGATAAAGGCCGAGGCCGGAGGCCGAGGCCTTTACAGTGAGGACAGCAAGGGCTGCATGATGGCCAAGCTGGAAGGCCTAGAGCGTAGCTAGGCTAGCTCGAGGCAATCATAGCGTGACCAGCGAAGAGTCATAATGGGCCAAGGCTTGTATAGTGCTTTACTCAAAAATGCAAGTACCTAACCTAAATAAAACCAGCAAGTGATTTAAATAAAATACATATAGGTATTAACTAGAAAATTAATTAAAATAACAATATGAAAAGTACAGTTACTAAAATTCAACACCGGGTTTCCGGGTTTCATATTACTTACTAATAGTTTGCGATAATTTTAATGCGGTGTTTGACTGTTAGGTATATTTTCTTCACTTACTTAAAGCAAAAAAAAAGTCACTAAATAAAAATTAAAATTTCGCTGAACCGCGCTTTTGTTACTTCTTTGTATTTTTTTTTTTTAATATGGAATACAATCTTTTTGTGCCTACCTCTTTATATACAAACAGCTGTGTTTTAAATAAAATCTTTTTGCATTTGTCTTTTTAAAACGTCGAAACGTCAAAATAGCGGCCGGCAATGTATTACCGACCTGTAGAGCGGCCAGCAAAAACATTACTGGCCGCTCCTTGAAACACTCCGGCAAAGGCGACTTTGCTCAAACAAGGTTGTCAAAATAATGACCACATTACATGCATTTTTGAGTAAAAATATATATAGATAGTCTCTGAGAATTCAGTCAACATTTAAGATTTTTTTAAAGTTTTGAGCTGTGCATAAATCTTAGTGTTGTTTTTTACGAAACAGTCAGCTTTCAGGTTTAAAGTTTGAATTTCGCTTCTTACGGAGGATTAAGCCATTTATTGGTGAGTATTTTTAGGGATGAACAAATTCTGAATGTGAATCATAAGACTATGTATTAGAGCTGACGAAATGACATAATGTCGATGTTCTTAATCAATGCTGTCCCATCACTAAACGCAAAAGTGTCACGCCAACCTACAAAAATGCGCACACACATCTAGGGCCGGATTTTGATATTTAAATTAAATATTAATTTTAAAGTCTCAAATGATATTTGTTTAACAATTTTGACATATTTTTAGATTGCTTTATAATAACATGTAGGCTGGAATTATAATCAATATTGACACTTCCCATGATAAAGTTATATAATTATCTAGAAATTATACATTCGGCCTTAGAACCGGGTTTCGTGACAAAATGTTAGAAATAGACATGAATTTTTGCGGTGGACAAATTCATACAAGCTTTGCTAATACTTCAGAACTTTAATTTTCAGTAAGTATTGTAAGATTTTAAAAACAAGACAAGACATCATCATACCTATATGTAGATGGCAGATGCTACAGCCAGTTTGCTCTCAGCTCTTTAAGAATTAGAATCAGATTTTGATTCTTTCTTTAATCAGTTTCAGATTCTGATTCTGAGCTCTTTAAGGCGCGTATTACATGACGCAGAGTCGACTTGTTTCTGGGGGTCTACTCCTTAATCTGTCATCGAAAATACAGCCTCTACTCGAAATTTTCGTGTGAGCCCTACTCTCTATTAGTTCTGAATTCATAAGTTCTAGACAATTGTTTAAACATGTTGTCACCGATTTTTTGCTCATTACGCTAAATATCTTATGATAAATAGTTTAGCGGGACTGTCTTATCAAGTAACCCTGGAACGTATACATCTATTGAAGGATTACCGAGGATCACCCTTCCACCCAGTCTTGTGTGGGAGGACTCATTTGATGATTTTTATCACGACAAAAAAATGATAAATAGAAACGCCCGAAGCTTTAACCGATGCTACGGGTTTCGTGCTTAGATAGTAATATCTCTGCTTCTTGATCTAAAGACGGACAGGACTAGATACACAAAATGTGTCAGTAAAAAGAAAAAAGAAAGAAGTATATCTTTTCACTTGATGAAGTAGTTCATTCATTTAGTTCAGTACTTCATTTAATCCAACAAATCAGAACGAGTTCCTAAATGAGATGATTCACTGAACTAGTTCACTGGACTAGTTCACTGGACTAGTTCACTGAATTAGTTTACTGGACTAGTTCATTGGACTAGTTCACTGAACTAGTGATTTAGTGAAGGAATATTCCTTCATACTTTAATACGAATATGATCTGGTAAAGACTATATTCCTATTACAATAAAGTTCATACTTATTAGGGTGAATAGGGTAACTAAGCGAAATGAAACACTGAACTAAAGACACATTTGAATGGCCAGTGAATGAATGAAAAGTTCATTTTGGGAAATGAACTAGTTCATTTACTTTAATCGTTCGCGAACTACCCATGTCTATGACAGGACTGCAAAATTGTAGATACGATTCATAGAAGCAACCAATTAGGTCTTTTTTTGTGAAAGGTTCTTAACCGCCAGGTGTTAATATAATGGAGGGAGTGCCTCTCATAGTAAATGTTTCATAGAAAATCAACCTTGAATTGCTGATTGCATGCATTTATCTCCTATTTAAACCGTATTGATTATTTTAAAAGTTTATTGCAAGTTATTCTTATGTCATGATATTTTTTGTTGGGACTCTATAAATCATTTTAGCTTTAAGCTACGCCAGGATCGCCAATTTTAGTCGTTACGGTTCAGTCACTAAAATATGGTTAATTCCGTAGTAAAGATGGATAATGCTTTTTAGTCAGTAGCCATTTTAATAACATCAGAAACTTTTTAAATTTAGTTGTGATCTTTTCTCATGATGGGATTATTCATTGCAAACATACACACACACACACACACACAATAATATAAATCTTTTCTGTTTATAATTATAGTGTCGATAAAAAATATTGACACATTCAGCTGAAACTATTTATTCTAATCCACACCGCATTATTTCTAAAACACCAAAAAGTAACAGTACAGTCAATAACAAAACTCACAAAATTAACAAGAACATAAAAATTCTAAATCCGTGCCTAAACCGTCCGTGGAAGGGCGAGCGTATCAAAAAATATTATGAAACTATTAGCATAATGCCGTACGACAAAATGGTGAAATTACAAGGCACTGCTCGGTTCGACACGCTAAACCAGGCCGTAAACGAATAAAACTGGACCGATTAATAAAAGGACACATTTTATGTTATGTCAAGTAAAATAGAGCTATTGTGGGCCAGTGGTAATGGCACCGGCTTAAGAGTTGTAGGTCATCAGTTCGAACCCTGCCAAGATCTTTACTTGGTGCAATTTATTTCAGTATTATAATCCTCAAAGTTGAGAAGAAAAACATTAAAAATGCGGCAGGGTTTTTAACGAAAATTAAGAAAAGAAGAAGAGGCTTAAAAAATTAACTTATCGACATAAGGAAAAATAAAAAGTGACTTAAAAAAAGCCTTTTTCAGAACTTATCAAAAAAGTTAGCAGCTAAATTATATTTTTTCTAACAGCCCCAACACACGAGCACAATAACTTTTCATATTTACCACTTCATTTCCCCAACCAAGACACTTTAACCCTTAAAAACGCGTGACCACTGATTACATAAAGTATCCGTATCAACAAAACTTTTGCGTGAAAACCGACGCGTGCGTGTTATTCATAATTTGTGCATATTTTACACTTAAAACATTTTTTATCGCGACTGTACCTTGCGGGGGGCGTGGATTAAGAAAATGTTGTAGAAGTGACAGTCGCGTGTTATTACTTGTGACAGTAACCTAAAACAGTGCTTTACTAATCCAAATAACAAAAAAAACTGTAAACTTTTGTTTTCTCTTTATTTATTCATTTTCTAATTCTTGTCGAACTTTATTGTAAAGACTCTTGTCACTGAGTTTAAAATTAGTATTATAATATTATATTGGAGTCTCAACAAAAATATTTTCTACTCTGTGCTGCTATGTTCTGCAGCTAGTTAGTCCAACCTCAAAAACAGGTTCTTGAGATTCTTCTAATTTCTGTATAATTGCTAGAAAATTGACTCTAGGGTCCGCCACGACCACGACTCAAGTCCTACGCAATTTATCATGGCACTACATTTTTAATGCAAATATTAATAAAGTGTCACACTGTAGCAACGACGAGGAAGGCCAAAGAAGAGATGGATGGATTGTCTAAGGAATGATTTAAAGAAAAAGGAGTGGATGATACTATGACGTGTGATAGGGGAGAATGGAAGAAAAAAACGTGTTGCGCCGACCCGCAGGAAGATGATGATGACTGTAGCAACGACTTCGATCATGCTACCAAAATTGACAATTCTGATTGGTCGATCGTTTCATACGCCCCGGTTTTGAAGGCTTTAATAATGTGTTTCAGAAGTTACGCCTCTCTAAATTTTTAATCTATGATAGGGGTACTTTTGATCATGTGTTTTAACGATTATTATTCTTTTAGTCAGTCAAGGTTCAGTTTCAGGGTTAGATGTGAAATGTTATGGGATCAAAATGATGATTCTAACTGGGTAATTTTTTTTTTTTATGCTTTTGAAGATGTTCAATGAAGGTTTCGTAGCTGTAAGACTACGTCCTTCTTTGTGTACTAGAGACGTCATATTTTGAATTTTTTATTCTATTGCTCATATTTCTAAAAAGTGCTAGTTCTACAAACATTCCGGGGTCGCGGGACTTATCTCATTACCGTGACCCCGGAACATAAAGGGCTATTAAAGGACACCGTGGATTTTAGTCGGTACGAGTCTGACAGTCCCTCCCGCCCTGCCCGGGGTGGGAGGACTCATATGATGATTTTGACACGCTAAAAGCTCTACAATACATTGACCCTTTTGGAACCGGATCATGTGATGGTATCACCCCAAATTCTTCTTCTGCATCGATAATATGCCCCACCACCTGCGGAAAAGTCATTGTACTACATTTTTTTATTGTTTGATCTAAGAACATAGACACTAGCGCCGCGTCAAAAGGACTTGAATTGTGGCGCGGACTATACTTTAAATTGTTTGGACTAAATTGATGAACGTCCTTTATACTTATTTTTTATTACAACGTGTAACGTTAAATGCGCAAAACCTCGCGTGGGGTAACTCAGCCCATGTTACTGAAGTCTTAGAACAAAAATTGTTCAGTAGCATGGAATGAGTTACCTCACGAGAGGTTTTGCGCATTTAACGTTACACGTTGTATAAGTTTTTTAACTCACAAAAACTGATTCCATTTCCGAAACCCAAATAAGGTTAGACATACCACGGCTACCAAACAGCATTCGCTAAAATAAAAAGACTTGAACTAAATCCCTATATTTCTACTAAACACAAAAGAAAACTAACAAAGTCAACCATTACGATAGACATCTTGAAAAAAAGTGACATAATTAACCGCAAAATATACACGTAAAGGATACTCCACCGCTTATCTGTTCCACGAAAGATCTATAGCGTTTAGTGGAAAACGTAGAACTTAGAAAAATATGTTGGATACGACTTTTGAGTATCGACTCTCGCCTACCAAAAATACTAGAAATCTAGAAAACTGTCTAACAGAGCATTATAATGTTCCCACAGCTGGGGCACGAGCCTCCTCTCTGTGAGATGAAATAAATTACACAATGTAATGCACCTGCCTGGATTTGAACCCACGACCAGCAACTCTTAAGTCGAGGCCAATACCACTGGGCCTCCACTGCCAGCGGCTTCACCCGCTACAACTCGAAAATTATCCCACGGGAACATAAAATCGGGATAAAAACTATCCTATGTGTTAATCCAGGTTATAACTAATCTGATGGGCAAAAATGTATGGAACTTGGTCCAAGATCCTCCACTGATGACACTTATGTGAAATGACAGTATATGGTTGTGACATCATTCTGGCAAGAGATTATCAAAATCCGTCCGAGAGTTCTTTTTTTATGTCTATTTAAGTGACTACTAACCTAACCTAACTTTACCTATCCAAACCCAACCTAACCTAACTTGTTTTGTTAAGCTGTAAATGATGCCCTACGCACATTGAAACATCTGGGAAGGCGGTGAGCTGATGCGTGCCTTAGACCCACTACGAATACCAACAAAATCTTAAATAGCTAACCTAACCTAACTTTTTTTGTTCAGCTAAAAATGATGCCCGACGTATACTGAACCATCTGGGAAGGCGGTGAGCTTATGCGTGCCTTAGACCCACTAGGAATACCAACAAAACCTTAAATAGCTAACCTAACCTAACTTTTTTTGTTCATCTAAAAATGATGCACGACGTATACTGAACCATCTGGGAAGACGGTTGACCTATGTGTGACTTGGACCCACTAAAAATACCAACGAAACCTTAAATAGCTAACCTAACCTAACTTTTCTAATTCAGCTGTAAATGATGCCTGACGCATACTGAACCACCTGGGAAGTCGGTTGGCGTATGTTTGACTTACAACGACTAAAAATACAAATGAGACCTTAAATAGCTAACCTAACCTAACTTTTTTGTTCAGCTAAAAATGATGCCCGACGTATACTAAACCATCTGGGTAGGCGGTTGGCTTATGTGTGACTTCGACCCACTAAAAATACCAACGAAACCTTAAATAGCTAACCTAACCTAACTTTTTTGTTCAGCTAAAAATGATGCCTGACGTATACTGAACCATCTGGGAAGGTGGTTGGCTTATGTGTGACTTCGACCCACTAAAAATACCAACGAAACCTTAAATAGCTAACCTAACCTAACTTTTCTAATTCAGCTGTAAATGATGCCTGACGCATACTGAACCACCTGGGAAGTCGGTTGGCGTATGTTTGACTTACAACGACTAAAAATACCAATGAGACTTTAAATAGCTAACCTAACCTAACTTTTTTTCAGCTTAAAATGATGCCCGACGCACAGTGAACCATCTGGGAAGACGGTTGGCTTATTTGTGACTTGGACCCACTAAAAATACCAACAAACCTTAAATAGCTAACCTAATCTAACTTTTTTCTTTTCATCTTTTAATGATGCCCGACGCATACTGAACCATCTGGGAAGGAGGTTGGCTTATGTTTGACTTACACCGACTAAAAATACCAATGAGACCTTAATAATATCTTAATAAGACGTTAATAACATAAGCCAACCGCCTTCCCAGATGGTTCAGTAGGACGTCGGGCATCATTTTTAGCTGAACAGAAAAAGTTAGGTTAGGTTAGCTATTTAAGGTTTCGTTGGTAGTTTTAGTGGGTCCAACTCACACATAAGCCAACCGTCTTCCCAGATGGTTCAGTATACGTCGGGCATCATTTTTAGCTGAACAAAAAAAGTTAGGTTCATTTAGCTATTTAAGGTTTCGTTGGTATTTTTAGTGGGTCTAAGTCACACATAGGTCAACCGTCTTCCCAGATGCTTCAGTGTGCGACGGGCATCATTTTTAGTCGACCAAAAAAGTTAGGTTAGGTTAGCTATTTACAGTCTTGTTGGTATTTTTAGTGGGTCGAAGTCACACATAAGTCAACCACCTTCCCAGATGGTTCAGTATACGTCAGGCATCATTTTTAGCTGAACAAAAAAGTTAGGTTAGGTTAGCTATTTAAGGTCTCATTGGTATTTTTAGTTGGTGTAAGTCAAACATAAGCCAACCGCCTTCACAGATGGTTCAATATGCATCAGGTATCATTTACAGCTGATTGAAAAAAGTTGGGTTAGGTTAGATTAGGTACTTACTTAAACGGAAATAAAAAAAGAACCCCAGGACAGATTTCGATAATATTTTGCCAGAATGATGTCACAACTATGTTCTTTCATTTCCAACAAGTGTCATAAGTGGAGGATCTTGGACCGCTTTTGCCCATTGTCATTTTAGCCAAATCCGTTCATTGGTTTTTGCGTGAAAGAGTAACAAACATACCTACATACACACATCCCCACAAACTTTCGCATTAATAATATTAGTCAGATTAAATAAATGAAGCATTTTTAGCACATCTATTTAGTTTCCCTGCTCCTTGGTAACCGTCAGTAGCTGCAGACCACACGGCGATATCTTCACCCGACCACGACGCTAAATTATACGCTCACACAAAACAATGTGCGTTCTGACCAAAGGTTCTGTATAGGACTATAGGTTTTATGTTGAAAATTTGTTTTATAGGGAAGAAGGATAAGGGGTTTTGGTAAATTAATGTTTGATCCTTACGAGCAATGATTTGGCAATTACATTACTTAACTTTATGTTATTTAATTTTCAATCGCGCTGTAATTTAGTGGCTGTATAAAAACATGGTTCAATATAATGTTACAAACTTACAACATGGTTTAATATAAATGTGAAAATAGAACTAGGTTTATTTCTTAAATTTTCAAAACTTTCAAACGGCTAATTAGACATGTAATGACCTACTTTCAGAGTATGAGTAATGAAAAAAGTTTTTATCGACTAACGTGGTCCTTTCCCCTTTTAATTAAAATTAATATCATATCTTGGCCACAAAAGTAAGTAAGTATTTTTATTATTAAGAAACAAAACCCTGAATATGCTTTTGAAATTAATAAAACTCCTACTGAAAATCATAAAGCTTCACAACACGTCACCACCAACAAACTCTTTAAAACATTAAATCAATCAACACAGCCTTACTCAAACAAAATTAATACAGCCAACGAAAATAAGGCTAAAAACACACCTACCGATTGTGGTTTTAAAAAACAAACTGGTGAATTGATTAGCATAACCCAACGCCTCGGGACCCCCCACGGGTCAGCTCTCAATTAAGCCACTTGTCTTTTCACCCGGACGGTGTGCCACCAGCCTTATCGTGATTGTGTGGACTGACTTTATTTTCTGCTTGAATTTTATACTAGACGCCTTTTGATTCGTTCTTTTTTGGCGATTTGCTTTTGTTTCTACTAATGGGTTTTGGTTTTTAGTGTGTCATAGGTTTCGTGATGTACATTTTTTTGGTGTAAGAAGTAGATTAAGAAAAGATGATCATGGAAAAAACAAGATAGCTAGATAGAGTATACACATGAAGAGTAGTAGAAAAAAATATGGAAGATGAAGAGACGCTGCGTTGACACCAGATTAATTTTTGGTAAAGGCATGATATTTTTATGATAATTGTAAAAGGAAATAAAACTGGGTTTGGGGTAAATATGGTAGCATATTATTGATTTTTTTATTAAGAACGAACTCGGAAAAGGCAAAGCCCTTAGTGTGATAGTACAGGCTTTTTTTTTTTTTTTTTTTTTTTTTTTTTTTTTTTTTTTTTTTTTTTTTTTTTTTTTTAGGTGGTAAAATCATCAAATGAGTCCTCCCGCCCTGGGTGGGGTGGAAGGGACTGTCAGACTCTTACTGACTAAAATCCACCCGTGTTCCTTCCTATGCCCTTTACGTTCCGGGGCCACGGTAACCTGGGTTTAGAAAAAACCCGCGACCCCAGCAGGCATTTGGCGCGAAACACGACGCGCCACCAACCCGGGCTTGGTCCTTGGTCGGACGGCGAGCTACCCATCACTCACCGTCCGCAAGCCCGCTCCGCCGCTGTGCCCTCTGCTGATCAGAGGGACACGCGTTGGAGCATCCACACGACAGGCTATTCGCATACGGGCAAAGAGACCACTTAGGCACACAGTGCCTAAGGAAGAGTTTTTGCCCGCATCCCAGGGTGCACCGGCCCGGAAAACTGGTCTTCCCCCTGAACGTATCCAAGAGGGAACTCCAGTCCACGGGCGCACGTGGAGGTTTAGGCTAAAAAAAAGTCATGGAAAGAGCATCAAAAAAACAAATTAGAAAATACTTAATAACGTCATATGGCTTTCATGCAATATTAACACAAATTAAAATGATAATACAATAAATATTCTCCAAACAGCGTTTACTTTTTTGTAACAGAAACTGCTTGTGAAGCCACAAGAATGTCAGACATGCATTCGTAAAAGCCCGTTTTCTGGAAACAAACCAAATCCCGCTACAGGAATTCCTTAAAGTTAAAAACCGTTTGTCAAAGTATTGTACACACTATTGACAGTATGGTGGTTTATTGAAGAAAAAGAACTGTATGATTTGAACAATGGTTTTCGAGTAAGAATCGTGTGTTTATTTTGCTTTATAAAGAGATAGGACATGTTAGACGGAGAATAGAATTTGGAAAGACAAAAAAAAAGATCTTATAGAAAATCATATGCTTGTAGACTTGCCAAGAAGATGTGGGAAGAAACAATTATTATAGCATAATATTAAAAGTAAATGTAACACTGAAGGTTACATTGCTGTAAAAAAAGGTAAAGAATAAGATCACAAAGAAAAAGTAAATACAAATAAAACATCTGAAGAAGATACTATGAAACAAATGACAATCAGCAGTAACCATAACCACGCGATTTAAATGTTTCTGTAAGAAAATGTAAAGTATGAAATGATAAAAAAGAAAGTGAACACAGAATTATAACAACTGAAGAAGATACTATGAAACAAATGACAATCAGCAGTGACCACACAAATAAGTTGCTGTAAGAAAAAGTAAAGTATGAAATGATAAAAAATAAAGTGAACACAGATTATAACAACTGAAGAAAATACTATGAAACAAATGCCAATCTGCTGTGCCCTCAAATTTTCGTAGAATCACAACTAAGCCCAAATCAGTAAAGCCTTAAAAGTTCGAACTAAGAATTTGAACAAAAAAGGTTTCGCTTGCAATACCAAAGTTTAAGAAAACCTGATTGAGAGTCAACACTCGTGGTTTGAAGTACGAAAAACTGTTTTTAATTGTGGGCTGGGTTTCTGTCTGTATAATTTATGGTAACTCCCACATCAACAGCCATATTTGCGGGTGTGTCTTTTCGCTTTTGATATCGTTTTGTAACTCCGCCTTTAATTAGGATGTGTGTCATAAATTGTTTAGAGGTAACGATGTTGTCATGCTATAGGTGTATCTGGGCTCTTTGTAATCACCTCAAAGACATAATTATTACCATAATGTTTGCTACAAATTTTATTCAAAACTAATCAAAAATCCGTCTGTAGACGGACAGACGGCAGATGGAGCAAACATGTGCTTGAGTGGAGACCGCGAATGGACAAACGTAGTGTAGGATACCCTGCTGCAAGATGGGTCGATGATTTAAGGAAGGTGGCTGGCAGTGGATGGATGCGGGCTGTCCAGGACCGGGATGGTTGGTACTCTTTGGGGGAGGCTTACGTCCAGCAGTGGACGGCAACAGGCTGATGATAATCAAAATACTTTGCAACGTATTTTGATTGGTTTTGAATATAATTTGTCTGTCAAAGGTCTCTTACTGTTCTATCATCATCATCATCAGCCATAGGACGTACACTGCTGAAGCGAGGCCTATTCTCCTTCAGCACTGTATTAAAAAGAGTTTTTTCAATTTTTGCAATTCTATTGTGACTCCATTTTAAGTATCCATTTCCTAAGCATTCATTTTTTTCATGAACACTACTACATAATATTATTATACTGATGGTATCTGAAAAAGTTAAAACTGTATAACGAAGTTACTAAATAGAGTAACTAATGATACAATTATTGAATTTTAATACAGTGGCTGGATTCGAAACTAAAGTCTAATCCAATTACTGATTAAAATCTCTATAGTCAATTCTCAACCACCCTATATTTTTTTCATTACAGTTTGCTCCCATGTAATGTTCATTTAAACTTGTATACTAACAGCTTCCCAACACCTCACATTACCAACATTAAAAACGAAACAACATAAACCGATTAAAACTCCACAGGTTCCGTTTCAACAACCAGAAAAAAAACAACGTTCAGAAATAACAACCACCGAACTATTTTATCACCTACTCGTTTAGAAATTTTTCATCATTAACTTTTTGTTGGGGTGGCTCCTTAATGAAACATGTGCTAATAGGCATGTGCAGAGTTTAGCACAATGATCATTTACTGGTAACTGTTGAATATATCTTCATTACTGGCACTAGTTGCGCAGGCGCGAGTTGGCTGGTTGTTACACCGAAGTGGAATGTTTTGGTGCAACATTCGCGTGTGGGGTTAGTCGCGCTTGTGATCTTTATCGAGTATTGTTACGGCTATGGCGACGTTGTTGTATGTAGATCCCTTCTTTGAATTGAATCCACTTCAAGTTCAGGATGACTATGTGATTCATTTTGTCAAACTGATAAAGAATTTTCATGTCGTATTTTATCAGTTTAAACACGTTGATGTTCTTCATTTAGTATCATATTTTAATCTTTTAAAAATAATATAACCAACAAGAAATGCGTGAAGACTTTACTATCGCAATATTTGAGTACCTTAAAATAATCATTAGAATAGTTTTTTTTTTTGCAAACGTGATCAAATTGAGCTTCATTACTATTTGTTTTTTAAAAACCTAGCGGCATTTAAAATTATTTCAAAGATTATAATAAAAACAACAAAAATTTCGTCAAATTTTAAAACTGTTAACTTATTATTTCTAAAAAATCTATTCCTTCAAGCCTCACACTTATTTTACGCCTTCCGCATTACACTTCGGTGTGACTCGATCCATGCTTATACCGGCTAAGATAAAGATAGCGCGACACCGCCGCGGCTGGCGCATTTGCATATATATACCACACAGCGAGACCACCCTTAGCTTAGCTATCAGACAATTTTCACCTCTTTTAGCACTTAGTCTGAACCTGGCCGATTGGATAGTTTTTTACGCTTGGACTTTTGCGAGTCCTTCATCATGGGAATGTTCGTTGCATCAAGGAAGATTTGCTTTGCGAATGATTTCATTGATGTCTTGTAATTATTTTTTTTGATATTGTCACTCTTATGTTAAACCTAGTTTTTGCTTGTTGGAACTTCACTCGAAATTTTTGACAGAAATTTTTTCGTGTGAGTGTGATGAGTAAAAATTTCCAAAAATCTAGAAATGCTGGAGAATGTTCTCATTTATTACATTTATGAGCAAAAATCATAAGACAATATTTTACTCAAATTATAAGCGACTAGACGTAAAACATTGACGTGAGATAAATCTAGGCATAAGTAATTAATGTCAAAACTTGACATACGTCACGTAAAACACAACACGTCACGCCAAACACGACAAAGAAAAAAATTTCAGCAACATATTTTATCAAGAGCGTCCATAAAACCCAAAGTTCTAATTAAGCGACTAACAGTGCTTTTAAAAAAGCCTCTCATTATTTAGTTTGACATAAGAAAACTGTAGAAAAATTTGCATTTTCGTGCCGCATGAAACAGGCTTGATACGGGTAGAGGTTTTAAAACACTAAAATTTTTTAATGAATTCGCACTCAGAATTTACATGTGTGCGCCTAAGGCGCTCCAATTTCATAATTAAAACAGTACTGGTGAAGAAAAAAGTGTTTCAAGTTAGATTTTTGGTTTTGTAACACTGGTTGTTGTGTTTTGTTTTCGGTTAACTAGTATTTCTTTTATTTGGTATTTAATTAGTACTAAATTCTTTACTTGCTGTGAAAAGCTCTCGTGTCATTAATGTTTTCATTTTGCAAGTAAAATTTTGTTAAAATGACATCTTATGAATTTTAATTCATTATTGTACATAATTTTATACAAGTTTCATACTTTCAATGATTTCCAAAATTCGTTTTTATTTACTTACTAAAAAATCTTTGACAGAAATTGTGTTTTTTCCATCGTTCCAAATTAATACATAAGACATAACTTTATAAAATTATGTTACGCTCTAAAAGTAATACACCAAATTAAAACGAATACAATCCGAATCCCTTCAAAGTTAGAGTGAACAGGGTTCGATTCTATTCTTCTTCTGATTTCTAGAAATTACACTAGATTCAAGAGTAAAACTAATTCAAATAAAGAAAAACAAGCAATAAATTATTTACGACTTAGTGCTGATTTTTCAATAGTCAGATAACTTTTATCTGAGGAATAAAAATGGCAGTTTGACAGCTTATCTATAGAAAATATGTCAAACCGCTATATTTTAATACCTCAGATAAAAATTATCTGACAATTAAAAAATCAGCCCTTAGTCGTTAGATGGACCTATTTATACTGGATTGACTGAAAAAATAAATGCACAGGAAAGAGGGTAAGGTTATGAAAGAGATTTTTGATCAGCAGTCAGTTAATGATTTAAAAAATAAAAGTTACAAATAAAAAAAAAAATTACATCGTTACTAAGACACATTCTTAACAAAATCATCTTCAAAAATCATTACCATCTTTCATTAGACTGTTAAGGACAAAATTTTTACGTCGTATGTTAGTACCGGATCACTGCTGCGCGCCCTCTGGCGGTCAACATTACTTCCAATTATTTAAACAAGACGGGAATGACCAACAATTACGCATGGCCAGTAGCTAAAGTCGAACTCATTACAATTTGAGCTCGTTTTAAATGAAGATGAGTTTTTGGGCTACTGTTGAAAAACCTGTTGATGTTTTGATGTATTCATTCGGATGAATTGTTGCTGTTTTTCACTAATAGGTAAATCAATTAAAGAAAGAAACCGTGAACCTGAAAGACGTGGATTTTAGTCAGTAGAAGTCTGACAGTCCGTCCCACCCCGGGCTGGGTGGGAGGGACTGTCACTCATTTGATGATTTTACCACGCTAAAAAAATAAATAAAAAAAGGTAAATCAAACAAGTAATTAAAATAAACTATTTTCCTTTTAAAAATGAGTTTTTTTTTAATACTACGATATTCAAAGTACTCGTCAAGACAAATCAAAGGAGTCTAAACTCGATGGGTTTGCGGCGTTTCATTATAGAGTTCCTATGGCCACCATCTAACTCCATAATCAAATCAGCTCCATGTCATCATAATATTGCATTGTCACCCAACATACATATACGTGCATAATTTCAGCTCCATCGGAATCCAGGAAGTGGGTCAAATTTAACTTGCAAGATTTGATCACAGACAACGAGACAGGTGAAAGTTATTGAAAGCTTGTAAAAAGGATAGAGATGGTTTAGAGCTGCTGAACTGTAACTCTAGTGAAGATCTCAAGTCCGGAATTATAACTTTTAATAAATGAATGTCAAAAAAAAAACCAGCGACTTCAGCCCCGTGAAGGTTTGTGAAACTGTAAGCAGGATCACGTAAAAAGTATGGAATCCGCTAAATCAATAATCATAATTATCATTTTGCAAAAACGTTCCCTAGACGACAAAATTTTGCATCGGATTCTTAAAAATTCAACCTGATTAGGTTAAAATTGTGTAGAATATTTGTATGAATATGAATTTAAACTGAACTTGTCAACCAAATTAATAAAATATAGATTTTCAATTTCTTTTTTAATTCACCCCTCTAAGGGGCAATTTAAAATAATAATGGGGGAAAATACGCAACCCTCGAGGACGGAGTGAGAGTATTAGTAAAGACTATGAAAGCTTCAAATCATTTTTCCAATACATTCCCACGCTTTATCTATGAGGCTAAGAAACGGTCTTACTTATAAACCATTTTAGGCGTGGTTTATGCAAATCACTAATAACTAAGCAAATTGAAATTGGTCAGTTGCAGAAGCTCCAATATCACTGATTGGAATTTTAGTGTACCTAATAAGAAACAGTAGTTCGTTAGCAGAATTGCGTAACTTGATGAACAAATAGGTTCTTACAGCATCAATATGCAGTTTGATATATCGTTTGCCTTTACCTCAATTATTTTTTGTAATAAATTCTATAAAAAAGTCTTTGAAATATAAATTCTTTCTTTCTAATTAGATATTTCTAATAGTCCAGTCATTAAAGCCTAAACCCGAAAATAATTAGTAACACGCTGAAATTTTAAGGGGTTCTTAAGGAAGGTAAAATAACATACCGGGTGATTTTGCAGCGTTCTGGGGTGTACGGAAAGGGTTGAAAAGGGGTGAAAAGTGTTTTTTGCTAATAACATTGCCAAAAAAATTAGTAACGCGCTGCAAATTTGGAATTAGGTTGTTCTTACGGTTTTGTAACGTGTATTAAATTTGCAGCGTTTTGCAACATACGGAACATTGTTTTTTTTCAAAACAGTGCAATTAGTTAAAAAAAAGGTAAGAAAATTAGTAACACGCTGCAAATTTGGAATTAGGTTGTTCTTACCGGTTTGTAACGTGTATCAAATTTGCAGCGTTTTGCAACATACGGAACATTGTCTATTATTAAAAAAAAATGAAATTATTTAATCACACTGGTGAAAAAAAATTGTAACTCGCTGTAAATAAGTTGTTTTTACCGTTTCGTAAGGTATATCAAATTTGCAGCGTTTTACAACAAATTGAACATTGTTTATTATTAAAAAAACAGTGCGATATACGTTACGAAACGGTAAAAACAACTTAATTACGAATTTACAGCGAGTTACAAATTTTTTTCACCCGTGTGATTAAATAATTTCATTTTTTTTAATAATAGACAATGTTCCGTATGTTGCAAAACGCTGCAAATTTGATACACGTTACAAACCGGTAAGAACAACCTAATTCCAAATTTGCAGCGTGTTACTAATTTTCTTACCCCTGTTTTTAACTAATTGCACTGTTTTTAAAAAAAAACAATGTTCCGTATGTTGCAAAACGCTGCAAATTTAATACACGTTACAAAACCGTAAGAACAACCTTATTCCAAATTTGCAGCGTGCTACTAATTTTTTTGGCAAAGTTATTAGCAAAAAACACCTTTTCACCCCTTTTCAACCCTTTCCGTACACCCCAGAACGCTGCAAAATCACCCGGTATGTTATTTTACCTTCCTTAAGAACCCCCTAAAATTTCAGCAAGTTACTAATTATTTTCGGGTTTTGGCTTTAATGACTGGACTATAAGGCGAGCCATTCATTTCAATATATTTATTCCATTAAAAAGACATTTACATTATAAACTTATCAATTAAATAAAATTCTAGTGGTAAAGAAATATACGGAAATACTAATATAATATAATATATAATATATTTAAAAAAAAAACTTATTGTAAAAAAAAACCTATCTAATTCTCTCCAATAAGAGATTGAATAAACTATTTGGGCCAGAAAATAAGCGTCTCCGTGGTCTCACTCTCATCTAATCAATACAACCACAAAATAAAAAAATTGGCTGCAACGAACTCAATCCTAATTACAGAACAATAATTAATCTCAAATACAATCACACACAAAAGTCAAAAACAAAAGAAAGATATCATCAAATAATATAATGAGAGTGTGTGAAGAATCGTCCAGTTTCGGCAAACCGGGTGCGTCTCTAAATAATGGTACAATTTGGTCCTTTTTGGGGTTCCGCAGTTAAAGGGTGCCAACGGGGCCTGATTGATCTATCCATCCGTTCACGTGTCACAGAGTCTCACGTGTCAAGCACGATGCTTTAATTAAATCGTTAAATGTAGACACTTTAAATAGAATAACCCAAGAAAAATAAAAATATTTCCAAAATCAGAACGATTTATAAAAAAAACTTCTTGAAAAGGGATACATTGCCAAATAATAAGTGGGAATACGGAGGTCGCGTGACTTATGAATTATAGTGACCCCGGAACCTAAGGGCTATTGAAGGACACCTTGGAGTTTAGTCAGTACGAGTCTGACAGTCCCTTCCGCCCTGCCCTGGGTGGGAGGAATTATTTGAAGATACGATAAAAAAAGTGAGAATACGGAACCGTCCTTTTGCGAGTCTAACTCGCACTTGTTCTTTTTATCCTTTGTAATGGCAGTGCAATTTTAATCAGAGGTAATTATGTCTTTTTGGAAACAATGCAAAAGAATGCCTCTCATTGGTCAATAATGACGCCTCAGACCGCTGTGTCGCATCTGTAATTGATACTGGAGTAAACTAATTGGATTATTACGTATTTTTTGGGTAAGTAAAGTAAAAATAAAGTAAAGTTATGTAGGGTGTATTTAAAGAATTATTTTTGTATTAAATAGTACGTGTTAGTGATACTGCAGTCAACTTATTAGATTATACGTAATTTTTGGGTGAAAGTAAAAGTAAAGTAATGTTAGGGTATATTTAAGGTATAATTTTATTTTTTGTATTAAATAGTACGTGTATTGTTAGTGATACTGCAGTAAACTAATTAGATTGTTACGTAATTTTTTGGGTAAAGTAAAGAAAAATAAAGTAAGGATATATTACAGGTTTTTTTTAATGGTACGTGTATTGTTAGTGATACTGCAGTAAGTTAAGAAGTTACGTAATTTTTTGGATAAAGTAATGTAAAAATAAAGTAAAGTAAGGGTGTATTATAGGAATTGTTCTTGTGTTAAAAAGTATGTGTAGTGGTTTTGTAGTCCGTGGTCGTATGTGGTGGTAATCTGACCACAAAATTGAGGTTTTTACGAGAAGTAATGGTCAGGTGGTTAGGATGAGGCTAATAAAGTTATAAGTTATCTTTTTTTACATCAATCGGTGTCCCATACTTAGGCACAACCTGTTTAAAGATTTTATTAATTAATGTTTTTCTTTATTTTATTTTTATCGTGGTAAAATCATCCAATGTGTCCACCCACTCAGTGCGGGACGGGAAGGACTATCACACTTGTACTGACTAAAATCCACGGTAATCCTTCAACAGCCCTTTACGTTCCAGGGCCCCGGTAACTTGCTTTCCCATTACCATGAGAGAAGCCTGGTACAAAACCTATTTATTACTTCAAAGAGCTCCATTTAACGAAACATTACACCTTTAACATTCATAAATCAGATGTGTATGTATGTTTGTGTAATTAAATCAACCCCTGGACGTAACTCCCCTTACGGTAACACAGTAAACGATTGTAGCAAGGATAATGTGGTAATCAAAATGTGACGTTTATATTTCAATAGTTTGTGGTTTTATATCATGCGTGGCGAATTTCACCAAAACGTCACCATGAGACGTTAGAAATGGAAGGAAGAATTCGCCGCGGCAGGTAAGATCCTCGGTGACTCGGTTGGAAATGAGCGTCGGATATACTGAATCCGAAGGCGCAGGTTCGAATCTTACCCGCGGATCGAATTTTTATTTCCTAAGAAAATCTTTGGTTTTATAATTGTATTGTATAACGGGCTGGTATCCGCAACTCCACGTCATAATAGTAGGTCGGTTTTCAAGGTTAAGCAAGTTCATCATCATCAACATCATCAGCCCATTAATGTTCCCACTGCTGGGACGCAGGCCTCCTCTCTGTGAGATGGAGTTGGCCATAATCCACCATGCGGGCCCAGTGCGGATTGGTGGATGTCTTATGTCTTCGAATTTTTCGGTTCTAGGACATGCCGGTTTCCTCACAATGTTTTCCTTCACCGTTTTGAGAGCAGTGGTGATGAAATAAATTACACAAAGTATATATAAGTGCGCCTGGCGGGGTTTGACCCCACGACCTACAACTCGTAAGTCGGGACCGATACCACTGGGCCACCACTGCTCCTCAGCAGGTTGATTAGGTAGTTTTGTGGATGGGTGACCATTTGTTTCACACTGAGTGTCCTTCATGCCTTTGCAAGCTGTAGGTCCCTGATATTTGACTCGTTATGTGTAGAACAAAAAGTTTAACATCTGTTAAACACTTGTCTAAAAAAGGGTAACTGCAAAACGACTCTTATATCAATGTCAAATGCCGTTTTGCAGTTGACAGTTTTTTTAGACAAGTGTTTAACAGATGTTAAACTCCTTGTAGTACTACGATACAAGTTTGACAACCAGTCTTGATAGGCTTTTGATTTATAAATATAGGATGGGTTTGCTCTTGATCTTATTTAGGTAAGGAGTGACTAAGACAAGGTTGACGATGGAGAGCTTACCCAGAAGAAACCTTTTCACTCTAACTTTGAAGAGATTAGAGTTGTATACGTTCGGAAACACAGACGCAGGCAGAGAGTTCCACTCCTTCGCTGTCCACATTATAAAAGACGTTTAGAAACGGGTTGTATGCGTTCGGAAACACAGACGCAGGCAGAGAGTTCCACTACTTCACTGTTCGCAATAAAAAAAATGGAATCGCTTAAGTCTACGTAAAATACTGGCATAAAGCTTCATGTGGCTGAGCCGATCCCAACATAGTAAGGAAAAGTCTAAGCAGCAATAATAACTTATAATAAAAGTTGTGTGCTCGATTGTACTTCACTTTTTTAATTCATGACCCGAGTACTTGCATTTTTGATATAAATTTTAAACTACTGACGTCATATTTGGGTGAAAATGTTTAAAAAGCACTTTTAAGGAAATAATTTTGTTTGAATAAGTAATTCTAGGTAGTCACACTATACATGTTTTATAAATGCTGTAATAAGTGGGTTAGCTTATTATTATTGTGGCCAACCGTTAATAATTTGGGTTTATTTCACTAGACCAGTTTCATTCATAACCAACGAATTTTTTTTTAAATATTACCCCACGATAGCATTTTTTTTCGCTGTCGTGGGTGCTTTTGTCATCATCATCTGCCTAGCCTTTTCCCAACTACATTGGGGTCGGCTTCCAGTCAAACCAGATGCAGCTGAATATCAGTATTTTACATGGAGCGACTGCCTATCTGACCTCCACAACCCAGTAACTGAGTAAACGATACTCCATGGTAAGACTGGTTGTCAGACTTAAGAG
The DNA here is from genome assembly GCA_036375495.1 of Agrotis segetum. NCBI lineage: Eukaryota > Metazoa > Arthropoda > Insecta > Lepidoptera > Noctuidae > Agrotis > Agrotis segetum. The sequence goes on from JAQSVV010000031.1 coordinate 2,096,125, forward strand.
CTTCTGACTAACAGTAACGACTGTCAAAGATCTACAATTGACAGCCAAGACCAACGGCTTAACGTACTTTCCGAGGCACGGAGGAATCTCGCTATGACAGATGGTCACCCATCCATAGACCAACCTCGGCAAGCGCGGCTTAACCCGGAAGATCGGCCTATGCGGCTGTAATTATTTAGCCACGAGCTCCTCGTGGGTGCTTTTCTATACATTTGAAAATATTCAGACCCGGAACAACTATTTGGATATCAAAGAGTGTGCCGTATATTTTGTACCGTTGTTGACCGCTGCGGAAATGACTACCAGACTTGCATTGACTAAATCCACCATGCTCCTTAAATTAGCCTTTACGTTCTTGGGACACGGTTACATGTTTAGACAATCCCGCGACCTCGGCAGGCGTTTGGTCCTCTATGACCTTGTCAAATTGCTGACAAATTATTTAAAGCTCTTTGCTCCAATTATTTTTTCCTTCAAAACCCATTTTCCCCCCGGGTCGACGGCGCGTTATATTCCACGTGCGCCTCAAAGAACGCCAGCAAAATGACGGGGCCCCCTCTCAGAGGGCCAAAGCCTGTCGGGTTCGCGGGACTTATCTCATTACCGTGACCCCGGAACATAAAGGGCTAGTGAAGGACACCGTGGATTTTATTCAGATACGAATCTCACAGTCCGGACTCATTTGATGATTTCACCACGCTAAAAAAAAAGCACTTTGCTCCAAATATTTTTTCCATCAAAACCCATTTTCCTTTTATTAATATTGCATCAAATTAAAAGTTCTAATTCTCATTTCCGTCACGGTTTTTCTTTGTAACGCGAGTAGATCTCTACTAACGTTACCTTGTTACGGCTTGGAGTCACGAAGGGTAATAACTTGCTAGTTTACAATCATACATTAAGTTTTGTTATTATGCTTTTGGTTATTGTAACATAATTCTTTAGATTCGATAAGTAAGATTGAATAGTTGAATGTGGAGATGATAGAATTAGATTACATCTAAAAATATATAAGTCAAAGGTGACTGACTGACTGACATAGTGATCTATCAACGCACAGCCCAAACCACTGGACGGATCGGGCTGAAATTTGGCATGCAGGAGTGAAACTGCTATTTGTGTTCAAGGACCAAAACAGCGCGATAGGGTTATAACTTGCACATTAGATTAGCTGAAACATGAAAAGTCAAAAAATATTAAATAATTATGTTCATCTCATTACTTTTTGTACGTTTTCCTCACCTATCAAGTCTGTTTTATTATGCCGTATGTTTAGTATGGACATGGTTCGTTTATAAAATAATAGATCAAAGAATATTGCAAAATACATCTTATAAAAATTTCGTCGTTATTTTAAAGTATTCATTCAAAAACTTTATTCATACCACTTTCTGCAAATTGCTCTCCACCCAAATTTTTCTTACACCTTCAAGGTAGATATTCAACAACTTCCAAATGTTTTATTTTAGGTCCAACTCTGACAAATTAGCGTCAAATTACGGTCAAGTAATAACACTTCTCTAAGTGCGAATGCTACCGAACAGCTGTCTTAATAACTGTAAGGGGGAATTTTCTACCAATAGCATTTAAGGCTTGTCAGTGACTTCGAAAGCTTAAGGCGTCAACAATTTGGTCCTAACACCTCACACTTGGCCCTTAACACTGTGATTAGGATGCTTTTCACAAATTTAACAATCACCGGTGTTAGTGACAGCAGACGCATTGCCGACGGCTTTCGCCCAAGGGAGAATTTTGACAAAATTACTTTCACACCTCGTAAATTAAAGTTAACATTAAAATCGAAAGGGATATCGATTTTCGGGACTGCAAAATTAACTTTGCACATCCTCTTACTTTCGGTAAAATTTTACACCGTCTCTTATTTAATGGCAAAGAACGGGGAATCATTTAGGGTGTTTTACCTCAAATTTGCTACTAATTGCGCCGAATTACAGGGCGAGTGGTTACGAAAGTGCGAAAATTGGGTGCTAAAAGTACAAGCCGGTGATTATAGCCTCGTTACGTTCGAAGTGTGGAGAACACGCGACCGATGAAATGGACACCATCTTTGATTACAGGAGCTTACGGAAGCATGAGTTAGTCGACCTAAGTAAGGTGGAAATTGGGAAGGGAGAATTTTATCACATACAATTCTATAATATTGCTACGACTAAAAAAATGTCGTCGTAAATATGGTATACTTTTTTTTTAACGTGGCAAAATCATCAAATGAGTTCTCCCACCCCGGGCAGGGCGGGTGGGACTGTCAATCTTGTACTGACTAAAATCACGGTGTCCTTCAATAGCCCTTTATGTTCCGGGGTCACGGTGAAATATGGTACACTAGGTTTAAATGCAATTTATTAAAGATCTCTTCTTCTGCCAATAATCACCAAGCAAATAAGTCATAAAAGTTATTAAATACAATAATAATCATATAAAGTAAAAATGTTAATGCAACAGCCAATACAAATTAACAAAAAATCGTTCTGAGAAGTGAAATGTCTTTTCTATCACAACTGATGCAGTAGTCTTCCCTTTAAACAACGTGTAACGTTAATAGCGCAAAACCTCTCGTGGGGTAACTCAGCCCATGTTACTGAACAATGTTTGTTCCAAGACTTTTGGAAAAAAATATGACTTCTCATACTGATGGGCCCGATCTATTTCTCATTTTGAAAAACTATTTTATTTTTTCCAAAAGTCTTAGAACAAACATTGTTCAGTAACATGGGCTGAGTTACCCTACGAGAGGTTTAGTCCTATTAACGTTACACGTTGTATAAGCTCTCACATCATACACACCTAATCCCATAACATAACAGTAAAACAATTTAACGTTAAATACCATAGTTTACAACAAGTCTAGCCGACTAAACGGTTTCGACCAACCCCCGTTGATTTTTACGACACCTACTAACATAAAACTCGGTAAATACATAATAAAAGTAACTTGTTCAATTATTATTGGACTAGTTTAGCGCCCCGGCGTTGCACGGCGGTTTTCTTTATGGTAATTTGTTCGATTACAAAAATGGTTATACATCTGAGAGATGTAGGACAAAAAAGGTCCATAGTTTTCGATGTGTCTTCTTGGAGAAGACACATTGATAACCAGCTCTTTTTTTAACTCTTTTTTTGTTAATTGATCTGAAAGACAAAGATTGAATAACTTAATTCCAGACAAAACTATTTTTGTATAAAAATGGACATTATCTAAATAACAATGCAATAATATTTTATTTAGTCAATAATATTGTATTCCAATGTAGTGCCACAATAAAATGTTGTCAATTAACGATAGAAATATTAAGTTTTCGCATGTTTAAGTTTTGAAAGACGTTTCTTTAGTCGCCTACGAATCGTACCATCATCATCATCATCAGCCTATTAATGTTCCCACTGCTGGGACACAGGCCTCCTCTCTGTGAGAGGGGGTGGGCCATAATCCACCACGCGGGCCTAGTGCGGATTGGTGGATGTCACATGTCTTCGAATTTTTGGTTCTAGGACATGCCGGTTTCCTCACGATGTTTTCCTTCACCGTTTTGAGAGCAGTGGTGATGAAATAAATTACACAAAGTAATGCGCCTGCCGGGATTCGAACCCACGACCTACAACTCGTAAGTCGGGGCCGATACCACTGGGCCACCACTGCTATCGTACCATACTTGGAACTAAAAAAAAACGAATTGTTTCGAAATTTACAGTTTGGAAAATTAGAGAAGAAAACCGGAAGTCGCCACTGTACTCTCGCTACCAGCATCAGAATAGGTAATTCCAAGCATGTCGAAGCGACGACGGCGTGATGACAAATCATATTATTAATTACAATGTTCAATTTCTTTCCAATATCTTCGTAACAGACAAACACTAGAACGAAATTCTTTGCATAACAAAATAAAGTGATAGTAAAGTCATTCACATTGGATCAATTATCACAGTTCTGTCGGTGGGAACATTCTGCGGCATCAAAGCATGCAAAGCTGTATGATTCGCGGATATCCACTGTGAATTAAGCAGCGGTTAGATCAAAGAGACGCTATGCTTTGACGTGTGGTGTAAGTTCGAGATTAGTGGAAATGGCGTGTGGTCTAAACTTTATTTTAAGTATGGTAGCGATTTTGCGTCAAAATTATGAAATAGTGAGAAGCCTGTGGCCAAAATATCATGGATATGTATAAGACATTGAAAATGCGGGAAGTACAAACTCTAAAAGTGTTCTAGAGTTAAACATCCAAGGCGTGTAATATCCATCAATGGAAACTAAGTCCTTGTTATTTTTAAGCTCTCTCCCTCTCTTGTAGAGGAGTCTTATGTTCCAGTAACAAGCACGTTACTGATTGATTAATTAAGTTTAAGCTAAGGAAGTTCCACCTTTATTTACAAAATGATTTTTTTCTTTATATTTAGATTTATAAAATGTTAAATGGTGGTGGCTCCCTCTCACAGAGAGGAGGCCTGTGTCCCAGCAGTGGGAAAATTATAGGCTGATGATGATGATAATGACAAAGTGGGCAATTACAACATGACGACTATCAAATCAGGCAAAGTAACAGTTTTTTCCTTGTCTCAGAGATAGACAAATACTTAAGACTGTCTTAAGTATTTGTTAAGTGCTGGTCATAGGCCTCCCCTATAGACTTCCAGTAGGACCGGTTGTAAGCGGCTTGCATCCAGCGTGATCTTCTGGTCTTCCTAAGATTGTCTGCCCACCTAGTGGGTGGACGTCCTACGCTGCGCTTGCCGGTGCATGGTCTGCATTCGAGAACCCTACGGACCCATCGCTCATCAGTTCTGCGTGCTAGCACTGCCATTTCAACTTGCTAGTTCGTTGGGCTATGTCGGTAACTTTGGTTCGTCTACGGATCTCCTTATTTCTGACCCGATCACGCAAGAGAGACTCCGAACATAGCCCTCTCCATAGCTCGTTGGTGCAATATGCAAAGAGGATTATTTCACATGATGACATTATCAAATGAGTCCTCCTAATCAAGGTGGAGCGGAAGAGACTGTCGGACTAAAATCCACGGAATTTGCAATAGAATAAGGTACCACTCATAATAGAGCGTTTATTTAAGCCAAAACTTCTTGAAGTCCTCGGTCATCATTATCATCATCATCAGCCTATAATGTTCCCACTGCTGGGACAAAGGCCCCCTCTCTGTGAGAGGGAATTTGCCATAATCCACCACGCGGCCCAGTGCGGGTTGGTAGATGTCGCATGTCTTCGAATTTTTGGTTCTAGGACATGCCGGTTTCCTCACGAATGTTTCCTTCACCGTTTTGTGAGCAGTGGGGATGAAATAAATTACACAAAGTAATTTCGCCTGGCGGGGTTCGACCTACAACTCGTAAATCGGGACCGATACCACTGGGCCACCACTGCTCCTCGATCGCTTGTGCCTTAAACCACAAAAATAATTTAACCATAGATTAAAAAGCGCACCTGACATAAGAGTTTAACAATAGTTGGTAATAGACAAGAGAGCTTCACACGATGTGACACACCGTGACGGTAAATAGGTATACATAGTTATTATAATTGTCTATGTATGTTAAAAAAATGTATGTTTTGTCTACGGTTCGTGACTTAAGTAACTGATAAAGAGTTTTTGTTTTTTTCTAGTTTGTGTTGCAGTGTTTGGTCGTTTTAATTAATTTAAATAGAAGAAGTGGCAAGTATGGCGGTTTTTAAGGTGTTTCTTAACTTTTACTTTTCGGGATATTGATATAAAGTGATCCATTGATAATTAAGGACTTTTTTTTGGCCTTTCAAGTTAAAACGTAAAATAAGATGATTCCATCTATGCGCGACACCCAGGAACGTAGAGGCAGGCTATTAAAGGACGCCGTGGACTTTAGTCAGTACGAGTCTGACAGTCCGTACCACCCTGCTCTGGATGGGAGGACACATTTGATGATTTTACCACGTTAAAAAAATGCACCTCTGGCCCGACACCTCAATTTTTTTTTTCTTTTATTTTTGGAGGTTTTCTAGTATCTGCTAAGGTTATCCACTTCGCAAAAGACTTTCAATAATTTAAGTGACTCTAAAAGAGGTGACGAAAAGTGTTTTATAGATACAAATTATACCTAAGCGTTTTCTAAATTTCTGCTCTATGTTTTTGCAAAGCCACTTGGATTACGTTCCAAAGATAGTCAGAAAATCATCATCATCATCATCTCAGCTATAGGACGTCCACTGCTGAACATAGGCCTCCCCTTTAGATCTCTACATATACCGGTTGGAAGCCACCTGCATCCAGCGTCTTCCGGCGACTTTTATAAGGTCGTCTGTCCACCTTGTTGGTGGACTTCCTACGCTGCGCTTGCTAGTCCGTGGTCTCCACTCTAGTACTTTTCGACCCCATCGCCCATCTGCTCTAGGAGCAATATGGCCAGAATGTAAATCCTTCTTAGTACTTTCAGTAAGTATCAATCAATTCAGCCTATCTTTGGCCACTGCTAGACATAGGCTTCTCCCAGGCTTCGCCACATTACTCTGTCTTCCGCCTTCCCCATCAAACTTTCAGTACATATCATTATGCTGAAAGTATTTAGGTACTAAAATATACTACACAACTACCAGTGAAGAAACAAAAGGCTAAGCAAATTTTTGCAAAACATTATTTAATACACATAAAAAATATTCTTATAGAATACGAATAGGTACAAGAACTACCTACCTATGTATAAATGTAATTATACTTTAATGAAAGATTATATTTTATTGCATTCTCGCATTTAATTTCAAAGAAAAATGTAAAAAAAAAAAAAAAAAATTATCTTATCTAAAAGAACATCAAAGGCGCGCGCGTTGATGTCTTTTCTTGACAATAAATGAGATGTTCCAAAGATAACGAATTTAAAATTCGATACTTGAAAGTAGTTGTTTTATTTTTTAAAAGCTTTGTTTATTATTTGCCAGTATTTATTAATAGGATGTAACAATGTTTGTGAATTCATGAACTGTAGGATTTGTAGAGAAATATAATAGTTATGTAATTTTAAATGTATTGGGGTGCAGGGAAAGCTGACACATTTTCATAGTATGATAGAGTTGTAATAGCTGTTTTATTTAAATAATTATAATATTTATCAAATCATAATATTTAGTCACATTAAAATTAGTTAGGTATAAAAGAAGAAGTTTTATATTGTTCAAAAATAGCCAAAAAAAATCACAAAACTCACCTTCTCACTGAGAAACAAACAGTTTTAATTCTTCTAATTAAAACGAAAAAGCAAGTCCATCATTCAGCCTAAAGCTGACACTCCTAAAAAGTCCTTACTAAATACTAAAAAGTTTCTAATCAAAAACTTCACAGAGACAAAAAAAAGAACAAATTAATTCGAAATTCAAATTCACTCGAAAAAAACACTTGAAAAGCGGCAGTTCCGTATTCAAAAAGCGTGCGTTCGGTTGTGCTTCACGCGTAAGCTCAACGCGATGCGTGGAGCGGTTGTAACGGACGGACCGTGTCCGTGGCCCCGCCTACCGCGACCGAACCGGAGGGGATACACCTCTTAGCTTCTTCACACTTCCCTCATACCTACTAGAAGGACCAGTTTTTCTTGATCCACCCCGCCCCGAAGGACCAAAAAATCTACGGACTTTTGAGACGGTCTTGAACGGTTTTCACAGCTCTTCGAGTATTGGACGACGTTTGTAACGGATTAATAAGATGGGGCAAACGATTTTGAGCTCTACTTCTATTAGAATAAAAACGATTTGTCTAGTCTTTTGGGATGGTTAGTGAATGTGTCTGGTATTCTCGGGGCGGAGAGCTAAAGACTGTTAAATAGATAACGTCACATATAGATACGTAGATGTACCTATAGTGAGCGGGGAAAATGTAAAGCTCAGTGAAGTCCGTATTTTAATCTCGTCGCGAACTTATAATATTTTTGGAGACATTTGCGATTGAAATAGAACCGGATTTAGAGACATTTGGATGAACGGAACATAGGTTTGGTACCTATTCAACGAATCAAGATGAGTTAGATATACAGCTGTTCAGGCATAAAAAAATATAATTTTATCCTTTTATCTATTTTCACTGTGACCAGAAGATATTTTTAATGATGCTGAATATTATGTAGTTCCTGAGACAAAATAAATTATTGAGTTGCGCTATCCAACATAAACACTGGAGAGTCAAGAGAGTAAGAAAATATGGCCATAGTTTTTCACCTTAAGTTCTCCTGCAAAATGTATTTGCTGCTAAGCAGCGTTTTTGTGCACATCCAGTTTGTAAGCTGCCATTGTCTCTGTATTATATTCTTCATGAAAGCGATGAGCATTTCCTCTGGCATTATTTATAAATGAGCTACCTATTTACGTCAAAGAAGATAACCTCCTCGCTCTAAATTTTCTGTATTTATTTTTTCAATAATATCTGGTTTTAATGGTGGTTTTTAAAATGTCTATATCTTGAGAACCGAACTCTTTTCTCGAACCTGGGACCTTGATAAATCGATTCCTTGAGCCGAAAAACCCCTAATCTGTAACATCCTTGGAGCCGTTTCCGAGATCTTGATTATATACAAATAAATATACAGAATTGCTCATTTAAAGATATAAGATAAGATTTGATTATCATCTTTCAGCTTGATATTCTGTCTGGATGTTTCTTAAATAAAGAAAGTGAGCTATTACTTTTAAAGCTTTAATGGGGGATGAAAGTTTTACGTTTATGTTTGCGGAAATACGGTCGACGCTTCGCGTGACCACAGGACTGGCCTATTTCTTGGTCAGAGGATCAGCATTGCCACCCAACGTTGTGATGAAAAAACGTGTGGTTTTTTTTTTCCGATCAAAAATTTAGTCTCTTTAAAATAAAGTCCTCATATTAGTGAGTGTATATGTAAGCGTATTACATCGTACAATGTCACATTAATATTATTTATCGAGCGCAGAGCTGTAACCGGCCGTCATGCGACACGTCCGACTGTCTGACTTGTTATTTTGGTCTAAGATAGTAGTGACAAGCGATTATACATCTTAAATGTAGATAAATAGGCGCTATTTTAAGTTCACTATTTTCTTTATTGTACCAGAACTATGATATCTTCTAATCCAACAATTGACACAAGAATTTGCTTGCTGGGTGCATTAGACCGTGTGGATCAAACATGTTCAAATCTAGTAGTCGTTTTAGTTTTTAAAATGATGAGCTGAGTTGAGGAGGTCGTGGCTAAATAATTACAGCCGCACAGACCTATCTTCCGGGTTAGGCCGCGCTTACCGCGGTTGGTCTGTGGATGGGTGACCATCTGTCATAGCGAGTTTTCTCCGTGTCTCGGAAAGCACGTAAACCCGTTGGTTTACGTGCTTTCCGAGATGCTGTCATTTGTAGATCTTTGACAGTCGTTACTGTTAGTCAGAAGCTCTAAAGTCTGACAACCAGTCTTAACATGGAGTATCGTATTACCCAGTTACTGGGTTGTGGAGGTCCGACAGGCAGTCGCTCCATGTAAAATACTGATACTCAGCTGCAGCTGGTTCGACTGGAGGCCGACCTCAATATACACATAGTTGGCTAGGCTAGGCAGATGATAATGATTTAAGTTTAAAAAAAAAATGACAAAAAGGAACCGGTTTAAAGTCTTTCTACACAATCGAAGTCAGCTTTGCCATGTGTCAAAACTCCATGTGTTCTAGGATTTATTGCATTACTCTCTCAGAAAAAGAGACCATCTTTTATAATTTGTGCGGTCCTACGGTTAAACACTGGAAGGTATAAGTCAGAAGACTCCATCAGATGAAGCAGACTATACTGATATTTATGGCCATGGCAATATGGTCTTAATTCCCTTAACACACCTCAGCTTTTTAGTTCTAAATCCTGAAATCGCTGTCGCTTATACCTTGGCCATCTCACACAGGACATAGCGACATACGACACGGTATTTAAACACGCTCCGATACGCGTCTGTGTCGGTCTGTCCGTCTCGCTTACCGGCGCTTATTGCTCAGCAAATAGAACTGTAATAAGTGCCCTGTAATGTATTAACTTGTCGTTTAGTTCAAAAGCTATGAAAAGGAAAAGTGGCGTATAGGACAAATTTTCTCGAATATTAGTGAGATTTCTTGACATTAATGTGATTAAACTCATCCCTAAAATGAAAGCTATAATTTAATAAAATCAAATGATTTTAGACTCCTAGCAATAAAATACATTTTTAATCCACATTTTTAGAACTGGATAAATTCAGTTTTACCAATAAAATAACCCTACATTTTATTTTTTTAACAAGCTTTTTCACGAGTGTTTTCAATATTACTCAAACAACCAAAAATGGGTTAATGAAACAATATTGAAACAAAGTTTCTTATAGTTTTTGATATTAGTCAGATTGCATTACTTCTTGTGCAGTTATTATGTACAAACCGTATAAAATCATTTTGTGAGCAAAATATAGACTTTCATTCACGATAAAGAAATAAATATAATTTAAATTCGGGCCCTTAAATTGAGAAATAGCAGCTTGGATATTGCACTTTTATTATCAATTTGACTTTAATAAATTCGTCATAAAACGAAGCCCTGTGGTTTCCGAACGTTTAATAAGACATGACAATAACGTCAGATTACGACATATGCATGTAAGAAAACCGCTAAAAACATAACCTATAATAAAAAAATATATAATAAAGATGCTTTTCCAGGTGTCTGTAATTAGTGCACCAAAGTGTTTGTCGGAGTGCGTCGCTCTATCTCCAAAACAATCTGCGTTGTTGTGGCCACCCTCAAATTATAGGGGAATTACTGGACATTGCTCTTGGGTGCTACGAAAACGTTGGACTTAGGATATCAAAAAATAATTGTAAATAATTTTCTCGTACAAAAGAAAAATCTATATCGTTTCAAAGAGCTTTATGGAAAAATCTGGAATAAACATACTTTTACGAAAGCTAATAATCAAGAATATCAACAAAGTTTTCCATTATGAAAACCTGGAAACAAACCACCCTGGTCTTTCAGATCAAACTTTTCACTTAATTGAAAGAAAGAAATCAATGCAAAATTCAATTCAAATCGTCAAAATATAATGTTATAAAAATAATGACGAAACAACAATAGTGTTACGTTGAAAAGCTTTTATGATCTATTTCATTGTTCTTTTATCTAATCAATAGGAGATAGTTACTTTTAAGACTTACCAAATACCTTTTCGTATTTGATATACTGTTTTTCCCAATGCTGGGCCCAATGACTTTTAATTCCCACGATCTACAATAAATGTGGACCACTAATTATTACGACTAAAAATAAATTTATTTTTCGCGCCTTTTATAGCTTTTTCCTTTACATCTAAATTGTTCCCAACTCCTAACTCACAGTAGTCACAACAACAGAAAACGTAAAATTTGAAACGTAGTCACACGCATCTGCCTTCCGTCTCCAAGTAGCAATTATACTGAAATAACAAGAAAACTGCCATTTTAACAACTTTCTTTTTGCATTGACGTATTAATGTTCAAACTTGCAAAATATTGCACTAAATGAGTTATTCCTTTACGTCTCTATTTAAATGCAGATGTATTTTTAATATGTTTTATAGTTTTTAAAAGCTTTAAAATGATTTTATAAGTTTATTTTGCAGTTTGTGGTTTTGATTTTGCCATAAAGCCCTAGACACGTACCATTGAAACATAATCAAGGGTTAAAACGCAAAGGGCAACTGAATTAAACAGATTAATTTTTTTCCAGTCCAGTTTATCAATTTCTTCCACATTGCTCGAGATGGGAGAAATAATTTACTAATGATTTTCCAACTAAAAAAATAGAGTATCATTTTATATATCACAATAATTATATTCGCATGTGTATGTGAATCTAAAAGCACAAAGAAGTATTAGGTACTCTTTGCCAGTTATGATTAAATCCCATGTAATACAGACAAGAATATTATATTAATTACCTTAGAAAAACCCTTCGAAGACTACTAACGTTTTAAAGAGTTATTAATAAATCTATAACCCAATTCAATTCAATATAATCCCTTGCCAAATAAAAATACCCACACATTACTCTCCAAACACAATTCCTATAACCACAAAGTATAAAATCAAAAAACAAAACTATCCAGTTACGACCTTATTCATTTTCATTCGAACTAGGTCGCGGGAAAGAGAACGACAGTTCAAACTCCACACGTTAGAAAGAGAAAGTCATATTTCTTGCATTGCGTTCTATAAAAAGGCGTGTCTAAATAGATAAGTTGTGACGTAGGGATGGCATCCGAACTTGTTTTTATTTACATACGTTACGGTCGAATAGAAAAAGGTGGTTAATTAACTTTGTTGTTCTATAGCTGTGAGTATTATGATTGATTGATGTTTACTTTTTTATTGATAGTTTGCTTGTGATTGTTTCATTGGCTGTTGTTTGTGGAGTAATTGTAGATATTGCTACGTGAATTCAAGTTTTGTATCTATTAAGATTTTTTTTCAATCCAATTTCCAGAAAAAAATTTTTTTTCTTCGTTTTTTGTGGGATTCGAGGACGAAAAGGTTAAGTTTGGTTTGACATTGACAAACTTAACCAACCTCTATTTAACCTCATGATGCCAGAAACTAATGAAAGAGCGAAACCTATTGCATTGAGCAATAAACCCAAACATCAATAATTATAATTTGCTAAAAATAATACTTATAATCGTAATTATGCATTAAGTATAACTAGAATTAACAACCATTCAAACCAATAAATAAATTAAACTCCCCCCCTCCACACAAACCATTTAATTAATAAAGTTATAAAATACCAATCTATTTATATAAAAGCAAAAGGTCACTCACTCATAGGACACGAAAGCTCGGAAACTACCAGTGCTAAGGGTTCAAAATTTTGCACAGGGGTTCTTTTTAGGACGTAGGTACCCGCTAAGAACGGATTTTGCGATATTACGCCCCTAAGGGGTTGTTTTTGGGGTTGACAGTTTGTATGAAACTTTTTTGCTACAAGTACTAGGAGTTTCAAATTTTGCGTGTGGGTTCTTTTTAAAACGTAGGTGTTACTTTAGAAAAGGGTTTTTCGAAATTCGACCCCTAAGGGGTTGTTTTTGGTGTTCAAAGTTTGTTTGAAACTTCGTTATTACACGTGCTAGGAGTCTAAAATTTTTCATAGGGATTGTTTTTAAGACGTACTCACTACCCTCAACGGGGTTTTTCGAAATTCAACCCCTAAAGGGTTGTTTTAGGTGTTCTTAGATAGAGGTCTCAAATTTTGCATGGGGCTTCTTTTAAGGACGTAGGTGCTCACTAAGACAGGATTTTGAAAATTTTCACCTCTAAGGGGTTGTTTTTGGGGTTGATAGGTTGTATGAAACTTTGTTATTACAAGTACTAGAAGTTTAAACTTTTGCATGCCGGTTCTTTTTAGGAAGTAAGTGCTACTTACGACAGGGGTTGTTCGAAATTCGGTCCCTAAGGGGTTGTTTTTGGTGATGGTAGTTTGTATGAAACTTTCGTTACCACAAGTGCTAGGAAACTCAAATTTTGCATTGGGTTTGTTTTAGGACGTACGCTCTACCTTAGACTACTACTTACGTTTCTCGAAATTCAACCCCTGTGGGGTTGTTTTAGGTCTTGATAGATAGGGATCTCAAATTTTGCATGGGGATTCTTTTAAAGACGTAGGTGCTCACCAAGAAGGGGTTTTGCGATATTACGTCCCTAAGGGGTTGGTTTTGGGGTTGTCAGTTTGTATGAAACTTTTTTACTACAAGTACTAGGAGTTTCAAATTTTGCATGCGGGTTCTTTTTAAAACGTAGGTGCTACTTTAGAAAAGGGTGTCGCGAAATTCGCCCCCTAATATTTTGTTTTTGGTGTTGATAGTTTGTATGAAACTTTCATTACCACATGTGCTAGGAATCTCAAATTTTGCACGGGGGTTGTTTTTAGGACGTAAGCACAACTTAAGATAGGGTTTTTCGAAATTCAACCCCTAAGGGGTTATTTAAGGTGTTAATAGATAGAGGTTTCAAATTTTGCATGGGAATTCTTTGCATGTCGTAGGTGCTTACTAGGACAGGTTTTTGCGAAATTTCACGTCTATGGGGTTGTTTTTGGGAAATTAGGTTATAAGTACTAGAAGTTATAAATTTTGCATAAGGGTTATTTTTAGGTCGTACGCGCTACCTAAGACGGGGTTTTGCGAAATTTGCCCCTACGGGGTTGTTTTTGGTGTTGATAGTTTGTATTAAACTTTCGTTACTGGAAGTGTTAGAAGTCTCAAATTTTTCATGGGTTTTTTTAGAACTTAGATACTACTATCTATGACGGGGTGATTCGAAATTCGAACCCTAAGGGGTTGTTTCTGGTGTTGATAGTTTGTATGAAACTTTCGTTACGTTTTTGTATGAAACTTTCGTTACGTTTACGTCATAAGTGCTAGGAATTTCAAGTTTTGCATTTAGTTTTTAGAACTTTGGTGCTCACTTAGATGGGGTTGTGCGAAATTCGACACCTAAGGGATTGTTTTTGGCGTTGATAGATAGGACTCTCAAATTTTACATAGGGATTTTTTTAAGACGTAGGTACTGCCATTGACGGGATTTTCTGAAATTTTATCCCTAAGGGGATGTTTTTGGGGTTTTGGATAAATCAAGCCCTACAGGGTTGTTTTAGGTTAGGTAGTTTCTATGAAACTTCCTTAAGACAAACGCTGGGAGTCTCAAATTTTGCGCGGGTGCTATTTTTAGGATACAAAATATGATCATTCAGACGGGGTTTTGAAATTGGTGAAATTGGACCCCAAAGAAGATGCTTCTGGGGTTAATAGTTCGTATGAATCTTCATAACTACAAGCAAGAACTAGGAGTTTTAAAAGTTTCACAGAAGGGTTCTTTTGGCACGTAGGTGCTTCTTAAGACAAGATTTTGACGGGAAATTCTCTCCCGAAGGTGTAGTTTATAGCTTTGGACACGCCGCAATCGTGGCGGTAAGACCCCTCTTTGAGGAGTGGCTGGAGAGGCGTCACAGCGTCCTTATCTTCCGACTGACGCAGGTCCTCACCGGGCACGGATGTTTCGGGAGGTTCCTGTGTCGTATGGGGAAGGAAGAAACGCCTGGGTGTCACCACTGCGAGGATCGCGCGGAGGATACGGTGGAGCATAGGTGCAGGATTGCCCCGCTTGGGCAGATCACCGCCGTGTCCTCATGCTGCGGGGAGAAACGGAATGGGAAGCGGTCGCCTCCTTCTGTTAAGCAGCAAGCTTGCAAAGGAGGAGGCTAAGAACATGAGGGAGAGGACAGCGTCCACCTCATGAACCAAGCGCCGCGGCCGCGAGAGACGTCGCAAGACGATCTCCGGCCACCGTAGGCGCGGGCATGTGGACGGCGAGTAATGGGTGACTCGCCGTCTGATCATGGACCATGCCCGGGTCGACGGTGAGTTGCGTTCCACACGCGATTTAAGGAGCTGTCCTGTCAGCAATCGGACGGGGCCTCCCTAAGAGGGCCAGAGCCTGCCGAGATCGCGGGACTGTCTCAATCGGTAACCCTGACCCTGGTACATAAAAGTCTATTTAAGGAACACCGTAGATTTTAGTCAGTACAAGTCTGACAGTCCCTCCTGTCTCGCCCTGGGCGGGAGGACTCATTTGATGATTTTGCCACGATAAAAAAGTGGTCGTTTATACCTTCATAGTTTGTATGAAACTTCGGTACTACAAGTGCTACGAGTCTCTTATTTTCCCTGGGGTATGTCTTTAGGACGTAGATGCTTATTAAGATGGGATGTTGCGAAAACCGACTGTTAAAGGGTTGTTTGGTGGTCGATAGAATTTTAGTTGCATAATGATTAAGATTTTTGGCCGGAGAAGAAATTCACAGATGCAAAGTTCGAAGTAAGCGCGGACGAAGTCGCGGGCGAAGTGCTAGTAAATAAATATAAAAGAAAAAAAAACCGTTAATTACGGGCAGCAACTCAACAATTTACCAGAACACGTCCATTACACCGCCATTACTCTTCCACCGTTATTTTTTCTAGACATCATAGGTTTTTTGCCCACTGTCCACGTGCTACGAACAAAAACATCACTCAACTGCACACTGCGCACCTTGATACCCGTCCTGGTCCTACTAATTGATTATAAATTACGTAGTTTTGATAGTGTTACACTGGTTTTTTTGGACTCTTCAAGCTTAAATACGGTTTTTTTTTGTAATTTGGAAATGCTTGGGGGCGAAAGGACCACATTTTTTTGTAGTGACAGTTATTTTGCCATTGACCTTTTTTTGGGATGGTTTCCGTGTAGGTAGCTTGTAGAAGTATTTATTTATTACTTTGTTTTAAATGTAATTAGTTTTAAAGGTAGAACTACCTATAATGTACTCGAAAACTCGAAATAACAAAAAGTATCGTCGTTATTATAAAAAAAAATATCGATCGAATTGAGAACCTACTCCGTTTTTTGAAGTCAGTTAAAAATTAAATATCTAATTGTAAATTTTTGCAAAAACTTTTGATTTTTACAAAATACGAAATAGAACAGTCTACTACTCAAATGTCTAAAATAATTTGTTTAGGGGCAAAACATTTCAGGGCCTAAGGAAAAAGCAACCAATTCCGTTCCTGAAAAACAATTAGGTACATATAAGAAGAGACTAAGTAAAGAAGTCAGCCAGAAAGTCTTTATTTTTTAATTGCCTAGACTGCTGCCGGGCTAAGACCACTTCTTTCTCTTTCCAAACCACTCTATTTTTGGCAATTTCGGGCCATATTTGCCTCACGTCTCATTAGCAAATGAAAAATGATGGTTCCAGTTCTTTCTAATCCATCAGGCTAACAAGGCCCACTAAATCCACAACCGCCTCCTTAAACCCTTTAATCATAACTCTATAACAAGAAAATGTCCAATTTAACAGATTTTTTCCTACCAAAAATCAAGAAGTCTTATTAACAATCCACGATCAATTCGGTTGCAGCCTCAACGCAAAAACCATCTCCTGATCATCTGTCAACGATCACCTGTCAAATTAGCTTTCAAGACATTTTAATTTGAAGTTTTTAGCGTTTGCAAGCTTATAAGTTTGGTATCTCTTGGTAGTTTAGCATATTTGTTTTATTGCTATATGATTGGTTAGATTTAAAAAGCCAATTAGACTTTCGAGCAGATGTTTTTGAGGTTAGGTTGATCAAAGGTGGTGACGATTGGTTAAGTTAAACTAAGATTAATGTTCTGTCAAGTTTAGGATTAAGAATTATGGGCTGTTGGTCTGAAAGTAAAAGTATGTTGCGGTTCACGCAAGGCAGTAAATTAATGGCAATTGAAGAGAAAGGTGTGATGTATTTGTCAGTTGCTATACCTACAATGAAACTCGTATTATAGCAGTAGGTAATTTCTAAAGATTCAAGATTTTGTACAAAACATCACATCACCCTTAAATATGACACTTTCAAAAAACATTGCACCACACCAGAAACTTCTACTGTGTCGTGGACTTGCGAGTGCGTTTACAAACGTAGAAACACATACACCGACAGCTATTACAACTACTTATAGGTCATACAAATATTACTCTATGCAGGGATCGAGCCTACGACACGCTAAGCAGAAGTCGGCCGCTCGTCCATTCCGCCAACTGTGCCATTCAGTTAAATTATGTAAGTATCTACTTTAATCTAGTCTTCCTTGTTGTAAGTACATCAAAACTTCATTTTCTCGTCTTGACAAGAAATACACGATGGCTTCTGATGCCATGCCAAAATTATAAGCCAGCAACCAAAAGTTCAAGATGGTTCAAATCTTTACAAAGTTGAGCCACATTCGTCCCTTATTACCATTGCTCGGAATTAGGTAGGTATTCATGTTAGTACTTACACTGATTTCATACAGCAAAAGAATAAAGTGGATATGCCCGAAATCCCGGAATTACTTTTAAAGAACAGAAAAATCCCGTGATATGTTAAACAAGAAAGTTATTTCCTTTTACACAATTTATTTGTCTCTGATTTTTTATTATTATTATTTATTTATAATCGGTACCTACTGTATTCCACACGAGATTGTCTATTAGAAATTCCGGGAAGATCCAAATTAACATCAACATTTCGGTGCAAATACTAAAATAACTCTCCCTAATTCCAACCTCTGCTTATTACCGAAATGTTCCCATAATATTTTCTTAAAAACGTTAATGTAAAAATCGTGGCTAAATTACAGTAAAGTAGGAGGCAGCCCCCGTATGCAAATACGAGCGCCCAACAGGACAGTCGTGTACAAAATAACAGAGTGTGTAATAACACTGGGTGCGCTTGCGACTGCCACGCGCCTGACAAGCTTTTAGGGTTGCCACGTAAAAGGAATTTTTGGGTGAAGCTTTTTTTTTGAATTTAATTACAATACAGTAGAACGTCGATTATCCGAACGTCGGTTAACCGAACGACCGCTTATCCGAACTGCTAGGTTTCAATATGCGCTTACAATCTTCTTTCAAAATGTGCACAGCAAAGTGGTTGAACTCACTTCTTGGGTCGTAAAAAAAGCAATAGTGAACAGGTTTCTTCTGGGTAAGGTCGATTCATTGTATGCTTTTTCTCTATCCCCTTTAACCTGGACTAGAGTCAAGAGCAAACCCATCTCAAGCAAAAAACTTGAGAAGTATCAAGGGACACCCGGATGGAACGAAGTTAACAAAAATAACACCAACACTCGTGGCAAAAACCATACTGTTCAATGCAAAATAGAAAGACGAAACGAAAATATCTGGCTTGCTTTCTATTAGAGAGAGAGAGACAGAAACATGTGCACGCCGCAATACGACAAGAGCCACGAGGAACGGGGGTTGAGTGAGGGGTACGGGGCGCGGGGTGCAGGCGCGAGGTGCAGGGCGAGGCAAAAAAGTGTCGTGCCAGCTTTTCGTAAGAATTTTTTCCGTCTAGCCCCCTTTCACAACGCGCGATAAGGAACTTCGTTCCAAAAACTTATGGTAGTTCGATTATCCGAAAAAACCGGTTTTATGAACACCCATGTCCCCCAATTAGTTCGGATAATCGACGCTCTACTGTATTAGTTATATCCGTAATGTATGAGAAACCAAAATATGTAGTAATTGCATTCAAGCGGGTTATTAAATTTTAACCGTTTTTAACGAAGATAATATAATACTTATACGAGTATAATTATACTATTCTTTATAGTAAATAATTAATTGAGCCCAGAGTTGTCGTTATCTATATATATAAAAGAACAGGGGTTTTTCTTTTGACACGACTACAGCCGAAACCGCTAAACGCAGAAACTTGAATTTTGGACAGGATTTGCAGTCTATCATGTAGATTGGCAATAAGACGGGATTTTGCGAAAATCCTCCTCTAAGGGGGTAAAAAGGGGTGAAAACGTTTGTATGAAAAATCTTATTCCTTGGGTTTATAAACTTGAAACTTACCACGAATGAGAACACAAGTAATTAAATAAGATTAGCACCATTATTTTTTAAAAACTACCCTCCATTGGTAATCTAGGGGTTGTTAAAGTTTGTATGGAAAAATCATAACGCGTGAGCTGATGAATTTGAAAATCAGTATTTATATACTAGATAAGAAATAATCAAACACGTGTTTTTGGATTTTTCGAAATTCACTCCCCAAGTTGGTGAAAAGGGGTATTCAAGTTTTAAGGGGGGATATTAAACCACTAAACGTAGAAACCTGAATTTTGGATGATAGTTGCAGCTTATAATGTAAATAAGCATTAAGAAAGGATTTTGCGAAAATCTACCTCTAAGGGGGTGAAAAGGGGTAAAAACCTTTGTATGCAAAATCTTATTCTTTGGGTTTATAAAATTGAAACTTGGTACGAATGTGAGTATAAGTAAATAAAAAAGATGGACACTATTCTTTTTCAAAACTTCCCTCCATATTTGGGTTTTTCGAAAATCACCCCCTAAATTTTTAAAGGGGTTGATATCTTTTAAGGGAAGGATTTACTGCTTGCTTCGATAAATTCTAAACTGGGCATAAATTATCTCTCAATCGAATAAAGGATGCGTATTTTTATTTACATTTCTTAATTCAACCCCTAACGGGGTGTAAATTGGAAAATCAGTTTGTCTACTACGATTGATTTTTTGTTTGTATTGAGTTTTTAGATTTTCTTATAAGGAGGGTGAGCGGAAATTAAATTCACTGAGTTTGAAATTAGAAACACGCGCAGACGAAGTCGCGGGCAAAGTGCTAGTTATCTATACATATAATAAATCTGTAGAAAAATAATTTTTGTACATTAAAAAAAAACTCAAAAAATATAGCCAGCGTGTTAAAGGACAACCAATAGAACCCATTTCTAGCGTTTTTAGAATTTTTGTCTGTTTGTCTGTTTGTCTGTATGTCTGTTTGTCTGTTTGTCTGTTTGTATGTTTATTTGTTCGGGCATCACGTAAAATGTACGAAAGCTATGTAGATAACTTTAATACACAACGACTGACCGTAACTTGAAGTAACATTTAGTTTTTGTTTCATTGAAATCGGATCAGTCTATCAAAAGATATTTGAATTTAAAGTGTACCAGAAGTAAAATTACGGTCAGTTCACACCGAGACGCGCAGTTCAGTAGCGCGATTTAGCCGCTTGGAATAGAAAAACTACAAACCTACTCAAATATGGTGTGGACTGGAGTGGAATGGCTTGGAGTGGAGTGGAGTACAGTAGAGTGGAATGGAATAGAATGGGATGGAGTGGAATGCAAGAAAGAAAGAAAAGGTTTTTATTAGACTCACAATAGAATGGGATGGAACGTTATGGAAGAGGATGGAGTAGGATGAAGCGGGATGCAGTGAAATGGAGTAGGATGGAGTGGGATGGAGTGGGATGGAGTGGGATGTAGTAGGATGGAATGGGATGGAGTGGGATGGAGTGGGATGTAGTAGGATGGAATGGGATGGAGTGGGATGGAGTGGGATGGAGTGGGATGGAGTGGGATGGTGTGGGATGGAGTGGGATGGAGAGGGATGGAATGAGATGGTGTGGGTTGGAGTGGGATGGAGTGTGATGGAGTGGGATTGTGTGGGATGGTGTGGGATGGTGCGGGATGGAGTGGGATGGCGTGGGATGGTGTGGGATGGAGTGGGATGGTGTGGGATGGTGTGAGACGGAGTGGGATGGAGGGGGATGGAGTGGCATGGAGTGGGATGGGGTGGGATGGAGTGGTATGGCGTGGGATGGAGTGGGATGAAGTGGGATAAATTGGGATGGAGTGGGATGGTGTGGGATGGAGTGGGATGGAGTGTGATGGAGTGGGATGAAGTGGGATGAAATGGGATGGAGTGGGATAGAGTGGGATGGAGAGGGATGGAGTGGGATGGAGTGGGATGAAATGGGATGGAGAGGGATAGAGTGGGATGGAGTGGGATAGAGTGGGATAAAGCGGGATGCAGTCGGATGAGTCGGATGAAGTCGGACGGAGTGGGATGGAGTGGGATGGTGTGGGATGGAGTGGGATGGTGTGGGATGGTGTGGGATGGAGTGAGATGGAGTGGGATGGAGTGGGATGGAGGGGGATGGAGTGGCATGGAGTGGGATGGGGTGGGATGGAGTGGGACGGAGTGGCATGGCGTGGGATGGAGTGGGATGAAGTGGGATAAATTGGGATGGAGCGGGATGGAGTGGGATGGTGTGGGATGGAGTGGGATGAAGTGGGATGAAATGGGATGGAGTGGGATAGAGTGGGATGGAATGAGATGGAGTGGGGTGGAGTGGGATGGAGTGGGATGGAGTGGGATGAAATGGGATGGAGAGGGATAGAGTGGGATGGAGTGGGATAGAGTGGGATAAAGCGGGATGCAGTCGGATGAGTCGGATGAAGTCGGCCGGAGTGGGATGGAATGAGATGGAATGGGGGCTCTAATCCAGTGGCAATTGAATAGTACTACTGCCTTTGAACGACAGAGGGCGTTTATTACCAACACGTCAAATATTCTTGAAAAATCTAAATAAATTCTAGGATTTTGCTATTGTCTTGGTGAGATTAAGCACGCGTTTCTTAACCTCTCATATCATTTTGATAACAAAATCTGTTTTTAGTGTCGTGGCTATTGTGTTGTATAAGTGTTGTGTTGTCTGGTTTTAATATATAGTTATAAGGTTAGTATTTTAAGCTTTTCGGCACTCATTTCCCATGGAAATGAGTGCCGAAGAACCCCCTGATGGGGGTGGAGGGTCACCTTCAGATATGGAGGTTGTGGAGTGTTCCCAGAACACTGTTCACGTGAGACCCGACATTAGGAAGCGCCCCGGAGCTCCTGAAATTTTTATTGACGCGAAAAGAAATAAGCCGCCGTCTGACTCAATTCAGTCTGTTTTTACTAAGCCGGGTTTTGAGAACGATGCTAAAGTACTGTATAGCGAGAGTGACAGAGCACCCTTTACTGTATTTGTCTCTAGAGTGGAAACAGACCCTAAGCAAGGCCTAACCTTAAATTCTCTTAAGTTTGCCCAATTTATTTTCAATAAAGGTTTTAAAGGTGTTGTACAAGGCAGTGTCAGGTCTTTGGGCCGTAACAGGATGTCTATTGAATTTTTGACGTTTAGTGATGCCAACAACTTTGTTAACAATCCCATTCTAATGGAAAACAATTACTCGGCAGTCATCCCACGCTTTCATGTATGTCGCATGGGAGTTGTCAGGGATATTCCTACTGACTGGACTCTGGAGGAGCTAGTCACCGGTATAGAAACCCCCCGTAATTGTGGTGAAGTAATTAAAGCCAGAAGACTTAATTTTAAAAACAAGAAGGAGGACTCCGTAACTTGGTCCCCTTCCTCAACGGTGGTGCTTACTTTCTCTGGCCAGGTTCTACCGGAGAAAGTTTTCTGTTACAATGTATCGCTTCCAGTTTCTGTTTATCATCTACCCACAATCCAATGCCGCAACTGCTTGCGATTTGGCCATATAGGCACTCAGTGTCGTTCTAACCCCCGTTGCTACCGATGCGCTCAACCTCATCCGGGAGATAGTTGCAATGTTCCCGAGTCACAGGTCTCATGTCTTCTTTGTGACAATGGAAGCCATAAGGCCATTGATAGTAAGTGCCCAGAGCATTCAAGGCAGAGGTCCATTAAAATGGTAATGTCCCAAGAAAACCTCAGCTACCGTGAGGCTTCAGTAAGGTTTCCCCGTCCCCGTAAATTACCATACTCTAATGTTACAGCAGGTCCCTCCCAATCTAAACTATCTCAAACTCTTCCTTCCGTAGACCTTCTCCTCTCGCCCCCTCGTAACACTCCTACTTCTTCTCCATATGCATCCCCTGCTAAAACCTCTTATACCAAAACGGTTTATCGTTCCCCAAGACCTAGACCAGAACTGGGCAAATCCTATGATACCCAAGCCCATAAGTCGTTCACCTATACCCCTAATTCTTCTCAGCCTAATGGCTGTGCTCTGAATTCCCCTTATATTGAAACCACTCCCCTTCCCACTCCTAATGACAATTTGATAGAGCTTCTGACTTGTTCTCTTATAAATATATTGTCTAAATTTAGTGACGCAATACCGAACAATGTCGTTGTATTAGTTCAACAGCTCCTCGAATCCTGGACTCGCCAAAATGGACAAAGTCCTTCAGTGGAACTGTAGGTCAATTCGCTCAAAAAAACATGATATAATTTACCTCATAAATAGATATAAACCCATTGTCTTTGCTGTGTCGGAGACATGGCTCAGGCCTGGATCTCTTTTTAGGGTTCCTGGCTATTCTTGTCTTCGGGATGATAGAGATGACGGACGAGCGGGTTGCGCCCTATTGGTTAGCAGATCTGTCACCTTTTCCCAGATTCCTCTTCCTCATCACGATCTTGGTCTACATGTAGTGGCCATTAGAGCCATGAACATATCTTATGTATCTGCCTACATCCCACATCCCAATACTAATATTTTGTCTGAATTTAACTCTATCCTTTCTTCTGTTCCTGGTCCTTTGATCGTGTTAGGTGATTTTAATTGCCGTCACACCATTTGGGGCTCTCACTGTAATGACCCCTCTTCCAGCTTTTTGCTAGACCTGTTAGATGATCGCAACCTTTGTATTCTTAATGATGGATCTGCTACCCGTAGAGTTCCTCCTAACCAAAATATAAGTGTTCCTGATCTTACTTTCTCTTCCCCTTCTTTAGTATCAACCCTTTCCTGGTCTGTTCTCCCTAATTCATATGGGAGTGATCATTTTCCTATCCTAATTTCTTTTCCAAGTACTCACCCTCGTCCTACTCCCATCCAACCCCTACAAAAATATCGCTTACCCCAAGCTGACTGGTCTAAGTTCTTGTCCCATTTGGATGCAGAACTTCAGAATTTTCCCCAAATAAATTCATCGAACTCCCTAATCCTCTACAATGATTTTGTTGAGTGTCTTTTGAGAGCAGCTGATTCATCAATCCCTTTAAAAAACTCTGCCCGTCACCTATTACCTTCTCCACCTTGGTGGGATGCTGCATGCACTGAGGGCGTCCGTAAACGTAAAGAAGCAGAAAACACCTTCTCTTCTAGCCTAGATATGGCTGCATATTTAAATTTTAAAAAGACTTCTGCAACTACTTGTAGGTTATTGGCAAGAAAGAAAAGATGTGGCTGGCTCAAATTTTGTGAGTCACTGTCCCCTCGTTCTCCAGTTTCCCTTGTGTGGAAAAAAATTAAAATCTATCGTAGAGCTTGTGACAGTCAGTCTCCCGATGTCTCTACGAATGACTACAGTACCTGGTTAGATGACTTCATATCCAAATTAGCCCCCCCCTTTGTTCCTAGCTCTGACTGCCTTCCCACTACAGATCCTCCTCCTTCCACTTCCTCTGATAGATTTGATGACCCTTTCTCTTATTCAGAACTTATTTGTGCCTTAGATCACCTTCGGGATTCTGCTCCGGGTATTGATGGAATACCCTACTCCTTTATTTCCAAATCTTCTTCTAATTGTAAATTAATCTTTCTTAACCTAATCAATTCCTTTTTCGTTACGGGCCAAGTCCCAGAATCTTGGAAAACTCAAATAATCATCCCAATTTTGAAACCTGGGAAAGACCCAAAAGATTCTACTTCCTATCGTCCTATTGCCCTCTCTTCTGTCTTGGCTAAAATTATGGAAAATCTCATCAAGAACCGGCTTGAATGGATCTTAGAAAGTAAAGGCATCTTGTCCAATTCTCAGTTCGGCTTTCGAAGGAGTATGGGAACCCTAGATAGCCTAAGTGTCTTCATGTCTGATGCCCGTATTGCCTTTTCCAAAAATGAAAGTGTTCTTGGTGTTTTTCTAGACATAGCTTCAGCCTATGATAATGTCCAACTTCCAATACTCAGGCAAAAGCTGCTACAGCTGAGTATCCCTGTGAGGATGGTCACCATCATTTGTAATCTTCTTATGTCCCGTTCTATTTCTGTTCGTCATCAAAACTTCCTCTCACCATCCCGTTTAGTGTGGAAAGGCCTGCCCCAAGGGTCGGTCTTAAGCCCCCCTCTTTATAATATATACACACACGATTTGGAGTCTTCAGTGAGTTGTTTCTGCAAAATCTTACAATATGCCGACGACATCGCTCTCTACTGTAGTTCAGCTTCCCTTTCAGATGCCTCATCTCGCTTAAATTCTGCTCTCTACTACTTAAACCAGTGGTTGACCGATCACGGCTTAAGTTTGTCAATTTCCAAATGTAATGCAGTCGCCTTTACTCGTAAGCGTAATATTCCCCCTATTAGCCTTCATGTTGAAAATGAACCTATTTTGATCGGTGACAAAGTTAAATTTCTTGGCCTCATTCTGGATTCAAAATTATCTGGTCTCTATCATCTGGACTACATTTTAAAGAAATGCGAAAGAGGCGTTAATGTCTTACGTGCCCTTTCTGGAGTTCGCTGGGGAGCTCATCCATCCTCCCAGAAAATCCTCTATAACGCCATAGTTCGCAGTCACTTTGATTATGGAACCTTTTTGCTGGAACCGTGCAATAAAATTGCCCTTGCCAAACTGGATAGGATTCAGTCCAAGTGCTTGCGTATTATCACTGGTGCTATGAAATGTTCACCTATTAATGCCCTTCAGGTAGAATGTTTGGAGCCCCCCCTTCACTTACGTAGACAATATCTCTGTGACAGATTTTTTTATAAAGTCATTCAGAATAAATGTCATCCTCTCCTCCCTCTTCTTCGTACACTTTTTCAGTTAATCCCATCATCTCGTTATTGGTCTCATAAAAGTCCTCCACTCCTCGTTAACAGTTTCAGTAAATTTAATAATATGCACATTTCCCCAGTCCAGTTAAGCAAAAACCCCATATTTGAAGTAAATTTTGATTCCCTAATCTTCAAACCAAAAATTATTTTTAACTTTGGTATATCCAAACTTGACCCTAATGCTAATGTCAAATTCAATAGGATTCTGGCGGAGGATTGGCATGATTGGCTGACATTTTTTACAGATGCTTCTAAGTTGTCAGATAATAGTAACGTCGGTTCAGCTGTGTGGATCCCAAAATACAAAATCATTCTTAATTTTCGTAGTTCTGCCTTTGGTACTATATTCACAGGGGAAGCAATAGCTATTTTGGAAGCAGTCTCCTACATTGAATCACATGGCCTCAACAAAAGCCTTATCCTATCGGATTCTCTTAGCTGTTTACAGGATCTAATAAAATCACCTTTTCGCTCCCGTAACAATTCTCCCCTTATCCTAAATATAAAACAACTCCTTTATAGATGCCACTGCTTAGGCTTAGAGATTGCATTGGCTTGGATCCCCAGCCACTCTGGAATTGTTGGTAATGAGTATGCGGATTCAATTGCCAAGTTAGCAACTCAGAATGGGATCGAATCTCACTCGTCTTGTTATCCCCGAGATCTGCATTGTCTTGTTAAACCCGATATGATGAAGAGTTGGAATGAGCTTTGGCAAAAAACTCGAATATTGAAGGGAAGATTCTATGGCTCTATCCAACCATTCATTCCATCAAAATGTTGGTTCAGCAAACTAAAATTTTCTAGTAAATTAGCCACCTCTGTCATAATTAGACTCCGACTTGGGTTTGTTTGCACACCAGTTTTTTTGGCCAAAATCCATGTGAGGGACTCCTCTTTATGTGAATGCGGTCTGGAGGAGGGTACTCTGGAACACTTGTTTTTTTCCTGTCCTCGTTTAACCACCCCCCTTTACGACTTACTTCCTTCTGATATTCCCCGCCCAATAAACATTCCTTTTCTATTATCTCTAGCCCATACCCCTGCAGTTAAAATCCTTTATAAATTTATTAACATTAATAAAATCCAGTTGTAGGCGATATTTATATTTGGTTTATTTGTTCAATGTTCTAACATTTATCTTGTGTTGTTTTACTTCTACTAACCAAAAATGTTTTGTCCTTTTTTAGCATGGGGACCCACGGATGCCACCGCTACAAATACTGATCAATAGTTGTGTAACAGTTTACGACCTTTAATTTAACATACCTTGACATTGGCAAAATCATCGAACGTTACGTTTCCGATGGAGCCATAACCTCAAAAATTGAATTGAATTGAAATAAATTCTAAATGTAGGGTATATATGAAAACGATATGATTTGTAAAAAACGTGGCGAGAATTAAGGGCTTCGCACTAAAAAATACATTGTTAAATTCCGACATCCACGCGAACGGAGTTGCGGGCACAGCTAGTCACAGATAAAAATATCCCTTTTACATCTTTAGCTGGTTATCAACATTTTTATCACAATAATCCTTCCAGACTCATATTTTTTATTTGAATTAATTAATTTAGGTATTCCATCAACGATTTCATAAAACTTAAACTTATCATCTTGTCATGTAAGTATCTCAGGTTTTAACACCGTGCCTTGCAAAACACACAAACAAAATTAAATCTTCATCTAAAATGCCAAAATGTCGAACTAACATTTGTTCATCATTCTGTTTATAATTGACATGTGGCAACCCTGCCCTCATTGAATTAAGATTAATGTTGCCCGCGATATAATAAATTACTTGCATGTACTTTCTGCTTCACACATCCTTGTCTCATCTAATTATGTTGATAGATATTGCAAATTTTATTACATTGAGGTATAAGGTTTTTTTTTCTGTATTAAGTAGGGTAGTTACCCATGTAATCTTCAAAGGAATTGCTTTCTTAATTCATGAAGGGAACACTTGCGATTTTTTTGTGATTTTGCAAGTCTGAAAGTGAACGTTTGAAAGGGAACTTCACTTTTTTAATGAGTTGCATGATTTTCCATATCTGTGCCACTGCGCCAACAATAAGCCTCTTCGTATGGGGAACAGTGTATAAAGACGGGACGCTAATAATCGCGAGGCATAATGGGACATACACTCTTTAGGCATACTTAACACAACACTAACGTAGCGCAAGCGCCTTCAGGACGTCATTTGCAAGCGGCTATTATGAAATGGCGTCCAGTTGGCGCTTGCGCTACGTTAGTGTAAGGGGCAGGTCTTGTAAAATTCACGCGCGCCGAATTATTTGCGTAACTTTGTTTGTGATTTTTGAACAAAATAGTGCAATAGCTTGAAATATTATTATTGCACATAAATAACCATAATATAAGTAACAGCTAGTTATTTTTTTAAAGTTGATTTAAGTAGATTATATTAGGTAAATCAAGCGTTCAAAACAGCTCTTTCCTGCCCAACGTCATTTCGAGTTACGTTGGTGCACTCAATCTGAGACAATGAAGAATTCATTTAAAAATCTGATCAGCGCATAATGACCGCAATATCCTCGTCTTCAAACTGCGCTGATTAGTTTTTTATATTTATCTTCCATTTTCTTAATTAAGATGGCAGAATATCATCAAAATTCTCGGATTTCATCTCTTAATAAATGGTTTTTTTTCATAGGAACTATGCATCGTAGGTATGTAATATTACATTATCTTGATGTCAACAGATCAATAAAGCAAATTCAAAAAAAAAATTGTACCTAAAGCGCTTTTTTTTAACAATAAAAAATATCTCAAATAACCTCTCAAAAAGTGTTTATAAACGAGAATTGCAAGAGAAATTCCTTAGTGGCCGGTGGACGGCCGGAGCGATTAGACGTGAGGTCCACGACGAATTTTTGTTGGTCCCTCTCGCTCGCACCTTCTCTCGCTCTAACGGTGATGACGCGCAGTTACGCAACTCAGGTTGCTCTACTTTATTATGTTAAAATATATTTTTTAACCGACGGAAAAAAAGGAGGAGGTTCTCAATTCGACATGTATATATATATTTTTTTTTTTTTATTTATGACCATTCTTTACTTTCTCTAAGGTGGTCCAATATCAAAAAATCTTTTTTTTTGTTGGACAGAGTTTATCTGAAAGTTGGTCCCATTTAAATATCAAAATTAAACTCCGACCTTATTGACATTTAAAATTTAGTTTGTTTTTTCTCACTTTCACGATCGCTAACATTGCTCCTTCATTAAAATCCGGTGTTTGCATAAATGTCAGTAAGGTCGAAAATAGTTTGAACATGTTTTTTAAATTGCTTAACGATAGTAAGTTAAAAAACAGCTTCAAGCGATTTTCGCCCTTATTGACATTTAAATTTAGTTTGTTTTTTCTCACTTTCACGTTCGCTAACATTGCTCCTTCATTAAAATCCGGTTTTTGCATAAATGTCAATAAGGTCGAAAATCGCTTGAAGCTGTTTTTTTAACTTGCTATCGTTAAGCAATTTAAAAAACATGTTCAAACTATTTTCGACCTTATTGACATTTAAAATTTAGTTTGTTTTTTCTCACTTTCACGTTCGCTAACATTGCTCCTTCATTAAAATCCGGTTTTTGCATAAATGTCAATAAGGTCGAAAATCGCTTGAAGCTGTTTTTTTAACTTGCTATCGTTAAGCAATTTAAAAAACATGTTCAAACTATTTTCGACCTTATTGACATTTAAACTTTAGTTTGTTTTTTCTCACTTTCACGTTCGCTAACATTGCTCCTTCATTAAAATCCGGTTTTTGCATAAATGTCAATAAGGTCGAAAATCGCTTGAAGCTGTTTTTTTAACTTGCTATCGTTAAGCAATTTAAAAAACATGTTCAAACTATTTTCGACCTTATTGACATTTAAAATTTAGTTTGTTTTTTCTCACTTTCACGTTCGCTAACATTGCTCCTTCATTAAAATCCAGCAAGTAACAAAACCGTTGGTTTCTATGTCTCCCGGTGGTAATGGACTGTGCCTATGACAAGGAGTGCAGTCCTTGGATGGGACTGTCAGATTTGTACTGACTAAAATCCACGGTGTCCTTCAAATAGCCCTTAATGTTCCGGGGTCACGGTAATGAGTACCGCGACGACAGTAGGCTTTAGCCCTCTAGAGGGGGACCCCGTCATCATGCTGACGCTATTTGAGGCGCTCGTAGGACACAACGCGCTGTCGACCCGGGCATGGCCCATGACTTTTTTTTCATGATAAAATCATCAAATGAGTCCTCCCCAGGCCATGCGGGAGATACTGTCAGACTTTTACTGACTTAAATTCACGGCGTTCTTTAATAGCCTTTTATGTTCTGGGTTTACCACTGCGGCTGGGATGTAAGGTTTACGCTGTCCTCTCTCACGCGTCCCGCCTCTTCCTTTGCCAACATGACTGCTGCACTGACCTTTTTTAGGTTTAATTAGTTAAACACGATTGTGTTTAACAAATTAAACCTAACAGAATTTAACCTATGAGAATATTTAAATAGTATTAAAACACTTGTGTGATACTCGTATTATTACAAACCAAACAGGGTTGGCATGATGAAAACAAGTTGTTTTAAAACACCTGTTTAAAAAAGTTTGAAATTAAACAGTGTTTTTTATTACCCGTTTCAACTACTTTTTAAGGCAGATGAATGCATATAAAATGAAAGCAAATTAATATTCAGGAGTCTAAATAGTTTGACATAAAACCTTTTGAGTTTAATGCCATTGTTATGCCATATTTTTAACTTTTATTGACACTGTAATGAAATAATGCTTAAAATTTTTAGAAAAAAAACATCACATGTTTTTATTCCATTGATCATTTTTCGTAAAAAATTCATTACAAAGGGTGAATTTGAAAAGATGTAGTCTAGAAATGAAACATTATTGATATATATACGTTTAGACATCAACAAACAAGGTGGAATTAATTTAAAAAAAGAACCAGAAACTAAAAAAAAACACTTTTCTAAAACATTTTGAATTGTTAGTTTGTTTTACAAATTTAAAAAAAACTGTTTTTTTTTTCCAACCCTGAAACCAAGTCATATTAAAACTCCTTATTAAGCAAAAATTCTATAACTCCTTTTAAATAATCCTTAGTAGAGCAATGTTCATACCGCATCAAAATTGTTTTATAATAATTCAGTGGGCAGGATGTATGCGGGGGATTGCGGGAAGGGAGCCCGAAATTTGACGTACGATCGACTGGCCGAACGCGATTCAATTTTTTGCAAAAGAAGACGGCAGCCTTAAGGGTCTATAGTACCTCAGTATACTTTTACTCGCTCGCACTTGCACGTACCACGCACTATTGCTTGCTCTTTCTTTTAGCTGTCTATACGCAAATCTATTTATTTTACGGTGAAAAAAAAGGAAATTCAAAAAAGTAAATAACATAAGACCTGCTTTATAGTTAGTTCAGTTAGTATAAAAAGTTTCATGATCTAATTTTAAGTATTGTCTGATTGCCAGCGTTTTATTGTTAAATTTAGAGGTAACTTTGGGATTTTTTTCTATCGAGAAAATTTTATGGAATCATGTTTTCGCCAAACATAAGACCTAACATTAATCCTCAACTTTACCATATATTTATTTCAAAATTAATGCCGTAGTATTTTCGACGTATCACAGGTTTCTGCTAAGCCATTTGAGGTGGTATGGGCTCTTAACTTCGCGTCCCCGTCTTATACACTGTTCCCCTACACTAGGCGACGGCGACGCAAGTTTCCGATACGAGCACCTTACGACTTTATACAAAGGCAAAGGCACGCGTCTATGGATACCAAAGTCGTAAGGTATCGTAGACTTGCGTCGCCTAATGTATGATTAAGCTTACTTACTTACAGGAAAATAAATTTTACTAATGATTATGACACGAAAACGTTTGACATTATTTTTACTGAAACAGTTCATTAAAACACAATTATTAGTTACTAGCTGTTGCCAGCAGCTTCACCCGCTACAATTCCAAAATTATCCCACGAGAACATAAAATCGGTATAAAAACAATACTATGTTTTAATCCAGGTTATAAACTGTCTGTGTACCTTAGCCAAATCTGTTTAGTGGTCTTTGCGTGAAAGAGTAACAAACATACCTACATACACATACAAACATCCTCACAAACTTTCGCATTTATAATATTAGTAGGACATTCTTTAATTTTGTAATTCTTAACCTTTCTAGGTAAGCAATAAAATACAATTATTAATTAAAAGTTTGTCGAAGTACCGAGTAATTGGGGGAGCAGGTGCCGATGGCATTAGTAGAAAATTATTGGAATCTTTAATTAAATTAATATTAATTACATTATTATTTGTCGATGAAAGGTGATTTAAGAATTGAGGAATTCAGGTCGGCGTGTGGTCTTAGAAACTTCTCTTTTTTGAAGTCGGTTTAAAATAGTATTGGATTAAGACCTACCGTTCTACGTGACGTCGTGGCCTCTCTGTAAAGTTTGACCCTGTTTGTACTTTTTTATTTCCTTTTTATAAATCATCAAATGAGTCCTCCCACCCAGGGTAGAGCAGGACGGACTGTCAGACTTGTACTGCCTTAAATCCACGGCGTCCTTCAATAGCCCTTTGCTTTCGGGAGTCACGATATTTGTTAGTCTCGCGACCTCGGCAGGCTTTGGCCTTCTCTGACACTCTTTGAGGCGCGCGTTGAATACAATACGCCGTCAACCCGGGCATGGTCCATGGTCGGACAGCGAGTCGCCCATTATTCGCCACCCGCATGTCCTCGCCTACGGTGGCCGGAGATCGCCTTGCGATGACCGTTGCCGTTTGCGTCTACCATTGCGGTTCCGGTTAGGTTGCGAGGTGGATGCTGTTCTCTCCCTAACGTTTCCCGCCTCTTCAATTTCTCATAGATAGTTATGAATAATAAAATATTGTATCATTTAAGAGGTTTAACAGTAATTTTTAAATTAATACCAAATTCATTCAAATCACTCGATTATTTAAGGAGCTATCTAGGATCAATTCCAAATGTTTCCATACTTCTGCCCGCCATGCCAGTGTAATTTGACAAAATACTCTCTTGTTTTATCACTGCTATACCTACTACACTGAGTACAAAACGGGTTTACCACCAACCCGGCAAGAATTTACGAGTCTGTATATTACGTCAAATTATTATTGGGGACCGAGTCAACCACAATTATCCGGAGAGTCGGGCAAATTGCTGGAGATACATTTATTGTTTTACTACCACGCGCACTCATCTGTTAATGAATGGAGATTTCGGACGGAAGTCAGCTTATAATGTAGTTCTGTTTTGATAGATGATTTTTTATTATGTTTTATTGGTTTCTGATATAATATGTAAAGTCACGTGAGCTTGCAGACAATAATAATTACAGCCGAACAGGCCGATCTTCCGGGTTAACACGTTCACTGTGCATGCCCCACCAATGGGCAATATCGAGTTGTTCCCGGTACGTGCATGACCCATGGTTGGGGCATGAGTTGTTCGCTTTAAAGGCTCATAACCTAAAACAAGGGTAAGTTAGCCACTTTTATCGATTCACACGTGTGAACAATGAAATAAGGATCAATATTACTTGAAAACCGGACGAACTTTTTTAATAGAGTTGCCAGTACCCCATTTTCAAAAATGAGTTAATTTTGGGTAATAAATAAAACAGAAGACGTTTTAATATTATAATTATATTTCAATGGAAACTATTGAAACAGTTCCGGCAAAAAGCTTTTTGGCACGCTAGACACTCCATTCTCGCTCTTTGTAGGAGGACTCTTTTGATGATAATTTTTTTTGTATTTTTGATTTCATTCATTACCACATATCATTTTTAAAAAGCTACTCTCAAAAAAGTAGCTATTTAAAAAAGCTTGGTAAAAGACAAATTCCTCATTTAATTCAAAATCAGATTAATTCACAACACATTTTTAATATTACTCTAAATACCCACTCGTGTCCAAAAGCGCCCAAAGCTCGAGACACGCGCACCCAGCGGTGCGCACGCGTCGCACCTGCGCGAGAGCATATGTCGGCGACGATTTACGTTAATTGTGACACTATTAACGTGAATATCAGTGATATTGGTGACATACGAGCGGCCTGTAATGATGGCGTTGGCTTGTGTGGTCTTTTTTTATTTTATTGTCGTTTAAGATATTTTAATTTGTGGTTTTTAAGAAGTTGTGGTGGTTTGTGGACCGTGAGTTGACCGACAGCTGATACTGTCACAGTGGGTTTCCTTCAAAAAGCTCTTTTGTGGGGAAAAAGTAGGTAATACGCCTTCAGTAAGATTCCCACCAACCGGCCGGACTCGGCGGCATTTTACAATACGGTAAAGAACATTGAAATCTATCAACAGTAAATACAGTTCATATTTGCTTGTAAAATTATCTCCGTCGGCATT
Organism: Agrotis segetum; assembly: GCA_036375495.1. Lineage (NCBI taxonomy): Eukaryota > Metazoa > Arthropoda > Insecta > Lepidoptera > Noctuidae > Agrotis > Agrotis segetum. The sequence goes on from JAQSVV010000031.1 coordinate 2,130,708, forward strand.
CCGCGACACGTAGCGATGTGTCCCATAAGTTGCAGCAAATATGAACTGTATTTACTGTTGATAGATTTCAATGTTCTTTACCGCATTGTAAAATGCCGCCGAGTCCGGCCGGTTGGTGGAAATCAAACCTTAGTTGACAATACGCCCCGTCATTTTAGCAGTCACACTTACTGTTTGGAACCACATGCCACACTCCCGAAAGTGTGGCCACTATTGGCGTATAACGTGGCCAAGGCTGAAGGCCATGTCGTACGCCAAAATTGAATACCAGGGCATTTTACCTACCTTCAGTTTTACCCTAGCGAAAACTAAGGTTGGTAATATAGTCAGCGTCAGACCTTCCAATTTTCACGGCAACCCAATTTGAAAATGATCAGTCTTTTCGATTAAACATTATGCAAGCCTCGTCCTTATAAATGGCACAAAGATTACAAACCCATGCATGTTGGTTGACTGACACCGTAACAACCAACTGTCACACACTGCGACAGCTAAATTGGTGACAACTCAATCGATCTTGAAAATTTTCAGTATTATTGTCCTTAGCATAATTACCAAAGATATTACGTAGTGTAAGAAATATGGAAAACATCACAAAAGCCACAAAAGTACGACTCGTTAGGGCATTAGTGTTTCCCATATTTCTCTACGGGGCGGAGACAAGGACACTTAGGGAAAGTGAGAAAAAGAAGATAGACTCTTTGGAAATGTAGTGCTGAAGGAGAATGCTTAGCATATCATGGAACCAGTTCCGAACAAATGTTTCCTTAATAAGCGAACTCGGCGTCAAACAGCGTCTATCTTCCATCGTTCAGAGTTGAATCCTCACTTACTTCGGACATAATTATTGTCTCTCGAGGAGACTCGTCTGTGGAACGCCTTGTGGTACAGGGCAAAGTGAATGGCACCAGAGCTCGAGGCAGATCACCAATGCGCTGGACAGACCAGATCAAGTGGAAAATTATAGGATTTCAGTCTTTTTTCAACGTTTTTTGAAGTGAAAACTTCTTTAGCGGCGTTGTACACTTTTTCTGTAATGGGTAAAAAATTTAAAACTCGCGTCAGGGTCACGTGACCAAAACTCGCGTCAGGGTCACGTGACCCTGATCGAAAATGAGTAAGACGTCATTCAAATTAAAAATAAAACATAGTAACAAAAAAGTTTTCACTTCTACCGGCACTCCTGGAGTGCAACCTTTTTTTAATGTGAGTATTTCCTATGATCTCTTGTTGACTTGAATGACCCTGGCGGCTGAGAGTGTGTTATGCTCACTCAAATGTCTCGCTGATCCTGCTCCCTTCAAAATGGTTGAGCTGAATGGTGCTGATGCATGTGTCATGTTCGTGAACGGGCGCTGTCAGTTGAGACTGGTCATCTCTTAGCTGCCACGGTTTATTTGAATAATTATTGATAATTTTGTTTTTGAATTGTCTTTGTTTCTCTCTGGACACTTTTAATCAAAAACTTGCTACATCGTTCTCACATAATGTACCAAATGAATGATGTAACAAAGGTTCTGTAATCATTCTGGCGATCTAAAAAGAGTGTCCATGAAGATTTTTGCATGTTCTTCTCCATAGAGATCTACTTCTTGGAACGGGCATCAACGGTACTTTCACAGTTTTTATGTCTTGTGACTGGGGCTGTAGCACCATAACTTGTAGTGTTTAATAATATTCCTTTGATTGTCTATGACAATTCAAAAGTGCCTGTAACTGGCCTACTTGAAATAAATGCTTTGATTTTGATTTTGATCATCTTCATCACTTACTATAATTAATTTCATCACCACAACACCAGTTAATCTCTTGACTTGCGTAATCCTCATTGTGAAGAGTTCGTAAGGGCGGGTGTCAGCAATACCGATACAATTCTCTGGGGAATTCAGTGAAGGGTCTCTCTCCGATTGAAACCGGTGCAATGGGAATGAGGGTTAGCAATGGGAAGTTTGTTTTAGATATTTTATTATTTTTGATGTTTTATAATTAGTGATAACAGCTACTGGGTTGACAGGGTACTGTTAGGGTAAAAATAGAGGAAGTCCTTAAAAATAAACGTGTGTACAAAATGTGTGTACAGAAAAGTTTTTGTTTTCTAATCCCAGCTACCCTGTTTATGGGCGACTCGTACTTTTGGAAAATCCAAAAATTTGGCAATCCAAGCAAACTATCAATACCAAAAACAACCCGTTGAACTTAGGGGGCTTGAAATTAGGCCCGGCTAAGCATAGGAACTTTTACGTCCTAAAAAGAACTATGCAGAATTTAAAACTCCTAGAACTTGTAGCAACGATGTTTTATACAAACTATCGACCCCAAAAACAACCCCATCTAAACTAATATTATAAAGAGGAAGGATTTGTAATTTTGTGTGTATTTCAAAAATTCTTTCATCGGTTGAAAGCAACTACTTTTGTCCTGAGTGAAAGACAATAAGAGGGGGAGGGGTGAGCGAGCGAAACCGCTGGCAAAAGCTAGTGAAATGTTTTGAGTTGGAATATGCTAAGACACTGTTCCACATTATCCACGGAAACTTGATTATTTTTTAACACATTATGCCAATGCATGAAGATTTAGCTACTGTCAACCTACGCACTGGCTTCTACAAAACAAAAACTACTTACCATAATGTTACAGTCGAGTAGTAAAAGCAGATAATACTACACGAACGTATTGATGCGCTATGAACCAGAAAATCTGTGGAGTTTCACATGTTCGTGCGTCCGTCACTGTTTGTGATGCGTGCGACAAGGGGCGGGAGCAATGTCAGGGGTGTTAGATAAACATCCATAAATAAATAAGTAGTGTACTATGAGCACTTGCTAGTTTTTGGTCGCTTAATGTATAAAAGTTAAAAACCCCTGGCTGGAGGACTTTGAGTTATTTTAGACATCCACAGGCCGGGATCGCAAGAAACCGGGGTCGCGGGACTGCTCTGGGGTCGCAGGACTGTCCTGTCCGGTAACTGGGATTTCGGAACGTTAAGGGCTATTGAAGGACACCGTGGATTATAGTTAGTAGAAATCTGACAGTGCCTCCAGTCCTGCCCTGAGTGGGAGATTTCATTTGAAGATTTTACCACGATAAAAAAAAACTAGATAATAATGCAGTAAGATTTTTGACATTCTTAAAACGTTTTAACAGTAGAAACGTTTCGGATATAGCCATCCACGCCCGGTTGAAAAATTCACCCTTCACGTCACACAAGATCAAACACAATATCTTAATATACCACGATACAGACAAACTAGATAATAATGCAGTAAGATTTTTGGCATTCTTAATCGGTAAAACTTTTCAACAGTAGAAACGTTTTGGATATAGCCATCCACGCCGCACCCCTTTGAAAAATTCACCTTTCACGTCACACATAATCAAACACATCTTATACCAAGTACTACGTAACTAAAGAAGTAAAACAACGGAACACAAAACGGGCTCTATCAATCATGCGTCGAATCCACAATCGTGACCACAAAATGTTCCCGATATTTACCTTCAGTTCTAAGCAAAAAGTTGTGAGCGACCGGTTACATCACACCGGGAATATTTATGAGAAGAACGTACGACATCGAGTGTACAGATCTATTATATTTGGAGCGAAGAGGCTGGAAAAGTTTATGGGAAAGAAAGCTTGGATCTGTAGGTTTCCTTTTCATGCTATTTCTTTCTTTTATCCTATATCGTGGGAACTTTCATAAACACACAAACACCTAAACCCGCAACATCTATTTTTGGGTCATACATTATTTATTCTGTACAGGAATGGAATAAGCAACACGTAGCCCAGAATTCAATCGGTTATCCACTACGCCAACTGCGCCGTGTAAAACTTTGACTCTTAAACTTTACTTCATTCCTATATAAAAGAAAAAACATAAGTGTTAGGTCCGGTATCCACCAAAGCGGAGAGGAGAGGTGATGTGTTTGAATAACCAATCAGATGTCTGTAATAAGCGTCTGTCAATAATCGGAGTGGAGATGTGGACATTTGATTGGTTATTCAAACACATCTCCTCTCCTCTCCGCTTTGGTGGATACCGGGCCTTAATGTCGTAGTACTGATCACCACATTTCATGTGTCTTGTGAATGCGACTGTTCATTACTAGAGCAGACTTCCTCTGAAGCTCACTCCATCGTGGACTTTATTTCCATCACCTCTGAGCTGAAGTTTGAACTGGAATAAGTTGATGGACTCTTCAGGAGGCGCTAAACTCGTGGCCCAATTTATTCTGCATCAAATCAATGCAAATTGCCATGTTAAGAACAAAAAGACCCGAAAAAATACATCTTAATTCAAATTTTACGAAAATAAGCAATATTTCATTTGAGTTCCAAAAAAAGATCCAAAAACTGTCATATATGCTACAGGGGACGCAGGTTTTTATTTCTACTTAAACAAAACAATATAATGACACCCTTGTAACAAGCTAAAACAAACAGAAGATCCCGACGTAGCAATAATCGATCATCAAGCACATTTATATTACACACTGCGTGCCATCGATAACCTGCAGGCATCATAATTTTAAACAAAATCGTATTAAAATTTGACATAATCGATTATTCGAGACATCGCTATTGCATCTTTAGGCTGGTTTTCCACAGGTGACGCCCGATGTAGCTGGGCTTCGAGCGAGGAAAATTTTCTAATATTCATTTATAATTTTTACTGGCTTGGTTGGCGCTGTAATAAGCTGATGAGAACCGACTTATGCAAAGCTTATACCGGGCATTAACAAATTTTCAAAAACAGAGCATTGGCGACCTTTCTAGAGTAAATAAAAAAACCGGCCAAGTGCGTGTCGGGCCACGCACAGTGTAGGGTTCCGTAGTTTCCCATCAAAATACTTATGCGAACTAACTAAACCGATTCGCTGAATTTAATTTTAAAAAGAAGAATTTTCAGAATCGGTCCAGGAGTCTTTGAGAAATCAAGGAAGGAAAATACATAAGAAAAAAGATAACGACGAATTTAGAACCTCCTCCTTTTTTTGAAGTTAGTTAAAATAGTTGACGATAAAAAGCTACCTATCCCCAAAAAACATACCGTAAAAACATACGTATTACAGCTGTAAAAATAAAGTTGACAAACTTACATTTGCAGTTGAAGAGGATGTTCTCCGATACATTTTGTTTAAGAAAATATTTTACCCAAGTACATTTTATAAGTTGGTCGACTATTACTCGAAAAGTTGTAAAGCCTACTTAGTCATGATAATTTTCTTTTAAACTTCGTTATATATACTACTATTGTGAATTTTTCCACACCCCCAAACATAACCGTTTAGCTGGTAGAGGGGGGGGACACTCGAATCGAGCAAAATTTAGCACTTTAAAGCTTAATATTTCTCAAACGAATTTTTTTATCAAAAAACTGTTAATGGAAACTAGCATTATTTTTTAAAGGCATATTTAATGATACCCCACACTAAGGGGTATGCGAGAAAAAAAAATCATCACTTTACGTGTAAGTACAGGAGGTACCCTAAAAAAAAATATTTTACGAGATTTTATTTTACCACTTTTTCGGCACAACAAATCCGTATATTTACACCAAATTACAGCTCTCTAGTACTGTGCGTCTCTGAGCTAAACTGCGGACAGACGGACGGACGGACGGACGGACATAGCGAAACTATAAGGGTTCCTTGTTGACTACGGAACCCTAAAAACGAACGTATACAACATTACACCCTTCCTTTTCAAGGCAATATCGAGGAACTGTACGCTTTTTAATGTAAACGCAATCGACTTCGTTAGCAGAGTTGGAAAAGGCGTCCGAATGTACTGAATCGAAAGGTCGTAAGTTCAAGTCCTTATCGCCATCAAATTTTTCGGTTCACATAAACTTCAGTATTATCAAAGAGTCGACGTGGGTGCAACTGTATGGCATCAGTTTTTCCGGAGCTCATGTCCAACCGCCGCTATAGATCCTCGCATCGCCTAACTAGCTCTCTCTCTATTGGAAAACCGACCTTATTTGATACAACGAGAAGTGATTTGTTTAACGCACATACAAGCTCACTGTTTACTGATGTCATTAAATCGAATTTTATTTTGTAAACAATTTATTAGAAGTTTTCATGATAATGTTGTTGCTAATTTTTAGGTTGTGAATGAAGTGTTTTGCTTTTGTGTTTCATCGCAGTTTCTTAGCGAATCAATGGCATATTCTCATGTTATGTATTATGTTTAAACCAAAAGTCAGCTACGCTAACTCCGTCCACTGATGCAGTTTTAAGATCATCAAGTGTATAGCGACAGATCTTTTCTATTAAATCATCAAAATATGTTTTTTCCCTCTCTATAGCGGAAGGGATTTTCAGACTCTTACTGACCGAAATTCACCCAGTTTCTTGTATTACCTTCTGTTGTCCAATGCTGTCGTAAGTGAAGGGTAGCCGGATTTTTCGAAAGATGCCATTCGAAAAATCCGGCTGTCTCTAGGACAACAAACTCTAATTTTAGCGTCCTTCCCAGTGAATAAAACCTTCTCCCAGTTTGCTGACTAAAAGCCTCGTGTCCAATGTCACTGGCACCTGCATTCGTTGAAACACAAGCACCCAAAAAAAATGTTAACAAAATTACCATCCACATTATTAGAACTCAGGAAATAATTTCGAAGCGAGCTGAAACAAGCGTTTAAGGCTAAATTATTCTAAAGAAGCAATTTTTCGTGAAAAAAACATTGGTCCGGTTGACCACCCTGTATGATTAGTTGATAATTTTTAAGTTGGCAACACTTGACGCCCGCGGCAGAGCCGTGCGCACGCGACTGGCGCGCGCCCATTACGCGCATGCGATTGGTCGACTTCTGTCTTCGAAATTCGAACATCGGTGTTCTGAAATTAAAATAATAGACGCTATTATTAAACCGTTCACACTTTGAGATTAGATTTGATCGGAGCAGATGGTGTTTTCAGGTAAACATAATTTTATAAAATTGTTAAAAATTTTAATGTCTCAGAATTGATAGGAGCTCCATTGTAGATCGCAAATATGATTTCTAGATTTTATAAATTTATTTGGATGTAAAAATTAAATGTAAGTATTCTAAACGAATTAGTGAGAGAGAATGTAAGTATTCTGAATTAATTAGTGAGGAATTGATGACAGAAATAAATAACTATTGATCCTTATTTGAATTGGGGTAGTTTAACGAGCTGACGTCTATAAACATGAATTTAATAAATTAATTCATATTAATTTCAAATAACACAATATACTAATAAAATCAAAAAAAATAAAAAAAAGGTTGCACTCCAGGAGTGCCGGTAGAAGTGAAAACTTTTTTGTTACTATGTTTTATTTTTAATTTGAATGACGTCTTACTCATTTTCGATCAGGGTCACGTGACCCTGACGCGAGTTTTGGTCACGTGACCCTGACGCGAGTTTTAAATTTTTTACCCATTACAGAAAAAGTGTACAACGCCGCTAAAGAAGTTTTCACTTCAAAAACATGTACCCAAGAACTAAAAAATACAAGTCCAAAATTGTCTCTTAGTTAGGATCACTCTTTGGAAACGTCCCAAAAGATAATGAAAATTACAAAACGCTCCCAGCTTTTGCAAACAAAAAAGAGGAGTGTACTCAATCAAGTACTCCACATGCATACATAATTCTCCTTGGCTACCGTGTGCCTCACGCGTGCCACGTCACGGCACCCAAACCGCAAACTTTGCACCGTTTGGGTCGAACCAAATTAGATTGGACTGTATTTTGTAGTAGCCATATTTGTTGTGAGACAATCTATACATTTGTATTAATAAAATTGGAGTGTCTGTTTTTAATATTAAAATAACCACTTACTATTTATAGTACATACAACTTTTGTTTGTCTGTTTGTAATGGCTAATCCCTGAAATGGCTGAGCCTCTTTTCACGGGACTTTTATTGACAGGTAGCTGGTGTAATAAGGAGTAACTTAGGCTACTTTTAATTAACTAATAATCCTTTGTTTAAAATAAAAACATTGTTCAGTTCCGAAATCCACGCGAACGTAGGAAAAGTAATATAGTCTGTTTTTGTTCACTGCTGGACATAAGCTTCTACCAATGTACGCCAGTAGCTCTATCCTGAGCTTTCCTCATCCAGTCTCTGTCGCTAGCCTTTCGCAGTTCGTCTTCCACAGCGTTTGCCTAGCCGCAGCCTCCGCTCAAGGTCATGTGGTATACATGTCTTTGACCGACGTCCGACGGTTATCTGTCCTGTTGTAATTAATATTCATATTATTTATATAAATCTTTATTTGAATTTCATAATGTCAATAATACGGATCCTAAAATAATAATAGTCCAGTTTGCTACCACCCACTGGTATCGGTCCAAACTTACGAGTTGTAGGTTGTGGGTTCGAACCCCGCAAAGTGCATTACTTTGTGTAATTTATTTCATCACCACTGCTCTCAAAACGATGAAGGAAAACATCGTGAGGAAACCGGCATGTCCTAGAACCAAAAATTCGAAGACTTAGCACTGAGCCCGCGAAGTGGATTATGGCCCATTCCCTCACAGAGAGGAGGCCTGTGTCCCAGCAGAAGGAACATTATAGGCTGATGATGATGATGACGAAAATGATAATGCTTGTAACTGGGTACAATTATGGACAAATTGAAAACTTAAAAGTAGACATACACATCATATCATAATTTAAAAATTCATGTTTAAATTTTTGCATTTTAATTATCTTAATAATTAAACATAACAATCATCTAAAAATCGTTAATAATCTTAATTAAATACCTACTTATATTATCGTACCTAACTGCATTCTTTGACCAAATCCCCAAAGCCTTCGAAATATTGGTCACAGTTCTCTCACATCTATATCGTCGATAATCGTCTGAAGCAAAGAGTTTAGACGGCACCATGTGGCATGTGTGAACATATCGAACGTTCGACACGCGATCACAACTGACTCTTGTTTGCTAACATCAATGTTATACATAATATTTGTATTTTGAAAAACATTCGGGACCCTTATACATGCTAAGAGCAGTGGTTGCCCAGTGGTATCGGTCCCGACTTAGGAGTTGTAGGTCGTGGGTTCGAACCCCGCCAGGCGCATTACTTTGTGTAATTTATTTCATCACCACTGCTCTCAAAACGGTGAAGTAAAACATCGTGAGATACCGGCATGTCCTAGAATCAAAAAATCGAAGACATGTGACATCTACCAACCCGCACTCGGCCCCCTTCTCACAGAGAGGAGGCCTGTGTCCCAGCAGTGGAAACATTAAAGGCTGATGATGATACATGCTGACAGCAAGTAATGGGTGACTTAGTCCGGCCACATCAGTTTTCCTAATTCGATTTCCTGATCCGTTTTCCGAAACGGAGCCTCCGATCGCAGGGAATTCATACAAAAGCATGCTCTATGATCGGATGGGGCCACATTAGCACATCAGTTTTCCTGAAGGAAACTTGATCACGAAAAATTCCGTACAACTACCATGCACATTATTTTTTTTCGGTTCGGATTATCTTTCCTCTCAAAATTGAATAGGTATTTTATTTCTATATCATCATTTACTTATATACATTTTAGGTTTTTGTATTTATATAAGTACTATTATTTATAATTTATATATCGACGCTTGAAAGGCAAAAATTACCAAGCGACATGTAGCCAACTTTACAGGAGAGCATTTTAAAGTTTTTATTTTTGGAAAAAAAATCGTATAAAATCACCTATTAGTCATAACTACGTAATTCCAACGAAATTTAAATACATTTTACAGGCTTAATAATCTGGCATTTAAAGATTACACTAGTTTACAAGGTTTTTTACCCAAAGATGAAACCGATATGTATCGGTAGAGTTATAAACCCTTACTTAAAAACAGAAGATGAAAAAAATTAGGACGTCAAATTTTGGAAATATTCATTATTTTTATTATCTATCATTATAATACAGTTATCTCAAAACAATTAAAAATGGCTCGTTTTACTCCTTTCTTTCATACTGATTAGTATGAATATCTCTTATTAAGGACCAGCAGAACCCGATAACTAGCAATTTTATCCCAAAATCCTTTGTATCTTTCCTCAAAAACCTTTAAATCTCGGTGAAACGTTCACCATGCTCATCACTCACGCTTCCCAGGTTCTCAGGGACAAAATCCAGATAAGAATGTAAAAACTGTTTTTTTTTGGTAATTCCTCAATAATTTAGAAATAATTTCTGCATAATTCTTAAATTTATTGATTCCCAGGAAATTTTTCACTACCCCTTCAAAGGAATACTGAGCATCTTTTTCAACATTGGTTAAGTAACCATCAAAATTTTTATTCCTTGATATCTTACTTATTTGTGGTTTGTAAGTGATGTAATATCAGGATATTGTCCCTATGTGCTTTCAGTTTTTGTTGTTAAAAACGGTAGTTTCAGTGAAGCAGAAGTAACAGTCAGTAGTATGACTTGCGGGTTCTCTCCATATCATTAGTATGCAGATTCGCAAATGGTTTTTTTTTTTTATGCAGCTCCGTTTAATAAAATACTTCTGCAATTTCCCCACACTACACTAAGAACCCATTTTTATCAAGGTTTCTTACCGAGATTTGCAAGCAATGGAAATACGCTCGTGTTACGGCTTCAGTGAGAGGTCTCTTAATTTTTGGAAAAATATATTGGCCACAAACATAGCAAAAGTTATTTGGGTTTAATTTACACTATCTTGGTGACATTTTAAAACAAATAAAAATGCTCAAATAATAAATAAACGCAATTAAAACAAACTAAACTGCGACACCGCGAACAAGTTAACTTAAAAAGTTTAAATGTGGGTATTTCAAAAATATGACGTCATAAAAATATGACACATTATTTTTTGTAGTAATGGGATGGGTAGAAAACATATCCAATATAAATTATGTTTGGGTAAAAGAAAAACTTTTTTTTTGTAAACTAGTGTTATGGATTTTCTCATTAGTTTATGAAATAGTGTCGGTTGGTGATAATTTTGTACAAAATCACAAACAGGCAAAAGTTACTTACCGACATCAAAATTTAATGATAAAACAACTAAAATTAACTAAACCCGATTATTTTATTATTGTGTTTGAAGCAAGATGACGTATCCTGGATTGGCGCATGTTTGACTTACAGGTAAAATGATCTATATAGAAAACAAATATATTTTTCTAACAGCCAATTTTAACCATGTTACAAATTAAATGAGGTTAGTGTAGGTTTTTTTTTAATAAGTAGCAATAAATTTAGGTTTTAACACACAAAATTAAAAAGTTTTGGTTAAAGCTTTTCGTCACCATCATCACAATTTTCAATGTTTCACTGAATTTGACACGTGTCAACTATCGCACTGTATTTAGGTACACGAAATTACTGAGTTGAAAAAAAAAAACATTATTTCAAAGAGGAAACGGTTAAGTTGTTTCGAATACAGTCATTGCCTTGAAGATTTAATATCACTTTAAAAAAAATTAGATGTTGTCCAGCAGTTTGCCGTATATGATTACTTCCCAGAATTTAATCCTTATTAGCAACACTATCGAATGGTGTAATAGTACAGGGTGCAATTTTTTTTCCAAAAACAGCGGGTTCGATTCCTTGCCAGAATTATTGAATTTTCTAAAAGCCAATCATGCAGTTTTAGTTTTAGTCAAAATCAGCCTCGAGACTCCTTTCAACGTTTTTCGATATTCGTCATAGTTTTGTATACGGCAATCAACGCACAGTTCAAAAATTCATCTTGTTTATCGTAATGAAATTCATCATCATCATATCAGCCGTAGGACGTCCACTGCTGTACATAGGCCTCCCTCATAGATTTCCAATAGGTCCGGTTGGAAGCTGCTTGCAGTCAGTGCGATCCTGTGATTTTCATCAGATCGTCTGTCCACCTAGCAGCGTTGCCTTAGGGCGTGGTCTCCATTCGAGAACCTTGCGGCCTCATCGGCCATCGTTCTGCGTGCTATTTAGTCTGCCTACTGCCTGTTGAACTTGCTGGTTTTCTGGGCTATGTCTACAACTTTAGTTCAGCTACGAATCTTCTCATTTCTGATTCGATCAGGCAGAGGGACTTCGAGCATAGCCCTCTCCATAGCTCGTTGGGCTACCTTGAGCACACTAATGAGGCCCGTAGTAAGAGACCACGTTTCGGCGCCATAAGTTGTCACACATTTGCCGAAAACTATGAGGGACTGAGGTATTCTGGACGAGGAAACGTTACGCAGTTTCCCGAACGCTACCCGGCCGTGTTGAATTCGGCGGTTGACCTCTTTTTTAAAGTTCAACCTGCCTAGGTTTATTCCAAGTAGATATACGAGTCAACAACTTATCACGTCTGTATGATATCACGTTTCCCTGCCTTACGCTTTTTTTCAAAGGAATCGCCTTCCAACTCTGCACCTGTACTCGGGCCGACATAGTGGTATTGTTTAAGCATCTAATCACTTTGTTATACCGATAGTCAATACGACATCGTTGGAGAGATTCAAGAACTGCCCAGTTGCCCACATCTCCACCGATTTAAAGTTTTAAAGTCTTTCTCATAGTCCACAAACGCCAAAAATAAGGGCAAGTTATACTCTCCGGTGTTCTGTATAACTTTCCGCAGCGTGTGTGTGTGGTCTATGGTCACCTTTTCGGAAACTGGCTTGTTGTGTCATCAAACCTGCGGTCGAGACGGTTCGTGATGATGTTCCTTCGAAAAAAACTTATAAACGTGGCTCAAGAGCGAGTTATTTCTTAATAAGGTGTTCTCATCCTTCTTAAAGAAAAGAACCACCAATTTCCACCCACTTTATAAAGCTCTGAAATGACTCCATCTTCACTCGGCGCCTTATTATTTTCAGCTGATTAGGGGCCATCCTAATTTCATAAAGGCTAATGCCCACGATGTCTTCAATGTGGTGTCAGGTTAGATTGGCCCTTGGATCTGTGGCCACGCTGCTAACAGGTTTGGGGACCGAAGCTTATAGCTGCGCATAAAGGTTTTCGACCTCCTTCAATACCTCTGCTTTCTTTGCATCTTCTCGTTTCAGCTTTGTCAGCTGGCTTTGCCCAATAGATACATCTCTTGCAAACATTTTTTTAGTCGTCGTTCGTCGTCTTTTTAATGTGGTTAGTATTAAAGAGATCACCGTGCCGCAAGGATTTTGAATTTGTCTATTGATCTGCCTATATATATAAGCGACGACAACTGATCACTGGTCCCCAACACAAAACCACTTTTGCAACGCGCCAATTTTACACGCTCAGTCATCATATTTATAACAAAATTAATAAAGAATTGAAGATCTTACACCTTAACACCCATACAGTTAAAAATAAGTTGACAGAATGGCTACTGGAGAGGGACTATTCTAACACTGAGTCCCTACTTACATACATCACCTAATCCCTTACGCACACCTTTTCTATAGCACAGACACACTTACACACACCAGCTCGCACACTTATCTCACCAAACATTCACACACCCCCACACAAAATACTAACCTTTCACAACACTAACATTCACCCTAAACAGAATAGTACAGAACATACCTATTAGTTATTGTAGAGGTGGAGCGACACCGTTTCATAAATTGCTATTGTAATCAAATAGTTTAAAGAATTATAAGTGACCGATCACTGTCTCTCAAAATACAGGTCATTACCTAGTTTGAGAGGCAGGGTTTCAGAATTGTAATGCAGATCTTACAATTAACTTTAATGAGTGTTTAATTTAGACCTAACCTATGCTTTGATTGTATCTGTACTCTTTGTGTTAAATAAAGATTATTATTATTATATATGACTCGGCGTCACCGAAAGTCCGTAGTCTTAATAAGCGTCGTTCAGTCATGAGGTTGAGAGTGATGTCGGAAAGTTTCTGAGGTCTATTTGCACGGCGGGGTATAAAAGACTTAGAGCAGTTTCTTTTCAGTTTCATACCGTTTCCAGTTTCTACGATTGAACTGTTATTAATCTCGTCACCTAAAAATTTTCGTAAATTAATTTCATGTACTCGAATTGCCATAACAATTTAACTGTAATTTAACTTATGAGACTTATTTTATATTGCATGAACAGAAAACCAGTTCCATGGAACTACTTGGATAAAAAAAACCAGTAGTTCCATAATGGAACAAGAAAAAGAAACTGCTGGGATACGGCGAAAAGTTTTACGTGAAATGAAATTCGGTTAAATATTTTTCGAACTTATGATAGGCAAGACGAGTAGGTGATACATCAATATTTCGAGCTACGCGACGTACTACGTGCGATGCGCGCGATCACGCGGTTTGCCTTAGCGACAGTTGAGTGAAGAATATTCGAAATTATTTGACCAACAGCCACTCATGATCTGATTTGCAACGCGTTCATGCGACAAAACAAAATAGGTGCAACGGGAATAAACTGATTTTTGTACAAATTTCATATCGGAAATAGTTATCTAAGTGACAAAAACAGTAAAAAAAACGGCAGGTAAAATATTACCAAACGACAAAATTTATTTATTTTAGGCAGGTAAAATAGTACTATATTACGTTTTAAAGTACACTGTATTTAGGAAGAAAATACTAAATGAAAATGAATACATCATTAAGGTGTGTTAAAAAGTCTTAAATGAAGAAAAATATAAAATAATAATCAGGTAAAATTTCTTAAGCAATGCTCACACAACAGATACCGTAAAGTAAAAAATACTAAATGTTAAATCGCATTAATTCAAGTCAAGGCAAAAGTTACTAAGTGTTAAAACTTGAAATCAAATATCTACCAAGTGAAGTTTATTCATAAATCGGTAAAATTTTGGTCGCTTAGTCGCCGAAATTAATGAAAATTTCTACTTTTTTAAGTTACCAAGCGACAGCAAAAGTCTTCCTAGCGGTACGAGAGTAGGATCAATCGACGCAGAAAAATTTTCTGATTTCAATGATATATATAACTCAATATCGCCCAAAATGTCGCTTGGTAACTTTTGCCTTTCAAGCGTCGATATGTACTAATATTTTTTTTTTTTTTTTAATATTTTTTTTAAGTTGAGACATTCATTTTTATCTCTTTATTATTTTCTTGTTCTCACACACTACTGTCTACATTTTCTTTTTTTCACTCTTCCTGTCGCAGGTCTGCTGGTAGAAATTTCTTTTGAAATAAGCAGTGCCTTTGTACCTACTATTAATTTTAAGTATTTCCTTGATTTTATATTGTGTGTACATAAATTGTTAAATAAATAAATAAATATTGATGGGCTTATTTAACAACTATTTTTTAAATAAGCCCCATTTGAAGCTGCCAGTAATATATTATCTGAAGCCTCATTTAGACGGAGCAACGACTCACATGGGAGCTTCACTACATTGCGGTATTTGTTTGATCAACTGAATTCGTTGTGCCTATAAAGTCCGCAATGTAACGCAACTCGCATGCAAGTTCTTGCATCGTCTAAATGAGGCTTGATCTTGAAACAAGTACTCTCCATCTTTCACAGCAACTTTGTTACAATGTACGTCGCTATTAATTCCGCCTTATAAAGAGCTCTGCATAAATGAATTTACCGCTTATTAAAACACTTTAAATTTCACAAGTTACTCGTACGATTCGACAAGCCCGTTTACATAGTACGGATTTGTCATGGAGTTAGAATATTTTGTTGTTTGTGATGAAATCGTAGCATGTTTATGATATTTTTATTGGAAGCGTACCTAGTAATAATTATGGTTGCGTAATGTTTTGGTTGTATTAATGGTAGATTCCGAGATTATTTCAAAGCTTTTTGCGTAGCTTTTTAACCGACGAAAAAAAAGGAGGAGGTTCTCAATTCGACATGTCACAAAGTATTGAACATAACAATTTTCTAATGCTTATATTTTAAATTATTTTGTAAACAAGGAAGATGTTTCCATTTACAGTCACGTTTCAAGGTCATGGTTACCTGATGAGATAGTCCCGTGACCTCAGCAGGTTATGGCCCTCTGAGGGTCAATCTAAGGGGGTCCCGTCAATCTAAGGGGGTCCCATCAATTTAAGGGGGTCCCGTCAATCTAACGGGGGCCCCATCAATCTAAGGGGAACCGTCAATCTAAGGGGGGCCCCGTCAATCTAAGGGGGACCCGTCAATCTAAGGGTGCCCGCCAGTCCATCCATAGGTTGAATTGAAAACATCACTTTTGGTGGAGCAAACCTATTCAAGGTTCAATTCTACTTTGTAAATACCTGTAATTTATATGGTGTACATAATGAAGTCTTCTCTATCTGTAAATATAACACAAAATCCACAAGTCACTATCAACTCCACTTTGGAGACATTGTGATCTATACAATACTAATTAATATCAAATCAAAGCAGACCAGTTGTAACAGGCACTTTTGAACTGACAAAGACAAAAACAATAATTGAATACTACAAAATTATGGTGCTACATTCCCATTCACAAGATATAAGTACTGTGCATCTATGAGTGGCGCGTGGAGGCGCAGCGCCAGGGAGAATTCCCGCTGCCCCGACAAGTCGAGGCGCAGAGGGAAGAGATCCGGCGCGATCTCAGGGCGGTATGGAGACAGCGACTGTCACAACCGAGGTTCGGGCACGCCGCAGTCGCGGCGGCGGCGGTAAGACCCCTTTTTGAGGAGTGGCTGGGGAAACGTCACGGCGTCCTGACCTATCGGTGGACGCAGGTCCTCACCGGACACGGAAGTTTCGGGAGGTACCTGTATCGGATAGGGAGGGAGGATACGCCTGGGTGTCACCACTGTGAAGATCACCATTCCAAAGCGTAGATCTCTAGGAGAGGAACAGACAAGCAACTCCATGGACACTCTTTTACAATTAATATTCATCATCTCAGCCGTAGGATGCCCACTGCTGAACATAGGCCTCCCCTTTTGATTTCCACATATACCGGTTGGAAGCGACCTGCAGCCAGCGTCTTCCGGCGACCTTTATAAGGTCGTCTGTCCACCTTGCTGGTGGTCGTCCTACGCTGCGCTTGCTAGTCCGTGGTCTCCACTATCAATATTACACCTTTATTACATCATTAGAATTGAAAGATCCATACTAAAATCGTGGCTTATCAATTTAGCTCCACCTTGTGAACCAGCTTTTAGAAATCTGTATCCTCACTTAACACCACGTTCCGTCCTCAATCGAACACGACTCACTTTTTACAATTCAGTTCCACAATCGGTATCCTCCGTCACAAAAAGTACCGAATCAAAATTCTTCGCTCCCATCTTTTATTTATACACCACGTTTCGACTAACAGGCGTAATTTTTTCCGCTAAACAATCAGTTTTGCCAGAAAAATGCGAGACGGGAAGAAGTTGTAAAAAGATTGGTTGTATTGTCGTCGAAATTTTTTAGCTTCTTGCGAATTCGGTCTCATAAATATCGAGATATGATTGGCGATGGGCTCAGTGGAATGACCGACGCGCGTTGCGAGGGATACTAAGGTTGTAAGATGCTGATTTGGTGACATTTTCTGTTCGTTTATCGTCACCATGAGCGAGAACAAGAATCTCTACTACTCCTGACTGATGTCTTGCTCAGGAGTCGATTCCACCACGACAATAGACAAGACTACGAAATGGCGAAGGGCATTTTGGGACATTGATTTATCAGTAGGTATGGTTTTTAATTTTGATTGGCTCGACGTAGTCAAAGAAACTGCTATGCTGGCAATTATTTCCAGTCTTTCAGCAGTCTACTCTAGGGCTAAAGGGTATGACAACCTAGAAATTTTAGTTGCGCAAATTGGATAAGCGATAAGCACCATTTATAAAGTAGTTCTGGTCCGACTAGACCGGAAATCGGAAGTAGATTTTATCATAATTACGGGGCATCTA
Source organism: Agrotis segetum (assembly GCA_036375495.1). NCBI lineage: Eukaryota > Metazoa > Arthropoda > Insecta > Lepidoptera > Noctuidae > Agrotis > Agrotis segetum. The sequence continues at coordinate 2,148,510 of JAQSVV010000031.1, forward strand.
GACTACTCACAAGAGTCACCACCCAAAATGATTTTGTGAAGTATCCAATCAATCTGGATATAATTATAATAATAATTACTCCATTATAATATCAATTAAACTATATAAACTATCTGGATGTTAATTTATAATTCGAGAATAATTCTAAATTTAAATACTTTCCCAACTCACATTCACCTCGAAACACTAAAATCATACACGCATAGTACAGCCCCCAACTCAACTCCTCAAGGTATTTTACTTACTTGGGTGTGTTAGAAAAAGTCACCGGCGATTGTCTTCAGTTTCGCCTCAAAGGCGACATGGCAAGAGACTGTGGGAATGACCCGAGATCTAGGCAAAAACAACTCGAAACAGTACTCAGAATTACTCGGAAAATGTAAGTTATTTTGGAAATGAACGCATTTTTGTAGACGACGATTATTTAGTTCTTGATAAGGAAGTAAGGGGTAAAGAAGTTGGAATACGGAGTGAGGAAAGTCGGGGAATGTTTACTGGTCGATGGTCCGGGTTTTAGTCCAATAAATGATGCTTCAGCAAGAAGTATGCTTAAAAAGATATTACCATCACGAATTTTAGTAAGCTTTGAAGAACTTCAAGCCAATAGATGGATAGATAGTCATTTACTTAGCTAACTATGTTTGGATCGGCTTCCAATCTAACAAGGTGCAAACGTGGATGATCATATGCCTTGATTTTAACCAACTACAATTGAATCGGCTCACAGTCTTACCAAATGAAGCTGAATACCAGTAAATAATTTACAAAATAAGAGAGCAATCATTGTGTTAGAAGAACTCAACTTTATTTTCTTACTTCTAGTAATTTATTTACTCCTATGAAACCATCAAGTAAGTAACTTTCGCAACATTATCAAAATCTATGAAGCATTTAATCTACGTTAGACGATATCTGCCTTTGATTCACAAAGACTACTACTTCAGGGAATGATTCTGTGACCGTTGTTACTTGAAAAAGAAAAGCAAAATATGTAAAAAAAAATACTGGGACCAAACCGCTTGATGGCGACAAAAGTAACACAATTTTTAATACAATTTTAACAATTTAAAACGAAATTCTCATTACACTCGCCTTTTAACAAAGACCCAAATGAAAAACCGCATACAAAGAAGTAATACGAGTAACACAATAAAACACTGCAAGTCTCATCAAAATATCAATCAAAATATCGTATATTGACGGACATGGCCGACGTTGGTAAAGATCGGGCCCCGGTCTGTGCAAGAACCAGCGTGGAATATTGCCGTACGCACTAATGATCAACGTTTCTGCGCTTTAATTGTGATCGAACTGACAAACAAAGATATAAAATCAAATGCTTTACACCTTAAGATAATGAACTAGAGTTTGAAATTGAATAAAAGATAGCAAAGTTAAGTTGGCAGTCAATGTTTTGCGACCAACACGATATGAAAAATGTATGAACTCTCATCTCGGGGTATCAAATAAAAAGTGCCTTATTGAAGTCGATTTTGATCAGCGTAGCTTTCTGTGAAGGTGGATCATAACTGGGTAACCAGTCTTCAACAATGACACATAGATTGTTTTGGAGATATGTCTCTAAAGAAATTGTTTGTTTATGTATACTATTAGCGTTTTCTGTTTTGTTTTTGTGCAACCGTACCATACGGTCTTTGTAGTAACATATTTGGATAGCCATCGTGAGAGAATGCGTAATCGTTTTAATCATTTTACTTACAGACTACTAACAATTTTCTACTGTTCCATAATTTATTTCTGTTCAATTTCGTTGTGAGATTTAAGACAACTAAATACATTCACCGTGACTTCATTGAATTTCTTTGCCTCGGTAATTTTCTGGAGGTCGCCTCTGTTGATTCTGTTTTTCAACTCTTTCAAGAGATGCAGTGGTTTGAGAATAGAGTGGTGCGTACTCCCAAATAATAGGCTACCCTCAGTATCTCTCCTCCTCGCTTTAATACAAAGGGTTGATTCCAAAAAAATGCTTATAGCTTTAAGACCGCCTATTACATCACCCTTTACAATAAAGTATTCTGTATCTGCTCCTCCAAATGATTTTAGGACTACGTTCTGTCAAATTTAAGAAGCATTTTTATTAATATGCAGACATTTACTTCTGAAAGCCTACCTGCAAATTAAGTTAACTAGCAACCACGATGTTTATAATGACATTTCCTTACAAACCTTTGCCAGCCATGATGGTAAAGGTGCCTGACTAATTTGCAAATAAGTAGAAATGAAACAAGTCGGCGAAACCATCAAAGCCCGCATTACACGGTAGAATTAAAACATGTTCAGTTAAAGAATAAGGTTCACCTAACATAAGACCAATGATCGAAGTGTAAAAGCTATTTTGGATATTAAAAATACATCTGTGTTGTACAATACACAATTGTCAACTTTAAATCTGGCAAGACTAGGTAAATTTTAGAATGGCTAAAGGTAAAGAAAAGGTCGTAAAACTTTGCTAGTGTCATTTGGCAGTAAGCCTTAGTTGATGCAGTTAAGGTTTATTTTCGTATGGCATATGTAATAGAGGAGGTTGATCAAAACCAGCCATTCCTTCATTTATTGTCCCCAGGAAGTAGTCATTGTAATGACTATTGAAACATTCGATTATCACCCGTGTGGTCCTGAGAATTCTGTCGTATGTCTAGGAAATGCTTGGTATAAGTGGTCAATGATGTCTTCATTTAAATGCTTACTAAAGAAATGGCGGCTTCAATAGACTATTTGACAGTATCAATAAATTACAGGAGCACTAGTGGTCCTGTAGTATCGGTCCCGACTTACAAGTTGTATAGGTCGTGTGTTCGAACCCCACCAAGCGCATTACATTGTGTAATTTAAATTATTTTATCAATCACGACTGCTCTCAAAACGGCGAAGGAAAACATCGTGAGGAAACCGGCATGTCTTAGAACCAAAAATTCGAAGGCATGTGACATCCACCAATCCGCACTGGGCCCGCGTGGTGGATTATGGCCCACTCCCTCTCACAGACAGGAGGCCTGTGTCCCAGCAGTGGGAACATTATAGGCTGATGTTGATGATGATGGTGATGAATAAATTACAAATCTAATTTGTCCGTCATTCAGGCCCGCTTGCACGAACCCGAGTTATCTTTTAACTCAGAGTTAGTTGCTAACACAAGGTTAAATTGACAGTTTGTCATACAATATTGTTCATTTAACCTCGTGTTAGCAACAACTCTGAGTTTAAAAGATAACTCGGGTTCGTGCAAGTGGGCCTTAGAGTTTTGAAAAAATAACAGACACGTATAATTTTGTAAAAAAAAAACAAATGGTTGTTGTAGACATGGCTCAAATTAAAAAACAGTTGGATAGTACTGTCACTTAGGCGAGGCTCGCCCATTACATTACAAGAATTGTAACTTTCTTGTAGATCCGTGGCACGTGGACCGCGTATCTAAAAAAATCGTGCTCATGATCAATCAATCGATCATCAGCAAAATAGTATACGTAATGAGTTCTAAATTAATCAGTACATTTTCGTTTGTCATTCATTATGGATTGGTTCCATTCACGTGCGCACACGCCGCTAGCGGCCTGCAGTTGGTGTAGGTACTGTTTTGTGATGGATAGTATGGAGAACATTGTAACAGGAAAAGTTTTTAGACGAGTAAGTCATAAGTTTCTGGGTCCAGGCATACTATTCAAAATTTGATTGGGCTGAATAATTCTGCGTATCCATTCCGACTGGGCTAGTTTGCTTTAGAACCAGAAAATTCATTATCTGCATAGCCATTACCTAAGTTTATGGGTGTTCCTCCCACCCAGAGCAGGGCTGGAGGGATTGTCAGACTCGTACTGACTAAACCACAACCGTGCCCTTCAGTAGCCTTTTACGTTCCAGGGTCACGGTAGTTGGAAAAATCCCGCAACCCCGGCAGGCTTTGGCCCTCTGAGGGGGGCCCCGTCATCATGCTGACAGTCTTTGAGGCGCGCGTGGAACATAACGCGCCGCCGCGCCGCCGTCGACCCGGGCATGGTCAATGGTCGGACAGCGAGTCGCCCGTAAGCATATTGGGGTCGAATTTCAGTATAACTGGATGCAACTGGATACTAGTATTTAACATAGAGCGACTGCCTATCTGACCTCCACAACTCAGTTAGTAATATGGCTAATACACTTTACTATGACAAGTATTCAGACTTCTAAGCCCAGACCAGATTGTAACGACAAAGATGTACAAATGATAGCCGTTGCTGCTGTTTTATGAGGGTTGGAAGAAACTTTTTATGTAATTAGTGATCATCCATCCACCAACCATGTTTTTGGCAATCACTGTTAATCCTGAAGATCAACCCGTGCTGCTGTTAATATTTAGGTTCTTATTGTTCCTATGTTTATCATCATGATCATTAAAATCTATCCACTGCTGAAAATAGACCTCTTCAGCCACTCTTTTTCTCTTTGATATCCCTCGATCTCCGTCTACTCTTATTCAGCTGTTACCGAACACCTTGTGAAGTAGTTGAGCTGTGAGGAATGTTAACAGCACAACGCAGTTGAGCAGTAAGTGGAGCAGTTAGTAGAGCAGTTGAGCACTATAGTTGAGCAGTGGGAAAAAAAGGGAAGATTATCGCTTCTGAACCTACCTAACTGCATGTAAATTAAGGTTTATTTTATAATAGAACTAACGGACCAACCAAAATCACGTTCCAGAAAAGGAACACCACCAAAGCCCCTTCCACACTCTCCAACCAACCACCAAAAAACCGTCCCATACTCCCAAACTCATCATTGTCTCCTTACACCCATAGTTTCCTAATTAATCAACCGAACCAACCCTGAGGCTGCAGCATTACGGTCCCTTTGACCAACCGTTTACCGACACTGGTACTTTGTGCTAATTGTATGGAAGTAGTGAGATGCCCTGTTCTTAGTGGAGTGCCGCAGTAAATAGAGGGTTGGGTTTCTTGGTTGGTAAATTATAAGGCTTCACGCGGGGGGTTTTAGCTGGAGGTTGAAAGGAAGAGTGGGGGCGAAAGTAGAATCTTATTAATTATTGTAATAAGGTTTTAAGCTACTGGAACTTATTGCAGGGTTTTTCGATGGAGAAGGGTGGTTTTCATATGAGGGGTTATGATCACGGGGGATTCAAAAGTACAATCTTATTACTTGAAAATCAAGTACTTACTGAATTAATATAGAGGTCAGATAGAAGTAGCTCCATTTAAAATATCTACTGGTATTCAGCTGTATTCGAATAAACTGGAAGCCAGCCTCATCACACTTGGGAAAAAGCAAAGCAAATGACGATGAAATAGATATTTGCTACACCTATTTCATCGTCAGAATTAGAGAACCATCATAGACTTGACACTTTTAGATTCTTTTTGCTCTTTGCCATTTTTTTCTGTTACTTGGAGTTTTTTATACAGTTTTAAATTCTGCCCGTTATCTATTTAAATGGATCTTAGCTTACAATTAAATTACAATTAATAGTACGAGTATTTTTGGCGTTTTTACGTAAACACGACAACACATCAAGCTTTGTAAAACTAGTATAAGCTGACCGTTCAATGTGCGGAAAGATCATAATTATAAAGCGGTCCAAGACAAATAGTTTTGTATAGCTTGATGCGTATATCACGGCAGTTTTTTTTCCATGAAAGTATGTTAAGGCTCTACTAAACGCTGGCACAGTTCTGCCTAATACACTATTGAGCCTCTCATTCAAATCTCTAAAAAATAAGGAGCTCACTACCCTCAACCGAGCAACAGTTCAGAATTCTCAAATAGCTAACTGCCAAACTACTAACGAAATCAAGAAACCCTGTTCATAACAACAAGCAAAGCTACTTTGATACCCAGCCAATAAATAAACAAAAAACAAACGAAAATCAGCCATAATCACACATATCAGCCACATTATACAAATCCTTACACACGAAAATCATCGAATACAGTAAAATAATGACAAGGCGGCGTGTAATAACGTGATCAGTCATTACCATTTCCCAAAATGGCGAGGTATGAGTCCAGGAGCCAAACATATCGATTCAAGAGATAAAATATCTGATAATAATCGAGTGAATTCGATACAAAAAATCGAGTTGCAATAATTTTAATGATGTACAATATCGTGGCTCGCGATATGGAATGCTTTTGAAATGATTTTTGATTTGATAATAGAATGGCATTTGAGATGTGAAAAATGTCGTTCGACATGCTCTGAGTTTAGGCTTTTGTTATGTGGGTGCGATGGGTAGTGATTGGGACAACGCGCAACGATGAGTTTTTGGCAAAGTTTGTAATTCATATTACATTCAGAAAGTTCTCGTAAAATAACGATTTAATTGCTAAATAATGACTTTAGAGAAATCTAGGAATTTTGACGAAAGCGTAAGTCAGACTAATAAACTGTTTTCATAACTAAGTATCTTATATTGATTTAATGAGTAGAAGGAAAAGTGAAATATATCAATTCATTTTCACTTGCTTTGGTATTAAAGATCCTGTGTTTCAAAAAATATTATTTACTAACTGAAATATAAAACTGTGTGGTGGCGATGGCGGAGCGTTGGCGGAGAGTTAGAGCGGTAGAGTTTATAAATTAATTATAGATTCTGACTCCCGTGCTATAAATTATTTTCCTTGCTCAAAAATTCACAATTATTCAATAAAACATTTCGGTAATTTTACACAACATACTAAACATTAAGATTTAATTGTTTAATACCACCAATACTTGAATCACTCGTCCTAAACTGAACTTACAATGTTGTGAAAAATTCAATACATTTTGGGTAAGATAATTACTGTCATTGCAAGTACTCCCCGGGCAAGGAATAATTCTGAAATCCCGATATGAATGAGTGTTATTATGGTTTAAAATGCAATAATTATGTATGTGATTTGCCCAAGCACATGTTTGAAGCACTGAAACTTGTGTGATGGTGGAAATACGAGATATTTCAGGTGCTTCTTCATTAAAATTCAAAATTAGAATTTCCCGACAACGGTAAATTTGGGGTCTTCAAGTCAAGAGTGAAAAACAGTTCTCTAAATCTCCACAAAATTAGTTCAGCAATTTAGTCTTAAAAGCAGACTTATTCGCTTTCATATTACAAGTATCCGTTGAAAATCAACTGTTATGAACCGAAATCAATTCTCTCGTGACTAGAATCAGTAAATGAGAACGTGAGAAAATAAAAAATAATCCGTCCAAAACAAAATCCTTGAAATCAATCTGCCACTAATAAAAGAATTATCCAAAATATTATCATTGCGCGAACATTAAATCTAAACTCGATAGCGTTGACCCTAAAACATCTCTTCAACCTGTCATCGGCGCTGTGGGGTGTAACCCTCCGCTGCCAACGGGTCGTTTCGACCACCCATGGGACTGGGGTCTGGGACATTATCTAATCCGAATTAAACTATTATAAAAACGTTGATTCGTTAGCGAGTGCGTCGGAAGATAACGGGAACTATCAATGATAGGGATTACATAAAGTTAATTTGGTCGCGTGGCGGATTTTAACCCTAATCTGCTGGTTTTCTGTGGATGAACGACGTTGTCAATCAGGGTTTGGTTGAGCGGAAGAATTTTTATGTAGGCAGATGGGAAAATAAGTTTTTTGGGAACTATGCTTAATTCTTTTGTTTGATTAGGGTGATTTTAGGTTTTATTGTTATTTTTGTTGCAAGCCTCTACGGGTCATTGATAAACCTGGGAAAATTAAAAAAAAACGTTTGAAAAGTATTATGACTTGTACCATAATTATTTTCTTTCCGGCTAATGTCAGCTTCTGAAATCTTGAAATGAGATCTGTAAATAATGGCTTGAAAAAAGCTTTGTAGATATTATTGTACAAATACCATATTCACTATTTTTGATCACAGATGCGTGACAGTATTTTAACTACGCGGTCTATAAATCTAAACTCAATATCGTTGATTCTATGTAAAACATAACTTCAAGCTGTAATAGATACTCTGCTGTTGGGGGTACCTTTCTTCGTTATTGCTCAAAGAAAATGACCAGGCACCTGAATCAAAAACAACACAAGAACTCACTACCTAACTTTTTTGTTAAGCGAGACAGCCACACTGCTAGGCAAAGATCTTCCCTATATCCTCACTGTCTATGATTCACCTCCTCTGGCCAGTCAACCCATTAGAATAATGATTTATAACACGATCATTTATAATCACAAAACAACCACATGCTCACAAGCAACCACAAGTGTAACCAAATAAATCACGATCCAAACACACCATCAGCTCATTATCCGCACATTTGCGAAACTCGTAAACAGATAGACACATTACTAACAATAGAAAACAGTGCTTCTACATGTCACCACATCTGTTAACCAATATAACAACAACCACCGAAATAAGACCCTTATCTCCCTTTCAAACGCTCCCCAGAAATTCGCAACTGGGAACTGGGGTTGAAAGTTGAGGGGTCAAAAAGGCCGGTCGCATTTGAAGTGTTGAAAATGAACAGGGTTGTCACACATAAATAATCACATAATTGGGAGAAGAATGATAATGTGGTTTGTGGTCACCCTTATTGTAAATATTTGGGGTCACGGTTTGAATGGAATGTTCGAGCATATGTAGCTTTTGTACTTGATCATGTAATTTAACATGTTTTATAATAACTACAAAAATAAAGTCGTAGTCTGCTTTATACGAATAACTGCTGGGATGATGCTAGACTGTCTTTATTTATTGGATACCTTTCAGGCCATAAAAAACTCTTAAAATCTAATGTTAATGCAAATCAAAGCTGAAAGCAACATAGAGGCCCAATCACTTTGAAAAACCGTTACAAATACTGCAGCTCTACTAATTGTACGTATTAGAACAGCAACAGGCGAAAATATTACCGTCATAAGAAGCGTTTCCATCGATTAAAACCTTTTATCTACTCTCATATCGTAAACTTCGAAATACAAAACTCAAAACTAGTTTATAATGACATACTTTATACCATAGAGTATCGTAATGAAATTAAAAAATTAAATTATAACACTGTTTCTCTAACAAAACAATGTTATAATTTAATTTTTTTTCATTATGATACAGATCATAGATACATTTATTTACTTTTTTATCTGTGGCTGCGCGCGCTTTCTAAGGGAATATTGGGATTTTGACGTTTGTGTTTCGGTGGATGACATGGTGGATGATTATTAGTGTTTATTAATTTTTATCTTTTATTTGATATGTTCGTGTTCAATGAAAGTAGATAAAGTAGTGTATGAAACTGTACATAACTAGGTATTATACCACTCGTGTGATACTATTAAACTTAAAAAAAAAAATACTAATTAAATTATAACATTGTTTTGTTAGAGAAACAGTGTTATAATTTAATTTTTTAATTTCATTACGAATTACGATACTCTATGGTATAAAGTATGTCATTATAAACTCGTTTTGAGTTTTGTATTTCGAAGTTTACGACATGAGAGTAGTTAAACTACTATTACGGCACGCAACCTACTGTGTTCCAAATTCAAAACCCAAAAAAAAAGCCATAGAGTTTTTCAACCTCATTCCCGCTCATTGTTTTACCGTTGGACATATTATAGAAGTGTCATAAATCTAAGAAAAACGAAGACCTCACTAAACTGAGACGTTTAGATGAGCGTGTCACTAAATTATTTGGTCGTTATCGGACCAGTAGCGCCCCCTGGTGAGATGGTGAGGTCTGTTTTTGTTTTAGAAAAAAGTTTGAGATCTTTATTTAATTTGACGTTTTATTTTTCTCTTGGTTTAATTCAAGATGCCGTTGGGTTAAGTTCTGACACATAATTGTAACTATTTACTAACATCAGTACCCTTAGCACGGGGTGACGAGGCCCCCCTCTCAGACGGCCAAAGCCTGCCGGAGTCGCGGGATTATTTCCTTACCGTGACCCCGGAATATAAAGGGCTATTGAAGACACCGTGGATTTTAGTCAGTAGAAGTCTAGAAGTCTGACAGTTCACAGTCCCTCCCGCCCTGCCCGGGGTGGGAGGACTCATTTGATGATTTTAACACGCTAAAAAAAAACCCGTAGCAGAATTTTCACTCTTTTACTTTACAGTATTTACAGCGTTTCTTGTATGAAAAAATGGAACAGCGGCGCCTCTGGTGTGCGAAGAAGGAACTATTTTTTTCCTTGAAAATTGTCAAAGTTACAGTTTACTTTACGTCTCAAATACTGAAAATTCGTGCTAAGGGTACAGTTTCAATAAAATTAATTTTATATCATGTGACTGGTATATAGCTGAATCGTGTGAGACTGGAAGATGAACCAAAAATAGCTGCAAAAGAATGTCCATAGCAGATGCTGATGATGTCAAGTGCCTGATAAAATTGCTTTGACAAATCTGGTCTACAGTTCATGTAAAGGCGCTAAAAGTAAAGCCCCGATCATATTTTACTGTAAGTTTCAAAATTGCCTAATTACAGTAATTTAATTTCATTTGCACTATTGGATAACACAGCTGTCTTGTCCTAACCAACTTTTCATACAAATCGTTGTCAACACACAACAACAATGGGAGGTTTTACGCAAAGCTCGGCTCATATGGCGCTACCAGCGCATTATCTCATTTACTGTATTAATTTGACATACACTACACACTCGAAGCTACACTTGACGTTCTTTACGTTATACGCTTGTAGCGTCACTGACGGCTAAAACCAGCAGTGGAACTCCCTATTGATCGCATCTTTCGACCAGAGTTCTTTCGCCACCTACCTCGTTTGCCCTATCTATATACCATATCTAAATAACCTTCGGCATTCACCACCAAAGCAATCAGCAACATCACCAATGATCACCTTACTAATATATTTTTTCAACGTCTGACCCAAAAGCTATAAAACGGCAAGTATCTGCCATAAAATAAAAACAAAAAAACTCGACATGAGTCGAATTCTGGAACACATTCAAAAATGTTTTACGTTTGACGTTTGTTTGACAGTTACCTCAACGTGTGGCGCCATCTTGAAAAGTCAAATTATACTGCTCGAATCAGCAACTGGGGTGGTTACGATCAACTAGAGGTGCACAGCGGGGTATAATCGGTAACAGTAGGGACAATCATAGATCTTTTGTTATGTTAATTATTTTGATGACTCTATTGGCTACTTAGTGTGTTTTTTTATAGAGTTCTTCGGCTTGAAAAATATTTTATTATGTTCCTTTTATGGTTCTGAGCAAGCAATATGCTTTGAACAAGGCATTAAACTTTGAATTGATTGACTATAGGCGCCATTGTGCGTAATTAATAAATTTATAACTTTAACTACATTATTCTTGCAAAGGCTAGTCTTTTACCACTGAATCATAAGTTTTCTTCAAATTTTAATAGATTTACGTTACAATGAATGTATAGAACTACAACATTATTAAAATGCTGGTTCGTGCAAACAAATATAACGCCTTGCTATTTTTTATCTGCAACCAGTTGCCCTTGGAATCGTTGAAACCACGAAAAGAATAAACCTACAGTTTTAATAAACGAAATCTACATAATATATTGAATTCTTCTATAGGTATACCCTATAGCAAAAGACATTAGGTAAAATATTAAGACAAAAAGTAATCCCTGGTAAAAAAAGTCAAAATTTACCGACTAAAGATAAAGAACAACTCAGCCAATTTAATAGAAAAACCGTCAAAGCAAAGAATTCTCCCATAATCTAAGAGATTATTAACTTCTTACGTTTCCGAACTAAGTTTCCGAATTAAAAAAAAACTTGTCGTCCGGTGAAGCAAAGGGCCGCAAGGGGCAAAACGGCCAGTGCCTCAGAAAAAAAGTTTGGAAAAAAAAGATGTCGCCAAATCTTATCTATTGTATATCGACACGTTTAAATTTAAAGGGACCGACGACAGGTTATATGACCATAAAGATTTACGCACCATTTAATTTGCAAAAAATACTAAATTGATAAAGAATACAAAAGGGCGGGTCGCGAATGTGCTTTTTTACCCGACTGCGCGACGCAAAGGAGGGTAATGTGTTTATCAGTCTATGTATGTATGTATGTATGTATGTATGTATGTATGTATGTTTGTTTCTATGTGGCGTTCTAGAGACCAAATGCGTTGGCCGATTTTGATAATTTTTACGTTAATCGATTCGTCTTGACCTTGCGAGTGTCACTAAAGACATGACAGTAATCAAAATTCACCACAGCGACAACCAGACGCCATATTGTCAAAATGAAAAAAAAAAAATGTCGATGAACTATGTCATGTGGGGTATCGTTGAATAGGTATTTTAAAATCATCTTTAGGTTCCCTCTATCATTTTTCATTTTAAATAATAGTTTAGGAAATATAACGATTTAAAGTTGTTTAGCAAAACAATAATTTCTGAATAGTAACTAAAAAGTATGAAATAAAAAAAAATATTTAACGAAAAACAAAAAACCCGACTGCTTAAAAAAAACTAAAAAGAAAGAAACAAGCCCAGTAGTTAAGAATTCACTCATTCACACTCACAGTCGGGGCCCGTTGGGAAGATTTGATTGGTATAATTTGAATGGGCCCCGACTGTGAGTGTGAATGAGTGAATTCTTAACTACTGGGCTTGTTTCTTTCTTTTTAGTTTTTTTTAAGCAGTCGGGTTTTTTGTTTTTCGTTAAATATTTTTTTTTATTTGGTGGCCACCTTATTATTGCCTCTTGGGAGTTAGAAGTGCTGATGAATTTATGGTCTTAAGGTTTTATAGCGCAAGTTCGGTCATGCATGGAGTACTGCTATCGCCTCTCGCCTCAGTCAATTAATTTATGGGGCAAGAGGCTTATATAATACTAGACTCGTAATAACAGGCGACCGATGTCTGTCAACACATTAGGCAAAAAAGTCTTATATTCGTCTCATTTCGACCAATCCTGTGTGCCGTAAACATAAGTTGACAGAACAGACCTTGAGTTAGCCAATCACAACGCAGTACCCCGTCCCCCTCGCTTACGTAGTACCTCAGCGAGTTGACAGAATGATTTTTGTTCCTTAGATCGTGCATGCGGAGTCTAGTATTATATCGTCGTTGCTTATCGGCAACGATGCTCTGGTTGATTCTAAGCTCGTCCAGAACCTTGAACATCGACGCCGTGTTGCGAGCCTGTCGTTTTTTTATCGGTTACATTTCGGTGAGTGTGCGACGGAACTGTTCAAAATGATTTCGCCTGGCCCTTTCCATCATCGGACTACAAGACGTTACCTACGGTAATGAGTCTTCAAGTCAAGAGTAAAAAGGTTACTTCTAGAATAAGCGTGCTTCACCGTCGACCACATCTTCGCTTACCTTAAGGCGAGATAATAGTCAAACGCGAACATATCATTAAAACATAATTAATAGATTAAAAAAATCTAAAAACCCATATTTTATAATATCCTATAAATAAGAAAATAACCCTACGGGGCTGGGAGAGGGGTATTCGCCCCCACTCGAAACGTGGGGGCGAATATTGTGTTACAAATACGAAAAACTGGAAAAGGATAGAAGAGGCTTTTACCCCCTTTGTGTGGTAAAATCATCCCATGAGTGCTCCCACCGACGTAGCGACGTGAGAGACTGTCAGACTTGTATTGCCTAAAATCCACGGTGATCCTTCAATAGCCCTTTACGTTTTAGGGTCACGGTTACCTAATGAGACAGTCCCGCGACCCCGGCAGACTTTGGCCCTCTAAGGGAGACCCCGTCAGATAGGCTTTTACCCTGGGGACCAACCAGGGTGTCGAGTCTGCTAATTATTAGTCAGAATGGCGCCACAATGGCGTTTCAATTGTAGTGCTTATTCGAACCATTCTTTACTGCTGAGTAAAAAATGGTTCGAAAATTGAAACGCCATTGTGGCGCCATTCTGACAAATAATTAGCAGACTTGACACCCAGATATTAAATAAATAACATCTCTAATATTTGAATCATCTGTAACGTAATGACGATGCATTCCGAGGTTCTCAAACTACAAAGTTAAAGAAAAAATCTTACGCAAACATTGAAACCGAAGTGTCAATTTAAACCCAATAAACTTTTTCAACCTACCTCGTCGTCATTTTAATCAGACTTCAACCATCCCGACTTACAAAATCAGATGATAATAATCAAAACAGTAGCCTAAAAAAGAAACTAAACGGACCATCACAAAGTTATAGTACCGCGACATTCCCCAAATACCTACTGACGATGAACTGATTTTATCAATGTCTATAACTGGACAGCTCAAGCGTGAATGGACGTTGAAATGTTGCCAGTTTCGACGTTTATTGATCACTAATTAGAATTAAAAGGGTGACATTTTTATATGTGTTTTTTTCTATATGGCAACTACCTTGTTATGGTGTGAGCTGGTATTTCGAGTTGGTGGTAAACGTGTTTTGTTTTAGTGGTCATAATCACGTTATGGTGACACTATATTTCTGTTTTAAAACGCTCTAATAATGCACCTTTTGGTTTCCTCAATTATACAAATAATTTTCACATTATATAACCTGTGAAATTAGCATTATAACCATGGCAATACACTCTATTTAGTGTTATAACATAACATCTACTTCAATGTCAAGCGCCTTCGACATAAACAATAGCAATAAATCTTATTAAAAATATTGCAGAAGTAATTGCATCAGGCGCATTTAGCACTTCATTCATAATTATTTTGATTACAAAGTTACCTTTAAAACCCACACGGCAAAAACAAATCCAAACTAATTTGAAAATGATTTACAGCATAATTGAAAGTTTTTATGCATTGTTTATGAGCAATATAAACTAATAGGGACAGAGTAATGAAATAATACGAGGCGGGAATTCTTTGACCGCTGTGTCGATAAGATCTCGATACAATTCCGTCTAATTCTGTTGGATATACAGAAATGTGGTCATGTGAGGCATTCATGATTGTTGTAGAGCTAGGAAAGGAATAGAAGGGGCGGATTTTTCATAATTTGTAAAGATTAATATCTACTTTATAAATATTATAAAGCAAACTTTCGTACTCGCGTTTCTTATTGCTATTTAAAGATATACGCAAGTAAGAAAATATTTTTTTGCTTTATAAGATCAATCCATCCATCATCCCCGCCTGCCCCACCCTAAATCAGGCACTGCATGGGTGACAATTATGGTTTTTAATGTTGATCTTAAATTCTTATTTCATATACAATCTACTATTTTACAGTTTCTAAATAAAAAAATATATACTACAACCAAAATCAAAATTTTATTGTCAAGTTATAATTGTATTAAAATTGTATACCTTGATTATACATCCCAAAACCCGTCAATATAGTGTATATTTTATTAAACCTTTAATAAAACATTAAATCTACGTACTAAAAAAATATTAAACATCTTTTGAACACTTGTCTAAAAAAGTATAACTATGTCTGAAAACCAGTCTTAATAGGCTATCGTCTTACGTAAAATGCTAGAACAAAGCTACATCTGGTTAGACTGGAAGCTGATCCCAACATAGGAAAAAAAAGGCTAGGCAGCTTTGCAGTTGACAGTTTGTTTAAACAAGAGTTTAACAGATGTTTTACTTTTATTAGAAAGACCGTTATTTTTTTTTTTACTTGTTGTTTACAAAAGCAACATTAATACAGACAAAATAAAAAACAGAATTTTAAATAAACAGTAAAAATATAAAGGTAATATAATGAACGTTAAAACTTTAAGAGCTTTATGTTTTTTTGTTGCATATACTGTGCCCGTTAAACCATCTTTCAATATATATTTTCTGAGGCCAATAGCAACTGTTACGATGTATTCTTTGTAGTCTATGTTTCTTATGTCAAAATTAAAAATATCCCGATCCACTTTTGAAAGGCTATTGTATAATGCCTCCGTATTTTGATCATCAAAGTTCCACATGTTGCAGGAAAAGTAAGATAAGACTGTTGACATATTGTACATTTTCGTGGCGAGTTTAACCCTTTCACGCTCAAGGGAAATATTTTTCCCTTTAACAGAAATCGTTATCATTTATTCAATTATCATAGAATCGACATTTTTTTTAATGAATGTCAAAATAAAACGTACGTCCAAAGAGGCAAATGTGTTTCTGAATAATTAGAAAAACAAAGAACTGTCAAACTTTATTCCGCCGAAATCAAAACATTCGCGAGCTGAACTAATAATATCTTGGAAGTGTTTTGGACCTGAGAAAATAAAATTACTATATCTTGTCACGTGTTTTATATTATTTGGTAAGTATAATTTTATACAATAATACAGTTAACTGCAAAACATTAGCACAAGTACCTAAAAAATGCAAATTATCTGAGGGGAAATATTTTTCCCACTGGTCCATATCTAGTGTTTTCGTTGTAGTACTACTATATGAAGTGCCATATATGATAACGCTATGTTTTCTTGTATTTTATACAATTTACTTTCATTTTTTTACAGAAATGGCGAAAAGAGGGTACAAATCAAACCTCATTACCCTCCTGTTCAGATATTTCAGAGACTATTCCTATTTTCAACTGGAGAAATAACTCGTACGCTCCTCACGCATTCCATGAAAGTGTTTATGATTTTGGGCCCGTAAATACATTATCTGACCGGCATGGCATGTTGTTGCCAATATTATAGACATTTCTATGGAGGTGACGCAAATGGATCAGTTCATCATCATCAGCCTATAATGTTTCCACTGCTGGGACACAGGCCTCCTATCTGTGAGAGGGAGTGAGCCATAATCCACCACGCGGGCCCAGTGCGGGTTGATAGATGTCACATGTCTTCGAATTTTTGGTTCTAGGACATGCCGGTTTCTTCACGATGTTTTCCTTCACCGTTTTGAGAGCAGTGATAATGAAATAAATTACACAAGGTAATGCGCCTGGCGGGGTTCAAACCCATGACCTACAATTTGTAAGTCGGGACCGATACCACTGGGCCACCACTGCTCCTCAATAAACTATTATATAATAACTATTTATTTTACTTTTCTGAACATGTTTACTATGTTTTTTTGTATTACAAAGCAATAAATAAAATACCGATATAAATACCTTTCGTCTTTTTTTATTAACTTTTATGGTCCATAGGGAAAAATATTTCCCACGAAATTATAGAAAAACTATACACCCTGCTATGTTTTTCGAGTGATATTCTCTTACTTTACACCCAAAATAGCTAAAATATTGTGTTGTATTCGCATATTTAATCTCAGCCATCTTATGGTCCTGTAAGGGTTAACGTATCTGAAAAAATATTTTTTTAAATATGAAATATGGAATAATATACATACTTAACAAAATTAACTATATATTTATAAATACTAAAATAAAACAAAGCTAAACTAAGCTATTTATAGAGCATCGTAAACTTTATCCTTAACGCTGTTAGCTGGTAATGTGCCCAAGAGACTGATGCAAATGCACGGTGCACTGACCAAAATTAAATAGCTCCTTTATTCTTACTATTCATAATCATCAACATCATCATCAGCCGGAAGACGTCCACTGCTGAACATAGGCCTCCCCTTTAGACCGCCACGACGAACGACAATTCACCACTTGCATCCATCGTCTGCCCGCGACCCTCACGATGTCGTCGGTACACCTAGTGGGAGGCCTGCCTACGCTGCGTTTTCCGGTCCTGCTTACTACTCAGAATGGTTTTTCAGAATGTCCCTTTCGCAAAATTTCCATATCTCAGAATGTTCGCAAAAAAATTCTACTAATTATATTAACGTGAAATCTTTTTCGGATGTATGGATGGATCTTTGTTAATCTTTCACTCAAAAACATGTAAACGGATTTGCATGAAATATAGTACGCAGAAGTAGTGCGGCTGCAAGAGCTTATTATTATCAAAACTATTACAGGAAACATTTTGCGAAAGGTACATTTTACATTCTTGTAGCACATAATACTTAATTATGGATTATTGTCGCAGAAACAATTTCATGGCTTGAATCCCTACTCAGCGTAGGACGCTTACGGTCGGTCACGTACGTTAGTGAGGAAAAGTGACGTAACGGTCAGTTCACACCGAGAGGCGACGCGAAGCGACGTGACGCAACGATACTTCCTTGTATCTTTTCTTGTAGTAAATAAAGTCAGATTTTGAATCGCTATTAAAACGCAGCGCGGCGGCGGCGTTGCGAAAGGTGTATCTTTTCGTGTAGAAAATAGAGTTACATTTTGAATATCTCTATTGAAATGTGCGCGCAGCGTCACGTCTCGGTCTGAGCTGACCCTTAGACGCGCCGCTGACTGCGTTTCAGTATGGTGTTATATTGAACACAACGCTGTCATCAGCGTAACAGGGATTCAAGTCCGAAAGACTTAGAAGACGTTGTACACTTTCCGTCGTACTACAAAAAGTTAAACACCTGTTAAACACCTGTCTAAAAAAAGGGTAACTGCCAAACGACCCTTATATTGCCGTTTCATTTTTTTTAGACAAGTTAAACTTTTTTTGTGGTAACGGTTTACGTTTAAATATTTTCTTATTTTTATTCAATTATAATACCTTCTCTTCTTTCCAAGCATGACTCTTATTACATCTGCGATGTATGCAGGAATCAGATGCAACAACCAAGAGTAAAACCAAAAAATTACAGGATTTGTGGTGTACCAGAAGAAAGGATATGCCACAGCCATCGGTGTAACGTAGTTTTTACCATGGGTAACTATCTTATCGTGAAATTCGCCTGTAAACAGAACTGAAGTAAAGACACAGCCAGTACCCTTAGCACGAGTTTTCAGTATTTGAAAAAAATTGTTTCTTCTTCGCACACCAGAGGCGCTATTCCATTTTTTCACTCGTGTAAGGGTACTGTGCCCTCAGCACGAGTTTTCACTATTTTACTTTACAGCGTCTTTCCAGTATTTGCAGCATTTCTTGTGTTAAAATCATCAATTCAACCCTCCCCTCCAAGTTCATAAAGGCGTAGGAACAAAAAAAAAACAAAATGTCATTCCTACAGCTATATGAACTTGGAAGGCTCTATTAATGATTTTGTTGATTATAATTCTGTAACTACATACGTCTTACAGCCGCGAATAATATTTTAATCAATATACAACCTAGCACTGGCCTGCAAATTACAAAATACGTAAGAAAATTTGAATTTCGCGGACTGGTTGGAGCATTCACATGAAGGTTATACAAACCCCAAGTCACAGGATTCCTAGCTGTCGGCGACACTGTGTAGATTTTAGTTTCATGGTTGCCATCGGCTCGTTTCCTAGCCGTTTCCCATCCAGCAGCTATTATCACATTATTAACATAGTCTACCGGCACTATAGCAGCAGTACAAGAAACATCCGCTTTCATTGTGTGCATGACACCTATACACCCAGCGTACAATACCTGGAAACAAAGAAAGACCAAATCAGAGACTGGTCCATCTTTTCGTTCTAACCTCAGATCAAAGAAATAGGCAGATAGAACGCTCAAAACACGCGAGTGGGTCCATCAAACTTAATACAAAATCAAATAGAACTACATTCCATATTGTTTCCTTTGTTTTTAGAACAACTTTTACGATGGTTAAAGACACGAGACAGCATATTTTGGCAAAAAACAACAACGACGCGCAGTTTAGTACGACGCGTAGCTTGGTACTGTCGCGACTCTTTGTATTCGATTTTGATTTAAAGAAAGAAAGAAGAAAGAAAGAAAGATTTTGATTTTGTATTAACTTTGGTGGACCCACTCGCGTGTTCTGAGCGCTCTATCTGCCTATTTCTTTGATCTGAGGTTCTAACGATCAAAACGTAAATATGGCTCCGTGCTCGTTTAAACAGTACAAAAATCACTCTTCCAGGACCGGAAAAAAGGATGGAATTTCATTTTTTCAGTAAGTACTAATTTTACCAATATATAATAAAGTATCAGTGCTGGTCATAGCGACTTTCCTCCGTGCCTCGGAAAGCACGTAAAGCCGTTGGTCCCGACTGTCATTTGTAGATCTTTGACAGTCGTTAAACACAGAAGCTCGAAGGTCTGACAGCCAGTCTTACCATGAGATATCGTAATACCCAGTTACTGCAATGGGTTGTGGAGGTACGACTGGCAGTCGCCTCAAGTAAAATACTGTTATCCAGCTGCATCTGGTTCGACTGAAAGCCCACCACAATATAGTTGGGATGATGATGATAATATTTAAATCTTTTTGTACCTTCATCATTTTATTTTGATAATATCTGGTTGACCGAGCTTAGCTCGGTTTTTAAAATGTCTATATCTTGGGAACCGAGCTTTTCTCGAACCTGGGACCTTGATAAATCGATTCCTTGAGCCGAAAAACCCCTAATCTGTAACTTTCATGAAAATCCTTGGAGCCGTTTCCGAGATCCTGATTTTATATAAATATACAAGAATTGCTCGTTTAAAGATATTAGATATTTTTTGTTACTTATAATATTTGTGTTTGGTATATCACCTGGGTTTCCTTTTTGCGCAGAAAAGTAACAAACACCACGCACTCACAAACTTTTCCATTTATAACATTACTAATATACATAATAGGTTATAAATCAAATTCAAATACATTATTTATACTTACGCCACATGCTCCTTTTAAACAAGACATATCATTCCATCCCGGAAGTGGTTCCAGTTTAGAACTATAAACTGAAAGCAAATGAACATTTTTATACTGTTATATAAATGAAATACTGATTTCACTTTGGGCCCTATCTGAAAACCAGTGCTGTGACTATAATTTTATGTTGTTGTTCTGTCCTGTGTGAGTCCAATAAAACTTTTTCTTTTCTTTTTCTTTATTTCTGACTTCATTCACTTACAACTCTTGCCCCCGACCCGTCCCATCGGCCCTATTATATTATTTTCTCCGACATGCAAATTAATAATTCACTACACAGCTTAGTTTGTCTAGGATAATAGTATAGATATCACTCACCGATGGCTGGTCTAACAACACATACGGGCAGTTCGTCTCCAATGCCGTCTACCAACTCTTCGGCGATTGACTTTGCAAACGTGTAAGTGTTTGGCCAATTTTTTATCAAACTATAGTATTAACAAAAAAAAAAATTTTTATTTATTTTTTTCTTGGTTACTATATTATAGCTATTTTTTAGTGTGGTGAAAATAACAATGAGTCCTCCCCTCCCACCCAGCGGGGGGGACTGTCACACTCGTACTGACTAAAATCCACGGTGTCCTTTGAGCCAGGTCCAGTGCGGGTTCGTAGATGTCACATGTCTTCGAATTCGGTTTCCTCACGATGTTTTCCTTCACCGTTTTGAGATCAGTGGTGATGAAATAAATTACACAAAGTAATACGCCTGGCGGGGTTCGAAACAACGACCTACAATTCGTAAGTCGGAACCGATATCACTGGGCCACCACTGCTCTTAAAATTACTCACTTCTGCGTAATATCGTTTATTCTTCCTTCATCAACCGACTCAGCCATCGAGATCATAACATCTGGTGGTACAGGACTTCTGTAGAATTGTTCATATACTGTTGAATTCACTAGGTCCGTTCGAGCATGTGTGAATGCCGTTGAAACATAGACGAAAGACCTATTATAAAAGAAAAATGTTTTAAAAAAAATGAAACAAAGGAAGCAACTAAAATACTACTAGAGGTAATGTGTTCAAGAAAGTGGTGACGTTGCCACTTTGTATGACGCAAAATTACTAAATTGACGCATTTAGTGACCTACTGAATTTTGCGAATTTAGCGATAGAGGTTAAAACTCAAACAGCGTTCACCTCACACGCTTTAAATATTCTATTTCTCATTCAAAATCTGAGCGCAAAACTCCATTTTGTGCTCTAGAGCACAAAGTGTTGTTCAAAATTCGAACACGTCTTGTTTTCAATTATTTTCTACATTGACAGGCGAGCTGCCCCCACTACATTTCCTCGCTGTGTGAGGTGAAAAGTTGTGTGTTGCACTCGGCAGCAAAGTTTTTCTACGCCAAAAATCAACTATGCAGCCTTGCATAACAAATACTGTTCTGCAAGACTGCTAAGTTGATTTTTGGCGCGAGTACTTGAATTGAAAACTGAGCGAGTGTAAGATTCTAAGATTGAGCCGCGAGAGAAACGAGTGGTTCAAATATAGAATCCTGAGCAATACGAAGTTTTCAAAGGTACGAGACGCAGAAAAAGTTTGCTGCCGAGTGCAACACACAACTTTTCACTTCACACATCGAAAAAATGCGGTGGGGGCGGCTCGCCTGTCAGTGGAGAAAACAATTGAATACAAGACTTGTTCGAATTTTAAACAACACTTTGTGCTCTAGAGCACAAAATGGAGTTTTGCGCTCAGATTTTCCATATTTTCTAACCTTAGGTTTTTGCAAGCTTTGCTGAGTGTAAGCGTCTCTCTAGTACCTCGTACGTTGATCAAAGTCGCCACACGAAGGGACTCATCAAATCTTGTCGTGGCTGCCAAATGAAATACTATGTCCACCTGGTTAATGAAATATGTAATCACTTATTAATTTTATCATCTAGCCTATTTTTCTCCACATCTAGACATAGGTCTCTCTCTGTTTCATTCGACTTTGTTTGTTGTGGGCCACAACATGTACTTTCCACCGATTTCTTAGCGACCCCATGTCGCTATTTCAGAACACCCAAGAGCTTAATTGGCCCTCATTTCTTAATCATTTTGAACCCAATTTGCCGTCGATATTCAAAGGCTAGAGCAGTGGTGGCCCTGTGGTATCGACCTCAAATTACGAGTTGTAGGTCGTGGGTTCGAATCCAAGCAGGCGCATTTCTTTGTGTAATTAATTTCATCACCACCGCTCTCAAAACGGTGAAGGAAAACATCGCGAGGAAACCGGCATGTCCTAGAACCAAAAATTCGAAGACATGTGACATCCACCAACCCGCACTGGGCCCGCGTGGTGGATTACGGTGCTTTACCTCTCATAGAGAGAAGGCCTGTGTCCCAGCAGTGGGAACATTAATAGGCTGATGATGATTCAAAGGCTATTTAAAAGTTTGTATTACTACTAGCATTTTGCCCGCTTCGTCTGCGTGTGTTTCTAATTTCGAACTCATTAAATTTAATTCCCGCTCACCCTCCTTATAAGAAAATCTAAAAACTCAATACAAACAAACAATCAATCATATTAGACAAACTGATTTTCCGATTTTCACCCCGTTAGGGGTTGATTTATGAAATATAAATAAAAATACGTATCCTTTATTCGATTGAGAGATGATTAATATGTCAAGTTTTGAGTTTATCGAAGCAAGCAATAAAATCCTTCCCTTAAAACTTTATCATCCCTTTTCACAAATTTAGGGAGTAATTTTCAGAAAACCTAAAAATGGAGGGTAGTTTAAAAAAAAGTAATAATTCGTATCTTTTCTATTTACTTTTACTTATTTTCGTACCAAGTTTCAAGTTTACAAACCCAAGAAATAAGATTTTACATGCAAAGGTTTTCACCCCTTTTCACCCCCTTAGAGGGAGATTTTCGCAAAATCCTTTCATAATGCTCATCTGCATTATAAATTGTAACTACCATCCAAAATTCAGGTTTTTACGTTTAGTGGTTTAATATCCTCCCCTTAAAACTTGAATACCCCTTTTCACCAACTTGGGGGGTGATTTTCGAAAAATCCAAATACACGTGTTTGATTAATTCTTATCTAGTATATAAATACTAATTTTCAAATTCATCAGCTCACGCGTTATGATTTTCCCATACAAACTTTAACAACCCCTAGAATACCAATGGATAGTAGTTTTAAAAAAATAGTGGTGCTAATCTTATTTGTTTAGTAATGTTCTTATTCGTGGTAAGTTTCAAGTTTATAAACCCAAGGAATAAGATGTATCATACAAAAGTTTTCACCCCTTTTCACCCCCTTAGAGGAGGATTTTCGCAAAGTCCCGTCTTATTGCCAATCTACATGTTAGACTGCAAATGCTGTCCAAAATTCAAGTTTCTGCGTTAAGCGGTTTCGGCTGTAGTCGAGTCAAAATAAAAACCCCTGTTCTTTTATATATATACTAGCACTTTGCCCGCGACTTCGTCTGCGCGTGTTTTTAACTTCGAACTCAGTGAATTTAATTCGCGCTCACCCTCCTTATAGTATAGGATACTTTTGGAAAATCTCTAGTAGTTTCAGGGCATCTTCAATACAAACAAACAAAAACACGCTAGGGATTGATTTTTTAAATACAATAAATACGTATCCTTTATTCGATTGAGAGATAATTTATGCCCAGTTTAGAATTTATCGAAGCAAGCAGTAAATCCTTCCCTTAAAACTTAATCAACCCTTTTCAAAATTTAGGGGGTGATTTTCGAAAAACCCAAGAATGGAGGGTAGTTTTGAAAAAAGTGTCCATCTTTTTTATTTACTTATACTCACATTCGTACCTAGTTTCAAGTTTATAAACCCAAGAAATAAGATTTTACATACAAAGGTTTTCACCCCCTTGGAGGTAGATTTTCGCAAAATCCTTTCTTAATGCTTACTTACATTATAAACTGCCACTATCATCCAAAATTCAGGTTTCTACGTTTAGTGGTTTAATATCCTCCCCTTAAAACTTGAATACCCCTTTTCACCAACTTGGGGGGTGATTTTCGAAAAATCCAAAAACACGTGTTTGATTAATTCTTATCTAATATATAAATACTGATTTTCAAATTCTTCAGCTCACGCGTTATGATTTTTCCATACAAACTTTAACAACCCCTAGATTACCATTGGAGGGTGGTTTTAAAAAAATAATGGTGCTAATCTTATTTATTTACGTGTGTTCTTATTCGTGGTAAGTTTCAAGTTTATAAACCCAAGGAATAAGATTTTTCATACAAACGTTTTCACCCCTTTTCACCCCCTTAGAGGAGGATTTTCGCAAAATCCCGTCTTATTGCCAATCTACATGGTAGACTGCAAAAGCTGTCCAAAATTCAAGTTTCTACGTTTAGCGGTTTCAGCTGTAGTCGTGTCAAAAGAAAAACCCCTGTTCTTTTATATATATAGATATATAGAAAACTTTATTTGTACCATGTGTATAATAATCAGGAACACGGAAGTTAAATAAAACTGGAGAAATGTGGGTGTAGGCACACCTTAGCCCCTTTGGGGATATTTTGTCAATGTTGCTGCCTTCATAGTCCGTCTCACATATCATTGAAAACTGTGAAAGTCTTCTGCGAATCATAATTTTTTCAGAAAGACACTGTCAACTTTACTTTAAGAAAACAATAGCAACTCGCCCCGTGGACCCACATCCCGATCCATACCTGTTCTGTAATAGCATTCCAGTCTTCTTCGCTTAGACCAAGTCTGAGTTCGGCCACGTCTCCTGATACGGGCACCAGCTTTTCGGCGAAATCTGGTTGTTGTTCTCGCAACAAATTATACACCTGAAAACAACTCCTCTATTCAACCTCACCACTTATATTAATCTTTAAATCAAGCAGCTTTGTCAGTTGTCATCATCATCATCAACCGGAAGACGTCCACTGCTGAACAAAGGCCTTCCCGTTAGACCACCATTTCAAACGACAATTCGTCACTTGCATCCATCGGTTGCCCGCGACTTTCATGATGTCGTCGATCCACCTAGTGGGAGGTCTGCCTACGTTGCGTCTTCCAGTCCGTGGTAGCCACTCGAGAACTTTTCTTCCCCATCGGTTGTCAGTTCCACGAGCGATATCGCCTGCCCATTGCCACTTCAACTTGCATATTTTATGAGCTATGTCGGCGACTCTGGTTCTTCGCCGAATATCCATGTTCCAGATTTTATCCCGTAAAGAAACTCCGAGCATAGCTCTTTCCCCGTAGGTTATCAGTGAGGCCTGCCCATTGCCTTTATCTTGCAAATCTTAATCTTTGTCAGTAGCAGACCAGAATTTAGATCTTAGAATCTCTTTTCGTCTCAGAACTCACATATAATTGGTAAAATATGAGTTTACTATAGACGCCTTGTTTTGACTCTTTTGCCTTACCTACCCTTTTTTTTGCGTTGCAAAATCATCAAATGAGTCCTCCCACCCCAGACAGGGCGGGAGGGACTGTCAGACTTGTACTGACTACGTGGATTTTAGTCAGTTCTTCAATAGCCCTTTATGTTCCGTCACGGTAAGGCAACGAGTCCCGCGACACCGACCCTCTAAGAGGGGGCCCCGTCATTTAGCTGACGCACTTTGAGGCGCGCGTGGAACACGACGCGCCGTCGACTCGGACATGGTTCATGGTCGGACAGCGAGTTGCCCTTTACTCGCTATCCGCATGCCCGCGCCTTTTCCTTACCCTTAGAGGATTGTATGCGTGAAGATACGATATTTAATAATATTTATAACTTACAGGATCCTGTAACAATTCAGTGAGTCTCTGTTCTATACTTTTGCTGTTTTTGCTTCGTCGCAAGAAAAATATTTTTGAAACTTTGGTTGCTCTGAAAATAAATGCCAATTTTAATTGAATGATCATATTTTACTGTTACGCATACCGTGAGGGCTGGCTAGAAATGTCACAAGACTAGTGCTTTCGGAAAGATGGTCTTTGGGGACAAAGGCCTAGAAAAAAAGTGCTGAGCAAACCCATGGCCACAAGATTGTCTAGAGCGGGATTTTTCAACCTTTTTCTATTTTTTTTTTGTGACAAATAAATATTCAATCTAACACAGTTACTGATTTTCACAATTAGAGGTGGCATGGTGGACCACGGTCAGTGCCGGCCATCTCGCCGCCATGTGTTGAGAGCGCCTCTTATATATTTATAAACTTAATTGTTTTTTTTAATACAGCAGCTTTTCCAACCTTTTACAACTCCCCTTTAGAAGCTTCACGATCCCCCTGAAGAGGCTTCGCGACCTTCCAGAGGGTCGCGACCCACAGGTTCAAAACCCTGGTCTAGGGAATACTATACAAAAGAAAGAGCTGCTCTTTTTCTTTTCTGCAGTTTTCTCAGCTGGAAAATATGTGTGAATACGTTACACGTGGATGTCTAGCGTATTTTAAAATTCGCAATTGAAATTCTATTGTTTTCGGTCTTACGGTCTACTGCGAGGTTAAAAGCCAAGTAAAACAATGATTTATTGACGTCGAATTCAAGAAGTAGCGCTTTCTGAATTTAATTCCCTGGGGGGGTATTACAACGCCTTAAAACGTGGCTTATTCCGGCGAGTGAAAGTGACAGAGCTATATAAGTAGTCTAGCGCCATCTCGTTCACTCACTGGAACAAGTCTAGTTTTAAGACGTTGTAATACCCCTCCTGATCAAGTTTCCTTATGAGAGCCAGGTAAGGTTTCATTTCAGGCTCGTGGCAATCAAGTCAGTGTCAGACAAGACTATATCAGCAGAAAGATAGTTTACGAGTATTAAATTATTAGATTTACCCTTTTTACTCTATTTTTGCATTTACCATCAACCCACAAGCCATAATTAAAGTAGATAAATCTTTAAAGATTTGGAGTTTTAGGGTGCTCCCACATCTATCGACGCGGAATCGCCTTTTTCCGTCGCTCTTTCTCTTTCTGTCGCTTAGAACTGCCATTTGCTAGACCGAGAAAATGCGATAGAAAGAGAAAGGGCGACGGAAAAAGCCAATTCCGCGTCGATATATGCGGGAGCACCCTTAAGCACATCCTATGATGCGACAGGGACATTTTACGCCTGAGCCATCTCATTTAGTATATAACTTCAGATTAAAGCCAGATTTATTCTTCTTAACCGAGATATCCAAGTATCAGTTTCCATGAGTGATTTAGCTAGTACCTATAGCTAGTTTTTAGGACGTTCTAGTCTTTTCTTCGTTCTAGCCTCGGAAAGCACGTAAAGCCGTTGGTCCCGGCTGTCATTTGTAGATCTTTGACAGTCGTTACTACTTTGAAGTCTGACAACCAGTCTTACCATGAGGTATCGTATTGCCCAGTTACTGGGTTGTGGAGGTCCGATAGGTAGTCGCTCCATGTAAAATACTGATATTCAGCTGCATCCAGTTTGGCTGGAAGCCGACCCTAATATAGTTGGGAAAAGGCTAGGCAGATGATGAGTCTTTTTTGGTAGGCGTTAAAGTCCCTTTCCTGCTCTACCTGGGTACTTATTTGATGATTAAGGCTTTACATCATCATTATCAGCCTATAATGTTCCCACTGCTGGGACACAGGCCTCCTCTCTTGTGAGAGGGAGTGGGCCATAAACCACCACGCGGGCCCAGTACGGGTTTGCAGATGTCACATGTCTTCGAATTTTTGGTTCTAGGACATACCGGTTTCCTCACGATGTTTTCCATCACCGTTTTGGGAGTAGTGATTATGAAATGAATTACACAAAGTAATGCGACTGGCGGGGTTCGAACCCACGACCTACAACTCGTAAGTCGGGACTGATACCACTGGGCCACTACAGCCCGCTTTACGGTACCTTTCGATCTGCTTTTTCATAGCAGGCATTTCCAAATCATTCTAAATAATCGTGTACTTCAATGTTTCTTGTAAACCGTTGGGCAGTTGTCAAGTTTTTCAAGGCTTTATTTTGGAAGCGTTGAAGTACAGCTTGGCCAGAACGGATTGAAACGGAACTAATTTTTTTTTTCTGACAATTTTTTAAAATATTTGATGTAAACAAATACCGCATGTTTCTTAGATTTATTATTGTGCTATGCTGCTGCTGTGCTGTAAAAAACTAGCGTAATAAGTGTAAAAAAAAAAAAAAAAAAATTCTTCCAAGTGCTAGCGCGAAGAAAGTGGCGACTTCCGATTCTCTACAGTTTTTTGTCAAGCTGTATTTCTATGTTTACAAGATATTTTTTTTAATTTTATATGTATTTATAAGATTTACCTGAGCAGTTTTTCGATGAGCTGCTTGCCGAGGAAGCCAGAACCATCTGTTAGGAACACAGTAGCTCCACTATAGAACTGCTGAACGACGGACGTTCCACGTGCTGTCAACTCATGTAGCGGCTTTAAACGAGCAATCAGCTTCGCCTCGAACTCCTGCGCCGGATCCATTATTTCAACTGACATTGCGAAGTAGGAAACTCTGAAATTGGAAACCTTATTATCATTGAGCACCCCGCGTTTTTCTAAATATGTAAGGGTAAGTTCTAGCCTAGTTCGATGTGCTGGTACAAAAAACACTCCGATGCAATTTTTTAAACTGTACATTAGCACGAATTGTCACTCTTTTACTTTACAGTATTTGCAGCTTTTCTTGTATGAAAAAATGGAACAGTGCCTCTGGTGTGCGATTACTAATTTTTTTCTTGAAAATTGTCAATTTGTAATTGTCAAAGTTCCAGTTTACTTTACGTCTTAAATACTGAAAATTCGTGCTAAGGGTACTGATTTTATATCGCAAAATTGACAAGGACATTTAAATAATACGTTACCTATGTCTTAGATGATTGTAGAAATAAATACTTTAATTGCTTTATTTTAATTTAGCGATAGGTTTGGATCTGACCACTATCTCGTTTGATGGTAAGTGATAATGTGGTTGACGGTGAAACACACTTGCATAAAGGTTACCTATTCACTTCGACTTTAAGACCCCAAACACACGTTTCATTTTGTTGAAGCTACTCAAAAAAAACAAACAATATCCTACTAATACTACACATATAAATGCGAAAGTTTTTGAGGATGTATGTAGGTATGTTTGTTACTCTTTCACGCAAAAACCACCGAACGGATTTGGCTAAAATTTTGTACACAGATAGTTTATAATCTGGATTAACACATAGGATAGTTTTTATCCCGATTGTATGTTCCCGTGGGATAATTTTCTAGTTGTAGCGGGTGAAGCCTCTGGCAACAGCTAGTTATTAAATATTATTGACGACAATTTGCTAATGTGCAGAATTGTTAATGTGAACAGGTGCTGATTATTCGATGCATTCATAATTATTTTTAGGGTTCCGCGGGTCACGTACCCAGTCTGCGGGCCCTAGATCCGGTACTGCGAACAGCATCCATTTGCCTTTTCCTGAATCTATTAAAGTTTACCTCCAGTCGAACCAGACACAACTGAATACATAGGTACCTAAATATTTTACTGACTGACTGGACGTCAGACTTCTTTTAAAGCACTGACTACAACTCTATTTCCAAATTACATTGAGGAGTAACCGTTTTTAGGCCCGTATTACAGAACATCACTCAATACTCAAGCATTACTTAAAACTAGATTCAAGGCATTTGATTGGTTGAAACTAGTTTTAAGTAACACTTGAGTTTTGATTTGTGTTCTGTAATAGGGGCCTTAATACTTTACGAAACACATAGGAAGCTTAAAAATTGACTGTCACCCTTCCACCCACCCACACACAAGCCTCACTTAAGGTTGAGGATCGATTACGGCGTTCACCGCGGGAAAAGGCACCTTTTTATCGTGGTAAAATCATCAAATGTGTCCTTTCTAGAGCAGAGCGGGAGGGACTGTCAGACTCGTACTGACTTAAATCCACGGTGTCCGTCAATATCCCTTACGTTCCGGGGTCACGTTAATTCATTAGTCCCGCGACCCCGGCAGGCTTTGGGCCTCTATAGCGGTGCCCCGTCATAAAGCTGACAGTCTCTGTGCTCAAACACTGCGAGCCTTAAGGTTCCTAAATCCTAAGAAAGTTTTCCCGTATCTCTTAAGGATTCGAATTTCTCCCTTTCGGCCAATTTAAAAGAAACACTCTGTATAACATCACGTAGGATCTTAGGAGCCGAACAGCACGGTTAAAACTAAAAAAATAAACTATTACCAAAATTGACTCTGCCACCTCTATCAATTCCAAGCCCTATGCGAACTACAACAGGTGTTGTTTATCTACAACATCAACATTAGTTCTTTATACAGCCGTAGGTGGCGCTGTTCATAATAACGTGCTCGTTACATAACAAGCAATCGTAATGATTCAGCGGTTATCGCGCAATTATCGCAAGTATTTGGGTGATGAGCTGCTATTATATGTTTAGTAAACATTCTTGTATGTTATTGGCTAATAAGTCGGCCTATGGAAAGTGGTTTACGGACTAAGTGCCTTGTTACATACACAATAAGTGCACAAGTTACGGATGGTTGTGATAAATATCGACTGGCCTGCTGGTCTAGTGGTTAGTGACCCTGACTGCTATGCCGGAGGTCGTGGGTTCGATTCCCACCTAGGACAAATGTTTGTGCGATGAGCACGATCATTTGTTCTGTGTCTGGGTGTAATTTATCTATAATATGTATGTATTTAGAAATATATAAGTATGTATATCAGTTGTCTAGTACCCATAACACAAGCTCTGCTTAGCTTGGGACTAGATGGCGTTGTGTGATAGTTGTGGAATATTATTATTATAAATACCTATTGCACATAGACCGATAGAAATATGCGAGTGTTTCCCTTCCTCATTCATTTTTTCCATCAATTTTTATAGATCACACACACACACATACACACGGAAGCTTGGAAATTACTATCCACATTCTGTTTTCCCAAACACATCATCATCTGCCTAGCCTTTTTCCAACTATATTGTGGTCGGCTTTCAGTCGAACCAGATGCAGCTGAATATCAGTATTTTACATGGAGCGACTGTATTTTGGACTCCGCAACCAAGTTACTAAGTAACGCGATACCCCCATGGTAAGACTGGTTGTCAGACTTATGAGCTTTTAACAGTAACGGCTGTCAAAAGATCTACAAACGACAGCTCTCGGCTCGGCTGTCGTTTGTAGATCTTTGACAGTCGTTCGTTTGACAGCCCAGGACCAGCGATTTTAGTACTTTCCGAGGCACGGAGGAAACTCACTATGACAGATGGTCATGGTCACCCATCCACAAATCGAACCTCGGCTAGCACGGCTTCACGGAAGATTGACCTGTGCGGCAACCCGGATATTTTCAAGATTATAGAGAACATGTTTCTTCTGAATAAGCTGAATGCACCATCGCCTTTGTATCTCTCATCTTTGATCTAAACTAGAGGCAAGAGCAAACCAATATCCAATTTTAAAGAAGGTTAATAATCTAGCAGAGTGTATGAGTTGTTATCTCCATTGGAAATTCTGGGCTCAGAGGACTTGGTCTAAAGTTCCTAAATATCACAATATTTTACAAAAAAAAACTAAGCCCAGGGTTCTAAAATAAACGAGCTCGCTACGCTCTTTTTTATTTTTTCTAATGATATCTTAACTAAAGAGCCCAGATTTTCGCTCACTCAAACAACCAGAAACTCCTGCGCATCGACAAAAACTGTATAAAACTGTTTGGCACCGGTCTCCGACAGGATGGTAGTGAAGTCTGCCACCAGATAAACTTAACTTTGATCATGAAAATAAAGAGTTCCCATTGTCTCTCACCATTATCTTGACCCCAGTTACATTATCAACCTAATCATTTAACCCTAAACTACTTCCCTTATTAACCCTTACAAATTGTGGGAGACAAAAGCAGCTGAAACACACCAATTGATCCTTCCGCTAAAAAGGGTTAAAAATTACAAATTAAGCAATCATTCAACAAATTACTAAACCAAATAATCGTTGAGAAATAACTCAGTCTTGTATTCGACCAGGTGATTGTGAGGGGTCGTAAACCTTTTATTTTTACATCCCCTTTTCCGCCTTTTAAATACCTCGTTTGACGTTTCAACCCCTGGATAATCTGTCTGATTAAATATTGTAGATAAGGGTTGAGATATGTTGGTTTGTTGATTTCTGGTTGATTTTATTGCTATCTAATAGATAGTTAAAATGGTCTCCTTTTGAGATTTGACTTTTATGTTGTTAAGATTAAGTTGTATTAGTTAAGGCTCCATAGTAGTTCAATATAATCTTACACACTTGCACGTACCATGCACTATTGCTTGCTCTTTCTTTTAGCAGTCCACACGGAAATCTATACATTTTACGGCGAAAACAAAGAAAACTCAAAAAAGTAAATAACATAAGACCTGCTTTATATTTAGTTTAGTTAGTATAAAAAGTTTCATGATCTAATTTTAAGTATTTAATGAGTGCCAGCGGTTTATTATTCAATTTAGAGGTAACTTTGGTTTTTTTTCTATCGAGAAAACTTTATAGAATCATGTTTTAGTCAAACATAGGACCTAACATAATCCTCAACTTTACCATATATTTGTTTCAAAATTAATGCTGCAGTATTTTCGACGTATCACAGGATTCTGCTAAGCCATTTGAGGTAGTATGGGCTCTTAATGGGTTAGGTAGGTAGAGCCATTTTTTTAACCTTCTTATCACACTAGGTATATCCCATAGCCTCCCATTCTTTCCTTTGTGTAGATTTCTCCAGTACAATTCGCATAAATGCGTCTACGTCGTCGTTAAGCCACCGATTTGTAGGCCTCTTTCGGCACCGAGCAACACAACGACGAACAACTAGATAGAGATAGATTCTAGACCTGTCGTCTGTCTGGAATTAATTTCTGGTAGGTGCTATACCTGGTTTCCTCCGTGCCTCGGAGAGTAAAAAAAAAGAACAAAAGTCGTTGGTACCGGCTGTCATTTGTATCATATTCTAAAAGTTGGCAACGTCGCATATGGCTGTCAAAATATTTACATGTTTTAATTCATTTTACAAATGTACTGTATGAAAGTAAGAAATATGGCTCTGTAGTGCACTAAAAGACTGATTAGGGAATGCAATAATTAACATCGTAACACCGAATATATAGTTTTAGACGTAAAAAAAAGCATTTGGAAACACTCCAAATGCCTTTTATACACCTGAAACGGTCACAACATCAAATTCAGTGTTTTAATTGCATTCCTATATAATTTTTTTAGTGCACCACACAGCCATATTTCTTATTTCCAAACCAAAAAACTTGTAAATATTTGACAGCTATTAGCGACGTTGCCAACTTTCTGGTTATGCGCCCTTAATAACAGTCAGATAAATGCTCCAAAGTCTGACAACCAGTCTTACCATAAGGTATCGTATCACCCAGTTACTGGGTTGTGGAGGTCCGATAGGCAGTCGCTCCGTGTAAAATACTGATATTCAGCTGCATCTGGTTCGACTGGAAGCCAACCACAATATAGTTGGGAAAAGGCAGGCAGATGATATAATGAGGTGTTATACCTGATAATATCTTGCCTATTCAGGAAATCGAACACAGATTGTCCTTGTCAGCAATACGGCTATTGAACCAACATGGTTCACCAGGCATTATTGGGTCTGATAAATGTCAGACACTGTGTCGACTATATGGAAAATCCATCACTGGAATATTATGTAACTTTATTTAAACTATAACACACTACCTGTGTCTAAGACGCGGGCCACATAAAAAAGACGTAAGACGAGGACGCGTCGCGGACATGCGAAAATGTATGAGAGTCGCGCCGACGACGCGTCTTTTCTGTATGTTTTACGTCGCGACGCTTCTATACTTTTTGTTTGAAAGAGACGCCGAAGAGACGAATGTCTCCGCCCCGTCTGCGTCTTACGTCTATTCTGTGTGGCCCGCGCCTAAGGAATTTCGAATAGGCACATACACTGATTATCCAGTCAAATCTTTACCTCATTTCTAGAGCAAAACCTTTTAGAAGTTTTGTCACGTATCAGCAAAGTCCTAGAATAACTAAGCAGATATACATACATTACATAAACGTTCTAAAACATGATGAACACATAAAATACAAATAAATTACATACTTTTACTTCGTTTTCTATCAATTTGACTTTTTACCGTTTATACTTTTTTTCACGTGTGTAACGTAAAAATTCGACCATCCCACTGTTGTAGCCAAAACTCAACTCTAATTTCGAAGACCTACAGTTTATTTTCTAATACCATGTTAAAATTTATAATTGAAAACACATTCCACGCAAATCTCTACCTTATTGTCTTGCAATGTAAGTTGTTAATCGTTGTACATTCATCTCAGTTAGCCTTAATTTCAAATGAGACGTGTGTCTTTTGTTTTATTTTGATTTCTAAACAAAACTTAAAAGTAAGCTAGTGACGTAATATGTTCCGTTTGTATGGCATGCGCGTATCTGCTATTAGGCTGTGTTTCCACTGAGGCGGAGCGGAGCAGAGAGGAGAGCGATTCACCAATCACGCCTTGAGTGGAGGAGAGATGTGGATTTCGAGCCACGTGATTGGTGAACCACTCTTCGCGCGAGGGAAGTTCCGCATTTGTAAAGCAAGAGTTAAGTTGCATTCTCACACATCAATGTTTCAACACGGTGACGTGACGTGACGTGACGTTGTTGTCACGTCACGTCACCGCCAAGGTTTTAAAAAAAATTGTTTCTCTACTCCTAGAATGACTTTGTTCCTCCGACCAAACTGATTACAAACATAGAAATTAACATACACAAACACCCAAACCCAGAACAATCACTTGTAGGTCTCAGATCAAAGAAATAGGCAGATAGAGCGCTCAGAACACGCGAGTGGGTCCACCAAAGTTAATACAAAATCAAAATCGAATACAAAGTCGCGATAGTACCAAGCTACGCGTCGTACCAAGCTGCGCGTCGTTGTTGTTTTGTGCCAAAATATGCCGTCACGTGTCTTTAACCATTGTAAAAGTTGTTCTCAAAAACAAATAAAACATTATGGAATGTAATTCGATTTGATTTCGTATTAGCTTTGATGGACCCACTTGCGTGTTCTGAGCGTTCTATCTGCCTATTTCTTTGATCTGAGTTGTAGGTCATATAAATATTTTGTTCCGTGCGGAAATCGAACCCGCGAGACGCTGCTGTCATCGCTCAGCCACTGCGCCAACGATGCCCTATCCTATCAGTGTAATCATGCAATAGTAAAGAAAGAACTAATTAACACGAGCAAAGAAAACGGAAGCTGTATCATTAAATCACAGAACCAATGAGCTGTTTCGATACTAAGCTCGATAGGCATTCGATAGGTCTATTACACACTGTTCAAAATCAGTCCATTTGTTAAAGTTGCGCAATGTACGTGTAATACGTGGAAGTGGTTGTAACTGGCGATCATTTATAATGCAGTGCGAAGATTTGACGAGCACGTGTTATGTTGGGACATGTCTAAGCCGAGAGTCGTAGGGTATCAGAGACTTGCGTTGTCTAGTGTACGAAGGGCTTAAGATGCTCCGTCATCGCGAGCTTCATCTGTAATGTAACGTTACACATTCGAGCATTACATCGGTGAAGGACGGAAATCGCCCCCCTTGTAATGATCCTCTTGTAATGATTCTAAGTGATATAACTTGTAACATCAATGCGCTCTACTTGTAATTAAATGAGTCCGGCGCCGGGTGGGCCACATACGTTACATTACACGCAAATGCTCGTCAGTCAGGAAGGTAGTATTGTTGTAATGTTACATTACACGCAAATGCTTCAGGTGACGGAGCACCTTAACAATGTCTGTTTGGTCAAATATTAACTGTAATAGTCCAGAATTAGCTTAAATATTATAAGGGCTCCCGCACACGGGCCA
The DNA here is from genome assembly GCA_036375495.1 of Agrotis segetum. NCBI lineage: Eukaryota > Metazoa > Arthropoda > Insecta > Lepidoptera > Noctuidae > Agrotis > Agrotis segetum. The sequence continues at coordinate 2,184,869 of JAQSVV010000031.1, forward strand.
CAAAACGCCGCCACAAGCCACTCGCGATTCCGTACCCCTCTCTCTCTTACCTCAGTAATGCATTGGTTATAAAAAGTAGCAGCCAACGACCGTAAGTGTCGACCACCGGCCACAAATGGCTGTTGCGCGCTTCAGCTACCTCTGTAGCCGCTTCTAGCTTCTCGAAGCGGCGTTTGTGGCTGTCGCGAGTGGCTCGTGTGCGGCGTCACTAATGATTGTTGGATGGAAGTATGGCCTTATAGAGAGACTAAGAGTCAATGGAAAGAGTTTCTTTGCGAGATAAAATCCGGAACATGGATATTCGGTGAAGAACCAGAGTCACCGACATAGCTCCACGTGTGGCGATCACGGACCGGAAGACACAGCGTAGGTAGGCCTCCCACTAGGTGGACCGACAACATCGTGATGGTCGCGGGCAACCGATGAATGCAAGTGGCGAATTGTCGTTCGGCGTGGCGGTCTAAGGGGTAGGCCTATGTTCAGCAGTGGACGTCTTCCGGCTGATGATGATTTTGATGATGGGTTCAATCTAATAGGGACATAGGATAGATCATCTTAATAAACTTCTAGGGCTTTCTATTTATAATACCAAAGAAATAAAATAGAGCTAGCAAATCTTGGTTTACAAACCACTGACTCTTTGAATACTTTTCTTTCACAAACTAAAGAGAAAAGTAAATACATAACTGGTCGTCATTGAATGTCCGTGTTACTGCACATCGCCGCAGGTAACGTTGGCTCACTTCCTTGTATTTTCTATCTTATAGCAGTACCCATTAATTTGTGTTTACGTTTGTAACTGAGTCTTATTTCTAGAGTTGTCTTTGGGATTGTAAGTAATGTTACTACAAAGACGCCAGCTCACTAGTGTATAGCGTTAATGGAATCCAATTTAAAACAGGAAATACTTGTTTCTTATTAATATTTTAGACTAGCTGTGACCCGTGAATTCGTTCGCGTGGATGTCGGAACTTGTAGCGAAGTGTTTTTTTAACAAAGGAATTGGATTTTTTTCTAAAATAAAAGTATCCTAAGTTACTCCTCATTACATCAGCTACCTGCCAAAAAAAGACTGGTCAAAATCGGTCCAGCCATTTCAAAGATTAGCCATTACAAACAAACAGACAAAAATTTAAAAAATGGTATTTTGGTCTATGGACCATATACAACGTTATGGCTAATCTCTGAAATGACTGGGCCGATTTTGACGGGAGGGATTTTTATTTTAGTTTTTACGCGAACGAAGTCGCGGGCACAGCTAGTATGTAATTTAAATAATGTAAGATTAGTTGCATGTATGTTAACATAGTGAAATGCAAAGCTCTTGAACATCACTCTTCTTATCTCTACAACACCATTTCTCTACATTGACATATTATATTTTCGCTTACGACAGCCGGCGTGAAAATTGTAATTAAGTAATTTTTGAGCAATGTTAGTGTTATAGAATTATTCTTTTGTTTTTATTTCGGAATAGAACCTTCTCTGCACGCTCTCTTATAGGTGTAAATTGGTTCAAAATGTTGGTCAGTAGAGAAGCAATCATAGGGCGCGTTTTGAAATGTTTTAGTCAAGAAGATTGTTGTAGAAACAAGTGCTTTAGCCATAAGTTTTTTTTTTCTCTAAAATCTAAAATATTCAATGAGTCCTTCCACCAAGGGGCAGGGTCGAAGGCTCTGTAGAAAAGGCTAAGCAGACTTCATCTGCCTAGCCTTTTCCCAACTATATTGGGGTCGGCTTCCAGTCAAACTAGATGCAGCTGGATATCAGTATTTTACATGGAGCCACTGCCTGTCGGACCTCCACAACCCAGTAACTGGGTAATACGATACCCCATGGTAAGACTGGTTGTCAGACTTTAGAGCTTCTGACTAACAGTAACGACTGTCAAAGATCTACAAATGACAACCGGGACCAACGGACTATCAGACTAGTACTAACTAAAATCAATGGTGATCCTTCAATAGTCCCTTAAGAGGAAACAGCACGGCCGTTTGCCATACTAACGTAGTCCCCTGTTTTCTCCCTGGATAATGCCAGTAGAGCAATAATTTTTTTACAAAAATTCTATGACCACTATTGGCATGTCTCTATGTTTTCCTTTTTCCCATAAATTAATTATGAAAAGAGATATGAACATTCAAAATCCTAAAAAAAATGGCCAGATTTTCCGCTGTGTTCAAATAATCGGTAAACAAATTTGATGAAATTATATAAAAAAGGAAAACATAGGAACACGGCCAATGCCTTTCTTTATTTTTTAAAGGAAAAAGTAGAGAAATCGGTTAAGTTTTGGAGGAGTAATCAGGGGACTACGAATCGTTGATTTTGTGCCATTTTTAAGGTATTTTCGGTCCAAGCTGCAGTTGTCTCCTTCGCGCTCTGTAACTCTGTTGTGGGCACTGTGCGACAGCAATAGATTTTACAAATACCTGTTTTTCAATTCTCCAGCCCTTGCTGTTTCCTCTTTAGTTCCAGGGTCAGGTTATCTAATGAGACAGTCCCTCGACCCTGGCAGGCTTTGGCCCTCTAAAGGGGGCCCCGTCATATTGCCAGCTCTCTGGGGCGCGTCGTCGACCCGGGCATCTATGATCGGACAGCAAGTCACCCATAACTCGCTGACCACATGCCCGCGCCTATGGTAGAGGGTGGGTGTCTTCTACGGCGGTTGGATCGTGAAGTAGAGGTTGCTTATTTTCCTTTACGGCGCCCGCCTCCTCCTTCGCTAGAACGACTGCTTCGCAGAAGGAGGCAACCACTTCCCATTCCGTTTCGCCCCATCCATTAGAGTACTCTGTACGCGTAGCATGGCGATTCTATCTCTATTCTACCAAGAAAACACAAAGTTATTTCATCGTTATTTCTGCACAAATCGACTGTTTTTTGCAAAAATATGACACCATTCGTACACTATTGAAGAAAAGAACGTTTATTTTCCATATTAAAACGCTAAAAATATTTCTACGTTCTGTCATTTTGTCTATTCTTGCGTCGACAAAACCCCTTTCTACGGCGCCATGCTACGCCTGCTGCAGTAGCAAGTGTCCCTCCGAATTAATTTTGACAGCTTTTTCATAGAAAGAAAAGATTAACGATAGGCAGACAATATTTGGATTTGGTAACATCACTCGTAAAAATTTGAAGATTTTTGTTCCACCACCACATTTACAAATCGTTTAATTACACCCAGAACTAGTGCGTAAAGATAACACACATGTACACTTAGTGCGTTGCTACATGGACATGCTCATGGGCCGCACGCGGTGAACTTGAAACAGTTTCGACACTCAGCACTTTATTGTGTAGCAATAACATTGAATATGGAGTTTTAAAAAGTTGTGCAGTTTTATGGTGGCTATTAAATTACGGGAGTCTATAAAAATAATGAAAATAAAAATAACCGTGCTATTCTGTAAGCCCCTTCGTGTACGACGCGACGCAAGTTTCCGATTTCTTACGACTTTGGTATCCATTGATGCGTGCCTGTGTACAAACTTCCATGGATTTGTATTATTTTAGTCGCCTGGATACCAAAGTCGTCACGTCATCAATATTTTTAAAACTAGATGAGGCCGGTGTTTCATACCTGACTACTCTGAGAAGAAACAGCCGAAACAAACTCAGAGGTCACAGTCTCTTTTAAAGTCCAGACATTGTTTTGTTCAGGTCCAACGACGATATAATACATATACATATATTTTATCGTCGTTGTTCAGGTCATACGAGGACTATGCGGGTGTCTGAGATGGTCTTTTGAGGAAAGAGCAACACAGATTTGAGTGGACCTGTCCAGTCAGTAGAAGCATTTGTCGGTAATCGTGTAGCTCGACTCAGAACACAAGGAGCTCAACTATTTTGATATTCGGTATTTTTGAATCTGAGCAGGAACATCTTATAAATAAAAATACTAACCTCAGTTTACCAGTGCGATAACCGCAACCATACCTCAGCAAGACAAGTGTGAACTTTTAAACCGCAGTGCAAGTCACTATTCAACTTGTAATATGGTTTCCCAATAACAAATCGATCAAGTGTTCATCGCGACCAGTCAGTTATGCGACCTCGATATACTGTCAGTTTTGAGATTCACTGTCTGATGAAATATGTGGTATTGTGGAGAGGAATCTTGAAATATCTAGATGTCAGACTGTCAGTATCATCTTGTTTTCTTACGCCCGAAATTAATATTAAATCTCAATCCAAATCCCGTTCCTTTGTGTCAGTTTTGAAGTCATGCTTAAGCTTTTATTTCCTTAGTGCTCACCTACGTTTCTAGACCTATTGGTTGGATTTACACTCGTATTCTAAGGTTCACCTTAACTCAATTAGACTCAGCTAATACAAATTACTCTCTCACAGGAAGGATCGGCCTGTGTCCCAGCAGTGGGAACATTATAATTCCTACTTTATATGTCTGGATTGTAAGGCATTATCTGTCAAAGGGGTTTGCAACTTCTTGGCATCAATGTTTTTTTTTCTTTCACCAGTAATGAAATTTTGGTCATTAGTAGACCATAACCTAAGAAGTTCGTAAAAAATAATAAAAAATTCTAAACCGTAACTAACCAGAGATATGACGGTCTTTATTTTGTTCTAATCTGGAGTTATTTTAAGTAGGTAGTACAAAATACAAACCACATATATCTCTGGTTGGTTACGGTTTAGAAACTATTTTTTTTCCTATGGACTTCTTAGGTAGCAGTTTAATTATGGCCAAAGTTTCATCACTGGCGAAAGAAAAAAAAAATGATACCAAGGTCCGTACTAAAAGTTGCAAACCCATTTGAGTGTCCACCAAGCTAAGGATACGATTTAGTAGGTGTTTACACCATTGCCATGGAGACTGAGTCTAGTTGCTCTGAACAGTTGAGTTAAGACGACTCTTAGGCCCGTATTACAGAATGTCACTCAATACTCAGGCTTTACTTAAAACTAGATTCAAAGCCATTTGATTGGTTGGAACTAGTTTTGAGTAACACATGAGTTTTAAGGTGCGTTCTGCAATATAGGCCTTAGAATACGAGCGTTTAATGATCAAATCAATAGGTCTAGAAACGTAAAATAAGTATTGCTTTAATCCTTGTTAATGTAGGTGAGCACTAAGGAAATAATACTTAAGCATGACTCAAACAAATACTTCAAAGAGGAACACTAGTTTTATTATCTAATAAGCATCAACTTTCTAGTCTTAATCGTACTTACTTAGCAATAATGTAAGCTAGTAATAAATTATATTTATTGTTACAGAATAAGTAGGATGGATAGTTAGGACGTAACTTTAATCTCTGGTCTAAAAACAATGTTGAAATTAATCTACTATATAAAAATAAGTCGGGTTTTCCTTCCTGACGCTATAACTCCAGAACGCACGAACCGATTTCCACGGTTTTGCATTCGTTCGAAAGGTCTCGGGCTCCGCGAGGTTTATAACACCATCTGGAAGCGAAACGGAGTTCGCCGGGTTTGCTAGTCTACTATATAAAAATAAGTCGGGTTTTCCTTCCTGACGCTATAACTCCAGAACGCACGAACCGGTTTCCACGGTTTTGCGTTCGTTGGAAAGGTCTCGGGCTCCGTGAGGTTTATAGCAAAGACTGGTGGCGAAACGGAGTTCGCCGGGTTTGCTAGTCTACTATATAAAAATAAGTCGGATTTTCCTTCCTGACGATATAACTCCAGAACGTACGAACCGATTTCCACGGTTTTGCATTCGTTCGAAAGGTCTCGGGCTCCGTGAGGTTTATAACATCTGGAGGCGAAACGGAGTTCGCCGGGTTTGCTAGTGCTCTATAATCGTTGTATTTTCGTCGTTTTGTTTACAAATCAAAAGAAAAAATACAAGTCAATTTTAACAATAATTATTTTTTTGAGAATTTTACTCAAAAAGATAAATAGATATTTGCTCAAACTGCTATTGTAGCCTTTTGAGCAAATATAATGTTTATCTGTAGCTCTGGAATAGTGGATTTTCGTCAGTTCGAATCTGACAGTCCCATCTGCTCCACTACCCAGGAGGTCAATAGGCGATTTTTCAAACAAAATATTGTCATAATAGCTACCTACAAGTTTTATCTATGCCTGCCTTTTAATATCAACGACAATGCATTATCATCTGCCTGCCTTTTCCCAGCTATATTAGGTCGGCTTCCAGTCGAACCAGAAACAGCTGAATATCAGTTTTTTAACATAGAGCGACTGTTTATTGTACCTCCGCAACCCAGTAACTGAGTAATATGGTAAGACTGGTTGTCAGACTTTTGAGCATCTGACTGTAATTAACGACTGTCAAAGATCTACAAATGACAGTCGGAACCAACGGCTTTAAGTGCTTTCCGAAGCACGGAGAAGACTCGCTATGTCAGATGGTCACTCATCCACAGACCAGCCTCGGTAAGCGCTGCTTAACCTGGAAGATCGGCCTGTGCGGCTGTAATTATTAAGCCACGAGCTCCTCCATCAACGACAATGCAATCACAAGTAACAACAGTTTCACAATAACACATTAAAACTTAATAAATCGAGACGCCATTATCGGTATTACAACCTTTTACTTTACTATAAATTAATTGAGCAAGACTATCGCAATTCATTCGCTTTCAGTAACCAATATATCGTTGGGTATGTATTAATGTGCAATAGTGTGCACTGTCAATGGTCGTGCATTATCATCAGCCTATAAATGTTCCCACTGCTGGGACGCAGGCCACCTCTCTGTGAGAGGGAGTAGGCCATAATATACCACGCGTCCCCAAAGCGAGTTGGTAGATGTTACATGTCTTCGAATTTTTGGTTCTATGACATACCGGTTTCCTCACGATGTTTACCTTCACCGTTTTGAATTACATTACATGAATTGTACACAAAGTAATGCGCCTGCCTGGGTTCGAAACTTCGAACCCACGACCTACAACTGATATCACTGGGCCATCCACTGCTCCTCAGGATTACCACGTTCTAACAAACAAACAATCAACCGTTCAGCTTTATCTTTACTTATTTTATAAAGCTGAAGAACTTGTGGAACTCATGGTTTGAGTGAAAATAGTACATTTCGATATAAAAATGTATGTGGGGAAAGCAGTGGCGGATTAGGAGTTTCAGAGGCCCTAAACATAGAGCCTGCGTAGGCCCTCTATTGCTTAAATTGGGGAGGTAGAAAGTATAAAATGGAAGTTTCATCAAAACAGAAAGTGTAGTATATAGGTATAATTTAAAACTTAAAACATTATGTTCCTTGCCTTATTCAGAGCAAACGCTCAGGGTGCAGCCGCAGGGCCCTGCGGGAGTGTATGAAGGGTCACTCCCGGACCGCTTTCGCCATGTGATTTCGGAAATGTAGATGAATCTCGATAAAATGTAGGTAAAAAATAAAACGCCAGCAGAGGATGGAGGCCCCTGGAGAACAGGGGCCCCAAGCATGTGCTTGTAGTGCTTATCACGTTAATCCGCCACTGGGGGAAAGTCTGTCATTGCATTCGAGGCGGAATATTGTCAGCCAAGCTCTGAGCTAGCCTGATAAGAAGCCTAGAAAGACAAAGACATTTATTCATAGAATATGGTACAGCACAGCATAAAAAGAACAGCATATCAAATACCTACTTGCTCATATCAAAGAAATAGGCAGATAGAACGCTCAAAACACGCGAGTGTGTCCACCAAAGTTATTACAAAATCAAATAGAATTACATTCCATATTGTTTTCTTTGTTTTTGAGAACAACTTTTACAATGGTTAAAGACACGATACGGCCTATTTTGGCAAACAACAACAACGACGCGCACCTTGGTACGACGCGTAGTTTGGTAGTGTCACGACTTTGTATTCGTTTTGATTTTTGGTGGACACACTCGCGTGTTCTAAGCGCTCTATCTGCCTATTGCTTTGATCTGAGCCTACTTGAATCAAACGGCTTTCCATTTGTTCACTCATTTCTCACGGATGGCCTAAGTGCTGTTTGAAATTTTGGAAAAGTGTTTGAGGCACGCTGAAAACTTGTTAACCTTAGGAACGAACAGCGGGTGAAACCGCGTGGTCCAACTAGTATTCGTACAACCTCACTTAGTCTAGTAGTAGTTACGTTCATGAGAGCATCGGTGCAGAAATCCATATCAGATCTCGTAATGCACCAATTACCATAAAAGAACATTACAAGGCTTTTCGCAATCCCCTCCATGTTGAACGGAATTTTTATTGCGAACGAAATAACTATAAAATTATTGTTTTTGATTGGAATTTTGGCTGGTTTTTAAAGCAAGGCGCCAAATAAGTTACCTAATTTTTTGATGTGTGTTCTAACTTTTTCCAGAGACTTCGCCTGCGAAAATTATCCAACGTAAACATTTAACCGACATAAAAAAGTAGCCTATTTAAATGTTTTCCCAGAATGTGCCAATTTCATCCATATTCATTTCAGTCGTTCTGTTGTGATTGAGTAACCTACATTTCATTCTTCCAAACTTTTGCATTCATATTATTATAAGTAAGTAAGATCATTTATTTGCTAACTGTGTATTTGGACCTTCTCAATGTAACAGTTACTGGGCCAGCTCGATTGTTAAAATTAGAGTATAACATCACCGCACGTCCGCGCGGCGCAGCGGACCTGACGCTGTATTGGCTTGTGCGAAATTCGTTGATACTTTACCCGCTCGACCACGCGTTCTACGGACGATCCGCTTCACCACGTGATAGTTTGCTATACGATAAATAGAGAAGCGCAAAATGTGTCAGTAAAAAGAAAAAGAATGAAGTATGCGAAAAGAAACACTGAACTAAAGACACATTTGAATGGCCAGTGAATGAATGAAAAGTTCATTTTGGGAAATGAACTAGTTCATTTACTTCAATCGTTAGCGAACTACACAATATGTCTAACGATAAACATGCCCGGTATTGAAATAAACGAAATAATCAACATTGTGAACGACATTGTGATGACGGTGCCTTGGGGATTGACCAAATAAAACTCCTGCCTGCCAAGATTACGGAACGTCTTAACGTGTAACTTTCACCCTGGAACGTAAAGTTTAAAGAACACGGTGGTTTGTAGTCGAAAGTCTTCCAGTACCTTCACCTCCACCACGACTGGGAAGACGATAATTCTTCAACCAAAAAACTAAAAAAAATATTTATCCACTTTTATTTCTTTCTGTCCCCAAAACTGGGAATGTCATCAAATCCTTTTCAAACGAATTTAATACCCAAACATCGCAATACTAACATACCTTTGTCGCAAGACTGAGTCACCAGTAAGATAAGTGATTGTAACTGGATACTGCTAACTGATACTCAGCAAATCGTCAATTAGATTGCTAAGGCTTTTCGATGACGAAACCGTGGCTGGTCCAGTCACTGCAGTAAATTATTGCAGAAGGCTCTCGTTAAACAGGAAAGCTTAAAGTGCTTATAAACTTGAGCATTCACTTAAATGATCAAAGTGACATTCGCAAGAATTTTCGAATTGGTTTTTCTGGATAGTAATATTCGCAAGAATGCAGAAAAACAAACGAGAGCGTTCTGGCGAGCTTTTTGCATAGCCCACTTTCAATCTTCATGAGAAAAATTATTAACGACCATCAAGTAGAGCGTTTCTAAAACGATCGTGAAAATGTTTGTAGCGATTTTGGGCTCGATGCTTGGTTCGTTGTTTAGTTCGACAAAATTGAAAACGGCGAATCTTCAATGGTCCGTTACAAATGAATGCTCCAGTCTATCAGCACCTTAAGTTTGGTACGTGGTGCATGTTGCAACCAATACATCAGGCTTACAATTAGTTGTAAATCGTTATTTACTAGACAATCTAAACTTAAAAGATCTTAGAGCATTTCCAAATGCCTGCATTGTTTCTGTATATCAACAAAAACAGTGCTCACTTCAGTGAATTTCTACAACTATCCATGCGTAGTCCTTTCACATCGTAACCTTATTCATACATCGTCATTACTTTCATCTAAATTAAAAGTTTAGGTCCTAATAAGAATTTGCTTAGTTAATACTTCGATTTACTAAAGATTTTTTGATCTGCCCTTTGCACAATTTCTTTAACAAAACAGTGTAACAAAACAGTCAATGATTAAACTAGTAAGCACAAGAAGAGTTTTAACAGAGGTTTGATAGTCAATCATCTTGTGACAATCGTATGATTGTATGTGACTGTTCAATGTACTTTAAACCTCCATGAGGTGTTGAAATCCAGTATTAATCTCTTACTAACTGACCTTGGACAATTTCTATTAAACTCAATTGACAGAGATATTTATCATTGTTTTTATGTCTTTCGGTTTCAAAATAATTTATATTGTTTCTCAGATCACTTTCATCTAATTTCCCACTATTTTGTTCATTGTCATTATTTTGAAATTCAATTCTAGAAACAATTGGATTTGCACCAATTTCTTGGAATGAGTATTGTTCTAAGTCTAATTTGATTTGGTTTATTATATCGTTCTACTGTCTCGTAGTGACTTGTTAAATTCATATAGTGTGGTTACTTAATGATGTCATTATTCTTCTGTTTGTTTCGTAAGAGAGAAATCTGTGTGCGTTTGCAGCTTTATTTATTATCTCTTTCAGCTCTTTGACAGGTGTTGTGTCCAGTAGCTTTCCTGTTTCGTAATACAAGATATTGTCCAGTCTCAATTTATTATGAAAATTATAATTAGGTCTTGATTCATTCTTTGATAGATCTACATATGCTGAAACTTGTAGTCTTATAATTATTAGCACTGTAATTTTTGGTAAAGGTATAACTAGGGAATTAAAAGAAATGTAAACATTCCACACATTTTTTATTAAATCAGCCTCAACTCAAAGTACATGTACTTTGTCAAGTTACATTATAACAAAGCATATAAAAGCTAAACAAGTAATAACAGATAATTATCTACAACTCTGAACCGCGCATCAAATAAAATGCTATGCGGCCATCCTAATTTGAATTTGTCAATTGTATTTGCAAATCTACATATTTTTTTGAGCTTTAAAGATTTTTTTGGTCAGTTCTCGTACAAAATGGTAACAATAAAGAAATCGATTTGACTCGACTTATTAAGTTAGAGCAAATTCGTTCAGCACCTCATCACGCCGCGGCTACTGTCGCATCACCAGTGACAACTGTGAGTTAACAGCACCAACATTCATAAAATTTAGCGAGAATATATATACACTAAAAATACTAATTGATCACATTTCTGAACTTAACCTACAAGGTACAAGGTGAGACCTAGCCTAAATATACTCAATGCCAACCGTGGTGCTGCTGTTGTTGTTGGTGCTCGTGGTGCTCCTCCTCCTTCTTAATGTAGAAAGGAACATGGACCTTCACGGGGTAAGGCACCTCCTTCACCAATGGGAATGGCACGTCCTTGTAGACGGGGTAAGGCTTGTCAATGGGAACCTTCACTTCGAAAGGAACCTTCTTCTCAACGGTGTAAGGGATCTTCTTGTATACGTCATAAGGTTTAGGCACTGGGACCTTGATGTGCACTGGGTAGGGTTTCTCAACTTCAACCTTGTAGGGCCTGTCGACTGGGACCTTGACTTCGTAAGGCACATGCTTGTGGACAGTGACTGGGTAAGGCTTCTCAACTGTAACAGGGTAAGGCTTGGGCACGTAAACATTGTAGGGCTTGTCAACGGGAACTTTCACTTCATAAGGCACCTTCTTGATGACTTCGTAAGGCTGGGGCACTTTGACTTCGTATTTTACGGGGACGGGGTACTTCTTCTCAACGGTGTAGGGCTGGGGAACGGGGACCTTGACTTCATAAGGTACCTTCTTTTCAACGGTGTAAGGAGTGGGTACTTTGACCTTCACTTCGTAAGGCTTGTCGACGGGGACCTTGACTTCATAAGGTACTTTCTTCTCAACAGTGTAGGGTTCAGGGACGTACACGGGGTATTTGACGTACTCCTTGACGGTGACAGGGACCTTCTTTTCAACGGTGTAGGGCTGGGGAACGTGGACCTTGACTTCGTAAGGTACTTTCTTCTCTACGGTGTAGGGAACGTGTTTCTCGACGGTGTATGGGACGGGGACCTTCTTGATGACTTCGATGGTCTTGACGTGCTCATGGTGTTGGTGACCGTGATGTTCTTCTGAGGCAATGGGTTGCCATCCACCACTTGAGCCTCCGAAGTCGCCGCCACCGTGTCCGTAGCTCTGTCCGCCTCCTTGTCCGAAACTCTCACCGCCTCCGTGTCCAAAGCTTTGACCACCTCCGTGTCCAAAGCTTTCACCACCTCCGTGTCCGAAGCTTATGCTTTCTCCGCCACCGTGTCCGAAGCTTTGTCCTCCGTAGCCGCCTTCATCGCCACCACCGCCGCCGCCACCGTAATGTCCGATGTTATAGATGCCTCTCTTCTCTTGTTTCTTGTCTTCGGATGCTGCCGCCTGTTTCGGTGCGCCTTTCTCCTCACTGGCAAAGGCCACCACGGCCAGCGATGCCACCAGTACAACCTGTGGATAGAAAAACAATGTTAAGTAATTTGTAAACGAAGAAAACGGATTATTAATAACGTTCCTAGTTTTTGTGCCACGAGTGATTAGACAGCAGAATTTACATACAGATGAAAATAAATACCAAGTCGAATACGTAATGATAAAGAATGATTTGAAACTTCCTTGAACGTTAAATAACAATGATATAAGTGGATTAAAATCCTAAGCTGCAACCTTCGAATACGCAACGAAGTAAAAGTTGCATTGAACCAGTTAAACTCATGTCGAGACAGAATACAAAATTCACACTTTCTCTCGATATTATCTCGAATCTCTATTCCCAACAGCATTGTTACACCAAGTTAATAAAAAGTTTAATAGTTTGTTTCACTTCCTTAGTTATCTGTCTTAACATCAATCAAGCTTGAATTGGTTTATTGTGTTTCAAATAATTCATTGTAATTAGGAGTGTGTTCAATGAATTTTACATTATATGATGATGTATTGATGTTACCGAAGTAAAGTGAAACAGTCTTGATTTATCAGTCGGAAACAATATCTAGGAAACAATAAAACCTATTATTTTAGCGCAGTAACTCTTAACCTGCAGTTTCTAAATAATTCATAACAAAATGAAATAATAAACTAATCCAGACAGCAATTATTTCTATTGCGTATTTAAATCAGAGACCAATTTAGCACCAAAGCTTAATATGGACTTTTTTAATTATTTCTATAAAAACTGAACTGAACTTTCCACAAGTTAAATTATTATGATGTCGACTTCGTAACTGAAGCAAGGTATGCAATGCTCAGCAATTAGAAGATTGTAATCAGTAAAACTGTAGGTCGATTGTCTTTTGTTTGGCTGTCACTCTCTGCAAATCTCTAACATTAATTTCATAACTTTTGTTATAACAGTCAGTGAGAATGATATCTATTCCATTCTTTTCTTTTATACTACTAAGTTCATTGATTATTTTTTACGTTTTGGTGAACAATTAGATGATGAAAATCTAAAATGAGTCATTGATAGTAATGTCAAAGAAATAAAAGACTAAAATAAAAATAATTAAAAAAATATTGCGGTTTGAAGAAAAATAAGAACAGTGCACAATATTAAATGGTGGACTTTCATACGACCTTCAAAATAAAACTGGTTTAGAATGTTTTCATTGCACATTCTGACCCAAATATTCAAGGTATTAACGAACTGCATAAACTTGAGTTGCAATCAGAAGCTACTTAACTAACCTAACATAGCACAGACTAAGAATGCGTCGAATTAAGGAAGGTTAACAAGTTACAAGAAGTAACAAGAAGGCCTCAAAAAAACTTAGAAATGAAAACAAAAGTTAACTTGCTTTTATGACTTCATCACTATTTACATAAGTAAAACCCATTTAAATCCATTTGAACAAAGTTATTACCATAATAGAGATGTACAGTAACGTATTATGAAACGTAAAGCGAATGAGTCTTGAATTTATTAGTAGGCCGCCTTTACATTACGTAGTAGAAATGCATGTTTAAATTGCTATAACGTTGAGAGCAGGAAACGATTATGTTGTTATGAATGATCGAAAGCAGGTAGGTGGCGCCACTTGTCATACTAGTGAATTACTGGCGCAACGAAAGATTACAGAGCATTTACAGTTAATTATAGAGTTGCTTAATTTCCTCTATAATTATACAGATTTAATTATGACTTCGCGAAAGCTGTTAAAATTATCGAGTTTATTTGCTTCTTCTGCTTAGATAACTATTGTGATATTTATTTCTACTTCATATTACTGATCTTATTTTAAATTGATCTTACTCATAATTACTAGATCTCAGAAGCCAATCCTTCTATCGGTTGTGGTCCAATAATCACTTGTTGTTCATTCTACTCTGACATCTTCTGTCTTCCACATTTATCTCTCAAAGAACATGATTTCTCATATCTTCATCATCATCAGCTTGTAATGTTCCCACTGCTGGGACACAGGCCTCCTCTCTGTGAGAGGGAATGGGCCATAATCCACCACGCGGGCCCAGTGCGGGTTGGTAGATGTCACATGTCTTCGTTTTTTTTTGTTCTAGAACATGCCGGTTTCCTCAAGATGTTTTCCTTCACCGTTTTGAGAGCAGTGGTAATGAAATAAATTACACAAAGTAATGCGCCTGGCGGGGTTCGAACCTACGACCTACAACTCGTAAGTCGGGACCGATCCCACTGGGCCATCACTGCTCTTCTTCTGCTATTCTCCTGTAACTAAATTGTATACCTATTCTATACTTCTCTAATAAATTTTCAGCCAAGCCAAGCTATTAATTAATTTCTTACCCAACATTATGATTGTCTAACGACCATTTAACCCAGTTAACCGCCATTACAGCAACAATGTACCATCATATCATCAAGGTAAATACGCTCTTGTTGTGCACCGTTCTATATTAATTACAACATACACCTCTAGTGAAAGTTGTACGAGGGATTTGCACATGACGAGCTGCTACCATGAGTTGTAGTTTTGGTAGTTATGGGCTAGAATTGGTTGAGCTTTTGTTTTTAATTAGTAATGTGAATTTGGTTGTAGTCTTTTGCGAAGTCTATGATGGACTTGGAATAAGATGCTGGTACCTTTGTAAGTAAAGTTTGTTCAAGTATTGAAAGGAGTAGGTATTATAGGCCTCCTTATGTCAATTGTGATGTTACTTTATTGAATAAACTTAAGGCTGCTTTCGGAAGTAGTAATTTATATCTCGAAAAGGAAGTAATATCATTAACTGCTCATTACTGCAACGAACTTTATGCACAAGTTAGATAAATAAACTTGTTACAGCCTCAAGTAAATAAATTATTAGCCTACACTTTCGCTCCAATTACTTCCTACCGACTTAACTTTCCAAGCGAAATCGCAGCGAGTAACACTAGTACTGTATCTTTAGCTCATACGGATCGGAAACCAGTGTCAATGCTCTCGCTTAACCGGTTTATGTGATCAGAATTCACGTACGCGTGAGAATTACCGTGAAACAGCAAAAACAGATACGGCATACGACAATCCATACAAATTATACGCGGCCATGTAAATAAAACACGAAAGAAAATAAGTTCTATTTGAAAGTAGAGAATCCGAAATTGTTTCTAAATAATTTCGCGTCTATCGTTTCTAAAATAATTTTGTTTTTTTATTTAAAGAAATTTTTACGTCTGTGGTAAGATTAAATATTTATCTTGCAAATTGTAATAAAATCTCGCTAGTCAAAAAATCAACAACTTTCAATCAGCGAGATTCAAATACAAAATCATATTGAGTCATTGATCAAAATGAACATCGGCTATCAATCAACAATACTATAAAATTCCGATGATATAACAATTATTTACTCGAATGAATCCACAAATTACATTACACTATCCAATTTACACGATTATCGTTACGTTCTTAATTAAGCTGGGCGAATATGAATCGAATGCATCCGCATGTGTCATAATCATAATACGGGACTCGCGATGCATGACTTTTGCGTAGTCGATTATCTGTGTTATGCACTAGTGTCATCGATACATCTCATTGCATTAATTTCAGCTCTGGTGCACAATGTAGCAATGGAGCGGTAACCTAGAAGTGGAAATGCGGAAAGATCGCTTGTTTCGTGGTGCAAGCTGTGGGCTTGGCTAAGCCTAGAAATCACTATAGCTTTTTTTAATTACTGTCATCACCAATTAATAACTACAAGCAGTGCAAGATGTGATGATGATTGTGGTTCTCAAAATTTGATCATTGTGTTCTAAGATCATGACTTTGATAACTGTTCTTTTTAGACAAAATATGGAGCGCCAGTCGAGCAACTTTTGTTGTGTTTTTGCATATTTTATCTTCAAGTTTTTATTGTCGGTTAGTATGCTAACCATTCTCTTTAGTAAGTATTGTTTGTTACAAAATTAACCAAATAGTGTCATTAATTTTACTGTCGTTGCTAATAAATTGATTTACGCTAATCCTTAGAAATGAACCTGTCTAAATTATCTCCTGACAGATTAGGAAGTGTTAATAATGTATTATTAATATCATTTACTACCTTCACGACTATAAAAGTATCACTATTAAAAATCTTAACATCATCAACGTGAATGGATTCTGACTTTTGATCTTTAGATCCATTTATTAGACTCGTGCCAGCTTTCATTATTTCTTATCGTGTTGCTCAGGCTATTATAATGTAACAGCAATAAAACTGCCAATTGATTAGCTTTATTATTCTTCTAACCGTGATAAATGTTTCATGGTTTTTGGAAAATCTGTTAACTTACATTTTGGAACATTTGACAATATTGGAGGAACCTCTAACTATAGATCTAATCTAATTACCTACGATTTAAGTAGCTTTCGATCAACACTTCCAACTTTTAAGCTTCTGCTTACTCAATTACAGAATTTCATTTTGAATGCAGTATGCAACCGAACAAATCTAAATGCATTTCTAATACTGCACTCAATACAACACGGAAAACTTTACTGTTCTACTTTCAAAACACAGATAACGAGCTAAAATTATTTAGAAAATTATGTTATTACTACAATTTGCATGTTTGTGCTGGAACTGTAGCGAGGAACACGACTGCATTTATAAGGATTATGAAATTGATATAAATGGACTAACAGTGTACTTGATTTTGTAACGGTTACAGTCTTGTACACACGACTACACATCAAACTATACGAAACCAGTTTGTCTTGAACTTGCTTTATAAGATCTTTGCTAATATTAAACGGTCAGCTTATACTAGTTTTGCATAGCTAGATGGGTAGCCCTGTGTACCTAAGTGTCTTGTATAATTGAGTATTAGTTTTAATCCTTCTAATTCGCTCTTTATGCCTCTATTATTATGTAGATTGCTGTTAGGGTTTTACAGAAATAAGGCTTCATTACTATGTTTTCCAACCCTGATAATCTTTTTTTCCCCTGGAATAAAAAACTGGAACCGTAACCCTACAATTAGCGTAATTGCTATCAACATAAGACGCTTAATTGAAAAGCTTATTAATGCCAAGCCTTCGTGGCTTTTTTCTCCAATTCTCAAACAAATATAAATCAAGTCAATTGTTCAAAGAATAAATAATATCAATAAGATTAAGAATGTGCACTTTTTGATCTTTAAAAGTTACATAAACTGTCCCTTGAAAACCCATTTTTTCTCTCCTGTATTTTATCTGGAAAATCAAAATTTATTTAAAAAAAAAAAAACACCCGGGCTTATTAAATCAATATAAGTCCAAAACCTTGTAGCATTCCCAAAGGCGAATTGAATAACTTTGACACCAAAATGTCACCGTATTCTTACACGAAAAAAAAACCAAGAAGCTTGTAAAAAGTGCCGGAACAAATTCTCTAGCAAATCTGGTCCACTATAACAACAAGTGGTCCTAAGTTCCGCACTCACATTACAATGATTATGCATTTAAGTAAGTAATTTGTAACTAAAGACCGTATCTCAAACCGTACAATTTTCGATACTTTCTCTAAGTTTTAACAGGAAAGTGAAATGAAAATTATAGCAAAGCCGGTTGTTTGAGGAAGAAAATTGTTATATGATAGCGTAGTGTAGTATAGGATTATAGTGTGGGGCTATTATGCTCTTGGTCATGTAATTAGTAGTAGGAAGTGCGATGAACTTCGGAGTACGGAGATTTCTTTCTTATTTTCTTCTCGTAGTGGCGAGACTGTTAATTTATGGAGTAGATACTATCTTATATTTGATGTGGAATATTTATTTACTGAAGGAATTTTTGTGAAATATCGTGAATTGTTTTATTTATAATTGCAATGCTTTTCATTTCAAACACAATTTGGTTCTAATTATTTTGCTTTTATTCAGTTTTTTTTTCTTACTAATTCACAATGTTTTTTTTCATACTTATCATTTTTTTTTCCGTGGGAAAAATACTAAGTAATACAGTTTCTATGAAGTTACTTAACAAACTTTCTGCACTAATTGCTAGTTTACTTATAAAAGACTTTTTTTATCAACATTAAATTCCATTGTTATAACATGAGGTTTTCTAACTGGCAATCAAAAGTTAACCGCGGTAACCGCAAAGCTATTGTTACTAACTTGTGAGAACCGCAAGCATTTATAGCTATTATTCCTGGAAAAAAAAACCTCTGTTGTTTTCTTATTTAACTGAAAATTGTCAGTTAGGTATGTACTAATATTAAATTGATGAAACTCTGTCTCTAAAAATAAACGAAAACCGTTTTTTTAACCTATTTTCAATTAATAGAATAAAAATCGACTAAAAAAAATAACGCATTTAGTCGATTACCACCCCGTAAGTATAATTACAAAAAAAAACAAAAGACGCGAAAAAAGAATACTTCAAAAACCGCACTGTCTATTTTCGAAATTCGAATTCTAAAATGTTTTTTTTTTCACTTTTGGCACAATCACTTTTTAGCACTGCACTATTTTGTTAGACTCACCAATAACTTCATGTTGCCGCGTGTCTTCGTTCGTTCGCCGAAGACTGGTTGTGTGGAGCGACTATGTTACCATCATGTTATATAGCGTCCCTCCCACTTTTTGAACGGCTAAGATACGGCCGAAGAAGGGTGAACGCTTGGGCCCGATAATGACATGTATTAATTGTAACTTGCACTCATAATCTTGCATTCAGCCTTAAATTAGAGCAGCCAAGATGATTTACAAAAAAAAAAAAGAAAACAAATCATAGACAATTGATTCTAAATAGTCGATTATTATTTGCGCTAAAATGATTTATTTGACTTTGAACTGAATTATTAATAAACTGGTTTAAAGTAATTAAAGAAAGATTATGGGTATATCAAAATTTGCATAATTCAGTAATATGATTTCTGTTGTTCCACTTTAAATTTTATGAGCGTTGGACGGTAGTACGGTTGGCGCAGCGGTTGACTGATCGACTCCTGCGATGCTTGTCTCGGGTTCGATTCCCGCACGAAACACATCATTATATGGCCTACAAAATTTTCTGGGTCTAGGTCTCTGTGTTTATGAGTTCAAATGTTTGTAAACGGACCCACGATACAGAAGTAATGTCGCCTTTTAAAAAAAAAAAGGTTGCACTCCAGGAGTGCCGGTAGAAGTGAAAACTTTTTTGTTACTATGTTTTATTTTTAATTTGAATGACGTCTTACTCATTTTCGATCAGGGTCACGTGACCCTGACGCGAGTTTTAAATTTTTTACCCATTACAGAAAAAGTGTACAACGCCGCTAAAGAAGTTTTCACTTCAAAAATTTAAAACTGTCATAAACTCATAATAAAATAGCGCGGAGTTTCCGTTTATATTAATAATGACATGCCTCCGGGATTCCGGGTAAAGTTAGTTATTCCCGCGGAAACTTTTAAATTGGTCAGAATAAAATCTAATCTAGGTACTTATGTGTTAAATCAGAATATAAACCATCTTTATTTTAGCCAAATCGGTTAAAGGTCCGTACTGTTAACTGTGCTGTACTGTTGTAATGTTTTTCTTTATTTGTCTTTGTTGGATGTATGTGCATATTGTGCATGTCTGTGTCGAATAAAATAATTTTTCTTTTTTCTTTTCTACTGAAATGAAATCCCGGGATCAAGGCTTATCCGTTTTATGGTATGTTAATAACTTACTGTCTGGTAAGAATGGTCCAAGTTATCAGGAAAATATTCGACTCAAAATGGCCAGACAAGGATATCCAAAAGTATGGTATGCGCTATGACCGGACGGCACATTTGAGAGAGAAGAGAAATAACCACATCTCTGCCTTATAGGATATAAGACCCTTAAAAATAAAGAGAAATAAAAAAAGATACATCTCTGGTATTTACAATCATAATAGAATTAATGTAACTGTACTATGAAACTTGATTTTAGCCAGTTATTTCCACTGGTATTAATAATTTTGAATTCTTCAGTGAATTCTTTATAACCTACTTAATTAGTTTACTTTGTAATACTGCGTTATAATGTAGTGAGAAATATTGAAGCAAAATATCAACATTATCAAACGTTCATACTTATACGAATTTAGTAACCCACAAATATTTATTCCAGAATTTTTGCCACACGTTCCGGGGTCTTTCAGAGTCGGCAAGCTTTGGCCCTTTAAGGGCTCAGCAATCTGACGGGCTAGTCAGATTGCTGACAGCTCTTAGGCCGAGACTCCACCAAAGCTGTGCGAGTCGAGACGTGTTTTGAACAACCAATAGAATTGCGTTGCCGGAGTCACGTCTAAGTGGAGCTGTGTCAATAACGTAATTCTATTGGTTGTTCAAAACATGTCTCGACTCGCACAGCTTTGGTGGAGTCTCGGTCTAAGAGCCGCATGTGGAACATGACGCGCCGTCGACCAGGGCATGGTCTTTGATGGGACGGCCATCGAACTGCTAGCCACTACATTGCCGTTCGCAAGCCTGTCCTTACAGAGTGGCCGGAAATTGCTTCGCGATATCCGATGCCCCTAATTGCTTCTACGGCTGCTGGGGCCTCTCCGTCTAGACGTTGGTTGATTGATTGACAATAATAATAAGAAGACCGTGCTTAATAGAATAGAATCCTCTTTATTATGTACACCATACAAATAACAGGATACATCCAATTAACAATATTTTATAAATAGGGTGACACAATGGGCGGTCTCATCGCTAAAAGCGATCTTTTCAAGACAACCTTTGAACGGATTTGAAAAGTATAGGAGAAACAATACTTTAGATAGTCTACGGTGTACAATTTACCAACAAACAAAAACATACACATACAAACATAAAATATATAAACACATTTAATGAATCCCCATGATTTCATTCACAAATGTTAAGAGATAACGGACGGTCATCCATGTCTTATTATTTAGGAAAAACTGTTTTTAAGCTCTACTTTATTGTAACACTAGCTGTTCCTCGTGTAGTCACACCCTCTACTCGATTTAATTTGGTATATTCTATAGTCTTGTTCAGTTTCTCAATAAATAAACTATGCAAAACAAAAATATTTAATCAATTCGATCCAGTACCACCCAGTACTTCCAGAGATTAGCGCGTTCAACCAAACGAACTCTTATACGGTAATAAACATAAGTTTAATTTGAAAGTAAACGCTAACAGTGAAACCGAATTCGTTTACTGTTTTTAAATTGCATGGTTAGAGTAATGACCCATAAATAGAATTCGCAAGAATTTAAACTGTGAGTAGTTTTTGTTTAAGCCATTTGGGGTTGAAATGATAGGACCATGGGGTCCGATTGCTCACAAACTTTTCAAAGATATCACCGGGCGATTAGTCAACTCCTATAGGGCTAGGGCTGGCCTATTCCTAGGCCGACGAATCGCCATTCAAAGTGGCAATTCTGCCATCGTTCTGGGCACTGTTCCCGTTGACAGCGATGTGGACGTATTTCTAACACGCTTTGTTCATATTGCTATCACTGTTCATTCTTTATTTATTATTTAAATTCATTGTGAATTTAAAAAAACCTGATATTTGAATGATGTCGAATGGATAATAGGAAAGGCATGGTGTGACTTTCTAATAAAAATCCTATCTTCATCTGCATAGCTTTTTCCCAACTGTTGGGGTTGGCTTCCATAGTCCAACGGGATGCAGCTGAATGTCAGTATTTTACATAGAGCGACTGCCTATTTGACCTCCACAACCCAGTACCCACTTACTGGGTTGTGGAGGTCAAATAGGCAGTCGCTATAACCCTTTACAAGATTGGTGTGCGGGTAAATTGAAATTCTAACGACTGAACGGCAAAGGGCAAATTTTGATAAACGACTTATTAGCAGCCTTTAATAAAGCCTAAACATTTTTAAAGAATATAATAATATTCCACAACTATCACACAACGCCATCTAGCCCCAAAACTAAGCAGAGCTTGTGTTATGGGTACTAGACAACTGATAAACATACCTATATATTTCTAAATACATACATATTATAGATACATATATATTATAGATAAATTACACCCAGACACAGAACAAATGATCGTGCTCATCACACAAACATTTGTCCTGGATGGGAATCGAACCCACGACCTCCGGCATAGATATCAGCGCCGCGCCGGCGCGCCGCCGCCGCCGTGATTTTCCCCGCGCCGCCGCCGCCGTCCACAGCCGCCGGCGCGCCGAACCCGAGCGGGCGGCGTTCAGTTTAATCTAACACACTGATCAAACCGAACGCACGATAATAAATGCTGGCAAAATGGCGGCACTAGACTTAGACGTTTATAAAACGATACTCTTTGACATTACAATTTCTGTACTGTCCAAGTTATCAGCAAACAAACACAGTTTTTGTATTTTGGTCAGTTGGTTGTTAATATTAGGGAAAAAAAAGAACAGATGATGAGCACTCATCAAGGCTTCTTTTTTTTAGCGTGGTAAAATCATCAAATGAGTCTTCCCTCCCGGGGCAGGGTGGGAGGGACTGCCATACTCGTACTGACTTCCACGGTGTCCTTCAATAGCCCTTTATATCCCGGCAGGCTTTGGCCTTCTAGAGGGAGCCCCGTCCGTCATCATACCGATGCTCGTTGAGACGCGCGTAGAACACCCGGGCATGGTCCGTGGTCGAGTTGCCCTGTACGGGCGGCGACCGCATGCCTGCGCCTACGGTGGCCGAAGATCGTCTTGCGATGTCCGTTGCCATGGGCGTCCACCACTGCGGCTGGGACGGAGAGGACGCTGTCTTCTCCGTCACGTGGCCCGCTTCCGCTTTTGCGAGCATGACTGCCTCGCAGAAGCAGCATGGTCGCGATCAATGCCGGGTGCGAAAGGTCTCCGCCTATCGCCGCCGTGAGGACACGTCGGTGCTCTGTTGAAGCGGGGCAGTTTTGCACCGTATGCTCTACTGTGTCCTCCGGGCGATCCTCGCAGTGGTGACACCCAGGCGTTTCCTCCTTCCGCATCAGACACAGGTTCCTCCCGAAACTTCCGTTTCCGGTGAGGACCTGCGTCATGCGGTAGGTCAGGACGCCGTGACGCCTATCCAGCCACTCCCCCAACAGGGGTCTTACTGCCACGATTGCGGCGTGCCCGGACGTCGGTTCGTACTGCCCTGAGATCGCGCCGGAGCTCTTCCCGCCGCGCCTCGACTTCTCGAGGCAGCGGGGATACGCCCCGGCGCTGCGCCTTCACGCGCCATTCTAGACGCGCTGGAAGGTAGTCGCCTCCAGATCTCAGGGCAGCAATCCGGCAGATCCGGAGATTGTCCGATTCGCCGGCAATCGTGCGGTATCCCCGAATCATCCGGACAGCCATGACCCTCTGGCATACTCATCAAGGCTTACAGTAAAAATATAGCCACCAGGAATTTTTAATGTTATTTTGGTTTGCTCTTTTTTTAGTTTATCTTGCCAATTCAATTTTTCTCGTCAAAATTATAATAAATTTTTAATTATACGTAAAACATTGTTCTATTTCTTCTCTTAAAGTAATTAATTAAAGTAGTAAAAAAAAAGATCACGCCGCGCCGCCGACGCCGCCGCCGTCGACTCCAAAAAGTCGGCGCACCGCCGCCGACTGATTGACCATCGGCGCTCATATCTACTCCGGCATAGCAGTCAGGGTCACTAACCACTAGACCAACAGGCCTGTTGATATTTATGGTATTAACAGCAGTCCATTAAAGTAATATGGCTCGCTTCCAGCACGATGAACCGATGGCCTGAAGAAGGTACCTAGCAGTGGCTGGATGAAAAAAGTGGGAGATCGTGTGTTGTGGCGCTCCTATGGGGAGGTTGATGTTCAGCAGTGGACTGCAATAGGCTGAAATGATAAAGGATGATTTGCAATACATTTTTCTTTGACTTGCTTTCATCTTAACCTAGTACACCCACGATTTTCTGAATATAAAAAATATAGCTTTTCTGAATATAAAAATAAGAGTATCGGCCTTCTAAGTTCCCAAAAAAGTAACCATTTATTTTACGGTAGGGTGACATCAGCCGTCAATGTTTCAGATACATTATACACATACTAAACAGATAATTTGCATTTCAAATATGCATCTTAATTTCATTTTATATAACTTATTAGCAACAGTTATGAATTTAGTAAAAGATTGTATTGCTACGTTATAACTAATTAATTAGACTGGTTTCTTGAGCGTGTAACAAAGCTAATTTTAGACCAATGTATGTTTAAATTTCACGTAAATCTACTGGTTGTGCAAAGAAAGAAAAAAGATTTATTTGGTGCAAAGGGACCACGATAGACACAGACATTCGTCGTGTCGTTCGCTTCGCTTCGCTCCGCTCCGCTCTGCTCCGCTCCACTCCGCTCCGCTCAGCTCCGCTCAACTCCACTCCACTCCGGTCCGCTCCGCTCCACTCCACTCCACTCTTTGAGCTCTAGCACTCTTTCGCAACGCGCGTTAAGGAACTTCGTTCCAAAGTGTCGTGACAACTTTTCGTAAGATTTTTTTTCCGTCTAGCCCCCTTTCACAACGCGATAAGGAACTTCGTTCCAAAAAATACCAATACCTATCTAACACAAGAATAATTTTTGTGTGTCTCATGGCTGCGCCAAAAGCTGGTTTTCAACTGGGCCTGTAATGTTGATGTTACGGATGTAAAACAGCTCTAAACATGATTTAGGTGTCGTTAATACTACTACTGTGTGTGTACTGAGGCTTTCTTAATGGAAAAATAAACTACCTAGTTACACTTTGCCTGACCGGGGAATCTAACCCAGAACCTACTGCTTAGCAATCGCGCATGCAACCAGTAGACCAACTAGACAGTCGTTGTTTGTCTATTTTTCCATCACGTCGATATTTTCTACGGGTTCGTGCAACACGTGCAATCGTGCATACCACAAGGTAAACAGTAAACACACACGCGTGTTAGCTCTTTCGTACCCAACGCGACGCGAACTCCTTACGACTTTGGTATCCATTAACACGTGCCTGTGTAAACCTCTCTGGATTTGTATTGAGATAGTCATCTGGATACCAAAGTCGTAAGGTATCGGCGAGATGTGTCGTATTGTGTGAAATTACGGTCAAGGTGCTGAGAAAACAAATGACAGAAGTTTGATTCGAACACACGGGTATTCATGAGTCACTTTCATTTTGCAGCGATGGTATTCAAGTAGTATTGTGAATTCGGGACCCATACACTATGCATCGCTCAAGGTCGTGAATCAGTTTTCCCATGAAACCCATAAAATTATCAGTTATTTACTTTTATCATTAATTAAATAACCCTACAGTACTCAAATACAAAGACAGTTCACATTTTTACAAAATAGTTAAGATCATACAATTTTAGTTCACAAAGTTTAATAACAGCGTTTTGTAAACTCGAAACGTAAAATCAGTAATATGTAAGATTTATAATTAAGATCATGAAGTAACAAAAAAATACAAAATGCTTCATGTACACGATATTACGGTAATCTTATATTTGTGGGCCATTGCGAAAAATTACACGTATTGGTAAATTACGTCCCAGCATTGTGTTAGTATTATTCTTTTAGTCTGAATTTTATTTTGTTGATAGATGGAGAGTTGGGTTATAAATTATCTACGAAACGACCTTCATACCACAATTGTGGAGGTCAGATAGTAACTCCACAACCCATACGTAAAGAACACACAGGTCCTACATAACCCAATCGTGGAGGTCACATAGAACTTCCACAGTCGGGTTATGTCACTTCATTTAAAAACATAGGTACTGACTGGTGTTCAGTTGCATCTGGTTAAACTAGTAGCAGACCCCAACTTAATAAGGTAATCCTTATAAGGCTTTCTTGAATTCTGATAAACTAATTTGTTATATGTATAGGTTATCGCCCAAAATTAATCATCATCATCAGCCTATAAAATGCTCCCACTGCTAGGACACAGGCCTCCTCTCTGTGAGAGGAGGTGGGCCATTCCACCACGCGGGCTCAGTGCGGGTTGGTGCAAAAATTAACATCTACATTTAATCTAAATGAAAACCCCGTTAGTTTGTTTTTGACTGCTGTTTCTGATTGGACATCTTTAAAACTCGGATATGTAAATTCTGTCGTTGATTGGTTACAGACAGCAACAGATAGCAACCGAGGTAGATTTATTAATTTTCAGCGGGTTAGAACACCCGTGGACCTGTTTTTGAGGGGAAACTGAAGAAACAGCGAAGACTTTTGGTCACTAAGAGCCGATTGAAGATTTTACAAATAAAAAAATTAATTAAAGACTTGATGTTTTGAAAATATTATTTTTTTAAACCACGCAGATGTAGGAGCCCCGCCAAGCAGGGCTCCGTCGGCTTGCTTCTGTGAAGGAAGGATAAAACCAAGGTGTAACTGCACTTCGGGCTTTAACCGTAACAATTGATTATTCATTGTTTTAATCCTAAAACCAACAGTTCATTGGTAAAACCTAGCATGTACTGAATTGGAATGGTAATAGTCCGAAAAAGTCGTCCTTTTATATAATAAATACTTACATTTACCAACTCATGTCGGTAAATCTTAGGTTTTACTAGAAAATCTTAACATTTACCGTAGTTCGAGCTTTTACAGTAATAAATACACAAAATGACAAAGTGTTGCCTGCATCATTAGTCTGATGTAACAGATTTGCAATTTCGCGTAAAAATTTTGAAAATATGATATATATTTTCTGGTGCTGCGACATTCTTTGTAACCCCTGGCTGGAGGCCTTAGAGTCATCTTTGGCAACCACAGGAACCGGTCCACAGGAACCACAGGTCCGGTTAAGCAGCACACAACCTCTTACAGGTTGACCTGCGAGATGCCAAAAAAAAAAAACATTTTTTATAATCTAGAATAACATTCAATTGGTTGCGCACACAAACGTGTTGTTGAGATTTTTGAAAAAATGAACATTTAAATATTTCTCCATGTTTATGGAATTCACAAATGCGACCTGCATTTTATAAAGAACATTAAAATTCATTAAAGTTGCTATACAAAGTAAATATTACACATATGAAATACTAACTTCTTTCGAGGAGTGGGGCTAAGTTTTTCTTGTATTTAAATGAAGAAAAAAGGACTTTTGGACTTGACATAAAACCAACAACAAAAGTCATCAAATAAGTCAAACCCAGAGCGGGACGGGAGGGACCATCAGACCCCGACTGGCTTTGGCCCTCTAAGGAGGGCCCTGTCAAATTGCTGAAAGCTCTTTGAGGCGCACTTGGAACACGACGCGCCGTCGACCAGGGAGGGCACGGTCCATGATCGTACTGCGAGTCACCCTCCTCATGCCCCACCAGCAAGTTTCAGACACCTGTCCTCCGCGCGAAGCTATCCCGCGACGGCTAAGCGGTCATATAGGTACATCAGTATTTCTTCCGTTCGGAATTCGAAATGATGAATGAAATGTCAACAGAACACACAAAATATGCACATACACTTGTATGAATTCACTGTGTTAAGATAGAAAACGGATCAGGATTCCTGATCAGGAAAACTGATGTCTGTGGCCGGCCTCAGACGACCTTGAAAACAAGCGAAGCCGTAGAAAAGACTAGCTTAAAAACCTCAGTAAAACCGCTAAATAAAACTCATAATCAGTAGGGCCAATCTTCAATTTTTGGACTTCCGTTGAGGACAATGACGCCCGATATTTTTACTGCTAGCGCAACAATCCATTGACAAAAAACAAAAATACAAATTATTTTAATTTCATTTTAGTTAAACGTAATTAAAATAATATATATTTTAGGTTTTTGTCAATGGATGGTTGCACTAGCATTAAAAGTATCGGGTGTCATTATCCTCAACGGAAGTTCAAAAATTGAAGATTGACCCAGTAACGTTTAATAAATCGACTAAACGTTTTGTTTTCATTACTCGATTATGAAATCAACAAACGATTTCAAACGTCAACTTCAATTAATAATTAAAGATGGCGTTTGAAAAGTGGATCGATTAAAATTGACAAGAACTGTTAGGTTGTTACGGTTGTATTATTTAATTCTAAGAATCCCAGTTCTGTCAGTAAAGGCCTATTCAGACCTAAGCGGTATTCGCTACCGTCTGTGGCAGAGAAAACCCAGTGGGTATGCGGTAATATTACTGTTCACACCAAAACGGATTTCGCTATTCTTGTGGGTAGAATAACGCGCGGTATGTATGTACCTCTACCCACAGCGGCAGCGAATATCGCTCAGGTCGCTCTAGCCACGATACTTGATACTAAATACCTGAGCGAAACCCGCGCGGTATGAACCTCTACCCACAGCGGCAGCGAATATCGCTCAGGTCTGAATAGGCCTTAAACAAAGTAAACAGTGAAGGTAATCAACCGTTATAAGTTACGTGTACAGAATTAGAAAAAAAAAAGTAAATTATGCATGATTTACGCATCCGATAATCACCTAATGATTCAATATTATATTGAGTAACGTTCGCTTATTTTCTTTTTCCCTCATCGCTATCATTCAACCGTAAGGGTACCGTTATAAGCTATCCTGCAATGCTCGCCGCCCGATTAAGGACCGAGAATACAGCGCCTCGTGTTCCACGTAAGCTTCAAGGAGCTGCCAGCTTTACGAACGGGGGCCAAAGAAGATCAAATGCCTATCGGACTGTTTGCAAAAAGCAGGCACAGGGTTTTTAGTTAGTACGAATCTAACATTCGTACTAATTGCATGCACAACGCAACGTAAAATAATTTTCTTTCGGAAGTCGGTGGCAAAAATTATTAAAAAAACTTAAAGAAAGTTATTTAACACTTTTGTTGTGATGGTTTTTGAAGGCGGTTTGTTTTTTTTTTTTTTGAAAATTTTTATTTTGTAGATATGAACCCTTCGTAGTAAGTCAAACTCGCACTTTTTTTTAGCGTGGTAAAAATCATCAAATGACTCCTCCCACCCCGGGCAGGGCAGGAGGGACTGTCAGACTTGTACTGACTAAATTCCAAGGTGTCCTTCAATAGCCCTTCACGTTTCGGGATCACGGTATTCGTTAGTCCCTCTAGGGGGGGAGGGACGTCATCGTGCTGACACTCAGGAGTGGAACACAACGCACCGTCGACCCGGGCATGGTCCATGGTCGGATAGCAAGTCCCCCATGACTAGCCGCCCGCATGCCCGCGCCTAACGGTGGCCGGAAATCGTCTTGCGACGTCCATCGCTGTGGGGCAGTGAAACTCGCACTTGGCCATTTTTTACCACCTCCTCATGTCGTCGAAACTCGTTGCATCCGTACAGTCACGATCAATAACATGTAAACACTTAACAGTATCCAAACGAAATTTACTCGTAAAGTACTGGTTTCCACTTTGAAATAAGACCTATTTCGTAATAGTATGGCTTCCAAAATACAAGTCTAATGAAAACGCAGAAGTTTATTCAATATGGTAGCAGAACATCGCTTTTGAATACTGGTTAGTGTATAGGTACATACTATTGCTCGTGACTGTACCTCCTTTAACAGTGAATCAGTGATTGTAAACATTCTACTATCTCCTCATAGAATATACTAACGACCATCGAATCCTTGACACTTGAACATCATTACTCCATTTTGTAGTTTACATCATTTTGTGGTCTACATGTTACATTTCAGAAGCAATCGCAATGCTTTTCAATATTCTTATCTGTCGTAATTATACGACTGTTTTTTTTTTGTATATGTCAGCGTAAAATTGTAACAACCGTATGTTTATAATCTAACTCGTCACTAAATAAATTTACGGTAGGTTAGGTTAGGTTGCGGGCATGCGGGTAGCGAGTAAAGGGCAACTCGCTGCCCGACCATGGACCATGCCTGGGTCGACGGAGCGTTGTGTCCCACGCGCGCCTCAAAGAGCGTCAGCATAATGACGGGGCCCCCCTCTCAGAGGGCCAAAGCCTGCCGGGGTCGCGGGATTATTTCCTTACCATGACCCCGGAACATAACAGGCTATTGAAGGACACCGTGGATTTTAGTCAGTAGAAGTCTGACAGTCCCTCCCGCCCTGCCCGGGGCCGGAGGACTCATTTGATGATTTTACCACGCTAAAAAAAAAAAAAGGTTAGGTTAGGTTAGTTTATAAATATCCTAGTAAATTTATAAACTTGCGGATCTTGGTATCTTCCGGTGACATATATAAATGTATTTAATAAAAAGCGACCAACAAACAGAATGAAATATTAGCTTACTTCTCAGCTTGAGGAATTTAATTTTCTTCTGAATAATATTATTTATGCGAAATTGCCTTTAAGCGAGGATTGATGAATGAATGGATGTATGTTAGATACTCTGGACTAGTGAAGGCTGGGGCTAGGGATGAATGATATTTATAACCCAGATTGACACATTGTCATAATTTTTATAAGCAACATTGGTACCTACCGAAATATCATTTCTTTGGTACAGTTCGTTATGTAGTAGAGATTTCTGTGTTGTGTGTCGAGCTACACGATAACTGACAAATGCTTGCACTGACCACAGAATATATAATAGTACCTCACTGACTGAAGGTTCACTCAAATCCATGTGGTTTTTTTTCTTCAAAAGACCATCTCAGACACTAACCTGCATGTTCCATATATATAACCTTTTTTTTTACGTGGCAAAATCATCAAATGAGTCCTCCAACCCCGACTGTCAGACTTGTACTGACTAAAATCCACGGTGTCCTTCGGTAGTCCTTTGTGTGCCGGGGTCGCGGTATACGTATGTCCCGCAACCCCGGCAGGACTGTGACCCTCTATAGGGGGGCTAGGCCTTACCACCAGCTCTTAACGCGATTCAGTTTAGGCTGTGGGAAAGAGATGGCGCTAGACGACTTGTATAGCTCTGTCTCTTACTCACAGCCTAAATTGGATCGCTTTAAGAGGTTGTGGTAAGGCCTCTGATCTATATACATAAAATGGCGACCTCCAAAAAAACACTGCTCGAACTAGAAATCGGGAAGTCGATCTATCACAGAAGTCGAGGTTGAGATAATTAGATCAACGAAGCAGTTTTGTTGGTATTCTTTCTTTTGTAATTATTGTCACACCACTTTTATTTACGACTGAGAAAACTTTCACAAGGAACCCTGAACTTAATGGTTCGATATTTGAAACACGCAATGTTCTAATGTTGCTATAAACTACTCTTCGCTCCTTTGGATAAATAATGAAACCAACAATTTTAGATGCAGTTGACTGCATCGCATCAACTGTTGTAACTGACTACCTATTCCCAGATCAGAATCAAAAATCTTATTTCACTCATACTATGACTAACACCTCAGGAACCACGTTTCGTTGCATACAACGAAACAAAATTTCGAAATAAATCAGAATAAAATAATGAAATATTAAAATAATTTACACGCGTCCGTTCAAGTGCGAGCAAAATCCTTGAAAATTGCCAGTCTTATTGTAACAAGAATAAATATCAAGTGTGTGGCAACACTGTCTCGACGTCTCTATCAAGATTTAAAAAAAAGTCGGCTGTCTATGATAGATGCGCTGATGTTCCGAATTTGAATTTTGAATTTGACGTTGCGTAATGGTTTGTTTTTCAAAGATGGCTGATTAGTACTTCGAAACTTGCGGTTAATGATTGAAGTCCCTACCTAATATCCAGTTTATTTAAGATTGAACCGAGTAAATGTAAACTGCAATTGTAGAGGTCATCCATTTGATTATTTATTAATCAAGTCGACTTGTCGATTATTGTGCAATTCATTTTGACATTCAACAATCAATATTGTGCGGTTAATTTTCAAAATCATTACCACAAATGCAATGATGGTTCCAAAATGGCTCTTCTAAATAACTTGTAAGGATTCTAATACTAAGTTTGCAAATCAATCAATGACAGTATAATTATTGTGTATTAGAAATGGTACTTCAAAACAATCTCGCAAATTATCACTGATCGCCCCTCCCATTTTGAGTCTGACATAACAATTCCAAAATTTATGATTATGAAATCTGTCTCGACATGCATGCATATGCATAACTGGAAATACACGGGAAAGATGTTATAATTGTAAGTTAACATCAAGTGATAGCAGCTAACCATTGACTAACGCTCCGACCACAACTTAATGCGACGCAACTTAAGACAATCGTCTACCGAGCGCTCGTCCATACTAAAAGAGAAATCGTTTTCCTGTCCCGAAATGTTATCCTATCTCAATGATTTTTTAGAATGCTGCTGACACAGTAAAAACTACGTTTAAAGGTTTTCTTTTTTTCAAAATTTATAATAGTTTGAAAGTGACAGGCGCCTAAGAGTTACTTTAAAAAAATAAGAAAACCTATAAACCTAGTTTTTTACTGTGAGTATTCAATCGCGTCCCAATCCGTTACAATAGGTCTATCCTCGTCTTTCTTGTGCTACATTTGCTGGACTCATGCATTCCTGATCCAGGAGTTTTCTGCAACTTTGACAATTATCTTCAACGCAACGACCTTTTGGACAACCGATATCTTTGGTAAATGCTTTGTTTTACCAGCAATTTTTGTTTTTTTAAAGAGGTTTACGTATTTTTCTAGGAAGTGGTATCAGAGCAATCGTCTTAAAAATTGTCTTAAGGCTGTTACGATTTATATGTTGTAACTAAGGCGAGTCAATTGAGGTGGTGGGTTCGGGCAGCGGCAGAAGACGGGTATTTTGTGAGAAACACTCCAATTCATTTCAAGGAGCTTAGTAATACCTAATCCGTAGTATACGCAATTTATTTCATTTATACAGGGTGACTTTTTTACCACCGTCCAAAATTTTTCTATGCATTAGGTATCAATAACTAATCCCATTTTTGAAAAAAAATCGATACGTCAAAGTGTCATATTAAATCATTTTCTCATCCGCTCTGTGTGGTCACTAAGCTAAACGTTAATAATATACACTTGCCGACGCATGAAACGGACAGAGCGCACCCCGCTGACCCCCCGCCCCGCCCCGCTACACCTGAGCGACACATCACAGAGCGGTGTCCAGATTCATCAACTTTTTATAGATAACATTGAGCCGTGATATCTCGATATTTTTGTATGATGCAAAAAGAAAAAACACGTATTCAATGATTTTCGCCAAAGATTAATATATTAAAATTTGGATGGTGACTAAAAAATCACCCTGTATAGGGTGACTGGTAATTAGTGTACGATACTTAAACACGTGATTGAGCTCATGATAACCAATAACTTTTACTATGGGAACAAACCTCAGAACGCGAAAAAAATCAGCTGTTTAGTACATTTATGTTTGCTTAATGCACTGAACAGCTGATATTTTTTTCGCGATTTTGGCTTTGCTCCCATAATAAAAATTGTTTGTTATCATGAGCAAAAGCATGTGTTTAAGTATCGTACACTAATTGCCAGTCACCCCATATATTCTGCATTAGCTGTCGCAACGTGACGCTTGAGCGTGTAAGTTGTGGCCATGCAGCAAGTGATGATAGAAGCCAGTTGAACAACTCGTTATAAAGTTGCATCTAGACTATACAAGTTGCGACACAGACTTGCAGGAGACAACCGTGTCGCAATTTATTTTGAATTAACGCTGTGTTTACTAAACTTCGAATTGAATGGGACTCTGTGATGTTGTGGGGGATAAAATACTATGGTAATCTTGTAGTACAAAAATGTTTTTTTGCTATTTACAAATGTCTTACTACTTCAGATTGCAGTAACATAAAAGAAATTAAATATTGTGTTAAAATATAATTTTATAAATTAAATCTCGCTTGTTTAAATGTTCAAATGTCATTGTTATAACATAACTTTAAAGAAAAGACCGAATGAATGACTAATGACTTTAGCAGATTACCTTTTGACTTCGGAGCGATCGGTGTACATACATAAAAAAATCCACCGATTTGAGAAACTCCTCCTTTTTTTGAAGTCGGTTAAAAATAAAGAGCATATTTGGTACCCGTATTAGTGAGACATGGCAACTCAAAAGTGGTTCCACAGGACTTCCGTGATCAACGGGAAATACTAATTTGTGGTGGAGAAATGTTAGTCATGTCATCGAACTTCCCATGGCGATGTCGGTGAAACTGGAAGTAAAGTTGTAAGTCTAAGTATAGTGTTGATTATGACAGGCGTAATAAGTACTGCTTGTAAACAGTAATTTTGTTTATAATTTAATACTTGGTTTGAGAAGAAAGTAGAGCTTTATATAGCGAATTTAGTTTTGTTGTGAGAGTCGTGAGTCCGTCTTGTTTAGGTTTTGGAAAATAATGGACAATTATGTATCTTTTTCCCCTTTAAACTTGAATACCCTTTTACAGTAACTTGGGGGGGTAATTTTCGAAAATTCCAAAAACTCTTTTTTTTTTCAGCATTTCATCCAAATCTGTTCAGTCGTTTTCGTGTGAAAGAGTAACAAAAATTCATCCAAACAAACTTTCTCGTTCATAATATTAGTCATAACATCGTCAAATTCGAGGGCTAGTGACGGACGGGTGGATTCATTTACTATTGATAAACACTGTCCAAATTAGATTCTCTACTAGTAGAGAATACTATTGTGACTAGTCACAATGAAGTAATTAGGAAGCGGGACGCGTAAGGGAAAGAACAGCGTCCACCTCACGACCCAGCCGCAGTGGTAGACGGCGACCACGGCGACTGACGCGGTCCGCAGACCACCATAGGCGAGGTCAAGCAGGCAACTCGCTGACGGATCATGGACCACGCCGGGTCGACAGCGCGTTGTTGTCCACAATGACGGGAGGGCCAAAGCCTGCCGGGGTCGCTACTGTGACCCCGGGACGTAAAGGGCTGTTAAAGGACACCGTGGATTTTAGTCAGTACAAGTCTAACAGTCCCTCCTGCCCTGCCCTGGCTAAAAATATAAAAGAAAAATTACAGTAAAGTTAGCAAAAATTAGCAAGCACACTATCCTTCAATGAATATAAGTAAGTATACAAAATACAGCAAACAAACATGATTTTACTTTCAAAAGCTCAAGTTGAAACCTCCGTTACAGTAAACAAGTTATACTGGTAATAAATACATAGGCGATGACCTAATGTAATACAATATATTTATGTTATGTATTCGTAGTAAAACAATACTCTTACCGTCTTGTGTAATAAACTGTAAGCTTAGAAGACAATTGCGTAAATATAATATGGATTATAGGAGAAATGTCTGCTGTACAATTACTTAAAGTAATTACTTACTTAATTACTCTAAAGTCTGTGCACCAGTCTTACCATGGAGTATCATATTACCCAGTTACTGGGTTGTGGAGGTCCGACAGGCAGTCGCTCCATGTAAAATACTGATATTCAGCTGCATCTGGTTCGACTGGAAGCCGACCCCAATATAGTTGGGAAAAGGCAGGCAGATGATGATGTCTGCTGTAAAATTACTTGATAAGTTTATACTTCGTGGAAGTAGCAGGCTTGATTCAGATAAAGCACTGAGATTGGTATCGGTGGTAAGATAATCAGCCTATACGGTTACCACTGCTGGCCCTGGGACGTAGGGCGGCCTGCTGCAGGTGGTGTGGCGCGCCATGCAGGAGGAGTTCATCGCGCAGCACGTGGCGCTGCAGGTGAGTGTGTGTGTGTGTGCTGCAGCGTTGTGGGTGTGTAGTACAGAGCGTTATGTTTGCAGGTGAGTGTGTGTGTGTGCTGCAGCGGTGCTGGCGCGCAGTACAGAGCATTGTGTTTGCAGGAGCTCTCGGTTCTATGGGAGAAACTGGGTAATGAGAGACAGAAGAGAGAATTAGACGATGTCAAACTGACTGGCAGATAGCCCTCACCAAACTCAAAATGAACAATAAATTAAAGACAGTACTTTCGGTGCAGCTGCAGTTGTTTACTAAATATTAAGATTTTAGTTTGCAGCGGGAGGAAATGGAAAATTCTCACATGTCAACTGTCAAAGAAGTGTCGTGTTCTAAAGAAAATTAGCGAGTGCCTTTGAGTTTCTAAAAACTATTAATACAGAAGAAATTACCGAAATACCAGAAAAACAGATAATTACATACATTTCAGAATCACAACGAATGAACGAATTCATTTATTACACTCTACCATTACACCTTTTAGCACTGAGGGCATCGGACGGCGAGTAATGGGTGACTACCCGTCCCATCATGGACCATGGCCCAAGTCGACACCTCAAACAGCTCTCAGCAATCTGACGGGGCCCAGAGAGCCAAACCCTGCCTTGGTCGCGCGACTCATTCATCAGGTAACCGTGACCCTAGAACGTAAAGGGCAATTGATGGATCACAGTAGATTTTAGTCAGATGATTTTACCAATAAAAAAAATCGGTTGAGTCTGTAAAGTCGGTTTACTGACGATAGTTGAACGTGACAACGTCACAAGAAAATACTACACTGACGTTGCTATAAACAATTGAAACGCTGTTGCTATGGAACGCTACAGAGCGAGGTAACGCCGCATGACGTCATCTTCTTTCGTGCGTGCAGCCGGCCATCGAATTATAAGACGTCACGTGTTATCACGTCAAAAAGCATTTAGTACTAGTACATGTTCAAAAGAAGATGACTGACATGAATAATTGATCTCATGATGTCTCGACTACGCTCCACATTCGATACTTGTTTTATGGTAACTTCACCTGTAGCTTAATTGATGTATTCGATGATGTTTATGTAATTGTAAAGGTTAGAGTAGAGTGAGACGCGGTAGCGGATAGTGTGGCAGAGGAGTGCGACAGCTTGAGGCCACAAAACAAGCCACTAAACATCTAAATAAATATAACTCAAAGGTGACTGACTGACATAGTGATCATGTATTAACGCACAGCCCAAACCACTGGACGGATTGGACTGAAATTTGGCATGTAGGTAGATGTTATGACGTAGGCATCCGCTAAGATTTTGTTCAATTCCACCCGCAATAAAACCCGGGGATAAAATAGGGAATGAAACTTTGTAAATTTTATAAAAAATACATTGTTAAGTTCCGACATCCACGCGAACGAAGTCGCGGGCACAGCTAGTTATAAATAATGGTCATTTATTTTAAAGAAAATAGGACAAAAGGCGACTTTACGTGAAAAGAAACTAAGGAAAATAAAATTCGACAAGTCACGGGCAAAGTTTTAGAGAGTTAATTGAAAAAGCAGAATTACTATGTATGGATTGTGTGAGGAATGATATGAAAGAAAAAGCAGTAAATGATGCTGTGACGGCTGATGGGGAGAATGAAAAATATAACGTGTTACGCCGACCACAAGTAAAATTGGATAAGGGCAGGAAGATGATAATAAATATCTTGATTATCAAGACAGAAGATAGCATTAGGCCCGTTATCCACCAAAACGGAGAGGACACGAGATCATGTGTTTGAATAACCAATCAGATGTCTGTAATAAGCGTCTGTCAATAAGCGGAGAGGAGATGTGGACATCTGATTGTTATTCAAACACATCTCCTCTCCTCTCCACTTTGGTGGATGACCTTATGTCGCCGTCTCAAAACGTTAAATCAAAACTGGCTGGTAACAATAAGAATCAGATTTTTCAAAGCCATTATTCTTTTGACAAAATTCTGCATCGGCCTTGCACCCAACCTTAGATGCACATTTTAAACCCATAAAAGGAATATCAAACCTACCATAAATAATAAAGAGTCAAAATGTCAAGGGACAACAACTTAGTCTGAAAGTCTAGGCCGAATAAGATTTAACTCATCATTCAAATCCAAATGCGATGAGAATCCCTGACATTTGACAAAAGAACCACACAATAAAAACGTTTGTGATCACAATAAACCTATCATAGATCAAACAACAACAAAAATATTTCTAGCCTATTAAAAGTTTGACTGCATGTCATTTTTGACTTGAAGAGCATACGTTCCTGGATTGACATAGAACGTTTAGAAATATTGACATGATGTGACTATAAGAGTAATCGTATGAATTTGAATGGAAAAAGAGGAAGAAAAAAGCCAAAGATGGATGAATTGTAGAAAAAAAGACAGAATATGAACGGAAAAGGAGTAATTTCTGCTATGACGTCTGACAAGAACTGTGTAAGAAGAAAACAAGTTATTGAAAATAATGAACAAGGCGATAGTGAGATGAAAAATATGATTAAAGATTTACACCTTAAATTATGATTAATAAAGATAGGCCATATGTATCACACACACAAAACCGACCTTTTAACAGTCTGAACCTAACTAATACGTCAATCACGACCTTCACCGGGTCATCAATTTACCTTGGGGTTTTCCAAAACTGCACCTTAATTTACATAAAAATATGATTTGTTTTCCTCCGCTAAATGTCAACCAATATGATGCAGCCCTGATGCCACCAGTAAGTAGGTTCCTTTGAACCAGTTTTTGTGTACAATCGATGTCAGATTTTAAGTCAAGTTCCCATTGCGAAACATTCTGAGGGACCATTCACTTCGGCACGTAATTTTAGAGGCGATAATACTGTACTTGGGCGTACATGCGACTTTGGTTGTCAAACTGATTTGGAAGTTCTAAAAGCAACTTTTGGTGTTATCCATACTCGATACTAACACCGCCATCTTGCGTTTTTAGAACTATTCCGAAAATGGACGTACTTTTGTAATTAGGAGTCAACCGACAAACACTTCAAATATGAAAAAAACAGGTATTTCTGGAAAAATTGTGCAAAATACTGCTGTCTTGCTTGACTGCTTGGTTCCTTTGTAGAAGTACTTACATACATATGTTTAGTAAAACCGCCGTTCGTTCTTTCGCATCACTTTAACAGTAAGGAGTTCCTACAGTTTCTACAAAGTCATAAATGTTAGTCAATAGAAAGATAGTAGAATATCTACCTGCACAATGTAAGAGAATACCACTGATATTCACTCTTTTGTAAGTTCAAAAACACCAAGAGCTCACTGCGCATTTGTTTGGGATAGTCTAACTACCTCTCTACTATACTTAAACATATTTGTATAGCGAAGTTACGTTACTGTATCTCAATATATTTGGAAATTGATATCAAACTCTTCAATAGTATCTTTAATGGATAAATCGTAATAGCAATAAAGCAGTAGCAACAAACTGCTATCTATGTAACTTAATTACAATTAAATCTATCAATAGTATCTGTAGTAAAAGTGTTGCAAGTTACAAATCCTAATTTGGAACATGACCCAGTTCATAAAAAAACACAGACCAGAGACAAGTTCTTAAAAACAATGCTGAAAAAGATACAAACGCAGATATGATTTCAATGCCACCTCCATTTTCAGATATAACGACAACTTAAGAGGTAGATGAAATATAATAAACAACAACAGACAGAAAAAATCCATGAACGTTCTTTGTTCTTTTAAATAAAAAGACTATCAAAGAATCTAATTTAAGACTCTAAGACAATGGCACAACAAAACTACAAACGAAACAGACAGATATACTACAGCCACAACTTACGATATATCTCGTAGAATTTCTGCATTTCTGATCATAATCTCGGGTTCCACTTTTAATTAACTTTAATTGTTCACTTTTTCGTTTAGCAAGGAGGAAGTACTTATTAAAAAGTGACCGGACTTATTGAAGTGAAAACTTCTTTAGCGGCGTTGTACACTTTTTCTGTAATGGGTAAAAAATTTAAAACTCGCGTCAGGGTCACGTGACCAAAACTCGCGTCAGGGTCACGTGACCCTGATCGAAAATGAGTAAGACGTCATTCAAATTAAAAATAAAACATAGTAACAAAAAAGTTTTCACTTCTACCGGCACTCCTGGAGTGCAACCTTTTTTTACAGGTTAATGCCGTTAATGTATTCAGCACTGATTATAGTAATTTATTATGAGTGTTTTAATGGAATGTGCAAAGTGTTACAGTAAGAAATGAATTTTAAGTTGGTGTTAATAGTGATTCAATTCTTTCGTTGCTGGGATTTTAGTGCTGGAGCTTGTGACTCTTAAATTGTTTCTTCTAATTGTGTATTTGTGTCGGCACCGCACGTTTTCTTCTTACATTTTCCCCTGTTGTATAATATAATGATTGTCATCATTGACACCTTTTTCTTTCATGTCTATCCCTCATAAAATCTTTTGAGATTTTATATTTTAAGCAAGCTGAAATTCAACATATAGACCTGATAGAGTTTAGTGAATCTCACATAACTATATTACATTACTGTTATTAATTTTGTTGGTCATAGGACGTTACTAGTAATTTATGTTAGTGTTTCTGATTACATTCACTTATATGTTCGTTGAACTGCATTTACAACTTCAATATAAGAATTTATTTGTATATTTCATCGTCTCATTAAATACATCTTTATCTTACTCTCCATAATCATCACCTACCAACTCATCAAGACATTAGAAACCTCATTTCTAAACTGTGGGTTACCAGCACAAAAAAAAAAACAATAACACCAGCCAGTAGGCACTGGCCACATTAATTGCGATCACTTTCGCAACATGATTATCATTACATACCACTGCATAGTTGTTTTATCTTTTTCTTATACCAACCTACTCCTAATTACGTTTATGTAATACACTTATATAAGACGCACATATATCATAAACATAGCTTTGGTAAGTAGAACTTGGTATTGGAATTTTTAAATTATGTATGTAATGATAGATTGGAGCGGTATTGCGAAATTGGGTCTGCTATGCACTAGGTAGCCTAGTTGGCATTATTAGTTGCCATTTGAAGTCAGATCTTAAAGAAGATTTTAATCTCTGATTGTTAAGTTACCAGATAAGACTTAGTCAAAGATTATCATCGGTATCTACAAACCACTTAAACTGGTATCCAAAACTTTAACGTGCAGTACTTTATTTGTGAATACATACGTTTTTAGCTTCTCATTTATTTTATTAGAGCTACTTTATGGATTAGTTAGATTATTATCAACAAAGCGCAGTGTAACAAACAAAATTATCACCGATGTGAACATTACTACGCAGGACTGACTCATGTGTATCGTTCCATAAGAGAGGACCTAAAAGCGATCCCTGTGAAACCCCACTATATCTACCTTCCTTTTTTTAAATATCAGCAGTAAAAAGTTCCCACTGCTGAGTCATAAGCCTCCTCTCGGTCAATAGACAGCGGGCCATACACCAAGAGATCTCAGTTCTAATGCTACGAGTATTATTTTACAGCGCCCTTACGAGTATATTCACTTCCATGTTTCTTAAAAGACTTAGGCTACGTCCGCACAGACAGGCGGCTTGCTTAGCGCCTAGAGCCTAGCGAGTCACCTAGCGAGTAGCTTAGTAAAACGAACGTTCTAGAATGTTCGCGACCGGCCGCACTGCGCGCTTGGCGCCTAGCTAGTCGCTTAGCGTGTATCGAAGTAAACAAACGTGTTGGTTTTTTGTCACGAGGCGCGAGGCATTTTAACAGAATAAAATGGATGACTTGACCGTGACTTATTTATGTCTTGAACCCAACATAATGGATAAGGCCGTGAAATGGTATATTTCAAATGTGAATTTTCTGTAAGTAGCAGTTTTAGAGCTATTTTTGAAAGTGACATCTCGTAAACGTGCCGACAAGCGAATGAACAAGGCACTTAGCGACCCACCTCGCAAACCACCTGTAGTGCGGCCAGCGTGTATCCTAGCAAGTAGCCAGAGCGCAAGCTACTAGGCTCTAGTCGCTAAGCAAGGCGCTTGTCTGTCCGGACGTAGCCTTACTGTTCAAACTCAAGAGAACTGCTAAGTTAGTGACTGACCGAAATTTCGGTTTCGGTTTCGGTTTCGGCCGGTTTCGGCCAAAAAACCTAGTTTCGGCCCTAGTTTCGGTTTCGGCCAAAATATAGCCGAAACTTTGCCGAAACCGAAACCTGACGAAGCTCAAGTGTTCGTGCATTTTCGTGCGTCGTTCGGTAACATTCGTAACCAACACGTGCTTGCTTGACGGCGAGGCCCGGCGGTGT
The DNA here is from genome assembly GCA_036375495.1 of Agrotis segetum. Classification (NCBI taxonomy): domain Eukaryota; kingdom Metazoa; phylum Arthropoda; class Insecta; order Lepidoptera; family Noctuidae; genus Agrotis; species Agrotis segetum. The sequence continues at coordinate 2,227,120 of JAQSVV010000031.1, forward strand.
TCGCCACCGATCATTTAATCGTGAGTTGAGGTAATGTTTTCGAGTTTACTGCCAAGAGTAAGGCTGCTTTTCCACCAGAGATGCGCTATGCTACGTTGCTACGGATACGTTTGTTATCCACCAATCACAATCACATTCATTTGTTTACATAGCACAGCACTGGTGGAAACGGATTCAACTAAGATATGTTTTTTATATGTAAGGATGCGTGCTATGGCTGCGTGCTGTGGCTGTGCGCTATGGCTGCGTGCTATGGCTGTGTGCTATGGATGCGTGCTACGGTCCGTCGACGTTTTCTAACATTTACTAAAATTAATTTAGTTGTAAAATACCACAGATAAGTAATTTTTGTCATCTCACTAAACCAATTTAGGGATTTGTCAAATCACTAGAAGCGATTTTCGACCTTATTGACATTTAAAATTTAGTTTGTTTTTCTCACATTCTCGTTAGCCAACATTGCTCCTTCATTAAAATCAGGTGTTCGCATAAATGTCAATAAGGTCGAAAATCGCTTGAAGGTCGAAAAACATTTTCTTAACGATAGCGAGATAAAAAAACAGGTGCAAGCGATTTTCGACCTTATCGACATTTAAAATTTAGTTTGTTTTTCTCACATTCTCGTTAGCCAACATTGCTCCTTCATTAAAATCAGGTGTTCGCATTAATGTCAATAAGGTCGAAAATCGCTTGAAGGTCGAAAAACATTTGCTTAACGATAGCGAGATAAAAAAACAGGTGCAAGCGATTATCAACCTTATCGACATTTAAAATTTAGTTTGTTTTTCTCACGCTGCCTTGTGGCGGCGCATCTTTGTAGTGTAGCTACCCTGTGACAGCGCATCTTCGTAGCGCAGCTACCCATCTCCATAGCACATCTTACTCGCACAGCTACATAGCGTAGCATCGGTGGAAAAGGTCACACAGTTTCGTAGCTCAGCTTTCACATCTTCGTAGCACAGCTACATAGCGCATCCCTGGTGGAAAAGCAGCCTAAGGCTGCTTTTCCACCAGAGATGCGCTATGCTACGTTGCTAAGGATGCGTTTGATATCCACCAATCATATTCATTTGTTTTCATAACGCACACACACATAATGAGTATGATTGGTGGATATCAAACGCATCCTTAGCAACGTAGCATAGCGCATCCCTGGTGGAAAAGCAGCCTAAGTCTTGTATATTCATGTAATAATAAAATATATTTAAACTTGTCAATCGTCAAGGCAGAAAATATAGATTAAGGCTCAGTAGAAGTTAAATAACATAGAAAACTAGCAATTTCTTAGAAACCTATTTGTTCCTTAAATTTGCCGTATAACATTAATTTCCAGAATTTGATCCATAGTAGCAACACTATCGAATGGTGTAATAATGTGTGTGTTTTTTTTTCCAAAATCTGCGGTTTCGATTCCTGACCAGCACTATTGATTTTTCAAAAATCCAATGTGCAGTTTTCTTTTTCGACAAAATCGGTCTTCAGTCATCCTGTAATTCCTGTATAATTATACGTTTTTTTTTAAGTGTTAACAAATTAAAAAAAAAATTAGATAATAATCGAAAATTTAAATGTTTCAATAACTTCTTTAATATATCTATGTTCAATAAGGTTCGGTTTCGGTTTCGGTTTCGGCCGAACCCGGAAGCTAGGCCGAAAGTTCGGTTTCGGTTTCGGTTTCGGCTGAAAAATCAGTTTCGGTCGGACACTAGCTAAGTAATGCTACAATTTATTAGTATTCTGTGAGGTATCTTGTTTATACCAAAATGTACCGTTAATACCAAAACAACATCTTTACTTTACTTTCAAACCTCTATTGTTTTGTATTTTGATACCCAACTTGTGCCAATTCTCGTCAAGCCATTAATCATCTCGATCAAACGCTTTAGCCTCTTCAAATTACTTATTATTACCTTGATCAGTTACATAAATACCTGCATAATATATCTACTAGGTATGCGTAGATGTTTCTAATCGCCTAGCTAGTCGAGCAAGTTCATCTTGTGCAACTACTTAATTGCAAGGTCTGCGAACACCTTTCATTGACCACTTCGAATAAATTGAATGCAATATTTTTACTATTAATGCTTCTACATTCAAATTGTGGCTTTTTTGGTGTTTAGTAATTTGCTTACTTAATTAATGTAAGATTATTTTTCTATCTGGGTTATATTATTGTTGCAAGTACTTCGTCTCATTCCTTTGGAAAAATCCTAAGTTCTAATATATTTTATGTAATGTTATCTGGAGTACTTATCAGTGCGTTCAAATCCCACTCGTAGCTGAATGTTTCTTTCCTCAAAAATCTTTATCATTGACATGTCTACCCAATGTCAACGTTCACCTTACTTATTTCATTTCATGTAGGTACATGATTTTTTTTTATACTTCTCTGTCACTTGTCATCAAGATATTCTCTTCCGTTCTAGACATAACGTCCTTTACGCAATCCATCTCATCATTTCCTAGATCTACCTATACTACCTGTCCTACCCTGTTGGAAGTTGAAGTATTCTTCAAAACGTTTGACAAATGATTATACCACTTGTCTAGGCTAGGCCTTCAGGATAAGAATTCTCGTGGGTATCTTTGGTATAACCGGAAAATGATATGCTAAGGGTCGCCTTGACGATTTCCTCGATTATTTTATTCCGTTAATATTTGCAATTGCAAGCGAAAACGAGCAAACATGTGTTTAAAAAAGTCAAATTGGTATTTTTTTTCTTCACATAGCTATTAGCTACATAATTTGCATTGAAGTAACTACTACAGATAATTAAGTATCAAATAAGAGGTATAATGAATGGTCTTGCTATATTCTTCCGTCATTTTACACCCAAGTAATATTTTGGACTATATTTACAAGTGGATAAGTAGCACAATCGGTGACAAGTGACAAGTCTGGCAATGCTGTGACCTACTCCGTAATGGAAGCTTCTTGCAGTGTTTGAAAGTGTTATAATTATGCAGTGTGTAATATGTTGAAACAGATGGAGAAAGGTACTTGTAGTATCGATATCAAAGTTATTATGTAGGTCTATTGCACAATAGTCATTGCTATAAAAATCTGAATAATAAATCTTAATGATTATTGTTAGATTGGATCAGATAGATTATTGGTTCATCTCCGTCTAAAAGAGGTCACTCTTGAATTGACTACGGTAATCTTTTGAAGAGTTAATTAGTAATTAGCTGTAACGTAGCATAGGACGTCCACCCACAAGGTAGAACTCCACGATCTCATCCCACCAGCCCCTTTCTACCACCGAACATCTAGATGCACAGCAAATTACCATCCTTACCTTATTGCTATACCACCAATTCGCACTCAGCCTTTCCAGACGTTTTTTATAATGCGGACGCTGAAGGAGTGGAACTCTCTGCCTGTGTCTGTGTTTCCGAGCGCATACAACCCTAATCTCTTCAAAGCCAAAGTGAACAGGCTTCTTCTGGGTAAGCTTGCTCCATCGTCGACCTTGTCTTAGTCATTCCTGACCTAGACTAAGGTCAAGAGCAAACCCAGAAAAAAAAGACAGACCATCTTATGAAGACCACGGAATCACGCTGGATGCAAGCCGCTTCCAACCGGTCGTGTCGGAGGTATATGGACGTTGTTCAGCAGTGGACGTCCTACGGCAGATAATATGATGATGATAGCTGTTACCAGCGACTTCGCCCACGTGTTCTCGATAATTTTCACAGGAGCGTAAGGCCGAGACTCCACAAAGCTGTACGAGTCGAGACGTGTTTTGAACAACCAATAGAATTGCGTTGCCGGAGTGGAGCTGTGTCAATAACGCAATTCTATTGGTTGTTCATGTTTATAACACGTCTCGACTCACAAAGCTTCGGTGGAGTCTCGGCCTAATTCAGAGATAAACGGTATCCTATGTGTTATTCTAGACTATTATAACTTGTCTTATTGCAATATTTCATTACAACCCGATCAGTTGTTCGATTGTAATGTAATTATCCAAACTTTAGCACTATCTGAACGCATTTGAATTCAATCTTATTGTTCTTCGCCAAGAGAGGAAGCGATCTTTTAGATTTCAGCACGACAGATTTTTCCATGGTCAAAAAAAAAAGAAATACTTATCAATTTCAAAGTAAAACCATACACAATAATTCAAGTAAACAGGAAACAAAACAGTAAATCCCACTTAGTTTAATAATACTCTACTTCTTTAATAATTAACAGTTCCGATGACATAATAATACATAAAGAGATCTCATTAACTTCACTTCTGACTGTAACCTTTTTAATCCAAGTATTTACATTAACTCACATCACTTTGACGTAATTAACATAATTTTAAGAATGTGATAATTAATTGTCTTGTTTTTAAATGCTAATTTGCTTTTTAGAAGTCGGTTGGTAGAACATTACATACTATTAGCGTATTGCCGTCCACTGCTGAACCTCAGATCAAAGAAATAGGCAGATAGAACGCTCAGAACACGCGAGTGTCTCCACCAAAGATAATTCAAAATCAAATAGAATTACATTCCATAATGTTTTCTTTGTTTTTGAGAACAACTTTTACGATGATTAAAGACACGAGACGGCATATTTTGGCAAAAAACAACAACGACGCACAGATTGGTACGACGCGTAGCTTGGTACTGTCGCGACTTTGTATTCGATTTTGATTTTGTATTTTTGGTGGACCCACTCGCGTGTTCTGAGCGCTCTATCTGCCTATTTCTTTGATCTGAGTGCTGAACGTACACCTCCCCCAAAGAGCGTCAACCCTCCCTGTCCTGGGCAGTCTGCATCCATCCGCTACCAGTCACATTCTTCAAAACGTGGACACATCTTGCTACAGGACGTCCTACACTACGTTTACCATGAAATAATTGGAAACAATTTTATTACATCTTGAATGGAGATCAGTGGTGGCCCAGTGGTATCGGTCCCGACTTACGAGTTGTAGGTCGTGGTTTGGAACCCCGCCAGCCGCATTCGTTTTTTTAGTGTGTTTGTTAGTGTTTAGTGTGTAATTTAATTCATCACCACTGCTTTCAAAACGGTGAAGGAAAACATCGTGAGGAAACCGGCATGTCTGAACCAAAAATTCGAAGACATGTGACATGCACCAATCCGCACTGGGCCCGCGTGGTGGATTATGGCCCACTCCCTCTCACAGAGAGGAGGCCTGCGTCCCATATTATTTGGCATACCTCACTAAATATAAAGTTACTTGGTAATCCGGATAAAATCAGCCATTTTGACTGCAGGGGCATAAACTCTTCCAGCATACCAAAATCACAGCGGTCAGACCCCTCTTTGAGGAGTGCCTGAAGAGGCGCCACGGCATTCTCACCTTCTGCCTGATGCAAGTCCTCATCGGGCTGAGTTGTTTCAAGAGATACCTGTATTAGATTGGGCGGAAGATAACCGCCTGGCGTACACATTGGAGCATATATTGTGGACATCTGCCCCACTTGGGCTGGCCATCGCCCTGTTCTCACAAGTCTGTATACGCCACGCTGAACTTGTTGTCCAGACAAATGCCTAAGATAGTGTCAGTTTACGTCACTGTCAACAGCTTAGTGAATACCAAACTGTAGTTTCGATGCCGAGACAGCGCTGCACACGTGAAGGTATTTTTAGAACGCATAATGCGATAGCACGCGGCGGAATCCTCGAGGCAGCCGCGTGCTATCGCATTGTCTCGGTCTAGCAAATGGCAGTTCTAAGCGACAGAAAGAGAAAGGGCGACGGAAAAAGCCGATTCCGCGTCGATAGATGTGAGACCACCCTTAGAGAATACTTTTACAGGTCGTCTTGCCAGCTTACTTTAGCCAAACTCTCAAGTCCCACCTACTATTTAACTGTCCAATTTAATATTTCCGGCCAAAAAGTGTTTCAAATCATATTCTTAATCTCAATAATTGGTTGTTTTATAAGACTGTTATGCAAAATGTAATGTTATTCAGGTCTTTTAACTTGTTTAAACGTTGTGTTATTGAATATGACAATACTGCAAGCATTATTACCTGTACCTAATTAAGTTTAAAAACCGTAAACTGTATAATGGTAAGCGTACACGGGTCCGCATCGTACGTATCGGACGCATCGCATCAAACGGATTTCTGTGTCGGCAGCGATCGGATTGCCGACGCGAGTATCAGCAATCGGATTGCCGATCCCACCTTCATCGCTTCCACTGATCGGCATTCCGTATGACGTCATCGGTACGCATCGCATGTAGGCATTGCCGATGAGCCATCCGTACGATGCGGATCAGTGGACGCAGTTGTATGAGTTTACATACAAGGCTAAAATCCGTTACGTGCGATAGGTCCGATACGTGCGATGCTGACCTGTGGACGCACACCTTTATTCTACGTTTGTTGTTGAGTCATTTATATAAAATCGTGTTTGAGAAAGGTGTAGGAGTTAATTGTCAAAATGATCTACCTCCAAGGGAACAGTACCTCCTAACGGCTCACTCCAGGCAATAGCCGCACAGGTTACCCGCTACCTACGATAACATCTAAACGATCTCACTGGTGGTAATGCCCCTCAACAGGACCGCCTAGGTCGTGGTTTTAAGACGTCGTCGACGTGCCGCCATCTGTATTTCCAGACAACTATAACCTTGGGGTCTTCAAGTCAAGAGTGAACAGGTTACTTCTAGGCAAGCGTGCTTCACCGTCGACCACATCTTTTTACCATCAGGCGAGAAAGGTCAAACGCGAACCTGTCATTAATAAAAAAAGAGTCATGATACTGTTGGAATCCCAACACTAAAATGTAAATTGTTAGTTAGTCGATTGAAGACGTTCACATCACTAGCGCGTCTTTAGACGCATAGTCGCATAAAACGAACCCCTGAACCAGTAGCAATCTAGTCATCGTTCGGGCCACCACGAAAGGAACTTTGTTGTGTATAAAGTGCCTCCATTTCCATTTTACAAAGTGCTTTATTTACAAGGCTCCGACTCCCCAACAGCCACCAGGGGGGTATTACAACGGCTTGTTCCAGTGAGTGAGTGAGCGAGATGGCGCTAGACGACTTGAATAGCTCTGTCACTTTCGCTCGCCGGAACAGGCCTGGTTTTAAGACGTTGTAATAACAGGTTTGCCCTTGTGTTTTGCCTAGCAAGCAATTATGGAGTGGTTCAACATTACACTTGCGGGCACACTATATTATACTAGCTTAACAAAGTATCGACTCCATTAAGGAATAAGACAAGCGTTTAACATCGTATCGCATCAAGAAATGTAACAGATTAAGTAACAGCGCAGATGTTGCTACCTCGTATCAGTTACGAGTACAAAATATCTGTATCGTAATAACAACCAACTTTATGCATTATGCGCAGGCCCGTAGTAATCATTCATTATTGATTTTATACACTTCTAGATCTTTCAGTGAGGTAGATTGTTTATAGGACTATAAGTTATATAATGGTTAGTTTGGAATTAATTATATCACTACCGGAGTATGGACCATTGGTATCCGCCACGACTTACGAGTTATGGGCCGTGGGTTAAAACTCATCCTGGCGCATTACTTTTTACAAGACGGTTTCATCACAACTGTTCTCAAAACAGTGAAGGAATACATCGTGAGGTAAACGGCATGTCCCAAAAAGTTCGACAACATAATTATGACATCTAGCAACCCACACAGGGCCCGCGTGGTTGGTTATGGCTCACTCCCTCTCACAGAGAGGAGGCCTGTGGTCCAACGGAGGGACCATTCATAGGCTGATGATGATTTCACAAGCGTGCTTAGCCAATGTTTTGTCAGGTGTTCTAATCCGGTAAACAACAAAATGCGGTCAGTCCATAGGACTTCACGTCGGTGCTCTACCCAAGCGGGGCAGTCTTGCACCGTATGCTCTACTGTGTCCTCCGGGCGATCTTCGCAGTGGTGGCACCGGGGCGTTTCCTATTTTCCTATCCGACACAGGTACCTCCCGAAACTTCCGTGTCCGGTGAGGACCTGCATCATCCGCCATCATCATGCGGTCAGGACGCCGTGACGTATCTCCAGCCACTCCTCAAAGAGGGGTCTTACGGAGTCTTACCGCCGCAATTGCGGCGAGCCCGATTAGAGAATATGCTTGAGAAAAAACATATGTGAATAACTAGAATAGGATGGTGACTTATAAATCAAAGATACGTAGTCAAATAAGGTACCACCTGTAACCTGGATTCATGTTTTTAGGCCTCTCCAGGAACTGACGGAACCAAAAGCAGCAATCACATCGCTAGATGAAAATTCCGTGGCATGAAAAAATCAAAAGCATTTGAAAATTGGGTAAAAAATAAAAAGCAATTTCAAATTGGCTAAAAAATACTAGACGTTGCATCTTAAATACATAAACAGTTTAAAACCGTAAGTCTAAGGTAAACCTAAATTACGGGTAGTTCGTAATCTGAATACCTAATACGGTAGCTGTAATGAGCATGCGCTTAGCAACGATGCAGTTTTGTGGAAATAGTTTTAAGTCATATTTTTTGATTATCTTTGACGTGATAACGTCTTCTAATTCGATGGCCGGCTGCACGCACGAAAAAATATGACGTCATGCGGCGTTACTCTCTGTAGTGTTCCATAGCAACGGCGTTGTTTGTTTATAGCAACGTAATAAGTTAAGTGCTGTATTTTCTTATGACGTTGTCACGTTCAACTACAGTCAGTAAACCTACTTTACAGACAAACGATTTTTTTATTTATTGTTTTCTTTTAATTTCAACGACCTTGGTGACCTAAATAACTCTAAAGTGGAACGTTTGGAACGTCCTTCGTCTTTTTTTCGTTCTTTCTCTCTCTTCGTTTGTTTTCAATCCACTCAAGATCATGTTTGTAGGACATTTTAATCACACTTATTATGGCATTATCCTTATTGTATTGTTTGTTTCTGTTGAACTGTTTCCTGAATTCACTCGTGGCGTACATTAAAAGTGTCATCCCTGAAATTAGCAGTGGAGTTATTCAAGGTTCTACCTCAGGCCCTCAAATGTTTTAGTATTATCTTGGCAAGTATTACATTTTTTGTTTTGAGAGCAGTTGTGGCCAAATGAGTTCGAACCAAGCCAGACGCATTACTTTGTGTAATTTATTTCATCAACACTGCTCCCAAAACGGTGAAGAAAAACATCGTGAGGGAACCAAATTTTAAGATTCGGCGACATGTGAAATTTACTAACCCGCATTGGGCCCGCGTAGTGGAATTAGGGTCCACTCCTTCTCACAAAGAAGAGGTTCCCAGCAGTGGGAACATTATAAATGATGAAGAAGAAATATTATTGATTTTTTGGTAATGAATGATAATCACTGGTGGTAGCCACTGTTAATTTTAAGGTACCGGAGTTGCAATTCTCTGAGAATGGTGTAGTATGCTTACTTAGACTCTCTGTTATAGGGGAACAGTTTATAAGACGGGGACGCGAGGTATAATGGGGATACATACACACTTAAGACAAACTTAACACAACACTAACGTAGCGCAAGCGCCAACAGGATGTTATTTGGCTATTAACAAAATGGCGTACTGTTGACGCTTGCGCTACGTTAGCATTGTGTTAAGTTTGCCTTAATTGTGTGATTTCTCATCGTACCCCGCGTCCTCGTCTTATACACTGATACTGATACTGCTAGCCTACATCATCCCACTGCTGGGCAAAGGCCTCTCCCCATGACTTCCAGTTTTCACAATCCAGGGCCAAAGTGGACGACTGGTCATAGGTTTTATCAAGCTTGACCCGCCATCTTTTACGAGGTCTGCCGCGGCGCCTTCTGGCTGTGTCAGGGATCCACAAAGTGATTATTTTGGCCCACAGCTCATTGGGCATGCGACAGACGTGGCCGGCCCAAGCCCATTTCAGTGCAGCGGCCTTTTGACCAACGTCAGCAATTTGTGTTTTGGAGCGTAGTGTGGTGTTGCGTACGCGGTCTGAAAGTTTGACGCCTAGAATACTACGCTTATTACTGCTTCCTTACTAAATGTTCATTTTCACTTTTGAAGTAAAGTAATAGGTGTAATTTTATGTAATAAAAAATAATAGGTCCTAATAAGGTCTCACCTACAACAGTCGTGCTTACTGCATTTAATTATAGGCGCGTAGAAAGTGCGCCTGAGTTGATTCCGGCAGGCGATGCCAGCGCAGACGGAGAAGGCCGGAACTAAAACTGATAGATGCGATCTTCTTGGACGTGTTATATCGCCTCATAATTGTTTATGATTTAATTTGTTAACGATTTCTTCACGGTTGGTACAGTGGCGGAGCGATTGGCTGCTGAACTTTGTGCCTCGGTTTCGATTCCCGCCTGGAACAAATGTTAGTATGGCCTAGAAATGTTAGTAATACTCTAGTGTGTGTATGTGAGTTTAAATGTTTGTAAAAACACACCAACTTTACGGAAAACTCATAATTGCTCTACATTATAAAAAAAAAAAAAGGTTGCACTCCAGGAGTGCCGGTAGAAGTGAAAACTTTTTTGTTACTATGTTTTATTTTTAATTTGAATGACGTCTTACTCATTTTCGATCAGGGTCACGTGACCCTGACGCGAGTTTTAAATTTTTTACCCATTACAGAAAAAGTGTACAACGCCGCTAAAGAAGTTTTCACTTCAAAAACCGATATGCAAAGAAATGGTAGAATGGTACTCTTTCCCACACGTTAAAAAATGACACTGTAGAATACGTATAGTAGGGGAGCCGAGGATGCTAAATTTGCAGTTACTCGAGCGTCATGGCAACATATTGGATTTGAAAGATTATGATCTAAAAAGAAAAAAAGTTTCTGACAAGTTTTCTATTTTAGTAGGGGGGGTGTGGTGACTCAATTGATGATTTTAATACTACTACTAAGTATGAACAAGACGAATAAAATAAATAACAAAAAGATTTTATCGGAAAAAAAATTTGACTACAAGCGGGACTCGAACTTTCACCTTTTTGGTTAAAGTATTTTTTACTATTCGCGACAGAAACGTTATATTGCGTATAAATACTTTTATTTGAAAAAGTACTTATTCAAAATTTCACCTGTAAAAAAACCTTGATTTTATCGCGAGACATAAAAACCCTCTTGCACAACATGAACAACCTATTGCAACAATTATAAAATAATTATCACCGAATTGAAAGTTTCTTAAGACAAAGGTATTTTTATACGCGCTCTAAATTCGTCGAACAATTTAAATACAGTTAAGAGTGTAGAAAGTTACTGTTAAGTTTTACTTTAAAACATATCTTTGTATCTATTATGTTACTCAAGTTTATGTCACACTAGCTGTTGCCAGCGGCTTCACACGCTACAACTCGAAAATCGGGATAAAACTATCCTATGTGTTAATCCAGGTTATAAACTATCTGTGTACCAAATTTTAGCCAAATCCGTTCAGTGGTATTTGCGTGAAAGAGTAACCAACATACATACACATACATACATCCTCACAAACTTTCGCATTTATAATATTACTAGGATTTCTTCGATCTTTTAGTTCTAGGATATATCTATGTATGTCCTCAAGGATGTACATTTATCGTAAGACTAAAACATTGAAAATTCTTCACACAAAGGTGCCCTGAGGCGAGCCGCGTGAGTGAGACAGCGTCCTTCCTCCGCCCCAGCCGCTTGCCGCCGACAGACGTTGGCACACGATCTCCGGCCACCGTACAGGCGCGGGCATGCGGGCGGGGCGGCGGGTAATGGGTGACTGACCATGGAACATGCCCGGGTCGACGGCGCGTTGTGTTCCACCCGCGCCTCAAAGAGTGTCAGCACAATGACGGGGCCCTTTCTCTAGAGGGCCAAAGCCTGCCGGCGGGATCGCGGGACTTATCGAATTACTTTGACCCTGGAACGGAAAGGGCTATTGAAGGACACCTTGGATTTTAGTCAGGATATAATGTGCCCACTTAGATGGGAATTTGCGAAATTCAAGCCATGAGGGGTCGGTTTTGGGCCAATTTGTATGTAACTTTAAAGTGCAAGAGGAAATACAGGAAAAGTAATTCCCCGATGAAAAGAACGACATTCAGCGCAGTGCTAGTAGTTGAACACAGTAGCATAAAACAGGTATTCAAGGCGCAGAGAATCTAACTAAAAGCAATTATTTTCAGTCTAGTTATAAAATAATCACTATCAACTAGACTATAGTACAAATTCCAAGTGGTTACGCGTCAGACGAGTGCGCTATCAGAATGCAACGCAATTATCCACACTTGTGCTTTTCTTAATAGCTTAGGTTTGAACTCTTTAGAGAGCTAAGCGATACATTCTATACTCTAAGAATATTATGTTAGAAATGCGAAAGTATGTTTGTTTAAAGTGTGCGTCCACAGGTCGGCATCGCACGTATCGGACGTATCGTATCTTGCGAATTTGCAAAAAGTCTTAGAACAAACATTGTTATGTAACATGGACGGATTTACCCCACGAGAGGTTTTGCGCTATAAACGTTACACGTTGTAAAAGTATTCGAGGCAAGTCGTGGAGTAAAATTAAAGCGAAAAAAACGCTCTGCTTTCACTGGATGCAAACTTAATCATCAATATTTAAATAATTAGGTTATGAGACTCATTGGCGCGTACATGTTATTACAAGTTACGTGTTTAATTGATCCCTGTGTAATGAGCATCGCCATTGGAACTATTGGGACGGACCACATTAATTTTAATGTTATATTGACTTACTTTACTTTTTTTTTAGCTTGGTAATAATATCATCAAATGCGTCCTTCCACCCCGGGCCGGGCGGGAGGGACTGGCAGACTTGTACAGTTGTACTGACTAAAATCCACGGTGACCTTCAATAGACCTACGTTCCGGGGTCACGGTGAAGAAATAAATCCCGCGACCCCGGCAGGCTTTGGCCCTCTGAGAGGGGGCCCCATCATTTTTGCTGACGCTCTTTTTACGCTCTTTACTTTACTGAAAAAAGTTTTGATTGTGATAGTTGATTTTTCTTTTTTTAACAGACTATTATTTACTTTTCTCTGGGTCTCAATCATCATCTGCCTAGCTTTTTCCCAACTGTTGGTGCAGTGGCTGTGCGTTGGACTGCTGTGCTGCGTGTCGCGGGTTTGATTCCCGCATGGAACAAATATTTGTATGACCTACAATTTGTCGGAACAACTACCTATTTGTAGGCTACAAATAGGTAGTTGTTCCGAGTCTGGGTATTTGTGTATGTGAGTGTCTATGTTTGAAAACGCACCCACGACACAAGAGAAATTCCTAAAGCAAAGCGAAATTTAATTGAAAAAAAAAATCTATGTAGGGTTTGGCTTCCAGTCGAACGAAATACAGCCGATTAACATTATTTTACATGCAGCGTGGCCTATTTGTTGGGAAGTGACAATTCTGTACATTGTTCTATTAAGTATTCTGTGGCACTCACAAATGCGTGACAGTAACAACTCGAGAAACAATGTCATTAATTTCCCTTTCTACCGAACCAACAAGGCCCATTTGAAATAGTTTTATTATCTCACTATATGCGTTACATTACCGCTAATGCCCACTTCCGTTGCCCCAGTTCTTAGCAAAAGTGGAACCAACTCGGGATGGCAACATTGCCAACCTTGTACTATTTTTTTTCTGTTACAAAACTTGTTATCAACTCTTACACCAATGGTAATAACGTTCATAATTCAATGACCAGTTTCGGTTTAATCGCAAATTTAAATTTGTTATTACGCAATGCATTCTTCGTTACGCGTGATGATTAGTGTCCAAAGTCGGCTTAAAATAATAATGATTAATAAAATACACTTTAATTGGAGCATATCTTTTTATTTTTAAACGTTTGTTTTCGTAATTTGAACCCCCGAAGTAAAAGAATTTTAATTATATTTATCTGTGGCAATAAAGCTCCTTACAGAATAAACCATTTTTTTTTTTAATCAGGAGGAAATCACTGAAAATTACATGTGCGAGTGACCAGCTGACGGGTATTCCATCATAGTACAGTCAGCTTTATATAGTTTTATTCTTCGTGATATAAGTTAATCTTCAATATAAACCAGGTTTCAGTGGGGAGGTAAATGATTTAAAAAAAGTTTATTCCACATATTTGAACCTTTTGCTGCTTATCCCACCAACGGAACCACAGCTGACTTCCATGAATCTTTATGATACGACTCCCTTATGTAGTCTACTAATTATGGCTGGAGAGGACATCACTGACGAAATTTTGACTTGGCTCCCGGTCTAAAGAACCCGCATTAATTATAGTAGTAATTTATACCCGCGGTGCTACGCAACTGGGTTTGTGGTTGTAGTGTCCCCTTGTGCCTGTTGGCATTGCTTTGTTCTGTCTGCTGCTTGACATGGAGGGAAGTGGAAACGTAATTTTCCTACTCCTCCACTATTCTTCTCTGATTATTTTCGTCGCAGGTCCACGACAGGTAAATTCATTCTCCGGGACATTCATTATTTCGTCGCTTTTCTGGTGGTTACCACTGCTGATTCTGGCTTTCAGGAGTTGCAGTGGTTTGGGATAAAGTGTGGTGGTTTTGTCCAAAATTAAAAAAAAAAACTATGATGTGGCAGTGGTTGATAATTGGAAAGTCATAATAACGCCTTCGTCTAATCTAATCTAATATCTTTAAACGAGCAAGCAATGCTTGTATACCAGGATCTCGGAAACGGCTCCAAGGATTTTCATGAAAGTTAAGGATTAGGGGTTTTTCGGCTCAAGGAATCGATTTATCAAGGTCCCAGGTTTTTCAGGACATTTTAAAGACTGCATTTTAAGAAGCGCCATCTAAAACGCTATGACCGATAAGGGCCAATAACAAAAAAACCGAGCGAAGCTTGGTCATCCAGATGTTATTGTTTGATTACCAAACTTCTCAAAATCAACAATTATAAAATCAATGTTGGACCATTTTGACACTATTTTAATAGCAGACTTGAGGTCCAGCTCCTCAGATCCGTGATACCGTTAGCAATCAGATTTTCTTCTCGACTCTTCTGCTGGCATGATCATTCTCTTTAGCGAAGAGGGCTCAAAATACGAAAGTTTACAAACTTGTTTCAAAAGTAGACAGCAGACTGTTTTGTTTGCGACAACTTATCTTTGTATGCTCTTTTTATACCTATTTGAATGTGACCAACTTTATACCTATATGAAATATATTTGACCACTTATTCCTAATAAATTATTCCAATCTGGGACCAATTCCATTCGAGTCCACACGTGTTTGTGTAATTCATGTATTATTTCATCAGTACTGATTTCGTCTATTTTTTCATTGTCAAGCTGTACTAACACAGATAGCTTGGTTTTGTCAATCTTCCTCACTTGCTCAACAATAGTCACTATAACTTCTTCATATTCCATTTTGATAGCAACCATTATCATTTTAGTTTCTACAACAATTTTGATGAAATCCATCAAATTATCCTTGTTCAAGTTGTTTTCAGTTGTTGATAATAACAACTTTCCTAAGTTACGAAGGTCGTTTCGAAAGGCTTCGCAAAGGGAAGATTTAATTTCAGCTTCCTTACTTTGTTCCAATAATAATTCAAATATTATTTTGTTTTCTTCTTTGATTAGTCTAGTCAACTCCATGTCTAGTTCTATTTTAGCATCCAACGTGGCCAGAACACCCAAGTTACATTGAAAAAACATCACGTTTAATATAAAATGCCAAATTTTTCTTCTATTTTCTTGGCACCGTTTCAGTAAATCACAAATGAATTCGACAGCAAAGTACTCTGCGAACGTTGAGTGTTCAAAGATCGGTGTGTTATTCACCACGTTACAAATTATGCCCGTTTTTTCTACGCCCTCTTTCAGCATATCACAATACTGTGTAAATTCATTTAGATCTGTTCTATCAAATAATAGGTCACGGTGTTGTGTAAAAACTGTGATCGCTGCTATCTTTTTATGCATAGCAACAAAATCTGCGTATACTTTGTTATAAGTAAGAATATTACCTGGTTTGCACATATCTATTTGGTTTTTTTCTTCAAAACATATTCTTTTCAATTTAGTTTCTAATACACTTTCATACACTTTGAAGATATTGGTGTCTGTGTACCATTTGTTTGAACTGTCGTCACTTTCCCTAATTTTATTATATAAGTAATCAGATATTAGGTTTAGGAGAAGTGGAGATGCGTCGAATTCGTCCCTAATTTGTGATCTGTCGTCACATTCATCGCACAGTTTGTTTAGAGAACTAACCACATCAGGTGGTGCAGCTATCAGATTTTCTTTTAAGTATTTAATAAACCACAAATAAATTGTGGTAAATGGTATTTCTTTCTTCAACTGAATCTGTAATTCATTTCTCTTTTTTATAATTTCCTTTTTGTATGTTTTCTCCATAAAGGCGATGAATTTGTAAACATTTTTAAGCTGATCTTCGTTAAGATCCTCCAACATTTTTTTCCCATTCCATATTCGGTTTAACTGAAGAAAACTTTCCGCATGGCTCCAAGGCGCTATCTTGTACACTTTTTTAAATTGAAGCTCCAAAATACTAGTGATTTTGTCATACGATCTGCTTGTGATCAAGATTTTATTTTGACCTCTGAATACTGTTATTAATGCCAACACTTCACACGCATAGTGTGGGCAGATTTCGTCAAATCCATCGAATAAAAAAACCACTTTTTGTGAAATGTAACAATGCAGAAACATTTCCAACTCGAATGTAGCCCCCGCATCACCTGTACATTCTTGTAATATTATACCATAATCCGTTTCTTCCAATGAAATCTTTATTGTATTCATTCTGCTTCGTTTCTCGCTGAGTGCCACTCGACACATAAACCGTAAGCTTTCCAAAGCATCGATGACGGTTTTATTTTCCTGCCACTCACTGATTTCCCTCGCGTACTCCAATAAGTTAATTCTTAGTATCCAAGCTCTGGGACAGTATTGTTTTAGAACAGTGGACACTTGGGAGAGGAGAGTGCTCTTTCCCATTCCAGGATCAGCTACAATCACTGAGGCATCACGTGTAGATTCACGCAATGTATCTAGTTCTACGAACTTAATCGAACGATCATCACAAACATATCTTTTAAAGAAGCGTGCGTCCTGGAATTCAGCATCTATTTGCACTACATCCATGGCTCTTTTCTCAAATGTTTCAACTGGGATAAGAACAGTGTCGACACATGCTGCAAGACTAAAGTTTGGGTCAACAACCGATTTTCCCAAGACAAGTTTATGCTTATTTAGTATTTCATGTAATACTTCTCCTCTTACATACCCTATTGACACGTCATCCACCACGTCCCCTAAGCTTACTTCTTCACCTTGAAAAATGACTTTTGTTTTCTTTAAGATATTTTTCTGAACGTCTGCTTCCAAGTCAGTAAGATTATTCCTATCATCTTTTGTAACGTCATCAGTTAGCGATTTCAATATCCGAACGATTTCAATGGAAATTTGCAAGGGAACAATAACACGTACACAATTCTTATTTTTCAAAGTGAGAACTATTTTGTCCAATCTTTTGCTGGCTAATGAATTGTTATTGTATACTTCATTTAGTATTTTATTTACAACAATCAAAAATGGTATGTCTTCATTCACATTTGTCAATTCATTATGCAATGTGTTGAAGTCTCTTGTACATAGTTTTAAAATGTATTCCATGTCCAAAATTACTGTATCCTGATTTTTCATGGATCGTAATAGTTTTGCAACGGTAAGTTCACTACTTTCTGTGACGATAATGCTCTTTGTTTCTTGTTCTGATATCTGTAATGAAGTTACAGCGTCTTCTTTGAAAATGTAATCTTTGTACTTAATCTTATTCATCATGTCTAAAATGCCCATTAGTGACAGGCTTGCGCTTCTTACAGCGTTCTTGTATAACTCACCCTCTTTAGTAAGATACGATCCCTCTTTGGGTATCATCCACCATTTTTGTACTTCATCATGATACTTTAGAAATATTCCTTCCGATCTAATTTGAATATGCTGAATGTGAACTTGGCTACTTTCTATTTCATCTTTTAAAGTATATTCCACGTCGTTTTCATCACATTGTTTCGAATAAAATACAAGTTTGCTGAAGAAATCTTTCACTACATGGTCATCATATTCGATTCTGTCGAATGAAAGTCTCGCAAACGATTTGACCTTCATATCAAATTTATAGTCGTGCATATTCTGTATCCGACTCTCCAATTTTACAAACAATCTTTTAGCAATTTCTCCCAGTGATTCACAGTTCTCACAGAACTTAAATAGCTTGGATGTCTCATCGAAGATGAATAAATTACCGATAGCAGAAGCGAAACCACCATTGAGACGCAATAAACCGACGTCCACAGATTCATCTATAGTGACGATGTCATTGGGTTTCGTTTTTTCAACCAAATCTGTAAGTTTCCTACATAAATGATCTAATCTCTTCTCGATTTTCAGGTCATTACCTCTTATTGCTAGATCTTTATTGCCGAATGTAGCTGGTACTTTAAACAGTGGTAAAGGTATGGTTCTCCTTACTGCCAGTTCAACAGCTTGACGTACTATCCATGGCAAGCCATTGATTGCATCCAGATTATGCTTGATATTCGTTGGTATCGTTTTATCACGGAACTCAAGCCGGCCATTTTCTAACTGAATCACATTTCCAATAAGTTCACTAAGATATTTGGGGTTCTCGCAATGTATATGGAACGACTTCAATAACCTTTGTTTTTTGTTAATGTCAACATTTTGTCTTTTAAGAATCTCGGAGGACAATGCATCTTTGAATAATAATATCTGTGGAAACTGATGGGTTTGACTAAAAAAATCATCTCTAAAACTAGCGATTCGATATCCGTCGGGTTGAATCTCAGAGATATCAAAAACATTTTCCGCCAGAATGACATGGTACTGTAATAGTATTTCATCATTCATCATCATTTCGACATTAGTATTATCGAACAAATAATGTGTTAGTTTTTGCGCTAGTGTGATGAGTTGGTCTGCTAAAACTTTTTCATGTAAAAGATCTATGTCTGCATCTGAGTACAATGGCTGCGAGCCAGGATTGCCTGTACCTATTATATTGTTTAAATATGTGGCCAATCTACCTTCACAGGGTGTATTGTTGCCGTCATCTTTTGCAGTTGTGTACAGAACGAAAACACAATCTGTATCGTTGAAATTTCCCTTGAACAGTACGTCATCATTACTTGTTTCAAATCTTCGCTTGATTTTCAGGTAACTACTAAAGTAATTTGTCAAATCATTTTTATTAGCTAGCGTTAAAATTTTGTCATTTTCGCGATGTTTGGCTTGCACAAACACGACAATGGGCTTGTCAAAGTCTTTTATTTTGACCCTCAAACAAATATCATCAAACATTCCAATGTCGTCTACATTTGTCGCCAAGTGGAACTCTTCAATGTCCTCATCATGTAATAATCTAAAGTAAATTAGGCTGAGGAGTTTGGTTTCATACAACTGCCCGCGTATGCCAGATGTGCCTGGACGTTTTCGGTATGTTGATTTGTTGGCCATTCTGAATAGTTCATGACCTTGGGAGATGCCACTAACGTCACGAGCGACACGTGCGCCTCATCTGTATGGTCGACAAACCACAGAACCATAAGTCCTGCTGCGGTGGATAGTACAGGCTCCAAATAACTAGGTACTTAATTGGTAATGAACTCTCTTTTTACAACTCGTATCGTAGAAGTCGTAATTTTGAAATGTTTCCCTATGTTAGGTTGATGTTCAGGTAGTCCCTTATTTATTTTCTTGACCTGGAAATATATAAAATACATAGTTACTAAACTGAACGCCTGATGGGGAAACTGCCGTCGAAACGGAACCTAGAAGAAGTCAGCGACGATCTAATCATGTTTGGATACTGAAGGGAAAAATTTTAACAACAAATATTATATTCAATCCAGTGACGACGACGCAGCTAAATAAATAAACACACAAATAAAAAATAACACTTTTTTAAAAATGGAAGGCGTTGGAACATACCAACATAGTTTTATAAGTATATATTTTTTATCTTTTTTTTTCACACCATCTCTTTCACGTAACAAAAAAAAATGTTTTGTGAGTAACAAAATCTATATTTAACTGCGATTGTCCTTATATTATCAGACACAAAACAAAATGCAAATAATAACAAACATACCTATCTACCTATACAGATAAAGTCATTCTTCGCGTTTGACTCTTGTGTGTCTGTGTGTCCTGAAAAATCTTTTAAACTGCACAATGGCTAGTGATGCGGTATTTTCTTTGAACAATGTAACGTAAAAGATTTCTATATTAAATGTTAAAATTAGAACACTATTATTATCTTGACACTATTGCTCCCAAGTTGTTGATAACGATAAAAAAAGATAAGAAATAATTATTATGTTCTTATTATGAATAATAATCGTCTTTGGTATTCCTACATATGTCATAGAATTATTATTTTTTGTAATATTTCTGGCATGGCTTCAGGGCTTTTGTGCCATTTATCAGTAAGTAGTTACATTGTTGCCTTTTAGGCATGTCCTGCGAATAGTCAAAACTAAACTTCTTTCATTGTTTAAATAGGTATTTATATTTACTCAAAAATGCATGTAATGTGGTCATTATTTTGACAACCTTGTTTGAGCAAAGTCGCCTTTGCCGGAGTGTTTCAAGGAGCGGCCAGTAATGTTTTTGCTGGCCGCTCTACAGGTCGGCAATACATTGCCGGCCGCTATTTTGACGTTTCAACGTTTTAAAAAAACAAATGCAAAAAGATTTTACTCAAAAATGCATGTAATGTGGTCATTATTTTGACAACCTTGTTTGAGCAAAGTCGCCTTTGCCGGAGTGTTTCAAGGAGCGGCCAGTAATGTTTTTGCTGGCCGCTCTACAGGTCGGCAATACATTGCCGGCCGCTATTTTGACGTTTCAACGTTTTAAAAAAACAAATGCAAAAAGGTTTTATTTAAAACACAGCTGTTTGTATATAAAGAGGTAGGCACAAAAAGATTGTATTCCATATTTAAAAAAAAATACAAAGAAGTAACAAAAGCGCGGTTCAGCGAAATTTTAATTTTTATTTAGTGACTTTTTTTTTTGCTATATGTAAGTGAAGAAAATATACCTAACAGTCAAACACCGCATTAAAATTATCGCAAACTATTAATAAGTAATATGAAACCGGGAAAGTCGGTGTTGAATTTTAGTAACTGTATTTTTCATAATTGTTATTTTAATTAAATTTCTAGTTAATTAATATATATTTTATTTAAATCACTTGCTGGTTTTATGTAGGTTAGGTACTTGCATTTTTGAGTAAAGCACTATACAAGCCTTGGCCCACTATGTCTGCTTCGCTGGTCACGCTATGATTGCCTCCAGCTAGCTTAGCTACGCTCTAGGCCTTCCAGCTTGGCCATCATGCAGCCCTTGCTGTCCTTGCTGTAAAGGCCTCGGCCTACGGCCTCGGCCTTTATCTCAGCTCGTCCATCAAGTGCTACATGCTGACCGCGCTGTGTCGGCCTGGAGCTGCGCTAGGCTGCGCTGTCGGCCATCATCAGTGCGACCAGCAAAGTAGCCATTATAGGCCGCGGCAGTAATGTACTATTATTTAAAACACAGCTGTTTGTATATAAAGAGGTAGGCACAAAAAGATTGTATTCCATATTTAAAAAAAAATACAAAGAAGTAACAAAAGCGCGGTTCAGCGAAATTTTTATTTTTATTTAGTGACTTTTTTTTTGCTTTAAGTAAGTGAAGAAAATATACCTAACAGTCAAACACCGCATTAAAATTATCGCAAACTATTAGTAAGTAATATGAAACCCGGAAACCCGGTGTTGAATTTTAGTAACTGTACTTTTCATATTGTTATTTTAATTAATTTTCTAGTTAATACCTATATGTATTTTATTTAAATCACTTGCTGGTTTTATTTAGGTTAGGTACTTGCATTTTTGAGTAAAGCACTATACAAGCCTTGGCCCATTATGACTCTTCGCTGGTCACGCTATGATTGCCTCGAGCTAGCCTAGCTACGCTCTAGGCCTTCCAGCTTGGCCATCATGCAGCCCTTGCTGTCCTCACTGTAAAGGCCTCGGCCTCCGGCCTCGGCCTTTATCTCAGCTCGTCCATCAAGTGGTGCATGCTGACCGCGCTGTGTCGGCCTGGAGCTGCGCTAGGCTGCGCTGTCGGCCATCATCAGCGCGACCAGCAAAGTAGCCATTATAGGCCGCGGCAGTAATGTACTATTACTCAAAAATGCATGTAATGTGGTCATTATTTTGACAACCTTGTTTGAGCAAAGTCGACTTCGCGGGTCTGTTTCAAGGAGCGGCCAGCAATGTTTTTGCTGGCCGCTCTAACAGGTCGGCAAAACATTGCCGGCCGCTATTCTGACGTTTCAACGTTTTAAAAAAACAAATGCAAAAAGATTTTATTTAAAACACAGCTGTTTGTATTTAAAGAGGTAGGCACATAAAGATTGCATTCCATATTAAAAAAAAAAATCAAAGAAGGAACAAAAGCGCGGGTCAGCGAATTTTTTATTTTTATTTAGTGACTTTTTTGCTTTATGTAAATGAAGTAATAAATGAAATGCAGTCAAACATCGCATTAAAATTATCGCAAACTAATTAATAAGTAATATGAAGCCGGGAAAGTCGGTGTTGAATTTTAGTAACTGTATTTTTCATAATTGTTATTTTAATTAAATTTCTAGTTAATTAATATATATTTTATTTAAATCACTTGCTGGTTTTATGTAGGTTAGGGACTTGCATTTTTGAGTAAAGCACTATACAAGCCTTGGCCCAGTATGTCTGCTTCGCTGGTCACGCTATGATTGCCTCCAGCTAGCTTAGCTACGCTCTAGGCCTTCCAGCTTGGCCATCATGCAGCCCTTGCTGTCCTCGCTGTAAAGGCCTCGGCCTCCGGCCTCGGCCTTTATCTCAGCTCGTCCATCACGTGGTGCATGCTGACCGCGCTGTGTCGGCCTGGAGCTGCGCTAGGCTGCGCTGTCGGCCATCATCAGTGCGACCAGCAAAGTAGCCATTATAGGCCGCGGCAGTAATGTACTATTATATGGATAAATGTTTATTTAAATGTTTGTGTTGCTTTTATGACCACTGTGTAGCCATTGTTCGACACGAGTGTAGGTAATTTTGTTGAGAATAAATAAATAAATTCGTTTGGACAAAAAATCTTTATAATTTATGTGCAGCTATCGATAATTTAATGTAGATAAATTAGCGACTCATGATACAGAAGAAATTCAAATAGGGTATCGTGACTATTTAAGCGACTTCAAAAAAAAGTAGGTTCTCAGTTCGACCTGTATATATGTACTTATGTTTGTCAGCGATTATCTCACGTTTGGCTGAACGGATTTTGATGCGGTTTTCAGGAAAGTGTTCATTAGATTCTGGAGAAGGTTTTAATTTGTAACACTAATAAATATCCCTTGACGTTGCTCGCATATATCCGTTTTTTTTACTTACTAGGATTTCAATGTAGATTTTCAAAGACGTCGATTTTATGAAGATTTTTTTGTTGAATATCTCAACAACAAAATTTTTTGAAAAAAAAGGAACTGACTTCAAAACCAAACATAAAAAAAACTATAAAACAACTTTCTTTCGGAAGTCGGTGGCCATCTGTCAATGAAATAAAAAACAAAGCCGTCGGTGGCTTTGTTTTCGTTTCCGCCTAACCGTTTAACCTGTCTCTAAACTAAAACAATAAAAAAATCTCTTACAAATGGTTTTTGCTATTACGAACTTCTTACTAGGTACTTCAGTTTGCCTAAAACACTAATAAATAATAAGAGGCACTTTATGAAATTCAGACAGCCATAGTTTTACATAACCAAACAATATACAGGCCAACCATTCATGTACATCGTTTATAGACAGAACCCTGCAGTGGGAACAATGTCTTTGAACGTTACTCCAATCAGGGCGCTCCGACCAGGGGTGGCGGCGCCGGAAACTTTGCGAGGAAATTCAATTAAACTTGGGGGCCCGCCTCTTATCTGATGACTCCGTGGAGAGGCCCGGTCGTAACGAGATGAAATAGGGCTGCGACTTCAAAGATTGCATGGATATTGAAGACTGCGTCATATGACTTGACCAATATAATGTCTGGAGTTAAAAAAGACACCTCTGAGTTTGTTTCGGTTATTTTTTCTCAGAATAGACAGGTACGAAAGGCCAGCTAATCGCCCAGTAATGGGGGTCCCGCGAAGCGAGGCTCCGTCGACCGTGTTGCCGAGATAGAGGCAGCAGGGTGGATGCGACCAAGTCAATTTTTTTCCCACGTTTTTATACACCCACTTTTCTTGTTTTAATTTCAAACGGTATTTCTAATATCTTACTTTCCATAGTTGAATTAAAAAAAAATATTATGAGCTTAAATTAAAAACTTTTTTGATGTGTTTAAATATCGCAGTGCCACCTATGTAATAATGGAGATGATAAAATGAAAATTATTTTAGAATATTTTTGATGCAAGTGTCAACCCTAAACTGCAAGCCAATAACGTCTAAATCCCCATCCCTCTGAAGCGTACCGTCAAGCGCGACTCTAGTAACCGCTAAGCTCGACCTGTGACTTTATCGCACCCCACTTAAAACCTCCCCTTATACATCTTCCTTCCTTACATATACTACATTTTCACCCCTTGCCTTTGAAATCCCAACCTTAGCTGTTACACAATAAGGGTTATTGTCAAATTGGGGTGTGTAAGAGTAAGTTTGTAGGACATAATCAAGGGTATGCTGTTACGAAACGATAAGTTTGTGAACGTTTAAGGTACGTTTGAAGGCGTCACGTTTGGGGTATTGTGGGGAGTAATAGTGAATCGGTATTCATTAAGGAATACTTGGAATTTGGCTGAAAATAAGGATATGTAGGAAAGTCATAGTAAGGAAATCGAGCCAAAAGGCCAAATTGGTCAATTTCTAAGATTTTTCAGATTACTTGTATTGCAAGATCACTAGGCATGTTAATCGAAAAATTACATAAGTCCGTCAGTATATTTTGAAAAATAATGGATCCTTACATATTTTTTCTTATGTTGAATATTATCGCATATTTACAAAGAATATCTGGTTGACCGAGCTTCGCTCGGTTTTTAAAATGTCTATATCTTGGGAACCGAGCTTTTCTCGGACTTGGGACCTTGATAAATCGATTCCTTGAGCCGAAAAACCCCTAATCTGTAACTTTCATGAAAATCCTTGGAGCCGTTTCCGAGATCCTGATTATATTATATAAATAAATATACAAGAATTGCTCGTTTAAAGATATTAGATAGATAAATGTAGCTCATCAAAATTCGAGAGTGGGCGCAAAGACTGTACTAGCTTATGCTTTGTCATTTTGGATTTTTGGTATATATAAGTAACTAGCTGTTGCCAGCGGCTTCACCCGCTACAACTCGAAAATTATCCCACGGGAACATAAAATCGGGATAAAAACTATCCTATATGTTAATCCAGGTTATAAACTATCTGTGTACCAAATTTTTGCCAAATCCGTTCGGTGGTTTTTGCGTGAAAGAGTAACAAACATCCATACATCCATACTTACAAACTTTCGCCTTTATAATAGTAGTAGGATAAAAGAAAAAATACTTAGGTATGTGTCAAACTTCGATGTCAAATGTTTTTTGAAAATATACCTGACGGACTAATTAGATAATTATACTCGGTGCGTTTTAGCATGGTGCGGGTGACAGATTCAATAACATTTCGTTTCACTCTTCGAAAGTCGCAGCGATTTACAAATTACGACTTAGTACATCAGCTGGAGCACATTCGTAATACACTATTAATTTAAACTCAACCGGAATGTTTTAGTCCTTTGTAATCCTCCATTTAGACAACTGTCACCCGCACCATGCTATAACGCGCAGACTATACCTATCATAGGTCAAATACTCTATTTATCAACATGAGGCAAGTGTGGGTGTGGGGATACACCTACTGTATTAAAAGAGTGAATAAAGATGGCAGTGGTGGCCCAGTGATATCGGTCCCGACTTGTAGCCTACAAGTTTTAGGTCGTTATTTATGATGTTCAGTTATTTTTAGACGTTTTGCAGTAGGTAAATAAAACAAACATTTTATATTGTTCAGTGACTTTTGTTATTTATGATGTTCAGTTATTTTGCGACGTTGCCGTGATTAAACTAGATAACCAAAACAAGCATTTTATATTGTTCAGTGACTTTTATAAAACTGAATGTAATGATGTTTTCGGATATTAACGATCACCAATTTTTGACAAAATGGTGTTCAGTGACCTTTAAAGAGTTGTGTTCAGTTAATTTTGAACTTTAATGATGTTCATTCAATACTGGCGCCTATCTAGTTGAGCGATTTATGGGTGCTTATAATGTACAGTGATTTTGAAAATTTGAATGTGGTTATCGACTTTTGATGCTGACTGTACTAACCACTATGGATCATGTAATCTGAAATATTTAAATAAATAAATCATTATTTAAGCTTAATCTAATAGACAATCTTTCTATGTTAATAACTATAGTAAAAAATCAAGTTAGGTGCCTACTGAATATTCAAGAGCAATGTTACGTAGAAATGAAAGCACAGAGTACAAGGGTACAATTTATTGATAACTTATAACTCTTGAACCAGTGCGTTATATGGCATTCTATCTAGATATTTTAAAAATACGGGTAAAGATAATAATATAGTGTATTATAAGATACCTGATATACCTGTACCTGAGTAGAATGTAATGCATTCGTGGTATTACTGGGGCACAGATGGGCATAGTCTTTTACCTTCCAGCATTGCAAACAATGTAAATACAAAATAATGAAATAAATAATGTACATCATTATCTCATTTACACAGCAACCACAACTATCAGCAAGTCAACCGGTAATATTCAATGAATTTATAGTATAATACAGCACTGAAAACCGTTATTAAATTCACTTGTCAATTCTCCCAAAAGAGGTTTTCATTCGAAAAACCGCATCGCTAAGCTATGGTCCAACCATAAACAACGCCAGTCGCATTCCATTTTCAAACAATTCTTTAAATTAACTAGAGCATTTTGCGTGTCATAAGGTTGGTTTTTGTTTGAATATGAATGGAGTTAGTCTGTTTGTTGTGTGAGTGAATGAGGGCGGGAAAAATGGGAAAATGGTGACAGGGCTGAGAGCCGTGATAGCGCTATGGAAGCGTGGTGGGTGTTCAATAGGGCTGTCGCAACTCGCAACGTTACATTTTAACTTATTTCGTAAAATGTTTGTGTAAAAATATTGTTCTAGTTGGAACAGTAACGTTCGTGGGTTGGATTTGACTTTCCGTAATTTGTATCACTTTTTAGTTAGAGCGCTTGGCTTGTATGCATTTTTTCCCACGTTTTATTCACTCACTTTTCTCGTTTGTTTTTACGCACTAATAACACCGAGCTTGTTATCCCAGAAGGGCTAAGCAGGTTTAGGTGGCTAATATCTCTTGCACATTTCGCTAATGTACTCGTATGTTGCGCTACCGAGGAATTTCTAACAAGCCACTAACACTTTGGCCGACTTGAGAATTGAACCCAGTACCACATGATCAGCTGACAAAGGGGCAGACGGTCATGAGTCGCCATTGAATAATAATTAAGCTACTATACCAATGAGTTTATATATATTACTAACTGTTGGCAGCGGTTTCACCCACTACAACTTGAAAATTATCCCACAGCAACATAAAATTGAGAAAAAAAACAATTCTTTATGACTTCGATAAATGGTTATGTTAATCCAGGTTAACTATCTGTGTACCAAGATTCGTTCAAATCCGTTCAGTGGTTTTTGCGTGAAAGAGTTGTAAGTTGTAACAAACATCCACCTATGATCATCCATCCAAACAAACTTTCACATTTATAATATTAAGGGCTGATTTTTTAATAGTCTGATAACTTTTATCTGAGGAATAAAAATAGCCGTTTAACATAGGTAATTATTTTCTCTATATAAGCTGTCAAACTGACATTTTTATTCCTCAGATAAAAGTTACCTGACTATTGAAAAATCAGCCCTAAATAGGATAGTACAGCTTGGCAAAAAACAGTAGAAAACCGGAAGTCGCCACTGTGCTTTCGCTACCAGCACTTTGAATGATTTTATTTTATTATTTTTCACTTATTACGTTAGTTTTATGGCACAATAATAAATCTAACAAACCTGCGTTCTTTGATTACATCAAATATCAAAGATTTTAAACGTTGTCATCAAACAAAAATATTAGTTCCGTTTCAATCCGTTCTGGCCAAGCTGTGTTACTATAGGATGTTCAAAACTCAAAACACCCCAATCAACACGTGACAACCCTACCATACTGTATCTAGCAGCGCAGCGGTTGAATGAAAAAATAAAAAATCCACCTACCATATTGGCCCCGCAAGTTCAATTAAAAGCGAGCCTTGTGGCCCCTATTGTGACAGCTCCCATTCATTCGGATTTATTTCACATATTCGTTTCACACGTCAATAATTTCTTCATTATTTCCCATAATAATGTACCTGGGTGCTATTTTGATTATTATAGGTATCAAAAATCATGATAAGCTTGTGGATTTCGCTATAAAACTGGTTGGGCCGGAAGGAAGCCACCAGAAGAATACACTAGGATAGGCGGCTGAGAGTCAGTGGTGGCCCAATGGATCGGTCCCGACTTACGAGTTGTAGGTCGTGGGTTCGAACCCCGCCAGGTGCATTACTTTGTGTACTTTATTTCATCACCACTGCTCTCAAAACGGTGAAGGAAAACATCGTGAGGGAACCGGCATGTCTTAGAACCAAAAATTCGATGACACCAAACCGCACTGGGCCCGCTTGGTGGATTATGGCCCACTCCCTATCACAGAGAGGAGGCCTGTGTCCTAGTTGTGGGAACATTTTAAGCTGATGATGATGATGATGGGCGGCATTCGGGAAACTGCGTCATATCTTTGAATCATCGATCCCTTGACGTTGTGACCAGGAACGTGGACCGGTTCCCGAATTCAATGTCATACTACGTTTTTCTGATGGGGTAAACGTAGTTTGGGACGCCCTTCGGCAAGATGGATAGATTGATGATTTGAAGAACGTGGCTGCCAAGGGATGGACTGCCCAGAACCGAGAGTTGGCGCTCTTTATTTAGGAGAGGCTTTTTTTTAGTGGTAATATCATCCCACCCAGGGCAGGGCAGGAATGTCAGACTTATAATCTAATATCTTTAAACGAGCAATTCTTGTATATTTATATATAATCAGGATATCGGAAACGGCTCCAAGGATTTTCATGAAAGTTACAAATTAGGGGTTTTTCGGCTCAAGGAATCGATTTAACAAGGTCCCAGGTTCGAGAAAAGCTCGGTTCCCAAGATAAAGACATTTTAAAAACCGAGCAAAGCTCGGTCAACCAGATATTGATTTTAATTCAAGGTATCCTTCAAAAGCCCTTTACGTTTCGGGCCCTTTAGGGGAGGGGGCATCATTGTAACTTTAAGAGAGGTTTACGTTCAGCAGATATGCCTATGCTGTGCATTTAAATTTGAAAGGCGTGGTTGGTTCTTTTTAATCTAGGTTTTGATGAAAGCGGTTTTTCTTTTTAAATGCAATTGCCCACTTTTCTTGCAACAGCTATAGAAGGTAGATTACGTTTAAAACTTATGGAATGTGAGTACCTTTGAGTCTATGCAAATTAATTTAGTTCTAGATAAGCATCTAGGTCGGAACCACGTTTAGAAACGATCACCCTTTCTCTTCCTATATGAGTAGTGACTTTCAAATACTGCCGACAAACTGTCCTGCAGTTTGGCAGAAGTAATGTAGTTTACAACTTGTATATCTATTGTTGAATGAATAAATACAAAATGCTCTAGGTACTTGGAATTCATATCTACTATACAAATAGACAACATTAAATGACTATTAGGTACAGTCACGAGCAAAAGTATGTAAACACTAAGCAGTATTCAAAAGCGATGTTCTGCTACCATTTTGATTAAACTTCTGATTTTTTTATTAGATTTCTATTCTGTAAGCCATACTATAACGAAAAAGGTCTTATTTCAAAGTGGAGACCAGCATTTTACGAGTAAATTGCGTTTAAATTTTGTTAAGTGTTTACATGTTATTGCTCGTGACTGTACAATATGACTTTACGTAAAGTCGTTTTTTTTAACTTGCTTTGACCCTCTAGAAGCTCAGATTGCTGACAGGTCTTTGAGGCGCGAATGGAACACCCGGTCATGGTCCATGATCGGACGGCAAGTCACCCATTGCTCGCTGTCTGCATGCCCTCGCAAAGTCAAGAGATCACGGCTGTCATTAGCCGCTTGTAATAAAATTGGCATGGATAAGTGTGTTTTTTTTTTAACGTGCAAGTAGGTACCTTTCAATCTTTTTCAATAGATCCGACCAGGGACCAAGCCAGGGTCGGTAGCGCGTCGTGTTTCGCGCCAAATGCTTGTTGGGGTCGCGGGTTTTTTGTTATAATATCTGGTTGACCGAGCTTCACTCGGTTTTTAAAATGTCTATATCTTGGGAACCTAGCTTTTCTCGAACCTGGGACCTTGATAAATCGATTCCTTGAACCGAGAAACCCCTAATCTGTAACTTTCATGAAAATCCTTGGAGCCGTTTCCGAGATCCTGATTATATAAAGAATTGCTCGTTTAAAGATATTAGATAGATAGATTAGACGCGGGGTTACGGGGGGAAGTACAGTGTATAATCTCTACTTAGTTAGTCTGTGGGAAGCACAGACTACTAAGAGATACGTGGGAAGTACCATGCATCCCTCGTTCATTCCCTGCGTCCTCTTTCGCCCGGTGCCAAAACCAAAGACAATTCACAAAAGTCTATGTCAATCAGCGTTGCCAGACCGTACCAAAAAGTACGGTTTTCCGTACTATTCATCACAGAATCGTACACAAACTACATAGAGATACTACGCATCAGACGGAGCACTCCCGAACAAAAAAACTAACATTTTGTTTATCTGTGGAAAACGTTTCTAGAACATGACAGCTTAACTTTTTCATAAAGATCGCTTTTAAACTCTGTACATGAACACTAGTCTTTTAAGACATCTTGTCATTTTAAATCTGAATACTAGGCTTTTTAGCACTTTATTTAGTTGTTGTAGACCTTAGATATTATGGAAGATTTTTTTTGTAATGAATTTATTGGGCAAATAAAAGACGTGTATTTATTTGTGTTTTTATTTCTCGAATACATTTTCATTTGCATTTATTTATCTGTTTAACAATTTATGTACAAAGACAAAGACATTTATTTGTGGAATATGGTAGGTTTACAGGTGTACACACAAAACATAACAGGAAACAACACTTAAAACTGGAGTACAAAGGTACTGCTTATTTCTAAAGAATTTTCTCCAATGGGAACAAAAAAAAAAAAAGATGTAGACAAAAAGAACATGAAAAAATATTTTAAATGAATATCTTAACCACTTCCCTGTCCTATGAGTCACATGTGACTCACGACCATTGTTTATCTATTGTGTCTGCTGCGCGGACAGTGAAGTTGTTAACATCGCTAATAAATCAAAAACTACATAAATTGATACACATAATGTTACATATTAAAGTGGAAGAAAAAGCACAAAAGGTCAAAATTTCAATTCGAAGCCTACAAAACATTTTCTTCCTCGCTTTGGAACTATAAGTACTTGCTCAACTTACAGAATCAAATAAATCATCCATTATTGATACATGCTCTGCAGTATTTTGGAGTGTTGGACTAACTGCTTACCATCCGCATTATCAACTGCAAAAAGAAAAACATACATTTATGACATGAATAATATCTGAAACTTTTCTAATATTGTTATTTTACTTTTTGTCTAGTTATGAGGACTAAAACCAAAGGAAATTAATAAGTACAGTACTATGTTGTGTAGATCAGAAGAATAAAGTTGTTTTATGAAAGAATCTAATAGTTATTAAAGTAAAATCATATTAGTTGATTGCGTTGAATGTGATGTGGTCCAGGGTAAATTTTATGTATTATGTATAATGTTTAATTGTGTAATTGACTAAAGCTTGCTTATGAATTGAGTTTCAGGTATTGATTTCTTTTCTGGAGTAGATAAATGCATACACACCTTCATTTCCGGGATTGTATGTAGGTATACCGGGCTGGTAGTTTCAGGGATGTCATTTTCATCATTTAATTTGTGGAATGACTACATTTTGGTGCAGCACAGTCTGTCGTGTTGACATCTACTTTATCACTCTATTTCGAAAATTTATATTCACACAAAATATTTTTGTCAGACAATTATTTTCGAATTCCCTCCACTGGGTGAGGTGGATGTTATATAACGCTCAATAAGTAATGACCATTGATTTCACAGACGTGACCTGAAACACAAAATGTTTTGTTAATTTTGTTGTTCCACTAAGAACAATAATTTATTAAAATTGCACAATAATGTCACTTACTGTTATTGGCATTCTCCTTGTGAGGACTGGAAGGCAGAGCCATGGTCACCAAGAGCAGAGCTGTTGGGGGTTGTCCTGCATTGGAAATGGGTAATATTCTTTTAATTGTTAGCAAGTTTCCGACCACTTTCTTGTCTTCAAAGTTTACTCTTGCAACTTGTACACACTTGCAACTACTACACAATCACTTATTGTACTTAATTGTGGCTTTGCGACATAAACATTATAAGGATTTAACAGTTAAAATACTGTGAGACTATTTTAAACAATAAAATCACTTTAAAATTAAAGTTTGTTGGTCGTTGACATCCGAAATCCACATTTTTATTTCATTTGACGTTGACAGATGACAATTATGTTTTGTACAGACGACAAAGGGGCAAAGTATGAGTCGGGGGGGCTGAGGTAGCTGCCAGGTGGCTGTCAGTTTCTATAATCGTGCCATAGAGACGAATGACGAAAAATAATGTTCGAAGATAACCCCCTGTGGAATCGTACCACAACCGTACCTTAGCGTAGACCTGTGGTGTAGACCGTACCTTTTCTCTATACTATTTATTTTTTACTACAAAGGTTAAAAATTTATAAAATCATTATAATATATAATTTCTCCTGTTTTTCTCAATATTTTGAATTTGCGTCTAAAAGACTTTTTTTTTCGAAGAAGACTTGGCTGTTTGGGTTCACTTTCATTTGACAATAAAATATGGTCACAAATTACTAAAATGGAATATTCTTAGTTCCTTTCATATTTTTTTACAGAAATAAGTTTTTTCGATGTAGAATTTGGGTGACTATAGCATTGTTTTGTCAACATTTTAGCAAAACCGTACGGGTCGGAATACTTCTGCAAGAATTAGATCAGTTTTTTCTTCTTCAAGTTGCGATTGATTCAAACTTCGACAAAAAAAAAACAGATGTAAGTAATTTGATCTTTTTAGAATTAAAAATATCAAATTACATCTATTTTTTACCGTTATTATTATACATTTATACAAAATTATTGCAACTTCGTTTCAAGTTTCTGACAGGTATGTAAACAGCTGAATTTTGCACACTTGTTTGAAAACAATAAAATATAAAACAATACTTTTTGTTCTTTTAAATATACATAGACCGTAAATCAAGGCAACAAGACTTAAAAGTGCAATTTTGTTTGTATTAATACAAATTCCGTCATTTTAATACAAAATAAAGAAAAATAAACCTTACTGCAAAATAACTAATTTAGTTAATAACAATGCATTTACATGTTAAATTAAAAATTCAATAAACGTATGATTGAATTTTTAATTCTAATTGGGGTGTCTGAGCGTGTACGTTAATGAGGGATTTTCTTTTTATGTTTTCCCTGTCAATGGATAGATGGCGCTGAACTTGATATGTGACTGCAATGAACGGAACGTCACGTCATTTTTTGTTTTTTTCACTTGTATGTAATTTTGAGATCGTAAAACAAAAAGTACATGTCATGTCATTGTCAGTCACATCTGTGGTCACACAAATGGCATTTTGAAAATAAATAACAACAAGGAAAAAGAAAAAAATATTCATTTGCCAGACTTTTTAATTAATGAGTTTTCCACGCCAAAAAGAAAATGTCCCAAGAGAAAAAGAAGCGAAGTCTGTGCCTCGTGGATTTGTGCAAAAATGAAGGCATACATCTTTTTCCTAGAGTCACGCCGTCAGTTCAACGCCATCTATCGAGTTCTTGGAAACTACTTTTTTTTTATACTCCAAAAAGAAAACCTCCCATTACGTTACATGTTGTATACATATTAATATTTATTCCTATGATAAATAATTATCAAAAAAATGTTTGTTCGTTGCATAATTAACGAATTTAATGACTTTACTTCATTCTGTATTGATTTAAAAATGAATGTGTAACGATAGTAACATGGACCTAAAAAAAAAGTCGGACGGAACTTCACGAAGAAACAAGTGAAGCACCCATAGTAAGTCAGTGCGCTAATATGTACACGCCAGAACACACACATTCATACCATAGTAAGTCAGCCGTCGGCCATTACGCTTCGAACGACACTCGCGGTTTCATACGTTGTTATTTTGTCTACTAAAAATCAAACTATGCCGTCATGTGTTGTGAAAAGTTGCCGAAACCACAGTGGTTCAATCAAAAAAAGCCAGGGGATCACTTTTCATAGGTAAGCATGTCAATTTGAAGCTTATTTCTCGATTTTACGTCAATAAATGTAATAAACATCTCGAAATCAATCAGTGTTGCAACTATTTCAAGGTTCAAATTATTTTAAAATGGGGAGATTTATATTTTATGTTACTATTTATCGCTACCTATTGTATTCTTCTATATTTTTACAGATTTCCCTCAAATGATGAAAAAATATTAAGTGCCAAAACTGTATCGCGCGGCTATCTACAGACGACTGGCTTTTTTTTCATAAATTAATAAATTTAAAAACAAGGGGGGGCTTATGTTTTCCATCAAAAGATTTGTACGACATTTGTTGTACTTGTGAGATGGTAGTCCGAAGACTTTTAAAAGACAAAATAATAATATATAATGATAGACAGCATCAGTTCATGTTAAATAAAATTTTAGAAAAATTTATACAAAACGACAACATTTTTTTAGATTTAGAATTAGAACACACATTTGCAGGGATGGAACATAAAATAGCATTAATTAAATATATAGCCGAAAAATACTTGAACATTCGTTTTCACCACATAAGTAAATTAGAAGGAATTTCTAGATGTGTCGAAAGCAAACGACAAGTGTACAAAAATTTAAACCAACAAAAGGGGTTGTGAAACTTTATTAACATTAAACGAGTTATAAATATTTTTTCGTACCACTTGCTCAAAAAAGTGACATTCTATGCCACAAAAAGCGTACATAACAATAGTCATTATTAATCTGTTAAAAACAGGGAAAGAAAGTTGTACTGAATTTCATTCATCCTCTAGGGAGAGAATGTGATTTGAATTTCGAATACTTACCGATAGTGAACTACATCAGTCTGTCTTTACACTATTGAGTTTGTATGTAAAGCATTATACAACTTTTTGAAAAAGGAATACGCATTTTTATTATGCAGTTATGATTAAATAAAATTACGAAAACCGAAGAGGCCGTATGATCTTGATGCCTTTGCTTTTCCGACTAGGAATTTGCCGCGTTTTGTTTTCTTCAAATACATAAACGTTTAGTTTGTTTTAATTTATTTTTTTAAATAAGTTATTGTTAAATTTAAATGGTTAAATAATGCTTATCTCATATTAGTATTATGTTAATTTTTTCGCAAGTGGTACGAAAAGTAGAGTATTTTCCTCAGTGATAAAGCTGTCAGTCTTGGGTGAACTTAAATCCCTCGCTACACTCAGGACGCGTGTTAAATCCCTCGCTTCGCTCGTGATTTAAGTTTCTAACACCCTCGCTACGCTCGGGAGTAAGCCTCGAGTCCTTCGTTATGCTCGCGATTTAAATCGTCACCCGCGACAGAAGACACTGCTTTATCCCCTTGGTTAATAATCTACTATTTCATTCC
Source organism: Agrotis segetum (assembly GCA_036375495.1). Lineage (NCBI taxonomy): Eukaryota > Metazoa > Arthropoda > Insecta > Lepidoptera > Noctuidae > Agrotis > Agrotis segetum. Next base: position 2,263,057 of record JAQSVV010000031.1, read on the forward strand.
AACTATTCGAAAAGGACGACTTGGTTCGCCTTTAAGTGCGCCCAAAACTGGTGTTTTCTATAGGGAACTTTTAGCGGGCACTGGCGGGCAGTAATGAGTTTTTAATCCTCTTTATAAGTGCGCCGCAAATAACTTTGCCGCGCACTTTTGATAGGAAGCTTTTAGCGGGCACTAATGAGTTTTTAATCCTCTTTATAAGAGCGCTACGCTCAGGATTCTACTGTAGAATCCCTTACTTCGCTCTGGATACAAAATAGCGCCCTCGCCGTAAAAATATTACTTTGTCATACAATCTACTATTATTTTAATCTTGATTTAATTATTTTACCTTTATTTTAACAATAGGTATACGTCACAAAAACTTGTAATTAAACCCATGGACCTTTTTTTTAGGTCCATGATTAAAACTAAGTTCGAGGGGATATCTTATTAAAATATTGTTTGAAAATGGGTAATTTTTTCCTTCATCTGGCAACCCTTTAGAAACCCACACATAGTAAAGCAGACGCCATTTTGGTGCTTCACTTGTTTCTTAGTGAAGTTCCGTCCGGCTTTTTTTTTAGGTCCATGGATAGTAATCGTCAATAATGTTCCACTTATCACATCCCTTTGAATATTCGAATCCCTATTGCTTTTTTTCCAACTTATGGTCCTAGATCACAGACAGCCAACTCGAAGAAGAGAAAAAAACTGAGTAACCCAACCGTACCTTGAAGTTATAAACCGTGCCTTTTTAGAAAGCCAACCGTACTTTTTTGGGAAATCATACTGGCAACACTGATGTCAATATGTCCATAGACCACTGACACACCATAGACATAAAACAATATGTCTGACGGTCTGACAGGTGAAAATGGTGAAATATCCCGTTTGTTCCGTTCATGGTCGTCTGTTTTATCTTGGTTAAAACTTTTACCTCGCTAAATTTTGTCCTGCTGTCAGAATATTGAATTGTTATTGTTTTGCTCGATTCGCGCGGTATAAACGAATTAGGATTATGAGAGTACGTAATATTTATCGTCTCGATGAACATCTTATTTGTGGATCATGGATGCAGTCATGATGCAAATTGTTGTCGACGAAAATGGAACAATGATATACGACAGTGAAGGTAGAGTTTGCCTCCAGAGTGAAGAAAATGGTAAGTGATGATCATCAAAATATCTATTTATTTTAGTTTACCCTCTACTTTCTGCCTTACAGCATTAACGCATTGTTAAATGTTTATTTGTTTTTTTTATTGCACTGTTGTGTCTAAAAAAATGGAATTGGGTGTTCTATGTTATGGCATTGTTTTGAAGATACATTTTTTAAGTTGGTGTTAAAAACTTCAACACCAATATATTATCAGGCATGCTGTGTATCTTATGAAAATCCCAGGTTCCCCATGTTATGAAGGAATGTACTGTCATGAACTCATAACAGCTGAGAATTAAAAAAAAAAATTCTACTTGTTTTGCATTTTGTATCAACGGACTGCTTGCCACCAAATTTCGTGTATTCCTGTTCATCCACTTGACTTCGTCCCCCGAGAGGAACGTTCGGGAATTTACAAAAATAATATTTAATTTGTTCCCGATCGTACCACTAAAAAGATTTGTGCTGTAATATGTTTGACAAGATTTAAAGTTTTACATTATGTAAGTGTTAGAAAAGTTTACTCATTATTTTAACACATAAATAGGGTCAGTAAATTATCAACAATGAATAAACATATTTCAGCTCAAATCTTTTTAGTGGGATGATCGGGAACAAATTAAATATTATTTTTGTAAATTCCTGATTGTCCCTCTCGGGGGATGAAGTCAAGTGGACGAACGGGAATACACAAATAATAGTAGTATTGAAATGGTATTTCTAAAATATCTTTTTATTACTGTACCTACTTATTATTATTTGGTTTTTACAGATGAAAATTCAGACATGTTAATGCAATCCACAGAAGATGCCAACACTAGTGTTAATGAAGCAAGAGGTGGTTGGTATATTTCTTATTGCCATATTTTTGCCAATTGTCTTAACATGAACTTCTTTAGGACATGCATTCAATCAACTATGAAACTTACCCTCCTATATAATAAAATAAAGCTATTTCTTTCTGTTCTAGACGACAGCCGCGCACATTGGACCAGACGCAACATTTTGAGACTAATCAGTGCATACAAAGAACACCAAAATCTATTTCGTTCCAACTCTGTAAAAAACTCGGAGGCCTGGAATAGAGTTGCAGCAGATGTGCCTGGTTTCAGTAGCAAGCAGTGTGAAGCCAAATTTAAATATTTAAAATCGTTGTATAAAAAAAGCAAAAACAATATGGGCAATAAAAGTAGTGGAGCCCGTCCTATATATTTTGAATATTATGAAGAGCTCGACGAAATATTTCATCATGAAATTACAGCAGCGGCCATTGCGTCCAGCAGCAGTACTGCCGAGATGGAGGGGCATTCCAATACAACACCTACAGACGAGGTTGCTGCTACTAGACCTTCAAAAAGGAAAAGGACTCGTCTTGAGATCCAGTTGGATAAGTTCCAGCGCAATATGGAGCTTAGGGAGGAAGCTCGAGAGAGGCGCATGAATAGGTTTTTAGAGCAGCAGCAAGTCTGCACTGATCGCATTTGCGATATGATGCAGAAATTTATAGACAAGTTATAAATAATGGAGCTTTTTAATTGTCATAAAAATGTATGATTTAATTACATTGTTTAATTCAAAAAGTGGTTTGAACTTTTTTTTATGGGCCGTGTACCAGATTCCACCCGCTGTTTTTATTTTTTTCAAAACGGCGTAGTCACGAGCAATAACATGTAAACACTTAACAAAATTCAAACGCAATTCACTCGTAAAATACTGGTTTCCATTTTGAAATAAGACCTATTTCGTCATAGTATGTTTTCTAAAATATAGATCTAATGAATACATAAAAGTTAAATCCATTTGGTAGCAGAACATCGCTTTTGAATATTACTAAGCGTATTCATACTATTGCTCGTGACTGTACACGAATGAAAAGTAAATCGATAGATCACAATCAATACAAACATAAAATGTAATGGTGCTCCCACATTGCCGTTAGAAAATGTTTAATAACGTTAGTAAACATTTGTTAGCAAACATTTAATCACAAATAAATTTTCATGTTAGAAAATGTTTAGTAATGTTAGTAAACATTTTATAACAAAACAAATTATAACAAAATAAAACATGTGTTATCTTTTGTTTGTAAACATTTTATAAGGGTGATTTTTCCATTTTCGTGTAGACGTCCTCGGCCCTCAGAAGGCGAAACCAAACTGCGAGCCAATACAAGATGTTATAAAATGTTTAAACATTTTCCATCAATGTAGGAGCACTTATAACATGTAACAGCTTCTAACAAAGTGCAACAATTGTTAACATTTGTTAGTAAATGTTTTGGTGTTATAAAATGTTTACAAACATTTTATAACGGCAATGTGGGAGCACCATAAGGGGCAAAACCTCGTAAACCGTCACGTTTCCGAGTTATGAGCTGACAAACATGTACCTACAAATATTTTTCTTAAAATTATAAATAATCCTATTAAAATGCGTGAAAAACTAATATTCAATTACTTTTATTGTGGAAATAACACCTTTATGATCAATAAACATCAAATTATTAAAACAAAAAAAAAAATTTGTCGCTAATTTATTGTACATTTTGGACACATTCATTTGCACATGCACAATAAATAATGCAGTAAGAAACATTTGAAGACAAATAAGTCTATTATAAAGGGGCTTAAAATAAGCTAGGCACTGAACAAAGTAATTGTTTAACCCTGAGCTTGCCTGAGCATAGAACCCTGAGTAGCCTATTAGTACCCTGAATTATTTGAAGTAATTTTTCAACAATATTAAATTAGGCTTAGTAAATTCCTCCTGATAATAAAGCCCTTTTATTCTGAATTGTGGATTACAAAATAGGATAATGTTCTATGTGAGAAGGTTATGGTTTCCGTTACCAGGCGCAGGCCGATCCTTTCCAGGCGTAATAACCTTTGGCCATCCTGCCATTCAAGAATGGCATCCTTCCTTGGACTGCCTGCAGCCTGATACAGTGATCGACCAGCTGTCCGCTAGTGTGTGGGTGAGCATCTGTAGCCATCTGCATATCATAATTATTTAAGGAACAAGGCTCTGGGCTAAATAATTCCTGAACATGAGTCCTTCTTCTTCATTGTTAATAAAAGCGTCACTTGCCACAGCAGTTGGATCACGAAAACCTGCTAGCAATCGCTGTTGTTGGGATGCCATATAATTTTCCCCTTCAGCAATTGCTTGTTGATTGAAGTCTAAGTCAGCATGATCAAGGCAAATATTGTGTAAAACACAAATTGCCATAATTGTAGCAGGTGTAAGATTTGTTTTATTCATATCTAAATATTTCAAACGTCGGTACCTGCCAAATAAGAGTGCAAATGCTCTTTCTACAACTTGTCGTGTTTGAACATGTTTCACATTAAAATTGATTTGTGTCCGTGTCAATTTTCCTCGTCTTAAATATGGTGGTATACACCATGGCAGCACTGGATACTCTTTATCCCCAACTATGTACTCTCCAGGTCCAAAATACTGAGTTTTGTTAGAAACAACATTTCTATAAATATTACTGTTTTCGAACACTTGCTGATCACCAACAGAACCAGGGTATCCAGTAAATATATCAACGAATTTTAAATCTGGAATTGCAATAGCTTGCAGGTGCATTGCATAGAAGCTTTTTCGACATGCATATACATGAGCACGCACCTTTGGTGCTTTAATTTCAATAAAAGTGTCATCAATGGCACCAATGACACCTTCTAATCCCCCAAAACTTTGAAATTGTTCTTTTATTTGGTTTTTGAAGGTACCTGATGGCCATCTTATAATTTCATCTGCTATTTGGTTAAGTGCCTTGACAACTCTGGCAAAGCAATTATACACACTACCTTTGGATAAATTAAATCGCTCTCCAACAGATCTGGAAAAGAATAAAAAGCTTTTATTTTGTGCATATAACATTCATTCCGATGTACGTATCATAAAGCAATTTTACATAGAATAAGCAATTCTGGCCTAGAAAACCAACCTGAATGAATCTGGAGTTGCAAGCAACCATAAAGTTGACAATAATTGCGTTCGTATCGGTGTATTTTGACCATAACTATGTGAAGTAAGCTCAGGGCTCAAACTATTTTCCAGAGCTTCAAATGCAGCATAACTCAAGCGAAAATGGCTCTGGAACTCTTGCTCACTGTAATTGGAGACAGTATTTTCTACGTAGTTGGTAATTCTAGTTGTTTTTTCCTTTAGGGAGGTAAAGACTTCTAACATTGTTGCATTTTCCTCTTCTTCATCATCATCACTATCCAAAATAATTTCAGCCTGCCACACTTTTTGAAGATTTTGTATCGCCAACTGTAATATTACACCGGCAAATTGATTTTTCATGTTCCGGTCCATTTTTACCGTGTTTTAACTTCGAGACACAGCTTCGAGATTACAAGTTAAATCCTAACTTTACGGAGAAGATTTAAAAATATTCGAACTGTTGTTTGTTTGACCAGTTTGACAAACTGAAACTGAGCTGTCAATTGAATTTGACAGCTAATACATTTTTTTTTTACTTTTTTTAGCATGGCTTCGAGGCCTTTATTCCAAATATTTATCTGTTTCGCTAAGCTAATATTGATAGAAACCTGTATCTATGCTGCAGATAGACTGCAGTACAGTACAGCTTGGCAAAAAAACAGTAAAAAACCGGAAGTCGCCACTGTGCTCTCGATACCAGCACTTTGCATGATTTTATTTGATTTATTTTCACTTATTACGTTAGTTTTATGGCACAATAATAAATCTAACAAACCTGCGTCTTTGTTCACATCAAATATCAAAGATTTTAAAACGTTGTCACTTGTCAGCAAACAAAAAGATTAGTTCCGTTTCAAGACGTTCTGGCAAAGCTGTACATTTGTGTGACTATGAGTGAAATGGTGTGACAGGAGTTAAACCCCTTCTACACGATCAACCCGACCGCCTGAAAGAGGTGACCTTGGTCGTGTCAACAGTACCCCACCGTCTCTGGAACGCTGTCGACTGACGGTCGAGTCGACCGCGGACGCAGCCTGTCGGGACGGATGCGCTCCCTACCTAGGTTACCCAAAGGTCGATTGACTCCGCCCATATTTGGTCGCACGACCAACGTGTCACGGTAGATTTTCAACACGCATCACGTACAGCTTGGCCAGAACGGATTGAAACGGAACTAAAATTTTTATTTCTGACAGCGTTATAAAATCTTTGATATTTGACGTAAACAAAGACCGCAGGTTTGTTAGATTTATTATTGTGCCATAAAACTAACGTAATAAGTAAAACAAAATAAATAAAATCATTCAAAGTGCTGGTAGCGCGAAGACAGTGGCGACTTCCGGTTTTCTACATTTTTATGTCAAGCTGTATCATGGGGTGGCGTTGGGTGTTAATAATGTGTTTCCGGCTTATATATTCTGTGGACATGACGTAGTGAATATTGTTATTGACAGCTAGGTAAAGTTTAAAGTTTAGTGAATTTTGGAAATTGAATTAATTGTAAAATAAATGGACATATATCTATTACAATTTAAAACACTAAAATAATAAGCTGATAAACGAGGTGTGTTCAAACCGAGTGTTTAAAAAATATTTACTTGTTAATATATTGGTGTTTTGTGCTAAGATTCTGAAAATTACCGGTTCCCGGTATAATTTATAGTTTTTACAATTTATTTTTCTTTTAGGAACTTCAGAGACAGTATCATGAGTTCCAGAACGCCGCTAACTAAAGCCGAAAAAGTTGCATACGCTTTGAGACACGAGAAATCCTACTCAGTAAGATTTTTTTACGTATTAAAAAAAATGTTTTGCTAAGACACTTTCGTCAAGGTTTCTCAAAGAATATCTGTTGAACTATTCTTATCTTGCATTGCTGGATGCTTCGTCATAACAAGTCTCGTTAGTGCCAGTATCACAGCAACAATTCCTTTTATATACTTATAGAATGTTCACTAAATTCACTTTCTCAACACAGTCAACCAAAAAAAATACAGACAACTTTTTGTCCAACGGTTTCGAGCTTTTTTTTATATCACAGCAATTCTGATTGTTGCTAATAATAGTTCAATGAACCTCTGAAACTTAGATCTGAAATAAAAACTTATCTTATTGATGAAACATGACACACAATCCTTTCATTTCATAATTTATCTTGAATTGTTGGTAATATCAGTACCTCTGATGCTTTGAATTGATTTTTTTTTGTCAATTAATAGTACCTATATGGGTTCTAGACAACTGATAAACATACATCTATATAAATAAAAATGAATTGTTGTTCATTAGTCTGATTAAAACTCGAGAACGGCTGGGCCGATTTGGCTGATTTTGGTTTTGAATTATTTTAGAAAGTCCAGGGAATGTTTAAAAGGTTTTTTCTTATCGTTTCTCAGGCGTTATGGAGTTCGCCGGGTCAGCTAGTAAAATATATATTTCTAAATACATGACATATTATAGATAAATTACACCCAGACAGAACAAATCACACAAACATTTGTCCTGGGTCGGAATCAAACCCACGACCTCCTCGATGACGCATAGCAGTCAGGGTCACTAACCACTTGACCAACAGGTCTGTCAAAGTTAGTATGTCTTGTGACTGGGACTGTAGCACCATGATTATTTGAAATAATAGTTTAAATTTTAACTTTTTGACAATTCAAAGAGCTAGCTATTGGCCTACTTAAAATAAATGCTTCGAATTTTAATTTGAATGTTTTTTTTTTTCAGTGGCATAAATGGTTTTCCATATTGGCTGTCCTTACCATAATAGTTTCGGTGTTAACCTACTATTTGTTTGGTATGTGGACGGAGCCCCCACCACTACCAAAACTAGATCTGGAGCAGCATTGGGGTCCGTATCCTATTGATATGAAGCCTGACAATTCCATAAGACCGTTTACTATTGAATTCTCCGATGTGGTTAGTATTTATATTCATTTTATACTTTTATCATTTCTAGTTTCTAGTTTGTGATACGGAGTAAGATAGACCGATTTAATTTTTTCTATAGAAACAGCGATTTTCTATTAAAAAAATTAGACTATTTCGAATATATTTTCGAAAGACAAGCTTGAATACTTTTTCAAGCTCGTAAATACCTTGCTTGAATTCATTTCGAAAAATAAGAACTTGAAAGTTGTGTGAAATACTGTTGTACGAGCAAACCCGTACAATATTAGTTGTTTAAGTTTTATGCTGACATCGACGCGCAGCGAATGAATAAAACGCATACATTTGTGTAATCGTAGAGTAGTTGCATATCATCGGTACAAAGACTCATTCGCCGCGGGTCGATCATTTTACCAGTTTTCGGGCATTATACGAATCTATCAAAAAACAGTTTATCATTTAAATGTACCCTAACCCGTACAACTGTTAAACAAATATTTTTACGTAAAAAAAGGTATTTTCTTAGTTATTGAAATTATAAACATTAGAACAGCTCAAAATTTGTTAAATTTAATTAATCTAAATTGTATATAGTTATGAATTATTATTGTGTCATTGTGATGAAGCATTTTCATAAATTAACCAATCTGTAATGATGATCTAGATATGATTAATATTAAACTCTAGATTTTAAACATGTAAGCATTAGTCAACACAAATTTTTCAATCTGCTTGCTATCGCTTACCTACTAATCATGTTATGTGAAACACACTACTTTTGTAATCAATTACCTGAACCTGTCAAATTTTCCTAATTGAATATGAATGAACCTTGCACTTTGAACACAGCAGCAATCAATATCATATTTTTTATTTGTTTTTTTATTTTTTATGTTTGTGTATAATGCGACTTTAAAAGTTTTTAAACACACCCACAATAGAGGAAAAAATTCTACTTTTAGGGAACATTAAAAAAGTATTGTCTGTATAGAGTAGTGATGGCTCGAGTGCAGTGGTGGCTAAGTGGTATCGGCCCCGGCCTACGAGTTGTAGGTCCTGGGATCGAATCCAGCGAGGCGTATTACTTTTTATAATTTATTTCATCACCACCACTTTCAAAACGGTGAAGGAAAACTATGTTAGGAAACCGGCATCACCTGGAATCAAAAATTCTAAGACATGTGGCATCTACCAACCTGCACTGGGCCACGTGGGTAGATTATGGCCCACTGCCTCTCACAGAGATGAGCCCTGTGCCCCAGCAGTGGGGACATTTATTTTAAGTTAAGTAAGGAAGTTGGTTACTATATAAAATCACTGAACTGCAAACTATTTGGACTCTTCGTGCTTTTAACAAATTATTAAATGTATTAACATTTTTCAGATAGTCAACGATCTAAGGGAACGTTTACTCCACCGGCGTTCCTTTACCCCTCCACTAGAAAATGCTGGCTTCACATATGGCTTCAACACACACTTTTTGACCCAAGTCCTGGATTTTTGGCAAAATAAATACAACTTTAAGGAACGGGAACAATTTTTGAACAAATATGAGCATTTTGTGACTAATATACAAGGATTGGATATACATTATATGCATGTGAAACCGAAAGTACCGGCTAATGTTACTGTAAGTTATATTCTATTTATTTTAAACATTAGTACTTTTATTGTGTACTTTTAACACAGTCGGGTTTTTTGTTTTTCGTTAAATATTTTTTTTATTTCATACTTTTTGGTTACTATTCAGAGAATTATTGTTTTGCTAAGCAACTTTAAATCGTTATACATCCTAAACTATTATTTAAATTGAAAAATGATAAAGGGAACCTAAAGATGATTTTAAAATGGTTTACCCTTGTTTGGCAGAGCAACTTTTCGTCGAAAATCACTCCGGCTAATTTTGGTTACTATAAAGTCGTTTAGTAGAATTATTCATTTCACCGAATAATTACTTTTTATATTTTTATTTAGCCTATTTATTTCTTTCAAATAATTTCATTTGACCGAATTTTCAAATTCACTAATTTTATTTTAACTAATGTTTCACTAGACTAATAATGATTTAGTCGAAATATCGCATCGAATATTCATTTAATTAATTATTCGTTTCTTTTCATTGTCTATAAAAAAATCAGTCTGAGATATGGCGGGGTCTGAAAGACCCCGCCATCCCCTTCATGTTAGGTTACTTTATACCTTGCAAACAGAAATAGGAGCCTCGCGAAGCGGGGCTCCGTTGAGCTACCTTGGTAGGTAGTAATCGGCAATTTGATAAAGGATGCAAGGGCGAGCGTATATTACTGATGACCACCTACCGAGGTAGCTTGACGGAGCCCCGCTTCGCGGGGCTCCTATTTCTGTTTGCAAGGTATAAAGTAACCTAACATGAAGGGGATGGCGGGGTCTTTCAGACCCCGCCATCCCCTTCGAACCTAACCTGTCCGAGTCGGGGTGCCCCAAGTCCCGAACTCGCTTCGCTCGCTCTTGCATCCTTAGTTACTGATTACCACCCCAAGGTAGATCGACGGAACATAAATATTTACAATGTTTTCTTTTCTGCATTACATTGCACCACTCGAATATTCGATAAACTAAATTTTATACCACCTGAATATTATATCAAATGAATATTATAACTTTTGATCAATAGTGCAAATATTGTTATCGCAAATAAATATTCGATGAAATGAAAATTAAGTTAACCGAAATTAAACAAACTGATTATTTTCTCGAACGTTGTTCGAATTAGTAAAATTATATCAAAAGTTGTTCGACCAAACAAGGGTGAACCTTTTAAAATACCTATTCAACAATACCCCACATGACATAGTTCATCGACTTTTTTTTTCATTTTGACAATATGGCGTCTGGTTGTCGCAGTGGTGAATTTTGATTACTGTCATGTCTTTAGTGACACTCACAGTCACAAGGTTAAGACGAATCGATTGACATAAAAATTATCAAAATCGGCCTACGCATTTGGTCTCTAGAACGCCACATAGAAACAAACATACATACATAGACTGATAAACACATTACCCTCCTTTGCGTCGCGCAGTCGGGTAAAAAAGCTTGCTTCACCTATTCAGCCTTTCTTTGTTCTCAGGTGGTACCATTGCTTCTTATTCACGGCTGGCCCGGCTCCATCCGTGAGTTCTACGAGATAATACCAAAGTTGACGACACCACGGCCCAACCAGGAGTTTGTGTTCGAAGTTATCGCCCCCAGTATACCTGGCTTTGGATTTTCTCAGGTATGTATTTGTTCCGTTTTACTTTAATAAAGTTAAACAATTGATGAACACTTGTCTAAAAGACTGTCAACTGCAAAACGGAAGGACTTTTTTTCTTTTCGTAGTAAGAAAGATACTCAAAATCGAATCAACAGTCGTCAGTTAGTAAAGTTCGGCCGTTCAGAGAATGCGTTTCTGACACCTATCAATTAGTACGTGTATTTGTCATAAAATTATAAAATTCATTGATTATTGATATAATATTGTTGTTTTAATGCTCATCAATTGTTAAAACGGTAAACAAACAGCAAAAATATTGTTATCGTAACTGCAACGCCATTACAAAGTTGCGTCGTCAGTTCAAAATCACGACTTGTCAGGAACGCATTCTCTGAACGGCCAAACTTTAGTTAGGTAATCATATTTCTAAGTAGTGCGGGTAATTTAAGTAAATTATAGTATGTAGGGAATTAGTGAAAATGATCGAGTATTTTTTTTTTTCTTTTACCAAAAAATACTTAAGGTACTACTTGTTACACCTCAAATGCGCCTGGGACGTACAGTACTAATATCTAAAAAGAACACCGTGGCCCTGAAACGTCTAACAGTCCCTACTGCACCACCCTCCACGGCGGGAGGAGACAAATGATTTTACTACCAAAATAGCGATGTTCTGAATGAGAAGTTTTCTTTTTGGAGTATTTAAAAAAAAAAAGTAGTTTCCAAGAACTCTACAGATGGCGTTGAACTGACTGCGTTACTCTAGGAAAAGGATGTATGCCTTCATTTTTATACAAATTCAAAAAAATCATAAAATGACGTGACGTTCCGAACATAACATATCAAGTTCAGCGCCATCTATCCATCGACTAGGGAAGAGTTTAAAAAAAATAAAATCCCTCATTGATAATCTGCAAGAAACTCCATGGTTACTCCTTCAAAAATATCACCTGCTCTAGGCTCTATGATAAAATGTTACCCTTACAGGCCCCAGTACGCGCCGGCATGGGCCCAATACAAGTATCAGTAATATTCCGCAACCTCATGCAACGTATAGGCCACGACGAGTACTACGTACAAGGAGGAGACTATGGATCGGCGATCGGATCGGTCATGGCCACTCTGTTTCCTGAAAATATATTAGGATACCACACAAATATGCCCATGGTAGCTGTTAATACATGGGTCTCCATTTATACAGTGTTGGGTAAGTCTTAAATCCTACTTCCTACTAATAATTTAAATGCGAAAGTTTGTGAGGATGTATGTGTGTGTATATGTATGTAGGTATGTTTGTTACTTTTTCACGCAAAAACCGCTGAACGTATTTGGCTAATATGTGGTATAGTTTATAACACATAGGATAGTTTTTATCACGATTTTATGTTCCCGTGGGATAGTAGCGGGTGAAGCCGCTGGCAACAGCTAGTATTTTATAATTTCGGAAGTTTGTGAGGCTGGATGGATGGATGTTTGTTACTCTTTCACGCAAAAACTACTGAACGGATTTCGGGATTTGAACGAAATGTACACAGATAGTTTATAACCTGGATTAACAAAGGATGATATGGTCACTATTCACTAGCCACATTGTTCTCTCATAATGTACACACGGCTACACATGAAGCTATACAAAACCAGTTTATCGTGGTCTCACTTTGTATAATCATTCCGCGCATACAAAGATCAGCTTATACTGGTTTTGTATAGCTTGATGTGTAGCCGTGTGTACCATCTGAAGATGAATGATGTAACAAAGGTACAATCGACAAAGTTGAATCATGACCCATTTTGACAATAAATCGTTTGTATCCGTCAAATTGACAAAGATCAAAGTTGTTGACATGGATATGTTAGTTTATGCGAATGTGGACCTAATTGTATTTGAATGTCTGTAGGAAAATAAGCTTATGTTGGGTCATGATTCAACTTTGTTGATTGTACATAATGTACCTAATAATTTTGGCCTTTGAAAAAGTGTCCATGGAGTTTCTTACCCATTCTTCTCCATAGAGATCTACGCATTGTAATGGACATCTACGGTACTTTCGCAGTTATTATGTCTTGTAACTGTAGCACTACAGTATTTATGTCTTTTGACAATTCAAAATTGCCTGTAATTGGCCTAGTTGAAGTAAATGATTTGATTTTAATAGTTTTATCCCAATGTTATGTTCCCGTGGAATAACTTAAGAGTTGTAGTAGGCAACAGCTAGCAACTTATATAATTACATGTGTTGACTAGAAATTTCATACGACACCACGTTTTGGTGGTGTCAAGTGGAAGAAAAGGGAAAGGGAAGCTTGACATACGAGTACAGTCACGAGCAATAACTTGTAAACACTTAACAAAATTCAAACGCAATTTCTCGTAAAATACTGGTTTCCACTTTGAAAGTAGACCTATTTCGTAATAGTATGGCTTCCAAAATAGAAGTCTAATGAAAAGCAAAAGTTTAATCAATATGGTAGCAGATAATCGCTTTTGGATACTGCTTAGTGTATACATACTATTGCTGGTGACTGTACGTGCCCAACCTCATCATGTACATATATTATGTTTTAGGATCACTTTGGCCGAACTTCATTGTGGAACCCAGCGTACAAGACCGCATGTACCCGCTATCAAAGCACATAGGAAAGGTTATAGAAGAGACAGGATACTTCCATATACAAGCTACCAAACCGGATACTGTGGGTAAGAAAATCATTATACCTGTCTTGAATTATTTACGATAACCTAATAACGTCAAATTCTTAAATCCTTTTCTAACGTCTCAAGGTATATAATAAACCCGGGCATGGTCCATGGTCGGACAGTGAGTCACCCATTACTCGCCGCCCGCATGCCCCAGCCATTGCTCCTGCCCAAAAAAAATTGTGGACAACTACATTTATTACAGGCAGACAATCTAAACTAACCCTCAGTAACAAACTTAGAGTCTATTGCTCCATCATAAAGCCAATATGGACGTATGGTATCCAGTTGTGGTCTTCTGCAAGCAAATCGATCATCTCAAGCATCCAAAGAAGTCAAAATGGAATCCTGAGGGTCCTAGCAGCAGCGCCCTGGTATGCACGCAACACAGAAATTCACAAGCACCTGGAAATCCCAACAATCCAAGAAGAACTGGAACTCTACCTTGGCAAATATAAGGATAGATTGATTAATCATCCAAATCCCCTTACACAATCGCTATTGATCCCGAATAATATTGAGAGACTCAAGAAAGCCAAGACATTGGTCTGAATCTTTTAAAAATAGAGCCTCTCTCCGCGTATCTGATCATAGTCAGGGCTGACTGATAGCAGATAATAAAACACAAAAAAAAAACTACATTTTTCTTTTTCAGGCATCGCCCTCTCAGATTCCCCAGCTGGCTTAGCAGCATATATCCTCGAGAAATTTTCAACTTGGACTAATATGGAAAACAAGAAGGCTAGCGATGGAGCTCTCTTACAGAAGTTCTCACTGACACATCTTCTGGACAATGTGATGATATACTGGGCGTCGAATACTATTACTAGCAGCATGAGGCATTATGTTGAGGGTTATAAGCAACTTATGTTGACTGATCGGTAAGTAGTTTGACTGGCCTGTTGGTCTAGTGGTTAGTGACCCTGACTGCTATGCCGGGGGTCGTGGGTTCGATTCCCACCCAGGACAAATGTTTGTGTGATGAGCCTCTCGCGCCCGGCATTGGTCGAGGCCATGCTACGGGGCGAGACGGAGTGGGATGCGGTCGCCTCCTTCTGCGATCCAGTCATGCTCGCGAAGGAGGAGGCGGGCCGTGTAAGGGAGAGGACAGCCAGGACACATTTGATGTTTTCAGCCCAATTAAAATAAAAGAAGTGCTAAGGTTCACTTCATTGCGGTATTTGTTTGATCAACTGAATTCATTGTACAGTCGCGAGCAAAAGTATGTAAACATTCAAACGCGTATATCTCGTCAAAATGTCAAATACTGGTTTCCACTTTCAAATAAGATCGATTTTGTAATAGCATGGCTTCCAAAACAGACAGTATATTATAAGAACGCAAAACTGTTATCAATACAGTAAGAGCAGATCGCTTTTGATCTCTGCCAAGTGTATACATATTATTACTCGTGACAGTAACTATAAAGTCCGCAATGTAACGCAACTTTTTCGTTCCCAGTATCCCAACGGAAGTACCAACGTGGGGTATAAAATTCAAGCACGAAATAAGCTTCCAACCGGACAGTATTCTAAAGCTAAAGTACAAGAACTACTTACATAGTTCAGTTGTGGAAGACGGCGGACATTTTGCGGCCATGGAGCTTCCAGATGTGTTGGCAGACGATATCTTTGATGCTGTGCAGATGTTCAGGACTTTCCATGGAAAGAAACGGTGAGTTTTTAATTGTCTGCGCCACCACTCATGATCTATTGACGTGGTGCTAGTGTCTATATCAGTATATCAAATTGCATTAAAAATTTAGTACTACGCATTTTCCGTAGGTTATGAGTGGTGGTGCGGACTCTATATAGTATTTATAGTGTGCTAACGAACTAACGATCAAAAAAGACGTGTTATGGGTAAGGCTCCTACACACATTGCCGGCATTCAAAGCCGCCGGCTTTGTAACACAAAGGAGCCACCGGCGGCTTGCCGGCGTCAGTTCGTTCCTGGCATTCAAGCGGCGTTCTATGTGACTGTCACAACCGGAATGATGTTTCGCGGCTTTGCGCGGCTCGTGCCGGTGGCTTGTATAGCCGGCGGCATATCCGCTCGGCATAAAGCAGGCGGTATTGCCGCCGGCATGTGTGTAGTAGCCTTAAGATTCCACCAAATAGTATGCGGCACATTTGCTCACACAACGTTCATTTTCAGTGCATTTTCACTGAACTGACTTTAGCAATGTGTGAGCAGAAATAACGAGTCGAGGATAGTCGATTGAGTCGACCAGAGCGAATATTGCGCCGCATCCCGTTGCAAAACATATCTTAAAATCTTTCTCATCGCGTCTGTTAGACTTTTATTCAGCACCCTATCAAGCCAAACGGTCCCAAAATCGCGCTTGTACCGTTTCAATACTATAAATTTATCTTTGCAGTAATAACAGCAAAGCATCAGATAAGCCGACGACCGAAGAATCTACTAAACCAGACGCCGAAACAGTAAATAAACTAGAAAAAGAATCAAAAGTGAACTTCGAAACAGTAAACAAAGTAGAAAAAGAACCAAAAGTGAACTTTGAAACAGTAAACAAAGTAGAAAAAGAACCAAAAGTGAACTTCGAAACAGTAAACAAAGTAGAAAAAGAATCAAAAGTAAACTTCGAAACAGCAAAAACGGTCTACGAATTTACTGTCAAAGATATTCAAGGCCAAGAAGTGAAACTTGAAAGGTATAAAGGAAAAGTACTCATTATAGTAAATGTTGCCTCGCATTGCGGGTACACAAACTCACATTACACGGAGCTTAACGAATTATACGAAAAGTATAGCAAAAAGGGACTAAGAATTCTAGCCTTCCCATGCAATCAATTCGGTGGTCAAGAACCAGGTACACTAAAAGAAATCCTACAATTTACCAAAGAGAAAAAAGTCAAATTCGACCTTTTTGAAAAAATAGAAGTAAACGGAGAGAATGCTCATCCTCTATGGAAGTTTTTGAAGAGAATCCAAGGAGGTACATTGGGAGATTTCATTAAATGGAACTTCCAAGTTCATTATAGATAGAAATGGAGTTCCTGTTGAAAGATTCGGTCCTAATACCAGTCCTTTGGAATTGGAGCCTTATTTGGAGAAGCTTTTGGGTTAATTTTGAATGTGTCAAACACGCGGGTTATGTAGGGTAGAATTTTGAATGAAATATTGGTGCCAAATACTAGAGGTATACATAGATAAAATGGGCTCACGATGTGCCAATATGGGAAGCCCTTTGGCAAATACAGGGATATGAAAATGAAAAAATGATATTCTAAAAATGACTTAAAATAATGTGATTTTTATCTAGAAGTAGTCTAGATTTCTTTGAATGGAATTCTAATTAAAAATAGTAGAATTTGTGTCTATATCCATACATGTCATGTAACCAATACATAAAAGTTAATCGATCAAATTAAAGATTTAGAAACCCCCTGTAGTAAACGCCGATAGCTTTTGAAACGGCTGAACCGATTTTGATAAAGCATGTCTAAGAACCATCACTTCTTTACATATAATAAAATCGTAGAGCTGTCATTCCTGTACATTGAACATTTTTTTCTTTTTGTATTTTTTTCGAGATAAGGGATCGATTCTGATGCCAGATCAACTTTTATTTTTTTTCGAAATTTTTTATGTTTTTTTGATTTGATCTATCTCCGAAACTACTGTAAAGTTGTCGATCAAATTTTCCTCAAATATTCCTAATAATATGCTTCTATTAATATGCTATGTATTATTACGCTATTTTTCCTGGGAGATGAGCAATTTTGAATTTTGTTGTTTTTAGATGTTTGTTGATTATTGGAAGCTAAACCACTGGATATTATTTAGTCAATTTTTCCTCAAATATTCCTTAAACTGCTGTTCTATTAATAGGATATGTATAATTACGCTATTCCCCTTGGGGGATTAGCAATTTTATAATATGTTGATTTTCAGTCATTGTTGACATTTGTACAAGAACCGCTATTTGAAAGTCATTGTCAGCGTACTAGCCAGTCCGGTCGGTAACCTGCTTGACTTTCGTGCAAGGGGTCTCTGGATCGAATCTCGCAGTTTTTTTTTTTCTCTTTTTGAGTTTTTTTTTTATTTGTCCTTAGAGTTTTAAATAATAAAAAAAAAATGTGCATACTTTTGTTTCAATATTATTCGCGGTTTTAAATAATTATATATTTTTCAATACTTCTTTAGGATATAAATCTACACCGATTTAAATTGTAGGTAGTAAGTTGGATATTTTTTTTAATTGTACCTAATTGTTTCGAGGTGTGGAATTTTAAAGATTAGAAAAAAATCAGGGTTTCTATTTTGTGTTTATTTATGTTTTGAATTGGTGCTCAAACCAGTGCATAGATTCTGTTTTAAACGACGACAAGTTGTACTCATCGAGTCAGATAATTAGTTATTTTTTAGGTATCACGCGATATGCTAAAGGGAGAAGAGCAATGCTATGGTACGTTCAATTTGCAGCGATACTGTAAATCGACCCAAAAATGATAGTCTAAGTTTAAAATAAACACGGTTCTTTGAAATTAATGTCGCTCAAGGACGTTTCCTATGCAAACTATGTACCTAGATATAACATTATTGATCTAAACTAATAATAAAAATGCAAGTATGTTTGTTTTTTACCTTTTCACGCATTACTACCTACTGAATCGATCGTCCCAAAATTTAGCATATACGTTGTCAGGAGTATAGACACGGATATAAGGTATCTTACATCCCGAATAACAGAAGAGAGCTGTTTCCGAGAAAACAATTACGTTCATATTCCAGATGGCGCCACACGATCCGTATTGTTTCTCAAATTCTAAAATAACGCAAGCGAAGCCGCGGGCAAACACTAGTAAGAATATAAAAAAGACATTCAAAATGGTTTACCTGTTTAAGAGCTATGGTGTGCCATACAACGGGTGAACTTTTAACACAACCTCTCTTTTTGCGTCGAGGGTTAAAAATTCACAATTCAAATGTATAGTAATACTCCTGAAGTTACAATTTAGCCAAATATAAATCATTTCAATAATTAAACGTAGCAATATCAATTTGGTGTTGTTTAAAAAATAAATATGCATTTAGATGTAGGCGTAAATATTTTTGTTAATATTTTTTTATTCATTTACAAAAAAAAAAGAATGCATTTATTTGTGATATTGTTTTTGTGAAGTACCATTTTTATGTAGATTAATTTGTTAGTAAAACTGAAGACTCAAAAATAAAATGAAAGTTTTTAATTTATGCTTTTTTTATGTGCCGATTGCCGAATCAATTCCAAGTGGTTCCAATTCATTCTTGTTAGAAATCTTTCGAAGAATAGTTTATTAGGTATTGTGTTACCCATACAGAAATTACGTCTAGCTACAATAAAACAATAGTGAAATCAAGAAAAAAATTATGTAATGTAAAAATCAGCCCTATAGACAAAATTAATGCCTAAATATAAGCACGCTTTATTGGATTTCCAACCTTCAGCCGAAGTTCAAGACTTCATATTCCAACAGTGTAGTAGGTACGGTAGGTAGTAGTAGTTGCTTCGTTTTATTATTATAGACATAGAGAATGGACTGAGCGTTCCCTATCCAACTAAACAGGTAGAAAAGTGTGAGTAAAGCAAAGTCATAGCACTTATTGTAGTCTCTCTCCCACTTAAGTACCTAGTTCTGTTTGAATACTATCGTTTTTTCTCTTTCTAGAGACCGAATAGTTTGATGCAGGTATTGTATTGCTAGGTCCATTCTCGTGGTCTATCAGTGTTACAGCCCGTTCATACCATACCTGACCGCTGTGAGCGGTCCCTTAGCTGGGGCGGCGAGTGGTAAGAATGTATAGAAATGTTTGAAACACGTCACAAAGGTTCGGAAGTGGCGAATTCGCGTAGTTATGACGTAACTAATGTCTTAGTTGCACCGAAGTCGAAGTCGAGGGGACGAACGGGAACACACGGTGAACGGGCCGTTAGTGGAAATCGGTAATAATTCTCCAAACGAAAAACTTCTAAACAGTCTGTCTTGAAAGCCTTAGTTTAGACAGATCTTGGATGGTGTTCCTTGAGCTCGACGAATCTGTCCATTGAAGTTCTGGGATCGCCGCTATCAACTGGAGTGGAATAAATTAAGTTAGTAAGTAATCAACCGAAAGACGCAGCGTAGGCAGGCCTCCCACTAGGTGGACTGACGACATCGTGAGAGTCGCGGGCAACCGATGGATGCAAGTGGCGAATTGTCATTCGGCGTTGTGGTCTCACAGCAATGCTGGCCAAGTGGTATCGGCGGCCCGGACTTACGAGTTGTAGATCGTGGGTACGAACCCGGCCAGTCGCATTCAGGCGCGGTCCAAAGGGGGGGGGGGGGGGTCACAGGTGACATGACCCCCCCAAAACCTAAGGTCACACTGAAAAATCTCAAAAATTTGCCAAATATTAAAAGGAAATTTCTAACTATCCCCTAACGGCCATAAATAGTTTGCTGACATCTTGTGCAATATGTCCAGTGCAATAATGTTTATTTTATTCCAGATACCTATTTTTTATTAGTGTAGTGAGTGACCCCCCCCCCCCCCCCCCCAATTTCAGGCTGCGACCGCGCCTGGTCGCATTACTATGTATAGTTTATTTCATCACCACTGCTCTGAAAACGGTGAAAGAAAACATAGTGAAGAAACCGACATGTCCTAGAACCAAAAATTCGAAGACATGTGACGTCCTAGTGGACGACACGCACAGGGGTCGCCGCACAGTGGTCCGAAAATCCAGCTCCATACTCATAGAAACTTAAAGTGAGGAATTAAAAAAATAAAAATTGTAATGGCTCTGGTATACCTCCCTTGACAACATATTAAAGTATGGATAGTATAAGCACAGTATAGAAATCATACAGTAGGACGACGCCTTTGATCTCGGGTAAAATGCCGACATCGTCTAGACAGTTATGCATCGGCCAGGGTTGTCACAAGTAAAGAATATTTATGAAATTATTTATTTATTGCGGATCAACATGGATGGCAGAATTATAATGAAAACAATATTAAACACTTATATAATAATGAAAACAAGTTTTAACCCCCTCTTTACTGCATGTATTATTAAGAAGTTGAATGAAAATAAAAAATGCAGATAAGACGTATACTAAGAGATTTAAAAATTGAACTGATGCATTTGATAAATAGTTACTATGTGACACTGACGACGTGGACTGCGATTTTTTTTTAATTTTAACTTCCAAATAAATAAATATCATAAATACAATACAAATTAATAAATAATAAGTATATTCTAACCGAAAGGGTACTTACATACATGTGAAAAAAAATTGCTACAGACTACCAAAATGAACAACTTTTACTATAGGACCAACTCGAGACAGATTTAAGTTATTTAGATGGCATTTCGTAACCAGTACCCCAATTTATCACGGAATTGGCGTAATACATTTAAATTAACGCCCGCCATCTTCGATTTCAAAAAGAATGACTTTTTCGTTACAAGCACCCCAATTAACCTCGAAATTGACACCCATATAAAATTCTAAAGAAAAAATGACGTCCGCCATCTTGGATTTCAAAAAGAATAGCTTTTTCGTAACAAGCACCCCATTAACCTCGAAATTGACACCCATATCAAATTCTAAGAAAAAAACGGCGTCCGCCATCTTGGATTTCAAAAAGAATAACTTTTTCGTAACAAGCACCCCAATTAACCTCGAAATTGACACCCATATCAAATTCTAAGAAAAAAAACGGCGTCCGCCATCTTGGATTTCAAAAAGAATGGCTTTTTCGTTACAAGCACCCCAATTAACCTCGAAATTGACACCCATATCAAATTCTAAGAAAAAAACGGCGTCCGCCATCTTGGATTTCAAAAAGAATGGCTTTTTCGTTACAAGCACCCCAATTAACCTCGAAATTGACACCCATATCAAATTCTAAGGAAAAAATGACGTCCGCCATCTTGGATTACAAAAAGAATGGCTTTTTCGTAACAAGCACCCCAAATAACCTCGAAATTGACACATATATCAAATTATAAGAAAATGACCTCCGCCATCTTGGATTTCAAAAAGGATGGCTTTTTTGTTACAAGCACCCCAATTAACCTCGAAATTGACACCCATATCAAATTCTAAGAAAAAAACGGCGTCCGCCATCTTAGATTTCAAAAAGAATGGCTTTTTCGTTACAAGCACCCCAATTAACCTCGAAATTGACACCCATTTATTTATTTATTATCAATATTTAGTACAGCAGATAGCCATTACAACTAAATTAAATTATCCTGTCACTCTATCGTCTCGCAGAACCGCAAACATTCCAACATTATCGTCTTCCATTCGTCAGCAAACAAGTCCAATTCAGGGTTGGTCTCCACGAGCGCGTTGAGCATCGTCAGCATACGCGGTACAGGGGAGGTGGATCGGGCTACGGTGCGACAAAATGGGACATTAAACAAATGATGCTTCCTGGCACGATTATAATTGTTCGGAACAAATAATTGACACAGCTCCGCATGCAAATCAGACGCATTGGTACGTCCATGAATAATTTTACAGGCTGTTGTCATTTGATCAACAAGTCGCCTTACTTTAAGTGAGTTAAAATTTAAGCATCCTAGGAGGAATTTTGTAGGGTACATAAATGGATAGTATCCGAAAATACGCTTATAAAAGTACCTAAGAAAGGCTTTCTGCACTTTTTCCAGCATGAGCGTGTAGGTAACCTCGTGTGGATTCCACACACACCCGCTGGTTTCAAGCTTGCATCGAACTAGAGCATTAAACAAAAGCCTGATTACTGCTGGGTTGTTAAAGCCTTGACAATTACGCAATACAAAACCTAAGCGCCGGAAAGATTCCTTAGCCAGGTTTATAATGTGCGTGTGAAAAGTCAGTTTTCCATCAAATGTTACACCAAGGTCTTTCACAGTGGAGACTCTGGCTAGTGGCTCGTTGTTAAGGTTGTACTCGTACTGTACAGGACTCCGGATACGGCCAAAGCTCATAACTTGGCACTTAGAGATGTTGAATTCCATTTTGTTGGTGGCAGCCCATTCACTCAAGGCGTTAATGTCGTGCTGAAGCGCTATACAGTCAGATACGGAGTTCACAGATGCATATAATTTCAAATCATCAGCGTAAAGTAAACATTTTGCATATTTTACTATCTGCGGCAGATCGTTAATCATAATTAGGAAAAGCAGGGGACCTAAAATAGAACCCTGGCTCACGCCTGATCGTGTATGGTATGCATAGGAATTGTATGAGCCGAGACGAACAAACTGCTGACGATCTCGAAGATAGTCGGAGATAAGATTAAGAAGACTAAGTGTAAATCCTATAGCACTTAACTTTTGTAACAAGATGTCGTTGTTAATTCTGTCAAACGCCTTGCGGAAATCAAAGTACAGCACATCCACTTGCTGTCCGCGGTCTAATTGAGCAGAAATGTATTCAACTAACGTCAGCAGATTGGTGTCTACGGACTTCTTGTTACGAAAACCATGTTGTTCACTGCACAAATATATATCTACTTGTCTCTGGATTTCCTTATATAGAATGTGTTCGAATACTTTAGCGGGGGCAGACAGTATAGCAATAGGTCTGTAGTTTTCAACTGATGATTTCTCCCCAGTTTTGGGTATTGGTGTAACCCTAGAGAGTTTCCATTGAGTAGGATATTTTCCAGAGCTTAGGGACAAGTTAAATATATGACATAGGGGTTTGCTTATGGAAGCTTTCGATAGTTTAAGGATTTTAGCTGGAATGCTGTCCGGTCCAACAGAACTACTGAGTCTTAATTTACTGATACCACGCTCTACATCATCAACGGAGAAATTAACTATGTTGACGGAGTTACTATTGCTATATGTATCAAGCGCAGATATTTGTGAAACATTCAAATTGGGAGATTCAGGCAGGAAAACGCTGGCAAAGAAATCAGCAAAAGCATTAGCCGCATCAACACCCGATAATGATTGACTCTGATAGTCAACTGTGGGTTCGAAGCCTCCTTTACAACGAAGAGTGGTTATGTGCTGCCAAAACAGTCGCGGGTTGGCTTTGATATTATGCTCAATATGATGCAAGTGTGACTTATATGCAGTCTTAATGCGGCGTTTTAAATTTGCTCTTAAATCTGAAAATTTCTTGTAAACTGATGTACATTTAGACTTTTTCCAGGTTTGGTGCAGTTTGTGCTTATGTTGCAGATCTGTAATAATATCACGGGTGTACCAAACCGGATAGCGTTTGCGACTAGTACCATTACGTAATTTTTTTGGCATACATTCGTTAAAAATATTATAGATAATTTCGTAAAAAGAATTCATACAAGAGGTTATATCATTAGACTCGACGACGGTATTCCAAGATTCCTCTTTAATTATGGTACAAAGACGTTCATAATTACACTTATTAAAATTCCATTGCCATATCAAATTCTAAGGAAAAAATGACGTCCGCCATCTTGGATTACAAAAAGAATGGCTTTTTCGTAACAAGCACCCCAAATAACCTCGAAATTGACACACATATCAAATGACCTCCGCCATCTTGGATTTCAAAATGACCTCCGCCATCTTGGATTTCAAAAAGGATGGCTTTTTTGTAACAAGGACCCCTAATAAACTCAAAATTGATACCCGTACTTGGTAAATTAAAATACGTGCGCCATCTCGAAATTCACCCTTGGTAATTAATAAAAAAAGTCCACCATCTTGTCATGGGACATACAAATTATAACACAGTCATATAAATATAATATTAGTAGAATTTCCAAACAGATGCCCTGTGCAATAACCTATTAAAAAAAAAAGGCGTGCGCGGGTCGGCCATTTTAAATGAACAAATAAAAATAAATACGCACGTCACACGCGATAGCCCTGAATGATAGAGCCCAACATAGTAACATCGTTTTGTTCCCAAGTTGGGCTCGGCTTACCCGCGTCTCACCTCTCACACCCCGCACGATTGCCCTGTCTAGACGTCTTCGTCGGACGACTGTAGGATTATTAGACTGTGGTATAAGTTACACTAGGCGTGAGAAAAAAAATATTTTTGTTTTTTTTGTATGGGAGAAAACACTAAAAGTACGTTTTCTCGAAACTTAATAGAACTGTTAGGCTGGTGGTTACACGAGCTATAGTCCCATACACGGCGATCAAGATGACATACAATTCACGTACCGTTAGGCGCCGCTCCGCACGTTATAAATTTTTGAAATTTTGAATTTTCGACATGTGATTTTTCAAGTCTTTGGCTTGGTTAAATGATGTTGCCAGTCGATTTATTTTTATTATTATACGATTAAGCCTGCGAATGACTATTACGATGACAATAATTTAAAAAAATGATTGTACAAGTTATTTTGTGCATTCTAAGAACTAACTCATAACTAATTATTTCATCTAAGAACTTCTCCAACTTTTTCATTCCCGAAGGAGTATCTTTACTTATATCACATGTCTGCTCTGCTTTACAACATAGCTTCCCATAATAATCCAATAGAAGGCTACAGTGCTTCAATCTCAGCCTCAATCAAAGCCTGTTCTTCCGCGGTGTTTCTTGTTTTCGTTTGAAAACTTAAAATAAGTAGGTCTGTAAAACATGGTGGAACATATTTAAAAAAGTATGAGACACGGCTTCAAGAGAACATCAAATGGCCTGAAATCGTGAGGGTAAAAATGACTACTTCTGTAGTGTCGCAAAGTAGAGCAGCAATCATGTTCCAGTTCTGACTTTGGTGTAAATGAGGGTGCATTAACATCCTACACACCGGAGATTTGCAATGTTGGAACATCAACACCAGTTGTGACGCCGAGAAAACTATTCCTGGAGCTAAGCCCGCTATAGCAAAGAAGGAGAGTGGAAGAGCTCCAAACGCATAGCACTGAAAGCCTTGCTCATGCAACTGGTTTGAAAGCACAAATCAAGAATGTGCCTAGCAGATATCATTTAACTGGTAACGGAGAATGCCGAAGACTTGATTGACACAGCTTTAGGTATTTTGACCTCATTGAGGACAGTCTCTCTAGCCACTTCTAAAGAGAAGTGGCAGTATATTATAACACTAGCTGACCCGTGCCCACTTCGTTGGGCATTAATGTTTTAACTTGTGATGAAATTATGAGTGTGGTTCGGTTAATACTTAGGTAGTGCTTTTTTTTATGTGGTAAAGTCATCAAATGAGTCCTCCCGCCCTCGGTGGGGCGGAAGGTATTGTCAGACTCTTACTGACTAAAATCCCACCCGTGTTCCTTCCTATGCCCTTTACGTTCCGGGGCCACGGTATCCTGGGTTAAGAAAAACCCGAGACCCCAGCAGGCATTTGGCACGAAACACGACGCGCCACCGACCCGGGCTTGGTCCTTGGTCGGACGGCGAGCTACCCATTACTCACCGTCCGCAAGCCCGCTCAGCCGCTGTGCCCTCTGCTAATCAAAGGGACACGCGTTGGAGCGTCCACACGACAGGCTATTCGCATACGGGCAAAGAGACCCCTTAGGCACACAGTGCCTAAGGAAGAGTTTTTGCCCGTGTCCCAGGGTGTACCGCTACCGGCCCGAAAAACTGGTCTTCTCCCCGGACGTATCCGAGAGGGAACTCCAGTCCACGGGCGCACGTGGAGGTTTCCTGACATAGCACCCCAGTACTTAGTGCTATGATTTTTTTTTTCTGTCTGCCAAAAGGTGGGTTTAATTTTGTTCATACGTAATTGCACAACGCTATCTGTAGGCAAATAGACCAAACGTGCGTACAAAGCGTGTTCTAACGCGGTTCGTGAATGGACGGCGGCATTTTGCGATTTAGTAATTTTATGTTATCTTCGAGTGTCCGTTTCGACCGCGCGGCCACGACGTTTTTTTTAAATAAAAACCATCCCAAGTTTTTGTAAAAAAATGTAAAAGTCGATTCCCAAAAACCATAAATTTGTCAAAGCAATGGTTAAAAAGTAATAAGGGTTTGAACGTGGCCGCGCCATCGAAACTTTCCGAACCGCGCGGCCATGGAGATCTTTAAAACTAAGAGTCGCAGAGACCTGAAATTTTGGGAAATAGTAGATTGAATTTGTAAACCAAATGTAAAAATATAGAAAAAAATCCTGTGTTTATATTTTAGGAGCTGCAAGGCTAAAACCTCATGGCCGCGCCATTGAAACGGTGACGAACACGTTATCGCCGATATCTCGCTGAAAAAACATCTCAGACGTTTGAAGTTCTTTGTAAAATATAGATTTTAATTTGTCGAAACATGTAAAAATACAACAAAAAATCCTAGGATTATATTTTAGGAGCTATAAGACTAAAACCCCATGGCCGCGCCATCGAAACGTTGAAAATTTAGTTTTTCACCAATATCTCGTTGAAAAAGCATCGCAGAGGTCTGAATTTTTTTGTAAAACTTAGATTTGAATATGTCGAAACTACCAAAAATACAAAAAAAAATCCTAGGTTTATGTTTCAGGAGCTGTTGAACAAAATCTCTAATACATCTTTAATATCTCGATTAGGGTGACCACGGATTATTATTTACAGAGAACTTTCCACCTATTTTTATATTAGAAATGATATTATCTCAAGGATTCGAATTTAAATGAAACAATAAGGTACGTAAAAAAATAATGTTATTTCTTTAAAAATCATAGATTGTTCGCTTACACTATGACATACATTTCTTTAAAAATCACATAAATCACAGATTGTTGGTTTACACAAGGACATACATTTCTTTAAAAATCACATAAATCACAGATTGTTGGCTTACACTAGGACATACATTTCTTTACTTTCCTAGTGTAAGCGAACAATCTGTGATTTTTAAAGAAATAACATTATTTTTTTACGTACCTTATTGTTTCATTTAAATTCGAATCCTTGAGATAATATCATTTCTAATATAAAAATAGGTGGAAAGTTCTCTGTAAATAATAATCCGTGGTCACCCTAATCGAGATATTAAAGATGTATTAGAGATTTTGTTCAACAGCTCCTGAAACATAAACCTAGGATTTTTTTTGTATTTTTGGTAGTTTCGACATATTCAAATCTAGGTTTTACAAAAAAAATCAGACCTCTGCGATGCTTTTTCAGCGAGATATTGGTGAAAAACTAAATTTTCAACGTTTCGATGGCGCGGCCATGGGGTTTTAGTCTTATAGCTCCTAAAATATAATCCTAGGATTTTTTGTTGTATTTTTACATGTTTCGACAAATTAAAATCTATATTTTACAAAGAACTTCAAACGTCTGAGATGTTTTTTCAGCGAGATATCGGCGATAACGTGTTCGTCACCGTTTCAATGGCGCGGCCATGAGGTTTTAGCCTTGCAGCTCCTAAAATATAAACACAGGATTTTTTTCTATATTTTTACATTTGGTTTACAAATTCAATCTAGTATTTCCCAAAATTTCAGGTCTCTGCGACTCTTAGTTTTAAAGATCTCCATGGCCGCGCGGTTCGGAATGTGCCGATGGCGCGGCCACGTTCAAACCCTTATAACTTTTTAACCATTGCTTTGACAAATTTATGGTTTTTGGGAATCGACTTTTACATTTTTTTACAAAAACTGGAGATGGTTTTTATTAAAAAAAAACGTCATGGCCGCGCGGTCGAAACGGATACTATCTTCGAAACTATTTTACCAATTGACATACTTTTTTGTGAAAATCATATCTCTATGATGTTATTGTGATCATAATAATATTTTTTTCGATAAGGTTTAGTGTTTTGTTGTGTAAAAAATCGTCCAAAGGCAAGTACATCGAAAAAAACTTTTTTTAACTCATAAAAGCTGCTATATCTGCTAAAATATAAAAGATAAAAATATGGTGTCGCGGACTTTATTGTAGAACTATTCAAAGCGGACATTTTTGCCATACATTGTTTTCAATTATATACAACTGTTAAGGCAGCGCATGCTAATAACTGTGTTGGAAGAGCAATTTTTTTCCGCCCGGCTTGACTAAAATTGAGATATTTCGGTTAATATACATGATATCTTTATAATTTATAGCCTATAGCACTCACGGATAATGTAGCTTTCTACCAATGCAACAATTTTTAAAATCGGTTCATTACTTCCGGAGATTACCCCCTACATACAAACTTACAAACTTACAAACTTACAAACAAATGTTACCTCTTTATAATATTAGTATAGATTAAGATCTTGTGCAAAAGAAGAAGGAATACCATTGTATCCTTCTTGTACTGCCATCCCTAGAGCGAAAAACTGCTAACCCCCAAAAGATACCATAGACATCACGGAAAGAGAGGTTAAAGTAAAGCTCCAAGCAGTTTTGGACATTACTGTGGCTAGGCTTGGAAAGTTGTCACGTGTGCAATCTTCGCTGGATGGCAAAGAGTTGATATATGCAAATGGGGCTTTGATGGTGCTTCAGGGCAAAGCTTGTATAAGCAAACTATGGCAGACAAAGACGATTGCAGTATTTTTATGTGTTCTTTTGTGTCTCTGCGTTTAGTTTGTAGCGATGACAAAGTATGGGAGAACACAAATCCCATCCAGACCTATTCATTTAAGGTTTACAAACGAAAACAAGTTAAACATCGTAAAGGGCTGGCTCTGTTTGAGGCTGAGATTGAAGCACTGCAGCCTTCTATTATGGGAAGCCATGTTGTAACGCACTGAACGCACTCAATGCTAATGATAGCTTCAATGAGGTTAAAATACCTAAAGCTGTGTCAATCAAGTCTTCGGGATTCTCCGTTACCAGTTAAATGATATTTGCTAGGCACATTCTTGATTTGTGCTTTCAAACCAGTTGCATGAGCAAGGCTTTCAGTGCTATGCGTTTGGAGCTCTTCCACTCTCCTTCTTTGCTATAGCGGGCTTAGCTCCAGGAATAGTTTTCTCGGCGTCACAACTGGTGTTGATGTTCCAACATTGCAAATCTCCGGTGTGTAGGATGTTGATGCACCCTCATTTACACCAAAGTCAGAACTGGAACATGATTGCTGCTCTACTTTGCGACACTACAGAAGTAGTCATTTTTACCCTCACGATTTCAGGCCATTTGATGTTCTCTTGAAGCCGTGTCTCATACTTTTTTAAATATGTTCCACCATGTTTTACAGACCTACTTATTTTAAGTTTTCAAACGAAAACAAGAAACACCGCGGAAGAACAGGCTTTGATTGAGGCTGAGATTGAAGCACTGTAGCCTTCTATTGGATTATTATGGGAAGCTATGTTGTAAAGCAGAGCAGACATGTGATATAAGTAAAGATACTCCTTCGGGAATGAAAAAGTTGGAGAAGTTCTTAGATGAAATAATTAGTTATGAGTTAGTTCTTAGAATGCACAAAATAACTTGTACAATCATTTTTTTAAATTATTGTCATCGTAATAGTCATTCGCAGGCTTAATCGTATAATAATAAAAATAAATCGACTGGCAACATCATTTAACCAAGCCAAAGACTTGAAAAATCACATGTCGAAAATTCAAAATTTCAAAAATTTATAACGTGCGGAGCGGCGCCTAACGGTACGTGAATTGTATGTCATCTTGATCGCCGTGTATGGGACTATAGCTCGTGTAACCACCAGCCTAACAGTTCTATTAAGTTTCGAGAAAACGTACTTTTAGTGTTTTCTCCCATACAAAAAAAACAAAAATATTTTTTTTCTCACGCCTAGTGTAACTTATACTATCCATACTTTAATATGTTGTCAAGGGAGGTATACCAGAGCCATTACAATTTTTATTTTTTTAATTCCTCACTTTAAGTTTCTATGAGTATGGAGCTCGATTTTCGGACCACTGTGCGCCGTGGTGGATTATGGCTCACTACTCAGATAGAGAAGGCCTGTGTCCTAGCAATGGGAACAATAATAGGCTGATGATGATGTTGTGATCTAAGGGGGAGACCTTTGTTCAGCAGTGATGATGTTATCCAAATAATAATTGTTACGAGAGAAATTGACCTATCAGCGCTGACCATCCGCGTGCGGTCAGCGTGGCAGGAAAACCCGCCTAAAAAAACTACTAGATAAAACAATTTTTTTTTTGGTTTTGTAAAAATATTTAAAGAATAAGGAAAAACTATGAATAATTTTACTAAGTCAAAATATAATCAAAATACACTAAAATCTAACTAAAAAGGAGAAGATACACTAAATAAAACACAACTATAAAAAATCGATGATACTTTTATTAAACAGTGATTTTACTTACTGTAAGATTCAAATATGTCTTCCGGCACCACAGTTATAATATTCGAAATAAATTATAAATATTTATATATTTATACCAGTTAGCTAGAAGATAATGAAGTTGAGATTTTTTGCAATAATTTAAGTTAATGTTCCAAGAGTCTTTCGTTATTTGAAACTGTACATTCTGATAAATATTTTTTAGTCAATAAAACTATTCAAATAGTCCCTTCAAAGTCAATCTATGTATTTAAAATATAGAAGACGAAGGTGCTAGTTCAGATTTTAGCCACACGCTGAAAGATACTTGCACAGGGCCAGCCTATTAATTTTTTTTTAGATTAAAAAAATTACTTTACTCAATTTACGAAGATCTATTATGAAATTGGTAAACAGAGTTGTAATACAATAAATAAATGCCAAAGATGCACCAGAATTTACTTTTAAAATAATATTAAATGGAATGTAATTTTGAATAATTTTCATGATAGATCTTTTAATTTAACGTCTCAAATTAACTCCGTTTTACATACAATACAGTAGGCTACATTACTTCCAAAATAGATACAATTTACTTCAAATATTACTTTAATTTACATCCATACGACAGTTTTGTGTTTAGTCGTTGTAACTACATTACTGACTTATTCTAAATGATGTAGTTACACTACAGAACAGCTTACTACTACTAAAACTTAAGGTATGTCTTTAATAACCTCAGCGAGCTGTTCCCGAGTGAACATGTGGAACATGGAGCCAGGAGTCATGGTTACCACCTCAACGTTGTTCTCCGAGAGCTTCTCTTCCATGACTTGCTTCAAAATCGTTAGCGCAGACTTTATAGCTTCTTTCAAAGTCATGGATTTGTGGTACACTTCCTGTTTGATGGAAAAAAAGTATTAATACAGTATTGTTTTACACCCAAAGGTTGACTGGTAGAGAATGCCTTGTGGCATTAAGTCCGCCTATGTACCAATGATTTGTACATGAACCATGAAGTATAAATAAATAATACAGTCTTTGAGATATACCTTTATTATCATTTTGCCACAGTAGTGTAAAGACAACAAGCCAAGTGCCCAGCACTTTTAAAGTGAATAACGCTTATTACTGTTCATTTATTCGGTCACACTTTCCAATAGAGTGATCAAAATGTTTTAGATTAATTTTCAGCATCAATAAATTTAAACTATTTAAAGGGCTTCACACACAGCAGCTATAATGTAAAGATGTACATTATAGCCAGATACATCTCATTACATCTTTCCATAGAAATTCGAAGATGTAAAAATATACATTTATAGCTGCAGTTCAGTGGTCTCCTGACAATTTCTATGGAAAGATATAATGAGATGTATAGTGCTATAATGTTAATCTTTACATTATAGCTGCTGTGTGTGAAGCCCTTAATCTGTCAGAGTAATCTATAAGTACTAATATTATAAAGCTGAAGAATTTGTTTGGTTGAACATGCTAATCTGATGTTGGTTCGAATTCAGTTATCAGGAATTAGATTAAAGTAGTTTACCCACCAACATATAAAAAAAAAACTAACCTTCAAACTCTGCTGAGCCCCTTCACTGCCGGAACCAATAGCTTTAGCATCATACTGCACAAATGTCCCACTGGGGTCCATATGGAACAACTGGGGTCCTTTCTCATCAATACCTGAAATTAGAAGAAAAATAGGTAAAAAATACTCATTACTCTCCATTCTCCTCAACCCTGTTTACTTTTTTGCACTGTCGGTCACTTAGTTTGTAGTTTTTTATAACCTGGCTGGAGGCCATAAAAAAGTTCAGTTTAGCAGCTCACAACCTCCTCTAGATTGAGCTACGAGATGAAACTCGCAAAAAAAAATGAGACATCCAGTGCTGGACTCACCCGCAAACATAACAGCAACACCAAATGGTCTGGACATGGCAGTGCCACTGTCATCATCACTGTCTCCAAACTGGATGGCCAGGTTGGACACGGCCTGAGCACAGGACTCCACACTCATGCGCTCGTTGTACACAAACCAATGGTTCTGGCATTCCACGCGAGCACGCTCCACTAGAGTTCTACAGAGAAACAATTTTATTGTTAAGTTTGTATTTTTACTGTCTAATGCTGGACAAAAACCATCTAACTACAAAATTTTGGATGGGTGCGCACTGTTCAACGGGTTCAACCTGTGTTATTTTGTAGTTTGAACATAATGACTTGACTTGAAATGAGAATAGTGGGTCTTTTGAATTGGATTTAATACAAAATTGGCTTATAATAGTGACTTCTTGAAATGATCAAAATCAAAGATCTTTATTGTAAGACAGCGGTTTAAAAAAATCTTAACTGTGAGACAGCGGTTTTAATAAGACAATCCACTGATCAAAAGTTATTATAAAGATTGTTGCGCTCTTGCACTGCTCCACCATGAGGATAAAAAATACAAAACATAATTTCAATGGTCTTCTAATAATTGATATAGACAAATGATCTTGACTTAAACTAGACTGGACCTGATAAATACATGAATTTAAAAAAATAAAAAAGTCCATTTTTTTCATTCGACCAATGACCAATCGTGATTATTACAAAGTTTGTCAATTAAGTAGATCTTACCTAGAATCAGCCATCAATCCGGAGACAGCACAAGCAATATGCCTATCCACTTCCACGATCTTTTCAATGGTAGTAGGCTCCATAAGCGGAGAAGTAATCCTCTTTTCGACAGCCAAAACTACTCCTTCCGATGTACAAATGCCGATCGCAGTGGAACCGAGTTTGATCGCTTCAATCGCATATTCCACCTGGAACAACCTTCCTTCAGGGCTGAATGTGTTCACACCACGGTCATATTCAGAACGTGTAAGAAACATCTGAAAAAAGAAAACAATTTCACTGACCGGGATAGGTTAGGAACCATGACAAAGCGATTTGATAAATTTCACATAGTTTAACTAACTGTTCTGAGCAAAGAAAACAAATAATATGTACCTTGGATAGCTTTCTTCGAATCTGAAGTGAATTTAGTAAAAGCGCTAGATATTTCGTCTGCAGTGAATAATCAAATTTTTGCTGAGTCCGGCCGTCAACCAAACAACCAAAAATTTACGAAACGAAATGTCAAATCAAACAGTCGAATACGAAACGTCAGCGCCATAGAGTAAATAGTTTAGTCGATTAATTATATTTTTATTGTTATTTCACACAAATACATCACAAATATAAATTATAAAATGCTTCATGATTATTGTATAATTATTTGTAAAAATGGATGTAGAAAACATCATCGTATTT
This sequence comes from Agrotis segetum, assembly GCA_036375495.1. Taxonomy (NCBI): domain Eukaryota; kingdom Metazoa; phylum Arthropoda; class Insecta; order Lepidoptera; family Noctuidae; genus Agrotis; species Agrotis segetum. The sequence goes on from JAQSVV010000031.1 coordinate 2,297,410, forward strand.
TCTTTATCATCTTAGTTGACAAACACCAAGAAGAATGTAAGCCCATTTAAAATTAAACTCTGACACCTTGTCAAAGAGTGCACAATTCTAGGTTAAAAATATTTTTGTTGTGTTAAATTAAATACGTATATTATAATATAGTTGTAGATATGTATTGATTCTCCAACTCATTTACTGTTATTGTTTACATAAAGTGTACTATGTAATTTAGGTCTCTTCAAAATTATTGTTGCACTATTTGTTTTCAATGTAAATAATATTCTTTTGTGTTCTACAAGGTACGTACTGATACCGAATACTATTTATTATCAAACTGAGTACGTAGCTGCTTAGTATCGTTGTGCCGGTGTTCTTGTTTTGTCCACGTAAGTATTTTTTTTTAATTAATGTAAAGTAATAATGATGCTTATTATTGTTTCTTTGCCTTAAATATTTTTTTCGGGTGTATCTATACAATACTTAGGTATACAACGAATTTAAAAATAATTATTTGTGAAATACGATCTATTTCCTGCAACCACTGATTAGGTACAGACGCCAGCACAATTCAACCCACTTCAATTTGTCAAAGGGGTTTGAAGATTTTACTATGGAGCGTGGCATACCTACTGCCACCATTTAGATTTTTTTTCAAAATTGCGGCCAGCCATGAAACCTTTATAAATCGATGACCGACATCAATAACGACAAAAAATATTATGACATCAACCCTCGTAAAGTGTCCGGTTTCTGAGATATAAAATGTTAAAGTTGACCACATTCATTCGGAATAACAAAGGCTTAATATTTTTTTATACAATATTGTAGTAATTGATAATCCTGGTCTGGGAGAAAAAGAAAAACAGGTAAGGGTTTAACGGCTAAGTTATGGCTTCAGGTACAAACAAGAAAATTTGAAAAGGCCACGGTTATATTTATCAATAAAATATAATACATCATACATTTCAAAGGTGCGAGCGAGACACCTACAATGAAGGCGGGTGAGGCAAGTAGTTGTGTCGACGGCGGGGGGGAGGCCGGGGAGGGGGGGTGTGCCCGCGCCGCATCCACCCCGCCCCTACTGTTGCACTCAGTTTGCTACCTAAGTTCTTTCTATGTGGGAGTAACCGCCTCTCTGTGTGATTTTTTTGCTGTTGAATCACATGATAAGTTGTTTCGTTAACTTTGACTGTTGTTTTTTTTTTGTTATTGACTTATTTGTTTTAGATCTGAAATGTCTCCTTCAAGACGTTGTTATTTTTGTGGTATAAGTACTGTTAACTATGGACCGAGACGTAGATCTCGTGCACCTGTACGGTCTTATCAACTGACCAATGAATTCTTATCGGAGCATCCATTCGTTATGGAATACGCTCGCCATACGTTTGATGAGCCGCAGGTTTGTACCTCTCTAATACACTTTAGACTTTATCATTATTTCATAAAAATACTTCTTGGCTACATAGTTTATAGATAGACATACATAGACACTGTAGATAATAGAACTGCACTTGCATCTGATAGTACAGTCATCGACTTCTTTCGAATTATAGGTTTATATTATACGATATTTTAATATTCTTTTATTCAATTGCATGTACAATTTGTGTAATAGGAATTATTTTAATTTATATTTCAGATAACGACTGAGAATAAGATATGTAGGCCTTGTTTACAACGTGCCGACCGCTTTGTTATTAGACAAAGAAGAGAACGTATGCAAGAAGAACTCAGTGAAGCAGCACGACAAACAGCGACTGACGTGATAGTTGAACCTTCTAGTAGAAGCTCATCACGTGGTGTAGTAATTGACGATCCATTGGATGGGATTGATATGCCAGAAGAAGTAATTGTTACCGAAGTCCAAAATGCACCTACACAAACAAGGGCTCTTGTATTTCCTGTTCATGATTTTAAACGAGTCCCATTTAATTCTACTTTCTGTATAGCAAGTGGCTGTAATAATCAGAATGATCTTCACAGGATCCCGTTAGCGCTCAGAATGGATTGTTTGTATAAACAAAATATTTACATTCCCTTCGGAAATCGTGCTTGTAGTGAGCATTTAATGAGTAACATATGGAACAACGTGGAAGAAAATAGTCGTTCTACAATAGAAACTTTTAACAGTAGACAAATATCCGCTATGTTAAAACTATTGCAGAAAAAGAAGGATGGTATTTAATACTTTAACTGTAAATCCTCTTTTTTCAATCAAAATATTCGAAATTATCACCAAAAATACTGAATTGCACACTAAATTTGCTCATCAAATAAATCAATTATACTATAATAACAAGTGTAATAAAAAAAATCTACCTAAGCAGAGTCGACGAAGCCCCGCTTCGCGGGGCTTCTATTTCTGTGTACAAGATTTAAAGGAACCTAACCAAACCGAACTTCGGGGTGTCCCTGAAATCTTGCTAAAGCGAGTTTTAGATTTGGTGCACATTCAGTATATTTGGTATACAAAAAGAATTATTGATGCGCATTTAAATTTTATCCGAAAATGAATACGGAATATTTGAATTTCGAAAGACTCGATTCCATTGAGTGTTACGTTTTTCGATGTTAGAAGTAAGAATTTTATGTTTGAAGTGTTATTATAATAAAAACATGATGCCTAAAATTGATTGATAGGCAATAAAATGTTCTTAAAACGAATTTTTATTTTTCTATCCCTATATGTGCCAGTATATTAGAAAGAGAGACAGGTTTATTCAACCAATAGAAGACAATTTTCGCGAGTTGACGTCAGTATAATACGTTATATGCTTAAAATTAGAAATTGTAGTAACCACAGAGAACCATAACACAATAGACCGTGGAAGCTATGACGTCACATTTTGACATTTGGGTAAAAACAAACACAGGAACGTATTGCATTTTGAGATAATTTACATTTTGAATACATTATCTAGTGTTTACAAGGTATAAAATACCTTATTGTTTTGCTCCCGGTTGCAACCATGTCTCTAGAAGAGAAACCTGCAGGGTTTTTTAGATTTCCTGCTAGTGAAAAAATCTTTAAAAAATGGAAAACACTCTGCCGGTACGTTACTGCTGATTAATTATTATTCTAGTCTGAGAACTCGTTGTATTGACTTGTATTGCTGACTTACTCATTATTTTCAATTTCAGTCGTAAGGATAGAGACCCTACTCGTGAAGACTGTCTTTGTAGTTGTCATTTTGCTGATGAAAAGGATGTTGTTCCATCAATTTTTGCACACAATAGTAACAAGAAGTTCGACGCAGACATTATTATTAATTACAAAAAAGATAAAATAACAAAAATCCCACGTCGAAACCTGTTTGTTTTTACCCAAATGTCATCTTTTTACGTCACACTTCCACGGTCTATATAAATGTAACGAGTACCTACTGTCAGTTGTATTTTAGACTGAATGTTTAAATCTGTCTTTGTATTATATTTACATTGTTTAACATTTATTGTATAACTATCGTATTGATAGTTAAATCATATGAAGATAATTATTACATTCAAACATTAACAAGTGTAGGCGGCCTAAAAATAAGTAATTATTTCAAAAAGTAGATTATATCAGACGTATAATGTTTAAATAACATCCAGATATATTGCAGCATACATATTACGGTCAAAAAGTTATTATTTTTAACATCTTGATACATTCGAATAATATACACTAAAAAATATACACTAGCTTAGAATTGTGAATGTCGCGTGATTAACTTTCACGGTTTCACGGAAACATTATCTCGTTACGAGGGTTGTTGTCATAATATTTTTTGTTGGGATTAATGTCAGCTAACGATTTAAAAAGGTTTCATAGCTGGCCGAGATTTTGATAAAAAATCAAAATGGCGGCGGTAGGTATGCCACAAATCTTCAAACCCTTTTCAACCTTATCTGCGGAAGCATAGCTTTCAACCTTATCTGCGGAAGCATAGCTTATATAGCGGAAGGTTAATATTCGATTAATAAAATTGATATAGTCGGTTGGCCTGCTGGCAACTGTACACCATTATCTATCTATACGGCGGGTAATCCTTATCAATAATGTGTTATAGATTTATTTTATTCTTTTGTTTCCTGCACCAACAATACTTTATATAAGTATTGCTGCTCCAGCTTTGTTAAGGGGGATGCTCCAACCAGCCCGCATAAGCATCAAGTATAATTTTAAATATAAAAATTATCAAAAAACTCGCTCCATTAGCTCTCACATAGAAAAGGTGCATCATGTTAAAATCTCCGAAATCTAACTACGATGCACCTTTTCTATGTGAGAGCTGATGGAGCGAATTTTTTGATAATTTTTATATTTAAAATTATACTTGTTATTACCGCAACACATAATTATATTTATAAAGTTACAACATGTCACTGGCCTGCAAATTGCAAAAAACGTAAAAAAATTGAATTTCGCGGGCTACATCGAAGCAATCACCTTAAAAGCGTGATATAGATTCATTAGAAATTATTCTATTATACAATAGCTGCATTTGACAGACCGACTGCATTTTAACTGCACTCCGACTGTTTCGCAGTTTGAATGAAGTTTGTACAACTGCAATAAAATTACACAAATAAATACCAAATAACCGTCTAGCCCGATCGCAGTTAGAGTGTAGTTCAATAAAGATCGCTGGACTCAGGACACTAGCACTGTGCGCCTAGGAAAAGGAGGGCCTGATCATCTAAATTTTAACCTAACCTAACCAACACTGGCACTATTATGTTTTATTAGTAAAAGTACATTTAATTACAGGTACTGCTACATGCTGCACTATGGGAAGTTTAGGAGCCATAACGTCAATCGATAAACACAAAACATTCTTCCTAATAAAATACAAAACCGGGGAAGTGGCTAGACTTTATATATTAAACAGCCATGTATTCAAATATTACATGTCACCAACTGGAACATTTCTGGATTACCCCGTTCCTAACAACCCTGACGACAAAGCTAGAATAAATTCTAAGAGTATACATGACTACGATTCAAAATCGTTTGAGTATTCCGTTCTTGAAACAACAGAACATTATTACAATGTTTACACAAACAAAATTATGATAAGGTTTGATAAGAAACAAGGGACTATGGAAGTTCGTGACATTAGAACGAACAAAGACGTTTTGAAAGAAACGTTGCCGTTATATTACGGTCATAATGTAACAAAACAAACATTGCATCAACGTGAAAACGAGTATTTCTTCGGAGGAGGAATGCAGAACGGAAGGTTTACTCACAAAGGGGAGAAAATAGATATTGTCAATTCAAATAATTGGGTAGATGGAGGAGTGACGTCTCCTAATCCTTTCTACTGGTCGACCAATGGATACGGAATTTTGAGAAATACTTGGCAACCAGGAACCTACGATTTTGGTACAAAGCATTCCAATATCGTTGAAACTTCTCATCGTGGAGAGGAATTCGATGCATTCTTCTTTATCAACAGCAATCCCAAAGATATATTAAATGACTATTACGAATTAACTGGTCAACCTATATTTATGCCTGAATATGCATTTTACGAAGCACATCTAAACGCTTTTAACCGAGACTATTGGGTCAGAGTAGGACCTGATTCACCAGGCGCAATTTTGTATGAAGACGGGTTATATTATAAGTGCTATCAACCTAAAGACATGAATGGTAAAGATGGTATATTGGAATCTTTAAATGGAGAAAAAAATAACTATCAATTTTCAGCAAGAGCTATGATTGGCAGATATCAAAGACACGATATGCCTTTGGGTTGGTTCGTTCCAAACGATGGATATGGATGTGGTTATGGGCAAACTGATTCTTTAGATGGCGATATTGAAAATTTAAAACTATTTGCCGATTATGCAAGAGAAAAAGGAGTTGAAGTTGCACTTTGGACTGAGTCTAACTTAGAACCTGTAAACCCCAATAAACCAAAAAAGGGAGAACGTGATTTAAATAAAGAAGTTGGTGAGGCTGGAGTAGTTGCTCTCAAGTGTGATGTAGCCTGGATTGGAGCAGGGTATTCCTTTGGGCTGAGTTCTATTGAGAAGGCAGCTAAAATATTTGTGAAGGGAGCTAGAGATAAGGCTCGAACAATGATCATTACGGTTGATGGCTGGGCCGGAACACAAAGACACGCAGCTGTTTGGACTGGAGACCAAACTGGGGGACAGTGGGAATACATACGCTTTCATATACCCACGTATATTGGTGCTGGTCTTTCTGGACTACCTATTGTTGGTTCTGATATGGATGGTATTTACGGAGGTTCCAGCAAAGCAGTAAACATTAGAGACTATCAATGGAAAGCTTTCACACCGCTTCAGTTAAACATGGACGGTTGGGGTTCGATACCAAAAACTCCTTTCAGTTTTGATGACGATGCAAAACGTATAAACAGGGCTTACTTGAAATTAAAAGCTATGCTGATACCTTACAACTATACGATAGCCCACGAATCAATACATGGACTACCGATGATAAGGGCCATGTTCCTAGAGTTCCCTCAAGAGATCTGCGCATACACCAAGGATTCTCAGTATCAATTTATGTGGGGACCTTCCATATTAGTAGCACCTGTATACCAAGACAAAGGAACAGATGATGAATGGGTACGCAACGGCGTTTACCTACCAAATAAAGATCAAGTGTGGATAGATTTTTTGACAGGAGAAAAATATCAAGGAGGCAAAATATGGAACCATTTAAAAACACCGTTGTGGAGGATACCCATCTTTATAAAAGACGGTGCTATTATCCCTATGGCTAATCAAAACAACAATCCTAATGAAGTAATGAGGGATCTAAGAGTGTACAATATTTATCCTAATGGCGAAACTCACCTCGAAGTTTATGAAGATGATGGTTTAACAACTGATTATTTAAGCGGTCACTTTGCTAAAACGAACGTACAAGTTACTGGTCCTCCATCAAATCAACAAGGCGATTTGCTTATTCACATTCCGAAAACTACTGGAAAATATATAAATATTGTGAAAGAAAGAGCAACTCTTATAAGAATAATGGCATCCAAAACTGTACATCACGTGAAAGTAGCAATAAATAATGAACCTATCGACATGACAAGAGTAAACACTGAAGAAGAATTTAATAGAGCAGATGACGCATATTTCTTCAAAGAAGACTTATTCATAAATCCATACCTAAGAAGTAGTGGAGGTGAAGAGATGGAACAAAAATTTTTACTTCTCAAAGTACACAAAACAGATATTACTACACACGATCTTCATATAAAACTAAAAGACTTTGAAAATAAGGGTTTTGTATTTGGTAGTAATACAACTGTTATTACTGCATTAAGTGTACCATCCGGATTTACAGCTTTAGACGAAGAAGTCACTGCGACAACTATCACTTTACGCTGGGGAGCAGTAAAAGATGTTTACTACGAAATAGAAAAAGATGGAACATTGTTTACGAACATTACAAATAATAAATTTACATTTGAAGGCTTCGCGTTTGAATCTGAGCACAAATTCAGGGTTCGGTCTGCAAGTTCAAAAGGTGTTTCAAAGTGGAGTTACTACATAATAATATCAACAAAGGAGAATCCTCAAAAAAATGCAATAAAAGGATGCAAAGTAACTTGTAATATTCAGTGCCAACCTTGTCAAGAAGTATGTAAGCTGATTGACGGCGATGCAGCGTCATTATGGCACACACATTGGGGTAAACCAAACCAAGCTGACCCTCAGAAAGGAAAAGTTATCTCCCTAATGTTCGATTTCGACAATGTCTTTGAAATTGATCGATTGGAGTACACGCCACGTCAAGATGCGGGTAATGGCACTATTTTACAGATCCAATATAGAACATCTATCGACGGAAAAATTTGGAGCCAAATGTCTGACAAAATCAACTGGGAACGTGATGAAACTGTGAAGAAGATATCTTTCCAAGGCAATAAAATGAGATTCATAGAACTCAACATTTTAAAATCTGTTGGGGGCTTCGGTTCCGGAAAACAGATTCTGTTTTATAAGAAGGAATAGTGAGATATATTTAGGACTGTAGCTGAAAATTCGTTGTAACAGTATTTTTATGATTACATATAAATTATAGTATTTATAAGGATTTTTGTATTTACTGCAATTTTTGAGACTGTAGTAATTTATCAAAATAAGACGCGTTTTAGAGAAGATCAAAATTGGATGTGCTGAATTAGTCGATTAGCTATTCCGCAACACTATTTATTTTAAAGACTTTACTGCCGGTCATGGAGTGTTCTTTTTGTGCAACGTGCTATTTTGCAAAATTGATATTTTATGTATACCTTTTATTTTTTGTAAAATGTTGAATGAAATGAAAACTTTACTACGCATTTGATTAATTTATTATATTTTTATTCCGGAAAAAACTTTCCAAGGACTACTACTTCCGGTCATGTAATGAGTCGAAAATTTTAAAAAATCGTTATTTATATGATTACGTATTTAAATGTTTTTGTAAAATGTATATTTTGTAATGTTCAATGAAATGAAGATGTTTATTTTACGTTTAATTTGTTTATAGTAAATATATTTTATACAGAAAAAAAATAAAAAATCTGTTTAAAATAAAAAATGTACTGATAACATTATTTGCTTGTTTTAGTAAATTACCTATTTCCCCGTTCCGCTCATAGGGACAGGCAGCCTTAGGTAATCAGTGGCCTAATAAAAAGGGTCTAGATTTTGTACAGGTTTTCGAACGTGCAGAATCCTAAAAAACCAGTAATTTTTTAATTTTTTTTTATTAAACTTTGATATAAACTTATTTCTTCTAGTATTTTTTTTATTTTTGCTTTCTTAGGAGGAATATTTTAAAAAGAAAATCTTAATTTTTCTGCTCAATTGATTTACATTTATTCACAATAAAAAAAATTATAACAAAACACGGTGCTGATGACTTTCCTGTGATTAAATAAATTATATAAAAAGCAATAATTCCTTGATTATGTTTGTAATTCTTCAGCATTTCTTATAGCTATAATCGTACAGACCGATGTTCTCGCATCAAAAATGCAACTGATTGATAAATCTTCTAGAACACAGCTGTATTCATGGTCTGGGTATCTATTCCTTACATATTGAGACCTGGGATCTTCAGAAAGCAAGCATTCTATATTTGATTTGAATGCCTGAGCTCTCTCGCCTATTAATTCGTTTAGCCGGGCGAGAGCATCGTCAGTAAATCTGACGTCATATGTCTGTGATGGCGGGTTTGAAATCCATGGAGCAACTCTTATACCGTCGTGGGTAATATTCGTTAGATGTGCCGATTGTGGGGGCGTATATCTTTCTTGACCATCCGGCGCGCCTCGTTCAGTATCGGGCCTTGGGTTCGGGGGATTTCGGTAATTTCCGTCGATTAAATCGGCGCTTGATGGCGATTCGGAGGAAGGTGAAATGGGGGTGTTGGCGTTGCTTGGCTGGTCTGGAGACTGTTCCCCTTCGAAGGGTGAACGGGATGTTGGGCTGGATGTGTCTATTCCAATTGGGTTTGTTATCCGTGGACTGAGACTGTAAAAAAAAGGATTTTTTAGTCTTGTTATTAGTTGGCAAAATATACTAAATTGAAATAAGTAACATGGAAAGGTTTGGTAACCTCCTTGCGTCAAGCGTAATTTATGCCATAGAGTTGAAAGAGTGTCATTATAATTTAACCATAGAGAATTTTAAAAAGTTTGGCCACGAACCTCCTTGCGTTAAATGTCTCATCATCGATAGGTAGACTGGCAAGCGTCGCAGCGGCATCACTAATGCCTTCAGTGGGAGGCCTGACGAGAGAAGACATGTTCTCCACGAAGGCTGGCGCAGGGTAGTCGTACTGTGGTATGTAGGGCTTCACGTCCAACACTGGGGTGCCGTTCACCATGTCCACGCCCAGGAAATGGATTTTATTGCCTGTGAGATGAAAATCAAATAAAAAAATTACCAGAAACTTTTTGAAATAACTCTCCTATAAAATCTATATGGTCTCATCCTATCTCTGTATGAAAATTCACCAAAATCGGTTCAGCCGTTTTTCCGGCACTTACCCATTTATATGGTACTAAGGGATTTTACATATAGACCAACTTCAAAAATTGGTATAGCGAATGTGCATAACAGAACTTATTTTGTGAAACACAAAGAAAAATCGACACAATACTTACAAAACTTCGGATTACAGTAGGAATATTTATTTATCTTGGGAAAACCTAATCATATTTGACCCTGGAATCAAGTGTAAGACTCTGCAGGCACTTGTTAGGTAGGCAGGCGCTTACAGCCAACGGATAAAATGAGCAGTAACACAACTAGGGGTAGGGTTGCCAGATACAAGCTTTTTATTTCCGAGAAAATTCGAGGAAACTTTGTACAATTTTGGAAAATATCTATGAAGTCCATGGTAAAAACTAATTTACCTACCAACATTATTCATTGTATGAGAAATGCAGGACTAGGTAGTTGTACCTACCTAGCAAATGGCAGTTCTAAGCGACAGAAAGAGAAAGGGCGACGGAAAAAGGCGATGCCGTGCTGCTAGATGTGGTTCAACCCTTAGTTTTAAAATAAGTACCTTCAATACTCTCAATCTTGACAAGTGACAGTCCAATGGGGCACGGTCGATGAGGTGATCTAGTTGAGAACACGCCTCGTCTCTCGCCACGCAGCCGTGGTGGCGCCACTTTCGCTGGAGAATTCGTGCTCTCCGTCATATGGAAGTGGAATAATATCCTGAAAGAATTAATTTTAAGTTAATTGAAAAATAATGTTAATATTATTAGCAACATAGCAAAGGCTGGAAAGCACTTTCATATTGTTTCACACTAGGAATTTGTCCTGTATTATGCAATTACAAAAAAAAAAGGCTATTTTTATTTTATTTATTTTTATTATGCATTTACAAACATTTAAACTCGAATGCACAATTGGCCAGACATTGAGTAACTACCTGTAGATCATCTAATATGTTCTGTGCAGTAACATAAACTGCAACAAAAATAATGCCATCATTTGCTCAACTACTGTAACATTAATTTATTTATATTCTGAAAGCTGTAGCTGTTGCAAGATAGCCAAGATAAATAATTAATTATCCTCATTGATTTAAGACACATAACGGACAAAAGATTTATAAATACCAACCATATGTGCGAGAACTCTTCCAACCCAATCAACGCATGATCCGGATTATTAAACACACAGTTATTAATTATAACTGTCCCTTTTGCATTGGCCATGACCGTAGGTTGACGTGGAACACCTCTTTTATTATGAAATGCGGTCTCAATCACTCCAATAGGTTTGTACGGAAGAGTTTCCGGATCAAATGGATGTATCTCAGCCCCATTGTGATTTGTTGCCACTGTTGTTGCTGGAAAATGTAATTTGAGGTGAAGATGAGATGCGTTGTTGAGGATAATCAATGTTGCTTATGGGATCATGAATTTTTAAAGATTCTGCAATAGGATAGTTTCTATGAAGTATTTAGAACAGTTGTTGGTAATGTTTTGGTAGGCTAGGGCCAAAAAGTGTCAAAAATCAAGTTATGGCAGGCTACAATTTTTGATTTCAAATTAATTTTATTTCTAATTTGTTAACTGAACAATATTGAATGTGCATTGCTGACTCCTGATTTAGATAATTGTTGTAAAATGTGTTAATTGTTGACACTGTTCATGATCTTCATCTTGAAAAAGTTACTGAGAAGAAAATAATTAAGTTAAAGTTTAACTTCAACTATCCTATTGTTTCATTTTCAATTTTTCATTCACAATAATAAGGTATATAATGTAATTCATTTTTTAATTTTGTATAAAAATTAAAAAATGAATCAAATGAGTTTTGATATTTTTAAGTGCTTGTGAATGTCCCATAAACTTGTTGGTCCACAGAACTTATAAATACACTCTATGAACATAACCTATTTTCTATTTTACAAGCCACATTGTATAACCTTGAGATTTGAATTAATGTGGATCATAATATTATGATAATTATGATGTTTTTGTGTGAGATATTAATCATTCTATGAATATTTATGACAAGCAACAATAGGTATCAAGTGCATAGCAACACATAAATTATTAATGTGAGAATTAAGAAGACAAACAAAAATAGAAGATTTCTACAGCAAACAGTCAATTAATCAGTTAGACTGGCATCGATTACATTCCAAGAAATAATCACGGTCTAAAAACGCATGCAGGCGTAAAATTTTACAATGATAATGCCAGAATTGATATGAAAGTTTTCAATGAAATTTTTAGTAAATTACCTGTATCTCCACAATTTGCGCATCTAAGGACATTTAAATGGCTTTTTATGGATCTTACTTCCTTCGAATGCTCCTGTTTCAGTGAAGAAATTTGAGCCCTAGAACAAAAATCAAGTTCTAGAGAATCAAGTATTTTACCATGAAATATCAATAAATATTTCTGTCTCACCGCAAGTTCTTGATTTCTGTCCTCGCTATAGCGATTTGATTTCGATAGAACTCAACATTGTCCGTCATTTTATATTAGTTAATCGTAAATTTTATTTAGAAATCAGTTCCTATTTATTTATTGCAGTTTTAACAGCAGGTAGAACAGCAAGTAGCTAGATAAGTCAGTTGGGTAATTTGACATTTGACAATTGACATTGACAGATCCCGCAACAGCCCCGCGACGACAATCTTAGACTCGACTAGACTCAACATATCGAAAAAACATCGACTATGATCAAAAATCTGTTAAAATTCCTAAGTTTCTTTAGAAGCGAACAGAACTAATGTACAGCTTGGCCAGAACGTCTTGAAACGAAACTAATATTTTTGTTTGCTGACAACGTTTTAAAATCAAACAAAGAACGCAGGTTTGTTAGATTTATTATTGTGCCATACAACTAACGAAAGTGGAAAAAAATCATTCAAAGTGCTGGTAGCGAGATCACAGTGGCGACCAGGTGACTTTCGGTTTTCTACTCTTATTTGCCAAACTGTACGTTCACAGTGGGTTGCTATAATGAATAGCACAGTCACATTGGCGACTTCCAGTTTTCTACTGTTTTTTTTGCCAAGCTGTAATAAAATAAGTAAGCCGTGTCACGTGTCCTGAGTGCTTTCTAAGATGTTTCCGAGGAGGGGAGGGGAGAGACAGACCTTCCTAGGGTTCCTAGGACTTTCCCGAGGTCTAGGCATAGACTTTTTCACAGACTATACAAACACTATTTACTAGTGCTGTTCTTCGATTAGATTAGCGTAAACTGAAATCAACACAAAGTTTTCCTGCCTGTTTTCTCAAATAAAGATTATTTTCACACCGAGAATTTTACTGAAATGTAACTTTTGTGTGTTTTATTGTCATTATAATAATGTTATTTCAGATTATATTTTCTGAATTACAGGCTGAAAAATTAATATTAATTTTACAATATCTGTTTATAAGCAAAATATATCAATAAAATGTCAAATAAGCCAAATCGCATTCGATTCTAATATGAATCGCGTTCTTGGTTCCTGTCGATAAACATAAATAATTTCATTCACATCACTTTACTATTGCGGTTTGCCATTTGCCGCACACGTGCTTAGATTTTGTGATATTTTTACCAAATTATTTTACTTTGCAGCGTTAGCAGGACCTGAAAAAAGATCTCCTGTAAACAGATATTGTTTGAACTCATCCAATCACCACTGCATTTAGGTTGTGAGTATCCCATTGAAATTATTTTGACGTGCTGGGGTGGGGCAAAATGTCTCTAGAAAAAGACCGCCACGTGTCCTATATTTTAAATTCCCTTCATTTTATGCTTATTTTAAATCTAATCTAGGATTAGGAAAATGTTTGGAAGAGTTCCTGACCTTTTGGGATTATATTTTTAATTTTTCTATTGTGGGGTGGTGGTCGATGTTCGGCGTAATTTATTTTGTTTTCACATGATCTGATTATTTTAGGCGCCGGTTTTTGGCCTTTAGCTCAATATTTGCTACTGTTTAACGCAAAGACACACAAAATCTTACATTTCGTCATGTTTTTTTCGGTTTCCAATGAGATTTAATATATTTCGTTGATGCTCTATGTACTATGCTATCTATAACCCTCAAATATGTACAAAGAGTATACTATATTCTGTGTTTACACATTTATCGTCTATTATCATGTTATTTTTACTCTAATTAGTCTCTATTCTTATTCAAATACACACTTTGTAAATAAATACCTACATGCTTCATCATTATCAAGGAACAATAATTTATCAGTAAGCACAAGTAGTAAGTAGGTAGGAAAAACAGATACCTAATATCATTATTGTAAATGTTAGCAAAGATTTTTTACAGCTTAGTTATTATCAAGTTTTTTTATGACTATTTAAAACTAAAAAACCAGAGCCTTTAGCTTAAAAATAAGATTACAAAATTAATGTATTGTTATTTTATTGTAATGTTATATTGTTGTTGTATTGTAATGTTATTCCTCTTATTGGAACACAAAGTCCATTTAAAATCTGTTCTTGCATTTCTTGTTATTTATTGTCTACAACAAGTATTGTTTGGCAAGAAGTATTAGCATTACCAAACACATTCTAAATAGAATTAAAAAAAAACAAGGTTTGTCTATGTTGCAACATGCAAGTTTCTTGATAAATATTCATCTGTTCTCAAAGCCAATGCAGCAATTAACATACAACCTATAAAAACAGCCAATATTTATGTATAATTAAGTTTCTAATCGCACATCCTGATGTGTCATCTCATAACATAATATTTCTAATTTGAACTCTATGACTCAACATAAAGTATCATTTTATTTAAGACAACATAGAAGCTTTTTCATTATCTCTTTGACTATTGTATTGTTAGGGGCTCCATTTTTTGTCAACCCAGCTTCTTTCTGAAGCTTGAGAAGTCTTCTGGGCTGTCCATAAGCTTCTTGGAACAAACTTGGAATGCCGAAGTTTTGTGCCTGTTGGTTAAGAACACCCTCGCTCTCTATGACTATTGGAGAAAAAGAATTTGTTAGAATAAGACCTTTCGGTCATAGTGTGATGTTATACAGCCTAAAGCCTTTCTCAATAAATAGACAAGCCAACACAACTTTTTTTTTTTTTTCAATTTGTACCTGATGATTCTGAAATTAGTGTTTTCAAGCAAACAAACTCTTCATTTTTATAAAATTAGAAATATATAGTCTGATCACTAGTAGTGTGTCTACTGAGGTAAGCGACTTCCAATGAATAGAATAAAAGATGTGTTTTGTTTTCAAGTGGGATAAAGATGAAGCTGCGGTGTCCTTTCTAGATAGTAGTGCTCTCTAGGTAGTTGTGAAAGAAATTTAATTTTTTCTCTATCGGTTTGTATTGTCCAGAGTGAGGGTAATCAATACTTATTAGTTTTTTCAAAGTTGAAAATTGTTCTTTAGGTATCAATGATATTATTTTCTGTAGTTACGAATTTGCTTATTGCATTCCCATTAAAATGGATGCATGATATTGCTGAACTGGCCTATTTAGACTCGTTATTCATGTAAAAAATATTGCTATTCAGCCAAACCCCGCCATAATTAGGAGGCCAGTTAAAAAGGCTAGTAAAAAGCTAGGCTTGATATTACATGCACAAGTAGGTAGATAAGTACTTACTTTCTAAATGAACTAAAATAGTATTATAAGAGGAGTTTTGGGGATTCCCCAGTATAGTGTACAGTATTTAAAGCAAGTCTCTGTTTACATAATTATGGGGACTTCCCTTTTATTACAGTTTCACAAGTATAAATAAGTAATTATAACCTTTGCAGTATTTCTGGGCAAGCTTTGAAAATACAATTTTATCTTCACATTGTATTAGAATTTCAAATAGAATTTATAGTAACAGAATTAGAAAAATATAATAGTAAAAAGAAAATAAATAATATTAGTGTTAGATGTTGTTTCTACTCTAAATAGTAAACCTTAACACCTTAGTAATCCAATCTATTTGATTTGATGATTTTACCCACAATTATGAAAAACTAGCCGTTGCCTCCACAAGCTACAACTCGAAAATTATCCCACGGGAACATAAAATCGGGAAAAAAACTATCCTAGTGTTAATCCAGGTTATAAACTATCCATATACCAAATTTTAGCATAATCCATTCAGTGGTTTTTGCGTGAAAGAGTAACAAACATACCTACCTACATACACACACATACACATACATCCTCACAAACTTTCGCCAATAATATTGGTAGGACATTCACTGCTGAAACAATTCAAGAAATATGCATAAAACCATAGTCACAGCCTCTGATCTGTCCATCAGGTATTTTTTCTTACATCATATTTTATGATACAGCTTTGTCTTTCAGTATACACTCTAGTAGTCTAGAGAAATGGACGAAATTTCAATTGCTCTTTGCCTTTTTTTTTTGGGACAAACCCACCATACTATTCCCAAACCACTGCAACTCCTGAAAGCCAGAATCAACAGTGGCAACCACCAGAAAAGCGCCGAGACAATGAAGCTCGACGTGTGCCGGAGAATGAATTTACTTGTCTTGGGTCCTGCAACGAAGTTAATCAGAAAAGAATAGTGGAGGAGTAGGAAAAATATGTTTCCACTTCTCTCCATGCAAGCAGGAGACAGAACAAAACATGGCTAATAGGCACAAATTGCTCTTTGACTGCTAATTTGGCCTCCCTTCATTCCTTCCATTTCTTGCGAACCTGTTCGTCCACCTTGCAGTTCTGACCTATTCAGTTCGTCCTGCCAACTCTTTCGCGCTCCGCCGCAACCCCCTTATTCGGCATGCAACAGACATATCCTGCCTGTTGCTTGTAAGTCGCCTTCTTTGCAATACCTTTAATTTCAATATCTCAGACTTTTGACCTGTTGGTAATCAACGAAGTTATTAGCTATCAACTTTGTTATTGCGATATCACGAGGTCATTGAACTAGGATATTTTAAGAAGTTTGCTAAAGTGAAAGTGCCATCAAATAAATGTTTCTGTTTACTTAAATCACCCACATGATCATAAAACAGGTCATCATCATAACACTACCTATTTCAAAAGCTTAGTAGCGTTTCTGAAAAAAAAAATATTATGAGCCCATGTTGTCCCATTCTTTCCACCTTTTGCGATCTAAAGCGATTGCATGCCAATATTTTATGAATGAGTCCAGTTAATCCCGCCATCTCCTTCTGGGCCTACCGCGTTGGTCGTTTACTGCCATTTCGGGTTCACTGATTGGTTAATTTTGCCCACTGCTCCGACACACGGCAGATATGACCAGCCCAGTTCCACTTCAACCTTGCAGCTGTTAGGCCAGTATCGGCAATTTGTGTTTTGGAGCGAAGTGTAGAGTTTGTAATGCGGTCTGTAAGTTTGACATCCTGTATACTTCGCTCCATAGCTATTAGTTATTTTCGTCAAAGTTTTACAGGGAGGGAAGGGCCTTTTTTTTTAACGTGGTAAAATCATCAAATGTGTCCCCCCAACCCCTACTGTCTGACTTGTACTGACTAAAATCCACGGTGTCCTTCAATAGCCCTTTATGTTCCGGGGTCACGGTGATGGAATAAGTCCCGCAACCAGGGAGGGAAGGGGCTACCACTACATTCACTCCATTTCTCGTGAATTAAAAATAAAATCCGATAACTGTGAGCGAAAACAAATGGAGACAGGTTTGCAATACGAGTAGGTACGTTGGCAACAACACCCCCCGTGTTGCACTCGATAGTAGGTGGTTGGGGTGGTTGAAGGGCCGTCCAACCACCCATCCCAAGTCAGGGGGTGTTAGGCTTGGGATGGGAAGTCCGGCGTTTCAGAGTGGGGAGTACATTATAAATTCGAGGTATCATCTCGCGCCGGCACAGCCGCGCGAACCGGCACGATGAACAGACGTGTCTTAAAAATATGACAAATGTCTTTTACGGTGTTCGCGAAAACTTTGTAAATACTTTAATTTGTTGCGAAGTGTAAACGTTCTTTCGAATGACTAATTTAGCGTTTGGGGTGTACCTGATCGATATTGGAAGGCTAGGGAGGCCAAAGGGGTGAGCCAGACTACCTAGTAACGGTGGGGCGGGCTACCCCCCGGTCCGGTGAATAGTGCACCCTGCATTTCACATAATTTTCATAATTACTCCCTCCAATTAACTAAATGGTAAGCTGAGAAGCGTTTGTAAACGAGATTTTCGTGTAATTTATTCATTTGGAACACTTGTGTGTTCTTTATTATGTCGGCGAATCATTACTATCTTATTCTTATTAATATTATTAAAGTGAAAGTTTGTGAGGATTTGTGAAAGAATGGATGGATGGATGTATGTTTGTAACATTGTCACTCTTTCACGCAAAAACTACTGAACGGATTTGCATGAAATGTACTTACATAGATTTTTATTTGATTGGATTTACACACAGGTTAGTTTTAATCCCGATTTTATTATCTCGTGGGATAATCATTTTAGCAAGAAAATAAAATTTAATTGGCGCAAAGGAGCCACTATAAACACACCATTAAAAAAAAAAACTTAAATCTACAAAAAGAAAAAAGTAGGAAAAAATATTCCTGAATCCTTACAACTCTTGGAACTTAGAGTGACCACCATAAAAATACTCATAAATACATTTTCGTTTGTCACCAGCTCGCCGTAGTTTTACATGGCAATGGTGTCCGAAGCGAAGGCGAACGGCGGGGAGATGGAGGCGACCAACGAGTTGCCCCCAGCGTTGGCTGAGAAGCCAGCGGGGTTGCCCCCGGGCAAGTACGCGCTCGTGGGCTGGGACATGGATACCACGGGCAGACGGCTTATCGATGAGGTAAGAAAGGTTTACTTTTTGTCACCTTTCCAGGGTATTACAACGTTTTAAAACCAGGCTTGTTCCAGTGAGTGAACGAGATGGCGCTAGACGACTTGTATAGCTCTGTCACTTTCACTCGCCGGAACAAGCCTGGTTTTTAGCCTAGATTTTGGCTTTGCTTGCGTCTTTCAGTTCTTACAACTCGCTTAAGTTTCACATCTTTTGTGTTTTTGTAGAAATTACCTAATATTAAACTAAACAGAAAGGTCTTTTGGTTGTCCGACTCCGAGCGACATTTCCTAGCAATGTAGGTAGGTATCACTTATACCCTAGGATTTTAATTATGTAGTTTAAAATATAAACCTCTTTGCTGGTGGGTCACCACATGAACATGAAGCAGGCTGGTCATCATCCTTACAACAAAAAATTGGAAAATTCGTGTCATCATCATCACCATCAGCCTATAATGTTCCCACTGCTGTGAGGGGGAGTGGGCCATTATACACCAAAATTCATGTAAATTACTTTAAACTCATGACAATCATTACATTTTTTTTTAGCGTGGTAAAATCATCAAATGAGTCCTCCAACCCCGGGCAGGGCGGGAGGGACTGTCAGACTTCTACTGACTAAAATCCACGGTGTCCTTCATAGCCTGTTACGTTCCGGGGTTACGGTAAGGGAATAATCCCGCGACCCCGGCAGGCTTTGGCCCTCTGAGAGGGGGGCCCCGTCATTATGCTGACGCTCTTTGAGGCGCGCGTGGGACACAACGCGCCGTCGACCCGGGCATGGTCCTTGGTCGGGCAGCGAGTTGCCCTTTACTCGCTGCCCGCATGCCCGCGCCTACGGTGGCCGGAGATCATCTAGCGACGTCCGTCGCCGTGGGCGCCTACCACTGCGGCTGGGGCGGAGGGAGGACGCTGTCCTCTCTCGCTCGCGGCCTGCCTCCTCCTTTACGAGCATTACTGCCTCGCAGAAGGAGCTGACCGCTTCCCACTCCGTCTCGCCCCGCAGCATGGCCGCAACCAATGCCGGGCGCGAGAGGTCTCCGCCTATCGCAGCCGTGAGGACACGTCGGTGCTCCGCCCAAGCTGGGCAGTCTTGCACCGTATGCTCCACCATGTCCTCCGGGCGATATCATTACCATGCTTGGAAGGACCGCCATGCGTGCCGGTTTACAGTGCACGTCTCGATGTGTTTACCCCATGGAAGCACTTTCGTTACTGGAGTAAACAATAAGCGAAATCAGAGCGTCAATAAATTGAAAATCGAATTAGTCCGCCTTTAGAGTTTTGAACAATAATGGACATGTAACTTGAGAAGGCTTGTGACTCAGAATTTGATTTACTAAGTTGTCACATATTGCCAATTTTAAAAGCGTCTTAGCTGGTATGGTTTACGTGGCAAAAGAAAAATAAATGATAAAATATTTTTCGATAATCTCTCCGACGGATTAATCACATTTTTTAATCAAATGGCCAAACGGTATGCGAAAAAAAATATCGGATTCCTGTATCAGACACGTATGAAGTCGAACGTTAGTAGATAAACTAAGAACCTGTTGGTTATATGTACCTACATAATATACAGACGGCGCCCATCATAATATGACCCATCTTATATGGCAGGATAATCGTAAAGGGGGTCAAGTAATGCTGGCCATTGCCTGTACAATATGCACGTCAAAATGACACGCGCTCGTGTCTTAAATTGCACAACAATACTATAAAATAAATTGATGATCTCTGCACGTGTATCATTCGAGAGTTGATGTTTGTTTACAAATACGTACCGCCCACGTTTAAGGGCCTGCGCAGACTTGAGTCACAACTGTTTTTAGACAGTTTTGTCTCACACAGACAAGTCTGCCTTAAAACATAAACAAAACTGTTTTGTCTACGACACGCCGCTCACCTAAAACAAAACTGTTTTGTCTACTACGACGACGCGGCACACATCGTTCAATTCTTTCTCAGTATCAAAATGGACTATTACTATCGGATCTTAAATTCGCTCCATCAGCTGTCACATAGAAAAGGTGCATCGTAGTTAGATTTCGGAGATTTTAACATGATGCACCTTTTCTTTGTCAGAGCTGATGGAGCGAAATTTTTTGATAATTTTTATATTTAAAATTATACTTGTTATTTCCGCAATTCATATTTTGATAAAGTTACAACATGTCACTGGCCTGCAAATTGCAAAAAACGTAAAAAAATATGAATTTCGCGGGATGGTTGGAGCATTTAATTTTTACTAAGGGTCGGTGTTGTCATAGAAATTTTTATAAAATATTGTCATCATTTTGATTTTCTTTTTAACAAATTTTAATAGTTAACATTTTATAGATCTTCGAACAATATTTCTTTAATTTTTTATTTATATTTCAGTATATAAGAATATGAAATTGAGACAGTCATGCCATCAAGTCTGGATACGGAACTATAGCTCAGAACAAAATGCAAACTTATTGAACGAGAGGACCCTGGACGAGACTATAGAGAGGAGTTACGTCGTTAGACTGTTTTGTCGTTGATGTGCGCGCCCGCGTACATGCAAAAGGGAAGCCGACAATCGTTAGTCAGACTTGTCGCTGTGCAGTTCTTGTGTCTGTTAGACAATATTGTCTATGAGACGTTTTGTTTTAAGTGTGCGCATCTTCATGGTTTTAGTAAAGCGCTAATCTGTCTTAAAACTGTTTTGACTCAAGTCTGCGGTCAGCCGGGTGAATAAAAATGTGTCTTCTAGTGCAGGGGTTCTCAAACATTTTCAGCTGGCGGCCTTGATACCAGGTGAATAATAAAACAATAATACCTGGTTCGGAACTCTAAGAAATCGGAGCACGTGAATCTAGGTTTGTTGCTGCAAAAGAGATATCAGCGTTTTCTTTCTGCACGCGTAGCATGGCGCCGAATTTTTTAATGGTGCACGAATCGTGTCATACTTGTGCAAAAAAACCGTCGATATGTATAGGAATAACGATGAAATAACTTTGTCTTTTCTTGGTAGAATAAAGATAGAATCGCTATGCTACGCGTGCTGGTGGATATTTTATACATATAAACGACGATATAATACTAGACTCCTAATAACAGGCGACCGATGTGTGTTAACACATTAGGCAAAAAAGTCTTATATTCGTCTCATTTCGACCAATCCTGTGAGCCGTAAACATACGTTGAGACAGCACAGACCTTGAGTTAGCCAATCACAACGCAGCCTCACCTATCTCAGCAAGTTGACAGAATAGTTTTTGTTCTTTAGATCGTGCATGCGGAGTCTAGTATTATATCGTCGTTGATACATATTGAATCTTGGTTCCACGTAATATCAATGCGGAGAATGACCGACCGTTGCATCTCACGACGATCCTCTATAGTCTCTACAACATACCAGGGCGCCACGAAACACAGTTTAGGAACCTCTGTTCTAATGCTCATTTTTTAAACAAAACAGAACCGTTTCACCAACGAACGACTGTTTTTTTTTTTTTTCAATTTTCGAACTTTTAATAACATAACCGTATCCCATTGTTTCAGATATGCCAGATAGCTGCGTATACGCCGAAGCAATCGTACTCCCAGTACATTATGCCGTACGGGGACCTCAATCCGGGCGCTCGTCGTCGCCACAACGTCCGCGTTGTCACTGTCGGACGGTACCGCATGCTCAAAGATACTAATACTCATAAGGTAAGAATAAAATCCTTTTTTTAAACATGTAAAATCATCAAGTAAATAAATAAATAAACAATATTCCACAACTATTACACAACGCCATCTAGTCCCAAGCTAAGCAGAGCTTGTGTTATGGGTACTAGACAACTGATACACATACTTATATATTTCTAAATACATACATAAGTTACAACCAGACACAGAACAAATTATCGTGCTCATCACACAAACATTTGTCCTGGGTGGGAATCGAACCCACAACCTCCGGCATAGCAGTCAGGGTCACTAACCACTAGACCAACAGGCCAGTCAACCTCGAGTCCTCCCAGGGCAGGGCAGGAAGGACTGTCAACTTGTACTGACTAAAGTCCACGGTGTCCTTCAATAGCCTCTAGGCCCGCTAAGGGGGCTCCGTCATTGTGCTGACATCTCTTTGAGGCGCGCGTGCAAAACGTCGCCGTTGACCCGAGCATGGTCCTTGATCAGACAGCGAGTCGCTCATTACTCGCCGCCCGCAATAACAAAATCATAGAAGTCTTCATGCTGTTTCAATTATGAGTCTGACTGTATCCATCATATTTGTCCTACAGATATTGAAAACAAAGTCTGAGATTTCCGCCCTGACTGACTTCTTGGACTGGCTGGAGAAGGAAAAGGGCGATGGAAGCGTGATCCTGATCTACCATGAGCCTCGTCGTCTTAGCCCCACCATGCTTTTGGAAGCTCTCACCAGGTAAAGACAGAGGACACACCAAGAGGGGGTGTATTACAACATCTTAAAACCAGTCTTGTTCCAGTGAGTGAACGAGATGGTGCTAGACGACTTGAATAGCTCTGTCACTTTCACTCGCCGTAATAAGCCTGGTTTTAAGACGTTGTACTACCCCAGCAGGGGTCTAAAACTGCCCTTTTAACCAAAATCCCAAATGATTCACTTTGTGTATTTAGTGCAACTTCATTGGCTATTTATTTATGTTGAAGATATAGGATATTGCTAAGCAGATTTAGACCCTCGGATCTGATCTCAGATGGTTGATTCTGGAATGTTCCTTGCAACAAATGGTAATAACTGGCTCCTAAATTGACATCCAATCAAGAGACCACTGGATTTGTATTCTTTTCTCGTTAGCATACAAACTTTTTGCAATTTTATTTAGCGCATTGTTGCTTTTTGTGTGGAATGTATAATGTTATCTGTGACTTGAGTCTCTATCCTGAAAATTTCATCATCATCATCATCATCAACAGCCGGAGGACGTCCACTGCTGAACATAGGCCTCCCCCTTAGACCGCCACGCCGAACGACAATTCGCCACTTGCATCCATCGGCTGCCCGCGACCCTCACGACAAACCTGAAAATTTACGTGTATTGGAAGACAAATATAGGCAAAAGAGGATGACAAAGTCATCAATCAAGTACCATTGTAACATTCCTTATTTCTCACAGGTACAAGCTTCTGGACCGCTTCAAATCGATAGTAGCTGGTTTCGCGGACAGCTATGCCCTCGCCGCAGACAAATGCAAGGCCACAGTGAAGTCTGTGTCGCTGCGAGTGTTGGCGCGAGTGTTGCTCGACGCTGACTCACTGTCCGTGGACAGCGCGCTTGAGAGAGCCACCGCTGCCTACAGGATTGTTGAGCATCTTGCACAGGGTGAGTATCATAGCATATTACTACGTGTAACGTTAATAGCGCAAAACTCGGCCCATTTTTGCGAATTTCCAAGTCTTGGAACAAACATTGTTCAGTAACATGGGCTGAGTTACCCCACGAGAGGTTTTGCGCTATTAACGTTACACGTTATAGAAGTCCAGTGTTTGACATAAGACTTTCCATCACAATCCATCACCAACTTGAAAATCAAAAAATCCTCAAAAATGTTTTGCCGTTAGTGAATATTCCCAAAATGACGGCTACCATAAAAAAAAATAGGAAGACGTGTCCTAGAACTAAATAGAATTGTTCATCATCATCAGCCTATTAACGTTCCTACTGCTGGGACACAGGCCTCCTCTCTGTGAGAGGGGGTGGGCCATAATCCACCACGCGGGCCCAGTGCGAATTGGTGGATGTCACATGTCTTCGAATTTTTGGTTCTAGGACATGCCGGTTTCCTCACGATGTTTTCCTTCACTGTTTTGAGAGCAGTGGTGATGAAATAAATTACACAAAGTAATGCGCCTGCCGGGATCCGAACCCACGACCTACAACTCGTAAGTCGGGGCCGATACCACTGGGCCACCACTGCTACCATAGAATTGTTATTAATAATTAATTGTATTGTTACCAGGCGAACAGCAGGAAGTAGGAGCTGGTGGTGAAGGTGCCTCTGCCAGTAAGGACATGGTGGAGACAGCGCGCGCCTGGGCCCGGCCCGTGCACACCGAGCTGGAGGCACTCGCTAGTCTTAAGAAACTGCTGGAGAGGTGAGCTACTAGATGTTCTATAGGACATGGAGCTTGAAAGTGACTGTAGAACTCTGTAATCTAACGTCACTTCATAGAGTTTGGAATCGTTTGATTTGTCTTGACGAGTACTTTGTCTTAGATAGTTTGCATAGCTTTTATCGCGGCCTCTGAGCGCGGCGAAGCGTGGCGACAGAAAAATTTTCCCAAAAACCTAACACCACGCATCGTCTAAAGTCGTTTCAGTTCGGGAGACTTCGGCTATCATAAAAATAGCCATCAAGATAATTTTCTTTTTTTGAAGTGAAAACTTCTTTAGCGGCGTTGTACACTTTTTCTGTAATGGGTAAAAAATTTAAAACTCGCGTCAGGGTCACGTGACCCTGATCGAAAATGAGTAAGACGTCATTCAAATTAAAAATAAAACATAGTAACAAAAAAGTTTTCACTTCTACCGGCACTCCTGGAGTGCAACCTTTTTTATTGATTCTAAACGGCCAGATAAACAAGGAGTTTTCACAATGAAACTTTATTATAAAATTTTCATACAACAATGAAGTTCTTTATTACAGTAGTGCACCACAAACATTTTAAATAAATTAGATTATCGTTAAATATACGTGGTAGGCGATTTTTCATTAAATAAAAAAAAATGTTAGCTTCACCGCGGCAGTCTCCGAGTGTCACAATTCTTTTTTAAATATCTGGTTAACTTATTAACGTAATTAACTACTCTAGTTTTACTCAAATGAGTGTGAAATATAACCTCTTTACTCCCCAACCACAGACAAAACACGTTCCGGCCAGTATTCGCGCCGTTGCTACGCTCGGCACGTCCCGAACGTAAGCGAGTCACACAGCTGCGACGTCTGCTTGCCGATGCTGGTCTGCTCTATGATCAGCTCAAAGATGCATGGATGGAGCAGAAGCTTGTCGGTGAGTTCTTTTTTTATGTTGGTGTTCCTGAAATGGATGGAATATTTATCATTAAAAATATTTATCATCATAAATGATTCCACTGCTGGGATACAGGCCTCCTCTCTGTGAGAGGGAGTGGGCCATTATCAACCATGCAGGCCCAGTGCGAGTTGGTGCGTGACACATGTCTTTGAATTTTTGGTTCTAGGACATGTCTTCATAATTTTTCTTTTTGACGGTTGCTTCTTTTTGGACATCTTTAAGACTCACATAGGCAAATGCGGTCGGTGATTGGTTACAGAATAAGATCCAACCGATATTTTCAGCGTAAGATATACGGTACAAATTGTTTTACCGATTATAACTCGAAAGAAATTGATTTAGTTATTTTGTTCAAAGTAGGAATTAAAGCCGATTTTCAAAGGTCGATGTGTAATACTTATCTGTCATCATCATCATCAACAGCCGGAGGACGTCCACTGCTGAACATAGGCCTCCCCCTTAGACCGCCACGCCGAACGACAATTCGCCACTTGCATCCATCGGCTGCCTACTTATCTGTGCTCCCTTTAAATGCTTTGATTTTTATTTAGTCCTTTTATGTCGAGTTACAAATTCATCAATTAATTTCCTGTTTATTATTCCCTCGCAGGCTTAGAGAAGCAGATGGCATCGCTGACCGTGTCAGCCAAGGAGGAAGACATAAAAGAACTGATTGAGATATTTGACTGCCACTTCGACCCCACTAAGGAGCCGAAGGGACCCAAACCAAGGATTCCAAGGAATAAGAATAGGGTGAGTAAATGAGAAATATCAATAGAAGAGTTTAAGATTAAGAAATAAATAAATAAAACTATGTTTATTGGCACTAAAACTAAAAACTAATTCAAACTAAGAAATAAAATAAAACAAATCTTTTAATGCCAAAAGGGCCTCAGCTCAGCATAAATGCCAAATGGCAACAAAGTCCGCCATCTGACGCTGATTTTCAGCTGCAGCCTACGAGTGCTATACATTACCATTAAGCACCTTCGTACAGTCATAAGTAATAACATGGTATACACTTGACAAAATTCAAACCCAAATTACTCGTAAAATACTAGTTTCCACTTTGAAATGAGACCTATTTCGTAATAGGCTTCCAAAATAATAGTCTTATGAAAAGGCAAAAGTTGTAAAAGTTTGGAGTTTCTTGCCCATTCTTCTTCATACAACCTACCTTTGCGGATGGGTGTAGAATCAATCCCATCTCATCCTATTTCCTTAATTTTAATATTCGACGTTTAAAAGTGCCTCTTTGATGGCCTATTTGAAATAAATAATTTGTCTTTTCATCAATACAAGCGACCCGCCCCGGCTTCGCACGGGTGCAATGCTGATACTAAATACATATAAACCTTCCTCTTGAATCACTTTATCTATTAAAAAAACCGCATAAAAATCCGTTGCGTAGTTTCAAAGATTTAAGCATACATAGGGACAGAGAAAGCGACTTTGTTTTATACTATGTAGTGATGGTAGCAGAACATCGCTTTTGAATACTGCTTAGTGTGTATACACTAAGCAGTATTCAGTTTTGTGTACAGTCACGAGCAATAGTATGTATATACTATTGCTCGTGACTGTACACAACGCGATGCAAGTCTCCATTCCTTTTTTTTACATTTTGTCATATTGTCAACTTGTGTAGTACAAGCCCCTACATAGTAATGTTCGCTCAATAAACCTGATTGTATGTGTTTCAGGCTGCGTCGTCGGCCGGCGAGACTGGTGAGAACGAAGGTAGCACCAGCGAGTCGCAGAACAGCTCGCCACACAACTCACCCAACAAGACTAGCAATGGTCAGTATTACTTATACGAACCTGCTATGATCAATCATATTGTTTGCTTTTGCAGAGAGGAAATAAATGCAGGACATTTATTTGTGTGCGTGGTCACATCATTTCGGGACTTAACAAATACTCCTAAAAATTTTGCAGAATAATATACTCATCATCATCTGCCTAGCCTTTTCCCAACCATATTGGGGTTGGCTTCCAGTCAAACCAGATTCAGCTGGATATCAGTATTTTACATGGAGCGACTGCCTGTCGGACCTCCACAACCCAGTAACTGGGTAATACGATACCCCATGGTAAGACTGGTTGTCAGACTTTAGAGCTTCTGACTAACAGTAACGACTGTCAAAGATCTACAAATGACAGCCGGGACCAACGGCTTTACGTGCTTTCCGAGGCACGGAGGAAACTCGCTATGATAGATGGTCACCCATCCACAGACCAACCTTGGCAAGCGCGGCTTAACCCGGAAGATCGGCCTGCGCGGCTGTAATTATTTAGCCACGAGCTCCTCCAAGCAGAATAATATACTCAATGATTTAAAATTTCTGAATAATTTGTCTGCTAAAGTCTGCTTTATATGCCACGTGCATGAACCCGAGTTACCTTTTAAACTCCAGAGTTAGTTGCCAACACAACGTTAAATTGACAATATTGTATGACAAACTGTCAATTTAACCTTGTGTTAGCAACTAACTCTGAATTAAAAGATAAATCGGGTTTGTGCAAGCGGGCCTAAGTACACCACTGTTTCACAGAACTTGGTACAAAAGGTCCCCTAAAAATTGTACTGGTCATCAAACTGACTAGGTATTAAAGTCATTCACAGATGAAAAAGCGCTCTACTTTCTGCCACCAAAAAAATAAACTAGAGTTTATTTTACTCCACAGATGCGGCGGCGGTGGGTGATTCTAGTCAAAAAGTAGTGCCGTCGGCGCCCGAGCCAGTGGCCGCCAACTAAACGCGTTCAACTTCACAATTTACACTTATATTAAAGCTTAGTATTTTCTACCATAGCTGTCGTTAAGTATACTAAGCGGCTCTCGGGTTAGCGACGCCACGGGGACGTCTCATTTTCTAAATTTTTATAAAGGTTACACCAAAGTTGAATAATAAACTTTATTTGCGGTGATATAAAGTACATAGTTAGATTACATTGAGCGGGATCTCTGTAGGACAGTTCCTTCGATATGGGTGACTTATATTTGCGCCCATAAACAATATAATACACCTCTATGACCTAGATAGACCATCATTATAGACACTTGACAATAACCTTATCACGCAGTTAATACTAAGGAATTTACAGTAGGTATGCACTCGATTTTGTCAAGTGTTTACGTAGACATACTCCAAAGAGGTTTGATATCAGCTTTGGTGTAAAACCAGTAATGTTTCACGAATTAGGAAACAATATAGAATTGGTTTTCTGAAGACGCATAAAGCTGTGTTTTCTTCGTAGACAGTCGCTTAGGAAAACTGCTTCAGACCAATTATATTTACGGTCTTGCGTCACATTATGGCACAGTAAAAACCATTTTGTAAAAGGAAGTCTCCTAATCCGTGACAGCAATTAATAGCAAAGTATATATTTAATAAGGCAGGGAATAGATGTAAGTCAAAGGACACATCACTGCTTTGAAATGTGCAATTTTATAAGTGCAATTTTTTTTTTGTCAATTGATGGAAGCTAAAAAGGCATCACAGATTTTTATACGAAAGTTTTATAACGGAAAAATACGTCTTCATTAATTTGTTAACGTGAAATCGACGGGAGGAGAACTATATTCGTGAGTTTTCTGTCACTGTGTCGGTTTGTGTGGGAACATTTCGTCGCTAATTCGAAAGCTTTAAATACATCGGAGCCATAGAGATGTGACAAAACATTTATTCGTATTATACAATTAGGTTTAAGTCTCCTTTGGAATTGAGAGATATTTGTTTTGCATGTAACGCGATGGACGACATTTTTTTTTCAAACGCCCACTTTTTTCCCCTTTTGCTTACGCATAAAGATTTTTTTTCTATATATAGATGGTAATGTAGATGAGTGCCTTAGCAACTCAATATATTAAGATAAAATTATTATATCCCATAATAATATTTTGGCCTTACCTTTACATTGTTGTTCGCAATGTCATATATGCATATTTTATACGGTCGAGTTATTTTAAAATATTGCAATTATGTTACGCGGTTAGACGAAAAAAAAACTTTTATACATTTTTAAAAATAATAATAAATTAGCGGTTTTTAACAAAGGCTTCAGACGAAGCAATATTTATTTTGATTAGTCCTTGCGAGTGCAATATTGTGGAATTTTGTACAATGCGGACTTATTGAGTACAATTTAGTACTTTTTATTTATTCAAAGATGCATTTTATTTATTTCGTGTGTGCAATCACAGGAACGGATGGACTGATATTTACATCCGATATTTAAAAATAAATATTTTATTTTCTTTTTGCGTTAGTTCTGCTGGCTATTGCTGTAACATTTTTTTGCTGACTCAATTGTCACTTTTTCGTTTGCCATAGAACATTTCGATAAAATAAGTTTTTTTTGTTCACCGTACAATAAGCAAAGTAATGGAAAAAGTGTGTACCTATTAACTTACCTCTAATTTAGTTAGTTTTAACATAGACTGTACATATAATTTAATTTCTTATTTTGTTCAGATCTCTAATAAATATGTAAGTCTATTTTGGTTGTTTGATTTTGTAATTTACAGCTCAGCATTATTATTTTTTATGGTCTTGAATGTGCCGTAAAGGAGTCTCTAGATGTCTTGATGTAACCTCAACAAACGTCACGTAGATTGTGAATGTCAAAGATAAAGCCGCATTTTCACTACAGTACATGTTGCAGTAACATGTTGCCGGACTTTTACGTTGCATGTCCTTCCAACTTCGTGGTACAATGTCGCTCGACATTTTGTCTTGTTCACACTACCCAGTTTTTATTAAGCCAAGTACACAAGGATACGCGAAGTCGCACGACGACTTCGCCAGATTTGTCAGGCGAAGTTACACAACTTCGCCTAACGTCGCTACGGACATAAATCACACAATGTCGCCAGATATGTCAGGGGAAGTCGCACTACTTCGCCTAACGTCGCTACGGACATAAATCACGCGACGTCGCTACGGACATAAATCACGCGACGTCGCTACGGACATAAATCACACGATGTCGCCAGATATGTCAGTGGAAGTCGCACTACTTCGCCTAACGTCGCTACGGACATAAATCACGCGACGTCGCTACGGACATAAATCATACGATGTCGCCAGATATGTCAGGGGAAGTCGCACTACTTCGCCTAACGTCGCTACGGACATAAATCACGCGACGTCGCTACGGACATAAATCACGCGACGTCGCTACGGACATAAATCACACGATGTCGCCAGATATGTCAGGGGAAGTCGCACTACTTCGCCTAACGTCGCTACGGACATAAATCACACGATGTCGCCAGATACGTCAGGGGAAGTCGCCATTACTTCGCCTTACGCCGCTACGGACATAAATCACGAGACGTCGCTACAGACATAAATCACGCGACGTCGCTACGGACATAAATCACGCGATGTCGCCAGATTTGTCAGACGCAATCGGTCGGCTTTGCTTGACATGTGGCACATTTGTCCATAAGTGTATTCTTGGCTGAAGTGTCCTCTTGAGACAATCCCGCGATGTCGCAACCGAAGCCGAGCGACATAGCGACAAACGGCGGCAACATAGCGACGGGAAAAAATGTCCCGTAATCAAAATGCGTCTTCACGCATCACGAAGCCTTAGACTAGCCGGTTATCTCTTTACAAAGACATTTCAATAACTGAAAAAATGTCTTGAACAAAATTCAAGATACGAGTAATTGCGGTATAGAGCCCTCGCCACATATTACATATAACGCACTCCATACAAAATGTTCAATACCTACCGCTTTAATAGCCTACACTTTCAAGTCGATAGACGCTGCGAACGAAAATGTGCCTTAACCATACAAACGTAAAGTAAATTTCGCTTTGAAGATGCGCGCCGCCGCGTGGATATTCTAAATACGAGGGCTGCCTCTGTCGACAATGATGTTAGTACCTAGGGTTTTTTTGACACAGTACACTTACTTTTGTACGAATTTGTTTGTTTATCAACACTTAATAATTCATTTTTTTTTTATCTTATTTTTTTTAACTTTTGATATTAAACATTCGATAATTCGTAATAGCGAGAGTTAGTGAAACTCTGCTGTACCTATTATTACGAGTTCATCTGCTCAATCGGAAGCCGGGAAGTAAGTCAAATATAATTATCAACTTATTAAGATTTTATTACAGACCGCCAAAAGAACAAGTGAAAATTAAAAATATACACTTGTAAAAAGAAATAAAATGTTTTTTTTTTTATTGTCTAACACCAGAAATTTCTCCTGTGTCGTGGGTACGTTAAAAATAATCTAAACGTAAGATCGTCGATGAAAAATGTACCTACCTACAACTTTATAATAAACGACAGTATTAAATAATTAATGTTGTCGTACAATACATTTCAACATTCATTACCTTTTCGCGTAAGTACATTTTTTCATAACAAAAAAAAAACCTCCACGAGGAAAACCGTAAAAAATAGTTTTTATCTCTTCAACCATATTTTAGTATTTCAAAACTAACATCAATTCGACCGAAATATGCGTACGTGCGCGTCGCGCGGCTATTGACAACCCGCTGCGCTAAGGTCTTTCTACGGACCGGGCGGCCGGTAGGTAGTTAGCGCGTGTAAGTACATGGAGTGCAGTATCTGGTAATCTGTGCCCTCGCTAAAAGCTATGCAGCACTACTTGATGATTTCAGGTAAAAAGAAACACATAAATGAAAATAATAATTGTTTATTTCAAATAGTAACCACATCATCTGTTGATTTATTCCACCTCGCTGCTAAATGTTCTCTTACTGCTCTGTCTAGAATTACCTGAAAAGAGATATTCGTTAGAATGGTACGTAAAGAACCCACAAAGATTCGCTAAGTCATGTCATGCGTTCATTGTAGCTATTGGCCGTGTTTAACTACGGTCAACAATGTTTTTGGAACACTAGAGTGTAGACAAAGAGATTTAAAAGAACATATAGAGCGCGCATTGGGAAAATTGTCATACAAAATTGTTGATGCCGTGCGTCAGTAGCACTGTCTAGCGTTGCATAGCAATGCGACTACTAGACTGAGCGACTTTTTACCTATTGGTAAAAAGTTTTGGATCACAAATTTCTTCGTGATGTCCCGTCTATTGCTCGTACATAAATAGTTTGAGGACTTTGAGTGTAGAGCATTGCCTGCGCTTTTGTTTTTTTTTTTTATATAAAAACTTCCCCACTCTAGGTATTTCTCCTGTTTCCTTGGGTGCATTTACAAACATAAACATGCACAAACACCACCCCGGAACGATTACTTGTAGGCCATACAAATATTTGTTCCGTGCAGGCATCGAACCCGCGACAAGCTGCTCAGGCCTCGGCAGTCGATCGCTCAGCCACTGCGCCATTCGTGATGTTTTATTTTCAACCTTGATTCAATTACAGCAAGATAGATATTGGTTTGCACAAGCCCTTTCTATTCTTGTGTATACATGGACATGGTATAAGGTGGAGGTGAGTATTAGATATAACTAGCTATTGCCAGCGGCTTCACCCGCTACAACTCGAAAACTATCCCACGGGAACATAAAATAGGGATAAAAACTATCCTTTGTGTTAATCCGGGTTATAAACTATCTGTGTACCAAATTTTAGCCAAATCCGTTCAGTGGTTTTTGCGTTAAAGAGTAACAAACATACCTACATACACATACATCCTCACAAACTTTCGCATTTATAATATTAGTAGGATAGTCAACTTACTTCAATATCTTTACAACCCTGCATCGCGCGACTCATAACTGTGTCAAAATAATCCAAATGTAGTCGGTGGGACATTTCTATTAGTCCAATTTCCTCTGCAACAAAAAAAAACAAGTCAAAAGATGTTTGGTAATAATAGTTTTGAGGATGTGACAATGTTCCCACAGTTGGGACAGGCCTGAAGCCAACTAGTGGGGGGCCAGTGCAGTTTAGTTGATGTCACATATCTTGAAATTCTTTTTTTAAATAATTGACCCACATTAGGAATTTCTACTGTGTCGTGGGTGCGTTTACAAACATAGTAACCCACATACACAAACACCCAGATCCGAAAGAACTACTTGCAGATCATACAGTTGTTCCGTGCGGGGTTAGATAAGAACCTGCGCCACACTGCGCAGCATTTCCCGCGCGGGAATCGCGCGGTTATGTCTGAACGATTACTTAATAACTCATACAAATAAGACTCATGCGATTTCCATGCGATTCTGAAATCGCGCGATTCCCGCCGTGTCTGAACAGAGGCTAAAACACGAGCTCTTCCTCGAATAGGCCCAAGTAACCTAAAATAAATAGTTTTTTTTTTAATCTCTCAACTCACCAGTACTAGGTAGACTAGCGACCGTCAACACGACCCCCCCAGCTGCTTCCTCCACATGACTGACATCCACTAGAGGCTCTGGAGCGCCGTCCTTCCACGCTAGCGAGGCGGTACACGCTATCACATACGCCTTGATTGGTATACCAGCGTCGATCAGCGCGAGAGTCGCTGCGTTCACGCTTGCGCAGTACGCGCCACCATCTGCCTGTGGTGGGAAAAGGAAAGGAAGTGAAAGAATGAGTGCTGGAGATAGATGGACTGATAATGTGACTGGGTCAGCGTCAGACTAAGGGACTTTACCCAGGGTGCAACGCGATTACAATTTGATCAAATCCAACTACAAGCAAAAATAAACCTTACCACTACGACATATGACATAAAACACGTTCTTATTTACGGGTAAATGAAAAACAAAAGACGATCGCCACGACGACGTCAAGTCAGTCGAATTGCATCATTATTTCTTAGTAGCAAGGTTGATTTTCACTTGTAGTTGGAATAGTTTTACAGAATACAGAAAATAGCATTCTTATTCATACAATTCATTCTATTACTGATGCCATTTGGAGAACTTCGCGGGACATATCTCATTACCGTAACCCCGGAACATAAACGACTATTGAAGGACACCGTGGATTTTAGTCAGTACTAAGTCTGACAGACTACTGCCCTGCCCAGGACTCATTTGATGATTTTACCACACTAAAAAAAAGCGCTCAGAACAGTTCTGAACTAGCAAACGAGTGTATGCCTGGTAATAAGAAACATAGAGCGAACGGGTTCATTCAAAGATGTTAGGCTGAACTGAATACGACGCCCTAACTAAATTGCACAGTAAACAATCTTTAATATATTTATTTGGGAATGGGATACATCCAGTCCTCACCTGTAATACTTCAACGTATATATCGATCTGTGACCGAGGATACAGCTCTGTCTTGATGGCCGCCATGAGGGCTTGTCTCAAGTGCATCGACATCTCTTGTGACTTGCGATCGCCGCGGGGTCGACTTTTTCTCTCACCTGAAAAAATATAGCCTCTCTAAGTATATTAGTTATTCTCCATATTTAAAGTTCATGTTGGGTCAGTAGCTGAGCGATTGACTGCTGCTCTGTCGCGGGTTCTTTGTAGTATCACGACAAATACAGGGTCTTTACATCTTGGCGTGGATGGGTAAATTTTCAAAACCATTGAGAGTGAGTGAGGCTCGACGCCGAGTGCGATGAAAACCAAAACCAAATATATATATTTTTTTTGTTTTCAAAACGGTCATCACAGATATTGATTTTTTGAATCCAACAATGCAGTTATAAAATAAAAATACTGAAAAGAGTATCAATGCCAATTTTGATGAAAACTAATTTTATCAAAATCGGCATTGATACTCTTTTCAGTATTTTTCACTATTCCTCATAGTTTCGGTTTTAGCCATCTACACCCCAGATCGAAAATTCATATATTACTATACTGTATATTCCTGGAAAGACTTGAGAGAGACCTTTTTACAGGAATATTGTCGCGGGTTCGATACCCGCACGAATCAAATATTTGTATGACCTACAAGTATTTGTTCTGGGCCTAGGTGTTTGTGTATGTGAGTTTCTATGTTTGTAAATGTACCCACGGCACAGGAGAAATTCAAAGTTTAAAAAAAAATAAGAGAGTACATTCTAATAAAAGAAAAATAATGAATCATGCCCATTATCATGATGTAATTATAAAAATATCATTTTTTTTGGAAACCTATTGTATTAAGACAATGGAGAGTAAGTCAAAGGGTGTGTCATAGTTTAGGATATGTTTTAGTTAATTATTCAATCATTGTTCTGTTTACCAAAGACTAACTCTGTTGTGTGGTTTGGTGAGTGGTGTTGAATTCAGAGGTAAATATATATATTTTTCTTATCCTGTAAGGGAACAGTCCCTTTTACCGGGCCACTTCACACCAGACCTCAATATCTGGTTGACCGAGCTTCGCTCGGTTTTTAAAATGACTATATGTTGGGAGCTGAGCTTTTCTGAACCTGGGACCTTGATAAATCGATTCCTTTAGCCGAAAAAGCCCTAATCTGTAACTTTCATGAAAATCCTTGGAGCCATTTCTGAGATCCTGATTATATATAAATATACAAGAATTGCTCGTTTAAAGATATTAGATGGTATAATTATGTCTAGGTCTTCTCCCTACATATTTCTGGATTTTCCTCAATGATGCAGTACTACTATTATCTGTTATTTAGATATTTAAAAATCAAGTGTATTTCTTTAAATATATAAATTAATAAAATATATAAATAAATTGTAAAAAAAAAATATTATTAAAAAATAATAATTGTAAAAATGGTTAGGGAATTCAATATTACAAATGAACACACCAATTATATTTTTATGTATAGTAAAGCGTATGAATCAACACAGCATGTTTTGGGTTTAATATTTGAACTGAACAAATAATTGTATGACCTACAAGTCATTGTTCTGAGTCCGAGTCTTTGTGAGTCCGAGTTTTTTTTTTAAATTCCCGTTATTACCTGTAGCAAATGTAGCCATACTGAACTGGCAGTTGACTGCAACACTGTCTTGTAAGCTTTTTGATTTTGAAGCCTGTAACAAATAATTTGATTCTTATAAACTTTTAGAAAAATAAGCAACTGTAAATTTTACCTTAGATTTGTGATAACCATAGGTCGGTATTAGGTAGTTATTTTGGTTCTTGCATTGAAATGTTGATAATATTAATATGGATTTTCCTGGGATTTCTAATAGACAATGTTGTGTAGAAAACAGTATTACTGATAAATAAATAATAATAATTAAATCGTCAGAGATATATATAAGAAAAATAAATTGTGTGAAAGTATTTTTTTTTTTAATACATCACGAATTTCTGCTCTTTAAATGTAATTCTGGGATATGAACATATCTTATTCTTTCGCTGTATAAGTACCTACATGAGTAATTTCTATCCTATGGTAATGGCCCACTGGATTGGCTATTGTACCATATAAGGGCGTGGCCCTATGTCTCCGGCGCGGCGCCGTGCCGCGCTACGGCTTCGTGTACCGGAAAGTACCCTATGATCAGCAAGTGTATCCAAAGATAAAAATTACAGTTTTGATTTGATATGGACCGCGAGAGACGTATCTTGGTCCTGCCGGAGACATGGGGCCATGCTCTAAAAGTGTCAAGCTTAGAGCAACAAAATTTGAATGCCTCATATTTTGTTAGTAAAATCATTTAACTGATCAGTGAGTCATCTTAGGGGCTTCATAAATGCAGTTAATTGACTTTCCTGTACTTATCATGAATACAAAAGAGTTTGTAAGTCTTGTAGCAGATTTTATGTGATTTATGTAGTCAATGATACATCCAGAAAACAATATATTTTGATGCTCTAGGGTGGAAAGCTCTAGTACCTACGAAGGTTCAACGTTCAGCTACTTCAGAAACCGGCACAGCAAGATATTCTGAACAGGATTTTTTAAAGATATTTGATAGATATTTGATTGAAATCTAGTTTATCATTAAAATAGTGTAGATAAATACTCCAACTTGCCTGGTGAGGACCGTAAA
This sequence comes from Agrotis segetum, assembly GCA_036375495.1. NCBI lineage: Eukaryota > Metazoa > Arthropoda > Insecta > Lepidoptera > Noctuidae > Agrotis > Agrotis segetum. Next base: position 2,335,033 of record JAQSVV010000031.1, read on the forward strand.
CAGCAGCTAAAACTTTAGTGTTTCCCTGTTCTAAATATGCGCTTCCGTCAGGCTGAGTAAAAACTCCTAGTTTGCACTGGATACGACGAAGTTCGTTAGGTCTTCGACCGTCGAGGCGAAGTCCTTGACTTGATAATAAGTCTGGCCCCGGCATTTTGTTGATAGAATTTTAAATTATAAAACTATTCACGAGCTAATGATTTTGTAAACACAGCAGCATGCGTATCGGGATTTGATTTGACAGAAATGCCAATGTCAAATTCGACATGACATTGACATTGTTTTTTTTTTATTTCAAGCATGGCTGTAGGGCTTTTGTGATGTTTATGTAGCTGACGTCAGTATCAACCACAGAGTGTCAACAATGCGACATGACTTTGATAACCGTTGATAACCCAGCCCCAGGAGGACCCAGTCCACTCTCCAGTCAAGTTTAGGTTCAGTCTAGCTCGTTTTAGAAGATAATAACATGAGAATGTAAGAAGATACCGATAGCTTCACCACGACATCAACATCGAAAAATCGTTTCAAATGAACAATGTACTCTATGGTTACATCTGTGGTATTAATTATGTTTTTAATTAATTTTCTGTATTATCTGTCATCAATGGCTGCCACAGATTACTTATATGTAGCAAGATGGCTGCGAGTGGATTTCTGTTGTGACTGCAAGAGCGCAAATTGTAATTAATTTAAAGCGCGAACAAACATTCTTAAATCAATTTATTTACAAAGAAGTTATGTGACTAGTGCCCTGTGTTAGAAATTAGGTATATTTTATTAAAATTAACACTGGTTCTTGATGCTCGCGCCCATTGACCGTTGTCTTGTCAATTGTCATCCCGGTGATGCGTGCGTGTGCATAACATTTGGCCAAAAAATCGATCTAAATGATTACCTATTTCATTGTAATGTCGACATAATCGATAGCCAAACATATTGTTCAACCATTTGTCGATTAAAATCCGTGATTGTGCGCGTTAGTGTATAAAATATGTATTGTTTATATTGATTGGATGTCCTCAATAATTGGTGGATAATAGTGATACGTAATTGTTACAGAAGTGACTAAAGCACAATGGACGTAGACGATTCGGCGGTCGACCTGAGCGTCAGGTAATATTTTTATTGATAGTCATGTTTTTGTTTACATTTTGCAATATTATGGAATTATGTAATTTTTTTATGATACAGGGCATTACCGCCTGAATTGAGTGAGCTGAGGGCTTTGACGGCTAGTGGGCTTACAATTACGCCTGCTCAACCTCCACCACATGTGAGTAAAACTAAAGATACCTAATTTAACCTCATTGGAAGCCTAACAAATCAGCAATAACAAAAAAAAAAACTCAAAAAAGGTTGTATTTATGTTCACACAATTTTCACTTTCTCTCTTGTTACCTATTCTATGATACCTTTGTTCATATCTCATACAAAGATCTCCGCTGGAGGTCAAATCATAGATAATTTTAATTATTGTTTTGCATAAGAAAGAGAACCTAACTGCCAGCATTATAATGTGTAGTTTATTACTATTAATGGCTTGTGATTACTTTAGGGAATTCATGATAGTAAAATTAATAATAATAATATTTATTTACCTACTTGAATGACCAAGCTGTCTTAACATGAATTAATAATGTACAGTCATAAGTATAAATCAGTAGGCATTATCAATTTTCATAGACAATTTTACCATAGAATATGAATTGAAACTTACATAAAACCTTTTTTCATATTTTTTTAATAGTATTTTCTGTAGCAGGCAGTGTTATTTTATATGATGCTGAGTGTAGGTCTCCTCCCATTTTGGACCATACATTCTTGTCCTTTGTTTAAACGTGTTGAAATCCTCATTGTCTTCCTCCGCCTGGGGAAGATGGAGGCGCATGTCAGACTCGACTGACTAAAACCACACGGTGCCCTCTTCTGATTTAAGCTGGGGGTGCAGGTCCACTTGCGCAATCATCGCTCCCCGGCAGATACCTAACTCCTTAAACTACTTTTTAAAATAATATCACAACATAGTATTACTATTAAATTATAATGAGGAAATCATGGAATTTGTTCTTTATAGAAGTACTCATGACTGGACATGAATAAACAGTGCATTATTGTGAAATATTACTGAAACATGTTTTTAAACAACCATCATTAAATGTAACATAATATTGTGTCTGTATAAAAGCTATTTACATTACATGACATGACTGAACATATAACTTATAATCTTATTGTTATAATCACTGAGAAGAATATTACAAAAAAATAAATAATCATAATTTTCTTTTTTTTTTTGCTTTCTTCAAAAAGATTGACAGGGTAAGTACCGATATACAACAAAACTTAGAATAACATACAACAAAATTTCCATTAAATCATTATCTGTATATATTTAAAAAATAAACATTCTAATTCATGATTGATGTTAATGATGTGACTAATTTCTTAATCACATGATGTGTAGCTAATCCACATTAAGATAAACTCGGCTATAAATTAATTGTTTAACCATTCTTCAGGTTAATACCTATAGAGTCAATAAATGTGACTGAGGATGCTTTTTTTATTATAAGACAGATACTATGCAGCTAGGCTTGATTACTATTTGAGTCTTACTTTTGTACAAATGTTGCTTCAAAATAAATATTGATTAAAATCTGCTTAGCCATACATTTATTTGATGTTTAAAAGTTATTGAACAGATTTTGTATGAATATCTGATGTCTGATTGCCAGTTGTATGATCAGTGGTAATTGTTATGAGCTAACATAATTATGTGTACTACATTTTGAACAACTAGTTTAAATATGTAAACAGTTTAAATAGTTACTTAATAGGTTACTGATTGATCTATGTAGTGCACCTAATAATAACAGTTGAATATATCTAAAAACATGTCCAGTTTTCGAAATATGTCCTGTTTCAGTTTTGAAAACATTTGAAATTTCCTTTAATCCAAGAGTCCATTCACTTCAATTTTGTTTAGTGTTAGTGATTAACAAGCATAAATATCTGTTAACTTGAAGCAATATTTGAAAATATAAGTGCATTATGTTCTGATTATTATTTTATGAGAATCTAATGTGATTGATATAATTCAACACTTCTAAATGTTTTTTTTGTTTTGTTTTGTTTTGATCTGAGATATTTAACTAGTTGAGGCTCAAGTGTCTGCCCTAAGAGTATCCAACTATTGAACCTTATAAAGCGCAGGCCAGACAGAAGAGACGTTAGGCTGCGTTTCCACTGAGGCGGAGCGGAGAGCGATTCACCAATCACACGGCTTGAGTGGGGAAGAGATGTGGATTTCAAGCCATGTGATTGGTGAATCGCTCTCCGCTCCGCCTCAGTGGAAACGCAGTCTAAGACGAGAACGCGTCGCGGACAGGTACCAACGTAAAAGCGTTGCGCCTGCGATATGACTCTTCTGTATGTTTTGCGTCGCGACGCTTCTATTTTTGTAAAGGAAAGGGACGCTCGATGCGTCTGCGTCTTACGTCTTTTCTGTGTCTAGCGCCTGACTCTTTCTGGTTATGTCTATATCTAGGTAAGAAGTTTTCAATTAGAGTAGACAACCTCCTTAGATGATAAGTCAGTTTAATTAAAAAAAAAGCCTAGCTGCATAGTGTGAATATGAAAAAGTCAATTCAAATTGTAATGATGTTACTCAGGTACAACAGCTCAGGATTGTGAGTAGATTGCTTGATACATTATTAGTTAAAAATCCTTATTTTATTTATATCTTTATTACTACATCACATAGTATTGCTACAGGCTAGATTTTTGGTCCAAATCTATAGTGAACTTAATCTTAGCTCTGTGATGCTTAAATATGCAACTCAACAGTATTCAGTTAAGGTTTATTTTCGGATATAGAGTAATACTGTGCTAAGCTTGAGTTAAGTCTAAGGCCCAAATACATTATAGACCGAAATTAGTCTTAGTTCAAGCTTAGTTTACGCGTTAGGCCGCTATCACACGGACTGCACCACAAAAACCGCACGCAGTTGCCATATTCATCTGTATGCAGTTGTATGTTCGACTTCGTGCAGCCATGATACCAACTGCACGCGGTCGGCTGCAGTCGAGAGAAGTCAATATCAACTGTATGCAGTCGTGCCTTCAACTTCACGCGTTCGGGTACAGTTGTGTAGTGTCGCCGCATGTTGTCCACCGCCGACCGCATGCAGTTAGTCCTGGAGCCATTTCGAAGTCAAACCTAACACTGGCTCCGGGTCTAAATGCCTGCGTGAAGTCAGGTCCGACTACAGACAACTGCATGTTGTTGAATATAGCAACGGCGTGCGGTTGTTGCAGTCCGTGTGATATCGGCCTTAGGCTAAGCTAAGACCAAGTCCGGTCTACAGATTTGGGCATGAGTTCGCTCTAAGGGTTGGACCTCATCTGGCAGCACGGAATCGCCTTTTTGAGTCGCCCTTTCTCTTTCTGTCGCTTAGAACTGCCATTTGCTACACCGAGACAGAAAGCATAATGCGATAGCATGCGGCGGAATCCTCGAGGCGGCCGCCTGCTATCGCATTGTCTCGGTCTAGCAAATGGCAGTTCTAAGCGACAGAAAGAGAAAGGGCGACGGAAAAAGGCGATTCCGTGCTACCAGATGCAATGAGGTCCAACCCTAAAGATTTGGGCCTTACTGACACAGTGCCAAAGGCAGATGCTAGGGCTTGATATCAATAACCCTCCCGCCCAGCGCAACTGCCTCGCGCATTATATCAGAAGCATCATTTTATCATGTATGGACAAATTGCTGACTGGCAACTTAGTAACTGGTAACAAAAGTTAGTAACTCTGATCAAATAAATAGGCAGATAGAAAGAACGCTCAGAACACGCGAGTGTCTCCACCAAAGTTAATACAAAATCAAATAGAATTACGTTCCATAATATTTTCTTTGTTTTTGAGAGCAACTTTTACGATGGTTAAAGACACGAGACGGCATATTTTGGCAAAAAACAACAACGACGCGCAGCTTGGTACGAAGCGTAGCTTGGTACTGTCGCGACTTTGTATTCGATTTTGATTTTGTATTAACTTTGGTGGACCCACTCGCTTGTTCTGAGCGCTCTATCTGCCTATTTCTTTGATCTGAGGTTAGTAACTAAAATAGCAGTCACAAAGCACGTTCCGGGGTTACGGTAATTCGTAAGTTCCGTGATCCTGGTAGGCTTTGGGCCTCTGAAGGCTGGGGCTCCCCGTCATTATGCTGTCATTGTTTGAGGCGCGCGTGGAAAACAACGCGCCGTCGACCCGCCCATGTTTGGACCAGGGACCGAAACCGGTATGATCAATACGGGTATTTTTTCGGTAACAACCTTATTTTCTTTTACAGGTAATTTTAAAGGTTACCTTTATTATTAAAGTGAATACAAAACCAGTATTAATACCGGTTACCGAAATAAAAATTACCCCTATATTACACGTGCCGTCGGCAATAGTCAAGGGCGCGCATCGCCTGTGTGTGTGACAAAGAGTCGTCATCTTTAGATAGCCGGTATTAAAACGGTAACCTGAATAGAGGTCACATTTTTCTTCGGTCTGGTTACCCAGATAGCAGTAACCTAAGTCTGAAAAATAACCAAAATTTTTCAATACCTGTACCGTAATTTATAAAGGTTTTCGGTCCCTGGTTTGGACAGCGAGTCGCACATTACTCGCCGCCCGCATGCCCACATTATTAATATCCAATCTTAACGCGTCTGATGTCCACAGCTGGTCAGTAAATTGTCCGTAATAGTTCCTCGGAACTGTAAAGCTAGTAGACTTTTTAATTTGATTAATAGTTTAGTTTACATAATCACCTCTTTAAACCAACAATATTGGTGATAAGAGTATAAAAGAATGCCTATTTTAAACTTTTTTTACTATATTTTTTTATTAAAGTTACAGTAGTTAATTATTTACTACAAAAAGTATGAAGTATTTATTTATTTTCATGCACTTTTTTTCTTTCTATACGTTTTTATGCTATTCCACATCTTATTTTTTTCTATTTTTAGTTTTAACTTGTGTAATGTGTAGGGCTCCAGTGGCAAGCGGGTGCTTCGCCCTCGATCTGAACAGCGGAGCTATGCAGAGAGTCCGGATATTGTGTTGTTGCCGGCGGCACCGCCTCATCGCAAGCCATCCATGCCATCGCCCGCTCCTTTTACTGGTAAGTCAACAATCGAAATTGTAACTAACCTATACTACTCATTTTTAAGGTTCCGTAGCCAAATGGCAATAAACGGAACCCTTATAGATTCGTCATGTCTGCCTGTCTGTCCGTCCGTATGTCACAGCTACTTTTCTTCGAAAGTACAAGAGCTATCCTGTTGGAACTTGGTAAGTAGATGTATTGAGTGAAATTTTTGGGGTTGCCCCCATACTTACAATTACAATCAAAACCCAAAAAGAAATGAACTTTTGTATTATGTTACTTGCTGCTATACGGAACCATTCATGTGCGAGTCCGACTCGCACTTGGCTGGTTTTTTACGTGGTAAAAGGCACTAAGGAAATTACATCTATAGACCAACCCCAGCACGCGCGGCTTAACCCGGAAGAAAATGATGATGACATTATCATTCCATACATTGTTTAAAACAGCTATCTATAAAATATCAAGTAACAGTCACATACATATTACGTTGACCCAGTTTCCGTACTGATTCTTGCCTAATTTGATTTATACACTGTTAGTCGCGTTATAAAACAAATATTTACATTAGCTAATCAAACATCCAGGCGTTATCAGTAAATAAACATCTTTCTATATAATATAAGCTTAAACTTTAATAAATGACGTGTCTTAATTCATTTATCAAATAAAACCATAGTTATGTGAACATCAATATTTTGTTTTATCAATTCAATTAGTTTGTATTATTGCTAATATCTGGTTGACCGAGCTTCGCTCGGTATCTAGGGAACCGAGCTTTTCTCGAACCTGGGACCTTGATAAATCGATTCCTTGAGCCGAAAAACCCCTAATCTGTAACTTTCATGAAAATCCTTGGAGCCGTTTCCGAGATCCTGATTATATATAAATATACAAGAATTGCTCGTTTAAAGATATTAGATGTAGTAGTTGCAATATTATTATGCACAGGAAAATTCCAAATTAAAAATATAATTCCTGTGAACTTATTTGAACAATAAATAAAAGGATGAATACATGAAATCAAAATTCATACAAATTAGGCTGATTTATCAGCACTTTTTGAAGGTAATTTTTTACATAAGACAGTCCCCCAAAACGCCCTCCCTTCGACACTTCCTAGTGTTTTGGCTGGGAAGAAGTGGCGGAACAAAATCCCCAGCAACCAACGACGATATAATACTAGACTCCTAATAACAGGCGCCCGATGTCTGCCAACACATTAGCCAAAAAAGTCTTATATTCGTCTCATTTCGACCAATCCTGTGAGCCGTAAACATACATTGAGACAGCACAGACCTTGAGTTAGCCAATCACAACGCAGTACCCCGTCCCCCTCGCTTACGTAGTACCTCAGCAACTTGGCAGAATAGTTTGTGTTGTTTAAATCGTGCATGCGGAGTCTAGTATTATATCGTCGTTGCCAGCAACACATCATCTGTCTGTACATTTATGAATAATTTTCATTTATTTTCTTCCAGATGTGAGCAGTAAACTAAACTCGGGCGGTGTGAACGTGTCAATAACGCCGAGTACTCTACCCGCGCCGGCGCCTGAGTCACCACGCGACCCGCGGGACGATGAGGACTCGGAAGAGGATGAGAATGAACCGCCGCTGCCTATAGCTGGACATAGAGTGAGTACTTGACTTACTACTAAACTCGTCCCGTGTAAATGTGGGAGGTTTTCAAGTCGATTGCAAGTTCTTTTTTTTTTCAATAAAATCAGAAATGTAGTCATCAACTTCCGGAAGAAAAGTTATATTTTATCTTTTTGTAGCAACAACAAATATTTTAAGAGAGTGACCATAGAGTTTCTTGCCGGTTCTTCTCCGTGGAAACGACCAACCCGAACCTGTTTGTCAACGCTTTAAAAGTGCCCTCATGTGCTTATATGTTTTTTTTTGTGATGTAGAAGTGAGGAAACCGCATGTTCTAGAACCAAAAATTCGAAGACAAGTGACATCCACCAATCCGCATTGGGCCCGCGTGGTGGATTATGGCCCACTCCCTCTCACAGAGAGTAGGCCTGTGTCCCAGCAGTGGGAACATTATAGGCTGATGATGATGATGATGTACAAGTTGGTTATGATTCTATTACTATTATAAATGTGAAAGTTTTTGCGGATGGATAAGTGGATAGGATGATTGTTACTCTTTCACGCAAAAACGGCCTAACGGGTTTGTTTCCCGTGGAATAATATTCGACTACCTAATACATGAAGGTTTTCGTAAAAAAAAAACTTCTATTCCAGGAACTATCAAGCGCTGAGATATGGGAACGCGAGCGTCGCCTGCGCACGTTGAGAGAGAAGCTCCGCGCTGAGGAGACGCGGCTCGTACTGCTGAGGAAACTGAGGCAGTCGCAGCAGGCCACTGGACTGCCGCCTGCTAAGGTAAGTACAGTGTACTTATTGACATACCATAAAGATTCTGGTAACAACTATGGCCGTGTTTTTTCACACTGCTTCTTCGAGACCCACATTGAATAAGTCCTCTCACCCCGGGCAGGGCGGGAGGGACTGCCAGACTTTTACTGACTTAAATCCACGGTGTCCTTCAATAGCTCTTTATGTCCCGGGGTCACGGTAAGGAAAAAGTCCCGCGACCCCAGCAGGCTTTGGCCCTCTGAGAGGGGGCCCCTTCATGTTGCTGACACTCTTTGAGGCGGATACTGGAAAGACGCTGTAAAGTAAAAGAGTGAAAACTCGTGATAAGGTTACTGTTATTATGCATGATATCTGAATTATTTTTGTTGTTACTTTTCTTGACACAATTATTATAGTTATATTTTAATGTAACAAATTGTTTCAGGATTCAACGACGGGCACAGCTTTGGCAGGCAGTGGCTGCGTGGTACCGCCCGGAGTTACTGTGACACCCGCACCGCCGCCGGCGCATCAACAGAGCAAGGTGAGATAATTGATAAACTTCTTCGTGCTTTTGTTAAGATGCAAGTCGGTACAAACAATCACAACTGTTAGTCGGAAGCTCTAAAGTCTGACAACCAGTCTTACCATGGGGTATCTTTTTACCCAGTTACTGGGTTGTGGAGGTCCGACAGGCAGTCGCTCCATGTAAAATACTGATATCCAGCTGAATCTGGTTTGACTGGAAGCCGACCCCAATATAGTTGGGAAAAGGCTAGGCAGATGATGATGATGAAGTCGGTATAAACAGATCGGCACTAATCGGTGCGGGTAAAATAGATCCACGTAATCTTATACATTTGATCATAACAGACATGGTTGCGACTTGCAGAATTTTCTGGTTACACAAAGTTTACCAGCACCGACCAGTACCTTATCACGAGTTTTCACTATTTTACTTTACAGCGTCTTTATAGTATTTACAGCTTGTATGAAAAAATGGAACAGCGCCTCTGGTGTGTGAAGAAGGAACTAATTTTTTCCTTGAAATTAGTCAATTTAAAATGTCAAAGTTCCAGTTTACTTTACGTCAGAATAACTGAAAACTCACGATAAGGCCTCAGAACTTTACCCACTTGTCTACCGACAACCTGCTTCCATTAAAAGCACCCCTAGATTTTACATCTCTTAATCAAATGACGTTTTTGAAGTAACGGACACGTCAAAATTGACTTTATTTCAAGCACATAAGTATTATTATGTACTTCCAGCGCACCAACAGCAGTACTCCCACCGCTCCGTCCAGCACGTCCAGCTCGTCACGTCGCACGTCCAGCTTGCCGGGCGGCGCTACACTCACGCCGGGGCCGTATCGCTCACAGGTATGTTATATTATAATATACTTGCAGCGCACCAACAGCAGTACTCTCACCGCTCCGTCCAGCACGTCCAGCTCGTCACGTCGCACGTCCAGCTTGCCGGGCGGCGCTACACTCACGCCGGGGCCGTATCGCTCACAGGTATGTTATATTATAATATACTTGCAGCGCACCAACAGCAGTACTCCCACCGCTCCGTCCAGCACGTCCAGCTCGTCACGTCGCACGTCCAGCTTGCCGGGCGGCGCTACACTCACGCCGGGGCCGTATCGCTCACAGGTATGTTATATTATAATATACTTGCAGCGCACCAACAGCAGTACTCCCACCGCTCCGTCCAGCACGTCCAGCTCGTCACGTCGCACGTCCAGCTTGCCGGGCGGCGCTACACTCACGCCGGGGCCGTATCGCTCACAGGTATGTTATATTATAATATACTTGCAGCGCACCAACAGCAGTACTCCCACCGCTCCGTCCAGCACGTCCAGCTCGTCACGTCGCACGTCCAGCTTGCCGGGCGGCGCTACACTCACGCCGGGGCCGTATCGCTCACAGGTATGTTATATTATAATATACTTGCAGCGCACCAACAGCAGTACTCCCACCGCTCCGTCCAGCACGTCCAGCTCGTCACGTCGCACGTCCAGCTTGCCGGGCGGCGCTACACTCACGCCGGGGCCGTATCGCTCACAGGTATGTTATATTATAATATACTTGCAGCGCACCAACAGCAGTACTCCCACCGCTCCGTCCAGCACGTCCAGCTCGTCACGTCGCACGTCCAGCTTGCCGGGCGGCGCTACACTCACGCCGGGGCCGTATCGCTCACAGGTATGTTATATTATAATATACTTGCAGCGCACCAACAGCAGTACTCCCACCGCTCCGTCCAGCACGTCCAGCTCGTCACGTCGCACGTCCAGCTTGCCGGGCGGCGCTACACTCACGCCGGGGCCGTATCGCTCACAGGTATGTTATATTATAATATACTTGCAGCGCACCAACAGCAGTACTCCCACCGCTCCGTCCAGCACGTCCAGCTCGTCACGTCGCACGTCCAGCTTGCCGGGCGGCGCTACACTCACGCCGGGGCCGTATCGCTCACAGGTATGTTATATTATAATATACTTGCAGCGCACCAACAGCAGTACTCCCACCGCTCCGTCCAGCACGTCCAGCTCGTCACGTCGCACGTCCAGCTTGCCGGGCGGCGCTACACTCACGCCGGGGCCGTATCGCTCACAGGTATGTTATATTATAATATACTTGCAGCGCACCAACAGCAGTACTCCCACCGCTCCGTCCAGCACGTCCAGCTCGTCACGTCGCACGTCCAGCTTGCCGGGCGGCGCTACACTCACGCCGGGGCCGTATCGCTCACAGGTATATTAAATTATAATATACTAAATAAATAATATATATAGGGTGCTTGTACACAGCGCATATAACCCGCGCAAGTAAAGATGCGGGTTTGCGGTTTATCCGCGCGAGTAACATGCGCAAGCTACTTGATCAAGCTACCCGTGGGGCGCTTGTTCACGGCGCATGTAGCTTGAGCATGTTGAGGCACTTGCGCGGGTTACATGCGCCGTGTACAAGCACTCTAAGTCACACTGATATTGCCTATTCTAGGAGGAACTATTCTAAAAGGCTATATAATTACAGACTCACAGGCTGATCTTCCAGGTTAGCCTGTGAATAGGTGACCATTCTGTCACAGCGATTTTTCGCCATGCCTCGGAAAGCACGTAAAGCCGTTGTCTGTCACTTCTAGGTCTTTGACAGTCGTTACTATAAGGCTGAGACACAGACTTGAGTCAGAACTGTTTTAAGACAGTCTTGTCTCACATAGACAAGTCTGTCTTAAAACATAAACAAAACTGTTTTGTCTACGAGACGCCGCTCACCTGAAACAAAACTGTTCAGTGTCAGACTTGTCGCTGTGCAGTTCTTGTGTCTATTAGACAATATTGTCTATGAGACGTTTTGTTTTAAGTGTGCGCATCTTCATTGTTTTTGTAAAGCAATAGTCTGTCTTAAAACTGTTTTGACTCAAGTCTGCGGTCAGCCTAAGTCAGAAGTTCATAAGTCTGACAACCAGTCTTACCATGAGGTATCCATCCATAACCCAATGACTGGTTCTGGATGTCCGATAGACAGTCGCTCCATGTAAAATACTGATAATCAGCTGCATCTGGTTCGACTGGAAGCCGACCCCAATATAGTTGGGAAAAGGCAGATGAATTCAAATTCATTTATTCATTTTGTGAACATAGGTGATGATGATGTTTGTTTGTGTTGCAGTCATCCACGAGCGGCGGCGCTAGTATAACTCCTTCAGTGACCATCACTCCCGCACCGCCACCAGCCAACCAACATGCGTCCTCTAATAAGGTAACACTTACATAATATTAGGTAATGGCAGATTTTTATTGAGTCAGTAACTGACGTCAGTCCACTGACGCGTCAGTGGTGACCTGGCACTGCCATAGTGTAAATTGATTTCAAGTCAGTACAGTACCTACTGACGACATCAACGACGATATAATACTAGACTCCGCATGCACGATCTAAAGAACACAAAATATTCTGCCAAGTTGCTGAGGTACTACGTAAGCCCCTCGCTTACGCTGGACGGGGTACTGCGTTGTGATTGGCTAACTCAAGGTCTGTGCTGTCTCAACGTATGTTTACGGCTCACAGGATTGGTCGAAATGAGACGAATATAAGACTTTTTTGCCTAATGTGTTGGCAGACATCGGTCGCCTGTTATTACGAGTCTAGTATTATATCGTCGTTGGACGACATACTGACTCCGTATAAATAGCTCGAGTCAGTTTTCGGCGCCAGCACTGACGTCAGTTACTGACTCAATGTAAATCAGCCTTAAGATATAGTGGCCGGCACGTAAGTTGGCAAGAGTCGTTAGATGAGCAGAAGTCATTTTGTAGATCTCTTTGTTGGTCATGCGGGTCGCGGGGTATGAGGTAGTGCCGATCCGAGCACGTGATTGGTGCGTCACTCGTCTTTCCTCCTCGCACCCAGTATCGCGCTCTCGCTTACACTTGTGTGCCGTTAAATGTGTTGCGCAAACTTACCCCCACTACACCATAATCTTTCCAACTTACGTGCCGGGTACTGTACTATGGTAATACTGAGACAAGGGGTTTATCACTTGAAAACGTAGTTTTATCAACACAATGGGGATGGCAACTGGGGAACGAATGGCGCTAGTATAGCTTGTTCCAAGCATCGTCATTGGTTCAAATCTTATAGGTACTTCAAAATAGTACTACGTCATTGGTCGGATTAGGACTATGCTATGGTGGCGCCATCTACAATTAGCTTTGACTTGCCTTCCCCATTCCATAGATTTTGTGTCCAAAAACTTCATTGATGATAAATATGTATGATAAATAAAATTACTAAGGTAGTGAAGTGCTAAGCAGTGAAGACTGTAAGGCGGTTTTAAGAAAAATGTAATGTAATTTTAAGAAGCACGTATAGGCGCGTATTTTACCAAACACTAGAGCGTTTATAAGCTCGTATGTGCAAGCCGCGAGAGACGGCTCTCTGACGCCCTATGACAATGCGCTGGAATAAGTACGCTTACGCGCGTTAAATGAAGCGCGCGTGCAAGCGCGTTTACACAATACGCGCAAAGAGTAACACGAGCTTGAAATCGCTTTTAAAGCTCATTTACTTTAGAGTTTAGACACATTATTGAAGTTTGTAGGTAAACTGAACAATCTTGATAAAACAATTATCCGTAGTTTTGATAATAAATTATACATTACAAGCAACCCCAGGACAACTCGTCGGTGACCAGTAGTACGAGCGATGCAGTGAGTATGGAAATGTGATGTCATTTCACTAATTTATACTTTAGTAACTTTGTTTTAGAGCTCAATTTCATGTGCTTACATAACGAGATTTGGATAAGTATCTGTTTGCGTAAAATTGACAGATATTCAAAGACAGTAGTTACAAAAATAAAAACGGGCAGATTGAGCATTTCAATAGGGATGGCAACTGGGGAACTAATGGCGCTAGTATAGCTTGTTCCAAGCATCGTCATTGTTTCAAATCAGTTCAAATCTTACAGGTACTACAAAATAGTACAACGTCATTGGTCGGATTAGGACTAAGCTATGGTGGCACCATCTACAATTAGCTTTGACTTGCCTTCCCCATTTAAAAGTGTCTGTCACAGGCCTACTTGAAATAAACGATTTGATTTTTAGAAGTTGGTTAAAAAAAATTGTTCGGTTTTGTGTTTAGGCTTCAAAAAATGACCTAAGTAGTAAATGACGAAAAAATCCACTACTTTAGCACTCTTCAAAAGGAACACTTAGTACCAATATTGTGTGCTATGTTCCAGGCAAGTTCCCGCAGCTCCGAGGACACTCAGACGCCCGCTCAGCGACAGGCGGCCGCTAAACTGGCGCTACGGAAACAACTGGAGAAGACATTACTGCAGGTGAGTGCTGATTTAGACATTATAATCAAGATATTAGAGTTGAAATTCGCATACGCTCTTACAGGCTGGAGGAAATGATTGCTTGCTTATATGCCATTTTCCACTCTGTTGATTGAAAATTTGTTCAATATTAGTAAAAATTGCCTGAAAATTGCGGCAAATATTGACAGGGAATCATTTCCCAAATAGCAGAACTATGATGTAAAATTTAGCAACACTCGGTATTGACTTACATAACAGAATCATAATTATTTGATTAAAAAAAAATAGGGTATGTCATAATTGTATTTTAATAAATAAACGTAAATGTTGTAATTTAAAAGTCCACCTCGGTAGCAATACTATTTTAAGCTCACGTAATTTGAGTCTATCGCTGTGCTTCGGATTGTACTTTAGAATCCCTCGCTACGCTCAGGATTCGACTCTAGAATCACTCGTCTTAAAAAGAGTTGTTTACGCCTTTGGTAACCAATCTATTATTAAAACTTCAAAGTATTTTACAGTGCTATTATTATAATAATTATCAGTTTTCGACATGTAACAAACAATAAGTTAATTTGAATTTGTGTTTCTCCTTAAAACGCCGGATCCACACGCTGGCCGTGTTCACCAGAAAGCAAGACGCAAATAATGCTATCTCGTTTCTTAGTATAGCGCCGTCTCCTTCTGTTTGGCAAACACGGCCAACGTTATGGATCCGGCATAAAACTTTTCGTTCGAAACTATTTTGTCCTCAGATCCCCCCACCCAAACCTCCGCCACCAGAAATGAACTTCATTCCGTCGCCTAGCAACACTGACTTCGTCTACTTGGTGGGCCTCGAGCATGTGGTGGACTACCTCACGGCTGAAGATCGGTAAGAATAATATCATATGTTGGATGAAACTGAAGGCGTATAAAGTCCGGTCAAATGGGACCAAGGCTGCTCAAATCGGCAGGTTTTCCGACCATGGACCATAACCGATTCGACGGCGTGTTGTGTTCCACGCGCACCTCAAAGAGCGTCAGCATAATTACGGGGTCCCCCTTTAGAGGGCCAAAGCTTCGGGACTTATCTCATTACCGTGACTCCGGAACATAAAAGGGCTATTGAAGGACACCGTGGATTTTAGTCAGTACGAGTCTTACAGTCCCCCCCGCCCGATTCAAATACCAAATTGGTCCAGACGTCTTCGAGAAATCGATTCCGACGAATTGAGAACCTCCTCCTGTTTTTGAAGTCGGTTAAAAACAAAATTGTAATCGGACATTTCGTTTTGATTACATTGCAACATTGTTTTGCACTAACATTGTGGCGCCCCTAGTGATTTATAGCCATGTCTAAAAACATGAACTCATTGAACGCAAACCCGTAATTGAAAACCGCATCAAAATCGGATTATTAGTTGAGAAGATAGGAGGGAACATTACTTTGCACAAACGCACACACAAACATCTCTCAACCTAAACGCATTACGTATACCTGCTCCGTTCCGTCGTTGGTAAAAATAAAAACTTAAAAAAAAAATGTAATCGCCTTCAATGCGTGGGTGAAATATAACCTACAAAACTTTTTTTTTTAAATTAAATTGCAAGCAGGGTTTGAAAACCCCTATCCACGCTAATTTCAACCTTATCACCACTAACAACCCGTCCCTCCCCCAGCATGCCCCGCTCGTCGGTCCCGGCGGTGTGCGCGCAGTGCGGCTGTGACTTCACGCCGGTGTGGCGCTGGGAGCGCGGCAGCACGCCGGCCACACGCCGCCACGACGCCACCTTCACGCCCGCGCCGCCGCCGCACAGCGCGCGCCGCCTGTGCGAGCTGTGCGTGTCCGGGAATGTTAAGAGGGCGCTCAAGGTGAGAAATAAGTGTTTATTTTTTGGTTTTGGTGAAAGTTTAGAACTGTGAAATCTCTTTAAGATGTCTTGTTAGCCGTAATGTCAATTAGATTTGTCAGCATCGCCAACAAAATGTATTTTTATGAGGATAAATGGGTGGCGGGTAAAATATTTTATGTATTTTTTTTGCAGTCCCCCATTACTTACTAGGTGCAAATTCTTATAGGACTTGTATACTCAGCATTAAGTCGTTATTACATTGGAACAATGAAAATTGAATTGTGACATTTTAAAAATCGGGCCACACTTAGGCTGCGTTTCCACTGTGGCGGAGTGGCGCAGAGCGGAGCTTCTCCACTGGAGCCATGTGATTGGTGAATCGCTCTCCGCTCTGCTCCGCACCGCCTTACTGGAAACACAGCCTGTGTGGACCGGTTTTCAAAAACGTCACAATGATATTTTCATTGTAATAGTTTTAAACGTCCTTAAACGGGATTTAACTAAATTAACGGGATTAGTGTAAGAAACACTCGATGCACAAGATGTCCTATAAGAATTGGCATTTGTCTATAGTTCAACCGGATGAATTTAAATTCGTTTGTGGGGCATCAAAGTCTTACACAAAGGTGATTTTGGTAAACCATTGAGGGACAGACAATATCCATGTAGATTTTCAAACTAATAAATTTCAAAATCGTCGCCAAGGCTACCAATATACTGAATCACCTCTGTTCGAAATTCAGTCACTCGTTCAAGGACGCTCGGCGCGTCGTACGGAGCGGGCTACGTAGAGCAAATTGGTGTCGCTTCTGTTTCGGGCGAACCGCGTTGCTTGACGCTCCGAGCGTCCTTGAATAAGACGACGAATCGTCCGTCAGATGTGCGTTCACACTTAGCCGCCAACATCCGGTGGAACTATAGCTCAACTAGGGCTAACCTACCTGGATGGTATGATTACGTGTGGTCTGTAGGCGGAGCACACGGCCCGTCTGAAGACTGCGTTCGTGCGCGCCCTGCAGCAGGAACAAGAGATCGAGAGACGACTGGCCGCGCCGCCCGCCTCCCCGCCGCCCGCGCCCGCGCACGCGCACGCCGCGCCCGCGCACACCGCGCACGCCGCGCCGCCGCCCGCGCACTCGCACCAGCACCGACCGCTGCAGGTAACTATATATAACAAGAGATCGCCCGCCTCCCCGCCGCCCGCGCCCGCGCACGCGCACGCCGCGCCCGCGCACACCGCGCACGCCGCGCCGCCGCCCGCGCACTCGCACCAGCACCGACCGCTGCAGGTAACTATATATAACAAGAGATCGCCCGCCTCCCCGCCGCCCGCGCCCGCGCACGCGCACGCCGCGCCCGCGCACACCGCGCACGCCGCGCCGCCGCCCGCGCACTCGCACCAGCACCGACCGCTGCAGGTAACTATATATAACAAGAGATCGCCCGCCTCCCCGCCGCCCGCGCCCGCGCACGCGCACGCCGCGCCCGCGCACACCGCGCACGCCGCGCCGCCGCCCGCGCACTCGCACCAGCACCGACCGCTGCAGGTAACTATATATAACAAGAGATCGCCCGCCTCCCCGCCGCCCGCGCCCGCGCACGCGCACGCCGCGCCCGCGCACACCGCGCACGCCGCGCCGCCGCCCGCGCACTCGCACCAGCACCGACCGCTGCAGGTAACTATATATAACAAGAGATCGCCCGCCTCCCCGCCGCCCGCGCCCGCGCACGCGCACGCCGCGCCCGCGCACACCGCGCACGCCGCGCCGCCGCCCGCGCACTCGCACCAGCACCGACCGCTGCAGGTAACTATATATAACAAGAGATCGCCCGCCTCCCCGCCGCCCGCGCCCGCGCACGCGCACGCCGCGCCCGCGCACACCGCGCACGCCGCGCCGCCGCCCGCGCACTCGCACCAGCACCGACCGCTGCAGGTAACTATATATAACAAGAGATCGCCCGCCTCCCCGCCGCCCGCGCCCGCGCACGCGCACGCCGCGCCCGCGCACACCGCGCACGCCGCGCCGCCGCCCGCGCACTCGCACCAGCACCGACCGCTGCAGGTAACTATATATAACAAGAGATCGCCCGCCTCCCCGCCGCCCGCGCCCGCGCACGCGCACGCCGCGCCCGCGCACACCGCGCACGCCGCGCCGCCGCCCGCGCACTCGCACCAGCACCGACCGCTGCAGGTAACTATATATAACAAGAGATCGCCCGCCTCCCCGCCGCCCGCGCCCGCGCACGCGCACGCCGCGCCCGCGCACACCGCGCACGCCGCGCCGCCGCCCGCGCACTCGCACCAGCACCGACCGCTGCAGGTAACTATATATAACAAGAGATCGCCCGCCTCCCCGCCGCCCGCGCCCGCGCACGCGCACGCCGCGCCCGCGCACACCGCGCACGCCGCGCCGCCGCCCGCGCACTCGCACCAGCACCGACCGCTGCAGGTAACTATATATAACAAGAGATCGCCCGCCTCCCCGCCGCCCGCGCCCGCGCACGCGCACGCCGCGCCCGCGCACACCGCGCACGCCGCGCCGCCGCCCGCGCACTCGCACCAGCACCGACCGCTGCAGGTAACTATATATAACAAGAGATCGCCCGCCTCCCCGCCGCCCGCGCCCGCGCACGCGCACGCCGCGCCCGCGCACACCGCGCACGCCGCGCCGCCGCCCGCGCACTCGCACCAGCACCGACCGCTGCAGGTAACTATATATAACAAGAGATCGCCCGCCTCCCCGCCGCCCGCGCCCGCGCACGTTGCAGGTAAATATAGAAACGATCCTCCCTACGCTCAGGATTCTACTCTAGAAGTCTTCGCTACGCTCAGGATTCTACATCAAAAACTATCTGTTCGAGATGTTTGTCGGTTTTCTTTAGTTTATGACTCAATGGATGTCACTAGTAAACGAAGGAATAAAGGATAAAGTGTATTTTATTGCCGATTTGCAGTTTGTAATATGTTGTATGTGTGTACAGATGTCGGTGTCCCGCAGTGCGTCTCGCGGCGGGTCAACATCGTCCCCCGCGCCCAGCAAGACACCCGCACCGCCGCCTGCACCACGGTAAATACTAAATATAAATTACTAAAGTCCAGTCGCAGAGCAGGATGAATTTCGTACATTGATCTTTACAAGCGAAACAATTTGTATGAAAAAATATTTTGCAAAATTTCACCAACTTCCGCCGTCCCGATTTTTTTCTTCCCATACAATGAAATAATCCTTACATGAAACAGAGTTGAAAGGCATTAAAAAAAATGCCAATTTCACTCATATCTGTAGATAACTCACACTTGACAAAAAAAAAAAGTCAACATTTAAAAACAGCTAAAGGTTCCACATTAGTGCCGTGAACCGATCATATACGGGAAAGTTTTCCCGTATCTCATAAGGATTTCTCCCTTTTGGCCCATTTTAAAAGAAACACCCTGTATATTTTAAAGTGTTTTTTTTTCGTTCAGAACCTTGGCATCATCGGAGTCGCTTCGTAGTCACCACTCAGACCGCTCTAGAGAAACCAGTGAAGTGCCTGCGAAGAAAGGAAAAGGTAAACAATATCTAACTATTACATTTCAAAAATACGCTGAAAAATTTCATTATTGCGTCAGATTATGAAACACTATTTGACACGTGATTTTCCTCTTGTAAAACAAGTCAAAATTGAAGAAATTAAGACGGTTTAAAAATTCAGAATATGTCACTTTCTAGCTATAATTTTACAAAGTTAGCAACAGCTAGGTTAGCAACAGCTAGGTTAATATAAGTTTTTTCATATAATAATATTGTTCTTTCACAGGATCATCGTCAAGCAGCACTAGTCAAAACAGTAGCAGCAGTAAGCAACATCAGGTAAAAATATGTTCTTACTTTGCTGTAGTACCTAATTTAATTAAGACTGAATTAGAAACACTATACTGTGCTCCAGTACCTATACCATGAGTTGTTGGAACGAAGTTTCTTATCGCGCGTTGTGAAAGGGGGCTAGACGGAAAAAATTCTTACGAAAAGTTGGCACGACACTTTTTTGCCTCGCCCCGCACCTCGCGCCTGCACCCCGCGCCCCGTACCCCTCACTCAACCCCCGTTCCTCGTGACTCTTGTCGTATTGCGGCCTGCACATGTTTCTGTCTCTCTCTAATAGAAAGCAAGCCAGATAATATTTTCGTTTCGTCTTTCTTTTTCGCATTGAACAGTGTGGTGTTGCGACGATTATTTCTGTTATCTTCGTTCCATCCGGGTATCCCTTGCCACCTCTCAAGTTTTTTTATTACGATACTCGATCATTTGGCGCTCTCATTGGTTGAGAGTTCATACAACTTTGGAGCGGGCCAATGAGAGTGACAAACGCGGTCGATATCAATGATCGAGTATCGTAATGACAATTCATGTTATATAATATATGGGTACAGAACTCAAACCGACGACTATAAGGCTGCAAGACTAAATGGAACTGGGCGGGTTATGTCTGCCGGATGCCGTTACAACTGTAGGCTCGGATATCACAGCAGTGGCCTTGCCCTAGGCACGGTCGCGACAGGCTGAGGAGTAAATGTCGGGATGCTTTGGATGACTTCCTTGTGAATTGGTGTGAAGAGGCACACCATTGATAGAAGTGGAAGGAATGGCGGGAGGCCTTTGCTAATTAGTGGATCAAAGTCATCATCATCTACCTGCCTTTTCCCAACTATATTGGGGTCGGATTCCAGTCGAACCAGATTCAGCTGAATATCAGTATTTTACATGGAGCGACTGCCTAACAGACCTCCACAACCCAGTAACTGGGCATTACGATACCCTATGGTAAGACTGGTTGTTTGACTTATGAGCTTCTGACTAAGTAACGACTATCAAAGATCTACAAATGACAGCCGGGACCAACAGCTTCACGTGCTTTCTGAGGCACGGAGGAAACTCGCTATGACAGATGGTCACCCATCCATAAACCAACCTCGGCAAGCGCGGCTGTAATTATTTAGCCACGAGCTCCTTAGCTTAGCTCCAGGAGTGGAGTATTATTTACTGTTTGTCTGTCCAGCAACTAGCGGCGGCGGCGGCTGCACAGATGGCGTTTGAACAGCACAGCGCGGCTGCCATGCAGGCCTTACAACATCAACTTTTACGAGGTAGTAGTTCCGTTTGAGTTTACTTATGTACTTTTTGTGTAATTCTAACTTTAATTAATAAAAGTACAGTTTCATTGGTTGAGCTATGACTTATGTTAGAACAGAATTCTTAGTGTTGGGATGTCGATGTTGGGAATTGTTTTGGATTAACTGCGAATTGGATCTATCGCGAATTGGACCAACCGCAAATAATAAGAATTGGACCAACTGAAAATGAGGTGAATGGGATCAATTGTCCCCAAAAACCATTGAGATACCAAGCGTGCAAACCAGATTAAGATTTATTTAAGAAAATAATTTGGTCCAAAATTCTTTGTTTAGTTCGATTTAATTGAACTATAATATAAATTGAAAAAAAAATCAAGTACGAGTCTTCCTTGTAGTATTAAAACATGAAATTCCCGTACGGAGCAAATATTTATATGATCTACAAGTAGTATTTCCGGATGTGGGCGTTTGTGTATGTCAGTTTATATGTTTCTGAGCGCACCCACGCCACAGGAGAAATTCCTAGTGTATAGCAAAAGTTTTTATTAAAAGTGATCGTCGTAGCTACGAACTCTGTATCCTCCTTCAAAACTGAAGTTTGTCGAGACATCCACCATTCACACTGTACTTCAACCCGTCCACAACAGCGTCATGTTCCAACCTCCCCTCCCTTAGGTCTCTCCGGCGCGGGCGGCACATCCGGCATGTCTCCTGCGGCGGCGGCGGCTGCCATGATGCAGTTCTCTCCTCTGATCTACACGTACCAGCTGGCGATGGCGCAGGCCTCCGCGCTAGGTAAGCGTTGTACGTATTACATCGACACTTTTTTTACTTTTTTATTATAGTATTGTTAAGTTAGTAGTCTTGTGTTTATGGGAAAGTTATTTGTACAATATTATGCAAATACTTTCCGATGAACACAGGGCTTTGCAGTTTTTGTTTGCGATGCTTTTCTGCTGCAGTAAAAAACCTCTTAAGTGAGTTTGATTGAAAATCTTGGTAACTTTTTATCACCAATAGTTATTATGCCAAAAAATGTAGTAGTTTGGTATAAAAAAATACTCTCATTCGATGTTGCTTATTATTACAATGCTCGTAATGGAGTCTGCAACTGGGGAACTAATGGCGCTAGTATAGCTTGTTCCAAGCATCGTTATTGGTTCAAACCAGCTCAAATCATAAAGGTACTTCAAAATAGTACTACCTCATTGGTCGGAATAGGACTAAGCTATGGTGGCGCCATCTACAATTAGCCTTCACTTGCCTTCCTCGTTAATCTTGATTTTAAAACTCAAGTAGTTTGTTACAATTTTATAACACACTTTATATCTAAAGGTTATTTCTTCAAATATTCATCAAAAGAATGTATAAGTAAAGGAGGCTTAATGCTAAGAGCATCTTAATTATTTTGCATAAGGGTAAAGCAATTCACTCCTAAATGCGACGCTGCGTGCACATTTCAATAGAGCGACACAAAAAGTAACTTTATTTACGTCTCGAAAAGATCCATATTTCCAGTACAGTCGCGTCGTATCTCGGTGTGTATTCTATTAACCCTACACCATACCTTGTATTATAAGCCTACGCTCGAGCAAAATGAGCAGTACTACTTCAAGCATCATCCCCTCTTATATTGCGGTTCATACAGCTCCTAATATCGAGCTCGTAACATAATTCAAAATTTCAAAATGGTTATAGTTGTCATAAATGAGCTATAATCAGTCGATCAGCATTCTCAATTTTCTAACTCCCTTCGTCAGTAATAACATTAACTTACGAGTCAGGATGCTATTTTTTTTATTCTGCAAAACTATACACTTAGATGTGCGAGAAAGAGCCCCAAATAAATTTTTATACGGACCCTAGCAACTATACACTTAGGCTTGGATAAATAGTCATTATTAACACGTTCCGTACCGTGACGTGCTGTTCTGTTCATATACAGAGTGTTTCTTTAAAATGGGACAAAAGGAAGAAATCCGAATCCATAAGAGATACCGGAAAACTTTCTTAGAAACCTTTAGCTCTTTTTTG
The DNA here is from genome assembly GCA_036375495.1 of Agrotis segetum. Taxonomy (NCBI): domain Eukaryota; kingdom Metazoa; phylum Arthropoda; class Insecta; order Lepidoptera; family Noctuidae; genus Agrotis; species Agrotis segetum. Next base: position 2,358,388 of record JAQSVV010000031.1, read on the forward strand.
ATGTTGACAATTTTGGCGTTTTTATTTTTTTGGTCAAGTGTGAGTTGTCCACAGAAATGAGTGAAATCGGTCAAAATTTTTTTTAGTGCCGTTCGACTCTGTTTCGTGTAAGGATCATTTCATTGTATCACAAGAAAAAAATCGGGACGGCGGAAGTTGGTAAAATTTTGCAAAATATTTTTTCATACAAATTGTTTGAACGAAAAATATTATCACTTTTTTTTATGATGTTTTTTGATTTAGTGTCTATTAAGGATCATTTCGTTGTATGGGAAGGAAAATGTCTGGGCAACAGAAGTGGGTCAAATCTAATGAAATACTGACTACTACTGATAAACTTTATGCTGTTAGAAGAAACTTTACTGTTCTTTTGACCCACTTCTATTGCCCAGACATTTTCCTTCCCATACAATGAAAGGATCCTTAATAGACACTAAATCAAATAACATCATTAAAAAAGTGATAATTTTTTGGTTCAAACAATTTGTATGAAAAAATATTTTGCAATTTTTGACCAACTTCCGCCGTCCCGATTTTTTTCTTGTGATACAATGAAATGATCCCTACAAGAAACAGAGTCGCACGGCACTAAAAAAATTTTTGACCAATTTCACTCATTTCTGTGGACAACTCACACTTGACCAAAAAATTAAAAACGCCAAAATTGTCAACATCAAAAAAGAGCTAAAGGTTTCTAAGATAGTTTTCCCGTATCTCTTATGGATTCCGATTTCTCCCTTTTGTCCCATTTTAAAGAAACACCCTGTATACGAGTGAACGAACATCACTGAAGGGCACTGACACTGATGAGTACGGATAGCGTCGTACAAAATGTATGGTACAATCTCATATTTCACTGACACTGATCGGATCAGTGCCGTATGCACTGATCACGTCACGGAACGGTACGGTACGAAACGTGTCGGCACTGTTGTGTGCGGATAGGCCTTTAGGCTTGGCTTCAGCTTAGTAACGACTATTTATCCAGGCTAAGAAGGGCCCAAAGAAGTTTTGATACGGGGCCTAGCCTTTCTGGTCTAGCTTCGCCAATGTTAGTGAGCATCAATTCTGCTCATGTGCTATCTCCCGCAGCCGGTAAGAGTGGCTCCAGCGGCGGCGGGGCGGCCGCCATGGCTGAGATGCAGCGCGTGGCGGAGGCACAGAGACAGTACCTGCTGGACATGATACCTGGACAACATCCCAGGAACCCATGGACCAAGAACTAAAGGTAAGGGCGGCTCCAGCGGCCGCCATGGCTGAGATGCAGCGCGTGGCGGAGGCACAGAGACAGTACCTGCTGGACATGATACCTGGACAACATCCCAGGAACCCATGGACCAAGAACTAAAGGTAAGGGCGGCTCCAGCGGCCGCCATGGCTGAGATGCAGCGCGTGGCGGAGGCACAGAGACAGTACCTGCTGGACATGATACCTGGACAACATCCCAGGAACCCATGGACCAAGAACTAAAGGTAAGGGCGGCTCCAGCGGCCGCCATGGCTGAGATGCAGCGCGTGGCGGAGGCACAGAGACAGTACCTGCTGGACATGATACCTGGACAACATCCCAGGAACCCATGGACCAAGAACTAAAGGTAAGGGCGGCTCCAGCGGCCGCCATGGCTGAGATGCAGCGCGTGGCGGAGGCACAGAGACAGTACCTGCTGGACATGATACCTGGACAACATCCCAGGAACCCATGGACCAAGAACTAAAGGTAAGGGCGGCTCCAGCGGCCGCCATGGCTGAGATGCAGCGCGTGGCGGAGGCACAGAGACAGTACCTGCTGGACATGATACCTGGACAACATCCCAGGAACCCATGGACCAAGAACTAAAGGTAAGGGCGGCTCCAGCGGCCGCCATGGCTGAGATGCAGCGCGTGGCGGAGGCACAGAGACAGTACCTGCTGGACATGATACCTGGACAACATCCCAGGAACCCATGGACCAAGAACTAAAGGTAAGGGCGGCTCCAGCGGCCGCCATGGCTGAGATGCAGCGCGTGGCGGAGGCACAGAGACAGTACCTGCTGGACATGATACCTGGACAACATCCCAGGAACCCATGGACCAAGAACTAAAGGTAAGGGCGGCTCCAGCGGCCGCCATGGCTGAGATGCAGCGCGTGGCGGAGGCACAGAGACAGTACCTGCTGGACATGATACCTGGACAACATCCCAGGAACCCATGGACCAAGAACTAAAGGTAAGGGCGGCTCCAGCGGCCGCCATGGCTGAGATGCAGCGCGTGGCGGAGGCACAGAGACAGTACCTGCTGGACATGATACCTGGACAACATCCCAGGAACCCATGGACCAAGAACTAAAGGTAAGGGCGGCTCCAGCGGCCGCCATGGCTGAGATGCAGCGCGTGGCGGAGGCACAGAGACAGTACCTGCTGGACATGATACCTGGACAACATCCCAGGAACCCATGGACCAAGAACTAAAGGTAAGGGCGGCTCCAGCGGCCGCCATGGCTGAGATGCAGCGCGTGGCGGAGGCACAGAGACAGTACCTGCTGGACATGATACCTGGACAACATCCCAGGAACCCATGGACCAAGAACTAAAGGTAAGGGCGGCTCCAGCGGCCGCCATGGCTGAGATGCAGCGCGTGGCGGAGGCACAGAGACAGTACCTGCTGGACATGATACCTGGACAACATCCCAGGAACCCATGGACCAAGAACTAAAGGTAAGGGCGGCTCCAGCGGCCGCCATGGCTGAGATGCAGCGCGTGGCGGAGGCACAGAGACAGTACCTGCTGGACATGATACCTGGACAACATCCCAGGAACCCATGGACCAAGAACTAAAGGTAAGGGCGGCTCCAGCGGCCGCCATGGCTGAGATGCAGCGCGTGGCGGAGGCACAGAGACAGTACCTGCTGGACATGATACCTGGACAACATCCCAGGAACCCATGGACCAAGAACTAAAGGTAAGGGCGGCTCCAGCGGCCGCCATGGCTGAGATGCAGCGCGTGGCGGAGGCACAGAGACAGTACCTGCTGGACATGATACCTGGACAACATCCCAGGAACCCATGGACCAAGAACTAAAGGTAAGGGCGGCTCCAGCGGCCGCCATGGCTGAGATGCAGCGCGTGGCGGAGGCACAGAGACAGTACCTGCTGGACATGATACCTGGACAACATCCCAGGAACCCATGGACCAAGAACTAAAGGTAAGGGCGGCTCCAGCGGCCGCCATGGCTGAGATGCAGCGCGTGGCGGAGGCACAGAGACAGTACCTGCTGGACATGATACCTGGACAACATCCCAGGAACCCATGGACCAAGAACTAAAGGAAAGGGCGGCTCCAGCGGCCGCCATGGCTGAGATGCAGCGCGTGGCGGAGGCACAGAGACAGTACCTGCTGGACATGATACCTGGACAACATCCCAGGAACCCATGGACCAAGAACTAAAGGTAAGGGCGGCTCCAGCGGCCGCCATGGCTGAGATGCAGCGCGTGGCGGAGGCACAGAGACAGTACCTGCTGGACATGATACCTGGACAACATCCCAGGAACCCATGGACCAAGAACTAAAGGTAAGGGCGGCTCCAGCGGCCGCCATGGCTGAGATGCAGCGCGTGGCGGAGGCACAGAGACAGTACCTGCTGGACATGATACCTGGACAACATCCCAGGAACCCATGGACCAAGAACTAAAGGTAAGGGCGGCTCCAGCGGCCGCCATGGCTGAGATGCAGCGCGTGGCGGAGGCACAGAGACAGTACCTGCTGGACATGATACCTGGACAACATCCCAGGAACCCATGGACCAAGAACTAAAGGTAAGGGCGGCTCCAGCGGCCGCCATGGCTGAGATGCAGCGCGTGGCGGAGGCACAGAGACACCAAGAACTAAAGGTCATAAATATACGCTGGTAAACATATTTATCATTGGAAGACATGACGTCTACGTTGAACTACAATTGATCATTAACCATCGTCTTTAATGATAAAGTCAAAGACATTTATAAATAAAATTGGCACAGCAGACCAGACTTTACGTTAGAGCGATTCCGTACTGAATCCAATCCGAACCACAGTCTCTGTAGCGCCAAATTTGCTGTTGAATTTATTGGATTTGGATTAGAGATTTAATTAATGCGACAACACTATCCACACTAAATTCCTGTATTTTCAAGAATCCGGATCAGATGCAGTGCGAAAACGAATATTGGTCCGAGTTTTTTTTTTTTACATTTTTTTCACGGTTTCGGATCGGATGCAGTGCGTAGCCGCTCTTACTTATTTTTGCCACTATTTACTGCACTCTTCTAATAATTTCTGGTGCAAAAACTTACTCAATTATTTCCTTTTCAGCTGTGAGGAGACCAACATGAATTTCAAGTGACAGTAGACGAATAAAGAAAGCAGTGATTATCGTAATAATAACGTCTAACGTATATTAAACATACGTTGAATATAATATTTGGCGACGGACGTGACTATTATAAAAATAAAATATTTAATTGACAACAGCCAGAGCACAGGAGAGCTCTTTAAAGCTAAAAATAGAAATATACATCAATTTTTTTTTTTTACTATAATATTCTCAAAACATATTATTGTGTTCAATTTTTTGACCGCCATGTACAAGTTATTTTTAAACGATTCTTACTCGAAACAGCTTGTCAAAGTTTTTATATGACATTGCTCCGCGCGGAGCGCCGCACGTCCGCGCGGACAAGATGTATTTAACGTGTGTTTAGCATCAATAAGTTTCATACAAGCCAATGTGAGGTTCTTTTAAACGATTCTTATTCGAAACAGCTTGTCAAAGATTTTAGATGACATTGCTCCGCGCGGAGCACCGCACGTCCGCGCTGACAAGATGTATGTACCGTTTGTTTAGCATCAATAAGCTTCATACAAGCCAATGTGAGGTTCGTTTAAACGCGCGGAAAAGCGGTTTCGTGTGAGAATCGCTTTAAGACGCCGCTCTCACTGCCAGCGATTAAGCGGAAAGCGATTATAGCCTGTGACTAAAAAAGATTTTTATTCGACTTTGAATAATGATCATCTTTCTGCCCCTGGTCCATCTCGACGTCGAGAGTGTTTCCGCTGAGTGAACGAGATGGCGCTAGACAACTTGTATAGCTATGTCTCTTTCCCACACTTTAATATTCAACTCTCGCATTAAGATTATGGCAGGCCCCCTGTTCTTTATAACTCTTGGTCGGCGTAACACGTCTTTCCTATTGCGTTCTCTCCAAACTATTTTAAAATAAGAGTCTCTAACTCGCGAGACACATCTATTGTAAGTATCTTGAGGGAGAAAATAGTCTATAGGCGTTTCCTCGCTGGCGGTGGGACCGATGCCTTAGATCAATATAACTTTGTTTATTGTGTTGTGATTAGCAGTTTAGGAGTGACGTATGAACTTACATAAAAATATGGGTGATTATTAAAAAAAAACTGTCTTACACTTATTGAATGACAATGTTAAAAGAAATTCATGCGTAAAAAAATTTCTATAAAAATCATGGTTTTGAACGCTGACAATTATTATTAAATATTAAAAAATATGTCCATGGCGGTCAAAATGCTTAATTAACTCAATCGGTATAAGGAAACTAAGGAAAGCAAACGCTAGATTTCAAACATTCTTTCAAAAAAATAAAAAAAACACTGCAAAGAATGCATTTCTAAGAAAAAATCTAGAATAAAATAGGTTTAAATAGTATCTAAGGATAATTTTTCAAAGTCTTACAAAGCGATGCACAAGTTTTTAAATACGTAAATGGCTTAGATTAGGTTATAACAACGACTACAGTTTTTTGTGCTAATGACACAAGATCTCAATAGGAGACATTGCTGGGCAAAACTTTAACAATGTAATCATGATAAAATATACAATTTTTATATTATTTTCTTTTCTAATCCGATACTTAAGGGTCATTCAAAAATTATTATGTAACAGTAAAGGGAAGTTGGGACCCCTCGACTTCCCTTGTTCTTTATGGTTACGTGAGCATTTTCTGTTTCATAATTTAATAAAAAAGCTTTTTATTCGTGAAAATATGGCAATCTCACCAATGTTTATTTAAGAACCGAATGGCATAATGACCTAGAATCCATTCTATAAATATACCTAGCTGACTCCGCAAACGTTGTTTTGCCATATAAATAATTTCTAGTTAAAAATATGTTAGGGTTTGATAACCCTTATCATTTAGGGATATGAAAAATAGATAGTAGCCGATTCTCAGACAGACTGAATATGTAAAGTAATATAAAAAGCGGTTAAGCCGTTTCAGAGGAGTATGGTATGGTAACTAACACTATGACACGAGAATTTATATATTAGAAAAGAAACAACGTAACGAAAGGGCCACCCTCTCCCCCGGGAAAGGTGTTCACAAAACGAGGGTTTTTTATTATTATATTTAGTTCTGCTTATTTGAATAATCCCTTAAATCTATATATATAAAAGAACAGGGATTTTTCTTTTGACACGACTACAGCCGAAACCGCTAAACGCATAAACTTGAATTTTGGACAGCATTTGCAGTCTACCATGTAGATTGGCAATAAGACGGGATTTTGCCAAAATCCTCCTCTAAGGGGGTGAAAAGGGGTGAAAACGTTTGTTTGAAAAATCTTATTCCTTGGGTTTATAAACTTGAAACTTACCACGAATGAGAACACAATTAAATAAATAAGATTAGCACCATTATTTTTTTTAAACTACCCTCCATTGGTCATCTAGGGGTTGTTAAAGTTTGTATGGAAAAATCATAACGCGTGAGCTGATGAATTTGAAAATCAGTATTTATAGACTAGATAAGAATTAATCAAACACGTGTTTTTGGATTTTTCGAAAATCACCCCCCAAGTTGGTGAAAAGGGGTATTCAAGTTTTAAGGGGAGGATATTAAACCACTAAACGTAGAAACCTGAATTTTGGATAGTACTTGCAGTTTATAATGTAAGTAAGCATTAAGAAAGGATTTTGCGAAAATCTACCTCTAAGGGGGTGAAAAGGGGTGAAAACCTTTGTATGCAAAATCTTATTCTTTGGGTTTATAAACTTGGTACGAATGTGAGTATAAGTAAATAAAAAAGATGGATACTATTTTTTTTTCAAAACTTCCCTCCATTCTTGGGTTTTTTGAAAATAACCCCCTAAATTTTGAAAACGGTTGATTAAGTTTTAAGGGAAGGATTTACTGCTTGCTTCGATAAATTCTAAACTGGGCATAAATTATCTCTCAATCGAATAAAGGATACGTATTTAATATATTTAAAAAATAAACCCCTAGCGTGTTTTTGTTTGTTTGTATTGAATAGGCCCTGAAACTACTAGAGATTTTCCAAAAGTATCCTATAAGGAGGGTGAGCTGGAATTAAATTTACTGAGTTCGAAATTAGAAACACGCGCAGACGAAGTCGCGGGCAAAGTGCTAGTAAATTATAAAACTTCACACTGAATTTCAATCGTACATAGTTCTTTATTTGCTATTACATAATACATACATGTGCAATATTTAGAGCTAGACGATTAGATTATAAGGAAGCTTCATTTTGACCGATTTTTTAAAATCTTGGTTACAATCGAGCTTTTTTGTATAAAGAAGAAACAATTTTTTGAAAATGTTCTTTGAAAACTACCAATGTCATGATTTAGTTTAGGTAAACAGTTTTGCAGAACATTTTTTTTGTACGGAAATAGCTGAAATTTTCAATATCCCGCAGAATAATGTCACTGAATATTGTAAAATACACGTTTATTTTGTAAGTTTTATATTTATGTGATTCATATTTTATATTATGTCTATACTTTAGCCATACAGGCTTGATTATATTAAACTAATGTCTACAATTTTGTCCAGCAATGTCCAAGAAGCTAGCACTCAGTGGGTTAAACGGTAAATGTGTGAAATGTCTAGATAATAAGTGATTCAATCATTTTATATGATGTGTTTTTAACTAGGCTACGAATAAATGGATATTGCTAAGGATAACGTGGCTTTTTATTTTTTAAAACCTATGTTGTCGATCAACGTTGATTGATTTGTGTGGTGGCTTTTCAGACTTCGATAAAGTGGTCCAAAGATCATCGATCCATCTCTTTGATCGAAGACGATCTGTCATCTTGAAGGTACGAAGTTTTGACGATGCGACGCGATTCGAGCGAATTCCAACTACAAGTGAAAATCAACCTTGCCACTAAGAAATAAAGATGCAATTCGATTGACTTGCGTTGTCATGGCCATCGTGTTTTGTTTTTCAATCTACCCGTAGTAAACGTGTTTTATGTCTTATGTCATAGTGAAGCTAAGCGGAGAGATGTGGACATCTGATTGGTTATAAAACACATCTCTCCTCTCCGCTTTGTTGGATACCGGGTCTTATAGGGGTGGCGAGTTAAGCGAATAAAAAAAAATGGAGTATAAAGAGATTTATTTTTGAACGATTAACGTAAAAATTACAAATGTAATTAATAAATGCGTGTTTTTCTTAATCTTGATTATATTTGATTATTCTTATGTTCTATTACTGATCAGTTTTCGGTTTTATTCTTTCAGCATGATCGAGGAACATTGCAGCTCCTGTAATAAAAATAACAGTTGATTACTCACTTTATTATTAAACTAGGCCCTGGGCTCGCCCATACAAACTCTGTTCTTAAAATACAAAACATTATAAAAAAAGAAATATCCAAATTGGTGCAGCCGTTCGGAAGTTATGCTAATGAAATTTAAAAAAAAGTTCTTAATTCGACTGTATTTTTTAATGTTTGTTACCTCATAACTTCCGACTGGGTAAACCGATTTCGATGATTCCTTTTTTTTAGACCAGTATGACTGCCGTTAAGTACTTTAAAAAACTAAGCACCATAAAAAATCGCCAGAAAAAGGGTAAAATAACTTTCGGAAGTCTGTGGCAAACATGAAAAACAATGCCACCACGTACAAAGATAAGATTCAACTTTCCACTTGGTCTCGAAAGTTACTTGTACAACCTTCTTATTTTGGTGTTGCTCCCTGATTCATGTATTTTGAACTTTATTTCAAGGATTAGAAGGTATATAGACTTCCGAACAAGTATTTATTTTGTATGTCTAAACAAAGCCGACTATTTTGGTACTCACTTTAAGCCCATTCAAATACTCGCGGTCCGTGTCAGCGTCCAGGATCTGTATCGCGTCGATGATGATGTCGGCTGCCTTCTTCACGCACTTCTCCACCACTGCCATTACTTCACTCACGGACACCTGAAAATTAATATTCAATGATTCATCATCATCATCAGCCGGAGGACGTCCACTGCTGAACATAGGCCTCCCCCGTAGACCGCCACGCCGAACGACAATTCGCCACTTGCATCCATCGGTTGCCCGCGACCGTCACGATGTCGTTGGTCCACCTAGTGGGAGGCCGGCTGCCTACACTGCGTCTTCCGGTCCGTGGTCGCCACTCGAGAACTTTTCTTCCCCATCGGTTGTCAGTTCTACGAGCGATGTGGCCTGCCCATTATGAGCTATGCAAATATGAGCTATGTCGGTGACTCTGATTCTTCGCCGAATATCCATGTCCCGGATTTTATCCCGCAAAGAAACTCCGAGCATAGCTCTTTCCATTGCTCGTTCAGTGACTCTAAGTCTCTCTAAAAGGCCAGCAGTCAAGGGCCTCATTCAATTATTATAAAGATGGAAAAGACTAATAATCTATTGAAGATATCCATGGGATAATATAAAAAAAAAATCTAACCCACACTTTTAATTACCGTTGTGGCTCGGCTGAACCGAATTTCTATGTTGGAAATTATAAATAAGGTAATATATGAGGAAGAGATACTCACAGATGTCTCGTTCTCCCTCCAACAGTCGTAATCTGTGACCAGAGCGACGGATGCGTAACTCAAGCCAGCTTCTTTTGCAAGCACCACCTGGAAGGACAAAATCAATTGAAAATATGGGAACAGTATAATAGAAAAATATAAAAATAAATGCTATTAAAAATATAAGAAGACGGAGAAGGAAGATACACAACAACTTTTAAGTAGTGGTATGATGATCCAAATCATCAATTTAAGTCCGGTCAAATTGCTCGTAACGTCACGATATATGAATCAGTCTTACCACAGGACTGGAGGCCCCACAGTGGAATTTACAAACAATGATGGCGGTCTACAATAATATAATAATGGTGTGTTCTCACCTCTGGCACTGTAGTCATGTTGACGAGGTGACCTCCCCATTGACGATGCATCAAACTCTCCGCTCTGCTCGAAAACCTGTAGGACGTAAAATAAAAAATAAATATTTCTAACACATATGTCGCGGACCTTTAGATGATGTGGTCCGCGAATGTAAATACAACAATAAATATGACAAGTAGCAACATCACAATAATAAATTTATATAATGGCAACATCGGTGGTAATTGGGAGGTAGTACGCGCGAACTGGTGAAAATGAAGACGACAGTTGGGGATTTAGAAAAGTTGAGTCCGAAGCCGTGTTCATCAAAGTGAGTTCGAATCGGGATTGGAACCGGCGGCATCTCTGGATTGAAAGCTGAGTATCTAATGATTTAAGATTAATTAATATTCTTATGTACCTATTTATCTAGCCTATTCACTGGATTCATTGTTTACGAGAATGTTGAGAATATAGACAGGGATAATGATTATAGTGATATGTAACCAACGAAATTGGCAAACTTTGAGCATGTTGTTTTGTATATTATAACTGGAGCTTCTTGAGATCTCAATTAGTGATAGTATAATGAATGAGGCGGTGAGAATACCACGCCGTCCTCTAAAGGTACGATAGACCGAGGAGGTGAGAATTCCACGCCGTCCTCTAAAGGTATGATAGACCTAAATTGTATCGTTGATGACGATTGAGGAGGTGAGAATAATACGCCGTCCTCTAAAAGTATGATGGATTTAAGATCCGTCGTTGATGATGATTGAGACGGTGAGAATACCACGCCGATCTCTAAAGGGTATGCTTAGACCTTAAAGCCTTTACGAGTGCTCTTGGAAGCGAGCTTCCAGGGGCGGAAACCATACCGGTTTCCATCTGTCGAGTCATGTAATAACAAGATTTAATAATAGACATTTGGTTTCAGTGAATACCGATAGCCTTATATACCCAAAGTATCGAAGTGTCAGTGTCATCGATAATATCTACCTACAGATGGTGTAAGGGGTCCCTGTGTTCGAATCTGGTTGCTCTTCATTCCGTGCTCTGGCTCTAATTCTCGATAAAGAATTAACAAGCGAAGCGGATCAAGTTCTCAGGTACAAGTTACACATAATATTTTTTTCTCATTCGCTACGTCTGTATAAGGTTACACCCCTCAGAAGAGATCAATCTAATACTCTAGTATCACATGATTCTTATAATAGTAGAAGTATAATTTATCTATACAGATTTAGCGACATGGTGGAGAATGCTGGGATATGAACTGGTTTCAAAAGTATTGTGAGTGCCAAGAGAACCTAATACAGGCATGGCAGCAGCACCATGAGTAAGAGAGAAGTGAACCGACACAACTATTATCACCAACAGTAGAGAAGAGCAATCATTATTTAAATATTTAGAACTATAATCTATCCCACACTGGGAGTGGTGAATAAAGATTTAGTTGCAGTATGCACTAATGTAAACAGGGCACACGGAGTTGAGCAGGGATCACTGACACCACGACGAATTTTAGATATATTCTGTTATAATTATTTTGGTAATAACTATTGTTATCTCTATTCACGTTGGTAATATAGTTCAATGTCTATGCAGCTTGATGTCATCACTCATTTGTAACTGATGAAGTTTTCCGTATGAACTACTAGATGGCGCTAGTCACCTCATTGTGCGATATTTATTATGAACTATTGTTCAAAGGAAAATATTGTTATTATGTAAATCGCGTAATTAAAATGTATACTATTATTCTATTAATTTATTTTGAATAGTAACATGTCATTTTGTTCAATTAAATGCCCCATTCCGATGAGGAGAATAAAATTGTTTTGATCCGGTCGGAAGTTCATCCAGGCCGTAGCCATTATTGTCAAATAATTGACGAGCCAATTCTTGAGTGGAATTTAATTTGAGAAATTATTTGGATTAAACAGCACACGTTTTTGTTATAAAGAATTAAATAATTCTAAACTAATTTATTTGTCGTATAAAAATAAAGTTATCTTTCAGTTATAAATAATAAGTTTTAAGAGTACTTCAACTGACGACGTAGTCCAAACTTCCATAGGGATGTACCACAGTGAACCGAATTTGCATTAATGATACATTCGCAGAAATCGATTGTGGTTCCGATTTGCTCATGTTTTGAAATTAAAGCACGATTATCGTGAACTCGATGTCTAATGCATCTGGCATAAAATTGTGAGTGAGATACTGTTTAATTTTAAGTTATGAACATTTATTATTACTTATGATACACTTCACAAACTACAAGGTTTGGATAAGGAACTGAAGAGTGTACCCTAAGAAATGACACGAAACGAGAAGATGATACGGCTTAATAAGTTAACGACACGATCTTCATGTTCGTTTAAGTAAGTCAAGAATCAAATTCCACAGGACATTAATTGGTACCATCCGTACTGCTTTGATATTGCAATAGTACCTATACTCGTCTATGTCATATTCTATTGTATGTAGGTACTTGCGTGGGTGGTGCGATGCGATGGAGTCAAATCGTATTTCATTACTCGTCTATATTCTATTGTATGTAGGTACTTGCGTGGGTGGTGCGATGCGATGGAGTCAAATCGTATTTCAAATACATCTCGAGGTACTTAAAGTCTAAACCAACTAGGCAACTAAGAGTAAATTCTCAGTAATTTTATCGATTACAATAAGGTTGCATATGACACTCGTTAATTCTAGTCAAGAATTAATGATACATTAAAACGTAGAAGATAATACTGTATTTTAATCTAATCAATAGATGAATCGATTATGAAAAGGAAAACCGGTAGTCGTTACGATGTATACGGTTAACTATCCCCGCACTAAAATCGGCAAAAGTTTGTTTGAGAAGTTGTGACGCTTAAGTAACGACTTAATAAAGTTTGAATAAGATTCGTCTTGCTGAGGTAGGTATTATAATCTGCTGAAGAACGCGAAATTTGGAATCTATTGGTAAGTTATCAATACGAATATAGTTTTGATTTGAACGATTGAACCTTCCGTCATCCCACGTGAATTGTAAATTTAATCAGAATATTGAAAAATAATCATAGTTATAGTGATTTATAATCATCTATGTCATCTTTGATCGTATCCTGATAAATAACGAAAAACCCACGAGAATTACCGTGTTGATTTCTTAAAAAACATAAGGATTGATGTGATAATCGGGGATTTACAGTAACGCGTCGACCAACTTGAGCTAGTAATTTGCGACCTATCGGCTCCGAGAACGATTCGCCGTGTAGACGAAAATTGCGGATACCTACCACAAATACGAGGTAAATAGACTTTCATTAAGATTGATGGATGAAAGCATATTTTTTTAAACTGATATGACACGAGCGCACATACAAATTGCCATCAGATCGGTTCCTTTGAATAGGATTACCCGCTTGTTACTTGATTTGACGATTGGTTCGCAGTAGCAGAATTCTGATGACTGGCCTATTTGAAAGTTCAGCAAACACCAGGTAGGTGCCTGATTATGATTGTTGATTGTAATGAGTGACATGCTTAAACAATATTACGGTCCACTCATCATAGAGGGAGTAAGATCAATAGGTACTGAAGTGAGACTTATCTCAACATTTATTTAGTTTTGGAATAACTTTGTAAAGGTAGAAGTTTCTCACTTGGAAACAGGAGAGTTGGCGAGTGTGAGTATCTAGTGAGAACCGAGGGCCTTAATTATTTATTTGTTAAATTGTATTATCTAAACACATTTAATGGCAGTCGCGTTACTGAAGAATAGTGCTAACTTATCAGTTAGAATGTGATATAACTTTGTCACAAAGATACATTTTGTTTATAACAGTAATTATCATGAATATTTGTTTAGTGTGGAATAATTGTTTCTTCAAATTTAAACTTCATTGGCTAAAATAAATATGTTCGCCCACTGGAAACAAACTTGTTTAGGTTTAATCTGATATTTATAACAGGATCCTAAAGATTTTTGTGAATCAAAATAAATTAAATATTGAAAAGTAGAACTTGTTAAGTCCTAACTATATTACTTACTTACTTTAAAGTACATTCGAGACATATTGACTATAACTTCAGGATTCATATAAAAGTTGAATCTGAACATTTAAATACAGTCATTAACTAATCTATGAACGAAGCGTAGCCCTCACATTTACCAACACTCCTAAGATGTATAAGTTCTGGTAAACATAAATGCGTCTGAAATTAAATGGAAATACATAGTTGCCTTCGCATACCGTTGTATATGAATATGATAAATTTGCTGTCTCTACAAACTAACGCTAGTACTGTGAAATTTTAATACTAGATCTACTAACATTGATTTATAAACTTATGTTTCTGCTTACATTTCTTGAAGTCTGATCAGGCGCTTATTAATGAATACTTGCTAAAGTCAGACTCAACGGACCTTTGCGGACGGAATGATGGTAACAAGTGGGTACACATATGGAGCATCTGATGGAATTTCATTCAGATTAGAGACTGTTCTGAATGAGGTAATGACATCAAATCACAATGTTTGTCAATTGCATAAACTCTTAGACTTTAGAGTAAGTCTATGAGGAAAGGGGAATGATCCTATTATCGTTTGTCGTTATAGAATAATAATAATAATAACAAAGATGATTATGCTAGGTATTTTAGTAAACAGTAGGGGCATGATATGATTTTCGGTTACAGGACCGGTGCAAACATGGAAGAATTACTGTTGCACCGCTTGCAATTATTAGCAAATCAAATCGAACATCAGTCTAGTTTATCCTCCCGCCTCTCTATACATAACGATAAGACAAGATATGACGCAGAAATTGTAAAAGTTAAACTTGAATCGTTGTTAAAGAGATTTAACGAAGACCTCACTAACTACTTTCGTATCATTAATAATCCTTCCGCTGACGACATAGGAAAAATGAGCGAAGTTCAACTTGAAGCCGAACAGAACCTCGCCGAATTGATTGTGAGAATTAAAATGTTTTCTACGCGAACCAATGCGGTCGAACAGGGGGCCACCCAAGCCAGCAGCTCTTCTAGCCGCTTGCCAAAACTAAGCTTACCGGAGTTCGACGGGGACGTATTGAATTGGCATCAATTTTGGGACCAGTTCAGTTCTAACATCGACGCCAGAGACATCACTGAGGTCGATAAGTTACTGTACTTGAAAGCATCTATAAAAGGGGAAGCCAAGCAGGTTATTGACGGTTTCGACACTACTAACGCCAACTACCAGATTGCGTTGAGAACATTGAAAGAAAGATATGGCAAGACTTGCCATTTAGTCGACGCTCATTACTCTGCGTTATCTAAAGTAAAAACTGCCGATAAAACAACAAATGAGTGCAGGAAAGTACTAAACGATGTAGAACGGCATCTAAGAGTCCTAGAGTCACTTGGTGAAGATATAAACCATAATCATTTGAGGCACCTAATTATCGGTAAATTTCCCGAAGACCTAATTTATGAACTCAAGATAAAATCAACTGACAACTCTATTCAAGAGTTGAGGAAACTCTTGGAAATCATCATAACTGCTCGTGAAGATGCGAGTCGAATAACACAAGAACGAAACCCTAAGGTAATGGAAAATTACACTGTGGAAACGCTGCATGTTACGCAAGAGAACAGGAAACATCCCATGGAAGCAAAGGAAAATATGAGCAATAATAAAGAAACGAGGTCGTCGAAGGTCAAGTCATCAGGAGAACCTCGAAGAAAGAGGGCGAAGTTAAGCTGTATATTCTGTAATGGTAGTCACTTCAACGACCAATGCGATAAATATAAAACTTCTACAGAGAGAAAGACCATGATAAAAAACCGCTGTTATCAATGTTTTCGTCCTGGCCATAGCATTCAAAATTGCAAGTCACAGAGGCAATGTTTTCATTGTAAAGAAAGCGGGAAACACAATAGAGCATTGTGTCCCAAGCGATTTCCCTCTCAAGTGGAATCATCTACGCTGTCAGCATTAAACAATAAAAGAGACACTGTGCTGCAAACAGCAGTGTCTATAGCCTCAAAAGAAGGAGATACTTCCCACCAGATTAAATGTCGAATCTTGTTGGATTCTGGGTCACAAAGATCCTACGTCACTCAAAAACTCGCACGTAAATTAGATCTCTCAATTGAGGAAGAGGAAAACTTATCTGTTTTTACCTTTGGAGCAGAGACTCCTCGAGAACTCAAAAGTACAGTAGTTAAACTCAATTTAGAAACCCGAGACATGTCCAAACAATTGATTTATGCAAATGTAATAACGATGATATGTAAAGGAATACCAGTTGTACCACGCGAGTTTAGTAACTGGAAACAAAGGGAATTACTAGCTGACGATAGTTCATCTGACCAAATTGATATTCTTATAGGTAACGATTACTACTACAGTTTCATGAAAACTGAGAAAATGCAAATAGGACAAAACCTGTATCTGGTTGATTCCAAGTTCGGTTGGGTATTATCCGGAGTAATGAACCCGGAAACTAAAGGGGCTTTAACGGTGACTACATATTTCCAAACAGAGCTAGATGTGAAGTTAACTAAACCGGATCTGCCAATGGATCAAGTGAATATATCCTCTCTGTGGGATCTTGAGTCCATCGGGATAACCGATTCACCGAAGATAACAAAAGAAGAAGAAGCGATTCGAAGCTTCAATGAGACCACCGATTTTATCGAAGGAAGGTACCACGTTCACTGGCCTTGGAAAGAATTTCCGCCTAATCTGACCACTAATTTCGGAATGGCATTCGGCCGCCTCAAGAGCCTAATTAAACGAATGAATTCCGAATCAATACGGTCATATGATGAAACGCTGCAAGATCAGCGACAGAAAGGAATAATCGAGATAGTTTCCGAACTTAGTAAAACTACAGATGAGGATAGACCTACGCACTACTTACCACACCACGGTGTTCAACAGCCAGGAAAACCAACCAGGATCGTGTACGATGCTTCTGCTAAATTTAATGGACATAAAAGTTTAAACGAATGTTTATATTGCGGGCCGATGATGCTCGAAGACCTAACTAAACTTATAATCAGATTCAGATCGCATCAAATAGGTTTATCTGCCGATGTAGAAAAGGCATTTCTACAAATAGGATTACACAAGAAAGACAGGGACGTTACACGGTTCCTATGGCTTAAGGATACCTCTAAACCGGTCACGGAGGATAACTTGTTATGCATGAGATTCACTCGCGTTCCGTTTGGAGTAATATCAAGTCCATTTTTGCTTAACGCCACCATTAGACACCATCTCATGAAATCAAAAGATCCCATCATTAGGAGCGCGGCTAATGACATATACGTGGACAACCTAGTAACTGGTGCACAGACAGTGCAAGAAGCCTTGATTATTTTTAAACGCTGTAAAGATACATTTCACGATATATCTATGAATCTAAGAGAATGGAGCTCGAACTCGGAAGAATTCATGCAAGAGATTTCTGACGCATACCAAAATAAGACCATAAAATTATTAGGTTTAGAATGGCATTTAAAAGAAGATACTTTACGAATACGCTTCAATAATAACAACCCTAATGCAAATACTAAGAGAGACATTCTAAGAGTAATAGCTTCGGTCTATGATCCCTGTGGTTTCGCCACGCCTACATTGTTACCAGGAAAGCTATTGTTACAAGAATTATGCAAGGAAAAGATGAAATGGGATACACCCATACCTGAAAGTTTCGCATTAAAATGGAAAGAAATCAACAACGACCTCAGCGAGATCTCAAAAATCACAGTACCTAGACGTTATACCAGGATAGCTGAAAAGAACTGCGACTTGCATTGCTTTACGGACTCATCTACGCAAGCATACGCTACAGTAATTTATATAGTATCAAAAGGCGAAATATCATATGTAATCGGCAAGTCTCGCCTAGTTCCAATAAAGGACCAGGAACACCTAAAGATACCTAGACTGGAATTAATGGGAGTACTAATTGGAAGCCGTCTAATGAGATATGTAGTCGATTCTTTAAAACTAGAAGTAAAACGACAAGTATTGTGGACTGACAGTCAGATAGTTATCGACTGGGTTAATTCAGACAAATTATTGCCACCATTTGTTGCACGGAGAATTAAAGAAATCAAGAGAAACAAACAAATGGCTATCAGATATGTTCCATCTGAACTTAATCCTGCAGACGTTGCTACAAGATCAGTGAGCACAAAGGAGGACAGAGTTAAATGGCTAGTAGGGCCTCAGTTTCTGACACAAGGATCCGAAACTTGGCCTACAAGCAGAGTAATGTCCATAAACCTGTTGTCCCGGGAGGGTCTCCCGAGGGAACCTCGAGTAGAAAGATATGATACTTTTCAAGATACACCGGAAAAGAATATTGACAAGTCGAGAGAACAAGAAAGAAATTCGCAAGCCCAAACGAGTGGATTGTCAAACAAGCTTGAAGCCATCAAAAAACTACAAGCTGAATATTTTCCACAAGAATACAATGAAGAGGAGACCAACTTAAGTCGTAATTTGAGACTATTTAAAGACGTAGATGGCATCTTACGTTGTAAAGGTCGTTTGATGAATGCCGACTGGACCTTTGATAAACGCTATCCTATTATCATACCTAAGGAGAGTGAATTTACCAATAACATTATAATGAAAACACACAATGAAAACTATCATGTGGGAGCAAATCACACCTTAAGCATTATACGTCAATCCTACTGGATCCCTCAAGGAAAAGGTCAAGTTCAGAAACTTCTGAGAAAATGCCCGAATTGCGTGAAACATGGTGGAGGACCTTTTAAGCTTCCACCTACACCAGCACTACCGCCAGAAAGAGCGAACTATAGTGCACCGTTTACTTTCGTAGGAGTGGACTACATGGGACCACTTTTAGTAAAAGGAGAAAACGGAGAAATCAAAAGATGGATTTGCCTTTACACCTGTCTAGCAGTAAGAGCCATACACCTAGAAGTCGTTCAAGATCTAACGGCAGAAGAAGGCCTACTATCATTGAGGAGAATGATAGCTACCAGAGGCATTCCAACACTCATAACATCAGACAATGCCACGCATTTCAAACTCATGTCCGAAATACTGTCAAACCAATACTGCATCAATAAAGAAATACAGTGGAAATTCATACCCCAACTTGCACCGTGGTTCGGGGGATTTTACGAGAGACTAATCGGTATAGTTAAAAATTGTCTGAAAAGAACATTGAGAAAACACATGTTGACACACAATCAGTTAACTACAGTTGCAAAAGAAATTGAAGCATCTATAAATATGAGACCACTCACTAGCGTAGACTCAGAGCTAGAACACGTTCTAAAACCGGCAGATTTTCTTACAATGGGAAGATGTATAATGATAGAAAGCTCGCCTGAAAACTATGTCAACGAAGGTACCGTAACTAAAACCGATCTTATTAAAGGTTGGAAGAAAGGATTAGTCATTTTACAAGAATTCAAAGAAATGTTTCAAAACAGATATTTACCAAGTCTTCGTGAGAGATACCAGCATTCACACAAAGAACCGAGAGTAACGGCAAAAACTACACCAGCAGTGGGCCAGATCGTCCAGTTGCGAGGTGATTCTAAAAATAGAGAAACCTGGAAAGTAGGAACTATAGTCTCACTTCAAAAGGGAATAGATGGACTGTGTAGAGTAGCTACGGTAAAAATAGGTAACAAAGAATTCACAAGATCTTTAGCACATCTATATCCTCTCGAAATAGAAGACGGCGAAAGCGAGTCTAATCGAGTATATAAAGAATCTATAAGTGCAAGTGAAGGATTCGACACACAGGACATTCAATCTATAGACGTAGCCATGGAACCTATAAATATAGGAAACCCCGGTAAAACACTAAATGATCAAAAGGACGAAACCAACTGCGTCAAAGATACGTCAGTACATAGTGAACAACCACTAGAGGTCAGCGGGAGGATGGATGACGATAAAATAGATGACGATAAGATTGATACGGATAAAGATAATGAGTCTAAGGAAAAGGACAAAGAAGTAACAAAAGAAAGAAGAGGTGCGGCCACGAGAGCTCTGCAGAAGATCAGAGAGTGGACGCAAAGCCTAATGACATTACTTTAATTTCCCGGCCGGGAGTGTCGCGGACCTTTAGATGATGTGGTCCGCGAATGTAAATACAACAATAAATATGACAAGTAGCAACATCACAATAATAAATTTATATAATGGCAACATCGGTGGTAATTGGGAGGTAGTACGCGCGAACTGGTGAAAATGAAGACGACAGTTGGGGATTTAGAAAAGTTGAGTCCGAAGCCGTGTTCATCAAAGTGAGTTCGAATCGGGATTGGAACCGGCGGCATCTCTGGATTGAAAGCTGAGTATCTAATGATTTAAGATTAATTAATATTCTTATGTACCTATTTATCTAGCCTATTCACTGGATTCATTGTTTACGAGAATGTTGAGAATATAGACAGGGATAATGATTATAGTGATATGTAACCAACGAAATTGGCAAACTTTGAGCATGTTGTTTTGTATATTATAACTGGAGCTTCTTGAGATCTCAATTAGTGATAGTATAATGAATGAGGCGGTGAGAATACCACGCCGTCCTCTAAAGGTACGATAGACCGAGGAGGTGAGAATTCCACGCCGTCCTCTAAAGGTATGATAGACCTAAATTGTATCGTTGATGACGATTGAGGAGGTGAGAATAATACGCCGTCCTCTAAAAGTATGATGGATTTAAGATCCGTCGTTGATGATGATTGAGACGGTGAGAATACCACGCCGATCTCTAAAGGGTATGCTTAGACCTTAAAGCCTTTACGAGTGCTCTTGGAAGCGAGCTTCCAGGGGCGGAAACCATACCGGTTTCCATCTGTCGAGTCATGTAATAACAAGATTTAATAATAGACATTTGGTTTCAGTGAATACCGATAGCCTTATATACCCAAAGTATCGAAGTGTCAGTGTCATCGATAATATCTACCTACAGATGGTGTAAGGGGTCCCTGTGTTCGAATCTGGTTGCTCTTCATTCCGTGCTCTGGCTCTAATTCTCGATAAAGAATTAACAAGCGAAGCGGATCAAGTTCTCAGGTACAAGTTACACATAATATTTTTTTCTCATTCGCTACGTCTGTATAAGGTTACACCCCTCAGAAGAGATCAATCTAATACTCTAGTATCACATGATTCTTATAATAGTAGAAGTATAATTTATCTATACAGATTTAGCGACAACATATATGGATTTATTTGTGTTCCAATAAAATCCTACTAATATTATAAATGCGAAAGTTTGTGAGGATGTATGTATGTGTATGTAGGTATGTTTGTTACTCTTTCACGCAAAAACAACTGAACTGTTTTGGCTAAAATTTGGTACGCAGATAGTTTCTAACCTGGAATAACACAGGATAGTTGTTATCCCGATTTTATGTTCCCGTGAGATAATTTTCGAGTTGTAGCGTGTGAAGCCGCTGGCAACAGCTAGTATTATATAATAATAAGTTTCAGTGTTGTGCCTCTTTGCAGGATATGCCCCACTTACTGCCTATCTGGCACAACCATCTGCATCTTTTAGGACTTGAAAGAAATCAATGTTAGAGCTGTTTAGATTGCGTCGTGGGTCGTCATTTATTAGATCCATGTTTAAGTGATCGACGAATACGATGGATTATTATTAATTTAAAGCATAAGAGCCATCCAAAAACGAAAAATAAACTATTAAATTGTAAATAAAATGGAGTAAACAGGTGGGCAGACGATCTTGTGAAGACCACGGGATCACGCTGGATGCAAGCCTCTTCCAACCAGTCCTATTGGAAGTCTATGGAGGAGGCCTATGTAATATATTCAGCAGTGGATTTCTTACGGCTGATATATGATGATGATGAGGATAAAAGTAAATAACGTCATAAACACTTACCTAGGTCCTTGTATAGCGACTACTGTGCCAGTTTCATGGTGACTATAACCCCTGGCTCTGACGGCAGTGAGCAAAGCATTCCTCGCTCTCTCACAGAACGCCGGGTGCATCGGTAAGTGACACACGCCCTTCGGACCTCCTTCCGTTCTGTCGTAGAATGTGCATTTACGTCCCCATGTTCTGAAAAATTAACTGATTCATTGCAATGTCTAATTTCGCTGACTTCTAGCTAGCTGTGGCGTCGAACAAAAATAAGGAGTTACCAATGATTTTAAAATGACACACATCCGTGCCTAACGCCACACGCAAAAGAAAGTGATGGCACTGAAACGTGCCATCCGCAACAAATCGGTTAAAAAAGTATAATTTCGGTCTTAAAGATGTTGCGTTGTTTCTATCGTGTTTTCAGGACTGAACCAATATATGAAGTAATTTGAGACAGCAGATGATTTTAAGGCGACATCGAATAATAGATCTTATGATTAGGGCGTATGGCATATTATAGAACAATAAGACAACACGATTGTAAGGAATGTCTACCGTCTGGAGACTTGGACAACGGAGTGCTAGTACATAATGTAGTCACACCTACAATTCGTCAGTTATAATAACTAGTAAGTAACAGATTTTAAACTGCTCTTCTGACATCCATATTTGCATCTCCTTATTGCACTTTGACATTTCTACACGAATCAATCTACTTTACTACGATTTTGTGTTAAAAAAAAAATGGGGAATGGGATGGTCAGACTTTTCCTGACTAAAAAACAGCTTGATCCTTCAATTGCCCTTCGCGTTCCGGGGCCGTGGTATCCTGATCAGACAGTCCCGCGATCCTCACGTTAGCTTACCTGTCAATAAAATCATTCAATATGACAAGGTCGCCAGGCTTGTACTCTTCTACCAGCGATCCAGTGGCCGTGGTCGCCAAGATATGAGTACATCCGACTTGCTTCAGAGCCCAGATGTTGGCACGGTAGTTCACATCACTGGAATAAAAATATTACCAAACTAGTGAGCAAAATGTGTCGAGGGTTCGATCCCCGCACCGTACAACGGCAGTTTCGGAGTTGGGTATTTGTATTATGTGAGTTTCATTCAATGTTTGTTAATATCATCACCACCTCTAATGTACCAACTGCTGGGACACATGCCTCCTCTCTGTGAGATGGAGTGGGCTATAATCCACCACGCGGGCCCAGTGCGGATTGGTGGATGTCTTATATGACTTCGAATTTTTGGTTCTAGGACATGCCGGTTTCCTCACGATGTTTTCCTTCACTGTTTTGAGTGCAGTCGTGATGAAATAAATTACATAAAGTAATGCGCCTGGCGGGGTTCGAACCCACGACCTACAACTTGTAAATCGGGGCCGATACCATACTGGACCACCACTGCTCGTTTGTTAATATGTACCTATAGGAGAAATTCAATTCAAAAATAAAAAATAATGTACCATTCATTCTTGCAAATTTCTAGCTGGATAGGCTAGAAAAAATTGCGCGGATAATTGGATCCGTACGGACAATCACGTTACAATTCGTAAAGTGATGGTCTCTCTCAAATTCTGAATGTTATCTGGGTGCAATGCAAAATTAAATGTTATGCAAGCAAAATTGGACGTAGGCAGAAGCTATAATGCCACCTGCTACGATCTTTACATACTCTTTTCGTCTCGTCCGTATGCATCTTACATCTTTCCTTATCAGGCAATGACACTAAACTTGAGACATAGATAACAGATCGCTGAAGAATGTGGTTTGTTCAGAAATCGTAATTATGTAGTCTGTTCTATATCTCTAGCGCGATCAGATAAACCATGGTTTATCTTAGTATAACAAAACCTTAGTGTATAGTGTACCTATAATTTATGAGCGAATGAAGGCGCAGAATTTTAAAACTTGAAATGATTTAGATGGAGTCGAGGGATAAGCGACTTCGCGCATTATAGGGAGTGGATTTAAACCCAAACCCAGTATTTTAATTTGTGTAATATATTTCAGGACATTGCTACAGATGCATGGTTCCTTAGGTATTGCTATGGGCTATATTTAAATAATATTTGTTTAATGATCCCCGTTTTTTCATCCGCTGCAGATCGTCTTGGTCGTAGCGCGATTTTGTATTTCCACAATAGGGAGGCTCTATATATCATAGAGCCTACCTATTGTGCAAGGTTTAGGTTACTTAACATCACGCTACGAAAAATTGGCCCGGGCAGGGTAGGGGGGGGGGGGGGGTGAAACCACGGGGTACACGGGAACAACCAATTTCATGTTCCAATAACAATATTAAGCCTTCTTGCAAAATCTGACGAGGGCCTATCCAAATACGAACGACGAGTAACGGTAGTCAACCGAATATGAACTTTCAGATAATGTTATAATGTTGAAAATATATTTACCTTGGTTGAAACTGGTGCTTTCTTCCATGTCTCGCGAGCAAGACACAGGGAACTCCTTTGATCTGACCTTCAATGAGCACATCGGATGGCTTCCCGAACGGAGTGGTGACTTCCTTCTCCACTTGGTTCTCGAACAGCGTGGGGTCACCGAACCCTGATCCACCAATAATGCCGACCTGTGTGAAGGTAATTTAGATATCGAAGACTACAAAAATAATGTAGAAGTAGGATAATACTGTAATGTGGGCATGAATGTGGGTATAAAAGACTACAAGAGTAGTGTTATTAGTACCACCACTATATAAAAGAGTAGGTTCTCAGTATGTTTATGATAAAAATTCGATAAAATAATAAAAAGCGACGTCGAAAAGTTATTTTACGTTCTTTTGTTTGTTTTTGAAGTAGGTGTTCTTTTTTTAAGGTATTTTTCTGTATTTAAAATTATGAGTTCATTGATAACAGCCGCCGTTGATTTTAAACTTAGATCGAAAATGCAACGAATTTGTATTCCCATAGTGAATAGTTACATACTTGGTTGATAAGTGATGTTGAATGTTCAACCCTTAGATCAGCGCCGAAAGTCGAAAATGGAACAGCCAATTTCTATAGACGCATTTAAAAATGTAAGTATCGCCTTGTGTTGATGAAAACGACACAGAAGACTACAGGTTTGGGTACTATGTGTTTTTACCTGTTATTATTTAGGTATATAATTATTACAGTGCAAGGTATATAATTAACACACTGACACATTTTGCCTACACTATGAATACAGACATTCAAGTTCTTAGTTTGGAAAACAATAAAGTAAGATCATATTAATATTTCATCAAGCCAAGATAGAGTATAATTATACATATAAATAAAAATCCAGACAATTGTATGTAACAATAATTTATTTGATTTGTACATTGAATTTATCTACACAGGAATACTATACAGTTTTAAACATAAATGCAGTTTCTGATTTCAATTAAAACTATTTGCCATCTAAACCTTGTTGGAATTTGATTTCTTTAGTAGTTTCGTGAGCTTTCTGTAACGCTTGAGCAATTTCAAAGAACCTTTTTGATTCCTCTGGACTTTTTTCCACTCCGTCACCTCTTTTGTACATCATACTGACGTTGGCACAGGCGTACATATTCCCAAGTTCACAAGCCTTCCTTGCAAAGTTAAATGCTTGAGTTTTATCTGATTTTATGAGGTATTCAATGTTTTCGTTCTTGTCTGGCCTATGGGGGTTGTAATCTGCTACATTCTTTGGTACGCCGGTGATGTACATTCCGGAAAGGTAGTGGCATGCCATTGCGTCATTGTAGTCACAGCTTTTCTTGAGGTAGTTGTAACCTGAAATTTTATTTGTTTCATTTAGTTTTATGTGAAACTATTTGAAGGGAATGAATATCAAAATAAGAAAGATCAGTGATATAAGTCATTAAATAAAAAGTTGTCTGAAATGGGCAAATTACAGTACTATTATGAACCATTGTGTTGTGTATGTTTATGCTTCCAATGGTCTGAATGAAGTAAATACTTTGAGTTTGAGTAAACTAACATACTAAATGTTGTATCATCTGAATTTTTTGTTACATTATAATATCTAAACAAAGATGTCTCATGGGCTCTAGCTTCAAATATTGACGCAATAATTGAGTATCAAGAGAGTAAATATTGATATAATTTAATATCTTACCTTTAGGAACATCTCGTTTCACATTAACGCCAGGGCCGGTAGCTGTAAGCAGCATACCAGCATGCAAGCACGCTCCCGGCTCATTATATTCACACCCCTTTTCAAAGTAGTTTAGCGCTTCCGAGGCATCGCCCTTTTCCCTCCCGCGACCTATTAGCGTGTAGTTACCGATCTTCAGACATGACTTTCCAAATTTATAATCCAAACAGTTGCTTTTGAACACCCTAGCAGCCTTCTCAAAATCTTTCTTGATCGCCTCTAAGTAGTCACCCAAAAGATGACATACTTCCGGCTTCTGCTCTTTGTAACAACCGAAACGGTACTCGATACCGAGATTTTCTATGTAATCTTTCACATCTTCTTCTTGTTTTAAGTCATAAGCCATCGCGATTTCGTAATTTAGATACGGAAAACTAAAGTGAGGTTAGATAACAATTTGGGAAATGTCAAAGTCAAACTGATTAGTTTATCAATTTATAAACAAACTTGTTAACATACTTTTAATTTAAAATACGGCTTAGAATGATTAAAATTTTAACAATAGGCGTTAATAATTATTTGATATTTATTAAAACAATCAGTTCTGTGTAAAATTTAAATTAAAGGGTTTACTTTAATAGCGTGTTCAATGTATTTACCTTTATTTTAGGAGAGTCGCCCATTATTGAGAATTTAATGAAGTAGGAAATCACTTATCACTTTTGCAGTTATCTTAGAGTGTGTAGAATCACAGACAGAGCCGGCGTAATGATGTTTAATTAATTTAATTGGTCAGTGTTATGTTCGTCTTCCTGAGTAAAACATGACCACAGTATAAAAATATTAAGGGGGATGCTGAAGCCAGCCCGCGAAATTCAATTTTTTTTACGTTTTTTGCAATTTGCAGGCCAGTGACATGTTGAAACTTTATAAATATTTGTGTTGCGCAAATAACAAGTATAATTTTAAATATAAAAAATATCAAAAAACTCGCTCCATCAGCTCTCACATAGAAAAGGTGCATCATGTTAAAATCTCCGAAATCTAACTACGATGCACCTTTTCTATGTGAGAGCTGATGGAGCGAGTTTTTTGATATTTTTTATATTTAAAATTATACTTGTTATTTGCGCAACACAAATATTTATAAAGTTACAACATGTCACTGGCCTGCAAATTGCAAAAAACGTAAAAAAATTTGAATTTCGCGGGCTACATCGAAGCAATCACCTTAATCACAAATTGTTTAATTTTGTAAGTTATTTCGGCAGATTGTTATTCTGTTTATTTTTATTTACTCAATACTTTGCAAGTTCTCACACTTGAAAATTAGAAAATAATACTTTCAAATGAATATGCTGTTATTTAATTTGAAAACTTCTTAGGGATACTTGCGAATTCCACAATAAAACGCAATGATCCTAATCGTTAATGTCAAAAACAGCTGATTGACAAAGTCAGACAAAAAGATAAATTGTTTTTTTTTGTCATCACGTCGATTTCGTTATTCAGAATCATTTTTGGTGAATCGGTTACTTTTGAGTGATAAAAGCGAATTGAGAGTGAAAAATGACGGAGAATACTGATTTATTTACAACCCGCATGCGAAAGGCTACAAGGAAAATTCACAACATCAGTGATGCTTTAGTCAACGCTAAGTTCGCTCTTTGTAAGTTCTTTGTGTATTTGAGTATGTTAGATGATCAATTTATTTATTTTCCTGCATTAAAAGAATGACAAAGTAAAATACTTTTTCGAGAAATACCTCCCATTTTTCTTTGTGATTTATTTTTGTAAAGTCATGGTTTTTCGGAGTTGTCGATCTTTTGTCCCGGTAAAAACAAAAACTCACAGATAAAATATGTTATTGATGAACAGTTTCCGGTGATAACCAGATAAATTAAACTTGGATAAAACCTTTTTTGTCAAAATGTAAATATTTCAAGTGAAAAATTGCATGATTACTGAAAAATGTCCAAAAAATTGAGAACAATATTTGCATTATCAACCTTTAATGTTCCCTCTGCTTGGACATAGGCCTTTTTTCCAGAGTTGACCACCACATAGGCCAGTGTGGGTTGGTGGACATTTGATTGATTTTTATGTAAAATACCCACTTCTGTTTATAATTAGAAAGTACTAGCTGACCCAGCAAACTTCAAACTGCTTCAGAATCATTTTTTTTTATATCATATTCACTCAACTTTAAAACCTTCACTGGAGTCTGGACATCCAAAACTAAAATCAGCAAAACTGAGCTTAGCATATATACTTTTTTTGTACACCAAAATTTTGAAACTACTGTTTGACAATATTGCTCAATCTAAAAAAAAAAACCTTATCATCAAGACAACCTTTGGATAGACTGTATTAATTAAGATAAGAAGGGGATAGGGTATTCAGTGGTGTACTATATATACTCTTCAAACTAAATATAAAAGTATAGCCCCTAGCTGGAGGCCTTAGATTAAACTACAGCATCCACAGAAAAGTCCGGTCAAGCAGCACACAGCCTCATCTCAGGTAGACTTGCGAGAGGCCAGTTGAAAAAAAAAAAAACAATATTCTATCTTATTATTTCAGCATTAAGAGATGAAGAAGTATGGGGCGGTGGTCTGTTCATATTCTACCACGTCTTTGCCTACCTGGAAGATGCTAAGGAAAGGCTAAAGATGGAAGATTTTGACAAACTGTTCTTCAATAAAGTTCTTTACAGGTTTGTCATTACAGTTCTTAGTAGAATACAGAAATATTGTAACCATATGGGCTATGTGAATGATGATATGGCTAGAGTAGTAGGGAGAAAGTATTGAATTTTAGTCCTAATCCGACCAATGACATAGTACTATTTTGAACCTTTAAGATTTGAACTGATTTGAACCAATGACGATGCTTGGAACAAGCTATACTAGCGCCATTAGTTCCCCAGTTTCCATCCTCATTCAAAATTGCTTACTTGAAATAAATGATTTGATTTGATTGAAAATAGTTTTTCGAAAATTACAGAAAGAAAGCTTTTGAAGAGGACCTAACACATTATCTAGGAGAAAACTGGCAATCAATACCCAAGGCTATGGCCTTGGAGAACTATATAGAGCACCTGGAAGAACTGGAGCGGTCTAATCCCAGGCTGCTGATGGCATATGCCTACCATTTGTACCTGGGTCTGCTGAGTGGTGGCCAGATCCTGGCTAAGAAACGGAAGATGTTTGGTGATGGTAAGTAGAATTATTTCACTGAGAAATCTGTAATTAGTGAGTGGTTTGGACCATCGATGGTCCGGTAATCGCTGATCGGTGCGATGATCGCATCATTCTTTTTGGTGCAGAGACTTGTTATTGCCATTCAGCAAGGTAACACTGCCAGTATTCTCTGGTATTCTGGGGTCTTAGGGCGCGGACCCATGTCCACGGTACGGCGCCGCCGCCGTGCAACGGCACGGCATCGCCGTGTGCAACCACCACCATCGTGTAAAGGCACGTACCCGCTCAGCACGTATACCAAAATTACAGTTTTGGCTTGATATGGACCGCGAAAGACGTATCCTGCTCCTGTTGCTGTTAACATGAGGATAAATGAAGAAATAACAAAATCAAAGGAAATATTGGGTACGCAGTGGCACGGCACGGCGCCGCACCGCAGACATGGGTCCGCGCACTTACGCCGGGAACGTTCCGGGCAGTTTATTCGATTAGGGCTGATATTTTTTTTTTTATGTAAACTTTTTTTTTTAATCGGTCTCAAACCAAACTATCTGATTTTATGGTATAATATAAATTAGTTTGATTTCAACTACCTTGTTTGTCTACTCTGGTCGCAAGCGCCACTTCTTAGTATGGGCGTCTTGTCCTGGTTCCAATTCCCAGGTAAGGAATCAGGAATTTCCCAGTAGTAGCATTGATGGCCATAAGCTTGTCACGTATTAGTTGTGAGTTCAACTGGTAAATTGTGGTGGTAAAACGTAATGCGATGATGAACGAACGAATCGAAACGCATTAGACTAGTCATGAACGGGATGCAATGTAATGTAAAAAATTCAGGATGCTAAAAGCAACAATTTCCTTCCAGAAAACGCCAAAACCGTGACATACGTAGACAAAGTGACAGACTTCTCCGGAACGGACATCAGTCAACTAAAGAAAGACTACAGACAAGCCATGAACGAAATCGCAGAGAAAATGACAGAGGAGGAGAAAAAGGCATTCATTGAAGAAAGCAATAACGTCTTTATTATGAACAATTTGATTGTGAACTCTGTGGGTGGTCAAAATAAGGTTCTTTATAGCTTGTTGTATAAGGCTACAACAGTATTTGCGATTGTCGCCGGAGTCGTCATAGCGTATAAGTTGTATAAGTGATTTACCAAAGAGTTTTGTGTCTATAGAGGTTTGTTTAAGATAAAAAAATATTATGTTGTCTACTTCCAATTTTATCTATGGTGGAGTTAGCATGTTTTGGCAGCCTTTTGATTGAATTTTGGTTTATTAATAATAATCCTGCCTGTTTTAATAGTGTAGACGACACTCAAAAACGTAATTAAGTTCTAATTTTGGATTTTCAGCTTTCTGCTCAAAGCTGAGAGTTGAAATTTCACTAAACCCTTCGTAAGTTTGGGCACTTTAAATTTAGCTGTAGGCATCTTTTAAAAATGTCTATTTAATCAGAATAATCATATCAATATTTAACAAAGTCAGTAGCTAAATAAAACCATTTAAAGCACAATTTTTCGTCCATTTTCTGTGAATTGAAAATTGACCAAAAATGTGTTTTTACGAGCTTATAATAATCCTTTCGAGTACTTACTTGACCTAGCAAATGCATTATAACTCACTTCGGTAATCGTGTAGGAGATAATTGTGATAATGTTATTTGTTCCAAGATTTTAAGACTTATGTAGTTAGTAATAAAGTCTGTTTTTAAAAACTTAAAAAATGTTTTTTTTTTCTATAGGCCTCCGCCCACTTACTAGGTAAGTTAACAGGGATATTCAGGAATTGAATTTTCCAACTGGGCTAAATCCGACACTATGAGGAATATCGAAAACGTTGAAAGAAGTGTCGATGCCGATTTTGACGAAAAATAAAACTGCTTCATTTGATTTTAGAAAATTCAGTAATCTTGGCCAGGAATCGAACCAGCTGATTTTGTGAAAAAATCACACCCTGTATTATCACTCCATTCGATAGTGTTGCTAATAACGATCAAATTCTGGGAACCAATGATATTGAAACAACGGGGATCTTCGGGGACAGCAGGGCGATTTTCGTCCACCTGTACCCTTAGCACGAGTTTTCACTCTTTTACTTTACAGCGTCTTTCCAGTATTTACAGCGTTTCTTGTATGAAAAAATGGAACAGCGCCTCTGGTGTGCGAAGAAGAAACTAATATTTTCCTTGAAAAGTTCTAGTTTACGTCTCAAATACTGAAAACTCGTGCTAAGGGTACTGATCACAGTCTGATAAAGGACTAGCCCCGAGTCGACGTCGACGTCTTCTACGACGAACAACTGACGATCAAGTGACT
Organism: Agrotis segetum; assembly: GCA_036375495.1. Lineage (NCBI taxonomy): Eukaryota > Metazoa > Arthropoda > Insecta > Lepidoptera > Noctuidae > Agrotis > Agrotis segetum. The sequence continues at coordinate 2,390,041 of JAQSVV010000031.1, forward strand.
GCTGGAGTCGCAGGAATTACCTAAAAAGGATACCGCGACCCCTGGAACATAAAAGACAATTGTAGTAACAGGGTGGTTATTAGTCAGAAGACTTCTGACTGAAAGTCAGATTTTGAAGTTCAGAGTCAAAACAAAATATAATTTATAAAAAATATTTTATTGCTTCAAATTCTATTGAATGTCGTACTTCTTACATAATAATTAAATATGTACACAGCATACTACATGCCTGCAAGGTCACTGCATTTTAAAATAAACACTACTATTAAGTAAATAAGGTTTCAAATAAGTTGTATTTCTTAAAATATACTTTTATTTGTTCTTAAAATATATAATATTGAACTATTAAACTAGTATTTGAACTTTTTGTTTACATTTGAACCAATGTAAATATAGGTATTTTTATCACGTTATTGTCATAGTCTAAAATATTCATAATTTAGTAGCTAACTTCCTCAGATCAGTATAAAAACAGTTACAAAATACATTAATAAAAATTGACAATTATTAGTCTTTTTTTATACAACTTTTTTTCAAGATTTTTAAAATATTTGTAAGTTTTTTGAAAAATAGGATACGTGAATGTTAGCTCAGAAATACAGCGTGTCAAAAATGTTGGTCAAACTTTTGAAAGTTTAATTAACAAAAAAATATAGGCCAGTCTTGGTAGTCTGCTAACATTTAGACCCCATTCGCACGAGCGCTTTTTTTGGGCGTTTTAAAAGCGCTGGGTTGGAACAAACAGGTAAATTGAACTTTAATATCCAGAACTTAAAATCAAATACAGCTCGAAAAAAGCGCTGACGTGTTAACAGAGACATGGAAATGCATATTTGTTCTATTTCGGGCGCTTTTTTGACGCCCTTAAACAAGCGCTCGTGCGACCCATTCGCACTCTTAGGAACATGTAATATTTATTTATAAGGTGGCCATAGTATTGGATCTCATTTTATGTCATAGAATTTTGGCCAAAATCCCAAAAGCCCGGTTTTATATGAAACCGGGTTGTACTTGTATACTAAATCTATTATCCTAAGTTGAGATGCTCATCATCTGAATGCTGGTAATGTGGGGGGCTCCATTGCCATGTCAATGAGCTCGTCGATGTCATCTGAGTTGAAGAATGACAGTTCCAACTGTGGACAAAATAGTGTGAATTACGCGATGGAAAAAAAAATTTTGCTCATCCGGCTCGAAGGACCAAGTTTCGACTAGCACGTGGTGAGAAATGAAAGTAGACTGTATACAGGGTGGTCGCTTAACTGACGTCCAAAAGGGAAAAATAGGTCCCTCGTGTCTTGGGGTTTCCGAATCACCCCATGTATGTACCGCGATATTTTTTGTAGTTTACTCTTTTTATTGCCTAGGTTGGTCTGTGGATGGGTGACCATCTGTCATAGCAAGTTTCTTCCGTGCCTCGAAAAGCAAGTAAAGCCGTTGGTCCCGGCTGTCATTTGTAGATCTTTGACAGTCGTTACTGTTAGTCGGAAGCTCATAAGTTAGACAATCAGTCTTAGGCTGCCTTTCCACCAGAGATGCGCTGTGCTACGTTGCTACGGATATGTTTGTTATCCACCAATCACATTCATTTGTTTTCATAACGCACACACACACAATCGTGTGTGTGTGCGTTATGAAAACAAGGAACTTTCGACACCCATAACTCATAATAATAGATGATTTTTCTTACTTTTTTGTTTCCATACAGGGCTAGATAATGATGAGATGAATGTGAATCATTGTTTATTCTGAATGTATATCGTCTAATATTTGAATAATCGCCAAACTACGTTTGTATGGAAGAATGACCGACTAGTGTACCCTTATGTATTCTGTAACTGAACTCACCAGTCTCTGTGTGTCGGCACACGGGCGGCATGTCAGTCGTCCCTCGCTGCACTCACAGCGCGGCGGTGTCACACATCTAGCGGTAGCGGTCGCAGCCCTAGCGCCCACTACTGTGGAGAAGCGACGCGCAGTTGGACGGTCGCCTTGGAGTTTTGCACCCGCGAATATTGTACCTGATAGGAGAATTATCGTTTTAGAACTATGCAAAGGAAGGTAGGAAAAACACGAGTTTGTAGGCAGTGAGTCGGGCAAGTAGGGGATTGTGTATAAGACGGGGACGCGAGGTATAATGGGGACATACACTGTTTACACTCCCTCTCATAGAGATGAGGCCTTTGTCCCAGCAGTGGGAACATTATAGGCTGATGATGATGATGAACACAACACTAACGTAGCGCAAGTGACAATAGGATGTTATTTGCAGGCGGCCATTAACAAATGGCGTCCTGTTGGACGTTAATATGTATTAAATTTGCCTTTAGTGTGTAGAAACATGGTGAATTTTAGGCACTATTCGCCTTACCACAAAAATAGGTATAAACATCTGTTGAACACTTTTCTAAAAAAAAGTCTTAAATAATTAAATACATTTCTTTACCATTGGTCTCCATAGCGAGGGACGTACAAAGTCCGAGTTTCTCCTTAGGTAGTTTCACTTGTTTCCTGAGCGCTGCGTCTCCCACTAGTCTCTCGTAGTCCTTGTTTGTGTAGGCGAGTGTGTTGTCCACGCCTGGGACAAAAAATATACACATGGAAAAAATATTTAGAATGGCCTGTTGGTCTAGTGGATCCTGACTGCTATGTCGGAGGTCGTGGGTTCGATTTCCACCCAGGACAAATGTTTGTGTGATGAGCACGATCATTTGTTCTGTGTCTGGGTGTAATTTATTTATAATATTTATATATTTAGAAATATTTAAGTATGTTTATCAGTTGTCTAGTACCCATAACATAACACAAGTTTTGCTTAGCTTGGGACTAGATAGCGTTGTGTGATAGTTGTGGAATAATATTATTATATTAATTAATTATACAGAGTTTTTGGTGCCTCTGCCCGATGTTGGTGTAAATGGGCCTCGGTCTCTGCCATTTTGTACGCCAACAGTAGCCACACTCGCGTGTGATTTCAAGCAGTAATATTGAGTGGTAGAATGACGGGCGTTTTGTCAACTAGTAGGTAAAATTTCCCCGTAATAGGTAAAGTAAATAATTAGAAATTCGTTCTCTAGTTTCGATGACGATATCTTGTATGCAGGGTCTGGGAAGAAATCTCTTCGTTGGAGAAATCCGAATCCATAAGAGATACGGGAAAACTTTCTTAGGAACCTTTAGCTCTTTATTGATGTTGACAATTTTGGCGTTTTTTATTTTTTAGTTAATTGTGAGTTGTCCACAAAAATTTGTGAAATTTACCAATTTTTTTAATGCCGTTCGACTCTGTTTCATGTAAGGATCATTTCTTAATATCGGAAGAAATAAATAGGGACAGCGGAAGCTGGTCAAAGGGGTTTGCAAGTTTTAGTACGGACCTTGGTATCATTTTTTTTTCTTTCGCTAGTGATGAAACTTTGGCCATAATTAGACTACTACCTAAGAAGTCTCTCGCTACCAGCACTTTGAATGATTTTATTTTCGCTTATAGTTTTATGGCACAACAATAAATCTAACAAACCTGCGTCTATGTTTACATCAAATATCAAAGATTTTAAAACGGTATCAGCAAACAAAAATATTAGTTCCGTTTCAAGACTTTCTGGCCAAGCTGTAAGGCCCTTAGTACTTACCAAACAGGTACTTAGCGGCTCGTTTCTTGGACAGCATGAAGTCATCGTCCATCAGAATGTGTAGCGTCACAGAGCTCTCCATCAAATTGTGGAGGATCGTCGAGTAGTCCAACTGGAAAAAAATATTAATTTAAATATGTACCCGATTTTCTGAACGGCCAGAAAGCGTTCGTTCGTTTCAAATAGAAACACTAATTTTACGGAAGCTACTCTTTATCGGAGTTTTCAAATATTCTGACGTAAACTGGAGTTTTGACATTTTCAAATAGACAACAAGGAAAAAATAGTTCCTTCTTTGCACACCAGAGGCGCTGTTTCATTTTTCCATACAAGAAACTCTGTAAATACTGGAAAGACGCTGTAAAGTCCACTGTTCACGTGTGAATGCACAAAGAAAATCGATTTGTTCGTGTTTGCTTGATTGAGTCCGTCAGAGTGAACATTTGTGCCAGACATCGGGGGTATTGCATCTAAGTGTAACGATAAATTTAAACACGAATATAATAATATACGAAGCATTTAACATAGCCTATAGACAAACAGCACACAAGAGCAGATGACAATCGTTATTGCTCAGCAGTCACTAATACATTTTCAACTTTATACCCCAGCGCGTAGAGTTGAAAATCTTTTGTAGTTTACAGATCGTTTTCGTTTGTTTCGTTCGTTATCGATCGGCAGTCTTTAATAGATTTTCTACTTCATGAGCTAGTGTTTAAAGTTGAAAATGTATTAGTGACTGCCGAGCGATAACGATTGTCGTCTGCTGTCTGTCTATAGGGCCTGGGGGGTATTACAACGTCTTAAAACCATGCAACCAACAGGTCGTCTAGCGCCATCTCGTTCACTCACTGGAACAGGCCTGGTTTTAAGACTTGTAATATCCCCCTTGTACTAGTTTACCTATAATTCCACTTACCCTCATAAAGGTAGAGTCACACTTGGAGCACGGCATGAGTATGAAGGTGCGCGGTACAGCCGCACGGAAGGGAAGGCGAGTGGCGAAGCTCAGCGCAGCGAACATGTCCGTACGAGACGAGCGGTTGCCACGGACTAGGTCCGACTTGTCTAAATGATGAAGGGAGAAGTTTTTACTATTAAATCAGATAAAAAAACACAGTGCCGGTTTTAGGTGTGCGTCCACAGGTCGGCATCGCACGTATCAGACGTATCGTACGTCACGGGTTTTAGTTTGCCTTGTATGAAAACTCATACAACTGCGTCCACTGATCCGCATCGTACGGACGGCTAATTGGCAATGCCTTAATGCGATGCGTACCGATGACGTCATACGGAATGCCGATCAGTGGAAACGATGAAGGTGGCATCGGAAATCCGATTGCTGATACTCGCGTCGGCAATCCGATCGCTGCCGACACAGAAATCCGTTTGATGCGATGCGTCCCATACGTACGATGCGGACCTGTGGACGCTTACCATTTAGCACTACCAGCGCCCTGGGCGAGATTTTCTACGGCGCCCCATAACTGCAATACAAACCCATTTGAAAAAAGGAAAAGGATTTAATGAAATTACCATTTATTAAAAGAAAGTAACGTGACTCTCTGTTATGCATTTGTGCATGTTTGAATGACGAAAAGCATGTAATTTTGCACAAACGTTCCTTGAATAATGTAAGTTTTGTGTTTTCTTTAGACTGATTTTGACTGATCCCCTAAAAACGGGATGAAAGATATTGCGAAATTTACGAAAAAGTAGGCCTGCGGTATATTTTAACACTTTCTGATATTCGAGATGGATAGAAGTGCTGTTGAATGAGATAATTAAAGTGATGCTCAATTGAAGAATACCAGCTTAATTCGTTTTGTTTTGTAAGGAAGTCTCAAATTAGGTATCAAATACAGTTTAATTTAACTATAAAATATAAAAATTAAAGACCTGTCTGTAGCATTTTTTTTAATGTTTTGGTAAAAAACAGTTTAAGTAAATTTTCGAACTCTGAATTAACTTTACTAACTGTAATCGTTTCGCTGTTTTTCTTATTTATTTTTTATCAAGTTGTACTTACCAATAATAAAGTTGTCGAGATGCTGTGATATCTCAATAGAGTTGGTGAACACCTTGTTGTTGACGTACAGCGAGCGTGGTCGGCGGTACACGCCGCGACCTCCAAAGCCTACGATGGCGTACCTGTACAAAATAATACAGTTAGAAATGAGAAAGTTCAATTTTATAGGGGTGTTCACTTTCAGGTATTTATCTTAGGGTCATACCTTTCTCTTAGGCCACCATGGGCGTTTTAAGAGCGTTGGCGTCTCTGCAGCTTCTGCTCAGCGTCAACGTTGCGCGGCCGCGACGTTGACGCTGCGCATACATTAAGGCCGCTACCTCACTGGCGCTTTACGGCGTTGACGTCAACGACGCTTCTGCTCAGCGTCGAAGCGACGTTAACATTTCGTCGTCACGTGGCAAGCGTTGACGTTCGCTGAACGCGAGATTAACGTCGCACGCATAATACTTTTATGAAATAAGGTCCGATATGCAGTCACACTTTTTTTAGACAAGTGTTCAACAGGTGTTTAATTTTTTGTTGAAAGGCTGTATCTATCTTTATACATATATTTTGGAGACCTAAGCTTAATATTAAACACAGTCTTACCTATTATCAGAGAGTCCATTCGCCTGCATCTTAATATCAAAGGCCTCAACAAAGAGGTCCATATTCTTGCTCTTGCGCAGGTTCTTGTTACAATACTGCGCCTCAACTATGAACACTACGTCCGTAGAGTTCGGGATGTATTGTAGGATGTGGAAGGAGCCTTCTTCTATTATATCGCCTTGAGGGGTTGTGCATCTGTGGGAAAAAAAAAAACATATTCCACAACTACCACACAACGCTATCTAGTCCCAAGCTAAGCAGAGCTTGTGTTATGGGTACTAGACAACTGATAAACATACTTATATATTTCTAAAATACATACATATTATAGATAAATAACACCCAGACACAACAAATGATCATGCTCATCACACAAACATTTGTTCTGGGTGGGAATCGAATCCACGACCCCCGGCATAGCAGTCAAGATCACTAACCACTAGACCAACAGGCCAGTCATAGTCATAATAAGATTAATAGCTGACCGGAGCAAGCTTCATACCACCTCAAAATGACCTTTTCAACCTTCCCTGGACTTCCAAAAATAATTCAAAACAATAATTAGTTAAATCGGCCCAGCCGTTTTCGAGTTTTAGTGAGACTAACGTACAATTTTTATATTGTAGATTATAAATATTGGAAAATACTTATTTGTTAATTTTCAAGGCGAATAGATTTTTAACAACGCTGAGCAACAAGCATGACCAAGTTTATCATTATTCTACCAAGAATAGACAATTTGACTGTTTTTTGCACGAGTATGACACAATTCGTACGCCGTTTATGAATATAAATATTTCTCGTTTTACCACAAAAAAATTAAACACCCGTTGAACACTTGTCTTAAAAAAATTGACAACGTCAAAACGACGTTTCTACTTGATAAAAGCGTCGTTACGTAGTTAAACTTTTTTTAGACAAGCGATCAACGGGTGTTTATCTATTTGTAGTAAGGCGATTCTTTTCTTAGTAAATTTTAAACATTTCCATGCGATGCGATCAAAACGGTAAAAATATTTCTACGTTCTGTCATATTGTGTATTTTTCCGTCGAAAAAAACCGTTTCTACAGTGTGAAACTACGCGTGCTGGCTTGTTCCAGTGAGTAAACGAGATGGCGCTAGACAACTTGTATAGCTCTGTCACTTTTATTCGTCGGAATAAGCCTGGTTTTTTTAAGACGTTGTAATACCCCCCTGCAGGCGTAGCATGGCGCCGTAGAAAGGGGTTTTGTCGACGCAAGAATAGACAAAATGACAGAACGTAGAAATAATTTTAGCGTTTTAAGCATGTTTATGTAAAAAATATGGAAAATAAACGTTCTTTTCTTCAATAGTGTAAGAATGGTGTCATATTTGTGCAAAAAAACAGTCGATTTGTATAGAAATAACGATGAAATAACTTTGTCTTTTCTTGGTAGAATAGAGATAGAATCACCATGCTACGCGTGCTGGTGGCCTATCATGACGTCTTAAAGCGAATGTAATTCCAGTGAGTGAACGAGATGACGCTAAGTCTATATTTATTACTAGATGGTTCTATACCATCTTCAAACGCTATCTTCTTCTTCTATATTTATAAAAGGCAAACTGAATGATTATTAATTAAGCCACAGCCCAGACCGCTTGGCCTAGAGACTCCAAATTTGGAAAATATGTAGGTTCCTTATGAAGCGTAGGGGAGCACTAAGAAAGGATTTTTGGAAATTCGGCGTTTAAGGGGGTACAAAAGGGGGGGAAAGGTTGTATAAAATTCCGTACATTTTAGTATCTGGTTGGTTATTCGGTTGAAAATTAGGCACGATTTTATAAAGGGGGTAAGGGGAGGGTGTGGGGGGTAACGGGGGGGGGGGGGCGAAATCAATCTCCAAACTTAACGCGAGCAAAGCCGCGGGTTCAAGCTAGTGATTTTATAAAGTTCATAAAAGATGGTTTGTACACTTACTGATGGCAGTGGTCAGGCATATGTGTGGGCACATGTTCATGTAGACACAGCTCCTTGTATGCACTCGCCAATGCGCATGCGTCGCCGCCAGACATACACTCTGCGTAGAAGTTTTGTGACGGTATCTGTAAAAAAGAAGATAATATTATGAGACGTTAGTGTTTTTTTAGGCCGGTCAATATCGACATAAAAAAAAACCAAACATTGCAAACACGCATGTAACTACGATTTTTTTATATGTTGTTAGGTCCCTTGAGAATAGTTAACACCCAAGTTTGCAACACTGAAAACCCTGTGCTGCCAATGTTATTGTCGAATCAAAATCCTTTAGTACTTTTTGTGTGTATCTCATGAACCGTGATAGCTAGAGAGTTAAAATTCTCACAGATGATGTATGTCTATTGCCGCTATAACAAAAAATACTAAAAACCAAAATACGTTAAATATTATGGGGGCTCCCATACAAAAAACGTGATTTTTATAGATAATGTTTCGGAGGCTGTTTCTCATGAACCGTGACAGTTTTAGGCATTTTTTTTTAAATGCCTCCTAATCTAGACTTGAAAACACAAAGAGATTTAAAACAACCTATAGAGCGGGCATTGGGAAAATTGTCATACAAAATTGTTGATGCCGTGCGTCAGTATCACTATCTAAGCGTTGCATAGCAACGCGACTACTAGACTGAGGGACTTTTTACCTATTGGTAAAAAGTTTTGGTTCACAAATTTCTTCGTGATGTCCCGTCTATTGCTCGTATGTAGTTTAATGTCTTTGTGAAAACACAAAGATTTCTGACAAAAAAATCAATACTCACAACAGAGAAACACGGATGTAAAGGCGACACCTTATTCTGGAAGAACTTCTCACATTGCGTGTCATTCTTCAAGTCTTTGTTCTCAATGTTAGTGGGATTGGCACTGGGCACGATGTTCCACGCGTGGCCCAGCGTTGGGATGGACGTGGTATACGTGTTGTTGGGTAAAAGGAGGTCGTCGTACTGTTCGTTGTTGTATGTGCCTAAAAGGCCGCCTAGAGTTGCGTAGTACCAACCTAAAAGGAAAAAAAAACAAATGGTTTTCATTCTTGAATCATGGCTACCATATGTTACTATTTTTTTTTCACTAGCCCATATTAACTGGAGACCTCTAACGGTATCAAACACATCAAAATCTGTTCAGGCTTTTGGAAGTTATTGTGGGATAAGGAAACTTACAAATGTACAATCGACAAAGTGGAATTATCACTATAAGCTCATTTCCCTACAGACATTCAAAGACAATTAGGTCCACATTCGCATAAACATACATATCCATGACAACGACTTTGATCTTTGTCAATTTGACGGATTCAAACGATTTTTTGTTAAAATGGGTCATGATTCAACTTTGTCGATTGTACATACATGACAATAAACGGTAATACTTCATTTATTCATACACCATAAATATAATACTACATTTTTTGGGCAGTCGTGTAAAACATATGTAAGGACAGAGTGTGTTCTTGTACGGACAGTATCACGAGTCATATACAACGTTATCCGTTTACTAATAAAGTTTAAATTCAAACGACTTCTACAACTAATGTGTCCAAGTTGGACAGACCCTTTTGATAAAGCCGGCAGGTACTATGCAATTTTAACACAATAATAATAGAGTTCAAAATCAAACAATAAGTGTACATACCTGACACTTGTAGTTTACAAGTTTGGAAGAGCAGGTTGCACTGTATGTCGAGTCCATTGTATCCTTGTACGGACAGTGTGTCCGTCTGTCTGTCCACTACTAGTCCGTCTACTAACGCCGGCAGACTTAGCACTGTGTTGCTGATTGATACTTCCTGTGAAGAGAAATGGGGTTTACTGAGACAAATAGAAGGGACGAAGAAGAAAATATAAAAAAAAATATTAATTTGTCTACAAAAACATTCGAGTAGGCATATAGCTAACGAGTTTTTAGAAAAATAGATCTACAACATCTTTTTGGCATTTATTTTCTGATCGTGTTTGGTGGAGCGGAAGGTACTGTCTCACCGTGTCCTTCAATTGCCCTTTATTTTTCAGGGTCACGGTAACCAGCTTAAACAGTCCCGCGCCTCTGGCAGGCGATTGGCAATATAGGAGCCCCCGTCAGCTGCTGTGTCGTGAAGCGGTGCCAATCCTTTGCCCCACGCATTCCACCTCCTCCTTCGATAACATGACTTCTTTGCAGAAGGAGGCGACAGCTTCTCATTCAGTTTCGGACCGCAGCATAGCCTTGATCAATGCCGGGCGCACCCTTTGATTGCTTTTTGCGGTTCACGGACACAGTGTCCTCATACGACGTCCACGACCCACAAAAATGTAGGCTTAAAGCGGTGTTTTAAACCTTATAGTACTCACCTCTCTATACAAATCAGTATGCACCAGACTCCTCCTAGTCAAAACGATCAGGTTGTATCGGTGAAGTTGTCCTGTCTGTGTCCTTAGGTTACCTTTTGCGGTCCAAGGACACAGTGACCTCTTAAGACAGTCCACAAAATAACTAGCCTGCAGAAGTCCAAACCTTATTTTATAGTACTCACCTCTCTATACAAATCAATATGGACAAGACTCCTTCTGGTCAACACAATAAGGTTGTATCTCCCCTGGTCGTTACTCTCCATGAGGACGGTGAAGTTGTCCTGTCTGTGTCCTTAGGTTACCTTTTGCGGTCCAAGGACACACTGTCCTCTTAAGACAGTCCACAAATACATACCCTGCAGAAGTAATTAAACCTTATTTTATAGTACTCACCTCTCTATACAAATCAATATGCACCAGACTCCTCCTAGTCAACACAATAAGGTTGTATCTCCCCTGGTCGTTACTCTCCATGAAGAGAGTGAAGTTGTCCTGTCTGTGTCCTTAGGTTACCTTTTGCGGTCCATGGACACACTGTCCTCTTAAGACAGTCCACAAATAAACACCCTGCAGAAGTTTTAAACCTTATTTTATGGGACTCACCTCTCTATACAAATCAATATGCACCAGACTCCTTCTAGTCAACACGAGCAGGTTGTATCTCCCCTGATGTTGTTTGATAATGAAGTTGTCCTGTCAGCAGTCCTTGCTGAGTAGCAAAGACTACACGGCGGGAGGACTCATTATGAAATGAGAAAACTCCTCCTTAAATGATGGAGCGGAATGGACTGTCAGACTCCGACTAACTAAAATCCACCGTGTTTCCTCACTTACTCTTAGCGGTCCAAAGACACAGTGTCCTTTAAGAGGACACTGTGTCTCTCAGTCTACAAATAAATACCCTGCAGAAGTTTCAAACCTTAGGTTATAGTACTCACCTCTCTATACAAATCAATATGCACCAGACTCCTCCTAGTCAAAACGATCAAGTTGTATATCCCCTGATGTTGTTTGATGATGAAGTTGCCCTGTCTTCACTTGCTGAGTAGCAAAGACTACACGGCGGGAGGACTCATAATGAAATGACTCTTCCCTAACTGATGGAGCGGAAGGGACTGTCAGACTCCGACTGACTACAATCCACCGTGTTCCCTCAATCGCTCTTAGCGGTCCAGAAACACAGTGTCCTTTAAGAGACAACTGTGTCTCTCAGTCTACAAATAAACACCCTGCAGAAGTTTTAAACCTTATTTTATAGTACTCACCTCTCTATACAAATCAATATGCACCAGACTCCTCCTAGTCAATACAATAAGGTTGTATCTCCCCTGGTCGTTACTCTCCATGAGGACGGTGAAGTTGTCCTGTCTGTGTCCTTAGGTTACCTTTTGCGGTCCAGGGACACTGTGTCCTCTTAAGACAGTCCACAAATAAATAGCCTGCAGAAGTTTTAAACCTTATTTTATAGTACTCACCTCTCTATACAAATCGATATGCACCAGACTCCTTCTAGTCAACACAATAAGGTTGTATCTCCCTTGGTCGTTACTCTCCATGAGTACGGTAAAGTTGTCCTGTCTGTAGTCCTTGGTGAGTAAGAACGTGCCTGCCTCGGATATCGTGAACACTTGCTTGTCGAATGTCACTAGAGTCCCTTGGCCGGTCATCATTGCCATGCCTGTAAGCAGAGATGTCATTAACGTTAATAATAACATAATAATATTCCAAAACTATCACACAACGCCAATCTAGTCCCAAGCTAAGCAGAGCTTGTGTTATGGGTACTAGACAACGGATAAACATACTTATATATTTCTAAATACATACATAAATTATAGATAAATTACACCCAGGCACAGAACAAATGATCGTGCTCATCACACAAACATTTGTCCTGGGTGGGAATCGAACCTACGACCTCCTGCATAGCAGTCAGGGTCACTAACTACTAGACCAACAGGCCAGTCAAACGTTGAAATTAATAATCTATCTCAGTTGCAATCACGATTCCGATCTTCGTATATCAACAATCAACGAATAAGGCCGTCAACTCAGAATCAGCCGTTTTAAAAACGGATCGGTTTTTGGGATTGAGATATAATTTTAATTTTGGGCGATAACTGGGTTTGAGAAGAAATTTAAAATTGATTGATGATTTCGTTAGATACGTGAGTCGAAAACTGGAGTAATTTATTTATTTCCTAATAAAACCTAGACTCATCCTTATTTTCATTTTAAGAAAAGAGATAAAGAAAAAGTATTAATTTGATTCGCACAGGACACAACAAATAACATATAAACAAACAAAAAAAAAAAAACAAAAAGAAGTTATAAGAAAGAATAGGTCCTGTACGAAGCCTAAAGGGCCCTTTCTCAGTATAGTGCTAGAATATAAAAACATTGAAGCCTCTAAGCTGTTGTAAGTAAGGTTGCATTTTCAATGAAGTTTAACGGAACGGAAGCGTGTAGGATTCTACCAATCATAGACGATATTATTTATAGATAGACCCAAGCATCAAAACTGGGTGACATCTCACCGATCACATGAACTGCACAATTCACAATCTAGAATAGCTCAAAATACTCACCAGCGAACGGTGGCATCAAGTTATCAAAGTCCATATAAGGTCTCATATCGTAGTAGAAAGACCAGATGCTCTTGTTAGTGGTCAGCCATTCGTCCAGGAAGTCTTTGACCGCGCGGTACTCCGCGATCTCGGTGAAGTCCGGCGTGCGGTTGAAGGCGTGCCACGACATCGGGAGCTTTTGTTCGAGGAGTATTGCACCCACTCGGGGGTCGAATATGAAGTTCGTTTTTGGTTCGCGGTGTCTGTGAAGTTGTGTTTTGTTTAGTATTCAAGCTTAGATTAAAATGTCCAGATTTCGTGTTCAAAACAAGAGGTAAGGGCGCTCCCTCACCGCGAGCATTCACTTGTAATGTAACGTTACAGATTCAAATATACAAAGACAATAGAGCAGTCATGTCAAACGTACGGCCCGCGGGCCGAATCCAGCCCTCGGGCCATTTCGATACGGCCCGCGATCACAATCACAAATAAATGAATCTTCTTTTTTTAGACTTTTTATGAATACGACTGTTAGACTGCACTCGATGCCTCTACGCAGGTTTAAAAATGCGCGCGCTTGACTAAAAAGTAATTTCAAGAGTAGAAATTGAATGAATCCAATCAATTCTTAAAATAACTATTACGATTATGTTACCTGACATCAGTGAGATAGTCAAAAACAAGAGAAGTCAGGCAATTTGAACCTGGCCCGCCAACACATTCTTAATCTAATATTATGGCCCTCTGCAAATTTGAGTTTGACACCCCTGCAAAAGAGCATCAAATTGCGCACTTTTATGTTACATTACAGGTGAATGCTCGCGGTGATCAGCGCCTTAATGTTTTTCGTGAAGCCACTTTTTTATAAATGTGGATGGACTCAATGTTGTCTTCGACATGTTAACTTATTTTACAAGAAAATTAAGTTGGTAAAAGTAAATCATAAATTGTAAATCTGACAGGGCTCAGTCTTAAAAAGAACACTTCCTTATTTTTATTTAGATCAGTTGGAAAATTGCTAATTGTAATATGTTGTTATGCTAGTACAATGCAGTATTTCGTTATAACAAAAAAAGAGACCTGTGTCGGCGATTTCAGAACATACTGATATTGAAAACATTTTGCTTGTTACTCAATAAGTTTTTCAGCAGCATTCAAAATAAAATAAAAAATGTTTGGAAAAAATAAATAGAAAATAGTTACACATGCAAATGGATTACCAAAAAATACAGAGGCGCAGTTGCGCAGGAGTGGGACAAAACAGGCCAAATAAAGTAAAAAATTAAATACTTACAACTCCTCATACTGCAACGCAGTCCTGCTCATATCGGTGAGCTTGGCGTAGAGTATTTCTCCAACCGTCTGCAGCGCCTCGCCGATCAAGAAGTAGTCGTACCACCACTTTAGGCGGACGTATGCTTCTTGATACTTGAATAGAGAAGAGAATGAGAAGAAATTAACAAGAGTTCATAATGAAGTGATATCCTGCCGTGGTCGCGGCACCGTCTGTAAAGTACACCGTGGCTTAGGAACGCAAAGGGCTACTGAAAGAATAGGGTGGACTTTTAGTTAGTGAGTTTGGCAGTCCCTTCAGCTTCATTCAACGCGGTAGAACTCAATTGATGATTTTACCGACAAAAAAAAAGGGATGTAAAGCAGAAAATTGAACAAAGGGAGTATAAGATTTCTTGGATTTTAGATCTTATGACATGCTAGTTATGTCATAAGATCTAAAATCCACGGTTTTAACCACTGTTCGGCTCCTATATATATACTCGCGCGGTTTTTATCACTGTTCGGCTCCTACCCCCTTATTAATAAACGTGGACTAAAGTTACAACCACGATAATCTTCGGACTAACTATACATTTTTAAGGATTAACTTTGGCGTAAATTTACTTCTCGTTTTATTAATAAGGGGGCTGGGGATTGCATTCTGTTTTCAGATCAGTCTGGTAGTTTTACAGAATGATGCAATCCAAATAAAAAAAGATATTTGTTTTTTTTTTCAAAACTTTCTGCCCAGTGATTCTGAACTCCGTGTACAGTTGCATAAACTCATCTATAAAAGGAATGCATTTCTCTATCGACATTCAACTTACATCCTAAACATTTAATATTACAGTTCAAAATTCCTCTTTTGTTTTACACCAACGACGATATAATACTAGACACCGCATGCACAATCTCAGGAACAAAAACTATTGTGTCAACTCGCTGAGGTACTACGTAAGCGAGGGGGGCGGGGTACTGCGTTGTGATTGGCTAACTCAAGGTCTATTCTGTCTCAACGTATGTTTACGGCTCACAGGATTGGTCGAAATGAGACGAATATAATACTTTTTTGCCTAATGTGTTGACAGACATCGGTCGCCTGTTATTACGAGTCTAGTATTATATCGTCGTTGTTTTACACAGATCAAGACAATAAGGTTCAATTTAACTCTTACCTTTTCAGTAACGTAAACCACTTGCTTAGTCTTCAAGAAGTTCTGCCAAGCGCTTCTGAACTCTGCGTACAGTGCCATGAACTCATCTTTGAAAGGAATGTACTTCTCGATCTTAGACCAGACTACGTCAAACAGTTTCTTGCTGTATTTCTTTATGTTCGTTACTAGATTGTTGTTCATTAGATCTTTGTAGATTCTGAAGATAAAGAAATAGGTCAATGGGGTAAAAAATAAAACAAGAATTAAAAAAAAAACAAAAATTGACAGATTTGGGAGTGCATATATTTTTTTAATAGGTATAAATGGCATTATGGATTGTGATATCTGAAAAGCAACTTTGGCTATGAAGTCTGATAATTATTGAAGCAAAAAACAAACAGGACCCTAGATTTTTAGGACAAACTTCATAAAAAACATCAGTTTAAAACTGCCTCAATTTATAAACCGCATCAAAAAATATTTAAGATCAGTGTACAGTTGCGACCAATAACATGTATACACTTAACAAAATTCAAACGCAATTTACTCGTGAAAAACTGGTTTCCACTTTGAAATACGTTGTCCAATGTATTTGAAACAAGTTATGCCCGGTTCAAAAAGTTACTAAAGTCCCACACAATTAATAGATACAAATAAGTAAAAAAAAAAAAAAAGTTGAACTACATATAACAAAATATAAAAAGCATTTGTAATTACTTAAACTAAACAAAATAAAATGAAACCAAAATCTACTCAAAATGAACATATATATGTATATAATATAAATCATGTATGTATTAAAAATTTATATATAAAACAATACACTAAAATCAAAATGAAAACAACTCTGCTCATAACAGACTATGCCACTAATGCCACATCCAGTAAAAACCAAACTACATCCATGTTGTGTTGTGTTCAAACTTACGATCGAGTTTGTGTTATTATTTATCAGCAATGATATTATAAGTAAAAAGGTGTAGATACGTCATACGCGCTCAATAACGTATGTGCTCAAATGAGGCTGATTCACACATCTTGATCTCAGTGCGACGTTGCCAGCGGCACTTCACGTACCACAGACTGAATTAAAAGTAAAAGTGACTCAAAAATACCGAAAATGCTGTCGTGTGTGATGAGATATTGTACAAATTAAACATGCAAGACTTCTAAAAGTCAAAGAATCACATAACATTCGTAAATATACTATTTATCTTTAATATTTTCACAAATAAAACATAACGTTTCTATAAATATGGCGTCGTAAAAGAAAGAGTGCGAGCACGGGTGCGAGCGAGAGGAGACGCTGACGTGCGGGGGGATTGATGACGCGTGGCGCTGTTTGTTTATCTAGCTGTCACTTTTTTTCTTATTGCGTTGTATCAAGCTATCCTTTTTACTTGTAGTGAAATGTAATGTGTGAATAAAAAATTGTGTATCTGTGTTGCCGCTCGGCGCGGCACAGTTTTTTCCGTCGCTTTGTACGTGTATAACGCATCTATGACTTTATAATATCATTGTTTATCAGTGTACCCACATAATCTGTGCGCCCTAATTATAAATTGTAATTTTAGTGTGTTTCTCAGTAAGTGAATTAACTATGTAATTCTTATGAGAAATAAAGTTGTTCTTAAACCTAAAAAATAAGACCTATTTCGTAATATTATGGCTTCCAAAATAGAAGTCTAATATGAAGGCTAAAGTTTAATCAATATGGTAGCAGAACATCGCTTTTGAATACTGCTTAGTGTATACATAATATTGCTCGTGACTGTACTAAATGAGGACACAGATAAAAATTAAAAGCAAAAGAAAAAAGAAACTTACTTATCCATCTCATGTCCAAACGCAGACACGTAGTTGAAATAAGGCGAAACAGTCAACTCCTGAGTTCTATTATAGAAGAAATCCATCACATTCTTCCAAACACCAAAAACAAACGACTCCGTATAATGCAAAACTTTGAAGAAAAGCGGTTCGATCGACTTCAAGACTTCATGCCAGTATTTCGAAAGTCGATTTGTCGCATTCACCCAAGTTTCCTCCCAATACTCCAAGAATTTCATATGCAAGTCTCTTATAAAGGTGTCGTATTGGAGAATCATGGCTTCTAGTCTATCAGAGACTAATTCCATGAAGTCTGCTTCCAAAACTTTGTTAACAGAGTCCAGGAAGTTCGCATATGCTTTTTTGATCGAATCAACGATATAAGTTAGACTTTGCTTTATAGATTGACTTGTGTTACCCATCATTCCCCACATATCATTCACAATTCCGGGCAAACTTTCCAAATGATTCCTAATAGCCATTTCATCTAAGACATAATAAGTAAATTCAACTATATCTTTAACATAAAAGTCATTATGGCTGTACGATTGGTTCAAAAACTTTTCGAACTCGTCCAAGTCATCTTTTATAACGTGTAAATCGTTTAAATCGTCCAAAAAGTCCCGAATTCTTGGTTTGGCGTCGACCCAAATAGCTTTTAGCGCTAAATGAGCTTCCATGGGCATTTCTTTTATGATCACAAGAGTGTCATTGACTTGCCCGTATAGCATTTTCAAGGTATATACGGCTTGGGACTTCACTTCGCTGAAGATTTGTGGACGCCATTTAACTGAGCTAGTTAGGAGTCGTGAATGGTTCAAACGGATGTAGGAAGCGAGGTCGATGGTTGTGACGTCATCAAAGTTACGCCAGGAGTCGAATTTGGCGTATCGGGTGTCGACAATTTGGCCTATCATGTGGTATGAGATGTCTGAAAAGAAAGAGAAGTTGTTAGTGTTGAATATTTCCGACTATGGTCCTTAGGCCTTACCAGGATTTCTTAATGTAATCCAGTTAAGGCTGTGGGAAAGAGACAGAGTTATACAAGTCGTCTAGCGCCATCTTTTTCCCACAGCCTATATTGGATCGCGTTAAGAATTCGTGGTAACCTGCAATGGTTTAAATTTTATTTCACCGTTTAGTTCGCATGCTTTCTATTGTTGCTCTGCCCTTAGGCTGAAGGAATAATATTATATTTTAAGACAAGGAATTCTTTAAAGATTTAGAAAAAAAAGCTTCTAGCCTTTAGCGTTATAGGCTGTGAATTTACTGTGTAGATTTCAAGGATACTTTTTGGCAAGAAGGCCTTTTAGGCTGCTCCCACATCTATCGACGCGGAATCGGATTTTTCCGTCGCCCTTTCTCTTTCTGTCGCTTAGAACTGCTATTTGCTAGACTGAGACAATGCGATAGCACGCGGCCGCGTCGAGGATTCCGCCGCGTGCTATCGCATTATGCTTTCTATCTCGGTCTAGCAAATGGCAGTTCTAAGCGACAGAAAGGGAAAGGGCTACGGAAAAAGCCGATTCCGCGTCGATAGATGTGGGAGCACCCTTATCCACTATGTTGATTTTCCTGTAAGAAGGTTCTTTTCCCCAATATTTGCTACTCACCATCAGTACTATTATAATGGGCCACGAACGACCTATTCTTCATATACAGTGTTGCGGTGCCGGTGTCATTACCAGTCGGACGACTCACGAATGTTTTAAGAGTATATTCCGGGTACACCAGGTCCCAAGTACCGTTCACTTTGTAGAAGTATGTTTCATTTGCGCGCTGGAAAAGAAAATGAGTCATTTTTCGAATAAAACGAGGCGATTTCATAATGTGAGAAAAGCGGATTGAAAAAAATAGAGCATGGAAAAATCAGAATCCTTTTGAAAAAATAGCAATCTGAATCCTTTTGATATAGATTTACTTAGAAAATAGCTCATTTATGATGTTAACTATTCATCATCTGCCAAGCCTTTCCCTTTTGGGGTCGGCTTCCAGTCAAACCAGATGCTGCTGAATATCAGTATTTTACATGGAGCGACTGCTTAGCAGACCTCCACAACCCAGTGACTGAGTAATAAGATATCCCATGGTAAGACTGGTTTTCAGCTTCTGACCAACAATAACGACTGTCAAAGATCTACAAATGACGGCCGGGATCAACGGCTTTACGTGCTTTCCGAGGCATGGAGAAAACTTGCTGTGATAGATGTTCAGCCATCCACAGATCGACCTTGGCAATCGCGGCTTAACATGGAAGATCAGCCTGTGCGGCTGTAATTATTTAGCCTAGATCGTCCGAGCGTTATGATATAACTACTAAACTCACTTATTTTTTGGTCTAGTATGAGTTGTCCGTTATAGTTAACGAAATTAACATTTTTGAAAACCGCTCGACTCTGTACCGTGTGGATATTCATTTCTAAACATGAGCACAAAAAAAAATTGGAACTGTGTAAGTTGTTAAATATTTTTTTAAACAATTTGAATCCTATTTTAATTTTTTTGATTTGCTTATTGACTTAAATACGAATATTTTAATATTAAATTTTACTCACCTCCCAATGTATAGCACTGTTCGCCGAATCGACCAAAAACTTATTATGTCTCAACTTTTCGTAGAAAAGTGACTTTTGGAACCTATAAAAGTTATTAAAGTAATACCAATGACTTCGAATATTAATATCCGACTTCATATCCAAATCTAAGTTCGTAGACGGATGTGTACATGTTAAGGCGAATTTATAGTCTCTGACGGGTCCATTTGAGTTGTCCGTTAGAATTGACTTAAGTTTCAAGTATTCGTTTTCGTAATCCGAATATTGTAGTTCGAGGGACACGTTTGACATTACAGATGGTGTTGATATGTATTGGCCTTTCAGTGTTACGTCCTGGAAAAGAAATAGTTTGGTTAGGAGAGGTTTTAATGTAGAATATGTCTCGAGAGTAACTGAAAATAAAAGTTAGTCAGATCTTGCTTAGACTGAAGTTGTTAGCTCCGAACACTGAGTTTATCATTTATCCAAGATATCTTGAATGAAAAGCTACTAATCAGCAAGAAGGTAAAGTATTAAAGGCAATCTCGCGGCAATGTTTTCAGCAGCAAAAAAAAAAACCGTGAAATAACAAAAATAAGATCTCTTGCTATTTCAAAATATTTCACTCAGTATTTTCACATTTACTTTAAGGTTCAAGTTTTTAGGTTTGAGTGTTTGGTAATTACCAATAATAATTAAATCACAGTCTATCTTATACCACAGCTTATACTTAAATTACGGTTTAGTTTGGTTGAACTGGTCGTTCAAAACCGATACCAGTTTGACAATTTTCTATAATTTACTCTATTATTTTCTTTAAAGTAAACTTTGTGTCACTCTCTAGGAATTTCTTCCTGTATCGTGGGTGCATTTACAAACAGAGAAACTCACAGTAGAGCATACAAATATGTGGTTTATGGTAATATTCGTCCAAGTGTTGAAATGTCCATCCACATATCAGAATAACCTAATGTCATATTTCTATTTGATTAGAATGAAGTTTTGCAATAATCAACAAGTGTTAAAATGTCCAAAAGTCATATTGTACATGGCTCAAAATCCTAGATTTTGTGATAAAACGAAGCCTGGATTTTTTTTTAGATAGGTAACAGATCTAATTTCATTTTTATTTTTATTTCAAAAGCCCTTTCTGTTCCAATGTCGTTAATAAATTTAATTTGTAGATATAAAATCATTTTCACTTTTTGTCATATGGACATTTTGTCCTTTTTTTCTTAATGACATGTGGACAATTTAACACTTGGACGAATGTTACCATAATTCTATACATTTACCTTTCTAAACGACGGATGAGCAAGCGACAGGTCCACATTATGCAAGTTTCCCTCAGCGACCGGTGGATTCTCCCAGCGACCTCTCAATTCCGCCGTCTTATTCTCCTCCTTAACGTTCCAGTGTAGTCGGGCAGACCCATCTAGGAGTGTGTCTTGTAGATTGTATAATGCTACCAGGTTGAAGGTACGTAGTGGCCACCAGACGTTCATTATAAGTTGTTGGGATTCTGTGTCGGCCTGTGGCAAATGGATTTTGGAATATAAATGGTGGATTCATGGCCTAACATAATGACGACTTAAAACCAGGGCCTCAAGTCTGCTAATTTTATGTAACTAACATGCTATTGATATTCAATTGAGAGTCAATCACGACTCCATTACGATAAGAACAAATTTGGTATTCTGAAAAAACTTGTATGTAAGCTCAATAGAGTCCTAATGGTATCGTAGTGTTAAGTGTAATTGCTTCTCAGTTGAACAGTTATAGGTGTTGCCATTAGAGAGTAGAATACCGATAAAGTCCACAATCAATTTCCAATTGTAACACGATTGAAGAGCAGACTAGCAAATATTCTGATAGCAGTTCAATAGAATATCACTGGAAAACCATTGGTCTTAAATAAGTAGCAGAATACCAAATGTAGTTAAAACAGCTATTGAGATCCAATTGATATTCAATTGAGTCATTACTAAATTAGCAGACTTGGGAACCAGGCTTGTTCCAGTGATTGAGATGGCGCTAGACGACTTGTATAGCGCCATCAGTTTCTATTCCCATAGTTGAACTACTTTCGCTTTAAGAAGCCATAGTAGGCTCCCAGATCTAACAATGCGAACGAAGCGAAAGGAGTGTGTAAAGTTCGAGGGAGAGGGTGTGTTCGGAGATAATTTTGTGTATGTGTGTGTGCGTGTGTGTGTGGTGTTTTGATTGAGAGACACCCTCAGGCGTACCAGGGAAATTCGATTTTGGAGGTGTGTTCTTTGTATTTTTTTAAGAGAAATGGGGTGTTGGAGTTGTGTTACGAAAAACCCTGTACACACTTCTAAAACACTCCCATGTACACACCAATACACAACGTATTGATCAGTGAATGGGGGTGTAAAATTAGCTCCATTTAAACACTTAATAAAATAGGATATTTTGTGACGTTTTTGGGGGTGTATTTGTGGTGTAAAAAATCAGTCATGAAATTTGTATGACTGTAAACTTCAAGTATTTACCAATCTTACTAAGGTTACTGAGTGGGCTGCCTGTGGGTGTGTTCGAATACAATTATGTGGGTGCAAGGGGGTGTTTTGTGTGATAGATGGAGGTGTGTGAGGGGTGTTTTAGGGGTGTGTGAGGGTGTGTATTATTTAGGGGTATTTGGGGATGTTTTAGAGCTACGTATGGAGGTGTATTTATGGCTGAATGTGGGCATTTCAGGGTATATTTTTGGGCAAGTAGGGTATATTTAAAGTAGTCTTATAGAGTGTGACGAAGACTTAGTAGGCCTTATCTAATATGAAAACACTCACCGTAGTCATATTAGTGACATGTAAGTTGTAGTTGAACCACACGCCTTCCGCCCATTTGATGTTAGTTCCCTGTTTCAACTCCTTATCGACTGCCTCGTACTTATTGTCGAACGTCCAAGTTCTATTGCCGCGTATAGCTGTTAGCTTCAAGTCTTTACTTACTTTATTAAGCTGACTGACTGGGGTTGTGGGTGTGTTCGGATACAATTTTGTGGGTGCGAGAGGGTGTTTTGTGTGAGGGGTGTTTTAGGGGGGTGTGTTAAGTCGCGTTTGGGGCAGTTTTAGAGCTATGTGAGTCTTTTTATGGTTGACTGTGGGCATTGTAGGGTGTATTTGTGCATATTTAGGAGTCTTATAGAGTGTGACGAAGACTTAGTAGGCCTTATCTAATACCAAAACACTCACCGTAGTCATATTAGTGACATGTAAATTGTAGTTGAACCACACGTCCTCCGCCCATATTGTCGAACGTCCAAGTTCTATTGCCATGTATAGCTGTTAGCTTCAAGTCTTTACTTACCTTATTAAGCTGACTGACTGGGGTTGTGGGTGTGTTCGGATACAATTTTGTGGGTGCGAGAGGGGTGTTTTGTGTGAGGGGTGTTTTAGGGGGGTGTGTAAGGGGGTGTATTAAGTAGCGTTTGGGGCAGTTTTAGAGCTATGAAAGGGGGTCTATTTATGGTTTAAAGTGGGCATTGTAGGGTGTATTTGTGTATATTTAGGAGTCTTATAGAGTGTGTGACGAAGACTTAGTAGGCCTTATCTAATATCAAAACACTCACCGTAGTCATATTAGTGACATGTAAATTGTAGTTGAACCACACGTCTTCCGCCCACTTGATGTTAGTTCCTTGTTTGAACTCCTTATCGACTGCTTCGTACTTATTGTCAAATGTCCAAGTTCTATTGCCATGTATAGCTGTTAGCTTCAAGTCTTTACTTACCTTATTAAGCTGACTGACTGGGGTTGTGGATGTGTTCGGATACAATTTTGTGGGTGCGAGTGGGTGTTTTTTGTGAGGGGTGTTTTAGGGGGTGTGTTAAGTTGCGTTTGGGGCAGTTTTAGAGCTATGTGAGGGGGTCTTTTTATGGTTGAATGTGGGCATTTTAGGGTGTATTTGTGTATTTTTAAGAGTCTTATAGAGTGTGTGACGAAGACTTAGTAGGCCTTATCTAATATGAAAACACTCACCGTAGTCATATTAGTGACATGTAAATTGTAGTTGAACCACACGTCTTCCGCCCACTTGATATTAGTTCCCTGTTTGAACTCCTTATCGACTGCCTCGTACTTATTGTCAAATGTCCAAGTTCTGTTGCCGTGTATAGCTGTTAGCTTCAAGTCTTTACTTACCTATTAAACTGACTAACTGGGGTTGTGGGTGTTTTCGGATACAATTTTGTGGGTGCGAGAGGGTGTTTTTTGTGAGGGGTGTTTTAGGGGGGTGTGTAAAGGGTTGGGGCAGTTTTAGAGCTATGTGTCTTTTTATGGTTGAATGTGGGCATTGTAGGTTGTATTTGTGTATATTTAGGAGTCTTATAGAGTGTGTGACGAAGACTTAGTAGGCCTTATTTAATATGAAAACACTCACCGTAGTCATATTAGTGACATGTAAGTTGTAGTTGAACCACACGTCTTCCGCCCACTTGATGTTAGTTCCCTGTTTCAAGTCCTTATCGACTGCCTCGTACTTATTGTCGAACGTCCAAGTTCTGTTGCCGTGTATAGCTGTTAGCTTCAAGTCTTTACTTACCTTATTAAGCTGACTGACTGTGGGTGTGTTCGGATACAATTTTGCGGGTGCAAGAGGGTGTTTTTTGTGAGGGGTGTTTTAGGGGGGTGTGTAAAGGGGTGCATTAAGTCGCTTTTGGGGCAGTTTTAGAGCTATGTAAGGGGGTGTATTTATGGTTGAATGTGGGCATTGTAGTGTGTATTTTTGTATATTTAGGAGTCTTATAGAGTGTGTGACGAAGACTGGCCTTATCTAATATGAAAACACTCACCGTAGTCATATTAGTGACATGTAAGTTGTAGTTGAACCACACGTCTTCCGCCCACTTGATGTTAGTTCCCTGTTTCAAGTCCTTATCGACTGCCTCGTACTTATTGTCGAACGTCCAAGTTCTGTTGCCGTGTATAGCTGTTAGCTTCAAGTCTTTACTTACCTTATTAAGCTGACTGACTGTGGGTGTGTTCGGATACAATTTTGCGGGTGCAAGAGGGTGTTTTTTGTGAGGGGTGTTTTAGGGGGGTGTGTAAAGGGGTGCATTAAGTCGCTTTTGGGGCAGTTTTAGAGCTATGTAAGGGGGTGTATTTATGGTTGAATGTGGGCATTGTAGTGTGTATTTTTGTATATTTAGGAGTCTTATAGAGTGTGTGACGAAGACTGGCCTTATCTAATATGAAAACACTCACCGTAGTCATATTAGTGACATGTAAATTGTAGTTGAACCACACGTCTTCCGCCCACTTGATGTTAGTTCCTTGTTTCAACTCCTTATCGACTGCCTCGTACTTATTGTCAAATGTCCATGTTCTATTGCCATGTATAGCTGTTAGCTTCAAGTCTTTGCCTATATCGTAGGTGTAAACGTCAAGTTTACCAGTTACGTTGAATTTTGTGGCGTTGTGGAGGTGGAAGACTGTTGCTTGTTTTACGTCCTGAAAGATGGGTTGAAATTAGGCAAAGTTCTTCCCAAATAGTCTTTTAGATAGATGCAATAATGAAGTATGTATCAGTTATTTTAGTTCGCTGTGAATATGAACGAGATTTTTTTTTTGGATGTGATTAAAAGTTATTCGAAGATAAAGGTTAAATTGAGTTTTTTTACGAGATTTTCTCTGAAAATAATGAAGTAATAACCATAGGTCGGAATTAGGTAGAGTTATAAATTGTTTGAAACTAAATAACTTTTTATATAATAAATCACGGGATTTTTCTGCTCTTTAAAATAATTTCGGGATTTCGGGCATATCCACTTTATACTTTCGCAGCGTAAGTACATGAATAACTCTACCTAATTTCGACCTATGGTACTAACACAAAAGTGAAGTCGAGGAAAAAAAAACTTAGGTTGATAAAATTATCTACAACATTTTAGACCGACTTAAGCTGGATTAACAATCGATTCTTAGATGTTAAAAACCAAAAACATACTCACAGTATTCCCAGTCTCATCATACTCATGAATATACTTAATTCCAACAGGCGTATGCACATTCTCCACCTCTATATCCATAGTAGCAAGGTCCAAATTCCGAGCACTCTTACTCAAAATCTGATTAAAAGATCCTTTAACAAATCTTTCCTGATCAAAGTCGATGGTTGCGTTTCCATTGCTGGTTTTGTCCCCTTGTATGTAGTAGTATTCTGTGTTGACCAAGTGTTGGCGACTTAGTGGGACGGAGAGGGAAATAATGCCGTTTTGTTTGAAGCCTTTGTTCTGTTTGTGGTAGCGGTGCGTCATGTTCATTGATGCTGTTTTGTTTGGCCAGAATAGGTTTACTTTGTTGTCGGAATGTTCGTCTAAGTTGTTAATCTGTTGGAAAAAAATGGTCTTGACTTGAGTACATCGATTTCACTTTTTTTTTTTAATTTGTGATTCCAAAACATTGTGAAACATTTTTGAAAAAGAGTAAGTATGGAGTTTCTTGTCCATTCTTCTCCATACAACCTACCTTAGCGAATGGGTGTAGAATCAAACCCATCCCTTCCTATTTCCTTAAAATTTAAAAATTGATGTTCAAAAGTGCCTCTTTGATGGCTTAATTGGAATAAATGATTAGACTTTGACTTTGTTATCCAAATAGAAGAAGCCACCTAAATCAAAATCAAATAATTTATTTCAAGTAACAGGCACTTTTGAAATGTCAAAAACAAAAATAATAAAACACTACTAAATTATGGTGCTTCGGTCCCAGTCACAAGATATAATAACTGTGAAAGTACCGTATTGATTGGGTCCAACGACGATATAATTCTAGACTCCGCATGCACGATCTAAAGAACACAAACTATTCTGCCAAGTTGCTGAGGCTGTGTGATGTTGATTGGCTAACTCAAGGTCTGTGCTGTCTCAACGTATGTTTACGGCTCACAGGATTGGTCGAAATGAGACGAATATAAGACTTTTTTGCCTAAGGTGTTGGCAGACATCGGTCGCCTGTTACTAGGAGTCTAGTATTATATCGTCGTTGATGGGATCAAAATCACAGATAATTGACGATCAAAAGGTGAGGAGGCGCGGGCGCAGTGAAATAGACATACCAATTGAATTAACAAGAACTTACATCAAATATAGACTTCAACCAAGGCAGCCTCTTGAACGGCGTGGTGAAGTTGAAGTGTCCGTCCGTGTGTCTCACGCCGCCGTACCGCAGGTCGAGCTCACCGATCTGACTGTCTCCCGGGTAATGCATGAGACCCCTGGAAGAATAGTATAGTGTTATAAATGTTATCATTTATTGGAACGAAGTACCTTAACGCGCGTTGTGAAAGGGGGCTAGACGGAAAAAATTCTTACGAAAAGTTGTCACGACACTTTTTGGAACGAAGTTCCTTATCGCGCGTTGCGAAAGGGTGCTAGAGCTCAAAGAGTGGAGTGGAGTGGAGCTGAGCGGAGCAGAGTGGAGTGGAGCTGATCGGAGCAGAGTGGAGCGGAGCGGAGTGGAGTGGAACGGAGCGGAGCGGAGTGGATCGGAGTGGAACGGAGTGGAGTCACGACGATTATTTTTGTTGAGTGTATACAGTAACTTCGTTCCATCCGGGTGTCCCTTGACACCTCTCAAGTTTAATTTTTATCCTTAAAAAATACACCACTGGCTTTGGGCCATAGGAATGGGGAAGGCAAGTCAAAGCTAATTATAGATGACGCCACCGTAGCTAAGTCCAAAGTCGACCAATGACGTAGTACTATTTTGAAGTACCTTTAAGATTTGAACTGATTTGAACCAATGACGATGCTTGAAACAAGCTATACTAGCGCCATTAGTTACCCAGTTGACATCCCCATTGATTATGTTTACCAATTAGTTACAATCTAATCGGTCGCGGGACTCACGAATTACCGTGATCCCAGAATGTAAAGGGCTATTGAAGGATACTTCGGATTTTAGTCAGTACAAGTCTGACAGTCCTTTCCGCTCTGCCCTGTGTGGGAGGACTCATTTGACGATTTTACCGCACTAAAACAAAACCCTGTGTTGTTAGAGCAAATTGAACTCTATTGACATGGCTTAAAGATCCAAATCCTTCTGATAGGACCCCTTGACCTTCAAAGTGGGTACATCGTCGAACATAGGTGAGGACAGAGAATATGGTTGGACCCGTTGATGTCCCATTGGTACTTCATATGTTAAAGCAAATTGAACTCTAATGACATGGTTAAAAGATTGGGACTTACTTGACAATATGATATTTATGCACCAAATCCTTCTGATAGGACCCTTTGACTTTCAAAGTCGGTACTTCATCGAACATCGGTGAGGACAGCGTGTAATCAATATGGTTGGACCCGTTGATGTCCCATTGGTACTTCACTATGTTAGAGCAAATTGAACTCTATTGACATGGCTTAAAGATAGGTACTCACTTGACAATATGATATTTATGCACCAAATCCTTCTGATAGGACCCCTTGACCTTCAAAGTCGGTACATCGTCGAACATCGCATTGGTACTTCACTATGTTAGAGCAAATTGAACTCTATTGACATGGCTTAAAGATAGGTACTCACTTGACAATATGATATTTATGCACCAAATCCTTCTGATAGGATCCCTTGACCTTCAAAGTGGGTACATCGTCGAACATCGGTGAGGACAGCGTGTAATCAATATGGTTGGACCCGTTGATGTCCCATTGGTACTTCACTATGTTAGAGCAAATTGAACTCTATTGACATGGCTTAAAGATAGGTACTCACTTGACAATATGATATTTATGCACCAAATCCTTCTGATAGGACCCCTTGACCTTCAAAGTGGGTACGTCGTCGAACATCGGTGAAGATAGAGTGTAATCAATATGGTTGGACCCGTTGATATCCCATTGGTACTTCACTATGTTAGAGCAAATTGAACTCTATTGACATGGCTTAAAGATAGGTACTCACTTTACAATATGATATTTATGCACCAAATCCTTCTGATAGGAACCCTTGACCTTCAAAGTGGATACATCGTCGAACATCGGTGAGGACAGCGTGTAGTCAATATGGTTGGAACCGTTGATGTCCCATTGGTACTTCACTATGTTAGAGCAAATTGAACTCTATTGACATGGCTTAAAGATAGGTACTTACTTGACAATATGATATTTATGCACCAAATCCTTTTGATAGGACCCCTTGACCTTCAAATGGGATACATCGTCGAACATCGCATTGCCATTGGTACCTACTTCACTATGTTAGAGCAAATTGAACTCTAATGACATGGCTTAAAGATAGGTACTCACTTGACAATATGATATTTATGTACCAAATCCTTCTGATAGGAACCCTTGACCTTCAAAGTCGGTACATCGTCGAACATAGGTGAGGACAGCGTGTAATCAATATGGTTGGACCCGTTGATATCCCATTGGTACTTCACTATGTTGTCGATGTGTTGGTAACCGGTTGTCGACGTCCAAGTGATCGTGGAGTTGGTGTCGAAGCTTTCCGCTAAGGACAGCATCTGTAAATGAGGAGATTTTGGATGATAGATATATTGACATGTTTTTTAGCGGACTTCAAAAAAAGGAGAAGGTTCTCAATTCAAAGGAAATAAAAAAAAAGTATTTTCAACGATTTCTCGATGATGCTTTTACCGATTTGAAAAATTCTTCTTTTGTTTATAAGGATATATATTGCAGTTGGTCCCATCAGATTCGGACCTGATGACGGGATCTTGGAGAAATCGAGGGAACTCTTCAATAAATAACAGCAAATCATCGGCGATTTTTGCTATTGCATATAGTATGCATCGATCACTAATCACACAACATAATAGTCCTTCTAAAAAGCCAAAGAAATAAGCCACAAAGACCGCATAACAATTTTTACCCTATAAGGTACTTTCTAGGGGTGCTATGTCAGGAAACCTCCACGTGCGCCCGTGGACTGGAGTTCCCTCTCGGATACGTCCGGGGGGAAGACCAGTTTTTCGGGCCGGTGCACCCTGGGATGGGGGGAAAAACTCTTCCTTAGGCACTGTGTGCCTAAGTGGTCTCTTTGCCCGTATGCGAATAAGCCCGGGTCGGTGGCGCGTCGTGTTTCGTGCCAAATGCCTGCTGGGGTCGCGGGTTTTTTCTTAACCCAGGTTGCCGTGGCCCCGGAACGTAAAGGGCATAGGAAGGAACACGGATTTTAGTCAGTAAGAGTCTGACAGTCCCTTCCGCCCCACTCAGGGCGGGAGGACTCATTTGATGATTTTACCACCTAAAAAAAAAAAAAAAGGTACTTTCTAAAGACTTTTTTGGCTTGAAATAGACGACGTCCAATTTTGTCCAGGTTTAGAAATAATAAAATTGTGCATGTATTTTCCTGCTTTCATACAAATGCGGAGCAACGGATCAACATGATTTTTGGCACAGACAAAGTTTAGGGTTTCCAAAATAACCTAAACTACTTTTTGATCCCGAAAAATTCTCGATTTCTTTGAACATCCGACTAGAACAAAAATAATATCACAAAAAAACTCAGGTCTCCTTTAATTCCAGTAACAATCTTAGTGACGTCAGTCCTATACTCCGCTTCAAGAGTCTTGAGCGGTGTGTTATTATCGCCCATGTCGGCGTCAATGTATAGCGTGTGCACATCCACTTTGCGTTTGGGTAGGATCGCGTTTAGGATTGTATGGCAATTTATACCCTATCTACTGTCTAAAGACTTTTTTGGGTTGACATAGACAACATCAGCAGTAGACATAATTCAGGTTTTTCAAAATGACCTAAACTACTTTTTGATCCCGAAAAATTCTCGATTCCTGTGGAAATCTCGCTACAATAAAAGACTATGAAGAAAAAACTCACGTCTCCTTTAATTCCAGTAACAATCTTAGTGACGTCAGTTCTATACTCCGCTTCAAGAGTCTTGAGCGGTGTGTTGTTATCGCCCATGTCGGCGTCAATGTATAGCGTGTGTACGTCCACGTTGGGTTTGGGCAGGATCGCGTTTATAACCAAGTTGACGCGCTTGTTCATTATGAGGCCGAAGGAGGTATTGCCTCCGATACTGTGGAAAAAAAATCAAGAATTAGTAATGCATATACATGAGAAGCTGACCTACAGACTGCATGACATTCAGCGTGCTATGAAAAAGTTGATGCTTGGGGCATAATCCGAGACGAGGTTTTGGTTTCCAGCATAAGAGCCGGACTCTTATGCTGGAAACCAAAATTAAAGCCTCGTCTCGGATCCAAAGTGACAGATTTTGGGCATTCAGACTGTGAGTAATTGGTGAATTGCCGACCAAATATGGACTATACCCGGGTTTGGGTTGCGTCAAAAATAGCTGCTCACAAGTTGGCGCTAGTAAAATTATTAGTTGTATATTTGTCCGTGGTGCGTGGCAACTGGGCTTCTCCTAGTTATTAACGACCTCTTGTGCTTATTGGCCTTGTTTTGTTCTGTATTCTGCTTGATATAGAAGCTAGTGGAAACCACGTAAGTTCCCACTTCTCCACTATTCTTTTTGAATTAATTTCGTTGCAGGTTCCAATACAGTTAAATTCATTCTTCGGGACACATCGAGCTTCATTGTCTCGGCGCTTTTCTGGTGGTTGCTACTATTAATTCTGACTTTCAGGAGTTGCAGTGGTTTGGGAATAGTGCAATGGGATTGTCCCAAAAAATACAGGTGGAAAAAAACTAAAGGAGGTCTTTGTTCTATTATGACACCTATTTCAAAGCGCCATTAAGAACGACCCACAATTTTCAAGGGTTTTTGAACGTTAAATACCAGCAAGTTAAGTTCAACATAAATTTTCGCACACAATTTAAGATACGTGGCAGTACTTACACCCAAACATGATCTAGGTCCATCTTGAAGCCTGCGTCCGTCTTCTGCATCATGTCCGGAGTGGTGCTGTTACCGAAGTAGATGTCCAGGTCCACGCTCTTCTCTATGTCTTGCACGTGTTGGTGACCTAGAGCCTATGAGAAAAAAAAGAATATGGGCATATAGCATAGGTGACTACAGTTTAAAATTGAGATTGTAGAATCCAGAAAAGGTTTCACCAGGCTCTTGCAATAAAAGAAACTTAATTAATATGTCACATCCAGTTTTATTAGCTGGCGATCAGAATAACAGTACTTAGTGACATGCATATAGTGGTAATTGTGGGCGCATAGTGGGCTTACGAAAAATGAAAGAATTTCCAACATGTATAGCCTATATCACACAGAACTAATGCAGCATTCTACTGGAGTAGATTTTTTAAAGTCGGTGCAATATTTCTCATTATCATCATTAGCCTATTAATGTTCCCACTGCTGGGACACAGGCCTCCTCTCTGTGAGAGGCGGTGGGCCATAATCCACCACGCGGGCCCAGTGCGGATTGGTGAATGTCACACGTCTTCGAATTTTTGGTTCTAGGACATGCCGGTTTCCTCACGATGTTTTCCTTCACCGTTTTGAGAGCAGTGGTGATGAAATAAATTACACAAAGTAATGCGCCTGCCGGGATTCGCACCCACGACCTACAACTCGTAAGTCGGGGCCGATACCACTGGGCCACCACTGCTCGCAATACTTCTACCCCCTTATTAATAAACGTGCACTTAAGTTACAACTAGGATAATCCTCGGGTTAACCACACATTTTAAAGATTAACCTTGGCGTTACTTTACTTCTCGTTTTATTAATAAGGGGGCTAGAGATTATCTCCTAAATATGTATAGATTATATTTTTAAAATAGGTTTAAATTATCACTTACCCTAATGAACAAATCGCCGAGTAAGAAGCTCCATTTGAGATCTCCTTCACCTTGCATATCTGGTAGTTCGTACTTGCATAACAAGTAACCAGTTTTGGGAGCGAATCTAAAGCAAAAAAATAATGTTTGAATATTGTTTCATAAAATTATAGCAAAGATGTTCTTGTGACCAGAACCTGTAGCCAAACGGCAAGCGACAATCGTTAACGTTCAGTTAATACATTTTCAACTCTATACCCCATCGAATAAATTTGAAAATCTAGTAAAGACTGCTGAGCAATAGCGAACGAAACAAACGAAAACAATCTGTAATCTCTGATAGATTTTCAACTTTATGCGATCGGGTATAAAGTAGAAAATGTATTAGCGACTGCTGAACGTTAACGATTGTCGCTTGCCGTTTGGCTATAGGGCCAGATGTACTATTAAGCGACAGGAGTATGTAAGGATCCTGGAAGGTGGCTTTTTGTTGATTCTGTTCCATGAGAAAAAAGCTTGAGTGTATGTATTTAGTAGTACTGTTGGTTACAATTACAATTTATGATTTTTTTTTTGGTCTTTTTAGAATTTCTTGTCTCTTTTGGTTCCTTATTTTTATCAGGTTGTATAGTCAATGATAAGGCGCTTCATAAAAGCAGTTTATCATTGTTTTTTCAACCTGTCCCATATGAAAACTCCTCGAATATAAACACCTCGAAGCACTTACAACAAAACTTTTTGAGCAACACTTTTGGCAGTGCCAAACTCTAACCCTAGTACTGGACCAATGGGGATGGCAACTGGGGAACTAATGGCGCTAGTATAGCTTGTTCCAAGCATCGTCATTGGTTCAAATCAGTTCAAATCATACAGGTACTTCAAAATAGTACTGTCATTGGTCGGATTAGGACTACTCTATGGTGGCGCCACCTACAATATCTTTGCGTTGCCAACCCCATTAGTTTTACATCTACACTATATGAAGAACAAGCAGTTTTGATACTTACATAAAGTCAGTATCTCCTTTAACATATCGTATCCTATGTAATGGCGTCGCAGCTTGAACACTAAGCACCTTCCTAAGTCCCGGGTAGTTGTCTACTCGGCTCTTGAAGTATATGTCCTTGTATTTTGAATGCGGAATGTCCAACTGAGAATATAAATTATAATTTATTTTAGTTTATACCTTCATAGCAAGGATTCTGTGTGTACCTTGTACTTTAGAGCTATCAATTGACTAGATACCTTCGTCTTTTATTGAATTGGGACCTGATGGTGGCGCATATGTCGGATCATTGAGTTCCCTTCAAAATGGTTGAGCTAAAGTGCTGATACATGTGTTAGGCTGCTTTTCCACCAGAGATGCGCTATGCTACGTTGCTAAGGATGCGTTTGATATCCACCAATCATACTCATTATGTGTGTGTGCGTTATGAAAACAAATGAATATGATTGGTGGATAACAAACATATCCGTAGCAACGTAGCACAGCGCATCTCTGGTGGAAAGGCAGCCTTATACTCGTGGACGAGCGCTGTCATTTGCGACATGACATTATTATTTTAGTAGAGGTTTTCAAATTAACGCTGGTAAAACAAGGAATAGTTAGAATTGGATGTATAAAATACTCACTTTCACGTTGATATCAGTGAAGTTAGCTTCCATCTGAGTATTAGCGTGCAGCGTGGCGGACACTGGCCCAGCGAAGTTGGCCGACAGCGTGTACACAGTGGGCGTGTTCTCATATTTGATGCGGATGTCTATGTTCTCGCCTTGGCCTCGAGGCTGTAGGGTTAGCGCTATCTGTGAACAATATTGGAAGTTGTAATTTGGAACTTAATGTCGTTTGAATTTGGTTTATTATTTATTGCTTGTTGTACGATCCTGTTAAAAGCCAAAGCTTTCGAATTCTTCAAGGAGGCTTTACAGCTAAATTTAACACTAGACTTGAGCTCTAACAATGTCTTAAAGGGGCATTCACTTGTAATGTAACATAAAAATGCGCAATTTGATGCTCTAGTAAACGTTATAAGCAATAACCCTGGTCGCGAGACCATCGAATACCATGACTACGGAAAGGCCAGGGCTATTGAAGGACACCGTGGATTTTAGTCAGTACAAGTCTGACAGTCCCTCCCGCCCTGCCCGGAGTGGGAGGACTCATTTGATGACGTAACTAAGCTAAAAGAAAAAGAAATTACCCTACCCTAATGATTATCTTTGTCAATTTCCAGTAACTCGCTATGCAGTTAGTAGCTAGCTATTCTTCTATGATTCATGAACGAAGTACATCATTGGGAATATTGCTGAGTAGCCGGTTAAGGCCCGGTATCCACCAAAGCTGAGAGGAGATGTGTTTGAATAACCAATCAGATGTCCACATCTCCTCTCCGTTTAGCTTCAGTTGACATCTGATTGGTTATTCAAACACATCTCCTCTCCTCTTCACTTTGGTGGATACCGGATACCGGGCCTTAGACCCGGAGCATTGATTTAAAAATAATATAGTTAAAATATTAAACTTACTTCAAGCGGTTTCCTGTTGAGTACTTTTCCGTTGACTTTGTATTCAGTTGTGTCGGTTACGAAAGATCCTTTGATGTCATCTCCCTCAAAGTCGCCTATGATCTTTATAGCTCTGAAATTAAGAGTGAATATTGAATTGGATGGAATTAATCCATGTGAATTTAAGTATGGATCTTCTCGGGATTTCTAATAGTAATTTTTGTATGAAAAACAGCCTATTACAAATAAATAATAGTATTAAAAACATCAGGGATAGATTAGATAAATAAATTGTGTAAAAGTTTTTAATTTTAATAAATCACCGGCAAATATAATAGAGCAGTGGTGGCCCAGTGGTATCGGCCGACTTACGAATTGTAGGTCGTGGGTTCGAATCCAGGCAGGCGCATTACTTTGTGTAATTTATTTGATCACCACTGCTCTAAAAACGGTGAAGGAAAACATCGTGATGAAACCGGCATGTCCTAGAACCAAAAATTCGAAAACATGTGACATTCACCAATCCGCACTGGGCCCGCGTGGTGGATTATGGCCCACCCCCTCTTACAGAGAGGAGGCCTGCGTCCCAGCAGTGGGAACATTAATAGGCTGATGATGATGAAATCACGGGATTTTTCTGTTCTTTAAAAGTAATTCCGGGATTTGGGGCATAATTCACTTTCGCCGTATGATATCAGTGTAAGTACATGAATAACTCTACCTAATTCCGACTTTTGGTAATAATAGTCTTCACTGTTGAAGTCCACGGACAATGTCCGCAAAATGTCCTCAAAGTCCCACAAAATCTCACCTGAAACCTTTATGCGGACTGCTAAGCGCGGCACTGACAGACGTCTGGCTCTGGTCCGCTTTCAGCGAGTAATAATAGTCTTCACTGTTGAAGTCCACGGACAATGTCCGCGAAATGTCCTCACTGTACAGTAGGCTCAGTTCCGCGGGAGACAGCACGGGGACTAAGGCGCCGCGGGACTTGAAGCGGATGTGTCTGTGTGGGGCTGGACGCCAGACTACATCGGCGAATAGCTGTAAAAGAAAAAATCGTTGAAAAATATTTATACAAAAAGACCGTCTAACA
This sequence comes from Agrotis segetum, assembly GCA_036375495.1. NCBI lineage: Eukaryota > Metazoa > Arthropoda > Insecta > Lepidoptera > Noctuidae > Agrotis > Agrotis segetum. The sequence continues at coordinate 2,426,292 of JAQSVV010000031.1, forward strand.
CACCAACAGAATGTCCATCGAACGGTTGTTTTTCAATTTGGCCTCTTGGTTTAGTGGTTAGTGACCCTGACTGCTATGCCAGAGGTCGTGGGTTCGATTCCCACCCAGGACCAGGACAAATGTTTGTGTGATGAGCACGATCATTTGTTCTGTGTCTGGGTGTAATATAATTGTAATATTTATGTATTTAGAAATATTTAAGTATGTTTATCAGCTGTTTAGTACCCATAACACAAGCTCTGCTTAGCTTGGCAGTAGATGGCGTTGTGTGATAGTTGTGGATTATATTATATTATTAATTATGGGGAAAGAATGGCGAGTAATCAGTACTAATATACTAAAAATAGTAATTCTGTTTGCTCAAATAATTATCCTAGGAGTTTGCCGTCATCGTCAAAGACGATCTCTACATTTTGAGTTATGAGCCTTCAATTTATTTTTATATATCTTTTCTTAAAATGCAATGAAACAAAATAGATTTAGAGCAACTATTTAAAAATTTCAATGTTTTTAAACGAATTTGAAGTTAAAACTTGACCGAATCTATTTACTATAAAACCGGCCAAGTGCGTGTCGGGCCACGCACAGTGTAGGGTTCCTTAGTTGCCCATCAAAATACGTATGCGTACTAACTAAACTGATTCGCTGAATTTAATTTTAAAAAGAAGAATTTTCAAAATCGGTCCAGGAGTCTTTGAGAAATCGGGGAAAATACATAAGAAAAAAGATTACAACGAATTTAGAACCTCCTCCTTTTTTTGAATTTAGTTAAAAATAGTTGACGATAAAAACCTACCTATCCCCAAAAAACATACCTATAAAAGCTGTAAAAATAAAGTTGACAAACTTACATTTGCAGTTGTCTCCGATACATTTTGTTTAAGAAAATATGATATCAAGTACATTTTAAAAGTTGGTCGACTACTACTCGTAAAGTTGTAAAGCCTACTTAGTCATGATAATTTTCTTTTAAACTTCGTTATATGTGCTACTATTGTGAATTTTTTCACACCCCCAAACATAACCGTTTAGCTGGTAGAGGGGGGGGACACTCGAATCGAGCAAAATTTAGCACTTTAAAGCTTAATATTTCACAAACGAATTTTTTTATCAAAAAATTGTTAATATAAACTATCATTATTTTTTAAAGGCCTAATGATACCCCACACTAAGGGGTATGCAAGAAAAAAAAAATCCTCACTTTACGTGTAAGTACTGGAGGTACCCTAAAAAAAAATATTTTACGACATTTTATTTTACCACTTTTTCGGCACAACAAATCCGTATATTTACACCAAATTACAGCTCTCTAGTACTGTGCGTCTCTGAGCTAAACTGCGGACAGACGGACGGACGGACGGACGGACGGATATGGCGAAACTATAAGGGTTCCTTGTTGACTACGGAACCCTAAAAATACATGAAAAAGATTATAAAGATTTAGACACGTTTATGCAAGATTGGACGGACAAAGCTACAAATTGGAAGAAATGGAAAGTTATGAGTGAGAGCATTGCCCAGCAGTGGGAAAATACAGGTCAAAATAAAGTACCTAAAATATATTTTTTTAACGTGGTAATATTATCATCAAACCAACCCAGGGCAGGGCAGGAGGTACCGTCAGACTCGTACTGACTAAAATCCACGGCGTCCTTCAATACTCCTTTACGTTTCGGGGTCACGGTAGTTCATTCGTCCCGCGAACCCTAGAATTTGCACTTGAATCTCTAAAATCCTTCACAATACTCACATAATTATTCTGTTCGCCTTGTTGTATCTGTATCCCTCCCCCCACCACATTTTCCACGTCCGAGAAGTCCTTCTTGAACTGCATCTTGATGAAGTAGTCCTCTAAGTAGGCCGAAGTCAAGTTCAGACTGCCTGATGTCTCCACGAATGGATCGTCCAACTGTTAGGAGAAAATAAACACATAAAAAGCTTTTTTAAAAAAATGTAACCGCCTTCAAAACTAACCAAAACAACGGTAAAATAACCTACAAAATAACTTTTCTTTCGGAAGTCGGTGGCTTTGTTTTTTTATTTCGTTGTCTTTTTTGCCACCGACTTCCGACTTGAGGAGCTCCTCCTTTTTTTGAAGTCGGTTTAACATACACAACGATGTTGGATTTAGCCAAGCTAAGCGGGCTAAGCGACACTTCACCTCAGCACAAAGGCTGCGAACTTGTGCGTGCTCACAAGCACAAGCACTCACAAGTTCACAACACAGCGTCCGTTTTTGCAGGATCCAGTAAAAAGCCGGTCCTGCAAAACTGGACTGCCGTATGAAAGGGCTGGGAGGGTATTATACCGGCGGTCGTCTAGCGCCATCACGTTCACTCACTGGAAAACGCCTGGTTTTCAGACATTGTAATACCTCCTGGGAAGATAAAAGTATAAAGATGCTGTGTCTGGTGGACTACTGCTCCACAGTTACTGTTGGAGATATTCTCAACTTACCTCTAAGCTAGCAAGCGCATTAATAGTGAACGAAGGCATGGCGATGTCTGCCGTCATCTTCCACAACGCATCTTCTAACCGGGCTGCCACTCTAGACTCTAACGCCGGTAGTACAGTGAGCGGGGTCGCTATGCCAACAGTCGCCACGTAAGACTGGTATGTGTCGTCTTCACCGCACTCGTATTCGTAGAATATTTTGTAAGAGATCTGAGGAAGAAAATTGTTGATTTTAAGGTTTATTTATTTAAAAAGGTTTCGTTATTGACCTTAATCTAGCCAAATCATTTAATGGTGTTTGTTTATGACAACTTTGGCGTCCTTTGTTCACCTCGAAAAAATATCACCTAGGTGAACAAACACACACACACTTAAGACAAACTTGGCACAATACTAACGTAGCGCAAGCGCCAACCGGACGCCATTTGTTAAAAAAAAAACTTTAAAAAAAAAAGTACCGACTTCAAAAACAAATACCTACAAAAAAGTTTAAAATAACCTTTCTTTCGGAAGTCGGTGGCTTTGATTTTTATTTTTATTTCATTGACTATTGCCACCGACTTCCGAAAGAAAGGTTATTTTAAACTTTTTTGTATTTGTTTTTGAAGTCGGTACTTTTTTTTTAAGTTTTTATTTTACCGTTTTTAGTTAATTTATTAAATATTCAACCCAAATTCTTGTAAAATACAAAGTCTTCTTACACGATGTGCACTAATCTTGTAATCCGTCACAACGAAAAAATCCATATCTCTAAAACTACTGAACCGATTTTGATGAAACTTGCAGTGTACCCTAAGTTGAACAATACCTAGTACAACAAAAAAAAAAGAATTACTTAAATCGGACTTGTAGTTCCGGAGATATGCGTGCACAAACATACATACATACACTTATGAAATTTGGTACATTTGTTTAGACGCTGATATAGACTAACATATACGAAAACTGGGCAGTTCTGATAATATTACATTCATACGGGTCGAATTGATAACCTCCTTTTTTTGAAGTCGGTAAAAAAAAGCACACTCACCTCATGCCAATAAGTTCCATTATACAACAGCACGAGACAGGTGACGTTGATCTTTTCTCCCATTGTTATATCGACGGTGTACACGGACTTGAGTTCTTTCACCGCTTGGAAAGGAGTCACGAGGTTCAGTGTGTTTCTCATTATTGTGTATTCCTGTGAAACAAGTTTAGATTTTGTATTTAATTTGATCTTATGCTTAATCTTCCCATAAGAAAAAGTCGTCTCACGAAGATACTCTTATCGACGTATCACTACATAGTATAAAACAAAGTCGTGTTCCTCTGTCTGTCTGTCCCTATACAACGTAACATAAATGCGGAAAAACCTCTCGTGGGGTAACTCACCCCATCATCATCATTATCATCATCATCTCAGCCGTAGGACGTCCACTGCTGAATATAAGACTCCCCTTTAGATCTCCACATATACCGGTTGGAAGCGACGTGCATCCAGTGTCTTCCGGCGACCTTTATAAGGTCGTCTGTCCACCTTGCTGGTGGACGTCCTACGCTGCGCTTGCTAGTCCGTGATCTCCACTCTAGCACTTTTCGACCCCATCGGCCAGATGGCCAGATGGCAGAGCAGATGCTCTGACTCACCCCATGTTACTGAACAATATTTGTTCCAAGACTTTTGGAAATTCACAAAAAAAAAAAATGGTTTTTCATACTGACGGGCCCGATCAACTTCTCATTTGAATGAAAAACCTAATTTTTTATTCATTCATCTTACGTTACACGTACGTTGTATATGCTTACATCTTTAAAAATTCACAAAGAATTTCGTTGTGGGTTTTTTTTTAATAATAGAGCGATTCAAGAGGAAGTTTCATACGAGTGTGTATATAACATGCATAATGTAGTAGAGATTGCACCCGTGCGGAGCCGGGCGGGTCGCTAGTAAAGAATACAGCTGCGGACAAATTATTTATCGGACGCGTCCGTCAGCCGCGGCTGAGAGACGCGGCTTATCTATTGTCTAACCAGTACATTTAATACTACACTGTGCAAACTGTCGGTCGTAAGACGCGGACGTGACCTTGAGCGTTCGGACGTCCGAACAGAATCTGGCTGGCTGTCGTTCGAACTACCGTGCACACTGCGAAGCCGCGTCCCTCAACCGCGGTTGACGGACGCGTCCGATAATACGAGTATATTCTAAGCTTAAGCCTAAAACTTTTTAGACCAAATACTACTAAATAAAATAAACTCAACGTTACCTCCAATATAAAGACATCAGTGAGTACAATAGGTGGTTTGTCCGGCAAGTACAGCGTCGCGTTCACCTCCATTATATCCTCTTCATCTAGACCGACGAACTGTAAGAATATGTATAAAGATAAGTTCACTATTACAAATATTTACAAAGTAACTGTGCACCCTAAAGCCCGGTTTCCACTGCAAGCGGAGCGGATACATTAATGACCCAGCGGGTGAAAAGGTAAAAATGAGCTCGCTCTGGGAACGCAAAATCTATTTGTTGGTGGAAATACAAGTATGCAGTTTACGCCTGCGAGTTTAAAGGAGTCATTAATGTGTCCGTTCCGCTCGCGGTGGAAACCGGGCTTTTAAGGAGAATGTACGGTAGTTGGATAGATCTTGGATATACGGTCCGCTGGGAACGATGGGTGGTGACGAATGGATTGAAGGACAGTTCCGGATCAACCCACAATGAAAGTAAGCAACTGCTTAGGACAAAACGTCTTCGGGGCATCATAAACCTGACCTTTCGGGGTATAACCAGCTCTTACATTCCGTTGGTCCTCAAAAGGCTTCTTTCTGCTTTACCTACATAACACCTTCAAAATCACCCCTATTTTAATACAGCACTGGGTGGGTACGAATGTATTCGTAACTCCAGGGCCCCCAAAGTTGTAGCAATAGTGTTTTAGACAGTTTGAGTTCGACATAACCCCCCGCTGGCTTCACACGGAACCCTCCGTTATCCGTAAGGTATCCCATTCAAAATAGCTAGGTTTACAATCAGCAAACATCACCATCAGCCTATTAATGTTCCCACTGCTGGGACTCAGGCCTCCTCTCTGTGAGATGGGGTGGGCCATAATCCACCACGCGGGCCCAGTGCGGATTGGTGGATGTCACATGTCTTCGAATTTTTGGTTCTAGGACATGCCGGTTTCCTCACGATGATTTCCTTCACCGTTTTGAGAGCAGTGATGATGAAATAAATTACACAAAGTAATGGGCCTGCCGGGATTCGAACCCACGACCTACAACTCGGAAGTCGGGCGATACCACTGGGCCACCACTGTTCTCATCAGCAAACATGCTACGATCCATATATGACTATCAGCCAATGAAACCGCATGACGGTTATCTACCAAAGACAAGACAAGTTGAGACATTACCCTCATCTCGGGAAGTTATCAGTATTTTGGAGAAAAACACAATGTAAAGAGTACATGGTATTTTCAAGAGTCATGAGCTCAATTTTTGGATACAGTTTGCACGTAAATGCTCTTTATGACTTTAAGATATTCTTCAGAAGAATGTCCAGACATTTTATGTACGAAAGTGTCAGTTTCTCGACGAAAGTTTTTCAATATTTAAGTCTAACTGGGACTCGACCTAGTTGGTTTAGCTCCTTGATTATGAGTCGAGCTTAACGATAACTGACAAATGGTTGCCCTGACTGGACAGGTCCACTCAAATGTGTCAGTTTCAGGACGAAAGATTTCACAATATTCAAGTCTAACTGGGACTCGACCTAGTTGGTTTAGCTCCTTGATTATGAGTCGAGCTTCACGATAACTGACAAATGGTTGCACTGACTGGACAGGTCCACTCAAATCTGTGTGGTTCTTTCTTCAAAACACCATCTCAGACGTTAACCTACATGGCCCTCGTATGACTGCCTGGACTTAAAAGAGACTGTGACCTCTGAGTTTGTTTCGGCTGTTTCTTCTCAGAGTAGTCAGGTACGAAACACCGGCTTCATCTAGTTTGTAAAAAGACGACGTGTAAAAGTGTTGATAAAACCTCCTTGCAAAAATAAATATCATTTCATTTCATTGGTCACATAGATGAGCACTGACCTTCATGAGATGAGCGTTGAACGTGATAGTAGGGTAGTACAGTGTGTCCAGCACGACGCGCGCTCTCGTGTCGAAGTTCTCTACGAACATGTCCGAGCCAGCTTTTGATTTGTGTTGGAAATGATCTTGTATCACGTCGAGAAGACCTTTGCCGTTGTCTTTTAGGAGAATTGCTACGCCGAACTGTGAAAACAAATAAAAATAATATTTCACAACTATCACACAACGCCATCTAGTCTCAAGCTAAGCAGAGCTTGTGTTATGAGTACTAGACAACTGATAAACATACTTATATATTTCTAAATACATACATGTTATAGATAAATTACACCCAGACACAGAACAAATGATCGTGCTCATCACACAAACATTTTTTGTCCTGGGTGGGAATCGAACCCACGACCTCCGGCGTAGCAGTCAGGGTCACTAACCACTAGACCAACAGGCCAGTCAAATGTTTCTAATTATTTTCCTGTGGATAAAACCTCCAATGATTGGGCAAAGTTTTTGTAAGAATGGTTGTCTTTCGGGTTGATATGATTTTGAAAAGCTTAAATAAGAATCGAATTACCGAACATCAGCTCTTTGAAAATAAGAATATTAGAAGGTACTGAACCTTATTTTTGAAGAAACCTTTACTCACTTTCAAATAGTTCAATTTACAATAGGTCGGTTTCTTGTTTTCCATATGTATTTTAATTTCATTTACAGTGTCAGCTTAATTTATTCTAACGCCAGAAGGTAAACACATCTTTATATGAAAAAAAGAAACATTCGAATTTAGCTTTTTTGACTCTGTCTGGAGTTCAGTTTAAATTGGATCATATTTTTCGCCATTCAGAAAATCAAGCCATTTTGAATGTACTTAAAGTTTAAATTCGCTTAACAATTTAACATTCCTTACCTTATGCGTAGACAGTCGTATAGACACTTCAGTATCAAGTCCATTTCCGTAAATATTCTTCAAAACGAGTCCATTTTCTTCAAATCCTTCAAGGGGAGTGTATAACTTGTATAGATATACGAAGTTGATTGGTGACCGCCAGTGCCAGATGCCGGTGAAACCGAAGTCCATTTTGCCCCATCCTACTCTGAAGTCCAGCTGTTGAAGATAGTTTTAATTATAATGCAGGAAAGAAGCTTGTGAGAGAATGCGTGTGAGAATGTGGATATAGTTGTTCTATACATATAGTTAGGACTAAGGTAAGATTCACACCAACCGGTCGGACCCGGCGGCATTTTACAATGCGGTAAAGAACATTGAAATCTATCAAAAGTAAATACAGTTCATATCTGATGCAACTTACGGGACACGTCGCTACGTGTCGCGGAATGCCAACGGAGATAACTTTGCAAGCAAATATGAACTGTATTTACTGTTGATACATTTCAATGTTCTTTACCGCATTGTAAAATGCCGTCGAATCCGGCCGGTTGGTGTGAATAATACCTTAGGGAGCTTGCCAAAGATGCGATTCGTGCGATTTGCACTTTTTTCTAACTAAAAATGAAAATGGTCCTTTCTACTATGAAATAATGATACAATTCGACTGACTTGCGTCGTCGTGGTGAGCGTGTTTTGTTATTCATATACCCCTAGACAACCGCACGTTTTATGTCATATGTAGGATGATTTTCACTTGTAGTTGAAATCGGTCGGATTGCCTCGCATCGCGTCATCAGTAAGCTCTCTAACGGTCAGTTCCCACAGAGACGCGACGCGGCGCGACGTGACACAACGATACTGCAAATGTGTATCTTTTCGTGTAGTAAATAAAGTCAGACTTTGCGTTGCTATCAAAATGGAGCGTTGCGAAAGGTATATCTTTTCGTAAAGGAAATAGAGTAAGATTTTGAGTAGCTCTATTGAAACGTACGCGCAGCGTCGCGTCTCGGTATCCGCTGAGTCTAATACGAAAAAGCTTCGGTCTTAAAAAAAAATGTTAAAAATCGCCATCTCTTGAAATTAGGTAGTAGTAGGTTCAGACAAATGTTTATGTTTTTTTTAGGAAATTCTGCGATTTTTGGAAATACTATACAGGTGTTATGGACTTATTATTTTTAAAATATCTGGTTGACCGAGCTTCGCCCGGTTTTTAAAATGTGTATATCTTGGGAACCGAGCTTTTCTCGAACCTGGGACTTGACTTGATAAATCGATTCCTTGAACCGAAAAACCCCTAATCTGTAACTTTCATGAAAATCCTTGGAGCCGTTTCCGAGATCCTTATTATATATAAATAATAATTATAAATAAATATACAAGAATTGCTCGTTTAGATATTAGATTAAAAACCTTTTAAAATGATAACTGATATAATATGTCAAACGAAGTGTTTAGTTCATTCATTATATTAATTACCTCTTCTGGAGCTCGTTTGGCGATGATCATAGCTCTGTTCAAGTACGGTATAGGCAGAGCAACATGGCCGAACACGTGGAAGTCTTGCAACGACAGCAGTTTGAGGAGCACTTCGATACCTGATGATGAAAAATATACCTTATATGGATCAAATTAAGACTTGATTTTGATTTAGCCAGACTAGTTCCGGTGAGGGAACGAGATGGCGCTAGACGGCCTGTGCAGCTCTGTCGCTTTCCCTCACTTTATCTATTCTGGCTTTAAGACTCGCGTGTCACCCGCATGCGGCATGCCCGCGCCTACGGTGGCCGGAGATTATCTAGTGACGTCGGTCGTCGTGGGCGTCTACCATTGCGGCTCGGGTGAAGGGAGGACGCTATCCTCTCCCTCACGTGGCCCGCCTCCTCCTTCGAGAGCATGACTGCTTCGCAGAAGAGGCAACTGCTTCCCATTCCGTCTCGCCCCGCAGCATGGCTGAAACCAATACTGGGCGCGAGAGGTCTTTCCTATCGCCGTCGTAAGGACACGGTGGTGCTCTGCCCAAGCGGGGCAGTCCTGCACCGTGTGCTCCACCGTGCCCTCCAGGCGATCTTCGCAGTGGTGACACCTAGGCGTTTCTTCCCTCCTTATCCAACACAGGTACCTCCCGAAACATCCGTGTCCGGTGAAGACCTGCGTCAGGCGGTCAGGATGCCATGACGCCTATCCACTTATCCAGTCACTCCTCAAAGAGGGGTCTTACCGCCACGACTGCGGGGTGCCCTAGCCTACAACCTTGGGGTATTTAAGACAAAAGTTAATAGGTTACTGCTGGGCAAGCTTCACAATCAAACTCATTGCTTACCATCAAGCGAAATGGAAGTCAAGCGCGAGCCTATATGGGAATACATACCAGTAGTAGAGTTAGTAGTGACCACCATAGCGACGAGATGTCTGTCTGCCTCCACAAAGCCGAACCTTGCCGTCATTTGCGGGAACTCCACCATTGGACTCGTCACGTTGACCACTAACATGGAGTTGGTTATACGACGCATGTGACCTGTGGTAGAGGAAGAAGATGTATAGTTTAATTTTTTAAATCTTTGTACAGTCACGAGCAATAGTATGTATACACTAAGCAGTATTCAAAAGCAATGTTCTGCTACCATATTGATTAAACGTTTGCCTTTTCATTAGACTTCTATTTTGGAAGCCATATTCGGAACAGGTTTTATTTCATAGTGGAAACCATTATTTCTTGAGTAAATTGCGTTTGAATTTTGTTTAGTGTTTACATGTTATTGCTCGTGACTGTAAATCTTAACGTCTAAAATCTTTACAGGATATCCTGATATAACAGACGCCACGGTTGACGCAGTGGCTGAGTGTACGACTGTTGCGCAGCGAGTCGCGGGATCGAACTCTGCACGGAACAAATATTTGTACGATCTGCAAGTAGTTGTTCCGGGTCTGGGTGTTTGTGTATGTAAGTTTCTACGTTTGTAAATGCACCCAGGATACAGGAAGAAATTCCGAGTATGGGACAACGTAAAAAAACAAGAAAATTGGAAGTTTTAGAAACCTTACGGTGTGCAGAAAGAATATGGTGTAGGCAAAGTTATGGATTTCGGTCGATATCATTAGAAAACTCTTTTGATACATTTTGTACTTCTTTCAAACGCCTCGAAGAAAGTGGATGCTTTGTTTCCTTTTTTCCAATCGATCTTATTACGCAACTGTCAAGACATAACTTACCATTAACGTAAATCTTGAGCACTTTCTCTTCAAGGTCGAGGTAAGTGATGCCGTTGATGTCTCGTTTGTGGCCCAACACGAATTCCGTGCGGAGGAAACCTTTTCTGTAACCCTGTAAATGAAGCGCTGTTTAGTACCTATCTATTAATCTTAGAAAGTTATCTGGGATGCTATTTCCCAGAAGTGGAATATTCAAGGTCAGTTAAAGAAATACCATACTGTAACATTGGGGGTGATTTAAAAAGCTATTTGTGACCTACTTTGTGAGCAGTGGCCCAGTGGTATCGAACCTCGCCAGGCGCAGTACTCTGAGAATTTTTTTTCATGACCACTGCTCTCAAAACGGTGAAGGAAAACATCGTGAGGAAACCGGCATGTCCCAGAACCAAAAATTCGAAGACATGTGACATCCACCAACCCGTGAATGACCGCGTGAATTCATATGGAATTATGGCCCACTCCTTCTCTCTCACAGAGAGAAGGCCTGTGCCCCAGCAGTGGGAACATTATAGGATGATGATGATGACCTTTTTTACATTCAATATGTTTATAATAATATTTTTTATAATTAATATTGTATATTCTTGAATCGAGTGGTTAAATTTAGTAATGGAAAACTTAGTATGAGGTAGGTTTCACTCAGTGCAAACATGTATAAGGTTTATACGAAAGATGAAGTCATATACTACTTTCATAATAGTTTAATCACATAAATGTATATCTGTTTGCCCCCTTTAGAGTCATAAGCGTGATGGTGTAGTTGATACTTACTGCGAAGGGCGTGAGCAGTCTGACTCTTCCAGTGATATTGTTCTCAGTAGGACCCCTATCCAATGTCCAAGATGAGTTGATCAACAGAAGACCATCTTCGTTGTACTGTAACAAACAGCTTTTATTTATTTTATGATCATTATTATTAATTAATCACAGCTACCAGTAATTTAGTACAATCTGAAGCTAAGTTGTAAGCCTCTGTTCAGACACGGCGGGAACCGCGCGATTCCCGCGCGGGAATCGCGCGGTTATGTCCAGGGCCCCCGTAAGGTCTACTGGCGCCCGTGTGCAAAAAAGGATTTTGGCGCCCCTTAGCATTTTGAATTATCTTCTTTTTTTTATGGTAGATCGGTCAGTGGCGTGTTTTAAAATTCAGCGCCCTGGGGCTGTAGTGCTTGCGCTTCGGAACTTAAACACAAAAAAAACCATCAAGTGCTACTCAAACTTCACACCCAGAGTTCCGTACCATCTTAGAGAACACAAATTTCATTTTTTGTAGATAAATATAAGAAGCATTTGCTATTGCTATCAAAAACGAGGTCATGAAAAGCGAATGACAACCCTAATTGAAGCGCGAGCGAAGCGTGCGCGAAATTTTTTAGCTTTTTGGAATAGGACAAGGCAATTCTTCCTAGAAGAACGCAGCGAGCTCTAAAAGTTTAACGTTTCCGGACTTCAAGTTTTGATCTAAAATTAGTGAGATCAGATATTTGAAGTCTTTAGTAGGTACTTAAAAGTAATCCTAGTTGGTTTTCAACTTTTCTTTAAAAAATATTTTTGATTTTTTTCATTTTTTTTTCTGGGCCCTTGGTTTTGGCGCCCCCTAAAAGATGGCGCCCGTGTGCATTGCACACATTGCACATATGGTAGCGGGGGCCCTGGTTATGTCTGAACGATTGCTTAATAACTCATACAAATAAGACTCATGCGATTTCCATGCGATTCTGAAATCGCGCGGTTCCCGCCGCGGCCGTGTCTGAACAGAGGCTTAGCCTCTGTTCAGACACGGCGGGAACCGCGCGATTTCAGAATCGCATGGCAATCGCGTGAGTCTTATTTGTATGAGTTATTATGTAATCGTTCAGACATAACCGCGCGATTCCCGCGCGGGAAACGCGCGGTTCCCGCCGTGTCTGAACAGAGGCTTAGTAGCTTTCCATACGGACACATTTAAAAGGCCGAATTGTATTTTAAAACAATATATGCTTAGTGCCAGTAATAAATATTTAGATTTCATTTCGTGAACAAGTATTTCTTTTCTAATCAAAACAGAAAACTGAGACGAAACACGATATCAAATTCTGAACGAAACGCAAATAACGCGCCCGAACTTTGTTGTCTTTGACGTGGAAGCGCGGGAACCGTATGATCGAGTAGGCGGCAATTTTTAAGCATTTTTTATTAATTATTAAAAAACTCTCTAGAATTTTATAAATAGCAATTGTAAATAGTTTGTTTATATAAAAGTAATTGTATTAAGTGTAAATATGGGGAAAAGCGTGCGGAAAAGGAAAAAAAAGGAGGAAGAGGAAAATTCCATCGTCGACGACTCTTCAACAGAGTCAGAATCGTCGTTCATTGACGAAAAACTGGACTACGAGCCATATAACGCACCGAATTATTCAAGGAAGTATCCTGACAGCAGTATTGGTAACGTAGAATACGTGGTATTTTTGTCACACGTTGAAGCTGACCAGCCAATTACCGTAGGCACCCGCATGGGCATCTCTCGCGCTATCCGCAGGGATTGCATAAGCGGTGTTCAACATTTACGCACAATTAATAAATTTAAAGTAGGCATTGTGTTCGATAATGCCAACAATGCCAACATGTTCCTCCAGGGGAACAAACTGACACAAGAACTTAAATTAAAAACATCTATACCTGCCGCTGCCACAGAGACCATTGGGGTTCTAACTAGGGTCCCAATACAAATGTCTAATAAGAAAATATATTCTCTTCTGGCCAGCACCAGGAACATCATTCAGGTGCGAAGATTTATGAGAAGGGTGAGAACCGGAGATACGGTGAAGTTCGAGCCGACGCAGACTGTGGCCGTCACCTTCTCAGCCACGCAGCTGCCCGAGCACGTCTACCTGGATCACTGGCGCCACGAGGTCAATGCATACGTCCCTCCGGTAAAACAATGTTTGAAATGCCTCAGGTATGGACACATAGCCAAATATTGTAAAAATGCAGAAAAATGCTCTATCTGTGCCGAAAATCACAATTTTAAAAGATGTACTGTTGACCCAGGCAGCGCAAAATGTTACAACTGTGGAGGCAACCACATCGCCATATCGTCTGTCTGCCCAGTTAAGAAAAAAAAGATTGCTGAAAGCAGAAATAAATTGAAAACTCCTTTTTCGGACTTATTTAATAAAGTTAATTTCCCATCACCGAACAAATCGGAAAATTCGACAGATATTATAAACTTGATGTTGTCTAATAGCACAGCATTAAGTTTGCTGACAGAATCTATTGTTAACTTAATTAAGTTAAATAAAACACAAAATGAAAGTATTTGTACACAAACTATAACATCTGCTATTAGAGAGACTATTAAAGGTAAAAATATTATAATATAAAATTCACTAACAAAATTTTAAATATTGCTCAGTGGAATGCACAAAGTTTGCTAAGTAATAGACTACAGTTTCAGCAGTTTCTCTATAATAATGACATACATTTAGCTCTAATTTCAGAAACATGGTTAAAACCACACATACAATACAACATTCGTGGCTATACCACAGTTAGGAATGATTGTGGTAATGATCACAATGGTGTTGCTATATTTATACGTAATGGTATTGAATTTAGTTTATTAGACACATATTTTGACGACTCTATTCAAAATGTTGCAATTAAAATTAAAATTAATAACAAATACATTTCAGTAGTTAGTTTTTACAGTCCTGGAAATTGCAGTCCTACTTTTGAAAAGAACAAATTTGATTCACTAATAAATAGTATACCTAAACCATTGTTAATTGCTGGGGACTTTAATGCCCATCACACTTTTTGGGGTTGTTGTAGGGACGACTCTCGTGGCAGAGCTATAATGAATTCCATGGATGAAAACGATTTGATACTCCTAAATGATGGTCAGCCAACTACTGTAGGGTCTCATCTATGGAGACCAAATGGTCTTGATTTAACTATGGTTTCTTCTTCCTTGGCTTTGTCTTGTGAATGGCAGGTTTATCAGGATTCTATAGGCAGCTATCATTTGCCTACCATTACAAAATATGTTATAGATACCGCTTATGATGTGGATCCTTCTATTGTTTCAAATATTCCTCTTCATATTAATCTGAAATTAGTTGATTGGTCTATTTATAAAAAGATTGTAAATGACATGATGGAAAGTTTTCAGTATAATAACTTGAGTCATATTGATACATATAATAATTTGTGTTCAATAATCCTAGAAGCAGTTCAGATGTCAGTAATCAGTTCTAATAAAAACAATACCACTTGTGACTCTCGCAGATCGAGGAGGAAGCTTGGTCTCCCTTGGTGGAACGAGAAGTGTACTAGAGCTGTACAAGATTGTAAGCAAGCATATGTCTTATTTAAATCAAATCCTTGTCTAGACAATTATATAAATTTCAAACATATGCAAGCCCGAAAAAAACGTATCCTACGACAGGAGCGTCGTGCATGTTGGTTAGAGTTTTGTAATTCTATTAATAGACTCACTCCAATGAGTCAAGTTTGGGCAAAAATGAGGAAGTTAAAAAATGTTTCTACAAATAACAGTTTGTTTTCTAGTTATGAATGGATCTCTCAATTTCTGCATAAGTATACTCCTGATTCAGTTCAAAATGTATACACAGTCAGTCACAATAACTTACAAAATTCCACAAATAATTCCATGGTGGAACCTTTTTCTATTGAAGAGCTAAAATCTGCTTTAAGATCAAGAAGAGATTCAGCATGTGGTTTAGACTGGCTCTCATACAAAATGTTCAAATTATTCAATTCACACAGTTTGTCTATATTTTTAAATATTTTGAATTCACTTTGGCATTGTTCTATTATTCCTGAGGAATGGAAAACAGATTGTTTAATACCTATCCTGAAACAGGGTAAAGACCCTAACAGCGCTGACTCATATCGTCCTATTACTCTAAGTTCGTGTGTTGGTAAAATATTTGAACAGCTTCTAAAACAACGTTTGATATTTTACATTGAAAGTAATAGTCTACTGCCTTACAATCAATTTGGCTTTCGTTGTGGTCGTTCTGCTCGGGAAAGTCTTAGTCATTTATTTTTGGATATACACAGTGCTCTTGACGAGCATAAAATGTTGGGATGTGTTTTCTTCGATATTGTTGGTGCTTTTAATAATGTAAATTTAAGTACATTGTCATCCATTCTCCTTTCACTAAATGTTCCTGAAAAAATAGTAAGTTGGATTTTTGAGTTTTTAAATGAACGTAAATTGTATGTAAAAGTAAATAATCAATTAATAGGACCTAGGTATTCTTATAGAGGAGTTTCTCAAGGCGGAATATTAAGTCCTCTATTATTTATTTTATATATTTCTAGATTAAATAATGTGCTAGGTAGTGATGTCTGTAATTTACAATTTGCTGATGATTTGGTTGTATATTGTTCAGGAGAAAACCTTAATAGCATTCAAACAAAACTCAATGCTAGCTTGGAAAAATTGGGACATTATTTTGAATGTCTCAGTTTGGAGGTCAGCAATGAGAAAAGTAAGGTCGTTGTCTTTTCCAAAAATGTTGTTGGTTCTTCTAGTATTAAAATTTATTACAATAATAGTCTTATGTTAGTAGATAGTTCCATAAAATTTTTAGGTGTTACTTTTCTCAGTAATTTTAAATGGAATGTGTATGTTGATTACTTAGCAAACAGAGCATTAAAAGCTTGCAATATTTTGAAATCTCTCGCTGGCACTTATTGGGGTGCTGATCCAGGGACTTTACTGATTTTATATAAGTCCTTAGTAAGAAGTCACTTCGAATATGCATTTTTTTGCTATAGTGGTGAACAAAAACTAGTAGAAAAACTAGAAAAAGTGCAAAATAGATGCTTACGTATTATTTTGGGAGCTATGTGTTCAACTCCGATAGTGTCAATGCAAGTCGAATGTAGTTTGCCTCCATTGATAATTAGATTCAATTTTCTCAGAACAAAATTTTTCATTAGGATTTCTTCTATCAGCGATCATCCTCTTCTATTGCAGTTAAAGAAGGCTATTAATGGGATCAATCCCCCTTTTCTAGTACAAGGTTTATCTGAAATTTTAAAAGATTGTTCTAATCAAAATTATTTTTCTAGCTCCATTTGGCCTTGTTATTTATATTCCTATGAATCAAAGTATTGTCCATTTAAAATAGTAATTAATGAATGTTTGACGTTTAAAGAGGATGTTTACAGAATGCTTGAGGAATGGAATGGTTACAATCAATTGTACACAGATGGCTCTAAAAATGATAATGCTGTATCTATGGCTATTTATGACATTCAGGCTCGAACTGGGTTTGGAAATAGGTTGTCTTCAGTAGCAACTGTGTATACAGCAGAGGCTATGGCAATACTCAGTGCTTTAGAGTATATTGAGTCTAGGCAAGAAAATAAATGGATCATTATCACTGATAGTTTGAGTGTATTGAGAGCACTAGAAAATCCCAGTTGTAATGCAAAAACAAGCTACATAATTTATACTATCAGAGAAAAATACAAGAATTTACTTAAGTTCAAAGATATCGTCCTTTTCTGGACTCCTTCACATATCGGGGTAGTTGGAAATGAACAAGTTGATTACCTGGCTAAATTCATTGTTAATCATCATCAGGAATGTCCAATTTTTCATAATCCTATTCCAAATTCAGATGCGTTAACTTATTTCAAATCAAAACTGGCATGTGATTTTCACAATTTCTGGCAGCATGTAGTTGAAACCAAAGGAAAGTGGCTAGCTGAAATTAAAACAAAGATTTCTTCTCCTTGGTTTACAGGAGGAAATATCTATCGGAACAGAAAGTTTTATACAACGATTTGTCGTCTACGGCTAGGTCACTGTCGATTTAATGCACATCTGTTTAGAATCGGCATTCTGTCTTCCCCAAATTGTGATTATTGTAATTCTGCTATACAAACATTGGATCACATTGTATTTGATTGTCCTAATTTTGCTCTTCAAAGGATCATTTTAGTTGATCGCCTGTTAGGTATTTATGAAAATGCTGAAGATATCCCGCGCTCCCTTCAGCAACTATTGAGGAAAAAAGATTGTTTTTTACCAATTTACGATTTTATTGTATCAACTGTAGATGAAATTTGAATTTAACAACTACCTACCACGACTACCCATTGACACTACACTTTTGACATAAAATTATATGTTATTGATATAATGAGATATAGAGATAAAGAAAACATGAGAGAAGAAAAGAGATAAAGAAAACATGAAAGAAGACTTGGCTCCGGCCTAACAAATGGTACTGAACTTGAATAAATTAAAAAAAAGACTTGGCTTACGCCTAACTATTGGTTATTGAAGACATTGATAAAAATAAGACTTGGCTTCGGCCTGACTATTGGATATCGAAGACATTGATTAAAGAAGACATGGTTTCGGCCTTGAATATAGTATAAAAAGAGAAAAACAAGAAAGATAAGAAGAATTGGAAGAAAAAGAAAACTAAATCAGACTTGGCTGTATGGGCTCAGCTCCCTTTGCCTGTCCCAAAGAGGGACGAACAGAAACAAAAAAAAAAAAAAAAAAATGTCTTTGACGTGACATTGACAGCTAAAACAAAATGTCAGTTGATAAAAAAACATTTTGAGGTTGTTTGTGACCGTTGATTTCTGATAAATATTGCTAAAAGAATCAATAATTCCGTATCAGTTCTTAATTGCATCGGTTAGCCATTAATATTTCTCAACAGTAGTGATATACTTTCGCTTTCAACAATGAATAACTCCGCAGCAAAAGTCAGTGAGATATTTCGCGAAGCGGGCACGGCGTTTAACAAACTAGCCGAAATGACAAAGCTTTTACACCCTATGGGAGACTCCCAGCCTGGTGGAAAGTGGACAGACGACGAGATCGAGATGCTACGAGCCTGCGTGCATCGGTTTGCCGTCGACCTGAACAATTTAAGTCAACATATCAAAGGTCGAACAGTCAATCAAATACGCACAACTTTGAAGAAAAAAGCGTTTGAAGATGCTAGTATTCCTGTGCGGCAGGTTACGTTGAACATGCTGAACGCTTCGGAGAACGAGGTCGATGTTGATGGGCTGAACGATGACGTCAAGTTGGAGTTTGAATCTTCTAATGAGGAAGTGAGCAATAGATCAATCATGGGTGCTTGATCCGAAAACAACATGTTCAGTTTTTCCTCCGACTGAAGGACTCTTCAGGTGAACATTGATGTGAGTGGAGTAGACTTTACTAGGTTAACAATGTCATGACTGTTAAGAAATAGGTGTTTTTTGTCATTGTTGGTACTTGATAATGTGAAATAAACCTAAACTTTGTAGAAGATTGCTTCTTTATTGTATTTTTAGTGTTTAGGAAACACTTATTTCACCGAGTTGTTTGTGATCAGTTAGGTATAGTATGATAAATTTTTGCTTTGCACAAGTAGTGCGGCATTGAAACTTACAATACTATAATACTCAGTCGAATTGCACTACAATAGTCACACTGAAAGCAATTTATGAACCACAAATATGTTTTCAATATAGCATGGAACTACAGTGACTTCTTCATATTAATTTCCATAATCAAGTTTCAACTTGAGTTGATGTTATGTGCTCACCTTCACCAAGATATTACGCTCTGAAAAAATTATAATGTGTAACTCTTAAAAAACTGTATGTTGATTGTTGTGTACCATTTTCTCACTACTGTATTATTGTTGAATGTTGTGAATCACACTATTTATGAAAGTCTGATCGATAAATATTTCCACATTAACAGGCGCAATGTCTACCGACCATTTGGGAGTTTAAAACCGGTTTTTTTTAACCAATTTCAAATGGTCCACATTACATGATTTATCGGGTTCAATCACTAAAATTTGCGAAAAGAGTAACAATATGAGTGGTATGGACCCACTGAAAACTGAGAATACTGCACAAAGAAAAGAATGGAAGTTTATGTGGGAGAACTTCTAGTGGGGACTGTAAATTAAATTACTTTCATGTTTATAATGAAAATTAAACTTTAAAACACAAAACATAAGTTATCAAAACCATTGACTGCTTTTAAGGGTATTTAGCAGGCAGTGCTGCATCTAGCCTTTAACTGATTCATTGCAATGTCTCATTTCGCTAACTTCTACCTGTGGTATTGTACAAAATTCAAGGAGTTACCATAAGATGACCCACATCCGTGCCACATGCAAAATAAAGTGATGGCACTGAAACGTGACCTCTGCAACGAATCGG
Organism: Agrotis segetum; assembly: GCA_036375495.1. Taxonomy (NCBI): domain Eukaryota; kingdom Metazoa; phylum Arthropoda; class Insecta; order Lepidoptera; family Noctuidae; genus Agrotis; species Agrotis segetum. Next base: position 2,446,137 of record JAQSVV010000031.1, read on the forward strand.
TTAATGAGTCCAGTGTTAGCTTTAATAGCTCCCTAGCCATTCTTGTCCCTTCCATTTCCATTCGTTCTCCATTTCATGGCCATTTCTGTGCTCTGTGCCTGGACACTGTTGGCCCACCCCTATTTTCTCACGTTTTTTTAACACTGCTAGCAGACTATCATTTATATTGTTTGAATGTGATTGTGGAAGAATAAAGTTATATGGAATGGTTAAATTGATATGACTGCAGCAACTAAGTTGTAGAGGTAAGAAAGGCAGTCCAGTAAACACTGGAACCTTAACTTGACATATTTTGATGATGAATGATGATACTAAATATGTGATGATGATGTGATTAGACAATAGTTAATTTTAAGGTGGCTTTCAGAAAAAAAGAGGTCTAGTGGTTTTAAATGTAAGATTTACAGTTAATGGTACACAGAAATACTGAAATTAGGCTATGATTCTTTCCATATGTTTGACTATAAAGTGTTCTACACACTATGCTGGCTCCACTAATATTTTTTGATTAATTTTGTTTAAATTCTTACTTATGGTTATATTCACTCTCTGGGACTTCAATGGCTCCATGCTTTTAGTGTGGTTGGTACTATTGATTCTGGTCCACTTGAGTTGTGTTGGTTTGAAAATAAATGTTCACAAAAAAATGCAGCCCTGTTGTCAATACTTTGGTATATTATTGCTATGTGTGCCTCTGGCATAGTGTGTGGGAGTTAGTAATTAAGTTAGGTTTGATGTTATGGTAAATATTTGTAAAACGGGTGTAATCGCATCTGTTAATATATTGTTAGGAACAAATATCTCGTATATTAAGATGAATAAATATTATGTATGTTTAAAAAAAAAACCGGCCAAGTGCGTGTCGGGCCACGCACAGTGTAGGGTTCCGTAGTTGCCCATCAAAATACTTATGCGAACTAACTAAAAAGAAGAATTTTCAAAATCGGTCCAGGAGTCTTTGAGAAATCGGGGAAAATACATAAGAATAAAGATTACGACGAATTTAGAACCTCCTCCTTTTTTTGAATTTAGTTAAAAATAGTTGACGATAAAAACCTACCTATCCCCAATAAACATACCTATAAAAGCTGTAAAAATAAAGTTGACAAACTTACATTTGCAGTTGTCTCCGATACATTTTGTTTAGAAAATATGATGTCCAAGTACATTTTATAAGTTGGTCGACTATTACTCGTAAAGTTGTAAAGCTTACTTAGTCATGATAATTTTCTTTTAAACTCCGTTATATATACTACTATTGTGATTTTTTTCACACCCCCAAACATAACCGTTTAGCTGGTAGAGGGGGGGGACACTCGAATCGAGCAAAATTTAGCACTTTAAAGCTTAATATTTCACAAACTAATTTTTTTATCAAAAAATAGTTAATGGAAACTATCATTATTTTTTAAAGACCTATTTAATGATACCCCACACTAAGGGGTACGCGAGAAAAAAAAAATCCTCACTTTACGTGTAAGTACTGGAGGTACCCTAAAAAAAAATATTTTACGAGATTTTATTTTACCACTTTTTTGGCACAAGAAATCCGTATATTTACACCAAATTACAGCTCTCTAATACTATGCGTCTCTGAGCTAAACTGCGGACAGACGGACGGACGGACGGACATGGCGAAACTATAAGGGTTCCTTGTTGACTACGGAACCCTAAAAATGAAAAGGATCAAAGATACGACCTAATCGATCAGGTTAGCGAAAGCTTCGTTGCTTAAGCCGAGTAAGTGTAATGAATGACACAATGCAAATAAGATAAATTGTGTATTTACGACGATATACCAGTAAATGTTACATAATCTGTAACAAAATTCAGAAATAAAACACATGATATAATTTATTTTTGTTTCTTTAATTTCTTTTTTGTGATTAACCAAAATGTCTGGTAACAACTTACCTTTTGTCAATCAGGAAGCTTCGATCTTCAGTCAAATATCACAGTAAAGAAGAAAATAAAGCCATGTTGCATTGAAAATAAGGTTCCTATTTCAATGTCTTCCTTCAAACCCAGCATCATTCACACAATTTGATTTTAATAAACGAATTCTTATTCTCCTTGAAATAAAGGTTGCGTTTCGCATTTCGCACTCTTCTACCCCGACTTATCTATCGTCGTGACGCCACGTAAAATAAAACCTTATTCTTGTGGTAACTAGATGCATATTTGACTGACTTTGACTCTTCTTCAAAACGGTCGGCCACGACTTCGACAGTTAACATAAGACCTTAAGTACTCCTATACGGTATACGAAATTAATCCTTACTAAAAATTACAATAAAGCTCATTCTTACCTGGAAACTCAACAGCGTATCAGCACTCTTCTTCCAAACCACCCTATGTTTGGCGATCGCAGCCGCTTTAGGTAACGTTGGTATAGTAGAGTCGACGACCGCGTTGATTTCGCCATAGAACTCATTCGTTTTGAAGAGGTAGTCAGCAAGGAGGCTGAATGCTAAGTTAATCTTTTTTGTTCGACTATGTGCCACGGAAAAGAAAACCCTAATTCCTCTTGTTATAAAACACATTTTAGATTGGAAACTCAGCCACGTATAAATAATCTTTTCTTCCAAACGATAGCTCAAGGTTTCGGCAACGTTCATAAGTCCGTAAGCACTACTGTACGGTACGAAATTAATCTTCTATCTATATCTATCTATACATATAATAATCTATACATATAATAAAACTGTAGAAAAATAATTTTTGTACATTAAAAAAAAACTCAAAAAATATAGCCAGCGTGTTAAAGGACAACCAATAGAACCCATTTCTAGCATTTTTAGAATTTTTGTCTGTTTGTCTGTATGTCTGTTTGTATGTTTATTTGTTCGGGCATCACGTAAAATTTACGAAAGCTATGTATATAACTTTAATACACAACGACTGACTGTAACTTGAAGTAACATTTAGTTTTTGTTTCATTGAAATCGGATCAGTCTGTCAAAAGATATTTGAATTTAAAGTGTTCCAGAAGTAAAATTACGGTCAGTTTACACCGAGACGCGCAGTTCAGTAGCGCGATCTAGCTTGGAATAGAAAACTACAAACCTATTCAAATATAGTGTGGAGTGGAGTAGAGTAGAGTGGAATGAAATAGAATGGAATGAAAGAAAGAAAGAAAAGGTTTTTATTAGACTCACAATAAAATGGGATGGAATGTTATGGAAGAGGATGGAGTAGGATGAAGCGAGATGGAGTGAGATGGAGTAGGATGAAGCGGGATGGAGTGAGATGGAGTAGGATGCAGTGGGATGGAGTGGGATGGAGTAGGATGGAGTGGGATGGAGAGGGATAGAGTGGGATGGAGTGGTATGGAGTGGGATGGTGTGGGATGGAGTGGGATGAAGTGGGATGAAGTGGGATGGAGTGGGATGGAATGAGATGGAGTGGCGTGGAGTGGGATGGAGTGGGATAGAGTGGGATTGATTGGGATGGAATGAGATGGAGTGGGGTGGAGTGAAGAGGAGTGGGATGGAGTGGGATGAAATGGGTTGGAGAGGGATGGAGTGGGATGGAGTGGGATAGAGTGGGATGGAGTCGGATGGAGTGGGATGGAATGAGATGGAATGGGTGCTCTAATCCAGTAACAATTGAATAGTACTACTGCCTTTGAACGACAGAGGGCGTTTATTACAAACACGTTAAATATTCTTGAAAAATCTAAATAAATTCTAAATATAGGGTTTATATGAAAACGATATGATTTATAAAAAACGTGGCGAGAATTAAGCGCTTCGCACTAAAAAATACATTGTTAAATTCCGACATCCACGCGAACGAAGTTGCGGGCACAGCTAGTCCTTACTAAAATTACAATAATAGTAGATTATGCACCGAGGGGCTAAAGTTGTGTCTTATGTCACGGGCGTCATATTGAATCTCGAGCGCAATGAAGGATTCGGGGTTTAACTCCCGAGCGTAGCGAGGGAGTTAAGAGTTTAACTCACGAGCGAAGCGAGGGAGTTAATACAAGAATCCTGAATGCACCGAGGGATTCAAGCTAGCCCAAGGCAAAGACACCTTTAGCCCAGAGGAGGATACTCTACTTTTTACACCTACTGTGAGAAAATAATAGCCATAGTACGAAAAACAAAGTATCTTCTATGGTTTTGTCGTGTTTGTCCTAATGATATCACTCTCATGGATGTGGCGTTTGTGTAAACTAAGTTTTATACAGGGCTGGTAGAATGGTTTTGGATGATTGGCTGTATGCATTTTGAATTTAGAACGTCATTGGAGACGCTCGTGAAAATAGAGTATTTTTGATAAAATGTGATAAATCGACTATATTATAGATAGGTTTTAATATTTATTTATTTATTTACAAAATCCACAGCAATCTTAGTGCAGTTTATTTAAAATAAATTAACTAATGTTACAGCCAATTACTATTACCTACGGTATTACGGCGCGGTGCGGTATTTGTTATTAATATTAATGCCAGTTTTAATGTTATTTCATTCCTTTTTAAAAATGGTTCGTAGGTAATTATCTAATTATTCTTACAATATTATGTCTTCGAAAACATGGCAACGATATGAAGAAGCAATCGTTATGATTTTTTAGGAAATCGAGAATATCATCCACGCGTAGTAAGGGTTTCGAGAATAGCTTTCCTCTTTCTGGCACACTAAATCAGACTTGGCTGTATGGGCTCAGCTCCCTTTGCCTGCCCCAAAGAGGGACGAAAAGAACCAAAAAAAAAAATCTAGGCTGCATGGGCTAGATAGATCCCTTTGTCTTCCCAAAAGGGAAAAGAAAATTTAAAAAAAAAAATCTTTCTGGCACCAAAGGGTGTTTGTTGTTTATAAACATATTCCAAATTCAAATCACATTATTGACCAGCGGGTAATAATGAAATCCAGTACAACATTATTGACCGGCTGTGCCCTCGGCCACTAATGACTCACTTTAGGTTAAGGTTGCTTGACATATAATTAGACATTTTCGAGCAGGTGGTGTGAAAAGCTCATTCTTACCTGGAAACTCAACAGTGTATCAGCACTCTTCTTCCAAACTACCCTATGTTTGGCGATTGCAGCCGCTTTAGGTAACGTCGGTATAGTTGAGTCGACGACGGCGTTAATTTCACCGTAGAACTCATTCGTTTTGAAGAGGTAGTCGGCAAGGAGGCTGAATGCTAGGTTAATCTTTTTTGTTCGACTATGTGCCACGGAAAAGAAAACCTAATTCTTCTTGTTATAAAACACATTTTAGAAACTCAGCTACGTATAAATAATATTTTGTTCCAAACGTTGCCTACGGTTTCGGCAACGTTCATAAGTCCGTAAGCACTACTGAACGTTATACGAAATTAAACCTTACTCAAATTAAAATAAAGCTCATTCTTACCTGGAAACTCAACAGCGTATCAGCACTCTTCTTCCAAACCACCCTATGTTTGGCGATCGCAGCCGCTTTAGGTAACGTCGGTATAGTTGAGTCGACGACGGCATTGATTTCGCCATAGAACTCATTAGTTTTGAAGAGGTAGTCGGCAAGGAGATTGAATGCTAGGTGATCTTCTTGCCAGTTCATGCTGCCGTTTAGGGCTTGAAGATTGTCGTGGTAGCGCCACCTGGTGACGAGGAATTATCTTCTAAATTGCTACAAAAAATTTTACCTCGTGGCTTTAAAAAACCTTCTCATTAATGGGCATGGGTATGCACTTTGCTAGTTGTTAAATAAAGGCCTGTCAAAATCCGCAGTGGTAGACGATTACGACGGACGTCGCTAGACGATCACCGGCCACTGTAAAGGCGAGAGCGGCGAGTAAAGGGCGACTCGCTGTCCGACCAAAGACCATGCCCGGGTCAACGACGCGTTGTGTTCCACGCGCGCCTCAAATAGTTTCAGCATAATGACGGCGGGCCAAAGTCTGCCGGGATCGCGGGGCTTGCGAATTACCAGTGACCTTGGAACGTGAAGAGCTATTGAAGGACACCGTGGATTTTAGTCAGTACAAGTCTGACAGTTCCTCCCGCCCTACCCGGGATGGGTGGACTCATTTGATAATTTTAAACGCTAAAAAAATTAAACAAAAATAAAAAAATATTTAACGAAAAACAAAAACCCGACTGCTTTAAAAAAAAAAGGTTGCACTCCAGGAGTGCCGGTAGAAGTGAAAACTTTTTTGTTACTATGTTTTATTTTTAATTTGAATGACGTCTTACTCATTTTCGATCAGGGTCACGTGACCCTGACGCGAGTTTTAAATTTTTTACCCATTACAGAAAAAGTGTACAACGCCGCTAAAGAAGTTTTCACTTCAAAAACTAGAAAGAAAGAAACAAGTCCAGTAGTTAAGAATTCACTCATTCACACTCACAGTCGGGGCCCGTTGGAAAGACTTGATTGGTATAATTTGAATGGGCCCCGACTGTGAGTGTGAATGAGTGAATTCTTAACTACTGGACTTGTTTCTTTCTTTTTAGTTTTTTTAAAGCAGTCGGGTTTTTTGTTTTTCGTTAAATATTTTTTTATTTCATACTTTTTAGTTACTTCAGAGAATTATTGTTTTGCTAAACAACTTTAAATCGTTATATATCCTAAACTATTATTTAAAATGAAAAATGATAAAAGGAACCTAAAGATGATTTTAAAATACCTATTCAACGATACCCCACATGACATAGTTCATCGACATTTTTTTTTTTCATTTTGACAATATGGCGTCTGGTTGTCGCTGTGGTGAATTTTGATTACTGTCATGTCTTTAGTGACACTCGCAAGATTAAGACGAATCGATTGACGTAAAAATTATCAAAATCGGCCCACGCATTTGGTCTCTAGAAAGCCACATAGAAACAAACATACATACATACATACATACATACATACATACTTACATACATACATAGACTGATAAACACATTACCCTCCTTTGCGTCGCGCAGTCGGGTAAAAAGCTACGCCACTGACAAAAAGTAAGTCGTTCATAAGTAATCGTTCGACCATTTTGGTTTAGGTCAGACAATTTTTTTAGCCTCTCCTACAAATATAAAGGCTCCTCTTCACAATCGGCCATGATGGCCGTGTTTGCCGAACAGAAGGAGACGGCGCTATACTAAGAATCGAGATAGAATTATTTGCATCTTGCTTTCTGGTATAGCGCCGTCTCCTGTTCGGCAAACACGGCCATCATGGCCGATTGTGAATTGGAGGCTTTACGTTTCCTTCTCTCCTCATTCACAATACTTACATAACATTAAAGCTAGTATCTCTCCAGCCAGGGAACGGCGTGTTCATACTGGATATCAAAGCATACACAGTCTCATTGTGTGCCTCCGAGAACATCTTTACATGCCACACAATGTTAGCTTCACTCGACCAGCCCATACGGATTTGCCATTCACAGAACCAGTCTGGAACAAGGATAAGATTTAGAAAAATGACAGCCAAAGTATTGTTTTAGGCTATCACGGTTATTTTCACAATTTAAAATGTCACTTACTGGATATCTTCCGTGATTGTTTATTATTTTGAGATCCCGGTATATCGACGCTGTTGCAAGCGCCATGATCGCGGATGGAGAGTGCGCTCTCCAGTCATCCCGCCAGTCCCCGGAAGATATCCCGTAAGTGACATTTTAAATAGCCAAAGTATTGGTTTGGCATGCGGGTGGCGAGTAACGGGCGATTTGCTGTCCGACCATGGATTATAGACCCGGGTAGACCCTGGTCGCCTTAAAGGGTGTCATGTGATGACACTCTGATGGCTCCGCCCTTTTCTTTAAGCGTGGTAAAATTATGAAATGAGTCCTCCCACCCAGGGTAGATCAGGAAGGACTGTCAGATTTGCACTGACCAAACGTTCCGGAGTCACGGTGTTCATTAGAGGGCCAAAGCTACCGAGAGCACGGAACGTAGAGGGTTAGATTGAGGGACCCTGTGGATTTTAGTCAGTACAAGTCTGACAGTCCCGCCTGCACGCCCTGGGTTCATTTGAGGACTCATTTGAGGATTTTACCGCGCTAAAAGAAATGATGTCGGCAAACTAATTCTGGAATAGTTATTTGTGCAACAAGAGAGCAAAGTCGTTTTTTGCTGCGAGTGCTGATTTTGAATCTTGAGCAAGCGAAGGATTCAAGGATTGAATCACGAGCGTAGCGAGTGATTCTAAAGTTGAATCCTGAGTGTGGCGAGAGATTCAAAGGCACGAGATGCAAAAAACTTTGCTCTCGTGTAACACACATAACTTTTCACTTCAGCAGCGAGAACACTTTAGGAGATAAAATAATAAACAGGAATAGATTGAAATAACTTTTTTTAAAGTAGCTTTCAACAATGAGTAAATACTCCACATTGTAGATAATCGCCTCGTGTGTGATAAATCTAAAAAATAAGATAGCAACACCGTCTCCGAAAAACTGCTTGCGCGCTTTGTAAGTCTCCATTCACTGAAGACATGGTATGGTTTCAGATATTTCTCGCGAGACTTCTGAGGTAGGAAATAAAATTCTGCATTAATAACTTGTTGTTTTTAATTCTTCCTCTGTTAAAATAAGTACTGTTCTCGTCGCTAGTTTTACTCATATTTTTTAAGTTATTCAACTCTTTACGCCAGCCATGAAAATTCCAGATCTTTTATTCAAATTAAGACGTGTTCGGAAATAGCACCCATGATATTTTATTATTCAAAATATTTACGTAACATTATTGAAACTAGAAATAAATATTTACAGTGAATGCTTATTTTCATTTAAATAGAAAAATAAGTTAAAAATTCAATAAATTACATTAAAAGACATTATTTTTTTATTTTTTTTTTTCTCCTCTTTGGCCCGCACGGTTTGTGCATTGAACCAATGTCATGTTTTATTTTTATTTATTTTTTATTTTATTTTTATTCATTGAAGGTAGGGAAACGGGATTATATTAAAATTGTTAAAAACGGAATATACGGAATTTAGGATATAGGATCAGTATACAATAAAAAATTGTCTTTTTGCAAAATTTCTTTAGTTAGTACAATTTCCGAACGTGTTTGTCTTTGAGACCGAATTCAAAATCGGAACTTCGAAAGGGCTGGTCTTTGTCTCTCTCTCTTTCTATTGGCGGGAAAGAGATAGAGTGTAAATGTTTCGAATTGTATGATTAACTCAAGGCTGAATAACATATTCGCAGCTTTTTGAAAACAAAAATTAAAAAGTTACTTTGTCTCACTCAGTGAGCAAAATCGCATTTTGCTCACTGATTTCAGGCAGCAAAACCTACATGTTTGAGCTACTGAAGTGAAATAGTTATTTGTGCAACAAGAGAGCAAAGTCGTTTTTTGCTGCGAGTGCTGATTTTGAATCTTGAGCAAGCGAAGGATTCAAGGATTGAATCACGAGCGTAGCGAGTGATTCTAAAGTTGAATCCTGAGTGTAGCGAGAGATTCAAAGGCACGAGATGCAAAAAACTTTGCTCTCGTGTAACACACATAACTTTTCACTTCAGCAGCGAGAACACTTTAGGAGATAAAATAATAAATAGGAATAGATTAAAATAACTTTTTTTTAAAAGTAGCTTTCAACAATAAGTAAATACTCCGCACTGTAGATAATCGTCTCGTCTGTGATAAATAAAAAAAAATAAGATAGCAACACCGTCTCCGAAAAACTGCTTGCGCCCTTTGTTAAGTCTCCATTCATTGAAGACATGGTATGGTTTCAGATATTTAGTTAGAGTTAGGAAATTTAATTCTGCATTAATAATTTGTTGTTTTAAATGGTTATGTTAAAATAAGTACCTAAACTGTTCTCGTCGCTAGTTTTATGCATATTTTTTTTTTTTAACTTATTCAACTCTTTACGCCAGCCATGAAATTTAATTCCCGCTCTTTTATTTTTAAATTAAGGCGTGTTCGGAAATAGCATCCATAATATTTTATTATTCAAAATATTTATTAACATAAATTGAAACTAGAAATAAATATTTACAGTAAATGCTTATTATATGCTCATTTAAATACAGCAATAAGTTAAAAATTCAATAAAATACATTCGAAGACATTATTATCTTTTTGCATTTCTTTGGTTAGTACAAATTTCCGAACGTGTTTGTCTTTGAGACCAAATTCAAAATCGGAACTTCGAAAGGGCTGGTGTTTGTCTCTCTCTCTTTCTTTTGGCGGGAAAGAGATAGAGTGTTAATGTTTCGAATTGTATGATTAACTCAAGGCTGAATATGATATTCGCGGCTTTTTTTAAAACAAAAATTAAAAAGCTACTTTGTCTCACTAGTGAGCAAAATCGCATTTTGCTCACTGATTTCAGGCAGCAAAACCTACATGTTTGAGCTACTGAAGTGAAAAGTAAATTGATATACTTGAGACGATAGCGTAGACGATAATGGCTACAGACTGACCCGAAAATAAACGAAAATCGTATGAGTCTTAGTAAATTTATGGATGGTTATCCACTCATGGAGTAGCCGCGGCTAGTATGGCTTAACCTTGATTGATTGAACCGGAACTGATTTCTTTATATCCTCACCTCTTAACTGAAAGTCGAATTCCCCATTGACCATCCTCCCCGGGTAGTATAAGGATACGTGTCCAGCATGATGCCAGGTGCCCTTATTGTCCAGTTGAAAGTTGAATGTCCACTTAATATACTCATGAAATATTCTCACCTCTCAACTGAAAGTCGAATTCCCCATTGACCATCCTCCCCGGGTAGTATAAGGATACGTGTCCAGCATGATGCCAGGTGCCCTTATTGTCCAGTTGAAAGTTGAATGTCCACTTAATATACTCATGAAATATTCTCACCTCTCAACTGAAAGTCGAATTCCCCATTGACCATCCTCCCCGGGTAGTACAAGGACACGTGTCCAGCATGATGCCAGGTGCCCTTTTTGTCCAGTTGTATGTCCACTTTAATATAACTCATGAAATATTCTCACCTCTCAACTGAAAGTCGAATTCCCCATTGACCATCCTCCCCGGGTAGTACAAGGACACGTGTCCAGCATGATGCCAGGTGCCCTTTTTGTCCAGTTGTATGTCCACATTAACAAAACTCATGAAATATTCTCACCTCTCAACTGAAAGTCGAATTCCCCATTGACCATCCTCCCCGGGTAGTACAAGGACACGTGTCCAGCATGGTGCCAGGTGCCCTTATTGTCCAGTTGAATGTCCACACTGATCTTCTGTGAGGGGTCTCTGTTCGCGTCCCAGTTGAAGGCGGCGCTGAGACGCTTCTGACGTTCTGTTACCCAGCGTTGGAAGGAGAGGTGGAGGTCGCGAAGTCTAAAGAGGAAAAGAGACAAATTTTACCCGACTGCTTCAGAAGGAGAGTTATGTTTTTTGAAGATTTTTATGTGCAGTAATATTAGAAATGGTTTTCAAAGAAATAGTTCATAGAAGTGTGGGCTTAGGCCGTTTTACAGTAAGTTTTCGAAGAGGTTTGTTTGAACGTTTGAAGCTGAAACTACTCAGAAGAAGAGACTAGTCGAGATAGACCAAAAATCTGTTCTGTTCTCCTATCGTTAAATCAATAAAACATATTAAGGCCTGGACTACAAAGCAAAGACGAGCAGAGAACATGGGCTGAGTTACCCCACGAGAGGTTTTACGCTATTAACGTTACACGTTGTATATTTAAGACATTATGACGTCATCAGCATTTTTCAGATGCTGACAGCACTTTTCGATTCATATTCGTTAACGAGTTATAAAATGCGGCATAAACGGCGCGTATGCTGCTGAAAAATGTAATTAATACCAAGCTACCGTTTGAAGAAAAACGTCCATATAGAACTACTTACTGATCAAAATGTATATCCATGTTGACATTAGTATTATTACTAAGATCAGCGTTCAAGTTCACGCTATATGCCTTCTTCCCGACGTCCACTTCGACATACGTAGTGAAGTTCTGTTCAGCCAGCTGTATATAGCGCATAAGTGTCCTGTAGTGATCGTCGTTGTATTCGCCCTGTGTGGAAAAATGAGCGACTTGAAATACGGGAAAATGAATGAGACTTTTAGTTGACACCAGAGGCCCTAAAATCGCTATTTTATTAACGTTGCTATACGAATAGAGAGACTATTAATTACTGGAAGTCAGATAGGCAGTCGCTCCATGTAAAATACTTATTTTCGGCTAAATCCGGTTAGCTTGGAAGGCGATTCCAACATAGAAAACGTTAGGCAGATGATGATGATCACAATAATCGCATTAATTAAGTTTATCATAAACATATACCAAACATTTTCTCTCATGCAAATACTGAAGTTATCCAGTATCTATTATAGATTCGTAATTAGAAAAAGTATCCCAGTATCTAGTATAGATTCGTATTTTCAAAAAGCTTTCCAGTATCTTAAGTTTCCTAAGAAAATTTTCCAGTTTATAGATGCGTAGGTATTGATCCCTGTTGGCCAACTTAAAAGAACCGTTTTGAGGGAGTGGGGTAAGAAAAAAACCCACAACTTTTCAGACAACTTCAATAAAGATCTCCAAGCTTTCTGCAGTTCAAAACTGTTAAAAAAAGCGGTGTTTACATTTGGATACTCAACTCCCTTTGGCGCCTGCAGTATTAGTTACCATATTTTGTTAGTTGCTACTTTATGTTGTTAGTTTAATTACGAACACTGCATGGTGCATTTAGCAATTGGCAAAAGCCAGCAGCAATACCCCGGAGACAGTTCCGTAACTCCAGACAGAGTCTTGCAAACCGGAACACCAACCCGCGACTGTCCAGAAAAGTCGGAAAAGTCCTGCAAACCCGGAGACAGTCCCGAAACCCGGGACACAATCTCGCGACCTCGTAGATAGTCCCGCAACCGAGAAGTCTGCCCCAAAACGTCGAATACAATCCCGCAAATCCGGCGACAGTCCCGCAACCGGAGTCTGCCTTGAAACGCCAGACACAGCTCTGCAATCCTGGTGTCAGCTACCCTACAACCCCGGAGGCATTTTCGCAGCCCCGGAATCAGTCCCTCATGCTTAGGGACCGTCCCGCCACCCAGGAGATGGTCCCGCAACCCAAAACATTCTCCCAAAATCCTGGACACAGTTCCACAATCACGGAATCAGTCGTGCAAACCCGAGGGCAGTATCCGGAAGCCTAGAGACAATCCCGCATGCCTGGAAACCATCGCGCAACCCAAGACTCAGTCTTGAAACCCCGGAAACAGTTCTACGATCCTAGAGACAGTCTCGCATGCTTGGAGAGTGTCCCGCAACCCCATACATAATCCCGCAACTCAGAACACAGACCCGCAACCCCGGAGATAGTCCCACAACCCTGGAAATAGTCCCGCAACCCGGAGATAGTCCCGCAACCCCGGAGATAGTCCTGCAACCCCGGAGATAGTCCTGCAACCCCGGAGATAGTCATGCAACCCCGGAGGTATCCCGTAACCCCGGATATAGTCCCGTAACCCCGGAGACAGTCCCGCAACCAATTAATCAATCCTTTCCCCTTTTCGACAACTAACCTGTCCAATAAACGTAATCTGTCTATTATCCTGGGTGAATCGTCCATCCATGGCTATGTTCTTGAAGTGTGTGCTACTGATCAACGCTTTCAGGTGATGCGACGCCATGTTGGTCTTAGACTGGTCTTGATATGACGCGTCGATGTTGAAGTCTACGCCTGTGAACCACACCCCTACGGCGTTCACCTAGAGGTGAATCAAAATTAAATATTAGATAATGGTACCAATAGAAGAAATTTGGAAAAGCAATTCAATAATAAACGGAGGAGGGTTTAAAACAACATGAGATCCTGCCTTCGCCACTTCGCCTTGACTGGGAAGAAAAAGTGGTTGTATTCCCTAACAGGTTTGAATAGTTGACTTGATGTGATGACCTTGTACAATTTGTCAGGTTCGGTCTGTACAAACTTAAAAGGGAGATAGCACATGTAGGGTCGGAACCTAACCCATACTGAATGGTAGCAATTTTTATTTCTCATATGAATGCAGGAGACTTTACTTTCCACTTTAATCTTGGACATCACTGAAAACGATGAAGGAAAACATCGTTAGGATATTGGACTTATAATCAAAATAGAACTAAAATCTCTAAATCGTTGGAAGCGTGATAAACGCACAATCGCACATACATCTCTGTTTCAAAAGATGCCTTTGTCCTCTCTGGTTAGTTTTGGTTTTGAATCATTTTTGGAAGTCTAGGGAAGGTTTAAAATGAGTTAAAAATAGATTCTGAGGCGGTACGAAGTTCAGCTTTTAATTATTATTTACTTACTTGGAAATCATTCTGCTGCTTCTCGTGAACTTTGGTCTTGATGACACACGGATGTAATGTGGGTAGGGTCATGTTGAGTTCAGCGTCCAGATACAGCTGGGTCCCCGGCGGGAAGAACAGATACCCAGACACGAGTATCTCACGGGACTTCGGGTTGAAATTCAGAAGAGCTAAGGCTGTGTATTTTGGGCCAATCTGTTGGTGAAAAGAGGTTATTATAGCAAAATTTGCATTAAGCTTATTCAAATCAGTGAATGATCAGCAAAATAGCTATCAATTTCAAGTAGGTTTTAGACGTGTACCGATGTAGGAATAATCAGCGTTGGCAAGACACAAAAACTGGCCGTCAACGTTAACATATTATGGGCATGTGGGAAATGCCTTTTGGCAGTACATTTTATTTAGTTATCAATAAAAAAAGGATATTGTATCATCAGTCTTCAGAAAGAAGCAAGTCAGAGCGAAAAGCAAAAATAGATGAAGCATTCACTTTAATTTAATTATCTCAGGAACTTGATGATTTATGAAGAGCATGAAACAATATGGATATATTGTCGTTTTGAGGCTTGCCTGGGTTCGATATACCCAAGTTTGGCTGCGTCAACCATGTAAAATACTATGCAGATCAAGATAACTCAGGGCAGATTATGAGCAATTGCTGGATAATTTTCTTGCATCACGTGCAATCGAGCGTTTCTTTCATAGAGGTGTTGACACTCTGGGAGGGAAATGCAGCGAAAGGAAACATCACTGTGTTAATATGCATGAACACAAAGGCCATCTTGAAGTAGTGTATCAGATATGAGCACCGTTTTTATCAGATTTAAAAGAAAATGCTGAACGTGTTTAGCGGTGTACATTTAACTTACTTCGCAGGAACATGCAGAATTTTTAATGAAGAGTTTATCAACATTGAAATTCTCATAGGCCCAATTTTGGGCAAGCGTGTGAAGTGTATGGGAAGCAAGTTTAACTTTTTTTTCAAATACGTGGTTGACTTTTGAAGAATAGGCATGTATTTCTTTTTTATGCATTTGTTTGGAGTGATATTATAGCAACTCGATTGCGAAAATGAAGATTCTTTGGTACAGTGATTTGGCAAGTAAAATATAGAATTACTTACTCTTTCAAACTGAAGCCGCGGCCTATGCAGCAACAGTTTTTTTCCAGTTTCATGTAAGTCAGAATCTGACCGCTGAACATCTGTATGTCAGATGTTCAGAGCAAGTAAAACTGAATGTAAAAGCCGGGACATCTAAAGTGTCATTTGACCGTAACATGTTTGTTATAAATAGGATGATAAGTTTCTCATCCATCATTGAAACGGTTGGATTCTTCGAGCAGATGAATCTTTGGGCTACTGCCAAACAGTAACAACTGCTTTATGAGCGTCAAAGATGTCGCAAGTGTTCTTGATCATTGACCGCTATGGTCGGTTTTCCAGCCTACCCAGATGTAGGTGAATCCCAATTTTTTTTACACTAAGTGGCTGCTTATTTGACCTCCACGTCCCAAATACTCTAGGTTATAAGATACCTCTTGGTAAGGCTGGGTTGCCACTGGTCGAAAAAAAACTGAGTGTATACAATCGAACGTCTCCGCACGTTTTGGAGATGTGTCGCGACCCTAAATGCTAGTAGTATTTTACATGGAACGACTGCCTCTCGATCTGTTCTTTACAATCATATTATTGTATAGTACGAAACCTCTTGGTAAGATGGGTCACCTCTGATATTATTTTTCATGGAGCGATAGCTTAAATATATGATCTCTCTTGCCTTAGGTCTTAGGTCAAAGTCCTAATTTATAGAGTGAACCTTCAAGCTCAAGCTTAACAGACCTACACTTTATTCGAAAATTAACTTTATTACTACAAAATTGAGTTGCATATTTCTAAGAATAAGAACGTTAATCTTAGTACAGTAAGGTTCGTTTTCGGATTAAGCGAGACTGAGCTAAGGTTGGCTAAACTTTGGTCACATAAAGCGACTAATTGGTGCGAGTGCTTTTGCTGCGAAAAAATTTAACATACTCAGTTCAACCCGCTTCGAATCCAACTCGAGGCCAGGAATCAGCTTGTTACATAAGAGAACAGTATAAGATGAGGACGAGGGATATAATGGGGACACACATACTAACGGCAAACTTAACTTATCACTAAAGTAGCGCAAGCACCAACAGAACGCCATTTGCAAGCGGCTATTAGCAATTAGCATCCTGTTGGCGCTTGCGCTACGTTAGTGTTGTGTTAAGTTTGCCTAAAGTGTGTGTGTCCTCGTCATATCCCGCGTCTCCGTCTTACTTATACACTGTTCCCCAACAGTGTACTTACGGTGAGTAAGCATTTGCACCGATTATTCGCTGTCTATGACCGAGAGTTTAAAGGCCTGAGTCATTTAACTAGTAATGAAAAGGTAGGTCTACTTACACCTTCAAACTGGAACTTCATATCAATAAGCCGTGGTCGATGCAGCGTCAGCCGTGTGTCGAGTCTCATGCCAGTCAGATGTTCTGCGCGAGTGAAGCCGAATGTAAAAGCGGGGTCGGCTTTAGTGTCCCGTGAGGCACTCACGTTAAAGCCGATGTCCACGTGGGTTTGGGTTTTCTGTGGAATTATGGCATTTTTTAATAGGACTATTCATAATCATATAGGCATATAGGCCTTCTAAATAGATATCCAATAGGACCGGTTGGATGCAGCTTGCATCCAGCGCGATCCTGTCGTCTTCATTAGATTATTTTTCCACCTAATCCTAAGGTGGACGTTACTTAGAATAGATCCGGGCTTGCTCCTTAAATAATGGCGTGATTTGAATTTGGTTTGGTATCAATTTAAAGTTAACAGTTAACCTTTAAAATAGTACCATAATTATTAATATTCTTAACTAGTTATGAGCGCATATTCTGAAAGTTGGCAACGTCGCAAATGGCTGTCAAATATTTGCAAGTTTTAATTATATTATTTTTTTCAAATTTACTGTGGCTCTGTAGTGCACTACAAAAATTGATTAGGGAATGCAATAATTAATATCGTAACACCGAATATATAGTTTTAGACGTAAAAAAAAACATTTGGAAACATTCCAAATGCGTTTTATTAAACCTGAAACAGTTACAACATCAAATTCAGTATTTTAATTGCATTCCTATATAAATTTTCTAGTGCACTTCAGATCCATATATCTTATTTCCATACAGTAACATTACCAAATTAATTAAAGCTTGTAAATATTTGACAGCTATTAGTGACGTTGCCAACTTTCTGGTTATGCGTACTTAAGTATTCAAGATCGCGCGGTATCGGAGTAAGTGGTTCTATACTTTTCCTAGCGAGTGTAGATGAAAAGTATAACATATGAAAAATATACTCACAATATTCCTCAAAACAGTATAGAAATTATAGCCAGGATACGCAGTGAACTCCATAGACAGATCTCCGTACATATCATGTCGGAAACCTCCGGTTTTCTCGCTATATATCCCCTCAATCTTAATAGTTTGCTTCGGACTCTTATAGAATTGGTAGTCGAACTGTAACTTGGTTCCATGGGTTGGTCCATTGATGGTGTAATATCCTAGAAGATGGCTGGCTAGCTGTTTTGTTTGGAACTCCGCTTCTATGTCGCCTTGAGTCACACTGCCTTTTGTTTTTATTTTTATTACGCCTGTGAAAGACGAAGTGATAGTTTATGGTACCAGATTTAGTCAACTCCTTGCTTATAAAAAAAAAAAGGAATTTAATCGAATTTATGCACAATGGGGCCGGCAAGTCAAAGCTAATTGTAGATGGCGCCACCACTGCTTAGACCTAATCCGACCAATGACGTAGTACTATTTTGAAGTACCTTTAAGATTTGAACCAATGACGATGCTTGGAACAAGCTATACTAGCGCCATTAGTTCCCTAGTTGCCAGCCCCATTATTACTTCAAAAACATGGATTATCAAAGGACACAATTATCGAGTATTTTCGAAAAAGCTAAAACTGTAAAAGTCCAAGTGACTGACTGAATATGATTTCTACTATTTTGCTGTGCCAGAAAGTGTCTATAGCTAATAATTCATTTGAAGTTACTAGACACAGCAGTTTTTTTTTGGGCGTTTAAATCAGCAAATGAGTTCTACCACACTAGGTAGGAAGGAATATAGGAGGAGGAGCTATCATATTCTTAGTAACTAAGAGTCCACCCTATTCCTTCGTACAATTTATGGAAAAAAAAATATTGAATATTAATTTACATTGATAGCTACAGTGCGTAAACGTATTACGACTGAGGCTTGAATTTCAATTAATTTATTTTGAAAGAAAGAAAGAAAGAAAAAACGTTTATTTGGCACAAAAACCACGACAAACACACAACAAAATAAACAAAAGAAACAGAAAAATGGAAACTTAAACTAAAGACAAAAATATAATAAAAGGGAGTTCAATTCAAAAACAAATACTTGATGTGTGTCCCATGGCTGCGCCAAATAGGCCCCAGTTCAGCATAATGTCGAGCAACTGGTGCTCGACGCTGGTTTTCAACTGGACCTGTTTTTGTGATGTAACGGATGTAAATCAGCTTTATAATTTAAAGTAGTGTCAATGCTTGTGTGTGAATGTACTTACTTACATAAAAATAGATATAATATTATAATAAAAAAAAAAAAAAAAAATACTACAAAATAATATAATAATATAAGTATACCTACATAAATGCTATAAACCAAGGAACAGATAAACAGATAAGATAGACGTGTGAATCATAGGTTGTGTAGGTAAAGAACTATAGCTTTGCAAAACCTGTTTCGGGCGACAACAGGCTTTCTTGCCACGCACACTAGTACAAGGACCAGTGCATTATGTTCATAGACAAGCCCGTGACATAACGCTGCAGGTAGCCAAGCGCGGCGGATTAACGAGACAGACACTTTTTGATTTGCTATTTGCTTCAATATTAAAACAATAGGAAAGTAATATGTGGGTCATGATTATACTCGGACTTAACTTTTTTTGCCACTTTCAGTGTTCAGATTTCTAAAAAAAACCGATATAATTTTGGCAGTAGTAGATCGCCATTCAATATTTATCAAATCCGGAACTGACATCAAAATTGTGAGATCTTTTAGAAAGATAAGAACTTATACATATAGAAATCCCCAACAGGGGCCTACCCAGGCGTCTTAAAGCGAGAGTAGTTCCACTGTGGGAAAGAGACAGAGCTATAAAAGTCGACTAGTGCCATCTCGTTTGCACAACACCCGTCTCGTCGAAAGATTCTCCATTTTCAACAAGAGATACTTTAATATCTACGAAATAAAACGAATTCAGTAAAAAATAAAAAAAACTCACCGGACAATTCAGCAACCCTTTCATTATCCACGACCCAATAAGCATGGGGTATCCAAACGAATCCATATTTGATATCGTGTCTTTTTACCGACATCACCGTATCAAATTGTTTTCTCCCGTCCACATCTAAGCTAGCCGATAGAGACTTGTCGTATGGCATGTTGCGGTACATCGCTTTGGCTTTGAGAGTACTCTTCTCTGATTGGAGGGTTAATAACGCAGTGCTTGATGTGTTCGAGAGGGAGAGGACTGCGTTTATCATTCGTTTTTCCTGTGTGAGAGAGAGAGATAGAGGGTTATTTTCAAGGAAAAATATTCCGTAAAACATTGAAGTTATGCTGAGGATTGAAAAACATCACTTAAGAAATGTCGTAATTAAAATTGCGATAAAATGTATCTTTATCAATTATAAACTTTATTGCTTGAATAATAGAATCGAATATTCTATACGAATTGTATCGTAATGCAAATTGTGATGTTGCTAAAGAACCCTTTTTAGACTTGCTGGATTTATTTGACCAAATAATGTTTTTTAGTATTGAATATGCTCTTAAATCAGCTCAACTTAAGTTATTGTTCAATTTTTTTTTGTGTAATGTAATATCGGCACCATCAATTATTTTTGTCATTTTTTCTCCATAGATATATACGCTTTAGAATGGGCTACAGTACTTTCACAGTTACTATGTCTTGTGACTGGGACTATAGCACGATAATTTCATTTTTTTGTCTTTATACAATTCAATTGTTTTCTCATGAGTCATAAAAGAACGTGACCTTTTTTTTTTAGGTCGTAAAATCATCAAATGAGTCCTCCCGCCCTGGGCGGGGCGGAAAGGACTGTCAGCCTCTTACTGACTAAAATCCACCCGTGTTCCTTCCTTAGGCACACAGTACCTAAGGAAGAGTTTTTGCCCGCATCCCACGTTGCACCGGCCCGAAAAACTGGTCTTCCCCCTGGACGTATCCGAGAGGGAACTCCAGTCCACGGGCGCACGTGGAGGTTTCCTGTCATATCACCCCAAGAACGTGACCTTAGATTTAGATTCTTAATTCACGAAATTAACTCACCTTACTATCAGGCGTATCAAAAGAGAAGCTGACAACATTGTTCGTCTCGTTCTTATCCCATCGATACTGGAAGGCGTATGTGTTAGCGGTAGGGTCTGCTTTCTCAAGAGATAGGATGTACTTAGCAGGTCCACTCATTAAGAAGTATGGTGCGTTGCGTAGGTTCGTCATGTTGGGGAACTGAAAAAAAGATTTAAGATTGTAAAGGACAGGTGAAAAGCCGAACAATGTAATAGAAGTATTAAAAGGAAAAACCATAGCAATGTGATTATTTTGTCTCAGTGAGATCTTTATGTAAAATTACTTAATGTCGAGTTAGACGAGCTAACAATAGGCAGTTTGGCTCTTGAAAGCATATTTCGGTTTCCGTTTTCCATTTAGTTAAATATATTATTGTAATCTTCAGAAAACTGAAATGGTATGCAGTTTATTATGGTAAGTTTTGAAAGAAACAAACTTACTACTGATTGTAAAGGGAAAGTTTTGTCACGTTTTTCAAGTCGATGCAATTAATTTTAATCTTTCAGTAAATTTCAAATAACGTCTTCATTTATCACAATGTTTATCAATGTCGCTATGGCAACATCATTAGAGCGCCAAATCATTGTTCTTAGAAAAGGCGTATATGGATGTGAGTTTACATGTTCCTAAACACCGCAGGCTGCTCGGCAAAGCAGTTAAAAAAAAAATAGTCTACTCTATGACGAGCATACATAATTATATATTATCTGCCCATGAAATGAAGTCTATAGATGTAAATCTAGGTTACCTGGTAAGAAGCGCACATCTTGATACCGATAGCCTTGTCGAAGGTGGACCAACTGCAGGTGTTCTGTTCTATTCTGTTCTTATTCAGCCCTTGCTGCTGTTTCTCTTTGTCACCGTGGAGGATTATTAGTTCCGATCTAGAGAAGAGAAAAGTATATTATGAAAAAAATGTCGGCTTTGAACAGTAACCTTAAGGCTTTATTTATTTATTTACTTTCAGGCTTCAAGGCCCATATAAAACACTATTGTATTATAGCAATACATTATAAAATATAATATAATACACAACTATTCCACAACTATCACACAACGCCATCTAGTCCACAGCTAAGCAGAGCTTGTGTTATGGGTACTAGACAACTGATAAACATACTTATATATTTCTAAATACATACATATTATAGATAAATCACACCCAGACACAGAACAAATGATCGTGCTCATCACACAAACATTTGTCCTGTGTGGGAATCGAACCCACGACCTCCGGCATAGCAGTCAGGGTCACTTACCACTAGACCAACAGGCTGCCATATTATGAAACTTAACTAATATTATAATAATACAATACCTAAACAATAGAATATAACACTAATTCACACGAAGAGTCGGCGTCGTGTGTCGGTGTCAGTGCTTTGTTCAAAACCCCACTGTACGAAATGGGGATATCTAGGTACTGTTCTTACTTTGCAGCAAATATCTCCTGCTTATCAATAAGCAGCGATAGCTCAAGTTTCAACAGCGCCTGGCCTCTGATACTGAGTCTTGCTTCAACCGCCGTAGTGGTATACAATCGCCAGTTCACTCTATACCTCTAGTATTTGTACACAGATACTTACTTGGCAGCAAATATCTCTTGCTTATCAATAGGCAGTGACAGCTCGAGTTTCAACAACGCCAGGCCTCTGATACTGAGTCTTGCTTCAACCGCCGTAGCGGTATACAATCACCAGTTCACTCTGATACCTCTAGTATTTGTAACTAATATACTTACTTGGCAGCAAATATCTCTTGCTTATCAATAGGCAGCGATAGATCAAGTTTCAACAGCGCCAGGCCTCTGATACTGAGTCTTGCTTCAACCGCCGTAGCGGTATACAATCGCCAGTTTACTCTGATACCTCTAGTATTTGTAACTAATATACTTACTTGGCAGCAAATATCTCTTGCTTATCAATAGGCAGCGATAGATCAAGTTTCAACAGCGCCAGGCCTCTGATACTGAGTCTTGCTTCAACCGCAGTAGCGGTATACAATCGCCAGTTCACTCTGATACCTCTAGTATTTGTAACTAATATACTTACTTGGCAGCAAATATCTCCTGCTTATCAATAGGCAGCGACAGGTCGAGTTTCAACAGCGCCAGGCCTCTAATACGGAGTCTTGCTTCAACCACCGTAGCGGTATACAATCACCAGTTCACTCTAATACTTCTAGTATTTCTAACTAATATACTTACTTGGCAGCAAATATCTCTTGCTTATCAATAGGCAGCGATAGATCAAGTTTCAGCAGCGCCAGGCCTCTGATAATGAGTCTTGCTTCAACCGCATTAGCGGTATACAATCGCCAGTTCACTCTGATACCTCTAGTACTTGTAACTAAGATACTTACTTGGCAGTGAATATCTCTTGCTTATCAATAGGCAACGACAGGTCGAGTTTCAACAACGCCAGGCCTCTGATACTGAGTCTTGCTTTAACCGCCTTAGCGGTATACAATTGCCAGCTGATACTTCTAGTATTTTGTAAGTAAAATACTTACTTGACAGCGAATATCTCTTGCTTATCAATAGGCAGAGATAAGTCGAGGTTCAGCAGCGCCTAGCCTCTGATACTGAGTCTTGCTTCAACCGCCGTAGCGGTATACAATCGCCAGTTCACTCTGATACCTCTAGTATTTGTACACAGATACTTACTTGGCAGCAAATATCTCTTGCTTATCAATAGGCAGCGACAGGTCGAGTTTCAACAGCGCCAGGCCTCTGATACTGAGTCTTGCTTCAACCGCCGTAGCGGTATACAATCGCCAGTTCACTCTGATACCGCTAGAACTGAGACCACCGGCGTCCACACTCATTGTTGCTGCTATGTTTACCGCGACACTAAAAAGAAAATTGTTGATTTAGTAATAGGCAAATAGTGTGGATTTTTTATCTAAAATGCTACTGAAACTGCATCATTTTAGACTGGAAGCAAGTTTTATATAATTACTAGCTTTGCCCGCAGCCCGCGACTTCGTTCGCGTGGATGTCGGTCGATCACACGAGCAAGATCCGTCCAGTGATTTGGGCTGTGCGTTGATAGATCACTGTCAGTCAGTCACCTTTGAGTTTTATACAACATGTAACATAATTAACGCACATCCTGAAATTAGTTTGTTCAGAATCGTTTACTGAATCGATTTCTATAATTTTTAATATAGGTAATTTTTTATCAAAAATAATTAAAACTAAGGAAATTATAGTCATATTACCCCTGTACTGGCAAAACAAACTAAGATAGACCGTAAATCAAGGCAACGAGACTTAAAAGTGCAATTTTATTTGTATTAATACAATTCCGTCATTCAATACAAAATAAAGAAAAATAAACCTTACTGCAAAATAACTAATTTAATTAATAACAATGCATTTACATGTTATATTAAAAATTCAATATAATTATGTTTTATGATTTAACATAATATTCTAATTGGGGTGTCTGAGGGTGTGCGTTAATTACGTTACATGTTGTATGTGTATTTAGAGATACGCTAACGATCAAAGATCTATGCTTTTACATACTTCATTATGCATATTATGGTCAAAACTTTTTAAGAGTTAAGTAGAGTTGTTTTTTTTTATCTTTTAAAGGACTCACCTAGGTCTCAATTTCCCCTCAAAGTCCAGATTCCCGGACTGCGTGTACTTATCGTTGACGGTGCCGGACATCTTGGTGTTGACGTAACTAGTTCCCATTAGGTTCATGTTCATTGGCAGGCCGGATCCGGTGGGGACTGAGAATGTTGTGTCCAGGAATAAGGAGGCTTTGTTGTATGATATTTCCTATAGAAGAAGGGATTTTTAATAAACACATTTTTTGTACTAGAATAAGCTGAAAAGGTTAATAAAATGAAACTACTGAAAATTTTATGGGACGAAATGGCATCGAACAAAAAAAAAAACACAGAAATCGGACCAGAAACTTCGCAGTAATCGGTGTAGACCGGATTGAGAAACTACCCCTTTTTGAAGTGTGGTAAAAAAAGAAGAAGAGGTGTTACACTACACCGAAAAGCTGCTGGGCTTGTCTCGAATTAAATTGAGACCCGACAAAAACTTGATTCGGCAATAGTAGATGGCGAACGCAGTTTGCCAATCCGAATTGAACATATCTAGTTTATTCTTAAGGGTCTATAGTACTTCAGTATAATCTTACTCGCTCGCACTTGCACGTACCACGCACTATTGCTTGCTCTTTCTTTTAGCTGTCTACACGCAAATCTATTTATTTTACGGCGAAAAAAAAAAGGAAATTCAAAAAAGTAAATAACACAAGACCTGCTTTATAGTTAGTTCAGTTAGTATAAAAAGTTTCATGATCTAATTGTAAGTATTTTCTGATTGCCAGCGTTTTATTGTTCAATTTAGAGGTAACTTTGGGATTTTTTTCTATCGAGAAAATTTTATGGAATCATGTTTTCGCCAAACATAAGACCTAACATTAATCCTCAACTTTACCATATATTTATTTCAAAATTAATTCTGTAGTATTTTCGACGTATCACAGCTTTCTACTGAGCCATTTGAGGTAGTATAAGCTCTTAATTGACTTAGATTACAAAATGATGAAATATTTTCGTTTTGTTAGATATTAGACTCTAGCGGATATTTGCAATCTTAACCGGGATGTTCATTTACAATATTTTTAAACATTGATTCGTCCAACATTTTCTTAAATTCCAGAATTTTTAAAGTGGAAAGTTCTATTTCATAAGGTTAAGAGAATTTGAAAACTATACACCTGCTAAAGATTTCAAGTCTTATTCAATGGTAGTGATTTATTGAATAAATGTGTTACATAAACTATGGTAGAAATAAAACAAAATTACCTTTCCAGAAAGAATCTCCAACACTCTCAGTTGTGGGTTCATCCTTGCCAAAGACTTCATGATCTCATCGTCACCTTCTGCATTCCAATAAGATATCTCGTTGCCAAATATTTTGATGCCTATCTCGGCCATAGGGAATCTAAGATAGAGAACAAATAACTTTATTTATTTTAAAATTTCACAGTAGTTGATGGATCTTACTAATATTATGAACTTGCAAGTTTGTATGGATGGATGTTTGTTAATTTTTCACGCAAGAATTTAGACATTTGGCACACAGATTGTTTATAATCTGAATTAACACATAGGATAGTTTTTATCCAGATTTTATGTTCCCTTTGGAATCATTTACGAGTTTTCTAGGTCTATGTATAGGACTGGTCAGAAAAAGTAAAATGCCTACAGATTAACTACCAGGGCGTAATCTAAAATAAGAAAAAATACCTGTAGGATTAGATACAAAAGGATGTTTTGTTTTATAGTCATTCTACGATTTTTTGTGGCAGTTAAATACTGGTAAAAATATTTCAATATTGGTTGGAACATAGGGTCTCACATTTAATCTTTGGGTTGGGATACAGCAAAACGGTTATTTTGAGCCAGTCGGCACCAACAGATGCTGAAGCATATTTATATTTTTAACGATCGTCGAGATTTTAATCCGAAAGTGCAAGACTATTTCTATGCACGCTTCATACAAAACGATCTACTACTACTACTACTATTGCTAGCCTACACCATCCCACTGCTGGGCAAAGGCCTCTCCCCATGACTTCCAATTTTTACGATCCAGGGCCAAACTGGACCACTGGTCATCGGTTTTGTCAAGCTCATCCCGAGATACAAGAAACAAAACGATTAAGTAACAAAAAAAAAAATGGCTACCATTTAGGGGGGTTGAACCCCGGCCCTACATGTACCTATAATTTAATTGACAAAGTTGAGCAAGCTTTAAAGTAATTAAAAAAATATGTATAAACCGAAAGCACAAACATTGCATAACATCGAAAAAAGACCGGTAAGAATTATTATGTCACTTTGCTATGGTTTTTCTATTTTCATTACCAGTTACTTTAAGTCACATACCTATGAGCGTGGAGCAGTGGTGGTCAGTGGTATTGGCCTTACTTACGAGTTGTAGGTCGTGGGTTCGAACCCAGCCGAGCGCATTACTTTGTGTAATTTATCTCATCACCACTGCTCTCAAAACGGTAAAGGGCAAAATCGTGACGAAGCCGAAATGTCTTACAACCAACAATTTGAAGACATGTGACATCTACCAAGCCGCACTGGGTTCACGTGGTGGATTACGGCCCACTCCCTCTCACAGAGAGAGGGCCTGTGTTCTAGAAGTGGGAACATTTATAGGGTGTTGATGATGATGATGATGATGATAGATAACATACCTATGCTTTAAAGCCTCATTCTTATACTCCAAGTTGCCAATTTTCTCTCTGACTTCATCCGCCTCGTTGGTAGACCTGAAGAAGCGGAGATTGCTGATCTTTTCCGTCAACTTATTCTTATTAAGAGGTCCGTTGTTACCGAAGTAGGCCTCAAAGTAGCGCTCAAAGCCTTCACCACGAGCTTTCATCTAGAAATGATAATACAGAGTTACAAAGATCGTTTGGCATCGAGGTTTCAAGCGATATTGTGCCTTGTGTGGTACTTTTAAATGTTTATTTGCTCTGTAACTGTCTAAGGGCTTTAGAAGATGTTAGCACTATTGATTTGAGTAACCACACATAAAAAGATTATTTGGAATCGAGGTTTCAAGCGATATTGTGCCTTGTGCGGTAATATTAAATGTTTATTTGCACTGTAACTGTCGAAGGGCTTTAGAAGATGTTAGCACTATTGATTTGTGTCACCACACACATCGAATTATGTGTTTAAAGATGCTCCACACAGCAGTTATATGTATAGCGTAAGAGATTGTTGCATCAAATTATTTGTAGACTTAATTTTTTTTAGAAAGTGAAAATGCTACAAATTGTCATAAAACGTCTTTTAACGTTATATAGCTGGTCGCGGGGCCACAGAGGTATCGTAACCCAGGAACGTAAAGAGCTATTGAAGAACACCGTGGATTTTAGTCAGTACAAGTCTGACAGTCCCTTCTGCCCTGCCGTGGTTGGGACAACTCATTTGACGATTCTACCATGCTAAAAATAAAGTTATATACAGCTTGACATAAAAATGTAGAAAAGCGGAAGTCGCCACTGTCTTCGCGCTACCAGCACTTTGAATGATTTTATTTTATTTCACTTATCATGTTAGTTTTATGGCACAATAATAAATCTAACAAACCTGCGGTCTTTGTTTACATCAAATATCAAAGATTTTAAAACGCTGTCAGAAATAAAAATTTTAGTTCCGTTTCAACCCGTTCTGGCCAAGCTGTACCTTAAGTATGGTAACCATATAGCAGCATATTTCAGCATCTCAATTTATTGGCAAGTATAAAAGTATTTTACCTCAAAAAGATTGATAGACTCTCCAAACATGTCGACAGTGAGATTGAGAGAGAAGGAGCGCGGTATGTAGGAGTCCGGAGTGAAGATCACGTTCGCTTCGTAGTTACCACCTGTTGACGAAATATACACAAACCAATAAAAGACTAAGACAAGGCAATCGCCAGGCGATTATCGCAATACAAATCCTTAGAGGTTCGTACACAGGCACGCGTCAATAGATACCAAAGTCGTATCGCAGATTTGCGTCTCGTTGTACTTAGTCAACGAAAGATATATCCATGCAAGCATCAATGGGGAAGGCTGGTCAAGACTAATTGTAGATAAGATAAGAGAATAAATATATTATTATAGATGGCGCCACCATAGCTAGGTCCTAATCCGACCAATGACGTAGTACTATTTTGAAGTACCTATAAGATTTGAACCAATGACGATGCTGGGAACTAGCTATGCTAGTGCCATTAGTTCCCCAATTGCCATCCCCATTCAATAATAGTTACAAATTTAAGACATTTTTGTTACGTTTTGTTAGTTTTTATTTTTCTGTCTTTTAAAATGCATAAATATCTCTTTGTTTGCTGTACATGCGCAATTCCAGTCCTTAGAAATCATTCTACTCAATTTAAAAACATCCTCTATAATAAAAATACCAAGATAAACTCACCAGCATTATACTGATCAAAGAACACCCCCTGTTCATAATTCCTGGAGTACATCCTGAAGTCTGGACTGTCTTCTAGATGAGGTATCTGGTTGCCTGACAGTAGACCCTGGATCTCCACGCGAGATGGAAGGGAAGATTCGGCCAGGTTCTTGAGGTGACTCCAAACAAAGGTTGTTACTGTTGGCAGACGATTTTCAGTAATTATGTGACAATCATTCAAAAAAAAGAAACTTCACGGTTAAATTGTTTTATGGCGGCTCCAAACTATTGCCGTGAATTCGCGTCACGAATTCTCGGCACATGTCGTGCCCTCCACACTATAGGGATGCTCTCAGTCGTTCGTGAAACCTGCCGTGAAATAGACGTAGTTGCTGCTGCTGCATTAACATTATGTTTGCTGAATTTACTTTGTAGGAATATGATTAAAACTGACTTTATTAATAATATAAAATCCATTTAAGACTTTAGAACAAATAGTAAGCAGAATTTCATTAAAAAACATAGAATTACATTAAAATCAAAATTTATTTCACGGGCCCGTGAATGTGGATGGGTACGCGTGAAAAAGAAGGAGGCGCGAACCCTTTGTCGCGGGACAAAATAACGACACTGTACGGGGAACAGACGCGAACGCCCGCGAACCCCGCGAAAACCATCCACATTCTCGTTCGCGCCTATTCACGGGTGTTCACGCCCATAGTCTGGAGCCGGTATGAGTGTAACTGTCCACCATACTTGTTTTTTTTTTCATTAAGAGCCAATGGGAACTCATATAAGTGTTTTTAGGAGACCATCATAAGAAAGTAATTTATTATCTCATGATGTAATGGTTGCAATCTTTGTTGGATGGATCGAAAATACTACATCGACTTATAAGACATCCATTACACTGCTGTTGAAATTACAGAGTTCAGCATAGCACCGAAAGTTGAAAATTCATCAGCGTACTCAATGATCATCTCAGTGTTGACGAGCAGTGGTGGCCCATGTGGTATCGGTCCCGACTTACGAATTGTAAGGCGTGGGTTCGAACCCCGCCAGGCACATTACTTTGTGTAATTTGTTTCATCACCACTGCTCTCAAAACGGTGAAGGAAAACATCGTTAGGAAACCGGCATGTCCTAGAACTAAAACCAACAATTCGAAGACATGTGACTGCTAACCCGCACTGGGACCGCGTGGTGGATTATGACCTACTCCCTCTCACAAGAGAGGAGGCCTGTGTCCCAGCAGTGGGAACATTATAGGCTGATGATGATGATCTCATGATGTAATGGTTGGAATCTTTGTTGGATGGATCGAAAACACTACATCGACTTATAAGACATCCATTACACTGCTGTTGAAATTACAGAGTCCAGCATAGCACCGAAAGTCGAAAATTCATCAGCATACTCAATGATCCACTTTAGAAGTCCAACTGAAAAATATTTTACCTTGATTGACCGGCTCATCTTGAAGTGTATGGAAGATCTTCCTCAGTGTTCCCAGATCAGGACATTTCATCACTTGGACGTAGGATGCGAGTCTAACTTCTAAGTTCATGTAATCAGCCCGGAAAGTTTCCAGGAAGTATTCACTGTAAGGAATGGGTAGGATTAAGGTTGGTAGGATTTATTAGAAAGAAAATGCTTTATCTAATATCTTTAAACGAGCAATTCTTGTATATTTATATTATATAATCAGGATCTCAGAAACGGCTCCAAGGATTTTCATGAAAGTTATAGATTAGGGGGTTTTCGACTCAAGGAATCGATTTATCAAGGTCCCAGGTTCGAAAAAACTCGGTTCCCAAGATATAGACATTTTAAAAACCGAGCAAAACTCGGTCAACCAGATATTAAGAATAAAAATGATACTGATAGATGCGCATTTTGTAACAGAAGAAAATTTATTAGATCAAATAATTTATTTTTGTATCTCTACGCGCTGCTACAGTAAGAAGCATACTACATAACGTACAAAGGACAAAAACAAGACAAAGAAAGCTATGTACAAAGAAAAGTAATGGAAGTAAATGTGAAAAACCATAGCGGTGAACTTAGTAACATGATAACTTCCTCCTTTTTTTAATAACAGAGAAGTAATATATAAGAACGTATAAAAATATATAAAAACAAATAATTTGCTTCAAAAAACTAAACAGAAAACTTTACAAAAGGTAGGAAAGTGGCCAGTTCTGTGGTGGTCATTATTGGTGGGGTACCTTCTGCTACAAAAATGTAGATTTTCTTTTTTTTATTCGATCTTTTTTTAAGTTGTGGCGGAATTACAAATATACATTACACAAAGATATTTTTAAGAAACGAAAAATTCTGTTGCGAGCAGGGATCGATCCTGCCTCTTCTGGATAGGTACTCCAGACGCCTTAACCACAAGGCAATATACATTAAAACCCACAAAACACATGACTCCTAAAAACATAATACTCCTTTTTTTGGCAAAATCAATGTGATGAAACTTATACAAATATTACTTTGTATAAGAATAATATTCGGATACGTTTTAATCTGATGAAATTCAAATTTGAACCTAAAATTCAGAAGAATAAAATACATTACCGCGTTTCATCACAAGTCGTCCTCCTAAACGCATCCACAGCCGCCAATCTAACAGGTACAGGAGCTAAATTATCGCCTATAATGTTCATAAGAACATCAGCAAACTCCTTTCTAAAGCCACCAATGTTGCCTAGAGCTTTGATTGCTATTTTGATCTGAAATGAAACACATTACAAAGTAGATAATGAACTGAATTTCAATTGATATAGAGTTCAAACTAGCAAAACGAAAAAAAAGACATCATTATTTCTGGTATGCAATTTTCAACTCTATTGCAAAGATTGCTTTTTTACGGTTAAGTGTGCATTGACCTGAAGATCACGTATTTACTAAAACAATTTTTGGGAGAGGAGTATGATTAGTTTTATTAAAAAGAAGGGATTTTCCGTTCTCTGTACGATTTTTTTTCCAAGCATATACTTTTATTGTTACTGTACCACTGACGTGTGGTCTGAGATACGGATAGTCATATACTTACATTTTTTCGATCTTCCCTAGTTTTGATAATACCTTTGCTAGCAATCTCTTGTACAATATTTTCAAATTCCAGTAAGATGGCTTGAGGAGTTTCTTCTTCACAACATTCGCGTACTGAAATAAATATAAAGATATAATGCAATGTAAGAACATTTATCATTTGATTCATTCCGTTTTAAAGTTTTTATTGTTATGTATTTTAAGGGCCAGCTCAGACCGAGACGTGACGCTGCGCGCACATTTCAATAGAGTTATTCAAAATGTAACTCTATTTTCTACACAAAAAGATACAACGCAGCGCGACGTAGCGCGACGCCGCGCTGCGTTTTAATAGCGATTCAAAATCTGACTTTATTTACTACAAGAAAAGATACAAATTTGAAGTATCGTTACGTCACGTCGCTTCGCGTCGCGTCTCGGTGTGAACTGACCGTAATGTTAACTATGACTCTTTGTTAGTAATTTTAAGTGAAATTCTTTAATCGGCATATTTTCACATTTTGGACACAAAGTCACGGACTTACTAAACACAGGCAAATATTATTAAGTCCTTATCCCTAGCGTATGAAATCTTGCTACAAACTATAAGCTTTTACAAAATACTGAACAGAAAAGCAATACAAAGCGAATAAAAAGTATAATCAAATAATTGAATACTCACATTCCTTCCCACTGTGTTTACAATAAGAATGTACCATAGAAGATACCGTGAAACTGACCACTTTGTCGTTCTTCTGGTTTCGCAGTAACTCTAGCATACTTTCTAACATCTGCAGTTTAGGTCTGGAATAAAAACAAAGTTAATTATTTTAATTAGTATTTAGTGTTGCTAGTAGCATCTGGACATTACAGAGCCTGTAGCCAAACGGCAAGCGACAATCGTTAACGTTCAGCAGTCGCTAATACATTTTCAACTTTATACCCCATCGCATAAAGTTGAAAATCTAGTAAAGACTGCTGAGCGATAGCGAACGAAACAAACAAAAACGATCTGTAATCTTTGATAGATTTTCAACTTTATGCAATGGGGTATAAAGTTGAAAATGTATTAGCGACTGCTGAACGTTAGCGATTGTCGCTTGCCACTTGGCTATAGGGCCAGGTATCGGCAGAGATGTGGTGATGGGTTGTGCGTGATCTCATCAGCTCCAGAATTAAGAACTTTTCCTTTATTTCCGATGGTGAAAAATATGCAATGGAGGGCCGGACTCAGCTGAATATCAGTATTTTACATGGAGCAACTACCTATCTAACCTCTACAACCCAGTAACTGGGCAATACAATATCCCATGGTTAGACTGGTTGTCAGACTTTAGAGCTTTCGACGAACAGTAACGACTGTCAAAGTTCTACAAGTCACAACCGGAATCATCGGATTTACATGCTATCTGAGGCCCGGCGGAAACTCGTTATGATAGATGGTCACCCATCCATAGACTAACCTCGGTAAGCGCGGCTCAACCTTGAAGACCTGTGCGGCTTATTACTTTAGCTACGAGCTCTTCCGGGGCCCGAAAGGGTCAACAAGGGTCTAAAGATTGTTGTGTG
Source organism: Agrotis segetum (assembly GCA_036375495.1). Taxonomy (NCBI): domain Eukaryota; kingdom Metazoa; phylum Arthropoda; class Insecta; order Lepidoptera; family Noctuidae; genus Agrotis; species Agrotis segetum. The sequence goes on from JAQSVV010000031.1 coordinate 2,479,355, forward strand.
AAAAGATAACGTAACTTCGCAAAAGTGTCTCACAGACCCACCTTGGTATCATAGCCATGGACATGAGCCACTCGTGCCTGGTTTCCTCGTCGACCGCATTCTTCATGATCATGTCTTTGATCAGCTCCACTGAGCCAGGACTGGCGATGTATGGGAGAGCGTCTAGGATGTGCTTGCTGAGAAACGAAGAAATTAATTGTTATAATTATGGTGAGTGAAATAATAGGAATAGGCACAGGAAGTATACAAGGAAGGAGATGACAAAAATATAGAAAGTAAATTGAAAATTTATTGTAAGCAAGCCTTACGACGCGATACGATGCAATACGACCGATCAACTACAACTTACAAGTGATAATAGTCCTTATTACAACGACATAAAGGCGCCACCAATACATAACTTGCGGTTGTCTATGGGTAGATTGAAAAACAAAACAGGGCTGCAACGACGACGTAAGTCAGTCGAATTGCATCAGTATGCTGTAATTTCCACTATCGACGTAGTGGACTGCCGTACAAAAGTTATTCAAAAGGCATCGGTTGGGCGACTGACGCATCATTTGTACTATTTCCTTGAAACTATAGTATTTTAGTCATGAAATACTTAACTTTTATACATAAAACAAATTTTTTATTCGTTCTGGAAGTGACGGGGTCTCACAGACCCCACAAAGCGGCCCTAGAGACCTACTATTAAACACTATCCATGTATAAAGTATCACTTACTAAGCCGGCTTGCATATGGAAGGCGCGCGTGCCAACAGTTGCGACAGCGCGGGGTAGTGTAGTGGTCTGGCAGACCGCACGAGGCGGCCCCACAGACCTACAGTAGAACCACTGTCCATATTCTCGTCTATGTTCAAGGAATGGTGTTCTGCTGTTGTGTCTTTTACCCTGAAAGGAATGTTAGTAATTAATTTGACGTTACAAATGGACAATATGGTTTTTCGTAATTTCTGGTCTGATTGCAGTATAACTGGATGCAGCTGAACGTCGACGTATCTGCGGTGCACGAAACTAACGTTCAACAAAGAACTTCTACAGAGTGCTTGTGGGTGTCTCGTATATTATATGTTTGTGGGCTGCAGAGTCTCTTAGGACACACGGTAATGGTTGTGCTTGATAATGTTCACAAAATAAATCGCACCTGCAGTGGGCCGTCTGTCAGACCACACGCGAATGGTTAGGTTTATTAAAATTCACAAAAGAAGTGCAAGTTTTTGGGAACATGTTACTGATAACATTGACAGAGTTTATGTATGAAACATGTTCTAGCTACACAAAACATGTTGTGTGACATTAGTTTACAAGGGATATAAGACTCTTTTTCAAGGTGCAGTAAATTTGAAATGGCTTACAAACTAGTAATATCAATGGTACTCACATGCACAGTAGTTTGAGGACATCTCTGGCAGACTTGAGTCCACCAGTATCGTCTCCTACGTATACTAAGTGATGGTGGAACAAGTTCGAACGACGAGGTATTACTGCCCACGCTGAAATAGTAAACAGTTTGATATAGATAGTGAAAAAGTTTACATATTTTTTTCGAGTTGAGAAAAAACCTTTTTTTTTATTTTCTGGTGGATTTCAACAGCCTTACTACAAATATTTAAACATCTGTTGAAAACTTGTCTAAAAAAAGTGTGACTGCAAAACGGACCTTATTTCAACGTCATAATGTGACATTTTTTAGACAAGTGATCAACAGACGTTTAAAAGTTTTTGTCTTTTTTTAGTACCACGCCAAATGTTTGTAGAAAGATATTTCTATTGTTAGAAAAGCAAATCTTTGCATATCCATAGCCTAAACTGGACCATTAGATCTTTTAAATAAATTCATTTTGTAACGAAATAATCGAAAATTCGAAAAGCGCCCATAAATATCTGCCAATAACTGTTTTTTTACTGAATTTTTCTTTACAGCGTACGGCAGAAACTAGAAAACTGTAGTCATGATACAAAACCGTCATAAGTAGATAAATGTCCTAGTCTATGAAATCCCAGTCGAACATAAACCTTCTCCTTTTGTAATAAAGGTAAAAATCTGTTAAACAAAGTAACAAGTAGAAAAAAAAAACCGGCCAAGTGCGTGTCGGGCCACGCACAGTGTAGGGTTCCGTAGTTGCCCATCAAAATACTTATGCGAACGAACTAAACTGATTCGCTGAATTTAATTTTAAAAAGAAGAATTTTCAAAATCGGTACAGGATTCTTTGAGAAATCGGGGAAAATACATAAAAAAAAGATTACAACGAATTTAGAACCTCCTCCTTTTTTGAATTTAGTTAAAATAGTTGACTATAAAAACCTACCTATCCCCAAAAACATACCGTAAAAACATACGTATTAAAGCTGTAAAAATAAAGTTGACAAACTTACATTTTCAGTTGTCTCCGATACATTTTGTTTAAGAAAATATGAAATCAAGTACATTTTATAAGTTGGTCGACTATTACTCGTAAAGTTTTAAAGCCTACTTAGTCATGATAATTTTCTTTTAAATTTCGTTAGATGTACTACTATTGTGAATTTTTTCACACCCCCAAACATAACCGTTTAGCTGGTAGAGGGGGGGGACACTCGAATCGAGCAAAATTTAGCACTTTGAAGCTTAATATTTCACAAACGAATTGTTTTATCAAAAAATTGTTAATGGAAACTATCATTATTTTTTAAAGGCCTATTTTATGATACCCCACACTAAGGGGTACGCGAGAAAAAAAAATCATCACTTTACGTGTAAGTACTGGAGGTACCCTAAAAAAAAACATTTTTCGAGATTTTATTTTACCACTTTTTCGGCACAACAAATCCGTATATTTACACCAAATTACAGCTCTCTAGTACTGTGCGTCTCTGAGCTAAACTGCGGACAGACGGACGGACGGACATGGCGAAACTATAAGGGTTCCTTGTTGACTACGGAACCCTAAAAACGCAACCATTTCAAATCGGTTTCATCGGTTGCGTCAAGTGCACTCACTCATAAGAGTCTATGGCAGAAACTCAAATGAAACCTTAAAGTAACTAGAAGCTGCAGTTTCGTTGCAGTTGCGTTTCATCGTGTGTTTAGGGCCTTACCTTTAGGCTGCGACTCGACAATCTCCGTATCAGTCTTATTAACCTCCCTCAACAATAATAGATCCTGTATCACAGTGGTCATTGCGCCGGAGTTCTTCCCGGAGAACGGCTCAAACAGATGTCGCTCGCGGCAACTCACCGCCTTGTATATATGGTGGTCTACTGTTATACGACATTTGGACTCTGACTTTAGTACCGGCCAGGTTTGGAATTTCTGGAAGGACAATAACACAAAGCATTTATTTCAATTTGACTATTACAAGCTCAGATCAAAGAAATAGGCAGCGCTCAGAACACGCGAGTGGGTCCACCAAAGATAATACAAAATCAAAATCGAATACAAAGTCGCGACAGTACCAAGCTACGCGTACTGCGCGTCGTTGTTGTTTTTTGCCAAAATATGCCGTCTCGTGTCTTTAACCATCGTAAAAGTTGTTCTCAAAAACAAAGAAAACATTATGGAATGTAATTCTATTTGATTTTGTATTAACTTTGGTGGAGACACTCGCGTTTTCTGAGCGTTCTATCTGCCTATTTCTTTGATCTGAGATTACAAGGCATAAAAACTTGTGAAGGTACCGCGGTTGACCATTCCAAATTGTAGATCTCTATGGAGAAGAATGAGCAAAAAGTTTTTGCCCATTGGTTTACAAACTGGCGGTTGTAAACCAACGGGCAAAAACTTTTAAATTGGCAATGCATCATTGTGGATTTCTGGGCAAAAATAGATATTTGGGTGATTTGGCGTTACGTAACGTATATGCAGGCGCAAATGTTGGACACTTTAGTGTTTTGTGTACCGATACAAGCTTCTGTTGAATATTTGATTTCTATAAATCCAATATGAAATCACCCATAGCCTGCGCATATATTTTTTGTGTCCATTTGCTTCCATGTAAGAGCGCTTATTCTGAAAGTTGGCAACGTCGCAAATAGTTGCTAAATATTAAAAAGTTTTGATTAATTTTACAAATTTTCTGTATAAAAGTAAAAAGCTCTTGAGTGCACAAAAAAATCAATTAGGGAATGCAATAATTAATATCATAACACCGAATATATAGTTTTAGACGTAAGAAAGCATTTGGTAACTTTCCAAATACCTTTTATACATACAGTAACATTACCAAATTAATTAAAACTTGTAAATATTTAACAGCTATTAGCGACGTTGCCAACTTTCTAGTTATGCGCCCTTAACACATACTCATGAACTACGATTCCCTGTGAAAGTGTGCCGTGTCGGCAACAAAGTGAGGATTAAAAATGTTCTAAAACTATAATCATCATGAGGGTTCATGGATGATATTAAGAGTATAGCCGGAGAGGACTGGATGAAGATTGCTACAAATCGTGAAAAATGGTTCAAATTGGAGGAGGCTTTTACCCAGGAGGTGCTACACACTAAAATAAATAAGTTGTACTACTAAACTTTGCTTATGTATTCATTAATGTGTAGACAAAAAAAGCTTTATTATTATTATAAAACTACAATCAATGATATACTCACACTCTGGAAGTCATATCTGACAGTTTGTAGTATAGACATGTACTTGTATCTATTGGTACATTGTGAGAGGTCTCTCGTCTTGACCAGGATTAAACTCGTGTTCTCTTGTCCCCGGACCGAGTAGTCCACGTTACATGTGCCGTGTATGTCTTGCTGTGGAAGAAAGAAAAATGTTTAATGGAGGCCATACACGCTAGGGCTTGCCTGTTAAGGAGGAGGCGGGCCACGTGAGGGAGAGGATAGCGTCCTCCGTTTACCCGACGGCGACGGACGTCGGCAGACGATCTCCGGCCACCGTAGGCGCGGGCATGCAGGCGGCGAGTAAAGGAAGACTCGGTGTTCGACCATAGACCATGCCCGGGTCGACGGCGCGTTGTGTTCCACGCGCGCCTCAAAGAGTGTCAGTATTGTGAATGGGCGCCCCTCTAGAAGGCCAAAGCCTGCTGAATTCGTAGGACTTATCTCATTACCGTGACCCCGGAACGTAAATGGATATTGAAGGACATCGTGGATTTTAGTCAGTACGAGTCTGACAGTCACTCCCGCCGTGCCCTGGGGTGGGAGGACATATTTGATGATTTTATACGTTAAAAAAAAGTGACAAACTGAAAGCCAGCACTAGGTGTCTTTCGCCCAGCAAATGCTGAGTTGGGAGCATGGCCACACCAAAAGGGTTACCTTTTGGTGTGGACATGCTCAGTAAATTTCTTATTGTATTTTTAATTTTAATTTTTTCTTTGGTGTGTCTTACCTATATCAAATATATATTTTTCTTTTCTATTCTATTCAATAAAGATACCGTTGTCAAGCAAAAAATAAAAAAAAAACTTACCTCAATTCCCTTGAAGTTGATGTCAAATCTCTTCATGGTGTTCTGATAGAGTGCCAAGATGGCTCTCTTGAAGTTGAGCACCCAGTCCTGTTCATCTGGTTCCGGACATATCTCTGATATCTGTCCATCGTGGAATGCAAATCTGAAATGAGAAAATAAGTGTGAATTTTGCACGCCCTTTTCAAAGATATATTTTCTTTCATTCGTTTTCTTTTTCCAGCATTCTATTGCCTGGTCGCGCATTTACCCTTTTAGAGTTGCTAAACATAATTGTGACAGCTGTGTAGCTTATAGAAAGAAAGAAAATTGTGTTTATTGGCACTAAAACTTAAAACAATACAAATAAAAGTAAAGTTATAAAGAGAGTCATTTAGTAAAAATAGAGGAAATAAAAACTTAACAATTTACTGTCAAAGGGTAACATAAATGCAATCCATTTTCACCCTTTAATCAACTTTTTTTAAAAAATGATATTGCCCTACTAGGATCCTGTATCGTGGGTGCATTTACAAACATAGAAACACACAGATACAAACACCCAGACCCGGAACAACTACTTGTAGATCATCTTCTGTATTGGTACAACCCGGTTCATTGAAGATAGGAATCTTAAATTACGGCGCTTATCGTGTTCCCTCGCTCGCACACTAGTGCCGTCTATACTCACTCCCGAGCGTAGCGTAAGTAGAAAAAAAATAATCTTGATCTTTTTTAACAATGTTTACTATTATAGTTTTCCATTATTTTTCCATTTTTATTTGTTGATTATTGTTGTTAAATTTTGCTTTATTGTTAGTTTAAGTTTGAGAAATTATTGTGACCCAGTTTGTTTTTATCCTACTACTATTATAAAGGCGAAAGTTTGTAAGTATGGATGTATGGATGTTTGTTACTCTTTCACGCAAAAACCACCGAACGGATTTGGCTAAAATTTGGTACACAGATAGTTTATAACCTGGATTAACATATAGGATAGTTTTTATCCCGATTTTATGTTCCCGTGGGATAATTTTCGAGTTGTAGCGGGTGAAGCCGCTGGCAACAGCTAGTTATTTATAATTTGAAAAATCATCTTATATTATGCTGACTGTACTATCTGTCAACGCAAGTACAAGCCGCCATTTAAGATTCCTTTCTTCAATGCAACGGCTTATATGATTGTTGCATAATAATTTTGCACCCACCTGAGGTCGAACAGTGACACGGCATGAATGAACTTCTCAGCTCTTTCGACGGGGTAGTCCTCATTCTGATCTAAAAGAGTCACATCTGTCAGCTGCAAGAGACCCTCGCAAGGAGTTATGAACTGGACTTTTGCCTGAAAATTATGACAAGAACATTAATTTGTACCTTACACTGTTTCCGGGGTACCACAAAAACTTTTAAAAGTCTGTTGAACACTTGTCTAAAAAAAGTGTGACTGCAAAACGGACCTTGTTTTGCAGTCACACTTTTTTTAGACAAGTGTTCAACAGATGTTTAAGTTTTTGTAGTAAGGGTGATAAAGTTTAAATGTGGTCATGGTACTGCCTCATTAGGTAACCATGACCGCGGAACGTAAAGGGCTATTGAAGGACACCATGGATTTTAGTCAGTATGAGTCTGACAGTCCCGCCTCTGCCCTGGGTGGGAGGACTCATTTGACGATTTTACCACGCAAAAAAAAATTGAAATGGGTAACTGTTGAGCAACTTTCATTTGAAGTGATATTTCTTGGAATGTTAATAAGATATCTAGTTGAAGAGTTTAGTATGAAATTCTGATTAGCTGAGTTGTTTTTTGGCTTTTAGTGTGTTCTATTTATTTTTGGGGAATCAAAGTACACACGACTACACATCAAGCTTTACAAAACCAGTATAAGCTGATTGTTCAATGTGCAAAAAGATCCTGTAAAGCGAGGCCAAGATTAACTGGTTTTGCTTGATGTGTAGCCGCCTGTACAAAGATAATTATATCAGGGATAAAGATATTTTTAAATATCATGGATTGGGACCTACATCACGTTTTTTGTAAAACAATATCTCATAAAAGACTCCATTTAAAACAACTAAATCTAGTTCTTAAAATTAAACAAACGAGTTTTATAGAAGGCTGTACTTACCACAGCTCTAACATCCAATGTTGATCGGTTATTACTGGACCCAGCAAAGTATGTCTCCACATTGACTTTGTATTCGTAGTGGTAGATTATATCTAGCAAATACTTGAACTTTTCCGCTTCTAGAAAGAGACATAACAGTGAGTGAGACAGAAAGTCTTTCAGTCAAGAACACACACAAACTTGGTATCGTTTAGCATAAGGAGGGAGGTATCCCTGTGTCCTGGCACCACTCTCATATAAAGGCAACCACCAGACCCTGCCATCCCCCTCGAATCTAACCTGTCCTTGCGAGGCTCCGTCGAAACTCCTTGATAAGTCGTAATCAGTTATTTGACATCTATCTTGCATCCTAGCAAGAGCGAGTGAAGCGAGCTCGGGTCTTTAGGGCACCCCGACACGGACAGGTTAGGTACGAAGGGGATGACTGGGTTTGGGCCCGTCGCACCGCTCACAGCTAAAAGACCAAAGGCTGATAATACACCAAACGCCAACAAAGACAAAATAACTATTTTATATTACTTACTTGCACATGACGGCGGTCCACATATGTATGGATCTTTCAGAGAATCTGTAAAAAAGAATACAGTGTTCAAATTCGTTGCTTCAATTACTATTTAACTGATATTTTCGCGAAAATCTTTAACAACGCCGCTTGTTTACAAACATTCCTGAGGAACTCTGTCAGGAATGAGGAAATGTCAATGTCAAGATGACAGTTAGGACGTTTCGTTTTAGGTAGAGAAATGTAGCACTATGTTTTATATTTGTAAAAGACTGTTATAATTTTTATCATAATTAGAAAACAAAATCAATATTAAATAATGATTCATTCCGTACTGAGGAAAGTAAATAAACACTAAACAAACTAAGTTCCGGGTACAAATAGTAATCAATTTATGAAAAACATGTTGGTACTTTGATAAATAACAAGTTACAAGTCAGTCTGTTTTCTCGAAAACTTTGCCCAATCAATATTGTTCCGTCTGAGATTTTTAATTTCTTCTAGTTTTAGACCTCGGAACGTAAAGGCGTTCCAGGGTCACGGTAATTCGTAAGTCTCTCGACCCTTTCACGCTTTGGCCCTCTAGAGGGGGGCCCCGTTATTTTGCTGACACTCTTTGAGGTGCGCGTGGTCCAATTGCTGACAGCGAGTCGTCCACTCGCCGCCCACATTGCTCTAGCCTACGGTGGCCGGAGATTGTCTAGCGACGTTCGTAGCCGTGGGCGTCTACCATTGCGGCTGAGGTGAAGGGAGGATGCTGTCCTCTCCCTCACCGGACTTCCCTCCTCCTTCGCTAGCATGACTGCTTCGGAAGGAGGCGACCGCTTCGCGACCCATTCCGTCTCGCCCCGCTGCATGGGCTTGATCCATGCCGGGCGCGAGAGGTCTCCGCCTATAGGATAGTCGTTAGGATACGGCGGAGTTCTGCCCAATTGGGGCAGTCCTGCACCGTGTGCTCCACCGTGTCCTCCGGGCGATCATCGCAGAGGTGACACCCAGGCGTTTCTTCCCTCCTTATCCAACTCAGGTACCTCCCGAAACTTCCGTATACGGTGAGGACCTGCGTCAGGCGGTAGGTCAGAACGCCGTGACGCCTTTGCGTAGTTGTCCACTTTCTTCCATGGGGTCGAGTTATCAAAAAGCCGTACATATAACCACCCCCGATTAAAGCCCAATTAACAGCAATTTATTATTATTAACAAAAAAAGTATATCAACAAAAGGTGGATAATAATTTAATCTATGTAACTGTTCGGAGAATCCTGCAAAGTTTCGATTTGTTTTGCTGGAGTTAATGTGATAGACTATAGTAAATTACCTACTCATCAAAACCCTCTTCTATAATCCCCAGCAAGCCTAAGAAAACACTAGACTCAAGTAGTTAAGGCACTTTAATAAATAGACACTTTACCGACGAAAGTTGACGTAGAATGTATGGGGAGTATCTACGCACTATGTGTCCTGGGGGGACACATTTATAGTGCGTACTCCCCATTATTTATGTTGTATCATAAATCAAGGGATGATGCGCACAGATTTTGTCGAGTAGATAAATAGTGAATTTTTGTGATCTCTATCTTAACAGGAACTAAAAATGAAAATCGTCCTTGGTACTACGATATAAAAATGCAATTCGATTGACTTGAAGTCGTCGCGGCGAGCGTGTTTTGTTTTTCATCTACTCGTAGGTATGTAACGACTTGTTTTATGTCATAATGTCGGAGCAGTAAGGATGATTGTCACTTGTAGTTGAAATCGGTTGAATCGCATCGCGTAATGTCAAAGCTCTCTTTATTCTCCTCTTGAATCTTGGGTCATAGAGGGAGCTAGCGTCGCGATAGGGCCCTGCGCTATAGTAAACAACATTGAAACGAATGACTAATAGTTTTAGATAAATGTCGGATGATGAAGGAAATTAACAAAACATTGATAACATTGTTCTGCGAATTCATGTTATTTTGGTAGCTAAAAACATCGGACGATGATGTGTAACTAGGTTATGTTGACGTGAACATTCTATTATTTCATTTCAATTAAAACTTGGCGTTTGAGACAAATCATATATTATAGGCCCGGTCGATCTTATTACCTAAAACAAAACAGAAAATCAATTTGATGATCGCAACCATCAACAATTACTAAAGTTTTGCCTAGAAACACAGAGGCCATACCTACCACGAGACATGTAGTATGGTCTCTGTGTCTCAGTAGGTCTCGGTAGGTAAGGCTCCTGTTCTAAATTCGATGCGATACACCCACAAACTACATAGAATAGAGATAATACACCTATCTAATTTCAGACAGGTGAGGAAAAGTCAGAAAAGAAAAATGTTTTTTTAAATATTTATAGTATCGTCTAGTCTAGTCTAGGTAGTCAGGTAGTACTCTAGGGAGTCGTAGTGTTTTACAGCCCAGTAGAGGCCCGTGTTCCAGCATTGGCACGTTATTGGGAGCTTAGTTTGTGATAATTAATGAGTCATCACGTAATGATTAAGTGATTATTCTTATCAATCAATCTCATTAAGTCTCAGGAACCCAAAAACCATAAGCTCTCCCTCATATGAGTTGAGTCACACAGTGTAAATATACCCTACATGTTTTTTTGTTTTTTATTTTGGCTTCATCTTATTGTTTAGGTTTAAGTTATCTTTGGTTTGTGTCTTTTCATAATACTGTGTGTACTTGTGGCATGTGCCAATAAACGTTTTTTCTTTCTTCTTTCTTTCTATATGTCTCTCGTATTTGTGCCTACCTAATTATCCATAGATATGTATAAAGATACATATAATACATTTTTGATTAGCCGCATATTTGGACCCAACATTTCCTGCTATGTTATTTCTTTTATCTGTAAATCTGCCAGCACCGTAAGTAAACAAGGTACAAGAAAAATCTGCTCAAACTGATGTGGCTTAACTAAACAAGGGCACATCTTTTCCCTTAACATGCTTTTTAAAAATTTCGTCCAGAAATATCCCCCTTCACTTCAACGGCCATTCGGGAGCCACACTGGGCCACACTGGGCCTCACTGGGTCAATACACCAGTCTGTCGTTAAAATATTGAAATGTGTAACAGGCGCCAACGGAACAGCGGCTAACAGACCAATTTAGTTGTTAATCTCATGGACGCAGACTGACTGACGTGATACAATACATCCCAATTTTGAAGGGTACTCTCAATGGCAAGGATTTGTGTGCCTGGTTATTTAGCAGGCTCACGCCAGTACGCCACACGTGTTCATAATATTTATAACTTGGACAAATTAGTTCTATTTACAGACGAACAATGGATAATCATCACACAAACATCGAGGAAGGACTTCATCAAAAAATGGGTAGGCTCTCAGATTAAAGAAGGAGAGGTCTATTTTTTTCAGGGGGTGTCAATGGACGGTCTTCCAGACAGCTATAAAATTAAACTGACACGAACTGTCGACTTTGAAAAATTGCCTAAGAAGTCAGGGAGTGTAGACCAAACTAGTGTCTGCTCAAATTAGTTTTGTCGACTGCACATTTTGTGAAGAGCAAATTCTGCACCAAACCTTTGCCAAAACAGGAGGCTAGGTTTTGTGGTTAGAATCAGTGAGCTAAAGGTCTTAGAATCTTAATAGGCTAGGCTGCTTAGACTAGCCATTATCAATATTGTTTATTTTTCAAAGAAGTCCTACATTTGAGTTCAATATTTAGAAATGGGTTTTAAAATCCCAACTTTGCTAATATCAACTTTCAATGTTGGTTTAATTTAAAAAGTTTTTATTAAAAAACTATAAAGTCATTATTTAGTTATTGAATCGATCAGTTTGCTGCGCTGCGGTTTTGTTGGTTAAGTTTATTTTATTTTCTTAAAAAAACGTTGCTCCTCTTAAAATAATGTACCCTTTGTGTTTACAAAAATATTTAACTTAGGTACTTACTCAAACATCTAGACGTGGAACAACTAGGTACCTATTTGTAGATCATACAAATTAATATTTGTTTGTTTGGTGCGGGAGTTGAATTCGCACTGCGCTAACTTTTTTTTTTGACGACAAAGGGTGCTCCCACATCTATCGACGCGGAATCGGACGCTAGACCGAGACAGAAAGCATAATGCGATAGCACGCGGCGGAATCCTCGAGACGGCCGCGTGCTATCGCATTGTCTCGGTCTAGCAAATGGCAGTTCTAAGCGACAGACCGAGAAAGGGCGACGGAAAAAGCCGATTCCGCGTCGATAGATGTGGGAGCACCCAAAGTTGGTCACCATGTAAGTAATTTTTTTGACGATTTTGTCATTTAGATGGCGATTTCTACACAATTGAGGATGCATGGCACGCTAGGTTTCAAAGAAACAAAACAGCATCAAAATCAATCCATCCATTTAGGGGCCACATATAGAACACAGACTATAATCATTTTTATGAAGCTGCAAAATCTCGAGGTTGAATGTCAGCAAATTGATAGATTGTAGATAAGAACAATCTGCATACAGCCTTGGTGGTTGCGGTTAAAATATTATCTACCTACAGTACCTACTCAGATATAGCTATTCACGTCATTGTCTCTTTATTGCTTCATTTATCTTTCCACGACTACAATATTTATCTTCAAAATAATTGAGGGAGAGGGTCTAAAAAGTGTCAATTTTCGCTTTTGAAGAGTCTTGTCTTTCTACAATGCATTGGGTACGGTTAGCCGATACAAAATCTGCCCCCCTAGACAAGTCGCAAACGATAAAATCGTTAACGCTCGGTTCTCCCCAATAGATTTTCAACCTTATTCCTTCGAGTCTTTAGTTGAAAATCTATTTAGGATTTCTAAGCGTTAGCGACTGGAACGAACGACAACGCCATGAAATCTTTAATAGATTTTCAACTAAAAACTCGAAGGAATAAGGTTGAAAATCTATTGGGGAGAACCGAGCGTTAACGATTATCGTTTGCGACTTGTCTAGGGGGGCTGGTCAGAAAATGCTGAACAGTCAAGTATGCCGACTAGATTATCGGCTGAAACCATGCTGAGTTCAGACGAGAGTGAAGCATTTTGACAGCTGTCTCAGCATATGCTACTCAGCATTCGTCATTTTTCTTTTAGTGCTGCTCAGATATTGTATCGGCTAACCGTACCCATTGTTTGAATTTCGATAGGAAAACAATTGTCACATTTCGGTAGCTATCAATGTAATAGTTACGTTTTAAACCTCGACGTAAAAATGAGGGGTGATAAAAGTTTAACGTGTGCATCAGTCTCTCTGTGTCTGTATATGGCATCGTACCACGCACAACGGACCAAATGGGAGTCTAAGTGCGGAAAAGGGAGTCCCATCATATGGCATCGTATCTCCAAAACGGATTATAATTCGATTTGGCTGTGGTTTTTAAGGGTTGCGCACCTAAAAGATAAAGCAGGACCCTAATACTAATAGTCCGCTGTCTGTCTGACCGGGCGTCTATCACCAGACTTGATCAGCTCATGATGCGTGATAGTTAAACAGTTGAAAATTTCACAGATGATGTGTTTCTGTTGCCGCTACAGCAACAAATAAAATAAAAAAAATAATGCAATAAATATTTAAGGGGGGCTCCTACACTACAAACGTGATTTATTTCGTTTTTTTAGATAATGGTTCAGAACCCTTCTAGCGCGAGTCCGGCTCGCACTTGGCCAGTTTCTTTTTCTTTGAAAGGTTTATGAATGGAACAAAATAATCATTTTAATTTTAGAAACGTGTCAAGATAAGCTTTGACGGCTCCATATTTATAAGAATTCAACAGTGTATCATAATTATTATTATGTATTAGATCTGTCGTCTAAACAATGTCAAAGTTCATTGGAGGAAAATTACCTTGGATTTATCAAGGTCCATGTATAGATAGGAAACATGAAATCCGCATTGTACAGGGTTTCTTGTAACACTTACAACCTTACGTGGTTTTTTTTACGTGGTAAAATCATCAATTAACGATTTCTCCCAACTAGGGTAAGGCGGGAGGGTCTGTCAGCCTTGTGCTGACTAAAATCCACTGTATCCTTCAATAGCCCTTTACGTTCTGGGGCTACGGTTATCCGATAGTGACCCTGGAACCTTTCATGGTTGGATTTGTAGTACCTAATTTTTACCAGTGGTGCTAGGCAACTGGGCTTCTCCCAGTTGTAATGTCCTTTTGTGCTTATTATAGCCTTGTTCTTTTTTTGTCTCCTGCTTGACATGGAGGGAAGTGGAAACATATTTTTCCTACTTCTCCACTGTTCTTTTCTGATTAACTTCGTTGCAGGATCCAAGACAGGTAAAGTCTTCTCGTCAATTTGAGTGGAAAATAATCCTTATTGTATTGAAAAGGAATCAAAATTTCGGCCAGGTATGAGTCAAATTCGGGCACGAATGTTTCCGCCGTTGCTTCTATAGGAGCCCCCTTAAACATTTATTTTATCCTGTTTTTATGTAAATACTAGCTGTTGCCAGCGGTTTCACCCGCTACAACTCAAAAATTATCCCACGGGAACATAAAATCGGGATAAAAACTATCCTATGTGTTAATCCAGGTTATAAACTATCTGTGTACCAAATTTTAGCCAAATCCGTTCAGTGGTTTTTGCGTGAAAGAGTAACAAACATCCATACATCCATACTTACAAACTTTCGCCTTTATAATAGTAGTAGGATTTGTTGTTTGCCGGCAACAGAAATAAATCATCTGTGAAAATTTCAACTGTTTGGCTAGCATAGTCTGGTGACAGGCGAACAGACACAGACAGATGGACAGGGGAGTCTTAGCAATAGGGTCCAATTTACCCTTTTCTTACGGAACCCAAAAAATAAATAGATGATCTACGGTTTGAATGACAAAGCGTAGATCTATGAATATCTCAATCATAGTTCAAGCTTTGATGCTTGAAAAGACATCAAGAATGATGTAACTTTAAGAGAATATGCGTACATTTGACCGTAATTAAATTATTAGAGAAAACAAAAAAGGTTTTAACGTAAATACAGCTTTCAAGCACGATCAAGATTACTAAATAATTTAAAAAAAAATACCGAGATCGTGCACGTGTGACTTTGAATCGAATGTTTCACGATATTATAGTTATCCTACACATATCTGACTTGTTATATACACCTTATATACGATAACTACTTACTCGGAGATCCATAAACCGATCCAGTGACGCACAAACACAAAAAAATCACACACAAAATCATTTTGCACATCATTCCATGTTCGACCGCTTTGTTCCCACTCCGGACTTCAAATAACACTCCGTAAGAATCCCTATCTATGGTTCAAAGTTTGGGGTCACAACAAACAATAATTATCGAACTAACTACCGATGGAACTGTGGATATATTAATTACAATACGTAGATCGTAGAATATTTGTACGATGCAAATCGTGCGGTTGGTTGGGGGGAGTTGAAAGCGGATATAGGGAATCGAGTTACTGACGATGGCGGTTGGTTAGCGAGTGAGTTTTGGACCCGTATGGTTTTGATTAGGTACGTTTGTGTTTTATCCTGTTTTGATGCTACTTTGTAAGGTAGATGAGGTGATTACAGATGAAGAGATGACGGTGATTACTAAAATGCTTCTGGTTATATATAGATAGGACAGGATTTAAAGCTCATAAAATTTTGTAGTCATTAGGAAAAAAATAGCCGTATTGACAGAGATACTAATTATTTTATTGATATTAAAAATAAAAACCGGCCAAGTGCGAGTTGGACTCGCCCATAAAGGGTTCCGTAAAAGGTTGAAAGGTAAATTGCGGTTTACGATTAATGACGTATTAAAAAAAACTGATAAATCGATCGCGTTCAAACCAATTTTCAATTGAAGTTTGCATGCATGCATTACATGTACATCATATATTTCTTTAGTTTTATCATTCTCTTATTTTAGAAATTACAGGGGGGGGGGGCAACATTTTATCACTTTCTAGAAGATAATTATTAGTAACATCATTTTTTTAAGATCTATCCTTATATACCACACGTATGGGTTCGGTGAAACAAAAAAAAATGGGTTTCAATTGTAAGTATGGGGGCAACCTCCGAAATTAGTTTGATTTATATTTTTGTATGACGAATCTATGAGGGTTCCGTTTTTTGCCATTTGGCTACGGAATCCTAATAAACAGCACCCCAAGACCTGATTAAAAAATATCATGCTAGGAAAGAATGATAGAAAGGTAGCACGCCGAATAGAAATTGATCAACAGTGTGTGGAATAGGTCTGCGAGAGATAATGATGTGAGCATGATGGTTGGGTCTGACAGGATGTAGAAATTTTGGAAGGACGGGACCCATCATCTCTTATTGGTCCACCCGTGGCAATGAACACAACCTGCAGTAACCGCTGAGGGATGACACTCATTGCCAACGATACGTTGGCGATGAGTGTCATCCCTCAGCGGTTGGCAACGAAAAATCAATTGATTTGTTATTCGCTTACCATCAGGCGAGATAGTGGTCAAACGCGAAACTATCCTTAATAATAATAAAAAAAAAACTATACGTATTGCTTTTTCAGTTGGCCCATCCACTACTTAAACTACTGAATAAAATAAATGTGAAATTGATAAAACAAAATCAGCAGCTGTTCCAATGATTGATGAATCAGTAAAATATGTGTCGCAATTCCAACAAGTCAATGTAATAATAATCAGTTTTTAATAAAATATTGTATGAGAACCGTGAAGAGTTCAAGAACCTATGACGTTGTTTCTCAGCTTCCTTGTGATAAGAAGTGATTATTATTTTTCTAAGTAGTGTTCCATTTTTTTTGTCTCATTATCTATTACTTATCACTTATTTTAAGCTAACCTTGGGGCAATGTCATCATGGATGACTATTTTGGTAGCTATACCTAGTCATCACATTAGTTTTTCTGAATATTTGTAAGGTTTAACTGGCTTTTTATTACTCATACTCAGATACTAGGTTAGAAGTTGTTTCATTAGCGAGTCTAAAGTAGAACTTTTCAACCCTAAGAACTTAGTCCCTCGAATTATTGGCGGAACATGCCAATAGTCTTCGTATCGGGGCCAGAAAAGTTACTTTTACTCCTAGGGTAACAATGTGGTCGCTATAACGAATTACAGTGACTCTGGAACGTAAAGGGCTATTGAAGGACACAGGATATTGAATTTTAGACTGTACAAGTCTGACAGTCCCTCCTTTCCTGCCCTCCCCTGGGAGGACTCATGTGATGATTTAACCAAGATAAAAAAAAGGATGGCAAATGACAATGTGCTATAAATTGTACGGTCTTTGGTTTGCATTACTCGAACCACGTCTTCTTTGTCGTCTTGTTACTGTTGATGTCTATCCACCACACTGCTAGCCTTTAGGATGAGACTAGGCTGAAAGGGCCCGCATTAACACTATTCAGAAAATTTGAAACTATAGTTTCAGGAATGGCCTACTCAGGTTCAACCATTTACAATTTTTTTTTTTGTTTCATTTTATGACCGAACTATCTGCTAAGCCAGCTTACGTTTCGGTCACAAGAATGAACTCCACTTTCAACCCCCAGGGGTCGAGAAAAAACTGTAGTTTGGGGTCGAGTGGTCACTTTTATTCTTGGGGGTCGAGAGTGGACTAAACGGAGTTGGGATCTAGTCTTCGTGGGCACTCGATATGGAAACGTTTGAGTTTTCTCTGCTCCAAAGGGTAGAACTGAGTATTTGATATTAATTTCTATTTAAAACCTTCACGTTTTCCTAAGAAAAGGTTTTTTGGCAGACGTACAGACTGACAGACAGAAAACATAATGATCCTATAAGGGTTTTTATTTCTTTCGAGCTACGGAACCCGAAACAGGATAGATAGGCATAGATAGGCAGATCTGGTGGCCCTAGCCCTACCATGAACTCTTAACGCTATCAACGCGATCCAGTTTAGGCTGTGGGAAAGAGATGGCGCTAGACGAATTGTATAGATCTGTCTCTTTCCCACAGCCTAAAGTGTACCGCGTTAAGAGCTCGTGGTAAGGCCTCTGTAATCAGTTACAGCATTAGCCTTTCGGGTAGGTCTTAATTAAGGATAACAATCACGTATAATAACAGCATATTCTGTCAAGTATACATTGTGATAATTACGGAGGAAACAATGACGTTCACGGAATGATCGTCATTAAGCTAATTAAATGGATAATGAGCTTCTTGTAGTACGTGTGTAAAGTGGGTTACTGTGCCTCCAGTCATTAAAGGAGCTTGTCTATTATTTGTGTATTACTTCAGCTTCATTTCATAATGAGAGGTGGAGTTGTATTTTGGAAGATTTCTTATTTATTTTTTTATTTATAGGTACTCATCCTACTAATCCTATCCTTCTAATATTATAAATGCGAAAGTTTGTGAGGATGTATGTATGTGTAAGTAGGTATTATGTGTATTTAGGTATGTTTGTTACTCTTTCACGCAAGAACCACTGAACGGATTTGGCTAAAATTTGGTAGATAGTGTATACCCAGATTAACACATAGGATAGATTTTATGGCTTGGCAACTTATCAGAAAAGTTAAGCTTAGCTGAAAAGTTTGTTTGAACGCGCTAATCTCAGAAATTACTCCCATCGAATTCAAAAAATCTTTTTGTGTTGGATAGTCCATTTAGTGAGGAAGGCTATTGTCTATTATAACATCAAGCTAAGATCAATAGTAGCGGAGCAGCCGGGGTTGAAATCTCGGGGAACACTTAGGAGGAGTTCATTATGCGAAGGAGCTCGTGGCGAAAGCCGTTGTTAACTCGCTACAGATGCACTTAATTCTGATTAAGTCTTATCAAAGGATAAATATTATCGTCTAACGTTGGGAGCACCTGTCGACAGGTGGACGCCACCTTATCACCAATTAACGTCGCGACAAAGATGGCAAAGTTGGGTAACATGGCAAAGTTGCAGCGTTTGACCAGTACCAGATTACTGGGTTGTGGAGGTCAGATAGGCAGACGATCCAGGTAAGATACTGATATTTAGCAGCATCCGTTTTTACTGGAAGGAACGACCCCAACATACTCGTAAATTTAAAATTAACGCGAGTGAAGTTACGGGTAAAGGCTAGTTTTTTATATTTAGAAGACAGATAAATCTTAGATTAACAAACCATTCTACATACCAAGAAACAGTACCCTTGACGCCTCTGCAATCACAAAACTATACAAAGCAAAGACACGATAACATTTTCATATTGCAAAGCGAATTGGCATCAAAATGAGGGAAGAGACTAGCAATCCTGTACCAACGTCCTTTACCGTTAATACCAGCCTTAACACCTTTTCTATACAATTCAAAATTGCTTGTCTGATTGTAAAGTTTAACTTGGTATGCAGATTCTTAATTGGAATGATCTGACGGGGCGCAGATGTCGGGGCTTTGTCAATAAATGTGATTGTGTGTCTGTCTGTGCTATAGGTACTTAAGGCTGACCGCAGACTTGAGTCAAAACAGTTTTAAGACAGACTATGCTTTACAAAAACCATGAAGATGCGCACACTTAAAACAAAACGTCTCATAGACAATATTGTCTAATAGACACAAGAACTGCACAGCGACAAGTCTGACACTGAACAGTTTTGTTTCAGGTGAGCGGCGTGTCGTAGACAAATCAGTTTTGTTTATGTTTTAAGACAGACTTGTCTATAATGTGAGACAAGACTGTCTTAAAACAGTTGTAACTCCAGTCTGCGCTCAGCCTAATAGGTATTGTATATGACTTCCATTGAGTTCCACCTGAACAATTTCCGTAAGTTTTTAACTGACTTCTAAATAAGGAGGAGTTTATTATCATCATCAGCATAACTGTTCCCACTGCTGGGACGCAGGCCTCCTCTCTATGAGAAGGAGTGGGACATAAGCCACCACGTGGGCTCAGTGCGGGTTTGTGGATCTCTCTTGTCTTCGAATTGGATGGTTCTAGAACATGCCAGTTTCCTCGAGATATTTTTCCTTCACCGTTTTTAAGAGCAGTGGTGATGAAATAAATTATACAAAGAAATGCGTCTGGCTGGGTTCGAATCCACGATCTTCAACAGTTGTGGCCGCTGTGTATCGCAAAAGCGCCTGCTGTAAAATACATAGCTACTACCATCAGTGCGCATTTTTTGAAGTGAAAACTTCTTTAGCGGCGTTGTACACTTTTTCTGTAATGGGTAAAAAATTTAAAACTCGCGTCAGGGTCACGTGACCCTGATCGAAAATGAGTAAGACGTCATTCAAATTAAAAATAAAACATAGTAACAAAAAAGTTTTCACTTCTACCGGCACTCCTGGAGTGCAACCTTTTTTTATTACATTCGTGTAACTAAAGGAGCTCATAGCTAAATAATTACAGCTGCACTAGGGCTTCCGGGTTAAGCCGTGCTTACCGAAGTTTGTCTGTGGAGGGTTGACTGCATCTATCATAGCGCAGCAATGGAGCTTCCTCCATTGTAAACCCGTTGGTCCCGGCTGTCATTTGTTTCTCTTTGACAGTCGTTACTGTTACTCAGAAGCTCATTAGTCTGATAACCAGTCTTACCATGGGATATCGTATCGCTCAGATACTGGGTTGTGGAGGTCCGATAGGCAGTCGTTCCATGTTAAATACTTGATATTCAGCTGCATCTGGTTCGACTGGAAGCCGGCCCCAATATTGTAGGGAAAAGGCTAGGCAGATGATGCGTAGGTATAACCACTAGCATTACCAGTGTCGCTAAAACGTCTGAATTCTTAGAACCATTGAGCTAGAACTTATCTAATAATGCCTCAGATCAAAGAAATAGGCAGATAGAGCGCTCAGAACACGCGAGTGGTTCCACCAAAGTTAATACAAAAAAATCAAAATCGAATACAAAGCCGCGACAGTACCAAGCTCGTCGTTGCTGTTGTTTGCCAAAATTCACGTCACGTGTCTATAACCATTGTAAAAGTTGTTCTCAAAAACAAAGAAAACATCAGGAATGTAATTCTATTTGATTTTGTATTAACTTTGGTGGAGACACTCGCGTGTTCTGAGCGTTCTATCTGCCTATTTCTTTGATCTGAGAAGAATGCACTAAGTCTGACCTAATCGAGTCTAGGTCATAGCGTAGCTAATGAATGACTAATGAGGATTATGTAATCGTTCTAGACTAAAGAGATGTTATCACGTTTGTTTCGTTCGATTTGTTTTGTATTGTGAGATGAATTATTATACGTACCTATTTTATCTATGGCGGCGAGTAAAGGGCAACTCGCTGTCCGACCATGGACAATGCCTGCTGGGTCGACGACGGCGCGTTGTGTTCCACGCGCGCCTCTAAGAGCGTCAGCATGATGACAGGGGCCCCCTCCAGAAGACCAAAGCCTGCCGAGGTCGCGGGACTTATCTCATTACCGTGACCCCGGATCATAAAGGGCTATTGAAGTACACCGTGGATTTTAGTCAGTACGAGTCTGACAGTACCTCCCGCCCTGCCCTGGGTGGGATTTGATGATTTAACCACGCCGAAAAAAAAATGGTAATACTTTAAATTTCGTAAAATAGTGTCCACGCTACCATAAATCATTACTTCCCAGATGTTGATCCTTATCAGCGACACTGTCGATTGGTGTAACAATACAGGGTGTGATTTTTTTTCCAAAATCAGCTGGATCGATTCCTGGCCATGATTATTGAATTATCTAAAATTGATAAATGCAGTTATAGTTTTTTGTAAAAACATCCTTTCTACTTTTTTGGATTTTCCGCATAGTTTCGGATATAGCCGTGCACGTACAGTTGGAAAATTCACATGTTTCTCCGGTGCGTAGGAATTCCAATTCTAGTTCCTGTTGGTTGAGCTGGTTGCATTTCATTTCATCTCACAATCTGCACTTCAGCATTTAGTGCAAAAAGAAAAGATAGTGCTCTTCTAACAAAAAAGCAAAGCCAACAAGAATTTTAGTGTGCAATTACAGTGGTGCGGGGCGGGCAGCGGAAGCGGGTAGCGGGTCACGAAACAGACTAGGTTTCCGCTCAAACCGCCCCGCCTGCACTTGGTGCACCTTAGTCAAAAACTATGGTGTTTGCGTTACCCGCCAGCGGATTCCGCTATCCGCCCCGCTGCCACTGTATTTGCTTTGCACTCTGACCATAGAGTACATTTGCCTCTGACCCATAAAATAGATCAGATCGGACGGATCGGAACCTGAAATAGTCTAACCTGACATTGACAATTTTAATTTAAAACAAGGTCAATTATCCGATTGATTTGACCCCAAAAAAGTTCAACACAGAAAAAGTGGCAAAACCAGAAAGTGCCAATCCAGATGTCAGCCGTCTGGCAACCCTCGTCATACTTCCAATTTCAAATTTTATTAGAACCGTACTTGGCAACACAGATTCCAACCAGCCAGTTATATATGGAAACGCTAAAGATTCTTTGCTAAATACAAACTCTTAGCTGGCGTGTACAAAGTTCTTGTGCAAATGATTTAAATACACCATTCTGTACATTATTAAGGTATTTTATATACGCCCACTGAACGTACGACGAAATATCAAGCTTTTAGTCACCAGTATAAATTGACCTGTCATTACACGAAAAGCCTATACAGTCTGTCCGAAAATATATAGCGAACGAGTAAACAACAGGCTTGTTTACACCTTTAGATTGAATTCTGTCAGACACAGTTATTTTAGTCTGTGTTTGCTTTTGCTTTCCTCATTATGTTTTGTTTTACTCAGAAAGTACAGACAACTACGGTGACGAGATGTATATGATATCGATTGGTGAAATTTGTACATACGCAATCACACCCAGATAAAAACTGTCATATAAATAGTTTTCACCTTTATTGCATAAGACGAAGGTTAATTTCAGTTTAGATTTTTTTCAGTTATGGATAGCTCCTTGTGGACATCTGTAGTTGCCAGGGTTTCAACTCACAACCTTGTGCATGGAAGGCGAGGTATTAAACTGTAAGCCGACATGCATTGCTGAATTACTATGATCTTTATGAACATCAAGTTAAGGTTGATATTCGATTGCTGTCTGAGGTAAAACAATCTATGCAAGGACTGTACTTGTGACCTACGACATTAACAAATCCATTGATTTTATCCACAGTACAGTAATATGGGTACGTTTTTAGCTGTTCAAAATGTGTAGGTATAAGTGAATATCTCGGATAATTTAATTATGGTAATATTGATGAGGTACCTCTAAATTTGGGAAGGCTTGAATTAATTTTGTGCTGGATTTCGGTATAGGTATCTTTGTTTCTGTGTGGGAACTTTCTGTCAGGTTAAGTTATTTAAACTTATATGTTTATACTTTTTGGACATAGAATCAGCTGTGCCACCCAACATTCATAGGCTGCTAGCATTAAATTTTAAATTTTGTGAATTCTTGATCAGGTGTTTGAGTACTGAGAGAAAGAGGGCCCGACGTGGGCCCAGTGTTGGTTGTCAGATGTCACATAATATCTTTAAACGGTTTAAGGACATGACGGTTTCCCCACGATGTTTTTAGTCACCGTTTTTAAGAGCAGTGGATCTGGTGATGAAATAAATTACAAAAAGTGATGCAGCTGGCTGTGTCATACAACTCCTGGGACACAAGGCTTCCTCTCTGTGAAAGGGAGTGAAATAGGTACATTAAGTAATACGTCTAGTTGGAGTCGAACCCACAAACTACAACTCGTAAGTCGAGGACATGGTCCACCAATGCTCTCTACTATTAGTTACTTCATAGAAACTATTTCCTGTCCACATACATAAAATTCTCCGGCTAGAAACAAACTCAAAAAGAGAGAGGAAGTTCCAAACTATGCTGACCACAGAATGACAAATCTTTTCCAATCTCTTGACGTTTCGTCACCACACAATCATGCAGGTACCTATAAAGTATGTTAAAACTGTCTAACGGCCTGTAATCCTCAGATTAAACCGCGTGGGTGTCGGAAAGTGTGCACCCACTACCAAGTCTCCGGTTACAGTGTTATGGTTGGTTCTCACATTCAGAGGTTCATTGATTTGGTTCATTCATGTTCGGCATTTGATTTAAGATTATCTGTTTTTGTGTCTTTTATTGTAATTTTATGTTTGACTAGCTGTGCCCGCGACTTCGTTCGCATGGATGTCGGAACTTAACAATGTATTTTCAATAAAAATTGTCAAAGTTTCATACCAACTTTCATCCCCTATTTAATCTCCTTGGGGGCAGAATCAATGGTAGAATGGATCAAAATCCTTTCTTAGCGGATGTCTACGTCATAACATCTACCTATGTACATGCCGAATTTCAGCCCGATCCGACCAGTGGTTTGGGCTGTGCGTTGATAGATCACTATGTCAGTCAGTCACCTTTGAGTTTTATATATATAGATTTGTGTTTACTTGAATGGTCTGTATTATATTCTTTTCTGAAGAGACTTTTGGCTAGATAAACACCGCCAAATGGTTTAGCAATGGAAACGAAATTAATGTGTCCCAAGATTGGAATTTCGGCGATAGATCGAAGCTAGTAATCAGTATACTTAGCTACTACGTAATACCTATTATTTTATTTTTGAACATTCTCTTACACCTCTTTATATTAGTAGGACATACGGAGACATCACATTCAACGATTTGGAATCAACTTCCGCAGGTTTGAGCTTTATGTCCATAAAATAAAAGCGATTAGTCCGAAGACGATGAGTGACGAATACTATTGCCTTATTGTTTGATTTTATAGCTCTTTCTGACCAGCCAAATGCGCGTCGAATGGAATAATAGACCCAAAAGAAAAAAAAAACATTTCCAAGTCTGCGCCTTTTTGGTCCTTCAAAACTAATCTCAACAAAAATCTGGTCCCGCAAAGTTTTCTCAAATAATTTTCTTCACCTTATTACCACAGCCACAAAAAGGTTTAATTTAGTGAAAATGCCAGCTATTTAGAATGCCAAAACATTACTTGAACGTTCTCTCGGCACCATGGGAGACGTCTAATTAGGACTCCGAAGCGACTCGACGATTTCATTACAAATGTATGAAGCTGAAGCCAAGACGTGGCTTGCAAACACACGATCTGTACAATGCTCCTTCCATAGCAGAAAACGTCCATTCAAACTAGATCCTTGCTACTCCTTTTGTTACTGCGTTACCCCGAACGCTGCGTATTTGGCTTAGGGACGAGGGAGGTCATGTTAACCTGGCCGGTGGTCCCTACCTCTTTCCTGCAACGAACGGCAAAAAGTCGAACGTGTGGGACTGCAGACGAACCCGTTTCTCCATACAAGGTACTCCTCGACAAGTCGCTTCCCAACGCACCGGCTCACATAATATTGTTAGCAGACGCCGATAGCTTTTTATGTCGAATGCATTATTCGATACTCATTTAAAATTCTAACATACGCTTATAAAGAAAGCTCGCCATTTTCATGTGGTCCCCTGCTGACGGCGGTCGTTTCGATTTGAACTGACTTTATAACATAAACTAGTGAGGATTCTATAGTAATATTTAACTTGTTTTATTGCTTAAATATATTACGCAAATTCGGGGCCGGCTCCGGCCCACGCGTCAAAAATCGCGGGGGCGATTCTCAGAGGCTTCGGCGCGTGCTCAAACGCGCGCGCGCACCGACTGACACACACGCGCTTACTAAAAAAGAAAAAGGAAAAAAAAGTAACAAAATAAAAACGTCGGTTTCAAATTTCGAAAACAGTGACAGTGGGTTCCGATTTAAAAAAATAGTTCGATTGTTTTCTGGATAGTGCGGTACCACGTTTGACTAAGTCGATCGATTTAGTTTATGAATGAAGTGTAATAGGAAGTTACGTCATGCATAGTGTTGTGCCTGCGCCTGCGCGTACGGTGGGCGATTCGTTGACAATGAATGCTCATTAGAGGGGAAAGGTGAGTGTATTGAACTAATGACTAACTCATTAATGTTAAGAAAATATTTGTATCCGCTTTCTATGGCGCTGCTACTGGCTCATTATCTGTTTGGCATGAGTTTATCTATGTAATTACCTAGATAACTAGTTTTGTTTGTTTCCTTTTCTTGGAACATATTTTTCAGATCTTATTGGAGCTGGAACAACTTTGAACATTTCTTACAACATTCCAGAAAATAAAAAAGCCTTTATTGAAATTACGTAGGTATCTGCCGATTCTAATGTCAGTTTATGTTTACCTAAAAAGCCTCTTGAATGGCCCAAACCATAGATATTCATCATGACAGAACATTTTTCAACCCACGCATAGATTCACAGCACTAAATTGAATGTCTCGACTAGCTCATATTGTTTGTTTACCATTTGAATAATCACACTTGAACGCGGAATACTTGCGAATGTTAACGACCTGTCCTGGATTTTAAAGTCCATTGCTGATTAAATAACAGCTTTGTTAGAAGCTTTTGTATGTGTAAGTAGCAATGGATGTTGAAGATTGCGAAATGTGTGATTGATTTTGTGTGAGTTTGGTATTAGGAATGTAATTAGCGATTGCAGGCTAGGCACTGTGTTTAAAGATTTGTTTGCTTGGCTGAGCTAAGCTCTAATTAGTTGCTCACAGATACACAGTTGAATGAAATCGTTTCTAGTGCAGGAAAAATAAGCTGAAATAAAATTGATTCCAATTTTATTCAAGGAATTCTGTTTTGTACAAGGAATTTTGGAAAAAAAGTGCTTTTAATAGCATAATTGATACTAATGGTTCTACTTATACATAAAAATTTAAATTAAAAACTTTTTCAAAAAAAATATAACCGCCTTCAAAAACAACCACAAAAAAGTGTAAAATAATCTACAAAATAACTCTTCTTCTGTCGGTGCCTTTGTATTTTTTCTTTTCATTGTCTTTTTAGCCACCGACTTCCGAAAGAAAAGTTATTTTGTAGATTATTTTACACTTTTTTGTGGTTGTTTTTGAAGGCGGTTATATTTTTTTTGAAAAAGTTTTTATTTTACTCTTTTTAGTTTAAATATTCAACCCAAATTCTTGTTAAGAACATTATTCTCTTGCATGTGCACTAGAATTTTGTAATCCTTCGCACCAGTACTTACATCACTCATGTACACATTAAGCTAATAAAATTCCATATCTCAAAAATTACTGAACCGATTTTGATGAAACTTGCAGTATTCTCTTAGTTAAATGATACCTAGTACAACAAAAAAAGAATTACTTAAATCGGACTTGTAGTTCCGGAGATATAAATCAATCGATGCCTACTCCTTACTATTAAGGAGTTGTACCTTCCATCATCATCATCATCAGGTCATCCACCTGAGATGATGATTATCAGATGCAGATACTTGAACAGCTTTAGAAAATATATGAAAATGGTACTATGTGCCTATAAAATTTGAAGGTTGCCCTCAATTTCCCTAGGATCCCATCATCAGATCCTGACCTGGTGATCATGGGACCAATTGGAAAGTATACCCTTTCAAACAAAAGAAAAAAATTCCAAATCGGTCCAGGCGTCTTCGAGAAATCGGGGAACATACATAAAAAAAAAAAAAAGATTCCGACGAATTGAGAACCTCCTCCTTTTTTTGAAGTCGGTTAAAAATACTATGTAAATTTCAAATATCACTCTAGATTTTTTTTAATGGTCCCGCCAAAATGCCATGAAAGCTCCCGAAAATCGATATTTTTGACGACATAATCAGAAAATACTGAATATTTTCTACTTTAAAAATACCTCGTTACATTTTATTAAACACTTTGAATTTTGTGCTTATATAAAATTTTAAACATGTAAAAGTCGCCCTAAAACTAGAAAAAGGTTCTATGTTTATTAGATCATGAATAATAAAAAAACGGGGAGGCCTAAATCCAGCAGTGGGTGATTCCGAGTTGAGTCGATGATGATGATGAAGTCTCAGTGCTGTCATAAATGGTCAAGACGAATTGGTCCTTG
Source organism: Agrotis segetum (assembly GCA_036375495.1). Lineage (NCBI taxonomy): Eukaryota > Metazoa > Arthropoda > Insecta > Lepidoptera > Noctuidae > Agrotis > Agrotis segetum. The sequence goes on from JAQSVV010000031.1 coordinate 2,507,216, forward strand.
TACAACATTATTTTTTGTTTATGCGAAACCATCGGGTTTCGCATAAACAAAATTAGGTGTATCGTACACCTGTCCAATATTTTTTGTAAAGATTCTATGCACACAAAATTTTAGAACCGTTTCATAATAAAATCACAAAGTTATGAGCTTGGTTGTCCGTTCAAAAACATGGTCATTTTGTGGTACATCCGCGTAAACCGCGTCTCCTGTGTTATACGCTCGTGACGTGTTAATACCCAACCGTACGGTGATTGTATTGTAATTAACTGGCAATTTTTAGGTAATTAAATATTTTTTAAAAAAACGTGGTGTCTAAATTATTGGAATCGAATCAGTTACTGAATCTGAACAAACTGTATTCAGGTTTCGCATATACTAAAAATAATGTTGTATACAGTGTGCAATATGGCCCTACCTAGGGCCATATTTTACATACATTTTTGGTCCTTTTATTCGCATTTAAAGTGACTGCATGATAGAATGTTTAACAGCAATTAAACAGCAACATGTTAAACTCCCATAAATTAACATTAACACCAAATAAAGCAAAAAGTAATTATAAATGAATCAAATAGCAAATTGTGTGGAATATTTTATGCTATGTAGCATAAATTACCGTAACTAATAGTAACATTCACACAACAAAATTAATAGTAACATTTAATTCAATATTTTCGCGACTAAAGCTGTGATAATTATTGTGAAAATGGGTATTAGTTTATTTTATTAAATGTTTGGTAAATAATATATTATTAGTGTTAAGCCAGTGGCTTTAAATGCTATAGTATCTGTTAGTTATCTCTTATTATTATTCGCAACATTTCTATGCTAGAGTGGCAAATTATTGGAACGATTTGGAAGCACTATTTTCAATACCAATACATAGTTAAATAGGACCTTAATGCTGGCGGAAATATTCCTTAGATAAAAATTGGAACATAATTATACAGGATGAATATTTCAATCGGGCGTGGAGGTCTATTTTCGAAACTATGAAGAATATCAAAAAACGTTGAAAGGAGTCTCTAGGCCGAATTTAACGAAAACTAAAACTGCATCATTAGATTTTCGAAAAATCGATCTTTTTTGATATTCCTCATAGGTTCGGAATTTGGATATAGATATCCACGCCCAGTAGAAAAATTCACTCTGTATACCTAGAAGGAAATTATCCAGAGATTCTAAATCCAACCAACTGTAAAAATTTAACATAAACAACATTTTATTAAAGGTGAGATTTTGTCTTTATTTTGATATCCATTCAATTGAATGAATTATCTTAAAAAATATGTATTTTTCATTTCGAAAATATGCAAATACAGAAAAGACACATGCGTAAAGGATTAAGTCAGTAACTCTTTAGGCTCGGCCCGGGAATTAAACCCAGGACTTCAGCAGTTAGGGCGGCCACATACATCAGTTTTCCTGATTAGGAATCCTGATCCGTTTTCCATACGAACGCAGTGAATTCATACAAATGTGTGTGTAAGTTGTGTGTGTTGTTCACATTTGATAACTTCCCGTACTTTCGAAAAACGTATCAGGATTCCTGGTCAGGAAAACAATACCCTTAGCACGAATTTTCACTATTTTATTTTACAGCGTCTTTCCAGTATTTACAGCGTTTTTGTATGAAAAAATGGAACAGCGCCTCTGGTGTGCAAAGACAGAACTATTTTTTTCCTTGAAAATTGTCAAAGTTCCAGTTTACTTTACGTCTCAAATACTGTAAATTCTTGCCAAGGGTACTGATGGATACGGCCGGCCTTACGCTTGCGATTGATCAACGAGACGAATTAAATAATCATCCACAGATTACACAGCAAGGTCAAAAGTGCAAGTCAAAACGAGTATTCTAAATTCTAAAGACAGTAGTCTAAACAATTTGTACAAAAGAAACCACAGATCCAAATCGCATTCCGACATACCAACATTGTTCGATCGCACACGTAGCAGAGCCTGTAGCCAGATAGCGAACGAAACAAACGAAAACGATCTGTAATCTTTGATAGATTGTCAACTTTATGCAATGGGGTTTAAAGTTGAAAATGTGTTAGCGACTGCTGAACGTTAGCGATTGTCGCTTGCCGTTTGGCTACAGGCTCTGGTCTTTCGACGATCCCTAAATTGTTCGATATGGTCGATAATATTTAAATAATTATGTACATTTACGACTAGGTTTTGTTCGTGGTTTTGCTTGCTTTATTGTTGGAAATTATCTTGAGTGGATATTTTGGGTATATGATTAGGATATTGAGGATACTGCGGCTCTATAATAATGACAGCATAACTATGGATTTTCTATAGAAAGAGAAATTCGAACTGCGATCTGGTTTTGAACCTGCATCCTCAGGATTCAGTACATCCGTTGCTCTTAACAACCGAACCGCCGAGGGTCTTACTTACATGCGTCGAATTCTTTGGATTGAAATCCATTTTCCTAAAGTCTAACGGTGATGTACAATCGACCAAGCGGAATTATGACCCACCATAAGCTTATTTTCCCAGAGACATTCAAATACAATTAGGTCCACATTCGCGTAAACATACATATCCATGGTAACAACTTTGATCTTTGTCAATTTGACAGATTCAAACGATTTATTGTCAAAATGGGTCATGATTCCACTTTGTCGACTGTACTTTGAAATTCACAACCCTTGCGTTTAAAACATATAATATTCAGTTGCTTCCGATGCTGATTGTTTAATAGGTACATAGGTTGAATTTCAACTTTCTTTTCCATTGGACTTCTTTCCGCTGCTGCTAATTTTTCTTCATCTGAATCGCATTGCATGTCCAAATTACTTTCCTCAGATTCAGCCTTATCACGCTCACTTAGATTGTCGGAGTCACAACTTAATGTAAGATGTTCTTGTTTCCTCCTTCTGCAAAGCAGTCATGTTCGCGAAGGAGGAGGCCGCGTGACGGAGGACAGCTCCTGCTCAACTCCGGCCATCGTAGGCGCGGGCATACGGAAGGCGAGTAATGGGCGACTCGCTGTTCGACCATGAACAGAGGCCCAGTTCGACGGCGCGTCGTATTCCACGCGCGCCTCAATTGACTCTCGTCAGCATAATGACGGGGCCTCTAGAGGGCCAAAGCCTGCCGGGGTCGCGGGTCTTACTGAATTACCGTGACCCCGGAACATAAAGGGCTATTGAAGGACACCGTGGATTTTAGTCAGTTCAAGTCTGAGAGTACCTTTCGCTCTGCCCTGGGTGGGAGGACTCATTTGATGATTTTATCACGATAAAAAAGGAAAAAAAAAAACCTACGTACACACGGGTACACATCAACCTATACAAAACCAGTTTGTCTTGGACTCGCTTTATAAGACCTTTCCGCACATTGAACGGTCAGGTTAGAGTAGTTTTACAAAGCTTATGAACCACCATAAGCTAATTTTCCTAGAGACATTCAAAAACAATTAGGTCCACATTCGCGTAAACATACATATCCATGGTAACGACTTTGATCTTTGTCAATTTGACAGATTCAAACGATTTATTGTTAAAATGGGTCATGATTCAACTTTATCGATTGTACCACGATATCCACTTTAGCTTTAGTAAATCGCACGATTTAACGATTATAAGGAAAAATCACAATGTTTTATGTTAAAAAGCCGCCGAGAAACTGGTTATAGACACACATGGTACTTCAGAGTTGCCGTACAAAGCGTGGGTGATAATAGTACGCCGCTTGACATTTCGAAATGGTGTGCCCAGACCTCAGATCAAAGAAATAGGCAGATAGAACGCTCGGAACACGCGAGTGGGTCCAACAAAGTTAATACAAAATCAAATCGAATTACATTCCATAATGTTTTCTTTGTTTTTGAGAACAACTTTTACAATGGTTAAAGACACGTGACGGCATATTTTGGCAAACAACAACAACGACGCGCAGCTTGGTACGACGCGTAGCTTGGTACTGCTGTCGCGACTTTGTATTAGATTTTGATTTTGTATTAACTTCGGTGGAACCACTCGCGTGTTCTGAAGGCTAATTCACGTAATTTTATGACGCGTCGATGTAGTAGTAGTGCAGTTGTAGTTAAGTTCAAGTTCGAGTGTTAAAGTGTGTTATTGCCGAGTCAAATACTTGCTCAGACGATAGGTTTTCTGGAATTCCCGATCCGAGATGCGGAATGGATCTACAGAAAACCTTTGTCTTCTTATTGCTTGACGACGTTCTCGGTCATCAATTTCGGCAGCGAGGGATAAAATTCTCAATCCAAGTTGGAAACTCATATTCACTAAAAAAGGTAAAAAACATTTAGAATTTCATTGAAAACGACTTGTAGTTCATTTGTCCACATACACTAATCCATTTTAAACACTTACATTTCCAAAAAAACACAATTTGATGCCGACAAAAGTAAATATCGAGGAACTTATGTTGCGCGTAACCGAAACTGCACGTTGATCGAATTTAAACTTCTAAGCTGTCATTTTGAGACGTCAAACGGATAGTAGAATACCGATCATGTTGCGATCCAAATCACGCGCCAAAGACGCGCAACAGTGGAATACTATTTATGCGCTCGCGTGACGCGAACTTGACGCGAGCGTGTCTGACAGCGGTAGAGAATACGAAAAGCGTTGTTTTGATCGAAACTTAACTGCAACTGCACTGCAACCGCGCTTGTTTAGTTACGTGAATTGACCTACTGAGCGCTCTATTTGCCTATTTCTTTGATCTGAGGCCCAGACTAAGATATTCTGATTTTAAGAGGTAACTTAATAAAACAATGTTGTGGTTGGAAGTATTTTATTAACGTACTTTATGGGATATGCATGAGATTGTGTCGTAAACTTAAAGTAAGCACATCGATTTTTTATTCCGAATATTATTAGCTTCCTTTGGTATTTATTTAGGTATTTTTTTGAAAAGAAGCACAAATTAGAGGCCTAATTACGAGTGTTCACGTTAGTTTGATGTTATTTAGGTAAACGATCCAAAATTTTGACTGCAACGGCTGAGCGATTAAAGCTAATCTGATCAATTTTTTAGTGCACTACAGAGCCATATTTCTTATTTCCATACAGTAACAATGCTAAATTAATTAAAACTTTTTAATATTTGACAACCATTTGCGACGTTGCCAACTTCCAGACTATGCGCTCTTTACTATCGTGCATTGTATTTTACTCCCGCACACATTAAATATTTGTATGGCCTGTAAGTTTGCAAAATAATAAGTTTAAGTTCCTTAGAATTTCAACTCTTTGCGAAGAGACCAACGTTGAAAATCCAACGAACTGTTTTTCTTATAGGCATCAATTTAGGCGTAACTTAGCGTAGGTGAAGATGACCATAGCCTGTAGTCAAACGGCAAGCGACAATCTTTAACGTTCAGCATTCGCTAATATATTTTCAACTTTACACCCCATTGCATAAAGTTGAAAATCTAGTAAAGACTGCTGAGCGATAGCGAACGAAATAAACGAAAACGAACGTTAGCGAATGTCGCTTGCCATTTGGCTATAGGGCCTTATATGAGAAACTTTGAATGCATTTAAAATATTCTACTTAATTCAGCTGTTTCCTTAAATTAATAAAACTGCGATAAGAATCATTCATATCCATACCATTATAAGTAAAACACCGTACGTATCGCCCGATATCGATACAACGATAAAAATATTCATAAATTCGTATTGATCAGTAGTATTATAATATAGTAGTTCCGGTAAATTAATATGTGTAGGTATTTTATCGAAACCTTTATATCGTGGAAAACTTGTATTTTAAGAACATTGTGGGTGGGTGACATACATATAATACATATTTGCCTAACCTTTCGAGCATGATAGAAGAGCATCCGGTTCCTATAAAAACCGGCCAAGTGCGAGTCGGACTAGCGCACGTAGGGGTCCGTACAACTATAAGACCGCAAAAAAATGACTCGTTTTTCTAGGAGCCCTTAAATATATTATATTAAAAGTGAATACACAACTAAATATCCTGTGAATATTTCGAGCATCATGTGGCCGCTGATAACAAACAACTTTTATTATGGGAACAAACCTGAAAACTCGAAAAAGAAATCAGCTGTTCAGTATATTTATATTTGCCTAAAGTACTGAACAGCTGATATATTTTTTCATGATTTACGAGCTCAGTCTCGTATTTAAGTATCGTACAGTCACGAGCTATAGTATGTTTACACTAAGCAGTATTCAAACGCGATGTTCTGCTACCTCATCGATAAAACCATATTATTACGAAATAGGACTTATTTCAAAGTGGAAACCAGTATTTTACGAGTAAATTTCGTTTGAATTTTGTTAAGTGTCTATATGTTATTGCTCGTGACTGTACACTAGTTACCAGCCACCCTATACAGGGTGAATTTTTCAAGTGGGCGTGGATGGCTATTTTCGAAACTATGAGGATTATCGAAAAACCTTGAAAGGAGTCTCGAGGCCGATTTTGACGAAAACTATAACTGCATCATTGGATTTTAGAAAAATCAATCATCCTAGCCAGGAATCGAACCCGCTGATTTTGGAATAAAAATCGCACACTGTATTATTATACCATTCGATAGTGTTGCTGATAAGGATCAAATTCTGGGAAGTAATCATGTACGGCAAACTTAAGGAAATAGCAGATTTTTATGAAATTGCTATTTTTCCGTGTTACTTTACTTCTACTGAACAATAATTTATTCGAAATTAATGCAATTTAATTTGTTCAATGTTTCATTGGATTTGACGTCTCAACAATCCCGCTGTACTTAGCAATACGAAATTATGGAGTTGAACTAAAAATAACATTATTATTTTAAAGAAGAAATGGTAATTTATGTTTCAAATACCCATATTGCCTTGATGGTTGATCAGTTTTTTGGTAATTATACGTTTTCCTTAAATTTGCCGTACATGATTACTTCCCAGAATTTAATCCTTACTAGCAACACTATCGAATGGTGTAATAATACAGGGTGTGATTTTTTTTCCAAACTCAGCGGGTACGATCCCTGGCCAGAATGATAGACTTTTCTAAAATCCAATGATGCAGTTTTAGTTTTCGTCAAAATCGGCCTCGAGACTCCTTTCAACGTTTTTCGATATTCCTCATAGTTTCGAAAATAGCCATCCACGCCCACTTGAAAAATTCACCCTGTATAAGTAAAAACATCTGCCTCCCATCACAGACGTTCGTAGGTGTCGTCAAGACAATTAGGTTATTGTAATACCGTAGGCGACTGTAACCTGCCTCTACCTACGTACATACAATATTTAAATATAACAGGTTTATTTTGTAAGCCGTCTCGAGAGAATCTGGTACATTCAGACTTTTTTGTAAAGAAAGTAGTAAGTATGGAAGGTTTTTGGAAAATATTTCTATACTAGCGGTTGTCCGCGGTTTAACCCGCTAAATATTGAAAATTATCCCGTTGGAACAGCAAATCGGGATGAAAACTATTCTATCTGTTAATCCAGGTAATAAACTATCTGTGTACCAAATTTAAGCCAAAAGCGTTCAGTGGTTTTTGCGTGAAAGAGTAACAAACATACCTACATACAGGTACATACATCTTCACAAACTTTCGCATTTATAATAATAGTAGGATTAGGATATACCTATAACTTTCTTTTCGGTTTTTTCATAATAAGTATATAAAGTTTCTTTGGTCTAAATTTAAAAAAAAAGTTCTTTTGGTCATAATTATTATGATCTACAGTTTTTTTTCGGTCTAAATCTTGTCTTATACAAATCCACAGCTCTACGGTAGAGCGTAGTATGTGAATTTTGATTCTCATTATTACTACGTTTTGATTTATGATAGCTGCTCCGCAAGTCGAATCATCCTACTAATATTATAAATGCGAAAGTTTGTGAGGATGTATGTATGTATGTGTATGTAGGTATGTTTGTTGCTCTTTCACGCGAAAACCACTGAACGGATTTGGCAAAAATTAGGTACACAGATAGTTTATAACCTGGATTAACTCATAGGATAGATTTTATCCCGATTTTATGTTTCCGTGGGATAATTTTCGAGTTGTAGCGGGTGAAGTCGCTGGCAACAGCTAGTAATGGAACAAAGAAAGACTTTTCTTTCATCAAACCATTTGTAGTACTATTCCTCTTCAAAAGCTTATCTAATTTCATTTATATTATGAACAAAGGTATGAACACTTACCCACTTAGCATCACTTAACCATCGCATCACACTCAACCTATGTTGTTTCTGTTTCGCCCTAAAGTTTCCGTTCACAGGCGAACAATCTTCATAATATATCAAAGTCCAAGTTATTCCCAGTTTAGTTAGCTTCGACCAAGTTTGTCAACTAGCTAGCTAGCAAACTGCCCCGACTTTACTTGAGTAACAGAACATTATAACTGGTGGAAGTTAGGACAAAAGTTTTAGCTACACGGTTAAAAATTATGAAGAAGAGATTTTGTTTTAAATAATCGACAAAACTTTCTTCGTCATCAGCTTGTGTTCATACTCTGCTGGTGGCCTACCATGACCTCTTAAAGCCGAGAAGTTCCAGTGTGAGAAAGAGACAAAGCTATACAAGTCATTTAGAGACCTCAATTTTCCCACGTTTTTATACACTTAACTTTCTTGTTTGTTTGTCGTTCCAGTTGGAATTTTACAACTTAATTTTGAGGTACTTCCAGATAAGCTAGCAGGCTGAAATTTTCAGGGTAGCTTCAAACTCGATGACATGAAAATATGAAAAGACTGTAAATGAATAAATTTCAACAACAAAGATAAAAATAATTAATAGATTTTAAAAATTCTTAAAACCCTCGTTTTTGAATGTGGGTTTTTAGATTTGACTAGCACTTTGCCCGCGACTTCGTCTGCGCGTGTTTCTATCTTCGAACTCAGTGAATTTCATTCCCGCTCACCCTCCTTATACTTTTGGAAAATCTAAAAATGCTCTAGTAGTTATAAATACGCATCCTTTATTCGATTGAGATATAATTTATGTCCAGTTTTGAGTTTATTGAAGCAAGCAGTAAAATACTACCCTTAAAACGTAATCACCCCTTTTCACCATTTTAGGGGGTGATTTTAGAAAATAAAAACCCAAAATGGAGGGTAGTTTTATAAAATTAATAACGATTATCTGTTTTATTCACTTAAAGTCATATTCGTGCCAAGTTTCAAGTTTATCAACCCAAGGAATAAGATTTTACATACAAAGATTTTTACCCCTTTTCACCCCCTTAGAGGTAGATTTTCGCAAAATCCTTTCTTAATGCTTACTTACATTATAAACTGCAACTATCATCCAAAATTCAGGTTTCTACGTTAAGTGGTTTAATATCCTCCCCTTAAAACTTGAATACCCTTTTTCACCAACTTGGGGGGTGATTTTCGAAAAATCCAAAAACACGTGTTTGATTAATTCTTATCTAGTATATAAATACTGATTTTCAAATTCATCAGCTCACGCGTTATGATTTTCCCATACAAACTTTAACAACCCCTAGAATACCAATGGAGGGTAGCTTAAAAAAAATAGTGGTGCTAATCTTATTTATTTACTAATGTTCTCATTCGTGGTAAGGTTCAAGTTTATAAACCCAAGGAATAAGATTTTTCATACAAAAGTTTTCACCCTTTTTTACCCCCTTAGAGGAGGATTTTCGCAAAATCCCGTCTTATTGCCAATATACATGGTAGACTGCAAATGCTGTCCAAAATTCAAGTTTCTGCGTTAAGCGGTTTCGGCTGTAGTCGTGTCAAAAGAAAAACCCCTGTTCTTTTATATATATAGATAAATTGCACCGTGTAATAAAACATAGGTATAGAAATTACCTATCAATGTTAACCAATTCATGTAAAACCTCAATATATTATACACTAAACCTTCCTAAAAATCATTAATTCATCCATAGGCGAAAACCGTATGAAAATCCGTTCAGTAATTTATGAGTTTATTGCGTAAAAACACACAGACAGACGCAGTGGGTTGTACTTCGTTTAAGGGTGCTTGTACACGGCGCATGTAACCCGCACAAGTGCCTCAACATGCTCAAGCTACATGCGCCGTGTACACGCACCCCGCGAGTAGCTTGATTAAGTAGTTTGCGCATGTTACTCGCGCGGGTAACCCGCACGTTTGCTTGCGCGGCTTAGATGCAAGCACCCTTATAACATAACGTTTGTGTTTACATGTAGTAGGTACATTGTACTATGTCAATGGGAGTTTACTAACTTAGTTCGGGTATGTTCTCTGATGTTGATGGTTTAGTATCTTCAGGTGCTTAAAATGCTGATACGGTTAAGTATTTCTTATTTTTAATTATTTCAGGCTTATTAATAAACTGCACTAAAGTTACAATCAGGATAATCTTCGGATTAACCATACATTTTTAAGGATTAACCTTTACGTCTCGTTTTATTATTACGGGGGCTACAGTTTTATAATTCACATTTTTCTTTGACGGTTACTTTTACAGTCGAGAGAGTATAGTTTCCTTGGTAAAATCAGCTTACATAATCAATGAAGATAACATTATTGTATTTATGGTGCTCCATCTTGTTATTACCCGATAACAAACTAATACACATCCATTGCCAAAAACATAATCAAACCAACATCCCATTACCTAACTTCCTGTTATGAAAACGCCGATATTTTACCAACAGCACCGCATTATAATGGAGTTTCATTACACTATAACTGTTGTAGTAATAATTAACTGCGCGATTATCCGCAAAAGCTTTTAAGCATGAACACCATTATTCTGGCAGTTCATATATGCATACCGTGTGTTGTCGGCTATAGAGTAGTTTAGGGACAGAGGCTGCATGATTTCGGTAAAAAAAAAAACATTTTAGTTAGTAATAAATTCCCTCATTTTACAAAGAATTAAAAAGCCTCTAAGTTACGCACTTGCATATACTGAAATCCGGCAGGACGGCAAAAATAGAAAATTATTAGATGTCCATTTAGTAACGTCGTTGTATTTTAACGTTACTAAATGGACATCTAATAATTTTGTAATTTCGTAATAAAATAATAATTTTATATTTCGGTTCTAAATAAATGTGAACCAAGTCTGAGCCAATGAGAAAAAATATAACGTAGCTATGTCATCTGCACGAACCAACGTCTTTGGGCTTATAAATGTAAAATGAACAAAACTTTGTTATCCCAAGTAAACGTATTAACTTCTGTTGTACGCCACTCTGCTGGCTACGACTGTACACAAGTACATTACTTATTACTCATACCGAGCTACTGGATGTTAACTTAAGACTTGGCCACAAGTCTTGCGACTGCGACAAGAGAGAAAACAAAAGAAATAATGAATTGTCCAGGCTGAGTTGACGAAAGCCTATTTGTCTTCTGGGCACACGCGGTTTCTTAGAAAAAAACGTGTGACGTACAGCAGTGGATGAAAAGTCACATGTCAACGAAGGTACAAGTCCGGATTTAGCACTTTAATACTTCTTCATATACAAATTCAAACAAAAGACCATTGGCATCAGAGGACTGGCCAAGACCGCGGCTATCTGTAAAGGACACCGTGACCCTAGAACACAAAGCAACTAAAGGAACAGGGTGGATTTTTAGTCAGCAAGAGCCTGACGGTCCGTTCTGAATTTGATAATTCATCACCAATTTTTTTTTCCCTTATTTTTTTTACATCAGCAAATAAAAGGTAAAGCAGGCAGTCACCGTATGATTTTAAGGGCGACCGACCTAACTCTCAAGCTCATGAAAAAAGAGGAACTCGTATTCCGCGTGACGCAAGTCGCATTTCACGAAGCCGTGAACACACCCTTACACATACAGAGCCGTGGATGATATCTTATTCTACAAAAGACAAACATTATTTAGGAGTTCCTCTGTAACTTGGTACCAACCGCATCACGTAATGGTTCTAATTTTTGAAGACAAAAAGTAGAACATAATATATTTTGGGCAGTATAATGATAATTTGAGAAAGGAAATTAACTTTTCCAACCAGATTTTATTGAACTACTTCTTTCTTTTATTTAAATTTTAAATGAACAAATGCCACAAGCTGGGATTTTCTTTGCGAGAATATTCGCCAAAGAAACAGTCACAGACATGATTCTTAAAATGTTGCAAGTAGAAGTGGTCAGGCCACATCCCTCGTAGGACTGATAAGCAATGGGAAAGAAAAGGTCTCGAGTGGCGACCACGGACCGGAAGACGCAGCGAAGGCAGGCCTCCCATTAGGTGGACCGACGACATCGTGAGAGTCGCAAGCAACCAAAGGATTCAAGTGGCGGCTGTCGTTCGGCGTGTTGGTCTAAGGGCCTTTGTTACGAAGTGGACGTCTTTCATCTCATGATGACATTAGAGGGTCTTTTGAATAAATAAAAAAAAAATCGTAAACTACTATTCTCTTTATCAAGTTTTGTCATAAAAAGTCTACGATACTTTCCTCAAATAACGTCTGATAAGAAACACCTCATTTTCCCTACCAGCTTAAACAGCACTTAAAAAGATTTAATACAATAACTAAGTAGCACGTAACCTGTTAACACTAAGTGTTACAGCTAAACCACAGGATAAAAATAGTCAGTAGACTAAGACCTGGAGGCTAGTAACTAGAGTCTAGTTACTAGACTATTATTATGTTAGTTAAGCTGGGATCGTCTTTTAGTCCAGCTGGATGATAAATAATAGTTATTTGTTATGCAAGGCTGCAAAGTTGATTTTTGGCGCGAGTACTTGAATTGAAAACTGAGCAAGCAAAGGATTCTAAGATTGAACCGCGAGAGAAACGAGCAGTTCAAATATAGAATCCTGAGCTAAGCGAAGTTTACAAAGTTACGAGACGCAGAAAAACTTTGCTGCCGAGTGCAACACACAACTTTTCACCTCACACAACGAGGAAATGCAGTGGGGGCGGCTTGCTTGCCAGTGTAGAAAATAATTGAACACGTGTTCGAATTTTGAAAAACTTTTTGTCAACAAACGGAGTTTTGTGCTCAGATTTTGAATGAGAAATAGAATCTTTCGGAGCGTGTGAAGTGAAAGGAGAGGAACGCAGTAAACAGTCATTTACGCTTTTACGAAGTTGGAATACTGTATGTTGACACAAATATGTCTACTATTTATGCCCAGCCTCCCGCCATTACAAGCATAAACATAGTAGAGTTTATCTTGTGCAGCATCCAATCAACGGCGGTCCACGGGGACGCGAAAATATTATAATAGTGAACCTATTGAAGATAGTGCTGACATGCTTTGTTCGTGACGCCGGGATTTTGTCCGGGATCGAATGTTTTAACGGGATTACGGGAATAAAATTGAGCTTGTTATATTTTAAAACCGAGATTTTGCTGTGAAGCGAAAAGAGTTTTATTTTTGATAGTTCTGAGTTCAAGTGTTGATAAAAATGTGTTGGCAAAATGGAAAAGTAAATTGATGTGAGTTTCATTTTAGAGTGTTGAAAGTTCGTATTAGAAAACACCCAAGGGCATTCCATTGAATTGGAGAAAACTGGCAAATAGACTGAAAAATCACGAACCAGAAGCATCGTCGTACGGAGAACAGAGGCCTTACCACGAGCTCCAGTTTAGGCTGCGGGAAAGAGACAGAGCTATACAAGGCGTCTAGCGCCATCTCTTTCCCACAGCTTACACTCGATCGCGTTAAGAGTTCATGGAAGGCCACCAGGTCTTAGTCGTAACAGTCTAAACATTAGAAACTGATTGATTAGGTTTATAAGATACTAGCTGTTGCCAGCGGTTTCACCCGCTACAACTCGAAAATTATCCCACGGGAACATAAAATCGGGATAAAAACTATCCTATGTGTTAATCCAGGTTATAAACTATCTGTGTACCAAATTTTAGCCAAATCCGTTCAGTGGTTTTTGCGTGAAAGAGTAACAAATATCCATACATCCATACTTACAAACTTTCGCCTTTATAATAGTAGTAGGATAGAAGTTTCTCGTGTTTTCACTCCCGCTTATCGGCTACTTTTAGTCTTAACCTGACATTTTATAGTTAATAGTCTTCCTCGATAAATATATTGACTATCCAACATAAAAAATATTAAAATTCGAAACAGTAGTTCCTGAGATCAGCGCCTGCAACCCAATATACAAACTCTTTAGTTTTTTTTTGTTATTATGGATTTCTAATGAAGGAGGTGAAACAAGTCAACATTTTTTCCATAGAAACTTCGTTGGGGTTTTACTCCACTATTTGACAAGGTACATCCAAGGTTAAACATGGTATCGTTTTGTCTCATTATTCATTTTGTCTGCACGGAAGCAGAATTTTGAAATAACAAGCCATTAAAAAGTTACGAGCTTCCAAAGATTCGTTTTTATTGCTAATTTTAATACAACTTTGGGCGTAAATTAGAAATTAAAGAAGCATCAAATTTCCAAAACGAAGTCCGTACCGACACTGCACATGTATCGAAGAATTCCATAAATTTATTTGAAATTGATTGATGCAGTGGTTTTTTCATAAAGCCCCTTCTTCCAAAGGCCGTTTCGTATTTTTTTACGCGAGCCTTTTACTCTGAATGATCGTGCATCTCACTGAATAATGTTTTCCCCTGTTTTCTCCACGGGGGGATGACGCTCGCGGACACATGAACAATATGGCTCGATTTCAGGTGAAATATCATGGTTTTTGACCATGCCTGTCAGTGAGTTCGAGCTCGCGACTAGCGCTGCCTTATAGCACTTATAGGTAGTGTTTAATTTTTTTTCACTTATTATAAATTCTCCTCAAAGTTAGTCCTTTTCACACAACTAGACACTTAATTACTTCATCAAAAGTTTCACTTTGCTTTACCAAGCACTAAATACAAGACCTCTTGAATCCCGGTTCCCGGATCCCGCATCCCGCGGTGCCCCACTCTATCGGCCTCCCATTGTTCGCTAGAACAGGGGCGCGCAAAAACAATGGTTAGAACAGTATGTGAATATAATGTCCTATGACCGGAGAGACGCTTTGTTCATTAAAGTTACTTTGTGTTCGGTTCATAGGTTTTTCTATAGGGACTATAGGCCGTCTATTGGTTTAGTAGGTCGGTTATTGGCTTGTCTTGCAAGAATTTATTAGGTTACCGCATAAAAATCAGAAGTGTAATAGGTTCATGGTTACAAGAAGACATGGCAAACAGGGGACGCGCACGCACCTCTCATCTCACTACATAGTTCTAGGTACAACATAGGACAAGCTGTTTGTAATATCCGAACAATCGTATCTACGAGTATTAGCGCAAAAGTCATAAAGAAATAATTTCCAGAAAAGTGCGCCTGGACTCTAATTTTGTTAACTTTTAAAGAGTGAGTAATTCTTTATAAGCTAGCTAAGCTCTTTGTTAGATACCAATTACCAAGATAAAAACCGGCCAAGTGCGTGTCGGGCCACGCACAGTGTAGGGTTCCGTAGTTGCCCATCAAAATACTTATGCGAACTAACTAAACTGATTCGCTGAATTTAATTTTAAAAAGAAGAATTTTCAAAATCGGTCCAGGAGTCTTTGAGAAATCAGGGAAAATACATAAGAAAAAAGATTACGACGAATTTAGAACCTCCTCCTTTTTTTGAAGTTAGTTAAAAATTGTTGACGATAAAAACCTACCTATCCCCAAAAAACATACCTAATAAAGCTGTAAAAATAAAGTTGACAAACTTACATTTGCAGTTGTCTACGATACATTTTGTTTAAGAAAACATATTATCCAAGTACATTTTATAAGTTGGTCGACTATTACTCGTAAAGTTGTAAAGCCTACTTAGTCATGACAAGTTTCTTTTAAACTTTGTTATATATACTACTATTGTGAATTTTTTCACACCCTCAAACATAACCGTTTAGCTGGTAGAGGGGGGGGACACTCGAATCGAGCAAAATTTAGCTCTTTAAAGCTTAATATTTCACAAACGATTTTTTTTTATCAAAAAAGTATTAATGGAAACTATCATTATTTTTTAAAGGCCTATTTAATGATACCTCACACTAAGGGGTACGCGAGAAAAAAAAAATCCTCACTTTACGTGTAAGTTCAGGAGGTACCCTAAAAAAAATTATTTTACAAGATTTTATTTTACCACTTTTTCGGCACAACAAATCCGTATATTTACACCAAATTACAGCTCTCTAGTACTCTGCGTCTCTGAGCTAAACTGCGGACAGACGGACGGACGGACGGACGGACGGACGGACGGACATAGCGAAACTATAAGGGTTCCTTGTTGACTACGGAATCTTAAAAACAGAGAGAGCAGTGGTGGCCCAGTGGTATCGGTCCCGACTTACGAGTTGTAGGTCGTGGGTTCGAACCCCGACAGGCGCAGTACCTGTGTAATTTATTTCATCACCACTGCTCTCAAAAACGGTGAAGGAAAACATCGTGAGGAAACTGGCATGTCCTAGAACCAACAATTCGAAGACATGTGACATCTACCAACTCGCACTAGGCCCGCGTGGTGGATTATGGCCCAGAGGAGGCCTGTGTCCCAGCAGTGGGAACATTATAGGCTGATGATGATGATGATGAAGACAAAAAACTACCATGGAAATAATATTCCCCATTTCCTAAGCTCTATGTTAAGCACCAAGCACTATCTCATTGGACAATAGAAACAATTTGTGTATATCTAAGGAAATTTGTCCACATCCCACATAACACTGCGAATTTACTAGTTAGCGGTGTAACGTGATTGGCCTATTGTAGTTCCAAGGCGACCACTTGTATAGGAGGCAAAGAAGATTGGTGTACAAGTGTGGTGTGACACCTGCTTTATGATTAAATAATTCTTTTTTTTTCTTTTTAGCAGTAGCGTAGGTATTGTCTTCGGTCACTGAAATTGTCTAAGCAGTATAAAATTCATAGTTTTCCTTTTTTTCTGTCACTATGTTATTCAGTAAAAAAATAATGCTTATTGCCTTTCCATCGGTATAGTACAGCCACGTGTTAATTTTTTTCTCATGTAACTAGGTCGATTCCCGGTTCAATCAAGTTATTATTTAAAAATCTATGAATGCAGTTTGAATTGTTTTTAAATAAAAATAATGTCTTCTTTCAGTAAAATGTTCTATCTAGAATATTCAAGGTATACTTTCTCCGCCATGTGGCATAGCCGTGTGACGCCCTGTATCATCATCATCATTATCATCATCCTATAATGTTCCCACTGTTGGGACACAGGCATCCTCTCTGTGAGAGGGAGTGGGCCATAATCCACTACGCGGGCCCAATGCGGGTTGGTAGTTGTCACATGTTGTCTTCGAATTTTTGGTTCTAGGACGTGCCGGTTTCCTCACGATGTTTTCCTTCACCGTTTTGAGAGCAGTGTTACCTTGTATACTCTAGCAATATTAATGCTCAAACATTTTACTACCATTACTTTTTTTAACCTATTTTTTCCCATTGCCGGTCAAAGTCTTTCATACGAGTATCATTGCTGCACTGCATTTTGAATTCTCAGCCTGCACACTAAACCATTTTGCCGTATGTACCTCACCGTAGACCTTTCACGTTTGTGTGCGCTTTCACAAACCGTAGGCGTGATCAAAGTTGTCAGTGGGAGAGATACTTTGAAAGATTAAGTGGTTTTCGGCAGTTGATTCAACAAATAATATACAGGCTGATTTGTTTATGAGATTGATCGTTGGGCAATATTTGTTGCAGTTTTGAAGAAGTGTATGTTAGAAAGTTTTTATTTTTCCAGGCTGCCAATTAACTAGAATATTGTATATTTTTTTTATATTCTAGGTTCGGTTTATAGTTATTTATGATTTATGCCTGTTTTCTTGGGATTTTCTAGAGCTAATTAGACGCTTTAATTTTATTTAGGAGTTAGTTTAAGTTAAGAGTTGCCTAGTGTTGTGAAGATAGACAGTCGCTTCATGTGAAATACTATTATGTATATGTTATGGCTAATACCCGAAGTGCGGCTACACATTGTTCAAGCCGGCTAAAACTAGATGTAATCGACCCCATGCGTTTGAACTTAGATGTATCTTACTTATCTTCGGTTAGAACTAGATAATAGGCTAAAATTAGGTGCAGGCTCGGGACTTGCTGGCACCCCTAGTCGGACATTTGTTTTTTTTTTTAAATCCCGCAGAAGAAGGAGTCTTGCGAAGCGGCTCCTTCGTCTTGCTCCTATGAAGGAAGGATACATCTAAGTTTAACCACACTTCGGGTATTAGCCGTAACGTATGTATAAATGTATATTCTGTTTGAGACTGTAATTCTACTCCAAAATAGTTGGGGAAATCTTATCAAAACGCCGTGACGGAACGTTCTCCTTGAGAAAACCAGGACTAATAAATATGTAAGTCCAAAGCCATGTCAGAAGTGTTCACGGAGAAAATTTAATTAATTCTGGCCACTTAGAGAGGCTACAAAAAAGATGCTATGAAGCGTTTCTGCTACCATGTGCAATTTCAGTTCTTTTCCAGATAAAAAGGACCAGACGATAATTCAGCTCTTACGATCCCATAGCTGGGATTAATAGAAAAATATAGTTGTAATAGTCACAGCCGGTAAGCCCGCGATTGGTCCCGAGGGACTAATGCTCTGGGCAAAGCCGTTGCTACCTTTCTATACTTTATTTTGTTAAGGTGAGGTAGTGTGTTTGCGAAACGTTTTTATTTAGTTTTAGTTGATCTAGAAAGTTTTACTGGTCTTTGGAGAGAGTGGCTGACTATAAACATCACAATTTCTTTAGAAAAACAAAGTCAGTTTTCTACATGTTTCCAATTCTGATACGTCTCATTTTTATCCACATAAAAACACCATCACACGTCATCATTTCATCAATTATTCACCAGCAGTTTTCCATTTGAATAAAACTAGTAATCACCCATGAATCACCATAACTTACAATGAATCTATAATTCTACCAATATTTACAAAACATTAAAACAATAACCCAATCAGAAGTTAAGCAACCTCAAATTACCAAATCCTAATTGGTTGTTCATATCACCCACTTGAAGTACATGATGGATAGAGTATGGTCGCCCACAACCATACCACAGAATAGATAGAGAATACAGAAGACTAACTCCATAATATAATGAGCAAAATACGGACACGTAGACGAATACGTATAAGTACGGCAATTTGAAACAAATGGCAGTCACGAGTGCATTAGCGATGGGTCGTTGACGGTTTTTCCGTCAACGAAACGTTAACGTTGATTCACGTTTGTCAACTAGTTAATCAACTAGTTAAATTCGTCAACGAGTTGAATGAGTTAACGTTTTCATCTCGTTGACGAATTTAACTGTCAACTTGCAACGTAAACCGTTGATTCATTAAACGTTTTATAATCAACGATTGCGCGTTTAATTTAAGAAACAAGTTGATTCAAATTTTGTATTGGAAACGTTTTATGTACAAACTAACATCTTAAATTGTGTGAAGTAAAAATATTTTTATTACATTTTTCACAGAGGGCTGTTCGCTATACCTCGTGCGTCTCAGAAAATAGTACATTTCAAATAATACATTGGGATAATTAAACAAACTCCACCAATATTTATGTACTATTCTTAAAATAAATAATTCGAAAATCAACTCATTCAACCGCTCGCAATCTATGTCTTTAAAAATATCGAACCATAAAACTCAACGTTGAAGATAACGTTTGCGTTCTCGTTAATTCAACTCGTTGAATTAACGAGAACGAACGAACGAACGAGTTCAACTCATCAACGTCGTTGACGTATTCAACTAGTTGTACACTCGTTCGTTCGTTCTCGTTAATTCAACTCGTTGAATTAACGAGAACGAACGAACGAACGACTTGAACTCATAAACGTCGTTGACGAATTCAACTAGTTGATTCATATTCAGTTAACGTTAACACGTTGACAGGAGATCAACGGTTGATTCAACTAGTTCGTTGATTCAACGCTCATCCCTAGAGTGCATTTGCATTCGCTGTATGTGTATTCTCCAGAGTACAGTTTTGGGCCATGGCGTCCAATCTCAGCGGAAACTAGTCTTTGGTAATGATGTGTGTTGGAAAAAAATAGAGAATCTCATTTAGGCCCATGCTGCACTGGATCAACAGCATTACGAACGTGAAGCCGCTGGCAACAGCTAGTTTCTTAATATTTTAACATTTTATTTAGCAGTAGGCTCTCATTGACTATCTCGCTAAGACAATATGATATGACACTTAACGTGATCGACGGTGAAGCACGCTTGCCTAGAAGTTACCTATTTCTTGAATTAGGGTGCTTGTACACGCCGCATGTAACCCGCGCAAGTGCCTCAAAATGCTCAAGCTACATGCGCCGTGTACACGCACCCCGCGCGCGGGTAGCTTGATCAAGTAGCTTGCGCATGTTACTCGGTCGGGTAAACCGCAAACCCACCTTTACGTGAGCGAGTTGCATGCGCCGTGTACAAGCACCCCGCGGGTAACTTGACCAAGCAGCTTGCGCATGTTACTCGCGCGGGTAACCCGCATATTTTACAAGCACCCTTAGAAACCTCAAGGTTGTAGCTTTGATTGTACAAATGGGAAAAGTTTGTGCGGGCGTTTTAGTTCTTGCACTTTATTATGGAGCTGAGCTTCTGTATAGTTATCTATCAGTGGTCCCGCTCATTATTATGTGTAAATTAACCTAGTAGAGTGGTATTTAGGTTGAATACAGGGTCTGACCGGAGATATGGTTCGTGGTTCTGACTATAAAACATTGTTCCGTTTTTAGTGCATTTAGCGATGACGGGAGTTATGGTGGAGGTGGATGATGGTATCGTAATATTTTTTTAGTTTTGATTTTTATTTTGTCTGGCGATAGTTAGCAAGGTTTCTGTTACATGTAAAATAAAAGACTTCATGGCACGTAGTAACTACATAAGTACCTAATAATAAAATTGGGTATGGTTAGCGGATACAAAATTGGGACAGAAAATGCTGAACAGTCAGTTAAGCTGACTAAATTATCGGCTGAAACCGTGCTGAGTTCAGACGAGAGTGAGGCACTTGATTATGACAGCTGTCTCAGCCTATGCCACTCAGCATTCGCCATTTTTCTTTTAGTGCTGCTCAGATATTGTATCGGCTAACCGTACCCATTGTTTACCTGTCTTAAATTCTTAGCACGAATTTTCAAGCTTTTACTTTACAGCGTCTTTCCAGTATTTACAGCGTTTTGAAGGCTTAAGAAGAAAGAACTATTTTTTTCCTTGAAAATTGTCAATTTGAAGTTGTCAAAGTTCCAGTTTACGTCTCAAATACTGAAAATTCGTGCTAAGGATACTGCAATTGATTTTACAGATATAAATTATGTGCAAAGATTCGTACAAAATCCACGAGAACCTACCTACCACTGCAGTTTGGCAGGTTGTGTAAATTAAAAGCTATATCTTTTTTTGGACAAAAAAACAAAAAAAAAACATGCACGTTGGTTGGTAGAACTACGCAATTTCACAAAAAAATGCTTGTTGTTTTTTAGGGTTCCGTAGTCAACAAGGAACCCTTATAGTTTCGCCATGTCCGTCCGTCCGTCCGTCCGTCCGTCCGTCCGTCTGTCCGCAGTTTAGCTCAGAGACGCACAGTACTAGAGAGCTGTAATTTGGTGTAAATATACGGATTTGTTGTGCCAAAAAAGTGGTAAAATAAAATCTCATAAAATATTTTTTTTAGGGTACCTCCAGTACTTACACGTAAAGTGAGGATTTTTTTTTTCTCGCGTACCCCTTAGTGTGGGGTATCATTAAATAGGTCTTTAAAAAATAATTATAGTTTCCATTAACAATTTTTTGATAAAAAAATTCGTTTGTGAAATATTAAGCTTTAAAGTGCTAAATTTTGCTCGATTCGAGTGTCCCCCCCGTCTACCAGCTAAACGGTTATGTTTGGGGGTGTGAAAAAATTCATGGTAGTAGTATATATAACGAAGTTTAAAAAAAAATTATCATGACTAAGTAGGCTTTACAACTTTACGAGTAATAGTCGACCAACTTATAAAATGTACTTGGACATCATATTTTCTAAACAAAATGTATCGGAGACAACTGCAAATGTAAGTTTGTCAACTTTATTTTTACAGCTTTTATAGGTATGTTTTTTGGGGATAGGTAGGTTTTTATCGTCAACTATTTTTAACTAAATTCAAAAAAAGGAGGAGGTTCTAAATTCGTCGTAATCTTTATTCTTATGTATTTTCCCCGATTTCTCAAAGACTCCTGGACCGATTTTGAAAATTCTTCTTTTTAAAATTAAATTCAGCGAATCAGTTTAGTTAGTTCGCATAAGTATTTTGATGGGCAACTCGGAACCCTACACTGTGCGTGGCCCGACACGCACTTGGCCGGTTTTTTTATTTTCATGGGGAATGCACATAATTTGAATATCGAAGTCCATCTTTCCGTTGTTTCTTTTGTTGTCTGCATTTTTTAAAGTAAATTATATTTATTTATTCGGGGCGAAAGCTCGTTCATCAACTGGCAAGTAATTATCACGAGTACAATCAATGTTACTAGCCAGTCACTTCTGCGTAGCTTTTCATACACCTTTTAAATTATTATGATCATTATCTTAATTTGATTATACAACTACTGCCATGCTTTGCTACCCTGGTACCTTAATATTTTTCTGTTTTATTGTCATTCTCTAAACGTAGAATTTTTAGAAATCATAAAAATTCTGCAAGAAAATAATAGATATTAGTTTTACTTTCTAACTAGATTGTTATTTTATGTACTTATTATTAGTAGCTGAGTTTTAGTTTTAAAATAACCGGAAACCTAAAAAATTGCTCCGCGAGGCGCTTTTTCTTATCCAATACAACTGATTCCGACATGCATTTTTCAAATACGCTTTATAAAAATACGAAATACTTGTGCTAAGGACTCTGTTTTTTGCGTTAATATTGGCAGCCCCAAGTCCGTCTCTGTAAAATAATGTAGATCTGTTATAGCTGTTTACTTACGTTTTACAAATTAATTTTAATTATTTTGTTTACAACTTAATAAATGTTCGGTTTAGTCATTTGGTGTTAGGACTACTGTTTACATTGCTAATTTAATGTTATTCTTAGAATTCATTTGTAGGTTTCATAGTAATGAGTTCTCACTGAGTTTTCGCCTAGTATTTAATTATATAAGACATCTGCCTAATCTTTTCCCAATTATATTGGGGTCGGCTTCCAGTGGAACCAGATGCAGCTGACTATCAGTATTTTACATAGAGCGACTGCTTATCGGACCTCTACAACCCAGTAACTGGGCAATACGGATACCTCATGGTAAGACTGGCAGTTAGACTTATGAACACTATCAATAAGAATCCTAATACAACAAAAATAGTAACGTGTTTCGTTCATATAATATGAATAGTTTAAAGCTTATTTAGGTCAGTTGGAATAGACAGACAGGAAACCAGTCTTTGGGGACAACATGAATAGAAAATAGACAAAAGTTTTGATAGAAAGCAAGGTCGGTGGCGAGGTTGGCAGCTCAAGGTCCGTGCTTAGTCTGTCCTCAGAGATTTTCATATTAAACCCAATGAATTGCAGTTTAAATTCGTATAAAGCTCAGTTTTAAATGTGCAAGCATCTTTCAAAAAAGCAGTGAGCCTAAAAAGTTTGTTTTAGCCGAACCATATTATTTTTAACGTTGCCTCACACTCGCAGAACATACAAATATTTGTTCCGTGCGGGAATCGAACTCGTTAGTTCAGCCACTGCGCCAACCGTCTAGTCTAGTCGTTTAGTCGTATTGGCCGAAATATATATATACTTACTTGGAGTAGTGGTGGTCCAGTGGTATCGGTCCCGACTTACGAGTTGTAGGTCGTGGGTTCGAAGTTTCGAACCCCGCCAGGCGCATTACTTTGTGTAATTTATTTCATCACCACTGCTCTCAAAACGAAGAAGGAAAACATCGCGAGGAAACCGGCATGTCTTAGAACCAAAAAATTCGAAGACGTGTGCCATTTACCAACCCGCACTAGGCCGGCGTCGTGGATTATGGATTTATGGCCCACTCCGTCTCACAGAGAGGAGGCCTGTGTCCCAGCAGTGGGAACATTAGAGGCTGATGATGATACTTACTTAATCTGTACTAATATTATAAAGAGCGTCGTTCTATGAACGGAGAAGGTTTGATGACGACGTTGCCGCTGGCGCTAGTGTCGCCAACCTATTGAAAATCTAACTTTAATGTCTTTCACTTCTTCGATTGCAACATTTCTCGTAGTGGTCCCTGTACGCAAAATATATGAATATTTTATTACAAGGAAGGTAACTATAATGAATCACCGAATTAAATATTAGAATTGACTTCCTCATTTAAAGCCTATTTTCACGTTACATCCGGGAGTCTAGTCACGAGAACACGACGTGATTACATTATAAGTTAAGAGTTGAGCTACACGGTAACTGACACATGCTTGCACTGACTGGACAGGTCCACTCAAATCTGAGTGGTTCTTTCTTCAAAAGACCACTTCAGACACCTGCATGGTTCTCATATAACTTTACCAATACACAATAATCTGGACTTTAAAAGAGACTGTGACCTCTGAGTTTGTTTCGGATGTTTCTTCTCAGAGTAGTCAGGTAAGAAACACCGGCCTCATCTAGTTTAAAAATAGTGTCTTTTTGACGTGTAAAAGAGTTTGCCAAAACCAATTTGTTAAATAAAGATCATTTATCATTTACCAGTATAAGCTGAGCTTTTATTGTATGCAAAGCCCATTCAAAACACAAGGCCAAGAAAATTCAAATGCTTTGCTGATGGCTTCGTCTGGATGGAGGTCGAAAAATTGGTCAGAAGGTCGTCTTAGCTATTGAATTCTACGTATCAGGTTTTTCTTTTTCTTAGCATATTATTTTACCTAGAACTTCTGAGGAGTTGAAAATGCCGCTTTAGCAGGGCCACCCTGGGTGGATGGAGAGGGACCGTCAAACTCCTACTGACTATATAAAATAGGTACATGGTCTTCCTTCAATAGCCTTTTAAGTTTCAGATGACCTTAGAACATCTGGTATAGTAACAGTTACCTGTTTAGACAGTCTCGCGATCCGGGGTTTTATGCCTTGTTTGACTTAGGTTGTGGTCTAAATGTAATCTATTATCTAGTATCAAAATCCGAGAACAGTACACTTAGCACGAGTTTTCACTCTTTTACTTTTACAGTGTCTTTCCAGTATTTACAGCGTTTCTTTTATGGAAAAATGGAACAACGACTCTGGTGTGCGAAGAAGGAACTAATTTTTTCCTTGAAAATTTACAATTTGAAATTGTCTTTCCAGTTTACTTTACGTCACAAATACTGAAAACTCGTGCTAAGGGTACTGAAAAGGCAATAGACAAACAAACAGTGTTACTTTCGCATCCTACACTACTCGCGAAGTTTACCGAATACGATAGTGTAGAAGGGAACTTCGCTTCGCTTCGTGCAACTTCGGCTCACTTCGGGCGACTTCCATTTATTGTCGGTTTTTGCGACCGAGTCACAGGGCACAATGATGACACAGGCAACTTCGCGAGTAGTGTAGTCATATAATTCGGGACTTTGATCAACTTCGACTTCGATCAACTTCGCGAGTAGTGTAGAGCAGGCTTTATAATTAGTATGTAAGTTACGTCGTAAGGTACTGTGATCGATCATTCTATTATAGTGGAACTGCTTAAAATATTGATGGACCGTGTCACGATGCATTACAATTTGCAAACTGGTTAACGGTGTATGTCATTGTCGATGCATAGTAGTCATTTGTTAGTCAATTTGAATTGGAATTAGTGGAGAATGGACACTGGGAGGTGTTGTTCGCAAAAATAATACTGACAACTGAAACCAAACACAAAAAAAAAGTGTAAAAACTTTTCCATATTTTTTATAGTCAATGAAATAAAAAAAAAGACCAGAAAGAGGAAAAGTTATTTTACACTTTTTTTGTGTTTGGTTATGAAGTCAGTTTCTTCGGTCGAGTTAGAGCTGTCAGTTTTTTTTTTAGTAAATACTTATAATTACATTTTGAGTAGCTTGGATTGAAATGTGCTCGCAACGGCTCCTCTCGGTGAAAGGAACATTTTGAAAAATGGGACATTCTGCGAAAGGTACATTTTGCGAAAGGGACATTCTGCGAAAGGGACATTTTGCTACCTGTGGACATTTTGCGAAAGGTACATTTTGCGAAAGGGACATTCTGCGAAAGGTACATTTTGCTACCTGCGGACATTTTGCGAAAGGGACATTTTGCGCCTGATATTATGCGCATGAATGTGTATTAAAGCGGCATCACACGGCGTGATGCCGCTTTAATACATATTAAAACAAAAAAACAATTCCGCCACTCTAAACAAAAAAGGGAAAATTCTTAATTCGACATCTCAAATTAACAAGCTAACGTTTCATTAGCAAATCATTAGTTAGTACATTGCGTACCACACGATGCAAGTGTGAGCGCTAACCACTTGTAACAATCAATGTATAGCTAATTGTAGTTCTCTAATTAATTGTGTATACCGGTGTTAGTACGATCTGCTTCGGCTGATTAAATGTTGTGTAATGTTATGATGGTGGGATGGTGTTGAAGAGTTTTAGGAAAGTTTTTGGCCGACTACGAAAAGGAGGAGGTTATCAATTTTGACAGTTTTTAGGGTTCCGTAGCCAAATGGCACAAAACGGAATCCTTTTAGATTCGTCATTCTGTCCGTCTGTCTGTCTGTCCGTATGTCACAGCCTCTTTTTGTCGAAAGTATTTTTTGTTTTTTTATGTGGCAAAGTCATCAAATGAGTCGGGAGGACTCATTTGATGACTTTCAAACCCGGGCAGGGCGAGAGGGACTGTCAGACTTGTATTGACTAAAATCCACGGGGTCCTTCGGTAGCCCTTTGTGTGCCGGAGTCGCGGTATCGCATGTCTCGCAACCCCGTAAGAGCTATCCTGTTTAAACTTGGTGAGTAGATGTATTATGTAAACCGCATTAGGATTTTCACACAAAAATAAAACAAAAACCAATTTTGGGGGTACCGCCTATACATAGAATTGGAACTCAAAAAAAAATGTTTTCGTCTTCCCCATACGTGTAGGTAACGTTTTGAGAGACTTTTAAGACTTTATCACTGAGATGCGTGTCTCACCAAATAATCTCTCTTTACCTTACATAAAACGAATAAGTACTTCGAGGTTTCTGATGATGAGGTTCTATTTGTGTGATTCTTTCAACCGACTTAAAAAAAGGAAAAGTATTTCAATTCGACTTCTTATTTTGTTTGAACAAAAATTTCGACTTGGTGAACCAATTTTAGTGATTCCTTGTTTTGTTTAATACAATAAGTACCCGCCATTTTGTTCCCTTAGAATTTTCATACAGTTAGTTCAGTAGTTTTTATTTAATGAGCATGCTTTGCTTATTTATCACTAAACACAAAACTTATTATTACTTTTTTGATTAACAAGATTTTTTTTTTAAACTGATTAACTTGATATATATTTATGTAGTTTACATATAACTATTATTGAAAGAGGACTATTAAGGTAAACGCAGACCTAGCCGCACCGCAGTCTCCGCAGTCCCCGCAGTCACCGTTTTCTTACCGCTTCTGCTACTGCGATGCGGGTGAGTGTGCGAGGTTTCATAGAACTTCATACAAATAATTCGTAATGCGAGGACTGCGGTGACTGCGGTGCGGTCTGCGTTCATCTTTAAAGGCACTATTAACACATTCTAATCGAACCCATTACCTACTTTAGTCTATCACACAATTACCAATCAACCAGCATAATATATCACTCCGAAATCCATTCTGTCACATTACCTCCGATAACCTTCCATTCCTCTACAGTAGGTAGGTACCTATAAAATGTAAATGTGCGAACGCATACTTCCGTCAACCGATGCATGCGCGTGGGCCGGTGACGTCACACCGTGACGAAATGGAGAGAAAACTCACGGGTAGGGTAACCATCGGATTTGTTCGGGCATGTTCGGATTTTTTTTAATGGTACGAGTACGTACGGGTAGGGTAACCATCGGATTTGTTCGGGCATGTTCGGATTTTTTTTAATGGTATGTTGGACTTTGACCACTATCTCGTCTGGTGGTAAGCGATGATGGAGTCGACGGCGAATCACGCTTGCCCAGTAATCTCCTATTCACTCTTGTCTTGAAGATCGAAAGGTAAAAGCTATCAGGATACATAGTCCTTGGCTTACACTTTTCTCTGGAATTACACTTTTTAGCTATATATGCTAAGGCATCCGCATTTCATAAGTATGTTCAAATCCCATATAAGGTGCTCCTTTTATGGGATTTGAACATACAGACCTAACTTGTAGACCTATAGTCATGAACCAGGCACTAATCCCAATTCCAGGCTGCTTAAGTACCTAACTTAAAATGATATACCCAAAAACATTGCTCGGTTTGAAAATCTAACCTAGAAACCTCTTTTTCTTTTAAATTTTATTTTTTGTTCGAATATTTTGTTTTATGAGTTCGATGATGCATAGCATAAGAGCTCCTGGAATGTATGGGGTGTAGCAAAAAAGAAAAACGAGACATGGTGTCTCGTTTTTCTTTTTTTGTGACATTTTTGTAAAACACGTTTTTTTTATGGTTACCCTATTTGCGTGTCTCATTAAAGCACATGAATGAATGAGATTGGAATGTTCCTACTGTATGTATGGATTATATTTGGTGGTTCAATATTGATTCAGACTGGTTTCGGTTACTTATGGACGCATTAAAATCGATTGACCCGATATACGGTTCGGCTTTTTTAGATCGGTTCTGTGTGAAACTTACGAGATTAATGCCTGTTTTTCTATTAACGTTAAAGTGATACTTAATCATTGATATCATCAGTGTAATTAATGAATGCTTAATTATTATTGCAGTGTGGGAATTTTAAATGTTACCGCTAGATCGAGCGTTGAAAAATCAACATAGACTTAGAGCTTCTATTTATATCTGTTTCGCTAGTCGTCAATCTGAAAAGGGGGGTGAAACTTATTATTGTATATCTGATATATTGCTGGAGCAATAGTAAAGAATTGCTATTTCATAGACTTTAGTTTCGTTACTATTAATCAGTAGCTCTAAAATCTGACAACCAGTTTTACCATGGGGTTTCGTATTACCCAGATACTGGGTTGTCGAGATCCGATAGGCTGTCGTGCCATGTTAAAATACTGATATTTAGCTACATCTGGTTCTACTGCAAGCCGACCCAAATAATGATGACTCTTTTAAACGTCTTAAGAGACACTATTTTAAAACTACATTCATTACAATATCTATTAAAAATGCTTCACGTTAGTTGTAGATGACTGTCTGCAGAGAGTAGGGCGTTCAAATGAGCCATTGTAAATAAGATGAGCTCATATGGCAACAGTTGCAACATTCCATTTGCATACAAAATGACAGCTCATTTAGGTTCACCTAGTCTTCACCCAGGATTTCCATATAGTTGTTCTACTGCATTCCGTTAAGCTTTTTCGACGTTATAACGTCTAATAATTCGATGGCCGGCTGCACGCATGAAAAAAGATAACACACATGCGGCGTTACCTCGCTCTGTAGCGTTCCATAGCAACGGCGTGTCAATTGTTTGTTTATAGCAAGATAAGTGCCGTATTTTCTTATGACGTTGTCACGGAAACTATCGTCAGTAAACCGACTTTACAGGCAACCGATTTTTTAGAAAAAAAAAAAAACAATTCAATTGTCCAAAGATATAACTGATTTTCACTGATTTTAATAGAGCTGTTAAACTTTTAATTCGAAAATTATTTCACAACCTTTACAGCATTCATCTTCAGATTAAATTATGTGAGAACGATGCAGCAAGTTAAAAGAATCTATACCTAGTAAAAAAAGATACAGAAATCAATTTAAAAGGATCTGGAATAACTACTTGTAGATCATACGGTACACATATTTGTTCCGTGCGGGAATTGAACCCGCAGCTCAGCCACTGCACACTGGTCAAACCATGCCGTCAAAATCAAAATTAAATTTAAATACAGAACAGCAGGTCATAAATAAAAATACACCTTGACAGAACCTCCTTTTCGATGTCAAAGTATTATTTTGAGAATCAGAGATACGACTTACCTTTAGCTAAACATGAGCTACATACATAGATGACTTTTCAATACATACATAAATATATCAGTGGCGTGTATTCCTTACTAGTCAGAGAGCATACCCCGAAACGGTACAAAGCATTCCTTGAAATACACAGCACAGACACAATATGCGTGCCCTGCTGTGTACAGGGTGTGTTCAAACTCAGGCTTTTTTCATGCATGGTGTAGGTAGAGGTTAAATCGTTAAATGTTTTGTGATAAAAAATGCTAGATGAAGATGATAAAATGGAATATCAGGGCTGCAGAGGGCGGTAAATATCTAAATTAAGACATTTTGATTATGTAATTTTAATAATTTTAAATCTTTAACTGTTTTAATATTTCAAATTATGTGTTATATTATTTTATATACTTATTTTATTTGAATTGATGTGTTTTTTTATTTGTATTTAATTGTTGTTTTAATATTAATTTTTGGGAATCGGTAATTTATAATTCAATTTAATTTTTATTTTTTGTTAATGATTTATTATTATTGTTTACATTCATTTTTTTACACACAGAAGAAAAGAAAATCTTTAAAACTCTGGGCTGCGTTTAAATCCTTTATCCAGTTTAAATTTATACTGACTAAATGTCAAACACCCCGTTTAAGTACACCGAGAGGTGAAAAATGATACCAATTAAAATTTAATCTGCCCCGTTTACGGTCGTCCGCTGGTCTATGTTTTTACTAAATGGAATAAATTTTTGCGACCTTTTTACCACGCAAAATTTTATCCTGCTGTCAGATTGACATTAAGTTTTGTTGTTTTGCTCGATTCTTGCCGTAAAAACGAATAATATTTTTATTTTAGAGAGTGAATATTATTTTTGGATTATGGATTTATAATACACCGGCAAATTGATTATTTGTTCAATAAATTGAGCTGTCAATTGAATTTGACAACTAATATTGACAGAAACTTATGACTCCGTTCAGCGAACCCTCGCCAGTTTAATTTTTTTCCGGCGAAATACCGCAGAAGGATTTAAACGCACCCCTGACATTGACAGTTCTATCCTGGGGTGCGTTTAAATCCTTCTGCGGTATTTCGCCGGAAAAAAATTAAACTAGCGAGGGTTCGCTGAACGGAGTCATAAGTTTCTGTCAATGTTAGTTGTCAAATTCAATTGACAGCTCGATTTATTGAACAAATAATCAATTTGCAGGTTTTATTATAAATCCATAATCCACAAATAATAATTACTCTATAAAATAAAAATAATATTCGTTTTTACGGCGCGAATCGAGCAAAACAACAAAACTTAATGTCAATCTGACAGCAGGATAAAATTTTGCGTGGTAAAAAGGTCGCAAAAATTTAATCCATTTAGTAAAAACTTATAGCAGCGGACGACCGTAAACGGGGTAGATAAAATTTTAGTTAGCTTCATTTTTCTCCTCGCGGTGTACTTAAACGGGGTGTTTGACATTTAGTCAGTATAAATTTAAACTGGATAAAGGATTTAAACGCAGCCCTGGTTTTGGTGCCACTTAAACGTCACCCAAATGTCAATGTCAGATATCTGACAGAACAGCAATTGTCAAATTTGTTGCGGTTTTTACTTTACTGTTTTCCTTTTTTGTTAATTTTTCCGGTGAAATGGGGGCAAAATCCCCAGTGGAATTTAGAAGTTTTGACAGTTGTGACAGCTATTTTGACGTTTGGACGCAAAAGTGTGTTTCTGTCTGTGTCTGTGGCGTGTATTCACTCACATGACTACAAATGAAATGTTGCAATTTTGTTAATATTTGTAAAAATAAAATATTTGCAGAGGGAGAAATCTTGGCTCATTTACTCATACCACTAATGAGCTTCTGACTAACTGCAGTACCGACAGTCAAGAAAAGTCTACAAATGACAGCAGTGACCAACGGCTTTATATGCTTTCCGAGGCACGGAGGAAACTCGCTTTGATAGATGGTCAACCGTCCATAGACCAACCTCGGCAAGCGCGGTTTAAACCAGAAGATCGGTCCATGCGACTGTAGTTATTTAGCTACGAGATCCTCCTATTTGGTCACAAATATAAGAGCCAGAATTATCAAAATTGTTTATTTAAAAAAACAAACACGCTGTATACTAGTGTCTCGCTACCACCTAGCCGGTTCTGCAAACGTATTTATAAACGTAACGGGGCATGAAGACACAATTATCATATGTAAATAAATGGGTTCAGTATACATTATAACGATTATGTATAGCTTAGCGGTATAGCTTGTACGATTGGTTATGCTTTATATACAGAATAGAATATACTCTACTAGCTGTTGCCAGCGGCTTCCCCCGTTATAACTCAAAAATTAACCCACGGGAACATAAAATCGCGATAAAAACTATCCTATGTGCTAATCCAGATTATAAAGTATCTGTGTACCAAATTTTAGCCAAATTCTTTCAGTGGTTTTTGCGCGAAAGAGTAACAAACCTGCCTACACATACACATGCATGCATGACCAAATGGCAGATATACTGTATCGAACAAAAAAGAATCATCGAAATTGGACCAGAAACCTCGGAGTAATCGGTGTAGACAAAGTTGAAAACTTTTTAGGTTTTTGTTGATTTTTCAAAAAGTGCTAGTCCAATTTTGATAAAATTTTATGATGAATGATTCAAATCGGTTGTTAAATGACGGAGTTATGCCCGAACAAACATAAAAAAAAAATACAAACATCCGAATTGAGAACCTCCTCCTTTTGGAATCGGTATCGGTATTGATAACTGTTACTTGTAACAAAAGAGCAATAATATGTCGTCAGAAATCTAAGAAATCTTATTAGGATTGTACACCAAAATTAAAAGAAAGTTTTATAATTATAACAGCATGGTTTGCGCAGTAGTATCCCCGGCACGCAAAAAAATTTGAACGTTTCCACAAAAAACAAATAAACAAAGCTGGGTAACCCATCGGTATTGATAACTGTTATGGTAGCCATACACGTACATGCCTATTTGTCAATTCGGCATAAAACTGCCAATTTGCTCAAATAGAATTGAACGTGTATGGGGGTGGAATGCCAATTTGATGGCATGACATGCCAATTTTGATAGGTCATCAAATCGTTTTTGACACAACGTGAAATCGGCAGCAGTGATGCCTACTTAGCAACTTTAGAGCTAGTTAGCTAATTTTTTAAAGGTGCTAGAAAAGAAGCTAAAAAGTGTAACTTGTGGCTAAACTCTTTAGCTACTTTTCTAACACCATTTCAATTCATCATGACATTGAGACTTTCAAAATTAGTCAAGTAGTGTCCCGAGTCAAAAGACAAGATAATGCAACAGTGGCTCATTCTACATATAAATAAGTGGCATTCTGAAGAAATAGTTCAGTTTCGGGTGGAAATAAAAAAAAAATGAAATTCTTCCGGTGGCAAAATATATTTAAATATACAAGATACCCTGAACATGAATTTTCACTCTTAAGTAAACTGGGACTTTGCTGTAAACTTAAAGGCAGACTCTGTAGAGTAAAATACTGCAAAATCTCTGTAACAAATACAGGGATTATTGTCAGCCGACATCACTGAGAAGTCACTAAAATCCGACCCCCCACTCATGACTTTCGGAAATTTCTAGGTACTAATTTTTTAATGCATTTGATGTAATGAAATAGACACTAGCGCCATGTCTAAAGGTCAAGGAGTGGTGGCCAGGGCTGGGGTGCGTTTAAATCTTCCGGCGGTATTTCGCCGGAAAAAATTAAACTAGCGAAGGTTCGCTGAACGGAGTCATAAGTTTCTGTCAATGTTAGTTGTCAAATTCAATTGACAGCTCAGTTTATTGAACAAATAATCAATTTGCCGGTTTAATGCAAATCCATAATCCACAAATAATATTTACTCTCTAAAATAAAAATAATATTCGTTTTTACTGCGGGTATCGAGCAAAACAACAAAACGTAATGTCAGTCTGACAGCAGGATAAAACATTGCGAGGTAAAAAGGTCGCAATATTTTATCAGTAAATTCCATTTAGTAAAAACTTATCCCAGCGAATGACCGTAAACGGGGCAGATTAAATTTTAGTTAGCTTCATTTTTCACCTCGCGGTGTACTTAAACGGGGTGTTTGACATCTATGCAGTATAAATTTAAACTGGATAAAGGATATAAACGCAGCCCAGAGTCCTGCATATGGGATCGTTCTGAAACTCGACTTTTTGACAAATATTTATTTTTATTTAAAAATAACCAGTACTAATCCAAATTCAGTGACTAAATAAGAAAATAATTGTACAAAAACGTTAATAATATATAATAGATATGACTAAAAAAAAAAAACAAATATTCTCCGCATTTCATTTTACATTTTACTATACAAACGTTTTCGAACGCACCACGTCTAGCATGCGTACCTATCTAGTCTGTGATGCGTACGCAATTTAAGACAGTGTTCCCACTTTATAAATATTTTCCCTTTATTTAGGGTAGGGGGGTCCTTTCAAATGTTGGTCAATATTTAAGCGAAAAAATTGTAAAATAAATAAATATGAAGGTCTTTATGAAATTAACTACCCAAAAACCAACCTTCATGCTTTGTGCTCGTGTAACCCTCTAGGAGGCTAATAGCTAAATAATAAAAAGCAACACTTCTCTGCATTATTATAATTTATTTTCGACTTCAATTAAAAAAAAGGCAAAATTTTTCAATGTCAAAATAATCGTGTATTGAAAAGGTGATAATAAAAAAAACTTTTTCAAGAAAAATGTAACCGCCTTCTAAAACAACCACAAAAAATTGTAAAATAATCTACAAAATAACTTTTCTTTCGGTTGTCGGTGCCTTTGTTTTTTTTTTCTTTTCATTGTCTTTTAGCCACCGACTTCCGAATGAAAAGTAATTTTGTAAATTGTGGTTGTTTTTGAAGGCGGTTACAGTTTTTTGAAAAAAAAAAATATTTTTAACTCTTTTTAGTTTAAATATTCAACCCGAATTCTTGTCAAGAACATCATTCTCTTACATGTGCACTAGAATTTTGTAATCCTTCGCACCGGTAATTACATCGCTCATGTACACAATAAGCTAATAAAATTCCATATCTCAAAAATTACTGACCGATTTCTACCGATTCTGCTGAAACTTGCAGTGTTCCCTAAGTTAAATGATACCTCGCACACCAAAAAAAAGCATTACTTAAATCGGACTCAAAGTTCCGGAGATATGCGAACACAAACTAAATCAATCGATGCCTACTCCTTACTGTTAAGGAGTTGTACCTTCCATCATCAGCTCATCCACCTGAAATGATGATTATCAGATGCAAATACTCGAACAGCTTTAGAAAATATATATATGTCGTAGGATAATTTGATACTTCGAATCTTCGCGGAAATCCTAGGGGTTTTGCGAAAACGCGGATAATTAGACATAGGCGAAAAATTATCAAATCTTACTGGACAAAGTCAGGATTTTTGCGAAAATACTCGTTATTATAGCAATATTGCGAAACGAAACGCTGGCTGTTATGAAATAAGAACGCTGATTGGTCGGTCAGCGCGTTCAATAAGAGATCGTCTCTGATTGGTTGACGTCTTAATTTTAACGTTAATCATCGGCAAACTAGGAACCAATTAGAAGTCAGCCAGAAAAATTGTAGCCAATCAGTGTTGAGCACATCAAATCTTACTATAATAACGAGTATTTTCGCAAAAATCCTGACTTTGTCCAGTAAGATTTGATAATTTTTCGCCTATGTCTAATTATCCGCGTTTTCGCAAAACCCCTAGGATTTCCGCGAAGATTCGAAGTATCAAATTATCCTACGACATATATAATTGGTACTATCTGCCTATAAAATTTGAAGGTTACCCTCGCTTTCCCTGGGATCCTATCACCAGAACCTGACCTGAGATTTTTTTTCCAAATCAGTCCAGGGTTCTTCGAGAAATCGGGGAACATACATAAAAATAAAAAATATTCCGAACTGAGAACCTCCTCCTTTTTTTGAAGTAGGTTAAAAAAAGGTGTCGGAACAGGTAGGTAAGTTAAAACTAAGTATTTATTATACTTACGGGTAAGCCCCGACTCAAACGAGCGTTTTCTTTTGCTGGTACTTTAAAAGCGCTGACGTGTGAACAGATTTTTGACTGGCCTGTTGGTCTAGTAGTTAGTGACCCTGACTGCTATGCCGGGGGTCGTGGGTTCGATTCCCACCCAGGACAAATCTTTGTGTGATGAGCATGATCATTTGTTCTGTGTCTGGGTGTAATTTATCTATAGTAAGTATGTATTTAAAAATATATAAGTATGTTTTCAGTTGTCTAGTACCTACCCATAACACAAGCGCTGCTTAGCTTGGGACTAAATGGCGTTGTGTGATAGTTGTGGAATATTATTATTATTATACAAGGGAATGCATTTGT
The DNA here is from genome assembly GCA_036375495.1 of Agrotis segetum. Taxonomy (NCBI): domain Eukaryota; kingdom Metazoa; phylum Arthropoda; class Insecta; order Lepidoptera; family Noctuidae; genus Agrotis; species Agrotis segetum. The sequence goes on from JAQSVV010000031.1 coordinate 2,543,638, forward strand.
TCTATATCGGCGGTTTTTTAACGCCAGCAGAAAAAAAAAATTTTTCGCGCGAATGGCGTCTTAAAAAGTCCAGGTAGGATTAAAAAAACCAGCAACTGCCTGCAGGCACTATTACTACGATTAATGAGTAGTCATTATGACTTTTTTTTCAGATGGGTCTACGAACCAATATCATCAAAATAGTTCAGCGGTTTAGGCGTGAAAGCATAACGAACAAGTGCATTTATACTACACGAATAAGTTAGGATAAAATTGTAAAATCATTTTATTTTTAATTTTAATACCTTTTTAGTAATATTAAAATACGGGCAAAACTGAAATCAGAGGCTGACAATATGGTTACTATGACAACGAATATTCAAATAAAACAATCGATGTGTATCTAAGTAACAAACATCAAACAAAAATACGTTAGGAAATTCAATAAATTAAATTTTGTGGTTCGTTTCAATAAAATCGAGAAGCGTTTAAAATACCTACCTACCTAAGGGAGATCATCATCATCATCGACGACTTTGCTCTGGAAAAATTATATGGAAAACGCGTGGTCCAATTCTGACCCGACTCAATTTAGATTGCCATCGACATGCTAAGAGGATCAGCACAAAATAATCGCAGAACCTGCCATTCTTCAGACATGAATAAGGTGGAAGATAAAACCAGCTGACACAGTGATATACCTAGTGTGAAACCGCTAGGTATTGTACGAGTATGATCAAAATGTTTCCTAATTATTTCATGCAAACAATTTGATACAGAAAGTTGAGAGCCATTGGATCAATGTGTAATTCTTTATCATGGATTTAGGTACTTCGATTAACAAAAAATGTACAATGGATTTACATCTCAGTGAAGTGAAATATCATAATTCCTTATTGTTGTTAGTAATAGTTATTTAGTGATTGTGTTTAAATTACAATAATTGTATTTTTCCTATGCTGTTATAACTTACACAATGTTAATAATATAGGTAAAAGTAAAGTAAGTAAAGTAAAACCAACGACTTTCATTTTGATATGATTTTAATTAAAGCATTTCAAGCAAAGCTAAGCAGCTCTGCCAGAGCAAACATATAAAATATAATTATTTTTGCATGATTTTACTAAAAAGGTGAGTACTGACATAATGAGTAGAGAAAAATAGAAGATTTGATGAATTAGAATAAGGGCAGGAGAACGATGAGACGACGAATCATAAGATTTGTAAATAAAATATAACTATTAATATTTCCCTAAGTATTTATTTTAATAATAAAAGGTTAAAACACTATATATACCTATAATATTAGGTAAACTACCACATATTTTATCATATAATTCAGTGTGTTTTTCTTGCATGATTCACAGAGCAGCAGCGAAATTGAGAATAGGCAATCCTTGCTCTCAGTAGAGTTACTGTCCAAAGATAAAATAATCTGTAAACATGAAGAACTTACCATTAAATTAACCCATTTTTCTAGTGTAAAAGACTTGTAACTAAAATGATACAGCGAAGATGCTGGCTCAGTGATGGCCCTTGCTTGTGAATATTGTAGTTCAGTTAATTTATATTAGTGTGACAGATTCGGACAAAAGTGCACACTATATAGGTATGTTTTTAATCTACCAGTACCTATTAAGGGGTAGAAATGGGTTGTGAGACAGTTTAAACCAATAAACGTAATCAAATTGTTGATTACATTATATGAATTTGTTAGTGATGGTTTTGCATTTAATAGTTGATGTACGTATGTATCATCACATCCTGCATAAACTTATTATAGTAGTAGTAGGTATGGTTAATAATCTTTGGTCATTCCTACCTTATAACTATAGCAAGTCCAAGCTGATAACTGTAGTAGTTATCAGCTTGGACCAACCAACTTTATGTAGGCATACATAAAGTTGGTGGTTTTCTGTTAGTAGAAATCCTGTTTTAAATTCAGTTTTGCACAGATTCAACACATTGAAAGTACTTGGTTGCGTTTATAAAATAATTCGTGCTAAGGGTAAAGGGGGTAAAGGTGTTAAAAAATGAACCGCAGGAATTTCGTGGGCGTACTCGGTATCAAAACCGAAGTCGATTCCGATTTTTTTATTATTCCACCGGAAGAATTTCATTTTTTTTACTTCAACCCAAAACTGAACTATTGCTTCAGAATTCCACTTATTTATATATGTAGAATTAGCCACTGTTGCGTTATGAGTAGGCATCACTGATGCAGATTTGACGTTGTGTCAAATCAATCTTTACGATAGGCAGTATGGTGTATGGTGTCTATGGACGAAATGCCGATTTGAAACAATTGCAAGCGTCACATCTATCGTTCACATAGGCAGGATGGTGTATGCCTACTATTAGTTGTAACTGATAGGGCTCGATCGGGCTTTTATAATAAAATGAGTGGACTGTATCAAAATAGGGTTTATTTGCTACAGCCAGTAAGTACAAGAATATTACGCGAACAAAGAAATGACCCGAGCGGTCTGCGCGTGGAGAGTTGAGTGTGCGGGCGGCCAGCGGCGATCAGGCAGGCGCGGGTTCGGTTCCCCGAGCCCCGCGGACACCCCGCGGTCGCCCGCGCATATGTGAGGCGCCGACATATTCCCCGGGTTGAAGTAACTCTTCAAATCTTCACTCGTCGACTGGAAGGGGGCAGATGCAGTTGAAGGCACGTCGAATGATGCCCCGCTTCGTCTTCAGCTCAGCCACTCTCGTGACCCCGTCTACGCCGGGATAGGTCTTCATGACCCGACCCAGGGACCAGAGCAGAGGTGGCGCTGATTTGTCCTTGATCAGGACTAGTGAGTCTGGCTTCACTTCACCTCTGGAATGAAACCACTTGGATTTGGCCTGCAGCAGAGAAATGTACTCATTATGAAAGCGTCCCCAGAAGTGCTGTCTGATGTGCTGGATTCTCTTCCAACGATCCAGCCGCGTGATGTTGGCTTCAGTCACCTGGGAATGTGGTACTGATAAGAATGGCCGTCCAATCAGGAAGTGGAAGGGAGTGAGTGCCGAAAAGTCGTGAGGATCTGAAGAAAGAGGAGTGAGAGGGCGTGAGTTTAACACCGCCTCTATATGAGTGAGACAGGTAGCCATCTCCTCGAAAGTGAAGTGGGTAAGATGCAGTAGCCTTTTCAAATGATGCTTACATGACTTTACAGCAGCTTCAGCCAATGAATTGAAGTGAGGGCTGTAGGCAGGCGTGAAAATGAATTCGATGCCCTGCTGTGCTATTTCAGATGCAACATTCGATGATTGCAAAAACCTACACATTTCATTCGAAGCACCTACAAAGTTAGTCCCGTTATCGGACGTGATGCTTCGAGGCTTGCCACGACGCGCCACGAAACGATTTAAAGCGGCCATGTAGGCCTCAGTGGTGAGGTCGCTGACGAGCTCCAAATGTACGGCTTTCACTGCCGAGCAAACAAAGATGCACATATAGGATTTTGTAAGTTTGCATCCTCGGCCTTTACGATTGGCCACCAATACTGGCCCAGCATAGTCCACGTAACTATCTAAAAAGGGAAACTCGAGATTTGTTCTAGAACTAGGCAGTTGACCCATTATAGGTTGCACGTTCTGAGCTTTATGCCTGAAACATTTAAGACACTTACTCACGACAAATCTAGACAAGTTTCTGCCACCTAGAGGCCAATATGTTTGCCGTATGTGTGACAATAACAACTGTGGACCAGCATGTACAAGCTTTAAATGTTGCAATTGAAATATTAATTTAGTAAGTATGTGCTTACTGCATAAAACAATGGGATGTTTTACATTAAAATCGTAGGGGGAGTTATCGAGCCTCCCGCCCACGCGAATGATATTATGATTGTCAATGAACGGAGTCAGAGGAAGCAATCTACTTTTGCGTGGTAATTTTTGTCCAGTTTTTAATAATTTATATTCTTCAGGAAACATTTCAAGCTGAGAATAATGTATAATCGAATTTAAAGAATTTTCAAGTTCTGATACTGAAAAATTACCTTGCAATTTATTTTTATTTTTTACATTGTAAATAAAGCGTTGTACATATGTAAATATATTTTGTATTTTTGTTAGGCTAGAATACTTAACTAATAAATTATGAATGATTGATGAATGAATGGTAACGTCTGAATGATTACTACTTGATGAATGATTGTTGCTATCACCACTAATGAAATGAGTCATTACTTCCGGCAGACTATCCTTCCCGCTGTTTGGCATGGTGGGCCACTCATTTTCACTATGCTGTAAAAATGAGGGTCCAGACCACCACAGAGGTGTGTCTATGATAACGTCGGCCCTTAGACCACGGGAAGCAAGATCCGCCGGGTTGTCCTTCGACGGTACGTAGCTCCAGGTATGACCACATGTGCTTTCTTGAATCTCATTGACTCTGTTCCTCACAAAAGGCTTTAATTGACTTGAAGGAGTAGAAAGCCAACCCAGAACTATTGTTGAGTCACACCAGAATCTACATTTATGAATGGGCATAGTGAGTGATTCTTGAACCTTAGTACACAGCCTTGCACCTAACAAAGCTCCACAAAGTTCAAGCCTCGGTATCGTCGTCGGTTTGATAGGCGCTACACGATTTCTAGAAACTAGAAGTTGTACACCTAGGACTCTGCTGCCATTACAAGATCGAATGTACACACATGCGCCGTATGCCTTCTCGGAAGCATCGGTAAAGACGTGTACTTCGTGTGTGATGGAGTCTTCACGCAAAACCCAACGAGGAATTTTTAAGTTGTTTAATGTTGATATCGTGCCTGCAAATGTAGACCAAAGGTTTTTGACTTCACTCGATACCTCGTCGTCCCAGTCACACTTATCTAGCCATAGACGCTGCATAATAATTTTCGCTTCGACGACGCACGGACCTACGAGGCCCAGTGGGTCAAAGATCATACTAATAACAGAAAGTATGTGACGTTTGGTGACTTTCTCGGTGGAGGTGATATTTATATTATAAGTAAGTGAATCGGAATCACAAACCCAGTTAAGACCCAAAGTTTTAGATTGAGCTGAGTTTGGACCATGCTCAGAAAAATGTAAAATATTATGTAATTCGTTACCTTGTGCAATTTGTTCGAGAATGTTATGATTATTTGACCGCCATTTACGTAAATTTAATTTTGCAGATGATAGAACCGAATGAACCGTTTTTGAAATATTGACAGTTTCAGCTATGGTATCCCCACCACCGAGATAGTCGTCAACGTAAAAGTCACGTCGTATGGCACATTGAACACGACTATCTGTTACGTCATCAGCCAGACTTACAAGACACTTAGTGGCCAAATATGGTGCGGACGCAGTACCATAGGTTACCGTATTTAAGGTATAGGTCCTAAGAGGTTCTGTAGGGTCAAATCTAAAAATTATTTTTTGAAGTGGTCTTTGGACTGGATTTAGCTCAATGGCCCTGTACATTTTTTCCACGTCACCTGTAACTACGTATCTATGCTGACGAAAACGTGTTAGAATGGAAAACAGATCGTCTTGAACTACGGGACCGACCATCTGAATGTCGTTAAGAGACACCCCAGAACTGGTAGGGGCTGATGCGTCGAATACTACGCGTAGTTGTGTAGTGGTGCTAGAACTGCGAATAACTCCATGATGTGGAATGTAATATTTATTCACGGAGTTGTCTACTGGAAGAGTACAGTCTGAGTCTAACGTCATGTGACCTAGGCGCTCATATTCTCTCATGAACGCGTTATATTTTTCATGAAATGAGGGATCGCGTTTAAATCGTCGTTCAAGGGATAGGAAGCGTTTCCTAGCATTGGCAAAAGAATGCCCTAAAGTACTAGGATCCCCCTTTAAAGGCATAGTGACGACAAATCCCCCACTGTCATTACGAACAGTGGTTTGAGCAAAAGACTGCTCACACATTCTCTCTTCAAGTGAGAGTGAATGCTTTGAAGCAACATTGTCCAGCTCCCAAAATTGAGTGAGATCGGGAGTGACATTGGAATGATGGCATGAATGATTAGCGGAAAAACATGATTGTTGCGAAATACTACCTGAAACTAACCATCCTAATTTGGTCTCGCATAATTTAGGTAGGTTTTTCCCTAAGTCTATCGTTCTAGTACCTAAGATATTCCAAAACACTTCAGCCCCTACCAGGATATCTACGACCGACGGAACGTTAAAGTTCGGGTCTGCTAGTTGAAGACCTGAAGGAATAGGGACGTGTTCAATGTGCACGAATGAAGTCGGTAGAACCTTTGTGATCTCAGGCAAAATGTGACACTCGATATCTACAGTAAAGGCACAGCATAAAGACTCCATTGTGAGGCGACAAGACTGTGTACTGGTGGATATGTGATTATTTATACCCGTTACCTTGGTGCTCGTACCGCGTCGTAACAAACCCAGCTTCTCTGACAAGCTTTGCGTAACAAAGTTCGCCGTACTACCGTTGTCCAGCAGCAGGCGTGCAGTGTGCTTCTTACCCGTCACGCCAATCACGTTCACCATAGCTGTGGACAGTAAAACATGCGCAGAAGTATGAAGCTGCAAGGAATTAGCTGAAAGCACAACATTTGAAGAAGGTGAAGCAGAAGGCTGTGCAGAAGGCATGGCAGAAGGCAATGGATTGGAAGCAAGTTGAGGCTCGTTACTATTTAAATGCAAAAGCGTATTGTGTTTAACTTTGCAATATCGGCAATGTGAGAATCTGCATTTATTTGAATTATGTCCGAAGCGTAAGCAATTCATACAGACTTTAAGTTCTATTGCCTTTTGTATGCGATTGTCTACGGACAAGTTTCTAAAAGATTCACATTTAAATAAATTATGTACTTGGGAGCAAAGTGGACATTTACTGTTTTTAATTTTATTGTCTTGCTTTTTATTTGTTTGGTTAGATTTAGAGTCAATTTTATTCGAATCATGGCTATTATTTAAGGCGACAATAGTATTCGAACCCAAAGAAGGTTGATTGACTTCCACTGATTCTAACCAATCTGCTTTCCTGCTTAAAAATGAACAAAATTGTATTAACGTTGGATCTTCTCCTAAAGTATTGTTTCTGTGTTCTTCCCAATTACGCGCTGTTAATAAATCTAGTTTTTTAATCATTAAATAAATTATAATGTCATCCCAATGTTGAGTTGGCCTTTTTAAATTTGTAAGTGCCCTTAAGTTTTTATTAATAATATCCACAAGGTTTCTGATGGAAACACTTGACTCTGTTTTTATGGGTTCCGCATCAAATAAAGCCTGTAAATGGTTATTCACTAGTAGACGGTTATTATTGTACCGCTCACACAATAAGTTCCACGCAATATTATAATGATCGGCTTTAAAATCAATATTTTTGATAATTAAAGCCGCATTCCCCTGAAGTGAAGCTCGCAGGTAGTGGAACTTATTGATGTCACTTATGCTAGTGTTGTCGTGAATCAATGACCCAAACGTATCTCTAAACTCGAGCCAGCATTGGTAATTCCCATCGAAATGAGGCAAGTCGATTTTAGGCAAACGAACAAAAGAATTCCTAAATGAAACATGTGCACCTGAGTCAGCATCTTTGAAGCCCGCCTCCGACGTTGCACCGTTGGCCGAGACGCCGAGCAGACTGCGCGTGAGTGCCACGAGGTTGAAAAACTGGCGGTCAAAGTCCTCACGCTCAGTTAACGCGGACTCGTCGTCATCGGAAAGCACTTCGATCTGTGTCTGAAACGCATCAAAATCAGTGTGTAAGGCTTCAAATTTATTAAAACGCTCCTCCAAGTCTAGGCGTTGCAGCTCAGATACTGCGGCACTACTTTTGACTAGGTTTAAATAGTTGCTGTAAATTGTAAGCTTCGATTTAATTGAGCTACGCTTCTTAATCAAGGTTTTTAAACTGTCCATTATGAAGTAAAGTCAAAGGTACAGTTATGTAACAGCTGTTTGAACCGATGCTAATGATCTTTATAGAAAAAAAACTACGAAACAGATGTGCGCTAATGAAAGGATCGCTCAAGGTCAACGACACAACATGTGTTTATTGCGTAATGCAAATTGGTTAATGACCGAGCGTTTAAATGTTAGGGAATTTATAAGGCGTGCTGTAGCAAAATAATAAAGTGATTATTTTGAAGCACTGTGAACACAAAAATGGAAAAATAGAAGATAACGCAACGACTTTCGGCATGAAAAGAAAGCAGAAAATAACTAATTGGAACGGACTCACTCAAATACAGTATTATACTCCCGTGACATCAGCTCCCACGATGATGATGATGCAGCAGGCTGGCCGGGAACGACTTCTTTGTCCTTTTTTCTTCGTACCGCGTGGCGATCGCAAGTGGTCAAAGTTCACGCAGGCGAACACGTCGACCGATGATTTTGACGGCGAATTGTAGCAAACCGATAATTTTGCGCAATCGAAGGACCAATTTGATAGGGCTCGATCGGGCTTTTATAATAAAATGAGTGGACTGTATCAAAATAGGGTTTATTTGCTACAGCCAGTAAGTACAAGAATATTACGCGAACAAAGAAATGACCCGAGCGGTCTGCGCGTGGAGAGTTGAGTGTGCGGGCGGCCAGCGGCGATCAGGCAGGCGCGGGTTCGGTTCCCCGAGCCCCGCGGACACCCCGCGGTCGCCCGCGCATATGTGAGGCGCCGACAGTAACAAAAGAGCAATAATAATATGTCGTCAGAAATTTTGTAGCCATTATGACTTTCCAATTTTAGCTATAAATTAAACAGGTCATTACATTAGCATGGCAGTATTGTTTAAAACCAAGCAAAAGTGAAACAAAAAAAAAACGATAAAAAATTAAAACAATAAAATTCCAAAAAAATGTCACTACATTACTCGTGAGAAAGTGCTGCCTCATCAATCAAAAACTTATCGATATGAACCAGAAATCGTACACACATCGATAGATACAAACCCTTAATTTACATGTCAACGGGTCGTTCAGTGTAATTATCAATGATTCTAAAGCCTCCTACGCACAAGTACTCAATGGCCACGGGCGTCAAACCTACGCGAATAGTGAATGGGCAACCGGCGGGCGATCAATGAAACGAGTGTTGTACAATCGATTGTTGTTATCGGTGTTGGAATCGATTGTGCTTATCGATACGGGAATCGATTTGTTTCTTGTGGATTTGAGAGTGATATATCGCTATCATAGAGCTGGGGTTTTGATGAATGGCTTTAATTGAATTGATGCTGATTTATAGCTGGCTTGTCGATAGGCTAGTTCTTGAAAGGTTAATATGGGTTTATCGGTTTAATGGTTGTTGAAAACTGATTAAAGATACATTGTATGAATTCAGAATAAGGTAGACAGAGTATCTATTATAATTATCGATTCTTAAAATACTATTATAGAGTTTGAAGGTTCTTATTATCAATCCTCTATAAATTCCTACATTCTAAACAGTGTTAAATCAATTATTTTGATAACCATCTGAAAATAATACACCAAGTAACCATCTATTCAAGATAAGAAGCAATTAATTTCAAATAAATTTGAATTAATTCACAGTACCGAAATTAAATATGCATTAAAACACGATAAAATTTGACAGCACCCCGATTTGAATAGATCGACACTCGATAAGGTCTTATCGATAATTTAACATCACTATTAAGCCGAATATCAAAACGGATTACCATAACCTAGTGTTGTAATCTCGAATTTTACGTTCGGTTGCTATCGCACTGAATTTTTTAGTCCCATTGACAATAAAAAGTCGTAATAAAAAAGTAATAAAGATGTATAAAGCTTTGGATGTTAGTAACAGAGGTATAAAGTATACATTTATTTATGTAATAAAGGTAAAATGCTAAATATGTCAGTTTAGTAACATTATGAATAATATATTACCAGCAAACTTTTGGAAGCTTCGGTATCATTCTGTAGGTATTAGGTAACAAAGGACAAGAATTAAATTTTTCTCAAACATCCAGACCCGAGGCCCGAGGGCCTGATCGAATCCGAAATGAGGAGATCCGTAGAGGAACTAAGGCCACCGGATTAGCAAGCTGAAGTGGCAATGGGCAGGCCACATTGCTCGCAGAGCAGATGGCCGATGGGGTCGAAAAGTGCTAGAGTGGAGACCGCGGACTAGCAAGCGCAGCGTAGGACGTCCCACCAGCAAGGTGGACAGACGACTTTATAAACATCGCCGGAAGACGCTGGATGCAGGTCGCTTCCAACCGGTGTATGTGGAGATGTAAAGGGGAGGCCTATGTTCAGCAGTGGACGTCCTGTGGCTGAGATGAAGATGATGATTACCCATACCCGGAACAACTATGGTACAATAATTCTATGGTGTTCAAAATAAATAATATTCTATCTATCCTCACAGAGCCACCATGGTTTGAAAAGGTGGTCTGATTAGAGTGAGTAATTAAAAACATTTCAAATCAATTGAGGCGACCGCAAACAGCAATCAGTGCTTTGCTAATTATAACTTATTGACCACAAACACTAATTGGTGATGATGGAAATGCGATGAATTGATTGCTGTGTGTAAGGATGGTGGAACATATTGGGCTAATTAATAAGAAGGTGTATTAATAAGCACCTGGTGTCCTACCATGAACTCTTAACGCGATCCAGTTAAGGCTGTGGGAAAGAGATGGCGCTAGACGATTTGTATAACTCTGTTTCTTTCCCACAACCTAAACTGGATGGCGGTAAGAGTTCGTGGTAAGGCATCAGGTTCCAGTTAAAGTCTGTTTTCCTGGTACTTTCGGTAAATAATTAATTAAGATAAGTTAAGTAAAGGGAGGTTATTTTGTGTGACTGGCAACTCAGTGATAGAGTCTTAAAAGTCTCTCATGTGTCACTACGTCTTGTCCACTTTAGTGGTGAACTAGTTGCATCATTTCGCGTTACAGCATGGATAGGTAACGTTTTGAGAGACTTTTAAGACTCTATCACTGAGTTGCCTGTCCCACAAAATAACCTTCCTTTACCCTATCTAGTAATTTATTTAGGTACATCAATTGACTTTACACTTTGTTTAAAAACTAAAATACACACTGCAATATCTAAAAGAGCGTTAAAGAATAATCGTCCACATCGCTGTCAACAGTAATTTGTGTCTAAAATCTTTAACCCTAGCACGACTTTTCAAGTTTTTGTTACGTAAAGTAAACGGGGACTTGATGAAAAAATAGTTTCTTGTTCGTACATTAAGGACGCTCTCTCATTTTCCGTACAAAAAACTCCGTACATATTTCAAGTACCTACACTGCACGGTAAAATAAGGATAAACTTGAGAAAACTAAGGCCTCTGATAATTATCATTAATTTACCATCAAACCTCACTCAATACCTACGTCATAACGACGCGACGGTTACGCTCAGATTTGGGCATCCTAGGTCACCGATTTTCTCGGAAATCTAGACCAAAGTATCAAATCCGATCTTAAAAGGTGTTAACTAATTGAGGGTACCACCAGTGACGGATTAAGACAACTTGATGCCCTAGGCAATCTAAGCCTATGGTGCCCCCCATGTCCAAGGTAAACTAGTTTCTTCCTTTATTTATTTTGATGTATTCATTGGTGATGAGGAACGTGTTGTATAGAAGGAAAGAAAATAAGTTTATTTTGTAAGCCTTAGGCACACAATTACAATAAAAATTACGAAGAAACAATCGAAAAGCAAGAACACAAAAGTAGGTAACGTGTGCCTCACGGCTTTGCTAAATGGGTACACTACGATAATACGAAAAACTTTATTCCGAAATTCATAAGAAGGAAGACGTGATGCCTTAAGGGCGGATTTTTTGGGTGCTTCTTCTGGCCCCCCTCAGTCTTGATGCCCTAGGCAATTGCCTAATTTGCCTTGGGGTTAATCCGTCACTGGGTACCTACTCATCAGTTTCAATATAAATCACATAAATTATGTATAAACTCTACTAACACATTAATTTGAGATCTTTATCAATTACTGAGATCGACCTTGAGATAACTTGTGCTAGATTAGTTGAATTTTGATGTTTGAATTTGATTCCTTAATGTTAATGGTTTGCCATCTGTATAAAATATTTAATTTAAATAATATCTAATCTAATATCTTTAAACGAGCAATTCTTGTATATCTATATATATAAAAGAACAGGGGTTTTTCTTTTGACACGACTACAGCCGAAACCGCTTAACGCAGAAACTTGAATTTTGGACAGCATTTGCAGTCTACCATGTAGATTGGCAATAAGACGGGATTTTGCGAAAATCCTCCTCTAAGGGGGTGAAAAGGGGTGAAAACTTTTGTATGAAAAATCTTATTCCTTGGGTTTATAAACTTCAAACTTACCACGAATAAGAACATTAGTAAATAAATAAGATTAACACCACTATTTTTTTAAAACTACCCTCCGTTGGTATTCTAGGGGTTGTTAAAGTTTGTATGGGAAAATCATAATGCGTGAGCTGATGAATTTGAAAATCAGTATTTATATACTAGATAAGAATTAATAAAACACGTGTTTTTGGATTTTTCGAAAATTACCCCCCAAGTTGGTGAAAAGGGGTATTCAAGTTTTAAGGGGAGGATATTAAACCACTAAATGTAGAAACCTGAATTTTAGATGGTAGTTACAATTTATCATTTAGATGAGAATTATGAAAGGATTTTGCGAAAATCTCCCTCTAAGGGGGTGAAAAGGGGTGAAAACCTTTGTATGTAAAATCTTATTTCTTGGGTTTATAAACTTGAAACTTGGTACGAATATGAGTATAAGAAAATAAAAAAGATGGGCATTATTACTTTTTTTAAAACTACCCTCCATTTTTAGGTTTTCCGAAAATTCCCTAAATTGGTGAAAGGGATGATAAAGTTTTAAGGGAAGGATTTTATTGCTTGCTTCGATAAACTCAAAACTTGACATATTAATTATCTCTCAATCGAATAAAGGATACGTATTTTTATTTACATTTCATAAATCAACCCCTAACGGGGTGAAATTCGGAAAATCAGTTTGTCTAATATGAAATATTGTTTGTTTGTATTGAGTTTTTATATTTTATTATATGGAGGGTGAGCGGGCAATAAATTCACTGAGTTCGAAATTAGAAACACGCGCAGACGAAGTCGCGGGCAAAGTGCTAGTTTATTTATATATAATCAAGATCTCGGAAACAGCTCCAAGGATCTTCATGAAAGTTACAGATTAGGGATTTTTCGGCTCAAGGAATCGATCGGTCCTAGGTTCGAGAAAAGCTCGGTTCCCAAAATATAGACATACTAGCTGTTGCCAGCGGCTTCACCCGCTACAACTCGAAAATTATCCCACGGGAACATAAAATCGGGATAAAAGCTATCCTATGTGTTAATCCAGGTTATAAACTATCTGTGTACCAAATTTTAGCCAAATCCGTTAAGTGGTTTTTGCGTGAAAGAGTAACAAACATCCATACATCCATACTTACAAACTTTCGCCTTTATAATAGTAGTAGGATTAAAAACCGAGCGAAGCTCAGTCAACCGGCTATTAATTGTTTAAATGTACATAATAGTTAATACATGTTTAAATATTTTATTTACGATTAGCTGTGCCGGCGACTTCGTTCGCGTGGAGGTCGAACTCAACAATGTATTTTTTTTAAACAAAAGATTTTATCTAAAATAAAAGTAGGCTGAGTTACTCTTTATTACATCAGCTATCTGTCAATAGAAGTCCCGTCAAAATCGGCCCCGCCATTTCAGTGATTAGCCATTACAAACAGACAGACAGAACGACACAGACAAAAATTAAAAAAAATGTTGTTTTGTTGATGTACTGTATTATATTCTTGTGCATGTAGTAAAAAACGGTTATTTCAATATTACAAACAGACACTCCAATTTCATTAATATTATACCCGGGTTTGCTCTTGAGTCTAGTTTAAGCCAGGAATGACAGAGAGAAAATGGACGATGGAGCGATTCTATGCAGAAGAAGTCCACTCTAACTTTGAAGAGTTTAGGGTTGTATACGTTCGGAAACATGCACTCCTTCACTATACGCATTACAAAAGACGTTTGGAAACGCTAAGCAAAAATGGGGATGGCAACTAGGTAACTAATGGCGTTAGTATAGCTTGTTCCAAGCATCGTCATTGATTCAAATCAGTTCAAATCTTAAAGGTACTTTTAAATAGTACTACCTCATTGGTCGGGTTAGGACTAGTCTATGGTGGCGCCATCTACAATTAGCTTTAACTTGCCTTCCCCATTAGTGGAATAGGAAAAACACTTTGCCCGGACTTTAGGTCTTCATACTACTTTACTTCCTTCTACTGTAATTAAGAGAATAATTACAGGATAAAACTGAAAGAAAGAACATACGTTGGCAAGCATATTCAACCTACATCGTTTCCTCTACTGGAATTCAGGCTATTTCTGTATAATATACTACATTATCATCATCATCAGCCGGAGGACGTCCACTGCTGAACATAGGCCTCCCCCTTAGACCGCCACGCCGAACGACAATTCGCCACTTGCGTCCATCGGTTGCCCGCGACCCTCACCCGCGACATCGTATGTCGTCGGTCCACCTAGTGGGAGGCCTGCCAACGCTGCGTTTTCCGGTCCGTGGTCGCCACTCGAGAACTTTTCTTCCCCATTCGTTGTCAGTTCTACGAGGGATGTGGCCTGCCCATTGCCACTTCAATTTGCAAATTTTATGAGCTATGTCGGTGACTCTGGTTCTTCGCCGAATATCCATGTTCCGGATTTTATCCCCGCAAAGAAACTCCGAACATGGCTCTTTCCATTTCTCGTTGAGTGACTCTTAGTCTCTCTAAGAGGCCAGCAGTCAAGAACCACGTTTCGGAGCCATATATCATCACTGGCAACACACACTGGTCAAACACCCTTGTCTTGAGACAAAGTGGGATTCTCGATTAGAAGATATATACTGCGTGGGCCCATTAATATTGATCTTTTGACGCTACACGTCATTGAATTTTTAGTTCCACAAGATGGCCTCATCAGTCTATTTCAGACTTCATTAAGATATCGAAAATCTATAAAAATAACTAAAACAATCCTAAATACCTACTCAATTATAATTAATTTAAATAAAACCTTGCTCTGCAACTAAAAAACAAAGAAAATGAAACAGATGTTTTAGCAGACAAAACGTATTTTAAAACCAGTTCTGATAACATTAAGTTTATGCAAAATTGCTTCCATGTTTGGTTGTAGTCTACATTCGATCGCCTTCTTATAGAGAATGTATTGCCTAACTGATTTGAATAAATTGTGGGATATTTGTTATAATAATTATGTATTTTTTGAGACTGAGGGTTTGTTGATAAGCGGTAGCGGGTAGAGTGTAGCGGAGCGACAAGTGAGAATACCTCAGCGATTGAAGTGAGTACTTGACAATGTTAGTTTTAAAGTTGAAAATCAATATCTGGTTGACCGAGCTTTGCTCGGTTTTTTGTTTTTGGCCCTCATCGGTCATGGCGTTATAATCTATATGCGCTTCTTAAAACGCAGTTTTTAAAATGTCTATATCGTGGGAACCGAGCTTTTCTCGAACCAGGGGCCTGGGACTTGATAAATCGATTCCTTGAGCCGAAAAACCCCTAATCTGTAACTTTCATGAAAATCCTTGGAGCCGTTTCCAAGATCCTGATTATATATGTCGTAGGATAATTTGACACGGACAGGTTAGGTTCGAAGGTCCCTTCGTGTTAGGTTACTTTAAACCATGTAAGCAGAAATAGAAGCCCCGCGAAGCGGGGCTTCGTTGAACTTCCTTTTTAGGTAATCTTCACCTATACTTGTTTTAAGTATCATCAGAGCATTTTAACATGTTTTTATGCCATTGGCTTTTAATTTACATCCCTGACTGTACTTGTTCACCAAACTCGACGTAAAGGTAATAGAAAGCGTAAAATATCAATACTTTGGAGAACAATAGACTTTCAGACTCGACGTAACGGGACTCGACGTAAAGGGAATAAATCAAATTAAGACGTCAACCAATCAGAGACGATCTCTTATTGAAAGCGCTGACCGACCAATCAGCGTTCTTATTTCATAACAGCCAGCGTTTCGTTTCGCAATATTGGTATAATAACGAGTATTTTCGCAAATTTCCTGACTTTGTCCGGTAAGATTTGATAATTTTTCGCCTATGTCTAATTATCCGCGTTTTCGCAAAACCCCTAGGATTTCCGCGAAGATTCGAAGTATCAAATTATCCTACGACATATATAAATAAATATACAAGAATTTCAGTTTTAAAGTTGAAAATCAATATGAAATTGTCTTGTAAAGTTGCTTATTAAGTTTAAGTCTTCTCCTTCCAAACTTTCTCATTAACCGCCTTGTCAATCGCACCATACCATCCTATATCCATCTATTCTATCCATCCGTAGTGGGTGAAGTCATACATAAGTTATTTATAGAAAAAAAAACCATGTGCCTAGTACGATTTCTAATATGATGATCAAGTCAAGTTCAAATCGGTGATCAAGATAAGCATAATTATTCTGATCTTGTAGATCAGAATATGCTTATCTTGAAAGCAAATTTCGTGTTTCATGAAGTCTTGTGCAGAGTTCATGAAACACGAAATTTTGGAGTTAAAAAGACAAATATTGCATTTTTAATTTTTTCCCTATTCCAGATCATCAGCTCTTGATACCTTTACATCCCTATATAGTTTTACTTCAACGATTATTTCAAATGTACTTCAACAAGATTTAAACAAAACAATGCCCGCTACCGCCTATCACTGTACCCGATACAATTCACCGTTGCCTCCAAACAGAAACACGACCGTTCTGTCATTGTATGCGCCTACGCAGGCGTGGGCGAACGCGGCCCGCGAGCGGCGGCGTGGCCCACGGGTGAGCCAGCACCTTTACTTTCCAATTTTAGATGCTATATCATATATAATGAGTTTGTCGCTTTGTTGCTGTGAATAATGAAGCTGATGTGACAACTGGTTTTTCTGACTGGAATAATTTGAGATGTTTGAAATTAACCACATCAAGCTTTTCCGTAGGATTAATTTGAAAAAAACAATTAGCACGTTCAACGACAGTTTTTCGTCCAAAAATGTGTACTTTTGTCATTATTTACGCTCTATAACCTATACTATTAAGGGAACAGTGTGTAAGACCGACACGGGGTATAGTATAGGGAAAACAAACACACACTTAAGGCAAACTTAACACAATACTAACGTAGCGCAAGCGCCAATAGGTCGCCATTTGTTAATGGCCGCTTGCAAATGACATCCTGTTGGCGCTTGCGCTATGTTACTGTTGTGTTAAGTTTGCCAAAAGTGTGTGTTTTCCTATTATACTCTGCGTCCCCGTCTTATACCTACACTGTTCCCCTACCTACTTGCTTTAACCTGCACCTAAGCATAAATTACTATAAAATGTACCCACTGCTGATAAATAAACCTTCTCCCAGTAAAAGGAAATCGACTACCCTGTACCCTACTATAACGAAAAAATAAAACTTGTGTTTGTAATAATTAATAAACATATAAGAAAAAACGTTTGAACTATTATAAGAACATTTTTTTTCTAATGCTTGCAAGGATCAATGTTGTCTAAATTAGACTAACAACAAATTAAAACAATTAATTAAAATTCCATTACCGTGACCCTGAAACGGAAATGGCTATTGAAGGAAACCGTGGATTTTAGTTAGTACAAGTTTGACAGTCTTGCCCTGGGTGGAATTAAATAGTCCACGCTAAAAAAAAACTCATTTGAACTAGCTGACTCAATGTCTTCAACAGAGCCACTAGTTCCAACTATTAGCTAAAACATCTGCTCAAAAATATAGAAAGAAAACCTAAAATTCGTTGAGCAATTTTGGAGTTTAGGAATGACCAACGAACAAAATAGGTATTCTTTTTACCCGACTGCGCGACGCAAAGGAGGGTAATGTGTTTATCAGTCTATGTATGTATGTATGTATGTATGTATGTATGTATGTATGTATGTATGTATGTTTGTTTCTATGTGGCGTTCTAGAGACCAAATGCGTAGGCCGATTTTGATAATTTTTACGTCAATCCATTCGTCTTAACCTTGCGAGTGTCACTAAAGACATGACAGTAATCAAAATTCACCACAGCGACAACCAGACGCCATATTGTCAAAATGAAAAAAAAAAAATGTCGACGAACCATGTCATGTGGGGTATCGTTGAATAGGTATTTTAAAATCATCTTTAGGTTCCCTTTATCATTTTTCATTTTAAATAATAGTTTAGGATATATAACGATTTATTAATTTACATAATATAAGAAGGTTGCATGCCGTTATTTATATGCATATCTGTTTACATAGCTGTTTTGAAATAGCATGAAGCTTATAAAACTTACAAACGAATGTTACTGTCACATTTTAAATTGTAACTAGTCCACTCGATACGAAATAAAATTCAAGGTGATCAAGGGAGTTTTATATGTTTTCTATCGGAACATAAAAAGTTTACACGATGAAAAGCTCAGGTAACATCGAAAACTATAATTTACTAGCATGTTGTCAGCGGCTTCACTCGCTACAACACGAAAATTATCATACGGGAACAAAAAGTCGGGATAAAAACTATCCTATGTGTTAATCCAGGTTATAAACTATCTGTGTACCAAATTTTAGAACCTCCTGTTTTTTCGAAGCCGGTTAAAAGCTAAAGAAACCATTTACCCATGATACCAACAATCGGGCATGCGGGCGGCGTAATGGGCGACTCGCTGTCCGACCATGGACCATGCCCGGATCGAAGGCGCGTTGTGTTCCACGGGCGCCTCAAAGAACGTCAGCAAGATGACAGGACCCCCCTCTAGAGGGCTGAAGCCCGCCGGGGTCGCGGGACTAACGAATTACGTAACGTAAAGCGCTATTGAAGAACACCGTGGATTTTAGTCAGTACGAGTCTGACAGTCCCTCTCGCTCTGCCCTGAGTGTAAGGTCTCATTGCATGATTTTACCACGCTAAAAAAAATCCTAAGTAAATGTAAATTTTCCTTCAACAAGTTCCACAGCAAACATTAATTGATTAAATGCATATTAACACAAACGCATACTTGGGAAGCTTTTCTTTCTTTTGAAGCAAAAAGATAAAGAAAAGAAATAAAGAAAACTTGATCCCAGTAGTCGTCGGCATTCCTTGTAGGGCTTCGTGCAGTTTACAATGTGACAGTGCGATTGATTCGCATATATGCACCTGCTGGGGAGTATGAATCAGACAAGGTGTCAGACTGTATAGCCATTTTTCACGGCTATTAATTTTTAGAAGGCGTTGTGTGTGCGGTTTAGGCGCAAGATCTAATTAGATATATCGTAATGGCAACTGAGATGCAATAGGACTAGTTTTCAAAATGGCTAACTTTTTAAAAACTTGATTCTCTGAGTGAATAATTCTCTAAAAGCTTCATTCTTTCAACGACTAATTCTCTATATGGCTAATTTATTTATTGAAATGGGAAGATTTTTCTTCACATGACATGAAACTACTTAGTGCATTTCTAAGTTGAACGCTAATGTTAACTCAGTTGACGGAGCCCCGTTTTACAGGGCTCCTATTACTGGGTGGTAAAAAAATATCACGATGAGGATCTAACCTAACTTGTCAGAGTCGGGGTGCCCAAATCCCGAGTATGCTTCGCTTACCCTTGCATCCTAAAAAAAAAAACATCAAATGAGTCCTCCCACCTAGGGCCGGACGAGATTGACTGTCGGACTCGTACTAACTAAAATCCACGCTATTCCTTCGATAGCCCTTTACGTTCCAGCGTTACTGTTACCTGTTGAGTCCTAAGACCTCGGCATGCTTTGGCCCTCCATCTGATCACTTTTGCATTCTAAGTTGTCTTTGCATTTTTACTAGTCTAGTTTTTACTTCTAGGGTTATATTTCCTTACAAATACACAAGCGCTCTATATCTTCACCTTCATACTCCAACCCCTGATTGATAGCAGCTAAGTCCCTATTCGATACATTGCCTTGTATTGAAGATAAATGGGCAAGCTTATACAATCGCTTGTAGTAATAAGCTATCGGCTATGATTAGTACGTGGCATGAATCATGTATAGTATACATACAATTTACGAGTGATAGTGGTAGATGTGTTAGGTTTGATATTACTCTGTCATTTTTATGAGATCCTGGTAGCCCGGGTACCAGTCTTACTGGGTGAACTACTGTCAATACCTACCCTTTTTTTTTTTAGCTGGTAACATCATCAAATGAGTCCCTCCCTGGGTGGGTCGGAAGGGACTGTCAGATTCTTACTGACTAAAATCCACCCGTGTTCCTTCCTATGCCCTTTACGTTCCGGGGCCACGGTATCCTGGGTTAAGAACAAACCCGCGACCCCAGCAGGCATTTGGCGCGAAACACGATGCGCCACCGACCCGGGGTTGGTCCTTGGTCGGACGGCGAGCTAACCATCACTCACCGTCCGCAAGCCCGCTCCGCCGCTCTGCCCTCTGCTAATCAGAGGGACACGCGTTGGAGCGTCCACACGACAGACTATTCGCATACGGCCAAAGAGACCCCTTAGGCGCACAGTGACTAAGGAAGAGTTTTTGCCCGCATCCCAGGGTGCACCGGCCCGAAAAACTGGTCTTCCGGATGTATCCCAGAGGGAACTCCAGTCCACGGGCGCACGTGGAGGTTTCCTGTCATAGCACCCCACTGTCAATACCCTTAATTTTTTTTTTAACGTAGGTTCGCCTTTGACCACTATTTCGCCTGATGGTAAGCGATGATGTGGTCGACGATGAAGCACGCTTGCCTAAAAGTAACCTGTTCACTCTTGACTTGAACACCCCAAGGAAACATAGACAAACATGTTTCTGACAGGAATTAGTAAGACTGATTGTCAGACATTTAGACTAGCAACTACTATAATAACGTAAATATGTTGGAACAAATGCCTAAATGTTGATGAAGGGTTCCAATTGTTTCAATTGATCACATATCTACAGAACGACCTCGACAGATGTAGCTTAGCTTGTCATATTTGTACCTACAAAGCGTCGGAGAAAATAATAAATATGTCGTTCAAGTGCAGCTCATCTTTCTCTTGAAAATAGAATGGGAAAGACCTTTGGGAGAAGGTCTCTAAAGACTGAAAAAAATAACAAAAAACTGACTAGAAAGGATTAGGGATTAGGATTAGGAAGTAACATTTAGGAAGAAACTGCTTTGAGTATTATAATTTTCAATAATATTTATTACCTTCATTATATTGATTATAATTATAATTATTGAAGAGCCTTAGAGAAAGAGCTTTGAAGAGCTTTAAATGTCTTTCAAAGTCACACCAAATCATCTGCACTGATTCTGCTTATAAAAAAGTACCTACAATAAACAAAAATCCGATACGATAAAGCCTTTCCAAGAGACACAGAATCATCACAAACGACAATTTCAAAAGAACACAATATAAAACTCAAAACAAATATAGGTATCGAATCAACCACTCGTTAGGCGACGTAGGCCGAAGAATCGTTGGAATCGATCGCAAAAACTATCGAGAGGCAATCGATAAACGAACGTCAGTCAATGACCTATGGGGACGTGGGAATCTCGCTCAAGTGACATTACTGGCTGCATTGTCCGACTTTTTGGCTTCGAATGAAGGCTGAGACGTATGTCGTACTACCTGTGGTGTAAACAGGGCTTAAAGCTTTCTTAGCTGGCCACTTTATTGCTTTTAGTGTAAGTAGTTGCTTAGTCAATGCAGATGGTAGCGTCAATGATTTTTTAAGGATTCGTTTTCAATTGTTTTATTTTTAAGCATCTCATTTTGTTCTTGTAGGTCCATTCTTCTGGTCACATGTAACTGTGATGACCCTTGAACTTTAAGGGCTATTGAAAGATCACTGTGGAGTTTAGTCAATAAGCGTCTGACACACGAGGCGGACTAATTTGATGATCTTAACACGATGAAAAAAAGACCATTCTTCTATGTTGTGAATGATTGAGATTTTCTGATTGACTGACTACTTGTCTGTTACGAGTAATAGAATTTGGATTCTACATAATTATCATTTATCTTTGAGAATGAGTGATTAATCTCTTCTTTTAAGCTCAAAGTCTTTATTACAATAATTGTATGACTTAACCTAAGACATTAAACT
The DNA here is from genome assembly GCA_036375495.1 of Agrotis segetum. Lineage (NCBI taxonomy): Eukaryota > Metazoa > Arthropoda > Insecta > Lepidoptera > Noctuidae > Agrotis > Agrotis segetum. The sequence goes on from JAQSVV010000031.1 coordinate 2,565,711, forward strand.
ATATACGAGCAGTAGACGGGACATCACAAAGAAAGTTGTGATCCAAAAGTTTTTACCAATAGGTAAAAAGTCGCTCAGTCTACTAGTCGCGTTGCTATGCAACGCTAGATAGTGCTACTGACGTACGGCCATCAACAATTTTGTATGACAATTTTCTCTATAGGTTCTTTTAAATCTCTTTGGATTTAACCAATCACTTTCCAGTTTCCACATTTGTGCATTTATCTGTCTCTGTAGCTTTTTGACTCGTCTAAAAACTGTTGAGTACCCCATATGACTCAAACAGGACTCGATCCAAGCTCGATCATTCCAAATCTGTGAGTCATCTTTGTTTTTTTCATTAGTGCTTGACATCGAAAAGGAGGTTCTATTGAGGAGTATTTATAACCTGTTGAATAGGTATCTGTCTATATACTAATATTATGAAGCTGAAGAGTTTGTTTGTTTGATTTAACGCGGTATTCTCAGAAATTACTGATTCGAATAGAGAAAAATTGTTTTTATGTTGGATAGTATATTTAATTGAGGAAGGCTATAAGTTTGTTATAAATATTGTCTGTTTAAAAAGAAATTCCGTTTTAGAGATATAATATAAGGAAGTACGAAAATTTCAGACTTTGTTGAATTTCGAAATTTGAAATAATACTGTTCTTTTTTCTCTTTTAATATTGTTTTAACATAATCTTCTGTGCTGGAAGGATTTTTTTTATCTTAAAGTCTAATATTTATTTCGTTTTGTATATAGAATTCAAAAGCGTGGCTTTTGAATTCTATATACAAAACGAAATAAATAGATTCCATTCACTCATAACTATTATTTACTCTATTACTTCTATAGTAATATTATAAAGAGGAAAACTTTGTTTGTTTGGCTTTTAATGAATAGGCTCAAAAACTAGTGGTCCGATTTCAAAAATTCTTTAACCATTTGAAAGCTGCTTTGGCCCTGAGTGACATAGGAATTAAAAAGCTATGAGCTTTATAATTATATAATTGGATGTCCCATTAATTTATTCTCCATTTTTGACGCTGTGGACCTCATATAAAAGTTCTGTGATGTTGAGTAGCATACTCAAAATGTATGTTTTTCACTTACATTTTCAAACTTTTTAACGCTATTTGGACTGAAAACTGCATTATTAAGATACCCCCTAAGGTATAAACAGGGCAGGTCTCCTCATAAAAATTCCACCATCACCATTGTTTTTGAACTTCTTAGCCACGTGGTGTTAAAACCGGATACATTATTCGGGTTTTTGGGTGTCACGAAGACATTATGGAAAACTTATCACGTGTCTACCGCCCGTGGTGTTAATGGGGGCATAAAGATACGTGAATCAATGACTTTTATGTGTGATGTGAGATTTTGAAGAAAAAAAAATGACAAAAGGCAGCATTGATAAATGCTCACCATCGATTCATGTGAAAGGAATTATGGCAGGTCTTTGCCTACGAGTGCAGTAGTGGCGGCCCAGTGGTATCGGCCCCGGCCTACGAGTTGTAGGTCGTGGATTCAAACCCTGCCAGGCGCATTACTTTTTTTAATTTATTTCATCACCACTGCTCTCAAAACGGTGAAAGAAAACATCGTGAGGAAACCGGCATGTCCTAGAACCAAAAATTCGAAGACATGTGACATCCACCAATCTGCACTGGGCCCGCATGGTGGTATATGGCCCACCCCCTCTCACAGAGAGGAGGTTTGTGTCACAGCAGTGGGAACATTTTAGGCTGATGATGATGATGACAGTACTGAGTCCCCTCCAGACATTAAACTTTAATATACGAGCAATAGACGGGACATCACGAAGAAAGTTGTGATCTGAAACTTTTTACCAATAGGTCGCTAAAGTCGCGAAACGAACGCAAAAAGTCGCTCAGTCTAGTAGTTGCGTTGCTATGCAACGCTAGATAGTGCTACTGACACACGGCATCAACAATTTTGTATGACTATTTTCTCTATGCCCGCTCAATATGTGTAGGTTCTTTTGAATCTCTTTGCATTCTTTATACATAAGTCTAACCATTGCTGGTATAATATGTGTGCTACCAGGCCTGGCTCACTCCGCAGTGTAGGTATAAAACTGCAAGCATTGGCGGGGACCACTTCGGAGTGGACATTTAGTCGGTTGCCGCGCGCCGCCCACTACGCACGCGCTTACTTATATAATATTTAAGTTTGGTGTTTGGTTGAATTTACGCATGAGTTTAAAAAATATATATATGATGAAGAAAAAAAAATACTGCATAACGTTTGGTTGTTTAAATAATGACAGTGATAGGAGCCTCACGTTTCACACACTATCGCGTGATTTCGAAAGGTAAGAAAAAAAGTGAATATTTATCTATGTAGTACATATTTAATAATGGTCAAAAAACTATCTACCTGCTTGTGGCGTGCTTATTAATGTCATTCAAGTACCGGCTAGTAATCATGATCAGTTAAGCATGATTAGGTAGGTTACAAAGGCCTACAAGACGACCAAGATAAATAAAATAGACGATTATCAAACCACTCACACATCACTCTCACTCACCTAAGCTGAATACGTAGGTAGGTCGAATTATGATCGGTAGAAAGTAGGAAGATGTTAACGTTATTGTTTAGACACGTTCCAACTCAGAAAATGGCTACACTACGCATTCAAGGTCAGCGATCGTAATTCTCTTCGCGACTTTTTTACCTACTTACCTACAAAGACACGCAACACGGGGACTGTGACAATGAAATGAATGAAATGAAAATGATAAGGACTAGTTACCTATTTTGCCGTAAACGATAACAATCGATCTTTAAAGTTATGACTACAGCTTGGCCAGAACGGGTTGAAACGGAACTAAATTTTTTATTTCTGACAGCGTTTTAAAATCTTTGATATTTGATGTAAACAAAGACCGCAGGTTTGTTAGATTTATTATTGTGCCATAAAACTAACGTAATAAGTGAAAAATAAAATAAAATAAAATCATTCAAAGTGCTGGTAGTGCGAAGACAGTGGCGACTTCCGGTTTTCTACATTTTTATGTCAAGCTGTAAATGTGCTGGTAGCGCGAAGACAGTGGCGACTTCCGGTTTTCTACAGTTTTATGTCAAGCTGTAAATAAAATTATAGACCAAGAGCCATGGTCAAAAAAGAACATCTAACTACAATTATGGTGTAAAAATGTTATATACAATTATACATATTTCAGTGGGCGAACGAGCCTATAATAAAACTAAAGAACTTTCTTATTTAGGACGTATTATGAATAAAAAAATGTGTTCTCACACTTCTCACACAAAACCACTTTGTTGTTTTTTGGTACTCTAGTATGAATTAATTTCTACGACCAAATCGGGTCACTGCTCCTGTACTATTAAACATAAGAGCGTTGACGGCGTGGCGCGGGGGCGGCGCGCGGCGCGGGTGGTGCCGCGCGGCGGAGGCACCGCACGACTTGGGTGGCGAATGTCACGGATGAGGTAACATTTCCTAACATTTCAAATATTTTTAAATATTGTTCTTAAGATGAAAATCGTCGGCCTAATTCGTTAACCTGCTAAGTGCATTTTTGCAAAGTTTACAGGACGAAGAAAAAACTGAATAATTTCTTTATTAGTTTAGCTATCAAAATTTTGAAAGTCCCGTTGGTTTCTATATTTTTTCTTGTTATTTTAAAGACATAATATCTAACAAAACCTAAATAGATTTTTCAAAAATGAGGAAAACATTTATTTAGCAGTTATTCGAGGTGAAATTTCAATTTGCTTGAGGACTTAGCAGTTTATCTTTTTGGTATGGTGTATAGATAATTTAATAGTGCAGTTAAATGAATTCAATCACTAATCAAAATAAATATTTATTATTAAAAAAATAACAATCAGTCCTCTATAACACGAAACAGGGTTAAAATATCTAAACTAAACTCTTCATCGCATCGGTGTGAGGGGTTCGCGTCGGCGGCGGTGTCGGGAGAACGATGAAGTACTTGAGACTCGTCCTCGACAGCCGGTGGAACTTCAGGGACTTCCAGCACCTCCTGCGTTTGGCCCCAAAGCTAAACAGGGCAGCAACCGCCCTCAGGCGACTCCTGCTCAGTCTCAGCCGCCTCCTACCAGAAGCTATACGGATGATCCGAGGATACCGCACGATCGCCGGTGAATCGGCCAATCTCCTTGCCGGATGCTGCCTTGGGATCTGGAGAACATTGCTCTCCAGCGCGTCTATGAGTGGTACGTGGAGGCGCAGCGCCGCCTATCGCTGGGGCGAATCCCCGTGCCTCGACGTCTTGAGGCGCGGCGGGAAGAGCTCCGGCGCGATCTCAGGGCAGTATGGAGGAAGGGCCTGTCGCAACCGGGGCCCGGTCACGCCGCAATCGCGGCGGAGACTCGGCCCTCTTTGAGGAGTGGCTGGATAGGCGTCACGGCGTCTTGACCTACCACCTGACGCAGGTCCTTATCGAACATGGAAGTTTAGGGAGGTACCTGTGTGATAGAGAAGGAAAAAGGCCTGGGTGTCACCATTGCGAGGATCGCCCGGAGGATACGGTTCATACGGTGGAGCATATACGGTGCAGAGCACCACCGCGCCGTGTCCTCACGACGGCGATGGGATATTATGCGACCTCTCACACCCGGCATTGTTCGAGGCCATGCTTCGGAGCGAGACGGAGTGGGAAGCGGTCGGTTCCTTCTGCGAAGCAGTTATTCTAGCGAAGGAGGAGGCTGGACGCGTAAAGGTGAGGACTTGCTGCGTCCACCTCAGAGCCCAGCCGCAGTGGTAGACGACCACGGCGTTGGATGTTGCAAGACGATTTCCAGCCACCATAGGTGCACCCATGCGGGCTCTGAGTTATGGAGGACTCGTTGTTTGACCGTTAACAATGTCCGGGTCGATGGCGCGTTGTGTTCCACGTGCCTCAAAGAGTGTCAACACAATGACGGCCACCTTAGAGGGCCAAAGCCTGCCGGGGTCGGGACTTACGTATACCGTGAACCCGGAACGTAAAGGTTATTGAAGGATACCTTAGATTTTAGTCAGTATAAGTCTGACAGTCCCTTCTGCCCTGTCTTGCGTGGGAGGACTCATTTGATGATAAAAAAAATGGTAAACTCTTCATAAACACACAGTAATAGTTATAATATACGTTATTATAATGTGTTGTCTGTCTTGTAGTACGTGCTGTACTCCTAACTATTTTATTATTATTAATGAAAGATATTTAATATTGTTTTACTACTGCTACTGTATCACAATCAGTTAAATATTATAACAATAAAATAAAATAAACAATTTTCACAAACGTCGCGTGAGTTTGGAAACGTTGTCAGTGCAAAACTGAGGCGCCAACAGGATTTAGCAGGTTTGCGTTGTGGAGATTGGCTAGTGGTAAGAAAGCAGTTTTTCGGGCACAGCGTTTTACACCTTTTTAAGCTGATATCGCTGCTATTTCTTAAATGCTACGGTAGATATTAGGCTGAATTTTCTAACTGCATCAAAAAGTCAATTTTGCCAAAAATGGACTTAGCAGGTTAACGAATTAGGCCGACGAAATATGTTTAAACATATAAAAATAATACGTAGAAAAGATAATAATTATTATAAACCCGACTTGCGACCTGACTGGGTCATAATAACGAATTAAAATTTTATTTTTTAATTTTGAAATCTCTTAAATACATATTTTATATTTTAAACGGGTTTTAGTCATTGGATACATAAACTGGGCTGCCGTTGTAAGGCGACTAAAAAGTCACGGTGTATATATTATTCCTCACGTAAGGTGCCGTAGGTACCTACTGTTAACATTCTGTGCTACCAATCGATATGAATATGAAGTAATCGATGACGAAACAGAAAAATATATAGGCTGATGATAAAAACAAAATTCCTTGAGGGACTTAAGGAGGTAATGAGCCGAGCCGTATTTTGTCCCGCCCAGGAACGACTGGGTAGCGGACCTGGACGGCTCGGTGACCCTAATTTCGTCGGCCGCCGCCGGTACCCCGCCTCTCGATCGCGTACAGAGAGGGCGCGGGATAGTCGCAGCCCGGTTCGGGAAGATCGCCGTGGTAGGCGTTTACTTCTCCCCGAACCGATCTCTCGCCGAGTTCCAAGACTCCCTAGTGGAGCTGGGAGACGTCGTCGTCGCCCTTGGTTCCCTCCCCGCGCTCGTCCTCGGGGACTTCAATGCCAAGAATGTGGCTTGGGGTTCCCGGTACACGGACTACACGCGGGGCAGGATGCTCGAGCACTGGGCCCGGGCACATGGCCTGGTCATCGAGAACCGGGGTTCTGTCCCCACGTGCGTGCGGATGCGGGGCGAGTCGGTGGTGGACATTACGTTCGCCACCTCCGACCTGTCGCCGCGCGTCACCGACTGGCGTGTTGTGGAGGAGGTGGAGACCTATTCCGACCACCGGTATATCCGGTTCGACGTCTCCGCCCAGACCTCAGACGCGCCGGTCCCAAGTGGACGGAACCCAAGTGGTCCGCGATGGGCGCTGAAGCAGCTGGACCGGGAGCTATTCCTGGAAGCCTCGATCGTGCGGGCCTGGGTGTCATCACCGGACAGGCCTGCCGACATAAACGACGAGGCCGAGTGGTTCCGGGAGGCCATGTCGGAGATCTGCGACGTGGCCATGCCCCGGGTCCGGCAAGGACGCGCCCGGCGTCAGCTGTACTGGTGGTCGCGCGAGTTAGCAGCGCTGCGCGAAGCGTGCGTTGCCGCGCGCCGCCGGTACACCAGATTCCGCAGGCGCCGCACCCGACCTCCGGACGCGGCGGCTGTGGAGGCGGAGCTGTACGAGGGCTACAGGGCAGCGAAGACCGTCCTCCGCGACGAGATCTGGCGGGCCAAGGAACTGGCCCGCAAGGAGATGCTGGAGTCTCTGGACGGGGACCCATGGGGCCGCCCCTACAAGTGGGTGCGAGAAAAGCTCCGCCCCTGGGCTCCCCCGTTGACGCAGAGTCTCCAGCCTCAGTTCGTGGAGGATGTGGTGAGCGCCCTGTTCCCATCGCGGGGGGAGCATACCCCCCCGCCTATGGCTCCGTCTCCGACGGAATCTGAGGACGAAGCTGACGCAAACGCGGACCACAGCGACGACGACGTCTACGACGCTCCAGAGGTGACCGAGGTAGACCTGAGAGTGGCGGTACAGCGGCTCAAAGCCAAAAATACCGCCCCGGGACCCGACGGCCTGCCAGGAAAAGCCTGGGTCCTGGCCTCGGGGACTCTCGGGCCTCGACTGGGGGGGCTCTTTAGCGCATGCTTGGAGAGGGGCCAGTTCCCGCTTCGTTGGAAGACGGGGAAACTGGTCCTGATCCAGAAGCACGGGCGCCCTGCGGACTCTCCGTCCGCATTCCGGCCCATCGTGCTGCTCGACGAGGTGGGCAAGCTCTTGGAAAGAGTCATTGCAGACCGCCTCGTCGGGCACCTAAATCGGGTGGGCCCGAACCTGTCGGAGTGCCAGTTTGGCTTCCGCAGGGGGCGCTCGACGGTGGACGCTATCATGCGCGTTAGAGCCCTCACGACGGGGGATGCAGTGGCCCGGGGCAGGGTCGTCTTGGCGGTGTCTTTGGACATCTCCAACGCCTTTAACACCCTGCCCTGGAGTTGCATCAGGGAGGCACTCCGGTACCACCGGGTGCCGACCTACCTCCGTCGTATAGTCGAGGATTACCTGACGGACAGAGCCGTCATCTACCCCGGTCACCGGGGAGAGTGGAACCGGCGAGAGATGTCGTGCGGTGTTCCACAGGGATCGGTCTTGGGACCGCCCCTGTGGAACATCGGATACGACTGGGTGCTGCGCAGCGACCTCCCTGATGGCGTCAGCGTAATATGTTACGCTGACGACACGCTCGTCCTGGCACAGGGAGAGTCGCACCAGGCGGCGGCCGACGTGGCGGCGGAAGCGGTCGCGACAGTCGTTCAGAGGATCCGGCGGTTGGGACTCGACGTGGCGCTGCACAAGACGGAGGCCATGTGCTTTCATGGCCGTCTGAATGCGCCGCGGTCAGAGTCCCACATAACGGTGGGAGGGGTTCGCATCGGCGTCGGGAGGACGATGAAGTACCTGGGACTCGTCCTCGACAGCCGATGGAACTTCAGGGAGCATTTCCTGAGTTTGGCCCCGAGGCTGAACCGGGCAGCAGGCGCCCTCAGGCGACTCCTGCCCAATATCGGCGGGCCAAACACCTCCTGCCGGAGGTTGTACGCCGGTATCGTGCGGTCCACGGCCCTCTACGGGGCCCCTGTGTGGGCCCTGAGCATCCGGACGCGACCACTGAAGTTGGTCGCATGCCAGAGGGTCATGGCTATCCGGATGATCCGGGGATACCGCACGATCGCCGGCGAATCGGCCAACCTCCTTGCCGGATTGCTGCCCTGGGATCTGGAGGCGACTGCCCTCCAGCGCGTCTATGAGTGGCGCGTGGAGGCGCAGCGCCGGGGCGTGACCCCGCTGCCTCGCGAAGTCGAGGCGCGGCGCGAAGACCTCCGGCGTGATCTCAGGGCAGTATGGAAGGAACGACTGTCGCGACCGACGGCCGGGCACGCCGCAATTGCGGCGGTAAGACCCCTCTTTGAGGAGTGGCTGGAGAGAAGTCATGGCGTCCTGACCTACCGCTTGACGCAGGTCCTCACCGGACACGGAAGTTTCGGGAGGTACCTGTGGCTGATGCGAAAGGAGGAGACGCCTGGGTGTCACCACTGCGAAGATCGCCCGGAGGACACGGTGGAGCATACGGTGCAAGACTGCCCAGCTTGGGCGGAGCACCGACGTGTCCTCACGGCTGCGATAGGCGGAGACCTCTCGCGCCCGGCATTGGTTGCGGCCATGCTGCGGGGCGAGACGGAGTGGGAAGCGGTCAGCTCCTTCTGCGAGGCAGTAATGCTCGTCAAGGAGGAGGCAGGCCGCGAGCGAGAGAGGACAGCGTCCTCCCTCCGCCCCAGCCGCAGTGGTAGGCGCCCACGGCGACGGACGTCGCTTGATGATCTCCGGCCACCGTAGGCGCGGGCATGCGGGCAGCGAGTAAAGGGCAACTCGCTGCCCGACCAAGGACCATGCCCGGGTCGACGGCGCGTTGTGTCCCACGCGCGCCTCAAAGAGCGTCAGCATAATGACGGGGCCCCCCTCTCAGAGGGCCAAAGCCTGCCGGGGTTGCGGGATTATTTCCTCACCGTGACCCCGGTACATAAAGGGCTACTGAAGGACACCGTGGATTTTAGTCAGTACAAGTCTGACAGTCCCTCCCGCCCTGCCCGGGGTGGGAGGACTCATTTGATGATTTTACCACGTTAAAAAAAAAAAAAAAAAAAAAGGAGGTAATGAGGAGTGATATATATTTAAGTAAATACGTATTCCTACCTAACTGTGCCCAAACTCGCGAGTCGCAACCCTATTGAGCTTGACCGACAGTAACCTTTTAATGTCGTTGGCGTCAGATAAACTAAAATGAACTCTCGCGCGTCACTATTCAGTTCATTTTTGCTTGCGCACGGGAAGTTTAGGCTATTATAAAAGTAGGTGGGTGATGCGGGTGCAAGTAAAAATGGACTCTATTCTTTCGTGCATAGATTTTACATTTGTTTGTTTTCTTTTTGGGAGTTATCCTTCTGTGCCTTTAGGTACTATTATATATTCTGTGGTGCTACTTCAAATTAATAATAAAACATTTTCCCCACGTGCGCTACAATAAAATAATAGTTAGTATTAATAAAACAATAGTTTATTGATGTGTAGGTTGGAAACCTCGTGTTTTGGATATAACGCTACGGCCATTATGTTTGGTGTTTCTATTGTGTTTGTATAACGTACGGCGGCGTACCTATATTAGTTTGTTTTATGCTTGTTATATTATTTTAATGTTAGCTATATTTTTTCGGGCATTGTGTTTTTTTTTTGTTATTAACATAAACGTGTAATCCCCATAGATATAAGAAAGACGTATTTTTATAGATATTACTTTAGAAATACCCGAAAGAGCAGTACCCTTATCACGAGTTTTCACTATTTTACATTACAGCGTCTTTCCAGTATTTACAGCGTTTCTTGTATGAAAAAATAGAACAGTGCCTCTGGTGTACGAAGAAGGAACTAATTTTTTTCTTGAAAGTATACACATATTTGAAAATGTCAAAGTTCCAGTTTACTTTACGTCAGAATATCTGAATGCTAAGCTATAAAAAAAGCTGTTGCTTGTGCAAGGGTGCTCCCACATCTAACGACGCGGATTCGGATTTTTCCGTCGCCCTTTCTCTTTCTGTCGCTTAGCCATTTGCTAGACCGAGACAGAAAGCATAATGCGATCGCATGCGACGGAATCTCCAAAGCGGCCGCGTGCTATCGCATTGTCTCGGTCTAGCAAATGGTATTTCTAAGCGACAGAAAGAGAAAGGGCGACGGAAAAATTCGAATCCGCGTCGTTAGATGTGGGAGCACCCTAATGCTAGCTCAAGTCGCTTATCGCTAATCGCCGGTAGTGAGACAAATGCCTGAAAAGAGTATAATTGAATAATTTCATCAACAATGCAATTTCATTGTCACAATCACGAACTAACTTCGAAAACAATTGACTATTTACTTTTTAAATATGGAAGCTATTTTGAAATGCACAAATTCAATCAAGCGCAAACCATTTTAATTCGATTTAAAACAATTGAATCGGAAAAAAACACTCAATTAATTCGAGCAAACTCGTTCAAATCGATTAGTTACGTAACTTAGTGACTCTAAAACTACTTTTTCCTATGGGAAAGTAGTGGAATTTGAATTTTAATGATTACTGGGCACTGGGTGTCGTGTATGTTTGATAAAAGTAAGTACCTTACCTAAGCATCTTGTTTTACGGAATACTGATGACTTTTCCATACTGAACCGATTAAATGCGCGATGCAGTTCAATTATGAAGAACAATTTGAAGACTTCATATTGTGACGTCATGCAACAGGTTTTTTAACACTTGCACGCTTTTATAACAATTATCATAATATGAAAATAACTCTAACACGGTAATAAATAAAAATACACTATTCAAAATTATTTTTGACGTGATGATGTCTTATAATTCGATGACCGGATGACCGGCTGTTACCTCGCTCTGTAGCGTTCCATAGCAACGGCGGCGTGTCAATTGTTTGTTTATACTTTGTAGCAACATAAGTACAGTATTTTCTTATGACACCACACTTCAAAGTTGAACTGCATAATATTATGGGGTTATGTAAAAAGTAGCTGTTTGATTTTTTAAAATAAATGTTTATTCATGATAATTCTTTTCATTGTTTGTTCGATGGGATTCGTTTAATCCTACTTTATCCGCTTGCATATAGTGCTGATAATTTGCGGAATTTGTATTTTAATGGACTCTTCATACTATTCAATGATACTCCATATTTATTCAGTTGTTATTAATATCACTTTTTTTAGCGTGGTAAAATCATCAAATGAGGCCTCCCACCCAGGGCCACGGGAGGGACTGTCAGACTCGTACTGACTAAAATTCACGATATCCTTCAATAGCCTTTTACGTTCCGGGGTCCCGCGACCCCGGCAGGCTTTGGCCCCGTTATTATGCTGAAACTCTTGACAACTTTCAAGCGTAACCAACTTGTATAAAGTAAACACTTCACACCAATTTTATTACCATCTAATGTTAATTATTCAATTTAATATCGCTTAACAATTAATGAGGAGTGGTTATCGATTATTCTGAAGGGGATCGCTTAATTAATGTCAATTAGATCGTACCTGAGATAAGGACGTTAATGGGCACAAAATGCAAATCAGTTTGGATTCGAAAACCACTTTTAGATCGAAATTAGGTCATTGTTACCTACCTCCCCGTATTTATGTAAAACGGGTTTTGGTAACTGTTTTTTTGGCTGTTTATAGCTTGGCCGCATACATCAGTTTTCCTGATCAGGAATCCTGATCCGTTTTTCTAAATTTGTACGGAAAGTTATACAAAAATGTGTGACAAGTCGGAAAGCACGTCAAGTCGTCGTCGCGTTGCTCCCGGCTGTCATTTGTAGATCTTTGACAGTCGTAAATAACAGTCAAAAGCCCGAAAGTCTGACAAATAGTCTCACCTTGGAGTAACCTATTACCCAGTTACTGGGTAGTGGAGGTCCGATAGGCATTAGCTCCATGTAAAAAAACTGATATCCAGCTGCATCTGGATTTAATTCCCTCAACTCTCTTATGACTCCCTCACCGCGAGCATTCACCTGTAATGTAACATTAAAGTGCGCAATTTGATGCTCTTTTGTCTTCGAATGTTCGAGTCTGTTACGTTAAGCCTCCTCTTCACAATCGGCCATGATGGCCGTGTTTGCCGAACAGAAGGAGACGACGCTATACCAGAAAGTAAGATGCAAATCATTCTATCTCGATTCTTAGTATAGCGCCGTCTCCTTCTGTTCGGCAAACACGGCCATCATGGCCGATTGTGAAGAGGAGGCTTTACATTACAGGTGAATGCTCGCGGTGAGGGAGCGCCTTTATATATTCTACGTGTTTTTTATTTTTAAGTTTTTAAAGTAATCCAATGGTCTTATCTGTCAGAGGTCCCTAAATTAACTTTTGTGTGTCTTTTAAAACAGTTACAGGTCTCTGAACTTTCAAATAAGCCTTAAAATGACACCTCTTTACCAATAAACGTATCTACATGGCCAGGTAATACGGAAGCCAGTGATGTGACACAATACAAGACGATAAGTATGGACCGAGCACATCACTAACTGTCAGTGAGAACAGATAAGGATGCGACTGTCTTATTGTACTGTTCTGATTCAGTTTATGGGCTGATAAATCCAGTTATATGCTGTTTTTGTCGATTTTAACTTTCGAGTTGCGTAGCCTAGTAGCCTCGCTCAGCAGCGCGGGGAGTACATTGTACAGCTTGGCAAATTAGAGTTGAAAACCGGAAGTCGCCACTGTGCTCTCGCTACCAGCACTTTGAATTATTTAATTTTTTTCACTTACGTTAGTTTTATGGCACAATAATAAATATAACAAACCTGTGTTATTTGTCAAATGTCAAAGATTTTAAAACGTTGTCAGCAAACAAACAGATTAGTTTCGTTTCAAGACATACTGGCCGTCTAAAGGTATGACGGCTTATGTTGTCATGTATGTGAAATCTAGAGGGAGTATTGGTGTACTCCTAAAAAACAAAACACAATCGGCAGGTATCAAACTTCAAATATTAATTTTGGACGTGTCGACGCTGTATATTGATGAACAAATTTTTTTTCCCCGTTTTATTTTAGCATCCGATACTGTTTCCGTGTTGAGTGTTCTGTATATCACGTGTCAATCTAGCGATCATATTATTTATTTTGTTATGTTGGCATTTTTCTGTTTTGTTTTCCATATGTGACAGATGAGCGTTCTCACGATGAAAGTGGGTGGTGACAGGTAACAATTAGTAAACGTGTTATTTAAGTATTAGTTTAACTTTAAACAAATGCAAAAAAGCTAAAGAGTTTGCTTACGCTAGTTTTAGGAACTGAAAAATGGTTCAAATTGATTTTTTTTTTTTGTGTTAAATAGTTCATTTATCCAAAAAAGCTAACACACATTAAAGTTTGTTGTATGGTAGATTTCTTATGACCTAATATTACAGTTTTACTTAAAGGAAATGCATAGTAATATGTTAAATCTATCGTGAAAGCTTCACCATCATCATCATCATCAGCCTATAATGTTCTTACTGCTGGGATACAGGCCTCCTCTCTGTAAGAGGGACTGAGCCATAATCCACCACGCAGGCCCAAGTGCGGATTGGTAGATGTCACATGTCTTCGATTTTTAGGTTCTAGGACATGCCGGTTTCCTCACGATGTTTTCCTTCAGCGTTTTGAGGGCAGTGATGATAAAATAAATTACACAAAGTACACATAATGCGGCTGGCGGGGTTTGAACCCACGACCTACAGCTGGTAAGTCGGGACCGATACCACTGGGCCACCACTGCTCCAAGAGACTGCTGAAAGTTTCACCTTAAACATATATACATAATATGTACCTATGTGTATAATTACTTTTCCGCCGCAAAGTCTATCGAGTTTTAACAAAAATAATTCCACCACAGAGAGATGGGAGCAGTAAAAAAACTGACTTATATCATAAGCTGTGGCTGTAATGCAGCTGGAGTTCCGAGCTGACGGTTATCCCTGAGGCTTCCATCACACGCTTGCTGGAGCCACACTAAGGATGCCTCTTCAAATTTTACTAGTTTTGTAAATTATTTAATAGGTTGTAGTTACAGCGGGGCCAGAACGTCTTGAAACGGAACTACTTAATATTTTTGTTTGCTGACAACGTTTTAATATCTTTGATATTATATGATGTAAACAAAGAACGCAGGTTTGTTAGATTTATATTACTGTGCCATAAAACTAATGTAACAAGTGAAAGAAAAACCCATTCAAAGTGCTGGTATTAAGAGCACAGTGGCGACTTCCGGTTTTCTACTCTAATTTGCCAAGCTGTAGATTGGTTCGTCAAGGAGGAGGCAGGCCGCGAGCGAGAGAGGACAGCGTCCTCCCTCCGCCCCAGCCGCAGTGGTAGGCGCCCACGGCGACGGACGTCGCGCGACGATCTCCGGCCACCGTAGGCGCGGGCATGCGGGCAGCGAGTAAAGGGCAACTCGCTACCCGACCAAGGACCATGCCCGGGTCGACGGCGCGTTGTGTCCCACGCGCGCCTCAAAGAGCGTCAGCATAATGACGGGGCCCCCCTCTCAGAGGGCCAAAGCCTGCCGGGGTCGCGGGATTATTCCCTAACCGTAACCCCGGAACTTAACAGGCTATGAAGGACACCGTGGATTTTAGTCAGTAGAAGTCTGACAGTCCCTCCCGCCCTGCCCGGGGTTGGAGGACTCATTTGATGATTTTACCACGCTAAAAAAAAAAAAGGTTGCACTCCAGGAGTGCCGGTAGAAGTGAAAACTTTTTTGTTACTATGTTTTATTTTTAATTTGAATGACGTCTTACTCATTTTCGATCAGGGTCACGTGACCCTGACGCGAGTTTTAAATTTTTTACCCATTACAGAAAAAGTGTACAACGCCGCTAAAGAAGTTTTCACTTCAAAAAAAAAAAAGGTTGCACTCCAGGAGTGCCGGTAGAAGTGAAAACTTTTTTGTTACTATGTTTTATTTTTAATTTGAATGACGTCTTACTCATTTTCGATCAGGGTCACGTGACCCTGACGCGAGTTTTGGTCACGTGACCCTGACGCGAGTTTTAAATTTTTTACCCATTACAGAAAAAGTGTACAACGCCGCTAAAGAAGTTTTCACTTCAAAAAAAAAAAAAAAGCTGTAGATTGATGTGTATTGGTTATTTATTATGTACAGACGCCAGCACGTCAACCTACCCGAATCTGTCAGATTTTACCATTCAAACATTAACCTTCCACTCTTGTGATAAGGTTGAAATTCTATTAAAGAAATCTGACAGATTGTGGTAGCTTGATGTGCTGGCGTCTGTACGTTTAACCCGAGCATGGGCATTGGGGTAGTTCCCTGAAAAATACATTGAATATCTGTTTAGTCTGGCAGATAGAGTATTGAATATGTTTTTTTTTAATCAATGTATATTGACGAAGTTTCGGCTTCAGCCGCCTAGAACGTCTGGGCGTACTCCAAATAATGTTATTGTGGTGATGGATAGAAAGAATACCTTTAGTAGAACGCGTATTTTCTGCAAATGCCTATGTTACATTACATGCCATGATACTGCTATTGTAAACGGTACAAATCCATTGAAATCGGTTAAGGCTTTCAAAAGTTATGGTGGAATATAGAAGCTAGCAGAACATACATGTGTAATTATAACACTCCTTTTTTCGAAGACGTAATAATTTGTTAAATTCAGAAACACACTTTCCAACCGAATTATTTTGATGGCACTCTGGCGATTAAAGAGAGAGGTTTTAGAACAACAAAAAAACACGACTGACATTTCAAAATGGGGTTTTTCCCAATTTTTTCCGCATATCTCGAAAGCCGATTTGATACCCGTGCAAACCCTGGACGTATGAAAATAAAACAGAAAATAAACCGCATGCAGTAATATCCGCCGCTTTGAAATCTGTAACGAGTGGACCAGACCGTCCTCGGACGGACGTGGACACGGAATAGATAGTGAACAGAAGGCTGGCTCTCCAAAGAAAGAAAACAGGCCCACTTTCTTTGCTGTACGATCTCTTTCTAGAGATAGAAATACTATTTCTTTCTCATTTCTGTTTGTGTCTTACATTTTTTTTAACGTGGTAATATCATCAAATGAGTCCTCCCACCCCGGGCAGGGCGGGAGGCATTGTCAGACTCGTACTGACTAAAATCCACGGTGTACTTCAATAGCCCTTTATGTTCCGGGGTCACGGTGATGGAATAAGTTCCGCGACCCCGGCAGGCTTTGCCCCTCTAAGAGGGGGGCCCCGTCATTATGCTGACGCTCTTTGAGGCGCGCGTGGGACACAACGCGCCGTCGACCCGGGCATGGTCCATGGTTGGGCAGCGAGTTGCCCTTTACTCGCTGCCCGCATGCCCGGTTTGTGTCCTACTAGAGGTAGAAATAGGTTTTTGTCTCTAGTAAGACAAAACCAGATATATATTGAATATTGGGATCAGCCAAGACGCAAAGCTAGTGCATCCAAGGAGTCGCCTGTCTCGTGGTCACTCAGCAGTCGTTTGTTTTCAAGTTCAGGCACAGTTGTTTAACATTTTTCCATTTGAAATTTCTTAGTAGTGATAGATAAGAAAAAGCACGTGTAGCCGGATGGTCCTGCGCCTGAGATTAATTCCTCAGGTTTTGAGACAGTGAAAGACGAGAATGTGTATTGATCTCTGCTGCTGCTGAGACTGACTTCCACACTTGTAAAGCTCGCCTGTTTTGAGACAATGAAAGACGAGAATGTGCATCGATCTCTGCTGAGACTGACTTCTACAGTCGTAAACCTCGCCTTCTGTACAGCTATATATTCCGTGCCTGGATCGCGCAGCGTAGGATTGCGAACAAGCTTTTAATTTGATAACGTTATACAAACGTTTTAGTGATATGAGAAATTGATGGATTACAGGGTTTATTGGAACTAGGGGCATTTTTGGGGGTTTTTGTAGGATCCGAAATGGGGTGCACGGTATTTCGTTTTGATGAGGATTTCTGGATATCGGAAGATTTTGTGGATAATCTTCTTCTATATCCACCATCGGCGATTCTGCATCGAGAGGAATTTAGTGTCGCACATAACGATAGTCTAAACTATTTGTTTTCATTTTACAGAACGGTTATTTTATTACAAGGCTGTATTTTCCCACTTCTGGGCAAAGGCCCTCGATTCCCTTCGACGATCACGGTTGAGTGTTACTTCCTTTAAAATCTTAAGGAGGTCGTCCATATTTTCCCGACATCTCCTTTGTAATCTGCCGCAAATCTTGCCGCTGTTTCAAGGCACCATTTCAACGGTTCGATTCTTCGATTCGAGCTTTATATTGTATTAATAGATTTTCAACTTCATACGTAGAAAATAAAGTTGAAAATTCATAAAATAATGTGAGTGATTATTTAATGACGATACATTCAAATGAGTTACATAGCCCAATTACACCTTTTTGTTTAGCGTGGTAAAATCATCAAATGAATGCTCGGTCCCTCCAACCCTGTCCGGGGTGGGAACCCCGGACAGGTGGACGTTGTTTTTAGTTAGTACAGGACAGACCTGTACTAACTAAAAACCACGATGTCCTTCATTAGCCCTTTATGTTCCGGGGTCAAGGTAAGGAAATAAGTCTCGCGACCCCGGCCGGCTTTGGCCCTCTAAGGCCCGACGCTGCGTTACGCGGGTGCACGCGCGGTTCTATACAAAAGTGCTCCGTCGCGGGGACCCGTGCGGGGACCCGCGCGGAGCCACGTGCGGGGCCACGCGCGGAGCCACGCGCGGAGCCACGTGCGGGGCCACGTGCGGAGCCACGCGCGGGTCTACGCGCGGTTCCTGCCAGCGGTAACACGCACGGGCTTGTTCAGTCAATAAGGGTGCTTATACACGCTGCATGTAACGGTCTATTTATACTAGCGCAGAGTCGAAGCGCATCGAAGCGTATTTCTAAAACTGAATATAACAATTTCAACCTTAACTCCACAGCGTAAAGCACATATTACTTCTAAGATTTTAAAAAGTGAAGAACGCTGATCGTGAATCGTGAACTGGAGCAAACAGAGAGTAATTTTTTTTTGTATGAAGGCTTTCGAAAAATTTCTCCGGTGCTGAAATTCGGAATATGGTGAAAGTAGGTGATACAGATTATAGATGCACATTAATCCAAAATTTTTTTAGCCGAGATGTTCTGTTTTTTTACCAAAACATGAAAATTGCATATGTATAACTCTCTGCGAAAAATTCCTCAGTCTCAAATTCTTTTTGTAGGTATTTGTTTAAATGAAATAATAGGAAAAAAAAAGTATAAGTAAGAATAGGAAGTATAAACATCAATGTTCGATTTCAGTGTCACTCCAAATCAACTTTTTACATATCGCGCTTTAACTTGAAATTGAAATAAAAATCTTCAAATTGAACTAGCGACACTGCGTTAATCGGTCTCCGCGACGGGGACCGTGGCATACCCACGGAAACCAGCCGCGTATCCACCCGCGTGTCACCACGCGGCGCCACGCGCGGGGCCACGGACGGGGCCACGGACGGGGCCACGCGCGGGACCACGGACGTGGACCCGCGACGGTCGCCCGTCGCGGGGACCCGTTTAACGCAGCGTCGGGCCTAAGAGGGGGTCCCGTCATTTTGCTGACGCTCTTTGAGGCGCACGAGGAACGAGACGCGCCGTCGACCCGGACATGGTCCATGGTCGGACAGCGAGTTACCCTTTACTCGCTGTCCGCAAGCCCTTTCAACTTCGTACTAAGAAAATAAAGTAAAAAAAAATATTTAATGACGATACATTCAAATGAGTTACATAGTCCTAACACCTTGTGCAAACTTTGTTATGAACCAGTGAAAACCATGCATTATAAAGGCGTTATGATCTAAGTACAAGCTCTAGTCTGAACTAAGTTATGATATAAACTAAGTTACTTTTCAGCACTTTACCTAGTCATAAATAAGCTGGTATGTCGGCAAAGTTTTACTCGGTACTAACAATAATTACCTACGAGGTGTTTGTACTTTCTTTTAGTATCTAACTTACGTTATAATGTTTATGATCTAAGTATTCATATAGTATGCATAAGGAGGAGGCGGGCCGCGCGAGGGAGAGGACAGCGTCCTCCCTCCGTTCCAGCCGCAGTGGTAGAAGCCCACGGCGATGGACGTCGGCAGACGATCTCCGGCAACCGCAGGCGTGGGGATATTATACGCGGGCGGCGAGTAATGGACGATTCGCTGCCCGAACACTGACTGGGTTCGCGCGCCTCAAAGAGTGTCAGCGTAATGACGGGGCTTCTTTAGAGGGCCAAAGCCTGCCGAGGTCACGGGACTTATCCTATTACTGTGACTCTGGAACATAAAGGGCTATTGAAGGACATCGTGGATTTTAGTCAGTGCGAGTCTCACAGTCCTCCTCGCTTTACCCTGGGCGGGAGGACTCATTTGATGATTTTACCACGATAAAAAAAGTATTCTGTATCTTCTTTCATAATTGACCAGTAGCATCAAGCGGTAGGGACTGTGACTGACTAAAAATTCTTTAGTTACAAGATTTTCTTAACACACTTAACATGCACATAAATGCTATGCTATATACGGAACAAAAATCTATTTTAGAAAACGCAGAACCAATATCCCATAAAAAGCCTATAATGTTACATAACAGTATGTATATCAAATGAAGTAAACTCTCAGTTGAAAGAGTTACGAACGCCTGCAGAAATACTTATAGCAATATAACACATGAGAGTTTATTTCAACGAAATTTCTGATAGGCGTTACTTGCGTAGAAGTTTGAAGAAGTTTGACGTAGCAATTAATGAATGTTAAGAAAGTATATGATTGAGCATGAAAAACGAGTTGTAATTCAGTAGGTAGAAATTTGTTTTGTAACCCGATGAAAGTTTTGTTCATTCAGTTTGTTAGAGTCATTGCGAATAAAAGGTTTATAGTACTCGTAGTACTTGCTCTAAACGCCTTTATGCTTACATATTTTGTTAAAACTTTGTACCACACAATAAGGGCTGATCTGCATACACATGGAAGGTAAAAGACTCTTCATGAAAAGGATTCTATTGTTTTTGTAAGCTTTTATTTACTTTTACCTGTTGACCTGTCCCGTTGTCTGTAATCGAATCTTGCAAGTTTTTGATTCACTTCTCGGTTTCCGATTGAGCTAAAATTTTGTACATATATGTATATCGCGTGACAATGCAATATTATGATGACTTGGAGCTAATCTGATGATGGAGCTGGAAGGTGGCCGTAGAAACTCTGTAATGAAACGCAGCAAACCCATCGAGTTTAGACTCATTTGATTCGTCTTGACGAGTACTTTGTATGTCGTAATTATTTTTTAACAATAAAACTTGTTTTCTAGAAGAACTTTGTTTTTTAAATAAATAACATTTTCTTATTTATATGAAGTTAATACTGGCAAAGTACATAAGAAGAGGGTCAAATAAAAAAAAACTTATACGAAGTATATAAGGAGCTCTGCTTGAGTCTGCCAAAACCTTTAGGGATTATAATATGTAGTTGCGATGATATTTTTATTAATTAAAACGCAGACATTCTAAGAAATGTAAATAACCTTTATTAAAACACAAATGAATTCTAAAAGTATAAATATAGAAAACTTTAGTCTTATCTTAGTCTAATTTATATACATATCATTAAAACAAAAATAATTTCACTGAAAATTCAAGATTGGAATATTTTTAGGCTTCTTTTGCACTGACCACAACCACAAGACGTGGGCGGGAGTAAAATTTACAGGGACCACACTTTTCCGTAATTATCGACTGTCTGGGTGATGCGGGCAGCCGATGGATGCAAATGGCGAATTGTCGTTCGGCGTGGCGGTCTAAGGGGGAGGACTATGTTCAACAGTGGACGTCTTCCGGCTGATGATGATGATGATGATGGGTGATACCGTCCTCATCGTAGATAAATCGCAACTACAAGCGATATCGAGAACTGTCGCAAGAATCAATAACCACATCCACTTTTTTGTTGGCACCACAGTCATCATTTTTGTCTAGTCTTTTCCCAATAATACCCATTAATAGACCAGAAGCAATAGAATATCGGTATTTAACATGGAATGAAAGCCTAGATCTGATCTCCAGAACTCAGTAACTGGGTAATACCAGTAATACGGCACCTATTGGTTAGTCTGTTTGGTCAGACTTTCGAGCTTCTGATTAACAGTAACGACTGTCAATGACCTACTAATGATAGCCGGGACTAAAACACTTGCAAAAATCTACAGTGACACTGGTGACACTATTCACACGTATCCTTTGCTTGACCACATTTTGTCGCTGTGTGGTTGTAGTTCGTGTGTAACAAGCCTTAGATTTCATGAACCTATGCATTGTAATACAAGAAAGTTATAGGGTTGCCACAAAAGATAATTAATTCAAAAGATTATGAACTTATTTCTCTGATACATAAAATGTTTGAGCTAATAGGTTTATATTATATTACCCTAAATTAAAATAGAAAATCTACATTACTTTTGGTCTCATTAAAGCGAAAAGATATTAATTATGGAGAAGATTCCGTTTCCTAAGTTATTCAATTAATTCTTTTGATCTACAAAATAATAAAGAAAAATACTTTTTATGTCTTAGAGATATCGCTATAAGCGATAAAGGCCGTTGTAACCATGGAATTAGTACTCAATGTAATATAATTATTATGTAAAGTTGTGAATTGATTTTGTTATGCAACAAAGTTTAAACAATCTATTTTATCTATTGTCATTTTGTATGATAATAAATTCAAATACACATTTAAATATTAATTAATTCAGTTGCTTATGCTTCTCCAAAAACACTGTGAATTGAATAATTAATTTAACATTATCCTTCGAACTCCTTTTTTATTATATCTCCAAGAACTGATACACCTATATCCTCTCGCTTTAATAAAAACTCTTAGCACTATGAAAATTGAAAAAAGAAATCATCATTCTGAGCACTTTCCCGACCTATCCATCTAAATTTTGGTCTTCATAGACAACACAAGACCAACTTTTTACATTCATCCCAATTCCATAAAGTTCTGTTGTGAAATAAACCATTTGCCAATTCAAAATGGCGTCATAACAATGGCGGATTAAAATGGCGGTAAAACCACTCGTTAGCAGTTTTGTAGTTGATTGGAGATTAGCGGTGATGTTAAGCTCTTTGATATGCCTGTTAACATGCTAACTCCTTCAATAATCCCCATACGGTTTTAATAAATCGTACTACAATAAAAATTGACACGTAGGTATGGATGGAGTTTTAAGAGTGCGTGTTCTGAAAGTTGGCAACGTCACAAATAGCTGTCAAATATTTACAAGTTTTAATAATTTGGCAAATTCACTGTATGAAAATAATAAATATGGCTCTGTAGTGCACTAAAAAATTGTTATAGGAATGCAATTAAAACAATGAATTTTATGTTGTAACCTTTTCAATTGTAAAAAAGGCATTTGGCAAGTTTCCAAGTACTTTTTTTACATATAAAACTTTATATTCGGTGTTATGGTATTAATTAATTGCATTCCCTTATAGGTTATCATTATACATATGTTGTTTTAGGGTGCTCACACATCTATCGACGCGGAATCGGAGACAGAAAGCATAATGCGATCGCACGCGGCGGAATCCTTGACGCGGCTGCGTGCTATCGCATTGTCTCCGTCTAGCAAATGGCAGTTCTAAGCGATAGAAAGAGAAAGGGCGACGCAAAAAGCCGATTCCGCGTCGATAGATGTGGGAGCACCCTCAACCAACAACGCCCCCGAGGCACAATAATGCCAACTTTCCAAGCTTAAAAAGAAACTATTCCTAATTTCCTAAATCTATCTTACAAGCTAACGAACACGCGGGTGGAAGAACCAAGAAGTTGTCTATGCTTCTTAGCATCTTGACAGGTCTGGGAGGCTATTCTCCTTGCAATAGGAGAAGGAGGTTGGCCAGGCTTTGAAGCCGACGCGGTCGTAGATACGCTTGGCACATCGCACGTCATCAGCCAAGTCCTCGTTCAGGAGATCTGGAATTTAAAATTGATGAGTTTAGAGTTTTGAAAGATGTCCATGTATAACGGTTATTAAGGTTTGTTTACTTTGACCCAGTTTAGGATTCATTGTCAGTAAATTCCAGTGATGGGTTGTCATTGGTATAATGTAAGGCGACGCGATTCGACCGACCTAGTGACACATCATACTATATTCCGTGCATATAGGTAACACCTTGAAAGACTTTTAAGAGTCCAGCTCCAAATTTCCTTCCTCAGCAAATAACCTTGTTTTGCTACAGAACAGATATGTTTTTTTTTTAATTTTCATGTAAAAAATCTATCGTTTTCAAAAACAATTACAAAGTTATACAGACTATTTAACACTAAAACAATTTTTCATTTCGAACCAGTAGTTTCTTGAGATAAACGCGTTCAATCAAACACACAAACTCTTTTGATTTCTATTACCTACGTATAAGTATAGATTAAAAAAAAATGGTAACGTTAGCTTTTCGATCCAATCCAATTATTTTTTTTTTGTATTTTTAGCTAAAAACGTTTCATTGTCTAGTTCCAGACGCAAGATTTTATTGAAAATGGTTCGAAACTGATTTGAAATAATATTTTCAATAAGCCTTCTATTAAAGTCCAGTACGAAAAGAATAAAATTGCTGTCTGTCCATTTTCTAGATAGCAAAAACCTAATTTGGGAACTGAAATTGAATAAAAAAGTTTTTTATTTGATTTAAAATGGACACCAAGCAGTAACAAGTTTAGAACTTTCCTTTTTGTAGAATTATAACGATGAAGAGAAATATTGAATTCTTTTAGAACTCGTCAAGTAATAAACTATGCTTGATGGAAAACTGTTGAAGGATACTTTAGAGTTTGTTAGTAAATAAGTTCTAGTAATTTAAGGCCAGGTTCCAGTACAGTACGCAGCTATGAGCGCACTACCTCAGCCCCCGCAAAGGGGCGGGGCAAGTCGACAGCGGTGCGGGCGGGAGGGACCGTGTGTGTATATATGCCACAGCGTAGCGTAATGCAGTTAGTCAATTACGTTCGAGTGTGTCTGGATTAGATTTTCGTAAAATGATAGTCGAGATAGTTTTGATTTTACAAAGTGCATACAATGGAGTACTTTCTTAGGCAGCAGTATATTTGATATGTGCCGAGTTTGGGCTCGTTTTGTTATGATGACATCTTACCTCCGGACTTGATGGAGTAGAGGTACTGTACCTCAACCATGAGTTTTTTTTTACGTTTACGGTACAGTAAACGTAAAACAATTTGTATGAGAATCTGTACAGCGCCTCTATTGAGTAGTAAGCGAATTAAAATCCGTACCTACCATGAGTTGAAAACTAAAATTTCTTTACCACATTTGTTTCAGTTTACCGTAGAGAGTTTAGTTTACGTAGCGTTTTGCATACAAATCGGTACCATGAGTCACTGATTTGATAGATGTCACAGTAAATTACTGTACCTACTGTGGTTACTTCTCTCACCGATATTTTTATTGTGAGAAGTATTTTTGAAGTGAAAACTTCTTTAGCGGCGTTGTACACTTTTTCTGTAATGGGTAAAAAATTTAAAACTCGCGTCAGGGTCACGTGACCAAAACTCGCGTCAGGGTCACGTGACCCTGATCGAAAATGAGTAAGACGTCATTCAAATTAAAAATAAAACATAGTAACAAAAAAGTTTTCACTTCTACCGGCACTCCTGGAGTGCAACCTTTTTTTTTATTGTTTTTCGTTTATTAAAAATGTCTGAGCGACAATATTTCACTTGGAGGATGTTTGCCGAAGGCCAAGCGGCAGATGAAAACAGATTTTATAGAGGACACGATCCGAATATGCAAAAGCAAGTTGTAATGGACGGACCGGGATTCCGACAGCGCGTCCACTACAGGGACGTATTGTTGTGCACACGTGCCTTGCCTTCGCTGGTGACGCATGCATCCACGCACCCCTGAATGCGTACGTTTTTGGAAAATTACGGAAATACAATATACCACGGACAACGGAAATAATAAAAAACACCAATTTGAAGAGTTCACTTTGAAGGCTTCGGTCTTCTTTTGTTGATGTTTCTTCTTCGGTGGCTCGGCTGCGACTGAACGCAGTGCCGGCGGTCGTAGTGTCGTACCGCCTTTTATACCGCCCGTCCTTACCTTGAAGAGACACACGTATTTTGAGCCCGTTTTTCCTTGTGATTTTTACTAAGACCGAGGCCTTCGTAGCCTTTATTTTCTTATTAATTTAAACCTTAAAACTATGTATTGTACCTTTCTAGATTCCTTATTAAGTCTATTTGTATATAAAACAAACAAAATGTACCTATGTCTAAATACAAAAAATCCTAGAACATAAACTACAAAAATTACACAGGAACAAAAGTTTGATTATACAAAAAGTACAATAACTTAAAAACTACTGATCCGATTTACATGAAACAACTTGTGCAATCACTTTTATAATAAAACACACCCCTTTTAAATAATTTAATTGAAAAATAACCATAAACAAAAAAGTCACTTTTCAACTTACGTAATTATTGAAGAAATTCTAAATTATTTACAATTTCCCTTTTCAAACAGCCGGTGACGTTTGTCCGGCCACAAAATATATAATAGTACCTAAAGGTACAGAAGCATTACTCCCAAAAAGAAAACAGACAAATAATGTAAAATCTATGCACGAGAGAATAGAGTCCATTTTTACTTGCACCCGTATCACCTACTTACTTTTATAATAGCCTAAACTTCCCGTGCGCAAGCAAAAATGAACAGAATAGTGACGCGCGAGAGTTCATTTTAGTTTATCTGACGCCAACGACATTAAAAGGTTACTGTCGGTCAAGCTCAATCGGGTTGCGACTCGCGAGTTTGGGCACAGTTAGGTAGGAATACGTATTTAATGCATTGTTTAATTACATTATTAAACATAAATATATATCACTCCTCATTACCTCCTTATGTTCCTCAAGGAATTTTGTTTTTATCATCAGCCCATATCTTTTTCTGTTTCGTCATCGATTACTTCATATTCATATCGATTGGTAGCACAGAATGTTAACAGTAGGTACCTACGGCACTTTACGTGAGGAATAATATATAAACAGTGACTTTTTAGTCGCCTTACAACGGCAGCCCAGTTCATGTATCCAATGACTAAAACACGTTTCTAATATAAAATATGTAATTAAGAGATTTCAAAATTTAAAAATAAAATAAAATAAAACCTGCGGTCTTTGTTTACATCAAATATCAAAGATTTTAAAACGTTGTCAGAAACAAAAAGGGTAGTTCCGTTTCAATCCGTTCTGGGCAAGCTGTAGTCATCACTTTAAAGATAGCCGGTAGCCACTAGCCGGTACTTGAATGACATTAATAGGCACACCACGAGCAGGTAGATAATTTTTTGATCATTATTAAATATGTACTACATAGATAAATATTCACTTTTTTCCTTACCTTTCGAAATCACGCGGTAGTGTGTGAAAGGCTCCTATCACTGTCATTATTTAAACAACCAAACGTTAAGCAGTATTTTTTTTTCTTCATCATATACAGGGTGAATTTTTCAAGTGGGCGTGGATGGCTATTTTCGAAACTGTGAGGAATATCGAAAAACGTTGAAAGGAGTCTCGAGGCCGCTTTTGACGAAAACTAAAACTGCATCATTGGATTTTAAAAAAATCAATCATCCTAGCCAGGAATCGAACCCACTGATTTTGTAAAAAAAATCGCACTCTGTATTATTACACTATTCGATAGTGTTGCTGATAAAGATCAAATTCTGGAAAGTAATCATATACGGTAAACTTAAGGAAATGGCAGATTTTTATGAAATTGCTATTTTTCCAATTTACTTTACTTCTACTGAGCCATAATTTATTCGAAATTAATAAAATTTAAATTGTTCAATGTTTCACTGGGTTTGACGTCTCAACAATCCCGCTGTGCTTAGCAATACGAAATTATGGAGTTGAACTAAAAATAACATTATTATTTTAAAGAAGAAATGGTAATTTATGTTACAAATACCCATATTGCCTTGATGGTTGATCAGTTTTTTTGTAATTATACGTTTTCCTTAAGTTTTCCGTACATGATTACTTCCCAGAATTTGATCCTTAACAGCAACACTATCGAATGGTGTAAAAATACAGGGTGTAATTTTTTTTCCAAAATCAGCGGGTTCAATTCCTGGCCAGGATGATAGACTTTTCTAAAATCCAATGATGCAGTTTTAGTTTTCGTCAAAATCGGCCTCGAGACTCCTTTCAACGTTTTTCGATATTCCTCATAGTTTCGAAAATAGCCATCCACGCCCACTTGAAAAATTCACCCTGTATATACTTTTTTAAACTTATGCGTAAATACAACCTAACACCATACTTAAATATTATTTAAGTAAGCGCGTGCTTAGTGGGTGGCGCGCGGCAACCGACTAAATGGCCACTACGAAGTGGCCCCCGCCAATGCTTGCAGTTTTGTACCTACACTGCGGAGTGAGCCAGGCCTGGTCCGGCAGTAAAGTTTGGCGGCCAAATTTAGAATTCGTGTTTTCTTGCACTAAGCAATAGAAAAATAACCTTTTTCATTTTGTCGTATTGCATTCATCTGACTACACTGAAGTTGGCATTTACTGTAGTCAGTGTGGTTTTTACGTGACAGCAGGCCTGGCTCACTCCGCAGAATAGGTATAAAACTGCAAGCATTGGCGGGGACCACTTCGGAGTGGACATTTAGTCGGTTGCCGCGCGCCGCCCACTACGCACGCGCTTACTTATATTATATTTAAGTTTGGTGTTTGGTTGAATTTACGCATGAGTTTAAAAAAAATATATATGATGAGGAAAAAAAAAATACTGCATAACGTTTGGTTGTTTAAATAATGACAGTGATAGGAGCCTCACGTTTCACACACTACCGCGTGATTTCGAAAGGTAAGAAAAAAAGTGAATATTTATCTATGTAGTACACATTTAATAATGATCAAAAAACTATCTACCTGCTTGTGGCGTGCTTATTAATGTCATTCAAGTACCTGCTAGTAATCATGATCAGTTAAGCATGATTAGGTAGGTTACAAATTTGGCCTACAAGACGACCACGATAAATAAAATAGACGATTATCAAACCCGACATCACTCTCACTCACCTAAGCTAAATACGGGTAGGTCGAATTATGATCGGTAGAAAGTAGGAAGATGTTTACGTTATTGTTTAGACACGTTCAAACTCAGAAAATGGCTACACTACGCATTCAAGGTCAGCGATCGTAATTCTCTTCGCGACTTTTTTACCTACTTACCTACAAAGACACGCAACACGGGGCCTGTGACAATGAAATGAATGAAATGAAAATGATAAGGACTAGTTACCTATTTTGCCGTAAACGATAACAATCGATTTTTAAAGTTATGACTACAGCTTGGCCAGAACGGATTGAAACGGAACTAATCTTTTTGTTTCTGACAACGTTTTAAATTTTTTTATATTTGATGTAAACAAAGACCGCAGGTTTGTTAGATTTATAAGTTAATTTTATAAGGAGGTAATGAGGAGTGATATATATTTATGTTAATTAATAATGTAATTAAACAATGCATAAAATACGTATTCCTACCTAACTGTGCCCAAACTCGCGAGTCGCAACCCTATTGAGCTTGACCGACAGTAACGTTTTAATGTCGTTGGCGTCAGATAAACTAAAATGAACTCTCGCGCGTCACAGTCAGTTCATTTTTGCTTGCGCACGGGAAGTTTAGGCTATTATAAAAGTAGGTGGGTGATGCGGGTGCAAGTAAAAATGGACTCTATTCTTTCGTGCATAGATTATACATTTGGTTGTTTTCTTTTTGGGAGTAAGCCTTCTGTGCCTATAGGTACTATTATATATTCTGTGGTGACAGTAAACGTAAAACCAAGTGAAACCCATGGTACGGTCAGCCAAGAAAGTGGTGTACCAGTTTTGATTTAGTTTCCCGGTCATCGAAATTTACAACAAGGTTCGTTATAAAAAGATATTACTGAAAGAGACAACATTATCATGACGTAAACCTATGTATTTAGTATTCATACGTCATATGTCACATATAAGTACATGACATTTTAACCTTTAGTATAAATGAAAAGGACATTAGTTTCTACAAAGCAATTGAAATGTTTCCAAACAAAAGTAATAAAAACTATTTTAATAGACAACCGAATTCCATTTGAAAAAGAAAACTGACAATTGTCATTTTGTCATATATATGCAAAAAATCGATATATTTTCCGTGTTATTTTTCAATCAACTGCATATAAAATCATCTCAATGCCTGCCAACTTGACCATTGCCGAAAGAGCACAAATAATTGCCCAATTTAATGAGGGAAGCAGTATCAGTGCGATATCCCGGAATTTGAATATATCGAGGCGTTCTGTCCGCTTGTGGATTCGTCGTGAAGGAGAGGAGGGAAGTTTGTTGGATCACAGAAGAAGTGGTCGCCGGCCTGCACTCTCCAATAACGATAGAGAATTCATGAGACGGGAATATGAAATCAATGGTTTTAAGCCCACAAAACATTTTGCGGAGATGTTCGATGTGAGTGCCCAAACAATGATTGGTCTAATACAGTGTTTTGTGATGAAAAAACGTTTAAATCCAGTCAGCATGGACGTCTTCACCTTTGGCGATATAATTCAACACGGTATAAAGATGATCATGTAATTCCAAATAGAGAATCAGGTCGAATTTCCGTAAATATTTGGGGCTGGATGAGTGCGGATGGTATAGGAGAATTGTGTTCTCTACCTCCTCGAGCGACGGCTGTAAATTATATCGACGTGCTTCAGAATGCAATGCTACCGACAGTCCGTAATGTTTACCCGGAGAACGAAGTGCCACAATTTGATTTTGTTCAAGATAATTGTTCAATTCATAATGCGAGGATCGTAAGAGCCTGGTTTCGTTCACACACTGACGTAAGGGTAATTCAGTGGCCCTCAAGATCGCCGGACCTCAACCCGATAGAAAATCTTTGGGGCCTTATGGTCCAACGATGGTCGCATCAAAATGAAAGAACCAAACAAGCTCTTATTAGTCACTGTAATTATATTTGGGAGGAAATGCGGGGAACCGATATTTGCTCACGGCTTGTTGGTTCAATGAGGTCTCGTCTTTTAGAGGTTATAGAGGCCAACGGCGGTTACACCCGTTTCTAATTTTTAAAAATTTTCAATATCTTCTAAATATTACTATATTTATATGCTATGTTTTTGTTTGTTATAAGTATTTTAAAATTGATTGTAGAAATTTAATAAAAGGATAAATCTATTTTTAGCTTGTTTTTTATTGATATTGTAATTACAAGTTTACAGAAATTGTAGGTTTGTGGATTCGCCTTGTGCCTTTACAATTTTATGTAACTTAATCTTACCTCCGGACTTGAAGGAGTGACCTGAAGGTCTACATCGGTGACTGCCACTGGAACTCGGCGACGGATCGAACAAGATCTCATCATTACTAACAAAACAAGCCCAAACTCGGCACATCTATTTCAATCCGTCGCCGAGTTCCAGTGACAGTCACCGATGTAGACCTTCAGGTCACTCCCTCAAGTCCGGAGGTAAGATCTCATCGTAACTAACAAAACGAGCCCAAACTCGGCACATCTAGTTCGATCCGTCGCCGAGTTCCAGTGGCAGACACCGATGTAGACCTTCAGGTCACTCCCTCAAGTCCGGAGGTAAGATCTCATCGTAACTAACAAAACGAGCCCAAACTCGGCACATCTATTTCAATCCGTTGCCGAGTTCCAGTGGCAGTGACCGATGTAGACCTTCAGGTCACTCCATCAAGTTCGCATCCTAGCTAAAAAATAAGTGGTCCATAAAAAAAAATTACATCGTTTCAAAATTAGATCACTTGACTATTTTATTCTATTCCCGCAACTAACACGTAATCGCTTGTGTGTGTGACTTTGTTTCCATGTAGTAGTTCAGTTCTATGCCTGCTTACGTAACCGCGCGGGGGGAATTTTTGCGCAGCAACGACGTACGTCCATCCTCTATCACGCCTCGGCGGGTACTGGCGAGCGAAATAATGCCAATATTTTGGGTATTTTATTTCTTGGAGAAAAATTATCACGAAATTTTAAAATCTGCTTTTACCATGCACTTCTAAATAATGAGCTGTTTTTATTTATATAAGTTTCATATAAATTCATTGTGAAATCTCTAAGCAGTGGATGTTTGAAAATTGTGATTTAGTGTCATGTTTGAGATTTTTTTCTATCGAGCCAATTATTCCAATTCGTGTTTCTATCTTTACCATTCACTCGAGGATATGTTCAACTTTAATATTATGATTTTTATTTATTAAAAATATCATTGTTAATGAGACTTTCAGACGTTTGAAAATCTTAAAAATTACTGAAAGCCCGCCTTAAGTAGGTGACAACAGTCATACATTAAAGTTTCGTCTTCTTCGTCGTGCGATTACAAACGACGGCCCATCTTCTGACTGACTGACTCCTATATAAACACAGCATTGTGACGACACGCAGCGCTTACTGCCACAGTTTGCCTTTTGCTAAGCTGCTAAAAGCTTGCGCTGCACGATTGGACAATCTTAAAGCGTCTCTTTCAAGCACATCGTAGGCCGCTATGACACGGATTGCACCACAACAACCGCACGCAGTTGTTATATATTCAACTGCATGCAGTTGTACTTTTGACTTCGTGCAGTCATGATACCAACTGCACGCGGTTGGCTGCAGTCGAGAGAAGTCAATAACAACTGTACTGCATAGTACAGTTGTTATTGAGTCATGCCTTCATGCATGCTATCTACCGCTGACCTCATGCAATTGGTCCGCAGTTTGTTCTGGAGCCATTTCGACGTCAAACCGCAAAATCAAATGCTTAGCGTCAACTGCGTGAAGTCAGATCCGACTGTTGACAACTTGCAGTTAAACATAGCAACTATGTCCGGTTGTTGTGGTGCAGTCCGTGTGATAGCGGCCGTAGAGTTCAGCGATGATATTTTTATAGAGAATAACATAGCTGTTTTTTTTGTAATTACACAACCTGCCTGCACTTTTGAGGGACCTATCTATCCCAGGGTGCCACCAATGCCATAAACGTGGTACAGTTTTGATTGATTCTCATTTGAGGAATCATCGACACGACTAAGATTCGATTGAAGCCGTGGCATTGAAGACTGATGAGATATAGATTTGTAATGTTTTTGGTAGTATCGAAATACAATTGTCATATTTTCCCAATGTAGTCTAAAATGAAAGGAACATAATAGTATCAAGACCAAGTAAATATCCAACAGGAGGAAGCTCATGATTTCATCTTTTAATTACAACTATTGATGTCAAAAATCGCTCATGGTTGTCTAGAGTTTCGCAAGTTTGAAATGGAGGTGGAGGAGGATGCAGGACATGTTTAGTGGTGTTATCAAGTTGGAATGGTTTTTGAGAGATGGTCGAAGGAGATGGTAGAAACAAACAGTCTGATGGGTAAAAACCTACATAGAAGGTTGTGATTAAGACCAGAAGTCAGAAGGCAGAAGGTAGAGACTCCCAAACACCATCGACTCGAGTCACTAAAGGAAGATGATTTTACACTGTTTACGGTGACTGCCAAGAATCTATAAGTATAAAGACCAGGAAATCATAAAACTACAGGGATGCGTACCTTTTTCATGATTTTCTGGTTTATAGCCAATATAAAAATCTCAACCTAAATAGGTAAGGGACGAACAACGTTGAAAAATATAAATGATGTAACAAAGGTTCTGTAGGTAATTATTCTGGTGATCTAAAAAGAGTGTCCATGGAGTTTCTTGCACGTTCTTCTCCATAGAGATCTACTTCTTGGAAAGGGCATCTACGGTACTTTCACAGTTTTTATGTCTTGTGACTGGGACTGTAGCACCATAAGTTTTGTAGTGATTAATAATATTCCTTTGATTGTCTATGACAATTCAAAAGTGCCTGTAACTGGCCTTCTTGAAATAAATGCTTTGATTTTGATGGTGTTGATGAATTAATTGAAGTCAAAGAATTGTTAGTACCTTCACACTTAATATTGCAATGTCCCCCTTTCCGGCCCTTCTTGCACCAATCCTTGTTGTTAATCTGCAAAAAAATTAAACTATCAGTGATATTTCATAGAAATTATGTCATAGGTCTTTGGGGTAAGGAGTAAGCTACCTTCTCTGTGCCCGGGGATGTTGCAAGAGGCCATAAAGCAACGATATCGGGAAGATTGGCAGCAACGGACACCTGAAATTAATTATTCTGCTGTCATGAATCCATTTGCCAAGTATTTTTTAGGGAAGGGGTCAAAGAAGGTAGCTTGGGATTACTTATTTTTGAATACTTTTTTAAAATGTAATTTAGTAGTAGCATGGGATTACTTATTTTTGAATATTAAAAAAAAATGAATATGGGTTTGCTCTTGGCCTGAGTCTAGGGGTGACTAAGACAAGGTCGACGATGGAGCGAGCTTACCCAGAAGAAGCCTGTTCACTCAAACTTTGAAGAGATAAGGGTTGGATGCGTTCAGAAAAACGTAAATGTTGCTGTTAGTTTAAAATCTAAACGTACGTACGTAAATCGTTGGAAAATCTCGAATTTAGACTTGGATATTTTGTTAGGGTCCGGTTTTGTACGGCATAGATTTTACATTTATTGTTTTTTTTTGGGAATTCACACTTCTGTACCTAGTTAGTACCTTTGGTTGTAATATTAAGCATTCTGTGCCAGTTCTTTAAACCGAATATGTACTCTAACATTGAAGGAAGAGGGTGGCTTTTAGACAATACGAGTCTGACAGGTCCATTCGGGAAGACCCTGTCGATGGTATTTGTATCAAGAGATGGAGCTACGCTGCACTAAGTTGCTACAAAGTTTATCACATTTTGTTGAGTTGCTATAGCAACTAGGTTTAGGGATTTCCATTCTATGATCAAGTAGTGAGATGCCACTAATGGAATAGATATTGGAATAGTTTGAAGAGTATACAATTATTATAGTTCGAAGAATTTCATTGGAGGCTCAATCTATATATATAAAAGCAAAAGGTCACTCACTCATAGGACACGAAAGCTCGGAAACTACCAGTGCTAAAAGTTCAAAATTTTGCACAGGGGTTCCTTTTAGGACGTAGGTACCCGCTAAGAACGGATTTTGCGATATTACGCCCCTAAGGGGTAGTTTTTGGGGTTGACAGTTTGTATGAAACTTTTTTGCTACAAGTACTAGGAGTTTCAAATTTTGCGTGCGGGTTCTTTTTAAGACGTAGGAGCTATTTTAGAAAAGGGTTTTTCGAAATTCGACCCCTAAGGGGTTGTTTTTAGTGTTGAAAGTTTGTTTGAATCTTCGTTATTACACGTGCTAGGAGTCTCAAATTTTTCATAGGGGTTGTTTTTAAGACGTACGCACTACCCTCAACGGGGTTTTTCGAAATTCGACCCCTAAGGGGTTGTTTTAGGTGTTGATAGATAGAGGTCTCAAATTTTGCATGTGGCTTCTTTTAAGGACGTAGGTGCTCACTAAGACCGGATTTTGCAAAATTTCACCTCTGAGGGGTTGTTTTTGGGGTTGATAGGTTGTATGAAACTTCGTTATTACAAGTACTAGAAGTTTAAAATTTTGCATACGGGTTCTTTTTAGGAAGTAAGTGGTACTTACGACAGGGGTTGTTCGAAATTCGATCCCTAAGGGGTTGTTTTTGGTGATGGTACTTTGTATGAAACTTTCGTTACTACAAGTACTAGGAAACTCAAATTTTGCATGGGGTTTGTTTTAGGACGTATGCACTACCTTAGACGGGGTTTCTCGAAATTCAACCTCTGTGGGGTTGTTTTAGGTGTTGATAGATAGAGATCTCAAATTTTGCATGGGGATTATAGGCATTGCATAGGTGCTCACCAAGAAGGGCTTTTGCGATAATTACGCCCCTAAGGGGTTGGTTTTGGGGTTGACAGTTTGTATGAAACTTTTTTGCTACAAGCACTAGAAGTTTAAAATTTTGCATGCGGGTTCTTCTTAGGAAGTAAGTGCTTCTTACGCCAGGGGTTGTTTTTGGTGATGGTAGTTTGTATGAAACTTTCATTACTACAAGTGCTAGAAGTCTCAAATTTTACATAGGGTTTATTTTTAGGACTTAGATGCTTACTATGACGGGGTGATTCGAAATTCGAACCCTATGGGGTTGTTTTTGATGTTGATAGATACAGGTTTCAAATTTTGCATGCGGGTTCTTTTTAGGACGTACGTGCTACCTAAGACGGGGTTTTGCGAAATTCGCCCCATAATAATAATTATGTTATTTTAGGTGTTGATAGTTTTTATGAAACTTTCGTTACTACATGTGCTAGGAATCTCTAATTTTGCATGGGGGTTGTTTTTAGGACGTAAGCACTACCTAGACGGGGTTTTTTGAAATTCATTACTAGGACAGGATTTTGCGAAATTTCACCCCTAAGGGGTTGTTTTTGGTGTTGATAGTTTGTATTAAACTTTCGTTACTAGAAGTGTTAGAAGTCTCAAATTTTGCATGTTTTTTTTTAGAACTTAGATACTACTATCTATGACGGGGTGATTCGAAATTCGAACCCTAAGGGGTTGTTTCTGGTGTAGATAGTTTGTATGAAACTTTCGTTACTATAAGTGCTAGGAATTCCAAGTTTTGCATTTGGTTTTTTAGAACTTTGGTACTCACTTAGATGAGGTTGTGCGAAATTCGAAACTTAAGGGAATGTTTTTGGCGTTGATAGATAGGTAGGAGTCTCCATAGGGATTTTTTTAAGACGTAGTACTGCCATGAGTTTTGGATAAATCAAGCCCTACAGGGTTGTTTTAGGTGTTGGTAGTTTCTATGAAACTTCCTTAAGACAAACGCTGGGAGTCTCAAATTTTGCGCAGGAGCTATTTTTAGAATACAGAATAGGCTCATTCAGGCGGGGTTTTGAAATTGGTGAAATTAGACCCCAAAGGGGATGCTTCTAGGGTGCGTATGAATCTTCATAACTACAAGCAAGAACTAGGAGTTTTAAATGTTTCACAGGAGGATTCTTTTGGCACGTAGGTGCTTCTTAAGACAGGATTTTGACGGGAAATTCTCTTCCGAAGGGGTAGTTTATAGCTTTGGGCACGCCGCAATCGTGGCGGTAAGACCCTTCTTTGAGGAGTGGCTGCAGAGGCGTCACGGGGTCCACATATTCCGTCTGACGCAGGTCCTCACCGGGCACGGATGTTTCGGGAGGTTGTCGTATGGGGAAGGAAGAAACGCCTGGGTGTCACCACTGCGAGGATCGCCCGGAGGATACGGTGAAGCATAGGTGCAGGATTGCCCCGCTTGGGCAGATCACCGCCGTGTCCTCATGCTGCGGGGCGAGACGGAATGGGAAGCGGTCGCCTCCTTCTGCGAAGCAGCAAGCTTGCAAAGGAGGAGGCTGAACACGTGAGGGAGAGGACAGCGTCCACCTCATGAACCAAGCACCGCGTGAGACGTAGCAAGACGATCTCCAGCCACCGTAGGCGCCGGCATGTGGACGGCGAGTAATGGGTGACTCGCCGTCTGTTCATGGACCACGCCCGGGTCGAGGGCGAGTTGTGTTCCACGCGCGCCTCAAACAGCTGTCCTGTCAGCAATCGGACGGGGCCTCTCTAAGAGGGCCAGAGCCTGCCGAGATCGCGGGACTGTCTCACTCGGTAACCGTGACCCTGGTACATAAAGGGCTATTGAAGGAACACCGTGGATTTTAGTCAGTACAAGTTGTACAGTCTCTCCTGTCTCGCCCTGAGCGGGAGGACTCATTTGATGATTTTGCTACGATAAAAAAAGTGGTCGTTTAAACCTTCATAGTTTGTATGAAACTCCGGTACTACAAGTGCTTCGAGTCTCTTATTTTCCCTGGGGTATGTCTTTAGGACGTAGATGCTTATTAAGATGGGATGTTGCGAAAGCCGACTGATAAAGGGTTGTATGGTGGTCGATAGAATTTTTGTTGCATAGGTATTGATTTAGATTTTATAAAATATTCCATAAACAGGGTGGCCGGAGAAGAAATGCACAGAAGCAAAGTTCGAAGTAAGCGCGGACGAAGTCGCGGGCGAAGTGCTAGTATTTATATACGAGTACCTACATTAATCTCATAGAATACAATACTACGCAAACTAGTCTAATATTGAGCAGTATAATCAATATTAAATTAGATCTTCTAGGTACAGGTAAAGCATATTGTACTATATGACTATAGACTCAGCTTTATGCGTGGTCCATGGTCCGTGGAAGAAATCCCATATTAATTAACTAATTTTCATTGAGAACTCATTATGTTCATCGCCATACACATAATGTGTAATGTACTATGACAACAGCTATACCAAAAAACCTCATAATCATGACACCGTTGGCCACAGCCAATCAACACGCCGCAAATAAGTAGCGAAACGGATGATATCGCCACCGGCCACCACCGTCAATATCGACGGGTAGTGATTACAAGTGTCACTGGGTAATTCCGGGACCGGGGACGAGGAGTGGGTCACGGGATTTTTTTTGTAGAGTGCGGGGCAGTGGTCCAACTGCTATATCCAACTAGATGGATCATGGGTCTGTAATAGGGGCATTTGCGGTGGCTATATTATTTAATTTTGGAAAAAAAATATTTTTAGTTCGGAACCCTTCGCACGCGAGTTCGATTCGCACTTGGCCACTTTTATGTACCCAGTGACACTCACGTTTAAGACGAATCCAACGACACCTCTCAAGTTAAAATCCATCAAGCCGTTTAGGCTGCAGAGCATGCCATAGAAATATACCCACATACATACATACATACACTCGAAAAACATAACCCTCCTTCTGGCGCAGTCGGGTAAAAAAACTCTACATATACATTTTTAAAACGACAAATCATAAGCCTACATTAAAAAGAGAGAGAGCCTATTAAAAAGTCTCTATATAAATCCACATCAAAGATTTTCACTTCGCAATACGTAGTAAATTTTTAGCTAAAAATATTCATGGAGTACCGATTTACTGGAACGACTGTGTTGGCATTCAAAAAGTACTTGTATTTTTTTTCCAATACCAAACAAAAAAATGTTATTGGAAATTATAAAGTACTGTGTACTTATTGAAGTACTATAAAAATGTTTCACTTTGAATTTGTTAAAAATACTTCGTTAAAATGAGAGCTTTGTCAAAATAAACTTTGCCTTTTAATTATTAAAATGGAAAAGTTTGGGCTTACATAAAACGTAAGTAGTTTTTGGAAGCGTTTTAATATAATTTAAATTAATTAACGTTTTGAAGTGACCCAGACAGATTCAAAATATAAATTATAATTTGGGACTGTTATCATACGAATTTTATATCTGAATTTTTACATTGAACCATGAATGAGACTTCATTATCTTATTTATCTACACACACTGTAAAACAACGTTGTTTAAGTCTGTTTGTGCGTGCATATCTTCCGAACTGCTGTTCTAAATGGATTCTAATTTTTTGAAGCGTGTTCTTTATTATCAGTCAAGGGTGATAATATGAAGAAATTTTTAACTATGATGATGAAGATTTCGTAATTATGAAATTTTCATCACGTAGGTTGAAAATTGAAAATAAAACGTGAAAATTTTAATGGCACTGATTCAAATTTTTCAACTAACCCTGTAGATTTAAACCATATAAGATAACCCAAAATATTCAGAAATATTTCTCCCAAACTCAATCAAGCATCCCGGGATCCCTAAGATAGTAGGCAATTATATCGCGAATTGGGCTGGAGATAGCCTACTTCCCCTCTTTATACTATGACCAAAGCCTACCGCGGTCGCGGGACTTATTCCATCACCGTGACCCCGGAATTACATAAAGGGCTATTGAAGGACACCGTGGATTTTAGTCAGTACGAGTCTGACAGAAAGAGGTGGGAGGACTCATTTGATGATTTTACCACGTTAAAAAAAAAGCATCCCGAAATCCCGGGAAATAGTTTCGTTTCCCAACACTACTGCCTCAAATAAATAAGCGAATTAATTAAAAACGTGTTTGCTGACAAAATACAGGACTCTGTGGGCATGCCGTGTCGTTGCGAAAATTTGCATTTACATCGGCTCGCTTTATGGATAAACGCGTAAAAGGATTTTTGCCTAGGACATGACGTGAATACAGATTTGTTAATTGCGAATCAAAATGTGGATCTTTTTCGCTGATTACTGTTTTCTGTTTTGAGAAGGGATTTTTAAGTGTGTTAGAAAATGGACGGGTGTGGAATAATAGGATTAATTGCAAAAAATAACAAAAGTCATGGGCTGAAAGTATTTATGGTTATACATGCTACTAAAATTATAAATGCAAAAGTTTGTATGTGTATATAGGTATGTTTGTTACACTTTCACGCAAAAACCACTAAACGGATTTGGCTAAAATGTGGTACACAGATAGTTTATAACCTGGATAAGTACATAGCAAAATTCACTAACAAAAAGCATTGGGGTATCTGAGGGTGTGCGTTAATTACGTTACATGTTGTATAATTCGGTTAGAATGGTAAATATAACGTTTTCATTTCTTATCATAGAAAATTCAGAGCTTCTGTAGATTTGACAACAAATTAAACTTAACTAAATGTAAACCCATTTATTTAACATTTACAAAAATTGAAAAAAAAAAGTTTAATCAATACGTTTTTCTATCGAATGATTGCGAAAGTTAGTTGTTAAAATGCTTGTGACATATATGCAAATGAATTTACGTTGACACGCGTGTGTCCGATGCACCCACACGTTACCAAGTTTTATTTATTAATTCAATATGATTGTATTGACGCGTGCCTTTATACGAACTTCTATGGATTTGTTTTGCGATCGTCGTTTGGATACCAAAGTATTAAGGGTTTATTCCACGTTCAACCCCCAAGATTTTCTACCATCTTCCGCGTTCGACCCCTAAATGTTTCCACATTCAACCCCTGAGGATTGAAAGTGGAATTTTATTTCTTAAATGTATTTGTTTCACGTTCAACCCTCAGTGGTTTGAAAGTGGAATTTTATTTCTTAAATGTATTTGTTCCACGTTCAATCCTCAGGGGTTGAATGTGGAAACATTTAGGGGTCGAACGCGGAAGAGGGTAG
The DNA here is from genome assembly GCA_036375495.1 of Agrotis segetum. Taxonomy (NCBI): domain Eukaryota; kingdom Metazoa; phylum Arthropoda; class Insecta; order Lepidoptera; family Noctuidae; genus Agrotis; species Agrotis segetum. The sequence goes on from JAQSVV010000031.1 coordinate 2,606,040, forward strand.
AAAATCTTGGGGGTTGAACGCGGAATAAACCCCCCTAAACGTTTCCACATTCAACCCCTGAGGGTTGAAAGTGGAATTTTATTTCTTAAATGTATTTGTTCCACGTTCAGAAAATCTTGAACGCGAAATTAACCGTATTAAGGTATCGGAGACTTGCGTCGCCTAGTGTACGAAGGGGTTAAGTGACTTACCGACTTACCGTCCACCTACACATTCACGATTGAGTACTCTATGTCGCCATATTTGCTTGTACTGTTAACAGTACAGTGTTAAGTGGACATTATTCATGTTTGTTGTTTATTTTTGTCAAATTGTCACTATTATGTGTATTGAGTTTATTTGAGTTGACATTGATGTTTAAAGTAAACAAAGTTTCTTTTACTATTGATTTACTTTTATGTTTTGATGGGCATTGCCCATAAGTACAGTCACGAGTAATAACATGTATACTCTTAACAAAATTCAAAATGCAATTTACTCGTAGAATACTGGTTTCCACTTTGAAACCTATATCGTAATACTAAGGCATCCAAAATACAAGTGTAATGAAAAGGCAAAAGTTTAATCAATATGGTAGAAGAACTTCGCTTTTGAATACTGCTCGGTGTATACATACTATTGCTCGTGACTGTACGCTAGAACTTTCTATGTCGTGGTAATAATTTACAAAATAAATATTTTTGAAATGGAATTGATGCATTTTTACAATTCAAAAGTGCCCATACAAGTGATCGCACATTTATCCGCATCGTACGGGCCTACGCGCTGCATTTATATCAATAAAGTACCCTTAGCACGAGTTTTCAGTATTTGAGACGTAAAGTAAACTGGAACTTAGGCAATTTCAAATTGACAATTTTCAAGGGAAAAATTTGTTCCTTCTTTGCACACAATAACATACAAGAAACGCTGTAAATACTGGAAAGATGCTGTTACTTTACAGCATCTTTTAATATATATTTAAGAGTGAAAATATAATAATTATTTAAGAGTGAAAATTCGTGCTAAGGGTACTGTTAGCATCCTTCCTCGAACTCGATACGTTGAATTTCTTTTAAAATTTAGGACTTTTTCTTTTGTCATGAGTGTTTACAAAAAAATAAACTCGTATTCACAAACAAGACCTGCAACAACTACTTGTAGAACTTATAAATATTTGTCCTTTTACACTGTAACACTATGATGTCAACCGCCTGAAAACCCGAAAAAATATCGAAATCGCCTCCTTAAAGGGCTTCACACACAACAGCTATAATGTAAAGATGTATATTATAGCACGATACATCTCATTACATCTTTCCATAGAAATCGTCAGGAGATCACACACGGCAGCTATAATGTATATTTTTTCATCTTCGAATATCTATGGAAAGATGTAATGAGATGTATCGTGCAATAATGTACATCTTTACATTATAGCTGCTGTGTGTGAACACCTTAAAGAAGCAAACTTATTACAAAAACTCTTATTTCTTAAAAGATTTAATCCTGTCAATGAATTTCAAAGGCTCATGTTCATGACATTTTAAAATCGATTGCGTCAGATCTTTAATGAACCAGAAAATCGAATAGATTCGTCTATAACACCTGACTGTACAAGTGTACATATTTTATGTTGCTTCTTTTTCTTTTTTCGTGTGAAAATGTGGACGTTTTCCAACGAAAAGAAAAACAAGCATTATAAAATATGTAAACTTGTAGTCTGATGTGAGGCCCTGGTATTAGACTTATCAAAGCTACCTCAGGGATGACCAACCATGATACCTACTGTCCCTCACCGATGACAGTAATGCCAAATAAAAACGTATTGGTACTTGCTCAAGCTTGAACTCACAACCTCTAGAGTCTAGAGGTTGTGAGTTCCCTTTTTGAGTCGTGGTGATCTAGAGTCTACATACAGATTCATCTTGACGAGTTCTTTGTCTATCGTAAATGTTTTTTAACAATAAAAGCTTGTTTTTTAAAAGCACATAGTGTGTTAAATGACTGAACAGTTTTGAGATTTTACATCATTTTGCACTTTTTCAGTAACAAATAAACTTGTTCTACTGACTTCTGCGTATATCGTTGCCGTATTAATTTAGTAATATTAAATTTCGAATGGCAGTATATTGTTTTGATCGCTTCATAATTTGAGTAGTGATTAATTATAACTGTATCGAATTGAGTCATGAAATAAAATGCCGATGAGTTAATTAACAATATTTTGTTATCGAATAACTATATTATTTGCAATGGATGTGGATTATAATGTACTTACAGCTGATAATAATATGTAATTAACTGATGTGTAACAAGAATTCAAGCCAGTGAGTAAAGATATTGACAGTTGAGCATTCGCTTGTACTTATTGAACATTTTTGTGAATGTTAAATTACAAGAGGGTTTTACACGCCATATCCCAGTTGTTCCATTGACTAGGAGAAAAAACCCAGTAGTTCCTTATTGGAACTAAAATACCTTTCAGTTTAGATAGGCACTTTTAGGCGGGCAACCGCTGGATGCAAGTGGCGAATTGTCGATCGGCGTGGCGGTCTAAGGGGGAGGCCTATGTTCGGCAGTGGACGTTAAGATACTTTTGAACTTATGTTCACCTAATACTTGGTAAGATTTTCATTCGGTTTTTTTTTTAATCATAGCACCTCAAACTATTGCCAGCCGAGTAATTTAAATTAAAAGGAAAATTATTTGACGACCATCGAATAGAGCGTTCGCTAGAAAGATCCTGAAAATGTTCGTACCGCTGTTTGGCTCTGTTCGTTTTTAGGTCGACAAAATTAAAAACAGAAAATATTTGCAGTTGTGTTACAAGTGAATGCTTACATAAGTCTATCAGTACCTAGACGGAAATGTCGTACCCCTGTAGTATGTAGGTACATTGTATTAAGGCCTATTCAGACCTAAGCGATATTCGCTGCCACTGTGGGTAGAGGTACTTACCGCGCGAGTTTCGCTCAGGTATTTAGTATCAAGTACCGTGGCTAGAGCGACTTGAGAAATATTCGCTGCCGCTGTGGGTAGAGGTACATACCGCGCGTTATTCTATCCATAAGGAAAGCGAAATCCGTTTTGGTGTGAACAGTAATATTACCGCATACCCACTGGGTTTTCTCTACCGCAGACGGTAGCGAATACCGCTTAGGTCTGAATAGGCCTTAAAAGGTAGTTAAAAGCATAAATACATTGAAAAACTGTTTAGTGCGTCAGTTAGAATATTGAAAATAATGGATAAATCAATGAATATTGACAAAGATAAAACGCTTCCAAATTCGGGACGTGTGGCTTTTGACGTCATAACGTCTGTAAAATTATACCGATTGAATGACGTTTTGTGGTCTTAAAAGCGTTGTGTCTTCGTCGTTTTTGGTTCAAGTAACGAATAAAAATACAGGTCTAATATTTTTTTTAAATCTATATTTCGGAATAGTATTTTTTTTTTCAGTAAAATAGCCCATTCCAGCTGAAAACCAGACCAAAACTAGAATTAATTCCCACTCAATATCTCCTGTTTGAATCTCACCGATACGTCGCATTACGGAGTCGCGACGATCTTGTTATACCCCGGGAACAAGCTTCCCGTCTGCGGGACTCAAGTGTCGAATAAACGTCATCTCCCCGGCACTATCTGCATAATCTATGTCGGTATTAATTTGGCGAAAGGTGGGAAGGTTTGACGTGAATTATGTTGTGTTGTAGTCTGCAGATTTCAGTTGTTACTGGATTTGAGTGCAGTGCGCATATCATGACTAAATCTTTCTCTTTTATACCAAAGATAGACAAAGTTATTTCTTTATAATTTGGTATGTTTTGTTTCAGTATAGAAATGACTGACGAATAGAAACAATTTTAACATCGGTGATTTGATATGTTTTGTTTCCGTATGGAACGTTTGATAAATAGAAACAATGTTATTTTTCCCTGATGATTTAACGTTCACCAGCGGTTGAGAGCATGTCATGTCTCGCTGATGGTGGCGTGTGGATCGAATCATTTAGTTCCATTTAAAATTGATGTGCTGATTTCATGCGTCAAGTTCGTGAAGGGGCGCTGTAAGTTGGCACTGGTATTTTTTCTGTTTATTTCATTATTTAATCGTCTAATACTCCTGAATTGTCTTTTTACCGACTTCAAAAAAAGGAGGTTATCAATTCGACCCATATGTATGTAATATTATCAGAACTGCCCAGTTTTCGTATATGTTAGTCTATATCAGCGTCTGAACAAATGTACTAAATTTCATAAGTGTATGTATGTATGTTTTTATGTTTGTGCACGCATATCTCCGGAACTACAAGTCCGATTTAAGTAATTCTTTTTTTGTTGTACTAGTTATTGTTCAACTTAGGGTACACTGCAAGTTTCATCAAAATCGGTTCAGTAGTTTTAGAGTTATGGATTTTTTCGTTGTTCGGATGACAAGATAAGTGCACATCATGTAAGAAAACTTTGTATTTTACAAGAATTTGGGTTGAATATTTAATAAATAAACTAAAAAGGGTAAAATAAAAACTTAAAAAAAAAAGTACCGACTTCAAAAACAAATACAAAAAAGTTTAAAATAACCTTTCTTTCGGAAGTCGGTGGCAATAGTCAATGAAATAATAATAAAAATCAAAGCCACCGACTTCCGAAAGAAAGGTTATTTTAAACTTTTTTGTATTTGTTTTTGAAGTCGGTACTTTTTTTTAAAAAGTTTTTTTTACGTTTGCAATTGACACATCTTTTACGTGCTACATCGTTCTTACATAATTGCAACTGATGTAACAAAAGATTAATTTTATTGTGATATCTTGCCGATTCATCTCAATAGAGATCTACCATTGGTGATGAAATAAATTACAGACTGGGTTCAAACCCCCGAGCTACTTTGTAAGTCGGGGGCCGACATATCTGGGCCAGAATTGGCTCAAAAATAAATAAAATCAAGGTAATTCTGACTTTTTTATCTAAGCATGTTTTTACAAGACCATAAATACACATGCCATATAATCTTCCACTATCAGTAATACCATAGTACCAGAGATTTGTACATTTTTTACAACCTTTCTCTCTCTCTCGTTTCGCGTATCAAAACGTTCTCGTCGTTTTAATACGAGTTTTACAGTCGATCACCAAATATATCCGTATCGGCGCTTATAACTTTTGAAGTTATTACAATTTAGTGATGTGAATGTTAAAGTATCGAAGTATTCAAGTGAACATTTTGTGAAAGAAGAGTGGTAAACAGCGTCGTAATAAAATATGAGAAGAGTATGGTGTTTGCAAAATATGAGAGTACTTTTGAAGTGATAACGTCTTATAATCCGATGGCCGGCTGCACGCACGAAAAAATATGACGTCTTGCAGCGTTACCTCGCTCTGTAGCATTCCGCAGCAACAGCGTGTCAGTTGTTTGTTTATAGCAACGTAAGTCCGGTATTTTCTTATGACGTTGTCACGTTCAACTATCGTCAGTAAACCGACTTTACAAACAACCGATTTATTTTCAAGCTTTTATTAAATTTTGCATTTTTGTGAAATATCCATTCAATTTTATTATTTGAAATGGCAGTGGGCAGGCCATATAGCACGCAGAACTGCATGGCCGATGAGGCAGTAAGGTTCTCGAATGGAGACCTTGCACCGGTATGAGCAATGTAGGACGTCGAGTTACAACACCACAGGATCACGCTGGATGCAAGCCGCTTCGAACCGATCCTCTTGGAAGTCTTATACCCCTAAAGACTTCGAGGAGGACCGGTTGGAAGTCGGATGTCCAGCAGTGAATGTCTTACGGCTGATATGATAAAGATGGTGATGAATATCCATTCATATATTTATAGGTAACTCAACATCTTTGCGGAATCGCAATTTCGTTTGTGAGATGATATTATGACGATGAGGTTTGACTAAATAAAAACAGTAACACAGATCAATCTTCAAGGCAAAGATGCACTTGATGAAGTTGATCTGTAGATGGGTAATCAATAATTATCATAGCGAGTTTCCCCCTTTCTCAGAAAGTATGTAAAGCCCTTGATCCCGGCTTCTAGACCTTTGACAGTCGTTACTATTATCCGGAAACTCGAAATTCTAAGAACCAGTCTTACTTAGTTACGAGCAGTGGTGGCCCAGTGGTATCGGTCCCGACTTACGAGTCGTGGGTCGAACCCCGCCAGGTGCATTACTTTGTGTACTTTATTTCATCACCACTGCTCTCAAAACGGTGAAGGAAAACATCATGAGGAAACCGGAATATCCTAGAACCAAAAATTCGAAGACATGTGACATCTATCAACCCGCTGGATTATGGCCCACTTCCTCTCACAGAGAGGAGGCCTGTGTCCCAGCAGTGGGAACATTACAGGCTGGTGATGATGATGATGATGAGTCTTTCTTAGGAGTATCGTATCACCCAGTTACAGGTAGAAGTTGTGGTGGTCAGATAGCCAGTATCTCCATCTAAAATATGGCAATTCATACATTTGATCAAAGCTACAAAGCTGTATCGCATAATTATCGCCAATACATCTAACACAACAGTCCTAGAGATTTGAAATTCAACATAAATATATCGATAATAATATATTTCAACGTAATTATAAGTGCAGAGGCACGCTACCGTGGGATGGAGGTGCAATTTGCATTGTCGCCTCAGTGATCGTTACTGCGAGCCGCGACGGGATCAATTCAGATCTATTCCTCTGTCGAGATCTGGAGATTTAGGGGTGGAGGGTGATTTGAATATAAAGATTGTCGATAGTTTTTGATTCAATTATCTGCGCAATCGTTTTTGTTACTATATTTCCGTCAGCTGTCAGTCTAAGCGAATGTTTTATCAGAATCTAATATCTTTAAACGAGCAATTCTTGTATATTTATTTATATTAATCAGAATCTCGGAAACGATTCCAAGGATTTTCATGAAAGTTACAAATTAGGGGTTTTTTGGCTCAAGGAATCGATTTATCAAGGTTCGACAAAAGCTCGGTTCCCAAGATATAGACATTTTAAAAACCGAGCAAAGCGCGGTCAACCAGTTATTTTACCCTATATAGAACAAACCTCTTAAACGTTTTGTTTGTTAAATTGCTTAAATAGCTAAGTTAGCCATTTTGCCAGGCTAGTGAAATATGGGATAAGTTATTTAAACTCATGCTAAAAGGAAAGTTTTATTTTGAGTTTCATTCTAAAGAATATTATGAATACAAACTGGATTATCAGATAATCGTGTCTTTTAGGAGTTTTTTTTTGGCACCAGCCCGATCTGATATAATACAAAACAATTGATGACAGGTGCTGTGTTACGACAGATCTAGATTCATAAAATTGACAATCCACGCATATCTTCTATCTAATATTATTATGCAATTCTCGTGTCACAGTGTTAGTTACCATTCTCTCCTGAAACAGCTTGACCGATTTTTTTATGAAATTTTATATGCATATTTAGTAGGTCTGAGAATCGACTACTATCTAATTCTCATACCCCTAAGTTTCAAAGTTAGTTAGTTTCATTCACCACTAAATTCCAAGGCCAATTTTTATTTTATTTCTTTAGAATATGGCACTAGAAATATTTTAAATGGCAAAACAACGTTTGCCGGGTCAGCTAGTGTTTCTATAAGTTTTCAAGAAGTAACAAATCTATCGACATCCCTCTATCGATACCCACCACATCCCTACCAAGAAGCTTTCCACTCTGCAAATCGAACCTCCGATTGAAATCAGGCTCTCGGTAAATAACGTCTTGGGAACTAATACTTTCTCACAGATTGCTAATCTCGAGCGTTCGTTTGACGAATGCCTCGTATGGCTCCTGTTTATCCCAAGTAAAGGATCCCGTATGTACTGCTCAATGATTTTATCAGAATGGTTATTTGTTTTTCCGAAACGGTGATTGGAGATACGACGTCTCCCAATTCGTTTCCTGTTTGTCTTAAATTCAAAGATCTTGTAAGATGGTGGATTTCAATGTTTGTTGTGGATTTAATGTTATAGGATTTTGAGTGGGGGTGCAAATATTTTGTGAGAGATTTGAAGGAAGTAATTTCGTTTCTGTTTTGATGTTACTTACTATATTTCAGATCGTGGAATTGAAAAATGTCAGTGTAGAAAAGAAGTTGATCGGCAGTAACTCTGCGTCCTGATCAATGTTTAGACAAAAACTGTTTTAAAAAAATTCTAAGTTAAACTTAGTTGAAAGTAAGACACTTTGAGGTTCTTTTTTTGAAAGCATGAATTGGTTAGCTGTTTGCAGCTTAATATGACCCGAGCTTAACCATTTTCAATGAACTTTCCACTATGGTACAGGAAGATTATTTGGTGAGACAGGCAACTCAGTGATAGAGTCATAAAAGTCTCTAAAAACATTACCTATGCTATCTAATGCGCAATGATGTGTCACTACATCTTCTCTACTTTAGTGGTGAAATAGTGAGTGGGAAGCGGTCAGCTCCTTCTGCGAGGCAGTAATGCTCGTGAAGGAGGAGGCGGGCCGCGAGCGAGAGAGGACAGCGTCCTCCCTCCGCCCCAGCCGCAGTGGTAGGCGCCCGCGGCGTCGGACGTCAGCAGATGATCTCTGGCCACCGTAGGCGCGGGCATGCGGGCAGCGAGTAAAGAGCAACTCGCTGCCCGACCATGGACCATGCCCGGGTCGACGGCGCGTTGTGTCCCACGCGCGCCTCAAAGAGCGTCAGCATAATGACGGGGCCCCCCCTCTCAGAGGGCCAAAGCCTGCCGGGGTCGCGGGATTATTTCCTTACCGTGACCCCGGAACGTAACAGGCTATTGAATGACACCGTGGATTTTAGTCAGTAGAAGTCTGACAGTCCCTCCCGCCCTGCCCGGGGCCGAAGGACTCATCTGATGATTTTACCACGCTAAAAAAAAAAGTGGTGAAATAGTTGTGTTCGCATTATTATTATTATTTTGCATTACAACAAGCACATATAACGCATATAGCGTTTTGAGAGACTTTAAAGACTATCACTGAGTTGCCTGTCTCACCAAATAATATCACTTTACCTTATACGGGGTGTACGGGGTGAACATCGAATGACCTGGGTCCAATATTCGGAAAATAATGACACCGTACTTTTCACCACGTCTATTCCAGTATATTTCATTATTGAGACATGATTGAGACAGATAAACCATTACATAGCTACATTGCATTATTACAGTAACTTGAAACTACATTTATAAACAACTACATAACTGTTGCCAGCGGCTTCACCCGCTACAACTCGAAAATTAACCCACGGGAACATAAAATCGGGATAAAAACTATCCTATGTGTTAATCCAGGTTATAAACTGTTTGTGGACCTTTTAGCCAAATCCGTTCCGTGGTTTTTGCGTGAAAGAGTAAAAACATAGCTACACACACAAACATAATTATGTGTGCATCCTCACAAACTTTCGCATTTTTATAATATTAGTAGGACTAGCTGTTGCCAGCGGCTCCACCCGCTACAACTCAAAAAATATCCCGCTGGAACATAAAATCGGCATAAAAACTATCCTCTAAGTTAATCCAGGTTATAAACTATCTGTGTACCAATTTTTTGCCAAATCCGTTCAGTGGTTTTTGCGTGAAAGAGTAACAAACATTTATGATATTTTTTACTGTTTTACGCAATTTTCGCATTTATGATATTGTCAGTCGCCTGATACATGACGCTACTAAAAACAATATCTACTGAACTATGCCACACAGCTACTAAAGCTTGGTCTCTGGTTGGTCCTTTCATCCACATTCCTTCATACAAGTGTAACGTTATCACTCAAGTTCCTCTATAAAACACACAGCTTTACAGACATATTTATACAACTTAGATGAGCCCTCAAACAAGTCATAAATTGGAAATTAAGTCGCGCGAAAATAGTCGAAATTGGGTACTAGGATGAAACGAAATACGGTGTGCTGTATGAGTGACTGAGAAATTATCATCTGCCTAGTCTTTTCCCAAATATTGTGAGATCAGTTTGTAGCCCCAATGGATGCAGCTCAAAACTAGAGTCTAAAACGGTCAACTTAACAATTACATAATGAATCACTTAAAAATCCGTAAAATGGCGACACATTAGCAATTCTTTACATTAACTGCTTAAAATTAATATTATTTATCCTATTTAGGCCTGTTCATTTTTAGGCCATATTTAATTTATTTTATCTACTCTCATGTCGTAAAATTATACACTCGTGTGATACTTTTAAAAAACTCGGTTCGCTCGTTTTTTAAACTCACACACGCACCCCTCATTTTGCACCAGTTTCATAAACAGAAATTTCATAAACAGAAAAATATTGGGAACTACAACAATAGTAATTGTTGTAGTTCCCAATATTTTTCTGTCTGAGCTCCACAACCAACTGAGAATTGAATATTAGATACACCAAGTCAGTTTGAGTGAGCGAGACAATACTATTAAAATATCTTTGTCAACGACACAAGAACGTCATCATTTTTAATCGCGGTCCAATCTATGATTTAAATCTTTGTCCACTGTCCACAGCTAAATCCAGTGGAATTGCGTTAAGTTTAAGTCAAAGGAGTATAATTTCGCACGTTTGTGGTGAACCTTTGTGACTGCAACGTACGCCCCGGCCGCGGGTGTATAGTGATGTGTAGTCAGTGGGATATATATTGCGGGAACGGGATTTGAAATCCCGTAATATGATAGATAGTATGCCTTTGAAGATCTGTTGGTCTTGTTTGTGTTTGTGTCGAGATGATGCATCTAATTCCTTTTGATGTGCTATGTGGCATCTCTATCATATTGACACCTGAATGTAATAATATTTGATTCAATACTGATGAATGTATGTCGTACATGTGAATGGTATTTCTTGATATTTTTTTGTGTGTTGTTGTATTCATAGTAATTTTTGGAACGAAGTTCCTTATCGCGCGTTGTGAAAGGGGGCTAAACGGAAAAAATTCTTACGAAAAGACGTGGTCACGACACTTTTTGGAACGAAGTTCCTTATCGCGCGTTGCGAAAGGGTGCTAGAGCTCAAAGAATGGAGTGGAGTCGAGCGGAGCGGAGCGGAGTGGAGTGGAGTGGAGTGGAGTCGCGTCGATTATTTTTGTTGAGTGTATACAGTAACTTCGTTCCATCCGGGTGTCCCTTGACACCTCTCAAGTTTTTTTTTATTGAACTCTCGTCTTTATGCATATTTTTTTCTCAAATAAATTAAAAGTTGTTTTAAGTAAAAATGTACTATTTTCTTGAAAATCTGACCTGAATAAACACTGTTTTATATTTATTGGTGTCTGTTCACAAGTGCAGTGTATGAAACGGTTGTTTTAAAATTGTATCTCTTTTATAGCACCAATATAAAATTTTATATCAGTTGTAAGATAAAAATATTGTTGTCGCATGAAATTTACTGCAAAATTTAGTGTCCATGACAATTTTACGTTGTTTGAAAAATTAGCTTAAAATAAAGAAAAATGAGAAAAACAAGCCTTTTATTTATCCCTGGCATATCAATACTGTTCAACATGTAACTGAATATAATTATTTAATTTGGATTAGGTACCTTCATAACTCTAATTATAAGATAAAGATCCACAAATGACAACAATCCCATAAATATCGTAATATTGTCCAGTACTATTTGTGTTAAAGAGATCCGATAGGCAGTAACTTATCTTATTTAAAAATTCTGGTATTCAGCTGCATTCGTTTAGACTGATAGCCGTCTCAAACACACCTGGAAAAAGCTGAAGAAGAAGAACATTTCCTATCTCAGTTCATCATATTCCTTCTCATATCCCTTGTTACTTGGGGTGTCGGTGCAAAGTTCTCCTTTCCCATTTTCCTCTGTCAGAAGTCAAAGCATAATTTACTCCTCACACAATCTATTCATCTTTTCTTTCACTTTCCATCTCTTTCTCACACCTATAATCGCGGGATTGGTCCTACCATCCGGGATGAGTTACAACACTACCGTCCCACTTCTGTCTAAATTAACACGAGTAGATCTGTCGGTAATGCACCTCGTCCGGTCGGCTAGTGATTGCAACGTAATCGTCTGAATGTAGGCCGGATAAGTTGGGCATACGATGGATAGGACACTACGGTTCTGTAGTGACGATCTAGCGGAGAGTTACTGAAGTTTTTTATTGTAATGAGTTTTTGTTTTTCTTTGGGAATTTATTTTTTTTTGAATAAAAATGACAATGGCTAAAAATTTGAAAATAATGTTATATTTTGGGATGATAATTTCGTATCGAATTGTCTGATAAATTATATTTTAAAACTAGCACTACGCCCGCGACTTCGTCCGCGTGATCTTCGAACGTTGACTTTGTGAGTTTCTAGTCCCGGCTACCCTCTATAGGGATACTGTTGGAAAAACTAAATAAATATTCAACAAAAAATCTTTCGACCCGCAAAATTCCGTCATAAGTCTAGTCCTAGGTCCTAAAAATAATTCCAGTGCAAAAAGACTCCTAACTATCAACAACAACCAATACAAACTTTTAAGAGTCGAATTTCGTATCATCCTATCTTAGTGAGAACCTGTATCCTAAATAGAACCCCCCTGCAATGTTGGGTTCTCTAATTACAAAGACCAAAGACAACCCCAAAGGGGTCGAATTTTGTAAAATTCCGTCTTAGTGAGAACCTAGGTCCTAAAACATACCCCATGCTGAAATTCTTAGCATTTGTAGCAACAAAGTTTCAAACAAACTGTCAACCCCTTAGGAGCACAATTAAGTAGAAAAGTTTCATACAAAATATCAAACACAAAAACAAACCTCTTTGGGGTCGAATTTCGAAAAATCCCGCCATGGTGTGCATCTAGGTCTTCTAAAGGAACCCGGTGCAAAATTTGAGACTCCTCGCACTTGCAATAACAGTTTCATACAAACTTTCAACCCCAAAAACAACCTCTTATTGATCGAATTTCGCAAAATTTCCACCTTGGTGAGCATTTACATCTTAAAAAGTACCACCATGCAAGATTTGAGACGCCTAGCACTTGTGGTTACAAAGTTTCATACAAACTATCGACCCCAAAAACAAACCCCTCAGGGGTCGGATTTCGCAAAATCCCATCATATTGAGCATCTACGTTCTAAAAAGACACCCCATGCAAAATTTGGAATTCCTGTAGTAGCGAAGTTTCATACAAACTATCAACCCCCAAAAGAACCCCTTAGGGGCTGAATTTCGCAAAATCCGTTTTTAGTGCTCACCAACGTGGTATAAGGAGGGCTTATGCCAAATTTCAAGTTTCTAGGTCCAGCGGTTTGGGCTGTGCGTTGTCAGATCAGTCAGTCAGTTTTGAATTTTATATACATACTAGCACTTCCCCCGCGACTTCGTCCGCGCTTATTTAAAGCTTGTCTTCTGTGAATTTCTTCTCCGACCACCGACTTTATGGAATACTTTTAGAAAATCTAAATCAATTTGCAACTAAATATCTATTCTCTCTCATTCGACCACAAAACATCCCTTTAGCAGTCGGTTTTCGCAACATCCCATCTTAATAAGCTTATACATCCTGCACTTGTAGTAACGAAGTTTCATACAAACTCTGAAGCTAAAAACTACCCCTTAAGGGGGGAATTTCCCGACATAATTCCGTCATAAGTAGCACCTACGTCGTAAAAGAACCCTCCGGTGAAACATTAAAAACTCCTACTACTTGTAGTAATAAAGTTTCATACAAACTATCAACCTCGAAAACAACCCTTTAGAAGTCAATTTCACCACATCCCGTCTAAGTGAGTTCCTTCTTTTTTAAAAGAACCTCCTTCCAATATAGACTTCTATCTTTAATACAACAGAAACAACCCCTTTGGGGTCCAATTTCACAAATCTACATCCTAAAAATAGCTCCCGCCCAAAAATTGAAACTCCCAGCATTTGTCGTAACGAAGTTTCATACAAACCACTAACACCAAAAACAACCCTTTAGGGGTTGATTTTTCCAAAACTCGTCTGAGGTAGAATCTACGTCCTAAAAACGCATAAGCAAAATTTTAAACTTATGACTATCAAGAACGAAGTCTCGTCTTAGTGAACATCTACTCCCTAAAAACCTCTATACATATTTTGACACTCCCAACACTTGTTATAACGAAGTTTCATGCAAACTAACAACCCTAAGAATATCCCCTTAGGGATCGACTTTCAGAAAATCCCGCACAGGCAGTGACTACATCTTACAAAAAAAATCCCTATGTAAAATTTGAGACTCCTATCTATCAACCCCAAAAACAACCCCTTAGGTGTTGAATCTCGCACAATCCCATCTTAGTGAGCACCAACGTTCTGAAAAAATCCCATGCGAAATATTTAAACCCCTAGCACTTATAGTAACGAAAGTTTCATACAAACTATCAACTCCAAAAACAACCCCTTACGGGTAAATTTCGCCAAAACCCGTCATGCAAAATTTGAAACCTGTATCTATCAACATCAAAAACAACCCCGTAGGGTTCGAATTTCGAATCACCCCGTCATAGTAAGCATCTAAGTCCTAAAAATAAACCCCATGCAAAATTTGAGACTTCTAGCACTTGTAATAACAAAGTTACATGCAACCTATCAACCCCAAAAACAACCCCTGGGGGGTGAAATTTCGCTAAATCCCGTCTTAGTGAGCACCTACGTCCTTAAAAGAATCCCCATGCAAAATTTGAAACCTGTATCTATCAACATCAAAAACAACCCCTTAGAGTACGAATTTCGAATCACCCCGTCAAAGTGAGCATCTAAGTTCTAAAAATAAACCCCATGCCAAATTTGAAACTTCTTGTACTTGTAGTAACAAAGTTTCATACAACCTGTCAACCCCAAAAGCAGCCCCTTAGGGGTGGAATTTCGCAAAATCCCGTCTTAGTGAGCACCTACGTCCCTAAAAGAATCCCCTTGCAAAATTTGTAACCTGTATCTGTCAGCATCAATAACAACCCCTTAGGGTTCGAATTTCGAATCACCCCGTCATAGTGAGCATCTAAGTCCCAAAAAAAACCCCAATGAAAAATTTGAGACTCCTAACACGTGAAATAACGAAGTTTCAAACAAACTTTCAACACCAAAAACAACCCCTTAGGGGTCGAATTTCGAAAAACCCTTTTATAAAGTAGCACCTACGTCCTAAAAAGAATCCGCATGCATAATTTGAAACTCTTAGTACTTGTAGCAAAAAAGTTTCATACAAACTGTCAACCCCAAAAACAACCCCTTAGGGGCGTAATATCGCAAAATCCGTTCTTAGCGGGTACCTACGTCCTAAAAAGAACCCCTATGCAAAATTTTAATCCCCTAGCACTGGTAGTTTCCGAGATTTCGTGTCCTATGAGTGAGTGACCTTTTGCTTTTATATATATAGATTAATTTAAATTGACATGAGACATAAAAGTCTGTTCACAATAATCTATCTATCTATCTAATATCTTTAAACGAGCAATTCTTGTATATTTATATCCCACCAAAAACATTTCATGTAAAGTGTTGCCAAAACGAGCTCATAAGGTTTGCCCTACAAAAAAGATATCAGATCTTATGTAGAACCAAGCTTCTGAATCTACACGGCCTAACTCTACCAACGCTAACTTCACAAATTCTACACATTAGCAAAAATGTACGGCTTCACCGTTTCGCTACCGTCGTGGAGGTGATGCTAATTGCTAATATTTAGTTTCTGAAGTAAGTAACGAAACAGCCAAGCCATACATTTTTGCTAATGTGTAGAATTTGTGAAGTTAGAGTTGGTAGAGTTAGGCCGTGTAGATTCAGAAGCTTGGTTCTTCATAAGATCTGATATCTTTTTTGTAGGGCAAACCTTATGAGCTCGTTTTGGCAACACTTTACATGAAATGTTTTTGGTGGGATTTCAGTTCTTTTTGTAAGTTGCTAGCATCTTGGATTTATGATGTCAAATTATTTTTCGAGTTGCTCTATAAGAGCACTTTCATTTGATAGTTGATACCCATATTGCAGAAGTGCATTAAAAATAACTATTCCGCCATCTTGGATTTAGAATGATGTCACATTATTCATCGAGTTGCTCTCAACAAGCCCTTTCATTTGATATCCACATTGTAGAAGTGCATTAAAAATAATTATTACCCCATATTGGATTTACAATGACATCACATTATTCTTCTAATTGATCTCAACAAACCTTTTCATTTGATACCCATATTCTTCTACTTCTATAAAGCGCATTAAAAATAACTATTCCGCCATCTTAGATGGTCCGCCATATTGGATTTATAATGACGCCACATTATTTTTGAATTTGCTCTCAAAGAGCCCTTTCATTTGATACCCATAATGTAGAAGTGCATTAAAAATAACTATTCCGCCATCTTGAATTTAAAATGACGTCACATTAATCTTCGAATTGCTTTCAACGAGCCCTTTCATTTGATACCTATATTGTAGAAGTGCATTAAATATAACTAATCCGCCAGTATAGATGGTCCGCCATATTGGATTTAGGATGACGTCACATACCTAATTGTGCATTGTAATCCAAACCAAACGTGTATACAGAATTTCAGCTCAATCGGTTGAAGATAATTCTATTTAAAAATTGAGTTCAAAGATTTCACCCGAACAAACATGCATACATGGCAAGTTCCCCCCCCTCCTCAATTTTAGGAGATGGGGGATGTGTTTTTGTATACTTCATACCAAATTTCGGCTTTCTAGAACTTCAGGAAGTATCCTAACATTTTAAGTTCTCATGTAAACTTCAACCCCCCATTTTAGGGGATGGGGGGCGAAAGTTATAGGTTTGTGAATTTTTTTGTTGGTTGTATACTAAACTTAGATTACATACCGAATTTCAGCTCTCTATCACTTCAGGAAGTAGCCAAACATTTTGATGATCATCAGTGTGTCAGTGACGAAATCCGTGTATTTTAGATATCAATAAAATCTAAAGTATTATAGCTATTCTATTGAGACTTTGTATGCTTAATAAGACTATTGATGGCATCATATTCTGAGAATATGAACTATCTGGTACATCGGAAACCAACTCTATGAGGGTTCAAAAAAACGACGAAACACTTCGAGAAAAGGTAGGTAGTGCCCTTGCGCTTCGCTTGGCTCGTCTTGGCGGGGGCACTGCCGTGCCCCCAGATATAATCAGGATCTCGGAAACGGCTTCAAGGATTTTCATGAAAGTTACAGATTAGGGGTTTTTCGGCCCAAGGAATCGATTTATCAAGGTCCCAGGTTCGAGAAAAGCTCGGTTCTCAAGATATAGACATCAAGATATAGATATATCAATCGTGTGATATCACAAACAAAAATAAAAAAGAAATAAATATTAATGCAACTCTGAAAATATAGTCTCAGGGTAACCTCTATTAAAGTTTCATTGTGTGCTTGCGTTCTTATTTCACGGTTTCAGTTCGTAATATCGACGCTTGAAAGGCAAAAATTACCAAGCGACATGTAGCCAACTTTACAGGAGAGCATTTTAAAGTTTTTATTTTTGGAAAAAAAATCGTATAAAATCACCTATTAGTCATAACTACGTAATTCCAACGAATTTTAAATACATTTTACAGGCTTAATAATCTGGCATTTAAAGATTATGGATTTTCTCATTAGTTTATGAAATAGTGTCGGTTGGTAATAATTTTATACAAAATCACAAACAGGCAAAAGTTACTTACCGACATCAAAATTTAATGATAAAACAACTAAAATTAACTAAACCCGATTATTTTATTATTGTGTTTGAAGCAAGATGACGTATCCTGGATTGGAGCATGTTTGACTTACAGGTAAAATGATCTATATAGAAAACAAATACACTTTTCTAACAGCCAATTTTAACCATGTTACAAATTAAATGAGGTTAGTGTAGGTTTTTTTTTAATAAGTAATAATAAATTTAGGTTTTAACACACAAAATTAAACACTTTTGGTTAAAGCTTTTCGTCACCATCATCACAATTTTCAATGTTTCACTAGATTTGACACGTGTCAACTGTCGCACTGTATTCAGGTACACGAAATTACTGAGTTGAAAAAAAAAACATTATTTCAAAGAGGAAACGGTTAAGTTGTTTCGAATACAGTCATTGCCTTGAAGATTTAATATCACTTTAAAAAAAAAATAGATGTTGTCCAGCAGTTTGCCGTATATGATTACTTCCGAGAATTTAATCCTTATTAGCAACACTATCTAATGGTGTAATAGTACAAGGTGTAATTTTTTTCCAAAAACAGCGGGTTCGATTCCTTGCCAGAATTATTGAATTTACTAAAAGCCAATCATGCAGTTTTAGTTTTATTCAAAATCGGCCTCGAGACTCCTTTCAACGTTTTTCGATATTCGTCATAGTTTCGTATACGGCAATCAACGCACAGTTCAAAAATTCATCTTGTTTATCGTAATGAAATCCATCATCGTCATATCAGCCGTAGGACGTCCACTGCTGTACATAGGCCTCCCTCATAGATTTCCAATAGGTCCGGTTGGAAGCGGCTTGCAGTCAGTGCGATCCTGTGATTTTCATCAGATCGTCTGTCCAGCTAGCAGCGTTGACTTAGGGCGTGGTCTCCATTCGAGAACCTTGCGGCCTCACCGGCCATCCTTCTGCGTGCTATGTAGTCTGCCTACTGCCAGTTGAACTTGCTGGTTTTCTGGGCTATGTCTGCAACTTTAGTTCAGCTACGAATCTTTTCATTTCTGATTCGATCAGGCAGAGGGACTTCGAGCATAGCCCTCGCCATAGCTCTTTGGGCTACCTTGAGCATACTAATGAGGCCCGCAGTAAGAGACCACGTTTCGGCGCCATAAGTTGTCACACATTTGCCGAAAACTATGAGGCACTGAGGTATTCTGGACGAGGAAACGTTACGCAGTTTCCCGAACCCTACCCGGCCGTGTTGAATTCGGCGGTTGACCTCTTTTTTAAAGTTCAACCTGCCTAGGTTTATTCCAAGTAGATATACGAGTCAACAACTTATCACGTCTGTATGATATCACGTTTCCCTGTCTTACGCTTTTTTTCAAAGGAATCGCCTTCCAACTCTGCACCTGTACTCGGGCCGACATAGTGGTATTGTTTAAGCACCTAAACACTTCGATATACCGATAGTCAATACGACATCGTTGGAGAGATTCAAGAACTGCCCAGTTGCCAACATCTCCACTGATTTAAAGTCTTTCTCATAGTCCACAAACGCCAAACATAAGGGCAAGTTATACTCTCCGGTGTTCTGTATAACTTTCCGCAGCGTGTGTGTGTGGTCTATGGTGACCTTTTCGGAAACCGGCTTGTTTGAAAGGCTGGATCATCAAACCTGCGGTCGAGACGGTTCGTGATGATGTTCCTTCGAAAAAAACTTATAAACGTGGCTCAAGAGCGAGTTATTTCTTAATAAGGTGTTGTCATCCTTCTTAAAGAAAAGAACCACCAATTTCCACCCACTTTCAAAAGCTCTGAAATGACTCCATCTTCAATCGGCGCCTTATTATTTTCAGCTGATTAGGGGCCATCCTAATTTCGTAAAGGCTAATGCCCACGATGGCTTCAATGTGGTGTCGGGTTAGATTGGCCCTTGGATCTGTGGCCACGCTGATAACAGGTTTGGGGACCGAAGCTTATAGCTGCGCATAAAGGTTTTCGACCTCCTTCAATACCTCTGCTTTCGTTGCATCTTCTCGTTTCAGCTTTGTCAGCTGGCTTTGCCCAATAGATACATCTCTTGCAAACATTTTCGTCGTCGTCGTTCGTCGTCTCTTTAATGTGGTTAGTATTAAAGAGATCACCGTGCCGCAAGGATTTTGAATTTGTCTATTGATCTGCCTATATGACCCGGCGTCACCGAAAGTCTGTAGTCTTAATAAGCGTCGTTCAGTCATGAGGTTGAGAGTGATGTCGGAAAGTTTCTGAGGTCTATTTGCACGGCGGGGTATAAAAGACTTAGAGCATACCGTTTGGTTAGTTTCTTTTCAGTTTCATTCCGTTTCCAGTTTCTACGATTGAATTGTTATTAATCTCGTCACCTAATGCAAAATTTTTAAATATTTTTCGAACTTATGATAGACAAGACGAGTAGGCGATACATCAATATTTTGAGCTACGCGACGTACTACGTGCGATGCGCGCGATCACGCGGTTTGCCTTAGCGACAGTTGAGTGAAGAATAATCGAAATTATTTGACCAACAGCCATTCATGATCTGATTTGCAACGCGTTCATGCGACAAAACAAAATAGGTGCAACGGGAATAAACTGATTTTTGTACAAATTTCATATCGGAAATAGTTATCTAAGTGACAAAAACAGTAAAAAAAACGGCAGGTAAAATATTACCAAACGACAAAATTTATTTATTTTAGGCAGGAAAAATAGTACTATATTACGTTTTAAAGTACACTGTATTTAGGAAGAAAATACTAAATGAAAATGAATACATCTTAAGCAATGCTCACACAACAGATACCGTAAAGTAAAAAATACTTAATGTTAAATCGCATTAATTCAAGTCAAGGCAAAAGTTACTAAGTGTTAAAACTTGAAATCAAATATCTACCAAATGAAGTTTATTCTTAAATCGGTAAAATTTTGGTCGCTTAGTCGCCGAAATTAATGAAAATTTGTACTTTTTTAAGTTACCAAGCGACAGCAAAAGTCTTCCTAGCGGTACGAGAGTAGGATCAATCGACGCAGAAAAATTTTCTGATTTCAATGATATATATAACTCAATATCGCCCAAAATGTCGCTTGGTAACTTTTGCCTTTCAAGCGTCGATATATATTTTATTACACAAACGTGTTACTGCTGCGTTGGTGTGACAGAACGGTGCTAAAGACAATTAATTAAATATTTGTTACTGATACATTATTCTATGAGGGCCCCACCCTAGTGTATTTTTGAAAAGAAATAGCTATAGTATTAAAGGAGTTGTGATGTAATTATGCAAATGTGTTGTAGATTTTATGACGTGATAACGTCTTATAATTCGATGGCCAGCTGCACGCACGAAAAAAGATGACGTCATGCGGCGTTACCTCGCTCTGTAGCGTTCCATAGCAACGGCGTGTCAATTGTTTGTTTATAGCAACGTAAGTGCAGTATTTTCTTTTGACGTTGTCACGTTCAACTATCGTTAGTAAACCGACTTTACAGACAACCGATGTTTTTTTGAAGTGAAAACTTCTTTAGCGGCGTTGTACACTTTTTCTGTAATGGGTAAAAAATTTAAAACTCGCGTCAGGGTCACGTGACCAAAACTCGCGTCAGGGTCACGTGACCCTGATCGAAAATGAGTAAGACGTCATTCAAATTAAAAATAAAACATAGTAACAA
The DNA here is from genome assembly GCA_036375495.1 of Agrotis segetum. Classification (NCBI taxonomy): domain Eukaryota; kingdom Metazoa; phylum Arthropoda; class Insecta; order Lepidoptera; family Noctuidae; genus Agrotis; species Agrotis segetum. The sequence goes on from JAQSVV010000031.1 coordinate 2,627,335, forward strand.
AAAAGTTTTCACTTCTACCGGCACTCCTGGAGTGCAACCTTTTTTTTTTTTACAAAAGATTATTTACATTATTTATGCACGCAGTCCTAATACAGGTTTATTTATTTTGTACCATTAAACAAGAAATAGCTTGTGATCTAAAAAAGCAGCATCCCTGTAGCTAAACTCGTATTGTTTGAATTGAATAGAAAGCAATCACCAAACATCGAAAATATCGTGCAATACAATCAAAATAATACTACCCCCACAACTTACTAATCCGGCTCGAAGGACCACAAAATCGCAATCACCGAAAATTTCGCAACTAATTTCTGAACGCTCATTACTCTCACTAAAATCATGTGAACTGATCTAATACACATTTCAAATTCAAGTTTTGGGACTATCTGTTAGAGTGGCATAATGTACGAATAACGTCCAAACCGACTGATTAGTGCTAGTGATCATGCAAATATGGGTTGGATTCCTAATTGTAATGTAGATTTATGAATGGGACATGCGAGATTTTGGTGTGGGAGAGTGATTAGTGTGCACGTGTTTTATGTTTTGGCGAATTTTGTGGATTGATGCAAATCTTTTTTACAATCAATAGTATATTGGTTTTGAACAGAATCATTTCTGTCTAATTACACACATGGAATGAGGTATTATTTTACGAGTAAGGGCACTATTAATTCGCCACAAATTATTGTGGCGAATTAATAGTGTAGGCGAATTAGTACTGTAGTGTAATTTAGATAAGTTACATTTTAAGTTAAACTCTGCTTAACAACATTTTGTTTTTTTTTTCAGGTATGTTGACAACGATTCAGGACGAACAAAGAATTGCTTCTTATCAAAATGCAGGTTTGGTTGAGATCAATTTAACGCTAGCGTTGCAGAAGTAAGTAGTATTAAAAGACATTGAAACTTGAAGAATGGCGATGCTAATCAAGCCCCGGAGTAGATTGGTCGCGGGACTTATTTTCTTACGTCAATTTATTTCCTTGTGGACAGCGAGTAAAGGGCAACTCGCTGTTCGAACATGGACCATGCCCGGGTCGACGGCGCGTCGTGTTCCACGCGCGCCTCAAAGAGCGTCAGCAAAAAATGACGGGGCCCCCTCTCAGAGGGCCAAAGCCTGCCAGGGTCGTGGGATTTATTTCCTTACCGAGACCCCGGAACATAAAGGGCTATTGAAGGACACCGTGGATTTTAGTCAGTAGAATTATTGATGAGCTGTGAATTTGTAGCCATAATTAATTAGTTATTTCAAAGCGAATGCATCACGTAATAACGACTGCATTAAATAACAACACAGCGATCCCAACGCGTCAAATAATTAAGACTGATCGATGATTTTAATGACGTAATACTGATAATTTTAACCGTTCGGAAATAGTGTTAGTTAGATACGCAAGCTGCATCTAAATCAACTTTACTCTACTAATTAATGTTTTGACTTTAGTTATTGAAAATATTCGTAATATGTAAGCTTTGAATAGAAATTTAGATAGGACGTATAAAAATAGACAGTACAGGTGAACGAGACGGCAATATTTCTTTCTATAAAAATTTCATCCGGCTCGAAGGACCATTTTTCTTTCTATTTTTTGAAGTGAAAACTTCTTTAGCGGCGTTGTACACTTTTTCTGTAATGGGTAAAAAATTTAAAACTCGCGTCAGGGTCACGTGACCAAAACTCGCGTCAGGGTCACGTGACCCTGATCGAAAATGAGTAAGACGTCATTCAAATTAAAAATAAAACATAGTAACAAAAAAGTTTTCACTTCTACCGGCACTCCTGGAGTGCAACCTTTTTTTTTTGCACTGCGGTGTATTTTGAAGTCAATAATTTTGTCCTGACACTATTTTTGCGGTTACACCCATGATTTTCAAGGGTTTCTGTACTGCGAGATGCTCAAAAATTTGGGGATTTCCACACCTAAAAAAGGAATATAAACATGTGTGCAAATCTAATTCCCATTGCGCGGGAGGATCAAAAGAGTGTTGGGATCAAGTTTTTGATCCTCTCACGTTATGGGATCCAGAGGCTCAGAAATACATTATGTTTGTTATTTTGTTATACATTATTCCTCAAAATTATTATACGTAAAAGATCGTGAGTGCTTGTTAAGCTAAGCGTCCACAGGTCGGTATCGTACGTACCGGACGCATCGCATCAAACGGATTTCTGGATTGCCGACGCAAGTATCAGCAATCGGATTGCCGATGCCACCTTCATCGCGTCCACTGATCGGAATTCCGTATGACGTCATTTGGTACGCATCGCATGTAGACATTGCCGATGAGCCATCCGTACGATGCCGATCAGTGGACGCAGTTGTATGAGTTTTATTACAAGGCAAACTAAAATCCGTTACGTACGATATGTTCGATAGTCCGACGCGGATCTGTGGACGCTTACCATTAAATACGAAAACACCACTTGTAACAATGTAGTACTGGAAATTGAAAATACAAAGTGATTTACTAGAAGTAAAATTATTATTACCTACAACTTCGTAGTTTATGATAAAATTCATTGTGTTTGGTTCTCTACTCATTGAATTTTACGGAAATTAGAAAAAGATCTAAAGATGAGTCGGTTTTCTACTCCCTTTAAGTTCAGTCATGTGTTAAAATACAATTACTGATTCTAATCAAATGAAAGGATTGGTACGTTGAAAAGAAGACTTTAGACACTCGCACGTAGGTATATAATTAATTAAATTGGATTTACTCGTGTTGTGAATGGCTTTTAGGTTGAATTTCCAGCCATGCTAGACCCCCTTTACAGGGCGAAAGCCTGCCGGGGTCGCGGGGCTTACCTCATTACCGTGACCCCGGAACGGGCTATTGACGGAGGAGGATTTTAGTCAATACAAGTGTGACAGACCCTCCCTCTCCGCATGGGGTGAGAGGACTTCATTGGATTAAAAAAAAGTGTATATTGTTTCGTGCCCGTCGAGAAACAATGACTACACAGAGCAAGCAGCCTCGCGAGGCAGTTTCATCAAAGCTGCCTATATGTAAGGGCGGGCAAAGACTAATTTGGTATTTGATGAAGTCTTCAGGTGCGTCTCTGCCTAGCCCTTTGGAACAATCATTTTATATTTTGAAAGTAAATAAAGAAGTCCAAATCAGTTATTGATTCAATGCAATCAGACATCCAAACATGAATATGAAACATCAATAAGAGTATTTTTTCTTTTTTTGTGGTGAGAAAATTTCATTTTACTTTTCCCGATCTTGGTGGAGAGGAAGGCTTAGACTGATACCAACTAAATTCACCTTATTTCTTCTATAAATACATTTTTCTTTTCGTATAAAAATGGAGCATTAACAAGTAGTCCATTTAAAAAACACTTTAAATCAAAATACCATACCGACTTTAATATACAAGTAATACCCTAACTCCAGATTTATAATAACCGCCCCAATATTTCCTAATAACAATATTTCAAAACTAAAGCCAAGTTAATTAAGTAAGTTTATTTATTGATAATTTCGTAATCTTGTTTGTTGCTTCAAAATAATGTTAACCGCACATAATAATGATGTTTACGGCATAATGTGTATTAATTTAATAGAAGCTGTCTCGTTGTGAAGCTTCATTATGTATTAAGTAGTGTAAAATGTGAGACTTATTGTTATAAGGGAATAATTTAACATAGGGAAAATTTTTGGTATCAGGATCTGGCGTTGTAAAGAAAATTGGTGGTTCTTTGATGCGGATTCGGTATTTAAAACCGTTTTTTTAAGAATGTTAATAAAAAGATTACCATTGTATTCAATTTTCAATTTTATATGGAAGTTACATAGCTTTAATTTTAGATTTGTTATTTGATTAAAGCTATGATAATAGAGGAGGTTTTAAAATATTTATTTTGTTATTTTGATTTGTAACAATTCGAGCTCGGTTGGTCTGACTATAACTGCCACCAGAAGCAGGGGCAGTTGACACAATAAATAATTTTATTAATCCTAACGGCCCCCAGTGGTGCAATTAAGTAGTGGTCGTTGAGACTAATATTATTCGGAATGATCCAACGTCCGACACTGATGGCCGTTGGGACAAAAAATAATGCACTGATCCAACGGCCACCACTGGTGCCAGTTTTAGTGGTGGCCGTTGGGAGTATACCGTTTAGTTTTGGGATAGAAGTTTGAGTTGAAACTTAAAGCTTGAGCTGAGGCTATAGGCTTGAACTGTTTCTCGAAATTATGGTCTCTTCCAATAATAAGTCAATAACACACGTCGAGCAGAAATATAAGTTAGTTTTCTATGATTTCCTTGGTTTTACAATAAAAATTACTTCCAAGTTCCACGTAAATTCCAACCGATTTCTACCTTTTTTCCAAAAATTGCGGTTTTGTCATGAAATTGTACCAAACAGATATTTTTCGCATTAACGTAGTATCACGTTCTTTAAACTTTTTTGAGGAAATATTCGGCCTAATGTTCCCACTGCTGGGACACAGGCCAACTCTCTGCAAGAGGAAGTGGACCATTATCCACCACGCGGGCACAATGCGCTTTGGTAGATGACACATATCTTAAAATTTTGGATTTAGAACATGCTGATTTCACCATTTAAAAAGTGGTGATGAAATGAATTACACGAACTAATCCGCCTGGCTATGTTCGAATCTACGATCTACAACTCGTAAGACCGTTCGTACACTGGGCGACGCAGGTTTCTGATACATTACGACTTTGGTATCCGTAAGGTATACGTATACAGGCACGCGTCGATTGCTACTAAAGTCGTAAGGTATCGGAGACTTGCATCGCCTTGTGTACGAAGGGGTACTAAGGTCTGGCCAATACCATTGCGCTACTACTGCTCTATTTTAATATAATATACTCTATTCTAATAATCACAGAGTTTGGTCTCACCTGAAACAGTCCATAACTGGTGTATGAGTTGTTGTGGTTGGTCACTTTGTCCGTTGTTCTGCCGCTCGCGTGCTCGATCAGACACACCCCTAGAACAAAAAGAAGTTACATTTTCACGCAAAACTACATATACTTTGGCTTAAAAAATAGATTTTTTATTACTAGTACGATTCAGTGTAACAATTTCCGAAGTCTCCGCGAGCGAAAGCGCAGGTAACTAGTGTTTTTGAAAGAACAGTAACTATTTATCTGATGCAAGATGTATCTCATTTTCTTATTTTTTTGAGATACTGCTTGTTACTTATGAGTAGCAGAAATTTTTCTTTGGATCACAGACACTTTGTGGAATCCGGGTTACAAATGTAAAGGGAAATTTGGGATACAAAGTTTTACACGACAGATTGTAAATGATGATGAAATACTTGACTTGACAAGTACAGTTATTGTTTTACAAACTGAGACTGTTTTTGTGTGATGCTTTTTTTTTTTTTAGCGTGGTAAAATCATCAAATTAGTCCTCCAACCCCGGGCAGGGCGGGAGGGACTGTCAGACTTCTACTGAATAAAATCCACGGTGTCCTTCATAGCCTGTTAAGTTCCAGGGTTACGGTAAGGGAATAATCCCGCGACCCCGGCAGGCTTTGGCCCTCTGAGAGGGGGGCCCCGTCATTATGCTGACGCTCTTTGAGGCGCGCGTGGGACACAACGCGCCGTCGACCCGGGCATGGTCCTTGGTCGGGCAGCGAGTTGCCCTTTACTCGCTGCCCGCATGCCCGCGCCTACGGTGGCCGGAGATCATCGAGCGACGTCCGTCGCCGTGGGCGCCTACCACTGCGGCTGGGGCGGAGGGAGGACGCTGTCCTCTCTCGCTCGCGGCCTGCCTCCTAATTTGTGTGATGCTTGTAAAGGGTAAGAGGCGTGGGGATTATGAAGTGAAGGTGGATCGATCAACACATTCGATCTAATTTTTTGACGTGATAACGTCTTATAATTCGATGGCCAGCTCGCATGAAAAAAGATGAAGTCATGCGGCGTTACTTCGCTATGTAGCGTTCCATAGCAATGGCGCGTGTCAATTGTTTGTTTATAGCAACGTAAGTGAAGTATTTTCTTATGACGTTGTCACGTTCAACTATCGTCAGTAAACCGACTTTACAGACAAAAGATTTTTTTTTTCTGTTTTCACCGAGGTGCCTTCCTCATACATAATATATTGGGAAAAATTTAAATTGACGAATGAAGACTATTGGCAAAACATTTGGAATATAGAAAAATATATATCAAAAGAACAAAATGTTAAAAAATCTTTCCAGAACCACATCCATTGAATAACACCGCGGTTTAATTATTTTCATCCCACCTATTCGAAAAGGACGACTTGGTTCGCCTTTAAGTGCGCCCAAAACTGGTGTTTTCTATAGGGAACTCTTAGCGGGCAGAAATGAGTTTTTAATCCTCTTTATAAGTGCGCCGCAAAGAACATTGCCGCGCACTTTTTGAATTTGGAACATCTTAGTGCTCGGCACCAAAGAAATCGAACGCAAATAGTGTTTGAATAAAGACTGGCTGGAATGACGGCCCATAGTCACGCCGCGTCGCTGGCTGAATAAAAATTGTAGATTGTTTTTTTTTCGGACAGTGGCATGGATGTATTAACTGTAGGTTGTAATTTAATGTTTTCCACGATGCGTTCACATGTTTTCGCCTCGTTCTCAATGAAATCTTCTATATCATTTTCATAATTGCGAAAATGTCTCAAATGTAAATATAAGTTATTTTATTATAAGATAATTTCAATTTGACGGCGCGTTGTGTCCCACGCGCGCCTCAAAGAGCGTCAGCATAATGACGGGTTCCCCCTCTCAGAGGGCCAAAGCCTGCCGGGGTCGCGGGATTATTTCCTTACCGTGACCCCGGAACAAAAAGGGCTATTGAAGGATTTTAGTCAGTAGAAGTCTGACAGTCCCTCCCGCCCTGCCCGGGGTGGGAGGACTCATTTGATGATTTTACCAAGCTTAAAGATAATTTCAATTTAGTTGTTACTCTATGTTTTATTAATCCGTAATAAAATACGAGGCGCTTTTTATTTTCTCATAGTGGGTGATGAAAAGTAGAGTGTATCACTCGGGCGCAAAATATATTTTTGGCTCGGGCGGCGTACTTTGAATCCCTCGCTACGTTCGGGATTCTACTAAAGAATCCCTCGCTACGCTCAGGATTCTACAGTAGAATCCCTCACTTCGCTCTGGATTCAAAAAAGCGCCCTCGCCGTAAAAATATTACTTTGCTCCCTTGTCATACAATCTACTATTAATGGCGTTTTAATTAAAAGAGGAATTTTTAATAATTTACGAACATAATAACTCTCTCACTTAACCTGAATTCAATCAAGCATGAGTCCTCATTTATACTCGAAATTCTCTTCAGATATTACAGTAGGTACTTACAAGTATTACATCGAATCGACAATATATTTACAAGATCTGATAGTAGAGTATCAGAATATCCATGTTTGAGCCGACTTAGCTATAGGGTGGCCATCCGTCCGGGTTTCACCGGATCTGTCCTAGTTTAGAGAGCATTCGGGGAGCGTACGGGGGGGCTTCACTTGTAGTCCGGTTTTTTTTATATTTTTATATATCTTATATCCGTGGACTAGTTCGGCCGTGCCTTTTTTATGTTACAAAATTGTTTACATACTTTTAAAATGGAGGCAGTTGTTGCACTCCTACATCGCATGTTTTTTTAACCGACTTCAAAAAAAAGGAGGTTACCAATTCGACCCGTATGTATGTAATATTATCAGTACTGCCCAGTTTTCGTATATGTTAGTCTATATCAGCGTCTGAACAAATGTACCAAATTTCATAAGTGTATGTATGTATGTATGTATGTTTTTATGTTTGTGCACGCATATCTCCAGAACTACAAGTCCGATTTAAGTAATTCTTTTTTTGTTGTACTAGGTACTGTTCAACTTAGGGTAAACTGCAAGTTTCATCAAAATCGGTTCAGTAGTTTTAGATATAAGGATTTTTTCGTTGCGACGGATTACAAGATTTGTGCACACCATGTAAGAAAACTTTGTATTTTACAAGAATTTGGGTTAAATATTTAATAAATAAACTTAAAAGGGTAAAATAAAAACTTTTAAAAAAAAGTACCGACTTCAAAAACAAATACAAAAAAGTTTAAAATAACCTTTCTTTCGGAAGTCGGTGGCAATAGTGAATGAAATAATATAAAAATTAAAGCCACCGACTTCCGAAAGAAAGGTTATTTTAAACTTTTTTGTATTTATTTTTGAAGTCGGTACGCTTTTTAAAAAAAGTTTTTATTTAAATGTACTATCTTAGGTCTAAATTGTCCTTAATATCTAGGTAAGTCCATTATATGTTTTTTTTTCACTATTTATATTTTTACTTTTTTTTTATGAATATTTTTTCAGGCTTTTTTTTTACCTTTTAGATAATTATGTAACTACATAACAATGTAGTCCGGGTTTATTAATATAAAGTCTCGGGCCGCCGCGACAAACGCACACTTCACCATTCCCCACCCCTCCGGACGAAGTTACCACGGTTCACACTTTGACACATGTTCGGGTTCTGGACTCTAAAATCCGGGGTTTTCACAGGGTTGTCCTGGTTTCCAAATTTTAGAGATGGTAACCCTAGCTACAGATAACATCCCTACATTTGCTGTTTACATTGTCAGTTCCTGGCGTATTACAATACTACGAAACGATATTGTGGGTTCGGATTGAGTTTTCGATGAATGATTGGATTTTTTATTTTCGGAGAATTAATTTCGATAAAATTATACGCTGACTTTTTTCTAAAAATCTTGAGCATTTAAAGCTGGGTGTTTGAAGTTTGGCAGTTGCACACTGTCTGTTGCACTGTAGCTCTTAAACGTTTTTTTTTTAAATTCTGTATCAGGTTTTGCAGGTTTTTGTTTTACGACGATTGTTGTTAGACAGGTTTTATGAAAATTGGTTCAGCTTTCAAAGTCATTGACCTGTTTCAGCTATTTTGTTTCTAAATGTAAATGAATAATATGTTTTGCCATCATTATTATAGTATACAGAGTGTTTTAAGGATATTTTACATAAAAAATTGACCTTAAAGTAAAACCACTTATTTAGTCAAATTAAATTTCGTTGACTTGGAAATTCCTAATTCAGATAATAACATTAAAGCGAGCCACACTAAATGAATCGACTCTGCCCACAGATTTAGATAGATCTAGATAACTCAAGTATCACGATCTATTTAAGACGCACAGATGAAATGATTTGCAAAGGCTACCTCTTGCAGTCGCTGCAAGAGGAAATGGGAAGGAGTCGCCTCCTTCTGCGAAGCAGTAATGCAAGCGAAGAAGGAGGCGGAATATGTAAAGAGAGAAGATATCCTCCGTCTCACGACCGAACAGCCGCTCCGTGAAAGCCGCTCAGCCCTCAGGGCATCATTGTGAAAAGCAAACGTGCCGTTTTTTGAATTGAAGTCTACAACTGTGACGTCACAAATTATATTAATGATGGGAAAATCAAATCATTACAAAAACAGTTTTTTAACAGCGCATTTAGTGCTTTTTAAGCTATTGCGTAGCTTTTATACCGAATCAAAAAAATCCCTAACAAAAAACCTAACGAAAATAATCTAACACTCGTGTAACGTCGTTTCAGTTCGGGAGACTTCAGTCCGGAAAACATCCGTCTTAAAGACAATTTACTGATTCTAAGCGGCCAGCTACAAGGCAGCGGCAGTCTCCGAGTGCCACATGTATTTTTTTGTTTTGACAGATCTCTGTCATCTAGTGTGACACCGCTCCGGAATGATCGCAAAAATGGCGGCTTATGATTTCTTTACAAAACCTGGTCACTTCAAGTAGTTTTGCTTGGGTTTTCTAGGAGTTTCTATATCTGTGACTCTGCCCTTATTAAGCGTTCACGCTAAACTTTCGGCGAACAGATCTCCGATTTGCATAAAAAGGAGCTATTGAATGACAAAACATCTAAAGATCCCCCTTTTCATTTAAGTTTAAAATTGTTGGAGACATTTTAATTGATGCCTCGGTACTGGGGAATCGCATAATGTGAATTAATTTGTACATGTACAGTCACGAGCAATAACATGTACACACTTAACAAAATTGAAACGCAGTTTACTCGCGAAATATAAACCGGTTCATTGAAGAAAGTATTCTTAAATGGCGGCGCTTATCGTGTTCTCTCGCTTGCACACTAACGCCGTCTATACTCACTCCCGCGCGTAGCGTTAGCAGAAGAAAAATAGTCTTGATGTCTTGACGCGCTCCGTGATCTTTTTTAAGAATATTTACTACTAGCTGTTCCCAGCGGCTTCACCCGCTACAACTCGAAAATTATCCCACGGGAACATAAAATCGGGATAAAAACTATCCTATGTGTTATTCTGATGTATAAGCTATATTGTGGTAAAGTTTCATTCAAATCCATTCAGTAGTTTTTACGTGAAAGAGTAACAAACATCCATACATCCATACTTACAAACTTTCGCCTTTATAATAGTAGTAGGATAGTTTTCTGTTACTTTTCCGTTTTTACATGTTGATTATTGTGGTTTTAATTTTGTTAGGATAAGTTTGAGAAATTATTGTGATCCAGTCTTGTTTTTATTATTTTTGATTTGAAAAAAAAAACTTTAATTTGAAATCTTATATGTTGACTGCATTATCTGTCAACGCAAGTACAAGCCGCCATTTTAGAATTCTTTCTTCAATGCTCCGGCTTATACTGGTTTCCATTTTGAAATAAGACCTATTTCGTAATAGTATGGCTTCCAAATAAGTCTAATGAAAAGGCAAAAGTTTAATCAATATGGTAGCAGAAAATCGCTTTTGAATACTGCATAGTGTATAAATACTATTGCTCGTGACTGTACCTAACGATTTTGAATCAGAAGTGGGAATTTTGAACTGAACATTGAACTTTGGTTTGTTCGATTGTGAGACATTGAATTCTGTTTCACTCATTAATTGAACAAGGTGATGAGTCTTGGCAAGCTTTTGACGTACGTTTGATTTTGTGATCTATTTCAAATGCACTTAAGGTTGAACTTCGCAAAAGATTTAAGGACGATCAACATCTTTCACATGATCATTACATAATACAAAAGTTCATTAATTTTGTCTGTATGCGTAAAACTTTTTAACGACTACACCATCATTCTATTTGATGTGTTTCATTGTTATAACAAAGTTACAATTCATAAAATTATTCGAAAAATCTATCTGGTTGAAAAATGTAACTTGATAAAACTATAAAAGTTGAAACAGACAAAGAACTTCGTAATAAGATCAAATCGATTTTAAAGATGACTGCGACACCATTGACACTGAATGTAATCTTCTTAGCGCGTCGAATATGTATGAATCTGGACGAGAGACGTAACGAAGAAACAGAATAGGTGTTGAGAGATCTAGCTCTGTGGGGACTACAAAAAAAAATAAGTAAAAAATAACAAAAAGTTAATGTAAATACAGATATGGCTAAATAAATGATCAAGGTAGAGCCTTTAGGGCGCTCCCTCACCGCGAGCATTCATCTGTAATGTAACGTTACAGATTCGAACATTTCATCAGTGACGGAAGACAACCGAGCATCAGAATGCGCACCTTGTATCAAATCCTATCTTACTATCCTACTTCAATTATAAAGGCGAAAGTTTGTAAGTATGGATGTATGGATGTTTGTTACTCTTTCACGCAAAAACCACAAAACGGAATTGACTAAAATTTGTTACACAGATAGTTTATAATCTGGATTAACACATAGGATAGTTTTTATCCCGATTTTATGTTCCTGTGGGATAATTTTCGAGTTGTAACAACAGCTATTTGTTTATAAATGTAGTTTCAAGATAACGTAATAATGCAATGTAGCTATGTAATGGTTTATATGACACAATAAAAAAAATTTGCAAATAATGAAATATACTGGAATAGATGTAGTAATATAAATAAACATGCAAAAACTCAAGAAATTCTTACAAATAAGACAGGTCAGGTTAACACACATAGTATGTAATCTACTCAGCCAACCAACATCTAGAAATCCAATGAACATTTACGAGCAAATCTAATCCATTCCCTTTATACATATCTTATTAGTTGAGGAGCCAAGCAGTTATTGCATTCCTTATATTGTCAGCCATTCCTAAATTGACAAGAGACAAATTCAGCTCCTTTGTACGACTGTAAGCACGAAGATTCTGTGTCGCCGTTTAGGGTGATGACAGGGTGGCTAAAGCGGTAGCAGACGCTGAGGCGGGAGCGATTTGAAGCTGATCAGCGGTAAAAGTATCCTCATTGATATCAAGTTAGCTATGTACATGAATGGATCAAACACAAGTATACATAAAAGGTCAAAAATCAAAATCAATAATTTCAGCGCTGAGTTGAAATTTCGAAGTTGATTAATTTAGTTCATTGTTTGAATATCAAATATCAAAGAGTTGCAATTAATAGTGAACCAGTCACTTTATTATTTTTGATTTCTTACCGGTTACCGACATGCGACAGAAACGCATTTAGATATTCCGAACAAAAGATTTTATATTTAAAGTCCAGCAGTCATACTTTGTCCAAAAGATTTACATATATCGCGCTCGCTTCAGCCGCCGCTTACGTTTATCACCCTGAATGAGCCCTAACTGCAAGATTCTGTAGGATTGGTAGCAACTTCATTACATTCGTCGGTGGTGATCGAGAATAAGTCAAAGCTATGATAACCTCGTTTGAAGGAATCCAATCTTTGTGAATTGTATTACTTTTGCTTACCGTGGATTGATGATATAATATATGGGGTGGGGGATTTCTGCCCCATTCTGTCTTTGTTGACTTCGTTGGGAAAACAGTGTCTTTATAATATAGGTTTCCTTATTTATTTTTATGACGAAAACATTTTTGTAGAAATCTTTTGTTTGTTCAAAGTAAACAAGTTTTTTTTTGTGAATTTTCCTTATAAAATTTACATTAATAATTGACGAAAATGATTAAACAGCAATAAGGAAATTGGTTAAATAATAACATTTTCTTTAGCTATGAGATAAGGGTTTTTATTTGAACGTAGGTATTAAAGAAGACTGGCATTTAAACGTCAAAAATGTTCAGTTGTTGCCTAAAAAGCGTGTTTGAAAAATAAATAATGACTGTTTATAGAAAAAGTAAATATATATTCCGGAAAGGAAAAGTACTAAAAACATAATCTGAATACATAGAAAATAAATCTGATTTTTTTCACAGCAAATATAAAAACACATAAAACTTTATCTATCTTTATACTCGTAACCTGGGTGAATACTAAAAAGCTTAAGTATATAAGAATGAAAACCAAAGCATTTCCATTTAAACTTGAGAGTTATGTCGTAATCAACGTTTTAGGATTACATTATTTTAATATTTAAATTAGATTTATGCTACCATACAGATATGAGAAATAGAGATGTGGCCAGTGTCAGTCACACTCGACGGCCAAAACGATGTTTCTCGACGGCCAAGACGATGTTTCTCGTCGGCCAAGTCCACCGTTCTCATCAGCCAAGCCGATCGTTCTCGTCGGTAGATTTCAGGGGCTATCGAAAAGGTCAGTTTAGTTGACATTTAAATACTGTAAATTGCACTTGCTTAGCAGTAAAACAAATTGCTTTTGTTTAATATACTTGACTGAAGAGTAGTTTATTGAACGGGCTAATCTTAGGATTTATTGATTTCAACAGAGAATTTGTTGACTCTTTTGACCGACTAAATAGTTGTCGAAGAGGTAGTTGCCGACTAATCGCCGACTGAAAATATGACCGACTAAGTCGGCTTTACCGACGAGTTGGCTTTCAGTTGACTCATCTCTAGAGTAAAGCAAAATGCGCATTCAGGTAAGAATTTCATCTTTCACGAATGCAAGCCGTAAAATTTTATCTTTACGCTTATTGAGACTATCAAGATTACGCTTTATAACTTTTACTACAAGGTCTTTATTTGCTTGTTGATTTTTAATAGTATTTTTATTATCAAGCTATGAATGTGTTATGTGCTCATTGAAGATATTTTTGAACGAACTTTGCAGGGATTTTGGGAGGGTGTATATGTTTTTGTAATAAGAGTCATTATTATGACCATTTCTTCTATTTTTGACCGACCAAAAAAAAGGAGTAGGTTTTTAATTCGACATGTTTATTATTTTTCTTATAGAATCCAAAATAAAAACCGATTTCAAAAACACAAGAAAAATGTGGATAATTATTTTTCTTTCCTAAGTCCGTGGCAAAAAAGTCTATAGCTTCTACTTCCTTCATGCTTACTTCATACTTCCAAAAGAAAGGTTATTTTACACTTTGGTTCATTCAGACATTACCTACGCTTTGTTTACGTAAACAAACTTGCTTTCACGTTTTAATAAAGCCCGGTTTTTTAAACTTTTTACTCGCTTATTCTATTGTGGGTTAATATGTTACTGGTGAAAGAATTTCAAAAAGTTTTTTAGTTTAACCATTACGAACGAAATACAAAATTATTTCCTCGGAAAACCAAACATTAGTTTAATAAAATTAATTTAACATTTAATAGTAAAAGATACATACAGGATTTAGAACAAAAGAGGTTTACCTATTATTTTAGTTACGGATAATGAAATGTTTTTCCATGAAACTAGAATTAAATTAGGTAACTAAAACAAATACATTTCTCATACAAAACGTATTTTCTGCTTAGTTCAGTGTAAATGTAACTGGAAAAAGTTGAACGTAGTTTGGTAAACAAAACTCTCTATTAAACATGGCTGAATAATTATGAGGAAGTATATTTTGATTGGATGTACTTTTAAACCAGTTTAGGGTGCTCCCACATCTATCGAGACAATGCGATAGCACGCAGCTGCCTCGAGGATCCTTATTATTTTTCCGTTTATTCATTTTTCATACATACTATTACATTTTTAAATATTTCTTTAAAAAAATACAAAACAATAAAAAAAACATTTAAAAATATAAAAATAGTAGTCCGCCGGTGTGGGAGCAGGGTCCAAGCTACCGGTGGTTAGGGTTCCAGAGACAGGAACCTCCTCACAATACGAGCCGTATCAAGAAGTACTGCCTTCTGAATCTGGCCCTTGATCCAACCCCCTAAGGAGAGCCTCGAAAGGTGTTCGTCGAGGCTCTTTGCCATCAGGCCATTGGCAGTCACGACGATCGGCACAATGATAGCCGTGCTCACATTCCACATGTCGACAACCTCGCGTGCCAGATCGAGATACTTGATTTGTTTATCTTTTTCTGCCTTCACGAGGTTCTCGTCATGCGGGATGGTAACATCGATTATCATTGCGCGGCGCGCTGATCTGTCTATCACTACTATGTCAGGCTTATTGGCGACAATAGTCCTGTCAGTAATGATAGGCAGATCCCAGTACAACGTGACATGGTCTTTCTCGAGAACTGGGTCGGGCACATACCTGTAATACGGTACTCCAGATTCCACAAGTTTGTATTTCAACGCAAGTTGCTGGTGGATGATTCTGGCTACGAGGTTGTGCCTGTGCAAGTACTCGCCGTTAGCAAGACGAGAACAACCAGAGATAATATGTCGGATGGATTCACCTGGACGATGGCATGCCCGACACACGTCAATCGTCCCATCCTTTATAATATGTCTCCGGTAGTTATTCGTCAAGATAACCTCGTCCATAATCGCACAGACAAAACCTTCAGTTTCCCCGAAGAGGTCACCGAACCGTAGCCAGGACACGGACGCTAGAAAATCTACATCGGGCCCATGAAGGGCCCGGTAGAAGCGTCCGTGTAGCTCCTTGCCTTGCCATACCTCCTTGCGGTCTTCGGTACCGAGTACCACAGGTTTGTGCCAGTTCTCTTTAGCCATGGACAGCGGGGTGAGTCCCTTGTCCACTGTGACCACATCTCGGTGCATACCCACTTCCATTTTCAGAAAATATTCTCTGAGACTGCACACCTCGCGGTTGTGGATGGTCTTAGCATTTAAAAAGCCTCGACCCCCGCACTTCCGCGGGATGTACAGCCTCATCACCGATGAACGTGGGTGATGCATCCGGTTTGCGGTCAACAGAGTACGGACCCGCCTATCCAAGGCGTCGAGTTCAGTTTGAGTCCATTTGAGTATGCCGAAAGAGTACATTAACACTGGCATGACCCAACCGTTGAAGGCGCGCACCTTGTTTCCGCCTGAAAGAAGGCTGTTTAAAACCTTATTCAGGCGCCCAAAGAAGCGCTCCTTCAACGATTGTTTCACGTCCGGTATATCAATGCCTAACGCCTCCGACATACCCAAATACTTGTAGGTTTCGGATGAGGAGAGTGATCTAAGGTGTATGGAATCTGAAAGCTGAATCCCTTCAGATTCCATAATCTCCCCTCGCTTTACATGCATGACTGCACATTTGTCCACACCAAATTCCATCCTGATGGCGCTACTAAAAGTTTCAGTTACCTTTAGTAGCTCCATTAGTTGCAATTTGTTGGGGGCAAAGAGTTTCAGATCATCCATGTAAAGAAGGTGAGATATGACCTGACCGCCTCTCCTCAACCGATAGCCCAGACCTGAGTCCTCCAGCATTCTGCTTAGAGGGTTCAGGGCTAGGCAGAACCAAAGTGGACTCAAACTGTCGCCCTGGAATATTCCCCGCTTGATCCATACAGGTTCATTGATCGCCTGGATCTGTCGACACCCTGGATAGCGAAGGACCGTTCTCCATTGCCCCATACATGACTCAAGGAAGGCGCGTAGAGTTGCATCTATCTTGTACAACTCCAGCACCCTCATGAGCCATGTATGTGGCACCGAGTCGTAGGCCTTCTTATAATCTATCCAGCATGTGGACAGATCCCTGCGAGACCGACGAACCTGTTGGCTAATGGCCATGTCAATGAGGAGTAGCTCCTTAGTACCACGGGACCCATTCCTACATCCATTTTGAGAGGCAGACATAATGGAGTTACTTTCAATATGTGTGTTAATTTTCACTCTCAAAATGGATGTAAGAAGTTTATAGACCGTTGACAAACAAGTGATCGGTCTATAGTTCTTGGGTTCCGTGGTACTACCTGATTTGTGGAGCAGGTGGGTAATACCAGTTGTTAGAAACTGGGGTAGCGACCCAGACTCTAAGGATGACTGGAATTGAGATGCCAGGCAAGTATGTGAACTAGTTAGCCACTTAAGCCAAAAATTATGCAGTCCGTCCGGTCCCGGTGATTTCCAATTCGGTAACGGACGGACTGCTTTGGCTATATCTAATGGCGTTATGACCACTTTTTCCATTTCTGGAATAGTTTCACATACTTGCTCGACACTACGCATCCAGTCAGCCTCAGCATGACTGACAGGTACCGACCAGATGTTGCGCCAGAATGTACTCGTAGCGTTATCATCCGGGCGGCACAAGACAGCCATATTTTGTTCAGGCCGCTCCCAAGCTCTGTATACCCACCTCTCATCGCGCTGGAACATGCGATTCTGCGAGTATCGATCAACCCGCCGCTTGTACCGCCGAATACGGCTTGCCCATGCACAAACTTTTTGCTTCAGGAAGTCGATGCGCTCTGTGACACGGGCGACGTATTCTTGAGGACTTATTCCAGTCCCCGAGAATGCCCGTCTCACAAAGCGCATCACACGTGGTCGTGTATTTCCCTCCCTGAAGCAATATAGTTTGCCAATGAGTACCCTGGCCCCGTCGATACGTCGCTCGATCCTGCTCTGCCAGGCCGGAACGGCTGGTTTAGGTCGTTTAGCTTCATCGTGAATTGGGAATTTGACGTTAGCTAAACGACATGCCGCTACAGCCCCACAGTACAGGATCGAGTGTGTATCGACAAGATCCTCGCTGCTCTCGAACAAATTCTTAAGCAGCGAGTTCAAGGCACTCACCAGCGCCCTATTTTTTTTGTGCATGGGTAACCGTGGTAGTCGGGGTCTAAGCTCAGCGGGAATTAAACGATAATCACAGAGCGCATCCTCCAACGCGCTCCTCACTCGTTCGTTGCACTGGCTGCTTACCGTGGCAACCGCATCATCCTCCTCCACAACAGAAGAAATAACAGACCGCGGCGGAACTCTGTTTACAGTCACGGACGTCGTAGGTGTTGGTGGAGATAAGATGGTACGGTTGCTTAGTACCTCTGAGCGCAGCCTATCAAGTGCGGTGTCGTCCAACATATGATTACGTTGGATGACCCGCACCTGATCCGACAGTCGTTGGGCCGAGATGTTTAGGGTTGGTTCTAGTACCTGGAACAGAGACAGCATCCTAACACGGTACGCAGTGAGGTTAGTTCCCCCCTCTGTAGACCCGTAGTATGCGCGCATGACATTCTCATTAATGGACTGAGTCCATCGCATGCGCTGCACACAACCACCGGCAGCGGGGACCCGGCTCGGGGCCGGTTGGCCCCTAAGTCCCAGGCTCTTCGGTGGCCGGCCTCTCCCCTGCCGACGTACAGGTGTTGGCGACGTCGGCGGGGAGAAATATTCGTCGCTCGAGCTCGACGCAACTGCCGCTGCCGGTGACGTAGGTAATCCGGGGTCCGGCGGCGGCGAGGCGGAGCTGAGCGACGACTCCGGAGGTGGTGGGCGTGTGTTAAGTCTTGCTCTGGCTCTCGTTAGCATCCTTTACAAACCATGTTCTAAATTTTCCATAATTACCATTCATCGTGGATCGTGTGACATTTGTCATTCGGTGTCATGATTTGATTTTTTTCTTCATCGTTATATTTACCGGTTTTCCAGCGGTTATTCACGATTACTATTTTTACATAATATGTTTTTGTTGTTTCGATCCTTGAATTTTATTTGATTTTATAAATGATATGGTATTAAATGCAGAAAAAATGAAAAAATTAGTTGGTTTCTGATGTTTACTTCAGTGTTGCCCTTATTATTATTATTTTTATTATTATGATGGATTATTTTTAAGCCAGTTAATGCGCTCCCTTACCACGAGCATTCACCTGTAATGTAACGTTACAGATTCGAACATTTTCATCAGTGAAAGAAGCCACCACAATTTCGACATGATCATTTGTCAAAAACGAATTGAAATTGACGGCACGGTTGAGTTATCGACTGCTGCGTAGCGAGTCACAGGATCGTTATCCGCAGGGAACAAATATTTGTATGGCCTGCGGGTAGTTGTTCCGGTTCTGGGTTTTTTATGTGATTTTTTATGTTAGTAAATGTCATGTCACAGTAGAATATCGAGGTGGGCAAAGTTCATAAAAAAACTGACATAATTTTCACGTTCATAAAATGGGCTATTGAGTACGAGCGAGTTGTATGGAAGGGATATAGTAAGCGATGACAGCGCACGGTGAGGCAGAATTGTGTAACAAAAGGGGTTAGTGAATCTTGTCAAACGCTGTTTTGGAGATTTAAAAAAATCACTAAGTCATTATTTAAGTCATTAAAACCACTATTTGTTTTCTTTCTTCATATTTACTTTATTTATTTTATAACAAAAAACATTATGAACTTGTCTTTCACTGTTTGACATATTCCCCTTTTGTTGCGTTTACATGGTACTACATATTTGTGAGGGTGTCGATTCGCACGCCAATAAATGAAATTCGTGCGAATCGACTACAGAAAAAATAATATGTTTTAAAGGAGTCGATTCGCACGTTTTGTGCGAGTTAAATTCGTGCGAATCGTCCAATAAGCCGGTGGTGCTGGTGTCGTGCACGTTCCCTTTAACTAAATTCGCTACCACACGACAAAACCAAGCGAAATGACATTAAAAATAAAATACGTAGGTACACCAAGCTGCACTGGCAAAGCCACCAGTCTCCAGAGTATTACCTTATTAGCCCCAGCTAATGCAACGGTTATGTGCCATCGTTTCGCAGGCGACTCTTGGGAACTGAAGCACTGTGCGATGCATTAAATCTTGAATAAGGTACCTACTTGGTCTTAGTTTTGTTCTAGTTAATATTGTGAATCTAAGCTCAAGAATCGTTGATAAAGAAATGGTTTTACGAATTTAATAATCTGACTTTGACGCGCATTGCGATGTCAGAGGCCATAACATGAGTTTTCACTTATTCTGACGTAAACTGGAACTTTGACATCTTCAAATTGTCAAACCAGGAAAAAAATCAGTTCCTTTTTCGCACACCAGAGGCGCTGTTCCATTTTTCCATACAAGAAACGCTGTAAATCCTGGAAAGACGCTGTAAAGTGAAATAGTGAAAACTCGTGATTAGGGTCTGGTCCACTCCGCGGCGTAGGTATGTAACTGCAAGCACAAGCGGGCGCACAGTAGACGGGTTTCTAAGTCGGTGGCCGCCCGACACACGTTTGGCAAGCGCTCCGTACATATTTTTGTTAAAATGTACTTTATTCTCTCGAGCATAGATTTCACATTTGTTTGTTTTTGGGAAGTGACACTTCTGTACGTGGTACTATTAAGTATTCTGTGGCGACCCTCTCAAATAAATTTGTGAAGGTTTTTTGTTTCCCAACATAAGAAAATCAAATTAATTTAGCAATGTTACTGTAAGGAAATGAAAACAGCAGCAAAACCTTACTACAGCCTTCCTAAATACACTGTGTATCTATGAATAAGCTCTAGTAGCTTCAAAGATGAATTCCAAAGTGCATCATATACAATGGCCTTAGTACGAGCAAGTCTTTGATGTGCAACGGTGTGCAAATGTATTGGATGCGTCGCACAGAGCTAATCATGTGTAGTTTCTACTATGTATATGTCTAGAGTAGGTTTGAGACGGTACTGGCTTTAGATATATTTTGGACGGTACTCTTGGATAAGCAAATTGATATAGGAGCAGGCTATGTAAAGTAGTTTTGTTTAGTTTTAGTGATTACATAATTATATATATGTCGGTGGAGTAGGTTTGAGACGGTACTGGCTTTAGATATATTTTGAACGGTACTCTTGGATAAGCAAATAGATATAGAAGCAGGCTATGCACAGTAGTTTTGTTTAGTTTTAGTGATGGCCCAGTGTTATTGGCCTTACGCATGCTGCATTACTTTGCTTGGCCAATGCTATCAAAACGGTGAAGGAAAAGCATCGTGAGGAAACCGACATGTCCTAGAAAAACATTTTCGAAGACATGTGAGACATACTAAGCTGAATTGGGCCCCCGTGATGGATAATTGCCCATTCTAACTTACAGAGCTAAGAGTCCTGTATCCTAGCAGCAAGGAACTACTGGAACTAGACTAGGCTAGGCCCCGAAAGAGGCCCGCGTGACTGGGCACTATGGCACGAAGAAATAAATATTTCTTTTTCTGTATTTTAAGACTATCTTGGTCTGATGATAAAGGAATTTTATTTTATTTAATTTAGGACGATAGATATAAAATTATAATGCATTTAAATCAGGAGGGATGGCACTGCTAGCCGAAATACAGGTTCATTCTAGTTCGGCTGCAGTTATAAAACTTTTATAAACATACGAATTTGTTCAAAGTTTATTGTTGTAAATCCGACCTGTTTGTAAGTTTTTCGAGATTTTTTTTGACGCGTTGTGCACACACACATGAAAAATATTTGCGATCACAATATTTACAATATGATCATTATCAAAAATATTTAAAATATAAAACAACAAAATAGTTCAATTGTTTTTCCATAACATTAAAAAAAATATAATCATTCGCTAACAACCATCAAAAAAGTTTTTTTAAAGTTGATAAGAGTGGCGTTATGTCATTTCTTTCCGGCAACTTAAAAAAAAAAACGTATACTCACAATTAGGTATCATACTCCTGGGGAAGTTGTACCGGAGCAGTTCCCTGGAGAGCTGACACCTGGTGAAGGAGCGCGCGTGTCCTTGTGACGTGTGCACCACTCCTAGCGTCACGAATAGCAGTACCAAGTGCGTCGGACGGGCCATTCTGTGGAAAAGAGGTTAGATTAGACCTGACCTTGTAGCCATGGTACAAACGATAATCGTAAACGCTCGTTACTCCCCAATAGATTTTCAACCTTATTCCTTAGAGCCTAAAGTTGAAAATCTATTTAAGATTTCTGAGCGTTAGCGACTGGAACGAACGACAACGCTATGAAATCTGCAATAGATCTTCAACTTTATACCGAAGTACCTGAAGTTAAAAATCTATGAAGGCCTACTCAGCGTTTGCGTTTATCGTTTGTAACATGGCTACAGGCCCTGGCCCTGGCCCTGTAGCCATGTTACAAACAAAAACGCTGAGTAGTCTTTATTAGATTTTCAACTTTATGTGCTTAGGTATAACGTTGAAGATCTAGTGAAGATTGCTTATCGTTTTCGATCATTCCTGTCGCTAACGCTCAAAAATCTTAAATAGGTTTTCAACTTTAGGCTTAAGGCTATAAAGTCTAAAGTCTACTGAGGATTACCGAGCATTTACGATTATCGTTTGCGACTTGTTGTGACTTAGCTAGGAGGGCTGGGTCACTTTATAAAGATATGGTGAGAAGAATCAAAAGTCTGGCCATGAAGCCGGTACAGAGGAGAACACGCTATTTCTACAACACTTTTTAGTAGCGTTTATCTCAAATTTTTGGCGTTTTCATTAATGTTAGTGTTGAAATAGCGCTATTTATCCATCATCATCATCATATCAGCCGTAAGACGTCCACTGCTGTACATAGGCCTCCCCTTTGGACTTCCAGTAGGACCGGTTGTAAGCGGCCTGCATCCAGCGTGATCCTGTGGCCTTCAAAAGATCGTCTGCCCACGTAGTGGGTGGACGTCCTACGCTGCTCTTGCCGGTGCATGGTCTCCATTCGGGAACCTTACGGCACCATCGGCCATCAATTCTGCTTCTACTACCAACCATTGGGCAAGCTATTTGGTACTGATAGAAGATAAGTCGGGTCGATACACTGTTTTATTGGAAGATAAGGCTTTTTACAGTCCTCATACGTCTAAACAAATTAAGTGACTATAGGCGAAGAAGCGCTAATTGTCAAAATGGCAACTGAGTCGCAAAAGGACAAGTTTTAAAAATGGCAAAAATTCTGTAAAAGTCTTAATCTCAAAATGACAAATGTGCTTGGCTGTTTTGAGAACTCGTCGTTTTGCAACTCAAGTCACCATTTTGTGTTTTGGGCTGAGTAATCTAATAAATTAGATCAGGGTTTTTCAAAGTGGTAAGCGAACCCCTAGGTGTTCGCCATTCGACAGCACTTCGCGACAAGATTTACGTAATGGTGTCCAAAATTACTCCTTAAATTGCACATCAAGCGCACCCATCACATTGATCATTTCTTGAGGGGGCGGGGGGGTAGTAAGTTAGGAGTTCGCTTTCAAGTTTGAGAAACCCTGGATTAGATCATGACAGTGGGCCTTAAAATATTCATTTGTAAAATATATGTGTGACAAAGAGACTGGTCTAAAACCTCAATTCCTCTGTAAAAACATTAACATTAATAATAAAATAATGTCTGTAACATCGCAGTCAAACTATGGTCAAACTTCATATTTCAGTTCAAACTACAACACACAACACAGAGCGCAAACTAGTGGAAAACAAAGCATTTAATTAATAACTAAAATTGCAATTTTGTCTTTTGTTTCTCGTAATAATGATTTGGTTGGAGTTCTGTAACATTATACTCTGGTAGTTTCGTGGAAACTGGTTACCAGCTTATTAAAATATTACTGGGAGAAATGGAAGGAAAGAGCTTCTTTGGGACAGTTTTCAAAGTTTTATGGAAGATATTTTCTTACATTATAACTTATCTAATCATTTGATTTCGTCCAAACTAATTTTAAATTGAAGTATGCATGATAATGTACAATTGTACATCATAATTTTTTTTTAGTTTCATCATTCTCTGTTTTTAGAAGTTACAGGGGGGGCGGGACCAACATTTTACCACTTTGGAAGTGAAGTCTCTCGCGGAAGCTGTTCAGTTTAGAAAAAAAATGACATTAATACACATCATTTTTATAGACCTATCCACCACATCTACCCCACACGTATAAGTTTGGTGATTTTTTGAAGTGAAAACTTCTTTAGCGGCGTTGTACACTTTTTCTGTAATGGGTAAAAAATTTAAAACTCGCGTCAGGGTCACGTGACCAAAACTCGCGTCAGGGTCACGTGACCCTGATCGAAAATGAGTAAGACGTCATTCAAATTAAAAATAAAACATAGTAACAAAAAAGTTTTCACTTCTACCGGCACTCCTGGAGTGCAACCTTTTTATTTTTTTGAGTTTCAATTGTAAGTATGGGGTTTTAGTTTGTTTTAATTAAAGTAAAAGAGTGAAAACTCGTGCTAAATACAATAACACAGAAAGAGAAGTATGATAAGGCTCAGAAACTTTTATACATATAAAGCTAATATTTATTTTCAAACTTATTTCAATGAATTTTGACTGAGTTTTGATTACTAGTTCTAGAAAAACAGACCAAAACGAAACCTAACCCTAAACAATTTACAGAAACCGATAACTACCAATACAATACGTTTAAGGGTTGAACCCTAACCCCGGTAGCACAAATTGGTTTATCAACCGCTCCTTCGGCTATCGATATCTGCACTATACAGGAAGTCAGTTAGATGACCGTAGTTCAGTCTAAAACGTTGATATTCTACGGTATCCGGTTAAAGGGGATAGCGGACAAGATGCTACCTAGAAAGGTCTATGAGAATTTTAGAGATATTCATGTAGGAGATGAGCCGAGATGATAGAAACCACTTCTTTATTGTTTTTTGTTTATTTTGGCTCATTTCACACAATTTACAATTTTTACTTTTAAACAACGTCGTTTCAGTTAGCAATCATCCGCCATTCCCCCTCTCTCCCTCGCACACCTTACGTTCCATTCCACTCATCAATTCTGTGTTTTCATTTTACGGTAAACTAAGTTAAAATATAATAAATGGAATTAGAATTTTAAAGAAAACAGACATACACATTCAAGACATTTGATTGGTTGAAACTAGTTGTAATTAAAGCTTGAATTTTGAGTTGCATTCTGTAATACGGGACTTAGATTTGAAGTCTGAAAGCAGTTTGCCGGATTTAATTAGGTATTTATTTAAATATTATGATGATATAATCAGATGAGAGAAAATACGATTAGATTTAAATATTTGATTTTTTTTTGTGTCTTGCCATCCAAGTTCTGTTGACAACTGCTTGTCAGTGACTATCAAGTTAGTCAATAGCCCTGCAGGGTCACTTGGCTAACGATGACGGTTTCTGTCGCCGTCAGATACGTAGACGTTCCAGATATTTTTCGGTAAAGTAATGGAATCTCATTGCAGGAATTATCTTTGTTGCTTCTGGGCTAAATGGAGTCAAAAAGCAAACCCATTTCAAAATGAAAAAAGTCCTACAATATATTTTACGAAACACAAAAAAAACCCTAGAAATTAATACTCTTCAAAGTTCTAACCAAACAACCAAAACCCAATATTTACTTCTCCAAATCTTTTACAGAAAAATTGTTCATTTCATTCTCAACTTAACTCAAAACCTGTATTTGTGCGACGCAAACTATCTCTAAATAAATACGAGAATAACAACATACAACTCGGTGCGAGAACAGGGATCCGTTGGAGCGTAATGAAATTTTCTTAAGCTGTTGCAGTAAGCGTATCCAAGATAGCAAACATACACGAGCTAGGGGTCTACTCTTTAAGTCCGTTAACAAAGATACGGGCCCTTACGAAAGTGACTCGAAACTTTTGAGTGAGCTGTAGTCTCTATTCATATGAATTCATAACTTTTGGCAACATACTGCACAGGCAGATCTTCCGGATTTAACCACGCTTGCCGACGTTGGTCTTTGGATAGGTGACCATCTCTCATAGCGAGTTTCTAGTTTCCTCCGTGCCTCGGAAAGCACGTAAAACCATTGGTCCGGCTGTCATTTGTAGAGCTTTGATTATTATTAGTCAGAAGCTCTAAAAGTCTGACAACTAGTCTTAGTATGGGCTATCGTAGTACCCAGTTATTGGGTTGTGGTGGTCCGATAAGCAGTTATACTCCATGTAAAATACTGAATATTCAGCTGCATCTGGTTCGACTGGAAGCCGACCACAATTTAATTGGGAAAAGGCTAGGCAGATGATGAAGTTCTGAAAACAAATATTTGAAGTCAGATCATGTAGTCACCAATTTCTAGTTTATATCACTAACTAATCTGATGTCCATAATTGATAAAGAGTAGGTATCACCCGAAACTTTGGCCGCATCTACGGGTTTCGTGTAAATGTAGTAGTACCCGTGTTTTGTTTCTACTGTCAACAGTTTGATGTCATGTAATGCATATTTTACGGAGTTAGAGGAACTCTATGCATTTAGTTTTGAGTAAATTTGTTTTTAGGAAGGATGGAGTGTGAAAAACATAATATTTACGTGGATTTAGACGATAGCATTAAGATATATTAAAGAAGGATACTGTGAAGCATACGGTAGAGGGTTGGCCAAAGAGATTTAAAAGAACCTATAGAGCAGGCATTGGGAAAATTGTCATACAAAATTGTTGATGCCGTGCGTCAGTAGCACTATCTAAGCGTTGCATAGCAAAGCGACTACTAGACTAAGGGACTTTTTACCTATTGATAAAAAAATTTGGATCACAAATTTCTTCGTGATGTCCCGTCTACTGCTCGTATAATAGTTTAATGTCTTTGAGTATAGCCATGTCTTCATGGAGACGCTATGTGGAGGTTGCCTATGCCTATGCCATGTTATAGAGCGAGGGGGCAAGGGAAATAGACACCTTCACTAAGTGGAATAGAAGATAGAACGCGCGAAGAAGATGCATTGCCTACTCAAACCTCAACCGCCGCTGAAAATGCCTGGGGCATAAGGAATCGTGAGGCGATTTCAGGTCAACTTAGGCTCGGACTTGCGCGTGTAATGGGCCATGGTCTTGGTGATCAAAGACCATCAATGATCCAGATTCACAGCTATAATAATGACTTAAACCTAATTACCAGTCCATACCCCATTTTACTAAGAATCACAATTACTCCCTTCCAAACAAAATACCGAATTAATTTGAAACAAAAACAAACTCTCGTACATCGTTCTCTATAGAGGTGCAAAACAGAACAATGGCAGAGAATCACAGTGTAAAACAAGGGAATAGCAGTAGCGTCAAAAACTTGAAACTCAATTAAAGCGATGAGCCAGTGAGGTGCCGTACTCTTTGTGCTTAACTACGAAACGTGCCTAGGTTATGCTTACACTAAAGACTTATGGAGACTTTTTTGTCTAAAGGGGAACAATGTATAAGACGGGGACGCGAGGTATAATGGGGACACACACACTTATGGCAAACTTAACACAACGCTAACGTAGCGCAAGCGTCAACAGGACGTCATTTGCAAATGGCGTCCTGTTGGCGCTTGTGCTACGTTTTCATCATACCCCGCGTCCCCGTTTTATACATTGTTCTCTTTCTTACGGCATGGCCAGGCCAGCATCAATAGTGGCCAAGACGACGTATTCGTCTAGTCTCGTAGTCAATCCAGAGATGTATTCCACATTGGGCACCCGCTGAAAGACACCTGAGCTATTAAATTGGCACCTTGACTACTCCACATACGGCGCTTATCAACGTTTTCGCTGGTGCCAGATGCCATTGTGGAATAAGCTCATGGTGGCAAGCTTTTCACAACCCTTTGACAGCACACTTACATCGTAACTAAGTAGGTACTATAAAATACATTCGAGTTAAAAAAGTCGTTAGTGCGCGCTGCACCTAAGTGCGCTCCGGATGAGAACAAGTTATAGAACGGAACACCGCCCCAGGCATTTGTTTTTGGATATTTTAGGCGAGAGGAACGAAACAGGGAAGTTTACGTAGTTACCGTTGTAAAGCAGAGTTGTTACCGAGACTTGTATTGGTTGGAACTTCGTCATTATTCGACTGTACTATGATAGGCGTTTTAAATGCGACTGTGAGTGCGATTTGGTGATTGGTCTTTTTGGAGTACTTTTTGTGGTTAATTGATTCTTTTGTTGGGTGCTACTACCGTGTTCCTTTAGTTGTCATTTCAGTTTCAGGGTCACGCTTACCTTTACAGATTTAGGCTGTGGTTCCCCTGAAGTGGAGCAGAGACGAGCTCTGCCGCAATTCAACAATCACATGGCTTGAGTGGAGAAATGATGTAGATTTCAAGCCATGTTATTGGTGAATCGTGGCAAACCTCATCTTCGCTCAGCTCCGCTTCGCCTCAGTAAGCATAAGCGTAAGCGTGACCCTAAACTCAAATCCTATTAATATTATTTATAAATGCGAAAGTTTGTGAGGATGTATGTGTGTGTATTGTATGTAAGTATGTTTGTTACTCTTTCACGTAACAACCACTGAACGGACGCTAAAATTTGGTACACTGCAGATAGTTTATAACCTGGATTAACACATAGGATAGATTTTATCCCGATTTTATGTTTTGTGGGATAACTTCCGAGTTGTAGCGGGTGAAGCTGCTGGCAACAGCTAGTGACAAATAAAGGAAGTCAGTTAGAATCTGACAGTACCTTCGCTCCACCCAGGGGGGCTTATTCCTGCGAGTGAAAGTGACAGAGCTATACAAGTCGTTTAGCGCCATCTCGTTTACTCACTGGAACCACCCTGGTTTTAAGACGTTGCAATATCCTCCCAGGGTGGACATTATGATGACTTTAGACCTTCGATTTCTTAGAACATTCCAGAAAATAAATGAATCCACATATATCTTCCCTTCTAATTTGCTATACGCATCCAAACGTAAACAAAGAAGAGTGCCACCTTCCGATTCTCCGAATCAATACGCCCTCTAAACATTAGAGCCTGCAATCGCTTTTCATTCGACGTTAAACAGCGCAGCACACGTTTTAACTAACTGGAAGCTCTCAGGTATCAGTCGAGCTAATTAATATGAGCTAAGCGTAGTGCTCGAGTGCATTGATTAGACGGTACGGCTTGGTTCAAAACGGCACTTGCCCAATATGAAGATTTCAGTGGTTATCCGACTTTTAAGTGTGTTTATATTCGTCTCGAAAGTGGCTCAATTAGTGATTTTCGAGTTGGGATTTGGCGTTTTAAGCCTGTCAATTTGTTGTCCTTTGGTAGGATTTTTTAGGCTGAATGTTTTTGATTTTGGTTTTAATTTGGGATTTATAATGCAAAACGCATCTTCCTGCTTAAGCCGCGCTTGCCGAGGTTGGTCTGTGGACGGGTGACCATCTATCATAGCGAGTTTCCTCCGTGCCTCGGAAAGCACGTAAAGCCGTTGGTCCCGGCTGTCATTTGTAGACCTTTGATAGTCGTTACTGTTAGTCAGAAGCTCTAAAGTCTGACAACCAGTCTTACCAAGGGGTATGGTATTACCCAGTTAGTGGGTTGTGGAGGTCCGACAGGCAGTCGCTCCATGTATAATACTCATATCCAGCTGAATCTGGTTTGACCGAAAGCCGACCCCAATAGGTATAGTTGGGAAAAGGATAGGCAGATGATAATGCAAAACGCCTGATTACACTAAACTTTAAAAAAACAGTGGATGACATATTAATCTGCGCGTTTGATTATGAAGCGACATAAAGTAAAATGCTTCTTGTAAAAATCTAGTTCATTCTTACAGCCTCTATATCAATTTGTAACACTTTCAATACCTATTTTAGAACGGTAAGTAATTTCATAATAATATTTAAACATCATCCGTGGTACCACAAAAACTTTTAAACGTCTGTTGAACAGTTGTCTTAAAAATGTCAGATTATGACGTTGAAATAAGGTCCGCTTTGCAGTCACACTTTTTTTTAGACAAGTGTTTAACAGATGTTTAAGTTTTTGTTACTACAAAAACTTAAACATTTGTTAAACACTAGGCTGCATAACTTACAAACATAACCCATAAATAATGGGTTAAACTAGCTGTTATCAGCGACTTCGCCTACTTTTACTCGATAATAATCTCACGGAAATAAGCATCGAAATAAATCTATCTTAGTATGTGTGTCTTAGTATGTGTAATTTCAGGTTATAAATTATCTATGTACCTTATCCAAATCCGTTCTGTTGTTTTTGCGTGAAATAGTAATAATGTAAAAAACATCCATTCAAACAAACTTTTACGTTTATAATTTTTTTTTAGCGTGGTAAAATCATCAAATGTGTCCTCCCACCCCGGGCAGGGCGGGAGGGACTGTCAGACTTCTACTGACTAAAATCCACGGTGTCCTTCAGTAGCCTGTTATGTTCCGGTGTCACGGTAAGGAAATAATCCCGCGACCAAAATAATCCTCACGTTTATAAAATTAGTAGAATTTTAGTTAGGATTAAGATACAATCTAGTATGTTATTTATATGCTAATAGTCAACAATTCGTATTTATCCCTACAAGAGCCCGTGTGATTGGCTGATCGGTTCACGAAGCTAATCGAGTTTCAAGCCTTGAAATTGCAGCCTTGGATGGTGCACCTCTATTTACATATTGAGACCGCTCCTAGCTAAGGTTAGTGTGGCCGTACTTTGAAATTGAACGGCATGGTAGACGGGATAGAATGATCTATCAAGAAAATGATTAGCATCTAAAATTTTACATGATTTAGACGCAATAACGCCTGCGTTGCGTTTTGTAAAGATTATTGAGGGAAAAAAAATCTAAAAAAAAAAACGCATTAACGCATGCAAGCGAATTTTCAAAGATTTTCTTTGAAAAGAAAAATTTGAACCGCGGGCAGGAAACGTCACCTTGAGACGTTAGAAATGGAATGAAGAATTCGCCGCGGCAGGTAAGATCCTCGGTGGCTCGGTTAGACATGAGCGTCGGATGTACTGAATTCGAAGGTCGCAGGTTCGAATCCTGCCCGTGGTTCGAATTTTCCTTTCCAAAGAAAATCTTTGAAGAATAATCCTTTTATTTTACGAAACGTTACTTTGGTAATCTCTAAGGGCCTATACACACCACGCGGGTTGGTATACAGAATAAACAGATTTCCAATTTATTTATGCAATAAACTATACTACTAAGATATTTATAGATAAGCAAGCAATCAGTACCCTTAGCACGAATTTTCACTCTTTTACTTTACAGTATTTACAGCGTTTCTTGTATGAAAAAATGGAACAGCGCTTCTGGTGCGCGAAGACGGAACTAATTTTTTCCTTGCAAAATGTCAACTTGAAATTGTCAATGTTCCAGTTTACTTTACGTCTCAAATACTGAAAATTCGTGCAAAGGGTACAGGTCACAAATAATTAACAAGACTGTCACCACTCTTTTAAAATTCTGGACTATCATCTGTCGTAATCACAAATTGCTGGCGTGCATTGCATACAGCTTTTTCAATTTCGCACCTGTCTCCTGAAAGGATCAATTTGTCATCCATTTTGCGCAATCCGTACGGGCTGAACTTTTGCTGATCTGGGCCGCACTTTAAATACACCTAGAGATATGTTTTTTATAAATACATAGGTATATTAATTTTTTCCTTGAAAAATGTCAACTTGAAATTGTCAATGTTCCTGTTTACTTTATGTCTCAAATATACTGAAAATTCGTGCTAAGGGTACAGGTCACAAATAATTAACAAGACTGTCACCACTCCTTTAAAATTCTGGACTATCATCTGTCGTAATCACAAATTGCTGGCGTGCATTGCATACAGCTTTTTCAATTTCGCACCTGTCTCCTGAACGGATCAATTTGTCATTCATTTTGCGCAATCCGTACGGGCTGAACTTTTGGCCGCACTTTAAATACACCTAGAGATAATTATGTTTTTTATAACTATAATAATAGGGAGAGTATCAGCAGTGGTGATCCAGTAATATCCGTTCCCCGCCAGGCACATTATTTTGTGTAAAAAAACATCGTGAGGAAACCGGCATATCCTAAAATCAAAAATTTGGAAACATGTGACATCCACCAATCCGCACTGGGCCCGCGTGGTGGATTATGGCCCACTCCCTTTCACAGAGAGGAGGCCTGTGTCCCAGCAGTGGGAACATTAGAGGCTGATGATGAATGATGAAAATAGGGAGAGATGGTTTAAAAAATACAAAACATTTACGTTTACATTCCATTAATAAACAACAAAAAAACTAGTTACTTTTGTTCATTCATCTGCCTAGCCCTTTCCCAACTACATATATTGGGGTTGGCTTCTAGTCGAACCAGATGCAGTAGAATTAGTATTTTAAACGGAGCGACCCTATCAGACCTCCACAACCCAGTAACTGGGAAATACTATATGTGTAGTGTCGCTGGGTAAAGTTATAGTATTGCAGTATTAAGGTATACCCCATGGGACTTTAAGACTGGTTGTTAGACTTATAAGCTTCTGACGCCCTGGGCTCGGACCTATTTGATGATTTTACAACAATAAAAAAGTTTTTTAAAAGTATTTATGAAAAATGAAAAGTCGCCTAAAAGTGTGCAAACGAAAAACGTGAAAAGTCAAGCTAGCTCTACGGTACTGGTCGCGGTACTTATCTCATTACCGTGACCCGGAGCATAAAGTGCTATTGAAGGACACCAGGATTTTAGTCAGTCGCCTTGCCCTGGGTGGGAGGATTCATTTGATGATTTTACCACGCTAAAAAAAGCTCTACGGTACTGTGTTATAGATCCCAAATATATTTTTGTTAAAATTGGAATCCGTCACCAAAATTTTGCTAACAAGGCATTTGAGTAATAAAATACCTGATTAAACCTAGTGTAATGGAAACAAGCAACAGTAATGCACCAGGAGTACGGAGCAATGATCAAATAAAACATACTAAATGTATCAAGTTTACTACTCCGTGCACTTCACAGGAAATATGAACATTGTTAACGAGACAGCAAAGTGTTTTTAAAACTTTATTATTGTATGCTTTTAAATGGGAAAATGTTTTTATTATACAAAAATATTTTCCCATTATACAACAGTATATTATTCCCATTCCCATTTAGATGTAAATTTTTTATATGAGTTTAAATTTTTGGTGGAAGGATCAGTGAATTTTAGTATAATAAAAATATAGGATTAAATAATTTAAGATAAAACAGATGATTTCAAGTTTTTTGTTTAACTATTGAATTCTGAAGTTGAGAAAAGGTATTACTAAGTAAAAGTTTTATTGAAATAACGACATTCGATCTCAAAATGAATTTACTTTCGTTTTTATTAAAACTTCAGTTGTTTGATAACTTTTATTTGACCTTAAAAAGCGAACTTTTTTATTTATTGATATTGTCTCGTGATCTTATGGGCCTAACACACATACATATAAATCTTCCTTTTGAATCACTCTATCTATTGAAAATCGCATCAAAATCCTTTGCGTAGTTTTACAGAAATAAGCATACATGGGGAGGTATACAGAGGTAAGGGACGTGTTATATGACTGGCCTGTTGGTTTAGTGGTTAGTGACCCTGACTGCTATGCCGGAGGTCGTGGGTTCGATTCCCACCTGGAAAAAATGTTTGTGTGTTGACCACGATCATGTGTTCTATGTCTGGGTGTAATTTATCTATTAATATGTATGTATTCAGAAATATATAAGTATGTTTATCAGTTGTCTAGTACCCATAACACAAGCTCTGCTTAGCTTGGGACTAGATGGCGTTGTGTAATAGTTGTGGAATATTATTATTATTATACTTTATAGTGATAAAACCATGCACAAGCATTACATATACTATGTAGTGTAGTTAACTGTGGTAAAACCTTATGACATGTTTTTTTTAAATACATGCATTCGTCCGTTGAAGCATTTTAGCTTAATTGTACTCTTAACCAATTTTTATGCATTGAATTTTTAACATCAAATTTTTAACTCCGAAATACGAAATTTTTAAGTATGTAATAGTTATTTATAACAATTGGTTTGAAATTAAAAATTTCAGTCATGAAATAGTTATTTGTAATGTTCAAATTTCGTAAAATTCTTGTTAATTATATAGTTAAATAGTTTATCAACAATGCATCATAATAACGATGATGTTTATTAATTTTACTCCGGAATTCAACATTTATGAAATTATCAATTTAATCAAAATACTCCATAATTTTCACTGGTTGTGAAAAATTCATTGCATTACCTGTTTATTGAGTGGTGAGTTTATTGATCAAAAATTAATTGAGAATCGTTGATACAGTGGTGATTTAATACTATCAATAAATTTATATGACTACAAGTGTGCTTTTATATTTTTAGGATAGGATGAAGAGGTAACGCTTGTGAGTTTATCTGTAGCAAGTAAACTCTGCAACTACAGAACCGATTTTGGAAGTTCTTTCACAAGTAAAAAGCTGTTTTTATTTTCCTGAGTAGGCTAAGTAATAACATATATTTTTTAATTCGGTGCGGACCAAGACTGGTAGGAGTGCTAGTGATTCAATAAACTTAACCGGTGGGTCCAGAATGAGTAATTTCAAAGCTAGGAGGAAATCAATTGTGCAAGAGTGGAGCAAAACTAATGAATTCGTAGACCTAAGGGCGTTTCAATTCTGCGTTGTCAATTTTATCTATTTTCAGTCTTTATTTTCATAGCGCGATGTTCCACGTTCGTATTCATACTGTTTTATACGAAAAGGTAAGCTTTAAGCTCGTAATCCATATTTCAATAAGAAAAGAAAGGAGTTTAAACTCCAAAACTGTACAACATTTGAATTGATTGAAATCATTTAAAGACGACCCCAAGCATTCATTTTTTATTCAAAACTTATCATATTTTATAATAATTATTAATTATTAAAAAAAAATATTAGAGTATTCATGTTATTACATGTTTAAAAATATACTTTTTTGGTATTTTCCATCAATTTCTGAGAAGTAGTCACGGAGTTTGGATTTGTCGGGGTCGATGCCCACAAACGCACCCCTTATAATAAATGATCATTACACAAAAGTGTCGAATTATGGCTCTATAATGTGGTAGTTACGTGTATCTAACAAAACCTTCGTATGCGAAATGAGGATGATTTTTCAGAATGTTATTACAATATTGATATTGGCGATATTATTTTTCTAAGGCTTTCAATAATAATTGAAATGGGTGAAATTAAATAGGTACATTCAGCACGTGTATTTCTGTTTTCAATATTACATTTATGAAAAAATATTTAACGTAGTAATTGTAATGTTATTGTATTGTTTTATTTAAGAATCGGTTTTTAAAACAACGTTCTTCTCTTTGTAAAAATTGGATTTTCCTTTTCTGAATATTATTTTCTTAGTTTTTTTTCTTACTGAAATGCTTGTCACATGATATTTGCTTCTTGAATAAAGGGTAATATTTCTTTTCTTTATAATAAAACTTTAAAGGTAATCTACCGAAGAGAACATCGAAGAAAAACATTGAAAAAGATTTCTAAATATTTAGTTTGTAATATTAGTAGATAATGTAGTTTTAAAAATATGTAATTTACATAGAGTAATGAACATTTCAAATGTTATTTTAATAAAGTATTGTTTATTTGAAGAAACTGAAATTTAAAATGTCTAATCACACAATAATGTTTTAGTTTTAATTAAAATTAATTTATAATGTACTGAAATTAGAACCGTTATTACAGTAGAAAAAAAATATTAGTCCCAAAATCCCCCAAACCTTTCCCAATAAGGGGGACAATGGGAAAAGGTTTACCTTTAGACTGCCAAAATTTAAATCCAACTTACCTAATAAATTCAGCGGGTATCCCACGTACTGGTTGCACTTGCGACCGGCTCGCCCTCCCTGCGATCTGTGGCAGCGAGGGGCCAATTATC
Source organism: Agrotis segetum (assembly GCA_036375495.1). Lineage (NCBI taxonomy): Eukaryota > Metazoa > Arthropoda > Insecta > Lepidoptera > Noctuidae > Agrotis > Agrotis segetum. Next base: position 2,662,946 of record JAQSVV010000031.1, read on the forward strand.
CACTTAGCAATACTGCACGCATACGTAAGGCATAGGGCTTAAGGCGAAGTTGGTTTAGCTTGTAAATTGAATTTTATTTGGAACTAGAAAGCGAAGATCTTGTTATAGCGTGCAGTCAAACTTTCAACAATGAATAAATCATACTATTCAAGTATCTGAATAGTACCTCCTATAATTATTAAAAAAACTTGAGAGGTGTCAAGGGACACCCGGATGGAACGAAGTTACTGTATACACTCAACAAATATAATCGTCGCAATTCCACTCCACTCCGCTCCGCTCCACTCCACTCCGCTCCGCTCCACTCCACTCCGCTCCGCTCCACTCCACTCCACTCTTTGAGCTCTAGCACCCTTTCGCAACGCGCAATAAGGAACTTCGTTCCAAAAAGTGTCGTGACAACTTTTCGTAAGATTTTTTTCCGTCTAGCCCCCTTTCACAACGCGCGATAAGGAACTTCGTTCCAAAAATGATGATCTTATTTTCAAAATACGTGATTTAAGCTTGAGCATCCAATTATCCACCAAAACCGTAACCGAGCTCTCCTATGGAAGGAGCCACAAATCTCTTGATCTCTCAATTCAAAAGTCACCGTTTTCCAGAAATTTCACAGCAGTTATTGTCCCCAATTTGGGCGTCGGTAATCCTGCAACCTGTCCTGTCATCCACATTGTTTTGGCGTACTACGCTTTTCCGTACCACGCCATTCCGCAGTACTACGGCGTCCCGACGTGTGCTAACAATCGAAGCTTCGGATTGGCCCGTTAGATGCAGGCCCTTGTTTAGACTTAGCTGGACCAATGAGAGCTTAGCTTAATCTACGGATTTACTTCAAAGCTATGAGGGATTCGGGGTTAACTACGTTGCCAGTTTTTGTTGAGCATTTTTTGTTTGTTTTTTTTTTGCAATGACGCGGGTTTCTGAATTTGGTGATGTTTAAAGGAGGCCTGTCAATCCTGTCATGATCTGCAGTTGAAGTGTTTTATGATGAAATGATGATTTGAGATGGTGATGGTAGTTTCTGTGGCAAATTCAATATTCTTATTCTGACTGTTTTTCATCTGCAGAATGTTCTAACACTTTTCATGGACATTTATTTTATTTTAAAATTCTTATTTAAATGATCTTGCATTAATATCTGACTGCAATAAAAAATATCCTTCTTCCACATCAATGTATATTTTGTATCATTGTTGTTTTCTTTCTTTTCATTAAAGCTTGAATTTAAGTTTTTTTTTTTTTCTATTTAAGTATAGTTTTTGTGTTTGGTACCTATACACGTAGATTCTAACCGTGGTACCACAAAAACTTTTAAACGTCTGTTTAATACTTGTCTAAAAAAAATTCAGACTATGACGTTGAAATAAGGTCCGTTTTGCAGTCACACTTTTATTGGACGAGTGTTCAACAGTTGTTTAAACGTTTTAAAAAAATGTGGCTGTGAATAAACAGACATAACAAACTGACAGCCTTTTTACCCGGTGGATACAGCTTAGACAAAAACAAAACAATATCCTCAATAGATTTAAGCTAGAACCAAAACACTGACCAAAGCTTTTCTAAATCCTAAATTCCATGTTATGAAATGCATAGTTTCAATCTCAGACTAACGTTTGAGGTTCATCGAGGCATGATACTACCAGCTGCGTTGAACAAAAGATCTGAGGAAGCATTTATAAGCTTATAAAAGTGTACGGTTGTTGTATTCTATTATCTATTCCTATATTGTTTCTATTCCTTTATGTTTTGAGTTGTTTGTATCTTAAGGACACTCATTTTAAAACTGTTTCGCTTTTCTAAACTGAAATTATGAAGCTGTAGAGTTTGATTGTTCGGTTGAACTCGCTAATCTCAGGAATTATTGTTTGGAATAAATGAGTTATTCCGCTCTCATCGCTTAAACCGATACACTGTCATATTTTGACGTGATAACGTCTTATAATTCGATGGCCGGCTGCATGCATGAAAAACATGACGTCATGCGGCGTGACTTCTCTCTGTAGCGTTCCATAGCAACGGCGTGTTAATAAAGACACACTTATCCTATTATTTACAACATAAATATAGATCTTAGACAAGATTCTAATTTTCCCACACCGCATAAACTTTGTTACAACAAACACTAAATTCAATGCAGCCAGTGGACAAGCCTGGACCTCCTTCGAGAGTTTACCGAGTAAACCATTTCCCTGTAGACCGGGTAAACATTGGACCGGGTTATACATATATGCTACAACACTAACTTAATGGATCGGGGAAGCTGGCTAGTGTTGCAGATTAAGAACGTGTTGTATTCTTTTGGAAGTCCTGTTTTTAAGTTCGTTTTGTTAGAAATATATAAACGCACATACGTAAAACAGCAGTACAGCTTGGCAAAAAACAGTAGAAAACCAGAAGTCGCCACTGTGCTCTCGCTACCAGCACTTTGAATGATTTTATTTTATTTGATTTCACTTATAACATTAGTTTTATGGCACGATTATAAATCTAACAAACCTGCGTTCTTTGGTTACATCAAATATCAAAGATTTTAGAACGTTGTCAGAAACAAAATTATTAGTTCCGTTTCAATCCGTTCTGGTCAAGCTGTAAGTAGTAAAGGAGCAGTGGTGGCCCTGAGGTATCGGCCCCGACTTACGAGTTGTGGATCGTGGGTTCGAATTCGTACACCGCCAGGCCCATTTCTTTGTGTAATTTATTTCATCACCACTGCTCTCAAAACGATGAAGAAAAACATCTTGAGGAAACCGGCCATGTCCTAGAAACAAAAATTCGAAGACATGTGACATTCACCAATCCGCACTGGGCCCGCGTGGTGTATTATGGCCCACTCCCTCTCACAGAAAGGAGGCCAGTGTCTCAGCAGTGGGAACAATATAGGCTGATGATGATGGTGACCTAAAACAAACTGATTTAAAACTATGTTAAATCGAAGTTTAGAAAAGACTTATCTAAGTTTTTAAGATTTCTACTCAATTTGTTGTCCTATGTTGTTAGATAAACTTCAGATAAAAATGATAGTACGTGTCTATTCTGAAATCTCACGGCTTTATCAAACCGGTAGGTTCTTTTTTATGACCGATCCAACCTATTGGCCAATAATAGCAGTTATATTTGGAATGAAATGAAAACCATAGCTAATTACGAGTATGTCACTCTCGCACTTTGAAACCTTCGTGGTTTTTCTATATTTTAAATGTATGTAATTTATTACTTATTTTTATTTGGATTTTGCCAATGATAAATACATTTTTATTAAGCCATCTAAAAAAATATTAATGATTATTAAAAAAATCAATGGGATTAAATTAATAAGTTCTACAAATGCACCTCAATATAATTTCCAAATTAAATAATAACTACTAAATCCAAACATAAAAAATTATACCTAAAACTCGATTAGTTCTCGAATGTGATGGCCCCAGAAAAGAGAAACAATAAGACAAGGATAGAACGACTTCGCGATATCCGATCGGGTCACAGTCCGGAACTTGGGTCATTCCGTCAATAGCTCTGTAAGGCTGCCTCTCCATTAACGCGGAGCGAGCAAGCGGAGCGGAACAAAGAAGCTGAGCGGAGCGAGATACTCACGCACGAGTTGCGTAAAAGTGAGAGGCGGTCTGTTTATTTAAATAGGCAAGGGAGTACTGAGAAACAGTGTTACAGACTGTATTCTTGACTATACTGTGTCTAAAGGGCCATTTAGACGGGGAGAGTTTCACGACTCGAACATACGATAATCGAAGGAATATTAAATATTGTCTTCGTCTAAACATCGCCCGTTGACTTGGGCGATAATCGCCTCGAATAGGAAGATTTCTCGTGTCCATCTAAACAGAACGTCAAAGCAATAATCGCATTTCGAGTTTTTATGACAGACTGTCACTCATGTCACTCATGTTAGCAACTGTCATTGACAGTTGCTAACATGAGTGACATATCAAAACAAAACGGTTCAAACTGATTTGTACGATAATCGTATGAACGAGAAGAAATGTCATACGAGAATGTGTTTAGACGAGTCGAGTTTCTCGTATGCGAGAATCTTCCTTCAATAATTTTGCCGTGTAAACAAACAAAGACATTATCGCCTACGATAATGTCATATGCGAATCTCGTATGATATAATCGTATACGAGATTTTAGTTCTTGCCTGTGTGTAAACAGTTTGATACGATTATGTTATGGCGATTATTGCTTGCGATTATTGCTTAAACATAATCGAACGGAAACGTTCGAGAAACTCTTCCCGTCTATATGGCGCTTAAATCTTTTGAGTTGGGTGGGTTTTGGTTATGTCTCCTTTGCTAAAAAACCACTTTGAAATGTGAAGGAGTTTGCTAACAAGCATTGATTAAGTACTGGCCATTGAAAATGTGACGCTGTCACTCAACAATAACTGTTTGTCGTAATGTGAAAATTATATTTTCTTCTCATATTAATTAAACTGGTTAACAACGTTTCTTTCTTAATTTCACTGCGCGGATCCCTGTATCAGCTACCTGCTACAGAAACATACTCCCATAAAACGGCTCTCCCTCCCCTTCATACAGTGGCAATAGCAATTCTTAAAGCGCTGTCCGTCTTAGTGCTAGTGCATAGCGCTTTTCAGCTCCAATATTCCAGTATTTAATTTATGTGAATTTTAATCTAATTCGCCAATCCGTGTCCGCTGTCGAGCGGAGTGAAACTTAGATTTCATACAATTCTATTTGTCAAAGCACAGCTCCGCTCATATCCTTTCTTCTCCGCTTCACTACCTCGCTCCGCGTCGATGGACAAGCTTCTTTACATATCCGGATCTGATCTTTGATTTCCCGTCACCGTTATTGTCTCAATACGGAATAGTCTATTGCAAAGTGATATTGTATTTATTTATTTATGTATTGGTGATTTCTTTTTATTGGTTAAATGGCTAGGAATCGGTACTGAGTTCATCGTGCGATAGGAATTTTGGAAGTTTTTTTTGTAAGTAGTCCTTAGTTGGCTTCGAAGTGTTTTGTAAATCGTTTGATACTTTCTGGTTCTTTGAATAATTTGTTTGTTTTGTTGTCTTCTTTCAAAGTTCAACTTATCGGACATCAACTCATTAACTTTTGTTTTTCGAAATCTGTCTGTATTTCCGATATATTGTAGGTATAGTCGACAAAGTTGAATCATGACCCATTTTGACAATAAATCGTTTGAATCCGTCAAATTGACAAAGATCAAAGTCGTTACCATGGATATGTATGTTCATGCAAATGTGGACCTAATTGTATTTGAATGTGTGTAGGAAAATTATGAGCTTATGGTGGGTCATAATTCAACTTTGTCGATTGTACATTGGTACATGTTAATGTCAAGTGTCACATACAAGACGGAGCTTTAGGCCCTTTTAACGGCCCAGCTGGTTACTAAAATAGACAAAAAAGGTGATAAACCCGTTTTAAATTTCACTAGTTACACACTGAATCAAATAAAAATTATTTTTACCGACTTCAAAAAAAAGGAGGTTATCAATTCGACCCGTATGTATGTAATATTATCAGAACTGCCCAGTTTTCGTATATGTTAGTCTATATCAGCGTCTGAACAAATGTACCAAATTTCATAAGTGTATGCATGTACGTATGTATGTATGTATGTTTTTATGTTTGTGCACGCATATCTCCGGAACCACAGGTCCGATTTTAGTAATTCTTTTTTTATTGTACTAGGTATTGTTCAACTTAGGGTACACTGTAAGTTTCATCAAAATCGGTTCAGCAGTTTTAGAGATATGGATTTTTTCGTTGTGACGGATTACAAGATTAGTGCACATCATGTAAGAAAACTTTGTATTTTACAAGAATTTGGGTTGAATATTTAATAAATAAACTAAAAAGGGTAAAATAAAAACTTTTTAAAAAAAAGTACCGACTTCAAAAACCAATACAAAAAAGTTTAAAATAACCTTTCTTTCGGAAGTCGGTGGCAATAGTCAATGAAATAATAAAAAAATCAAAGCCACCGACTTCCGAAAGAAAGGTTATTTTAAACTTTTTTGTATTGGATTTTGAAGTCGGTACTTTTTTTAAAATAGTTTTTAGCCCCTTTATTCCTTACTCATTAATTCCTTAGATTTTACAATTTTTCTTTTGTATTAAAAAAGCTTCGTCTGTGAAAGTCAAACCGCTGTTATAATTTAATTAGTTCATTTCGTGATTATTAGAAGGGTAAGCGGCTAATAACTTGAATCAGCTTTTATAAGCAAGATAAGTTGTTTTTTGAGCAAAAAGATTTAAAATTGAGAAAAGATCTACATTTAACTGGTATTTTTGTGAAATTTTGCGTAATTAAAAAATGATTACGTCGCCGCGATTTTAGGCTCCAATACCGCGTAAGTAAATTTTCAGCGTTTTTGATATTTTGGAGCAATTGCTAGAGAATCGAAAAACCCATAACTTACAGCTTGGCAAGGACGTCTTGAAACGGAACTAATCTTTTTGTTTGCTGACAACGTTTTAAAATCTTTGATATTTGATGTAAGCAAAGACGCAGGTTTGTTAGATTTGTTATTGTGCCATAAAACTAACGTAATAAGTGAAAATAAATAAAGTTAAATCATTCAAAGTGAAAGTAGAGTCGTTCGAGAGCACAGTGGCGACTTCCGTTTTTCTACTGTTTTTTGCCAAGCTGTAAAGCCAATCAGAAGCAAGAAACGTTCAATAAAAACATATTATTTGAAGTACATTATCAAAAATAATTGTTAAACGCAAGTAATTAGTAAGTTAGTACATTATTTTGACTTCTAATTGTTGTTGTAGCGGTTTCTATAATAGAATTAGAAAGTGTTTAACTCTTCTGCAAAAATGCTAGTTTTGACTTACGCAGTACTATAATAATAATGTAATAATAAAATATTTCACAACTATCACACAACGCCATCTAGTCCCAAGCTAAGCAGAGCTTGTGTTATGGGTACTATACAACTAATTAACATAATTATATATTTCTAAATACATACTGTACATAAATTACACCCAGACACAGAACAAAATGATCGTGCTCATCACACAAACATTTTGTCCTGGGTGGGAATCGAAACCACGACCTCCGGCATAGCGGTCAGTGCCACTAACCACTAGACCTATCTAATATCTTTAATAATAAATTAACGAGCAATTCTTGTTTATTTATACACCGTGACTTTTTAGTCGTCTTACAAAAGCAGCCCAGTTCATGTACCCAATGACTAGAACACGTTTATAATAAAAAAATAGGTATTTAAGAGATTTGAAAATTTTTAAAATAAAATTTTAATTCGTTATTATGACGCAAGGTGTAGTTAGAAACACCCTTGTCTCATAGAAAATGGAGATAGAATGATCTGCCCGACTATTGCACTGGGTAGGTATACTTTACAGCTAGATACGTAAACATTTAACAGGGTGTTTCATATTTCTAATGCACCTATTTATTAAAAATAAAAATTATTATTAACGATTAAAAAAAAAAAACTTGCCTAGAGGTATTTTAGGTCGGAAACATTAAGTGGACCCTTTTTGTAAGACGACTAAAAAGTCACGGTGTATACACAGTCTGGCCATAAATACTGTTACAATGAAAAATGAGAAAGATATTACGTTTGAATTTGGAATCTGTCATTTTTATATGATTGCTCATTGGCTTTTCTAATTTTGGCGCCAATACATTTTACAATATTTTAGAATAGAATAGAATAGAATAGAATATACTTTATTGCACACCAAAATTGTTACACATTTTTGTATGAAATTGCTAATTCTAGGGTTACAATGGCGGTCTTATCGCTAATAGCGATATCTTCCAGACAACCTGTTAGTTAAGTACGGATTTAAAATAAAAAGGTGGAGGTAGTTAGTGGTGCACTGAAAATACATGTCGACTTCTACTTTACAAAATTTAAAAGAAAAACAGTTGAAATCGTAATTATAGATAACTTAAGGGGCAGGTCTTGTAAAATTCACGCGCGCCGAATTATTTGCGTAACTTTGTTTGTGATTTTTGAACAAAATAGTGCAATAGCTTGAAATATTATTATTGCACATAAATAACCATAATATAAGTAACAGCTAGTTATTTTTTTAAAGTTGATTTAAGTAGATTATATTAGGTAAATCAAGCGTTCAAAACAGCTCTTTCCTGCCCAACGTCATTTCGAGTTACGTTGGTGCACTCAATCTGAGACAATGAAGAATTAATTTAAAAATCTGATCAGCGCATAATGACCGCAATATCCTCGTCTTCAAACTGCGCTGATTAGTTTTTTATATTTATCTTCCATTTTCTAAATTAAGATGGCAGAATATCATCAAAATTCTCGGATTTCATCTCTTAATAAATGGTTTTTTTTCATAGGAACTATGCATCGTAGGTATGTAATATTACATTATCTTGATGTCAACAGATCAATAAAGCAAATTCAAAAAAAAATTGTACCTAAAGCGCTTTTTTTCAACAATAAAAAATATCTCAAATAACCTCTCAAAAAGTGTTTATAAACGAGAATTGCAAGAGAAATTCCTTAGTGGCCGGTGGACGCACAGAGTACTTTTATTAATAGGGCATAGAGATCTAACTTCACGGGTTTTTCGGGCAATGGACAACAGCGACATCTAGTGTTCTCCGACGACAACTTTTCTGTATATAGTTATATATATATATAGGTATATACACAGCTTGCTCATTCCTTTTAGTGTTTTAATTGACTAATAATACATTAGTAAAAAAATAAAACATATTTGTTAAGTAATTTTATTTATTTCACCAACTATGAGGCCTTTTACAGTGTTTTTTACAGTAATTTCTAGCCACTTGATATTTAGGTATCGATGTCACTGATAGTATCTTGCTTTCCAGTGAGAATTTTATTAGCTTGGAAATAACACACGGATACACTACTTTAGAATAGGACCAAAAGCAGAAAATGCAGGAAAATAACGAGCCGCACCAAACGAGAATCCAAATTTTTCTGCTAAGTGCAATGTGACACTGACATTTTATTGACGTATTGAAAAGACATCGCACCTTGCAACAAAGTCACAAATAGCCAAAACTGCAAAATCGACCTAAGTATCCAAATTGCGGCGGTAAGACCCCTCTTTGAGGAGTGGTTGGAGAGAAGTCATGGCGTCCTGACCTACCGCTTGACGCAGGTCCTCACTGGACACGGAAGTTTCGGGAGGTACCTGTGTCTGATGCGAAAGGAGGAGACGCCTGGGTGTCACCACTGCGAAGATCGCCCGGAGGACACGGTGGAGCATACGGTGCAAGACTGCCCAGCTTGGGCGGAGCACCGACGTGTCCTCACGGCTGCGATAGGCGGAGACCTCTCGCGCCCGGCATTGGTTGCGGCCATGCTGCGGGGCGAGACGGAGTGGGAAGCGGTCAGCTCCTTCTGCGAGGCAGTAATGCTCGTAAAGGAGGAGGCAGGCCGCGAGCGAGAGAGGACAGCGTCCTCCCTCCGCCCCAGCCGCAGTGGTAGGCGCCCACGGCGACGGACGTCGCTCGATGATCTCCGGCCACCGTAGGCGCGGGCATGCGGGCAGCGAGTAAAGGGCAACTCGCTGCCCGACCAAGGACCATGCCCGGGTCGACGGCGCGTTGTGTCCCACGCGCGCCTCAAAGAGCGTCAGCATAATGACGGGGCCCCCCTCTCAGAGGGCCAAAGCCTGCCGGGGTCGCGGGATTATTCCCTTACCATAACCCCGGAACTTATAACAGGCTATGAAGGACACCGTGGATTTTAGTCAGTAGAAGTCTGATAGTCCCTCCCGCCCTGCCCGGGGTTGGAGGACTCATTTGATGATTTTACCACGCTAAAAAAAAAAAAAAAGTATGCCAAATTGTTTCTAATGGTGAACGCACATTTAGCCGCACCGCAGTCTCCGCAGTCTGTTCTCTTACCCAATTCTTTGTATGAAGTTCTATGATCCCTCGCACACCGCATCGCAAATTCAAAGAATTCGGTAAGAAAACAGACTGCGGAGACTGCGGTGCGGCTAAATGTGCGTTCACCATAAACCATGCCTTTACTTGGGGCAACAAAGACATCCGCGAAAGTATCTCGAAACTACACTAGATGGCAGAAGTGCCTTTGTGTTTATTGGCGGTTTTTCCGTGCCTTTTGGGCCGACACCGTTTCATTGTAAGTAGTGCCCCCTCGCCCGCGACTTTATTGAGGTCTTTTTTCGCTCAAAATCTTGGAGCAACAAAGGCATAAAACATAACAGTCATAAAACTAAATAACTTCTGGTGCAACAAAGTCACAGTTCAGGACATTTTTTTTTTGTTATATTTTCTTTTAATAAGATTTCTTTGGCAATTAAATACAAGATTTTTACGTATAAGTATAGCCAACTAAAAAACAATAAATTAAATGTGACTGATTTCAAACCTTCTTTAGATAGTTATCCAGAACCGAGGAAAAACATGCAAAAAAAATATTAAAAGTCACCTCCTGTAAAATTTAAAAATGAGCTGCTACGTCTTTGTTCCACCGAAGGTGCGAATGAGTGAAAATTAATGTTACCAGTAGGTAGCCCAAATAATTATAGAATTCTATTAATAATTTGGGAAAATATCGAAATAGAAAAACATACTTATATAAATATTGAAAAACGACAGGGACATCATTAAACTAGAAACGTAATAAAATACATGATAAATAGTAGTATAAAGCTACAGTAGCGACATCTATAGTCAGCAGAGCGCAACTCTCGTATTATAATACTACTAAATTAAAAAATACATCTCTAAGAAGATTTATAAGTTACATTTGGTACTCCACAATTTTTTAGTATAATGATCTAAGTCATGCCAGGCTTTTAGTTAGAAGATTGATGACCCTGGGTGGACGGCCGGAGCGATTGGACGTGAGGTCCACGACGAATTTTTGTTGGTTCCTCTCGCTCGCACCTTCTCTCGCTCTAACGGTGATGACGTGCAGTTACGCATCTCAGGTTGCTCTACTTTATTATGTTAAAATATGTTTTAACCGACGGAAAAAAAGGAGGAGGTTCTCAATTCGACATGTATATATTTTTTATTTTTTTTTATTTATGACCATTCTTTACTTTCTCTAAGGTGGTCCAATATCAAAAAATCTTTTTTTTTGTTGGACAGAGTTTATCTGAAAGTTGGTCCCATATAAATATCAAAATTAAACTCAGCCTATAGGGGTAGAAAAAGAGGAATTAATTGTCAAATTTCCTACAGAATTTTCAGTTGTGAACCGATTATTGTTAAAAAATATGAAGAAGTAACTAAACAAGTTGGAGCGAATTCCGACCTTATTGACATTTAAAATTTAGTTTGTTTTTTCTCACTTTCACGATCGCTAACATTGCTCCTTCATTAAAATCCGGTGTTTGCATAAATGTCAGTAAGGTCGAAAATAGTTTGAACATGTTTTTTAAATTGCTTAACGATAGCAAGTTAAAAAAACAGCTTCAAGCGATTTTCGCCCTTATTGACATTTAAAATTTAGTTTGTTTTTTCTCACTTTCACGTTCGCTAACATTGCTCCTTCATTAAAATCCGGTTTTTGCATAAATGTCAATAAGGTCGAAAATCGCTTGAAGCTGTTTTTTAGGGTTCCGTAGTCAACAAGGAACCCTTATAGTTTCGCCATGTCCGTCCGTCCGTCCGTCCGTCCGTCTGTCCGCAGTTTAGCTCAGAGACGCACAGTACTAGAGAGCTGTAATTTGGTGTAAATATACGGATTTGAGGTGCCGAAAAAGTGGTAAAATAAAATCTCGTAAAATATTTTTTTTTAGGGTACCTCCAGTACTTACACGTAAAGTGAGGATTTTTTTTTTCTCGCGTACCCCTTAGTGTGGGGTATGATTAAATAGGCCTTTAAAAAAATAATGATAGTTTCCATTAACAATTTTTTGATAAAAAAATTCGTTTGTGAAATATTAAGCTTTAAAGTGCTAAATTTTGCTCGATTCGAGTGTGTGTCCCCCTCTACCAGCTAAACTGTTATGTTTGGGGGTGTGAAAAAATTCACAATAGTAGTATATATAACGAAGTTTAAAAGAAAATTATCATGACTAAGTAGGCTTTACAACTTTACGAGTAATAGTCGACCAACTTATAAAATGTACTTGGATAATATATTTTCTTAAACAAAATGTATCGGAGACAACTGCAAATGTAAGTTTGTCAACTTTATTTTTACAGCTTTTATAGGTATGTTTTTTGGGGATAGGTAAGTTTTTATCGTCAACTATTTTTATCTAAATTCAAAAAAAGGAGGAGGCTCTAAATTCGTTGTAATCTTTTTTCTTATGTATTTCCCCCGATTATTCAAAGACTCCTGGACCGATTTTGAAAATTCTTCTTTTTAAAATTAAATTCAGCGAATCAGTTTAGTTAGTTCGCATAAGTATTTTGATGGGCAACTACGGAACCCTACACTGTGCGTGGCCCGACACGCACTTGGCCGGTTTTTTTAACTTGCTATCGTTAAGCAATTTAAAAAACATGTTCAAACTATTTTCGACCTTATTGACATTTAAAATTTAGTTTGTTTTTTTTCACTTTCACGTTCGCTAACATTGCTCCTTCATTAAATTCCGGTTTTTGTATAAATGTCAATAAGGTCGAAAATCGTTTGAACCTGTTTTTTAAATTGCTTAATGATAGCAAGTTAAAAAACAGCTTCAAGCGATTTTCGACCTTATTGACATTTAAAATTTACTTTGTTTTTTCTCACGTTCACGTTCGCTAACATTGCTCCTTCATTAAAATCCAGCAAGTAACAAAACCGTTGGTTTCTCTGTCTCCCGGTGGTAATGGACTGTGCCTATGACAAGGAGTGCAGTCCTTGGATGGGACTGTCAGATTTGTACTGACTAAAATCCACGGTGTCCTTCAAATAGCCCTTTATGTTCCGGGGTCACGGTAATGAGTACCGCGACGCCAGCAGGCTTTAGCCCTCTAGAGGGGGACCCCGTCATCATGCTGACGCTATTTGAGGCGCTCGTAGAACACAACGCGCTGTCGACCCGGGCATGGCCTATGACTTTTTTTTCATGATAGTATCATCAAATGAGTCCTCCCCAGGCCAAGCGGGAGATACTGTCACACTTGTACTGACTCAAATTCACGGCGTTCTTTAATAGCCTTTTACGTTTTGGGTTTACCACTGCGGCTGGGATGTAAGGTTTACGCTGTCCTCTCTCTCACGCGTCCCGCATCTTCCTTTGCCAACATGACTGCTGCACTGACCTTTTTTTAGGTTTAATTAGTTAAACACGATTGTGTTTAACAAATTAAACCTAACAGGATTTAACCTATGAGAGTATTTAAATAGTATTAAAACACTTGTGTGATACTCGTATTATTACAAACCAAGCAGGGTTGGCATGATTAAAACAAGTTGTTTTAAAACACCTGTTTAAAACAGTTTGAAATTAAACAGTGTTTTTTATTACCCGTTTCAACTACTTTTTAAGGCAGATGAATGCATATTAAAATGAAAATAAATTAATATTCAGGAGTCTAAATAGTTTGACATAAAACCTTTTGAGTTTAATGCCATTGTTATGTCATATTTTTAACTTTTATTGACACTATAAGAAATGAAATAATGCTTAAATTTTTTAGATCACATGTTTTTATTCCATTGATCTTTTTTCGTAAAAAAAATCATTTCAAAAGGTAAATTTGAAAAGATGTAGTCTAGAAATGAAACATAATTGATTTATACGTTTAGACATCAACAAACAAGGTGGAATTAATTTTAAAAAATAACCAGAAACTAAAAAAAATTACACTTATTTAAAACATTTTGAACTGTTTGTTTTATAAATTTGAAAAAAACTGTTTTTATTTCCAACCCTGAAACCAAGTCATATTAAAACTCCTTATTAAGCAAACATTTCTATAACTCCTTTTAAATAATCCTTAGTAGAGCAATGTTCTTACCGTATCAAAATTGTTTTATAATAATTCAGTGGGCAGGATGTATGCGGGGGATTGCGGGAAGGGAGCCTGAAATTTGACGTACGATCGACTGGCCGAACGCGATTCAATTTTGTGCAAAAGAAGACGGAAGCCTTAAGCTACATAAAATTTAAAAATATATTACATATATAAATACAATTAAAAATATATGTAAATTATATATAACAATTATAAATATATAAAATGGAGTGGGGTGATAAAGTAAACCGAATCGCTGTGATTGCATTGCACAAAGTTTGTTTGGAGCAAAAGTCAATTTTTAAAACTCTCCATACGCTTGGTACTAGTCAAATGTTTGTATACCGGGCCATTAATAGGTACAATGAAACGTCCTCTGTTTGTGACAGAAAAAGATCTGGCCGTCCACGTAGTGTTCGTACGAAAAAGGTGGTCAAAGCAGTAAGAGAAAGAATTAGAAGAAATCCTGCCCGAAAGCAAGAGATTTTATATCGGGAGATGAAGATAACACCCAGAACCATGTCACGTATTTTAAAAGATGACTTAGGACTTGCAGCCTTTAACAGACGTACTGGTCATTTTTTAACTGATAATTTAAAAAAGAAAAGGGTGGTAAAATCAAAACAACTACTGAAGCGGTACGCAAAAGGAGGTCACAGAAAAATTTTGTTTACAGATGAGAAAATTTTTACACTTGAGCAATGTTTTAACAAACAAAATGACCGTATTTATGCTCAAACCTCTAAGGAAGCTTCCCAATCAGTTAGCAGAGTGCAACGTGGGCATTATCCGACTTCAGTGATGGTTTGGTGGAGTGCCAGCTATGAAGGAGTGACTGAGCCATATTTTTGTGAAAAAGGTATCAAAACATCGGCACAAGTGTATCAAGATACCATTCTTGAGAAGGTAGTTAAGCCCCTTCACAACACCATGTTCAATAACCAAGTATGGTCCTTCCAACAAGACTCAGCGCCGGGTCATAATGCTGGGTCCACTCAGTCTTGGTTGGAAGCGAACGTTTCTGACATCATCAGAGCTGAAAACTGGCCGTCGTCTAGTCCCGATCTTAATCCGCTGGATTATGATTTATGGTCAGTTTTAGAGAGTACGGCTTGCTCTACACGCCATGATAATTTGGAGTCCCTAAGACAATCCATACGATTGGCAGTGAAGAGTTTTCCCATGGAAAGAGTGCGTGCTTCTATTGATAAATGGCCTCAACGTTTAAAGGACTATATTGTAGCCAATGGAGACCATTTCGAATAAGCTTTTCATATTTTAAATTGTTTTATATCTATGTATTAAACTAACACACTGTAAAAGTAATAAATAATATTTAAGAAACAAAATTTTAATTTTGCTTTGTGACAATATTTATGGCAAGACTAGGTATAATCAGGATCTCGGAAAAGGCTCCAAGGATTTTCGTGAAAGTAACAGATAAGTGGTTTTTCGGCTCAAGGAATCGATTTATCTATGGTCCCAATTCGAGAAAAGCTCGGTTCCCAAGATATAGGCATTTTAAAAACCAAGCGAGGCTCGGTCAACCAGATATTCATAATTAAAAGCAGAACTTAACCGTCTACTACAAGAAAACCCAACCCTTTTGACCCCACCCCTTTTAAAATGGCATCTAACCCTAAATCGGAATGCAAATGATAACGGGCTGCGTAAAACAGTGTTTGCACCCAAAACTCTGAAAGTCCCTTGTCATAACCACTAGCATTTGATGATATATGGGAAAGACCTACCAGAGTGTGATGACCCCTCGTAAATCCACGTGAAGTGGTAAAATTAGGGTGGTTTAGGGTTCACGATTAATTTGGTGGATAGCGAGTGAGCGGTTCATGCGAATGATGACAAAGAAAATGTATTGCTGTATAAAGTTAGTGTGTTAATAAAGTTTCTTCTTTGTTAAATACGAATTATCTGCATTTTTTTTTAGAAACAGTGCCCTTAGCACGAATTTTCACTCTTTTACTTTACAGTATTTAGAGCGTTACTCGTATGAAAAAATGGAACAGCGCCTCTGGTGCGCGAAGACGTAACTAATTTTTTCCTTAAAAAGGTCAACTTGAAATTATCAAATTTCCAGTTTACTTTACGTCTCAAATACTGAAAATTCCTGCTAAGGGTACAGTTGTTAAACTTTAGAATAATGTTTACTTCTAGGTTCACTATTCCTCAATGGACAATCAACCGGTTGCTTATGGTTGAAGCTTTAAGAGCAACTTCAAAAACTCAAGATAGCATGAACTAAAACTTCAAGTTAAAAAAAATGGCTGCTGCAATGAGAAAATGGATCTTTAAATATCAGGTTCGCCCAGGGCTTCCTTGTGCTATAAAATACGAGTACTTGAATATTAAGTATCAAAACATGATTGTAAGAGTTGTAGATCCACTTATTTTGGGATTGTCGTAGCGTTTCATTTTCTTCTACTCTTCTTTGTAAATCGTAATTTTTTTTTCACAACTCTCTCACAACGCCTTCTAGTCCCAAGCTAAAGCAGAGCTTGTGTTATGGATACTAGACAACTGATAAACATACTTATAGGTATGTATATTTCCAAATACAAACATATTATAGATAAATTCCACTTAGACAAAGAACAAATGATCGTGTTCATCACACAAACATTTGTCCTGGGTGGGAATCGAACCCATGACCTCCGGCATAGCAGTTACCAACAGGCCAGTCATTGCAACATTAAACCTCCTTTCTACGCTCGATAATATTTTGTAAATATTGTAAATAAAAAAATCTTTACTAAAAAGTCACCTAAATACACATAAATCTACAAAAAATTCAAAAGTTTCGAAAGCTTGATACGAAAATAAAATAAGACATGATAAAAAGTCGTCACGTTTGACGAAACATGTGTTATCGCCCGAAGGTATTTAAAAGGGTGTTTTTGAAGGCAAACCCTTCTATTGAATCTCGACTATAACCTTTGTAGTTCAACCTTTTTAGTTAAAGGGTTATCAATAAAAGACGGTGAAAGTTTCGGGCCACAGAATATACATTGTTTGATACGCGATTTTTACGTGTTCAGAGGAGATACGATATTTATAAGAAATCTATATATATAAAATTCAAAACTGACTGACTGATCTGACAACGCACAGCCCAAACCGCTGGGCCTAAAAGGTTGAAATTTGGCATAAGCCCTCCTTATACCACGTAGGTGAGCACTAAGAACGGATTTTGCGAAATTCGGCCCCTAAGGGGTTGTTTTTGGGGTTGATAGTTTGTATGAAACTTCGCTACTGCAGGTGCTAGGAATTCCAAATTTTGCATGGGGTGTCTTATTAGAACGTAGATGCTCACTATGACAGGATTTTGCGAAATCCGACCCCTGAGGGGTTTGTTTTTGGGGTCGATAGTTTGTATGAAACTTTGTTAGTACAAGTACTAGGCGTCTCAAATCTTGCATGGTGGTACTTTTTAAGATGTAAATGCTCACCAAAGAGGAAATTTTGAGAAATTCGACCCCTGAGTGGTTGTTTTAGGGGTTGATAGTATTGAGACTCAAAATTTTACATAGGGGTTCTTTTTTGGACGTAAGTAATACCTAAGACGGGATTTTGCGAAATTCGATCCCTAAGGGGTTGTTTTTGGGGTTGTGTTTGACAGTGTGTAGTTTTAAGGGGTTGTGTTTGACAGTTTGTATGAAACTCTGTAACTATAAGTGCTTGGAGCCCCAAATTTTGCACCGGGTTCCTTTATAGGACTTAGATGCACACCATGGCGGGATTTTGCGAAATTCCACCCCCAAGGGGTTTGTTTTTGTATTTGATAGTTTGTATGAAACTTTGTTACTACAAGTGCTGGGCGTCTCGAATTTTGCGAGTGGCTTTTTTAAGACCTAAATAAGAGTTTCTTTTTTAGGCGTAGTTGCGGGTGTTTTGTGAAAATAGACACCAAGGGGTTGATTTAGGGGTTGAATTTTGTATAAAACTTTTTCTACAAATACTAGGAGTATTAAATTTTGCAAGGTCGTTCTTTTATGACGCAAATACAACGATTTTGAATGATTTCGTTTTTCCAACAATATCCTATATAGAGGGTGGCCGGGACTAGAAATTCACAAAGGCAAAGTTCGGAAATCACGCGGACGAAGTCGCGGGCGTAGTGCTAGTATTTAAATAATTTCTGAAGATGAAAGTTTTTCAGGACTAATATTATAAGAATAAGTAGGTACGAAAGTTTGGATGTATGGATGTTTGTCGCGGCGCGCATTTTCTGCTACAATATGAAACAAAAAAGTTCAAACTCCAAAAGAAAACATCATCATCTGCCTTTTCCCAACTATATAGGGGTCGGCTTCCAATCGAACCAGATGCAGCTGAATATCAGTATTTTACATGGAGCGACTGCCTGTCGGAACTCCACAACCCAGTAACTGGGTAATACGATAGGTACCCTATGATAAGACTGATTGTCATAGATACTCCAAAAGAAAATAGCTAAACATTCCTTTTTCAAAAGACCCGATCTTCATTTATTTCAAAGAAAAGAAAATCATTTAGATCATGTTCTTAAGAGCCTATACTACCTCAAAGCGAGCGAGTAAGATTATACTGAAGTACTATAGACCCTTAAGGGTCTATAGTACTTCAGTATAATCTTACTCGCTCGCACTTGCACGTACCACGCACTATTGCTTGTTCTTTCTTTTAGCTGTTTACACGCAAATCTATTTATTTTACGGCGAAAAAAAAGGAAATTCAAAAAAGTAAATAACATAAGACCTGCTTTATAGTTAGTTCAGTTGGTATAAAAAATTTCATGATCTAATTTTAAGTATTTTCTGATTGCCAGCGTTTTATTGTTCAATTTAGAGGTAACTTTGGGATTTTTTTCTATCGAGAAAATTTTATGGAATCATGTTTTCGCCAAACATAAGACCTAACATTAATCCTCAACTTTACCATATATTTATTTCAAACTTAATGCTGTAGTATTTTCGACGTATCTCATGTTTCTGCTAAGCCATTTGAGGTAGTATAGGCTCTTAAGAAGTGCGAAGGTTAGCCAAGCTCAGTAAATTGTAGGCAGCAGGAGTGGTGGGTCAATGGCCGTCCATCACCCACTGTTATCAATAGTCATGTAACTCGCGCTTGTTCCCAACGTAGCCAGTTGGCGGCGCAAGGTATGAGCGGATAGCGGATTTCGGATCTAGATTTTTCGATCTTGTTTTTGTATGACGATTTTTGTGACTCTGTGAATATTACTCTAATACTAGGGTCATATTAGAAGGGAATGCCATTAATTATGGCGCTAATGGACGTTCATGCTTACATTTAAAGACTATTAACGCGAAAATCAACAGGAAATTATTACTGTGGCCACGCTTTTATTATTCAAGGTTTATTATGGACAGAAAAATTCAAATGCAAGTTTAATTTGAGTTTGTCAAATTATGTAGCGTAAGTAGTACTTTTCTGAAATGTGGAGATACTAATGTATGGTTGGCGAAGTGCCTGACCGATTGGTTGCGTGTCTAGAGTTCGATTTCTGTACAAAATAACTATTTAAATGGCCTAAAAATAGCTGTTCGGGATCTGGTTGTTGCTGTATGTGATTACAAATGTTTGTTAACGGTCCTATGATATATGAGAAATTCCTATTGTAGGGGAGCACAAGTACACGCATAGAACCTGCAGGAACACCAACAAATCGCTCAGATCTTATGCCTTAATCCCCTCGTCCGGTCGTCACTCAGTGGAAACGTCCCATTACGTCGCAAGCACGCATTGCACCAGCTATTCTTCTATAAGTACCTTGGATTATGACCGGAATTGCCTTTTGAGATGCCACTTGGTACCCCACTCGACGGTACTTTCACAACTTTATAGCGAGTTCAGAATTTTGTATGATACTACTTTTTGTTTTGTTCGCTCCGGTATTGTTAATGTGGTTGCTACAATGTTCGAAGTTTTTGATTCATGACTAGCTCACATAAGTTTAGTGTTTCTGGTTCAGAAACAAATAATTTATCGTGACGACCCAATTGCTGTTGTGGCTTTTGATTCCTGGGAAATGTCGATTTCTGGCCAAATTGTTCTTTATGACTTACGTAGTACGGATTGGAAGTTTAATTACAAAATGAAATCAACATTTTCTTGTTAAGGCCTAAACAAGTACTGCGTGTTTAGTAATTTAAGAATTACTTTCAGTACTGTCAGTAGCATTTTGGTAGTTTAAATTCTGAGTTCCATTTATTTTTAATTGTTCATCATCTTTGTTGTTGACATAATTCCACTTAGTCTATGCCCCATGAGCATCACACGATCAACTATTAATCATAGCCCTATCTAGCTGTAAGGCGTCTATGCTGCATTTGCCGAATTATTGAATTTATTCAAGGATTCGTCAACTTTAATAAATTGATCTCTTTACCATCAACAGTTTACCCACTATTATTATATTCCACTAATGAGAAAAGACTTTAGACCGGCCCCTAGTCCATGGACTTAATAAAAAACGGATTAAATAGTTTTTAATAGTCTAACAGCCGGACTTGTCTTTTTTTAACTGAAATAGATAAGTCAATATAAGTTAAATTGCGTGTCATGTTAAACAAGTGTGGGGTAGTCATAAAATTAAAATTTAGTCTCCTCATTACTTCTGCCAGCATCGTCATAAAATTGCATATACTCGTATGCATAATAATATTCCTCAACTATCACACAACGCCATCTAGTCCCAAGCTAAGCAGAGCTTGTGTTATGGGTACTAGACAACTGATAAACATACTGTCAGTCATAAAACTAGATATTTTTCGTAACATTAAATAACATCATCCTCTTCATTCTTCTTTTGTTTATATTTATTCTCTCTCTTCTTTACAGAATGTGGCTAATGGGCGCGTTTTGCGTGCTGTGCGCGTGGTTTACTGCCGTCGACGCCCAGTGGAGATGCCCGGGCCTGTCTGCCAGGCCAGCTGCCGAATGCTCCTGCGACCTGCCTCACACGCTGCGATGTGCCGGTGATCATACTGCGTTACAGGTATATTACTTAGAAACTTTACCCATGGCATAACGCGATACAGAATTGAATCGATTGGTCAGAGCCTGTAGCCGCTGTAGCTGTAGCTGTGGAGGAGCTCGTGGCTAAATAATCACAGCCGCACAGGCCGATCTTCCGGGTTAAGCCGCGCTTGCCGAGGTTGGTCTGTGGATGGGTGACCATCTATCATAGCGAGTTTCCTCCGTGCCTCGGAAAGCACGTAAAGCCGTTGGTCCCGGCTGTCATTTGTAGATCTTTGACAGTCGTTACTGTTAGTCAGAAGCTCTAAAGTCTGACAACCAGTCTTACCATGGGGTATCGTATTACCCAGTTACTGGGTTGTGGAGGTCCGACAGGCAGTCGCTCCATGTAAAATACTGATATCCAGCTGAATCTGGTTTGACTGGAAGCCGACCCCAATATAGTTGGGAAAAGGCTAGGCAGATGATGGTCAGAGCCTGTAGCCAAACGGCAAGCGACAAAGTCGCTAATACATTTTCAGCTTTATTCCCCTCCCCATAAAGTTGAAACTCTACTAAAGACTGCTAAGCGATAGCGAACGAAACAAACTAAAACGATCTGTCATCTTTGATAGATTTTCAACTTTATGCAATGGGGTTTAAAGTTGAAAATGTATTAGCGACTGCTGAACGTTAGCGATTGTCGCTTACTGTTTGGCTATAGGGCCAGATATAACACAAGCGTCCGGCTAAAGAAAATGTATGGACAATCGCCAGTGTTTACTAATGGAGTCGCACAGATTGGCGATATCACTCATAGTGATTCTCTATTCGAAATTCGATTGCGCAACTACTCGTTTCTGGCGACATCTTTTGTCTTTGGTTTGCAGCGGCTTTATGTCGTAGTAGTAAGGTAGATTTTTGAAGTTCACGGTCGAATTGCATCGCATCACCTCCATTAGTAAATACGTGCGAGTTAAACCGGCAAAGTTGATTGCCGGTTTCGCACAAATCGCGTCGTGTCGCATGGCGCCATGGTAAAGTTACTTAGATTGACTGCAAGACGGGTCCTGTGTATACTAGTACAAGTGCATAACTGAATCTCTTCGTAAATTTTTTCGATGAAACAAAATTTACACTAACTTTACTAAGCTGAAGAATCTGTTTTGTTGAACGACCTAATATCAGAATGTATTGGTTCAAATTGCAAAAAAAATATTTAGATGTTAGATACCCCATTTATCATCATCAAGGAAGGCTATAGGTTTTATAATATTTCGCTACGATTAATAGGAGAAGTGGATGAAAACCGCGAGGAGCAGCTAGTACCTATGAAATATTTTAATAGATTTTTTGTCAAAATTACAAGCTGTAGAACACTTTTATCTATTCTGTTCTCCTGTGCAGTTGAGTTTTTGCACTTGTTATATAATACGTAGTAAGTCAACTTGTTGCCTATGATAAAAAAGGTTTCATTTTAATAAACTGTATGTTTCACTCTTATTCAAAAATTCATACAATTAAATTCCCCGATATCTCTCAAATCATTTCAATATAAACCTTCCGCCCCAATTATAAAGGTCCAATTCGTCAATATCGTTTCCCAAAATTCATAAACCTTCATTCAATATCGAAAATTCCAGTGAAATACCATAACGTATTCACAGTACGTCAAAGAAAACAATACATCGTTGGACGAAGTTGGGACCAATGCAGTTACATTGTGTATAGCATCGACTGTACCTGTTGGTCCTAAGCTTGGCCCCAATGTTGGCCCCAATGGCTTTACGTATCCCTACACAATATTTATTATAATGCTATAAATAAATTATACCGCAATTCTCTAATTGCTATAAAAAACGTACAGTACCCTTAGCACGAGTTTTCAGTATTTGAGACGTAAAGTAAACTGGAACTTTGACAATTTCAAATTGACAATTTTCAAGGAAAAAAATAGTTCTTTCTTCGCACACCAGAGGCGCTGTTCCATTTTTTCATACAAAAACGCTGTAAATGCTGGAAAGACGCTGTAAAGTAAAAGTGTGAACATTTGTTCTAAGGGTACAGAAACGCACTGTAAACGCTGTACAATTGTACATACTGATGAATTACAAGAAACGCTGTAAATACTGGAAAGACGCTGTAAAGTAAAAGAGTGAAAACTCGTGCTAAGGGTGAAAACTCGTACTGGTCCTTTATTAAGTCGACCTCTAATTACTTTTATTTCAACAAAAAACCTTATACCTATTTGATCAACCCACTCTGTCATACGCATTTAACCAAAAAACAAGTACCGAAATAATACTTAGAGAAAATAATAAATGTCCTTTACATACAAGTACAACTTTTATTTGCTAAGACCCTCAAGGCATTTGTTTGAATTTTGCAAATTCGTTTCAAACCCTATTTTGGAGTGTTTATTTAAATACTGGTCGAACAATTTCTGAGGGAGATTATTTGTCTTTGTTCTTTTTTTCTTATTTTGGGTTCGCGAGGCGTGGACTCTGTAAATATTGGTATTCTAAATTTGAATTGGGGACAAAAATATAATCATGTAAATGCTGAGATTTTCACTCAATTGTTTGAGTTCTTTAAACGTCTGAGTATAAAAAATCATACTAAAACAATGTCTATAAGGCGATAACACTGCAGATAGAGCGCGACATTCGCGGATATGAGGAGGCGGGCCACGAGAGAGAGAGGACAGCGTCCTCCCTCCGCCCCAACCGCAGTGGTAGACACCCCCGGCGTCGGACGTCGGCAGACGATCTCCGGCCACCGTAGGAGCGGACATGCGGACAGCGAGTAAAGGGCAACTCGCCGTCCGACTATGGATCATGCCCGGGTCGACAGCGCGTCGTGTTCCACCCACGCCTCAAAGAGCGTGAGCAAAAATGAAGGGGGCCAAAGCCTGCCGGGGTCGCGGGATTTACTTCCTTACCGTGACCCCGGAACATAAAGGGCTATTGAAGGACACCGTGGATTTTGGTCAGTACAAGTCTGATAGTCCGTATCGCCCTGCCCGGGGTGAAAAGACTCATTTAATTTTGACGATTTTAACACGATAAAAAAAAACATAAAACAAAACACGTATTCTTTTCCTCATATACCTAACCGAAACAACACAATCAAAACCCGACGATTTCACCCCCAAATCGCTCCCATTTCTTCATAATCGGTCAGAGGCACTTAGCGCTGTATTTCGAGACGTTTATTGACATGAAGAGGTCTGAGCGTGATCAGGAACCCTTATCAAAGTCTCGCCGATCGACGCACCTGCCAGCCCAATAGCTTTTGTTTACTGAACGCCTCTATACAAGTGAATTGTGGATGGTTTTGGGGGCTACTAGGGAAACTCGAAAGTGAGGTGGAAAAATAGTGAGAAGATAGCAAGAGATCATCTGTTTTGGGTCATGGGGCTGTTTAGAAAGGACATGGTGATTTTGAAATGTAAAGGACCACTGATAGAACAGTGTGGAAACTAGACAGTTGTGTCTGTTAGTCCCTTTTACACACAGGGTGGGAGGACTTATTTAATATTTTCCAACCTATGATAACAAAACCTGTTTTTACAATAGATTCATAATGAATTTGGTACACAATCTTTTTAAAAAATATTTTTAAGTAGGTAGGTAACACATTATAGCGAGTGTTTTTTGCTATTCACTTACTCACCAGGTAACAGTAACCTGGAATGTAAAGGGCTATTGAATGAACACCGTGGTTTTTGTGTTAAAGGGCCCTTTCATATGAAAAATCGGGTGTTATGTCTTTTTTTATCGTGTAATCATCAAACAAGTCTTCCCACCCAGGGCGGGACAGGAGCGACTGTCAGTATTATACTGACTAAATTCCATGGTGATCCTTAACGTTCTTTTCACCTTGTTTCTCATACCCTCAAAATGTCTTGTATTTGAGCACCACAATTTCCCACAAAGTCATACTCGTAGTAAGAGCCACTGAAAGGTATTGTTTCAGAATCAACGTCCATCGGTTCTGTACAAATACGATCGCCATAATACTACCACCTCAGCTTTTGGCACATTAGATATTTAGAGACACATTGTGGAGACCAACAGTATTGTTTGAGGCTATTGTGACCAACAATGTTGGTTCAGAACTTGAGTTGTTGGGTATCGGTACTTGCTTATTGCTATTATATTGCTTAGTTATTAAATAATAGTTGTTGACAGCGGCTTCGACCGCTAGAACTCGAAAATTATCCCAGGGGTTTGGTATCAAAATTGTTTTATTTATGTTAATTCAGGTTACAAAGTGTCTGTGTATCGAATTTCATCCAAACCTGTTGAGTAGTTTTTGCGTGAAAGAGAAACAAAGATCTATCCACTCTTTTAGCGTATATAATACTACTAGCTGTTGCCAGCGGCTTCACCCGCTACAACACGAAAACTATCCCTTGGGAACATAAAATCGGGATAAAAACTATCCTACGTGTTAATCCAGGTTATAAACTATGTGTGTACCAAAATTTAGCCAAATCCGTTCAGTGGTTTTTGTGTGAAAGAGTAACAAACATACCTACATACACGCACATACATCCTCACAAACTTTCGCATAAGGGGAGACTAACGAACAGCTATTGGTTTTTACATACATTATTTAATAAGCTAGTGTGTATGTATGTAAAATACTTTTCAAACCATATTTTTAGTTGTCAACCGACCATATTTTCCATCTATCAAAGTATCCTTATACAGTAGGTACATGACAGATTTGCTCCACAGTATGTTCGACAATGGTTTGACGCTCCTTCCGTCTCGAAAGCGGCTTTCAGTAATCCTTTCCAAGCACCTCACGACTTGACTCAATACCTTTGACATAATAGTTTCAGCAGATATTCTATGAATATGTAGCTTAGTATTATTTTATTTGAATTGTAAGAAAATTATATAAATGACGGACAAAAATCGTGATCAAAACACCAGGGTGTTTGTTTGAATATGTCTATACGAGTATTTTCAGTAGAAAACGTTAGTTTATTAAATGACTAGCTGTTGCCAGCGGATTCATCCGCTGATACTCGAAATACATCCCACGGGAACATAAAATCGGGATATAACTATACTAACTATAACTATAACTAACTATCCTATGTGTTAATCCAGGTTATAAACTATCTGTGTTCCAAATTTTAGCCAAATCCGTTCAGTGGTTTTTGCGTGAAAGAGTAACAAACATACCTACATACACATACTCGTACATACATCCTCACAAACTTTCGCATTTATGATATTAGTAGGATAGGATAGTAGGACTAAAACAGCTAAAATAAGTAATGAATTAAGCATTAGCTAATTAAATTATTTAAGGAGGCATGTCCCAACCACGCTCTTCATTCCAAACCATTTACTTCTTCTTAAAATTTACCTAAATTCCGTATCCAATAATTTAGACTGAAAATTAGATAAATATTTTTCCCGTAATTAATCCGATCATTAATTAATAGATTCCGTTCATCTAGTGCAAGGATTCCCAACCAGTGGGGCGCGCCCCACTTAGGGGGCTGTAAGGCGATTTATGGCGGGCGCAGTGACTTCAGATTTAAAAATTTATTCAGGAACATTAAGAACCAGTGTAATTTTGATAAAAAGTTAAAGATTCATTTTTTCATGTTGCTTCGGATAGATAGACAGATAGAAAATTTGTTTCGTGTCGTAGTTGCATTTAATTTATTTCATATAACTACTGGAGATTATATAAATACTAGCTGTTGCCAGCGGTTTCGGATAAAAACTATTCTATGTGTTAATCCAGGTTATAAACTATCAGTGTACTAAATTTTAGCTAAATCCGTTCAGTGGTTTTTGCGTGAAAGAGTAACAAACATACCTACATACACGTACACATACATACATCCTCACAAACTTTCGCATTTATAATATTAGTAGGATTTGTTTCGTGTAAGAAACTAATTCAAGACATGAACGCAGCATTCGATCGCTCGGCCACTGCGATGGCTGTCAATTTGATTGGCTGTTTGTAAACGCATCTACGAAATAGAAAAAAATAGCTAACGTCTTTTTTTATAAAAGTAAAACACAGTTCTATGCTGAGGCGCATAGAGTTAAAAAGTTTGGGAACCACTGATCTAGTGTTTAATTAAAACGTTCTGAATCTCAGAATAACATTACTTAGGCAGGGAATCCATTTTAAATAATTGTTGGGAAGAAAATTTAGGCTGACACAAATCACCTTGAATTTGTAAATGTTTCAGGATTTTGAAGATTTTCGACTCGAATTGTTTTTATTACTTTAATTTTGAAGGATTCCTTGGACTTTAATGTTTTAATTCGATTGGATAAGGTATCAAATTATGAATTCATGATCTCGGATTTTCTCGTTAAGCGGAGTAGCCCTTTGATAATGGCGTCGGTTTACAACTTGTAAGCCGTAGATTGAAACAGGGAAGGCGCATTAATTTGTGTAGTTTTCTCATTATCTTATTTATGTTGCCCAGGTTTGTGTTTTGGCGAGTTCCTTGCTAGGCACATCATTCATGATTATATGCAGTTCAGTGGTTCCGTACAGATATTCGAAGTAGTAACAACTACCCGCGTGGGTAGTAACTTGATGTATGTATATGTGTAATAATACGTTATATAACATTATCTATAAAAGGCATATAATACGATACCTGTGTCCACAAAGAGTTAGGCAGAGTAAAGTAAACCAATAGAGGAAAAGTGTATAAGACGGGGACGCGAGGTATGATGGGGACATTACACTCTTTAGGCATACATAACACAATACTAACGTAGCGCAAGCACCATCAGGACGCCATTGATTTCCAAGCGGCCTAATATAATGGCGTCCTGTTGGCGCTTGCGCTTCCTATCGTAGTATTGTGTTTTAAGTTTGCCTTAAGTGTGTGATTTCCCATCGAGAGAAAACCGGCATGTACTAGAACCAAAAATTCAAAGTCATGTGACATTTACGAAACCGCATTGGCCTCGTGTACGTGTATTATGACCCACTCCCTCTCGCAGAGCGGAAGCTTGTGTCCCAACAATGAAATCATCATAAGCTGATGATAATTTCTCCTCCTCAGATCATTGGTCGCCACCTCCGAGAACAGAAAGCGAGGAACAAGAACACGGCAGTATCCCTCCTGGACTGTGCCCTACGAGGAGTCTCCGTCCTCTCATCAGCATCAGTCGCAGAGCTAGCTGGAGTCGGTCTTCATGGCCTGGTGATATCCTCAGGGGATATACGGAGGGTACAGCAAGGGGCTTTTAGTACCGTGTCCTCAACCCTATTTGCTTTGGGTAAGTGTTTATTTTTATTTTTATTAATGATAGGTTCGCGTTTGACCTCTATCTCGCCTGATGGTAAGCGAAGATGTGGTCGACGGTGAAGCACGCTTGCCTAGAAGTAACCTGTTCACTCTTAACTTGAAGACCCCAAGGTTATAGCTGTCGGGAAATACAGACGGCGGCAGGGAATTCCACTCCTTAGCTGTGCGAACAATAAAGGTATTGGCAAAACGCTTTGTACGCACCGGAGGGATGTCCACCATATATCGATGGCGCATTGCCGTACGTCTTGTAGTCCGATGATGGAAAGGGCTAGGCGGAATCAGGTTGTGTAGTTCCATCGCACACTCTCCGAAATGCAACCGATAAAAAACCGACAGGCTGGCCACACGGCGACGATGTTCAAGGCTCTGGAGCTTTGAATCGACCAGAGCATCGTTACCGATTAGCCTCTTGGCCCTTTTATCAAAAGACTCAAGTGCGTCTAGTGGTTCAATGTTTGTAGGTACCACTTTGGAACGGATCGTTTTACCAACAGTTCGTGAAGATCGAGGGACAAGTTTGATTGACTGCGGAGACTGATTGTAGGTAATCGTAGTGTGTGACGCTCAGCAACAAGTAGGATCTATGACTTGAAGAAGGGAGATGGCAGTGGCTGGATCAAACAAGCAGGATATTGCACACTATGGCGATCCTATGGGATGACCTTTCACCTTTGTTTAAGGGTGCTTGTACACGGCGCATGTAACCCGCGCAAGTAAAGGGTGCTTGTACACGGCGCATGCAACTCGCGCAAGTAAAGGTGCAGGTTTGCGGTTAACCCTCGCGAGTAACATGCGCAAGCTGCTTGATCAAGCTACCCGCGGGGTGCGTGTACACGTGCATGTAGCTTGAGCATGTTGAGGCACTTGCGTGGGTTACACGCGCCGTGTACAAGCACCCTAATAGTAGACTGTAATAGTCTGAAATGATAATGATGGTTAACCTGTACCTAAATATGTGTCTACAATTAACAAACGAAACTGAAAAAAATCTTATCTTGCCTGCTTAACTTGGTTTCTGAAACACGGAGAAAAATTCGTATGTATATAGGGTGAATGGTAATTAGTGAACGATACTTAAACACGTGATTGTGCTCATGATAACAAACAACTTTTATTATGGGAGCAAAGCCGAAATCATGAAAAAAATATTAGCTGTTCAGTACATTAAACAAGCATAAATGTACCGAACAGCTGATTTTTTTTTCACGATTTCGGCTTTGCTCCCATAATAAAAGTTGTTTGTTATCATCAGCACAATCACATGTTTAAGTATCGTTCACTAATTACCAGTCACCCTATATAATGAATAATTATTACCCATCCAAACATAGATCTCGACATGCATGGCTTGAGCTTGAAAATCTGTAGAAGTATTCTTACTTAGCCAGGAGCTCTAAACCTAAACCCGCCCCTCTAAATACCTAGGACACAGCAAGGCCAAGAAAAATCCCACAATCATGTCCCCCAAGGAATATCCAACATATCCCAAGTTTGCCCACTGTTTGTTCAACACATTGAAGCTTACAACACACTAAGTCCACTGAGCTAGTGTGTTAACTACCACCGTTTCGTGTACTGTTTCCTAATTCCATTTGCAATCAAGATACAGCGCCATAGAGTAGAAGGGTGTAGAAGCGAAATTTCTTGATTCGTGTACAACGACGATATAATACTGGACTCCTAATAACAGGCGACCGATGTCTGCCAACACATTAGGCAAAAAAGTCTTATATTCGTCTCATTTCGACCAATCCTGTGAGCCGTAAACATACGTTGAGACAGCACAGACCTTGAGTTAGCCAATCACAACGCAGTACCCCGTCCCCCTCGCTTACGTAGTACCTCAGCAACTTGGCAGAATAGTTTGTGTTCTTTAGATCGTGCACGCGGAGTCTAGTATTATATCGTCGTTGTTCGTGTATAAGCTGGTGCATTGAAGAAAGGAATCTTAAATGGCGGCTTGTACTTGCGTTGACAGTACAGTCAGCATAGATTATAAGTTAAGGTTTTTTTCTAATTAAAAATAATAAAAAAAAGACAGGATCACAATAATTTCTCAAACTTAACCTAACAATAATAATCAACAGGTTACAACGGAAAAATATAAAACTATTCTTCATAATTATTATAATTACTAGCTGTTGCCAGCGGCTTCACCCGCTTCAACTCGAAAATTATCCCACGGGAACATAAAATCGGGATAAAAACTATCCTATGTGTTAATCCAGATTATAAACTATCTGTGGACCAAATTTTAGCCAAATCCGTTCAGTGGTTTTTGCGTGAAAGAGTAACAAACATCCATACATCCATACTTACAAACTTTCGCCTTTATAATAGTAGTAGGATTACAAACTTTCGCCTTTATAATAGTAGTAGGATATTACGTTGATTATTAGAGAACTATTTTCTAATCTCATTGAAATTTCATCAAGGTTGATAGATTCTCAATTCTATCATTAAAATATAATAAACCAAGCAAGATTTTAAACGAGCTACCTCCCTGGTTTATTTCGTTGTAATTACATAATTTCGCTTCATTTACTAATTTCCCAAGAGTACCTACTGATTTCATTTAGTGATTTCAGGGCCAACAAAGTTTACTCCACGTAGGTTTAACGATTTTGCTAGTACTTTTTTATTTAGGTTCTTTCTTTTTCATGTACCACCATCTGCTATTTTTTTTCACCATCTGCTATCAGAATTTTTTAAGCCACCTGGTATAATTTTGGACTTAATATTATGCTATTGCTCGTCCATTTTTCAACCAATTTTGTCTAACCGACCCAGCGGAATACCAGCATTTTATACTGAAAAACTGTCTGACTTCTACCAAGTTTTTGGTATGATGTTCTTTTTTTTTGCGCCGCTTTTTTGAACTAAAAGAACTGTGACTTTATACTGAATTTGTTTAAAAAAAAAAACGTCGCCCCTCCCCAGTAATTTCTCCTGTGTCATGGGTGCGTTTACAAACATAATTATAAAGTCACATACATAAAAATCCAGATCCGAAACAAATACTCGGAGATCATACAAATATTTGCTTCGTGCGGGAATCGAACCCGCGACACGCAGCACAGCAGTCCAATCGCTTAGCCACTGCGCTAATCTGCTACTTGACTGAATAAAGACCAATCTGTTCCATTAGATGCTCTTTGCCATATAGGGCCGCGGTAGCCTGTAGATGTAGATACCTGGCAGGCTTTTGGCTCTTTAGACCCAATCGGATCGCTGACACAACGTAGGTACAGTCAGCAGCAAAAGTTGCTGACCACATCCAGATTTTCAAAATCGCTGTACACCATAACAATACGTAATTATACGGTGTAAAGCGATTTTGAAAATCTGAATATGGTCAGCAACTTTTGATGTTGACTGTACACAAAGTGGTGGGACACAACGTACGTAGTTCTTTCTGTCCATCACTTATAAATTGTCATTTTTTAAGGTTTCTGAATACTTTTAAAGAAAGAAGAAAAACACAATCCTCTCACATAACAAAGCCAAATTTTACAATAATTAAGATAGTATTTACATAAATACAATCTTAATTTACATAATATCATTCTGAAATTGAGACACGAATGCGTAATGAGAACGATTTTTGTGTTTTTGGGTTGAAGTTGCTTTTAATAATGTTTATTTATTTGTATTTACATATCAGAATATTAAACCGTGAAATGTGGTTCTTGGAAAAAATATTTCTTTTATCCGTTATCATTAAGAAATCGGAATTCAACGAGTAAATTGATATTAATACAAAAACTTTTCTTTTAGGTTTACCAAACAACCAGTTGCCAGTAGTACCAACAGAAGCGTTGACCCGGCTATGGAACTTGGATCGCTTGGATTTGTCCAACAACAAAATTCACACTTTGGACGCTAATTCATTTAAGGTATGTCAAATTACTTCATTTAATTAAATGATAAAATTTAATTAAATGAAGTAATTTAAATGATAAAATATCAATTTCGTTCAATACGTTTTATTTGAACTGAACAATGAAAGATTTCTGTCAAATACAAAGGGAAAAACATTTTTGAGGTAATAACTACTTCTAATTCGATGGCCGGCTGCACGCACGACAAAAAAGATGACGTCATGCGGCGTTACCTCGCAATGTAGCGTTCCATAGCAACGGCGTGTCAATTGTTTGTCTATAGCAACGTAAGTGCAGTATTTTCTTATGACGTTGTCACGTTCAACTATCGTTATTAAACCAACTTTACAGGCAACCGATTTTTTGACAAAAACCGAATTGTATGTCCTTTAGATTTTAGATAGTAAAATTATGTAAATTAATTTTAAAAATCTCAATATTAATCTCAATATTAATTTTAAAAATCTCAGGCATACAAAAACGATATACTTTTTATCCCGAAAAGAAGTAATGTCTTATTATAACATACTATGATGGCAACACAGGTCGGTAAATTGATAGGGAAAATGTAAATAAACGCGAGGGAAGCTGCTTTACAAAAGGAGCATTTTTATGTTGTTGTATTTTTTTCGCTTACGCATCTATTTATTTATTTCACATGAGATAACAAAGAACCATTAGGTTAGTAACAATATGCCTGCGGTCTAAGAATTCAAATTAACACAACCAAAATTTTGTTTCCACAGGGTATCACAAATCTGACGTATTTGGACATAAGCGACAACCAACTAACCGATATATCGGATGGAGCGTTCCTGCCTTTGATAAAACTTAGCGTTCTGAGGTTAAGAGGAAATCTTCTAAAAGTTCCTGCGTTGGCAGCTTTGAAGGTAAGATGGTTTATCTGTATTCAAGGTGCTCCACATAGCAGTGTTATAATTATAATCTAATAACATACAAACTTCTCGTGACACAATATTAGTTATCATTATCATACTCATCTGAAACGGCTTGACCGATTTTATGAAACTTTTATGCATAATCGGTAGGTCTGTGAATCGGCTACTACCTTTTTGTCATACCCCTAAGTGATAAGGGTTATCCAACCCTAACATTATTTTTGAATTTTTTGGTCAACATTTTTATTTTCTCATAATGTGGCATTAGAAATAATTTATATGGCAAAACAAAGTTTACCGGGTCAGCTAGTAATGTTATAAAACATAGCCTAACACGATAACATTTTGTAACAATGTGTAACATTTTATATTTTTCTGCATAAAAAGTTAGGTAACAAATGGTACTGCGACATTGTCAACGTTAAATGAGTTATATAGGGTGACTGGTAATTAGTGCACGATACTTAAACACGTGATTGTGCTCATGATAACAAACAACTTTTACTATGGGAAGAAACCTGAAAACGCGGAAAAAAAATTAGCTGTTCAGTACATTTATGTTTGTTTAATGTACTGAACAGCTGATATTTTTTTCACGATTTCGGCTTTGCTCCCATAATAAAAGTTGTTTGTTATCATGAGCACAATCACGTGTTTAAGTATCGTGCACTAATTACCAGTCACCCTATATAAATCATTTTTGTATAAATATCTTTTTTTTATCTAAAGTCACCGACCAATATGTTAATACAATAAATTCATAAAGTTAATCTAAAATTTTAAACCTGTGTTAAAGTAAGACTCTGAAAATAATTCTAAAATTATTTTGATAAAACAAGCTCAATATTGGTAAACAAGATTGTAAAAAAAATAAAAAAAAATAAACGAATTTTGAAACTTAGAAATAGATATGGAATAACTTAAATTCTAAATTCATTATTTTAAAGTTCTAAAACTCCAATTTATTGGTATGAAAATTGAAAATATTGTCGTTGAAAACAGCAAAGATATTGGTTTTCTTGAAATGGGCATTATTTGATAACTTTAATTTGTTTTTGGTAATAGTTAAATATTTCGAAAATTATTTGAATATGGATTTAATGATTGCATAGAACTAATAGACCCTGGAACTAATTGGATTTCTAAAATATAACTATGATTTTTTTGAAAATAAAATACAGAAGAAAAATGAAATATGAGCAAATAACCTTTAATTTATTTGCTCATATATTATGACTTCAGCAATTTATTAGAAGTTCCATACTATTTCTAATAAAAGAAGTATTTTAACACAAAAGTAAATAAATTGCCGATAATAATACGAAATATTGAGTTGGAAAAGTAATTACGACTGAGACTAATCGCCGAAATGTATTACCAACCAAAGTGATAATTACCTTTTTATTTACTTGATGAAGCGTGCACATTGGGTCTGAAAATAAATAATTAAAATATACAGAAAGCTACTCGTATATCAAACTCGCTTCATGTACATGATTGCCAGCGCGCTCGTGACTGTTTGTTTGGAATCCCCACGCACACATAGACACGTTTTACACACCTACCTATAGCGAGTGTAAACGCACTTGCGAGTACCGTATGATCAACGTGAGTGTGTGCGCCTGTGTTCACTAGTTGTATAAAGTTAACCTTCCATTTGTTATCTACTCTGTGGTTAAATCATAATGGCACCCAACGTGGGCCACATGAAATAGTTAATCGTAATTGAATTGGATTTCTAATAAACTTCATATTACCAATCGTATGTAATTTTGTTATATTATATCAGTGTTTAAAGTAAATATACGATAAAATGAGTCTTATTCAATCAATGTATTAGAGTTCAATGTCCACCAAGATGTTATTTAATACCTTGGAAGAAGGGGTCACTGTAATCAGTGAAATTCAAGTTATTTTCAGAAACCGTATTAATTTGCGCAAAGGGAATTCATTGACTTAATTCGTAGTGTTAAAACTAATTGCTAAGACAGACTTGTAATTATACGAAAGGTTTTTTTTTCTTCTTTTGCGACTGTGTCTTAGAATAATTTCGAAAACCTGAAAGAAAAGATTTGTGATAGAAAATTTATTAGAGAACAGGTGAAGCAAGCCCATTGTACTCGTATATTTTATTCGCCTATGAAATTAAAAATAATATCTAGTGTAACCTAATGCCAGTGTGTGTTGCCAGTGATGGTATATGGCTTCGAAACGTGGTCCTTAACTGCTGGCCTTTTAGAGAGACTAAGAGTCACTAGAGCTATCATATGCTCGGAGTTTCTTTGTCAAAATACGGAACAAAGATATTCGGCGAAGAACCAGAGTCACCGACATAGCTCATAAAATTTGCAAGTTGAAGTGGCAATGGGCAGGCTACATCGCTCGTAGAACTGACAACCGATGGGGAAGATAAGTTCTCGAGTGGCGACCACGGACCGGAAAACGCAACGCCAAAGTAGGCCTCCCACTAGGTGGACCGATGACATTGTGAGGGTGGCGGGCAGCTGATGGATGCAAGTGGCGAATTGTCGTTCGGCGTGGCGGTCTAAGGGGGAGGCCTATGTTCAGCAGTGGACGTCGTCCGGCTGATGATGATGATGACTGGGCCCGCGTGGTGGATTATGGCCCACAGAGAGGAGGCCTGTGTCCCAGCAGTGGGAACATTATGGGCTGATGATGATGATAAATTAATCGATTGAATATTTTCTAGGAGGCTCACATGTTGCGGGATCTAGACCTTTCCAGTAATGCACTAGAAGGACCGCTTGGCCCGACCACGGTGCCTTCATTGACCTACCTCACCACACTTCAGTTGTCAGACAACACATTTGCGAGCATACGACGTGGAGCTTTGTCAGGTGAGATCATAACTATATTATTGTGCTTAATATGGAGTATGTTTATGGAAAGAAAGAGAGAAAAAAATCTAAGAAAAGCTGAATTATTTGTAAGAAGCATTACTTGAATGACTTTGGAAGTTATTGCACCCCTGGATTGCAAAGGGTAAAGAGTGATAAGGGTGAGTATCAGACAGTATGAGTTTCAAATTACTTTCAACTCCATCCTAAGTTGGTTGCGAGACAGAATGGGAAACGCCTCCTTCTGCGAAACAGTCAGGCTAGCGAAGGAGGAAGCAGGACGCGTGAGAGACAGGACAGCCTCTGCCTCACGAAGTCACGCCGCCGCAGGAGATAGAGGCCCCCGGCAAATATGGACGTCCCAAAGCTATTTTTAACCACTCATAGTTGCGTTACATTGCGGAATTTATAGGTACAACAAATTCAGTTGATCAAACAAATACAGAAATGTAGTCATACTCGCATTCGAGGTCTTGCTCCGTCTAAATGAGACTTAAGTCATGCTCGGGTCGACGACGCGTTGTATTCCAGGCGCGCCTCAAAGAGCTATAAGCAATCCGACGGGGCCCCCCTTTTTTTTGTACGTTTAAAAGTCATTAAATGAGTCCTCCCACCCATTACTGTCAGACTTTCAATAACCCTTTACGTTACAAGGTCATGGTAATTGGAAAACTACCGCTACCAACGGGGTTCCCCTTAGAGGGCCACAGCCTGCCGGGGTCGCGGGGCTGCCGGGGTCGCGGTGACCGGAACATTATTGAAGGATCGCCATGGATTTTAGTCAGTAGAAATATAACAATTTGACCAGTCTCTATCCACAATGTGACTTATCAAATGAGATTTTTCAGCATGACAATCACGAGTCGCTAAGACATTGCAGCTTTATTCAAACAGTATTTTTCCTTCAGGGAATAGATATCGTAGACGTGGCGCAATATTGAGTCGCACCTTGAAACGGTCATCTGTTTCAGCACTTAGTATTCACGTACTAGCGTGGCTCATGTATCTTTGCAGAGACGATTTCTTTTGATTTATGTTTTACTTACTTTTCTCTGCGGTTTTGTCTGTGGTGAAAATCATGCTGCACGATGCAGGTACAACTGGGATAAAAAGTCATAAATATCTGCGCTTAGTTACTAACGAAAAAAATAACACTTTTTTTAGCGTGGTAAAATCATTAAATGAGTCCTCCCACACCGTGCAGGGCGGGAGGGACTGTCAGACTCGTACTGACTAAAATCCACGGTGCCCTTCAATAGCCCTTTATGTTCCGGGGTCACGGTAATAAGATTAGTCCCGCGACCCCGGCAGGCTTTGGCCCTCTGGGCGGGGGTCCCGTCGTTATGCTGACGCTCTTTGAGGCGCGCGTGAAACAACGCGCCGCCGTCAACCCGGGCATGGTCATGCCCTTTGACTTAGGTAATCTGTTTTATCAAAAATTTTATAATTCCATTTGCTTTTCATACCCCGCCCAGATCATGTCCTACTTGTACAAAAAATCAGTTTACGGACAAACCGCCACCATTTTTCCACTTTTTTTTTAATGTGAGATGAGATAAAAGATTTCTTCTCTACATTCCCATCTGTTTTTCACAGCATCTCTTTAAATTCAATAAAATTCTCAAAGGAGCTCTCAGTTTGGCATATTTTAACGTAGCATTTCGCTTGATTCGGTACAAGACATCTGTCAAAGGTTGAATACTGAATGAGTTTCGATCGATACATGCATACATGCATGGATCGGCAATGAATTGTGTCAAACATCAAAAATATCGCTTGGAATACAGAGGAGGTTCTGATGCAATGTTTTGAGCTCAACTTCTGTTTATTCTTCTATAGCTATACTATAGAAGAACTCCATTCAACAAACAGACACATTTTTTACTATATCTTTACTACATAGTATAGAATCAATACTATGTATAGAATCTATACTACTCGTATTATACAGGATGATTTTTTAGTCACCATCCAAATTTTTATATAGTAATCTTTGGCGAAAATCATTGAATACGTGTTTTTTCTTTTTGTATCACTCAATACAAAAATATCGAGATATTACGTCTCAATTTTATCTTTATAAAGTTGATGAATGTGGACACCGCGCTGTAATGTGTCGCTCAGGTGTAGCGGGGCGGGGCGGGTGGTCAGCGGGGTGAGCTCTACCCGTTTCATGCGTCGGCAAGTGTAAATTATTAACGTTTAGCTTAGTAACCATACAGAGCGGATGAGAAAATGATTTAAAATGACAATTTGCCGCATCGATTTTTTTTCAAAAATGTGGTTAGTGATTGATACCTATTGCATAGAAAAATTTTGGACGGTGGTAAAAAAGTCACCCTGTATAGTAAAATATGTGTTAAAAATCTTATCCGATACGAAGTGGACACACGTTATTATTAGATGAAATCACAAATATAAAGCTGGCTATCCACTATGTTCGCGAACCTCTTGGGCTTCGCGCTCTTGCAACAGCTCCGTTTGCGAACTTGGAGCGCGAGCGGTGCGCGCTCCGCGCGGTGGCGGTAAATTGGGCGAACACAAAGGGGAGCGCAGTCTGTTCGTGGACGCGAGTAGAGGAGAGTAGAGAGAGATGCGATGGAGATGCTCGTACCGTCTCCACCAGAGCGTTTACGGGAGCGCGGAGCGCAAGAGGTTCGCGAACGTAATGGATAACCAGCTTAAAGTCCAAAAAAAAAAAACAATTTTAACTGTGCAACTTTGCATGGTGTCCAAATTACGAATACATCCCTGAAATCTATTTATTTATTTATTCAGATTACATGATTTAACATTGTGTCCTACAAAACAACTTCGAACACCCTCTATAATATTATTATCCCCTGTTGGGGTGATTCCAGACAGAATCCTTTAAATTAACATGGAGCATGTTCGCAGGACTCACGAACTTAACTCATTTGAAGTTGCACAACAACCAGATTGATGTACTGGAGGATTACGCGTTCAAGCACATCGTGAACTTGACGCATCTGGTCCTGTCTCATAATGAGATTGTTGCTGTTTCAGGTAAGACTTATTTTTTTTTTATTTGCATTACTTATTGTGTTGCCAATTGTCACAGCTATCATTTGAAGATCTGACAGTCGTAACTATTAGGAATTATGATAATATTCGTCCAAGTGTTAAATTGTCCACATGTTATTACGTCAAAAATTTTGTTATAAAGATCAAGTGACAAAATGTCCATATGACATAAAGTAAAAATGATTTCCTAACAACAAATTTAATTGTTTAACGACATTGGAACGTAAAGGGCTATGGAAACAAAACAAAAGTAAGTTTGTTCTAATAAGTACCGACAAAAAACAGGTGTCGTTTTATCACAATACCTAACATTTTGAATCACGTACAATATGACATTTGGACATTCTAACAATTGTTGATTTTTGCAAAACTACATTCTAATAAAATAGAAATATAACATCAGGTTATTATGTCATGTGGACAATTTAACACTTGGACGAATGTTACCATAAACTATGTCAGAAGATCTAAAAGTCTGATAACCAGTCTTACCATGGGGTATCGTATTACTCAGTGACTAGGTTGTGGAGGTCCGATGGGCAGTCGCTCCATGTAAAATACTGATATTCAACTGCATCTAGTTCGACTGGAAGCCGACCCCAATGTAGTTTTCAAAAGGCTAGGCAATTTTGATTCAACAAAGATTTTGCTGTCAACGTAGCGAAGCACGTACCGGGTCGGTATAAGTTATAATTATACTTTTTCAGTACCTAATTATTAACAGAAGCACCACGACAAAGATTGAAGACAAGTGTAACTTCCAAAAACATTAACAATTTTTTTCCTCAAAAACCCAAGCCAAAATCATTAGCATTATCCTGTTTCCTTTCGATTAGTTAACTTGAACAGAGATTATGTCCATTTAAAGCTTTAGTCAATTCCTTGACGTCTTAATTTCCGGCCAAAAAAAAAAAACTCGACAGTCGCTTGGGACCGACGGAAATAAGGAGGAAAGGTATTTTTTTAACATTTACATAAGATTTCGAGGCAACCATTGGGAGAGAAAATCAAAATAACATTTTGTAGGGCTATTCAGAAAAGGTTTTTATGAAAAAAACTGACGTCATAAGAACAGTAAAACAAAAATATCTTTGTATTTTTTTTTTATTTTGAAAGGGTAACTGAGTTTCTTTATTTTTGGACTAACAAAGTATCTGAATATAAAGGTTATGTAAATAAAAGTTGGTTTGACAAACATTTTTATTCTGTTTCTGAGCTAACAAAGGATTTGTACGATATGTGAATTATTCTTTGCTCGTAAACGCGTGGGTTCAATACAAAAATTGGTGTTCAACCTATTTGTTGGATTTATGGAATCTAGTCTTTGTCTGTGGCTTTCGTGGAGGTTACTTTTGGGATAAAAAGTGTCCTTTCTATAGAAAGGACACTTTTTATCCCAAAAGTCTGCTGTCCAAAATTTGCTTGAACTCCTGGGCTATAGCCCAGGAGTTCAAGCAAATTTTAATATTCAAAATCCATGCAGTAGTGTAAAAAGCTAGCAAAGTAACTTACGCGTTTATAATTATTATGGGCTCATGGTTTCACGCAGATAAAAATTTATGATCGCTGACTGAAAATGTAGCTTTCTACTCTTCTTTAATTCTCTCTTTGCAGCGTAATCGGTGCTGTTTTCTTTCTCTTTAATAAAAATATTCCACAACTACATATCACACAACGCCATCTAGTCCCAAGCTAAGCAGAGCTTGAGTTATGGGTACTAGACAGCTGATAAACATACATAATAATATATCAGACACAGAACAAATGATCGTGTTCATTACACAAACATTTGTCCTGGGTGGGAGTCGAACCCACGACCTCCGGCATAGCAGTCAGGGTTACTAACCACCAATGTGTTCCCCATTTATGTGTGACAACCTTCTCTGCTTCGAGCATAACAGACGTGATATTATGAAGATGTTAACTATCTATGTCTTCATCCACAGGTGCATCCCTCGCCCAGCTAACAAACTTAGTACACCTGGACCTCTCACACAATTTCTTACGATCCTTATCGGCGGAACCTTTGAAATCTCTCCGGCGGCTGACCGAGCTCCTGCTACACGATAACGACATCTCGATGATAGATGACGGGGCTTTGGCACTACACAAGGACCTCGGCCGGTTCACCATTGAAGGTAATGGAGGCGCGATGATACGCACTTTGGGGGGACATACGGTTGGGGAAGATGTAAAACAGGTTGGGTAAGATTGTGGTGTTGGTGAAGGCTTAATGTCAGATTGAGAAGTCTTTGAAGTTAAATGTGTTAGGGCCAATATCAGAACGATCGTTTTCGCTAATATAATACGACAATATTTTAGAGAAAACTTTGATCAAAAGTTAGTAATGTAGTGGATTGAAATTGTCAAAACGTATACGTTAATCCTATTGAAAAACTTTTTGTAGCAAAAAAATAAAAATGTGATGTGTCTGCCAATTATTACCAAGACCCAAATAAATGTCCCAATAAATATAAAATGTATGATATACCATTTAATACAATTGTATACGTTATCATGTAGGTACTTTTTAGCCGTGTACTTTGTTGGGTTTGAAACATAATTTCAAGTAATAATAATGTAATTTTATAAATAATAATAATCCGGTAAGAAAAAACCAAGGCCAGATTTGACATTTTAAAACACTGCCCACACTAACACTTTCTATCGAAACGATAGAAATACTGACAGGTTTTCGTCAAATGCCATTTTCTGCCCATCTATATAGACGATATTCTTGTTTGCCGAATCCTTGTATCCGTATGTATCCCACAGATATTTGTCGATACTCAACGTTTCAGCGAGGTGACGTCGAAGCCTCTTTGTTCCCATCGACATTTCGCTTGCTATATTGTAGCATGACGCTTAACTATTTCTGCCTTTGTAACTCTCTTTATGGGCTTTTTTTGTAAGGAATAATCCTGGCCGCTGACACTTTTGTTGTTGATGTTACTTCATTTTTCTCGCACGTTTTTTGGAAGGGAATAATAGAAAGGCCACAATGTGTGATATGAATATGTTATTATGTTTGCCACATTTGTACGGAAAAACTTTTCAATTAGTATTGTGACCTATACACAAATTATCTTAAATGAGTCAGCAAAAGTCAGTGCTGACGACTCAGGTTTAAGAATTGTAGATCGTGGTCTCGAAACTAGATACCTATATTAATTGGTGTAATTTTTATTCATCATTACAGCTCTTTAAAATGAATGGTATCGTCTCACTCCCTCTCACAGAGAGAGGGCTTGTGTCTCAGCTGTGGAAATATAATAGGTTGATTACGCTACGTTAGATAAAAAAAAATACAAAATGTTAATTCCACAAACGAATTCGTTTATGAGAACATTACCAAAACAAAAGCCAACGCAGTCCCTGTTTCCATTAAACTCCCTATCAGAAAATAACAAAAAGTTAAATTGCATGGAATCAAATAAGCAATTACTCATACTTGAAACTTCCCCTGTAAACTTCACCCACATTTATTCGAGGTCGTAAAGATAAATTCTTCTCTCTTTTACAGATAATCCTCTTAATTGCGATTGCCTAATGGCCGGATTCGCAAGGTGGTTGAGGGAGGCAAAAAACCTACCCCAAACAGATAAATCTGTTGCCGTATGTGCTACTCCACCTCATTTAGAAGGGGCATTACTTTCTAGATTATCGAAAAACAAACTTTGCGATGATTTCGAACACACCGACTTGAAACAGAAAGACACGAACTACGATTTTAATAAGGTGCTAGCGAATTCGATTGTGAATGATTATAAGATTAATGTTGATGATAATGACAACGACAATGGTGGAGAAGTTTATGTTGATAAGCAAGAAGGGATGGACGATGATTTATATGATGAGGAATTGGAAGTTCCCGCAGAAGAGGATTTGCCTATTTCTGAAGCTAAGGTAAGAGTAGTTGTAATCAATAATTTATAGACATAAACTAGAATTTAAGATAATGAATCACTTTCAAAGGATTGTAAAGTTATTTTAATAAAAACATTTGATATTCAATCTAAATGTTTTGGATCTTTAACATCCATTTAAAGCAAGTTTTATTGAAATTCTCGCACTTTAATCTCCATGATTCACAAGCTTAGATGCTATTCGACAAGAATTTTAGTATCCGTTAAAAAATGCGTAGGATTTAGGCCATATCCAGAGTTAGTCATCTAATATGTATTTTTTTTTCTATATCTTGATTTTACTAGCATCCGTAGTAGGTAGTCACACCAAATTCTATTGTTTGCATAAATTATGGGCGATTTAGATTTTTTTGCAGTATGAGTCATGCCATTTGTAATGTAGTCGTCTAGTGAGCATTCATAATTATTTGTTTTTAATTCATTATTATAAATGTGAATGCCAAAATTAATATGACAGACTTTGATCCTATCAATGTTTGAGATTTTCTAGCATTTTGTTCTACATTATTTGCATATGAAAGAAAGAAAGAAGAAAGAAAGAAATAACATTTATTGGGACAGACACGGGGCACACTAATAAAATAAATTAAAATTTACAAGCGATTAAAAATAAGTAAAATTAAAATAACCTAAAACTATTGTGCATATAAGTGTGCCTGAATGGTAGAACTGTTAAAACTGATTTATTTTCTGGCTTTGTTAGGGATGTAATTATTATAGCTCTATAACTAACCAAATTCTCCGCTTCAGAGCTCCAGTCTTACATCTCTCTCTTTAAAGTAACGTGTCATACAAAAGTGAGATAGCTAAGTGTACCTCCATGTTGAGGG
Organism: Agrotis segetum; assembly: GCA_036375495.1. Classification (NCBI taxonomy): domain Eukaryota; kingdom Metazoa; phylum Arthropoda; class Insecta; order Lepidoptera; family Noctuidae; genus Agrotis; species Agrotis segetum. Next base: position 2,706,610 of record JAQSVV010000031.1, read on the forward strand.
ATCCCTTTTCCAGGGATCGCATATAGACTCGAAATTATTCCGTTACGTGTAATAGTAGAAGATGCCTCCATGTAATAAATAATATCAATTAGATTATTCAAAATTTACATCACCAAGACTGTACCAACAATATTTCCACTTTCACCAGGTCCGTCTAATAGACGCTTGGCATGACGATGAAGAGGTCCATCTATCCTGGGCAGTAGACCCTCCCTCTACCAGCCGGTATAGATGTACTGGTGTCACAGCGTCCAGGGCAGGAGGTCTACCGAAGCATGTGGCATGTCATAGAGCTGCTCCAGCTAATGTGGTGCTGAGGGGTCTGAAAATTGATGCTGTTGATCAGTATACGTGAGTATGGGAGTTTATGCTAGTTCGACCATTAATTGATTAAGGTTATTTTGCAATTATTAAAGAAAATTTTTGTTCTGGAGTTTAGTACCTAACTGAAAAAATGGCAAATTCCTTCATCGGTACTAGTTTTGGGAAAGAACTACACAGATTTAAGTAGACCTGTCCAGGCGGTGCAAGCATTTGTCGGTTATCGTGTCGCTTGACTCAGAACACAAGGAGCTCAAGTTTGATAATTTTTCCCACATAGTTTTAAATAGTCTACACGACTGGCTTCTCATAAATCTTCCTGTTAAGTCCAGTTTGTGGAAACATAAAAACGTAAATGCAAACTTTAGTCTTAATATAAATTCAGGATGTAACATCTCATCAAATACACAAAGGAATGCCAACTCAAAAAAGCCAGAAACACACTAATAACATCAACAAAAAACAAGTTATAACTTCAAAGATAAATTAAAGAACCAGAGTTAATATTTAACCGTATCAAAGTTTAATACGAGTTGTCCTTGACAGTATAATAGAAAATTAACTGAACGGAACTCGGTAATCCACTGAGTTGCCTTCGAATGATATTAAATGTTATTTCAATTCCTCAGTTCCTCAAGCAGAATATATTAAACGTGAAATTTATTGGTCTTATTTGCGCATTTACGTAATTAATTTTCAACTGTGAGTCTCTTCGGAAATTTAATATTAATTTTGAGGTTAAGTTAAGACGATATTTTTAGAAGGGATTTCTATTTATTTAACTTCAAATAGATTAGAATTTTGTGCAAAGAGTTCTGAACTAACATAACCTTTTAGAAGATTTAGTTTTAAGATTTAGGTATGTTTTTGTATCACCATCCAATCTTTGAAAGTTTGCAGTCAATTGCAAAATATGTTTGAATTTGTCTGCTCGACAGTGCAATTTAAGCAACAGGTGACGAGTGGGAATAGACGTTTTTGAAGTATCAAACTCTATCCTTAGGTAACGCAAAATATGCGCTTCGCTGACAAGATGATGACTAGATAGTATTTCAGTCAGTACCTATTATAAAAACTGATGCTAAATATGAAACTGGTCGATTCAATAAAATAATTTCAAAAAATTTCAGACTACTTCACAGTGTATCGTTCAGAATTCTTCTCACAACACATAAAAGCTTGTTATTGAACGTGGTTATAATACCTAGCGTTGCCCACATTGTGTATGGCGATATCGTCGATCGTTCTGAGCTGTTTACGCCTGACCAAAATATAAGAACGTGTTGCTGAAATAAATAATCTTGCTATGAGAATTTTATCAAACGCTTACTGAAATGGCTACTTTCAAAAAATCGTAGATGTGATTTAGGTTATCGACATGTCAAAATATGGAAAAGATTTAATTTTAAAGCAAATTTTTACCGGAACGGGACGGTTGGCGAAGGGGCTAAGGGATCGATTACTGCGCTGTTGCCCGTGAGTCGTGGGTTCGATCCCCGCAAAGACCAAGTAGGTACAAGTAGTTGTTTCGGGTCTGGGGTTTGTGTATGAGTTTGTATGTTTGTAAACGCACCCAGGATCCCGAAGAAATTCTTAGTGTAGGAAAAGGACGGATAAAAAACATGCGATACTGTCTTAGACTGGTCAAAATAGAAACTCGTAATACCTTACCTTAACTACCTAACTTCAATTTTTTGTTGTTTTTTTTCACAGGTTCTGCATAGCACTAGAAGAAATGGACAGTTCTGATGTTCCACTATCTTTGGTACTGGGTTGTGGTGCTCCAATGCAAGTCAGACAACGGGCTACGTTTGCTACTGTAGTTCCTATAGTAGTCACACGAGCCCCAGAAAGCAATCCTTTGAGGTGAGATTCTTCGCTAATAAAAAAAAAATACTTAAGATTACCGAGGAGGAAACGATAGCTATGGACTGTTTGAAAGATGACATGAGTAGAAGTGGTCATAAAGATGATGACGAATAGAAAGGTGGTAAAGGCGTTGATGAAGACTTTGAAGAAGATACACTGTTTAATGTTATTGTAGATAAGGGCTGGAGAATGATAACGGTGTATCTAAATAATAATGTAAATGCGAATGAAAGTCCGTTTGTTTCTTGTGCATTGATGACAAAATCACTGGCATTTTAACTGATTTTTAAGTGTCACAGTGTCGACTTTGGTGATGAAAATAAGCTTTAATAGCAAGATAATTATTCTATGTATCTTTATCCTCCCAATTGTTTTATTTCAGAGTCTCGGAAGTTCGATCAAACGTCACTGGCGATGGAGTTTTAACAGTCCTCATATCAGTCTTGGGACTTCCACAGAGACCCCAGTACGTACTACCTCGCTCCCAAAGACTGTCAAATGACGTCAGGCCTATCAACAATTGCTATATTGTACTCGCCGTCTTATCTCGGGGGTCTCTAGTAGCCCAGAAAGACACTCCGTGCCAATCGACTTTAGAGATATCCATGGAAGGCTTTGTAAGAGGACCTTATGAGGTCTGTGCAGCAATTTCAAAGTATAAAGTCGATGAAAGGCGAACAATTTGTGTCGTCCCACAGCTCATAGAATCTCTCGGAACTTTGGAGATGAAGGCTGGTTTTAAAAACCTAAATACGGCGCTTATTGGTGTGGCTCTTGGTCTGATGGTCATAGTGATTGGCTTGGTATGGTTTGTGAGGAAAATGCTGAAGAAACCGGCGGAGTTTGAACCCCATAGGTGCTTTAGGCAGGAACCAGTGCAGGAGGAGAATCCAAGGGCAAGCTATGTGATGCTGACAGCAACTTCGAAAGTGTAAATGAACGAAGCAGCAGAGTTCTTTGTACTAGTCGTGAAAATTATTTTAATATATTTTTGATTGGTTGTTAATGAAGTATTAAATTGGAAATATATTTTAGGTGTTGTGAAAATGTTATTTGTTCGTTTAATAATAATATTGGAATTTCAAAATGGCTCACTAAATTGGACTCGTAAATATTTAACAGATACGCTTAAGATTTATTTTTAACTTAATTTCTGTTTTATTTTCTATGTTAACATTTATTTTAAATATTTGTTTGTGCACATCTCATTCATCAAACCCGTTATTTTCAGTGAGTAACATAAGTTTTTGGAGGCTGCTCAATCTTATCAAAAACACAATAAAAATGACTCGGGATTACACAAAGCTACTCAAGTCTCCGTTACCTTACGACTTTGGTATCCAGGCGACTATCGCAATAAAAATTCGTAGAGGTTCGTACACAGGCACGCGTCAATGGATACCAAAGTCGTAAGGAATCGGAGATTTGCGTCGGCTTGTGCGTGAAGGCATTTGCCCTGTCTTGGACTGTCCCTGCGAGAGTTTAAGACACTAGTTGGAGCTTTATATAAAATACCTGACTCAGTACGATTTTGTACCAGGTTAACAACTTAAAAACATTCGCAAAATTCAAGCCCAAATATTCACCGAGTATTTTGATTCTAACTGTATAAACAGAACTAAAATATTCAACTATTAAGCTTCAATAAATATGGATATTATGAACATTTGTGTAGAAACGATATCTCAGAGATCAAAGTACAATAAAATAGACGGGAATAAATTAATTTTAGCAGATAAGTATGAATAGTACTGTGTAACAGTTTTAATCGAGTCTAAGTAATGTTTTAAATCACCTCTTGCTTGTGATAAGAGCATCAAACAGTGTGAGAGATTATAATTATAATTAATTCTACTTAATAATTAGGTTATGTAAAGTTTAATATAAATGTAAAATGTATATTACTAATGATTCTCGTTAGTCTTGAAATTGACTGATTTTGGAGCGGGACTTCGGAGAAAGGGTTAAGTAAAATTATAATATCAATCATTATTACTTTTCAAACAGTTATGCTCAAGTGTATCAAAAGCCTGAGAATAATCTATAAAGCAGCACTATAATAAGCGGTCTATGTGTATGAGGTTTTTGTAAATTGATAAAACATTTAGTTAGTGAGTTTTTAATTTTACGTGTTTAGACTAAATCAGTAGCAACCGATAAAATCACTTGATGATTTTGTGGGTTACCGCAGGGCACGTTTGTTGGTCCTAATTAAATTTTTGATCAGCAATCTGTTGAGTTTATTACTTGTATTCCTGTGTCATTCCAAGTTATAAAAATCCTTGAGTACACAATAGATTGTGTTTTAAACATTGATCTTCTGAAATATTTTTGCTTTCGTAAATTGAAACACCCTTATGATATTTCTCATTTACCCTTTCCCGAAGTTGTAGCTTATTAACTAAACTTTGAGGAGCTTCTAATAAATTACTAAATACATATAAATATATCTTCTGTGAAGACGTATTTCTCAAACATTATTTAGTTTAGAACTAATATATTAACACGAGGCTCATACATTTCGTTTTAATTTAAGATAAAGTCAATGTGAAGTCTGTATGTAATTATGATTTTAATAAACGCGATAGTTTTGTTGAAATAATTTAAACACTTTCAATTCAAATTGTTTCATAAAGTCTTTTTGATAAAGTTGAGAATTTAATAACTAGAGTAATTAATGGCTCTATAAAATTGATTTAGAGAGCTTTTTATTTATTACCTTTGCTTTCAGGTACAGGAGCAAGTAAAACAAAGCGATTCCAATAAATTCATTAAAATAATGCACTAGCGTGGGTAATTGAAAGCTGTGGATATATTTTCTTTCTTTTTTAAGAGATTCTGCTCCTGATATTATCACTTTATTGTCGTTCTAAGAGTTAAATGACTTAGGTATTAGGTATTGTATGAACTGAAAATGACGAGGAGCGGTCAACATATTATTAATTATATATTTTCCTTCTTGGATCATTATAAATTCCGCCAAAGGAATCCCAATTATGTCATGAATTTAAATAATTTATAACCATGCAAAATAATATTTATGATTTTATTCAAAACATGAAACTGACTTAAGATTTTACCTGAACTAGTTTACAGTCTTTCTGAATGTAGTTTTGCCATTTTAATTGATAAAAAGATAGGGAAGATATCAAATTGGATACAGTGAGTCAACGATTTATTTTTCGAAAATTTTGCTACCTGCTGATTTACCCGTAAAGGCGCTCCCTTATTGCGAGCATTCACCTGCAATGTAACGTTACAGATTCGGTGTTGTACTTCCTAGCACGTCCATGAACATATTCGTTATAACTTTTTTTGGTAATAAATTTATCTTATTTTGTACTATTGGTAATAAATTTATCTTATTTTGTACTATTTTATACCACTAATTAGCAATTTTGTACCTCTCAATTACCGTAGATATGCAGGTCGTGCTAGGAAGGCGGCTTCCCAGCATGACCACGCAAAAATTCCAGTTCGCATTGAAGTTGAAGATACGGGACCATGCCTAATATTTTGTACTCATTTATACCTACTCCGATTTAATTACCGGTATACTGTCGTAAATTGTAACAAAAAAATAAAATTAAAAAATTATGCCCATAATTTTATTTAACGCCATCTCGTGACAAGTTTAAAAATCAAATGCAGGCTTGTGGGCAGATTTTTTATTTTTTTTCTTACAATTTACGGGTAATTAAATCGGGGTATAAATGAGTACAAAATATTAGGAATGGTCCCGTGTCTTGAACTTTAATGCGAACTGGAATTTTAAGGTGGTCGTGCTAGGAAGCAGCCTTCCTAGCACGACCTGCATATTTACAGTAATTGAGAGGTACAAAATTGCTAACTGGTGGTATAAAATAGTACAAAATAAGATAAATTTATTACCAACAAAAGTTATAACGAATATGTTCATGGTCGTGCTAGGAAGTACAACGCCAGATTCGAACATTATTTTCATCAGTGACGGAAGACAATCGAGCATCTCAATGCGCACCTTGTATCAAATCTATACCAAATGTACGCAAATGCAAGTCAGGGAGGTAGTATTGTAATGTAATGTTTAAAGTCGAATCTATGATACATTACACACACATTCAACATTACAGATAATACTATTGGAATTTCCTATCTAAGTTGCAATCTTGATCCCGATCTTTTTCTGTAACCAGTCAAGGTCTGACTTTGCGCGAGTATCTCAGTCTTAAATATGGCCAATCAGAAGCAGCTTTAAAAGACAGGGATCAGGATGTAGATCGAGAATGTATACTCTAATTTAATTCAAGAGATTCCTTGATTTATTGGCTTACATATAATCCTTAATTACATGCCCAGTTATGCGGGCATAAGTGGAGCTCCCTAACACTCTATTAAGTGCATCAACAGCTTGTGTTAGAATCAGCCTATGAAAAAATAGAAAAGTAAATCTTGGATCTTCCAGAACAAAACTATCGCGTACTTTTATTTGTAATATTAATTGGTAAGATAAAATCTGTTGGTGACTTCGTTCTGCGACTAAATGCATACACAGAGTCAACTGTGCCATCTTGAAAAGTGGAACTGCTAAGTTGCCGATGAAGGTTTTCGCAGGACACAGACAACGTTGAAAATTCGTCCGTATAAAAGACTATACAAAGCTCATTTTCACAGCTTGAATCTTGGATCGGAATCGAGATACCGTCGAGTCTGTGTCACATGCAAAGGCCCTAAAAAGTCTTTAAAGTGTCACTTAATATCGTAAGAGCGTATATTGTTATTTGTAGTCAAAATAGAAAGATAGAAGAAATAAAAGTAAATAAACTTCAAACGCTGAAGGAAACGGTTAATACAAACTTCAAGATATTTGTGACATTCACTAACTCATTGTTAGTTCATGGTCTACTCCTTAGAAGGAAGAAGACTGATACAGAAAAGTGAGAATTGTATTGATTGCTAATGGAGATGAAGAAGATAATGTTTTAGGTACTAAACACAAGTCAATTAAGAGACTTTTAAGCAGTTACTTTTCTTTCGAAACGATTAAATACAAACACACGCATTTAAATAGGACTTAAAAGATATTAGAAGACATTTCTGAAAAATAATGTTCTAGCGACAAGTAAACCGCTTTTAAAATTTCAATCTTGCTAACATGTATGAGATTTAATTATAGTTGGTTCTGTCATTTTGGAAAAAAAAGGGCTTGTTAATAACGAAATGCTTCATGGTGTACAGTCGACAAAGTGGAATCATGACCCATTTTGACAATAAATCGTTTGAATCTGTCAAATTGACAAAGATCAAAGTCGTTACCATGGATATGTATGTTGACGCGAATGTGGACCTAATTGTATTTGAATCTCTGTAGGAAAATAAGCTTATGGTCGGTCATAATTCCACTGGGTCGATTGTACATGCTTAACAGTGATCAATGAGCTAGAACTGTTTGACGGCTTGATTGGAGCATTGGTTAGGTGGCGAACTAGCAAATCGTGGTTTGGGGTCCCACAAGGAACAAATATTTGTATAGGCTACATGTCATGTGATTTGTGACTTGCAATCTGATAGAGAATTCACTATTAATGGCTTTTACACATGTGGGAAAAATACGCCATGTAGGTACTTAGTCCAACCAATGTTGTGAATACCGATTAAAATTAGTTTATTTTTGACCACACCATTAAGACGGATAGTCAACAAAGTTGTTATATAAAAACTTAAATTAAGAGTAAAATATTTACAGAAATAACTAAACAAAAACTAAAATTTAAAGGGCGTCAAAAAATTCAAAGTTGTTTGAGTTTGTACGAGTATGACTTCTGAATGATTGCACCAAATTGGATAGTTATTATTTCTTTTAGCATTTAAACTAAAATTACTGACAGAGATTTTACGACGCTTACAAAATTAGGAATGAATACGTCAAAATTTTGTAAATTATTGAATTCTGGCATAACGAAACTCCGTTCCGTCCAGTTGTAGCGCGTTATTTCTATAATGGTCAATATTTATTGATTTTAAAACTACGTGTCTGCTATTTTTCTAATTTCTAAATGACAGAATTATTACATTTTTTTTTAATTAAAACTGTCAAATACCCAATTACAGAAAAGCACCTTGAATTTTCGAACATTTAAGGTCTACTTTCAACAACTAAAGTCCTCTGCGATCACACAAAGGCTCCAGAGGCTGTCTCGAAACAAATACCTGTGGTCCATACAGATATTTGTCAGGAATCGGGAATCGGCTCGACTGTGCCATTTCAATCGTCAAAGCCAAGCTCCAATGAGGCGGCAAGGAATGCATTCTCACAAAACATTCCCAATTTCAGCTGATTCTGGGAAATGTCTACTGTTTCATTTATTTGCCTTTTGACGTGCGCACACATCTGCGTCTTTATAGGGTGCAGTGAATATTGCGTTTGGAACCCCTATACTTAATGGAGTGAAAAGGGAATATGTGTAGGTATGTGTGCGTGCGTTGTTTTGTTCTCAACTTTATGTCAACAGCTGACAACTGAGTTTAATTTTCTTTGTTTTTGTTTTAATCTTTTTGTCCTGGATGTCATTGGTAGAATTTTGGTAGTCGCTATAGGTTGCCAGTGTAACGAAAGTCTGACTTCAAGTCTTACCAAGGGGTATCGTATTATCCAGAAGTTAATGGGTACAGATTATAGATACTCCCTGAAATATATACCACGTGTATCGTTATTAGCGCAAAACCTCTCGTGGAGTAGCTCAGCCCATGTTACTGATCAAAGTTTGTTCTAAAACTTTTGGGAAAAAAAAAAATGATTTTTCATACAAAATGAGAAATTGATCGAGCCCATCAGTATGAAAAATCTTTCTTTTTTTTTACAAAAGTTGTAGAACTAATATTGTTCAGTAACATGGGCTGAGTTACCCCACGAGAGGTTTTGCGCTATTAACGTTACACGCTGTATATACTGATAAGAGCTACATCCGAATAATAATGGTAGTCAATCCAGACTTCTAGAGAGTTTAGCAAAACCCTTTTTTTGTTTCTGGTGGATTTTGTGCATCACCCTCACACTCAGCCTTTAAATGTTCCCACTGCTGGGACACAGGACTCCTCTCTGTAAGAGGGAGTGTTCCATAATCCACTACGCGGACTCAGTGCGGGTTGGTAGATGTCGCATGTCTTCGAATTTGATGGTTCTAGGTTATGCCGGTTTCCTCGTGATGTTTTCCTTTCTTTTGTGCAGAAAAATCAAAATACACCAAGAGATTTGTGTATGTGTGAGTGCGCTAGGAGAGTAATGCAAATGGATTTGTATTGTATTTCAACAGTGTTAAGGCCTATTTTTGAATGCAATGATATTTCTTCTATCTTTCTATCATAAGTTTTTGAAATTCTAACATGCGTTGTATGGTATTTGAGCTTTATTTGCATTGTAATTAACGTAACGCGTCGAAACCGCATTTAAGTTAATGTTTTCAAAGAACTTTTGTGGTTCTGCTTTAATTAGTTTAAATTATGTAAATAAATAATTTATGTGATGCCATTTCCATTTTTCTTAAATAAAATATTAACAATTATATTGTGTGTTTTAATTATTACCCGACTGCGCGACGCAAAGGAGGGTAATGTGTTTATCAGTCTATGTATGTATGTATGTATGTATGTATGTATGTATGTATGTATGTTTGTTTCTATGTGGCGTTCTAGAGGTCAAATGCGTAGGCCGATTTTGATAATTTTTACGTCAATCGATTCGTCTTAACCTTGCGAGTGTCACTAAAGACATGACAGTAATCAAAATTCACCACAGCGACAACCAGACGCAATATTGTCAAAATGAAAAAAAAAAATGTCGATGAACTATGTCATGTGGGGTATCGTTGAATAGGTAGGTATTTTAAAATCATCTTTAGGTTCCCTTTATCATTTTTCATTTTAAATAATAGTTTAGGATATATAACGATTTAAAGTTGTTTAGCAAAACAATAATTATCTGAATAGTAACTAAAAAGTATGAAATAAAAAAAAATATTTAACGAAAAACAAAAAACCCGACTGCGTTAAAAAACACTAAAAAGAAAGAAACAAGCCCAGTAGTCTGTTAAGAATTCACTCATTCACACTCACAGTCGGGGCCCGTTGGGAAGATTTGATTGGTATAATTTGAATGGGCCCCGACTGTGAGTGTGAATGAGTGAATTCTTAACTACTGGGCTTGTTTCTTTCTTTTTAGTGTTTTTTAACGCAGTCGGGTTTTTTGTTTTTCGTTAAATATTTTTTTTTTTTTGGTTTCTTTCTGTCCAATTTGCAAGAGACATCTTGCTCGTCCTGACATTTCCTTCGTGGTCTGTCGTGACTATTACTGTTTCAGGGCTTGTTTCACCATCATCCATCCATCAGTAGAACTGAATCTACTGAATCGGTAGAAGCCATATACCCCAGGAATGGAACAGTAAAAAAATGATCCTGAAAAATTCGGTATGGAAAAACCAGCAGTAAATTTAAACACTTTTGCCCGACTCTAGAAAGGAAGGGTCAGAGCCCATTCGTACCCTAAAATTCGTACCCTAGCATAAAAGTTGTGGATTCGGCCCCTATATAGGTGCCCATTGGTCTCCTGGTAGGGTACCAATTAATATTTTAATAAAAAATATTATTTTTAGGGTGCCCATTCGTCCACTCTAATATAATACAATATAATTTAATGATTCGGCACCTATTCAGGTGCCTATTGGTACCCTGAGATAAAATTAGCTACATTGTACAAAAGAAACGGTTAACAGAGTACACTTGTGAACAGTTTATTAACGGAATTAATTTAATAAATCATAACAGCTCAAGTCGGTTAAAAAGAGTTATGATGAATGATAATCCGTCGTGATAATAATAATTATAACCTGTCGATAGGCTTACGATGTAAAATTATCTCTCTACGAATGGCTTGTTAAAAAAAACGGTTTACAAAATTAGATAAGGTGTTTTGTTTGTATGTTATGGCTGCTTCGGTGACATATTGGTTCTTGAAAGTGACTGCGAATACGAGACTGTTCAATGTGTCTTTGGTCTTTTAATAAATGAAGTTCGCCTAGCGAAATAAACTTTTTGTTCAGAAAAGTTTTTTGTAGGTTATTTTGAACTTTTTTGTGGTTGTTTTGAAGACGGTTACATTTTTTTTTTGGATTTTTTTTTTAAATTTTTAGTTTCACTATTCAACCCAAATTTTATGGGGTCAAATGGCAGATATACTAAGTATATCATACAAAAAAAGAATCATCGAAATCGGACCAGAAACCTCGGAGTAGACAAAGTTGAAAACTTTTTAGGTTTTTGTTTGATTTTTCAAAAAGTGCTAGTAGGTATGATTTCGATAAAATTTTAATGGGATCATTACGGAAATATGGAAAAAAGTATCAAAAAATAATAATTTTTCAAATCGGTTGTGCGACGGAGTTATGCCCGAACAAAAGAAAATACAAACGTTGGAATTGAGAACCTCCTCCTTCTGTAAGACGGTTAAAAATAATGAACGTTCTAACATTAATTCTGTTTTGCTCCAAAAATTGCGTTAAAATTGGTAAGTACTCTCTAGATGTGCGCGGGCTGTGGTATTCTTAGCCAGAGTATCTGCGCGCAAGAAATTAGTTTAAGTTATTATGATTTTGCATGTATTTAGTTGGTACTCGTATATAAACAAAAAAATAAGAAGTGGTTATTTACTGTTGATATGACTGTGTTCTATTTTTTTTTTTGCATATTTTACATTTAATGTTGATTTATATATTTATGATGGTCAATCAAGGCTGATTTGTGTAAAAAGAGTTGTATTTTGTTAGTTTCTAGGACATTGTGATTTTGCATGTGTATTTGTTGTTAGTAAAAATGTTGGTTTTTTATAGTTTTTATATTTATTTTATACAAAGTTATTTTAATATTGCATTATTTTGTAGATCTCTTTGACTGTACAAAGGACTAACAATTAATTGTTATTTTTGTTATATTGGTATTGATATTTGGTTATTTGTTTGTCCACTGGATGCAAATTTATCTAAAATTCAATTACTACTGAAATTTTAATTAAATAGTTACACAGTTTTATTTTACTGCATAAAGATTATTTTAGTTATCATATATTTTGCTAAATATTTACTTATGTACAAGAAACCAAAAGTTGATTAATTATTTTAAAGACTGACTTAATGCCTAGAGGCATTTATTAAACTTAATCTTATTTGAAATAAACATGATTTCTACCGAATTACTATATTTTTTATTTTACACTTTTCTGCGCGACTGTACCAGAACCACCAAGCTGCAGTATACACATGTACATGTACTTATATTAGAAGAATGAATAAAAATAAATATTCTTCAGGGTACGAGTGGGCCCCTCAAAACTTCCAGGGTACGAGTGGGCACAGGGTGCGAATCTTAGGGTACGAATGGGCTCTGACCCGAAAGGAACTTACGAAACAGTTTCGTAAGATTATTGTGTGTTATTAATACAGTATTTACTTTTAAAAGTTCTTGAACTTAGTAAATGCCATGGTTTAAATTAAGAAATAATAATATATTTTTCCTTAAATTATTATTCAATCGCAAAATAACTTAATTAATTTACTTCCAGTAAAAACCCAGATTTATAACTATAAATAATAATTATAATATAATTTAACCAGAAATTAAAAATATATTTATTGTATTAACTTCCATATAAACATGTTTATTTCATAGGATAACTGGAGTAGATTTTCCTGTAAACATCGTTTCAAATACTTTTCAGGAATATCGATTGTCTCATATAATTATGACTGCTACAATAGCGTTACAATATAAATATTAACTAATAATATTAACAAATATCTGGTTGACCGAGCTTCGCTCGGTTTTTAAAATGTCTATATCTTCGGAACCGAGCTTTTCTCAAACCTGGGAACTTATCTATCGATATAAATCGATTTCTTGAGCCAAAAAAACCCCTAATCTGTAACTTTCATGAAAATCCTTGGAGCGGTTTCCGAGATCCTGATTATATATAAATAAATATACAAGAATTGCTCGTTTAAAGATATTAGAATCTGAAGTATTTACTACATTTGTTGTACGGAAAAATAAAAAGGCGCCTTTGTAGAGTACGAAAGAGGAACAAATTTTAAAATCCTTCAAAAAAGCTAAAGAACTTACTTCCTGCTGATGAAGCTTTAGAAACCCTCTTTATATGTTATGCGTATTGCTTATCCATCATAACTAAGGGCGACTTTCACCAAAAGTTAAACATGTTTAAAATTTTATTTAGTGTCAATTTAGTGTCAAATTCAATAGAATTTTGACACTAAATAAAATTTTAAACATGTTTAACTTTTGGTGAAAGCCCGCTTAAGTATCGAATAAAGAAACGGAATAAAGGGGGCGTTATAGATTTTCTCAAATTAAGACAAACACTTCAGTAGAATTTAAATATAGAATCAAAACCAATTGATAACATTCTTGGAATGCACACAATGTAAACATGAATTGAGATACTTCTCTTATCATTTCGTAGAGGTAAGTAAAGTTAATTGCGTGGGTATTTACAAATGCTATACTTAGCTACAATGATAGCGGAGTACAGGGTTTTTGAGATATACTAATGTGTTCTTACACGGTTTTTAAATTAAAGCATTTGACGTATTTATTAAGGAAGTAAAAGAATGGTTCCATAGAATAAATTAATCAGTCGGCCAAGCCGAAAATGATGGGGTCGAAAATTACTAGAGTGGAGACCACGGACTAGCAAGCGCAGCGTAGGACGTCCACCAGCAAGGTGGACAGACGACCTTATAACGGTCGCCGGAAGACGCTGGATGCAGGCCGCTTTCAACCCGTATGTGTGGAGATCAAAAGTCATACGGCTGAGATGATGATGATGTGTCGGCTGCTGCCCGTGGCTTTGCTCCTCTCCTTCTGTCTTAGTGACCGAAATATGGCGAAGGAAAAAAGCAAGTCCTAAAATCACAAATTTCAAGACATGTAGAATCTTCAAACACGCATTGAGCGTGCGTGGTGGATTTTGGCTCTCTCCCTTTCACAGGGGTACATATTTGAATATCGAAGATTAAAATATCTACGCTTAAAAAATCGATGTTCAGAATATCGAAAATTAAAATATCGATTGTAACAAAATATCGAAAAATGTTACATCTACGCTTAAAACGTCGATGATTAAAATGTCGACTGATTTAAATGTCGAATGATTCAAAATATCGAAAGACGTTATGTCAAAATTCAAAATATCAACGTTTTATACATCGAAGTTCATAATATCTACGTTAAAAATACCTACTAGTTGAAATATCTTGGCGATGGCGGGTTCTTTCAGGACCCGCCATCCTCTTCGTACCTGACCTGTCCAAGTCGGGGTGCCCTAAGTTATAAAAAGTCAGACTCGCTTTTGCATCCTTAGTCAAATTGCTGATAACCACCTACCAAAGTATGTCGACGGAGCCCCGCTACGCGGGGCTCCTATTTCTGTTTGCAAGGTTTAAAGTAACCTAACATGACGAGGATGGCGGGGTCTTTCAGACCCCGCCATCCTCTTCGAACCTAACCTGTCCGAGTCGGGGTGCCCCAAGTCCCGAGCTCGCTTCGCTCACTCTTGCGTCCTTAGTCGAATTACTGATTACTACCCAACAAGGTAGCTAGACGGACTTCGGATGCAAGAGCGAGCGAAGCGAGCTCGAAACTTGGGGCACCCCGACTCGGACAGGTTAGGTTCGTGATATGTTTCTTTAAACCTTGCAAACAGAAATAGGAGCCCCGCGAAGCGGGGCTCCGTCGAGTTACCTTGTTAGGACATTCGATAATCTGTATTTCGATATTTAGATCTTTCGATGTAACTTTTGTAGATATTTAGATTTTAGATATATTGGACGTAGATCATTTAATCATTCGATATTTTAAACTTTAGATATTTTAATTTTCGATTTTATGGTCATTCGATATTTTCATTTTCGATATTTTGAACATCGATATTTTAAGCGTAGATATTGTAATCTTCGATATTCAAATATGTACCCTTTCACAGAGAGGCCTGTGTACCAGCAGTGGGAACATTAATAGGGTGAAGATGAACTTGTACTTTGAAGAATATTATGGGTTTCAATGTATAGGTATCTATTCCACATTTTACTTATTACAAAGATTGACGGTCACCTTTCTCACCTTGACCACTTTCAGAGAATCACTTAATAAAGTGACATCGGCATCTTGCCAAAGGAATATTAAGTATCGATAAATATTATAAAGCAGAGGTCAGGGGAAACAAGTGACATAGTACCTAATCTTCAAACTGAACGTGGGTCTTTCCCATCCGATTGTTTTCGTTTTTTTATCGTTGACATTTGTACAGCCAGCTTAAGAGAAAACTCGCACCCTTTGGTGGTGATGCCACTAACTTATCACAAATTCCTGAACTGCGGGCCAACCTGTGCTCGGAGAGCATAAGAGGCTGTTCAACTCCGTCATAGCCAGTCGGACTACCCCGGAAGCGTGGAGCATGGTGACATTATTTTTCAAGAAAGGAGACAAAAATCTCCTCAAAAACTACAGACCATGCAATCACGTTCCTAAGTAACGTCTACAAGCTGTTTTCAAGGGTCGTCACAAATCGGCTTTCCGCTAGATTTGACGCTTTCCAGCCGCCGGAGCAGGCTGGATTTCGCAAAGGCTATAGCACCGTAGACCACATACACACAGTGCGGCAGGTTATACAGAAGATAGAGGAGTATAACCGACCGCTGGTTCGAGAGGTCTTACGGTATAAGACCCGAGTTACAGATATTGTCCAAATCTGTAGCAAGCTGAAGTGGCAGTGGGCTGGTCATGTCTGTCACAGAACGGACGATAGGTGGAGTAAGAAGGTACTCGAATGGAAACCGTGTGTAGGTAAGCGAAGCGTGAGACGCCCCCGGCGAAATGTACCGATGATCTGAAGAAGGTGGCTGGCAATGGCTGGATGAAAAAAGCAAGAGATTGTGCGCTGTGGCGCTCCCTGGGAGAGGCCTATGTCCAGCAGTGGACCTTAGTTTCTCAGTCTCTGCATTGATGGCCCTGCCCTGGCTGGGAGGACTCATTTGATGATTTTACCACGCTAATAAAAAAAAAGTACCGTTCGATACCAGTACCTAGAGTTCATGGCTTTTCTATTAATAGACAGCTTACAATCTCACAAACTACCAAAAAATAAAATGACAAAGACAATCATAACCGTCACTAATTATACGCTACAATTTCCTCGAAGCAAACGAAATGTCAAAGGTGCGCAGACGCATGCATAATACATATTAGTAAACAGACTCTGATATCAGTCAGTAGCCGGTCGTCATGGCGAGCGCACGTGTCCTACAAATTGTTTTAGTTCTAACAATATGTTTGGGGCTGCAAGCAAAAGTGTATACGAGGTGCCAGTTAACCAGGGAGCTACTGAAAAATAATTTCTCAAGGACTTTTCTTAGTAATTGTGAGTTTGTTTGTTTTTTTTCGCTTCTGTTTAATGGTGCAATTATTCGCAATGTTTTCATAAAATGCGTCTATGAATTGATCACGATCAGTAATTTGTGACTTATAAGTGTGATCCACATTATATTTTTACCCATATTATGAAACTATAGGCAATGAGCATTCAAGAATTTATAATATTATTTTTTCCCAATTTTAATAAGTGGTATTTAAGGTTAAACAAACCGGAACGAACTCTGAACTACCTGTGGACTTCGGAGTTTGACAAACATTAAATTTCAATTCAGCTGTCAGAATCAGGTGTCTTTTAGTCCAGTACTATCCGGTCGATTTGTCCAAATTTTTTATGAAATTTTGAGCCCTTGGTTGTATTACACTGGTTGAATAATTTCAATATTGATCGCTCCATTGAAAATGAAAACAGTTTTGGCTCATCATGTATTACTCGTTGAACATTAGCCAATACTTGAGTCTTTGACAATAGACATATCTATCTATGATAATCCGATAACTATTTAAATTATAATAATACTAGCTGTTGCCAGCGACTTCACCCGCTACAACTCGAAAATTATCCCACCGGAACATAACATCGGGATAAAAACTATCCTATGTGTTAATCCAAGTTATAAACTATCTGTGTACCAAATTTTAGCTAAATCCGTTCAGTGGTTTTTCATAAAAGAGTAACAAACATACCTACATCATACACATAGGTATATTACATCCTCACATACTTTCGCATTTATAATATTAGTAGGATTCTTTTAAAACTACCCATGTCCAACTAACGGACCAAGTTTTTTTTATCGACACTGCTCTCAAACCAGTGAAGGAAAACATCGTGAGGAAACCGGCTTGTCCTAGAACCAAAAATTCGAAGACATGTGACATCTACCAACCCGCACTGGGCCCGGGTAGTGGATTATAGCACATTCCGTCTCACAGAGAGGAGGCCTGTGTCCCAGCAGTGGGAACATACAGGTTGATGATGATAATCTGGTTGATATAATCTTCACTGTTATATAGAGACAATACAGATGTACCGTTGCATTTATTATTGACACTATTTCAATACACGACGTCCTTGAAAATGATAACAGATGTAATATGTATGCATTTATTAAATCAAATTAATGATGTAATGAGTTATATAATTAGTTATTACGACCAAAGATTCTTGACTCAAGTTATCTTTTAATTATATGCAGTATGTATCTATGGATTCATCATCTTCTTGCCCTCATCCCATTTTACTTGGGGTCGGCGCAATACGTCTTCTTCTTCCATTCCCTATCAGACGTCACAGTACCATTCACTCCTTTTTCTTTCATATCATTCCTTAGAAAATCCTTCCATCTTTTCTTTGGATCTACTCTTCTTCTGCATCCATCAATATTCATACCCACTCTCTAAGTTACTGAGTGCCATCCCTGTGGCAGTATCTATAAATTAATTAGTTTTATATTTATCATTCTCCTGTCATTATACCAATTTATTAATGGTCGATGCAGCTCGTCTATTTCTTCCACACTGTCTTCTATTTGACGTTGAACCCTTGGTGGAACATCCATTACTCACCGCCCGCATGCCTGCACCTACGGTGGCAGGAGATCGTCTGTCGATTTCTGTCCCCGTGGGCATCTACCACTGCGGCTAGGTTGGATAGGACGTTGTCCTTTCCCTCACGTGGCGCGTCTCCTCCTTCGCTAGCATGACTGCTATGCAGAAGGAGGCGACCGCTTCCCACTCCGTCTCGCACCGCAGCATGGTCTCGACCAATGCCGGGAAAGCCGACCCCATAGTTGGGAAAAGGCTGGGTAGATTGAAAGAGCGCAATCGATGTGGTTTCTTTGTCGCCGGTATTTGTTTATATACGTTGGGCTTACTGTTCACCTTAGTCTAGGTCAGGGTTGACAAAGACAAGGTCGATCATGGAGCGAGTTTACCCAAAAGAAGCCTGTTCACTCTAACATTGAAGAGATTAGGATTGTATGCGCTCGGAAACATAGAAGCAGGCAGAGACTTCGCTGTTCGCATTATAAAAGACGTTTGGAAACGCTTAGTGCCGTGGAATAGCAATATGGTTATGATGAGAACTGTCCATAGTTGTATTTTGAAATAGGTATTTAAAGACATTCTTAAGTTTGTTCTTAGAACAGCATAAGTTCACTTTTTTCTTTTCCCGTATCCGTGAGAAACAATTGGAGTTCCAATTATTTACGGACATTTTTACACAATATGTACGCACACACATGCATGCATATATTTATTTATATATGTGTGCGTGTACATAATATACAATGTATTAACGTATTGTTAGTTGTGCCCATTGTAGTCTCTCATTAATACTGATTGCTAGTCATGATTTTGTCAATGGGTTTTCCTTATATGAACATGGGTTTTGGTGGCAATCAAATGATTGATATTGCCACGTTGGTTTGCCTTGATTTTTTTATTTGTGGTTTAGTTTTAAAATTATCCTATTGACGTCTTTTAGATTTGTTAGTGTAGGTTAGGCAAACGAGTTTTTTTTTCTCGGGACTATTACATAAATGAGACGTGGTGAAGACGTGTGGCTGTGACGAATAATAAAAAACCGGCCAAGTGCGTGTCGGGCCACGCACAGTGTAGGGTTCCGTAGTTGCCCATCAAAATACTTATGCGAACTAACTAAACTGATTCGCTGAATTTAATTATAAAAAGAAGAATTTTCAAAATCGGTCCAGGAGACTTTGAGAAATCGGGGAAAATACATAAGAAAAAAGATTACAACGAATTTAGAACCTCCTCCTTTTTTGAATTTAGTTAAAAATTGTTGATGATAAAAACCTACCTATCCCCAAAAAACATACCTATAAAAGCTGTAAAAATAAAGTTGACAAACTTACATTTGCAGTTGTCTCCGATACATTTTGTTTAAGAAATATGATATCCAAGTACATTTTATAAGTTGGTCGACTATTACTCGTAAAGTTGTAAAGCCTACTTAGTCATGATAATTTTCTTTTAAATTTCGTTATATATACTACTATTGTGAATTTTTTCACACCCCCAAACATAACCGTTTAGCTGGTAGAGGGGGGGGGACACTCGAATCGAGCAAAATTTGGCACTTGAAAGCTTAATATTTCGCAAACGAATTTTTTTATCAAAAAATTGTTAATGGAAACTATCATTATTTTTTAAAGGCCTATTTAATGATACCCCACACTAAGGGGTACGCGAGAAAAAAAAAATCCTCACTTTACGTGTAAGTACTGGAGGTACCCTAAAAAAAAATATTTTACGAGATTTTATTTTACCACTTTTTCGGCACAACAAATCCGTATATTTACACCAAATTACAGCTCTCTAGTACTGTGCGTCTCTGAGCTAAACTGCGGACAGGCGGACGGACGGACGGACGGACGGACGGACGGACGGACGGACGGACATGGCGAAACTATAAGGGTTCCTTGTTGACTACGGAACCCTAAAAACCTAAAATGAACCTAATGACTGCGTTGCAAAGCGTAGTTTTTGTCAGAAAGGCGCCTGCGCCTACGTGATGTGTACCAAGCAACCTTAATATAAGGTTCATTTAAGGTTTCTTTGATGATTGCTACCAGTTGCCCTCGCTACGTTGCTCTCGTATAAGGGCGACTATCAGTTTTTTTTTCGTTCGGAATTCGAAATGATGAATGAAATGTCCACATTTCATTCATCATTTCATTCAACACATACAAAACACATGTATAATTCACTGTGTTCGGATAGAAAACGGATCAGGATTCCTGATGTACGAGTATGTGGCCGCTCTAAACCACGTCTTATATGTTACGAGTAGTTGTCAGAAAAGCCGTAGGTCCCAGCTGTCATCTGTAGATCTTTGGCAGTCGTTACTTTTAGTCAGAAGCTCGAAAGTCTGACAGCCCAGGAGTATCGTTTTACTCAGTTACTGAGTTGTAGAGCTCGGATAGGCAGTCGCTCCATGTACAATATTGATATCCAGTTCAACTGGAAACCGAGGCCAGTTTGAAAAAGGCTATGCTGGTGACGATGATGATGAAAAATGCGTCGTCGAAAATATGTCGTAAATGAATGGTTGGAACAAAGACATTAAACTATATACGAGCAGTAGACGGGACATCACGAAGAAATTTGTGATCTAAATTTTTTTACCAATGGGTAAAAAGTCCCTCAGTCTAGTATTCGCGTTACTATAGTGCTACTGACGCATGGCATCAATAATTTTGTATGACAATTTTCCCAATGCCGGCACTATATGTTCTTTTAAATCTCTTTGAGTTGGAATAATTTTGAGTATAGTTACCTAGAGTTCTAAGATGTCTGGAAATACCACTAGGAAAATAACAAATGAGATGTATCTTTCATAATAACGTTTCTTGCGTAACAACAATTTGTAGTTTATACGAATGAGTGCGTAGGTTTTACGTCAAGTTTTCCTCTTCAGTTTTTGCTCTCCTACACTCAAACGAATGTTTGCTACACACGGCAAGTAATGAACGTTGTGGAGCCGGCCATAAAGTTCCAAGCACGGCTCAACTAGTGTTTGTTGAGACAACAACATAATATTTTCGGATTATAATGTTCCCATCAGTGGGAACATTACACACAGGCTTCTTCTCTCTAAGAGCGAGTGGAACGATATCCATCACGCGGGGCCAGTTTGAGATTGTACCTAAATACCTTTATTAAATTTTTGGTTTTAGAACTAGTCGCGTCGGTTTCCACACGATGTTTTTCTGAGCTGTAACCCACAGACTATTCTACTGGGATACAAATAAGTGACCTAAGTTGTGAAAGCAGTGGTGGTTCAGTGGTACACGTCTTGACATATGAGTTGTAGGTATTGTAGGTCGTGGGTTCGAACCCTGCCAGGCGCATTACTTTGTGTAATTTATTTCATCACCGCTGCTCTCAAAACGGTGAAGGAAAACATCGTGAGGAAACCGGCATGTCCTAGAATCGAAGACATGTGACATAGGGCCCGCACTGCGCCCGCGTATTGGATTATGGCCCAGTCGCTGTCACAGAGAGGAAGCCTGTGTCCCAGCAGTTCCCAAATTATAGGCTGATGATGACCTAAGTTGTGGGTCGTGGATTTCAATCGAGCCAACCGCATTACTTTGTGCAATTTATTTTGTCACCACAGCTCCTTAGACTGAAGCAACATCGAAACATCGGAAAACAACAAACAAGTCGTTTTTTATCGCGGTGAAATCATCAAAATGAGTCCTCCCGCCCAGGGCACGGCGGGAGGGACTGTCAGACGGAACAAAAGAAAAAAATTAAAGACTTTTGACATATTAATATCCAACCCACACTGGGATCGTGTGGTGGATTACATCCCATTTCTTCTCTCAGATAAGAGGCCAGTCAAGTGTCCCAGCAGACTGAACATTATAGGCTTATGATGAACGAAAATTCGGTATTTAAAAACTCGATACCCGATATTCGAAAAGTCGATATTTGATAATCGACATGAATATGACATTCGGATATCCGATATTCGATTTTCGAAAATACGATATTTAAAAACTAGTAAAACAGGCTCAAAACTAAAACAAAACTCAATGAATCTACACGAAACTCTTCAGTATTCATAATACCTTGACCAGGGGTCAATTCATCATCCGGTGTCTACAACAATGAAGTATTACTCATCATTTTTAGCACCCGTAATTACAGCCCACCTGTAAAGTCCGTGGAGTAGTTGCTTGGTAGTGCAGAGAAAACATAATAAATGTCATTTTTACGTTTTTTGAAGAGAAACTTCCTCAAGGCATAAAATTCATTGGAGGTATTAATCACTTGTAATCACCGGTATATTTTTACCAGTTTTGAATGTTAATCGCTAAGTATTACTTGCATCGGGCCGCCACGATTGCTGCGCGCAATCGTGGCGGTAAGACCTGTCTTTGAGGAGTGGTTGGAAAGACGCCACGGCGGTGGCGTCCTGACCTATGACGCAGGTCCTCACTGGACACGGGAGTTTCGGGAGGTTCCTCTTTCTGATAGGGAGAGACGCCCGGGTGTCACCACAGGTGGAGGCCATGCTGAGGGGCGAGACGGAGTGGGAAGCAGTCGCCTCCTTCTGCGAAGCAGTAATGTTCGCGAAGGAGGAGGCGGGCCGCGAGAGCGAGAGGACAGCGTCCTCCCTCCACCCCAACCACAGTGGTAGACGCCCACAGCGTCAGACGTCGACAGACGATCTCCGGCCACCGTAGCACCTACGGTGGCCGGAGATCGTCTGTCGACGTCTGACGCTCATCTGCCACGGTCCCGTGAGATTGCTGACAGCTCTTTGAGGCGCGCGTGGAACACGACGCGCCGTCGAGCCGAGAGTGGTCCATTACCGGACGGCGAGTCACCCACTTCTCGCCGCCCGAAGGTCCATGTAAAGTAATGGTATCCAATTAGATACCTATGCCTATGTATATAATGGTAGCCATACACCATAATGCCTATTTGTCAATTCGGCATAAAATGCCAATTTGCTCAAATAGAATTGAACGTGTATGGGGGTGGAATGCCAATTTGATGGCATGACATGCCAATTTTGATAGGTCATCAAATCGTTTTTGACACAACGTAAAATCGGCAGCAGTGATGCCATCTTAGCAACTTCATAGATAGTTAGCTAATTTTATAAAGGTGCTAGAAAAAAAGCTAAAAAGTGTAACTTGTGGCTAAACTTTTTAGCTACTTTTCTAACACCATTTCAATTCATCATGACATTGAGACTTTCAAAATTAGTCAAGTAGTGTCCCGAGTCAAAAGACAAGATAATGCAACAGTGGCTCATTCTACATATAAATAAGTGGCATTCTGAAGAAATAGTTTAGTTTCGGGTGGAAATAAAAAAAGAAATGAAATTCTTCCGGTGGCAAAATATATTTAAATATACAAGATACCCTGAATATGAATTTTCAATCTTAAGTAAACTGGGAAAGTAAAGCAGACTCTGTAGAGTAAAATACTGCAAAATCTCTGTAACAAATACAGGGATTATTGTCAGCCGACATCACTGAGAAGTCACTAAAATCCGACCACTCATGACTTTCGGAAATTTCTAGGTACTAATTTTTTAATGCATTTGATGTAATGAAATAGACACTAGCGCCATGTCTAAAGGTCAAGGAGTGGTGGCCAGGGCTGGGGTGCGTTTAAATCTTCCGGCGGTATTTCGCCGGAAAAAATTAAACTAGCGAAGGTTCGCTGAACGGAGTCATAAGTTTCTGTCAATGTTAGTTGTCAAATTCAATTGACAGCTCAGTTTATTGAACAAATAATCAATTTGCCGGTTTAATACAAATCCATAATCCACAAATAATATTTACTCTCTAAAATAAAAATAATATTCGTTTTTACTGCGGATATCGAGCAAAACAACAAAACGTAATGTCAGTCTGACAGCAGGATAAAATATTGCGAGGTAAAAAGGTCGCAATATTTTATCAGTAAATTCCATTTAGTAAAAACTTATCCCAGCGAATGACCGTAAACGGGGTAGATTAAATTTTAGTTAGCTTCATTTTTCACGTCGCGGTGTACTTAAACGGGGTGTTTGACATTTAGGCAGTATAAATTTAAACTGGATAAAGGATATAAACGCAGCCCAGAGTCCTGCATATGGGATCGTTCTGAAACTCGACTTTTTGACAAATATTTATTTTTATTTAAAAATAACCAGTACTAATCCAAATTCAGTGACTAAATAAGAAAATAATTGTACAAAAACGTTAATAATATATAATAGAATTGACTAAAAAAAAAAACAAATATTCTCCGCATTTCATTTTACATTTAATTTACTAGACAAACGTTTTCGAACGCACCACGTCTAGCATGCGTACCTATCTAGTCTGTGATGCGTACGCAATATAAGACAGTGTTCCCACTTTATAAATATTTTCCCTTTATTTAGGGTACCCCTACCCTCCTTCGGGTCCTTTCAAATGTTGGTCATTTTTTAAGCGAAAAAATTGTAAAATAAATAAATATATGAAGGTCTTTATGAAATTAACTACCCAAAAACCAACCTTCATGCTTTGTGCTCGTGTAACCCTCTAGGAGGCTAATAGCTAAATAATAAAAAGCAACACTTCTCTGCATTATTATAATTTTTATTTTCGACTTCAATAGACCGTGGAAGCTATGACGTCACATTTTGACATTTGGGTAAAAACAAACACAGGAACGTATTGCATTTTGAGATAATTTACATTTTGAATACATTATCTAGTGTTTACAAGGTATAAAATACCTTATTGTTTTGCTCCCGGTTGCAACCATGTCTCTAGAAGAGAAACCTGCAGGTTTTTTAGATTCCCTGCTAGTGAAAAAATCTTTAAAAAATGGAAAACACTCTGCCGGTACGTTACTGCTGATTAATTATTATTCTAGTCTGAGGATTCGTTGTATTGACTTGTATTGCTGACTTACTCATTATTTTCAATTTCAGTCGTAAGGATAGAGACCCTACTCGTGAAGACCGTCTTTGTAATTGTAATTTTGCTGATGAAAAGGATGTTGTTCCATCTATTTTTGCACACAATAGTAACAAGAAGTTCGACGCAGACATTATTATTAATTACAAAAAAGATAAAATAACAAAAATCCCACGTCGAAACCTGTTTGTTTTTACCCAAATGTCATCTTTTTACGTCACACTTCCACGGTCTATTAAAAAAAAGGCAAAATTTTTCAATGTCAAAATAATCGTGTATTGAAAAGGTGATAATAAAAAAACTTTTTCAAGAAAAATGTAACCGCCTTCTAAAACAACCACAAAAAATTGTAAAATAATCTACAAAATAACTTTTCTTTCGGTTGTCGGTGCCTTTGTTTTTTTTTCTTTTCATTGTCTTTTAGCCACCGACTTCCGAATGAAAAGTAATTTTGTAGATTGTGGTTGTTTTTGAAGGCGGTTACAGTTTTTTGAAAAAAAATTTTTTTAACTCTTTTTAGTTTAAATATTCAACCCGAATTCTTGTCAAGAACATCATTCTCTTACATGTGCACTAGAATTTTGTAATCCTTCGCACCGGTAATTACATCGCTCATGTACACAATAAGCTAATAAAATTCCATATCTCAAAAATTACTGACCGATTTCTACCGATTCTGATGAAACTTGCAGTGTTCCCTAAGTTAAATGATACCTCGCACACCAAAAAAAAGCATTACTTAACCCTAGAAAGATAATCATATTGTGTACTACGGAGAAGATAGTCATGCGTAAAATTGACGCATGTGCTATAACTAGCTGTAGATTGAGGTTTATTAATATATTTCATTAAAATCGTATGTTATATATATTAGCACATGTATTAGAAAAAATGAGACTGCAGATAATTTATTTTCATTTATTTATTTATTAAATAAAAAAATAATTTTAATCTTCTGTTACAAATGATCAATTTTCTTACACTTAGTCTTCATTTCTTTTTTTCTATGATAATCAGCATTTTTATAGCACAAAATCAACAATTACAATATCTAAGATATATTAGAAACATACAGATTGTGTGAAAATCTGTTAACTTTGGAAAATTTCAACGTAAGGCTTACGACACATTGGTTTTTTCTACAATTTCTCATTATAAAAGGGAAAAGGAGCTGTTCTTTTTGTGACTCATCTATAAAAACTTCTTCTGTATCGCTCTGCAAGTCATCTTCACTTTCATGGTCCGCTGCTTCACAGTCGATTTCCTCATAGCGAAGCTCGTCGTCGCTTTGCATACGGCTGGCCAGGATATGGTCTTCGTCCAAGTTTCTACTACCCCATTATGTTATATTTTTGCTTCAATATCTATATAAGCAAACTGATAATATAAGTAATGAAATACAGTTATAGAAAGATGAAAATAAATAAAAAGAATAGACAAGTCAAAATCTTGAAAGTCACTTAAAAGATAATCATGCGTAATTTTGACGCACTTGGTCGTTATATTTCAAAATCGGTTACACATACCTTATTGATTCGTGCACATTACGGTAGCCCCCAATGACTAATGAGATGTCCTAAACGCACTGCTATGGATTCGCGCTATTTAGAAAGACAGAGCTATATTTCGAAAACGCATGCGTAAATTTTACGCAGACTATCTTTCTAGGGTTAAATCGGACTCAAATTCCGGAGATATGCGAACACAAACTAAATCAATCGATGCCTACTCCTTACTGTTAAGGAGTTGTACCTTCCATCATCAGCTCATCCACCTGAAATGATGATTATCAGATGCAAATACTCGAACAGCTTTAGAAAATATATATAATTGGTACTATCTGCCTATAAAATTTGAAGGAACCCTCGCTTTCCCTGGGATCCTATCACCAGAACCTGACCTGAGATTTTTTTTCCAAATCAGTCCAGGCGTCTTCGAGAAATCGGGGAACATACATAAAAATAAAAAAAAATATTCCGAACTGAGAACCTCCTCCTTTTTTTGAAGTAGGTTAAAAAAAGGTGTCGGAACAGGTAGGTAAGTTAAAACTAAGTATTTATTATACTTACGGGTAAGCCCCGACTCAAACGAGCGTTTTCTTTTGCTGGCACTTTAAAAGCGCTGACGTGTGAACAGATTTTGACTGGCCTGTTGGTCTAGTAGTTAGTGACCCTGACTGCTATGCCGGGGGTCGTGGGTTCGATTCCCACCCAGGACAAATCTTTGTGTGATGAGCATGATCATTTGTTCTGTGTCTGGGTGTAATTTATATATAGTAAGTATGTATTTAAAAATATATAAGTATGTTTTCAGTTGTCTAGTACCCATAACACAAGCCCTGCTTAGCTTGGGACTAAATGGCGTTGTGTGATAGTTGTGGAATATTATTATATTATTATACAAGGGAATGCATTTGTTCTATATCGGCGGTTTTTTAACGCCAGCAGAAAAAAATAAACTTTCGCGCGAATGGCGTCTTAAAAAGTCTAGGTAGGATTAAAAAAACCAGCAACTGCCTGCAGGCACTATTACTACGATTAATGAGTAGTCATTATGACTTTTTTTCAGATGGGTCTACGAACCAATATCATCAAAATAGTTCAGCGGTTTAGGCGTGAAAGCATAACGAACAAGTGCATTTATACTACACGAATAAGTTAGGATAAAAATGTAAAATCGTTTTATTTTTAATTTTAATACCTTTTTAGTAATATTAAAATACGGGGAAATCTGAAATCAGAGGCTGACAATATGGTTACTATGACAACGAATATTCAAATAAAACAATCGATGTGTATCTAAGTAACAAACATCAAACAAAAATACGTTAGTAAATTCAATAAATTAAATTTTGTGGTTCGTTTCAATAAAATCGAGAAGCGTTTAAAATACCTACCTACCTAAGGGAGATCATCATCATCATCGACGACTTTGCTCTGGAAAAATTATATGGAAAACGCGTGGTCCAATTCTGACCCGACTCAATTTAGATTGCCATCGACATGCTAAGAGGATCAGCACAAAATAATCGCAGAACCTGCCATTCTTCAGACATGAATAAGGTGGAAGATAAAACCAGCTGACACAGTGATATACCTAGTGTGAAACCGCTAGGTATTGTACGAGTACGATCAAAATGTTTCCTTATTATTTCATGCATTGGATCAATGTGTAATTCTTTATCATGGATTTAGGTACTTCGATTAACAAAAAATGTACAATGGATTTACATCTCAGTGAAGTGAAATATCATATTCCTTATTGTTGTTAGTAATAGTTATTTAGTGATTGTGTTTAAATTACAATAATTGTATTTTTCCTATGCTGTTATAACTTACAGAATGTTAATAATATAGGTAAAAGTAAAGTAAGTAAAGTAAAACCAACGACTTTCATTTTGATATGATTTTTATTAAAGCATTTCAAGCAAAGCTAAGCAGCTCTGCCAGAGCAAATATATAAAATATAATTATTTTTGCATGATGTTAGTAAAAAGGTGAGTACTGACTTAATGAGTAGAGAAAAATAGAAGATTTGATGAATTAGAATAAGGGCAGGAGAACGATGAGACGACGAATCATACGATTTCTAAATAAAATATAACTATTATTCTTTCCCTAAGTATTTATTTTAATAATAAAAGGTTGAAACACTATATATACCTATAATATTAGGTAAACTACCACATATTTTATCATATAATTCAGTGTGTTTTTCTTGCATGATTCACAGAGCAGCAGCGAAATTGAGAATAGGCAATCCTTGCTCTCAGTAGAGTTACTGTCCAAAGATAAAATAATCTGTAAACATGAAGAAATTACCATTAAATTAACCCATTTTTCTAGTCTAAAAGACTTGTAACTAAAATGATACAGCGAAGATGCTGGCTCAGTGATGGCTCTTGCTTGTGAATATTGTAGTTCAGTTAATTTATATTAGTGTGACAGATTCGGACAAAAGTGCACACTATATAGGTATGTTTTTAATCTACCAGTACCTATTAAGGGGTAGAAATGGGTTGTGAGACAGTTTAAACCAATAAACGTAATCAAATTGTTGATTACATTATATGAATTTGTTAGTGATGGTTTTGCATTTAATAGTTGATGTACGTATGTATCATCACATCTTGCATAAACTTATTATAGTAGTAGTAGGTATGGTTAATAATCTTTGGTCATTCCTACCTTATAACTATAGCAAGTCCAAGCTGATAACTGTAGTAGTTTGCTTCTTGGCATACATAAAGTTGGTGGTTTTCTGTTAGTAGAAATCCTGTTTTAAATTCAGTTTTGCACAGATTCAACACATTGAAAGTACTTGGTTGCATTTATAAAATAATTCGTGCTAAGGGTAAAGGTGTTAAAAAATGAACCGCAGGCATTTCGTGGGCGTACTCGGTATCAAAAACGAAGTCGATTCCAATTTTTTTGTTATTCCACCGGAAGAATTTTATTTTTTTTACTTCAACCCAAAACTGAACTATTGCTTCAGAATTCCACTTATTTATATGTAGAATGAGCCACTGTTGCGTTATGAGTAGGCATCACTGATGCAGATTTGACGTTGTGTCAAATCAATCTTTACGATAGGCATTATGGTGTATGGCGTCTATGGACGAACTGCCGATGTGAAACAATTGCAAGCGTCACATCTATCGTTCACATAGGCAGGATGGTGTATGCCTACTATAACGGTACAAAGTTTGCACTACAACATACGTAAACACAGGTCATGCATGTGGAAGATGACTAATTACATAATTAGTTTAAATAAATAGTAATACGTTTGATAACATTGCATTGCGTAGACAGGAAACAATATTTATTTAAGACTTAGATATGTATCTGTTTGACCTGTCAACTGCAGTAAGAAATTCAAAGAAAAAGTAATTACATAAATATTTTTATACGTTATCATTATTGTTTACTGATAACAATTTTCTTAGTATTTTGAATGCCATTGTGATTGACATTTGTGTATTTTAGTTTAAAGTTGAGATGTTAAACACATACGCAATCACGTAGGTAATATATTGTAACAAAGATAGGTAGCAGTAGTAGTAGTGATTTTTTCTTGAAATTCCGATAATTACAATGCTCTATCCGGGAATAGAACCTGGGACTATTATTATGTCACAAAGTATTCCAAATAAATGACAGTTGTTTCCTTTAATTTCAGGGGTGTGTCTAATAGAACAAGAGAGTGACAGAAACACATCAGCATTAGTTGTGAAGAGTCCGAGACGAAAATATTATGGATTGTTTCAAGTAAGTATAATATCATCATTGAAGATAGATAAGCTTTTTTCGACTGCGAATATAATTCGAACTTCCTTTCTCGCACTTGACCGGTTTTTCTGCGTAATTATAAATTTAAAGTATTAAATTTAAAGTATTAAATTTATAATTATGCAGAAAAACCGGTCAAGTGCGAGTCGGACTCGCCCATAAAGGGTTCTGTTGCAGCAAGTAGGTAACGTAATATAAAATTTCTTGCTGTTGGTTGTAACTTTAAAAGGTAAATTGCGGTTAACGATTTATGACGTATTAAAAAAAAACTAATTAATTGATCTCGTTCAAACCAACTTTTGCTGGTAGTTTGCATGGTAGTATTACATTATATATTTTTTTTAAATTTATCATTCTCTTATTTTAGAAGTTCTAGGGGGGGGGGGGATACACATTTTACCACTTTGGAAGTGTCTCTCGCGCTGACTGTTCAGTTTCTAAAAAAAAGATATTAGTAACCTCAATATCATTTTTAAAGTTATATACCACAAAAAAAAAACAAAAGTGGAAACATAAAAAAAAATCTCCCTCTCTCCTTTTTGTGTTTCCATTGTCAGTATGGGGAAGCCTCAACTTTTTTCAACCTCAACCTCAACAATTACATTTTGTGTGAAAATTCGCGAGCATGACTGCTACGCAGAAGGAGGCGAATCGCACAAGGAGGTGACTTTGGTTATAGGCTAGACAGAGGCTAAAAGCAAACAAAATACGAAAAAAACAAGACATGGCGACGTATGAAGCTAATCCTGTCTCAATAGACCGATTGGTAGTGTGGGAAGTAGTTCTTGCCATGTTGGACCGAAGGTCTTTAGTCTTTAAAGGACTGTGGGACCAACTAGCTGGGTTATTTGGCCTCTAATTTAAACATAGCTCATTATAATTTCAGATAGGAAGTGAATGGTGCAAGGAAGGCAAGAAAGGTGGGAAGTGCGACATAACTTGCGAAGGTGCGACGACAGAATTTTTTTTTTAAGTTTGATCTACTAAGAGAGAGGAGCTCGTGGCTAAATAATCACAGCCGCACAGGCCGATCTACCGGGTTAAGCCGCGCTTGCCGAGGTTGGGCCATCTGTCATAGCGAGTTTCCTCCGTGCCTCGGAAAGCACTTAAAGCCGTTGGTCCCGGTTGTCATTTGTAGATCTTTGACAGTCGTTAATGTCAGTCAGAAGCTCTTAAGTCTGACAACCAAGTCTTACCATGGGGTATCGTATTACCCAGTTACTGGGTTGTGGAGGTCCAACAGGCAGTCGCTCCATGTAAAATACTGATATCCAGCTGAATCTGGTTCGACTGGAAGCCGACCCCGATATAGTTGGGAAAAGGCTAGGCAGATGAGGATCTACTTTGAGAAATTGATGTATCTGTTTGTTATATTAAAATAGCATCTTTTCAGGACTAGTAATAAGTATTAGCGTTAACTATAACTTAACTTAAGTCCAGCTCATATCGTTGGTCATCGGCTGCGGTTAGCCGATACAAAATCTGGACAGAAATCGAAAGTGCTGAACAGCATTCAGCCTATACTGACTAAATTATCGGACAAAACCATGCTAAGTGCAGACGACAGTGAAGCATTTTGACAGCTGTCTCAGCCTATGCTACTCAGCATTCGCCATTTTTCTTTTAGTGCTGCTCTTATATTGTATTTAGAAAGATTTTTACCTGTTTGTTTGATTGTTATGAGATCATCTCTGAAATTGGTAAACGATTTTGATGGGTCACAGGAAGGACTGTTACTCTATATCGAGGGTATAGTGCTCAAACCCAATAAGTACGAAATTTACACTTTTGAGATATTCAATATTTAAGTTTTAAGGACATAAATACCTATGTTATTCAAATAATGTCGGTATAATGAGTATTTGTGGTAAAAGTGGATACGTTGAATTAGTGTTAACTAGTACTTTTAAGTTTCTGAGGTAGTCCGTTTTGTCATAATAAAAATTTAAGTTACAAAGGGTACCGACTTATTGGGTTTTAGATCTAGAGAAATCAAACATATTGTGTACTTCGAACATGTTTTTTTTTAAAGAATCACAAAATAAATCAGGAGATATCACTCGTCGTCACTTTCGAAAGCTGTCGGTTTGGTGTACGCCTTCATACCACACATCCGTCCAAGAAATTCCTCTGGTATGATAAGTTTTTCGAGATATTATGTGTTTTTAGCAAGGCTAAGTTGTACGGCGACATCCCCGATGGCGTCAGCGTAAAATGTTGCGCTGACGACACGCTCGTCCTGGCATCCTCGACAGCCGGTGGAACTTCAGGGAGCACTTCCTGCGTCTGGCCCTAAAACTGAACCGGGCAGCAGTCGCTCTCAGGCGACTCCTGCCTAATCTCAGCGGGCCAAACGCCTCCTGCCGTAGGCTGTACGCGCGCCGGTGTCGTGCGGTCCATGGCAATATACGGGGCCCTTGTGTGGGCCCTGAGCATCCGGACACGATCACTAAAGTTGGTCGCATGACAGAGGGTCATGGCTATACACGAATGAGCCGGGGATCCCGCACGTTACCGGCGAATCTTTCAACCTTGCCAGATTGCTGCCCTGGGATTTGGAGGCGCCCTCCAAAGCGTCCATGAGTGACGCGTGGAGGCGCAGCGGGAAGCGCGATCTCAGGGCAGTATGGAGGGGACAACTGTCGCGACCGACGTCCGGTCACGCTGCAATCGCGGCATTAAGATACCTCTTTGAGGAGTTGAAGGATAGGCGTCACGGCGTCCAGACCTACCGCATGACGCAGGTCCTGGACGGACACGGATGTTTCGGGAGGTACCTGTGTCTGATAGGGAAGGAGGAAACACCCGTGTGTCACCACTGCGAGGATCGCACAGTAAAGCATACAGTGCAAGACTGCCGCGCTTGGGCTGAGCAGCGACGTGCCCTCACGGCGACGATAGGCGGAGACCTCTAGCGCCCGGCATTGGTCGCGGCTATGCTGCGGGGCGAGACGGAGTGGGAAGCGGTCGCCTCCTTCTTCGAAGCAGGCGATCAATGCTACGAAAGTTCTCGGACATGTCATAATTAAATATACTTATTTTTAATTATGACATGTATCAATCTCTATTGTTTCCTTCAACTATCAATCTCTATTGTTTCCTTCACATCCTCTTTTAAAATTGTTTTCTAGTTGCTTTAAAACCGGTGTCGTGCAGTCCATGGCCCTCTACGGGGCCCCTGTGTGGGGCCTGAGCATCCGGACGCGACCACTAAAGTTGGTCGCATGCCAGAGGGTCATGGCTATCCGAATGATCCGGGGATACCGCACGATTGCCGGCGAATCGGCCAATCTCCTTGCCGGATTGCTGTCCTGGGATCTGAAGGGGACTGCCCTCGAGCGCGTCTTTAGTGGCGCGTGGAGGCGCAGCGCCGGGGCGTAACCCCGCTGCCTCGAGAAATCGAGGCGCGGAAGACCTCCGGCGCGATCTCAGGGCAGTATGGAGGGGACGACTGTCGCGACCGAGGGCCGGGCACGCCGCAATTGCGGTGGTAAGACCCCTCTTTGAGGAGTGGCTGGAGAGACATCATGGTGTCCTCACATTCCGCCTGACGCAGGTCCTCACCGGGCGCGGATGCTTCGGGAGGTACCTGTGTCTGATGGGGAAGGAGGAAACGCCCGGGTGCCACCACAGCGAAGATCGTCCGGAGGACACAGAAGAGCATACGGCGCAAGACTGCCCCGCCTGGGCTGAGCACCGACGTGTCCTCACGGCGGCGATAGGCGGAGACCTCTCGCTCCCGGCCATGCTGCGGGGCGAGACGGAGTGGGAAGCGGTCGCCTCCTTCTGCGAAGCAGTAATGCTCGTGAAGGAAGAGGCGGGCCGCTTGAGAGAGAGGACAACGTCCTCCCTCCGCCCCAACCGCAGTGGTAGGCGCCCGCGGCGTCAGAAGTCAGCAGACGAGCTCCGGCCACCGTAGGCTCGGGCATGCGGGCAGCGAGTAAAGGGCAACTCGCTGGCCGACCACGGACCATGCCATGCCATAAAAAAAAGCTGCTTTAAAAACGATTTTCTACTCGCATTAAGCTTAGTTCGGACTACGCTAGTATATTTAACCAACTTCAAAAAACTATGCTTTAGTTTAGAGTATTATCGCACTAAATAAAAGAACTTCGATAACAATACGTGCGATGCAAATGCGCCTCGCAAACTGACAACAGTAATGCTAGAAGTTCATAGGTCCAATTGATTTATTGGGTTCTTCTTCGAACAAAGTATCAGGAAAGTTAGTTGACGATGAGAGCTAATACAATATAACTGAACATAACTTGTTACTTTTGAAACATAATCGAACAGTAAAACCCAACAAATACATTTGTTTTGATTTAACTTTTGGTTTTGTTTGTTTTTTTAATCTACGTATTTGAAGGTAAAACCCGATAAATACAAATAGTGATATTTGCCTCCAAACAGTTGGGTCATTTTAGTTAAAATTGTTGAACACTCAATACCAATAAAAAGCTTTATATGGTTTAAGCGTGAAATAAAATGATTATGTTACAAGATAACACGCTTTATAGGGTACCAGTTTTTAAGTCTTGGCCAAACGTGGTGACTTTATTGGGTTATTACCTTTAGTAACTTTCTTTCTGCTGCGAATTTAACTTATTGGATTAGACCACTGGAAAGAGCGTCAAAAATGCATTAAGATGCACTAATAAAACGATTTTTGATTTTTTGGCACTTATTGGGTTTGAACACTATACCCTCGATATATGTATTAATTAAACTAGTACTAGAAGCTCTGCTTTCGGTACATATTATCTGTATCACATTATCTGTATCACATTTTCTGATCTATATTATGTTTTATATTTTATCCATACATAACTTTCCTTATAAGCTAATCAAAACCATACATCGAGATGATATACATAAATGTCATGATTTGTTAATGATGTTCTCAGCACTCAAATATTGAACAGTGATAATACTCTCTCTCTAGTTCTCAATTTTTGAAAATCAGCAGATTCCATTTTCGTTCACAGCTCTTATGGATGAAGACATTAAGGATGATGGCGTTTGTGCTGTGAAGGTGTTCGAAGCAGAAGGGTTCAAGTACTGGTCGAAATGGGAAGCGAGGTGCAAGGGACATGTTCTTCCTGACATTGAGAAGTAAGGACTTTTTTAACTCTTTTTTGAGTGAACCTCTATAGAAGGTTGTGAGCTGCTTATTCTGAAAGTTGGCAACGTCGCAAATGGTTGTCAAATACTAACAAGTTTTAATTAATTTAGCATTGTTTGTTACTGTATGAAAATAAGAAATATGGCTATAGGCAAATTTTCTGTACGAAAAAAAAAAGAAATAATGGTCTGTAGTGCACTAAAAATGGATAAGGGAATGCAATAATAATTATTGTAACACCGGAAAAAGCATTTGGGAACTTTCCGAACGCTTTTATACACCTGAAACGGTTACAACAAGTGTTTTAAAGGAATGTATTCCTATATCATTTTTTTAGTGCACTACAGAGCCATATTTCTTGTTTTCATACAGAAAATTTGCCAAGTTAATTTAAACTGGTAAATATTTGATAATTTTTTGCGACATTGCCAAGTTTCTGAATATGCGGCCTTAAATGGACTTTTCTGTGCGTGCCTTAAATGACTCTAAGGCCTACTGCCTGCTGTTATATCTTTATTTTTTACTAGCTGTTGCCAGCGGCTTCACCCGCTACAACTCGAAAATTATCCCACGGGAACATAAAATCGGGATAAAAGCTATCCTTTGTGTTAATCCAGGTTATAAACTATCTGTGTACCAAATTTTAGCCAAATCCGTTCAGTGGTTTTTGCGTGATATAGTAACAAACATCCATACATCCATACTTACAAACTTTCGCCTTTATAATAGTAGTAGGATTAGGAACTTTTGTAAATAACAAAGAGGCCAGTCACTTCGGACCGTATGACGTTAAAGTAACAACAAAAAAATTATTCAAACGAAACAACACAAATTAATTTTGAAACATGCCCGATGCCGAGTAATGGGTGACTCGCCGTCACCCTTTAGAAGATTATAACTATGGTGATTTTATAAAATAATAAAAACTAAATGAGCCCTTTTGAGGCCATATTTCATACATCGCTGTTATCTTATGTACTCGTATATTTTATGATAATTATTAGTTTGTTGACTTTCATTATCTGTCTTGATAACATCTCATTAACTTCATCTAGGTTTCAAAACACACAATGTATACAAATACATGACGTATGTGTTTTGTGTTTGTCTGTTTGGAATCGTATTTTACAAAGATCGGTACCCTTTTTTTTTTTAGCGTGGTAAAATCATCAAATGAGTTCTCCAACCCCGGGCAGGGTGGGAGGGACTGTCAGACTTCTACTGACTAAAATCCACGGTGTCCTTCATAGCCTGTTATGTTCCGGGGTTACGGTAAGGGAATAATCCCGCGACCCCGGCAGGCTTTGGCCCTCTGAGAGGGGGGCCCCGTCATTATGCTGACGCTCTTTGAGGCGCGCGTGGGACAAAACGTGCCGTCGACCCGGGCAAGATCGGTACCCTTAACACGAGTTTTCACTCTTTAACTTTACAGCGTCTTTCCAGTATTTACAGCGTTTCTTGTATGAAAAAATGGAACAGCGCCTCTGGCGTGCGAAGAAGGAACTAAAGTTTTTCCTTGAAAATTGTCAATTTGAAATGTTCAAAGTTCCAGTTTACGTCTCAAGTACCCTTAGCACGAATTTTCAGTACGTATGTAAGTGTGCGACAAATTACACACACTGACACTTACGTACTCAATTTTTCTCCAGTGTGAGGAGTCAAGTCAAGATATTGTTTGCACCTACGATTAATCATTACAATCAGCATTTAATGTTCCCACTGATGGGACACAGGTCTCCTCTCTGTGAGAGAGAGTGGGCTGTAAAGTACCCATCCAGTGCGGTTTTGGCACATTTAATTAACAATCATGAACTCATAATCGATCCCATTCTTTTAAATGTTATTCTCAATTTAGAATTTGTTTTTTTTTTATTGTGAATAGTCAGCTAATAAACGTTACAAAATAGCACTCGGAATTTAACTGGGTTCGTTTAGGTACCTACATCAAAATAATAATATGAAATTTTACGCTTAAATGGTCAAAATAAAAATTAAATTTACGTACGAGTAGGTACTTAAACTTAATAATACATAGGTAACATGTTTGATCTGCGTTTTGTATGCATTGTCTAAGCTAAATATGCTTACGCATTTGCAAAATTCTGTACTACAATAAATATAGATAAAAGGCTCGAATAAATATACACAGTGCGGACCGAAATACTAATATTTACATGTTTGTTGTGATAATATTAGTATTACGGCAAAGAAGCATATGAAGATGTTACAATGTGATACAAAATTATTCCTTTGCTGTTAGACGGTTTTTAGATGTCAGAGTGATATTATGTAGCCTATTAGTAGTAGCCTATAATATTCCACAAACTATCACACAACGCCATCTAGTCCCAAGCTAAGCAGAGCTTGTGTTATGGGTACTAGACGACTGATAAACATACTTATATATTTATAAATACATACATATTATAGATAAATTACACCCAGACACAGAACAAATGATCGTGCTCATCACACAAACATTTGTCCTGGGTGGGAATCGAACCCACGACCTCCGGCATAGCAGTCAGGGTCACTAACCACTAGACCAACAGGCCAGTCGAATATCTTTCTTTGTATCATTAAATGTAATTTCTTTCTTTTTTCTTTCTAATTTCTTTCATAGACTTCCTCGGTAAAACATGGCCTCCCCAAAGCAAAAACATTTTTTTCAATTCGGACCAGTAGTTCTAGTAAGAGAATGAGAAAAGGTTTAACCGCATGTGGTCGGTTACACCTAGTTTTAGCCGGTTAAAACTAAGTGTAGCCGCACTTCGGGTAATAGCCACGTTGTCCACGGTCTTTTGGTATTCCAGAGACGGTTTACCTTACTCTAACGCCTGAGAAAATAATTTAGGATATTATACTTTATGTAATACTAGCTGTTGCCAGCGGCTTCACCCGCTACAACTCGAAAATTATCCCACGGGAACAAAATCGCTATAAAAACTATCCTATGTGTTAATCCAGGTTATAAACTATAATGTATATCAAATTTTTGTCAAATCCGTTCATTGGTTTTTGCGTGAATGAGTAACAAACATCCATAAT
Organism: Agrotis segetum; assembly: GCA_036375495.1. Classification (NCBI taxonomy): domain Eukaryota; kingdom Metazoa; phylum Arthropoda; class Insecta; order Lepidoptera; family Noctuidae; genus Agrotis; species Agrotis segetum. The sequence goes on from JAQSVV010000031.1 coordinate 2,745,177, forward strand.
ATTAGTAGGATAGTAGGAAAAATGACACAATAGAACAGAATTCATACTAGGTTTTTTTTTTATTCAGTGGAACCGATTTATTTATAAAAACAAAGATACGCTTCGTTGAACACAAGTACAGGGTAAAAACCAAAACGCTAATGATGGTATCTTGTCGAGGAAAATGATTCTCATTCATGAATTCACTCGTTTACGTTGAATTCATTATTTTATTGATATTCTGCATTTAAAACAAGCTAGAACGATGACCGGGTGAAGGTCGAAAGATTTTTTTGTCTGTGAGAACTAAAAGACTAAGAAATTAAAACTAAAAATCCAGCAAAATAAACAAGATGTAAATTTTTTTGGAACGAGCAATGGAAAGAGTTATGCTCGGAGTTTCTTTGCGGTATAAAATCCGAAACATGGATATACGGCAAAGAACCAGAGTCACCGACATAGCTCTGCAAGTTGAAGAGGCAACGGGCAGGCCACATCGCTCGTAGAACTGACAACCAATGGGGAAGAAAAGTTCTCGAGTGGCGAAAACGGACCGGAAGACGCAGCGTAGGCAGGCCTCCCACGACTATGTGGACCGACGACATCGTAAGGGTCGCGGGCAACCGATGGATGCAAGTAGCAAATTGTCGTTCGGCGTGGCGGTCTTAGGGGGAGGCCTATGTTCAGCAGTGGACCTCTTCCGGCTGATGATGATGACGAAATGATATTCAAACAAATATTTCCATTACAGATGTCCAGATTGGGTGCACCCACCAAACAGAGCGTCTCCACCACGCGACAAGAGAACGGCGAGAGGCAGGAGAGACGTCAGAAGATTTAGCAGAAGAGCCATATTTATGAGCCAACCTTATTAGACTATAGTTATTCAAGTAGTGTTAGAACTTTTAGGCGCGGGCCTCATAGAAAAGACGTAAGACGCAGACGAGGCGGAGACATAAATGTCTCTTCGGCGTCTCTATCATACAAAATGTATAGAAGAGTCGCGACGTAGAGTAGAACACACAGAAGAGACGGGGCGCGGACGCGACTCTCATACATTTTCGCCCGTCCGCGACTCGTCCTCGTCTTACGTCTTTTCTATGTGGATGATGATGGTCCGCGGCCATCTTGTTGTTTTTTTTGTTTTAATATTCAAGTGCTTCGTTGAATCAGTGGTCGCACGATTTCTGAGCATGAGGTTTTATGATTCCCAATGTCAAGCAGTGTTATTTATATAGCTTTTTCCATCAAATTTTTTTAGCAGTAGCCACGGGGTCTGGAATTGTGCCTGGTTCAAGGCAATAGTCTCGCTCCGACATGGGACTATAAAATAATTAATAAAAAACGGATTTGCTATTAGTTAGGTACAGTCATCTTCGCAGTGGTAGATGACCCTTTGAAAACACCTTATTTGGTTACTGGAGTACCCAAAAGATGAAGCCTCCTGTACTCAACTGACTATGCTTTCGAAGATTACAGATGTGATGTGAAAAGTTGATCTTTTGACGACTACTGACGCACTGAAAAATTAACCTACGAATGATGTAATACATTTTCAACTTTAAAACAAAAGCAGAAGATCGTTGTTTGGGGTAACTTGATGTATTGGCTGGCGAATTTTTGGTTCGTTGCCTAATAGTCCTACCACACGCACAAGTTTCACCAAAGTTTTACCTGCGATTGGCCGTTCAGTTTTGCCGACACAGATAATATTGTATGGGCCATTATTTTTTTCCAGGGCCTATAATCGGTCCCTCAAGAACAGTGCCTACTAAATTAAAAAAGAACTATGATTACTGAAATAAAATCGCTATTGGTAGAAACGTGATTATAATGTCTCTCTAAAAAGACAAAAAAAATAGTGGAAAACGTTATAATTTGACGTAAATCATGGTAACTCAGCTGCTTTTCGCGGTAACTCAGTCGTATTTCATACAAAATCCGTCTGTCCCAGCAAGCAACTCTCTTCAAATACATTGACGTTACATTCAAATTTTTCACGGTACTATAAAATGTAAATATATAAGAAAATTAAATTAAGTATGAACTTTATTAACAGGCTCATAAGTTTATCTTTTCTTCGACCGTGTATTATTTACGAAACATTTCTTGTCTTGTCCCTGTTGAAGAAAGAAAACGTAGGTACCCTATGTTACCAAGCAAAAGTGATCCTTAAATTCGACTTTTTTTGAGTATTTTCGACTAAGTTCTTTTGATTTAATGTAAATTCTTGGTGGGGTAAGGCGGGTGTTCGTGGCTTTGACGCTGGCCGCGTCAGTCGAGCTCGAGTTGTACGAAGAGGCGCGTGTGTTTATTGTGCGACCGCTGAGTTACCGACAGCAAACGGTAAGATTTTTAGATATTTGATTGTTTTTTTATTGCGTTTTATAATAGAATAAGTAAATATTTGAATGCCCTCAAAAACATTAGGTAATTTATTATCATATGATCCTAATGCTAGGATAAACGTTATTTTACAACTGCGTTACCACTACACTACGTTACCACGAGAAGTAACGCAGTTGTAGGTGCAGTAACGCAGTTGTAAAGTAAACAGTTTTTCAAGTGTATTTATCTTATTTACAGTTATTTTGTTACAGTATAATATTTTCAATTAAGTGGCGTAAACACCAGTAGAATAACAACGGGTTTTACGGAAAAAATCAAACAGGACCCTGTAAAAAATGCTGAAACTAAAAGAAAACATCTTCAGAAATATCATGATACTAAAAAATGTGTAAAGCATATAACAAAGAGAGAAAATAAATCTGCAAAGCTTAAATGGATGGTGGCAAACAAAATACATCGAGAACATCAGAAAAGAGTGCAAGTTATTCTAGATAATACGCCGGCTTCAACACCACGATCAGGAACTCCAGTTTCTCCAAGGTCAAGAGAAGAAACCGTGACTTTAAAAAAAAATAAAGAGCAGAAGAAGTATACTGCTTGATACAATGAAGTTTTTTTTTCAAGAGAAAAAAGAGAATCCTATCGAGAGTTGCTCATACTCTCATTTCACCAAGCATAGACCATTCTACGTAAAACCCCCACCAGTTGATGGCAGACATACATGTCAATATAAAACGCATACCAATACACAATAATGTGTGCTAAATGCTCTTACTTGGTTGGACAAGTAACGCAGTAGTTGACTCCTGCGTTACTTGTCCCTCTTTTTCTGATTACGTTAAGAGCTATAAAGCTTAAATATAATTTGGAACCAGCACAAATTTTATATTTTTTTGTTTACCTACCATATTTCAACCTATACTGTAAAGATTGAGCTTACATTGCTACTATTAAGGCATATTTTGAGAAAATACAGTAGCTTAAATTAAAGTAACGTAACGCAGTGGTATACTTAATTAGAAAATAACATATTAGACTGAGATGATCGTGATTTTACTTTACAAGATTATTGTAATTCTTGTCTAAGTTTATGTCTGAAAGGTTTTTAAAATTGAGGTAAAAGTTCCTACCAATAAAACTGATTATTTTAAGTAAGTAACACAGTTGTTGTTTTTCTACTCCTTTCCTTGTATTAACATCAAACAAAACAATAAATACTAAAAAATCATCTCTGCTAATGACTGCACTGTTTACTTTAAATATTGATAAAACTAAATTGACATGAAAAAATAAAAGAAAACGAATTTGTTAAAAAATATTTTTTACGACATCGTAAGTCAGTTTGGGCCCTGGAAAAAAATAATGGCCGGTATAGCAGGTAAAACTGTTTTAAAGCTTATGCGTATGGTGGGCCCATAACTTTTGCAGAAGATTATTTTAATTTTCTCTAGTGTGTGGGAGGGGTTCTGTTTCAAAATTCTTGTAATTCAAAAAATTCTTTTGAACTCTTAATGGAAACTCGTAGCTGGTCTACCATTACTAATTGAACAAAAATCTGGCTTAGATTATGTTAAGCCAAGCTCACTGTAAAATAATTGCATTTATGTTGGTGTGCCTGAATAAAAGATGTTAATTTTATGAGAAGTTCGTTTTCTTTTCACATTATAATAACAACGCGTATCGATCGAGGTGAATTTCAAAAGAGTAACCATGAAGTTTCTAAATGCCACATCGGACTCACGCACAGACCAAATATTTTTTCTGTGACCAACATACTAATAATTGTTCCTGGTATGAGTGTATTAATTCTGTGTTTGTAAACGCATCCACAACACAAGATAAATTTTTAGTGTGGGTCAAAGTTTTTATTTTTAATAGAGAGTCTCTATTTATGCAGTTTTTGTCAACTACTGCCACTATTTATATTTATTATGTCATTGTATGTATTTAGAAATATGTAGGTATTTTATCAGTTGTGTAGTACTCATAACACAAGCTCTGCTTAGCTTGGGACTAGATTGCGTTGTGTGATAGTTGTGGAATATTATTATCATTATTATACTATACCAACCTGATTTTTGACTCTTTATTTATATCTTTTGGGATATGTGAAATATTTTTAAACGCTCGCAGAAAAAAAAAAAACTTCTGTCCCGTAATGTGCGTTTAACATAATAATAACAACAGAAATAAATAAGTTAATACTGCTGGTCAAAGAATATTAATTCCCTTTAGCAGACGAAAATTGGACTGTAGGTATTCTTATCTTACACATTTTTTAAAGACAAATATAGGGCAGTCTTTTTAGTACAAACTCTACACTTTCATAGCTGACTCATGACACCTAGTACATACAGAAAGGCCAGGTAAACTAAGTGATTTACTCACGAAGCGGGAATGTCTATATTAAACGTCGTAAACTTGGTCCTTCGAGTCGCCGATTGAAAATGCTGTTCAATTTCGGGGAGTCAGGGTTTTTAAAACTATAGAGGGCAAAGATTTATAGTTATGACATCCAGTTCTGATAGAAAATCTAACAATTTAAGTCAATTTTATTTACGTGGAAAATTCATCAAAATTAAATGCCCCCCCCAATATCCTAGGCTGAGGGCATTTGATTTTGATGATGAACAGTCAGTCTCGTCATCATCATCATCATCAGCCTATAATGTTTCCACTGCTGGGACATAGGCCTCCTCTCTGTGAGAGGGGGTGAGCCAGAATCCACCACGCGGGCCCAGTGCGGATTGGTGGATGTCACATGTCTTCGAATTTTCGGTTCCAGGACATGCCGGTTTCCTCACGATGTTTTCCTTCACCATTTTGAGAGCAGTGGTGATGAAACGAAAATCCCTGCCGGGATTCGAACCCACGACCTACAATTTCGTATCCTTTTTTATTAATTTCAGTCTCGTAATCACTAAAATTCACGGTGTCCTTCAATGGCCTTTTACGTTTTGGGGTCACGTTTACCTGTTAAGATAGTCCCACGATCAACTAATGTTGGCTAAAGAAAGAAGAAAAACCTGACTTATCATTATTTAGAATACTGAAGGTTTTGCAAACTAAATGGAAGAAGGGGGAAATGTTGATCTGGGGGTACAGTGGTGGTAAACCTCAACAGACCCGCCTGGTTCCCAACTATACCATGCTGTTGGAGTCGGCGACATATTACGACTTTGGCGTCCATTGCCGCGTTTTTGTGTCATCATCATCTTCCTGTCCTCATCCCGTTTTACTTGTGGTCGGCCCAACACGTTTTTTTCTTCCATTCTCCCCTATCACACGTCATAGTATCATCTACTCCTTTTTCTTTCATATCATTCCTTAGACAATCCATCCATCTCTTCTTTGGCCTTCCTCTTCCTCTCCATCCATCAACATTCATACTCATCACTCTCTTAGTCACATGTCTGTCATCCCTCCTCATCACATGTCCATACCAAGATAGACGATTCCCTTTCATTTTTTCTGTAACAGGCGCCACTTTCAAACTGCCCCGTAAAAACTCATTCCTTACTTTATCCATTCTTATTACTCCTTTTTGTGTACGAACCGTGTTGCTATAGTAGCCTGGATACCGAAGTCGTAAGGAGACCTTGCGTCGCATTGTGAATGAAGGGGCCTGCTTTGATCTTTGCTTTTAGGCAAGATTCAAGCAAGGCAAGGCAAACAAGTAGAAACTACTGTAGACCAAGGATGATAAAGAGGTATGTGAATTGAAATGTTACATATCAAACAGTGAGAATACTTCGTGTCTCAAAAAGTAGACTATACTTTTGATCCCGGCTGTCATTTTGTCGTTACAGAGACCCGATACCTGGAAGACCTGTACCCTTAGCACGAATTTTTAGTATTTGAGACGTAAAGTAAACTGGAACTTTGACAGTTTCAAATTGACAATTTTCAAGAAAAAAAATAGTTCCTTCTTTGCACACCAGAGGCGCTGTTCCATTTTTTCATACAAGAATCTCTGTAAATACTGTAAAGTAAAAGAGTGAAAATTCGTGCTAAGGATACAGATAGGCAGACAATTGCTCCATGACCTTTCTTTGACTCGCGTGGAGGGAAATGTACTGATAGTACTAGTAAAATTAAAATTACTTGTCAAAATGGTTTTTGTTGTAAGCCTTATGGTAACTGTCAATTGTTTCATGGCTCAAAACTACCCAGTTTTGAGTTATGGTTGAATTGAATAAAATTTTGTTTATTTTTGTTTTATTACCTTTGCACTGTACAACTTCTATAAGCATGAGGTGTTTACCTATAAGTGATTGTTGCACTAATGAAAAATAAGTTATTGCATGATGATCCTTGTTATAAACCAGTGTGAACAATTGTTGGTGAACCAATAAATAAATAAATGGAATCCTGGTATTCAGTTAAATTGGATAAGACGGAGGGCGGCTCCAATACAACTGGAAAAAGTCTTGTTATATGATGATATCCTGAACTCAATTATACAGAACATCTTTAATAATGCACATACAAGTTCAAAAGTCAAAATACCCAGTTCGGCGGTTTCATCTCCTCCCACGCATCCATTACGCCTCTTGCTCTAGCGTGGGTTTGTGCTCACAAAATTGCGTAACATTACCGGAATCGTATCAATTTCAACTCGACATTCAGCAGGTAATAGACTAAAATTATGTACAAACTATAAATAAAAACTTACTAGTAATATGTACAAAAAAAAAAATAGATAAAAGAAAAAAAAAACATTCAAAGGGCGTCAAAGAATACGTCCACATCGCTGTCAACGGGAACGGTGCCCAGAACGCTGGCAGCATTGCCACGTTGTATGGCAATGCTGATTCGTTGGCCTAGGAATAGGCCAGCCCTCTGGTCACCTGAAGAGTCGACTAAACGCCTGGCGATATCCTTAAAAACGTTGTGGGCACTCGGACCCCATGGCCCCAGAGTTTCAACCCCAAACGGCTCAAACACATAACTACTAGCTAAGCCAATGTATTTGCGCCGCTTGGAGTTTTCAGCACCTGCAGCAGCAGCGCCAGCACAACACGCTGAACTAGGAAGATGAGATGGCGCAAGGGTATCGACACATGTTGCATCCCACACCAAAGGCCTACCCAGCTTCCATGGCATTATAGTCATACCATCTGGTCTCTTCCCATCGTCGCGTGCCAAGCCACTGGGTTCTAGGACGGCTGGCACCCCGGCGGTGACAAGAGCACGACGGATTATGTCATTTAAGCTAGCGTGTCGTGCTAACCGACCTGCACTCCTGCCGCAGGAAAGGCCATGGTGCCCGAGGCAGTCGACTACTTCACCACATTGACAGCGGTGTGGAGCACCACAAGGAGCGCCCAAACGCAGGCAAGTAGCGACCCGGAATGTTGTGTCACCCAACATAGTACCTATGTTGGGTGAAGGTAGCGCCTGAAGCCAAAGGCCCGACTCCCATTCACCCACAGCCAGCAGACGGGCACGCTCCGCAGTATTGGTGGACGTATTAAGGAGATTATTCCGTACCAACCTGCAGAGCGGCTCATCCCACTGTCTCTGGGAATACGGGTTCACGGGCCGATCCGTATCTGGGCAAGCCATTTTCCAGGCGTTCTCGGCATCCGTCAAACACGGCACCTCAGGGTCGACCATGGAAAAAGATAAAATTTTCCTGGTCAGCCCTTCAGTGCTGTGGACAGAAGACAGGAACGCCGGTAAGCTAACACTGGAAATTTTGCGGATACCGAGCCCACCAAAACGAATTGGAAGTGTGGCTTGAAGCCACGCTCGGTCATCCAGGGCCACATTAAGAATGGATGTTAATGTATTACGAATAATTTTGTCAATTTTGTCCAAGAGTTGTGGTTGTTTAAAAAGAGGGGATGAACGAAGAAAATACATGAAATTTGGACCAAAACAACAATATCTTAAAAGGGTGAAAGCCAAATGTAAACTAATTTGGGAGAGTCTTTCCGAAATATCATTAAAATGTTTAATTTTGTTGTCAATGAATGATGGGAAACTTTCTGCCAAAATAGGGGAACCAAGGAGGTGCAGGGAACTTTTATCTAAAATGGTGATGTTTGGAGCTATTTCATTGAATTTATCTAATGTCGATTGTCTGTCAGTAGCGTCAGTAACAAAAATTTCGCATTTTGATGGGTTCAATTGGAGGCCTATTAATTGAAATTCTTCTTTGAGAAGTTGTAAATCGGCTAGTACGGTACTTACGTCACCTCCTAAGGTTCCATCGTCTAAGTACCAGACGTTAAATTTTGAATTTAATTTTTGAATAATGGGATGAATACATAAGCTGAAAATGACTGGCCCAAGAGGGTCACCCTGTTGGCAACCAACTGCAGATTCCAAAACGTTGTCCTTGTAGAGTAATTTGGAAGGATGTCTATAACATTGCCAAATAAAACCATAAATTTCGGGTAGTTCCTTTTCGACTTCTGCCAACAAAGTGTCCCTGTTTACGGAATTAAAGGCGTTCTTCACGTCAACCTTGAGGATGACCTCACCTTTATCTGAATTTAAAAAAGAAGACAGGGAATGTACGGCAGCCTCACAGCCCCCTCTGGAACCAAAACCAAGTTGTAGGGGCTGGAACTTGGTTGCAAGCGTTTCGCTAAACAACTTGCAACATATTTTGGCTGCCATACGCCTGTAGGTGCAACCGACGGCAATGGGACGAATGCCGCCGTCCTTCTTGCGCAGGGCGCAGAGGTTAGCCCCGTACAAGACATCGACGACGGCATCGTTCACGCCGCCGGAAAGCATTAAGTTGACCAAAGCCGCAAGCTCCTTCATGAGCGACACACCAGCTTCCCCGGCGCCTGAACTCAACAGATCCTTCAAATGCTGTGGAGTCAGGCCGTCGAGGCCGCCGGCGGAACCGCTGCGGAAAGAGCTCACGGCTGCGATCAACTGTGGAGCGGTAATTTGGAAAAATGAGTCCTGAACGAGGGGGTCGGGGTGGATAGGCGGGTCGGGGAAGGTTAAGCCATCCGCAGGCGCCGGATGTTTACTCTCCAGAGCTGAAAGTGTCTCTGGAGAATATGGCGCCACCACGTCACTGCTAAACAGCAGTCTGGCGGCCCCCCTAATGTCACCCTCACTTAATTTGGACTCTACATGTGAACAAACGCCTTTCTGTAAAGAATTATGGAAAAAAGGTAATTTTGAGTCCAAAATATTCATCGAATTGTTACAATTTTCTTTAACTAATTCTGTCAATGATTTTTTAACTGCCAAATTTCTTTTCACATGTAGAATCCTATAAGGAAAGGTGAGTAACTGCTCCCAGGCTCGCTCCGAATTTTCCTGGGTCGCGAGGCGGACACATCGCGCCAAACTCAGCGCAACAGACCGTCTCGCGCCCCGTGGAACCCTCTTTAATATTGGAATGGAATTTTTGAATTTGGATAAAGTTGACCACAAAGCTTGATCCGAATGTATTGAAGTCGTGGATGAGGCTAGGGGATCCAAAGGTACACTATGCGGTTTGTGAACCTTCCCATAGTGTATCTTGAACCCCCGTTCGCCTTTAAAGAAACGAGGCTGGGAGCAGTGAGGACATCTCACCAATTGCTGCACATCCAGTAACGTGGTAGGTTGACTGGCACTACTAGTCCCGGCATCGCTACTGCCAACGCTGTACATTAAATAAAAAGATACACTTACCAGCTATTATGTACACAAGTTAAAAAATTAAATAAGAAAAACACCAAATAAACACACACACAATTTTGGAAGAAATAAAATGTCACTTAAAATGTCTTATTAAATGACAAGACGTTATTGTACGGACCATAGATATTCTTGAAAACGGCGCAGTCGCGCAGGCGGCCTGGAGCACCCGCCGCGCCGACCGCGCCGATTACGCTAGACGGCGACGACCAGCGACCGGGCGACCGCGTCGTCCGCGATGACCACGCTGCCCCAGCAACCGTTGCAGCGGGATAGGTGCACAGCTGCAGGTCACCTCTTCTGATCTTGACTGGTTGACTAATTTAATATTTATTTATTGAAGAGGAACATCCTGGATGTGTAATAAAATATTGGCTCTCAGTGTCAACTTTTTATGTCCGACAACGAACACACGGGAACGGATTTTTTTTTATAAATTGTATTTTGTGTCTTTTATTGCACTGAATAAATGCTTTTTCAATATAATTCAATTAAAAATACATAAAAAAATATGCATTATGAGTTTTTTTATACACATTTAAAAGTTATTCGTCGCACCATCCGTAGGTAATTAAAACAGTTCCGTGTTCCTGCGATCACTGATTACTAAACGGTAATGTTGGGGTGGTATCGTTTGATATTTTGGGGTGCATATGGATAAGTTTTCTTAAGATTGATGCTATCAGTGTGTTACGAAATGGTTTCGGCCGCGCGCAAAATACGCATATATGCATCAGTGATAAAGTTCAAATGCGTCTGTAAAATTTGGGGAAGCTCGAGTGAGCGATATAATGACAACTAACCGTTAGTTGTTCAGGTATTTCAAGAAACTCATTTCACTTGTACAGCCCCACGATAGTGCTCGACCAAACATCACCGAACTGGGCGAGTCACAGAGTTCGTTGAGTTTGCTATAAACATAATTGGTGAAATGTGAGCAATAATGATGATAATGTGTTCTATTTTTTAATGTGCTTGAACTGCAATATCCACGACAAACCATTTACTTTTGATTCTAGTTCCAGTAAGTGTCGACTTAGTCCATTTCTGGCATTGCAGAAGGTGCCAATCTTGGATAGAATAGATTCAATGCTTAAAAATGCATGCAGCGTTCTGCACTGAAGTGGCCAGTTGGAAAATGTCAAGGATTTGCATTTGGAACACTGAGTATATTTCTCTGGTTCTAAAAATCCAGCATATCGTAGAACCATTAGGAATATTAAAGGCTGATGATGATGATGATGATGAAAAATGGGTGTGAAATTAAGCAACAAAAAAAAGATTTACTGATTATAACTATCAGTTATCAAGTTAAAATCATCAAATGAGTCCTCCTACCCCGGTGGGGCGGGAGGTCTGTCAGACTTGTGCTGATTAAAATCCACGGTGATCTTCAATAGCTCTTTACGTTCCGGGATCTCGATAGCTCATTAGTCCCGGGAACCAGGCAGACTTTGGCTCTCTAAGGGGTGTCATTGTACTTACAGGTCTTAGAGGCGCGTGTGGAAAACGACGAAACGTGAAAAAGTCGACCCGGGCATGGTCCATGATCGGACGGCGAGTCGCTCATTACTCGCCGTCCGTAAGCCCGGAATCAGTTATTATTGAGTTTTTTTCGAATAGAGACTAATCGTCGATTTTAATTGGAAGTACTCGTTTTGAGTCTAAGTAATACTGCAATATAAAAGTAACGGGTAGGTATGTATGGTGTGAGCAATGTCAGCCGATGCCGGTGCAGTGATATTGTAACGAACGGTTATGTCACCAGTACCTTGTATGAAAACTGAACTGGACACAGAGTAGTCTGTAGATTTTGGCAATGTGGGGGAATTTTTATAAAAAAGTGTTTATTTTTGGAACGAAGTTCCTTATCGCGCGTTGTGAAAGGGGGCTAGACGGAAAAAAAGCTTACGAAAAATTGTCACGACACTTTTTGGAACAAAGTTCCTTATCGCGCGTTGCGAAAGGGTGCTAGAGCTCAAAGAGTGGAGTGAAGTGGAGTGGAGCGGAACTGAGCGGAGTGGAGTGGAGCGGAGTGGAGTGGAGCGGAGTGGAGTGGAGTGGAGCAGAGTGGAGTGGAGCGGAGCGGAGTGGAGCTGAGCTGAGCGGAGCGGAGCGGAGTGGAGTGGAGTCGCGAGGATTATTTTTGTTGAGTGTATACAGTAACTTCGTTCCATCCGGGTGTCCCCTGACACCTCTCATGTTTTTATTTCCATCTTTGCAGCCAAAAGTTAAAAGAAATCGTCTTAACTCGGTAAGGCGACGGTATACCCATGACGACTTTTTTCTTAATTTTTTTTTTACCGTGGTAGAGTCCTCGAATGAGTCCTCCCACCCCGGGCAGGGCGGGAGGGACTGTCAGACTTGTACTGACTAAAATCCACGGTGTCCTTTAATAGCCCTTTCTCTTTTGCTGACGCTCTATGAGGCGCTCGTGGAACACGACGCGCCGTCGGCGTCGTCGACGTCCGCATGCCCGCGCCTACGGTGGCCGGTGACTGTATGCCGTTGGTTTTCAGATAGGGCTCAAAAAGGTTTCCCCGAAAATGTTACTCTGTCGTCTCTACTTTAGGCTACTCTGCAAGATCTAGTTACAGTCTGCAGATAGCCCGCCACATACAATATCCAAAGGCTCCTACAGGACCTAGCCATTGTAATATTTTGTTTTGTATCCCACATGTTGCTGCATATTAAATTCAGTTACGTAATTGAAAGGGATTTGTGCTAGCTTTCTTGAAACTTTCATCAGCTAAACTTTGAATGAAATTTTGGTTTCGTAAACTAAACAAACTTGAAGATAAGTTCTGTTTTCTGCATTTGCTTTAATTTTAAACTTGTTTGGTGTAAAAGAGAAGTTTTTAATCGTGGCTACTTGAAAATTGAGGTAAGTTTTATTTTAATACTATCGCCCTGTCTTCACGGGCATGCGGGCAGCGAGTAAAGGGCAACTCGCTGCCCGACCAAGGACCATGCCTGGGTCGACGGCGTGTTGTGTCCCACGCGCGCCCCAAAGAGCGTCAGCATAATGACGGGGCCCCCCTATCAGAGGGCCAAAGCCTGCCGGGGTCGCGGGATTATTCCCTTACCGTGACCCCGGAACATAACAGGCTATTGAAGGACACCGTGGATTTTAGTCAGTAGAAGTCTGACAGTCCATCCCGCCCTGCCCGGGGTTGGAGGACTCATTTGATGATTTTACCACGCTAAAAAAAAAGCGCCCTGTCTTGGCTATTATACGCTTGGTAATTTACGAATTTGGGACTCATTTGAAATTTGATCTAATTTTTATGGTAGACTTCGTAGACCTCTAGGTATAAATTAAAACCGTCATTACCTTTAGTATTATTTTTTACTTTTAATCTGTACTGCTGGGCAAAGGTCGTTTCCATAACCAGAAGTTTTCTCCAGTCAGTTTCTCATCAACGCGTCTGTCTTCATGCCAGTGCACTGCGTATTCTAGGCCTCCGTCCGGGACCCACTGAGTCAGGACCATGGCCCATGCCCACAGTCCAACATTCAGGTCAATTTGAAAATCAGCGACAGGCACTCAATTCTGGTAATTTCACTGAAATGGTCCTATTTGATGCAAACATTTGTCTGGAATTTTGTTATATTTTTTTAATCGCTTTTTTTTCTGGGAATGCCCTAGTCAGTACCTATTAATGTTTTATCTTTCATTCTTTCTTTGTTTGTGGTTTTCTTTTTTTCCCCTTTACATCCTACATTTATGGTCCTATGAATATACGAAATATCTACCCATTAATACTATCAATTACAACTACACAAAAAAGGAGTGTTATTTCCAAAATTCACTTCAGTTGTAACCGTCAAAAGTTCCACTTCCAAAACCTTGGTTTGTCTAATCTTCTCCTCGATCTACAAACGGCGTATTCGTTTCAATTAGTAGCAGTAATTCTATCGGAATCGAGGGCGAAAAAATATAGCGCTGAGTCCCTTATCTCACGATTTCAGGGGGAAATTGTTGTTTATGATGGCTGAATCGAAGAACTGGGTTAACAGTCATGATTTCACCGCTGTTTTTTGAATAGATTTTAAGGCTGGAAAGTTTATTCTGGAAAGTTGGCAACGTTGCAAACAGCTGTCAAATTTTTAGAAATTTTAATTAACTTGACTCTGTATGAAAACAAGAAATATCGCTCTGTAATGCACTAAAAAATTTATATAGGAATTTGCAATTAAAACACTGAATTTGATGTTGTAACCGTTTCAGGTGTATAAAAGGCATTTGCAAAGCTTCCAATTGCTTTTTTTATATCTATAAAACTATGTATTCGGTGTTATGATATTAATTATTGCTTTCCCTCATCAATTTTATAGTGCACTACAGAGCCATATTTCTTATTTTCATACAGTAACAATGCTAAATTAATTAAAACTTGTTAATATTTGACAACCATTTGCGACGTTGCCAGTTTTCGGAATATACGCTCTTAAGTTTGAAATGGAAAGATAAAATGTTAAATTATTGAATCAGGTGTTACTTTGCGGAAATCCATGACATTAAATGAAAAAAAAAATATCTAGCTTCAATTCCGCGACAAAAATCCAGGCCTGTAGCAGGATGCAATCCCACCCTATGCAATCATGCATATGCACATGCAGCAAAGGACTCACCCTCCCGCGCCCTCATGCATATGCACACGTGCAGCAAACGGAAAAACATGCAATGCAATCAAACCTATACTCGACACGTGTTTCGCCCCACGGAGCATCCTCAGGAGATGTTCAAAGTAAGATATCATCATCATCATCATCATCTCAGCCATAGGACGTCCACTGCTGAACATAGGCCTTCCCTTTTGATTTCCACAGATACCGGTTGGAAGCGACCTGCATCCAGCGTCTAAATATGATAATATATACCTAATGTTTTTTTTTTTTAGTAAAAGTTTTACCAAGCTAAAATCTAATCGCGAAAGTTTCAAATGAATTTGAGGCCTTTACACGTCATGATTTTTGTATTTTACCATACAGTGTATTTTTTAGTTTCAATCAAATAAACGTCAAATTCCCACTTAAATAAAATTAACCTCACAAAAGCGTAAATACCTACTTCTGATTCAGAAAAAACTTCATAAAAAGGTATGAATTATCTCTATCAACTGCTGAATTGATCAACTTGGTTTTTTACTATTAATTGCTGAATCAAACCAAATAAAAAACAAATAAATTGGTCCGTTCCGTTAGGCCCTACGACGCCACAGATAGACAGACAAAACAAGTCAAACTTACAACATCCCAATTTTTGCGTCGGAAATTAAAAAATAACATCGAAAACAGAACGAAACAAAAGAACTATCTAATAATAAAAAAATACAAATTGTATGAAAACAAAACTGTTTTCCGTACCATCACCTTTGGCAAGCTCGCCATAGGTTTTTCACCCCTAGGTTAAACAATCTTTAGCGAAACTTCTAGAACACTGGCAGTTGTTCCAAAGAACTGTTATTAGAAAAGTTTTCGTTCCAGTTTTTGGTCATGTTGGCTTTCGAACTATCTTAGCAGTGAACTAATAATTGAGAGTCTATACCGCAACTGTTACTGGGAAAGGTAGGGTTGGGATGTTCAATTAGGGAGTGGATGAAACTTCGGACGAAGTGGGAGTAGCTTAGTACAGACTTGTGTTTATTATAAATATCTACAACAAGTTTGTAGATAATTATGTGCTGTGGTAGACCTGCGGTAGTAATTGCCATTTTTTTATGGTTGGAAAATAATTATCGAACAAGTCCTGAGATTAGGGTGGAGCAAAAAGGATGGGTTACTTCTAGATAAGGGCACTATACTGATGACCACATCACCATCACGGGAGCTGATGGTAAAACTTCAGTAAATTGTATTTTGCAACATCTCAGAAGGATTTTTTTTCCAGATGTTAATAAAGTATTATGATGCTTTCCGCATAATTACGAGTATATCAGTCAGATACTAATATTATAAAGCGAAGAGTTTGTGCAGTGGTGGCCCAGTGGTATCGGTCCCGACTTACGAGTTGTAAGTCGGGACCGGGATCGTGACCTCGAATCCCGCCAGGCGCATTACTTTGTGCAATTTTATTTCATCACTAATGTTCTCAAAACGGTGAAGAAAAACATCGTGAGGAAACCGGCATGTCTTAGAAACAAAAATTCGAAGATATGTGACATCTACCAACACGCTCTGGGCCCGCGTGGTGGTTTATGGTCCACTCCCTCTCACAGAGCGGAGGCCTGTGTCCCAGCAGTGGGAACAATATAGGCTTAGGCTGATGATGATGATGAACAGTTTGTCGGACAGCTCTGCTGGCTGCCGATATGAAATATAGCTAAAAAAAAAGTACGGTCATTATAAATAATAGTTTTTATTATTAATGCCTGCACTGGTCACATAGAGGTAACAAGATTCAATTTTCATATTTTAAAGGTTGCACCACTGTAATAAGTGCGATGCTACTGCCAAACTTGTGATAAAACTGCAAAGAGAAACACAGAGAAATCTTTAGAGTCGCATTTTAGTATGAAAGGTAAAGATGGCATTTATTTTTATGAACCTTAAGACTTGGCCAGGAGTTGCGTTTTACAACATCAACAAAACTATTGAAAGAAATGTTGCAGATTCACCGACACTCACGTCCTCAAGATGTGATTTATGTAAAATAATGACAGTAATGTTTAGGAAGCAACTCATACATGCATGACGTAATACACAAGTTGCACGACTGGGACCGTAATTGGTAGAGATATGCTTAACAACAGCTGTGATTAAACCATAGAAAATTGATAAAACAATGAACAAATAAAAATAAAATAGGTAGCGTAATTTTCAAAATTAGAATAGGCATTACCAAGGGAATCTTAATTTAAAAAAAGGTTTATACACCTAATTATACGAAGAAATACAGGTGGGAAATCTCAACTTCTTAATATAACGAAACTGAAATGAACCGTTAACAAACTGACAAAGGATTAAATTTTTTCCTTAACCTATTCCACGCTCTTCGCAAACCTTTTCGTCACCCAATATTCTTATAAGGTCATGCTCTCTGTTAAACCATTATAAACTTTATTTCTTGGCACACAAGGTTCTTACAAGTATCAATCGGTGTCCCAGCTTTTGTTCTACGACTGGAAATGCGTCGCCTTGAGAGAAGAAAATCTAAACTAAGTTGACCTCCCCTGTCGACGTCATTTCTTCAGCCGGAGATTTTTTCCAAGGACCTTGGGATTGAGGTAGAGTTCTCGTTATGCTGGTCGACATGCTTTCTATACGTTTCCCGACGGTACTTAAGCAAATACTAGCAGTTAACTTTTATGGAACTATTACATACATTCAGTCTAATAAAGTTATGTTTGCAGTTCTTAGGTCCCGAACTTTAAGATCTGTTTTGACTTCCAAAATAGTCGGTACTTTATTGAAGTTTTCTGTTATTGCAGTATTAAGAAGATTGTAGTTTTCTTTGTTTTCCTTACAGCTGAAATCATTTGATATGAATTTGCTCTGCTCAATATTATTCTATTTTGTTAGTAGACTTATTGGTACGTTTATTTTCTGCTTATGATCTAGTTTTGCTTTGGTTTATCTGCGATATTTGTGTTATCGTTTGCTGTTCCAGAAAAGTACTTCAGTCTTCAATAAAACTGAAATATCTTTGTTGATAGTTTTGTCGTATCATAACTGGACCAAATATTGTTCCTTGTGACACTCCACACTCATTACCTCCATTATCCTTTACGACTACGACTGTGGTATTAGGTTAAGCTAGGTATCCGATGTTATTCTTTTACTCTTACAGATAAACAAGCACATAAAGGTAAAATAATAGGTCAATTACAGTAATAACCCATTACTTTGAACAATAAGAATGATAAAATGCTTGAGGCAAAACGTAAATAAGGAAAATGTTGAGGTTGAAAATGCCTGGTTAATGATAATAATCGAAGCATAATTTCCGAGATAAAAAATGTAAATATTAAAGCCGTATCTAGCGGAATCACGGCATAAAATCTCCTTAAGTATTCACACCAATCAAAACTTGTCAAACTCGTTTTAGAAAGTTCATTGAAAATTTATTCAAAAGACAGAGGTCTCCCGAAAAGTTGTGAATAACTTATCTCTCAGAAGTCTGTCAAACTGAATTATCCTCGTTATAATGATGACTCGATAGCCTCTCGCTCTTTTATTAGCATTATACCAGCATTAAGCAGTTTGAGAAGGCAATGAAAGTAATTGGTGATATTTAGAAAATCCATTTGGATTCGTTTGAGATAGAATTGGTAGTAAGATCTCCAATTATTGTCAAGTTACTTTTTTCTCCTACAAAAGATTTATTGGCTACGTCTGAAGTGTCTGTTATTTTTCGTTCGCCGGTGTCGCGATAAGGAATCAGTTTGGCAAATTGTTTGCTCAACGTGTATTGGGGGAAATTTCCGGGGTAAGGTTTTTTCGTGGAGTTTTGTTTTTTTGTAAAATTATATTAGACTTCAATTGGAATTTGATAACAAATACAAAATAAGAAATTTAGTCACGTGATACTATTTTAAGTAAGATACTTCATTAACACACACATTCACATTAATTTACATCAATACAGAAAAGCTTATGTATGTTTTAAACGAGAAAATAGTACCTAATGAAAGAAGTACCTACATGTTTATAGAAGTGACTGATGTTGGTAGATATGACAGTATTCTTCAGTCTCCTTAGTTATAAGAAGCATGAATCGTTTATAAAAATATCCAATGTAGAATTTAGATCATAAAATAAGATTTGTTAGTATGAGTGACAATAATCAGTCTGTCATTGAAAAAAAAGGAAAATAAAATAAGCTACGTGTGAGATATAGATAAAAGCGCGATTAAGGAAGAAAAAATACCTTCCTATCTACCAATAAATCATCCCCAGAACTAAACAATCCCACTAATATTACTACAGTTACTTACCTTAATATATTTCTCGTACACGTCGATAGTAATATATTTTTTGTTTCAAACGTGCCTGGCCTGAAGGGAGAGCAATTTATTTTATCTAACGCTGAGTCAATCAAGCAGATATGAGGTTACAAGAAAAATGTTACCACCTCTGCGAATGAGGTCTTTCGGAGACAACTATTATTATATGAAACGTATTCAAATGTTTGATGTGATCTAGAAGAAGTTTTTGTGAAGGTAGAAAAAGATATTTTTAGGCTTTTTTTAGCATGGTGTAATCATCAAATTTTATGAGCCCTCCCACCAGGGCAGAGCAGTAGGGACTGTCAGACTTGTATTGACTTAAATCCACGGTGTCCTTCAATAGTACTTCACGTTTCACGGTTACCCTTTAGTCCCGCATACCTGGTAGGTTTTGGCCCTCTAAGGGAGCCCGGAGTTGTTAGAGATATTGTTAGACTTGAATATGTTTAACTTTATTAAAACTTATTGTAGTTCTCACTACGATATTTTATCGATACATTTACATGTTCTAAACTGTCTGTTTTTTGATTGCAAGGGCAACCTCCATGTCCATCCAAATATTATTTTCGGGTCGTCCGTCTGATGAATAAAAAAATCTTCTATTGTTAATCTTGTAACTTTGTTCGTCTGGATGTAGGTACCATTGGTTTTTAATGTCTATATTTCTATGAAAGTCTGTTTTTTATTCAATCTATCCCTTTGTCCTTTTCAAAAACTTGAGAGCTTTCACAATCAACTTCAACATTACTTAAACCAAATCTTTCTTTAAGTTCTATTTCATAAGTCCAATGACGTGCTACTCGATTTAAACTAATAAATAGCTGCTCCACTATTAATAGCCTTGTTAAAACCATTAAACTCCAATAAATTTTCAATGTTCAAGAGGGTACAAAAAAAAGAAATCAAAGTGAATGTACACGAGAAATCACAATTACAGTAGCATTAATCTTGATTTATCACGAACATTCCCGACAGTGTCTCAGTCTGCCTGTGGAATCGTTTAATCGTAGTCTAGGACTTTGCCAATAGTTTCAATTAGAAAAATACTTTAAGTCCTTTTAGCTTCAAAGAGTTAGCTTCGGTGCAGTTTACAAATACGATCTTTTTGGACTAAGACTTTTATTACTTCGGTATGTGTCGAGCAGAAATTAATTAAATTTTCAATCACTTGTCAGCTGTATACTATCATCATTTCCTTAATCTTTCGTTCGATCAAATATTTGTATGATCTGCAAGTAGTTGTTCCGGGTCTGGGTGTGTATTTTTTTTTAATGGGACAAACCCACCACACTATTTCCAAACCACTGCAACTCCTGGAAGCCAGAATCAACAGTGGCAACCACCAGAAAAGTGCCGAGACAATGAAGCTCAACGTGTCCCGGAGAGTGAATTTACCTGTCTTGGATCCTGCAACGAAATTAATCAGAAAAGAATAGTGGAGGAGAAGGAAATATTTGTTTCCACTGCTTCTGGGTGTGTATACAGGAAAAATCCTAGTGTGGGGCAACTTTTTCTGAAAAAAGAAATTCTTAACTTTGTTTGGGTTGGCATTATTATCCTCTCTAGCCTATCAATACTTTTTGCATTTACAGGCTCATAGTATACCATATATGTACAAAAAAATATTGTATTCCAATCTCTACTTTTTTACTAATATTATAAATGACGAAGAATATAATATATGTGTATAATTACTATAATCGATTTGTGTGCTCGTCTTTAAAGGTAACGGTTAACTTGGAACGCAAAGGACAACTGCAGAAACAGGGTGGATAACTTACAACCCCAAAAAAGGACGAGTAAACTTGGGCCAAGTTAGCAACTAAAAATTGCATCCTACATTTTCTGAAGTAATCACAGCATCAACTAATAGCTAAAAAACAAAGTACAGCTTGGCAAAAACTGTAGAAAACCGGAAGTCGCCACTGTCTCCTACCCGCACTTTGAATGATTTTATTTTTATTTCACTTATTACGTTAGTTTTATGACGTAATAAATCTAACAAACCTGCGGTCTTTGTTTACATCAAATATCAAAGATTTTAAAACGTTGTCAGAAACAAAAATATTAGTTCCGTTTCAATCCGTTCTGGCCAAGCTGTAAGTCAGCGAAATAATGTTTACAAACTGAATAAAACACAGGACATCTTTGAACATACATCTATTAAGTCAGCTACCAATAAGAATCCATTGTTAATACTTCTTGAAATCCTCTATAGAGGACCAAGTCATCCACTCAAGTGTGATTGTTCCACTCCGGGCAGTCGAGACCAATAGTTAGTGCCAATATTTGTCGAAGCCAGCAAACAGTACGCGGCAAATTAAAGCGATTTTCTTCTATAGACAGTCAGGTCGACTACTGAATCGTAATATATTGTTTTTGCTGAGTGTACCTTGATTCTAGCGGTTGATTATTCGATGAATAATCTTTTAGTTATTTATTAGATGGGGATGAATTAATGTTATTTGGTTGTCTCCTGCTTAATTTGGGTAGGACAAACTGACTTCTTGTAGGGGAGAAATAATAACAAATATTATTAGGCGATTCACACACGACACAGCACACCTAAACCGCGCGGCCGGGCGGTGTACGTATGTTTATTTATTTATTAACAAAGGTACACCAACAGCTTCTGTATATAAATTAATAAATAGTGTAAAAGTTTATGACTACAAGGCTTATACAGTTAGGTAGAATGTTAGGTATCTACGGATTTAGTAAAGACCAATGCGACATGAGTATCCACTTCACCGCCTACCGCGGCGGTGCGCGGTGCCGTGTGAGAATCGCCTTAGAGATTGGCAAGAAGAAAAATGTCTTGTTCTATCTTATTAATATCTTACTAATATTACGAATGCTACGCATTGTGAGGATGTATGAGTTGATATTTGTTACTCTTTCAAACAATAACAGCACGATTTTGATAAATAAATTGATACCTTTTCATCGTCATCATCAGCCGGAAGACGTCCACTGCTGAACATAGGCCTCCCCCTTAGACCGCCACGCCGAACGACAATTCGCCACTTGCATCCATCGATGTCGTCGGTCCACCTAGTGGGAGGCCTGCCTACGCTGCGTTTTCCAGTCCGTGGTCGCCACTCGAGAACTTTTCGTCCCCACGGTTGTCAGTTCTACGAGCGACGTACCCTGACCATTGCCACTTCAACTTGCTATGAACAATGTCGGTGTCTCTGATTCTTCGCCGAATATCCACCTTTTTATCCCGAATTAATTATTATTAATTTGTAATTTTTTTTTTTTGTTATACCTACCTAGTTTTCAAAAAATGACAGTGATATAAGGACAGGAAGGTTAAAATGATGATGAATGTTCAAGTCACACTTGACAGATTGAAGTTACTGACATGTGATGGTCGCATAATAAAATCATTGCATTTAAAACACTTTTGAAAACAATTGACGCTTATCTGACCCCAATAGAAAACCACTGATGTGCATTTGTTTCCCCTAACACAAACTTTGACCTCAATTTATCCACCTGGACCCCAGCGAACGACCCCATTCAGAATTGTTAAGGACATTACGAACAATAAATCAATAACAGTCGCTTTGCCGATTCTTTAGCTCAATATAAATTGATTGCCGAAAAAAATGGGCCATTGGATTTTGAATTTTGCCTTTAAAAATATAGGAGCGACTTTTTAATGGAACTCTAAGTGGTGTTAACTCACACGGGGTTTAAGGAGCAATTGAGACGAGGGCTTTACTAACGAGCCTGCGAGCGATCGTAAGCAATTAGTCAGATCGTCGTTCGATTAGACTGGCATTTAAATTCTGGTCTAAAAAACATACCTACATGTATTTTTGAAATAAAAAAATAAATTGGCTAGGCAAAAAACAGTAGAAAACCGGAAGTCGCCACTGTCCTCTCGCTACCAGCATTTGAATGATTTTTTTTCACTTATTACGTTAGTTTTATGGCGCAATAATAAATCTAACAAACCTGCGTTCTTTGTTTACATCAAATATCAAAGATATTAAAACTTCGTCAGAAACAAAAAGATTAGTTTAGTTCCAAAAATTACATTCCATAATGTTTTCTTTGTTTTTGAGAACAACTTTTACGATGGTTAAAGACACGAGATATTTTGGCAAAAAACAACAACGACGAGCAGCTTGTTACGACGCGTAGCTTGGTACTGTCGCGACTTTGTATTCGATTTTTTCTTTTCTTTGTATTAGCTTTTGTGGACCCACTCGCGTGTTTTGAGCGCTCTATCTGCCTATTTCTTTGATCTAAGTTAAATCCAATCACAATTCACAAAAAGTCAGAATAATTCAATTTCGATTAGAAAAAGTCACCGTCCATATCCACTCGTTACAATCAAGGAATTAGTGAAGAATATACGTTCGTACCTAATGTTCACACCCAAAATCCATTTAGGAGCGTTCCAATAAAAAGATTTTGAGTCAGCAAACACTACCTGAACCTCTTTAGGTAACTGCTCTGAAAAAAAAAACGGCAAAGAGTGTATGGGTTTTGCATCGCTGGGTTCCGTATCCCAGAAATAAATACTCTCATTTTATGATCTCTTGTCGTAGACCTCAGTGATTTGTTGGTCAAAAACTATCTCACACGAATCCAGTATAATCTATCTTTGTGTCAAACATCTATTTCCATTCAGCCGTTCAGGCGTTACTGAGTAAAAAAAAATCTAAATTTTCACTTTTTTTATGTATTATGGATTTTCTCCTGACCTTAGTCTAGGTCAGGAGTGACTAAGAAAAGGTCAATGGTGGAGCGAGCTTACCCAGAAGAAGCCTGTTTACTCTAACTTTAAGAAATAAGGGTTGTATGCGTTCGGAAACACAGACGTAGGCAGGGAGTTCCACTCCTTCGCTGTCCGCATTATGAAAGACGTTTTGAAACGTTATTGGAATTGGTAGAATAAACAACAAGGTGAGGATGGTAATTTGCCGTGCGTCTAGATGTGTGATGATAGAAGGGGGCTGGTGGGATGAAGTCGTGGAGTTCTTATGCATACTGTCCGAAGTACAATCTGTAGAAGACCGACAGGCAGGCAACTTTGCGGCGATGAGTCAAGCTATGGAGCTTGACATTCACCAATTTCAGATCTATAAAATCAGATAAGATAATATTTAGTACCGCAGAGATACGTACCTATATGTCTTGCCTGAATAATTGTGCTGAGGTTTTGACTGGACTTTTTTTGTGGTCCAACTTATTGAAAAAAAAACTTATACCTAGTTAATACAGCATAACAGAGGCGTTATCATGAGTTTTCAGTTATTCTGAGGTCAATTTGTCAATTTTAAAATGAAAAAATTAAATTTCAGAATTAATAAAAATAAAAAAAAAACCGGCCAAGTGCGTGTCGGGCCACGCACAGTGTAGGGTTCCGTAGTTGCCCATCAAAATACTTATGCAAACTAACTAAACTGATTCGCTGAATTTAATTTTAAAGAGAAGAATTTTCAAAATCGGTCCAGGAGTCTTTGAGAAATCGGGGAAAATACATAAGAAAAAAGATTACAACGAATTTAGAACCTCCTCCTTTTTTTGAATTTAGTTAAAAATAGTTGACGATAAAAACCTACCTATCCCCAAAAAACATACCTTTAAAAGCTGTAAAAATAAAGTTGACAAACTTACATTTGCAGTTGTCTCCGATACATTTTGTTTAAGAAAATATGATATCAAGTACATTTTATAAGTTGGTCAACTATTACTCGTAAAGTTGTAAAGCCTACTTAGTCATGATAATTTTCTTTTAAACTTCGTTATATGTACTACTATTGTGAATTTTTTCACACCCCCAAACATAACCGTTTAGCTGGTAGAGGGGGGGGACACTCGAATCGAGCAAAATTTAGCACTTTAAAGCTTAATATTTCACAAACGAATTTTTTTATCAAAAAATTGTTAATGGAAACTATCATTATATTTTAAAGGCCTTTTTAATGATACCCCACACTAAGGGGTACGCGAGAAAAAAAAAATCCTCACTTTACGTGTAAGTACTGGAGGTACCCTAAAAAAAAATATTTTACGAGATTTTATTTTACCACTTTTTCGGCACAACGAATCCGTATATTTACACCAAATTACAGCTCTCTAGTACTGTGCGTCTCTGAGCTAAACTGCGGACAGACGGACGGACGGACGGACGGACGGACGGACGGACGGACGGACGGACGGACGGACATGGCGAAACTATAAGGGTTCCTTGTTGACTACGGAACCCTAAAAATTGACATTTTATTGCCAATTTTTTATTTATTTAAAACTCATGTCAATAATAAAAAGAGTACACATTTTAAAAGTCACTGAAGACTAGAAAGTTATTTCAATGTAGAGAATCAGAAGGTGTAAAAACGTTTAAAAAATATTTTTCACTTTATGAATACGGTACCCTAAAAACTCTTTAACAGCTACGGGCAAATAGCAGTTCTCATTTCGCCAACCGTTTTAATTTCTCATCGTATCGAGTGAATTTGTCCGAGTGTTGGCCAACGATATTATTGAACGGCAATGTTTTTTCAAACTTACTGTTTTAAAGAAGCAAATTAACAGTTTTGTTTCTAGTTCATACTGGTTTTTGCATGAAGATTATTTTTAAATTTTGTTAAGCGACAGTCTTCCCGGGTTGACGGCGCGTTGTGTCCCACGCGCGCCTCAAAGAGCGTCAGCATAATGACGGGGCCCCCCTCTCAGAGGGCCAAAGCCTGCCGGGGTCGCGGGATTATTTCTTTACCGTGACCCCGGTACATAAAGGGCTATTGAAGGACACCGTGGATTTTAGTCAGTAGAAGTCTGACAGTAGGGGGTGGGAGGAATCATTTGATGATTTTACGCTAAAAAAAAGCGACAGTCTTGCGTTTGAGCTCTATCTCACTTGATTAGCGAAGATGTGGTCGGCGGTGAAGAACGATCGCTTAAGTAACATAATCACTCTTGACTTGAAAACCCAAAGGTGATAACTATCAAGAAATATAGACTCCAGTACCACGAGTTTTCACTTTTTTACTTTACAGCGTCTTTCCAGTATTTACAGCGTTTTTGTATGAAAAAATGGAATAGCGCCTCTGGTGTGCGAAGAAGGAACTAATTTTTTCCTTGAAAGTCAATTTGAAAATGTTAAAGTTCCAGTTTACTTTACGTCAGAATAACTGAAAACTCATGATAAGGCTTCTGTAGAGGTACTATACCCTATAGCTGTACGTACAATACAAGTATTGGCAACACCCTTTCGAAGTATCGATGGCGCATTGCCGTATAACTTTTAGTCCGATGATCAAAAGGGCCAAGTACCCGCCTGAAAGGCGAAAATTATCCCACGGGAACTATGATTTAATTTCTGAATCTTTTTGTACCTTGTCTTTATCGGGAATTCCCTTATTATTATAATTCGTCACGCTGCCAAAGCCTGCTGGGGTCGTGGGACTATTTTATAAAAGAACATAGTGGATTTTAGTCAGTACGAGTTGGACAGTCCCCTCCGCTCCACCCAGTGAGGGAGGACTCATTTGAAGATATTAACAGGCTAAAACAAAGTTACCCACTAAGTGACTTTTCTCGCCAACCTGTCCATGCCCATTCTACGTTGTTTCACAATAACATAGAATGGATCGGGACCCAACCCAATTATACCTCATCAACCAGTTCCACTAAAACCTCATCACCAACATCATTGTCTATCTTGGAGCGTTAAAAATAAAAAAGAGCACAGTTGCAACTCAACACCTCTCATCGAAAATATTGACAACAATTTGAATGGAACGGCAAGTAATATTTTATAACGCGACACGTTCGACAATGTACGGAGAGTTATTCTTACTACTGTATCATGCCACAAAATGGAACAGAAGGCTTAGATTATAATAATATTTCTTTACATCTCTCATATTGCATGCGGGCAGCGAGTAAAGGGCAACTCGCTGCCCGACCATGGACCATGCCCGGGTCGACGGCACGTTATGTCCCACGTGCGCCTCAAAGAGCGTCAGCATAATGACGGAGCGCTCTCTCAGAGGGCCAAAGCCTGCCAGGGTCGCGGGACTATTTCCTTACCGTGACCCCGGAACAGAAAGGGCTATTGCAGGACACCATGGATTTTAGTCAGTACAAGCCTGACAGTCCATCCCGCCCTGCCCGGGGTGGGAGGACTCATTTGATGATTTTACCAAGTTAAAAAAAAAGCATCCTTTCTTGTCTCTAACTTTATATAATCCACTTGGTTTTCTGTCTTCTATATACTATGCAGTGACAATACTACTCGAAACTGCAACGTAGCAGGCATTAAATCATTTTCGCGCATGCTGAATATTAATAATGCGGCTTGTAACTGGATGTGGGTCTATAGTGTCCCATTACCTGACTGATCAATACGATACATTTTGTTAAAGATTTTACTGGGGAGAACAATTGGATGGGTTTCCATTCCAAAAATGATCTCTTTACCTTATTAACCTGGAGTGGCTAATGGCCATATTGGACATGTCTGTAAAACTGGATATTTTTAATGATTCATGAAGAGCTATTTTTTTATTCTTTCTTTCTCATCTTTCTACAGATCATTTACGTGGAGCCATACTGGATGTTAATTCAAGTCAAATTTTCGGAACTTTAACAACATGTAGAATTTTGAACGTGGCTCTGATTTTTAAAAGCACTAACGAACAAAAACAATATTGAAAATATTGTATAAGGAAAGTAAAATTTGATTAGCGAGCAGGATTTGAACCTGCGACTTACAGATTCTGTACATCTGACGCTCTTTCCAATCAAGCTACTAAGGTTTCTGCCAACAGCGTGCAATTCTTCAATCCTTTTCTCAATCGTCTTACGGTGCGGTTTCTTTTGTTACATTCATAAAACCTTGTCGGAACAGTTTGAAAGAAAACAAGAAAAAAACACAATCAAAAGTTTATTATTAATAACAAACCACACGATGAAAATATGGCTGAAGAATTCGCTACTAATATACGTCAAACAGCAATTGATTGCATACTCGTCCTTGAATTGAAACAGCTAAAGTCACTAAAAAACATGAATTATTTCTTTCAGAGAAATTTTAATCATCGTCAACAAATATAACTTTGATTATGAAAACTGAAAGATTCTACCTTATGTCTATTTTTCAATTTACATGATGTCTTGTCATGATTTACAAATCAAAATAATATGTATGTCTACAATAACTTTACTGTCACGTTGACGCCAACACCATATTTGTTTTACACTTTATCACAATCACTTCTTATAATGTACGTAACTGTTAGGATAGATACTGCCAGTTGGGTATCCAGCATTGTATGTATGGGGATACTGACCACCAGTTCCACTTAATCTGGCTTGAGGATATACTGGTTGCACTGGTAAGACACTCGGAGAGTACCCTGGATGGTAAGTCTGAGCGTAAACTTCAATAGAAAACTTGTATCCCCTCAAAATTGATGGACTTCTTAGCGCTATTGTCACTGTCTTACTTCCAAGCCCTCCAGCTTCTATATACGCTTCTCCTTCCTTATCAGGTCTTAGATCTGTGATGTATACTGCATTTATTATTTCATTGTTTGGAGCGCTAACCATCACATCGTCTTCTCTTCTCCATAAAGCAGGATTCGCAATTTTAATAGCACTGTAGATTTTCTTCGAGTATGGCGTAGCCAATCCCAGCATTATGTCGTTAGATTCCACTGAATTTAAATATAACAGTGAAAGTAACAATAACACTGATTTGAAAATTAAATACATTTTTGATTTAAATTGTTGCAAAAAGAAACATGAATTTACGCAAACTGGAACAGAAATGAATGAATCAGGAAATGTAGTGGCTTTATATAGAACACAAATTAGCACAATGTGATGTCGTATTCTCCAGTTCACGTTAAAATTCACAAGTTTCTGTAAATGGTTCAACTTCTTAATGTTATTCCTGTGAAATTACGTCATGATTACTGTTATGGTCATTGCTTACTTCAGTGTATTGTACTTCTTAGCAGTAGAACAAATAATATTTACGTTGTACACAACATACAAACACAACTGTGTGTTTGTATGTTGTGTAGGTCCATTAACACAAACAATATTTTCATGTACGCTGATTGGATCATCATTAGACAATATATTTATTACGTCCAACTCAGTTTTTATCCCATCATTGTTAAAAGCAAACGCAAAATGGCTTTCAAAATTATAATTCTAAATATCATCTGCTTCTTCAGTGTAACTTGCACTGACTTTTACAGTGGTTACAAAGATGAAGATGCGAAAAAAATATACAGCAAACATTTTGAACAAGGTCCTGAAGTTTGGATGAAATCTGAAACAGTCAATGTGAATTATTCGAGAAAAGGAGTGATCAATGAAATACAAATTGCGGATTTGAGGGTTGATAAGTTGGGTGAAATTGATATAAAGGATGGTGGTATTGGTGCTCAGTTTGTGATTATAGAACTTTTAAGTCCAGGAACTTATGTTGGACTGACGTTTTGGGTGGAAGTGTTTGCGTTACCGACGGACCATTTTCTGTATCACTATGTCCGTAGTAATGGGTGAAATTACTATTTGTGATTTATTATATAAAACTGTGCCAAATTATCTAAGTGTTAGTGAGTGTTAATTTTAGTATAACGTTATTGAAACTTTTGAGTCATTCATTGCTAAGTATATTTTTAAAGTTTTTATTTTAGAAGTATGTTACTTATTTCAAAATAATTGAGGATAATAATAATAGATCATGTTAAAGGATAATACCATAGTGTTTCTTGGTTGATCTTTCACTAGTTATAATATTCGGGAATAAATTGAAAGGAACCCATTTATTCTACCGTAGAATTGTGAAAGAGAAGAAGTGGGTGGTATTCCAATTAGTTTTACTATTTTGTAACACATAATAATTATCGTAAGATTATTGAGAAAAAATACACCCATTGGTTCTACCGTAGAACTGTTCAGAAGAATGAGCTGGAACAACCAGTGTTTTTGCTCTAATAACAGCTAAATTATATCGAACGATGTTCAGAATAGTTCCCACAGAACTAAAGAATAATGATTTATCATGTTTGCCTTCACTTGTCTCGCTGTTATCGAGATTTCTTCAACAAAATAGTGATGTGTTATTCAGATATTGTGCCTCCGTGTAGCTTTTGTATTTA
Source organism: Agrotis segetum (assembly GCA_036375495.1). Lineage (NCBI taxonomy): Eukaryota > Metazoa > Arthropoda > Insecta > Lepidoptera > Noctuidae > Agrotis > Agrotis segetum. The sequence goes on from JAQSVV010000031.1 coordinate 2,775,259, forward strand.
GGCTCGTTAGAATAAAATAAATGTGGGGTATAAGAATGCGATGTTTTGATTTCAATGATTTTTATGTGGCTTGAATGGGAAAAAAGGGGTTATTTTTAGTTGACTCGATCATTGACAAGTCTGAAGTGACTAACAAGTGAGGTGTTTAATATTTTTGTTTTATAAAAAATATTTAATTTCTTGCATTTTTAACCGACTTAAAAAAAAAGTAATTTCTCAGTTCGACCTGTATGTATGTTTGTATGTACATAGTATCTATAATTAACTGTGCCAGTGACTTCGATCGCATGGATGTCGGAAAACAACAATGTATTTTTTTCTAAAATATCCTATGATACTCCTTATTACATCAGCTACCTGCCAATAGAAGTCCCATCAAAATCGGCCCAGCCATTTCAGAGATTAGTCATTACAAACAGACAGACAGACAAAATTTATCCAATTTGGTGCAGCCGTTCGTAAGTTATGTGCATACCATACATTTCGACGGTTCATTTTATTTATATAGAAATATAGATTTAAGTTATTGTGATTATAAATAATACTCATAGAGATGGGCTAGAGTCAATACATTTGTGATATTAAATCGGTAAATCAAGGATACTCTAAGCACCACATTAACTGAGATAGAAATACAAATAGTATGTCTATAGAGTTGATGTTACCACTCTTTTTTTTACGTGGTAAAATCATCAGTCGAGTCCTGAACCCAGGGCAGCTTCCCACTACTTCTCGCCCCTCAGCATGGTCTTGACCAATGCCGGGCGCAAGAGGGCCTCTGCCTGTTACCGCCCTGAGGACACGGCGGTGCTCTGCCCAAGCGGGGCAGTACTGCATTGTATGCTCCACCGTGTCCTCCGGGAGATCTTCGCAGTGTTGACAAGCAGGCATTTCTTGCTTCCTTATCAGACACAGGTACCTCCCGAAACTTTCGTGTCCGGTGAGGACCTTCGTCATGTGGTAGGTCAAGACGCCGTGACGCCTATCCAGCCACTCCTCAAAGAGGGGTCTTACCGCCGCGATTGCGGCGTGCCCGGATGATACAACTGTTAGCTATTTTTTGTTTAAGAAAGTAAGTACATCTTTTTGCTTGAAACTATAAAGAGTGTATTTGATAGCCAAAAAAATCCGAGACTGCAAAATATGTACAAATCAGTTGCCTTTTTTGAGTGGAGAGTTGATTTTTCTCCGTGAATCTTGTTCTGGGTTATGGTCTAATATCATGGATAAAGCTTGTAGAAGGCTGTCAAATATAGGGTGTATTTGACAGCAGATATTTTATTACATTGTCACTATTTATTATGCTTTGTTTTGTCAGCTAATCTCGATGTTCCTCAATATTCAAATGCACATGAATCTTCTTCAAAATCATCATTTCAATAGTGTTTTTTTTTTAAACACATACACAACTTTTTTGTCATACGCACTTAGTTATATTTTTTTTTTCTCACTTGTACTTTCTAAGTTTGTCTTGGACATTTGTCATGACAGACTATCGGCGAAGGAAACATATCGGTATATAGTATTTTTAAATATTAAACGCATTAACGCATGCGTAGCGAATTTCAAAGATTTTCTTAGGAAAGGAAGGCCATAGGTTCGAATGCTGCCCGCGGATCGAATTTTTCCTTTCCTAAGAAAATCAATTACAATCTCTTTTTGGAGTAACCAGCGGTGGCTTAAATAACCGCCACCAAAAGTTTACATCTCAACCAAAAAAAAAAGAAAGAGTACCGTTTTAAATGCAATCACTTTGAACGCAAACAAAATTCAATTTTAACACTAACGCTGCAAGTCTTCTTATTGGCTGGAGTAACTCATCTGGCGAGTAAGGTAAGGCAACATCTAATAATATGTTCACACTAAGTCCTTAGCGGGGTTCACAAAGAGAACGCCTGCGGCTATCCTGTGCACCATGAAAGAGATATTATGCAGAAGGTTGAAGGTCACTCTATGGCCTTTCTCTTTGAAAATTAAAGCAGCTTCTTTATTTTTTGTTACTGTTTGTAAAAAAAAAATTGGATTTTAACAATAGTTTAATTTACTTGACTGTTGATTCCACTGACTAGGGCAAGTTAATAATATTAACACTAGCGACGCCTTTGGAGCGAATAAGGATTTAAAATCTCGGAAAAACCCAGATAAAAACTGTTGGGTAGCCCACTACAAAAGCCGTGCACTTGGTGACTCCTCCCTTTTTGTCGGGTTGTTGTATGTGAGTTGTCAGTTTGCCACAAAAATAATTCCCTACGAAAAAAGTTTAGATCCTGTTCTCCTTGTACATTTTGTTCAGATTCCACATTTTGTCCTCGTTTTCGGTAGGATTTCTGGGTTTTATTATAATTATAATTGTTCTGCTATCCGTGCGGAAAGAACAAGTGGGACGAATTTATGAATACATACCTACTACAACCTACTTTTTCTTTCTTCCTTTAGTTTTCGTAGGGAATTGTTTTTGAGGCGAACTTACAACAACCCTTTTTATCGGAGTATTGTAGGACTTCCCATTTGTCCGAGCGTCACGTCATCTATTCTTCGAGTCGACTTCCAGTTAAACTGAATGAAGCTGAATAGTATTATTAGTTTAAATACAGGCTTGTTTCATAAAAAGAGATTGCAAACGCGCTCTGTTGTTTGATTAGATCTCTAAGTATTTGTCTATGTGTGCGTGCGCCTGTTTTCGTTCGTTGAATAGAGTTGACCTTTTGATTTAGTATGACTGTGTCTTTAGTATGAAGAAGTTGTAAGTAAGTTATGCAGTTAGAGGAAATTGAGTATGTGGGTAGATAAGCGTAGTAAAGACATTCATTATTTTGTTTAGTTCTCTTTAAAAGTTTATTACATGGGAAGTTTACGAGATTATGTTAATTATAAGTTGTGAGTTGAGGATACAAAGGATAAAACTAAAATAAAAAATGAGTTGTCTGAAAAGTCGGTTTACTGACGATAGTTGAACGTGACAACGTCATAACAAAATACTGCACTTACGTTGCTATAAACAAACAATTGACACGCCGTTGCTATGGAACGCTACAGAGCGAGGTAACACCGCATGACGTCATCTTTTTTCGTGCGTGCAGCTGCCATCGAATTATAAGACGTTATCACGTCAAAATGTAAGGTGCCTTCCTAACCATATTAAAAGTCTAACTTGCACATACGTATAGTAAACTAGCGACACGACCGGCTCCGCACGGATGCAGTCTCTCTTCTAAATTATGCATGATCATAATATAAACCTTTCTCTTGAATCACTCTATCAATAAAGAAAACTGCATAAAAATCCGTTGCGTAATTTTAAAGATCAAAGCATAGGGGAACAGTGTATAAGACGGGGACGCGAGGCATGATTGGAATTTACACACTTAAGGCAAACTTAACATAATACTAACGTAGCGCAAGCGCCAACACGACGCCATTTGTTAATGGCCGCTTGCAAATGACGTCCCGATGGCGCTTGCGCTACGTTAGTGTCTTGATAGTATGCCTAAAGAGTGTATGTACCCATTATACCTCGCGTCCCCGTCTTATATTTATACACTCTGTTCCCCTACATAGAGAGAAAGACAGACAGCGGAAGCGTCTTTGTTTTATACTAAGTATGTCATCATCATCAGCCTATAAATGTTCCCACACTGTTGGGTCACAGGCCTCCTCTCTGTGAGAGGGAGTGGGCCATTATCCACCACGCGAGCCCAGTGCGTGGTAGATGTCACATTGTCTTCGAATTTTTGGTTCTAAGACATACCGGTTTTCTCACGATGTTTTCCTTTACCGTATTGAGAGCAGTGGTGATGAAATAAATCACACAAAGTAGTAGGAGGCGTAGAAGAGGAACTATCCCCCCTGTTTCCACGGCGCGGTGAAAATGTATGCTGTAGTTACTGTAGTTTCGCACACACAACTCTATACAACTCCTTAACCAATCCAAACAGTAGGAATAATATTCTTATTTTCACTGTATACAAGGAATTGCCAACGAGCATGTTATTGTAGCCCCTCTACACTCTGGGGGGCGAATCACAATGTACAAAAATATAGAAAATATTTCTACTACCCCACTGTTTTGGAAGTTAATTCATTTTAGTGTTCCGTATCTCTGTAGAGAAGAGTTATGGCTAAATAATTATAATAGACGGAAAGGTATATTTTCACACAGTGGCGAGTAATGGGCGACAAGCTGTCCGACAATGGACCATGTCCGGGTCGACAGCGCGTTGTGTTCCACGCGTGCCTCAAAGAGTGTCAACATGATGACGGGGCCCCCCTCTAGAGGGCCAAGGCCTGCCGGGGTTACGGAACTTTGTCCCTGGAATATAAAGGACCCCGTGAATTTAGTCAGCACAAGTTTGACAGTCACTCCCGCCCTGCCCTGGGAGGGAGGACTCATTTGATGATTTTACCACGATAAAAAAGGGTACATTTTCAAGTTGATTCAAACTTGCAAAGGAGGGTCTGTAGATGGGTGATTATCAATAACACACTGAATTTCATCCGTGCTGTTGGCGTCGAGTGTCATTCGCACATCTCCGACAGTCAGTTGTCCTAAAGTCTGAAGTCCTGTTTTACCCTTTTGTATACGAAACCCTATCAAACTTAAAAAAAAGCTTAAAACTCAAATTTACATTTGTTTATAATCAATTTGGGCGGACCCAAACCCAAAATATCGATGAAAAACCGACCGAATTTGGTCTCGTTCCCGTGATACAAAACCATCAATGTGCGACGTGCGTGTATGATAAGATATATGAATATGGACGAGGTGTAAGGAGTAAGTATGTATGTAAGGATGGAAGCAGGGAGAGGTAGCTTACCGTCCGTTAAAAGACCGGTTGTGGATCAACCAACTGACTAGTCAAGGAATTTCTTAAGAGTTCCCTTTGTCCCCGGATAATAAAGGGTTACTGAAAGAGCTGCGTAGTTTTTAGTCAGCCCAGTCCGACAGTGGCTTCTACTCCACACATGGAGCTGAGGGACTTATTTGATGATTTTCCACTCCAAAAAAAAAAGGATTCTAGCTGATGGCCACCTCGCAGGAAAAAGGCGTATGTGCGGAATTCTTTGTGGGTATTTGACCCGCAGTTTCAACTTGGAGGGTTCCTGTAGCCTAAGAGTAAAACGGGGTCCTATTACTAAGGGCTCCCACACACGGGCCACAAATCGTCGCCACAAAACGCCGCGATTCCGCATTCCGTCTGTCACTGTGATAGTTATCTGACATAGATGACGTTTTTTTTGGCTGCTATAAAAACAAATACTAAAAACAGAATAAAAAAATATATAATTTAAGGGGGCTATACAACAAACGTGTTTTTATTTTGCTGTTGTTTTTATTTTTATAGATGAGGCGGAACCCTTTGTACTGTTCCAGTTTTTTTCGAATCTATCTTCTTCTTATTTATAGTTGGGCGGTTGCCAAATGTATGTGAATTCTTGTGTCGTTGCGTTGTGTATGAATAAATCTTGTTTACTTGTTAAGTTGTTCGTTCACGCCCTTTCTTCTGTAAGATGGAGTGGATCCACTGTTGTCTGTGAGTTATGTATGCACTGGTTTATTTTGAAGTAGATTGTTTTTTTGTTTTTTTCTTTCTTGTTCGAATGTAGGGGTTGTTGTGTACATTTGCCACAGTTTTTTAAAGCTCATACAGAGAAAGAAAATTCGTCACAGCTAGATTTTGTTACTGTGAATTTGCCACATAATTATCTTCATTTCAAATATTTTTTACTGAAGATGGCGGCATGAACACCTCTGTATAATAATACTAGCTGTTGCCAGCGGCTTCACCCGCTACAACTCGAAAATTATCCCACGGGAACATAAAATCGGGATAAAAACTATCTTTTATGTTAATCCAGGTTATAAACTATCTGTGTACCAAATTTTAGCCAAATCCGTTCAGTGGTTTTTGCGTGAAAGAGTAACAAACATCCATACATCCATACTTACAAACTTTCGCCTTTATAATAGTAGTAGGATTATGTCCTCCTAGTACTTTCTGTTCGTTGTGTCGTCGTGTTATATTTTTTAGGTGGTAAAATCATCAAATGAGTCCTCCCGCCCTGGGTGGGGCGGAAGGGACTGTCAGACTCTTACTGACTAAAATCCACCCGTGTTCCTTCCTATGCCCTTTACGTTCCGGGGCCACGGTAACCTGGGTTAAGAAAAAACCCGCGACCCCAGCAGGCATTTGGCGCAAAACACGACGCGCCACCGACCCGGGCTTGGTCCATGGTCGGACGGCGAGCTACCCATCACTCACCGTCCGCAAGCCCGCTCCGCCGCTGTGCCCTCTGCTGATCAGAGGGACACGCGTTGGAGCATCCACACGACAGGCTATTCGCATACGGGCAAAGAGACCACTTAGGCACGCAGTGCCTAAGGAAGAGTTTTTGCCCGCATCCCAGGGTGCACCGGCCCGGAAAACTGGTCTTCCCCCTGGACGTATCCAAGAGGGAACTCCAGTCCACGGGCGCACGTGGAGGTTTCCTGTCATAGCACCCCGTTTCGTGTCATAGCACCCCATGAGAATGAGCTTCTATAAAAAATAATAGTGAGTCCATTTGTCATAAACCAAATGAAACTCGCCATTTCATTTGTGTACTAGTTGGTTGCTACAGATAATTATGTCAATGGGACTCTATAATGAAAAACTATGTCATTTATAGCACTAGGGAACACGCGAGTATTTCCACAATTAGAAAAGGATTAAGTATAAGTGGGAAGGTTTAGTCAAAACTTTCTCTAATAGTATACACATAAAGATGAATTTTGAGGAAAGAAGAATTAAGCTGCCAGTGCAATTTTAAGCCGCGTCTAAGTATAGATCTCTAAATAATATAAGACCATTTTGTAACCTCCTACTTAGCTTCTAGAAATGACAAAACGCTTTTTCTTTGTCAATATTCATTGATTAAAAAATGTTCACTACTTTTCAATACCTTATTTGACGGATTTTCAATATATTCATGCAGTAAACTATCCTAATCTTATACGAAATTCATGGCCAATTTTTGTGTCAAATCTTCACTTCACTTATTAAAAAAAATAACTTTAAGGCCTATTCAGACCTAAGCGGTATTCGCTATCGTCTTCGGCAGAGAAAACCCAGTTGGGTATGCGGTAATATTACTGTTCACACCAAAACGGATTTCACTACCCTTGTGGGTAGAATAACGCGCGGTAGTCGCTAGGTCGCTCTAGCCGAGGTACTCAATACTAAATACCGAGCGAAACCCGTGCGTTGAGTTATACCTCTTTCCTCAGCGGTAGCGAATATCGCTCAGGTCTCTCTAGCCGCGGTACTTGATAGCGAATATACCTGAGCGAAACCCGCGTGGTATGTGCGAGTACCTCAACCCACAGCGTCAGCGAATATCGCTTAAGTCTGAATAGGCTTTTAAAATCACAAAAAATTCACACAAAAAAAACATGTTTTCATACAAACTCCCTAAATATCTATAACCCCATAGAAAAAGTCTTAATCAACCTAATAGACCTTGGCTCACAGAATTGAGTGCCGTCCCATAAATCAAACTAGCACATAGTGAATGAACTCACAGAATAGAGGGAATGAAAAATAACAGTAGCAACACAAGGAATATTAGATTTATGATATTTGTGTATGTCTGTCTGAACATACATAGGAGTGAATGGCGTTGGCAAGTCGTGAAATCAGAGTCTCGTTTTTTTTTATTTACATGTAATAAAAGTAGGCTATAGGCTGTTGTGTAAAAGAAGATTACTTAAATCGGAGTTGTAGTTCTAGCCCGGTTAATTTAGACATAAGTGTCAAATAACAAAAAATCCCGGAACGCTGAATTTTGGTGGACAGCTGCTAGAGTTTATAATTACAAATAAAAAAAAACTTGAGAGGTGTCAAGGGACACACGGATGGAAAGAATTTACTGCATACACTCAACGAATATAATCGTCGCGACTCCACTCCACTCCACTCCGCTCCGCTCCATTCCACTCCACTCTTTGAGCTCTAGCACCCTTTCGCAACGCGCGATAAGGAACTTTGTTCCAAAAAGTGTCGTGACAACTTTTCGTAAAAAAAAATTCCGTCTAGCCCCCTTTCACAACGCGCGTTAAAGAACTTTCCAAAAATTAAAAGTCACACTTGGATGAAAAAGACAAGCGGACTCTTAGAATCGCGGTATCTCTCGAATGGTAACTCTTAGGAAAAAAATTAGAGGACCATTTTTGTAGAGATTTTAAGATCTACAACTTTGGTTTGGGCGGGTCATGTCTGCCGGATGCCGTCACAACTGTGGGCACGGATATCACAGGAATGGAGCCCTGAGACAGCTAGGCGGGGTCGCGGCAGGCCTAGGAGAAGGTGGCGGGACGCTTTGGATGGCTTCCTAGTGAACTGGCGTGAGGAGGCACACCATCGAGAGAAGTGGAAGGAATTGGGGGAGGCCTTTGCTCAGGAGTGAGACAGATTAGGCTAGTAAACTAAACTAAACTTTGGTTTGAGGTGTTTTTTGATAAAACTTACCGTTTTCGAAAAAAATCCAAAAACCTCAAAATTTGACATTTGACCCCAAATAACTTTTGACGCACACGTGTGATCGATAGGGACTTTTAATATTTTATTTGTAATGGCAAACCCTAGCTGTCCACCAAAATTCAGCTTTCCGGTTTTTTTTTAATTTCAAATGTCTATTATAATATATTGACCGGACTATTCCGGAAATATGTGAAATCAATCGATGCCTAGTCCTTACTGTTAAGGAGTTGTACCTTCCATCATCAGCTCAGCTACATGAGATGATGATTACCATACGCAAGTACTTACTTAAATTACTTCTGAAAGGTTTCAGAAATACGATGTGCGAGCCTGTACATTTTGTGGGTTGCCCTCGATTTCTCCAGGATCCATTCATCAGATCCTGTTTTGGTGACTATGGGACCACCTCAGAGGTATATCCTTTCGACCAAAAAAGAATTTTTGGGCATTGTTCATTTTTTTTAATATGCTGTAATTGAAAAACCATTTCGAGGAATAGCGTTACTGATTATTATGTACTAATTAAAAATGAAAAATATTCATATTTCATTGATATTTTTAATAAAATACGTTTGACCTTCCTTGCCCTTCAAATGTTTAACACCTTCTTCAAACCTTTGGCTGTACACAGTTTTGTATCTTTGCCTCAGAAACCAGAAAATATAAAAAATATAAAACCGGCCAAGTGCGAGTCGGACTCGCCCATAAAGGGTTCCGTAGCAGCAAGTAAAGTTCTTGTAGTTGGTTGTAACTTTGCAAGGTAAATTGCAGTTTACGATTTATAAAAAAAAAAAACTGATAACTCGATCTCGTTCAAAACAATTTTCAATTGAAGTTTGCATGGTAATGCACATCAAATATTTTTTGTTGTTTTATCATTCTCTTAATTTAGAAGTTACAGAGGGGGGGGGGGGGCACATTTTACCACTTTGGAAGCGTCTCTCGAGCAAACTGATCAGTTTAGAAAAAAATTATTATGTTTGTAACCTCAATCACAGAATAATAGTACTACCTCAATATAATTTTTCAAGACCTATTCATAGATATCCCACACGAATGGGCAAGGCGAAAAAAAATATTTTGAGTTTCAATTCTAAGTATGGGAGGTACCCCCAAAATTGGTTTTTGTTTTATTTTTGTGTAAAAGTCCTAACGCGGTTCACATAATACGTGTTGCACTTACAAAGTTTCAACTTTTTGTCGAAATTATAAGAGCTATCTCTTATAATTTCGACAAAAAGTGGCTGTGACATACGGACGAACAGACAGACATGTCAAATCTATAAGGGTTCCGTTTTCTGCCATTGACTGCGGAACCCTAAAAAATAAGTGACAAGTATTTTCCAGGGTTGTCAGGCATAAGTACCAATGTCTTGGTATACATACCAGTTTTCAGTGTCACGTACCATGTACCAAGATTATTACTCGAGAAAAAAAAACCAAGATTGGACGTTGAGCAACAATACAGAATAAACGACAAATTTTAGGGTGCAATCGAGTATTATTATTATTATAGCCTTTATTTAACAATCTTACAAAACAAAAATATTAAAAGTAAGTTTACATTTTTTTCCCTCTCTTTTATATATCTATTATATGTATTATTAGACACCGATATTGGGATTGTCTTTCGATTTCGCAAAGGCCTCCCCTGTAGCTTGCCACTCCTTCCGTTTATGGGTCATCCTCTTCCAAGTAGCACCAGCCATCTTTCGAAAGTCGTCTTCCCATCTTAGGCGTTGCCTTCCTTTCTTTCTTTTGTTATATCTAGGACACCATTTGGTTACGTCCTTAGCCTATTTATTATTAGTAATCCTCAACATAATATGACCATCTCCATTTCAATTTCCTTATGCAATATGTGATTTCGTTGATTTTAGTTTGGTTTAATAATGTCTCTAGTTTGATTTTGTCTTTTAACTTGTCGTTGAGCATGCTACGCTCCACGCTCCATGCTATGTTGACAGGGCTCTAGATTTCGCATATTTTGTTTAGTAATGCTCCAAGTTTGACATCCATACGTCAATATAGGTAAAATGAAGAAATCAAATATTTTCTTAGATTTGGGAGGAACCCGAGGATTTTTGACAACCTTGTGTGACCAATATCTCTTCCACGCTAGCTGTACTCTGTTATCTATTTCTTTAGTTACAATCGAGTATTGCTTACTAAAAAATCTCTTTTTTTGCCCTCTATTAACAGCAAAAGAAAAAAAAAGGATTTTTCATTCGTATTTGATTTTCGACACATTTTACCGATGTATCAATATTTCATATTGGTACATCACAGTGGCCGTCTGACATCCCTGATGAGAAAATCAGGGATGTCAGACGGCCACTGACAAGTGTCAATTTGTAAATGTCAAAGATGTAAACAAACAAGTTTTTATTGTAACTGCAAATTGCTTCATAATCTCGGTTAAATCTGTTAAATTGGCATCGGCAATATAACATAAACTACAAGTAAAATAGAATACAGGAAGTGCTTTGTCCCAACTTGCAACAATAATACTAATAATAATCGAAACAACATTTTGTTCGTACTAAAGAAGATTTGCGAGAAAAGAGGTGTCGTGATGACGGCGTGGAATGTTGCAAGGTTTATACAATGTGCTGTTGCGAAGATCACTTTGATGTTAGTATTTCAGAAGCCTTAGATTCCTTTGTATGTTCATCTAGGAGTAATTTTGTTTTGTAAACAATAACCTAGCGGGATGTAAGTGACGTTTAGACAGTTGACGTTGTGTTGACAGTTTTTTAATTTTGCTCTAGTAAGGAAATGGCACAACTTTTAGGCCAATGGTGACGTCACCTACCTCAAAAATTAAAATATTAAAAATAAAAAAACTATTGAGCCAATCATTAAAATATTCAAATTAGTTTCTCAAAATGCTCTATATTTGCAGAAAATGAAATAAAATCGAATGTTTAAAAAATTAAGACAATCCCCATTAGCAGACCAAACGCGTAACAAACATACAAAAAAAAACATACCGTCGAATTGATAACCTCCTCCTTGAAGTCGGTTAAAAAGCTCTTTAAAAAAACACAAAAAAAAAGTATTAGTAAAAATTCGAATAAAGAAAAACACTCTCAATATGCGTCAAAGACAAAGAAATTAAAGGTAAAATAAAATTTTATTAAGAAATACCATTTAGCTGTCACTCATGTTTCCATCAAAGAAAATTTCTTCTCAGCTTAACAAATCACAATATCAAAGGGGTGTCACTCAAGCATTTATAACGTACCATGTTCCTGGTGTATCATTTTGTCATTTTTTTAAGTATATAGTATATCCCAAGATGATTGGTATGACAGGTACAATTGTAGACAGCGATGTTTGTAACAATAACGAAGAAGGTCATGCAGGTTTTTGACTTTTTGGAATAGTGTAAGGTAAATAAGTGGTAGAAAGAAATATAATAAATAAAAATACCTAGTTATATTAATTAAGTAAATTCGTCAACAACCAGTCTTACCATGGTATTACCCAGTTACTGGATTTTGGATGTTCGGACAAACTGGAGTGGGCAAAATATGAAGTACCAGTGAATAATTCACATTCCAGTTGCCCTACTCATAAGTATTATTAATTTGTCGTTAAAGACAATCAGTGGGTTGCCGTTTATTTAGAACGAAATAATTTAAACTCCGTATTGAAAAGAATGACGTTATTTAGATTTATTTGGTTGTTTATTTCAAATCTTGTGAAAACTCTTTCAACCACTTCTCATAAAACTTTGCATGTAAGTACACGTAAGTATTCCGTGACGATACAATAAAACCGAACAATTAAACTAAAAAAAATTAAAAATGAGCTAAAAAAATGTGGGGCGCATTTAAAATTAAATTTTCACTAGTAATAAGGCGACTATCACTTTTGTACAGGACTGTACCAATTTAAGCCCCAATAAAAACACCCTGCCATTCTTTTCCAACATCATTTACCGATTCAAAATGGAGGAGACTTTCCTTTTGTTTCACAGGGTTCTATCCGTCGCAGGAATTCCCTTTTTCGCCATAAAAAATTGGAACTCCAAACCGTGGTTACTTTTTCAAATCTTCAACTTCATAATCGGTGTACTCTGTTTCATTTTTACAACCGGCTTTGTGGTTATTAATGTCACCGATTTCCTCCTCTGCATCCAAGGAGCTTGTATTTGGACAACAGGGGTCATCATGACCATAACCTTGGGTGTCTGTCTCATTTTCCGCAAGCAATTTCGTACTTTTCTCGAAGAAATGGCATTTCGGGATGCTATGCTTGACATGCCATTGATCAGGCATATTTCACTGCTTGATAATGGTGGAGAAAAAATTACAGAGTTGAGGAACCTGGTGTTTGATTCTCAGGAGAAACTTATTAAGTATACTAGAGTGCTTTTAAAGACGTATGTGTGTAGCGTCTTTTCGGTTGCGAATTTGTACCTCTGCAGTCCAATATATGGGATGATTTTACGAGAGGATGAGTCTTTGCGCCTTTTGGGTAAGTTTGAGCTTTTAATAGATAATAGCAAAAAGATTTTTAAATATTATTGTTTTGTTCAATGTCATCATCATCATCAGCCTATAATGTTCCCACTGCTGGGACACAGGCCTCCTCTCTGTGAGAGGGATTGGGCCATAATCTACCACGCGGGCCCAGTGCTGGTTGGTAGATGTCATATGTCTTCGAATTTTTTGGTTCTAGGACATGCCGGTTTCCTCACGATGTTTTCCTTCACCGTTTTGAGAGCAGGTTTGAACCCACGACCTACAACTCGTAAGTCATAGACCGATACCACTGGGCCACCACTGCTCTCAGTCTGTGCTCAGACCTTTTATTTACATTTGTAGATATCATCATCATCATCATCATCATCATCTCAGCCATAGGACATCCACTGCTGAACATAGGCCTCCCCTTTTGATCTCCACATAAACCGGTTGGAAGCGACCTGCATCCAGCGTCTTCCGGCGACCTTTATAAGGTCGTCTGTCCATCTTGTTGGTGAATTGGTAGATGTAAATTCAGAAAAAAATTATAACTTTTACTTTTTTACATGGTTCCTTGTTTCAGCTTTCGACATGTGGTTTCCATGGAGTCTAGATAACTACATCGTTTATACTGTATCGTTCATATTCCACGCATATGCTGGCTATCTATGCTGTATCGGTGAGTAAAATACCAGTACCATGTACTATTGAAAAAATAATGATTCCATGTCTAGGAAAAAGGAATCTAGGCTAGACGTCTGTACCAGGTTGCTTGCAGCACTATTAAGAGCGCCCTTCCTCATCCGACAAACAGCGACGCGAGCATGGCCAAAAAGCTTGTTGTTTCGTCCCCCGCTTACCTCTTACCGCCACATGGCTAACAAGCAAGTGAGAACGCGATAACATTGAAAGAAAAATTGTGTGCGGAAGTTTCATAAAACTTGTTCCAAGAAATACGTGTTTTTTCGTTAGCCTTACAAGATTATGAAAAAACATTTGCAAGGTTTCTATGCAAATATTTCTCTCCGGTTACAATTAATGAGTACATTATAAACGCCCAAACATCATATAAAATTTGTGCAGAAAAGCTGATTTTTGGAGGTTTGTACTGAATTTGTTTCTTAAAATTTTGATTTCGTGTTTTAATAGAAACCTAGATATTTTCTTAGGAAAGGAAAAATTCGATCGGCGGGCAGGATTCGAACCCACGACCTTCGGATTCAGTACATCCGACGCTCATTTCCAACCGAGCCACCGAGGATCTTACCTGCCGCGGCGAATTCTTCCTTCCATTTCTAACGTCTCATGGTGACTTTCCTAAGAAAATCTTTGAAATTCGCTACGCATGCGTTAATGCGTTTAATATTTAAAAATATTAACCTAGATATAGTACACAAGATGCCTATTAGTTCAAAAGTTTCAAAGAAATATCTGTTACAACGCCATAATCACGTACGAGCGTTTGTATGAAAATATAGACGGTTTGGCCGCCCTTAATAATACCTAATGTTTACGACATTGCTAATAATTCAATACCGGACTTATCGCTGATAGCGATCCTTCTTTTTTAACCCTTAAACAAACGCGAGCCGGTATGCATTTTTTTTTAAGGTTGCATTGTATTTTAGGTAATTGAGGGTCACAGATTTCATATTTTAAATCAAAATTTAAAAAAGAAAAGGGATGGGGTAGTTTTTCTGGTGGTAAATAATTTACCATTATCCGTTCATGACTACAAAATTTTTGATGTTGGTGGTAAAATTGTTACCATTGTCCGTTACGGTTCAATTTTCGTTTCTTGACTAGTGACTTCTTCTTGGTTCTACTTATAATATTTATTTTATATTTTGGAAATGAAACATTGTATTTTTTTAATAATTCTTTTAAGTCTTCTAAATTATCAACAACTTTTTGAAGTCTACTTTTAACTCCTCCTCAGAGCGGACTTGAAGTGACTGTAAAACTATTACAATCTAAAATTCATCCTCTTCCATCAATAGCTCTTTATGAGGATATTCTAACAACTATCGTACTCTATCAGACACCGTCTTGAGGCGCGCATGGAACGGAACACGTTATAGACTCAGGCACGGTTCTGGTGACGGTTGCTTTTGGAAGAGGATCGTATCTCTGTCACACACGCCGCCTCCTCCTTTGGTAGCATTGCTCATTCGTAGAAGGAGGTGAACTCGGTCACCGCCTCTCCGCGCGGAACACCGCCATTGTATTTATTACACTGCTTCCGTCGGACAACGTGGATATGGGTTGTCGTTTGATAATCACTTTGTATCTAAATATTTTTAATCCAAACAAAGACATAATTTATGTAGTATTAATAGCTCAGTTTATTGAAACCCGAGACTATAGCGCACGTCTGGAAGATCAGAGTAAATCTAAGCATTTATCAATGTCTTCCCAAAGTCTTTGTTGAAAACGAATTTCTGGGAAATTGTTTTCAGATTATTTCGAGAAGGTTTTCTATTAGAATAAGGATAATCGGTTTTTGGTTAGTGTCTTAGTGGAGGTTTTAGGTTCTAAACCTATTCAATTATATTGACAGTATACAACTATTTGTTTCAAATCAACTGGCAATCTGTCATAACTTAGAAATAAATCCATTTTAAATCTTTTATTTTTTAATTTAGTGATAAGTACGTGTTTGGCCGCGCTCACGCATGCCTAGAAGTTATCTCGCATTTTAGGCTGTGTTCACAGTAGGGAAACTGTTAGCGGCCGATTAAGAGCTGCAAATTCGTGGTTAACTGAAAAATGAGTTAGCTGCAAAATCAGATCAATTTTCTTGCGTCGCAAGCAAATTGTTATACGAGTAAATTAGCCGCTTATTTTCCGGCAAACGGACTCACTACGCCGGGCAAACAACCGCATCACCGACGTCGACTGGAACCGGTTTTGCTGTGAGTCGGCCACTAACTGAGTGAACACGTAACGCTGCAAATTACGTACCTAATGTGAGTGCAAAACTGGCAAACTCCACAGTTAGCTAGTTTTGCACTCCATATCAAAATAATACATGGCCATACGCATACGCTGCAAACTCAGTCGGCTGCTAACAGTTTGCCTACTGTGGACACAGCCTTATACACGTAGCCTAGTATACGTACGAAGATATTAGTATTATCGGGAGGAACGTCTACAAACTAATTTATTCTCACCTCACACGCTCGGAAAGATTCTATTTCTCATTCAAAATTTGAGCGCAAAATTCGATTTTGTGCTCTAGAGCACAAAGTGTTGTTTAAAATTTGAACACGCCTTGTATTCAATTATTTTTTACACTGACAGGCGAGCCGCCCCTACTGCATTTCCTCGCTGTGTGAGGTGAAAAGTTATGTATTGCCCTCGGCAGCAAAGTTTTTCTGCGTTTCGTACCTTTGAAAACTTCACATCGCTCAGGATTCTATATTTGAACCGCTCGTTTCTCTCGCGGTTCAATCTTAGAATCCTTCGCTCGCTCAGTTTTCAATTAAAGTACTCGCGCCAAAAATCAACTTTGTAGGCTAACATAACAAATAACTATTTCTGTTGGACAGCACCAATCATAAAAGCCTTTTTCCTACAGCTTACCCAGGCCTGCAATCAACAATAATACTTCTACTTGGTCAAGTGATTCGACAGATAAGGATACTGACTTTCATACTTCTGCACATCAATGAGTTGGTACTTGAAGTCACTGGCGTGCAGGATGAGAGATGGCAAAAATATTGCACGTTGGTTCTCTGTCAATGTGTTGATCATTACGTGAAAATTAAGAGGTACGAGTAACTATTGTGGCTTTTAAACACGCTTATATTAGCTTCAATGGGGACATACACTGTTTCGGCACACATAACACTAACGTAGCGCACGCGCCATCAGGACGTCATTTGCAAGCGGCCACGATTAAATGGCGTCCTGTTGGCGCTTGTTATTTCTCCGAAACTGTTCACGAACGCGTTGGAGGACGTTTTCAAACTCTTAGAATGGAACGGATTCGGCATCAACATCAATGGCGAATACATCACTCACCTTCGTTTTGCCGATGATATAGTCATCATGGCAGAATCGTTGGAGCACCTCAATGCTATGCTCAGCGACCTCAGTATCGTTTCCCAACGGGTCGGCCTTAAAATGAACATGGACAAGACGAAAGTCATGTCGAATGTCCATGTGGCACCCGTACCGGTTGTTGTTGGGAGCGATACTCTCGAAGTTGTAGACCATTATACTTATCTTGGACAGATTGTTCAGTTAGGTAGGTCCAACTTCGAGAAAGAGGTCGCCCGAAGAATCCAACTCGGATGGGCAGCGTTTGGGAAGCTACGTGATATCTTCTCATCGAGAATCCCACAGTGTCTCAAGACAAGGGTGTTTGACCAGTGTGTGTTGCCAGTGATGATATATGGCTCCGAAACGTGGTCCTTGACTGCTGGCCTCTTAGAGAGACTAAAAGTCACTCAACGAGCAATGGAGAGAGCTATGCTCGGAGTTTCTTTGCGGGATAAAATCCGGAACATGGATATTCGACGAAGAACCAGAGTCACCGACATAGCTCATAAAATTTGCAAGTTGAAGTGGCAATGGGCAGGCCACATCGCTCGTAGAACTGACAACCGATGGGGAAGAAAAGTTCTCGAGTGGCGACCACGGACCGGAAAACGCAGCGTAGGCAGGCCTCCCACTAGGTGGACCGACGACATCGTGAGGGTCGCGGGCAGCCGATGGATGCAAGTGGCGAATTGTCGTTCGGCGTGGCGGTCTAAGGGGGAGGCCTATGTTCAGCAGTGGACGTCCTCCGGCTGTTGATGATGATGATGGCGCTTGCGCTACGTTAGTATTGTGTTAAGTTTGCCTTAAGTGTGTGATTTCCCATCATACCCCGCGTCCCCGTCTTATACTGTTTCCATAACTATGCATGTAAGAAAATCTTGGAATTTTAATTTGACCCACTATGATGAGAAAAAAAGGTATGTGAAGGGATCCGTGTTTAAAAACGATAATTATTAAAATTAAAATTGCAAAAAAACGCAGAAAATAATGTCAAAAAGAACATCGCCTATTTTAAATTAAGATGCGTACAGACCATGTAACATGTTATTATTACATGTGTTATATAACACTACAATTCTATGCAAAATGTTAGGTACGTAACAATGTTTTAGAACATGTTATGATAAATTATAGTCTGTATGCACCGGGAGGTACAAGATTTATTTTGTAAAAGTTGAAAGCATGCATGTTTTGCCATTCGTGGCGTAGGTACAAAATTACTCACACTACACAACTGTGAAAAAATGTCAGTAGGTAACAAATTAAAACTGCAAAATTAGAATTTCAATAAATCATTGATACAAATGGGAATTCTACTTTGAAAATCCCAGACAAGGCTAAAGAACAGAGGAAATATCTTAGTTTACTGGGAATTTAAATAATTCAAGGAATATAATAGCATAGTTATCCTACAGCTAACAATTCTACAAATTAATTATTAGAGACTAACAAAAGTCCGTAGCTTCGTCTGTCTGGCATAGTAGATTTTTCCAGGATAAAAAAAATCCTATTATATTATATTATATTTTTGTGGCAATTTCATAGAAATTCCTAGAGCCTTTGTGATGTGATTGAGTAACAAACAAATATCCAATCTTTTTCGTTTATTTTACTAGCTGTTGCCAGCGGCTTCACCCGCTACAACTCGAAAAATATCCCACGGGAACATGAAATCGGGAAAAAAACTATCCTATGTGTTAATCCAGGTTATAAGTTATCTGTTTACCAAATTTTAGCCAAATCCGTTCAGTGGCTTTTGCGTGAAAGAGTAACAAACATACCTACATACACACAAACTTTCGCATTTATAATATTAGTAGGATTTATCCGGACTGGTTTTGTTCTTACTATTTCATAGTAAGTAACACGCCAAGGCCACGCCACGCTACCGTCGCGTTACGCAGAGCTCACTGGCAAAGTCTTAATGCTTCTGTGTTAAAGTTGAAAATCGATTAAAGAAAACCTGACCTTACCACGAGCTCTTAGCGCGATCCAGTTTAGGCTGTGGGAAAGAGACAGAGCTATACAAGTCATATAGAGCCATCTCTTTCCCACATCTGAAGTTACATACTGAATGTCTTTTCTTATAGTTTCAGCAATCGACTCAATGTTATCTGTCGGCCATTTTATTTAGCATTGATTTTAGTCGCTATAATGCTTGTTTGTATGTGTTCTGTGAAAATCGCTGTATCGGTAAGTAAACTTTAGTCATTACTATAATTAAATTTAATCACTCGATCCCTTTTGTGTTATAGGAGTTTGATTTTAGGATTAACGTGTGGAATAAAAGCTGTTTGAAATTTTGGAAATGTGTTTGAGTCATGCTGAAAACTTGCTCAATACTTCTTCAACTATCTCCCTCCTACTCCTTTTTCATATCTCTCACTCCCATCTCACATTAATTGGGCTTATATTTCAGCAGTGGTAACATAACAGGTTGTACACAATACCTTAATTTCTTAATATGCAGCCTACCATATTTTTAGAGAAAAGACAGACAAATGCTGGTTTCTCACGGCGCGGCGCGGGGTTCTACGCGACTTGTAATAAAAATTATATAATGCGCAGTTTAAAGAGGGTATAAAAATAAGAAGCGAAGTATTTTTTTGAAGTTAAGATTTTATTTAAATAATAATATGTGATGGATTTTGTAAAATTCAGATGTTGAAATACATTTACATACATTTATTTAGTGTGAATCTGTACAAATTAACATCTGAATTCGAATTCAGAATTTCAAGACTTTTTTTACTTCTGCAGTAGAATTGGGATCAATTCTTGTGATAAAATTTTGAAATAAATTTTAAACTTAAGGTGACCTTTGTCTTCTAGACGGTATTGTAAAATAAATCGGGGGCACAGCAGTGCCCCCGCCAAGTCGAGCACTAAGCAAATACTGCCGTACCATCCTTTACTGGAGCCATTTCTCCGCATTTTAGGCCCATATTTGAGAACCTCTGAATAAGACCAGAACGCAGAAATTTTCGTCATCTAGTAAGCTATAATCACATGCACAAATCCAAAATTTCATGTACAGACATGAAATTTTGGAACTAAATGACCTACAGAGGTCATTAAGTCCGAAGTTAATTTCAGTAACCAGAAATTTTCGGTTTCAGAATAAATTTTCGTTGGACACTATGAAGTATTACGTTCACGAGTTTTGCATTATTCTTGTGGTCCTCATGTTCTGTTTGCTGGGGCAGCAAGTTGAAAATGAGGTGATTGAATTTTTAATATTTAGTTTTGAGGTATTATCACCTTCTTGCGTGTCTTCCATGTTATTTGTTTATTTTAATCTCCTCTGTATTTTTTTTTAATTATTCCACAATATCATGCAACTTTGTAATCTTCTCTTATTCCTATCCAATATCCTTGTATCAAAATATTCACTTTTTCATTCACGTATGTTAATCGTTTATTTAGCTTGTCTATAATTTGGTCTTTCAATTTTTTTTTATTTTGTCAAAAGAATTATGTTTTTTTTTCTCTTCCAGAAATGTTCATTGTGGTGAATTTATTAATTACGTAAATTTTTTTTTAATTCAAATACCTTATTGTCTCATATTTGGTAGCCAATTTTTGATTGATGCATTTATGGATTTCTTCCCTTCTATAGCTGTACAAAAAAAAAAAAAAAATTTGCCATGCGGTTGAGGCGTCAAGTTCTAGACAGAATCTTCTTAAATAAGATTTGTCATGGGTCTCGTGAAAGAGCCTTTTGAGAAAAAACGTCGATAGATGCAAAAACCTTGAAATCAGGATCAAATGAGAAAAACCATCTCCACTAAATCTATTATGGATCGTATCTTCTGAGCTTGAACCGTAAAAGCGTTACATACCTAATTCCAGTATCTAAATCAAGTATTTCTAACATTGACAGTGTGAGGCATTGGAGAAAGCGGTCACAGAGAAATGGTACATTTTCAACAGAACCCATAAGACAAACGTACGGATCTTCAACATGGCTCTGAGTCAACGAATGCCTATTTACATATTTGGAACTATTACGTTATCTTTGCCGACGTTTACCTGGGTAAGCAAATAATATAGTGTAATTGAAATGCAATAAATATGGAAATCGTCATTGGAGATATTCCACATATTTTTATTTTATTTTTTATGTGGAAAAAAAAAACGATATTACATTATGAAGAAAACTAATCAATAATATATGGTACATAAATGAAACAAAATTAATGTAATTACAACAACATTTTCCACATATTAAGATTTAATTTGAATTTATTTCCACATTGGTCACCGCGCTGTAATGACACCTAAGCTAGGGACACCTTAACTATTCCACATACGAGTCCTGTCAATATATTTCAGGTGCTTAATGTAGAATACCTCCACCATTGAGTTAGGCTCAATGACAGAGGGCAACTTTTCGGAGTGGAAAATCCACCCTTATTGGTGTTAGGCGTCACCAGGGTCACTTGGCTCGCAACCACGATCCTGTTGGAGTCTGGCACTAAACAGATTTTTACTTCATTCTGTAGATTTGCAGGAGGTCCAATTTCTTCTGAGTAAGATCAGAGTCAATAGTTCTGACTGAGCTAAGTAGACAAAGCTACTTCGTATACAAGTCTCTGATACCTTACAAGTTCGATATCCAAGCGAATATCGGAATGCAAACCCAAAGGTTTGTACACTACGCAGGTATGCGTCAATGGATACCAAAGTCGTAGGGGAACAGTGCCCGGGGAACCGAGTTACGATGGGAAATCACACACTTAAGGAAACTTAATACTAATGTAGCGCAAGCGCCAACAGGACGCCATTTATTAATGGCCGTTTGCAAATGACGTCCTGATGGCGCTTGCGCTACGTTAGTGTTGTGTTTTGTGTGCCTAAAGACTGTATAATAATTTATAATAATAATAATAATTTATTCATAAAAACGTTATTACAAAAATGGGTGTAAACAAAGCCATGGAAATATAATATAGTTATGTCTTATATCCTAGTATAATTAATGCATAAATAAAAACAAGTGTATAACTAAAGAACATTAGTACAAGATATTTAACTAGGGGATTAAATTAAATGTAGCGACCTGCCTGAACTAAGTTACTAAAAACCTGTGTTTCAGGCCATCACTTCAACCACATTTAATTGGAGCTAATTTGTGTAAACAAGATCAATATATTAAACATACATTCATCTACTATAATAAAAATAAACTTACATTTAAAACTACACTAAACAATTACGCAAAACAATTAATAAATACTTGCATCGTTTATTGTTTCAAGGTTGCACACATGCAATTTTAATAAGGTGAAGAAATGTGCAATCTAACAAAAATAACTTAATGTTGTCCTAACAACTACCTATCTAGATCAGCGAATGTGCCATTCTTATTTTATTTTCTAATTTTAATTACTATCGAAATTTTATAAGATGAAACTACTGCTAAAGTCTTGGGTGTAAAAAAGTATTGGGTGGCAGTCTTAGGCTTCTTCGTAGTCGATTGAGTTGATGTAGTTCATCTCTGCGTATTTGCGCGCCGGGCAATTTGCATCGCCAGTAGGATGGTCGCATTTCCTCTTAAAGCGTTTGCACGTCGCACATTGAGGGGTAGAAGATTTGCTACTACATTCCTTGAAGGAGTGACCAGACTCTCCACAATGGTTGCACGTAGTACTAGTTTCTCGGCAAAACTTGGCTGCGTGCCCATACTGTTGGCAATTGAAGCATCTGGTCACTATAGTGAAATCTCTCACAGGGCAAGATGTCCAATTAATAAAAATTCGACTTTGGTTGATCAAAATTTTTCTTATGCTAGCCGGCAGTTCTATTATGTAGTTGCAGGTGGTAAGGTCTTTTTTACCCGATTTGTGACTGAGTTTGATGCTCTCAAGGAAGGACTCACGAGTTATATTCGGCAACTTATCTGAAAGGTTTTGCTCGTATATACAGTCGAAAACTTCCTTCTCAGTGAGGGCAACGGGGACACCAACGACAGCAACTCTAGGGCGGCGTTTGGAAGGTTCTTCTATTGTAAGGCCCGATGATACAAGTTTTTCTGAGTTCTTGAGCTTGTCAATATCAACTTTATTTTCGGTGCTTATCAGAACGCCCCCATTTTTCATTTTTCTCAGGCCACGGACATGCAGCTTAAGTTGTTCGGGTGAGATTATCTTTTGGACAATTGACTTGGTGGCGTCACTTGTTTGGGACTTATCGCTGGGATAGATGGCGATTGAACTCAAGTTTGCAGGACGAACGTAGTTATCGGAACCTTTCTTTACCATGCTAGCATAAGAATTATTTTCCGACGGATTCAACTTGGTCTCAACTACCTCTTTGAACTGCTGAAGAGAGTCCACAAAGTTCTGGTGAGTCTTGAGATGCTGGATTGTGGTATGTGCCTGGATGGTTTTCGACTTTAACGACTGATAAAGAACGGCCATCTGAGAAGTCCCGGTTGAAACCTTCCGGCAAAGATTTGACACACGAAGCTTCTGGCTCCATTAGGCCTCGCGTCCCCGTCTTATACACTATTCCCTTAAGGTATCGGAGAATTGAGTCGCCTTTTGCAGGAGGAGCCTTAGTTATCTGCTTTTGAGCTACATACATTGATCTTATGGTGATGAATGATGGCGGAATTGAATATTACACGTACATTTTGCTTTTGTTGATGATAACAATAATTATTGGTTTTTGTTTCAGTTTATCAAAACGGGAATGTCTTTCTTCACACTAATGATGTCAGTTTTAGAAGAAATAACAGAATAGAATGACACTACAAGATTCATAATTAATAGATGTAGAAGCAAGTTGTAGTAATCTAGAAGTCAATAAAGTATTGTCAAATAGTAGTAATTTTTTGTGGTTGATAACTCTCCAGGTGGCCTACCATGAACTCTTAACGCGATTCAGTTTAGGCTGTGGGAAAGAGCTGGCGCTAGATGACTTGTATAGCTCTGTCTCTTTCCCACAGCCTAAACCGGATTGCGTTAAGCCTCAGATTATAAAAATTACCCTGTTCCTTGAATCCCTTGGCTAGAGGCCATGGAGTCACGTAAGGCATCCACAGTAAAGTCCGGTAAAGCAGCCCACAGCCTCTTCTAGGTTGACTTGCAAGATGACAAAGAAAAAAAAAAATCGGTTGTCTGTAAAGTCGGTTTACTGACGATAGTTGAACGGGACAACATCAGACAATACTGCACTTTGGTTTAAATCATTTATTCTCATGAAAGACAAAAAGTCACTTATAAGAGAATACAGAATAAAGGTAAAGTAAGTTAGTAATGGTCGCCGAAACAAGCCAGAACATTGTTATACATGTGGGCCCAACTCGTTCAGCAGTTTCACTCACAATTACTGTGTTATTAAGATTTTTGATATGAGTGATTTTCAATTATGTATTTTGACAGTTGTGATTTGAAACTGTTGAAAGAGCTTTCATTTTTTATGTTAGAAGGTAAATTATTGAACAGTTGTGCTCCTTCATAAGTAATATTTTTTTTGCCATAATTTGTGCGAGTTTTTGGTAAAACTATTAAACTTGGTCGACGCATGCTACGTTTAGACAAATCGGACATCTTGATAAATGACAAATTTGCATGAATTGCTTACTTACGTTGCTTTAAACAAACAATTGACACGCCGTTGCTATAGAACGCTACAGAGCGATGTAACGCCGCATGACGTCTTTTTTCGTGCGTGCAGCTTCGTCCTGGATCGAACGGCGAACCTTTTCACTCGCCGTTCGTGAGTGCACAAGAAGAAACAAGCAAATTAGTGAAATAATGATAAACGTTGATCAAAAATTAATTAATTATCTGTCAAAATTGTTTTTCAGAACCATCAAAAATCGTTGATACCTAACGGCATTTCAACAAGCAAGTAATGTTAATTAAAATGAATTTTAAAATTGACGGCTTTCAATTCATTTCGTCCGATTAATGAATTCGTATTGTTCGGAATGCTCTGTTTTAATTTGTGCATACATTGTAAGATTTAATGTTTATTTTAAGTGGTCTGCACTGGAAATTGGTAAATGAAACAGTTATCGAATCAGCGTAGGCGGATTATCGTCTGTTTCGCCATTTTGTTTCAAATTGTTTGTAAAAGAGAGGAATTGTAAAACAAGAAAGTAGCGCTTTTTCACGCAGGGGCTTAAGCAGAAATTCTACGTATTCGTACGACCGTATAAATTGCATGGAAATGGTGCGGCGACCGAATCAAGAATTTTCACAAAAACTTAACGACACCTGACACCACGCATTGTCTAAAGTCGTTTCAGTTCGGGAGACTGCGGCAATCATAAAAATATCCATCAAAACCTTTTTTCATACAGTTTCTAAACGGCCAGCTAAAAAAGGAGTTTTCACAATGAAACCTACTTAGAAAATTCTCCTACAACAAAAAAGTTCTTTTTTACAGTAGTGCACCATAAACATTTTAATTAAATTAGTTTCTGGTTAAATATACGCGGTAGGTGATTTTGTTTCTTTTAAAATTTAGAAATGTTATGCAATAGCTTCACCGCGGCAGTCCCCGAGTGTCACATCTATTTTTTTCAACAATATGTTTTTTATTGGCATAAAAGTATGAAATACTAGGTATACAAAAATAAAGCTAAAATAAAGATTATATATAATATATTTTAAAATACCAAATGTTATATTGAATTCACAATTCAGTTACGTCGCAAGTTCGTGCTGGTTTCAAAATATCATCACACTTCTTCATACCAGTTCATTCATGCGAGCTCGGTTCCACTTGACGTAATTTTTTCAGTGAAATTTTAAAAGCGTGTTCCCAGTGATGGTAATTTTTATGAATTATTAATTTTTCACTACCCCGCCGGTGTAATACATGAGAATGGTTTACGGAGCATAAAGGGTATTATCGAAAATATTCCTGCGATATAACGTAGTGGCGAAAGGTGAAAATGTTTTATTAATTGGAAATATGGCTGGACCAGCGTATATTATAAGGTTTGCGTGGTTATCATTCATTTTTTAACACTGTACCAAAAGTGAGAATATTAGATTAAAATTATTATTTTTTTAAGCTGTTGCATAGCTTTTATCGCGGGCTCTGAGCACGGCGACCGAATCAAGAAAGTCTATAACGAAAATAAACCTAACACCCCGCATCGTCTAACGTCGTTTCAGTTCGGCAGACTTCGACACGGTGTTTGTTTTTCTTGACGCTTCATTTGATTGACGTGGCTGACCATAGCATAACGATTATTAAAAAAAATTGACTGAACTTAAAAAAAATGCATAGCTTGATAAAAATACGTACCTATTTTATTTTTATTTTCTTATGTATCAAATTGATTGCTCAGGGCGCTCCCTCTCACAGAGTGTGTCCCAGTAGTGGGAACATTAATAAGCTGACGACGATGTATGAAATTGTAAATACAGTCTATTTTATAGCCGTACCTAAATTCAAAGGGCCTTTAATTCATTAGCGAAACTAATAGACACCCTTAACTACTACGGTAGATAATTTTTGATCTTACATTGATAAAAGTAATATTCACAATTTCACAGTAACAATAATTGATTATTTATCAGTACAAGGTTAAAAACCTAACACAATAATCTAATGCGCGCTATCTTCACGCTTAGCGGTTTTACAAACACTTTTTTTCTTAACAATGGTATTTTGAGGCTGACTCACATCGCCTCCGTGGCGCAATTGGCTAGCGCGTTCGGCTGTTAACCGAAAGGTTGGTGGTTCGAGCCCACCCGGGGGCGAACCTTTTTTTTATATTTTTAAAGTTTTTATTAATTGCGAAACATAGAGGTAAATGGCGGAAAATAGTTGCGTAGTAAGGAGACATAGGTAAATAAAAAAAAGTTTTTCATTTGTTTTTTTTTGTGATTTTAATAACTTTTGGCGCTTTCAAGGCGTCTATAAATATATTCGAATATATATAGATTGTATAATAACTATATTATATAACAACAAAGGTATTTTTCGTAGAACTCACGTAAATAACTGGTGAAGAGGATACTCCACCTTAAATGATTTCCGATAAATTGGTAAATCAGGCAATTTAGAGAAATAGGAAATTCAGTAGAAATGTAAAAAAAAACAAAAGCTCGGAAAGTAGAACTACTCATAAAATCAACAAAGAAAAGTTTATTTCGCTTTCTGTCTATTGGAGAAAAAGGAATATATTATAAGGCAGATGTGAGTTATAACGCTGGGAATATGTTCTAGGAAGACCTACACTAACTTTTACTTTAATTTGAAGTTTTTAAAATGGCACACCTTTGCTAAACCCTTTAAGAAATCTCGAGTTCTAATGTCAAAATACAAACAACCCAAAAAAAAAACAAAAAAAAAAACCAAAAGTGAACAACGATAACAAAAATAAACATTCCATTACTTAAAATAACACAGGCAACTAAGACTCAAGTAGAGTGAACTCCAAAGATGCTCAAGTCTAAGCCAATTTTATTTCACGCTTCAATGCATTGGATAACGATGTAGTTGCAGATTACTCGAGGAAATAATATTACGAGGGGAATATTAAAGACGGATATTGTGATAATTATTATTAAATGTTTTGTTTCGTGGAAATTTAGTGTAGGTAGTGAAATGATTATGATTAGTGATCCGGATCTAGTGAATGCACAACTGTTGTTTGCGTTAGGTTCGCGGGTTTTACTTAAAATGTTAAATTATTAGGTTATCAAATTAGAGATCATTATCATCATCGGCCCACGTTCCCTGTGCGTGCACCACATGTGGGTCACTGTGAGGTCACTCTCACACGTGCATGCACCACATTTGGGTCACGACTCCATACAAATTTGAAGACTTTTTATAGTTTACACGTGTGATTTATTTTATTTTTTTTTGCATACACGTGTGAAATAAACTATAAAAAAAAGTTAGTCCGCAAAACGTGTTTGCACGTGTGGGGCGCCTCTCACATTTGGTAGCTGCACTGTTAACGTGTTAATGTTCCCACTGTTGTGACACATGCCTCTCCGTGAAGAGAGAGTAAACTATAATCCACCACTCGGGCCCAGTGCGGGTTGGTAGATGTCACAGTCATGTCTTCAAATTTTTGTCTCTAGGCATGCCAGTTTCCTCACAATGTTTTTCGCGTACGCGTGGGTGGAAATCATCATCATCATTATCAGCCTATAAATATTCCCACTGTTGGGACACATGCCTCCTCTTTGTGAGAGGGAGTAAAATATAGGTAATCTACCACGAAAGCCCAGTGCGGGTTGGTATAATTAATGTTACATGTCTTCCAATTTTTTTGGTTCTAAGACATGCCGGTTTGCTCACGATGATTTCGTTTTTGACAGCATTAGAAATACATAACATGGAGTATTATGTTTGGCTGTAAGTAGGAGCAGATAACATTGGGCTACCACTGCAGCTATGCTGCTGAAATATGTGCTACTT
This sequence comes from Agrotis segetum, assembly GCA_036375495.1. Taxonomy (NCBI): domain Eukaryota; kingdom Metazoa; phylum Arthropoda; class Insecta; order Lepidoptera; family Noctuidae; genus Agrotis; species Agrotis segetum. The sequence goes on from JAQSVV010000031.1 coordinate 2,803,700, forward strand.
GATTTTAAATTCCACGTTTCCAAATTCGCAGACCAAACCAAATAAAAAGCAAATTAATAATCATTCTTTTATTTATTTCCTCCCACTCATTCTTTCAGACCAAACCTACACGTTTTCCCTATACAGTAATATAAGAATTTCATCCGTAGCATTAGGATTATTTTCTTAGTTGATAGCCCCATTTGTGTTAATGGAACGGCCTCGTAAATATAGCCAGCCGTCTTGTAAATCCTGATTGACTAATGTTTATTTATTAGCTATAATCTTGTTATATTTTACGATATACTAGAGACCTACCCTGGTTTTGTACTTAATAATATAAACCTTGGTCTTGTCAATTACTTATATCGCAAAAGATTATAATTGCAGTTGTTCACTCTTAGCAGCACATTTAGTCATTCATTTATCACTATGTAGATTAGATTAGCTTTTACCTTTTACTTTGCGACGTCGTCGGTTAGAAATTAATATGACCTATGATACTAAAGAAATGACGGTCTTTTGAAGGCCTTTTTCTCCATCGCTCAATTCATCATCATCAGCCGGAAGACGTCCACTGCTGAACATAGGCCTCCCCTCAGACCGCCATGCCGAACGACAATTCGCCACTTGCATCCATCGGTTGCCCGCGACCCTCACGATGTCGTCGGTCCACCTAGTGGGAGGGCTGCGTTTTCCGGTCCGTGGTCGCCACTCGAGAACTTTTCTTCCCCATCGGTTGTCAGTTCTACAAGCAATGTGGCCTGCCCATTGCCACTTCAACTTGCTGAGCTATGTCCGTGACTCTGGTTCTATGTTCCGGATTTTATCCCGCAAAGAAACTCCAAGCATAGCTCTTTCCATTGCTCGTTGAGTGGCTCTTAGTCTGTCCAAAACGCCAGCAGTCAAAGATTCCTCAATTATACTGCTCAAATAGGGTCAGATATTTCGAATTTTATCTTCCTTCTGCATCCAAACTAACAAACATACTATCTCTCAGAAATATTAGTAAACATAAAGATACTCTTGTTCTATTTTTATGACATATTTAGCGTATTTGCTATGGCTTTTGCTGACGTCAATGGAAGAGTATTATGGTACTACATCGTAATTTTTCACGTTCCTCGTTAGTATTATTGTAATAATAACTGAGAGAGGTTAATGTAATGGATTGACCAATTATTTTCAGAAAGAAGTAATTTTGTGAATGTCATGAATATCGATCCTGCAAGGACCGACACTAGGTCCAATTTTCTTCTGAAATTAAAAATTCACAAAAATCAATCTGCTGCTCCAAAATTGCAGTGTTATTTTCTAAAGGCTAATTTAAATATGCGCAAATCGGAGTTGCGGCATATTCATTTGCACAACTTGATGGATTCAACACCTTAGTAGCTTATTAGTGTACAAAATTACTACTACAAAAAAATTGGCCTCTACGTATAACTCATTAGTGTATTATTTAAAAATTATTTTATTTTAAGTACCTATTATTTTGTTTAGCAGGCTATCACTATTATTACTTTACTCAGTCTTGATGCATAACACATGAGCTATAAGTTAACACAAATGAACTATAAGATGGGTGACTATTGTGCCCAGAATTATATTTATGAATTGTTAAACACGTACATAGCTTTATCGAATTTTGCTGTAGTATAAAACAAAATCGTCTCCTGCAATATGCATGCGATTTTTCATTAAAAGACAGAGAGATTCAAAAGAGTTTTATGCGATGCTGGGGTGGGTCTCAAGTTTAGTTTAGTCTGTTTAAACGCAAACAAAGCTTCGTTTACCATTTGGACTAAAACATTATGCATATAGTGTGGACTAACGTTATTACAGTTAAGATCTATGTGGCAGATGTGTGTTGGCACTTGATATTGAAATGTTATATCTATAGAGCTGTTAACTTCTGGCAGTTGACTGGGATTATTAGTTTGTATTGTTAATTGGTTTATCTATGTATAGTGTTTTGAAATGTGATTCAAACTAGGTATATGATTTCTGTGCCAATGACTGTAATAAATATTGTCTTTTCTTTGACGTTTTCTGTTGATATGCATAGCATGGTTGGCATAATAGATGAGAGATTGAATGCTGCCCAGCTTGTTGCTGATTTGATTCTCGTACGGGACAAAATATATTGGTCAAATCTACAAGTTTAGTTACAGTTCTTTTGGTTCTGTGTGTTTGTATGCGAAGAACAAATATGAAGAACTTCTGTGTTGTGCACACATCCACACAACTTTGTGTTTCATGTCTAAGAAAGAAGCAGCAAACTGAACAAAAATGGGTTCCACAATTCAACACCTTAGTATAAACAAGTCTGGAGTGCAAAATTTACTGGTTACAACAACTCTATATAGTACGCCACCTCTCACCAAATGCAGCGCTCTGTACTTAAAAGTTTTTGCACATTTTTCTCTTATACAAAAATATTACTTAGATGGCAATTTATGTGTCCCTTTACGCGAAATAAGCCGTTGTGTAGAGCTTACTTCTAGCGGAAACAATGCCGTTTTTATTTATTGGGAAATGATTTAAAAATGAGTTGTGGAATTGTCGCGAATTTTTTTCGGGAAGTTTGTTTCGTTTCTTGTTATAGCTTTGAAACAAAAATTATGTGTGGGAATGGAGGAATAAGTATTTAAATCAAGGAAGCAGTTATTGAAGTACTAAATATTTCGTTGAAATTGGTAAAGAATTTCAAGTTATAATTATATTGCTATTATTAATTGCCCTCTTTTTCACTCCGAATTTTACCTTTTACTTTGTTTTTAATACCTGTAAGTAACATAATTTATAAATGGAAATAAAGATTTGAGTATTGAGAAAGCTGGTTGGTTAGTAAATAGTCTGACGAATTGGTACAGTCAAATTCCAAATTCCTGGGTCAATTTCTGAAAGCAATGGCCTGATGCTTCGCTGTGACTTACGACCTTTTATTATAAGTTGTTACATATACAAATCAAAGGAACTTACGGTATACTTCATAATTTCAACCTTTTCCTACAAGTAATGCTGGCGCAGTGGTTAACGTGCTCGGATGTTTCCATCACTGCTGGCGAAGGATCGATCCTCACTTTTTTCTAATTACTTTTATTTTATTTAATGTTTTTAAATAATTGCGATATTCTTTTTGTTATTTTTCATGCATTTTTTTGTAGAAATTTGATAAATAAAATTGTTTTTTTTTCATAATAATTACTAATACTAGTCATTAGTGTTGTGTGTCGACCGTTATCATCATAATAAGTATAATAAAGTTTTGTAGGTAGATAAGAGGAAACAAAACAAAAGTTACAAAAGTAAATTATTTCGATTTGTGAGGTAGACATAACTATGTTAGTTCGTTTTAAGTCTCATAATAGAACGTTGTTGATTCCTGATTATTTTGTGTGACGATTGTTTACATCTATTACGCTGTTTTAATGTTATTGTTTTGCTGTGAAATATTAACAGTGGGAATAATAATTATAATCACTGAGGGTGAATATTATAGCCGTGCATAAATATGGATGAAACAATACAAATATCAAATTAAACCGGACTAAGTGTGAGTATTAACATTTAATTTTTAGTTATTTCACATGTTAATATCTTATTTATTAGATAAGATTCCCTACAATAGGTTTGTTTGAAAGTAATAAGTGTTAAGATTTTTCTTTAAGTAGGTAAAAAAAAATTAACAGTTGCATTTTGCATAAAGATAATAATAGTATTTCATGTTTTGTTTTAGTGAAATACTGGCAGTCCTGTGGATATGAGATACGAGGAACGACAAGCGCTAATACTAAGCTTGTCGATAGCAAAGTCCAACACCGACGCCGACGGTTGTCAGACATCATAATAAAATGATGGTGAATGAATACGAAGGAAATAGCTTCCCCCAATGAGTAACTAATTCAACACGAAATGAATAACCGTGCACTCAAGACAAAAATTACACCAAATATCAGCCAAAAACCGTTTGTTTTATAGAAATAAAAGTAACGTTTAAAAGCACGACCATATTTTTATATAGCTTTTGTTGTATTCATTGTTAATAGACTGTAAGCGAAAACATCATTTTATTCACAGTTCTTATTAATTTAGGGCTTAGATTTGAGGCTAAGTTTCAATCATTCTTTTCATAAAGAAAACGAAAATTAAACTGATGTCCTCAAAAGGGTATTTTTATGGAGAGCGGTTATTTTTTTTTGTGGTTCTATTTCAGTAATAGAACATATTTCCATATATTTTTTTTGGTAATTCGCATTTGGTGGAGCGGAAGAAATTTATTTGCTAAAAACAACCTGTTTCTGCGCCATGGCCCTGGAACGCAAAGGGCAAATAGCGTTTTGCGTTCCAGGACCGCAGTGCCATGCGACGATTGTTGGAAATAGTAACAAGGCACCGCGGCCTTGGAACGCATAGAGAAATTAGCCTGCTGAACTATTACTATTTCAAATGGCTTTAATAAATAGTCATTTATCTTTAATATTTCTTTTGTTAACATAAAGACAAAATTACACATAATTTTTTTTATGGGATAACATACTAATAAGGCCGCACTTTATAAAAAAACCCTTTAGGTTCTTAAATATAATTAAACGTAATTTAGTCGTTATTATCAGCTAATGAAATTGGATAATAATTATTGTTTTATCGTCACTTCGAATTTTTTAATTTACTTCTTTTATTACTGATAGCTGTTGGGCTAAGTGGAGTTATGATCAATGAGATCTGAGTCTTATAATGTGTTTAGCTATTTTTTAGTTTTTTTTTTTAAAATCATGATAATTATATTTATCAATAACTTGTTAGTTATTCATGTTAATTTACAATTTATTCATGCTTATTATTTATTAAAAAAAAGTCAAATATTGATTTTATGTGTTTATGTTTTTTTTTGGTCTTGGTGAAAATAAACAAAGTCATGCTGAATTAAAATGTTAATTTTGTTTTATTTATTTATGATTAACAAACTAATGTTACATTTGTGATATCAGATTCATACGAATCTGACAACAGTCAACTCATTTGATGAACTTCAACGTGACATTTCAATAAATTTCGTTCTTGCCTCAATATTGATATTCGCCGGCATTTTGAGAATACTTAAATATATCGCTATCTATACATATAATCACACGTCACTAACCAACAACCACAATCTAACGACAACTTGATTTCGATCAAGTTAAATATTCCTAAAACTTCGTCTACCTCACAGAAATTGTGAACAAACGATTATAATCATATTTCTGTCCCATTACAATATTTAACAATTGAGTAAAACTTACAAAAAGAATATCACTGCGAGGGGTTCGAACTCACGCCTTGCCGTTCACCGCATACGTCAGGCGGTACGCTTTACCACTGGGCCAAGTGGACACATACTATACACGTTGAAATTATGAATCCTATACAATCAGTAGTTGATGATGAATGTGTCTCTTAAAAATAGAAGGTCATAAGTCAAACTAAACGTCAAGCTATTGACTTTAAAGCGTGCCTAACCACTTTTGAACGCCTACTGTACATTTCCTTAGGAATCAATAAAGCGTCTTCTGACATTTATGTTTTAGGTCTCAAGGAGAGGTTAATGTTAATTAAATCCAAGTTTGTGGTGGTCGAAAACTTGCCCTCAGCCGTCACCTCGGAAAAATTTGGTGCCCATAGAATTTATTTGCTAAACTGTAACAAGCATGTCAGTAGCGACTAGTTAATTGATACACTTTGTGGTGATAAGTGGGTAGGTATCTTCATCATCATCAGCCTATAATGTTCCCATGCTGGGACACAGGTCTACTATCTGTGAGAGGGAGTGGGCCATAATCCACCACGCGGGCCCAGGGGGTAGACGTAAACTTTTTTTTTTTTTTTAGCGTGGTAAAATCATCAAATGAGTCCTCCCACCCCGGGCAGGGCGGGAGGGACTGTCAGACTTCTACTGCCTAAAATCCACGGCGTCCTTCCAGAGCCCTTTCTGTTCCGGGGTCACGGTAAGGAGGGTAGGTATACTTACAAGAAAAAAAATAGGAACAATAGGAAGACAGCCTCGATTGACATAAAAAAGACGCACAAAACGTTAACGTAGCCTTTTCCAATAATAGAAAATCCTTCAGCGATTGCAGACAAGGATGTTTGCAAAGAGAACAATATCGACAATTCCTGAAAACAATATTCGTAACAATTTGATATGATGTCTAGACAACCGAGGATTAAGAGTGGTCTTACATCAAAGAAGAAAGGGGATGTGCCAAAAAAATATTTCGATGTAACCTACATCAAATAAAGTCATGTGTTCTCTGGTATAAGTAGATTACTGACGGAAAATGAATGGTTTGACAACAACAATAATATTATGTATAGACACAAAGGAATTGGTGACAAAGAAATTTAGGTCATGGATGTTTGTAAGATCTTTACAATGTATAAAATAAAGCATGTATTTATTTGTAGGTGTAGGGCCCTCTGTAAGCTTACGTCTTTTAAAGTACGAGAATCACGGTAGGTATGGAAGAAGGTACCTTATACTCAACAAAATTATGAAATTGTTAAGAGCATATAAGGCTTCAAATTTGCAAGTTGAAATGGCAATGGACAGGCCACATCGCTCGTAGAACTGACAACAGATGGGGAAGAAAAGTTCTCGAGTGGCGACCACGGACCGGAAAACGCAGCGTAGGCAGGCCTCCCACTAGGTGGACCGACGACATCGTGAGGGTCGCGGGCAGCCGATGGATGCAAGTGGTGAATTGTCAAGGGGGAGGCCTATGTTCAGCAGTGGACATCTTCCGTCTGATGATGATGATGATCATATAAGGCTATTTTTTATTATAGAAACAGCCACGTGGGAGACAATGCGTGGGCTGTCAAAGAACTGATACCTGGTCAGGCAAATGATTACTTGGAATGGAGAACTCGTATCGTCAGGAGTAGTAGGGGTCGCCCCCCCCGCTAGGTGGACTGACAACCTTAAGGAAGTGACTGGGACTGGATGCAGAAGGTCGAGGACAAGGTGATGTGGCGCAGCCTGGGTGACGTCGATGTTCTGCAGTGAACTGCAATAGGCTGAGTTGATTGAGTATTGTAGTTGGCACCTCTTATAGTGGTATATCTGATTGATCGTCATTTGTATTTTAACCCATTCGTTGCGGCAGACGCCTATCGGCGTCTTTTTATTTCATATTCAGGTGCGGAGGACGCCTCTCGGCGTTTTTTTACTATTGTTTATATCTTGGCAAAAACCAGCCTAAAAAGTAAAATTTTGCAATAGGTGCTATTTTTTTTTTGAATGCACAAAGTAGTGCTCACAGTTTCCGGATTTTTAACTATAAAAAAAAAAATGCGAAATCCTTTCTAGGTGCTGAAGACGCCTATGGGCGTTTTCCAGGATTTAACAACCTTGGATTCTAAATATATTTTGTGAATTATTACTTTTCTATAATAAAGGTATTTTTAGCGAACACTTACATCGCATAATTTTTATTTCCTATTTTACATTGGTTTTACGAGTTAGGTATGACTTTTAATGACATAAAATTGTGTAGGGTATATTTACATCTAATATCTTTAAAGGAGCAATTCTTGTATATTTATAAATAATCAGGATCTCGGAAACGGCTCCAAGGATTTACATGAAAGTTACAGATTAGGAGTTTTTCGGCTCAAGGAATCGATTTATGAAGGTCCCAGGTTCGAGAAAAGCTCGGTTCCCAAGATATAGACTTTTAAAAACCGAGCGAAGCTCGGTCAACCAGATATTAAGTATAAATTCAATAAAACTTAATAAAACTTTACCGATAACAACACTGACAGTCTTACCGATGTGGAATTTAGTTCCAATTTTTCTCTTAGCTAATCCCGAACCGGTCCGTACACAGATTAAAGTTAACCTTTATAATTTGAAGTTAAGGTTCACTTTCGTTTGAAAAGTAGGTAGTTTGCACTAAATGACGGTTAACATTTTTTTAATACAGTTGCTCAAAAAGTGGCGTATTGCAGGGACGTATAGCGTGCGGGATGTGAATACACACCACTGCTTTTTTTACCATTCCCGAACTTGTGCGTTCTCTTTCCCAACTTTCAAAATAATGTTTTATTATTATAGTTGTGGAATATATTAATGTCTATTAAAAATAAAACCCAACCATGAAGTTTTTGTGATTCATACAAATAAGTATATTTCTAAAAAGAAGCTCTTAATTTATTTCAATATCAGATTTAATGATTTAGTTGAATGAATTAGATTAGGTTTCATTTCATTTCATTTTCATTTCATATCAATAAAAAAAAATCTACTGAAGACTAAGCTGTATGCAGTTCCCTTTGCCTACCTAAATAAGTGAAGAAAAAAAACTAATAAATAGTGGTATTGTAAAAGTAAGAAAAGGTTTACCACCTCTGATATTAACCATTTATCGCCATATTCTTATATTTTTCACGATCCAACTATTACAAAACCAAAATTCTAATCGATGTTAATTTATTCTTTAACACTAACTAAGTTCGTTATCGTACCACCAATTTCGCGCATTTGAGGTTTGTTAAACATTTTAACGTAAGAATTATTAATAATTTTGAAAAGTGCTGAAAACGCCCATCGGCGTTTTATATTATCCATTTGAGGTGCTGTGGACGCCCATCGGCGTCATAGACGAAAACCGCCCCGCACCTGAAATATAAAGTTATTTTTCTCTGCCGCAATGAATGGGTTAAATAAAGCCGACTTTAGCGAACTTGCATTACATTCATCAACATCATCATCAGCCAGAAGACGTCCACTGCTGAACATAGGCCTCTCCCTAAGACCACCACGCCCAGCGACAAATTCGCCACTTGCATCCATCGTTGACCCTCACGATGGTGTCGGTCCACTTAGTGGGAGGCCTGCCTACGCTGCGACTCTGTCGCCACTCGAGAACTTTTCTTCCCCATCGGTTATCAGTTCTACGAGCGATTTGGCCTGCCCATTGCTTTTGGTTTTGCTGGAATCGCCTAATTCGACTATAATAGTAAGCTTGAATAATCATTTTCAACTACGAAACCCTTCAACTTTGAAATACGAGCTATGTCAGTGACTCTGGCTCATAGGCGAATATCCTTGTTCCAGATTTTATTCCACAAAGAAACATCAAGCATAGCTCTTTCCATTGCTCGTTGAGTGAATTTAAAACTTAATCTCCTTAAAAGGCAAGCAGTCAAAGACGATAATGGATAGATTATTATAAACTGCATCTCCCAATCTGACAAACCATATCCTCCTCCTTTCCAAACTCTACGAAGGAGCACGTTTATGACGCAACGAATTTGTCTCAAATCCGTGCTGCTACGGTGGTCGCAGTATAATCCGAGCAGAGTGCAATATGCAGTGTAAGACGACGGCTTACATTGTTTTTGGCTGCGTCATGCCTTCGGCTTTATGGAGTATGGTTATTACGTGGTTTTATTTGTTTGACTTGTCTTGTGGGTTTTTTTCTTGTGGTTGGATTGAAATGCAATATGAAGTTTTAGTATTAAGATATTTTGTAGGTGTTTTTTGCTTTGAAAAGTTTCAACTGCTTTCAAAATTTTCGAGGAAAACATGATGGGAATATTTAGTGTTTTGGTTATATTTAGTGTATTTAAAAGAATACACAGACTGGTTAAAGACTAATCAATCGAAATAAAGCTGAAGCCGCTGGGTCTCAAAGTATGAAATTTTGCACATAATTATATTCCTTAAACTAGTGTTTGCCCGCGGCTTCGCTTGCGTTATTTTAGAATTTGAGAAACAATACGGATCGTGTGGCGCCATCTGGAATATAAACGTAATTGTTTTCTCGGCAACCGCTCTCTTCTGTTATCTGGGATGTTAGGGTGCGTCCACATCTGGCGAATGTGCCGCGAATGTGCAACTCGCGAGCCGTTTGCGACCTGCTCGCGAGCCGCGCGCGCGCATTCTCGGCAATGCGAATGTGAATTTAGTATGCCAAAAGGCGGGCGAGAAGCGCGCGCGGCACGCGATCTGCACGCGTGCAGCTTGCAAACGGCGCGCGAGCTGCGCATTTGCGGCGCATTCGCCAGATGTGGACGCACCCTAAGATACCTTATATCCGTGTCTATACTCCTGACAACGTATTATGCTAAATTTTGGGACGATCGATTCAGTAGGTAGTAATGCGTGAAAAGGTAAAAAACAAACATACTTGCATTTTTATTATTAGTTTAGATCAATAATGTTATATCTAGGTACATAGTTTGCATAGGAAACGTCCTTATTTGAGCGACATTAATTTTAAAGAACCGTGTTTATTTTAAACATTAGACTATCATTTTTGGGTTGATTTACAGTATCGCTGCAAATTGAACGTACGATAGCATTGCTCTTCTCCCTTGCATGCCGCGTGATACCTAAAAAATAACTAATTATCTGACTCGATGAGTACAACTTGTCGTCGTTTAAAACAGAATCTATGCACTGGTTTGAACACCAATTCAAAACATAAATAAACACAATTTTTTCTAATCTTTAAAATTCCACACCTCGAAACAATTTAAAAAAATATCCAACTTACTACCTACAATTTAAATCAGTGTAGATTTATATCCTAGAAAACTATTGAAAAAAAATAGTAATAATTTAAAATCGCGAATAATATTGAAATAATAGTATTCACATTTTTTTTAATTATTTGAAACTCTCAGGACAAATATAAGAAAACTCAAAAAGTGAAAAAAAGAAACAGCGAGATTTGATCCAGAGACCCCTTGCACGAAAGTCAAGCAGGATACCAACCAGACTGGCTAGTACGCTGAGAGTGATTTCAAATAGCGGTTCTTATACAAATGTCAACAATGACTGAAAATCAACATATTATAAAATTGCTAATCCCCCAAAGGGAATAGCGTAATTATACATAATTATCCTATTAATAGAAGAGCAGTTTAAGGAATATTTGGGGAAAAATTCACTAAATAATATCCAGTGGTTTAGCTTCCAACTAAAAACAAACAGATAAAAACAACAAAATTTAAAATTGCTTATCTCCCAGGAAAAATAGCGTAATGATACATAGCCTATCAACAGAAGCATATTATTAGGAATATTTGAGGAAAATTTGATCGACAACTTTACAGTAGTTTAAGAGATAGTTCAAATCAAAAAAACATAAAAAATTTCGAAAGAAAAAAAAAGTTGATTTGGCATCAGAATCGATCCCTTATCTCGAAAAAAATACAAAAAGAAAAAAATATTCAATGTACAGGAATGACAGCTCTACGATTTTATTATATCGAGGGTATAGTGTTCAAACCCAATAAGTGCCGAAAAATCAAAAATCGTTTTATTAGTACATCTTGATGCATTTTTGACGCTCTTTCCAGTGGTCTAATCCAATAAGTTGAATTCGCAATAGAAAGAAAGATACTGAAGGTAATAACCCAATAAAGTCACCACGTTTGGTCAAGATTTAAAAACTGGTACCCTATAAATCGTGTTATCTTGTAACATAATATTTTTGTTTCACGCTTAAACCACATAAAACTTTTTATTGGTATTGAGTGTTCAACAATTTTAACTAAAATGACCCAACTGTTTCGAGGCAATAATCACTATTTCTATTTATCGGGTTTTACCTTCGAATACGTATTTTAAAAAAACAAACAAAACCAAAAGTTAAATCAAAACAAATGTATTTGTTGGGTTTTACCACGGTTTTACTGTTCGATTATGTTTCAAAAGTAACAAGTTATGTTTAGTTATATTGTAAATTAGCTCTCATCGTCAACTAACTTTCTTGATACTTTGTTCGAAGAAGAACCCAATATAAATCAATTGGACCTATGAACTTCTAGCATTTACTGTTGTCAGTTTGCGAGGCGCATTTGCATCGCGCGTATTGTTATCGAAGTTCTTTTATTTAGTGCGATATTACAATAAACTAAAGCAAAGTTTTTTGAAGTTGGTTAAAAATACTAGCGTAGTCCGAATTTAGCCTATGCGAGTAGAAAATCGTTTTTAAAGCAGCATTTTTTTTATCGTGGTAAAATCATTAAATGAGTCCTGAACTCCGGGCAGGGCGGGAGGGACCGTCAGACTTGTACTGACTAAAATCCACGGTGTCCTTCAATAGCCCTTTATGTTCCGGGGTCGCAGTGATGGAAAAGTCCCGCGACCCCGGTAAGCTTTGGCCCTCTGAGAGGGGGGCCCCGTCATTATGCTGACGCTCTTTGAGGCGTGCGTGGGACACAAGGCGCCGTCGACCCGGGCATGGTCCATGGTCGGGCAGCGTGTTGCCCTTTACTCGCTGCCCGCATGCCCGCGCATACGGTGGCTGGAGATCGTCTGCTGACGTCCGACGCCGCGGGAGCCTACCACTGCGGTTGGGGCGGAGGGAGGACGCTGTCCTTTCTCTCAAGCGGCCCGCCTCCTCCTTCACGAGCATTACTGCTTCGCAGAAAGAGGCGACCGCTTCCCACTCCGTCTCGCCCCGCAGCATGGCCACAAACAATGCCGGGCGCGAGAGGTCTCCGCCTATCGCCGCCGTGAGGACACGTCGGTGCTCTGCCCAGTCTTGCACCGTATGCTGTACTGTGTCCTCCGGGCGATCCTGGCAGTGGTGACACCCGGGTGTTTCCTCCTTCCCTATCAGACACAGGTACCTCCCGAAACTTCCGTGTCCGTCGAGGACCCGCGTCATGCAGTAGGTCTGGACGCCGTGACGCCTATCCTGCAATTCCTCAAACCGGGATCTTAATGCCGCGATTGCGGCGTGCCCGGACGTCGGTCGCGACAGTCGTCCCCTCCATACTGCCCTAAGATTGCGCTTCACGCCGCGCCTCGACTTGTCGAGGCAGCGGGGATACACCCCGGCACTACGCCTCCACGCGCCACTCATAGACACATTGGAGGGCGCCTCGAAATCCCAGGGCAGTAATCCGGCAAGGTTGAAAGATTCGCTGGTGATCGTGCGGTATCCCCGGCTCATCCGGAAAGCCATGACCCTCTGGCATGCGACCAACTTTAGTGGTCGTGTCCGGATGCTCAGGGTCCACACAGGGGCCCCGTAGATGGACCTCACGACACCGGCGCCAAACACCTCCTGCCGTAGGCTGTAGCCCGCTGAGATTAGGCAGGAGTCGCCTGAGGGCGGCTGCTGCCCGGTTCAGTTTTGGGGCTAGACGCAGGAAGTGCTCCCTGAAGTTCCACCGGCTGTCGAGGATGCCAGGACGAGCGTGTCGTCAGCGCAACATATTACGCTGACGCCATCGGGGAGGTCGCCGTACCACTTTAGCCTTGCTAAAAAAATATCTCTCGAAAAACTTATCATACCAGAGGAATTTCATGGATGGATGTGTGGTATGAAGACGTACACCAAACCGACAGCTTTCGAAAGTGACGAAAAGTGATTTCTCCTGATTATTTTTGTGATTCTTTAAAAAAAAAAATTGTTCGAAGTACATAATATGTTTGATTTCCCTAGATCTAAAACCCAATAAGTCGGTACCCTTTGTAACTTAAATTTTTATTATGACAAAATGGACTACCTCAGAAACTCAAAAGTACTGTTTTACACTAATTCAACGTATCCACTTTTACCACAAATACTCATTATACCGACATTATTTGAATAACATAGGTATTTATGTCCTTAAAACTTAAATATTGAATATCTCAAAAGTGTCAATTTCGTACTTATTGGGTTTGAGCACTATACCCTCGATATGTAAAGATAAAGATAAAGATAAAGATAAAGAGCACAAAAAATGGGTTTAGGAAATTATCTTACATAGATGAAAATGAATCTAAAACTCCGATTTACTTGTAAGTTCGAATGTAGACTTATCAACCAAATTTATTTAGTACGTATTTCAAGATTTTTGGAATTTCCATCCTCAAATGGGTGATCGAAAATTCTGGAGAATAATCCGAAACCCTTGCGGACAAAGTCACGGACGGAGTGCAGGTTGAAACGAAATATGTATTAGATATTCGCCAAACTTTACTGTAAGTTATACTGCGAAGATGATATAACAGCCCTCATCCTCTCTAATGATACTAACATAATTAACTCGCAAGCCATATTTGATTTTAAAACTTTGTCCATAAAGTTGCTTTCCTGTTTTTCTGAATAGTAACTTACGAACGACCAACTTTTTGTCTGTTAACTTCGTTCGTGACACTTGAATAGTGCTTCTGGACAGTTTAATTGAAATAAAAGCTGTGAGTTCGAGAATGATTCAGAATACTTTTCAAATATTGAGTGCACTTTGATTGTCTGTAGTTCATTGATTGATATTTAAAAATATTTTTTAGCTTTTTTACTACTTACTTTTACTACGTAAAATTATCCAATGAGTCCTCCAACCCGGGGCAGAGCGGGAGGGACTGTCGAACTTGTACTGACTAAAATCTAAGGTGTCCTTCAATAGTCCTTTACGTTCCAGGTTCAAGGTAATTTGATTAGACAGTTTCCGGACGATTTTAAACTCGTGTTTCTGCATTGACACCTTATTCAAATATGCTGATCTGGTGGGGACACTTTTTATTAGTTTTCTTCTGCATAGATTATGGTCTGAAATAACACGTAACTTTTAAGCCACTACATTATGAGGCATACTATCTCGATGGGATACTCACCGGTGAAACAGGTGTCTCATTAAAATACTTCACTGCTTAGTCATACACTGTACTTTTAGAAAATTCGTTGAAAAAATTGAAATCCGTACAAAAACGAATCCAACTCAGTCTTCACAGAAATCAGTCAGGCGACACACGAACACTCAAATCAAACACAATGCCCCAAGCATTAGAACTGACAGGCAGATTGACAATACGGCTTGACGGAAGCATTTGACAAACATGCGGGCTTCCACACAGCTTAGTATTGGATGCCCATTTGTCATTTGCGTATTACCATAATTCAACTGGGGATGATGAATCCGACCGTGTTTATAAGCCATTGTGTAAGCAGTAGTTTCAAGCTTGTTGAATGGCTAATGTGATTATGAGTTGAGCGTTTGATAAGCTCCTATTAAGAGGCTTTTGTAGAAGGTGAAAATTGAGAGTGGGCTAGTTATAGTATTATTTTTAAAGTCAGCAAGCCCTTTCCATTATCACAGTGCAAGACGTGATGCAATGCGCCAAAGGTACATGTAGACATTTTGTATAAATGAATTCCACCGTTTCGTACAAAGCATTTTGCCAATAGATTCTATAAAGCTTTCAAACAGACAGGCGAAGCGAGGCGTTTTTTTTAATGTATGGATATTTGAAGCCAGGCACATAGACTGTCGGATCGCTTTCGCTTTTCTATGTGACTGGGACCAAACAATTCCATACATTACAAATAGAAACGCTTCGGATCACATTCTTATATAAATATAGAAAATAGCTTAACACCTGAGCTAAACATGGTAAAGGTCGCAGAAAAAGAAGAAAAAAAAGAGGCAGGATTTAAAAAAAGGAAACTTACAACTAAAAATACCCAAAATAATCTCAAACAGCAGCAAAGTTAAAACTAGTTTTCCTTAGTTCAACTTTGTGTTTTCACTTTGAAATCGGATCCCGAAGACAACGCCTAACTAATTAGCTTTAGTTTATCTTGATTTTAGGCTCAGACTTAGGGAGGTACCTTTTCTCAGAACTTTGGAGAGTTTAAATTGTTTGAGTGTATTTCTATGTTCAATTTGGAAGGACAGATTAGGATGATTTCAATAAATAATTTTGTAGATAATACTTATTGGATATTTGACACTATTAACTAATATTATTATGTAATTCTAAAACACAATTATTTATTTTTAAAAACTCTTTATTTAAAAACCGGTAAACTTAAAGAAATCCAACAGTGAGGTTCTCATTTGAATTAGACCAAAAATGGAAACAAAACCAATTATAAAATGAAGTAAATAATCAAATTGAATTAGAGAATTGTAGGATGAATAAACTAAATTGAATTATATAACAAACAGTTGCATGCAAATCTATATATTGTAAAATCCATTTTTTTATAATGAGAAATAATAAAAGGCTTATTTATTTTATTTCAAACTAGCAAACCCGGCGAACTCCGTTTCGCCACACAAACCTCACGGAGCCCGAGACCTTTCCAACGAATGCAAAACCGTGGAAATCGGTTCGTGCGTTCTTCGAGGAAGGAAAACCCGACTTATTAACCGACGAAAAAAGGAGGAGGTTCTCAATTCGATATGTATATTTTTTATAAAGCAGTTTAAAATAAAAAAGCCATCTAAAATGTAAACAGGCTGGATTTTAGTCAATTTTAACAATCCCTTTCACTCCACTTATGGTGGGTGGAATCATGTTGATTTTAAAGCCAAAAAAAGAGTTCGGCCTCACGATTTAGCGACACTGGTTTAAAACCTCCGATCTGAAAATTTTGATCAACGGTTGAACGTTTCTTGAACTATTAATTTCAACAGTTTTTTGACGAATACAATCGGCTCCTAAATTCAAAATAAACTATTTTGTATTAGCTTACAAGACCCTTTCAAACTTGTTTATATTAAAGCCAAATCTTCCCTCGCGCCTAATTATGCCATGACCATACAAAACCTCTTTTATACTCATTATACCGTTATAAAGGGAGGTTTTAAACGAGTTTTCAGGGTAAACGTCCTCAATTTTAAGGGGGAGACGACAACGCCTTGATAAATTACATTACGGTATGACAATTTGACTGAATGGGGCCAAGACAATGGCTACTGAGTTTGTTATAATCTATGAATGGGTGACCCATTTTCTTCTAAGCTTTTTGCTTTTAGTATGTCCGTGTTGAAATTTTGGTGGCGTATGTTATTCAGTTTTGGGTTTAGGAAGTTAAGTTTGTTAGACGCTTTAGAAGGCTTTAATAGTATGCACATGATGTTTAACTCAATTAATAAAGTAGAACGATCGTCATCAGCCTATAATGTTCTCACTGCTGGGACACTACAGGCCTCCTCTCTGTGAGAGGGAGTGGGCCATAATCCACCACGAGGGCCCAGTGCGGGTTGGTAGATGTCACATGTCTTCGAATTTTTGATTCTAGGACATGCCGGTTTCCTCACGATGTTTTCCTTCACCGTTTTGAGAGCAGTGGTGATGAAATAATTTACACAGAGTAATGCTCCTGGCGGGATTCGAACCCACGACCTACAATTCGTAAGTCGGGACCGATACCACTGGGCCACCACTGCTCTGTTAAGATTAATCAAGTAGAACGATGATTAATCTTAACTACCTTCTGTAGTAAGTGAGGAGCGCGTGGCTAAATAATTAAAGCCGCACAGGCCGATATAGCGGGTTAAGACGCGCTTGACGAGGTTGGTCCGTGGATGGGTGACCATCTTTCATAGCGAGTTTCCTCCGTGCCTCGGAAAGCACGTAAAGCAGTTGGTCCCGGCTGTTATTTGCAGATCTTTGACAGTCGGTACTGTTAGTCAGAAGCTGTAAAGTCTGGCAACCAGTCTTACCACGGAGTATCGTAATATCCAGTTACTGGGTTTTGGAGGTCCGATAGGCAGTCGCTCCATGTTAAATGCTTTGCATCTGGTTTGACTGGCAGCCGGCCCCAATATAATTGGGAAAAGGCAGGCAAATGACTTTCTGTAGAAAGTTATTTTATGGTGGAGAATGAATTATTAAAGCTAATTTAACTATTCTGCTTTTTCGAATGCAGTTAATTCAATGGCTTTACTATTTTTTCGTCAATTGATGATCGTGTGCGCTGAACAACATTTCTTAAAACTTTCAATTCCTTTATTTTTGAAATGACTAAACCGATCTTAAT
The DNA here is from genome assembly GCA_036375495.1 of Agrotis segetum. NCBI lineage: Eukaryota > Metazoa > Arthropoda > Insecta > Lepidoptera > Noctuidae > Agrotis > Agrotis segetum. Next base: position 2,821,444 of record JAQSVV010000031.1, read on the forward strand.
TAAACTTCGCCGTCAGTAGAATACATAAGTCCAAAATGTTAGAAGAAAACAAACACTTGAAACTTTTGAAAATAGACATGATGATTATGTAGACCACATCTCAAAACAAAACTTAACTCACAAAGTCAAAACGATTACTAAACACAACCTCAATTTTCAACCCATTAAAAAAACACAACATAAAACTCCATGAAACATAAAAAATTGCTCATAAATGACAGGCAAAAATATAACGTTCAAGTACCGTGCTCATAAGTTGCTCGAGAAGCCTTAGTTGTTTAGAGCTCGTCATTGCCCTGGCCGAGTCGAGCCATAAAAAGCCGAGAGCTCCGAAGAGGCTCTTCACAAGCATATTGCGCTCTTTCTGCTCACAACAAAAAATGGAAGCCCTCACTTATTGCTATGGAGTTTCTATTCGAATATAATTTGCGTTTTGAAGTTGGAAATTGGGTCGGGTTAATGGTCTTGATTTTAAGTTCTACGGTTCAGTATGTTTAGGTTCAGTAGTTCATTTCATATTTTTCTTTTTACGTGTTGAACTGTACAGTTCTATAGTCCATCCTCATCATCATCAGCCTATAATGTTTCCACTGCTGGGATACAGGCCTCCTCTCTGTGAGTGGGAATAGGCCATTATCCACCACGCGAACGCAGTGCGGGTTGGTAGATGTCGCATTACTCCGAATTTTTAGTTCTAGAACATGCCGGTTTTATCACGATGTTTTCCTTCACTGTTTTGAGAGCAGTGGTGATGAAATAAATTACACAAAGTAATTGCACCTGGCGGGGTTCGAACCCATGAACTACAACTCGTAAGTCGGGACCGATACCACTGAGCCACCACTGTTGGTCAGGACCAGGTTGTTGGGAAGGATATACAGAAAAGCAGGTGGAATATGCAATGCAGAGTGGCTCTACACATGCGTTGTATTTGAGATGGGTCTAATATACGTCATTTGGCTAGATTTTATTGTAATAGTGACAAACCTGGGCCCACAATCGATTAAGAGATTTCGTGAGAGGCCTTGCAGTCTCTAACTACAAGAAAAGATGCACTGCTGGCTTCAAGAAGTGAGGACGATTTTACTAGGTAATTGTCCTAAACGGGATCAGCATCTGCTGTGACCGTTCGAATCGAATGCAGAACTTTAGAACACAGCATAAGTATACAACTTATAGTAAGAGCAGTGTTATGATGTCCTGTAGCTATAAGCGTTTTTATTTCTTTCCTTCTTTACCCCAGTTTGCTCATGGATGATCATGGATTTCAGTCCATGGGGAATCACTCCGTACTGGGTAAAGATCTTACCTTTCTTCCGCCCTACTTCTGAGTTCTGTGTCCTTAATCCATCGGTTCGCCCAAAGGTCAACGTCTTGCTAATTCCTAATTACAATTCATAGAGCTATAAAACGAACATTCACAATCAGGACGTTCGGCGATTGTCGACAAAACGCAATTAACTTAATTGGGGAAGACTTCATCCGACTTTTACGACGTTTTGTTTGTTTTTCTCGAGAATCTGTCGTTCCGCAAACGGATAGAGAGATAAAAGAATCGTGGTATTGGACGGTTCTACAGTTATTTTAAGAAACGTGTTTGGTCGTTTTTAAATCACCCGTTTCGAGATCTTCATTACTTTTTAAGCGACATAAAAAAAAGAGAAGCTTTTCAAATCTTGTTTTTAGGGTTCCGTAGTCAACAAGGAACCCTTATAGTTTCGCCATGTCCGTCCGTCCGTCCGTCTGTCCGTCCGTCCGTCCGTCCGTCCGTCCGTCTGTCCGCAGTTTAGCTCAGAGACGCACAGTACTAGAGAGCTGTAATTTGGTGTAAATATACGGATTCGTTGTGCCGAAAAAGTGGTAAAATAAAATCTCGTAAAATATTTTTTTTTAGGGTACCTCCAGTACTTACACGTAAAGTCAGGATTTTTTTTTTCTCGCGTACCCCTTAGTGTGGGGTATCATTAAATAGGCCTTTAAAAAATAATGATAGTTTCCATTAACAATTTTTTGATAAAAAAATTCGTTTGTGAAATATTAAGCTTTAAAGTGCTAAATTTTGCTCGATTCGAGTGTCCCCCCCCTCTACCAGCTAAACGGTTATGTTTGGGGGTGTGAAAAAATTCACAATAGTAGTACATATAACGAAGTTTAAAAGAAAATTATCATGACTAAGTAGGCTTTACAACTTTACGAGTAATAGTCGACCAACTTACAAAATGTACTTGATATCATATTTTCTTAAACAAAATGTATCGGAGACAACTGCAAATGTAAGTTTGTCAACTTTATTTTTACAGCTTTTATAGGTATGTTTTTTGGGGATAGGTAGGTTTTTATCGTCAACTATTTTTAACTAAATTCAAAAAAAGGAGGAGGTTCTAAATTCCTTGTAATCTTTTTTCTTATGTATTTTCCCCGATTTCTCAAAGACTCCTGGACCGATTTTGAAAATTCTTCTTTTTAAAATTAAATTCAGCGAATCAGTTTAGTTAGTTCGCATAAGTATTTTGATGGGCAACTACGGAACCCTACACTGTGCGTGGCCCGACACGCACTTGGCCGGTTTTTTTTGTATAAATGTTTTTCGATTTCTCAAGCATACCTGGACTTTTTGTTTTGAAAGGGTATACTTTCTAAAGAGTGTTATTTAAAGCGGCTGCTATTAATTAATAGCATTATTGTCCACTACACTCTCCACAAAATTACTAAGTCTACCCGACTTAAAAAAAATTATTGATCAGGACATGTTCAAAAAAATAGGTAAAACCAAGGCGTAGTCGACGGAGCCTCCCGCTTTGCGGGGCTTCTTTTTCTGTGTTAGGAGTTTACAGGAACTAAGCAAACCGAACCTCGGGGTGTTCCCAAAACTGAAATGTTGGTAAATTGTAATATTCGTAGCTGAGTTCATCACGTCAGGATTTTATGACTGTCTGGATCAAGAGCACTCTTTAATCTATGACAAGAATGAGCTGGCTCCGGTATTACAACGTCTTAAAACCAGGCTTATTCCGGCGTCTGAAAGTGACAGAGCTATACAAGTCGTCTAGCGCCATCTCGTTCACTCACTGGAAGAAGCTTGGTTTTAAAACGTTGTAATACCCGCTGAGGTTGCTTCTAATAGTCTATCTATGCATTTTTTAGTCATTGACACAACATAAAGATTGGCATAGGATTAATCGATCGAGTCGTATCTGTTATAATCATAGCCGCACCTTATTACAGGAAAAGCCACCTAATGATATATTCCAATAGGTACAATTTTCTATTAAAATATTTGCCTAATTAGCGTTAACGCCAAAGGTTAAAGACTTCAAAGTAAGTGTAGAATATCTAAAAATGTATCCAGAATTACCTTAAATGTATTTAATTGGGTACTTGGAACCTTTGAAAGTCTTCCACGAATTTATTGATTTTGATTCAAAGGAAAATATCTGGCCTCTTGTTCGTAGGTAGTCCGGACAGTTACTTATCCTACTAATATTATAAATGCGAAATTTTGAGAGGATGCATGTATGTGTATGTAAGTATGTTTGTTACTCTTTTACGCAAAAACCACTAAACGGATTCGGCTAAAATTTGGTACACGGATAGTTTATAACCTGGATTAACACATAGGATAGTTTTTATCCCGATTTTATGTTCTTGTGGGATAATTTTCGAGTTGTATCAGGTAAAGCCGCTGGCAACAGCTAGTTGGAAATGTAACATAGCCTGTGATAATAGCTAATAATATAGCTTTGCTTTATATTGGTGACTAACAGGCTGACCCGGAAAACATCTTAACGACTCAGAATCATTTTTTATCATATTTACTCACTTTTTAAACTTTCCCTGAACTTTCTAAAATAATTCAAAACCAAAATTAGCCAAATCGGTTCAGCTGTCTTCGTGTTACAAGGAAAATAGAAGAGTTTTAAGGAAAACTAACGATCAGAAATATTGATTTTTATATGTATAATAAAAGATGGATATTAGAGTAGGAATCAATTTCTAGAATGCCTCCTTTGTATTATGAACCTCAGATCGGCGCAATATTAAAAATATCAGTTCCTTCTCGTAGCTTAGTAAACAAAGTTTCATTACAAACAAGTCTTTCCAACATTTACTACAGCGACAACAATTTTATATAGCACAAGGTATGCAGTTCTGCACCTTACTCGAGCAAAAGCAATGCAGTCAAGAAAATAAAAAGGAGAAACTCCAAATAGCATCGTAGAATTTCGAGCAAATGTGGCACAACATTTGGTAGAAAGAAACAAAGGACCAAAGCAAAACGCCAAAGCGCAAAGTGAAATAATTTGGCCGCTTCTAACTTGAACATTTTCGACAAGAGTAACTCCTACACAACTATTTTAATGGGGAATGTTTCTGACATCGCTATCTCCCGTTTGAAACTACATGTCACACCTCCTCTTTTAACACATCCCCATTCTAATTAGAGCAACAGGGATGGGTGATACATTCAAGCGACGAAAGCGAACGGAAATTGAGTGGACCCTTTTCACTGTAATGCCAGTGGATAAAGAAACTTTTGGGTTGTAAATGGTTGAAATATTTGCAAAAAGTGTTTCCTGGTTGAATAGTTTGCTGTCAAACTGCTTCATAGCTTTTAGTACATCGTTTTATGTCACCATTTTGCTTTGAAAAGGACAATGCCCTAAGGAATACTCACATCGCTTCAGTAGATTGGACAAAGTTTGCGATGGGAGATACGATTTTAGATTTCGGGATGTCGTTGATAAAAAGAAATTAGGAAGAAAAACAAAACCAAAACGCTGTCGCTTAAGAGACATTTTAAGTATCCCTGTCTATTCTATTGTCAATAGAGACTTATCGAAATAGCTTTAGAATACAATTTAGGTGCTTTGTGATGAATCCCACATAGAGACCTACCCAAGTCGCTCTTTCTTTATAAATATACACTCTTTATCACTGATATTATAAATGCGAAAGTTCATGAGGATGTAAATGTATGTGTATGTAGGTATGTTTCATACTCTTTCACGCAAAAACCACTGAACGGATTTGGCTAAAATTTGGTACACAGATAGTTTATAACCTGGATTTAAAAGAATAGTTTTTATCCCGATTTTATGTTCCCGTGGGATAATATTCAGGTTGTAGCGGGTGAAGCCGCTGTGGGAACAGCTAGTTACTCATAATTATGTAGATCCTTAAGAGGGTTTTTTTTTCGCGATATAATCATCAAATGACTCCTCCTGCATCATCATCATCATCATCAGCTGGAGGACGTCCACTGCTAGGCATAGGCCTCCCCCTTAGACCGCCTCCCCGAACGACAATTTGCCACTTGTATCCATCAGCTGCCTGCGACCCTCACGTTGTCGTCGGTCCACCTAGTGGGAGGTCTGCCTACGCTGCGTCTTCCGGTCCGTGGTCGCCACTCGAGAACTTTTCTTCCCCATCGTTTGTCAGTTCTACAAGCGATGTGGCCTGCCCATTGCCACTTCAACTTGCTATGAGCTATGTCGGTGACTCTGGTTCTTTGCCGAATATCCATGTTCCGGATTTTATCCCGCAAAGAAACTCCGAGCATAGCTCTTTCCATTGCTCGTTGAGTGACTCTTAGTCTTTCTAAAAGGTCAGCAGTCAAGGACAACGTTCCTCCTGCATAGGAGGAGTCATTCGAAGATGAGGGACTGTCAGACTCACTGAGTAAAATTCATTACTAGAACGCAAGCTTCATCTGTTCTTTCACAGATTAACCCAGGAACTTCTATCGAAGGATACGTTGAATTTCAGTACCTAAGTACGAGTCTGGCAGTACCGTTCGCTCCAACCAAGACTGGAGGAGGCGTTTGATAATTTCTGTCCTGTAAAACTCAGCTTAATACGCAAATACAAACCTAAAAGATATTTCAACAACAAGCACCTCCATAATTTGTCAGTCATTAAAAAACAAAGTCCAACTATGGGCATAAATGACACTGCACAAAACAAACGGGCAACGGATGAGTCTCCGAGTCACGGGTCACAAATTGTTTTTGTGGTAACCCCTAATTATTTCCACTTGATGGTTTTATATGTGGATAGTAAATTTGGAAGAGACTGTGTAAAAATTGGAAGAGACATTCGTGGATGTAGGTAGTAGTTTCATTTTGTATTTAATGCAAGCCTATTTGAGACTTGAGTTCTAAAGCGAAGTCAGTGATTTTGTTTTATAATTAATTATTTTTGCCACCGACTTCCGAAAAATAAGTTATTTTACACATTTTTATGGTGGATTTTGAAGGTGGTTAGTTTTGTTTGTTTTTTAGTTTGTCCCTTTTTAGTTCAACTATATAACCAAAACACTTGTCGAATACTTAATCCGTAATAACATCGTCCAAAAACACAAGGAAAAATTCCTCATTAGTCAGAGTTGGTGCATATCATAATCTTTGTCTTTTCCTTCATTGTTTTTAGACATTTACCGTGTTACCACAAAAACTTTTAAACGTCTGTTGAACACTTGTCTAAAACAATGTCAGATTATGACATTGAAATAAGGTCCGTTTTGCAGTCACACTTTTTTTAGACAAGGGTTCAACAGATGTTTAAGCGTATATAGTCTGTTAAATTTTACATTCGTTCTTTTTTTAAATAAGTTCTATTTAAAACGTAGTAGGATATAATTTAATCAAATTGATTGTCGCCAAGAGACCGAGTAAGTACGAACGCTGAGAATTCATTATTACTTAAATGTGTCCATTTCTTGTTAGATTCTACATCTGTAAGTTTCCACTCTTAGCGCGTTGCAAACGCAGTCACTATATCCAATAAAGATGCAAGTTTGTCAGCGTTTATAGTTGCTATTTTTCCTCTCTACTTTATTTTAAAGAGTGGCAAAATATTCATGCTTTTATGAAGCTTATTTCCGCGGTTCCTGAGTGTGTTTTTTGAGGAAAATAATAAAGGAGAAGTGGTAAATTTACTCGTAATTTTGTGATGGAAAATCTAGTGTTTTTAATTTGTTTAGTTGAAGAAACTGTGAATTAAAAATTTGAATAACAAACTTGAAAAATTAACTTATAAGTTTGAACAATTATATTATTATAAGAAACAAGTTTCTTTTACCAAAGACATAAATATTAACCAAAGTACCGTATCTCCAGGAATTTCTTATCAGATTTCTGTATTTTATTTAAAGCTATAGCTAGATTTAAAATAACCTATAGAGTGGGCATTGGAAAAATTGTCAGACAAAATTATTGATGCCGTGCGTCAGTAGCACTATCTAGCGTTGCATAGCAACGCGACTACTAGACTTAGTGACTTTTTACCTATTGGTAAAAAGTTTTGGATCACAAATTTCTTCGTGATGTCCCGTCTACTGCTCGTATATGTATAGTTTAATGTCTTTGAAATAGGAACTATTTTTTTGAAAAAATTAACGTTAAAGTTCCCGTTTATTTGAAGTCCAAAAGACTTTAAAACTCGTAATAGGGCCTCAGATCTTTACTCCACTGATTGCTCATTCTGAAACAAAATATAAATTCAAATAGGTGTTGTTAACTAAATCAATACTGGTGCCCGGAAATCCTTTAACGAAGATTACAAAACCGTAATCTCAAAGTTTGGTCCCATGGCAACTGGTAACAACACTGATAGCCTATAGGAAGAGCATTTTCAATTTTACCTGCGAATTTACATCCCCAATGAGATCGTGCCTTGATAGCTTTTCGTCGCTGATCTAAGAATTTGCATAAAAGTGGAAAAAAACCGAGCCTGGCTGTTTGCCTTTGAAATATTTAATTAAAAGGATGTTCAGGATGGGTGCGTTGTTTTTAGGGTTCCGTAGTCAACAAGGAACCCTTATAGTTTCGCCATGTCCGTCCGTCCGTCCGTCCGTCTGTCCGCAGTTTAGCTCAGAGACGCACAGTACTAGAGAGCTGTAATTTGGTTTAAATAAATACGGATTTGTTGTGCCAAAAAAGTGGTAAAATAAAATCTCGTAAAATATTTTTTTTTAAGGTACCTCCAGTACTTACACGTAAAGTGAGGATTTTTTTTTTCTCGCGTACCCCTTAGTGTGGGGTATCATTAAATAGGCCTTTAAAAAATAATGATAGTTTCCATTAACAATTTTTTGATAAAAAAATTCGTTTGTGAAATATTAAGCTTTAAAGTGCTAAATTTTGCTCGATTCGAGTGTCCCCCCCCTCTACCAGCTAAACGGTTGTGTTTGGGGGTGTGAAAAAATTCACAATAGTAGTATATATAACGAAGTTTAAAAGAAAATTATCATGACTAAGTAGGCTTTACAACTTTACGAGTAATAGTCGACCAACTTATAAAATGTACTTGGATTCATATTTTCTTAAACAAAATGTATCGGAGAGAACTGCAAATGTAAGTTTGTCAACTTTATTTTACAGCTTTTATAGGTATATTTTTTGGGGATAGGTAGGTTTTTATTCTCAAATATTTTTAACTAAATTCAAAAAAAGGAGGAGGTTCTAAATTTGTCGTAATCTTTTTTCTTATGCATTTTCCCCGATTTCTCAAAGACTCCTGGACCGATTTTGAAAATTCTTCTTTTTAAAATTAAATTCAGCGAATCAGTTAGTTAGTTCGCATAAGTATTTTGATGGGCAACTACGGAACCCTACACTGTGCGTGGCCAGACACGCACTTGGCCGGTTTTCTTCGTGTTTTAACGCAGATTTTTTATTAGATTTCCGGGACCTGAAATAAATTTATTATTTTGGGTTGTCCCCTGTTACCTTATAATCTATATATATATATATATATAACGCTATAACTCGAAAATTTTCCCACGGGGAGATAAAATCTGGATAAAAAATTTCTATGTGTTAATCCAGGTTATGAACTATCTGTGTAAACAATGTTAGTGAAATCCGTTCAGTAGTTATTGCGTGAAAGAATAACAAATATACTTACATACACATACTGCATATATCCTCACAAACTTTCATATTTATAATATTAGTAGGTTGAAACTTTAAGCCCTTAAATTTTAAGTAGCATCACTTTTAATGCGTTTATAGTAATAATCATACATCACATTGATTTAACCTCATACTATTTTCTCGTAGACGTCCTTAGTCTTTTGGACTCTTCATTGATAATGACAATTTTTTTAGTAATTATTTATCAATCGTAATTTTTCTGCATGAAAAAAATACAGTCATTATAAAATACCAACTTTCAGCTTTGACTAGGGTGTATGGACATTGGACTCATTCGATGATGTTATCACGCTTATAAAAAATAAGGCTATAAGCTTAAACATAAAAAGTTATGACAAATTTTTAACCAACGAAAAATAAGGAAGAGGTTCTCAATTTCACATGTATATATTTTGTTTTATAGGAGTCAAGAAGAGGGTATAACAGCTGATGAAAATAATAAACGAAAATATGTTTCGTAAAAGGAGTTTTCTGTTGATTTTCCACGAATTAATTAATGAACTCGGCAAAGTATTTAAATATAAAATAATAATAAAATCCAAACGCAAGATTTCAGTGTGCTTCATTTAAAGATTACAAATAAAATTGCAGGCAAAATAAAATAAAAATATATTTTAAGTCAATATGCCCAAGATAATTGGATCACAATATCATGTTTTAAATTTTAATTTAACTTTCAGTATGTTGGCATTTCGTTAGATTACACTTTGCTATCAAATGTTTTCTATTTCGTTACGTATTTTTCACGAGGCCATGAAATCAGCGTTTACATCACGCCTATTGGCTACAAAATTGTCTAAATAAAAAAATAAAAAAGCTATATTTTTTAGAAACTTTTCATTTCCTTCTCTTCATGCCTGCCTCAATTCTGTGCTAATGAAGTTTTGAGGAGAAAACTAAATCTTTTTACTTAATTATGTAATGAATATATTTCCTACTAGCTGACCCGGCGAACTCCGTACCGCCAGAGAAACGATTAAAAAAAACCTTTTAAACCTTCCCTGGACTTTCCAAAATAATTCAAAACCAAAATCAACCAAATCGGTCCAGCTGTTCTCGAGTTTTAATCAGACTAACGAACAACAATTCATTTTTATTTATATAGATAAATAAAGTAGTGACCAAAGACATTAAACTATAAACGAGCAGTAGACGGGACATCACGAAGAAATTTGTGATCCAAAATTTTTTACCAATAGGTAAAAAGTGCCTCAGTCTAGTAGTCGCGTTGCTATGCAACGCTTAGATAGTGCTACGGACGCACGGCATCAACAATTTTGTATGACAATTTTCCCAATGCCCGCTCTATAGGTTCTTTTAAATCTCTTTGGTAGTGACTAAGTGCTACTGACACACTCCCAATGAAATAAACCAATCACGCTTTTCTCGACATGCAAATCGAACTCAAGACTGATTCCACCTTTTCATTCTTACCCATTATTTGCATGAACAACCCTGTTGTCCCTAATCTAAACCGTCTTCGACCACTACAGGATCTAATAAATTGACCTTTAAACCGCAAGAACCCTTTAGCCACGAAGGGTTAAGATAACCCCGCTGTCTTACAACCCCTACCCGACAGGTCGTGTCCTGTAACTGGTTTTAAAACGTCCTGACAATCCGATCAGATCATTTTGAAGGTCAAACAAGTTTCGGGCTTACATACAAACGTTTTTACAAAGGGTCTCAATTGGTATAACACTTGTTTACACGACTCGATATTGTAGCATTTTAGGGTTGAATTCAATTTGGTATATTTGTGTTCGTTGATGCTGTTTATTTTCGAATCTGAAGGTTGATGCCCGTCTGAAATAATCAGACTGAAAAGGACCTTTTGTATTTGTGAATTTTATTTGTTTTATGCATGATTTCTTTCAATATATTTGAGCGATTGTGCAAATTGGATGAGTTTTATTTGCCGAGAACTTTAATTAATTATATTGATGGAATTCAGTTTTAATCTATTATAGTGTGTGCATTCAGTGGGTTGACGAATTAATTTAAATTACGTTAAAGTTACCTGAAATATGAAACTTACAAAAAATGTATTGAAAAATTAAGTCAGTGAAAAATAGTCTGTCTAAGCATTCAAAGTGACTGGAGGTCCTAGCACAAATTCTACATAAGTATTGACCATATTTCTTTGAAATATACTACGTGTACCGTTATTAGCGCAAAACCTCTCGTAGGGTAACTCAGCCCATGTTACTGAACAATGTTTGTTCCAAGACTTTTGGCAATTCGCAATTTGTGCTATTAACTTTACACGTTGTATACGACGTAAATTGTAACGAACATGAAATAAGCGTCTCCAGTAAATACGGATAACTTATTCTATCTATCAAAGTTCACGTTTCCTTTTTGTCACAAATACAATCATGGAAACTTATGTCAGGACCTCAGTTCTCATAACTAATCCTAGAAATACCTCTACCAATTTCGTTTCCAATATTAACCGTATAACTCAGGCCCCGGTACAATGCATGCTTGTATATACAGTAACTATGTACGTAGAATGCAACCCTGACAAAGGACACAGATGTGCTACTGTGATTATCCGGGGCTAGTAAGATGCAAACAGATTGCCAGTAAACCAGTTATTGGTTCTAAATGTGGGAATTGCGATATGTGTAAGGCTGAAAACTGTATGTATGATAGAAATAATGTGTATCGCAGTTTCAGGATGCGCTTTCAAAACAGAAATTGTAATTATAAATCGTTCTGTAGCCCTACATAATCTTCCACAACTATCACACAACGCCATCTAGTTCTAAGGGGCTGCCTCCACGAGCGAGAGAATCGCGGCGATATTATCGCCGTGCCATGTTTTTCTATACACTCTCTATGGAACCGTCTCCACACGGCGATATTATCGCCGCGATGCGACGAGTGGCAACGAGCGCGCAAAACGTCATTACATCGTCGCTAGCCCGCCGCGACTAGCAACGCGACCGCCGCGCGCTCGCGAAGCTCTCGCGACGAGCGCGCGGCGGGCGCGCTGTCAAACGCAGCGAATCCCTTCTTTGGCAACGTGACGTCAAGGAAACGCGGCGATACCGTTACGAGTCGCCGCGGAATCGCCGCGATACCGTAACGACTCGCGACGATACGCGGCGGAATTATCGCTCGTTCGTGAAGATTATCCGACGATATAAGGGCGGACTCGTCGCGATTCTCTCCCTCGTGGAGGCAGCCCCTAAGCTAAGCAGAGGTTGTGTTATGGGTACTAGACAACTGATAAACACACTTATAATATATCTCTAAATGCATAAATATTATAGATAAATCTTGAGAGATTGTTTTCGGCTTATCAAGTCAGTATACAGGAGGACTCGCAAGTTAGTTTCCATAGTAAAAAATAAATTAAAAACCTTAGGTTCAAAATTTAGTGTGAGACAGTTTTTTTTCATAAAAAACACTGCCCCAAACTAGGGATTTCTCCTGTGTCGTGGTTGCGTTTACAAACATAGAAACTCGCATGCACAAACACCAAGACCCGGAACAAATACTCGAAAGGATTGAACGCGCGTCACTTCAATCGCTCACCCATTGCGCTAACCGTGCCGTCAGAGATTTCTGCACTTCTTGACTCCTCCTCCATCAAACTTTAACTTGATTTTGAATCACATGAAGTTTCATCATCATCATCATCAGCCTATAATGTTCCCACTGCTGGGACACAGGCCTCCTCTCTCTCAGAGGGAGTGGGCCATAATCCACCAGACGACTTTGCGGGTAGCAGCTGGTAGAGACAATATAAGACTCTATATTGCAAAACTGATTAGTTAATAGCATTAAGACTACATACCCTCTATGCAAATCACTGGGTACAGGTGTACCTCCCTTCTTCTTGTGATTAAAACTTTTTATCTAGCCGACTTTTGCTCTTTTAACTACCATTCGTAATGTTAGGGATTTGCATTTAAAGATGGCCGCGTTCAGGCTAGTTCGCGAATTAAACCAAGCAGGTTTTAATTTTCTTCTTAAAGTCTATGATTTTTATGAGGCTATGGTGTTGTTTTTGTATAAGATTGGTCCCTTTTTTTTTAGCGTGGTAAATTCATCAAAAGAGTCCATTCCGGGCAGGGCGGGAGGGACTGTCAGACTCGTACTGACTACAATCCACGGTGTCCTTCAATAGCCCTTTATGTGCCAGGGTCACGGTAATGAGATAAGTCCCGCGACCCCGGCAGGCTTTGGCCCTCTAGAGGGGGGCCCCGTCATTATGCTGACGCACTTTGAGGCGCGCGTGGGACACAACGCGCCGGCGAAATGGGCGGGCATGGTCCACGGTCAGACAGCGAGTTGCCCTTTACTCGTCGCCCGCATGCCCGTATAAGATTGGTCCCTAGATGTATTTGTTATTTTGCTGAGAAACGTCGGGTTCAAGGATTTGGTACGGTCCATATATTTTCAGGCCATAGCAGATGGCAGGTTTTATACTTATAATCCATCATACGCCTAGCCCTTTCCCAACTAATTCCCTTGCTCTCTCAGTCAGCACTAGGTATAGAATACGATATTTCCTGGTAAGATTGATTGGTAGACTCGTGCGCTACTGATTTTTTGTTATTATACGACTGTCAATGTAACGTTGTGGATTACCAACGTTGCATTTCAAAACTATAAATAGTTCATTAATATAAATTTGTAGGTATCTAGTAAATATTCTTGAATTACGTCGAGACAAAAAGTAATTTATAAGTGGGTAGTTCTAAACTGGTAGTAACATTTGACAGTTCTGTAGTGACAGAACTGTGGAATGTTCTAGCTGCGGATAAGTAAGTGGCAATGCTTATGCTGTCTCGCTCTCACACGTGCAAAGTCCAATTCCCCTTCTCTTTGAGCGAGGCATTTTGTAGCAATCAGCTGGGACGTAACACAGTACAGAAATAATTACCGCGAACGCTGGACGTAGTAGTAGACGTAGTTCCTCACTATACTAGGACTATCTAATTTTACTCGTCCCAGACTTAGACAGTTTTTCTTAGTCAAATAATAAATATTTAAATTCAATATACTTTTAACATCAAGTGTAATAACCCCGGTTTAAGGGTAAGTTGCCAAACCAAACCTTTATAACTGCTAGCTATTGTTTCTATCTTTTTGTATTGAGCAGTTACCTACAGACTTATTATTTTGTGTTCTAATTTTTCTTTGTTAGGTTTTTATTTTGTTAAGCCTCGAATGTTCCATACGCTCGTAGGCCTATAAATAATGTTGTGTTAATGCTTCACGCTAATTTAATATTGTGTACCTGCCATGTAAACTCCGTTCTGATGTTGACCAAACTCACAAACGCCTCAAGCGCTTTACGTCCTAGGCTTTCGCTTACGCTGCGAGGTCATCATCAGAGAGGATTTGCAGTGGACCTTTTATTTACCGCTGGACGTTGATTCCAGGGAACAAGATTGGGGTTTGAAATACCCATCCTCAACGTTCGTTGAGTTCGACAGCTGACTCACGCTACCGAACGTTCGAGGCCTGCGCACACACAGCACCTAGCCGCACACAGCTGACCAGCCGGCGCATCCACCATCCTGTCCCTGGGGTCTCTCTCACCTCGGGACAACTCCTCGCCCATCGCGTCTCTGCACTACGCGATAAGCCAGGACAGTACTTAGTGCGACTACTTCCACGGAACAATTAAATACCAAGTGACGGCTGTGAACCACGACCTTATTAATTTTATTGTAAACGTTGGCGAGCTCTTTTATTCCAACTCGCCCGCTAACCGTTACAAGATCTGTACCTAATTTAAAGCAGGTTTCATCGGGAGTGTAATTTTGTGTATGTGGGTTTCTATGGTTGGAAACGCACTTATTTTTTCTTGGTAAAATCATTAAATGAGTACCACCACCCATAGTGTCAAAATTGTACTGACTAAAATAGCACTTTATGTTCCGAGGTTACGGTAATTCGTTAGTCCCGGCAGGCTTTGGCTGTCTATAGAGGGGCCCCGTCATAATGCTGACACTCTTTAAGGCGCGCATGGAACACAACGCTCCGTCGACCCGGGCATGGTCCATGGTTAAACAGCGAGTCTACCACTGCGGCTAGGGTGGAGGCAGGACGCTATCTTCTACCTCACGTAGCCCGCCTCTTCCTTCGTGAGCATGACTGCTTCGCAGAAGGAGGCGACCGCTTCCCATTCCGTCTCGCAACTACGATGCAGGAGAAATTCCTAGTGTGGGGCGTCGTCTTTTTACAAGAAAACCCCCTTTTTTTGAAGTCGGTAAAAAAATGTGGTTGGTTGCCCCCTATGCTCCTCCTACTAACGGCAGATATTACCAGCCCAGTTCCACTCTTACTGCCGTTGGGCCAGCATCAGATCATTGTATTTTGGAGCGAATAATAGGGTTTCTAAAACATTAGCCCTTTTCCTCTTGTCTCACAAAATGTTCTATGAACGACAACCAGAAAAACCTATCGGAAACCGAGCTGGAATAACTCAATCAATACGGACCAGACCACATAGGTAACTAGTAGGCTGGTTGTTGATCACTTTTCATCCTTATGGACAGAGGATAAGGTTGAAAGTGGTAAACCGCGAACGAAGCCATACATCAAGTGAATGAAAAGTTCGCCAGTATGAAAGCGTTCTAACAAATTGTGGATATAACTAGTTTAGCGCGCAAATGTATGGAGTTTTTAGCGCGATTCATAGTTCGCCTTGTAGGTTTTTTGTATTGAAATTATTTTTGGGTAGAAATTGTTACGGTTAGTGAATAAATGAGGTTGTGTTATTATTATTATTTATTGTCAGACAATAACATCCAAAATATTAATACAATACATTACATTACCTACGTCACAATTTAAACAACGTCACATTTAAAATCTGATTTAAATCTTTACATATAATAAAATCGTAGAGATGTCATTCCTGTACATTGAATATTTTTTTCTTTTTGTATATTTTTCGAGATAAGGGATCGATTCTGATGCCAGATCAACTTTTATTTTTTTTCGAATTTTTTTATGTTTTTTTGATTTGATTTATCTCCGAAACTACTGTAAAGTTGTCGATCAAATTTTCCTCAAATATTCCTAATAATATGCTTCTGTTAATATGCTATGTATTATTACGCTATTTTTCCTGGGAGATAAGCAATTTTGAATTTTGTTGTTTTTAGATGTTTGTTGATAGTTGGAAGCTAAACCACTGGATATTATTTAGTCAATTTTTCCTCAAATATTCCTTAAACTGCTGTTCTATTAATAGGATATGTATAATTACGCTATTCCCCTTGGGGGATTAGCAATTTTATAATGTGTTGATTTTCAGTCATTGTTGACATTTGTACAAGAACCGCTATTTGAAAATCACTGTCAAGTTACTAGCCAGTCCGGACGGTAACCTGCTTGACTTTCGTGCAAGGGGTCTCTGGATCAAATCTCGCAGTTTTTTTTTTCTCTTTTTGAGTTTTTTTTTTATTTGTCCTGGGAGTTTTAAATAATTTAAAAAAAATGTGCATACTTTTGTTTCAATATTATTCGCGATTTAAAATAATTACTATTTTTTTGCAATACTTCTCTAGGATATAAATCTACACCGATTTAAATTGTAGGTAGTAAGTTGGATATTTTTTTTAATTGTAATTGTTTCGAGGTGTGGGATTTTAAAGATTAGAAAAAAATCAGGGTTTCTATAATTTGTGTTTATTTATGTTTTGAATTGGTGCTCAAACCAGTGCATAGATTCTGTTTTAAACGACGACAAGTTGTACTCATCGAGTCAGATAATTAGTTATTTTTTAGGTATCACGCGGTATGCTAAAGGGAGAAGAGCAATGCTATCGTACGTTCAATTTGCAGCGATACTGTAAATCGACCCAAAAATGATAGTCTAATGTTTAAATAAACACGGTTCTTTGAAATTAATGTCGGTCAAATAAGGACGTTTCCTATGCAAACTATGTACCTAGATATATAACATTATTGATCTAAACTAATAATAAAAACCGGCCAAGTGCGTGTCGGGCCACGCACAGTGTAGGGTTCCGTAGTTGCCCATCAAAAAACTAATTAAACTGATTCGCTGAATTTAATTTTAAAAAGAAGAATTTTCAAAATCGGTCCAGGAGTCTTTGAGAAATCAAGGAAAATACACAAGAAAAAAGATTACGACGAATTTAAAACCTCCTCCTTTTTTTGAATTTAGTTAAAAATAGTTGACGATAAAAACCTACCTATCCTCAAAAAACATACCGTAAAAACATACTTAAATAAGCTGTAAAAATAATGTTGACAAACTCACATTTGCAGTTGTCTCCGATACATTTTGTTTAAGAAAATATGATATCAAGTACATTTTATAAGTTGGTCGACTATTACTCGTAAAGTTGTAAAGCCTACTTAGTCATGATAATTTTCTTATAAACTTCGTTATATGTACTACTATTGTGAATTTTTTCACACCCCCAAACATAACCGTTTAGCTGGTAGAGGGGGGGGACACTCGAATCGAGCAAAATTTAGCACTTTAAAGCTTAATATTTCACAAACGAATTTTTTTATCAAAAAATTGTTAATGGAAACTATCATTATTTTTTAAAGGCCTATTTAATGATACCCCACACTAAGGAGTGAGCGAGAAAAAAAAAATCCGCACTTTACGTGTAAGTACTGGAGGTAGGACGGACGGACGGACGGACATGGCGAAACTATAAGGGTTCCTTGTTGACTACGGAACCCTAAAAATCCAAGTATGTTTGTTTTTTACCTTTTCACGCATTACTACCTACTGAATCGATCGTCCCAAAATTTAGCATATACGTTGTCAGGATTATAGACATGGATATAAGGTATCTTACATCCCGATTATCAGAAGAGAGCTGTTTCCGAGAAAACAATTACGTTCATATTCCAGATGGCGCCACACGATCCGTGTTGTTTCTCAAATTCTAAAAAACGCAAGCGAAGCCGCGGGCAAACACTAGTTACAAATAAAATCATCAAAATTAATATAGTAATTTACATCAAAATTAAATGAGTTTTGTATATTGTTAGCCCCTTTGTACTTGTCGCGGGACACACGTATACCGCGACTCCGGTACCCAAAATACTTCTGAAGGACACCGTGAATTTTAGTTAGTACAAGACTGACAGTCCCTCCCGCCCTGCTCTGGGTAGGAGAACTCATTAATTGTTAATTTTACCACGATAAAAAAAAGAAAAAAAAGGTCCTTCGTACACTCTAGGCGACGACGCAAGTCTCCGATACCCAACAACTTTACAGAGTACACAATTACCGAGAGCCGGAACAACTATTTGTAGATAATACAAATGTTTGTTTCATGCGGGGATCGAACACGCGAAGAACAGCACAGCAGTGGATCGCTCAGTGTGCTACGCCAAGCGTGCAAATCATATAATTATATTATTGTTGGTTGATAATAAATTATCGTTATCACCTTTCCACTAAAGAGTAGTCTATTTATAATTAATATCTTGTTGAGATATGGACTTATCTTTGAGTTCATAACGTTATCAAGTGGCACTTCATGTCAACCTATGATTTATTGGTTGACGCTAGTAATGATAATTTTTGTCGAGTTCGACACCATCTCTAAAGCCGAGAATTGGCCCCCCGTTTCTTCTCCACAGTGGAACTACTGTCGACATCATGGTAGGCAGGGACCGAAAACCTTTATAAATTACGATACAGGTATTGAAGAATTTTGGTTATTTTTCAGACTTAGGTTTCCGCTATCTGGGAACCAGACCGAAGAAAAATGTAACCTCTATTCAGGTTACCGTTTTAATACCGGCTACCTAAAGATTACGACTCTTTGTCACACACACAGGCGATGCGCGCCCTTTGACTATTGCCGACGGCACGTGTAAGATAGGAGTAATTTTTATTTCGGTAACCGGTATTAATACTGGATATGTATTCACTTTAATAATAAATGTAACCTTTAAAATTACCTGTAAAAGAAAAAAAAGGTTGTTACCGAAAAAATACCAGTATTGATCATACCGGTTTCGGTCCCTGATGGTAAGACTCTTAAATTATTTGAATATTGTTTCGTTTTGAAAACGTTTCATTTTTCAGTCGATAAAAATACTTTAAGAGATAGTAATAATAAAAGATAAGTATTTTTTGTCTATCTCTGAAAGTGTACCAAAGAAAGAGACGGGTAATAGATACTACTTGAGATATTCTTACTACTCGTAACTAAACCTCTTGTGTTTAGCAAAATTCTGAGATATGTTTTGGAGTGCCTATATAAATTGTCATTTTCATTATATTTTCCTCATTTCTTAGTTACATTTCCATCCAATAAGCAGTAGGGAAAATTAATATAAAAAATAGAAATAATTACCTATAAAACTGTATTTTTGGTACTTATACCCTCCAATATGAAGGTTTTAGTAATTTTAACAGTATTTTCTTTAATAGTAAGTGACTTCTGTGAAAGTAAAACATTTTCAAGATGTGGTCTTACAAGTCAATTACTGAAAATTAAAGGAATTAAGAGAAGTTATTTGGGTACCTGTAAGTATTGATAATTTAATCAGTTTAATCGGTTCTGGAGAGCAGTGCTGGCCCAGTAGTATCGGTTGTAGTTCATGGGTTCGAACCCCGTCAGGCGCGCTTATTTGTGTAATTTATTTCATCACCACTGCTCTCGAAACGGTGAAGGAAAACATCGTGAGGAAACCTGCATGTACTAGAACCAAACATTCGAAGACTGTGACATCCTATCAACACGCACTGGGCCCGCGTTTTTGATTATCATAACTCTGTGAGAGGGAGTGGGCCATAATGGCCCACTCCCTCTCACAGAGAGTAGGCCTGTGGCCCAGACGTGGGAGCATTATAGGCTGATGATGAACCGGTTTTGAAGTCCTTATTTCTATTCTCTGGTTAAATAACATTATTACTGGGTTTTCGTGATATAAATATCCTTTGTGATCTAGGAGCCTTGCTTAGACAATACCACCGTCCAAAATCGTGATATTTCATTTTGTTTGTAATCATGTGCGTTACGTATATACAACGTGTAACGGTGAACAATTTTTGCTCTAAGGTTTTTGGGAAAAAAATAAAAAACAAAATGCTTTTTCATACAAAATGAGAAATTGATCGGGCCCACTATGATAAATCATTTTTAGGGTTCCGTAGTCAACAAGGAACCCTTATAGTTTCGCCATGTCCGTCCGTCCGTCCGTCCGTCCGTCTGTCCGCAGTTTAGCTCAGAGACGCACAGTACTAGGGAGCTGTAATTTGGTGTAAATATACGGATTTGTTGTGCCGAAAAAGTGGTAAAATAAAATCTCGTAAAATATTTTTTTTTAGGGTACCTCCAGTACTTACACGTAAAGTGAAGATTTTTTTTTTCTCGCGTACCCCTTAGTGTGGGGTATCATTAAACAGGCCTTTAAAAAATAATGATAGTTTCCGTTAACAATTTTTTGATAAAAAAATTCGTTTTTGAAATATTAAGCTTTAAAGTGCTAAATTTTGCTCGATTCGAGTGTCCCCCCCCTCTACCAGCTAAACGGTTATGTTTGGGGGTGTGAAAAAATTCACAATAGTAGTACATATAACGAAATTTAAAAGAAAATTATCATGACTAAGTAGGCTTTACAACTTTACGAGTAATAGTCGACAAACTTATAAAATGTACTTGATATCATATTTTCTTAAACAAAATGTATTGGGGACAACTGCAAATGTAAGTTTGTCAACTTTATTTTTACAGCTTATAGAGGTATGTTTTATGGGGATAGGTAGGTTTTTATTGTCAACTATTTTTAACTAAATTCAAAAAAAGGAGGAGGTTCTAAATTCGTTGTAATCTTTTTTCTTATGTATTTTCCCCGATTTCTCAGTCTCCTGGACCGATTTTGAAAATTCCTCTTTTTAAAATTAAATTCAGCGAATCAGTTTAGTTAGTTCGCATAAGTATCTTGATGGGCAACTACGGAACCCTACACTGTGCGTGGCCCGACACGCACTTGGCCGGTTTTTTTTTTCCAAAAGTCTTAGAACAAACGTTCCGTAACTTGGGCTGAGTTACCCCACGAGAGGTTTTGAGCATTTAACGTTACACGTTGTATAATTTCTTGTAATATTAAATTATATTTATAATATCTGGTTGACCGAGCATCGCCCGGTTTTTTAAATGTCTATATCTTGGGAACCGAGCTTGTTTCGGACCTGGAACCTTCGATCCTTGAGCCGAAAAACCCTTAATCTGTAACTTTCATGAAAATCCTTGGAGCCGTTTCCGAGATCCTGATTATATTATATAAATATACAAGAATTGCCCATTTAAAGATTTTAGATTATACTCCTGATTTGAATAAATTACTAGTAAAAATAAAGATGAAAAATGGCACCCAAAGCAACTTCAACGATACCTTACTTTCAGCACAAACGGTAGCTACAGTGTATACAAACACAAAACACTCTCGCGCTATTACTTACAAAGTAATGTATTTAAGGCGCTTGGAAAACTACAGTTGTAGTAATTTCTTTACCTGTTTTCTCTTTTATCGTTAGTTAACTAGGTAACTGTTCTTGTCTTTATTGTTGCTGTCTGTTTTAAAACTTGTGAGGGACTTGTCCAAAATATTACGTTTGTTACCAGTATTATGGGAACAGTGATAAGACGGGGACGCGTGGTTAATTTTTTTTATGTTTCTTATTTTACTCTTTTTAGTTTAAATATTCAACTTAAATTCTTGTCAAATACATGATTTTCTTCTATGTGCACTAGAATTTTGTAATCCGTGGCAACGGTATTAGCATCGCTCATGGACATTTATGCTAATAAAATACCCTATCTCAAAAACTGCTGAACAGATTTTGATGAAACTTGCAGTATTCCCTAAGGTAAACGATCCCTAGTACAACAAAAAACTAATTTTGAAAATCGGTCCACAATTGGTGGAGTAATCGCGTAACAAACACGCAAAAAGTAATGTCATCCAAGTAGCCAAAATCAATAAAAACGCTCACAAAATAAAAAGTTCTAAACCAAATTGGATGAAATTTTTATGGGACTACACTGCAAGTATACTGCATCAAACAAAAAAAGAATCACACTAATCGGACAGGAAACCTTGGAGTAATCGATGTACCTACATACATAAAGAAAAACACCGACCGAATTGAGAACCTCCTCCATTTTTTGAAGTCGTTTAAGAAAGATTAATTTTAAATACTTCTCGTTCGTTACTATCAACGAATCATACATAAACTTGCCTTGAAGATTAGCAAAGTCAATGTATAGCTACTATTTTTATTGACTCTTGATCAAAATACTGAATCCATAATATAACCTAATGACCTTTGATTGTATTTTAGTCGTATCGCCTTAATAAATAACTGCCACGCAGAACGGAGATTGACACTACATTTTTCATCTTTATGTACTGTGGTATAAGGTCGTTTACAGAATAAAACAATAATAAAGACGTCAAACGTCTTTAACATAATAAATTATAACTATAAATACCTACATTATAGATCAGACCGGAATATTAAAATGCAAAAAAAAAAACTCCGCGGAAAATACGCCGTACGTACATTTAACCAGTCAACTGGTAATGACATTGAGACATTTATCTCTGCAAAACTAAACTTTACATCATTCAAATAAGAGTTACAATTATCTTAATTGTATAATCGTCTAGTATGTTTATGATCATACATAAAGTTACAGCAATGTGGAACGCACGTGTGTCTTACGTTTTTGTTTTGTTTTTAGTGTTAAGTCTAGTTAATGCTAAAAGATTTGAAACTCGGTGTAAATTAGTGAGGGAGTTATTAAGGATTGGAATGCCAAATGATATGTTTTTGGGACAATGTAAGTCTGATTTTTATAACTATTTCATTCCACTGTTGTATTGGCAAAGGTATCTATTATTATGATTACCCTTGTTAAAATTCTACTAGCAACACTCCTACACGGCGACAGATGTTCACGGCGACGGACGTCGCAAGACGATCTCCGGCCACCGTAAGCGCGGGCAGCGATTAAAGGGCAACTCGCTGCCCGACCATGGTCCATGGTCGGGTCGACGACTCGTTTTGTCCCACGCGCCTCAAAGAGCGTCGGCATAATGAAGGGGCCCCTCTCTCATAGGGCCAAAGCCTGCCGGGGTCGCGGGATTATTTCCTTACCGTGACCCCGGAACATAAAGGGCTATTGAAGGACACCGTTGATGATTTTACAACGCTAAAAAAAAAGCAACACTCATAAATTAGCGAGAAAACGAGTTTCTCAATAGTCCGCACGTATTTTTTCTTTTTTTTAGTCCCCCCCCCCCAGGTAGTCGTTGTACTAATAATAATAAAGTCAGTTCGTCTAGAATATCTGATCAATTGCTCTGATCTACTTGCATAAATAAATATAATTTCATCTCATCATTTCATTTCATCATTATGTATTTTTAACTCAGGTATGAATATTTCCCCATATTATCCTCTTGAGATCATATTATACATAGTCATATTCGAATCTCACGTCATACAGGACGCTTATATGACTATTTCTTGGAACTAGTCAAGCAATATTATGTTTTTTTTGTACCTCAATTTTATCTTATGTTTATTTTGCTTTCAATATAACATTCAGTTTAATTTTAAGCTTTTGTCAACTATTTGTGAGGTATATTTCCCGTCAAACCAGATGCAGCTGAATCAGATTTTAACAAAGAATGACTGGCTATACGACTTTGACAACCTCTGGGTAATACAATATCCCCTAGTAAGACCGTAATTTTAAATTTGTGTAATTTATTTCATCACCACTGCTCTCAAAACGGTGAAGGAAAACATCGTGAGGAAACCGGCATGTCCTAGTCCTCCTCCTCCTGTCCATGTGACATCCACCAATCCGCACTGGGCCCGCGTGGTGGATTATGGCCCATCCCCTCTCACAGAGAGGAGGCCTGTGTCCCAGCAGTGGGAACATTAATAGGCTGATGATGAAGACCGTAAGACTGGTTGTCAAACTTAAAAGCTTCTGACAAACAGTAATGACTATCAAAGATCTACAAATGACAACCAAGAACAAAAACTTTGTCATAGCGAGTTTCCTTCGTGCCTCGGAAAGCACATAAAGCCCTTGGTCCCGGCTGTCATTTGTAGATATTTGACAGTCGTTACTATTAGTCAGAAGCTCTAAAAAGTCTGACAACTAGACTTACCATGGGGTATCGTATAGCCCAGTTACTGGGTTGTGGAGGTCTGATAAGCAGTTGCTCCATGTAAAATACTGATATCCAGCTGCATCTGGTTCGACTGGAAGCCAACCCCAATGTGGTTGGGGAAAGGCTAGGCAGATAGAGAGATCCAGTAGTTTAGGCATGAAAATAAATTATATCAAATGTAGGTGCTTTATCTTCGTATTTCAATAGGTATTAAGTAATAATTAGGATTTTTTCCTCTTTATTTATATTGATTGTATATTATTATTAGGATTTAATGCAAATTAATATTTATGTTATTCTTGTTTTTTCTAACGCTACTCGTTTGCATTATTGTCGTTCCGTTGTTTATTATTATGTTTTCTAAAGGCGCATCCACACATGCCGCCGGCTTATGCCGCCGGGTTTCAGACCGCCTTGAAAAAAACAAGACAAGATGGTAAATCTTTGCGGCAAATGCCGGCGGCACGGCCGCCGGCCATGCCGCCGGCCGTGCCGCCGGGCATGTGTGGATGCGCCTAGAAATCGTCAACTTAGAGGAAAGATTATGACCTTATATTTTTGTTGAGGAAACTCCTAATTAGAAGACATCAGGCCTATTAAAATCATTCTTTTTTAGTCCTATTATAATAACTTTTCCTACCTCTTGGGACCCCTATTATAATTTTTGTTTATTGTGTTCAAATAGTAATATCTGTCAATAGTAATTCCTGACCTAGACTAAGTTCAAGAGCAAATCCATTTCACATAAAAAAAACAAAGAGAGATTTAAGATAGAGAGGTGGAGGAGAGGGAGAAGGAGAGGTGGAGTATAGGGTTAAAAAAGGGGCCGGAGAGGAGGTAGAGATGGAGGAGGTATAAAATGTTGTATTGTTAAATGCAATTTAAAATCGTTCTTCATCAACAGCCTAATCCACTGGTAAACATTTTTTTTTCCACAACTATCACACAACGCCATCTAGTCCCAAGCTAAGCAGAGCTTGTGTTATGAGTACTAGACAACTGACAAATATACTTATATATTTCTAAATACATACGTTATTATTATACATAAATTACACCCAGACACAGAACAAATGATCGTGCTCATCACATAAACATTTGTCCTGGGTTGGAATCGAACCCACGAACCCCGGCATAGCAGTCAGGGTCACTAACCAACATGCCAGTCAAATTTGCCATTCCCAAGACTTGCCACCACACCCGGTCCTCCACCTTCCAAATCCAGCAACTACCCACCACCTTATAAATGTCAACGTTCATCTAGCCGAAATGTACCAAATTTTAAAGTGCATCTAAACTTGCCATTAGATTGGTACGATTTCTTGAAAAAAAATTGAAATCCCACCAAAAACAGACCTGTTGAAAGGGGGCCAAGTTCTTATCGGCTATTCGTTAGCTTAAAAAAGGTTCCAATCAATGGAACTTGGCAAATTCCATGTGGCCGAAATTCACTTTAGCACAAACTCAATTATAAATATGGTATACTTAGTTGAAAAAAAAATGTAACCGCCTTCAAAAACAGCTACAAAAAAGGGTAAAATAACCTACAAAACTTTTCTTTCGGAAGTCGATGGTTTTTTTTATTAATTTCATTGTTATTTTGCCACCGACTTCTGAAAGAAAAGTTTTGTAGGCTATTTTACCCTTTTTTTGTAGTTGTTTTTGAAGGCTGTTACATTACAAAAAAAAGTTTTCATTTTACTCTTTTTAGTATA
Organism: Agrotis segetum; assembly: GCA_036375495.1. Taxonomy (NCBI): domain Eukaryota; kingdom Metazoa; phylum Arthropoda; class Insecta; order Lepidoptera; family Noctuidae; genus Agrotis; species Agrotis segetum. The sequence continues at coordinate 2,847,269 of JAQSVV010000031.1, forward strand.
AATATTCAACCAAAATTCTTGTCAAATACATCATTTTATGGACCATTCATTTAGAAATGGTTTTTATTGTTAGTTGACTTACACCTCTTTATGTTAAATACTACATACATAAACTAACGCTTTCAACCCATGAGGTGAAACTACGGAGCACCACCTGCACCACCAGCACCACCTACGATTCTTACATACTAAAACTAAATCGTGTGTATGAGAAAAATCGAACAATCTGTACAGTTTTTCTCATACACACTTGTCGATTTATCGTTGCAGTTTGAACTGTACCTACTAATCGTAACGATTTATCGTAAGGTGTGTATCAGCCATCAAATATCCATACGTCATTTATCCTCACCAAATTTCAAATTAATCATAATAATAAGTTAGTAATTACATCACTAAGATAAGCTAAGCTATTTTCGTAGGTAACTAAAATTAAACTTACGAAAATGAAACCTATTTTTAACTTAATCGAGTTCAAATTTCTTCAAAACAACCTCAATGAACTTCCACTTTTACTCAAAGTTCAGTTGTAAGGCAACAAAAGTGAAACATAAATTGTTCGACAATTATAACCAGCAGTATAACTTCTAATGATAAACAATTCAATTCTTTCTAAGTTTCAAAATATCTTTTAACGTTAAATAGCTACTTGACCTGGGTAAAAAGAATGACACGGTTTACATTAATTTTATTTAAATTGTTTCTGAAGTCACCTAGTTGTTGCCAAGGACAATTATCGTACGAGGACGGATGAAATGTGCTAGATACGGACGGCAAGTCATTCCCATCCCACTGGTGCTTCACCGTCTGTTAATGGACCATGCCCAGGTCAACACAAGGCGAGAGTGGAACACGATGTGTTGTCCATCCGTTTACGTGGAATTTTGTAATAAAATAATACGTTAACGGAGTATAAATAAATACATCAAGGTTGTAACGTAATAGGTTTCCCAGAATCTCTAAAACTTGTTGTGAAACATTTCAAAGAAATATGACTTAACAGTGTTTTGTTATTGCCAAAATTAGAATTGGTTTTAAAAATATATTTATGTATATTCTAACGGTAATGGTTTTGACATTTAAACGAGATCCTTTGCTGGGAAAATTAAATATACGAAGAAGTAAAACGGGATAATATTTAATTAAGTAATGTTGTGAGTTTTTGGTTACATGTTAACGATTAAAACACTGAACCCAATTGTCCTGAAATTGCGTAAAACTTGTCAGTTATGAGCAGTACTTTTATCGGGATGAAAAGTACCCGTAAGTATGTCAGGGATACCATTCACCCCGTTAAAAGTACTGTACTGTAAAACAACAATAATATTCATAATAATTATGAGTATGGCGCCACAAATACCAGCTGATTTGATTGTTAGGCCGGTCACATACATCAGTTTATTATTCCATTCGGTACGGAAATTTATAAAAATGTTTGTGACATGCACACACATTTGTATGAATTCACTGTGTTCGGATAGAAAACAGATCAGGATTCCTGATCAAGAAAACTGATCTATATGGCCGGCCTTAAATCCTAAGATAAAGCAGTGCCGGTAGCCCTGACATAGGGTACCTTTTATCGGGATAAAAGTACTGTACTGTACTGTAAAACAACAATAACATTCATAGCAGATGGTGCCACAAATACGAGCCGATTTGATTTTTGTAAACGCTTTAAATTATGCTAATTTATTTATATCATTAATTGTACCTGTTTTGTACTTATAGCTGGGGAAGTAACAAAAGAGTTATTTTTGCTTCTTAAAATAGATTGTCCCGTTTCAAGGTGATCAAGTTTCTATACCTATTGATTTTAGATTAGAATACATCCAAACTTTGAAATTTAAATCAAATTCTTTCCCATACTACTCACCCCACAAAGTCATCTAAACATTGTCCTTCCACTACACGTAATTTCTTTACTTATACAATTTCAATAAAAACCCAATAAATATTCAAACCAATTCATTGACTACAGAATACTGACCGCTCAGGCCATCGCCATTCAACAAACACAATAGAAACTAACTTCGCGATGTACACAAACAATGACCTTGGGAAAATGACCTTGAACAGTGTACACAAAGACCTCTGACCTTGGAACTTCAGTTTTAAATAGAACCTTTAGGGTATAGACAAGCTTGTATTTATAAAATTTCTGAAAGGTTTTTTCAGTGAAGATGCGTTTAAATTTGTATTTAACTTTTTGTGACTCTTTTTTCGTTTGTGGTTTTCAATGACAAGTACATGACTGTCGAATTTGATTTATTTTTACATTGATACTAGCTGTGATTTGTACATTGTCAGCCATCTGGAAATGTGCCTTCACAATGGTTTTAGTGTTGTCCAACCACATGTGTCGTGTGTGGTTATTAGTAATCACCTCTTGTCAAATACTGTTAGTAGTATAATGGTATACTGGATTTAGACCCTTACATTTCCTGGAAAAAAAAACAGAGTGTTGGATTTCGTATTAATTCATAACTTTTATTGTAGGGTAGAAGTGGAATGACTTGCAAAATGCTTCACTATCCTATCATGTCCCATCCTTTTCCCACATGCACACCTGGACTATTGCTGTCTTTGTCACCATCGACGGTGACTGTGCGAGGACCCTCAAGTACTTGTACGAGAGCAGTGCTACTATGAACACGCTCCCTTGTTAATTTAATTCTAATTAACGGTTGTGAATTACGAACTATTGTCTAAAACTACGGAAAGTGCGCGTTTATTTGGAGAAAGTCGTCTGAGTGCCCCCTCGTGCGCAGCCGAATCCAGGAAGGACTCGCCCTCTGCCGAGCGACGCGGAGATTGGAGACGGTGAATCTACAGGTCAGTGGTGCTGCATGTTTCCTGCCAAATTCCTCTGTCCATGTTCACAGGTTCTTCGTCCTAATTCGTATCGCATTTTGCAAAGATCAGACCTACCTACGTACTTTCAACCCCCGCAATTATACAGTCCACTAATTTCAATCGAACCAGCTCCCTGCGTCTGGGATAAACGCAAAAATTTGTATTTCCGCCCAAGTATATGGTGTAAGGCGCCACCATTATTTTTGGTCACTTCGGCCGGACTATTTTTGGTCAATTTGACCGCATTCTATATTCAAACCGCATGGTCGGTTATAACTAAACGGTCACTGTACTACGTAATTTAATAGATTGTCGTTTATTACTTGTATTTTCCCGCATCGACAACTATTTCTTCCGCACCCGCATTACATAGTACAACACAACGTAAAAGTTATCTCTTTCCAAATTCATTCCATTTTTGTAGTCCGCCATTTTATATCGTTTCCAGTAAGATCGTGTTTTAGTCAACTTGTTCGTAATTGTTCGGTAAACTTCGGTTCGCTTCGTTAGCGCTCGTTCGAATACCAGTCACTTTTGGCATTTTTTCACTCACCCGCAAATACTTTGATTTATTTCCGTTACAAAATTAATCGTTTTTACGATAATACCCGCTTATACAATTTACATATTATTCGTGTTACATAAGGTACCTGGGTCGAATATGGCCACCTTAAGGTTTGTTATCCTTTTTTCGTAATAATAAAGCCAAAAAAAACAAGTTTTGGCATTTGTTCAAGAAGAGTGGCTATTTATATTTATAACAAAGGCAAAAAAATACAAAGACATTAAACGATAAACAGTATTTTCAACAGTTTAAAAAAAAATAGAATTTGGCCATATTTCCGACGGGGTCGGTAAATATGCCCATATATGTGGCCATATTCACCGTATGAAATTACTTGTTTAAAAACTACAGAATAAACTGAAATTAAAATGCATGAATAATACGTTTTAGCAAAGTATTTATTTGAAATATATTCTTTGGGCGAGATACAGTACAATTAAAGAACAATCTTTACCAAGTAACATAAATTTAAAGATATTAAAATAAAAAATGAGATCCAAATAGGGTTTTCTTAAACTTAAAATGCTACACATAGAAAACTTAAACAAAATCAACAAAATTATCAAAAAGAAAACTTAACATTTGAGATCCTTCTTATAAAATCACAATGATAATCTTAAACTTAAAATGCTACACATAGAAAACTTAAACAAAATCAACAAAATTATCAAAAAGAAAACTTAACATTTGAGATCCTTCTTATAAAATCACAATGATATTACAAACTAGAAAAAAAAGGAGGTAAACCTGATGAATCAATTAGTCCTGACTGCACTGAGTACATACAAATTTATCAGTATCTTCTTTTGTTAACCCAACGCAGTCTTCATGGACATATGTTTTACATAAAAAGCACAGTCTCATGTCTGCCACTCTATCCTCATTGCAAATGTAACAATACCAAGAATCTTTAGATTTTTTAGAATGTCCTTTATCTTTTTGTTTAGAAACCTTAGACCTGGAAATTTTTGATGGGCCTGGCATGTTTTTCATTTTTTGTTTAGAAGAATTGCATGGTCCTGGCTTATTAATTTTCTCTGTAAACATGGATTTTGTTAGCTCTTGTGCCAGACTATTAATAGCTTTTGCTCTAGGTGTAGTTTTTGGGCTTGACACTTTATCCGGAGTTTTTAAAATTTCACAAAAAGACGAATATGACTCATTAAGTGTTGTGGAGCAGACATCTGATTCAGTTCTCGAGTCTTTATTATTCTTGTGTTGCTTTAGATTGGATAAAGGAATGTCATCTCTACTATCGGAATCGTCATCGACACTTGGCTGGGGCTCTATAAAATTCGATCTATCTACTTGAGTTGGGTGCTGTGGATTACTATCAGAGGCATTGTCTAGAATTGCAGCACAATGATTTGCATTATATGGCAATAGATGATCACTTATCTGGAAATCTTTTTGAACTGAGTGCAGTATAGGCACTGGATTTTCAACAGAGGTATCAGAATTATGTTCTTCGTTATTTGGAAGAGGATGAGGAGGAACAACGTGGTTTCCACTAGCAACAGCGTAGCTGACATGTGGATCTTCATTTTCTTGAGGAGGAATTAACAGACTTTCACTAGCATTAGTAGCGTCGCTGTCATATGGATCTTCATTTTCTTGAGGAGGAATTAAAAGATTTTCACTTGCATTACTAGCATCGCTGTCATTGGGATCTTCATTTTCTTGATTTTCAGAAGAAGGTCCAGGTATTGTGGAATTATAGGTAGGTATGCTAGGAGCGTATGCCTCTTCTGGTATTCTTGCTGGATTAAATGGGAAAATTCCAGTCGCTTCAAATCCAGACTTGATATTAGCAGGTGTCGCAGCTTTGTCCCACGCTTTAGAAAATAATATCCCAAACCTTTGTTTTGTTATTTTCCTGTCTTCGTGTACTGACCAGTATTTTAAGACTTCCTCGTCCCAGTAATATTCAAAGGATCGAAATACCGACTTGTCCATGGGTTGCAATTCATGTGTGGTGTTACTAGGAAGGCAGAAAAGCTTGATGTCGAATTTTTCTGCTGCTTCAACAATCGAATAGTCCAAGTGGCATTTGGCTCCGTCAAAGATAAGTAAACAAGGTCCTGGCAATTTGAATTTCGCAAAATGGTGAATCCAGTTCACGAACGTTTCAGAGTTCATACTCCCTTTGGGTGTCATTTGGGCTATTGAGCTGGTTGGTAAGGAATCTACCCATTCTGGCTTCATGCGTTTGCCCTTAAAGAGAATCATGGGTGGAATCGCATGGCCCAAAGCATTGCCACACGAAACTATTGTGACATTCTCGCCGTGTTCGTGTGCTACCAAATGTACTCTCTTGGATCCACGTTCAGCCAAAACTTCTGGTGCTTTGTGCAAATTAAGTTGGCATCCTTTTTCATCAATATTAAAAATGCGTTCCGGTTTGTTCATAATGTCATTATCTTCCAAGACTTTCTTTAATTTAGCAAAATAATCGGAAACAACTGCTTTATTTAGCTTTTGCGCCCTTGCGGGATTAAGGTTTTGTGCTTTTCGTCTACTGATATTCCTATGGCGTTTTAAAAATCCGCGGAGCCAATCTCGTCCCACCATCAAGTCTCCACCTGACGCTGTAATGTTATTTCGATCACAGAATGTCTTCACGCATCTACGAAGTACACGCTGTGTCAATGGGTATCCCACATTGCATAGGCGAATAATACGGGAAGCCAAAATCTTCTCATGTTCAGGGTTAAGAAGTGGTTTCCGGCCCAAAGTAGATTTAGTTTCTTTTTTCTCTTGTAAATAACGCCTTAGAGTGCGTCTTGGAACATTATAATGCTTTGCAGCTGTATATACTTTCAGCTTACCGCTTTTGACTGCAGTTATAGCTAACTTCATTGATGCTTCTGACCAATTACCGCGAAGCCCTTTAGATTTATAGCGTGCCATGGTCTAAAACAAAAAAAAAAGTGTCAGTAATTTAGTACCGTAAATATGGCCAAACGGTGGCCATATTTGCAGTCATGGATTTTTTTTGTTTTAATATTCACGAACGAAAAACACACTGTTACTTTGATAAATAAACAAAGAAACATAAAACTACAATCATCATACAACATCGTAATGAAAATAGCAAAGATTCTTACTTGAAAAATAACAAAATACAGGACAATACTTACATAATGTTTTTATAACCTCAACAGCATGTGTCACTCTAATGGACGTTAGGCGACTAGAGGGCGCGCGGGAAGGTTGACAGGTACGCCATTCGGATAGATGAGACACTAGCGACAATTTATGGTCGCGTTCAGATTATTACAAATATTCGTGTTTGGAATAATGGTATGTGGCCATATTTTCCGGCTGGCCATATTCGACCCAGGTACCTTACTTATTGCCGCTATACTATTTACAGTTATTCACAATGGTTAAGCCTAAGAGAAAGAGTAGTGATGCGGACCAGTTCTTCGACACTACGGGTACTAATAAAAACCAGCTATCGTTATACGTAGTCAAACGTGATGTTATTTTCAAACGCGTAGAAAATATTTTCGAACTTGCACACAAAACAAATAATGATCGACAATATTTTAAGTCGTTTTGTTCTAGTGCTTCAAATATTGATACATTGCGTAATGATTATCAACAAGCTTTAGATTCCTATAATATATTAAATTTACAGTTGAACCCCGATTCTGAGGTCGAATATGATTCCTGGTTATCGTTTGAAGAAATGTTTTGTTTTATAAAACAGGTTTTACTCGATAACAAGCCCGAGTGTCCTGAACCTGGCCCTCAGCCTTCATTACAAAAATCTAATTCTCGCCTTCCGCCCATTGATTTGATGTCATTTGACGGTAATGTCAAAAAATGGCCATTGTTTTATCAACAATTTAAAAGTATGATACACGATAACGCATCGCTCACTAATAGTGAAAAGGTATTTTACTTAGTGGGTAAATTAACTGGGCAGGCGTCGTGCGTTTGCGCAGGGTTGGCTCCAACCGCTGAAAATTATATTATTATTTGGGAGGCACTCGTGCAAAGGTATGACGATCCTCGCTCACTCGCATCCGCTTATTTAAACCAATTGTTACAGTTTAAACCGCTATCTGTGGCTAGTCCTGATGGTCTAGATTCATTTATCAATAATTTTGATTCATCTGTAGCAGCGCTTAAACAATTAAAACTTAATGATTTAACCGAATTTATTTTCTTGCATTTGGCTCTGCAAAAGTTAGACGCAGACACAATCAAATTATTTGAAATTACCTATCGTAAAGATAAAATACCCTCTTACCATAATTTAATTGAATTCATAAAGGAACAAAGTAAAGTTTTGTCTCGTTCTACGAACCTTAGTAAATCTATCGATAATAATCATTCTCAGTCTAAACAGCGTCAAACTAAGCACATCCCTAAACCGTCCAAGTCTTTTGTGAACACAGACATGGGGTGTGGTCCAAGTGTAAGCGATAAATGCACTTTATGCAATGAAAAACAACATGAACATTTATATTCTTGTTCATCGTTTAATAAATTATCCCCGCGAGAAAGATATAATTTTATAAAACTCAATAATTTCTGTAACAATTGTTTAAGTATCAAACACAAGACTTTTTCTTGTACTTCGAAACATACTTGTTCTCACTGTTCAAAGCGACACCACACCTTATTACATTTTAATCCAATTCAAAATGATAAAACAAATTGTAACGTTGGATCCGTGGTGTCCAACTCCGCTATTCCTATTCCCGCTACCGCTCATGACGCGCCGCGCCCTAACCCAGCCAGCAGTCATGCAGACTCCACTATGAGTCATTCGCTCGCCGCTTCTAGTGACCCTACAATTATAAATAATGCGTCGGTCTGTACAGTTTCGTACGATCGAGCAGCTCGTTATCAAACGACTACGTTGTTAGGGACCGCAAAAGTAAAGTTTGTTGATTCTTTAAACCGCACTCACTTTTTGAGATGTCTAGTGGATCCTGGCTCTCAAAGTGATTACATTTCCGCATCTTGTTGTAAGCGACTATCGCTTCCCATTTATACTCAAACCCGCTATTCGGAAGTTCAAGGCATTGGAGGAGCTTCACAAAAAATTATCGGTGTTACTTCGGTTAAATTCACGTCTCGCTTTGATAATAAGTGCGAATATTCTATAAAGCCGATGGTAGTAGGACAGATTACGTCACAGTTGCCGGACACCTGTGTTGATACCGCGTCTATTGAATTCATTCGTAAGTTACCGCTCGCGGATGATGAGTTTTCGCAACCGGGAGCAATAGATATACTTTTAGGTGTTAAACTTTATTGTGAAATTTTACTTTCTGGACAAATTAAAGGCTCACATGATGGTGTGCCCTCTGCCCTTGAAACGACATTAGGTTACCTAATTTTAGGTGACGCTCCTATTATTTCTCCGCAACCCGCTACCCGCACATTGTGTGCTTTCACTTCTGACTCGCTTCACCAGATTGTCGAAAGATTTTGGGCAGTCGAGGAATTACCTTCGCAGTCATTTTTAAGTCCCGACGATCAGCAGTGTGAAAATATTTATACTTCAACCACTGTTCGTAATTCCGACGGCAGTTATTCTGTTAACCTTCCGTTTAAAGAAGACCCAAATAATTTAGGCAATTCTTATACTACAGCTAAAAAACGCTTTCTACTTTTAGAAAAGAAATTATATAAAGATCCAAGTTTAAAATTAAAATATGACGATGTTATTCGTGATTACCTAAATAAAGGTATACTGTCCCGCACCGCACCTGAGGCATTAGACGCTCCAGGCTTTTATCTACCGCACCATCCTGTAGTTCGCAACGACAAGGCGACAACCAAGGTTCGTCCTGTGCTAGATGGCAGCGCCAAGACCGATACAGGCTTATCACTAAATGATGTCCTGTATACGGGTTGCAATCTACAGGCTGATATATTTAATATACTTTTGAATGTTCGTGTTTATTACATTGCTTTTTGTGCAGATGTGAAACAAATGTATTTATGCATTTATACGAACGCTCCGCACCGCAAATATCAACGAATCTTATATAGATTTTCAGAAACCGACCCACTCGAGGTTTTTGAGTTCACTCGAGTCACATTTGGGCTTCGATCTTCTCCTTTTTTGGCGCTCCGCACGCTGCGTCAACTCGCTAGCGATGAACGGCATAACTGGCCAAATGCGGCTGCCGTGTTAGAGAGGGACATATATATGGATGACGTAGCTTCATCTTCTTCTTCTCTCGAGGAAGCAGTCAAGACAGCTACCGATCTGATCCAGATCTTCAAAACTGGCGGGTTTGATTTAGTCAAATGGACCTCCAACTCGCTGGAATTGCTCGAACATATTCCCGAGTCACACCGTCAATCTGAATGCATTTCCTTCGACGATGGAAATACATTTAAGATATTAGGTTGGTTACCCGCTCAGGATACCTTTGTTTTTGAAATATCAAGTCCCCCATCTGTTTGTACTAAACGCGCCATTTTATCCGCTACCGCTCGGTTGTACGACGTCTTAGGACTCGTCGGCCCTATAATTATTTTCGCTAAATTAATCATAAGAGAACTCTGGCTTTTAAATCTCGATTGGGACGATATACCCCCTTCTCGCATTGTTAAAATATGGCAACAATATTTAATAGAATTACCGCAAATATCTAATTTATCTTTTCCGCGCCATCTAGGTATAGAAACCGGTTCTATGGTTTCCTTAGTCGCATTTTCTGATGCGAGCGAATCTGCATACGGCTGTGTGATTTATTTGCACGTCGTAAATGGCGATCAATCGCCTATTACTTCACTCGTTTGCTCCAAATCGCGTGTTGCATCCGCTAAACCTAAAATCACTGTCGCACGTTTGGAATTAAACGGAATACTTTTAATGTCGCGACTTCTTAAAACCGTTTATGATACTTTATCCAAGCGACATAAAATCGAAAACATTTATGCTTTCTCGGACTCTGAAGTGGCACTCTGTTGGTCTGTTGCTTCGCCACACAGATTCAACACTTATATTGCTAACAGAATTTCTCAAATTCAGGAAAATATTTCACCTGATAACCTATACCATATCGCTGGCTTACAAAACTCTGCAGACTGTGTATCTCGTGGGCTCATGCCTTCGCAGCTCATTCAACATGAGCTATGGTTTAAGGGTCCGTACTGGCTTTCCTTGCCTAGACAAGACTGGCCTATACAGCGATTTTTACCTAACCGGTCTTCATTACCGGAAGAAAAAACCGTTTCGCACGTTACTACAGTCACGGATATGGATGACCCGCTTTTAAAATTAGCGTCAGAGTGTTCCACTTGGGAAAAGCTGCTAGAAGCTACTGTCTTTTCGCTTCGATCTATAGAAAAATTGCCGCAATCCGATACAATAACAGCTGAAGATTTAAATACAGCAGAATTGGAAATAATTCGCGCGATCCAGTCGAAATACTTTTCCGAAGACATTAAGAATATTTCTAAAGGCCAACCGTGTTCGGCCATGTCACGGAAATTGTTTCCATTTTTATGTAACGGACTCTTACGTGTCGGAGGTCGCTTATCGAATTCGACACTAGAATATTCTTCCAAACATCCAATTTTACTTCCCGGGCAAGGACATATTGTTAAATTATTAATTGAATTTTATCACCGCGACAATTGTCACGCCGGGCCGCAGTTATTAATTTCGATATTAAGATCTAAATATTGGATTATTTCCGCTAGACGTGTGGTTCGACAATACATACACAAATGCAATGATTGTTTTCGCGTTAATCCTAAGCCTACGTTTCCGCCTATGGCCGATTTGCCTAAATGTAGATTAGAGCAATGCAAAGCGTTTTTACATACGGGCGTCGATTACGCAGGGCCGCTTAATATTACTCCTTACCGCAAACGGGGCGTACAAAGTGTAAAAGCTTATATTTGTCTTTTTGTTTGTCTCGTGACAAAAGCGGTGCACATCGAATTAGTATCTACCTTAACTTCTGCTTCGTTTATCGACGCATTTAAACGATTCATATCGCGAAGAGGTCCTTGTAATTTCTTATATAGCGATAACGGGACTAATTTTGTCGCTTCTAAAAAATATTTTAATGAACTTCACGAGTTTTTACAAACCGATGATTACTATCAAAGTTTTAGTCATGAACTCGCGAAGAACCGCATTACGTGGCGAATGAACCCTCCTACAGCAAGTCACTTCGGAGGGATATGGGAAGCGAACGTTAAGAGCACCAAGTCGCTTTTATTTCGTACAATCGGCAATCAAGTTCTCACCTTTGAGGAGATGTCGACCATTCTTATTCAAATTGAGGCAGTGCTAAATAGCCGACCTCTTTATGTTTTGAGCTCTGACCCATCAGAGCCATTAGCACTTACTCCCGCGCATTTTTTGTCTACTTCTCCGCTAGAATGTTTACCTGCAGCTGACTTATCCGAAGAACGAACAGATCTGTTGTCTCGTTTCTCCTTAATGGATTCGATAGTTCAGTCATATTGGAAACGATTTAAGTCGGAATATTTACATAATTTGCAACAACGCGAGAAATGGAATACTCCTTGTAAGCCGATCACAGTCGGTACCGTAGTGTTGTTAAATGTAGACAACGCTCCGCCCTTGCAGTGGCCATTGGGAATTGTTACCAATGTATACCCTGGTAAGGACGGTGTTGTTCGCGTAGCGGAAGTAAAAACTAAGACCGGTACTTATAACCGACCAGTAGTGCGGTTATGCCCGCTTCCGACTCAATAGTCAATTTTTGTTTTTCTTTCTATTTTTTTTTTTCGTATTTTCGCTCAAAATTATTAATTAGCTTACGTTAGATAAGTTTAGTTTAAAATTTTCATTATATTTATCCGCTCTATTTACCAAATGCCCGCTACTTGACGTTGCTGAATACAGCAATTTCTTACTTTTCTCACCTTTTTTCGAAGGGTTTCTTCAAGGCTGGGGGGATGTTGGATTTCGTATTAATTCATAACTTTTATTGTAGGGTAGAAGTGGAATGACTTGCAAAATGCTTCACTATCCTATCATGTCCCATCCTTTTCCCACATGCACACCTGGACTATTGCTGTCTTTGTCACCATCGACGGTGACTGTGCGAGGACCCTCAAGTACTTGTACGAGAGCAGTGCTACTATGAACACGCTCCCTTGTTAATTTAATTCTAATTAACGGTTGTGAATTACGAACTATTGTCTAAAACTACGGAAAGTGCGCGTTTATTTGGAGAAAGTCGTCTGAGTGCCCCCTCGTGCGCAGCCGAATCCAGGAAGGACTCGCCCTCTGCCGAGCGACGCGGAGATTGGAGACGGTGAATCTACAGGTCAGTGGTGCTGCATGTTTCCTGCCAAATTCCTCTGTCCATGTTCACAGGTTCTTCGTCCTAATTCGTATCGCATTTTGCAAAGATCATACCTACCTACGTACTTTCAACCCCCGCAATTATACAGTCCACTAATTTCAATCGAACCAGCTCCCTGCGTCTGGGATAAACGCAAAAATTTGTATTTCCGCCCAAGTATATGGTGTAAGGCGCCACCACAGAGACTGCTTTTTGCTACACTGTTATGTATTAAGATTTTATCGTTTTAATAAAAGATTTTCCAGCATTTTTTGTAATATTTTTATCTTCAATGAAATGATATTTTTTTATTTATTTTTTTCAAATAAATAAACTAAACAATTAAATTTAAATAAAAAATAAAAAAAATGAAATGATAAGACATTATAAAATAATGACCTCATAAAATCCTAAACACAATATCACTCTCAACTTACTTGAAAAATTACTTGTAGCACTACTAGGTATTCAACTCATATTAATGTAATGCAATATCAGCAAACTGCCTTCGGATCTCTCGAGGGATATTGTCTTACAATAATTGATTCCCGCAATCTACTGTAACGTGACCTTGACTTTGAACTTTGAACGTTAATGACCTTTGTACTGTTCATTTATTTTGCAGAATAAAACAGAAGGTCAACTTAAAATATGGAGTGAACACAGATGCACTCACAATGCATGTAGAAATTTTCGTCTTACCTGTCTCCTACACAATTGGCAAATGATAAACATAAACTCTAAGTTGACTACTGTGGCTGTGGAAAAGAGATGGCGCTAGACGACTTGTATAGCTCTGTCTCTTTTCCGCAAACTAAACTGGATCGCGTTAAGAGCTCGTGATAAGGCCTCAGGTCCCACTTAACCAAGTTTCACTCCATTTTCAACTTAATAACTTATGTGTGAAGTTGAAAATCGACAAAAAAACTACTGACCATTTACGTGTATCGTTTGCTTCAGCCCCCGTGATAAGAGAAAAAAGTGGCTCTGTCAAGTCAATCTGCTTGTCTATGTGTGCGTGCGTATTTGCTCCTTGTGTGGAGTGAGACTTCTGTACTACTCTGTTGTTCAGCACAGATGTTTCAATAATGATTATTATGAAATGTTCAACAATAGAGAACCTCCTTTTGAATGGTTTGTAGGCTATAATAGACCAATTGAGAGGGGAAACTTTGTCGGTTTGACCTTTGTGGTGTGTCACTTTTGACTTGAGGAAATGTTCCTAATTATTGTTATTAGACTTCGCCTCTCTTAGTGTGACTGAAATATAATGAGAAATGGGAATTTTCAGGTTAGGACTTTTCATAGAAATAATATTAGGTACATATTGAGGAATTTCTCCAGCAATATGGGGTTTGCAGGCATCTAAACTTAAATGCCTGAACCGAAAAATCTACTTGTAATTTTCAGGTTAGGACCTTTCTCACTTTTACCCCCACAACTTTTAAATGGCTCAACCGATTTTCATCAAACATGTCTAAGAACACTCGCACGTAAATCACCTTTAATACAAAAAAAAAAAAACTAAATTGAAATCGCTACATCCGTTCGGGCTCTACGGTGCCACAGACAGACAGACAGATAGACACGTCAAACTTATAACACCCCTCTTTTTCCGTCGGGGGTTAATTAGGTACATATTGAGGAATTTCTCCAGCAATATGGGGTTTGCAGACATCTAAACTTAAATGCCAGACATGAAAAAACTTGTAGTCCATACAAATATTGTTCCTTGTGAGAATCGAACTCGCGAAAACCGCTCGATAATGGTGAGGGGAAACATCCCAAGTGGCATGTTACGGCACGTACCATCATCGCATAGCCGATGGCCTACAATGTTTATACGCATAATAATTATAAGCTGGTTGATTTTGTTTATGTCATTGTATGATATTGACCGCTTGAGGACAGAAAAAATCGGTTGCGAGCAGGACTCAAACCTGCGTCCTTCAGCGCCTGCGGGGTAATGTGTGTAAAACATTTAAAATATATATATATATATGTATGACCATGCACATCGTTCATTTTTTAAATGGCTGCCTATCAGACAGTGCAAAGCATTGAGAGCTTTGACGACTCTGCATTCTGTTTTGGAGAAACCTACCTCTCCTACTTACTTGACTCGTCATTTCCAATAGGTACTTATACTCTGCGCATTGTAAAAATCTTCGTTCTTCCCATAATCGTCTTCTACGATGTCACTCCCACCGCTCAGGTTTTCTTAAGTCTTCATTCTCAGTACAGGCGGTCTTCCTTTGGAATGCGCTCCCTCTGAACATCAGGACGGTTACCAACAGGTTCACTTTTAAGATTAAAGTGCGTGAACACCTACTCAAAGAGCTGGCAGACTCTACTTGATTGATTGACTCTAATTTGACCTTTACAAAATATATTTTATAAAATAGATATAAAATATATTTTGTTGTATGCATGTATTTATGTATTTATAATATTTTTTTTTTCATAAATATATAATTTTCTTGCTGCACCTGCTGCTCTTTTTTCTGAATTATTCCCGTTGGATCTCACTTTTGAATCCCACTTGAATATTTTTCCCGTTGGATCCCACAATAAATTAAAATGTATTCCCGTTGAATCCCACAACAAAAGAAAAACGTTTTATTCCCGTTGAATCCCAAAAACTATTCCCGTTGGATCCCACATGCTTTAAAAAATCTGAATGCGAGTACTTTCAATCACAAAATTGGTATCATAAAACTAGCTTCTGCTTGCGGTTTCGCCCGCGTCATGTTAGGCGTATGGCCCTATGGGCCAGTCTCCATCAGTTCTTGAGGAAAGCGTGAAACACGACGCCCCATGACTCGGGCCTGTCCTTGGTCGGAGGGTCCCGGACTTCCCATCCAGAAACGGCTGGAAAATGACTCGGACCACGGAGTGTTTTAAGGGGCTCATATCTTAGAGCGCAGCAGGCATTTAGAGTGATTTCCCCCCCCCCCCCCCCTGTCACGTGGCATCACAGTGATTTTCAAATGAACTTCGCTGACCCCGTTGAAAAACACACCACCTTGAGCTTATGCTAGCCTAGTAATTTGGCAGGCCATTTAGAGTTGCCTTACCCTCGCGCTGCGTATCACGTGGCACCAGACTGCAAAACATACCTTGTTCTTATACTAGCCTAATACTTTTGCTGGTTAGTGACATTCTATCAGTTTTTAAGTAACTGAAACAAATTCTCAGAATGTGTCTCTGCCATCTTTCTACACACACTGGTGACCGGTCTATGGAAAACCTATGGTGGCCGGATCTTGTGTAACTTTTTTTTTAGTAAAATTCATAACTTAGTTAGTTACTCGGAACACATCAGTAAAATAACGGTAACAGTTTTCTTCTGTTATGTACTCATGTTGTCAAAACGTGGGATTCAACGGGAATTAAAAATGGGATTCATCGGGAATACCTAAAAAATGGGATCCAAAAGTGGGATACAACGGGAATAATTCTTTTTTCTGCATCACCCGAAGGTAGACTGGCAGAAAATGCCTCAGGCATTAAGTCCGCCTATGTACTCTGTGCACGAAGTTTAATAAATAAATAAATAAAGATACTGTTTTCATTGTTTCAGGGGTGTGCTTAATCGAAAAAGTGAGCAGAAGGGAAACTAGTGCGCTTGTAACGAAATCTAGTGGGAAGAAATACTATGGACTGTATCAGGTAAATAAATGCTCATCATTCTGAATCCCCTATGAATATAAACTGATTAAAAAATGAGAAAGTGAGTTTGTCCGACAATTTGTAACTCATCCACGCCTAAATCGCTAAACGGATGTAGATGAATTTTGGCACATAGACGAAGGTTCAGTCAGCATCAAAATTTTCTGAACACATTCAGATTTTTAAAATCGCTGTACACCGTATTATTAGGGTGTACAGCGATTTTGAAAATCTGGATGTGGTCAGCAACTTTTGATGCTGACTGTACACTAGAATTGGTTATAGGTTATTTCGTTTTGCACAAAACTGATTTGCTGTAGAGTTACGATATTTATTTTCTGATTTCTAAAAATTATTTTCAGATTCCAAATGAGTGGTGCAGAGAAAAGAAACGTGGTGGACTTTGTAACATGACTTGCGAAGGTAAGAAAATTTTATTGACATAATGACAAGCATGTAAACCACATAGAGTCAAACAGAGAGAGGACTTTTAAATCCACTAGAGTTTGTGCTAATCGCATCCCAAGGTTGTAGCTATCAGGAAATAAGAATAGACTCTGGCATAAAATTCTGTACCTGGACCTGTACGTTAAGAGGATCGTCTACCGAGCGCTCGTCCATACAAAAAGAGAAAACTTTTTCCTCCCCCTAGATGTTATCCTATCTCAATGATTTTTTAGAATGCATCTGACACAATAAAAAACTAGGTTTATAGGTTTTCTTTTTTTCAAAATTTACCATACTTTGAAAGTTACAACCTAGAATATAATATGCTGAAACGATTGACACCAAAATCTAAGAGATTGGTCGTGATTTAGTATGTGAAAAACGTTTTCTCCCGAGAGACAAACATATAAAAAATACTTACAGTCAGTCGCGAGCTGCAAAGCTCTCTATCGCACGATCGGGGGTTTTTTCAACGTGTGAGAGGGACAGCACGAGTTTTTCTAAATACCTATTTTTTGAAACGGCAGCCGCTATTCTAACCTCTTAAATAAAAGTATTGGTACAAGAATCCCACTCCTTAGCTGTTTGCACAATAAAAGTATTAGCAAAAAAACTTTGGAAAAAAAACCGTCGAAGTACGTGTCGGGCCACGCACATTGTAGGGTTCCGTAGTTGCCCATCGAAATACTTCTGCGAACTAACTAAACTGATTCGCTGAATTTAATTTTAAAAAGAAGAATTTTTTAAATCGGTCCAGGAGTCTTTGCGAAATCGGGGACAATACGAATTTAGAACCTCCTCCTTTTTTTGAAGTTATTTAAAAATAGTTGACGATAAAAACCTACCTATCCCCAAAAAACATACCGTAAAAACATACCTATTAAAGCTGTAAAAATAAAGTTGACAAACTTACATTTGCAGTTGAATCCGATACATTTTGTTTAAGAAAATATGTAACCCAAGTACATTTTATAAGTTGGTCGACTATTACTCGTAAAGTTGTAAAGCCTACTTAGTCATGATAATTTTCTTTTAAACTTCGTTATATATACTACTATTGTGAATTTTTTCACACCCCCAAACATAACCGTTTAGCTGGTAGAGGGGGGGGACACTCGAGTCGAGCAAAATTTAACACTTTAAAGCTTAATATTTCACAATCTAATTTTTTTATCAAAAAATTGTTAATGGAAACTATCAATATTTTTATAAGACCTATTTAATGATACCCCACACTAAGGGGTACGTGAGAAAAAAAAATAACATCCCCACTTTACATGTTCAGGAGAAAAAAAAATATTTTTCGAGGTTTTATTTTACCACTTTTTCGGCACAACAAATCCGTATATTTACACCAAATTACAGCTCTCTAGTACTGTGCGTCTCTGAGTTAAACTGCGGACAGACGGACGGACGGACGGACGGACGGACATGGCGAAACTATAAGGGTTCCTTGTTGACTACGGAACCCTAAAAAGGGTGAGATGTCCACTATGTGCCGATGCGATGGTGCATTTCTGTATGTCTTGTAGTCTATTGCACGCGCCACGATCACGAATATGACTTTCGTACAACATATTCCAATCTTTATACAACCCATTCTTCCAATTCACAAGCTTATGTTGCGGCTAGATTTGTAACCATCAAAGTATTTACAAAGTATGTAATTGACAAAGACATCACTGTAGCAAACCGTGAACGACATCGCAAACAATTCGAAAGCTCCAACATTTTATAGTCCACGTTTTACATCAAAACTTTATGGGGTTTCGTCGGTTTGGTCAAGTGTGTATTGTGTAGCGTTTTGGTTGTAACTGTTACTACTGTTTGTAGTACTAATGATAGTTTTCTGTTATTTTGATTTACTTCTCTCTCATCTTTCACTTCTCTTTCTCTCGATAAATTCTTTGTCTCTTTTTCTTTATCGTTTGATTTCTGTACTCTTTTTTGGATCTAGTTTGAGTTATTTTCGTCTTTTCTTAGGCCCGGTATCCACCAAAGCGGAGAGGAGAGGAGATGTTTTTGAATAACCAATCAGATGTCAACATCTCTACTCCGCTTAGCTTCAGTATCTATCCCTTTGTCTTTTCCCTTTGTTCTTTGTTTGTAGTTTAAGATGGTTTACTCTCATCACACACACTAATGAATGTATTATAAGATATTGAAATTGATCACGTAGATAAGCAATAAATAAATTAAAAAAAACGGGGCAATCAAATAAATTGCTTTAAGTAGCAATCCAATATTCTCGTAGCTTTCATTTTGATGTCATAATATTATCCTCAAAAAACATACGGAAGCGATTATCAACCTTAATTTGACCTTTACAAATTGAAAGACACGAAATGTCTCAATTTTTCGTTTCTTTTTCACAAACCAACACGGTAACGAAGATTTTCTTTGTGCCTATAAAAGGAGGTTGGCAACAAAAGCTTTAAGTACCTATTTGTATTATGTAGGTAATTTGGCCAACATAACGGCGGAGTTACGACCTTATTTTTTTGAGGTTGGCACTTCTTCAAAAATGGCTACGGGTGTTTTGCTTATCATGACGTTGTAAATCAGTGAGGCCTGAAGAGAAAACAAGTCAGGTTGCTGGAAAAGTTGTTTTTTTTTTGTCCAGCGATTAGTGCTTCAATGTGGTAAACATCGCAAAACAAAGAGTTTTTAAGGGTTATGGGGTAAAGATACAGGTTGTGGGGATGTCCCAAGGGAAAAAAAGTTAAACGCGCCACTGTAGTAAATAGTAAATACGGGCTAATTGAGCAGGCAATCGTGAGAGTCGCGGGTAACAGCAGATGGATACAAGAGGCGAATTGTCGTTCGGCGTGGTGGTCGAACATCGTCGTGGGGAGGCCTATGTTCAGCAGTGGACATCTTCCGGCTGATGATGATAATGAATTGAGCATGCCTACTCAATTTGGAGGATGCCTGAGGTTGGAATTTAGACAGTATGTGTCTGACAATCCCTCACAATCCACCCAGAGGGGAGTCATTTGATGATTTACAATCCTGACAGAAACGTTTTAATAGACATTAAACAAGGATTTAGAAAATACATATCGAGAATCCAAGTGAGTTATCGAAAGCCCGTAGTAGTTCCGAGCCTTATCTTTGTACCACCCGAGTGGAAATATTAAAGTAGGAAAGTATAAATCAGGATTCTGTAGTGGAGGAAGTTAAGCAACATTTTTACGAGCATTACTCCAGTTTATTTGATTTCGTAAGTTCGCTCGGTTTTGCTGTAATAAGGATTTTGTTGCTAAATGTTTTGGTCACATTGTGGTGAGTGATTGAATGTTTGCGTTTATTATGTGACTAGCTGCTGCCCACGACGTCGTCTGCGTAATTGAGTTGAAGAAAAAAAGGTTCACTGCTTGTTCCCTGTAGGTAATAGCGTGATAATAATATGTAGCTTATATTTTGACCCAACTTCTTAATAATATATATATTTGATCTTCTTTTTGAGTTTATCCCAGACATACAAACAGACGAACAACAAAAAATTCTAAAAACTATATTTTTGGCTTCGGTTTCGATTGTAAATCAAACCCCAAGTATTCCTAAAAAAAAAAAATTATTAAACGTACAGGTTTGACTTTTCTACCGCTTCATTATAAATGTATAGATAGATGTAAAAAATTTAGCCATTTTATTGTTCCGTAGTTGAAAATAATTTATTCAAACTTAACAGTTGAATTAGGTGATGTCTGCGACTTTGCCTGCTATAACTAGTGAATAAGTGGCAATGGGCAAGCCACAATGCTTGTAGAACTTAAAACCGATGGGGAAGAAAAGTTTTCGAGAGGCATTGACGAACCGGAAGACGCAGCATAGGCTTGGCTTCTACTAGATGGACCAACGACATTGTGAGAGTCGCGGGCAACCGATGGATGCAAGTGGCTAATAAAATTGTCGTTGGACGTGGTGGCCTAAGGGAAACTAGGGAAGGCCTTTGTTTAGCAGTAGACGTCTTCGGGCTGATGATGAAGAGATTTTTAGCGTAGAAGGGATGATTTTTCAATCATCATCAGCCTATTAATGTTCCCACTGCTGTTACGAAGGCCTCCTCTCTGTGAGAGGGAGTGGGCCATAATTCACCACGCGGGCCCAGTGCGGATTGGTGGATGTCAATGTCTTCGAATTTTTGGTTCAAGGACATGCCGGTTTCCTCACGATGTTTTCCTTCACCGTTTTGAGAGCAGTATTGATGAAATAAATTACACAAAGTAATGCACCTGGCGGGGTTCGAACCCACGACCAACACGTAAGACACACTCGTAAGTCGGGACCGAAACCACTGAGCCACCACTGCTCACCGATGGATGCAAGTGGCTAATAAAATTGTCGTTGGACGTGGTACATGACTTAAGGGGAACTGGGGAAGGCCTTTGTTTACAGCGTCGTCTGCCTGATCTGATGATGTGATTTGAAAGGTGGAAGTGATATTTTTTCAATATTGACAATTATTTACTGTAGGTTTTCAACTCCCATTTCGAGAGAAAGTAATTATTTACAATTAATTAGCATCGGATCAAATTCGAATGACGTTGTTAACTTGCAATACTAATAACTGCACGATGAACTTTAATCAGACACTCCATTATACCAATTTATCTGTTTACGAAGTAAATTAATGAATCTCATTAGTTTATCTCGTGTGCCACACACGCGTTGCATAGATTGATTGATTTATCAATTTCAAATAGATATTCGTTAATGATTTATACACTCTGTGTGTGATGACAGCCCCCCCTATATGACGACATTACAGGACGTAAGGTTTGTCAATTATTGGCATTTTGGCAACAAGATATTTGGGGTTGTTGAAAGTTCGCCAGAAAAATAATTCCCCACGAAGAAAAGTATGTATAAATTAGCCAAAGGGTTTTTGTTTTTTTTATTTTGATTTTTGTTCATTCGACTTTCTTTTTTCCGCTAGAGCATAGCAGAACAATTAATTAAATTATAAAATCACAAACAATAAAATCCAGTACAAAAATACGTAAGGCTCGAAATTTAAATGTCACTTACGGGATATCTTCCGACATTTAGACGAGTTCCCGATATTTCGACGCTGTTGCAAGCCATGATCGCGGGTTGGCGCTTGCAACAGCGTCGAAATATCGGGAACTCAAACAATTAAATAATCACGGAAGATATCCCGTAAGTGACATTTTAAATTTCGAGACAAACCGTGAAAGCTTAAAACAGTGTTTACGTAAGGCTCGAATTATACCTTTCGATTAAGCTAAGCGACTATCGCAATAAAAACCCATACAGGTTCGTACCCTTTCCGTCAATGGATACTGAAGTCGTAAGTATGAGAGACTTCTGTCGCGTTTTATACGATGGGGCTTACTTGTAAACTAACTTCATCATCATCATCATCATTTCAGCCTATTGCAGTCCACTGTTGGACATAGGCCTCTCCCAGGGAGCGCCACAGTGCACGATCTCCCGCTTTTTTCATCCAGCCACTGCCAGCCACCTTCTTCAAGTCATCGGTCCATCTTGCCGGGGGGCGTCCCAGCAGACATGACCAGCCCATTGCCACTTCAGCTTGCTACAGATTTGGACAATATCTGTAACTTTGGTCTTCATTCCGGATTTTATCCCTTAATGAGACCCCCAGCATAGACCTTTCCATAGCACGCTGCGTGACATGAAGTCGGTGGGCCAGCTTGACAGACATGTTAGGTTAGGACTGGAAGGACGCACTGATTGAACACCCGGCTTTTCAGGCACTGCGACAGAACTGAACTAACTTTAATACTTGATTTATTTCTTACACAGCTCTACTAGACGAAGATATACGTGATGACACGGCGTGTGCGCTTCAGATCGCAGAGAAGCATGGTTTCAAGTACTGGTCAAAATGGACGACGAGATGCAAGAATGATAGTTTTATCACCACTGAGATTTACAAGTGAGTAACGATAAATAGACAACACCTTCATCATAAATTCGACAGTTCCGTCTAGTGGTTAGTGACCCACTGGTATGCCGGAGGTCGTGGAAAATGTTTGCACCCAGGACAAATGTTTTTATGATGAGCACGATTATGTGTCTGGGTGTAATTTATCTATAATATTTAATGTATGATGAGAGTTGCGCCGCAGTATAGATAAATTACACCCAGACACAGAACAAATTAATGATCGTGCTCATCACACAAACATTTGTTCTGGGTAGGAATCGAACCCATGACCTCCGGCATAGCAGTCACTAACCACTAGACCAGCAGGCTTGTCACAAATGGTCTTAGATGCGAGTGAACCCACTGGCAATAACTAGTAACCCATGGCCCGTACTAACTTATACTCAGTGTAAATAAATCGACCCATATGTTCGTACTAACCATACTTTGAAACTCTATCACTTCTAAATCTCCTACCAATGGTACCATTATGTAGATTCACGATAAGGACTTAAAACCTTATGGGGGTCTTGCTATATTATTTTATGCAGGGTGTGAGGTACACCGATGTGCAGACTGTTACCATGAATTGAGTTGAGTACAGTAATTGATTCTATTCTTAGCAGTATTTTTATTTGCAGTCTGTGCCAATCAAACAAAAATAAATATAAAAAAAAAAACCAGAAAACCCTACTGCGTAAAAAAACTAAAAAACAAGCCCAGTAGTTTAGAACTCATTCATTCACACTCACAGTCGGGGCCCATTCAAATTATACCAATCAAATCTTCCCAAGGGGCCCCGACTGTGTTAGTGACACTCTCACGTTTAAGACGAATCTAACGACACCTCTCAAGTTAAAATTCATGAATCCATTTAGGCTGCAGAACAACACACAGAAACATAAATACACTCAAAAAACATAACCCTTCTGGCGCAGTCGGGTAAAAAAAAACAACACGTACACTGTACAGAGATTATTACATTTAAATTTGAAAATTTGGTTTGAGACATTTCTCCCTTTGGCCTGCCTCCTTTTTAGGTACCAAAATAATGAGTCCTCCTGTCTGGACTGTTAGATTTGTTTTGACTAAAATCCACGGTGTCCTTAAATACCCCTTTACGTTACAGGGTCGCGGCTATCTCATGAGACAGTCCCGCGACCCCGACAATCCTTTCTTCTAACTTAATTATAAAGGTCCAATTACACGTTGCAAGAATTTTAATGCAAGCTGAGCAAGTTGCATTAATATTGAATACTCAAGTTTGATGATAATGCGGATTATGAATAGACAATTAATTCAGTTATACAAACAAGTTCAGCAATGTAGTCAAACCTGCATGAAATTTTTGGCATCTCCCAAAATGAGTGAAAGAAACTTCAAAATCTTCGTTCCAGAAATACCCAACATACAAAAAAAAACTTTTTTATAACGCTAAGGTATGTTTTAAAAATAGTGAAACAAAATCTCAACAATTTTAAAAACTGTCATTACTTTCAAATCTTCACCTAACGATATCGATACGCAAATTCACGTCATGGGTTACAAAATATTATTTTATTTTTACGTTATTTTTAGCCATCAAAGTGGTGGGGCCAGTCCCTTCCTTATTTGTTCAGGCCCGATTTAAGGCCCAGTTTATTTACATAAAAAGGTTAAGCGGTCCTCTTTCTGAGCTTATGGTAATGTAATCTTAAAATCGGTTTGTGCCGATTTAGTTTCAATAATAAAATTTTATGGAAATCAGTTAAAAATAGAGCCTGGAATTAAATTTGTAAATTTATTGTGTTTTGTTTTTCTGAAGAGATAAAAAATGTTTTAACAAAATGGTTGCAATAGGGGTTTATTCCGCGTTAAACCCCCAATAATTTCTACCCTCTTCCGCGTTCGACCCCTAAACGTTTCCACATTCAACCCCCACCTTTCTGTTTTAACCCCACATATTTTATTAATCGACGAAAAAAAAGGAGGAGGTTCTCAATTCGACATGACGTATATTTTTTTTTTCAAAAGTTTTGTTATTAGGTTACTCAGGCTGTTACTTTAAATAATAGCAATTTATATTTTCAAAAAAGTATCCAAATCTATCAAAATTTTTTTTTTGGGATTTGGCCCTGTATGAGACATTACAGTAATCTAAAACACAATTTCCCATAAGACAAAGCTTGAAACATAAAACTTACCAAAACATTTTCTGGTTACCTAAAAAGTTCATATAAAGGAATAAACGGGAACATCATCAAAATACTATCTGACCACTAATTTAGCTTGTTTTTCTCGTGGTTAAATCATCAAATGAGTCCTCCCACCCCGGGTAGGTCGGTAGGGACTGTATGACTCGTACTGACATCCATGATATCCTTCAATAGCGGCCTTTAATTTTCCAGGGTCACGGTCATAACATAAGTCCCGCGACCGCGGCAGGATTTGGCCCTCTAGAGGAGGGGCCCGTCATTATGCTGACGCTCTTTGACGACCCGAACATGGTCCATGGTCAAACAGCGAGTTGCCCTTTACTCGCCGCCCGTATGCCCATCACCCATTTAGCTACAAAATCTTTACCAATACCATCTCTTTCAGATGCCCAGATCTTATGCGGCTGACCCCAGAACGCAGTTTGTCAAGCAACAGTCAATATCGAAGAAGCCCTCCTAGACCACGGAGATCAGCCCAAAAGGCCAGAAGTACCTTCAAAGTCACCAGATCCAAGCCGTCTAGACATATTAATTAAATTCAAGTGTTTACCTTGTTTTGAATAAATATATGTCTCAAAGTTTGTTTGATTGTTTGCTTGATACTTTAGTGTAGCGCTGAGGTTGAATGTTAAATTTGAACTTAGGTCTTTATACATAGGTATGTGGGGTGAACGTTGTCTAAACGTGACGTAAACCTAACATGGACGTTGCGTGAACGTTACGTAGACTTAGCGTAAATGTAATGTAAACATTACATCAATCTATATAGGTTTTACTACTTGAGTTTAATTGAAAAAAAAAAAACTTAAAGGGAGTATTACACTCATTTAATTTTGGAACTATTAATTTGTCGTCAAATACTTAGATCTTTCACATAATTATTATGACTACTCATATCATAATAATATGCACTCTGCTGTTAAATAAGGTGCAGTAGCTTACAAAATAAAATAGTTTTTAATAAGCACGCGCTTATGACAAAATACAAAAAATCTAAATTAAAACTTAAACCATTACAAGTTGTGTTTTTTAATTCATAGACTTTTCTGCCACCGACTACAAGAAAAAAGTGTGAGAAGAAATAAAGCCATAAAGATTTTCTTACAAACCTAAGAAACTTCCGTTTATCAAGAGGCATCTTTAAGTCTGAAATACGAGGCGTACCCCTAACTTTACTAAAGTCTTCAATGAAACCTTAGGTTCAGGATAAACAGGCTTACTTCCTAAACTATCCGCTTTATTTCACAAAGAAAATATCAAACAGTTAGTTGAGAAGTTTGGTTTTTGTTTCCAAGTCTTTGAACGTTGAAGCAACGCTTAAATCTGGGATGTTTATTGAAGAAATGTACATTGTTACAATACCTTTTTGTTGCACTTTCTTGTTTCTCTTAAATTTAGGGATTGTATACTTTAGAAGATGGTTTGTAGTTTCAAAAACGAAAATAGTAAAAAAAGTTAGTTGAAAATTTTGGGGCAGGAACGTCTATTTCCTAACGTTCAAATATTTATATCGTGTATTTATTTATAACCACGCTTGCATTTCAATTTTTCACTCTCTCTTCCAAAATTTTATCTTGTTTACTAATGGTTACAAAAAATTAGGGGCTTATGATAGTTCAATAAGAAATTTATTAAATAAAAAAATATGGTGATCCTCAACGACGTAAAAAATGAAGACACTCTAAGAAACTATTCTAAATAATTATATTTAAAGTAAATATTAAGCCATTTGGAAGTCTAACATCCAAATGCGCATCCTATGACGGAAATATTTTGACGAAGGTCCCAAATCATAAAACATTGGTTACATTACAATTATCGTTTATCGTTCAACCACCATCAAAATATCTCCCAAATATAATTATTGCTATTCAATTTTAACCTTTATTCGAAGAAAAGTAAAGCATAAAACAGCACACGCGAAAAACTTAAATTTGTTGCTACATCCGAGCCTATTGTCTCCCAAGAGGCGACTAAACGGATTAACTCCCTTTATTTTACGTCTTTATCTTTAATAGGCTGTTAAAAAGAGAAGAAAGAACCGGGATAACAAAGACGTTCCCCTTTATAATCTCTGTAATTATCGCTATAAAACTTGAATGCAGAAGGTGCGGAACACACAGATGTGAATGTTACCCGCTCCAGCGCTTTTGAGCGCAATCCAAAGGAAAATTCAGCGCTATTCTGGATAAGGCTTTTGAAACAGGTTATTTAAATAATGCTTATACGTTTATTCTAATTGTGCAGCTGTTAAAGCGATCTGTTCGTGTCGCGTTTGTGTAGATTTTCACGTGTTGGAATTATTTATGAATGGATTTTGAATACGTGTTATTGAATTGGTGAACTTTTGGCGAATTAGACTGGGAAATTCACTGTTTGTATAATATAAAGGGCTATCTAAAATATGATTTACACGAATCTGAACCTTTCTAATAATATACTTAATGAATTCAATAGAAGTTATACTTATCTACTTTTCTTTTATATTTAGAATCCATTACCTGTATTAATTCCCGGTACTAGCTGTTCATGTGGTTTCACTCCCGCTGCTCAGCTACTATTAGCTTGATATTATTAAAGCCTATAATAACCTTCCCAAATAAATGGACTATACAAGAGAAAAAAAGAAAATCAATTCGAACCTGAAGTTCCAGAAGTTAGTTTATAATCATCATCATCAATCAGCCTATAATGTTCACACTGCTGGCACACAGGCCTCCTCTCTGTGAGCGGGAGGGATTTATAATATTAGTATAGTTTATGTATTCCTGGAACATTTTTTCACATAATTCTATTTGTAATAATTATAACGTATTTATTAGAATTAGTGTTGGGCTTAGTATGCTACTTGAGGTACGCCATTATTTAAAAGTTGCCAACAATAGCAAACATCACCGTTTTTAACCAGATATCTATAATAACTATCATAATTTTCTTGAAATCGAAAGTAAATATTCAAAGTAACACAGAAGCATAATTTATGTCTGTCTATAAAGGAAAATAATGAGCTGAACCGTGTCGAAAGCACTTTCAAAGACTAGTCGTAACTCCTTATACCTGCAGAAGTCGTGGTGCTTTCAAGAGATTCAGCCGTAAAGGTGCAATTGATTTTCATTCCAGCCAGTCGTGGATTCTTAGGAAAGAATTTAAAAGCACCGTTTGTAATGTGGCAGTTAATTTACTTTTCTAATAAAATTTAGACAGTTGTTATTTTTATTGATTGATAATAAGTCGCAAGTATGCAATGCTGCTTCCAGCGTTATTAAAGAATTTTCTTATTAATACCTTACGCTTGGAATTTATTCTGTATCGTAGGTGGGATTACTACCATTAAAATCACATCCGGAATCACTACCTGTAGGTCGATTCTAGCCCAAAAAAAAAAATTGTATCATAGAAGCTATATGGATTTCCGTATTTTTAACATTTAAAAAAACATTTTCCTGAATTTCTCCTGTATCGTGGGTGCGTTAACAAACGTTTAAACTCATACGGACATCCATACCTGGGATAAGTTACTGTAGATCATGCACATGACATTTGTTCCGGCCTTTTAGAAGAACCGATATTTTTCCGTGCAAGAATCGAACCTTTGACACGCAGCGAAGCAGTCAATGTACGTACAGCCACTGTGCTAATCGTGCAGTTGAATTGCGAACAGCAGGAAACAGACATGTATGTTCATAGATGCATTATAAATTATGGCTTTTCAAAATCATCCTCCTCCTTCAAATTTGCGGTAGAAAAAATATTTCAGGTTTAAATAAAAGATACAGCCAAGCAAAAGCTAGTATTCTTTAACCATTTTATTAATCTTTGTATCAAATTATTGTGGCACATAGTATAGATAAATATACCTGAAGTAAGTGATCAACAAACGTGGTCTTACTAAGATATTTTCTCTATCAACAAAATTCACAAAACCAATTTCATTCATACTAAACAGTTTACTCTGCCTTCAAACGAATTTATATCATGAATTTTCTCAGCACTGAAAACAACTGAAACTATCGAAAAAAAATAAACTCTTGAATTCCTAAACGCGGTTCTTACAAAAATAAATGGGATGTTCTAAAACGGAGTAAAAAAAAAGAAATTGTACATGTAAAAACACAGCCTCTTCACAATTTTATTGGGTATTTCGTTCGTGTTTCAATTCCAATAGCTAGCCAATTTCATGGAACATTACATAAACACATGTTAGAAGTACACGATAGGCTTTCAAGTCGCCGACACTTTGCTGTTGATTTCTCGTTTCGCGATGTTAAAGAGAAATTATTTGGCACGTGTATTTTTAAAGGCGTTCGAATTCTAACATTTCTTGTGAAAAAAAAAAGCACAAATTCAGCATACACGAGAAAAAAATAATGAGGAATCTCTTTGGTGAGTCTAAGATGGCCGTGGAGCAGTAGTGGTCCAGGCGCATTACTTTGTGTAATTTATAAAACGATGTAGGAAAACATTGTGAGGAAACCGGCATGTCCTAGAACCAAAAATTCGAAGACATCTCTTTGGTGAGTCTAAGATGGCCGTAGAGCAGTAGTGGTCCAGGCGCATTACTTTGTGTAATTTATAAAACGATGAAGGAAAACATCGTGAGGAAACCGGCATGTCCTAGAACCAAAAATTCGAAGACATGTGACATCTACCAACACGCACTCGGAACGCTGATGAGTCTGAAATTCATTATAATTCATTTTAATTTTATAATGTGATGTACACAATTGATTTTTCTATCTAGTGCTTTTTATTCACAACAACGACAACCTTTTTTTAAAAAGTTAAAATAATACTCCAAACAAATTCTCCTCTCGCAGGTCTGCTGGAAGAAATTTCTTTTAGAAATAAGTAGTGCCTTTGTACTAAATCCATATTTTCTTTCAATAACAGAACAAGAAATCGTGTTTTAGAAAAAAAAACGACATTCCAAGGCACGCACCACAAAAAACTCGACAAACGTTCTAAAACGATATCCCGCTAAAAAAATTATGCATCGAAACTCCAACATAGAAAAAAATAGAGCGAACTTCATTGGGAAAACAAAAAGAAAATTCCGTTTTCAAAGTTTCCTAGTCGCCGGACACATCTGCGACCAAACGCCGCTTCCTCTACTAAGTCTTTGAGAATAGTCACCGGATTATTTTAAAGCTCATTTTAATGGTCGCTATTCGGAGAACTTATGTCCGGAAATGCGACAATGTGCACTAGGTGTTATTCTAACAGATAATAATAATAATTTTGTGTTTGTGTTTGCTGTATGACGTTAATTGTGTTTTTAGGAATGTGTGTTTAATGTTAATTAATGTTCATTTTGGAATTGGTTAGCTTCAATTTACTTATGTCGTTGTTGGATTGGACTTATTCAAGATCGTTGTGCGTTCTGGTCTATGCTCAGTAGTTCAAAAAGGAAACCTAAAGATGATTTTAAAATACCTATTCAACGATACCCCACAGGACATAGTTCATCGAAATTTTTTTTTTCATTTTGACAAATGGCGTCTGGTTTTCACTGTGGTGAATTTTGATTACTGTCATGTCTGTGTTTAGTGACACTCGCAAGGTTAAGGGCCTTCGCGCCTTTTAAGCCGTAAAAACGTTACATTCTAAAGCACATTCCTGATTAACGGCTGGGTATAAAGATTGAAAAAAAATAAATGTTGAATGTATATTCATGAACAACAATGTGAGTAAATTTTATTTTCTTATGACAAATAGTTGAACTGTAAAAAAATATTTAACAACACGCTATTTTGTTCAAATAAATGCTCACTCCTTCTAAACGGCTTCGTTTATTTAAAATATTTTTGAATGTATAAATTGGTGTTAAAATTTACTACAAAGTGAGTAACGCTCATGTAAATCAGTCAGTATTTTACAAAGAATATGTTGAAAATTGAGATTTCCACATAATATAAAAACCGGGCGAAGGCGGGTTTTTGCAGCTGTTTCTGCCTCGCTGCATAGTCTATGATATCATTTTGAGGTATCGCAGTATGCTCGGGACATATTAATATGTGCGGTGCAGTTATGAAAGTGTGCGTTTAGCTCCGCCTGAATGTTCAAGGTCATTGAGGGTACTATGCGCCTTAAGACGAATCGATTGACGTAAAAATTATCAAAATCGGCCTACGCATGTGGTCTCTAGAACGCCAAATAGAAACAAACATACATATTATATACATACATACATAGACTGATAAACACATTACCCTCCTTTGCGTCGCGCAGTCGGGTAAAAAGAGTGAAATTCGACGTGAAATAAATAGATAGTTCGAAAAATAATACCTTTTTCCTGGCAGAAAAGCGTCATTGTGATCATCACATAGTTTATGTAGTAGCAGATTTTTATTTGTCTAACTAGTGTTTGCCCGCGGCTTCGCTTGCGTTATTTTAGAATTTGAGAAACAATACGGATCGTGTGGCGCCATCTGGAATATGAACGTAATTGTTTTCTCGGAAACAGCTCTCTTCTGTTATTCGGGATGTAAGATACCTTATATCCATGTCTATACTCCTGACAACGTATATGGTAAATTTTGGGACGATCGATTCAGTAGGTAGTAATGCGTGAAAAGGTAAAAAACAAACATACTTGCATTTTTATTATTAGTTTAGATCAATAATGTTACATCTAGGTACATAGTTTGCATAGGAAACGTCCTTGAGCGACATTAATTTCAAAGAACCGTGTTTATTTTAAACTTAGACTATCATTTTTGGGTCGATTTACAGTATCGCTGCAAATTGAACGTACCATAGCATTGCTCTTCTCCCTTTAGCATATCGCGTGATACCTAAAAAATAACTAATTATCTGACTCGATGAGTACAACTTGTCGTCGTTTAAAACAGAATCTATGCACTGGTTTGAGCACCAATTCAAAACATAAATAAACACAAAATAGAAACCCTGATTTTTTTCTAATCTTTAAAATTCCACACCTCGAAACAATTAGGTACAATTAAAAAAAATATCCAACTTACTACCTAAAATTTAAATCGGTGTAGATTTATATCCTAAAGAAGTATTGAAAAAAAATATAATTATTTAAAACCGCGAATAATATTGAAACAAAAGTATGCACATTTTTTTTTAATTATTTAAAACTCTAAGGACAAATAAAAAAACTCAAAAAGAGAAAAAAAAAATCTGCGAGATTCGATCCAGAGACCCCTTGCACGAAAGTCAAGCAGGTTACCCACCGGACTGGCTAGTACGCTGACAATGACTTTCAAATAGCGGTTCTTGTACAAATGTCAACAATGACTGAAAATCAACATATTATAAAATTGCTAATCCCCCAAGGGGAATAGCGTAATTATACATATCCTATTAATAGAACAGCAGTTTAAGGAATGTTTGAGGAAAAATTGACTAAATAATATCCAGTGGTTTAGCTTCCAACAATCAACAAACATCTAAAAACAACAAAATTCAAAATTGCTCATCTCCCAGGAAAAATAGCGTAATAATACATAGCATATTAAGAGAAGCATATTATTAGGAATATTTGAGGAAAATTTGATCGACAACTTTACAGTAGTTTCGGAGATAGATCAAATAAAAAAAACATAAAAAATTTCGAAAAAAAATAAAAGTTGATCTGGCATCAGAATCGATCCCTTATCTCGAAAAAAATACAAAAAGAAAAAAATATTCAATGTACAGGAATGACAGCTCTACGATTTTATTATATGTAAAGATAAAGAAAACCCTTCACCACCTTAGCCATTCGCCTATTTCTACATTTTATAACATGCCAACCTCATGTAAGAGCTGTCGAATTGTGACTAGCACAGTACCGACTGATTGAAGGAGCGCCCTGCCAGATTTAGGGTGTGTGCATGTAACCCGCGCAAGTTTTCAACATGCTCAAGCTACATGCGCTGTGTACAAGCACCCCGCGGGTAGCTTGATCAAATAGCTTGCGCATGTTACTCGCGCGGGTAACCCGCATTTTTACTTGCGCGGGTTACATGCGTCGTGTACAAGCACCCTTACTGAAGCTCAAGTGACAGTGGGCTCGCCTTGCTTGTTTGTTGAAAGTCGTATGGGTCAGCATTGAGACGAAGTGTTGGCGTAGTTTTTTCTATTGTGGAGTGCAATAAAATTGACTCCAAAAATGCTGAAACGACCATATTCAATATATCGTTGATAATAATGTTCCTTTGTAAAAAAAAAGCAAATTTTTAAAGGCTGCTGCCGTTCATAGGCGTTTTCTAAATCGCTCCACATGACCTTTGAGCTCCGTTCTCCAGAATCTGAAAGCAAATTTCTTAAAATCCAAGTAGGTATAAACTGCAGACTACCTTCTTTGAACCAAAACTTTGACGTAACTTAGAAGGAAACGTCACGACTTTTGAGAAACTGTTAATAATATTACTCAATTCTTGAAGTTGGAAATCATGCAATGCGATTGCTGATTGATGCGATTCTTTTTCTTGGTAGCGCAGGAGGGACCGTCAGACTGACTAAAAACTCAGTAATTTTGTAGTAGCATAAGCGACAGCTGGTCTTTTAAAGAGACTAAGGGTCACTCAACGAGCTATGGAAAGAGCTATGCTCGGAGTTTGTTTGCAGAATAAAATCCGGAACATGGATATTCGGCGAAGAACCAGAGTCACCGGCATAGCTCATAAAATTTGCAAGTTGAAGTGGCAATGGGCAGGCCACGTCGCTCGTAGAACTGACAACCGATGGGGAAAAAAGTTCTCGAGTGGCGACCATGGAATGGAAGACGCAGCATAGGCTGTCTGTTTATGTTTATAGTCTGTTTCGCCGCCTGACCGCTCGGACAAAAGATATCATGTGGGAATCACCTAACCATACCATAAGATGGACAGATGGATAAGCTACAAAAAGAAAGTACTATAATAAAGAACCACTCATGCCCAAATGACATAGGTTTATATCAAGAAAACAAAAAAATAACAAACTAACATCAAAAGGCTGCAAACATATTAAAACTAAAACGGACCTTTCCATGCAAATAAATTATGAATCGAGAATTTCTGTTTTATTTTCTCTGTATTTTGATAAAGACCGCATAAATTTACCACACGAACCGTGTGTGACGTAGATGGCGGGTTTCGTATGTTATTCTATTTATCTATTTTTCCTGTTTATCTTTTTCTGGTGGCTGCTCCAGTTACTGATGGATAGGGAATTATTTCTTGCTTGGACTTCTTTGTGGAGATACTTATAACCTATATAACCAATTCCTTCCTTTGCATGCCGTAAGGTAGAATGTGGAAGAGCCATTATTGTTAAAATGTGAACACCTTATTTTGTACCCACAGTCTTTGCAAATTAAATGATTTCTGATTTCTGATTTCCTATATAAAGCTTTCTCCGGAAAATATCGCATAAACGCGATTTTAACAAAATTGTGGATTAAAAACAATATTTTTATTAAAAAACTAGCTGACCTGGCAAACTTCGTACCGCCTTAGTTTTTTTTTTATCCTTTTAAACCTTCGCTGAACTTCTAAAAAAAAATCAAAACTAAAATCAGCCATAATCTGTCCAGCCGTTCTCGAGTTTTAGCGAAACTAACGAACAGCAATTGATTTCTTCTTCTCTTAAATATAAAATTTAAGAGAAGAAGAAAAAACTATACATTGATAAATGCACGCAAATAAAGTCGATCTAGTTTACGTGAACTTAGTTCTCCATTAATAACTTATTCAGAAAGTAAGTATTTTTCATTTGTCCTTTATTTAAGTAAGTGCCTCCATTAATTTTATTACAAAAAGATTTCTCAATGATAACTGAAAGGTAAAGCTAATGAAAAGTGAAAACAATAGAACCAACTCTTAATAGCGAGTATACAGGTTGTTACCAAATTAATAAAAATAATTGAGGCTCGAATAAACCTACAATGAAAACTATAAGATTCTACAAAAAAAATGAGGCTCAATAAAATTGAAATGAAGCCACTGCTACTCAATAATTTGATGTATATTGATTTATCCCCGTCGCCCAATCGATACGCGTCTTGCGCCAACTTGAACTGAAAAACATTCCTAAATATCTAAAATCATTCTTATTCATAATTTCAAAACATACCACGAGTAACTTCGATATCTTTTTTTTCAAAGTTCGTCAAACATTCTAAGATATTTTTTGTAGTTTTGATTCAATACATACGTAAACGACGCGACGTAACTAACTTATGCTACTAAGTTATTGTATAACAACGCTAGGAACAAGTTACATGGGTGATACTTGACGCAAAGTCAATGTAACTTACGACGCCATTTACATCGAGCGACACCTGAGGTCGCGAGCAAGGCATAATTTTACAGAGTTTCTTTTTCTTCTGTTTTGTATAAAGTATATCCGATGTCTTATAACTATCACAGTATTTCATAGTATAATAAAGCATTATCGGATTTTAATACACCCACTGCTGGGACACTGGTCATCCCTCTATGGCAAGTAGTGGAGGGTTAGTAGTTGCCCTATGTATTCGAAGGTTTGTTTTCAGGACATCACGGTTTCATCACGATGTTTTCCTTCACGGTTTTAAGAACAGTGAATATTAAACGCATTATTAACGCATGCGTAGTGAATTTTCTTTGGAATGAAAAATTCGAACCTCGGCCAGGATTCACCATGAGAGGTTAGAACCGCCATGGCGGTTACGATTGTCGGTGGCTCGGTTAGAAAAGAGCGTCGGATGTTCTGAATCCGAAGGTCGCAGGTTCTAATCCTGTCCTCGGTTCGAATTTTTCTTTCCAAAGAAAATCTTTAACAGTGGTGATGACATAAACTAAACAAAGTTATACGCCTGGATGGGTCCATAATTGTTAAAAAAATATAACATATATTTTAGCAACACCCTGTATAGAAAAATAACAAAATGGCTGACCGCATGATGTGATGGATTTAGTTTAAGCCGACAGAAATAACATCAAGGCTCGGTAAGTCCATTAGCTTTAATATACTAAGACTTAAATATAATGCAATCGAATTAATTTTAATGGCAACATTGCTCTTTCTTAGAAATAGAACTGAAATGAAGAGAGATGATGATTGAGTTTGAAGAAAGTGGTGAAACGGCGTATTATAAAGATTTTTCATGAAATGTTTCACCTTTTCCGAGATTTGTGGTTTTTTTTTTGGCGATATTACAATCATCAAACGAAGCGGTCCATCTACCCTAGATAAAGCGGACTGTAAGACTCTTAGGCGCGCATCTACCCTAGATAAAGCGGACTGTAAGACTCTTAGGCGCGGGCCACATAGAAAAGAAGTAAGACGAATACGAAGACGTGTCGCGGAAGTGCGAAAATGTATGAGAGTCGCGCCCGCGACGCGTCTCTCCTGTGTTTTACGTCGCGACGCGTTTGTACATTTTGTATGAAAGAGACGCCGAAGAGACATAATTATGTCTCCGCTCCGTCTGCGTCTTACGTCTTTTCTATGTGGCCAGCGCCTTACGGCCTAAAAATACACCGTGTTCCTTCAGTTGCCCTTTACGTTCCAGGGTCACGATTATCTTTGAAGACATTCCTACGAGTTCCACCTCTTCTGAGACGAACAGTGAGACCTCCGCTCCTGGGTAGTGCTCGTGTGGAAGAGATTGTTAGACTTTCATTGACTAAAAATCCATCTTGTTCCTACAATCGTCTATTGCGTTACAGGGTCACCGTGCCCTTTTAAGATACTGCCATGAAACCCCGGTAGTGTACCGCGATTTCAGCAGTCCGGCAGTCACTCTGGCAGGTAGATTTTCACCTGGAGACATGTTTGAAATTTACTCGTAATATCAAATTGACAGCGATTTGGATGAGTTTTTTCCGCCCTATAAATGTTTTATTTTAGTTCTAATTTAGTTATTTTTGTAAATATTTTACTTTTAATTTTAATTTTCAAATGTAGTATGTGTATACAACGTGTAATGTTAATAGCGCAAAACCTCTCGTGGAATAACTCAGCCTATGTTACTGAACAATGTTTATTCCAAGACTTTTAAAAAACAAACAGTGTTCAGTAACATTGGCTGAGTCACCCCACGAGACGTTTTGCGTTACACGTTGTATTGGTATTTTTTAAAATATGTAATTTATTTATGAGAATGTAATAGTTGTAAATAAACGTCAAAGGTGGTCACAATAGCACCTCGGGAATCGCAATCTATACTAGTTTTGATCCTAAAGTGATTATTTTAGTAGCTTTGATGCTACTTTTTGCTTTCTGTAGCCTTTGGAATTGTACCGTTTTGCAAAAATAACACAGATTACACATTACCTACTTTAGCCTTCGCAAAGAAGTCAAAATCGACAAAGTTGAATCATGAACCACCATATTAAGCTTTTTTTCCTACAGACATTCAAATATAATTATTTAGGTACACATTCGCGTAAACATCCTACATAATTTTATGGGAACGATTTTGATCTTTGTCTATTTGAAGGATTCAAACGATTTATTGTCAAAATATCGAGTGGCGACCACGGACCGGAAAACGCAGCGTAGGCAGGCCTCCCACTAGGTGGACCGACGACATCGTGAGGGTCGCGGGCAGCCGATGGATGCAAGTAGCGAATTGGCGGTCTAAGGGGGAGGCCTATGTTCAGCAGTGGACGTCCTCCGGCTGATGATGATTGTCAAAATAGACCCCATGATTCAACTTTGTCGATTGTACATCTCTTTTATTTGCTGTGCTAATATTCATTCTTGACCCTTGATATAATATTCATAGTTTTGTTTAGTCATTGATAGACTATAGACGCTATACTCAAACTCCAACAAATAGGTAATCTATTTTGAACGTGAACTCCACCGAAAAACCGACTTTATCACTTTCAGTCTTTAGGTACATTTTACGGAATCTAAACCTTTCACGTACAGTTCAGTATTGCCCCACAGTCCACAGCCTGCCAATTGCCGGGTGATAATTGAGTAACGTATCAGCCACGACCTCGCTGTCTGCACCGGCCTAACTTACCTAACTGTAGAGGATATAGTTTGCTTATGTACACTGCAAAGGTTTCGCAGAATCAATCAATGTACCTAGTTCGCGGAAGAGGTTAGAAAATCTTACGGGTTGAACGCGAATAAACCCTGCAATGTGCGGCTTTTTACAACAACTTTAACCAAAACAGATACAAAAAAGTTTGAAGTTTTTCTTTCGTGGTGGTAAAATCAACGCAATAAGAAAAAAGTTAAAGACTTCCGAAAAAAAAATGGTATCTTTGAATAGGTCTTAAAAAATGATATTGAGGTTACTAACATCATTTTTTTCTAAACTGAATGGTTTGTGCGAGAAACGCTTCCAAAGTGGTAAAATGTGTGTCCCCCACCTGTAACTTCTAAAATAAGAGAATGATAAAACTAAAAAAAATATATATAATGTACATTACCATGTAAACTTCAATTGAAAATTGGTTTGAACGGGATCGAGTAATTAGTTTTTTTTTTAATGTCATAAATCGTAAACCGCAATTTACCTTTCAAAGTTACAACCAACTACAAGAACTTTTATGTTATGTTACTTGCTGCTACGAAACCCTCTATAGGCGAGTTCGACACGCACTTGGCCGGTTTTTTAAGTTTTTATTTGTGTTCCTTAGTTATTTGAAGTAATGTTACGTTATTTTTTGAATTTTCTCACAATATTTTCTTTCACCGTTTTGCAAACATTGGTGATTAAGTAAAATTGGGTTCAATCATACGACTAGTAACCACTGGGTCTAAACTGCTACCGCAAAAGTGAAGATAACTTACTATAATAAATAATTATAAGTTTTAGGCGAAACGAAACACAATTGAGTTTCTCTGTAAAAAAAATAAAAAAGGTTGCACTCCAGGAGTGCCGGTAGAAGTGAAAACTTTTTTGTTACTATGTTTTATTTTTAATTTGAATGACGTCTTACTCATTTTCGATCAGGGTCACGTGACCCTGACGCGAGTTTTGGTCACGTGACCCTGACGCGAGTTTTAAATTTTTTACCCATTACAGAAAAAGTGTACAACGCCGCTAAAGAAGTTTTCACTTCAAAAAGTTTTTATTGCAATTAGTTTACATGAGTATATGACAACATATTACAATTTATTTCACATTAAGTACAAACAAAAGATCGTACCTGTAAATAAAGAAACAAACAAACAACATTAAATGTTTATAATTGTGTCGATTCTTAATTAAATCACATTATAGGATCAATGGTCATTTTATCCACAATGACGAGCGCTTTTTGGTGAAGTCCACAGATTATACCTTCAAGTTTACCTTTACCACAGATTAGACTTAAACGCAGTGGTGGCCCAGTGGTATCGGCCCCGACTTACGAGTTGTAGGTCGTGGGTTCGAATCCACGCGCATTACTTTGTGTAATTTATTTCATCACCACTGCTCTCAAAACGATGAAGGAAAACATCGTGAGGAAACCGGCATGTCCTAGAACCAAAAATTCGAAGACATGTGACATCCACCAATCAGCACTGGGCCCGCGTGGTGGATTATGGCCCACCCCCTCTCACAGAGAGGAGGCCTGTGTCCCAGCAGTGGGAACGTTAATAGGCTGATGATGATGATGAGACTTAAACGTAGAACTAAAAACTGTTTTGATGTTTCAGTCAGATCAAAAATCATTATTGCGCAGGAATTCAAATTAAAGAAAAATACCTATAGAACATATTTTTCTTTACATATCCTTATGAATCTGCGTTACTAGAATATTGCCATATGGCCTTGACACGTGCCTTAACACGTGTCTTTCAGTTTCAGCTTCATTACGAGTCTTTTAACGCAACGTATTTATTTTTAAAGAAGATAGGTATTTTTAATGAACCAAAGTCAGAGCTTTATCAAAAAATAACAAATATTTTACTTTTATTTTCAATATTTATAACCCTCAGTTAAATACAGAGACGGACTGGGCCGAAGGACCCTGGTGGCTCACCGCAGACACGGGTATATCTCAGTTCAGAAATGTACTAAACTTAAACTAGTTTCAGGGATGACCTGTTCGGGCTCAACCTTTTTGTCGTTGGCCACCTGAATACTATAAGAATCCAACTCAGTACAGTTTCCAAATAGATCAGTCTTAAAATGAACAAAAGCAACACGAAAATCATATCGAATGTCCATGTGGCACCCAGTATCATTCCCAACAATAATATGTACGATTTTTCGATTTTTTCTTTAATTTGCCTCCAGTTGTGTAATAATAATAATAAATCTCTATTTTCAAACCATGGATCCATAAAAAACTTAGAAACTAAAAACAAAACAACTTACAAACTTAAAACACGTTACATAGACTAATACTAAAGCACAAAATATATCTGAAAGATGGCCTGTGTGCCGCCATCCAGTGACACACTATTGGGCCATCAACCCTGCCGGCTATAGTAGCCACGAGGCTGTTGGGGCTGTCACGTACCTGGCGCATCAGTGATACGATTCGCAGGCGCAGCAGCGAGCCGAAATCCGGAACGCGTGCGTCGGCGAACATCCCTGAAGCGCTACAAAAACGCGGCAACCCCAGCAATACCCGGAACGCGTTATTATATTGGACTCGTAGAGCACCGTTCGAGCCTTGTATATAACCGACCCACAGGGCGCACGTGTACAGCGACTGGCAGTAAGCCCTGAAAAGTGTTATTTTAACCTCTGGCGTACACCGCGCGAACCTGCGGGCCAGCATGTTACACGTAACAGCCGGTGCTCTACGTTCCCTTTCCAAATCGGCGTCATCCGACAGCCTTTAGGTCAGCATTTAGGTTGCGGGAGCTGGAATCTAGCTTACACGGGCCCCCTGATCCTACCTCCCACTTGCCAGGGCCGTAGGGAGCCCACACAGGTCGGGCCCAACTGGCAAACGCTACCTTGGCTATTTAGCACGGCCTATACTGGATAAACATTATTTATTTTATTGAATTTTGCGAACAGCTCAAACAAAACTAATAGAAACCGTATTTGTTCTAAGCATCGAACAAAATTGACAAAAACTCAAAAAATAATGATCAGTGATTTTTTGCTTTCAACTTTTTTACACGTACTTAAGTATTGGCTCAAAGATTATTGTAGCACGTTCCTAAACCTTCGACGTATTAATTTGAAGGACGTCTAGAGGTTAGATATTGAAACACGTGAATAAGAGAGATGGGGGATTATGATTTTGGCCACTTGGCCCGACTTGGCCGTCAAGTCCGTCAAAACTGAAACTGGACCGATTTAGATTTTTTTGGAAAGATAGCATTTCATAGAAACAGAAATATTCAATAATTTTATCTTTGTTTTAATAAGACATTACGAAAATATTGTCTTTTAACTTTGCTTAAGTTTTTAAACATTGGAGTCTTAAGTTCGATCAGTTTGCTAGCTTTTTCTTTGCGTGAAAAACCAAATTATTCCAAAGCTCGATAGTCAATAGTCAGACCCTTATTGACTAAACATAATTTAAAATGTTGCGGGCCCTTTGTGCTCAAAAACTGCGGTTACCTCGACTGATATTTTTGGGTCCCAAAACCTACTAATCTACTATCTTTAACGTAAGCCCAAAGTCAATAAAAAATCTCAATAAAGTTTCTACGCTAAATCAAGCAAAAACTTCGAAATAAGTTGTCACATTCGAGACAATAACTCCTATAAGTGAACTCTAATTGGTTTCCATAAAAAAAAGAAAACAAACATAAAACAACCGCTGGCCATAGAGAATTTTCCTATAAATGCCTTGTCACCCGCGGCAAAATTAATTAAAAGAGAAAATGGGGACCACAAAAAACAGGAAGGGAAAACTGTTCCCACTTTCTAACCTCACCATTTTGTTTCGGTCAAGGTCAGGGTTGAAACTCGGCCAATAGTCATTTAGATGTTGAGTTTATTTTGGTGAATGATATAGGTATTATGAAACGGGTAGCGTTGGTATATCGGGAATATTTTTCCCTCTTTAGGGAAAAAAACGTTTTACGGTACATTTCAGGGAAATGAATGGTTAAGTGCTGTTGAGTTAAATTAAGTGGGGAATAAAGATGAAAAATGTATATTTATAGAGAAAAGCAATAACTTTTTGTAAAATTCTACAGACGCCTCGTGGAGGCGAAACACGTGTACAGTTTTTTTTATTGGATTGAAATTTCTATTAGTCAGACAGTGCTTTTTGGAGGTAGCATGGGACCGTGGATTATAGTGGATGATTTCACCACCTTGCATAGGGGTCACGACATTGATAGACAGAAAGGAGACCTGTGTTCTAGCAGAAGGAACATTATAGGGTGTTTATACTTATTTATAGTATTAATAATAATAATATAATAATATGCCACAACTATCACACAACGCCATCTAGTCCCAAGCTAAGCAGAGCTTGTGTTATGGGTAGACAACTTTTAAACATACTTATATATTTTTAAATACATACATGTTATAGATAAATTACACACAGACACAGAACAAAATAATGATCGTGGTCATCACACAAACAATTATCCTGGATGGGAATCGCACCCACGACCTCCGACATAGCAGTCAGGGTCACTAACCACTAGACCAACAGGCCGGTCACTTAGCCCCTTCGTATACTAGGCGACGCAAGTCTCCGATACCTTACGATTTTGATATTCATTGACGCGTGCTTGTGTTCGAACCTCTATGGGTTTGTATTGCGATAGCCGCTTGGATACCGAAGTCGTAAGGTATCGGAAACTTGGGTCGCCTTGTGTACGAAGGGCCTTATTGTATTTCAATAAGCATTATCTATCATTTGTTCAAGTGATATAATCTCCGATTCTCAGGCAAACTTATTAACAATAATCTAGTTAGAATAAATTCAGTTTCACGGTTCTCTTGCTTATCTGTTAAGTTGTTATCAACCCTCAAATGTCTTGCAAGATCTCAACCTAAATTAACCCTTAAAAACCCAATAAAGTATGTACAATATGACGGTAGACGTCTGGAAAATTATAGGCACCCTGTGGGATTGTTACTTAGAATTACATCTAATCTATACTAATATAATAATGAGGTAAAGATTGTATGTTTGCACGTCCCCAACGTACAAACATACGATCTTTACCTCAGTCGTCTAAATCAAAATCAAAATCCAAACATTTATTTCAAGTAGGCCAGTTACAGGCACTTTTGAATTGTCATAGACAATCAAAGGAATATTATCAATCACTACAAAAGTTATGGTGCTACAGTCCCAGTCACAAGACATAAAAACTGTGAAAGTACCGTAGATGCCCGTTCCAAGAAGTAGATCTCTATGGAGAAGAACGTGCAAGAAACTCCATGGACACTCTTTTTAGATCGCCAGAATAATTACAGAACCTTTGTTACATCATTCATTCGAGCTCTACATTTTATGCAGTAATCGGCGCTGGCAAACTATTCCCAACCAACATTTAGGTACCGACCATCATTGGTAAATCTTAGCATTTCCCAAAACTCTACTGGAAAAAGCCCGAAAAAACGTGTCATTTTTTTATATTCGGACTTTTACCAACTCATATAGGTATATTTT
Organism: Agrotis segetum; assembly: GCA_036375495.1. Classification (NCBI taxonomy): domain Eukaryota; kingdom Metazoa; phylum Arthropoda; class Insecta; order Lepidoptera; family Noctuidae; genus Agrotis; species Agrotis segetum. Next base: position 2,890,711 of record JAQSVV010000031.1, read on the forward strand.
AGGATTTACTGGGAAATCTTAAGATTTACCGTACTTTGGGCTTTTACAGTAACATAATTATACATAATTATATATTTTTCATTTTAGTTTTTCTTTATTCCAAACTTCATTCGGATGTTTCATCGAATAGATTGTAGCTATATACATACGTATGCGTCGTTGTACCTTACACCCTATTTAAAACGTCCCCTTATCATAATTTTCTAGCAACCAAAACCAAGAGCAAAAGTAAGTTAGGGTTGAAACGAGGGTTATTCATGATTAGATTCCGCTTGGATAGGCCACACCAATTAGTAAAATAGTTAGTTGGCCAATTTAAACGCACCTTTGGTGTTTTGTGTTTGAAATAAAGTTTATGGGGAAGACGTTTCGGGCTATTTAGAGTGAAACCGTTTTGGTATGGAAGTTAAAGGTTTAATTATAATAACAACGAAATTGGATTATACATTTTGTGATCTTAGTAAGTTTTGAATGAAACTTTGGTTTACCTATACAGGGTGAAATTTTATTAATGAGCAATATTTTAAACTCTAGCATTACTAACGATACTAATCGTATTATGGAACTCAAAAACATTATTAATGCAAGTACATTTGATATAGTTTACATCGTTCCGCGCGCGGTGTACTGCGCTTTAAAATTTTGATATCTACTTTAAGACTTTTGGGTTTTTATGTTTTTTTTTTATTAATTTTAGTGTTCATTTGCAATAATAAGCCTGTGCAATGTAACATACTACATTTTTAAAGGTGTCCATAATTGCAATAAAAATATTTTTGATTTTTGCGATTTATTGGCCATAAAGCAATCAGCATCGTGAGTAGAGCCTTAGATTAAAACCTGTATAATTAACGGCATGATCAATGCAGTGGTGCAGACTACCTTAATGGAAATTAGAAACCAACATTTATAAACTCAAATACACAAACGCCCAGACCAGGAAAACCTACTTGTAGATCATCGTGCGAATCGAACCCGCGACATGTAGCGTAGCAGTCCAATTGCTCAGCAGAAAATGAAAAAAGTGCCTCTAGTAAACTATTCTTTTTCTATCAAATTAATGTCAAAGTTCCCGTTTACTTTACGCGGGCTACATAGAAAAGACTTAAGACTTATTGGACATGAAAATGTATGAGGGTTGCGTCCGCGCCCCGTCTCTTCTGTGTGTTATACGTCGCGACGCTTCCATACATTTTGTATGAAAGAGACGCCGACGCGACATATGTCTCCGCCCTGTCTGTGTCTTGCGTCTTTTCTGTATGGCCCGCGCCTTACGTTACAAATAATAATGTACTTGAAAAGTCATGCTAAGCTACTTTCCATGGAACACAAATCTGGGGGCACGGCAGTGCCCCCGCCAAGACGAAGCAAGTGAAGCGCAAGGGCACTACCTACCTTTTCTCGAAGTGTTTCGTCGTTTTTTTGAACTCTCATAGAGTTGGTTTCCGATGTACCTACCGTTAATTATTCCCGTCTGCTTTGAGATGTCAAAATAGTGATACACGAGAACACGGTTTAAGCGACTTAAAATCATGCATAATCCGTCGGCGATACTAAACTCAAACCAAAACAAAACAAACTTATCAAACATCTATTTAGTTACGACATTAACTAAATACCTCGTCTGCACTCTGGCGGTGACATTTCAATAAATTATCGTCAATGTCGATGCGAACATCCATATTTCATAAAACAACAGATTCTGTACTAGCTTCGTTTTCAAAGTGTGACTTGTTAAACAATGGACTGTATGGGCAATGAATAATTAATAAAACTGTTTTTTTTTTGACGTGATAACGTCTTATATTTCGTTGGCCGACTGAACGCACGAAAAAGATGACGGTCATGCGTCGTTACCTCGCTCTGTAGCGTTCCATAGCAACGGCGGCGTGTCAATTGTTTGTTTATAGCAACGTAAGTGCAGTATTTTCTTATGACGTTTTCACGTTCAACTATTGTCAGTAAACCGACTTTACAGACAACCGATTTTTTTTTGTGTTAGAAAGCCACCAAATGGGAGTCATTTCATTCTGGTCCTAGACAGAGCGAATAGTACAGATTCATACTGACTTAAAATACCCTGTTCCTTAAATTATTTTTAGCGTTCCAAGGCCGCGGGAACGTTTCCATAACGCCACAGAATTATATTTTTAAATAAAAGGAACAGGCTAAGGTCAATTGTAACAATTAATCGAAACACTTTCCCTCGTACCAGAAATTAAACATCTGTTAAACATTTGTCTTAAAAAGTGTAACTGCAAAACGAACCTTATACCAATGACATAATGCTGTCTCGCAATTGACAGTTTTCTAGACAAAGTGTTCAACAGATGTTTAACTTTTTTGTAGTAAGACAGCTTAACTTACGATGTTAAATACTGTGTTTAGGAGAAAGAAAAATGGTACTAGGCTGTAATAGGTACTTTGTGAGAACGTGGGAGACCTATAATTATGTACTCTGTCTAATTTCCCACTGCTGGGCAAAGATTGTGTTAATGTTTATTTTTTGTGAAATTCTTGACAATGGCTTCGCAGAGTATAGAGGTAAACAATACACGGATAACTAGTGACCGGGATTAGGAACACAAAACCTCGCTTATATTTCCCGAAGGGTTGACTAAAGGTATCAAATTACATACGATTCGTAAACTATATTGAAGTCCCGTGAGATGAGCGAACTCTTATCAGTTGGGTACAAAATCTGGACTCCCCAGCTGTGTCTGAAAGATTTCTGACCACTAGGGTCTAATCACCATTGACGAAGGTTTATTTTCTTTAAAACATTTATAATAGGGCTAAATTAGAAATGGGCAAAACGTTAGTACTTTTTCTTTAGCGTGGTAAAATCATCAAATGAGTGCTCCCACCTAGGGCAGGGCGGGAGGGACTGTCAAACTCGTACTGACTAAAATCCATGGTGTCTTTCAATAGCCCTTTACGATTCGGAGTCACGGTAATTCGTTAGTCCCGTGACCCCTTTGGCCCTCTATAGAGGGACCAGTCATAATGCTGACACTTTTGAGGCGCGCGTGGAACACAATGCTCCGTTGACCCGGGCATGGTCCACGGTCGGGCAGCGAGTCGCCTATAAATTACTCGCCGCCCGCAAAAACGTTAGTACTAATAATTACCGTCGGGTTGACGTGCGCCTCAAAGAGCTGTGTGCAATTGACGGGCCCCCATAGAGGGCTAAAGCCTGCCGGGGTGGCGGGAATGTCTTAGCAGGAAACCTGGAACGTAAAGGGCTATTGAAGGAACGCTGTGGATTCTAGTCAGTACAAGTTTGACAGTCCCTTTCGCCACAGTGTGGGAGAAGTCATTGGATGATTTGACCACATGAGAAAATAAAAACTAGTGTTGTAAGAAAAAAACACCGTTCGATTTTCAACGCTATCTTCAGCACCGAAAGTTGATTGTTACAAACGCGAATAAAAACGATGCTAGAAAGAGAAAGATTGATTCAATGAATCTATTTCTTCTTCAAAATAATGTCCATCGTTTAACCAGTCACCAAGCATAATACCGAGTATCATTCGAGTTCGTAGCCTCTATCCATCAAAGTCCGTGTTCTCGCAAACTCACAAAGTAACTTTAAAGTCTCCTCTAATGAGGTTATCCGACAAAAACTGAGATAACAATACTGTCGCATTTTCATTATCCGTGCGTTCGACTTCCTAATTTTGGCGGATTTTACTTAGGTGTTGAGCGGATATCGATTATAGATTACGGCTTTTATAGGCTTAGCACTTAAGTATTTTATAAGCTGTAGAGCGCGTCTTTGTTAGTGTGTGTGACTTGTAAACAATTACAATTAATAGGTATAAGTACTGCTTAATGCAATAGGTACTTTGACAGTATCAATTAATTGCAAATTTAATAAAACTCGTCACTAAGAGTTTCGAAAATAATGTGCAAAAATTATTCCAGTATTTAAAAATTACAACTAGAAATCAATCATGATAAATCAGATTCCTAGCTGAGAAATTCACGATGAAAACTCGAATAACACGGAAACCGATCCTATGACACAACAGGAGCGAAGATAGTCACGAAACAACAAGGCCGTAAGAATGAGAACACAATTTTATAAAGAAAAAAACATTAAAAATCTGTTGTCTGAAAAGTCGGTTTACTGACGATGGTTGAACGTGACAACGCAACGTAAGAAAATACTGCACTTACGATGCTATAAACAAACAATTGACACGCCGCGCCGTTGCTATAACGCCGCATGACTTCATCTTTTTTCGTGCGTTTAGCCGGTCATCGAATTATAAGACGTTATCACGTCAAAACATGCTATACGTTACTCAAAAGTACAAAGTACTAATAGTACTTTACCACTCGTTTGCCATTCCTACTCAAAGGAACAGACTATACGCATTGTGTATGGCAATCAATCAGCACAGGCAATTGTTTCCGAGGCGCGTTTTATTTGCTAAGATATACGAGGGCACGGCTGACGCAGATAACTGAAAATTCTCTAAGGTATTTTTGACGTAAAACGGTAAAGGTTATTGAACTTGTCTGATCGGCTTTTGTTTAAAGGGAATTTGGAGGAAAATTGCGTGAGTCATGACAAATATCACGTCTATAATTATATTGATTTGTTCCCGTTGGGACTCACTTTTGTTACACAGATTTGACGGCACGATTGATGATGAAGCACACAGATTTGACGGTGCGTTTGACGCAGTGGCTGAGAGATCGACTGGTGAGCTGAACTCTATAATTATATTGATTTATTCCAGATCGGACCCGCTTTTGAAACACAGACTTGACGGTACGTTTGACGATGAATTACACAGGTTTGACCGCACGTTTCACAGAGTGACTGAGCGATCGACTGCTGCACTGCGTGTTGTGAGGTTCGATTGCCGCACGGAAAAAATGCGTGTATTTTATCTACAAGTAGTTATTTCGGCAGTGGGTGTTTGTGAATGTCAGTTTGAATGTTTTTTAACGGACGCACGATACGAAAAACAAAATCCAACCGTAGAGCAATGGTTTATTTTAATAGTTTTTTTTTTCAATCTAGGCAATGGCGCTGGTGATCCAATATTGCCAGCGACTTCGTCTGTGATTAATTTGATTTTTCATATGATCGTTTTACCAGGATAAATCGTTAACATAATTTATGTAAAGGATAATACATTGAATTATTATCTGGTAATGTTTGTTCACGTCGATATTAAGTAAAAAAAAAAAATTAGCTTAATGATTACACTGCGAGGATCACCCGGAGGATACGTTGGAGCATACGGTGCAGGACTGCCTCGCTTGGCCAGAGCACAACAGAAAAATAGATATTCATAGATTCAGAGGCAGTAAAATAAATATTCATAATTAAATAATTAATTGTCCTTCAAAACACCTGTATCATTTAACAACATAATGAACAATAACAACTCCTCTGACTCAGCATTACTGGACACACAATGTAAGATGGCGGCCACAGCTGTCAGTTTTGACATATGACATAAAGAGCTGTCATGTACGGTGTGACCCTAGATTACTTGAGTATACCGGGTCTATTGTAGGATCTGCGAGTGTTGTCGTGACCCATTTCTTGAGTACAAGGTTTGTAGGTCTTATATTTTGACAGGTAGGACCGTAGAGTGCTTAAGTAATTATTTATTGTGTTTATGAAGTACAAGGGGTAATCGATCGTATATGAGTTATATTAAAGGAGATCATTGTTTTTTGGTCCATTTCTGAAAGTGCGCCAACGAAAAAAATTGGTACCTAAGTATAGTACTAGTAATTTGGAGCAATAGTTACTATGGCACAAAAGTTGTAGGATTGCTCTCGGCCAAGTTGTATAAGATCGAAGATTCGAATTTTTCATACATTTTTTGATTCCTGAAACTGCCGAGAATCACCAAACATTGATAAGTATTGCTAGAACTAGTGACCTCAAGCAATTTTAACTTTCCGAAAAGGCCCAAAAATGTATGGAGCGTAATTTTTCTCCTTTACTGTTACGATTTTCAAAATGGTTTAGATTGTAACGATGATTTTAGATAATGATTTAGAGATTTTTCGGTAACATAGTGTGTGACTGTTCTGTCTCGTGCTTTAGATGAAAGTATGTAGAAATAATTTTATATCTTACTCCCTTTTTTTATAGATCGTAAAATTCTTCTTCTACCCTCAATGAAGCGAAAAGGATGATCAGACTCTTACTGACTAAGAATCCACGTTTTTTTCCCACGAATCAAAATCTCTTGCTCTGTAGTGAAATAAAATTAAGCGTATGATTTTTTTCGAGCAAAGGGAGACCCTCTGCTGCTATGATGTATATCCAACATCTCTTACTAGTGGCAAAACAATAATCTTTTTTTTTAAAGTGGTAAAATCATCAAATGAGTCCTCCCACCCCGGGCAGGGCGGAAGGGACTGTCAGACTTGTACTGACTAAAATCCACGGTATCCTTCAATAGCCCTTTAGGTTCCGGGGTCACGGTAATGAGATAAGTCCCGCGACCCCGGCAGGCTTTGGCCCTCTAGAGGGACTGACTGATGCTCTTTGAGGCGCGCGTGGGACACAACGCGAACATGTAATGTACCTATAGAGAATTTTCTTTCAATGTTCAAAAACTGTGGCGAATCAACTTTGTTTCAAAAGTACAACAACCCCTCAATATCCACTCCACCAACAAAAACGGTTCAAATAAAGCATTAACCGACATCAAATTAGTACGTGGAAGTTTTTGTCATCATTAGTGTAGTAATTGGCACAGAATGAGCATTTCCATTTTCCACCTGTATTTACATAGCAAATGGGCAAAATCGGCTAATGGTCCCGCGTTTCGGCGGAGGGAATTGCGCAAAACGGGAATAATTCCCGGTTAGGGGTGGGGTGGGTTGTAATAAGATCAGGTTAGGGATTTGGTGATTCAATTGTTAGTTCATCACTATCAGTGACATCGATAAAGGTAATTACGAAGAAACTTGAATTTATTTAAGCATTTGAGTGTAAATGCTTTTTATGTAACCACAATACAGGAGATGTTTTTTTTTTTTTGGGGACTTGGGGAATTGGGGACTTTTTCTTTTATTCTTCGTATTTTTTTTGCCTGGCTGAGTTCGAACCAAGTCATTACTTTGTGTAATTTATTTCATCACCACTACTCTCAAAACGAAAAGAAAGCACCATGGGTAAAACTACATGTTCTAGAACCCAAAATGTAAAGATATTGTGACATCTGCCAATCATAGTCAGGCCCGTCATCCACCAAAGCGGAGAGGAGGGGAGATGTGTTTGAATAACCAATCAGATGTCCACATCTCCTCTCCGCTTATTGACAGACGCTGATTACAGACATCTGAGGGGGTATTACAACGTCTTAAAACCAGGCTTGTTTCAGTGATTGAACGAGATGGCGCTAGACGACTTGTATAGCTCTGTCACTTTCACTCGCCGGATTAATCCTGATTTTAAGACGTTGTAATACCCCCCCTGATTGGTAATTGAAACACATCTCCTCTCTTCTCCGCTTTGGTGGATGACGGGCCTCAGGCAAGCCACATCGTTCGTATAACTGATATCCGATGGAGACGAAAAGTTCTTTAGTGGCGACTTCGAATCGGAAGACGCAGCGTATTCAGGCTTCCTAATAGGTGGACCAACAACATCGTGAGAGTCGCGGGCAACCGACGGATGCAAGTGGTGAGCTGTGGTCGTTCGGTCTGCCGGTTACAGTGGTAGCCCAGTGGTATCGATCCAGACTCACGAGTTGTAGGTCGTGGGTTCGAACCCCGCCAGGCGCATTACTTTGTGTAATTTGTTTCATCACCACTGCTCTCAAAACAGGCATGTCTTAGAACCAAAATTTCGAAGACATGTGACATTCACCAATACACACTGGGCCCGCGTGGAGGATTATGGCCCACTCCCTCACACAAAGAGGAGGCTTGTGTCCCAGCAGTGGGAACATTATAGGCTGATGATGATGGTGACGAGTCTGCCAGTCTAAGGGGATGGCATAATTATGTTCAGCAGTGGACGTCTTCCAGCTGATGATGATACAGAATTACGAGTTATGGAATTGATTCTTGTATGTCAAGAAAAACAATAGTTATCTGTCAAGTAAGCATACGTACAGACATACTTACACTCATGTAAATTTTCAAAAACCGAACTGAAAATAGAAAATATTAACAGAATAATTGAATACAAACTACGCAAAACCCTTCAGTAATGTAAATAGATTTGTCCTACAAAAGTTTCTCATTGAAACGTGTGAACCGTGTTAGAGGAAATCCCGTCCTACTTTGGTCTTATTTTTAGCTTAACCCCTTTTTTATAAGCCTTTTTTTTTAGATTGATGTACCATCAAATGAGTCCTCCCGTTCTGAGAGTTGGAAGGGACTCATACTGACTAAAACACTTACCCCTTATTATTAAACGTGGACTAAAGTTACAACCAGGATAATCTTCGAATTAACCATAATTTTTAAGGATTGGCGTAACATTACTTCTCATTTTATTAACAAGTAATTAAGTTTCTTCAATAACCCGTCACGTTCCAGGGTCGGACTTACCTACTTAGAGAGTCCCTTCACCCAAGCAGGCGTTGGTCCTATGGCCCCGTCAGGTTGCTGACCAGAGCCTGTAGCCAAACTACAAGTGACAATCGATAACGTTCAGCAGTCGCTTATACATTTTCTACTTTATACCCCATCGCATAAAGTTGAAAATCTAGTAAAAACTACTGAGAGATAGCGAACGAAACAAACAAAAAAGATCTGTAATCTTTGATAGATTTTCAACTTTTTGCAATGGGGTAAAAAGTTGAAAATGTATTAGCGACTGTTGAACGTTAGCGAATGTCGCTTGCCATTTGTCTATAGGGCCAGCTCTTTTAGGCGCAACGTCAACCCGGGCATGGTCCATAATCGGACGGCGAGTCACTCATTACTCGCTGTCCGCACGCCTAAGGCCGTGGGCGCCTCCCGCGATGGCAGAGTCGTGATATGGAGGTTGTCCTCTCCCTCACGTATACCGCCTCCTCCTTCCCTAGACTGGATTGCAGAAGAATTTCAATTTGCTTCTTCAGTTGCCTTTGCGTTCAAGGGCCGCTGTAATTTTTTAAGACAGTCTTACAACTTTGGTAAATAAGGGAGTCTGACTTACCTACCATATTAAATAAAAAATGTTACTTAAAGCAAAAATAAATCACAAAAGAAACCTTTTTAAGCGTAATAATATCTCATTACGAACCGCGCGCACAAAGCGTGTCCTGACCTCATTTCGAAAAATTAAGAGCAAAATGTAGCAATTATTTTAGTACTTAAATTATTTCCAAGTGATTAAAAAAAGCAACTAACTAAACTAATTTAATGAATAAACTTATTTCACTTTAAAAGTAAATTGTTAGGACTCAGAACTGAGTTTGTAATTGATTTGATCACTTCAAGAATTTTATTAAAATAGTTAGTTCAAAAATAAATTATTCTATTTTTCTTTGTGACGTTCTTAGGACTTATTTTTGGGCACGTGCAAAATATTATATCAATTATTACAGAAAACCTTTTTAAAAAAAAAAAAAGGAACATTAAAAAAATATTGTTTGCTACGCTGGCGTAGCACCTGTGTGCTACGAGTCTACGAAGTTTCGTAGGCTCGTAGCACCCTTCATTAGTTTACTGTGATCGAAATTCGATAACTTTATAATATAAATCAATCCACCTTCTTCTAATTATAAAATAGTTTCTACAATAGATAAAAAAGAAAATAAGATACAAGGGTGCCAAAAAGAGAAATTCTGCTCGTAGAATGTATTGAGAAAAGATTTTCCGAAACTCAACCCTTGAACGGGTCAAACGGAAGGTCGAAGATGGAATGCGAATGAAGTTATGAGCGTAAGTTATGCTACACAATACTAAACCTTATGAACCACTCATTACGACTACCAAAACACAGCCTCACTCAGATAAACGATAAAGTTCTTAATTGGTTACTAAATACCCTCCCACTTAACTCGGAATAAGAGTTGCCAACTTATGAATACAGATAACACACAAAAGTTTCCCCATGTTATTGTATGTTGTTCACACAATACAAACGAACTACTAATAAAAGGGATTGAAGCCCTATTTACTCAGCAAGGAAAAACGTGACGATACATACATAATACGTACACTCACATAAAGCGATGGAATAATCTTGTTATGTTCACAAAAATCCCTTGTGTCCGTAAACACAATGTCATCAAAAGAGTTCAGGATTAAAAGAGTACTGGTACCAAAGACAAAAATTCTTTAGTGGTTCGAAATTCAAAAAATATGCAGCAGTGCACACGGTAGTGGTATGCAACGCTCAGCTTGAATCGTTCGAGAATGTCGGCAGAACGCATTTTCATTTTCAGTCCCCGTTCGGTCGCCGTACGGTGCGCACGTGTCGTCGCCGAGCGAATGAACGTACCAATTCCGATAATTGACGAATAAACGTGAGCTTATTAATTGGATTTACAGCGTTGTGATTGAGAAACGGGACGATTTACATAGAAATTGTATCGGTAAACGTGTCTCGATTTACCTGACGATTGTTATTATGAAATTTAAATTTTTGTAGGTGATGTGGTTGACATTGTGAGTTTTTTTTTATTGTGTTTAGTGTTGTTTTGCGGACAATGGTGAGTTCGAATTTTTACTTTATTCAAATAAAATTAAAAAAAAACACTGACAATTAGTTTTGTCAAATAAAATCCTGTGCTCTCTAATCATCGAAAACTGACAAAAAGTATTTTTGTCTTACATTAAGTGTCGCCAAAGATGTATTTGATATAAAATAAAATTAAATAACATTGGTAATAATGACTTAAATAGGTACCTAACACATACAAAAGGCTTTGATTGATTCCTAAAGCTTTGAGTCGCAAAGAAAATCTTCATAATTCGTTTCCTCCCCGCCTCCCGAAGGCAATTACTTAGAATAATCTATAATTTTCTCGTAGGTAATTTCAAGAAAACTTCAACCCTTCACCGTCATTATTAATGTACTAAACTTTATCTTAATAGTTGTCGACGCGAGCTAAGAATAATAATGTGTCATTTTTTGTATCACCCGCAAGGAAGAACCCGGGTTTTAGTAGGGTTATTCGAAGACAGGGGTTTAAGTCTCTAAGGCTCTTTTTTTCGAAGTTTTATTTTGTTTTTAGGTAGAGTTGACAGGTCGTTATAAATATTATGGTTTACTAGCTCAAGTCCGCAGTTTCGCTTCAGTGAATAAGGGAATAGTTCCTTGAGGTCGCATTACAGGGATAAAAAGTTTTTTTTTTGTATTCACACAGGTTAGAAACTTATCTGTGTACCAAATTACGGTCATGTAGGTTCGTTTTGTTGTTTTTGTGTAATACTTGTAGAGTGACAAACGTATATCCAGCCATCCTCTCGAAATAGAAGTAGTAAGATTTTGTTTTAGAGTTTCTTCGTCATCCATGTTATTACTGTAAATCTAAGTAATTTATTATTAATTTAATGTTTGTATTGATAGATGAATGGTACCCTCAATCTTTATTTTGATGTTTGGCTCATACATGTTTTAGGGTGTAATTTTTATTCACGATCGGGGATAGCCAATGACTACAGCTAGTTAGAAAGTATAAGTGTATCTGTTTCAACAGCTTTAAGGATTTCGAAACCAATTTAACATGGAAGTAGATAAAGGAATTACATCATTATATATTTATTTATGGATACTTTTCAATCACAGGCGCTCATTTCTTTAGAATAATTTTTGATGATCTGGTTAGTTATGAAAACCTTGGTATCTTTGTTAATTAACTAGAGAACTAATAACTATTAATCCTACTTAAATTATAAATGCGAAAGTTTCTGCGGATGTGTGTATGTGTAATTGTGTATGTAGGTATGTTTGTTACTCTTTCACGCAAAAACCACTGAACGGATTTATCTAAAATTTGGCACACAGATAGTTTATAACCTCTATTAACAGATAGGATAGTTTTTATCCCGATTTTATGTTCCCGTGGGATAATTTTTGAGTTGTAGCGGGTGAAGCCGCTTGCAACAGCAAGTATATTTTAAACGAATGTGAAAACTTCTTGACGGATTTGGATGAAATTTGGTACATGGATAGTTTGTAACCTGGATTAATACATAGGATAGTTTTTATTGCGGTTTAATGTTCTCGTGGGATAATACTCGTTATAGCAGACGAAGCCACTAGCAACAGCTAGTAAGTTATAAAAGCCTTGGATTTATGTTAAAATTCTGAGAGAAATGTTAATAGCGTTTTCTTAGTTAGTAATATTCATGATATAAGTCTTCAGTATCAAATTATAATTGAGACGTGATCATGTCTTAGATCCTAACGAGCCTCGCTTATTATGATTTTGATTAGTTGGAGTTGTAATGAAGAACCGTTATTTCAACGTGTAACGTTAAATGCGCAAAACCTCTCGTGGGGTAACTCAGCCCATGTTACTGAACAATGTTTCTTCCAAGACTTTAGGAAATTCGCAAAAAAAAAATTGCTTTTCATACAAAATGAGAAATTGATCGGGTATGAAAAATCTTTTTTTTTTTGCGAATTTCTAAAGTCTTAGAACAAACTGTGTTCAGTAACATGGGCTGTGTTACCCCACGAGATGTTTTGCGCTATTAACGTTACAATAACTTTATTTCAAACATGCTTATTTTATTTTATTTGTATGTCTTTATTCTTCGAACTAGCTCAGTTATGCAAATAAAATTAAATGAGACTATTCAGACAAATTGTGTGCCATTACAAAACCAAAACAATAAAACTTTTGATCCTTTTAGACCCAGTCATACCTAAGGGACAGTTTGTAACACGATCCAAAACAGTTATCCTGTGAATAGACATTCAATTAACACAATTAGCTGTACAATTATAGCGCTATAGTATTTCATGCATATTAATTGAATTACATGAATTATAATTATCATTAATTGATCAGGCCGTTTCAATTAGTGTTGAAGCAATCCTTGGTACGTGGTTTGCAAGTAAGTGTTACGATTAAGAAGCAAGTAGGTTCTTACATAATTTCATTTTACCTGCCAAGTAGAGCGACTCGCTGTCCGACCATGGACCATGCCCGGGTCGACGGCGCGTTGTGTTCCACGCGCGCCTCAAAAAGTGTCTGCATGATAACGGGGCCCCCCTCTAGAGGGCCAAAGCCTGCCGGGGTCGCGGGACTTATCTCATTACCCGGACCCCGGAACATAAAGGGCTATTGAAGGACACCGTGGATTTTAGTCAGTGTAAGTCTGACAGTCCCTCCCGCCCTGCCCGGCCTGGGTGGGAGGACTCCAGCGGCGTGCCCTGGTCTCTGAGCCAGGCTAGGCAAGCCCAAGATAAAAAAAAACGAACTGCATTACTCGATACTGACAATGCGAATAGAAGAAAGCTTCGGCCCACTTCAAGACTTATAATTTAAAACACTCACCACTTCTTCACGTAAGATTAATAATCACGATTTATTCTGACGATTCAAATAGAAGATTCGGCCACCACAAATAGTTATCTGCTCCATGATAGTAACAAAACACGTCACTAAGAATAAGTTCTCTCGGAGATTGAAACGACGATTATGAGATGAATTATCATGTTTCTGTGTTGATTCTCGTAATTTTTAGACACAACTTGAATCTCCTACGATACTATTAGTGGTTCTTTATAAGATAGTTATGAAAAGTAAGTTTTCACAACAAGCGTCATCAGATTCAGTAATAAACACACATTGTCAGCACAAATCACACAAACTCGAACCATTTTAAGTAAACAAACGACTTTTCTTTAATATTTACACAATTTTTTGTTTCAAAACGTATTATTTAAAGCTGAATAATTATGATTTACTAAAAACAAAAGTACAAAACAATAACAAAGTTTTGACGTAATAACTGAAACTGACAGTAACACACGGGGTTGCCTTATTTTCCTAAGTTCCCAAAAACCAAATTCTCAAAGTGGAGAAAAATTAAATTTCTAATTTATAAAATTATTACTAAAGGGCTGTTGCTATTCTTTAAAATTATACATTTCTTTTAGAATGTATAGATTTGACATTACTACCCCATTTTTTAAAATTCTTTCTATTAGTATCGTTTCTGTGTGAAATTTATTTCTTGAACTGGCAACCCCGTTCAGAGCGTTCCCACTAAGGTTTTCAATTTGGCGTAAAGGCCTCGAAGCCATGCCAAAAACATTTCAAATAAAAAAAAAGGTTTTCATTCATTAAAAACGGTGGTCATTGCCGATTGGTTAACTCCAGCTACAGCGTGCCTGGGACCGCCCATTTTTTATCCATCTGTCTCATTCATACACACGACAATATGAAACAAAAAATCATACGTTCTTGAATGAAATATACTATATACGAGGCCAGAGTATCGCGGGCCTAGCGGTTCTCGTATTATAGTGAAGCGAACGTGACGTCACACGGCGGTGAAAGTTGCTATTAACTTTTTATTAGGAGTTTTCACTATATTAATGTTTTTGTTTTACTATATTATATTGTTCCAAGAAAATGCATTTGTTTTATTTGTGCATTGTTTTGGCAAGGTAGGCTGTGCCTAAATGCCTCTATGAAGAAACCGCGCCTGGAGGACTCTTTTGATTATATTACCACGCAAAAAAAACCTGCCAATTATGAAAATAAAATACAAAACACTAAGAATTTCTTTTTTTCCTAATCTAGGCTGCGTTTGTATCTTAGAAGCCGATAAATATAGATTTAAAACATTAAATAATATTTTGGCTATATTATTAAACTTTTTGTCTTTAATTAAAACAATAGTCATATTCATACATTAATTCTGACTGTTATTCATTTAATTTCATTATATTAATTCCAAACAATTTTTACATTGTATCGAAAATTACAACACACACATACAAAATTATTTAATAATCCAAAACAAATCGGTCCTGTTTACAGAACAATCATCACAATAATTGACACTATACTACTACATTGCTCTTGGGCGGTGCACCGACGTGTCCTCACGGCTGCGATAGGCGGAGACCTCTCGCGCCCGGCATTGGTTTCGGCCATGCTGCGGGGCGAGACGGAGTGGGAAGCGGTCGCCTCCTTCTGCGAAGCAGTAATGCTCGCGAAGGAGGAGGCGCGCCGCGAGCGAGAGAGGACAGAGTCCTCCCTCCGCCCCAACCGCGGTGAAGGACGCCCACGGCGACGGACGTCGCGCGACGATCTCCGGCCACCGTAGGCGCGGGCATGCGGGCAGCGAGTAAAGGGCAACTCGCTGCCCGACCAAGGACCATGCCCGGGTCGACGGCGCGTTGTGTCCCACGCGCGCCTCAAAGAGCGTCAGCATAATGACGGGGCCCCCCTCTCAGAGGGCCAAAGCCTGCCGGGGTAGCGGGATTATTCCCTTACCGTAACCCCGGAACGTAACAGGCTATGAAGGACACCGTGGATTTTAGTCAGTAGAAGTCTGACAGTCCCTCCCGCCCTGCCCGGGGCTGGAGGACTCATTTGATGATTTTACCACGCTAAAAAAAAAAAAAAAAAAAAAAAAAAAAAAAAAAAAAAAAAAAAAAATACTACTACATTGCTACTTCAATACAAGCTAAAATGACATAAGCAGCGAGCCACCTGAGTCAGCTACGTTTTTGCATAAGTGATTCAATAATAATGAAAACCAATTCTAATGATTCCTTTTATTTCGAATTGATCGTTAATTTTAAATTATATACCATTCATAAACGAACTTCACATAAATAGTACTTATCATAAACCACAGTACATTATAATTTTATGGCCCACTAAATTTTGATTGTAAGCTTTATGAGCTTGAAATAAAGGACCAATTCAAGATATATCATAAATGTATTTGTGTAACTGCTTTGATGGTTCCAAAATGTTTTTAAACGATTTCGAAAAAGGAGTTTTTATTTCGTCTGAATATTTTTATTATTAACTAGCTGTTGCCAGCGGCTCCACCCGCTAAAACTCGAAAAATTATCCCACGGGAACATAAAATCGGGATAAAAACTATTCTATGTGTTAATCCAGGTTATAAACTATCTGTGTACCAAATTTTAGTCAAATCCGTTCAGTGGTTTTTGCGTGAAAGAGTAACAAACATACCTACATACACATACATACATTCTCACAAACTTTCGCATGTATAATATTAGTAGGATTTGTTTCCCCGTATTTTAGATGAACAGATCTGGGACCGAATCCTGGACTGAAAATAGTCTTTTGTTTGAGTTTACTTCACAGATGGTCCCATAGTAATCCGATCAGTATCCAATGACGGAATCATGAAAAAATAAAAGGAATCGTTTTCATTAAAATCCGTACTGTAGCCTTTTATGAAAGAGTAAAAAAAAATATACATTTAAAAATCCTTACTTTGACATTTAGGCCCGGATTCCATCAAAGTGGAGAGGAGAGGAGATGTGTTTGAATAACCAATCAGATATTCACATCTCCTCTCCGCTTAGCTTCAGTGAACATCTGATTGGTTATTCAAACACATCTCTTCTCCGCTTTGGTGAAGTCCGGGCCTAAGACTTGCAGCTGTTCTAAAGCCATAGTAAGCTTCGTTCTAAATAAACGTATGCTTTATTAAAAACTATATAACTTCACATTCAATTCGAAAATCACAAGAGTACTCTTCAAAAGCTGCCAGTGCGACGTCCATTGTCAACGACAAAGCACCGGCTGGCTGGTTCAATTGATGATTTAATAAAATGAGAACATAACATTCGCATTCTGAATTCTTGCTGTTTTCGACAAGGGTATT
The DNA here is from genome assembly GCA_036375495.1 of Agrotis segetum. NCBI lineage: Eukaryota > Metazoa > Arthropoda > Insecta > Lepidoptera > Noctuidae > Agrotis > Agrotis segetum. The sequence goes on from JAQSVV010000031.1 coordinate 2,907,481, forward strand.
GGGAAATTAAATGTTATTAGGTCGAAAATTGCTTGCATACCTGCGAATAGTACCCGTAGTTTGCGACTCCAAAGACCAATTATATTATAGGACCGTTTGAATAAACGGGTTTAGATAAAATTCTTGCGACTTAAAATAAAGGGAATGAAAGTTCTAATACTTTTATTGTTAAGGTCTATTTTAAATCGTTCGTTTAAAATTCGAGATGATTTTAACAATTTATTTTAATCTAACTCAATTTTGAGTTTAAATTTCTTTCATCACTTCTATTGCAAGTAAGTTAAAAACTCCAATTTACACTTTAATATTTTGTAATTTCACTTTTGATTGCTTTATTTCGAAGTTTCATTTGGAGACAGTTATATTTTTGATCGTTTGGGAAAAATAGACTATGATAACAGCACTTAGGCCTACATTACACCCGGGGCCGCGGGATTGCCTCATCAGGTAATCGTGGCCCCAGAACTCAATGGGCTATTGGTCAACGTGGATTTTAGTCAGTAAAAGTCTGAAGTCAAGACAGTTCCGTTAGCCCTACCCTAGGACCTAGGAGGATTCATTTGGTGATTTTAGCACCATAAAAAAGGCAAACATTACAGAATAGTAATTGCTTTTTTAGGATGGATAATCACCAAACAAGTCCGCCCGTTCACAAAGTGCACCTAGTGAGGTGGACCGGCAATCTCGTGAGGCCCTTCGTCCATTATAAGACTCAAGTTTCCGATACCTTACGACTTCAGTATCCAGGCGACTCTCGCAATAGAAATGCATATACGTTCGTACACAGGCACGCGACGCGCGACGCCAATCGCGCGCTACCCATCTGCTGACATCGCGGCGACTTGAGTTTCCGCGATTTTCAAGATGGCGGAACAATTTATTTACCATTTTTAATTTTACTCACAGAATAAAGGGTTCCGTAGCATATTCTTGAATCATTTTTGGAAAGTCATTATTTTAAAACGATAGAAAAATATTTACAATCCTCTATCAAATCATAATTTTGTATGCAGTTTTATTAAAAAGTTGGGAGAGATGGTTTTTTTTTCTATTTTATTGAATATTTTTTTAAATTATGTTATAGTATTTGGATTTGGATTAATGTTAGGTTCCCAGGAAATTAACTGTGAAGGACGGACTGTCACACGTTTGATCTTATAAAGATTCCGTTTTTTTTTGAACCTTCGGAACCCTAAAATATATACTTTGATCGTCACAGTCATGTGTCAGCCATTTTATAAATTCATATTCTTGACCACCCATCATGACCTTTTGACGCGGCGCTAGTGTCTATGTCGTTACATCAAATTGCATTATAAAAATTTAGTACCTCGAATATTCCGCGGGTCATGAGTAGTGGCGAAACTCTAGTATCGGAAACTTGCGTCGCCTCGTGTACGAAGGCTCGTACACGAGGCGACGCAAGTTTCCGATACCTTACGATTTGGGTTTCCAGGCGACTATCGCAATACAAATCCATAGAGGCTCGTACACAGGTCGCGTCGCCGACATGCGTCGCCGACTCTAGTCGCTCGCTACTCATCTATCAAGATCGCCGATACCCAAGTCTTCGCGATTTTTAACCGACGAAAAATTTGTATCTATTATTTTAAAATGTATTATTAAAGTATCTGAGGTAGAAAAATATCCTTGTTTGTATCATTACAATTAATAATAATAATTGTACAATCTTACGTTTATGTATTTTGATAATATTTACTTATTTTAGTTCCATATGTGTAACTAGATGGCGTTGTTAGTTTTTCTGAATCGCGATATGGTTTCGTTACCACCAAAAGTATATAAGGACCTAAAATTCATTGATTAAATTGTCTTCGTTCAAACAAGTAAACGCTGGTCCACGACTATCACACAACCCCATCTCGTCCCAAGCTAAGCAGAGCTTGTGGACTGTGGTATGGGTACTAAACAACTGATAAACATACTTATATATTTCTAAATACATAAATATAATAGATAAATTAGGGGAGGCCTATTTTCAGCAGTGGACGTCCTCCGGCTGTTGATGATGATGATGATGATGAATAGATAAATTACACCCAGACACAGAACAAATGATCGTGCTCATCAAACAAACATTAATTTGTCCTGGGTGGGAATCGAACCCACGTCCTCCGGCATAGCAGTCAGGGTCAATAACGACTAGACCAACAGGCTTGTCAAATTCAAAAGAATATTGTAATAGATAATAAGCATGGAATAAGCTTTTTTTTTAAGTGGTAAAATAATCATATTAAATGAGTCCTTCCACCCCGGGCAGGGCGGGAGGGACTGTCAGACTCGTACCAACTAAAAACCACGGTGTCCTTCAATAGAACCTCACAAAACGATAGCGCGATCTAACTCGACCATCTATCGAGCATTGTGTCAAACTTTTTGCACTTTTATAAATTATTATGGTTTCGTTACAAACATTACTACTTTAACCCAGCTTCGTCATGTACTTGCACATACGACAAAAATAAAGTAATTAAGAAAACGAAAACATTAAAAAAACCTATTCAAATCTGAAATTTGAAACCACGGTCATCATCATAGCAGTAAGCGTTAGCGTTCCAGTGCAAATAAAAGAAAACTATAAAAAAAAACCTAGAAAAAATTGAATAAACCTCTAAAAAACAACTGAAACACGAAAAAAGAAAAATTCTATGTTTACCTGGGGATTGAACCCATGGTCACCACCTTGGAAGTCAAAGCTTGAACAAATCGAGCTACCTTGTAGCCGGTCGGCGCGGCGAAATTATGAACCATATTCTTTCTAGATTGATTTTTTCCTCTATACGCGCCAATTTTTAATTCCAAAAATTTGAAAAAGGAATGCGCTCGTCATTTTTAAAATAGTAGCATTTTAATTTATGTTATAAGATGAACATTTTGTGTTTTGTACAATGTATTATTAAGGTTGAATATAGAATGGTGGCCGAATAGACGATTTGAGTCTTACGACTCGAGTCGCCGCTGTGTACGGACCGTGCGCGACTGGAGTCGCGCGACTTAGGTATGCGACTGGAGTATCGGATACCGGAGTTTCCTAATGGACGAAGGGCCGAGTCGCGGGCAACCGAGCGATGCAAGTAGCGAATTGTCGTTCGGAGTGGCGGTCTAAGGAAAAGGCTTTATGTTCAACAGTGGACGTCTGCCGGCTGATGATGATGATGATGATCATTATCACCTGATATCGACTGGCTAGGACACCAAAACAACATACCAAACCTTAGTTCCATAAGATATGTTGGAAAGTCATAAACAAGCATGTAATATAAAACTTTGTAAGTCCAAATGACAAATTTTCTAGTGTTCAGTCACTGCCCAAATCGAAGTATCAAAGTTTTAGGCTCAAAATCAAATAGTTCGGGGCCAAACTAAGTTGAGGTTGAAGAAGTTATTGTTTCAAATGATGTTTACTAGGTAAACCTTTTTGTGGGTCAACTTTAATGGGCGCACGGAAACTTAGACCTAATTGACAGCTTGATTGACTTGTATTGTACGTGCTGTTGGTTTGAGTTTTGTTTGTACGGCGGTTATGTTATTTTTTTTGTTTTAGGTGTTAGTGTTTTTTGTATGTGAGAGGAAAAATTGTGGTAAGGAGCAAAATAACCACGCGCGCTTCATAGAACGTCAGCAAGATGACGGGGGACTCTAGAGGGCCAAAGCTTGCCTGGGTCGCGGGACTTATTCCATTACCGTGACCCTGGAACGTAAAGAGCTAATTAAGGATACCGTGGATTTTAGTCAATAGGTACAAGTCTGATAGTCCCCCCGCCCTGCCCGGGCAGGACTCATTTGATGATTATTACGACGCCAAAAAAAAGGGGGCAAAGTAACGTTTTAAGAAGTAATATTACTATTTCTGTTCATTTTTACAGTCCCACTGCTGGGCAACGACTCAAAATTACTGTGCCGCAAAATTACTAAGGAAGGTTCGGACGGCAAGAAATGGGTGACTCGCCATCTGATCATGACCATGCCCGGATCACGTATTGTGACGTCGTGTTTTTACACTTTTATAAAGGGCTTCACACACATCAGGTATAATGTAAAGATGTAAATTATAGCACGATACATATCATTGCATCTTTCCATAGAAATTCGAAGATGTAAAAATATACATTATAGCTGTTGTGTGTGGTCTCCTGACGATTTCTATGGAAAGATGTAATGAGATGTATAGTGCTATAATGTACATGTTTACATTATAGCTGCTGTGTGTGAAGCCTTTACTTGCACGGTCTACAATAACCAATTAGCATAATAATTATGAAATAATAATAATAATTTACTACATTTTATATACCAATATTACTAACGACAAACTAGCGTATGACCCACTTGAAGGCAAGCAGTCATCATCTTAACCTAAAATTCACTTAATTACAATTGACCCAATATAAATAAAGTCCAATTCCAATATTAATCATTACAGTTCCTATTCACAATTGCCCCAGAGACATTACTTAAAACATTATTTCATTCGATTAAGTCAAATAAATCATGGGATAATAATCCCTGATAAAGATATATCGGGTAATAATGCCCATTAATGAAAATCATAATGAACCGATAAATGCTTTGTAGGCGAATCAAAGAATTGCTCGCCTTTGTGATATAGGTAATTATTTAGGCAGGTAGCTACCCACCTTATATTTTGTTATAATTAAGCTTCATTTACACGCGCCCTAATTTTGTTATTTTAAGCATGTTTTCTAGGAAAATACTATGAAAATGTATGCTTGTGATAATTTACTGATAATATTCCGATAAAATATTAATATTTAGTAACACTAATATTTTACTATGGTACCTATCTAAAACATGTGTAGGTTTTCTAAGACGTAGGTACCAAAATAAATTAGAACAGTTTTCTTTCTATTTTTAGAGTTTTTAAGATCTGCAAAGAACTCTTGCTATCTAACTACAAAAAAAGGTTAAAAATCTGTAAAATTGTTGTCTAAAAAAGTGTATGCATGTGACATTGATATAAGGTCCATTTTGCAGTCACACCTTTTTTTGACAAGTTAGTGTTCAACAGATGTTTAACAATTTGTAGTAAGGCTGCTATAGTTTCGCAATGTTGCAAATTTTTGTTAGAATCAAGTGTACCTAATATCTAAATGATTTTTGGAAGGGTGTAAGAAAATAACGGTTGTACCTAGTAGGTATAGTAACAAACGATAATGTAATAAAAAGTAATGAGATTTATGCAAACATTCAATTCAGAAATAAATGCCTAACAGTACATTTCTCGGATCCAATCTGCCTACAAACATAAATCGTTTCTTATTTATTTTGGCCGTACATTTTTTATGCGACAAATAATACAGGGGGTTGTATAAAAATAGTTTTGTTCAACTATAAAAAAGGAGAACAGAAGAACCAGTACACAGAACGAACTAAAAAGTATCCTTATGAGGAAGCAAAGCATTTAAGGCTCTCAATTGTTAATTATACAGGTGACAATTGCTTAGCAATAAAAGACAAACGCTTAATTTATAAAACGTTTTAAAATAATTCAATCATCATTGATCCTGACAATAACTGTAAATCAAGGCATTTCAAACTTTTTTCCCCGTAACTTTAATGCCCAAAATTGTTTAGCATAAATTCACCAATTGTAGCTTGAGTAAGAAAAATTGACGACTATAAATGCCCTGAGATTTTGAACTTTTATCCTGAAAATTGAAAGCTTAAAATTGCTCAGCACAAATCAGTTCGTTCGAGGTTTCCCAAGGTACACAATGATATGACACTCCAATCAACAGCTAGCGTTAATTCTGGTTTTGCGACCAGATTGAGTTTCAGTTACCAGCCTTTGACTACGTCGTGACGTCATAACGTAATTGACCGGGCATTTTCAAACATAATATCTAGAAGTATGCGGGCAAACAAATTTATACTCACCGCCTCAGGTAACAAAACTGATATTACTAACTTATGGAGTTACTAGCTTATCCCTGCGGTGCTGCCCGTATTAAGTTCGGTGATTGTCTCACGAAAACGTCATAAAGGGATGAAAAAAATCCTATATTATGACAGTTCATATTTTATACTATGGGTGTTTTTTTTTTATAAAGAAGCAGACTGTCGGTGAAAACAGGTCGGTACGGTAAGCATTTTATCGGTGTAGGATGTCCACAATGAGGAAGTAGGTACATAAATTGAAAACAAATTTGAAAACTGTTGAAGTTTTTTCGCATTTGTGTAAAAGTTAGATTCCTCACATCGTTATCTAAAAAATAAACTACAAAAATTCGTTTGGAAACGTTGTAGAAACCAAACAATTTGAAAGTGATTTCCACTTGGCTCCATCTTGCCATCTTGTCTATTTAATTGACGTTGAAAAGTTTCAATCTCGACGTAGTTGTAGTTTAATAGAAATCTTTGTCAAATTAATGTGGCAAAGACAAATAATTCCTTATTGTCGGCACTCGGCACGTGTACTAAAATTAATTATGTTGTGGTTTGGAGGTTAATAGTCACCAAGATTTGGTATCTATTGAAGTTGATTAATGTTATATTGAATTTACGGTTAGTACCTACTAAGTTGAATTATCCAACTACAGGTTAAAAAGTCCCATTTTTCTCTTATTATTCTATTAATTGATGAATGACCAAAACATTTAGACAAGACGGACACACAATAACACGGGTTGCACTTACAAAACAAAAAAAGTTCTATAGCGCTTTTGATTTTCTTGTATGTTACATTTCTACACTTCCTTCGTTTTCTGCCTTTAAAACCAAAGAATTTAGGAAAAAAACAGATTATTTTTTGAGATATTTCATAGCTTTTTCGCAGACTCTGAGCGCGGCGACCGAATCAAGAAATTCCCTAACAAAAAAACCAAACACTCGTCTAACATCGTTTCAGTTCGGGAGACGGCCAGCAACAATAGTACATTACTGCCGCGGCCTATAATGGCTACTTTGCTGGTCGCGCTGATGATGGCCGACAGCGCAGCGTAGCGCAGCTCCAGGCCGACACAGCGCAGTCAGCATGCACCACTTGATGGCCGAGCTGAGATAAAGGCCGAGGCCGGAGGCCGAGGCTTTTACAGTGAGGACAGCAAGGGCTGCATGATGGCCAAGCTGGAAGGCCTAGAGCGTAGCTAGGCTAGCTCGAGGAAATCATAGCGTGACCAGCGAAGAGTCATAATGGGCCAAGGCTTGTATAGTGCTTTACTCAAAAATGCAAGTACCTAACCTAAATAAAACCAGCAAGTGATTTAAATAAAATACATATAGGTATTAACTAGAAAATTAATTAAAATAACAATATGAAAAGTACAGTTACTAAAATTCAACACCGGGTTTCCGGGTTTCATATTACTTACTAATAGTTTGCGATAATTTTAATGCGGTTTTGACTGTTAGGTATATTTTCTTCACTTACTTAAAGCAAAAAAAAAGTCACTAAATAAAAATTAAAATTTCGCTGAACCGCGCTTTTGTTACTTCTTTGAATTTTTTTTTTTTAAATATGGAATACAATCTTTTTGTGCCTACCTCTTTATATACAAACAGCTGTGTTTTAAATAAAATCTTTTTGCATTGTTTTTTTAAAACGTTGAAACGTCAAAATAGCGGCCGGCAATGTATTGCCGGCCTGTAGAGCGGCCAGCAAAAACATTACTGGCCGCTCCTTGAAACACTCCGGCAAAGGCGACTTTGCTCAAACAAGGTTGTCAAAATAATGACCACATTACATGCATTTTTGAGTAAAAGAAGGTTTTCACAATGAAACCTATTTATAAAATTCTCCTACAACAAATCAGTTCTTTATTACAGTAGTGCACCTCAAACATTTTACGAGAACATAATTTTAAATAAATGATATTCTCGTAAAATATTCGCGGTGGGCGATATTTTTTTCTTGTTACTTTTTATTTAATTTAAATGCTATGCAACAGCTTTACGGCGGCAGTCTCCGAGTGCCACACTTTTTTTTTCTTTTTCCGATAAATTTTAGGCTGGTCCTTCTACCTCAATTCTTTACTGGTATAACGCCCCACCCTTTGTATGGGACTATGCTATAAATAAAGGCGACTAGATGTCGAGTGGTCGTACGTGTAGTGGGGCGTAGTTTTCTCTTTATATCGGATCGTCCTGAACGGTCAGTTTTGTTGTTTTGTCTTTATTCCCCGTACGTTTTTTTGGTTGACTAAAAGTTTTGTTGCTTGGTTTTTGGGTTTGGGAGATAATATCGGTTTTTTACAAAAATAGTACAATGTGGGAGTGAACTTAACAAAAATAAAATCAGAACCTATAAAAAGTCAACACAAATTAGACTAATCTCTATTCATTATAATATGTTCGTGACTTTACAACAGTATCATTAAAAAAAGGTTTCCATTTTGATATATTCCATAGAAAATCATTTTTTGAAAACCGTACATTCGAATTAAAAAAAACGAGCCGTATGACAATTTGGGTTTTGGCAGAGGGTAGATTTGAATCCACTGGTATTTTTTCTGGGAACTCGAAATACTCGTACATAGTACGAATAAAAGGTCCAGATACAGAATAACCACTGAAGGATGAACTTTTTCCTTTGACGACATTTTTATTTATTATTTTGTAAAACCGGCCAAGTGCGTGTCGGGCCACGCACAGTGTAGGGTTCCGTAGTTGCCCATCAAAATACTTATGCAAACTAACTAAACTGATTCGCTGAATTTAATTTTAAAAAGAAGAATTTTCAAAATCGGTGTAGGAGTCTGAGAAATCGGGGATAATACATAAAAAAAAGATTACGACGAATTTAGAACCTCCTCCTTTTTTTGAAGTTAGTTAAAAATAGTTGACGATTAAAACCTACCTATCCCCAAAAAACATACCTTTAAAAGCTGTAAAATAAAGTTGACAAACTTACATTTGCAGTTGTCTCCGACACATTTTGTTTAAGAAAATATGATATCCAAGTACATTTTATAAGTTGGTCGACTATTACTCGTAAAGCTGTTGTAAAGCCTACTTAGTCATGATAATTTTCTTTTAAACTTCGTTATATATACTACTATTGTGAATTTTTTCACACCCCCAAACATAACCGTTTAGCTGGTAGAGGGGGGGGACACTCGAGTCGAGCAAAATTTAGCACTTTAAAGCTTAATATTTCACAAACGAATTTTTTGATCAAAAAATCGTTAATGGAAACTCACATTATTTTTTAAAGACCTATTTAATGATACCCCACACTAAGGGGTACGCGAAAAACAAAAAAAACATTCCCACTTTACGTGTACAGGAGGTACACTAAAAAAAATATTTTTCGAGATTTTATTTTACCACTTTTTCGGCACAACAAATCCGTATATTTACACCAAATTACAGCGCTCTAGTACTGTGCGTCTCTGAGCCAAACTGCGGACAGACGGACGGACGGACGGACGGACATAGCGAAAATATAAGGGTTCCTTGTTGACTACGGAACCCTAAAAAAAATACTACTATCGTTGCAAAAACCATTTTTCTTTTAAAGAATTATCATATTACTACGATTTTCCGCCGTACCAAAAACAGATAAACATAATTAGGTTGAACGCTTATTTAAAAAAGTGTAACTGAAAAACGACCCATAAATCGTAAAATGCATTTTTGACGTTGATAGCTAAAATGAGAGTTCAACGCATAGGTATTGGTAATTTTTGTATGGAGTGATTTGGTCGTGCGTACAATAGCCTTTATAATAACGATGTGATCGTATCTTTTAATTTATTTTTAATGACGTGCGTGTCGAAGAGTTTCGTTTTGGTTTCATTTTTTATTAAATAACAACCTATTTTTGTTTTTCTGAAACACATAACGACATGGTAGTTAAAAAGAAACATGTACTAATTAGATTCCACTCCAAACTTCATTCGCGTTGAATTTAGAACCGATTTATACTTGTATTTTTGCAGAAACACGAAAAACTGATCCAATTTAGATGAAATTTAATCATGGATAAAAAAGGTGATGATATAGGTATTTGATTTTCACCTCCCAAAATTTTTACAGTGATAAAATTTTCAAAAAAAAACAAGCAACTACGCAGGCCAAGCTTGACATAAAGCTAGTATTACGTTAACACCGTACCTTAAATCTACGTTTACCAAACTTGTCTAATCTAACATGTCAAATCTCTAGTTAAACGGTTGATTGGAGAACTTTCGTTAAGCTAACCTGAGATTTAACAGCAGATTAACTGATCAAAGACTTGAATAGAGCTCTACTTCCGAGGATTTACCGTGACGAATTGAAGAGGTGCTTAAACCATCATGATAGATTGAGTATTTCGTGAAACTTTTGTGTAGATAGATAGATAGAATACACTTTATTGTACACCAAAATTGTCACAATAACTGTTTTATAATATTTCTAATTCTATGGTTACAACGGCGGTCTTATCGCTAACAGCGTGACAGTGTAGTTTTGTTTATGTTATCTTTAGAAATAATAGAAATATTATAAAGCTGAAGAGTTTTTTTGGTTGAGCGTGTTTATCTCAAGAACTTAAAAACTATACATATAATTATAAATGAAATTGAGTGTCTCTTTGTAATATTGAAATAACCGTTTTGTTTTATACGAATATTATATACGGTACATACACCGATATAACATTTTTACAATTTTGTCTGTCTTTCTGTCTGTCTGTTTGTAATGGCTAATCTCTGAAATGACTAAGCCGATTGCGACGGGACTTCTATTGGCAGGTGCTGCCGATGTAATAAGTAAGGCTAAACGTAAAAGTAGGCTAAGTAACTTAGGCTACTTTTGCTTTAGAAAAATTTCATTGTTTAAAAAAAAAAACTTTGTTGATTTCCGACGAATATCCACGTGAACGAAGTCGCGGGCACAGCTAGTCCTCAATAGTACCTCTTAAAATCATGGTTGTACCACAACAGATATTATGTTTCTTTCCCATACGTCCAATTTCGCCAGGATGTTCAGAAATTGTAAGCACTATTTTTTTACCCAGTACTCTTCTCCCGTTGAATGATTGCTTTTTTAAAAGATGTATGTTACGGCTTTCTTTTGAGGATACCATAGGGATCTTTTACCTCCTTTTGGCAGGTTACATTTATATCTACGGTTGTGTAGGAAAGATAAACATGAATGTGACTTTTCTGTGTTTTTTTCGGTACTTTTTACTGATACTTTTTATCTTTATTTATCTGAAAATGGTCGTAACCGGTACTGCAGTGCTTTTTCCTACAAAACACAGCCCTGCTTGTCACCTGGATACCAAAGTCGGAAGGTATCGGAGACTTGTATCGCCTTGTATACGATGAAGCAAAGAGTCTCTAAGTCCATCCAGCGATGGGATTTCCTAAAGAGAATAGCATATCTGAGCCCACTTCCTCTAACATAATAGAAGCCTAACCTCAGTGTTGGGAACCTCTTAAGCTAAATATAATACTAAACATCCATAGGTAAATAAGCATACTAAAACCAAGAACCACTTAAAATACAATAACTAAATCCATAGAAACTTTTTATCAACATAACCCAAAACTTATATTATGCCAAAAATTATTACCTCTACAAACGGTATCAGTTGAAAACTTTTTGCGAACCATGTATATAAATAAACAAGATAGTCCGTCCGTTGGTTCGTAATAAACTAACATTTTATCTGGCATAGTGTTTACGAGCAAGTTTTAAAAATGTTTTAAATGTTACAACATTAGTTTAGGACTTGTTTTTGTTGATTTTTTAGCGTTTTTTGTCTTATTTTTAAATGATAATGCCTCGAAAATCATGTAAAACCATTGGTCCGTTGGTCATTTGAAGAACTTTGAAAGTTTCACAACCACTCTTACCAAGGAGTATCGTACCGTATTATCCAGATACTGGATTGTGGAGGTCAGTTATTAGGCAGTCGCTGTTGAATACCGATATTCAGCTGCATCCAGATAGATGCATAGACATAGTTGAATACCATCCTTTTTTTTTGAAGTCGGTAAAAAAGGCTAAGCAGATGATGATAGTTAGTTCGCGATTAGGGGAACAGTTTAACTTACACATCACTCACGCAGCGCAAGCGCCATCAGGACGTCATTTGCAAGCGGCCATTATCAAATTCTGATAATGGCCGCTTCCAATAACGTCCTGATGGTGCTTGCGCTACGTTATTATTGTGTAAAGTTTGCCTTATGTGTGTGATTTTCCATCATACCCTGCGTCCCCGTCTTATACACTGTTCCCTTGTGTATTGACTGCCTGCTGCGTATGCTTTTTAAGATTTGAACCTTTTTTTTTATAAAAGTATGATCCTGTTTTCTTCGTGGTTTAGCTGGTAGTTGCGAAGTGGCTGCGTTAGGGTCAGTACCCGCACGGTCGATATCTTATCCTAAGAAATTGTCTAGAATACATTTTAAATACAAAAACATTATTCAAAACAACCAGAATAAATCTCCAAAACTTACAAACAAATACAATAACTTCAAACATAATTTTAATGAAAACGTGTTTTCCAAAAGTCTAAAATATTCCCTTCATGCATATTGTATCGAAACACATTCTTCATGATTTGAAAAATGGAATAAATTCTGCTTCAACAGACGATAGATTTCGATAATGCACTGACTTCTTCATATTCATGAGGTACAGGCGGCAAAAGAAATAAGTGTGCGAGCTCTACATTGTTTTGTAATTTGGTCAAAATATCCTCCTTTTCGCAACGACGTTTTTCTTTGTTTTCAACCTCTAATTGTTGGGTGTAATTACTTTCAAATCTCATCACTATTATTGTTTAAATGTTCACAATCACACCACTTTTACTGTCTACATAATCAGTTGCATACATAGGATGTGATGACAGTTCCATCTGTGATCTTCATACCAACAATTTCGGTCCCATGTTTCTTCTATTAAGCAATGCATGCGTTCAGACCAGTTCCACTGACAGTACTTTAAGCTGACTACTTATGTAATTCAATGCAATTTCATGTTCTATGCCGCACTAGGTATAGTTGCAAAAGTAAAAAAAAAGAAAGTTGATAGTCAAGTGATATGAGTGTTTTTAAAATATTTAATTCATATTTTTTTTTAACGTACATCACTATAACTTTTAAAACGTAACGTAAAGGCTGTAAAGTTATAGCTGCATACTTAACAATTTTGTGATGTGTACTTTGCTCTGAAACTTTCTGAATACTTCAATACTGTTGAACTGGCAATGTAGAACGGAATATCTTCCCCTGTTAACTGATTTCGTAGTCTTTTATTACCATATTTCAGTGTAAGAGTTTCTTCAGGCATTTTAGGTTTTTTGCCGATTCAGAAATGAATTGTCAGGGCTTTTTGTTCTTTTGTTAGCTTCGCCATCGCATTTCGGTAGTCTTTTGTGCTAAATTCAATACGAGGGTAAGCACACGTTCAGTATAAATTAAGGGGATTTGCCTTATTTTGCATTTTTCTTAGATTCTAAAGTCATAAAGTTGGGGTTGGTCCTAAGTGGATTTAAAGTAGGGTTTAGACCAAATATTTTTTTGTCTCTATTCTTTTTTAATTTTAAAGGGGTGCCTACCACCGAGGGTGAGGGGTTTTTTGTCTTTTCTTACAACACGTCTTTGCCCCTTCGTACTCAAGACGACGCAAGTTTCCGACTTTAAATACCTTACGACTTTGGTATCCATTGACGCGTGCCTGTATATGATTCTCTAAGGATTTGTATCGCGGTAGTCACCTGGATACCAATGTGGTAATGTATCGAAGACAATGTGTGCTTTCGTCTTACGGGGGGACATTTTGTATTCTTTCGAGGCCGTCTCTCCAACTGTAATGTATTTTTTAAATGTTGCCCAACACCTCTTCCCTCTGGGTGCTTTTACAAACATAGAAACTCATATACACAAACACCCAGACCCGGAACAAATACTTGCAGATCATACAAATATTTGTTCTGTGCGGGGATCGAAGCTGCATCGTGCTGCAAAGCCAATCGCTCGACACTGCGCTAACCGTGCCGTCATAAATACCCAATATCTGGTTGACCGAGCTTTGCTCGGTTTTTTGAATGTCTATATCTTGGGAACCGAGCTTTTCTCGAACCTGGGACCTTGATAAATCGATTCCTTGAGCCGAAAAACCCCTAATCTGTAACTTTCATGAAAACGATGAAGCCGTTTCCGAGATCCTGATTACATATAAATACTAGCTGTTGCCAGCGGCTTCACCAGCTGCAACTCGAAAATTATCCCACGGGAACATAAAATCGGGATAAAAGCTATCCTATGTGTTAATCCAGGTTATAAACTATCTGTGTACCAAATTTTAGCCAAATCCGTTCAGTGGTTTTTGCGTGAAAGAGTAACAAACATCCATACATCCATACTTACAAACTTTCGCCTTTATTATAGTAGTAGGATACAAGAATTGCTCGTTTAAAGATATTAGATATACGGGTATGTAGGTATTTTAGCGTATTGTTTACTAATTAATTCGAATCGCGTTTGACCAAACTAAAATATTTAGCCTATATAATATTTCTATTGTTTAGTATAAAAGCTGAATACTGCATGTAAACCGTCCATGAAAGGTCTGTATGCACTGAAATAACATCAGTAAACTCGATTTCACGAACACTTCCCTAAAACCTAAATAAACGCCTTAACATTATCACCCTGTTGTAATTTCAGCTTTATAAGCTTAAACTAAAGTTTATAGTCCAGTGGCTCGATTGTGAATTTCATAAGCGTCTAAACAAAATAGTGCAATGTGATTTTCAACTCTAAAATAGTCCAGTGCTCAGTTTTAGATTCCTGTAATGAACTGAAGCACGTTGACCGCATTTATTAATGAACCTAATTATAAACTTGGATGTTATTTAATCGTGCTTTGTCATAATTGCTGTTAACTAATATGCAGTTATTGGAGTACTAGATGCTATTTCTATAATTATCATCATCTGCACTACATTGAAATCCGTTTCCAGCCAAACTAAATGCGGGGTGCTAAGACAGGAAACCTCCACGTGCGCCCGTGGACTGGAGTTCCCTCTCGGATACGTCCGGGAGGAAGACCAGTTTTTCGGGCCGGTGCACCCTGGGATGCGGGTAAAAACTCTTAAGGGGTCTCTTTGTTTGTTTGCGAATAGCCTGTCGTGTGGACGCTCCAACGCGTGTACAGAACGTAAAAGGCATCCGAAAGTACACGGGTAGATTTTAGTCAGTAATTTAGTCAGTAAGAGTCTGACAGTGCCTTTCGCCCCACCAGGGGCGGGAGGACTCATTTGATGATTTTACCACCTTAAAAAAAAAGCCAAACTAAATGCAACTGAACAAAACTATTTTACATAGAACGTCAGTCTATCTGATCTTAAATCACAAAATTTATCTATTGCACTTCGGCTTTTGTCCGACGATTTTGTATGGAAACTGAAAACCAATTTCAGAACTATTATCAATAAAACTCCTGCTACTACTCAGTGTATAAGAGAGATATTAAATACTTAAGTTCACAGAACAGACAATTTGAAATTACATACGTAAAGACTTAGGCTCGAGAAAACTGTAAAAAAACAGACTGTTTGTTGTGTTTTATCCATGTTGTAAACTAAATGTTTACTCAAGTACGTTCAATTCTATCAGTTTAGCTTTTTCTGTGAAAGGATAAAAATCCACTCGCAAAACTACTACCTTCATCATAAAAAATAGAACTAACACAAAGTATCAACCATGATTACTTTTTTTTTTTTTTTTTTTTTTTAGCGTGGTAAAATCATCAAATGAGTCCTCCCACCCCGGGCAGGGCGGGAGGGACTGTCAGACTTGTACTGACTAAAATCCACGGTGTCCTTCAGTAGCCCTTTATGTACCGGGGTCACGGTGAGGAAATAATCCCGCAACCCCGGCAGGCTTTGGCCCTCTGAGAGGGGGGCCCCGTCATTATGCTGACGCTCTTTGAGGCGCGCGTGGGACACAACGCGCCGTCGACCCGGGCATGGTCCTTGGTCGGGCAGCGAGTTGCCCTTTACTCGCTGCCCGCATGCCCGCGCCTACGGTGGCCGGAGATCATCAAGCGACGTCCGTCGCCGTGGGCGCCTACCACTGCGGCGACCATGATTACTTGACAATCGTGTTAAAGAAATGGTCAAAGAAACTCAAGAATCAGATTCCAATCCCCCATCAAAACTTGTTCCATATCAAAAATGTCCCATATACCCCACAAATCATACTGACAGTCTCCAATACAACATATTGGAAGACGTGACACACTCACTGAAGCAGAAAACCAAACAGAAAAATTCGCGGTTCGTTACATACAAGTACATAGAAGAAAAAATATTCTGGGGGCCTCGTCAAACTCTGTGAACTAAGGCGCGGCTTACATTGAAGGGATGTGGCAAGCGCGTGTGGCGGTGGCAAATAATGCCAGAAAGCTAAAATTAACCTAATAGTTCGCAAAGCGCACGTTTGCCTTTGTGAAGATGGCTAGACACATCGTGGTGATGACGACATTATAATTCTATTCAATGTTCACTATTTGTGAAACGTGTGAACACAGACGTTCAAATCCTATTGCTAGCTTACAACACAAAAAGGAAGGAAATACAAAATATAAAGAATTTTTATCATGATTGTGTGTTCATTTGAATATCTTTGTAAGGAAGAGCACAAACCGAGCCGCTTTACTCACCGTTTCAAGTGTGGACATACAAGGAGCCTGCAAAAAAAATCTGCTCGAATGCATTGGAAATATCTTTATTTTATTAAAAATACCGACAACAAGCGAAGCACAGTCGATCACGAATCAGATGCCCGAAGCGCGCTCGTTCGAGGCTTGTAAGTTGGTCACAACACGAATTTGTGCTGTGCTCTTGCTATGATCGTGCTCGGCTCGTGTAGACCTTCCTTTAGTGTAGTCGATGCGAGATCAGCTCCGTCTTCCAACTGCGAGAATGTGCTGTGTCGTATGTGAATTGCCTTAAGCGTGTTCAACACCGTTTTTCATTGATATGGGAATATCGTTCACAAATGTACTTGTGGTTTACCAATTCAAGGTTGTATTCTGAAAATTTGTTTGGCTCATGACCAAATTTTTCTAAGGACTTAGTAGGTTTGTGTTTGTGCAAAGCTAGGTAGTTCAGTGATCTTTAGCACAGTGGTTAAGCGGGCCACTGTACTGCATACATGGGCTTGATTCTCGTATTTAACTCTTATTTTTATGGCCTACTAGCCCGGTATGTGCTTTGCTACTTTGACAGCAAAATCCCCATGATCCGCCATTTTATTGAATTCATTAGTTACAAAAAATTGGATAAATGAAGAACCGCTCGACCGATTTTGTACAAACTTGACATAAACCATCTACTAAATATATATATTTATTTTATCTTTCCCAATCTTTGAAAATTTCCGTTATTTTGCAATATTTTTACAATAAACAAGATCACAACTGACCCGTGGAGTAGGCCTACTGGGGAAACCACGTTAAAAAAAACGCGCTAAGTACACTACCTCATTAGATGCATATGACGATAACAACTTTTATAACTTTTTGAATCGTTATATCTCTGAAACGGTGGCTCGTAAGAAAAAAAGGATTAACACATTTTTATAGATAATTTTATGATCTACAATTTTTGTCTGAGGTACTTGTATGATAAAACTTACCGTTTTGCTGAAAATCGCGAAAAACTCATTTTTTTTACCTTTGACCTTGAATATTTTTTTTTCCTTACAGGGGAATGATGGGGAACTTTTAGACATTGTTTATAATTATGTTTTGAACAACTTCACAGAAATTCAGCTTGCTGGGACTTTATGTAACCTCGAATGTCTAAATTGACCGGACTAATAGTCCGAACAAAGCTAGAAATGTGGTTTGGATAGGTGAGCCCGTTCTTGAGTTGTAAAATTACAACGAAAAGTGGCATTGATTTTTATATTATGTATAGAATACAGTTTGGGTTCACAGAGGAAACATTAATTTATCCCGATATTACATTTTAGAGTGATAATTTTCGGCTTCCATGCGGATGAATCTGCAGGCAAAGTCGAGTTCAAGGTAATCTTACCTATAAAGCATTGTATTATTATTACTCTATAATGTCCCCACTGCTAGGACACAGGTCTTCTCTTTATCGTATATTCACCAATTTAGTAGACGCAATGCGGATTGATAGATGTCACTATGAAACGACTTCAAATTTTTGGCGGTTCTTTCACGACTTTTGACTTCACTTGCTTCCCTGAGCACAGTAGTGCTGATAAAATAAATTACACAAAGTAATGCGCACGACTGAGTTCGGCCTATGACTACTGAAGGAGGCATACAACTCATCATCTGCCTAGCCTTTTCCCAACTATATTGAGTTCGGCTACCAGTCAAACCAGATGCAGCTGAATATCAGTATTTTACATGGAGCGACTGCCTATCGGACCTCCGCAACCCAGTAACTGGGTATACGATACCCCATGATAAGACTGGTTGACATTTAGAGCTTCTGACTAACAGTAACGACTGTCAAAGATTTACAAATGACAGCCGGGACCGACGGCTTTACGTGCTTTCCGAGGCACGGAGGAAACTTGCTATGACAGATGGTCAATTGGTCACCCATCCACAGACTAACATCGGCAAGCGTGGCTTAACCAGGAAAATCGGCCTGTGCGGCTGTTATTATTTAGCCACGAGCTCCAACATAGAAGGCATACAACTATCTATATCTTGTCGACAGTACGGGTATTTCCGTTGATATTCATCAACAAACAGGTAAATCTAGAAGCATTAGAGCTCAGCTAAGCTCTAATACTCAGATAAATATGAGAATCACGTACCTGATATCATGTTGGCTCTCTCTACTAATCCTTTGTATTAGTTCTGAGTACTATATCTGGAGTATTATATTTCTGGATTGGCTGTGCGGTCTAAGGCTTCGTTTAGGTGTATCAGACTCTTGTAACTATGTTCGAAATATTTGTAATTAAATGTTAAAATATCTGAAGACATTATCCTGTAACAAACGAGCAGCATTTTTTGTAATATTTTTTTAAATTGCTTTATTTATTTTGGTATTTGTAATATGGGATTTTGTGAGGAGAAAAATTGATCTACTTAGGTTAGAGACCTAACTAGCAGTGTCAAAAATAGAGGTGTTCCAACGGTGTCATGGTAAAAGGTAAAGATTGGAGGGGTGCAGGAATGACCACACCAGGACCACTATTGGTTATACCATCATCATCATCTTCCTGTCCTTATCCCATTTTACTTAGGGTCGGCGCAACATCTCTTCTTTGGCCTTCCTCTTCCTTTCCATCCATCAACATTAATACTCATCACTCTCTTAGTCACAATCATGATTGTCATCATGTTAGACCATGGAACTGTTAAAAAAGCTCGCACGGGGCGCATAAAAGTGTAAGTCAAGGCACTGCTAACTAGATCGATTTTCAGCACCTCTGTTAGGAAAAATTCTTTGTCTCTGTATTTTCACGCAAAAATATTTAACACACTCTGTTTTACCAAAAAAAGTTAAACAACTTTACTGTTGAATACTAACCGCCTTACTACAAAAACTTAAACATCTGTTAAACGCTTGTCTTTAAAAAGAGTAACTTCAAAACGGCACATAAATCAACGTGAAAATTTTGTTATCACGTTGACAGGTTTTTAGACAAGTTTTTAACAGACGTTTGTCTTTCTTCTGGTAAGCCGGTAGGTAATTGTCTAAAAACACTGTCAACATCAAAATGACATTTCACGTTAATGTAAGGGTCGTTTTGCAGTTATGTTATTTTAGACAAGCGTTTAACAAATGACTGTTTATCTTTTGTATCAAAGCGGTACATGTTTTATGATTTTGTTGCCACCAACCGCTATTTGCGTTGATTCCGCGGCAGGTCTTGTAGAAGATGATGGAATGACTGGGCACAACTAAGGCACAACTAAGGAACGGTGATAGACATTATTAACTCTGGATCAGAACAGCTGAGACAAACTTTTGCCCAGCAGTGGCATACTACCCATAGGCTGACAGTAACTGTAATTTATGGAATAGTGAATGTCGAGCAAAAATTACATTGAGCTTTAAAGCCTTATAGTTAACCTTCTTATACAAAATTTAAAATAAGTATGTAAAAATATGGAAATGAATTTTATAGGCGAGTTGAAGTTTCCATGAATTTTAAAGCGAAACATAATTTTACCTATCAATATTTTAATTGTTGGAGAACCTTCTTTATTCAGGCAATTTTAAATAAATTGTGAAAGATTTCCTTTTAAAGTGATTAAAAGTCAATCTGATGGTATTATAAATAGTTCCTTATGCAACGAGCTTGTTACAAAATTACCTATGTTAAATTATTCTACAATAAAACCGGTATAGCTGTTAAGCAATATCGGTTTTACTGTAGAATATTTTAGGTATCAGGTTACTGCTACCAATCTCATGTTTCAGTTACTAAACAAAGACTTCTTTATTATTTTCTTCAGGGTTAAAAACAATATCAACAGTATCATCATCTCAAAACAATTCGCCGTCTTTACCACTAAAAACATCTCCAAACTTATTGTTTACATTTTCCACAAGGATATCATTAATAACGTCTCCTGATATTGCAAATGTTTTGAACTTCCCCTCACTAAATGAGGCGAAGGACCTTCTCCCTTAATCGTATAATTAATCAAGATTACTCAACACTCTAGTAGACATTTACGCTAAACTAAAATTTGGTTTAACTTGACAACTCGCAAATTATGGAGGATACAAGGCTCATTTATATGGAAGGAGCTCGTCCCTAAATGATTAAAACAACACAGAACTGTAACAGGTTAAGCTGCGCTTGCCGAGGTTGTCTATAGATGGCTGACCATAATCTAGCATAGCGAAATCGATCGGGCCCATCAGAAAGAAAAGATGTTTTTTTTCTGCGAATTTCCAAAATTCTTAGAACAAACATTGTGCAGTAACATGGGCTGAGTTACCCCACGAGACGTTACACGTTGTTTAAGATACTGATCAATGTATGGATTATATTGCTTCCAATTCATCTTTTCCATTTACATAATCAAAACCTGTTGTCTGTGCAGCTGTGTATTGTTTTATTTCTACTTTTCTATTGCTTGTTACTCGACGTTTGTGAGCATGACCGCGATAGCTCGTTCAACAAGAGCGTCCAGCGTAGTGAATCAGAAAATTGCATGTTAAAATTCTTTTCAAAGTCGTTTCCTTTTCCTTTTCTCTTATAAACTATACAATTTCTATTCAACGCAGTATAGTCCTAAGTACAATCAGTCTTCCCGCGATGGTGGACGCCCACGGCGACAGACGTCGCAAGACGATCTCCATCCACCGTAGGCCCGGGCATAGGGCAACTCGCTGCCAGACCATGGACCATGCCCGGGTCGACGGCGCGTTGTGTCCCGCGCGCGCCTCAAAGAGCGTCAGCACAATGACGGGGCCACAACCTGCCGTAGTCGCGAGTCTTATTCCATCACCGTGACCCCGGATCATAAAGAGCTATTGAAGGACACCGTGGATTTTAGTCAGTACGAGTCTGACAGTCGCTACCGCCCTGCCCGGGGTGGAAGAATTCATTTGATGTTTTTACCACTTTAAAAAAAAAAGTACAGTCAGTCTTCTTCTTCACTTTTTCTCGGTCTTTTTTCTTATTTGAGACACAACAAACACCACAGTTCAAAGACCTTGTCCCGCACAAATAATGGCAAGTTCAACTGCACCGTTATTGAAATCATTTGATTATCTACCCCTTTCACTGTCACTTAACTTGAAATTACTGTGATGAATAATAAATTGAACGTAAAAGGTCAGTCTTTGTGAGTTCATTCAATCAACTTGCGTATTGGATAGTATATCATCATCATCATCATCTTCCTGCCCTTATCCCATTTTACTTGTGCATCGTCTAGGTCCAGTTGAAAACCAGCGTCGAGCACTAGCTGCTCGACAATTTGCTAAACTGGACCCATTTGGCGTAGCCGTGGGACACACAATGTTATATTTTGCTACATTTCGTTGTAAGTATGTGCGTAATGTTTTACTATCGTGTTTTTTTTTCTTTTTCTTCATTTATTTGTTTATATTGTGCGTACCGCCGCGGTTACCCAAATAAACGTTAATATTTCTTTCTTTTTTGTCTCTTTGTGGTCGGCTCAACACGTTTTCTTCTTCCATTCTCCCCTATCAGACGTCACAGCATCATTCACTCCTTTTTCATTCATATCATTTCTTAGACAATTCATCCATCTTTTTTTTGACCTTCCTCTTTCTCTCCATCCATCAACATTGGATAGTACATGGTACATAATTATCATTCCTGTATATAAGTACCTCTTGACAGAAAATAACTTCGTAAATCTCAATTCCTGTAACACTATCAAATTGTTCATCATCATCAAGCTTCCTTGCACAAAAGTAATTGTGCGTATCGAAAGCCCCATAAACTAAGTTTATAACGTTTTTATTTCTATGAAATCGTTCTTCCACCTGGCTTTTTACTGCAGCAGTATCAATTTAGCAGAAAATTAAGCTATTACACAATCTTGGCGTAATGAGAAGTTTGTTATCTTTGTTCTAATATTTGTGAGGCTCGGAGTCGGGGACTTCGGGGATGTGGGACTATTGGGTAGCCTTGAGGCGTGTTGGTCTAGTGGTATGTGACCCTAACTGCTATTCCGGAGATCGTGGGTTCGATTCCCACCCAGGACAAATGTTTGTGTGATAAGCACGATACTTTGTTCTGTGTCTGGGTGAAATTTATCTTTAGAAATAATTATATAAGTATGTTTAACAGTTGTCTAGTACCCATAGCACAACCTCTGCTTAGCTTGGGACTAGATGGCGTTGTGTGATAGTTGTGGAATATTATTATTACTATAACTATTACTCCGGAACGTAAAGGGCTACTAAAGGACACCGTGGATTTTAGTCAGTACAAGTCTGATAGTCCCTCCCGTCCTGCCCTGGGTGGGAAGATTCGTTTGATGATTAAAAACATGTGAGGTGGGCTTGCGGAATGGGTAACTCGCCGTCTAATCATGGACAAAAGAACTGTCAGCAAACTGGGCCCCCATAGGGTTAAATTCCTGTCAAAGTTTCGGGACCGCCTAAGCAAGTTACCGTGACCACGGAACGTGAAGAAACAGGGTGGATTTTTTGTCAGAAAAAGTGTAACATACAGGTCCACTCCATCCAGTTTGGGAAGACCCATTTTGATCGTTTTATCATCTTAAAAAGGTAATGAAAAGTTTGTTAACTTAGTTTTAGCTAGGGTTCGTGAGGTTAAAATAATTGACTAAAAATAATTCTGGGTTGTTTTTCTTTTCAACTTCTTCAAGTAAATAATTTGAATTTTTGACCTTTGGAAGGTCGTTAGCGCTATTTTAACTTCCTACGTTGATTTCTTTCTGAGTTTGTTGATTTACTGAAGCATTTGTGTCTCAATATTAGAAACTAATTCAACAATAACAAAAAGTTCAATGTTAATATTATAGTCTTTTGAATAAAGAAACACACAAATTCGAATGGACCTGTCCAGCTAGTGCAAACATTATTTTGTCAGTTATCGTGTAGTTGGACTCAAATTTTTAATCTAGTTTTAAGTAATGCTTGTGTGTGGCGTTCTGT
Source organism: Agrotis segetum (assembly GCA_036375495.1). Taxonomy (NCBI): domain Eukaryota; kingdom Metazoa; phylum Arthropoda; class Insecta; order Lepidoptera; family Noctuidae; genus Agrotis; species Agrotis segetum. The sequence continues at coordinate 2,931,077 of JAQSVV010000031.1, forward strand.
AATACGGTACGTAGAGTCTCTCGTCTTTCTTACCGTTTTTCAGGCTTATAATATACTTGTAACCAATTTCTTCCTCCGTGTCATCGTAACTTATCCCATACTAATTTAATAATACGCCCTTTTCATCCCCTTTAAATCTGCAAGGTAGCATATAAAATAAATTACGACCATGTAAGTATAATTTTATTCCCCATTTTTCTCCCAAAGCATGCAGGATTACAATTTATGATAACGGATTTTTATGCATTTTAATAAAAACCGGTATTTTAGTGTCGATTGAAGTTATTACGGGCGCTTATCGATAATTGGGAACGTGGTTTCATCCTTACACTTTCTATACGTTGCAAGAAAAATGTGCTCCCCATTATGAATTCTATCCACATAAGCTCACGTTGGCTACATTTTAGCGTCTGCTCCATTAGTATACAAAAGGTTTATACAGTTGTTATGTCTTCACAGACGATGTGACCAGCATGGGCCATCGTGTATACGAGAAACCAGGTTTTAGAAGCCAACGGCATTAATGAAATTCTCTTTAAACTAGGTATAAAAATAATTATAATCCTAACTAATATTATACGTATAAATGCAAGAGTAATGTATGCTTGTTTGTTTGTTTTTTATGCTTTTATCACTGAGTCGATCATCCTAAAATTTTGCATATACTTTGTCAGATGTACACAGACGAACATTATGGTACTTCATCAAGAAAAAAAGTACTTTATTAGAGAAAAACAACAACAACGTTAATAATAATATGATAATAGATGGTTCTTTAAATTATAAATTAACGTGAGCGAAGTCGAAAGCAAAAGCTATTATAATTTATAAAGTTGAACAGGTTGTTTGCATGGTTTTTATTTTTGTGCTTAAAATTCTGCTACGGACAGGGAGGTGTTTATAAGTTGTTTTACAATAAGGTTTATATCATGTCTATCAGCAATAACTTTTAAGAGGCTCCTGCTAATATCTCGCAATCTGTTATTTTGTATTAATGAAAACTTCAATCATAAAAATCATCAAATGAGTCCACCCACCCTAATTGAAACGGAAGGGACTGTCAGACTCGTACTGACTAAAATTCACCGTATTCCTTAACCTTTTACGATCCACAGCCACGCAGCGAGCAGGGCCACGGCAGGAGTTTGGACCTCAACTTTGGGCCCCATGAGATTGCTGATCGTGATCGCGAACATTACGCTCTGTTGACCCAAGCATAGTGCATGATTTGACGGCGAGTACCCCTTTACTCGCCGCACCTACGGCTGCCGGAAATCACGCATCGGCAGTGCTTACTGCGATCTTTAAATATTTCCTCTCGCCTCGTCCACATTCATTCATCAGTACCCTTAGCACGAATCTTCAATATTTTACTTTACAGTGTTTACAGCGTTTCTTGTATGGAAAAATGGAACATCGCCTTTGGTGTGCGAAGCAGGAACTAATTTTTTCCTTAAAACTTGTCAATCTGAAATTGTCAAAGTTCCAGTTTACTTTACGTCTCAAATACTGAAAATTCGTGCTAAGGGTACTGGTCATACAAACATGCCAGTTGCGAGTATCAAAGCAATTTCAGTTTACGATAGCCAAAACAAGAGAAACGGTAGCCATTCCCGACTTTGTATGTAGAACCACACGCCAAAACCCATTTAGCACAATTTCATAAGTTTAGCTGTTCGAATTTCACAGTAGTGCGGGGTAGTAATTTATGTACCTTTATCCAAATTTAGCGACTGTAATCCAAATATACAGCTTCGAAATTTCACACTCTAGAACTTTCTAAACGAAATGCATTTATTTTTATCTGCTTGGGTAAGCCCACAAAATGTCTCATAAAATAAATGCAATCCCATAATTGCTGTTGAGGCCCGACAGAAAAAAAACCTGTCTTACCAAACAAAACAGAAATGCAATCAACGTAGGCAAATAAAAGCGCAAATTAATTAACCCTACTCACTTTCAGCATCAAAATAAGCTACAGTGGGTTCCCCTTTTTAAAATTCAACTCCCATTTTTTGCTCAACGGAGTTCTTTTGCGCAAATTCGGAGTTCGATGGTGCTCCCGCTACAGTATTAGCATATTAATGAACGGCTGGTACGAACTAACATTTGTAATTACTTTTGTCCTGACTCTGCGAGTTACGCCTTAGGTAACAAAGGCCTTTTATCTGCGTCGGTAAAAGTAGCGTTTTTATTACTAAAATTTTGAAGTTGTTCCTTGTTGATTTTTCGCGTTTGGTCTTTGTGATTGATCCCCTTTTGTAGCCCGATCTGTGTCTTTATCAACGATTTTTAACGAAATTCCATTCAGGATTTCTCATTGGAGATTCTGTTTCAATTTTTAAAACTTCTTCTGTTCCAAAATAATTGTTTGGTTTCTTTCAGCAAAATGATATCTTTTTCCATTTTTCAAAAGTGAACCTTCTAGTTTTAAATACCTATCCTATTTTTAAATTCTAAGACCACTTCGACAGAAATAAACAAATTTTGTTTTTTTTCCGATTTTATTGTAACTGGCTCAAACCCATCTAGACTTGTTGTAATGTGTTAGATTACCTCTCACAGAAAGAAAGCCTGTTTCCCAGTAGTGGGAACTAATGCTTTAGTCTTTTAAATTAATTCGAATGTTAAAATTTACTCCGTATAATTTTTAAAGCCAACATTTCCTAATCCTAAGATAATTTTCCTCGAAATGGTAATACAAAAACCACACCGCTTCGAGCAGAGCAAAAACGATCCACGAATTTTCGCGGTGAGAAAAACTCAGTTACAATCGTACGGAGCTACCTATCAATGCGTTATTTAAACCTCGTCCACGCAAGAACGGCGGAACGTGAGAAGGAACTTAATACTGTCAGTTTTTGCCCTAATATTATGAAGGGAGCAGAAGCAAAAGACATACGAACAACCTTTTTGTAGAGATTGTAAAAGGTAAAAGGATTTTTTAGGGTTCGAGGGATATTTTATGACGCATTTTTTATTGGTGTCACTTTTTCTTCGGGTGAAATCGTCCAAATCTATTTTTCATTTACTCAGACTGTCATCAGTGAGTGAAGGGTTCGGTCCCTCCTAATCTTAATTTAATTTATTTTGTGAAACTTTCTGGAAAATTTACTTCATTTAGAACTCGTTCGTTTAGAACTTGTTCTTTATAATTTTTGGTGGAAATCTAAAACGATGGTTGCTGCTTTAAATATCAAAAAAGCTCACAGTGGCACTTAAAGAGAAAATTGTATCTGCCATTTTTGCCAAGGGAATTCTAACCAAACAATTAACAGAATATTTGGATTCATTTCACAGACGTATTAAAGCCATATGATACAGTATTTATGCCTTTAGCCCTCAGCTTTTAAAACGACGAACGTTGATGAGTTGCCGTAACTCCATTTGTGAAAATGGGCCACATCTTTCACGGACTTTATTCAGCGCAATTAAATTTTTCATTAACGGTGGTAATGATACTTTATTTTGGGACAATATTACTACTGACAATACGGCTTTAAGAATTGTCGTGTTTCAATGGATGATAATGGAAGGTTTTATGATTTGTTTAATTAAAATTTATCTTTGTGTCTCGTTGGTTTTGCTTTGTATTACGAAGACTATCAGAGAATTAAGCAATATTTGGGATTTTTGTCATAGATATTTGTTTATATTACATTATCAATGAATAAATGTCTATACGAATGATCGTGATTTATCAGCAATTGGAAACATAAGGATTTTTTATCTCTGCGTTCATTTTCTTTTTTGGGAAATCAAATTAATCAACAACAAGACATAATGTCTTTGGCCACCTAACTACAATATAGTAAACATCATATCATATTTTATTATTATCAACAACGTCATCTACTTAATTCTCATCAGCCTCCATATTTTCATTCCTTTACTTTACGAACAAGTATTTCAATTTGTCCTTACAATAACGAATTTGATCCGACCATGTGTGAAATAAGTACTTTCAATTAAAAACCTTTTCAATTAAAAACCTTTCTACACTTATTCCAGTACATTTGAAGTATAAATTTATGTTCTTAAACAGTATTGTTTTATCAAAAAATTCTTCTATCTGTCTACATAAATCTTTGGTGTGTTTCTTTCTAAAATATTCAAAGATCAACGTTTCAATCATTTCCATTAACGCTTACATCTATAAGCTTTCCCTTATCATGTTATCCTGTACTTGAAGAATAATTATATTCTTCAAATTTTTTATAGTTATCTTAGAAATCCTTCTATATATTCTTTGGTCTGGTTATTTTCGCAAAAAAATTGTCCCATTATCCTACTAAAAAGATCTTTTCTATAATTTCCATCAACTTCAACATCTGTAATCTTCCCCTCATCAACTCATCCACCATAATTGTCATTTCCCTCGTGACCATATTCTTTAACAACTAAACCCTTTATTACAGTAGGTACTACTAACAAACGTTCCAAATTGTCACAATCTACGCCACTTTTATCACAAAGGACTCAAAGACAATTGTGGACCGCTGCGGCTAACAACTGGGTGTTTATGAAAGCCAAATTGTAAAGAAAGACAAATTTTAAATTGTAGTTCAAAGTGGAGAAGGGTTTTTTGTGGGTGCGAATATTGTGTGCTGAGTTGAAAAAGGTTGAGTTGGAATGCCATAAACAGGAGCCTATTGGAATTTGATTTTATTTTTTGGGAACAAAGCGTGCGTTCTATTTGTTTTCTTATTGTATAAAAATTCAGTTTCATATTTTGCGGATTTTTTTCTTCTTTACATGTTTTTTTATGAACCTGATACTTTGTATCAATTATTTGTGTTACAAGGTAAATTTTGTTACAAAACAATACATTTCATTACTATTTTCTCCCAATAAATGCATAGGGTTGTTTTTAATATCCGTAAACATTTCCAAATTACGTAAAAGCGTGACGATTTGGACAAAATCAATAACATGTACTATTGAAAGTATTGGACCTCAAGCAGATAGGCCTTTTTCCAGCAGTGAAATATATATCATATGATATCGAGTAACAGCCTGCCTTATTTCATCAAAGTCTGAACTCATACAAAATGTATAATTCGCTGACAGCCCGTCAGCATCTTTTGCCTCAAAATTCCGTTAAACCTGTAGAATCTTAATAAATTATGAACATCCTTCTTGGCAAGAAGAAACATGCTCTCAAACCATTCATCTTACAAAATCGTTATTGCTCTCCAGTCTTAGGCCCCCAGCCAACTACAACTCAGAAATAAGTCAAAAAAGAGATATACGCCGTTTGATTTACAGTTCTTTTTTGCATGCAATAAAATATGTCACGTTCAAAATGATGAATGCTTGAGCCTGAAGGGATTACGTTTGCTCAGGTTCATCGACTGTACGATACCTATCGTTGACTTTTACCAATCTGACAATTTTAATCTTCCATTTTATTGGATTAAATCAACAAATGGACTCAAATCACTGGTGCTTTTCCATTACGGAGCCGGGAATACGATTGATGGGCTCAAATTTGAACTGAGACTGATAAATTGTGAGTACTGGCATCGCTGATTGACTCTGTTATTTCTGGTTATAACTTCATTTTCCTGTTGTTTTATGCTTTTGTATTATTTTTGGTTGATATTGTGACTTTTGATGATGTAAGCTGAAATCATTGATCGCAAGTGTCAGCGTTGGGCGTAAAAGGAGCTCGTGTTAGTTTTCATGACTGGCTAATCTAATATTGGGTTTTGTGCGCGTACAAAAGGCACTTATTAGAACATAAACTCTTACAAGCCATAACTATCAAGGATGCAATTATAACTGAATTGATTAATTTTGTTAAAAAATATAATGGTTATACAAAGCAATAAATGAAAAAGAATAAATGGATAAAGTAAGGAATGAGTTTGAAAGTGGTGCATGTTACAGAAAAAATTAAAGGGAAGCGTCTACCTTGGTATAGACATGTGATGAGTATGAATATTGATGGATGGAGAGGAAGAGGAAGGCCAAAGAAGAGATGGATGGATTGTCTAAGAAATGATAATTATGAAAGAAAAAGGAGTAGATGATACTATGACGTGTGATAGGGGAAAATAGAAGAAAAAAACGTGTTGCTCCGACCCCAAGTAAAATGGGATAAGGGCAGGAAGATGATGATGATACAAATAAATAGAAGATGCATGACTGATCATGATTCCTGCATAAATGAAATTGCTTGGTTAAAATGTTTTCTTGTGTAATTCCGTGATAAAATTGTACCTGTAATAGGCATGCATACCTGCACATAAGTTTATATTTTTGTTTTTAATTCTGCATTGTATGTTTTGCTGTTGGTGTACCTTTTAAATAAATAAATACCTACTGTAAAATGAAATTTCGAGAAATCAACATTGAAAAATTAACTAAAGTGGGAATCCCTACTAACTACACTACATTAGTAATTAATATGTAAGAGATGTTATAATAGAATCAAATCAAGCTATTACCATCAGAATGTAAACTTACCTTAATTTAGTAAAACGTGTTATGGAAGCCAATTTATGTAAATGCTACCATTACGTAACTATTTATTTCGATATTACATAAGCACATATACGGATAACTTTGGTCCCAAAGTCCCGATAGCTATAAAATTATTCCGTGCGATTAAACTGTTTTCGTTAAAACCAAAAACAAACAATAATACTTTCCTTTATTGACATTTTATTGTGAAATTGTCCGCAAATACGTACCTAGAGGTGGATAGTATTGTGCGAATTTGTGAACTGAATTAAAAACTTCGATTTCAGTACCCTTAGCACGAGTTTTCGGTATTTGAGACGTAAAATAAACTGGAACTTTGACAATTTCGAATTGTCAATTTTCAAGGAAAAAATTAGTTCCTTCTTCACACACCAGAGGCGCTGTTCCATTTTTTCATAAAAGAAACGCTGTAAATACTGGAAAGACGCTGTAAAGTAAAAGAGTGAAAACTCGTGCTAAGGGTACTGTTATGAATATTAATTTAATTTTTTTTTTTTTAAGAAGTGTTTCGCTCCCATTATTGCTATCTCTGTCAATTTAATTAGAGTTCAATAACTTTTATAAGTCTCTCTTTCTGTTTAGTCGGGTAAGGGGACACCCTCACGTCTGAGATCTAAGGATCATGGTCAGCTTCGGAGTTGCATCCGGAGCTCATGATCCGCCTTTTATAATTATTTAATTTCAATTATGTAGTACTTACTTTTTTATCGTTGTAAAATCATCAATATGAGTCCTCCCACTCAGGACAGAGCGGGAGGGTCTATCAGACTTGTACTGACAGAAATCCACGGTGTCCATAGCCCTTTATGTTCCGGGGTCACGGTAATGAGATTAGTCCCACGACCCCGGCAGGCTAAAGCCTTCTAGAGGGGGGCCCCGTCATCATGCTGATGCTTTTTGAGGCGCGCGTCGACCCGAGCATGATCCGTGATCAAACAACGAGTTGCCCTTTACTCGCCGCCCGCATTGTGGATAGAGCCTTAGCAATATTATTGTCACAAAAGGAAAAATAAAACCATATGCAGACAAACAAAATAAGCTCATTATTCAAACGCGTTACACTAAGCGATGGGCAATGTAGCGTAGCCCACAAATACAGGCCATTTCCTTACGTAAAACTTACATTCATTGCTTTGACGGTGGCCGTGGGGTGCTAAGTCAAATTAATGTTATCTTGTTTAGGGATGTAGGGGGTGTTTCTCAGACAGTTTCGGGCTTTTTGACGAATTAGTTTGTGGGGATCACTTAGCTCGTATTATAGTGATGGGATTCTTAACTATAACTTTATCTGTACTTATATTATAGAAAAGCAAAGCTTTTTTTTGTGTGTGTATGTTTGTAATGAATAAACTCAAAAACTACAGGACCGGTTGCAAAAATTCTTTCACTGTTTGAAAGTTGCTTCAATCCTGAGTGACATAGGTTATAAGGGAGTAGTAAGCGGGCGAAGGCGCTGGGAAAAGCTAGCCTTTAATAAAGGTGTCTGAATATTGTAGTGGTAACACTTTTCTTTAGCGTGTTAAAATCATCAAATGTGTTCTCTCCTTTAAGTTCCAGGGTCATGGTTTTCTGATGAGACAGTCCTGCGATTTAGACAGTTTTCGAGCTTTCCTCATCATCATCAGCCTATAATATTCCCACTGCTGGGACACAGGCCTCCTCTCTTGTGAGAAGTGGGCCATAATCCACCACGCGGGCCCAGCTCGGGTTGGTAGATGTCACATGTCTTCGAATATTTGGTTCTAGGACAGGTTTCCTCGCGATGTTTTCCTTCACCGTTTTGAGAGCAGTGGTGATGAAATAAATTACACAAAGTAATGCGCCTGACGGGGTTTGCATCCACGACCTACAGCTCATCGGGACCGATACCACTGGGCCACCACTGCTCTACCACCACCACGGCTCTTCGAGCTTGACGACGAGTAATGGGTAGCTCGCTGTCCGTTCAAGGACCCGCTTTTAAGGGGCCTGTCAGCAAACTGCAGGGCCCTATAGGGCTATGATTGTTTTTATAACAAAAAGTTCTGTAAAGTTCAATCTTGACAAACCTGAACCTTTTCTTAGTCCCGAAACAGGCAACAAATATCCATAACTCTTTTTTATATCACAATCAGTCCAAATCTAAAACAACTACCTCCATTTTGTTATAGGGGGCAAAAAGGTCCACCAATAAATTCCAGAGGTCCGATATTCCAAGCCTATTTACGAATATATCCCCGTTTAGTAGTAAATACGTGAGTTATGAACGGATATCGCTACTTATCAGCCTTTTAAGGCCTTACGTAAATCTAGATTGGAAAATCAATTTTGAGATTAGTTTGAATGGGATCTTGAGATGCTTGGATATGGGAGACGATTTTAATAATAATAATAATAAAATTATAGACCGATCACTTGTCTACCAACGGTCTATAAAGTTCTTACATCCATTCTGAGAGCTAAAATCAATCAACATATTGTGACTAATTCCATCATGTCCGCTTCTCAGAATGGATGTAGGAACGGGTCCCGCGGTACTAAGGAGCTCCTCCTCATTGATATGGCCATTAGCCAACAGGTTCGCCGCTCCCGAAAGGATCTGTCCGCATGTTGGATAGATTATAAGAAGGCCTATGATTCGGTACCCCATACATGGCTCATGAGGGTGCTAGAGTTGTATAAAGTTAATATAACTCTACGTACCTTCCTGTTGTCGTGTATGGGGACCTGGAAGACAGTCCTTCGCTATCCAGGATGTCGACAGATACGAGGTAGCGGCGAACCGATAAGGATTGAGCGCGGCATATTCCAGGGTGACAGTCTGAGTCCTTTGTGGTTTTGCCTGGCCTTGAACCCACTCAGTACATTACTGGAGGGTTCGGGGCTAGGATATCGGTTGAAGAGAGGTGGTCAGGTCATATCTCACCTTCTTTACATGGATGATCTGAAACTCTTTGCCCCCAACAACTTGCAACTGATGAAGCTACTGAAGGTAACAGAAACTTTCAGTAGCGCCATCAGGATGGAATTTGGTGTGGACAAATGTGCAGTCATGCATGTGAAGCGAGGGGAGATTATGGAATCAGAGGGAACTCAACTCTCGGATTCCATACACCTTAGATCCCTCTCTTCAACAGAGACCTACAAATATTTGGGTATGTCGGAAGCATTAGGCATCAATAATGCTGACATGAAGCAATCGTTGAAGGAGCGCTTCTTTAGCCGCCTGAATAAAGTACTTAACAGTCTTTTGTCAGGTGGTAATAAGGTGCGCGCTTTCAACGGTTGGGTCATGCCGGTATTGATGTATTCTTTCGGCATACTCAAATGGACTCAGACAGAACTTGACGCCCTGGATAGGAGAGTCCGTTCACTGCTGACTGCAAATCGGATGCATCACCCGCGGTCGTCGGTGATGAGACTGTATATCCCACGGAAGTGCGGGGGTCGTGGCTTCTTAAATGCTAAGACCCTGCATAACCGTGAGGTATGCAGTCTCAGGGAATATTTCCTAGAAGCCGACGTGGGGATGCACCGAGATGTGGTCACAGTGGACAAGGGTCTTACTCCGCTCTCCTTGGCCAACGAGAACTGGCGCAAACCTAAAGTATTAGACACTAATGATCGTAAGGAGGTATGGCAAAGCAAGGAGCTTCACGGACGCTATTACCGGGCATTACATGGTCCCGATGTAGACTTTTTAGCGTCGGTATCCTGGTTGCGCTTCGGTGACCTGTTCGGGGAGACCGAAGGTTTTGTCTGTGCAATTATGGACGAAGTTATGATGACGAATAACTACCGGAAATACATTGTGAAGGATGGTACGGTTGACATATGTCGGGCATGCCACCGTCCGGGAGAATCTATTCGACACATTATTTCTGGGTGTTCTCGTCTGGCTAACGGCGAGTATTTACATAGACACAACCTCGTTGCCAGGATTATCCACCAGCAACTTGCTTTGAAGTACAATCTTGTGGAATCGGAGGTGCCGTACTATAAGTATGCGCCCGACCCAGTTCTCGAAAATGGCAATATCTCGTTGTATTGGGATCGACCTATCATCACTGACAGGACTATTGTTGCCAATAAGCCTGACATTGTGGTGATAGATCGATCGGAGCGTCGCGCAATAATTGTTGATATAACGGTCCCGCATGACGAGAACCTCGTGAAGGCAGAAAAGGATAAACAATTCAAGTATCTTGATCTGGCTCGCGAGGTTGTTGACATGTGGGACGTGAATACGGCAGTTATTGTGCCGATAGTCGTATCTGCCAATGGCTTAATTGCCAAGAGCCTCGAACAACACCTGAGGAGGCTCTCGCTGGGTAGCTGGATCAAGCGCTTGATTCAGAAGGCAGTACTCTTGGACACGGCGCGTATTGTTAGGAGGTTCCTCTCTCAAGAGCCCTGACCACCGGCAGCCCGGACCCTGTTCCCGACGCTGGTGGACTGCTATTTTTTATATTTTTAAATGTTTTTAGTTTGTTTTTTATAAAAATATTTAAAAATTTAATTAATAAGTGTTAAAATAAATAAAGAGAATAATAATATTCCACAACTATCACACAACGCCATCTAGTCCCAAGCTAAGCAGAGCTTGTGTTATGGGTACCAGAGAACTGATAAACATACTTATATATTTTTAAATACATACATATTGTAGATAAATTACACCCAGACACAGAACAAATGATCGTGCTCATCACAAAAACATTTGTCCTGGGTGGAAATCGAACCCACGACCCCCGGCATAGCAGTCAGGGTCACTAATCACTAGACCAACAGGCAAGTCCATTTTATCCCAATTAATTTCTTCTCTATTATTCATTATTTCAGCATTATTCTATTTTAACAACGTTGCAAACCCCATACCATAAATACTGAACACCTATTGACTCTTCTATATCTAAAACAAGACTAGCCAAATATTTATTTTTCTCTAGTCTGTTCTGTCCCACTGGCCTTTGCTCAGCAGCAAAGTTCCCCCAATTTCTTCCAGGAACTCTTTTCCTGGGCCGCTTCGAACCAGCCTACATGATAAGAGTCTAGGTTGTCTCTTTACCTTTTTTTGGGCCGGCCTCGGCGGTGCCGTCCATCTCCCGGCACCAATTGTATTGAGATCTTTTCCTAGCGATCCTCTTGTATGTGACAGATGCGACCCGCCTATATATTAACATCAGCGAATTGAATTTCATTTGACAGAATAATAATATGTTCTTAAAAATTACATAACTAATACGATCTCAACACAAAAATAAACTCCATAAAAGACATTAACACCTTCCAACACAATGTAACACTACATAATACTCCAAAAGCCTCTTTAAATTAAAGACGAAACACATCGGATCCACATCACACCAAAATCCCTTAGTACAGACTAGTTACAGCAACGCAAACTTCATTAGACCGAGCGACCGTGCGCAGAAAACGAAGGAGTAGCGACTGTATGCGCCAGAAGTTCCGCACATCCGTGAAATATAAATTGTCCTTATTCAGCGGTTGGTGTTAGATAAATTACGGGTCTTTTTTACCCGACTGCTTCGGAAGGAGGGTTATGTTTTTGGTCTTTTTGATTTTCATTGGTAATAGCCTGTCAAGTCAATGGGGTTGGCAACTGGGAAACTAATGGCGCTAGTATAGCTTGTTCCAAGCATCGTTATTGGTTCAAATCTTATAGGTACTTCAAAATAGTACAGCTTCATTGGTCGAAATAGGACTTAGATGTAGTAAGGTATTGAAGCTCATCAAGTCGCTATAAAAGATCCAACCAGTTCTATGTCCTGATTAATCAGTAAAGAACAGGGGAGATGAGTAAAGAAGAGGGGAAAAAGTTACTTGTAGAAAAATCGTTCCTCCCGACGATTAATATAGATAGACTAGAAAGACAATTGCACAACAAGCATTGAAAATAAACACTCACGTTTTCTAACTCCCCTTACACATTCTATTTTGCAATAAAACCGCTGGAACCGTATTTCATTACCCCGTCCTCAGAGAAAAAAATATCAACCAAGCTTTCACATAACGAGTTCCGTATGTCTGTAAAATATTAAAGTTCTTACACAATTTTCTATACTTGACTGAAAGCTAATTATTCTATCGGAATATCACACTGTGATTAAAAGTATCCCACGAATTAAATAAAACTGTGTGAAATAGTTCATCTATACTATATGTAAGATAATGAGAAGAAGAAGAGGCAGATGAAGAATGCGTAACTTATACTAATAAATAATTAAAAATAAATAAAAGTTAAAGTACCTTATACTACATCCACATTTTGCCAGTTGTTTTTGGGACTTCTGTAATAGGTTGCACTATACCTCCTCTTAACCCCGTAATATGGACCTATTGCTATCAACAAATTATGCCCACACGGCTGCCTCATTTAAAAACCTAGTAAGGGACATTATTTTACCTTAAATTGTCTTAAAATTAAAGTACCTGAAAGATCTGACATACACGCTCCTCAATACTTAGTGAGTGTATAGTTTTAAAATGTTAGGTACAGGTTTCACATCATCATCTTCATCATCCGCAGCCGTCTTCACCCACTGCTGGGTTTAGGCCTCTCTCTGTTAGTGCCAAGCTCCACGATCTTGCGCCAGCCTCATCCAGGACACTCCCGCAATGGCAACAATGTCGTCTGCCCATCTTGCCGCCGGACGACATACCCTTCTCTTTCCTGCCCCCCTAGACAAGTCGCAAACGATAATCGTTAACGCTCGGTTCTCCCCAATAGATTTTCAACCTTATTCAGACTATTTATTTCCTATTATTGCGACTTGTCTAGGGGGGCTGGTCGCGGGATTATTTCCTTACCGTGACCCCGGAACATAACAGGCTACTGAAGGACACCGTAGATTTTAGTCAGTTCAAGTCTGACAGTCCCTCCCGCCCTGCCCGGGGTGGGAGGACTCATTTGATGATTTTACCACGCTAAAAAAAAAAAACCCTTCTCTTTCAGTTTCTTGGTTTCACATACTTAAATAAAATTACTGGGTTAAAAAATCACCTATTATTAGTCACGTCATAAATTTTTTAGCGTGCCAGTAAACATTACAATCTGTTCTGTAGTTTTTGCGTGAAAGAGACACAAATAGGAATCCACTCACTCATCCTCACAAGCTTTCACATTTCCCTTTTTACAATTAGTACAAAAGATGTCCCTGCGAAAGGCAACCGGAAAGACAGAGCACCCTTAGTTCCGTCGAGACCCTTTCATTACGGAACCATAAAAACATTATCTAAATAAAACAGCTTCCATTTATTGACTGCCAAGCCACAGAGAGTAATTAATTTAGCTTATATAATTTAATTACATTTTTTAATCATCTTTTTAAGTGAAATAACAAACTTTGAAAATTCAATTACAATAGAATAATTTATTTTATGATGACCACAGTAATCATTTAAAGCAAAGCGCCTTTTTTATGAATTGGTGTCCCGTTTTACGATTTATTAGTTATGTGTTTGAACACAGGCAGACTCTTTGCAATAAATAATGATATTTCATCACTACCACTACTACTCTGAAAGTAGGAAAAAATATCGTGAAGAAACCAGCATCTCTTAGAACCAAAACAACTATTGACAGGCTTGTCAACATCGTCAACACCGTCATCATCATCATCATCTCAGCCATAGGACGTCCACTGCTGAACATAGGCCTCCCCTTTTGATATCCACATATACCGGTTGGAAGCGACCTGCATCCAGCGTCTTCCGGCGACCTTTATATGGTCATCTGTCCACCTTGCTGGTGGACGTCCTACGCTGCGCTTGCTAGTCCGTGGTCTCCACTCTAGCACTTTTCGACCCCATCGGCCATCTGCTCTGCGAGCAATATGGCCTGCCCATTGCCACTTCGGCTTGCTCATCCGAACTACTACGGAACTAAATATTAAACCTGTGCTCGAATTGACCCTGCAAGACGAAAAGCCTCAATAAAAGAGCCTATGCACACCACGATGGTTTTTAAACACAGTGCAACGCGTTTGACGCGACACACAGCGGTAACCGTGAAATCGTTTTAGGAAGGTTTTAAAAGTAGCCTGAATTTTCAGGAAACGATTGTTTATCGTACTGCCAACTGACATGATTTTGCTCGCTTCGACAAATTAATCGGATACTTTTGAACCGAATATTTTACAAAGATTTCGATATTTTTATCTGCAAATATTACGTCCAAAATACTCGTATTTTCTGAAAATAAATATGAATACTGTGTTTTTATTTATAAATTCATTAATTTCACTTTGTGAAATTGAGACCGTTGCAAGTTTTTTTTTTTGCTTTAACGTCAATACTTTCTCTTTATAAGCATGCGAATCACACACACAGGCCGTGTGTGTGTGACCTGGAACTACTACTTGTGGATTATACAAATGTTTGTTCGATGCAAAAATCGAAGCCGTGATAAGCTACGTGAAATATTTATAATTATTTACTAGTGTTAGTAATATTTATAATTATTTACTAATATTAGTAATATTTATAATTATTTACCAATATTAGTAATGTGTAACGCTCTCAAAACGGTTATAGGAAAACATCGTGAAGAAACCAGCATCTCCTAGAACCAAAAATTCGAAGACATAATATTATGAAATCTATCCGCAATGGGCCCGCGTGGTGGATTATGGCCCTCTTCCTCTCACAAAGAGGTGCGTCCCAGCAGTGGGAACATTATAGGCTGATGATCATCATGACTAATTTGAGTGTTTTTGATAACATAGAGAGCAGTGGTGGCCCAGTGGTTCTGGTTTAAGCCTATGAGTTCTTGTTTGGTTCAAACCCAGTCAGGGGCATTACTTTGATAATATACTTCACCACTACTGCTCTAAGAACGGTGAAAGATAACATCGTGAAGAAACTGACATCTCTTAGAACAAAAATTCGGTTGCATGTAAAGTCAGTTTACTGACGTTATTTGAACGTGACAACGTCATAAGATAGAGAGAGACACCGACGCACTAAAGCCTTTGTCAAACTGACAGGCGAAACGAATGCGTGCCAAAGCGTTTTTGTTTGTAATGTGCGGAATTGTTTGAAGCCAGTCACATAGTCTATCGGATCGCTTTCGCTTTTCAATGTGTCTGAATTCAAACAATTCCATATAATGCAAATAAAAACGCTTCGGATCGCATTCGCTTCGCCTGTCCGTTTGACAATAGCTGAATAGATAATTATGACGTCAAACTTATTACACCCTTCTGTTACATTTGGGTTTAAAAAACAACGCTCTTAATGGTCGATAACTATTTTATTTTATTTTATTAAATACTCGATAAAATCTTGATTCATGTCTCGTCAATATTCGCCAACATTCTGAAAGAGGGTTCCAAAAAGTCCCCATTTTATTTAGCCAATGTTATCGTCACATAATGCGCTCGCCATATTGTTTTTCACAGCCAAACTAATCTATTTAGCCTGATCGACCATTAACTCGGTATTTGTGTGGATCGTAACTTACTGCCCTTATTTGGGTTTGAAGTATAATTTATTGTCTTCAATTCTATTCGTAAAGGAGTAAAGGTTAGGCAATAAATTGGACACAGCTGTGTTACGGACATAAGCTTCGAATTAGGTAACAAAAGAGGCGATTTGTGAATGCTTACGGCTATTTGTTATTGCAGATGTTATTGTGAAGTATCGCTCGGATGTTCAGGGCTGTAGTGTGCTCAGCGAAAGAGGAAAAGGTATTTCCTTTTGTCGTTTCGTTGATTCTGATATGATGATACCTGTGAAGGCGTAGTTATGTATCGGGAGATAAAGCATTGTTTTTCAAAATATTTTGTTGTAATTGCTAGCAAGTTTTTAGATAATCTTTTATTTTACATTTTATCTTTGTTCTTAAATAATCGTAGTTTCAGACTGGTTTTTAGGGTTCCGCAGTCAACAAGGAACCCTTATAGTTTCGCCATGTCCGTCCGTCCTTCCGTCTGTCCGCAGTTTAGCTCAGAGACGCACAGTACTAGAGAGCTGTAATTTGGTGTAAATATACGGATTTGTTGTGCCGAAAAAGTGGTAAAATAAAATCTCGTAAAATATTTTTTTTTAGGGTACCTCCAGTACTTGCACGTAAAGTGAGGATTTTTTTTTTTCTCGCGTACCCCTTAGTGTGGGGTATCATTAAATAGGCCTTTAAAAAATAATAATAGTTTCCATTAACAATTTTTTGATAAAAAAATTCGTTTGTGAAATATTAAGCTTTAAAGTGCTAAATTTTGTTCGATTCGAGTGTCCCCCCCTCTACCAGCTAAACGGTTATGTTTGGGGGTGTGAAAAAATTCACAATAGTAGTATATATAACGAAGTTTAAAAGAAAATTATCATGACTAAGAAGGCTTTACAACTTTACGAGTAATAGTCGACCAACTTATAAAATGTACTTGGATTCATATTTTCTTAAACAAAATGTATCGGAGAGAACTGCAAATGTAAGTTTGTCAACTTTATTTTACAGCTTTTATAGGT
The DNA here is from genome assembly GCA_036375495.1 of Agrotis segetum. Classification (NCBI taxonomy): domain Eukaryota; kingdom Metazoa; phylum Arthropoda; class Insecta; order Lepidoptera; family Noctuidae; genus Agrotis; species Agrotis segetum. The sequence continues at coordinate 2,948,033 of JAQSVV010000031.1, forward strand.
ATATTTTTTGGGGATATGTAGATTTTTATCGTCAAATATTTTTAACTAAATTCAAAAAAAGGAGGAGGTTCTAAATTCGTCGTAATCTTTTTTCTTATGCATTTTCCCCGATTTCTCAAAGACTCCTGGACCGATTTTGAAAATTCTTCTTTTTAAAATTAAATTCAGCGAATCAGTTTAGTTAGTTCGCATAAGTATTTTGATGGGCAACTACGGAACCCTACACTGTGCGTGGCCCGACACGCACTTGGCCGGTTTTTTTCTTTATTGTGGGTGCCTTTACTGAAACATTATTTTAATGTATAAAATAAACATACCAAAAGAAACAAAGATGGCCAAACCTTTATAAAATGTGATGGCCGGATCTAGAGCTCTTGTCTAGGTCAAAGAGGACAAACACAATGCCTTCGATGGAACGAGCTTGCCCAGAAGATGTCTGTATCAATGATATTATAAAGAAAGATACGCCAATGTTCATACTAAATGGCGTTCAGATTTCGTTGCGTTGTTATTATAAGTACTGCTTAAGGTGATTGCGTAGATGTAGTCCGCGAAATTCATTTTTTTACGTTTTTTGCAATTTGCAGGCCAGTGACATGTTGTAACTTTATCAAAATATGAATTGCGGTAATAACAAGTATAATTTTAAATATAAAAATTATCAAAAAATTCGCTCTATCAATCAGCTCTCACATAGAGAAGGTGCATCGTAGTTAGATTTCGGAGATTTTAACATGATGCACCTTTTCTTAATATCATTGGCCTGTATACTTTCCTACGAATAGATTTGGGTTGTATGCTCACAGATTCGGGTAGTTAGACACTATTTAGTTGTGCACATTATAAAGGATGATTGGAAGCATTTTTTTAAGCTATTGGCAAACAAACAGACAGGTGAAGCAATTAGAATCCGTACCTTTTTTATGTGTGATCCGATAGTCTATAAGACTGGCTTCAAACAATGCCATACATTACAAACAAAAACGCATCGCTTCGCGTTCGCCACGCCTGTCTGTTTGACAATAGCTTTAGTGCAAATCCATATTGAAAATCAAAACACCATCACAAATAGACTCGAAAATGACCTCACAAAGACAATGACGGATTGACAAGACAAGACAATCCAAATATAAATTCTACAGTAACTTCCGTAGAATATACCTTTCTGGTACAAAGTTATCAAAGGCGACACTTCACAGAACCAAGTTTACCTAAACATGGCCCGAGGTTAAACTAATCGAATCAAAGATCAAACATCAAACCGAAGTAGTATCGTAAATCATTTCGATTGAGGTTCAAGGAATTTGTGACATGGGTCTAGAAATTGCTGAGACGGATGTCAAGTGTGACCTTAGGGGATTTGGTTACTGTGTTCAAATATTTTGCTATCTTCCTTGAAATTATTTTTAAACTTGCAAAGTATGTGACTTCGCTCACGTTAATTAAGAATTCGACAATCAATTTGGATGGTACTTGTGGCGTCATCTACTATCATAATTTGAATTTTGTTGTTGTTTTTCTATGGAGCAATGTTTTGGAATGAAAAGTCTCTACATTTAACTAACTGACAATGCATATGAAAAATTTCAGGTTGATCGGTTTTAGTAGATTGTATTACAAGGGAGCAAAGTAATATTTTTACGGCGAGGGCGCTATTTTGAATCCAGAGCGAAGTGAGGGATTCTACAGTAGAATCCTGAGCGTAACGAGGGATTCTTTAGTAGATCCCTGAACGTTTAAATCATCATCATCAATACGTAGTAGTGCCGTGGGTACTGGCAGGATGGAAAGGACTGTCAAACTTGCCAAACATTAGCAGCCTTACTGCAAAAACTTAAACTCTGTTGAACACTTGTCTAGAAAAAGTGTGAATGCATAACGGACCTTATTTCAACTTCATAATCTGACATCATTTTTAGGGTTCCGTAGTCAACAAGGAACCCTTATAGTTTCGCCATGTCCGTCCGTCCGTCCGTCCGTCCGTCCGTCCGTCCGTCTGTCCGCAGTTTAGCTCAGAGACGCACAGTACTAGAGAGCTGTAATTTGGTATAAATATACGGATTTGTTGTGCCGAAAAAGTATAATACGAATAAAATATTATTTTTTAGGGTACCTCCTGTACTTACACGTAAAGTGAGGATTTTTTTTTCTCGCGTACCCCTTAGTGTGGGGTATCATTAAATAGGCCTTCAAAAAATAATGATAGTTACCATTAACAGTTTTTTGATTAAAAAATTCGTTTGTGAAATATTAAGCTTTAAAGTGCTAAATTTTGCTCGATTCGAGTGTCCCCCCCCCCCCTCTACCAGCTAAACGGTTATGTTTGGGGGTGTGAAAAAATTCACAATAGTAGTACGAGTATATATATCAAAGTTTAAAATCACGACTAAGTAGGCTTTACAACTTTACGAGTAATAGTCGACCAACTTATAAAATGTACTTGGATAATATGTTTTCTTAAAAAAAAATGTATCGGAGAACATGCTCTTCAACTGCAAATGTAAGTTTGCCAACTTTATTTTTACAGCTTTAATAGGTATGTTTTTACGGTATGTTTTTTGGGGATAGGTAGGTTTTTATCGTCAACTATTTTTAACTAACTTCAAAAAAAGGAGGAGGTTCTAAATAAGTTTTAATCTTTTTTCTTATAATATATTTTCCCTGATTTCTCAAAGAATCCTGGACCGAAAATTCTTCTTTTTAAAATTAAATTCAGCGAATCAGTTTAGTTAGGTCGCATAAGTATTTTGATGGGCAACTACGGAACCCTACACTGTGCGTGGCCCGACACGCACTTGGCCGGTTTTTTAGACAAGTGTTTAATAGATGTTTAAAAGTTTTTGTGGTACGACGACTAATAATGTTACTTTTCCACCCTCGCTGCTTAGCTTCTATTGGCCGTAGCGTGATGTTATCAAACAAACAAACTCTTCAGCTATATAATATTAGTATAGTTTATTACAAATCAACAGACCAAGATTACTACAAATACATTTAATGAGAACCAAATTAAAACATTTAAAGTCGAGCAAAGAAATACGATTTCCATTAATTTCAAGGTCATTGGAATTGCTTCTATTTACGTACCCGATCCCAAGTCCTTTATCGACGACTTGGTTACTTTAATTTAGTTTATCAATCACGAAGAGTTTCGACTTGATGCTTTAATGAATGAATTTAGATTTTCGAAACTTATTTACGTAAATCTACATTCATTG